>CM073576.1:99500942-102477394 GCA_037074715.1 Magnolia kwangsiensis | reverse complement strand
CATCGTGGTGGCATCAGTACAGGTCTCGTGTGTTGAAATAACTCGCACCCCAACCATACGAGTAGTCTGTAACCCAAGGCGCTTGACTACTGAAGAAGATATGACTGAGATTGTGGATCGTGTATCCACTAACAAGAATATAGGAGTACCTCCAATGTGGGTTGTGACCTCAAAGGCCAAGGGTGGTGTAGTCTCTATCCCGGATGCCTCTGCTGTCAATGCATGTACCCGAGCCTGCTGTGGACGGTTCGACTGTGGTACCATGGGCCGTTGAGGCGGCCCGAACTGAGGTACAGAAGGTCTGAAGGAAGGATGCGCATGAGCTAACCGTAACGGTGGAACGAATAATGCCTGTGGACGAGGACGATCGATCTTCTGCGGTGGTGAAAATCCTCTATCTATCATCCGAGAAAAGTAGCTCTCTGCAGTGTGACCCAATTTCCCACAGTAAGTACAGGTCACACCTGGGCACCTCATCGAAAGTACTGGCACTATGATCCCAGGAGGAGAGTCGATGGGAGGCCTCTTGTCGAGGAATGGCCTGCTCTGTGTATCTGGTCGTGGCCTAGCAACCATAGGGCCACGAGAACGTGTCAATCGATCAACATCCTGCTCTGCCCGCATAGACATATGTATTAGCTCGGCATAAGAGGGTATGCTGACACAACACATTTTTGACCGAATGTCAGGCTGTAAGCCCTCAGAAAAATGTCGTATCCGCATCTTCTCATCAGCAAGTATTGTAGGGACGTATCTGCCCAACTATGTAAATCGATGCTCATACTCCGTAACTTACATGCCTCCCTGCCTGAGGCACAAAAAATCGTTCTCCCTCTCGTGTCGGTAGGTCTGCGGATAGTATTTCTCATGAAAATGGAACTCGAATGCTGCCCATGTCCATATGTTGCCAACTGCAACCATTCACAGTATACTATCCCACCATAAGCTGGCCTCTCTCTTGAACATGAAAGTGGCCAACTCAACCTACTCAGACTCCGAGCAGTGTAGCATCCTCAACATCTTCGAGATGCTATAAAGCCAGTACTCGGTCTCCTCGGGTCTGTGAGAACCCACAAAAGTAGGAGGCTGCAAGCGCTGAAATCGCTCAAGTAGGCCTCTGGTATCAGCAACATTCCCCGTAGGGTAGGCAGATGGTGAAGGATGAGCCGTACCCTCATCCTGAGTCGAAGTCCCAGCATCCTCAGCTGGATGCACAGATGGCGCAGGTGGAGTTACACTCCCACCCTAGGCTAAGGCCCCTGCGATAGTAGTCAGAAGCTTCTGATGCTGCTGGTGCATCATAGTCATCAACTACTCAAACATATCAGGAGGTGGAGCAGGCTGAGGCATATACTGCGTCGAGGAAGACGCACGATACTGCTCGCGAACTGGTGGTGTGAAAGGTGGTGGTCCGACTACAGGACCTGTAGAAGGCTAAGGCTCAGATACAGCCTCACGAATCAGGCTCACAGTAGGGTCCATACGATCATCACTCTGGGGAGGGACCCGATCTATCGGCTCACCTAGCGTAAGACATGTCGTGCTCGAAGTAACCTTAAGTGGCATTCCCTATATTCAAAATAGGGTGTAACCTAGTCAGTTCCAACAGTAGAACATATACACCACAACAATCATTCACATAGCAAGCCGAAGAAACTCCATGCATTTCATTTAATCAAAATTTGTCACAATACAAGAGATATATCTTTACATGCATCATGACAAGAAACACATGGGAAACTAAGTTAGCCAAACCTACAACTGCAACATAATTCAACTACTGAGCCTTCTAAGGCTCACACAGTGAAAACAGAAAACAGCGTAAATACGACCAACTAACATTTGTGATATTATCACTCGCCCGATTCTGGCGATGGAGGAGGGGCACCCTTATCCTGCAGACAACACAGGATAGATTTCAAGGTACTAGTCACCTTCTTGAACTTGTGCTTCACAAAGCCCCACAGATCCGTAATGTCCTATCGCAAGGCAGCCTGACACTGTGGTAGGGCAGCATGATCTTCCTCCAGGTGAGCTATACGAGCATCCCAAGTAGCCTGACCAGTACCCTGCTTTGGTGCCGCAGGAGGGGAGCTCTCATCTGTGCTCTGGGCCTCTGGTTCTTCCTCTTCTTGTTCCTCCTCTTGGATTTCAGCCCCGGCTTCTTCTTAACTCTCTTCTTCTTCGCTCTCAGTCTCATCTTAGCTCTCCTCAAGTCGAGCTTGGCGTTACCATGGCCCGATCTCCATCTGATTGAGGGTAGTTTCATTAATCTGATGAATCGACACCGGCATCTCCCCACCAAGGCTATAACTAAACTCACGTGCGATCCTGCATATGAGTCGACCGTATGGGAGTGACTCAGTCCTCCTTCTAAAAGAGTACAACCTGAACTATCTGTCGCAACATGAACGTAGGCACACACAGGTTCGCCCTCTGCCCCGCTTGATACAGGAAGTCCACAATGAGGCGCGTACACTCGCTACGGTTTCTCCACCTAGGGTATACATTGAATGTGAAAATGTGGTGGAGCAGGCTAAAGTCGTCTGTCATATGAGACACAAGAAGACTCTAGTTCAGCTGCCACTTAACCAGTCGGCCGCAAAGGGATCGTGTGCGGCAGTCCCTTTCACGTACACTATTCAGATTCTTAGCGCTCGCATGTACCTCGCCAAGGGGCACATTCAGAAGTCAAGATATCAATCTGACGTCAACTGTGGCCCCCAAATCTACTCCACATGAGACCCGGAACAACAAGGGTTCCAGCAAAGCCTCGCAAATGTTGGCATAGAAAGCTCGGAATGTGCTTGCATTGGTGCGATGCCTGACATTAAATAGTGGACCCCACTGGGCCTGTTCCAGGTGCTCGAGCAACTGATATTCCCCAAAGAGTCACCCATCCACCTGAGCTTCAAAAAGGACCCGACGGCCCTCATAAATTCCATGGGGTAGCTTCACCAATAAAGCCCTTCCCGCAGGAGTCCGGGGATCAATATCCCGCTTCGTCTGAAACTCTCGAGCGGCACCTAAACTAGCGGTGGCACTTGAACTAGCAGCGCCACCTCTCGACTTTCTTGAATGTGAAGGGTGGCTAGGCCTAACTTCATCAGTGACACCCTTCCTCTTTCCCATGAGAGAGAGGATGGTGGAAATCGAGAATATGGCCGCCACGAACTCGAAGATGGCCATGGGAAGTGAAGGAAAGGGGGATTAAGGGCTGGAGTTTTTGATGCTCCACGAGTTTGAGCCTCAACAAGGATTGTAAAAGCTCCAAACACAGAGGTTGAAGAAGGGAAAAAGAAGAGATGGGTTGGGTTGGAAACTTACACGATTTTTACTTCAAATAGAGGGTGTAAGAGTCCAAAACGAGGGAGAATGGAGAGAGAGGGTAGTGTGTACCACTGCAAACGATGAAAGGGCATGGGTTGTAGCAGAAAGTGATGATGGGAGTGATTGGAAATGAGGTTTGAGAGAGAAATCAGCAAACATGAGAGAAAGGGAGACCTTGGGGGTGTGTTTTGTGAAGGAGGTAGCAGTTTGGGGTGGTTTTAAGGGACATCCCATATACCAGGGGGTTACCCTAACCCCCAAATGCCATCGTCCTGAAGGTTGGATCGAGATGGGGGCACTGACCGGTGAGGCCTCACCGAACCGGTGAGGTCATTGCCTACCTCTGGACTGTTTGGTGAGGCCTCGCCATTTGGACGAGGTCATCATGCCACAAGGGCCCCAAATACATGTGGGTCCCACCCTGGGTCCTTCTGGATTAGTGTGGGTAGGCCCACGACTCCGTTTCGAACCATTTCAGATCGTTTCGGGTACTAACTGTTGCACATCCACATTTAGCGATCTTTAACAGCTGGGATGGGATCAATGAGGGTGTAGACTCGTCAATAAACGAACTAAAAGTAGTCCGGGGTCGTTTCATGCGACCACGGATACACACGGACTCGATTAAAATGATCGATTTGAGTGAACTTCATGAATTGGAGAAACTGGGATCCTATGAATGTTTCTATATTTTTCTCAAACCCACCTAAGTCGAAGGATGACAGCGTACGTCATGTGACCATAACCCAGGTCCAGTTTAATCCAAATCATGCTCTGATACCAACTTGTAACACCCTAAAAATTGGGGGTCGTGTAGAAACCCAACACTCGAGTTCCAAAACATCACTTATGCAACAAATATGCTTATGATTAAATGTTGTCTGAGTTAGTGCATTAACATGAGTGAGATTATACAAAAACTACAATTCATACTCCTGACCCAGTGATAAAACGCAAGCGAAAGACTGGAAGATATATATATCACTATCTGTAAAACAAAACAATCACGATCTGTCTCCAAAGTATGAATACATCTCTAAGTCACATATACATATATCAAACCAAAATTAAAATGTCATATGACAGTCCAACTAGCAAAATCCCGCCGATCCAAGCCACCTATGGGAAGCCGTCAGAGAACTGCATGTACGAGAACTCGTCCTGGTCCTCGTAGTAGTCCGGCTCCAACTCTTGAATCACCTCGCTATCTGCATCTAAGACAGAGTCTGGTAGGTGTTGCAAACATCATCCTGTAATGTGAAAGTGAGTGATCAACTCAGTGGAATCATAGAGCAAAGATTAGCATGTTATCAAATCAATCACGCGATAATGGTAAAGCAAGCAATCAAACATTCCTAAATACTGTTGTTAATGCAAGGATGAGATGCAATAATGATGCATGCCCTCACCGACATACTCCCTCATGCGACACCATCTTACGTCCGCGGCATGCTTTCTTCCCTCAGTGCTCCACATCTTCCAGGCACATGTAGTGCAATATGAATATGATTACCAAGTTGTTATTAGTCCTTTCATACAACAATATTGGGAAACTCAGGTACTTCCCTTATATCATTTCCAACAAAGATCTTGTCTAGGGTCGTCACTCCTAGTAGTCTCATACGATGATATATTTCTAGGTCGCTGCAAGGGCTGTCAGGGCTGTTGTACGCACTCGTTGCACTGCTCCCCCATCACCTTATCAATACAAGCCTAGTCTGTACTCTTATTGCTACGGAAGGGTCATCGCCTCATGTAAACTTAGAATACACTCGAGGTCACTACAAAGGGCTCGTCACCAATCAGAGTAGGCCGACAGCTCGAACCACCACAATCGGCTCACCAGTCTGAGGTGCTCACTGGTCACTACGGGAAGGCTCGTCATCACAGCGTAGGCCGACAGCTTGACCACGGTGTCCCATACCATCATGCCCGGCTCATGAGTCTTAGTGGATCAAGGTACCATGGTTATCAGGGTTATCACTAGTAAGTTCAGTACCTTATGTTTAAGCAGTTATGACTAATACAAGGTGAACATATAGTGGTCAATCAGGTTGCATGATGAGCTCAACTAGTACGAGCGCACCTCAAGCTGAACGACATGAAGTGCATAAACACCTCATGTAACCTAACTACTGCCGTCAACCCAAGCATGACTCGGGTTCGTCGACACGTCCTTCGTGGCGAATAGAATCCAACCACGAATTCAGTTCTATTATCAACTGCCTGGACTAGAGTGTAGCCCCAAACACTTGTAATCTAAATCAATAATCATATGAGAGAGACAGAATTAAAATACACATAATTCCAGCATGTTATCAACATGTTATAACATACATCATAAGCAGTTAACCATACATGAGTGTTTCACACATAAGGTAATCAATTCAAATACAACAAGCATGGAGGATATCATGTACATCATCAAATTAGTTGAGAATCCAATCTCAATGCTAAACTACAACACCATTTACTCAATACTTACTAATACATACATTTATACAAACACTTAGCCTACACACATTAGTCTACATAGCGTATGTCGGCCAAAAGTGTGCATTAGGATGAATCTCTTCGCCAAACAGATCATACACGCATAACTAGCATAGGTACACGACAAATACTCATAGCAATCATATTAAAAAAATACGTATGAATACAGTATTTCCTACAAATACTAAAAATATCCTAAATCTCATATTATTCGTACGTATTCGGAATAAAAAATAGACAACATGTTCTACATGTCAAACTGCATCCTTGTCAATAATATACCATTAAACGGCATTGAAAGCTTTGAAAACATGTAACCTAAGCATCTCAAATCCGCACCTTACGTCGTAGGAGCGTAATGAATCGAATAGGAACTCTACGCCTTCGCCAACGACGATATGACAACCTAATACACAAGGTAAGTCAGCTACTTCGCTACTTATATCGATAGAATTCCTAAAACAGGTTAAGGTTAGGGTTTTCTTACCTAGAATGAAGTGAGAATCACTGAAAAAGTGATTAGATCGCGATGGCTAGGCACGTGTAGTAGCAGGATTGAGTAATGGGAACTTTCTCCCACAACTCTCACACAATCTCTCTCTTTTCTCTCTTCTCTTTCCTAGGGTTTTTCTCAAATTCGTAGGTGAGGGATGTGAGAGGGTTCAAGGTCCTTAAATAGGTTAAAAACTCACCTATTTAGAATTTAAACCAAGGTATACTTGGGTTATAACCAAATCGGGTCTTTTCCAATCCAAAAGAACACTTCTGGAGGTCCACTGACTGAATACGGTCGGACTTAAGCTCATGGATGCTGGATCCTGATCACATTAAGTTTTCAGTTCGATCGGGTTTCCAGATCGCGCGTGACGGACCAGTTTCAGTTCAGCGGTCACTGAGACTCGATCAGAGATTCCAAGTACACTGACATGAGTGAGAAATGTTCCCTGATCCGAGGGTGTATTTGGGTTAGATTCCAACGGTCTGAATGCTTATAATTAACCCGCAAGAGACACATGCTAGATTTACTTAAATCACATTTAATTTATAAAGAATTCTACCCTTTCTCACACTCCTTGCTCCAGGCTCAATGAAATAGTCCCAGGACATCATTTGAACTTGATTTCTGAGGTGGTAGTTAAGTCCAACTACGCGGTCATAATGGTCTAAGTTCATTGCTTCCGGACTCACGACGCGCAGTCTAAGTCTATTACAAAGTTTCAAAGGGTTCTTGAGAACAAACGGGTTTGGAGTTTGATCCTAGGTTTCAGGATGTTATAGCGTCAATGATTCCACAAGTTTTGGATCTTGCAAAACGTATTAAAAGTGAACAGTGCTAATTTCACAGCTAATCTGGCTTATCGCTAGTTAACGTACGCTGAATTTCTAAAGGAATTAATCCCAAGTGATATTTGCCTGAGGTGGTGCTCGGGTCTCTGTACAGATTTTTCTGAGACGTTACATTATAAATCATGGTTAGTACATGAGGATATACCTATATTGCACATGTAGGTTTAACCAGCCAATAAAATTGAGGACCAAAGTCCTTAGATATGCCTATTTAGTTTATACTTGACTGAGCTTTCCATCAATTTGTACATAATCCAATCGATTTCTAAAGATCACTAAACCTATTTGCATCAAGAGGCTTTGTTAGGATATCATCAAGTTGTTTTTCTTTGGACACATAGTCCAGTATAATGATCTTTTCTTCAACAAGTTCTTGGATAAAATGATGTCGAATGTCAATATGCTTAGTCCGAGAATGTTTAACGGGATTTTTTGAAATGTTGATGGCACTAGTGTTGTCACAGAAGAGAGTCATCGTGGATTGCCCAATCCCATAATCCAACAGCATTTGTTTCATCTAGAGGAGTTGTGCATAAAAACTACCTGCAATGATGTATTCGGCCTCGGTAGTGGACAAAGATATCAAATTTTGTTTCTTGCTCTGCCAAGATACCAAAAAACTTCTGATATAGAAACATCCGCCACTGGTTGATTTGTGATCATCTAAATTTCCAGTCCAATCGGTGTCTAAATATCTAGCAATGATGGTAGATGTTTCAAAAGGATACCACAGTCCGAAAGTAGCTGTTCCACCCACATATTTGATGTTTCTTTTTACTGCTATTAGGTGTGATTCCTTAGGATTAGCCTGATATCACACACATGATCCCACGCTAAATGATATATCTGGATGACTTGCTGTGAGATACAGTAAGCTTCCTATCATGCTACGGTAAAGGTATTGATCCACACTCTTGCCATTTAGTTCTTTGGAGAGTTTGAGTGTCATGCTCATGGGAGTACGATAGGTACAGCCAAATTCAAGTCCAAATCTTTTTACTAGATCTTTTGCATATTTGGTCTGACATACAAAAATCCCATTGTGCAATTGCTTCACTTGTGGTCATAAGAAGAAATTCAACTCACATACTCATTTCAAATTAGATTTCATGAGTTCATCAAAGCTATGAACAGTATCTTCACATGTAGAACCAAAGACTATGTCATCCACTGTAACACCCCGGATTTTGGCCAATCTGAGATTTGACGTCCTTAGGCAATGGGTCAATTAAAACACCTGAAAATTCGCTTAGAACCCAATTCCATAGCCAAAGGAATCACTTAGGATTAATTCCTTTAGAAAATATGACTAGGTTAGCTAGTGCAACGTTAGAATAGCTGGGAAATGGTCCCTGATCGCTTTAAATACGTTCTACAAGGCCCAAAGCGAGTGGAACCAAGGGTGCTATAATGCTCTAAAGCCTCGGATCAAACTCTAAGCCGGTTTGTCCTCGGGACCTCCTTGAAACTTTGTATTGGATCTAGACCGCGCGTCGAAAGTCCGATACCTCCTATCTTAGACCGTTAGAACCGTCTAGCTGGACTTGACACTCATTCCGAAAATCAAGTCAAACCGATAATCACAGGCTATTTCATTGAGCCCGGACTGAAGAGAGTGTGAATAGGGACATAGTTGGAATTTCAAATTCAAATCTGGCACACAAATTTGACGCATCAGTATTAAGCATTCTGACCGTCAGAATACAGCCAAATTACACCCTTGGATCAGGAAAAATATCTATTATATATCACGAGACTTATAGGCCTGATCTTGGTGCGGTGACCGTTAAACTGAAACTGGGCCGCCACGTGCGATCTGGGAACCCAACCGGTCTGAAAACTGGATGTGTGCTAGATCCAGTATGCATGAGCTTAAGTCCGACCGCATTTGGCCTGGGGACCTCCAGAAATGCCCTTTTGGACCGAAACGGCCCCGATTTGGTTAGGCACCAAGTAAACATTGTTCCCAAGCCTATTTTGAGAATGTTTTAGGCTATAAAAGGGGTTGAAACCCCCACTCCTCTCTCCCATCCGAATTTGAGAGAAGCTCTAGCTTGGGAGAGAGAAAAAGAGTGAGAGATTGTGAGAGAGTGGGAGAGTTCTTCCCGCCACTTGTGCTACGTGTTGCACATGCTTAAGCAACACTCCTCTACCGCTTTCCCGGCGATTCCACCGCAATCCTAGGTAAGTAAAAACCCTAAATAGTTGGTGATTTGAGTTTTCCTTGTTTCCATAGCGATGTAGCTTATGGATCTTATGTATTAGGTTCCTTATTCGCCGTAGACGAAGCGTATACGCTCCGTTTCAATTTCCGACTCTACAAGACATAAGGTGCGGATATTAGACGCTTTGATTGACTGTTTCCAAAGCTTTCAATGTCGTTTAATAGTAGATTCTTGACGGCATCGCCGTTTGACATGTACAAAATGCTCTCCGTTTCCCGTTTCGTAAGCTAACGAAGAATATGAGATTTAGGGCATTTTAGTCATTTGTAGGAAGTACTGTTTATATTCATATTTTGCTGATGTGATTGACATGGTTTGTTGTCGCATTAGGAAGTTAGGAATGCGTGCATAATTAGTTTGGCGAAGAGATTCGCCTAGTTGCGCACTTTGGGTCGACATACTATTTGTAGACTTAAGTGTGTAGTGTATGTGTTTGTATAAATGCTTGTATTAGTATGTATTGAATTAAATGATGTTATTTGATAGTTTGTGATTGATTTTTCGATTATTATGCTGACCTAAATGATTTTCTACATGTTGACAAAAGGCATGATTTCATTACATGCATGGAATGTATGTGCTTGAGGATTTGCCTAAGTTGAATATGCATGGGAAGTATGCCTTGAAGATTTGCTTAAGTTGAATGTTATAACATGTGCTAACATGCTCACATGATGTATTTCAATTCCAATACCTTTTTATAGTGTTAATGTAATTCCATAGATGTGTGGGACTTGACTTAGTCCAGGCAGTCGGTAACCGAGCGAATTCGTGGCTGACTGGTCATAGCCACGAACGACGCGTCGATGAATATGATTCGTGTTGAGAGTTGGCGGCAGTGGTTAGGCCACGCGAAGTGTTTCACGCACTTCATGTCGTTCAATTCGAGATGCGATCGCACTAGTCGAGCCCGTCAAGTAACCCGACCGGCCGATGTTTGTTCACCTTGTATGTATCATAACTGCTTGAACCTAGGGTACTGAACTTACCATTGTAAACCCTGTTAACCATGGTACCTTGATCCATAAAGACTCATGAGCCGGGCATGGTGGTATGGGACACCGTGGTCGAGCTGTCGGCCTACGCTGGGGCCACAAACCTCCCCGTAGTGACCAGTGAGCTCCTATGACTCGTGAGCAGATTATGGTGGTATGGGACACTATATTCTTGCTGTCGGCCTACACTGATAAGGTGATGGGGGAGCGGTGCAACGAGTCCGAGCAACAGCCCTGGCAGCCCTTTGTAGTGACCGCGAGCGTATTCTGAGTTCACGGGAGGCGACGACCCTTCCGTGCAGTAGAGTACAGTAGGCCTGTATTGATAAGGTGATGGGGGAGCGGAGCAACGAGTGCGTGCAACAGCCCTGGCAGCCCTTGCAGCGACCTACGAAATGTACATCGTATGAGATTACTAGGAGTGACGACCCTAGACAGGATCCGTGTTGGGATTGATACAAGGGAAGTACCTTAGTTTCCCAATCCTGCTGTTTGAATGGATTAATAACAACTTGGTAATCATATCACCATAGCATTGCATGTGCCTGGAAGATGTGGAGCACTCTAGGGAGTGTGGCATGCCGCGGTCGTAAGATGTTGCCGTATGAGGGTGATCGTCGGTGAGGGCATACATCACGTCATGTCATAATTGCATTAACAACAGTATTAGGATTGTTTGATTTATTGCTTTACTATTATCGCATGATTGATTTGAGAACATGTTAATCCTTGCTCTATTATTCCACTGAGTTAGCTACTCACTCCCACGTTACGGGACGGTGTTCCGGACACCCACCAGACCTTTTTGTGATTGCAGATGATGGCGCGGCCTGTGAGGCAGAGCCGGACTTGATGATGATGAGGAGGATCCCTCCTTTATGCGTGTTCTGATTGACGGGATTACAGGGAGGTTGCTTAAATACCTTGACACTTGTCATTTTATATTTTTAGAGCACTCATGTATATTCTTTTGGTTACTTTTGAAGTATACATGTATGTATATAACCTGGTAACATGTTCACACTCCGGAGACATACAATGGTTTATATATGTTATACATACTATTACAGTCTTCCGCTTGCAAATTTAACTATCTCTGGAGTATGATATGCTGTTCTGGCTTAATCTCACTCATGTTTAATACATTATCACAGACAACATTCAATCATACATTTCTATGTTGCATAAATAACATTTTGGAACTCGGGAGTTGGGTTTTTGCTCGACCCCCCGATTTTCGGGATGTTACATCCACATAGATCTGGGCAATGTGCAATGAATTCTATATCTTTTATGTGAATAATGTTTTATCTACACTACCCCTATAGAATTTTTGATCCAAAAGAAATTGCGTTCAACTTTCATACCAAGCACGTGGTGCTTGTTTGAGACCATAAAGTGCTTTACTCAATCGATAGACATGTTGAGGATACTTAGGGTTTGGAAATCCCTTAGGTTGTTCTACACTTCTTCATAAGTACCCCATTGAGAAATGCACTTTTGACATCCATTTGAAATAGTTTAAATTTCAACGGACATGCAATAGACATGAGAATCCTGATCGACTCAAGACGGGCTATAGGAACAAATGTTTCATCAAAGTCAATCCCTTCTATCTATGAATATCCTTAAGCTATCAATCTTTCTTTATTTCTAATCACATTGCCGGATTCATTGGATTTATTCTTGAAGATCCATTTAGTTTCAATGATGTTTGTATCAAGTGGTCTGGGAACCAGTTGTCATGCCTCATTTCTTTGAAATTGTTGATATCCAATATTCATCTTGAAGTGCTTCCACAATATTCTTGGGCTCAATCTTTGAGGTGAAGCAAAAATGACTATAAATTCTTTCTATCTGACGGTGAGTTCTTACACCATCATTAGGATCTCCAATGATTTGATTTATAGGGTGATCCTTAATGATAGGTATGTTAGATGACGGTTGAGGTTCATTAGATGTGGAAGATTTGTTATTTGATTTACCCAGAATGCTGAATCCATATCATCTTCTAATTCATTCAAGGGACTTTGTTCTTCATGAGGTTGGTCATTAATCACCACATTAACTATTCAAGGAATACCCAAGAAAGATGCCTTCGTCACTTTTAGACTCAAACTTTCCTAGGTGTTCTCTGTCTTTCAGGATATAAGATTTACTGCCAAAGACACGGAAGTATTTCACACTAGGTTATTTTTCGTACCATAGCTCATATGGCGTTTTATTTAAACCTGTTCTCAGATATACTCTATTTATTATGTAGGACGAAGTATTGACTGCATCAGCCTAGAAGCTTTTAGCCATATCCTTTCCATTCAGCATAACTGAGCCCATTTTTTGCAGTACTCGATTCTTTCTTTCAACAACTCCATTTTACTGTGGAGTTTTTGAGGCTGAGAATTCATGGCGAATTCCTTTCTCATCACAATATCTTTGAAACCGCTCATTTTTAAATCCACCACCATGATCACTCCTGATACGATTTATGCAGTATCGTTTCTTATTTTGGAGTCGCTTTGCCATAATTACAAATTCATTAAAAGCATCATATTTTTCTCGAAGAAAGGCGGCCCAAGTAAATCTGGAGTAATCATCCACTAGGTCCATGTGTAGTAAATCCAATGGATTAAATATTGTTATGGTGGTTGTCTTTTTGTGTCTGACTTTTATCTGTTTACCCTTTAGATAATCACCACATACAATCTTTTCTTCCATTTTAATCTTGGGAAGGCCTCTTACCAAAATCCTCAAACTTAACTTGACTAAGTTTCGATAGTGAACATGTCTCAGCCTTTGGTGCCATATTTTAGGGCACAAAAATATATATTTCTCTCTCTAGAAGTCTCAATGTGCATCCATCACCTCAGTGTTGAAATTCTATTATGATCCTTATTAGACTACAGAGCCCTTGCTGAGAAGCCCCTGGTTGTGCGCCCTTAGTTATGCGCCCCTAGATGTGCGCCCAGGGTTGTGCGCTCCTAGTTCTATGGCCCCTACCTAGATTCTTGTTATGCACCCCTACCTAGATTCCTGTTTTACACCCCTACCTAGATTCTTGTTGTGCGCTGGCAGTTGTTGTGTGCTGGAAGTCGTTGTGCGCTACAAGCTGTTATGCACTAGAAGCTGCTGTGCATTGGAAGCTGTTGAACACTGGAAACTGTTGCGCGCTGGAAACTACTGTGTTCTGGAAGCTGTTGTGCACTGCAAGCTGTTGCACGCTGGAAGCTATTATGAGCTACAAGTTGTTGCGTGCTAGAAGCTGTTGTGCACTAAAAGGTGTTGCGCGCTGGAAGGTGTTACGCGCTGGAAGTTTTTGTGCGTTGGAAGCTATTACGCGCTGGAAGCTGTTACGCGCTGAAAGATGTTGTGCACTGAAAATTGTTGTGCGCTAGAAGCTGTTGTGCGTAAATAGCCCTCTCACACGTGGGAGATGTCTATAAATACTCCTCTCCCATCTTCATTTGGACGGATTGAAGTTGGAGAGTCTCAAGGAACTCCCAAAGGAGAAGGAAAAGTGGATCATGATGGAAGTCCGCGCAACGGAATAATGGCACAACAAAATTATAGAACAACGGAATTATGACACAACGAAATTATAACACAATAGAATTATGGCACAACGGAATTATGACACAGTAGAATTATGGCACAATGGAATTATAGCATAACGAAATTATGGCACAACCCAAGTTCATGAAGTTTTCATCTCTTAGATTGTGCACCAGTATGCTTGCCTAAAATGCCCTTTCCTTGATCAAGTGCGCTAGTTACCGGATTCATAAAAGGAGAGTAGAGGAAATGTGAAGCACAAAGAAAGTACTCCAGGAGAAAGAAGAGTATGTCCATACAACTAAAAGGATAAGTGAAAGAACGATCAATGCCTATTACACAACCAAATCAAGGGCCTTAAGTCTGCATGACTCATCTGCCTTTGCGTTGAACAACAAAAGCATGGAAATGCTACTAAAATTGCCATTAAACTATCTTTCTCTTTCATTCATTGTGTCTATTCATCATAATCTATCTTAAAATCAAGGAAAATCAAAGGATGTAAATGAACTCAAAATAAATAAAATACTTTGTCATCATTGTTCTCTCATTCTTTCTTTGTTATCATTCAATGAAATCCCCCAAATCGAATGCATTTATTTTTTGTTCGAAACAAAATGGTGACTCTAGTATGGAATCTTTTTCAATGATAACTTAGAAAATATTCAAAGAACATTTATCACTTTTTGGCATTTGTATAGATGCCAAAATGGTGACTCTCAATAGGAACATCCTCCCCTTCATCTATAAGATAGAATGTTTTATCACATGAGTACTGATTGTAATTTTGTAATTTTGTCTACAGAATAAGAAAGAAAGCACCAGAGAAATCAAAATCTATTATGATCAAGAGTAGAGAATTTCATGTAATGGATAGAATGATCTCTGTTTCACCAGTAGCTCAACAAGACAGAGGATGGAGGATGGTGATATCCAAATGACGAAAAGTCTGATCTACCTCCACAAGAAGCATCTCCCACCAAGTACAGGGTCGATTATGCGAAATGTCATAAGACGCAATCCTGCATCGGTCATGCAATCATTTCATTCGATAAAAAAAGAAAGGCCCATCACTCCAAAAAATTTTCCAGTATCGTTAACTATAATCGAACAGACATTTTCTACAAAATCATTATGAGTTTTGAAGAATAAAGGGAAAGCCATCGTGACTAGTGAATGTTCACTCACAGCACTACTTGCAAAAGATTTCAAGCAAACTCACACATTAAGAATACCACGATTTGAGTCAGCTAGTCCTTTAAAGTGATAATACACTGGCTTCGAATCAAACAATAGTTCATCTTCTTCAACAGCGTCAGTAGTGCAACACTCGCTTCCTCCTTCAATATTAAGATAGTCAAAGAATAAGAAAATAGAAATTTTATCGGCAGACATCAATCAACCTAACCAACCTTCACCAGATAAGCACATAGATGAAGAAGTCCTTAATTTTCCAATAGTGACTGTTGTGAACAACATTGAACCACAAGTCAAAAGGCCACAACCGTGAGCGGCTAGATTTCAAGAACCGACACCTGATATTACACAAAATATAACGTAGGAAGAAATTCGATAGATGGTCAACGAAACTATTCATCCAGAGAAGAAGCAAGGTCAGAATAAAAAATTTTAATATCAGACATTGTATCCACGTGAAATAGAAGAAATGCCATTTTTTGATGATTTTAAACATCCAGACTTTCAGAAATTTAATGGGAACAGATCACCAGAAGAACATATGATGCATTTCTTAATTAACATGGGAAATTTCTCTAGAGTTCCTCAATATTTTCCGTGATTATTGTAACATCCCGAAAATCGGGGGGTCGAGCAAAAACCCAACTCCCGAGTTCCAAAATGTTATTTATGCAACATAGATATGTATGATTGAATGTTGTCTGTGATAATGTATTAAACATGAGTGAGATTAAGCTAGAACCGCATATCATACTCCAGAGACAGTTAAATTAACCAGCGGAAGTCTGTAATAGTATGTATAACATATATAAACTGTTGTATGTCTCCAGAGTGTGGATATGTTACCAGGTTATATACATACATGTATACTCCAAAAGTAGACAAAACGAATATACATGAGTGCGCTAAAAATATAAAATGACAAGTGTCAAAGTATCTAATCAACCTCCCTGTAATCCCGTCAATCAGAACACGCATAAAGGAGGGATCCTCCTCATCATCATCAAGTCCAGCTCCACCTCACAGGCCGCGCCATCATCTGCAATCACAAAAAGGTCTGGTGGGTGTCCAGGAACACCGTCCCGTAACGTGGGAGTGAGTAGCTAACTCAGTGGAATAATAGAGCAAAGATTAACATGTTATCAAATCAATCATGCGATAATAGTAAAGCAGTAATTCAAACATTCCTAATACTGTTGTTAATGCAATTATGACATGACGTGATGTATGCCCTCACCGACGATCACCCTCATGCGGCAACATCTTACGACCGCGGCATGCCACACTCCCTAGAGTGCTCCACATCTTCCAGGCACATGCAATGCTATGGTGATATGATTTCCAAGTTGTTATTAGTCCATTCAAACAGCAGGATTGGGAAACTAAGGTACTTCCCTTGTATCAATCCCAACACAGATCCTGTCTAGGGTCGTCACTCCTAGTAATCTCATACGATGTATATTTCGTAGGTCGCTGCAAGGGCTGCCAGGGCTGTTGCTCGCACTCGTTGCACCGTTCCCCCATCACCTTATCAATACAGGCCTACTGTACTCTACTGCAACGGAAGGGTCGTCGCCTCCCGTGGACTCAGAATACGCTCGCGGTCACTACAAAGGACTCGTCGCCTGATCAGTGTAGGCCGACAGCTAGAATATAGTGTCCCATACCACCATAATCTGCTCACGAGTCTAGGTGCTCACTGGTCACTACGGGGAGGTTTGTGGCCCCAGCGTAGGCCGACAGCTCGACCACGGTGTCCCATACCACCATGCCCGGCTCATGAGTCTTTATGGATCAAGGTACCATGGTTAACAGGGTTTACAATGGTAAGTTTAGTACCCTAGGTTCAAGCAGTTATGACTCATATAAGGTGAACATACAACGGCCAGTCGGGTTACTTGACGAGCTCGACTGGCACGAGCGCATCGCAAGTCGAACGACATGAAGTGCGTAAAACACTTCGCGTGGCCTAACCACTGCCGCCAACTCCAACACGACTCGCGTTCATCGACACGTCCTTCGTGGCCAAGATAAGCTAACCACGAATTCTTTCGGTTACCGACCGCCTGGACTAGGCATAGTCCCAAACAATCATAGAATCACATCAGTAGTTGTGTAAGGGTAATGGAAATGAAATGGAACCATGTGAGCATGTTAACACATGTCATTACATACAACTTAAGCAAGTCTTCAAACACATGCCTTTCATACATATAATGAAATTATACATATCGCCAACATATAGGAAATCATCACCATCAGCGTATTAATTGAGAATTCAATCTCCAACTAAGTCATAAGAAACTCATCAAGCACATGTTATAACATACCACTTAAATGAATCATTAAGCACATGCATTTCATACATATAATGAAATCGTACATATGGCTAACATGTAGGAAATCATTCACATCAACATATTCATTGAGAAATCAATCTCAAACTAATCCATAACACCATTTAAGCCAATACATACTAATACAAGCATTTATACAAACACTTACACTACACACTTAAGTCTACATATAGTATGTCGATCCGACGTGCGCATTTAGGCGAATCTCTTCGCCAAACTAATTATGCACGCATTCCTAACTTCCTAATGCGACAACAAACCATGTCAATCACATCAGCAAAATATGAATGTAAACTGTACTTCCTACAAATGACTAAAATGCCCTAAATCTCATATTCTTCGTTAATTTACGAAACAGAAAACGGAGAGCATGTTGTACATGTCAAACGGCGTTGCCGTCAAGAATCTACTATTAAACGACATTGAAAGCTTTGGAAACAGTCAATCAAAGCGTCTAATATCCGCACCTTTTCCCTTTTAGGGATGAGAATTCGAACGGAGCGTATACGCTTCGTCTACGGCGAATAGAGAACCTGATTTACGAGATTTATCAACTAACAAGCTATGGAACTAAAGAAGCATCAAAGCAGCAACTTTCTAGGGTTATTTCTTACCTAGAAACGCGGAGAAATCACCGGCAAAGTGATTGGAATACGCCGCTTAAGCATGTGCAGCAGCAGCAGGAAAAGCTCTCCCACATTCTCTCACAAACTCTCACTTTCTCTCTCACTCAAGCTACGGTTTCTAGCAAATTCGGATGGGTGAGAGAAGTGAGGGTTTCAACCCCTTTTATAAGCTCAAATGTGCCCAAAACAGGCTTGGGAACAAAGTATACTTGAGGTATATCCAAATCGGGGCTGTTTCGGTCCAAAAGGGCATTTCTGGTGGTCCCCTGGTCGAATGCGATCGGACTTAAGCTCATGCGTACCAGATCTAGCGCGCATTAAGTTTTCAGTCCGACAGGGTTCGCAGATCGCACGTGGCGGACCAGTTTCAGTTCAGCGGTCACCGCACGTAGATCAGGGCTGGAAGTCTCATAATATAAAATAGAAATTTTTCCTAATCCAAGGGTGTAATCTGGATGAATTCTGACGGTCAGAACGCCTAATACTGACGCGTCAAGTCGTATGCCAGATTTGAATTTGAAATTCCAAATCTGTCCCTATTCGCACTCTCTTTGGTCCGGGCTTAATGAAATAGTCTGTGATTATCGGTTTGACTTGATTTTCGAAATGATTGTCAAGTCCAGCTAGGCGGTTCTAACGGTCTAAGATAAGAGGTATCGGACTTTCGACGCGCGGTCTAGATCCAATACAAAATTTCAAAGTGGTCCAGAGAACAAACCTGTTTAGAGTTTGATCCAAGGTTATAGAGTATTATGGAGTCATACGTTCTACTCGATTTGGGTCTTGTAGAACGTATTTAAAGTGATCAGGGACTATTTCCCAGCTACTCCAGCGTTGCGCTAGCTAACTTATGCTTAGTTTCTAAAGGAATTAACCCTAAGTGATTTCTTTGGCTATGGAATCGGGTTCTAAGCGATTTTTCAGGTGTTTTAATTGACCCACTGTCTAAGGACGTCAATCCCAGATTGGCCAAAATCCGGGGTGTTACAATTATTCAGATCTTCTCTGACAGGAAGAGCTTTCGGATGGTATTCAAGTTTAATCCCAGGATCCATTCATACTTGGGAACAAATGCAGGATGTTTTTATGTCAAACTTTCTCTTCTGACCAAGAAGTTAGTTTAACCGAACTGGCCTCTATTCGCTAAGAAGAAAATGAATTAGTTGAAGAATTCATCAGTCGATGGAAGGACTTGGGGGCATCATGTCGACATTCGCTAAAGGAATTAGAACAAGTAAAACTATGTTTAGAAGGCATGAGACAAGAACTGGAATGCAACTTGATTAGTAAAGATTGAAAAACCTTTCATGATCTTGCTACGAAGGCCTATGCTCTTGAAAAGATAATTGGAAGAATGTATGCTTTTTAGCCATCATCAGCCAACATCATTCAGAAAATGGAAAATAAACAAGATTATCAGGATGTTGAAAGAGACAACGATGAAGAGGATAGAAATGGTCGTGTGGTTATATGACATATAAAAGGTCCAGGCGAAATCAAGAACCATATGAAGTATTCGTTTGCATGAAAAGATATACTTCCTATGCTAAAACAATTGTTGGCTATGAAATGTATTGAATTACCTCAATTAACACACCTCGAAGAAGTTAAAAATACACGAGGAATGGATTATTCATTATCACATACATTTGGACATCATATAAAAATTGTAATGCCCTTAGAAAAAAGCTACAAAAGATGATTAATAGGGGAGAAATTGTGATGGAAGAATATCATAGTAAAGCAAAGGTGAAGGGATTAATTGCGTAGGTCAGCATTGACACCCCTCGTAGTTATGTGCAGTTGCACAGAAATGATTGATAATGGTGAAATTTCCATAAGGAAATTATACAATATAAAAGAAGAAATGAGAGTGCACACGCCTGATTAGTTCAAGACTGGGGGCAATACTAATCTCGGATGATCGGTATAAGGTAATGTGGCATCAACATACTTGTTAAAGATCGCAACATCGTGGTTTTGATTACGAAAATTACCAAAGAAATACTTCCTAATCAAAAGGGGGCATGACAAATAGAAGAATGAAAATGCTACAAAAGGCGAGTCATGTGCTCCTCTTCATGTGAATGAATAAAAGGTGCAAATTTTCAAACAAAGCTTCTCAAGTATATCAGGCATATCAAGGTCAAGCGTTGATGATTTCTACCAAGCACTAACGATTTTCGTTGACGTTGATGATTTTTGTCCCGCCAACGTTGATGATTTTCGTCAAATTCGCCAAGTGTCGATGATTATCGCCAAAATTAGCGACTATCGCTGTCGTCATTAATCGTTCATATAAGCTCATTTTATCAAAATTGCTATCATCACCAAGCTGATACAGTATTTTAAACATGATAAGAATGTTCTTAAAATATTATCAGCAGTGGCAAAATATCAATTATTGATTCACCAATTTTGGCAGTGGAATAAACTATATGGCCAACCACACATGAAATTGATGATAGCGATGGTAACTTATCATTATTTAAGGCAGTCTAGCCAAGCCCTCAGTGGTCAACTCACATAAGACCTATCATCATCGGCGCTATATATATTATTCGGGTAGAATCAAGAAGCCAGTGGCCCCAAAAAGCCCATATAGGCCATCACATGCATACCCATACAGGCAACGGGTGGAGCTAATAACAAAAAGTTCACAATGGCCAGTAACGTGTGAGACCAATGCTGCTTGTAGAGATTCTGACAGCATCACAGGGAAGGATGAAAATACCCTCCAGCGAATGGGTCCGACCTTGCAGGCGAAGATAAAATCTATGTATGCTCTCTTGAGCCTTTGCTCTTTGAGCCCGACCCAAAATCAACAGTAAACTATAATTTCTCTTTGAGCCCAAGTCTTGTCCGGTCAAGTTGTGTCTAATTTAGTCTAGTTTGGTCAGGTCAAGTTCAGTCAAGTCATGTCCAGTCAAAGTATGGTCAGTCGAAAGTACACTAGATCCACTACTCAAAAGCATGAACTATGTGTGCATCAAAATGCTGCAGATATATATTTCACTTTAGATATACTCAAATATGTAATTGTCTTATGAAAATTTCAAATATTGAGTAAACATCATACAAAAATGCTTTTCTCTTGAAGCTGTGTCAAATAACAGCAACAGCAAATGCTTCAAAATATTGGTAATTATCAAAGTTCAAATCTTCGATATTGGCAATTATCTACTCAAAAGTTTGAATCTTCGAGATCAACTACTAGTCTTTAATTGCAATATATTTATTCTTCTGACAAGAGCCGTGAAGTCTTTTGCCTTCTTAATAATAAAGAAATATTATCTAACAAAATTCCCAAAGGCAGTAGAGAATAAACTAGCGAAGAATTGTCGTTCTCTTTCGGTCAATTTAAAGATTCAGTCATATTTTTTAGAATTGTTAAAGGAGTAGCAAAGATTATCCATCCTTTAAGGGTATCAGCAGGCTTTACTTCGAAAATATTATCTTCTGAAGAAATTTTTATACGAAGATTGGCCTGGACATGTGGCATGATATATTTCCCTAAAGTAATCTATGCCTTGATCTTTCTGATAATTTCTTATACACGGCAGAGGAATCAATATGATACAATCAGCTGGCCAATAATCACACACTAAGTAATATTGACAACCCCACCAACACACTTAGCTAAAAGAAGTATGAACTTGAGAATTATGCTAAAAATAATGAAGCATGATCCAGCATTAACTTTCAAGAGTTGTTGTTTTTTATATTAAGGCCCAATTATATGGTTTGATGCAATAACTTCTTACTGTTCTAATAATAATATCACAAGACCCCAAGTATCGGATTTGATGGAGATAAGGAAAAAATGTCTATCAAAAGAGATAAAATCATCGTTAATAACTTTTATGACCTTCGAAAGTTATTAAATGAAATTGAGAGAAGTTTTATCTATTTTTCTGAATCAGCAAAGGTTCAGGAAAAATATACTCTTAGCCAGTCTATGAAGAAATGCTAAGGAAGCACAAACTAGAAAAAACTCAGTAATTGAATTTACAGAGCCAGAAATAACATCTCCAAAAGCGTGATATAATGTAAAGCACGATGACAAGCACAAAGAGAAGACAAATCAATCATTATCCTATTGCAAATATTACAAATATTCTAAAAAGTTTTTCAATATATATTTCATGCAACTAAATTGGAAAATTATGATATTGTGAAGTACTAATTCTGATTAATTTGGCAGGAAAGATTACCATTCGGAAGCTTGGGTTGTGAAAATCATGAATAAATGAGACAATCAAAAAATTTCTTGTAGTAGGAGCAACACTAAAGAACAACTGTCTAAACACAAAGTTCAAAGAAAAAGCTATAGAAATTAATCAAAGAAACCGTTGCAGCAGCAACATTGAAAGATAGTTCTCTGGAGAAGATACTCAAAGACGAAGTCATCACAGCTGTTACAGTGATGGGTTTTGATGAAAAGAGAATTTAGCCTCCCTATTCAAGCATCTGCTTGACACTGCTGGCTAGGGGCAATTAATCTTCTAGTCGAGTGTGATCATTTAGTCTTCCATGCAAGCAAGGTCATCTAGTTATCCTTTAGTTGTAATTCATTCGGTTCTTTGAAGAAAATCGATCATCCATTTGATTCATAAATCAATCAAAGAAGGATCGAGGGGGCATATGTTAAGGCACAAAAATAAATATTTCTCTCTAGAAGTCTCAATATGCATCCATCGCCTCAGTGTAGAAATTCCATTGTGATCCATGTTAGAGTGTTTGGTCCTTGCTAAGAAGCCCTTAGTTGTACGCCCCTACATGTGCACCCAGGATTGTATGCTCCTGGTTGTGTGCCCCGTACCTAGATTCCTATTATGTGCCCCTACCTAGTTCCTATTATGTGCCCCTTCCTAGATTTCTATTGTGCACTGGAAGCTGTTGTGCACTGAAAGCTATTATATGCTGCAAGCTGTTACGCGTCGGAAGCTGTTGTGTGCTGAAAGCTGCTATGTGCTAGAATCTATTTCGTACTGTAAGCTATTGTGCGCTGGAAGCTATTGCACGCTGGAAGCTGTTGTGCTGGAATCATATGTGTACTGGATGCTGCTGTGCACTGGAAGCTATTGTGCGCTGAATGCTATTGCACACTGGAAGCTTTTGTGCACAAATAGCCCTCTCAAACATGCATGACATCTATAAATACCCCTCTCCCATCTTCATTTGGATGGACAGAAGTTGGAGTTTCAAGGAACTCCTAGAGGAGAGAAAAGTTGAGCATGATGGAAGATCCGCACAACAGAATTATAGCACAACAGAATTATGGCACAATGATATTATAGCACAACAAAATTATGGCACAACAAAATTATAGCACAACGAAATTATGACACAATGGAATTATAGTACAACGAAATTATGGCACAATGGAATTATAGCACAACGGAATTATGGCACAACCTAAGTTTATGAAGTTTCTGTAAGTGTTATGGTTTTATGCTCCTTTGGTTGTTAAATTTTGTGGTGCCAAAACATCAACCTGTGTCTTGTGTAGCATGAGGAGATATACATGTTCAAGACACTACATCACAATGTTACAAGTTGAGAATGAAGCTCGACTTCAAGACATGCAAGGTCTGCAAGGTCATGTATGTTGTTCACTCCTGTAAACTTCAATCGGAGTCTTTCAAAAGAGCTATAGAAAAAGAAAAGTGCTGCTCAATACTCAAATACAGTTCAAGAATGAGTACAACTCATGATGAAGTTCTCAAGTTCTAGAAGATCTCAAGTTCAAGATACATCAAGAGAAGAGATCTCAAGCTTCATAATCGTTAAAGGTCATACATCATCTGAAGAAATGAAGTTTCAATGTTCATACTTCATGACCCAGGTATGAAAGATCTTAGATTGACCTTAGGATAGGTCATTTCGGATACATAATTCAATTTCTTCTTTTTATAAGTTTTGTAGTCTGTTCTACAACTAGTCTTAAACTTTGTTCGACTAGTCCTAGCACTGGCTCGACCAGTGTAAGATATTTCAGGACCAGTCCTAATTTTGTTACAAAAATTTAGAAGTTTTGGTTGCGCTACGACCAATCCTGGAGACAGTTCGACCAGTCGTATGAACGGTGTCAACTCGTCCTACGACCAGTCCTGGATCTATGACTCAAAGTCTAGCAACTAAATCTGGTGCCTTACGACCAGTCGTAAGGTTCGTACGACCGGTCATGGATAACCTACGACAAGTCGTAGCCTGCCTTCGACCAGTCGTGGAACAGTTTTATCCGATTGTGCTCAAAAATTGAAAAATCTGTTTCTCACACGACCAGTCGTAGTGTCCACAAGGCCAGTCGAAGGTGCGATTTTTACAGCTATAAATAGATAACGAATTTTAGACATTGATAACACAATTCAAGAAAAATCAAGGTACCACCCTAAGATAAGTTTGTGTTTATTTTAAGTTACATTGTGCACATTTAATATTCTCTTTTGTTAGGTTTATAGATTTGATTTTGTTTCTACATTACAATCTTAATTGAAAAGAGGAATTGTGATATTCCTTCTTCTTGGAATCAAAATCAAACAGAGCTAAGCCCAACTGGTTTAATTTAAAATCAATCTAGAACCTAAAACCATTTTAAAGTGAGTATTGGACATTGAACTTCTACATTCAAACTTCTACTCCGATTGGTTCTTCCGGGCTGCTACAAAAGGAAAAATCCAGGTATTTTACTTTATTATAAATTTCATTCTTTTTTGTTTTTATTTGAAATTAAGCCAGAAAAATCTCATTGTGTTAGTTATCTGAGGAGAGCCAGAAAACTCAGAAGTGGTTTTTTTTTTTAATGTGTAAGCCCATTAGAAAGACACAATTATGAAGGTTTTAGGTGAACCTGAGAAACCTATTTTGATAGTGAACGCTAATATCCCCTGTGTGAGGATATTAGGAGTGGAGTAGTAAGTTGTGTGGCTGTTGTTTAACAGTTGGTGAACACATAGGTGAACCACTATAACTCTTTGTGTTTTGTGGATGTGTGTTTTATTTTTCTATCTTTTATCATTCAGAATTATGAGATGTATATGTAAATGTGAATGTTGTAATATTTACATTTCAAGCATTGTGGGGAATGTTGTAATAATTTAGATTTACATTCTTGTAATTTATTTCAATTCCTTGCTATTTATTTATTCCTCTTCATTTTTAGTTTTTGATACAAAGACCTTTCTAGAAATAAGGTTGTCCTACCATAAACCCTTGATTTTTATGGTGTAAGGTTGTCCTTAGAATAACATTTGTATCAACCTCTCAATACTTATTCATTGAGGTTGCTTTTCATTTTAGCATTGTGAATTGATTTTCTGTATTTGGCTATCTCATTCTTTAATTCCGCTGTTATTATTTTAAATTTGGCATAATCTTATTCCTCCCCCCCCCCCCTCTAGGACTTATAGCTAGGCCTTTTCAATTTTCATCACTTCTTAGATTATACACCAGTATGCTTGCCCAAAATTCCTTTTCCTTGATCAAGTGCACCAGTTGCCAGATTCATAAAGGGAAAGTAGAGGAAATGTGAAGCACAGAGAAAGTGCTCCAGAAGAAAGAAGAGTATGCCTGTACAACTGAAGGGATAAATGAAAGAACGATCAATGCCTATTGCATAACCAAATCGAGGGCTTTAAGTCTGCATGACTCATCTACCTTTGCGATAAATAACAAATGCGTCGAAATGCTACTAAAATTGCCATTGAACTATCTTTCTCTTTCATTCATTATGTCTATTCATTATAATCTATCTTAGAATCAAGGAAAATCAAAGGATGTAAATGAATTCAGAATAAATAGAATACTTTGTGACCATTGTTCTCTCATTCTTTCTTTGTTATCATTGAATAAAATCCCCCAAATCAAATGCATTTTTTTCTTATTCGAAACACCATAGTTTGGACTCACTTTTTATAGCCATATGACATTTTGTGAAAAATACGTTTTCTTTACTAGTTTTAATAATATAACAGTTGTCACTTGTGCGTCAACGTTTCATGATAGATTTTCCTGTATGATCTAAGATTTTACATTGATCTTTTGAGAAGGTGACCAAGTGTTCTTTGTCGCAGATTTGTGAGATACTAAGGAGATTATGTTTTAGACCTTTAACATAAAGAACATTTTTAATTTTGGGGGACCCTGGTCCAACTATTGTTCCTTGTCCAATTATTTTGGCAGATCTCCCATCTCCAAATGTAACAGACCCACCATCAAATTCTGAGTAGTCACAGAAGTGAGTTTGGTCACTAGTCATGTGTCTGGGGCACCCGCAGTCAAGATACCAATTCGAGCTATTTCCAGCCTTCAGAGTAGTATGAATTACTAGGCATTTGTTCTACCTATTTTTTTTTTTGATAAGGCTCTATAAATTGAGAGATTCAGAATTAGTTGTTTTGTGTATTTGCATTGATATCAACTACTACCTCTAGTCCTACATTCTTTACCACGATTCCAAACTTCAGTTGTCACGCCCCAAACTCAGAAACCAGTCTCACAGAATTCTCGATCACCAAATTCGGTGCCGACAGCCTCCGTAGTACCCCATTCTCAATTCCCAGTGCTCATACGTAAGATTCTGATCCTAGGATCCTACAAGGAGGATTTTTCAATGTACATTTATCTCGAAAGAAGCATAACCACAAGTTTATCCAAATCACAAAGGCAACATCATCATCATCATCACATATCCACTAATATAAATCATTTAAGTACAATGCTGAAAGAGAATACATATATCTAAAATCAAAGCTCCAGAAGATGGCTGCACGCTCCAAGCTCAACGTTGTTGCGACCTAAAGCCAACTGCATGCATCTATCGTGTATGAGATTATAAAAAGCTTAGAGGGTAGTGTAAGTGTGTGCGAAAGGTAAGTGCCAAGTATACAATACAAATCCATAAATCATATAATGTCAGAAATACTAGCTAGTCTAAGAGTTAGACAATATTGGAGTATGCTATATTAGAGTAATGAGCAAACATGCTGGCAGGTCCATAAATACCATCAGCCATATCCAGGCTATGCGATGTAATAACATGATAAGTCAAATATCATATATTAAGGGTGCAGTACAATAAGTGTTATGATTTTATGCTCCTTTGGTTGTCAAATTTTGTGGTGCCAAAACCTTAATCTATGTCTTGTGTAGCTCATTATTATAAATGCTCAAGACATTGCATCACCGCTCTATGCACTTTACTTCAAGGAAGGAACAAAGAACTACTTCAAATTGCTTCAACAAATGCAAGTACAAGTTACTACAAAAGAATGCAAGTACAAGCTACAACAATAGAAGTGATCTTGTTCAAGACTCAAGTCAGTGTACAATACAAGATGAATTGTTATTCAAGCTATAGAAGATCTCATGTTCAGTGCTACATCAAGTTCAAAGATCTCAAGCTGCACAATCTTCAAAGGTCATCTACCATTTGAAGATATGAAGTTTTGAAGTTCATACCTCACTTTCAAGGTATGATTGACCTTAGATTGTCCTTAGGATAGGTCATTTTGAATACATAATTCAATTGTATCATTTTACATGGAATTGGACTATTCTAAGACTAGTCTTGAACCTTGTTTGACTAGTCCTAGCACTGCCTCGACCAGTCCAAGAAATTCCAAGACCAGTCCTAAGTTTGTTATAATTTTTTAGAATTTTTGTTCGTCCACGACTAGTCCTGGACTCTGTTCGATCGATCATGTGAACAGTGTTGACTCGTCCTACAACCAGTCCTAGTTCTATAACTCAAACTACAACAACCAATCTTTGAGTCCTACGACCAGTCGTGGCTATGCTACGACCAGTCATAGAGGGCCTGGGACCAGTCGTAGACACCATACGAACAATCGTGGAACGGTTTTATCCGATCATGCTCAAAAATTCAAAAATCTGTTTCTCCTATGACCAGTCGGGTGTTCTCAAGACCAGTCATAACAGAGTTTCTGCAACTATAAATAGAGCACAAATTTCAGAGTTTTAGAATTCTATTCAAGAAAAATCAAGGGATCACTCTAAGATAAGTTTATGTTCATTTTGAGCTACTTTGTGCATAATTTATATTCTCTTTTGTTAGCTTTATTAATTTGATTTTATTTTTACATTCTAATCTTAATTGAATAGAGAAATTGTGATATTCCTTCTTCTTGGAATCAAAATCAAATATAGCTAGCCCAACTGATTTAATTTAAAATCAATTAGAACCTAGAACCATTTTAAAGTGAGTATTGGACTTTGAACTTCTACATTCGATCTTCTACTCCGATTGGTTCTTCTGAGCTGCAACAAAAGGAGAAATCCAGGTATTTTACATTTATATAAATTTTCATTTTTATTTTATTTGAGATTAAGTCAGAAAAATCTCATTTTGTTGGTTATCTGAGGAGAGCTAGAAAACTCAGAAGTGAGGGTTTTTGAATTGTGTAAGCCTTTTCTAAAAGACACAATTGTGAAGGTTTTGGGTGAACCCATGAAAACCTATTTTGATAATGAACGCTAATATCACCTATGTGAGGATATTAGGAGTGGAGTAGCAAGCTGTGGGTATTGTTTAGTGTACACACAGGCGAACCACTATAACTCTATGTTTTGTGGATGTGTGCTTTATTTTTCTATCTTTGATCATTCAGATTTGTGGGATGTATATGTGAATGTGAATGTTATAATATTTTCATTTCAAGCAATGTGGGGAATGTTGTAATAGTTTAGAATTTATTTCTTGCTATTTCATTTGTTTCCTTTCTGTTTGTGTTTTTTATATTCAATTTGTTCTAGAAATAAGGTTGTCCTGCCATATACCTTTAGTTTTTATGGTGTAAGGTTGTCCTTAGAACAACATTGATATTAATCTCTCTTTTTGAGGTTACTTTACATTATAACATAGTGATTTATTTATAGTGCTATCTTTTATTCATTTATATTCCGTTGTTATTGCTTCAATTTGACATTGTCCTATTCACCCACCCCCCCTCTCTATGACATATAGTTTGGCCATTTCAAATGGTATTAGAGCCTAATAGCTCATTTTAATTCTTGTTATTTGGATTTGTTTCCTGAGCTAATCGATTTAAGCTATATTTAAGATGTTAAATTTTGATAGCCTTTCAGTCGATGGCACCAATTATGTCTATTGGAAAGCCAGGATGAGGATTTTTCTTAAATCCATGGATGAAAGTGTGTGGCTAGCCACAGTGAATGAATGGACCCCTCCTACCACTGGAGTAACTGGGATCGATGGTTTAAAATCAATGAGAGTAACACCTTATTTCTCATGGACCACACTTCAGAAAAGTGAGAGTAGTGCAAATGCTAAAGCACTAAATACAATCACTTACGTACTATCACTGGATGAATTCAAAAGAATTATATCCTGTGATTCTTCAAAGAAAGCTATGGATATTATAGAAATGACACATGAGGGTACATCAATTTTCAAGAAATCTAAAGTTCAAATCCTCACAACCAAATTTGAGGAAATACATATGGAAGAAAATGAAATGTTTATGAACTTCTATACTAGATTAAATGACATTGTGAACTCTATGTGGTGTCTTGATGATAAAATCCCATAAAGTAAAGTGTGTGCAAAAATATTACGCTCACTTCCTAAACAATTTAATTCTGAGGTAACTGTGATCCAGGAACTTTGTAATACAGATATTATGAGGGT
The DNA here is from genome assembly GCA_037074715.1 of Magnolia kwangsiensis. NCBI lineage: Eukaryota > Viridiplantae > Streptophyta > Magnoliopsida > Magnoliales > Magnoliaceae > Magnolia > Magnolia kwangsiensis. Next base: position 102,447,604 of record CM073576.1, on the reverse strand, counting down.
AGAAGAATTAGTTGGGTCTTTACAAACCTACGAGTTAAATTTTAAAGCTCTTAAAGGAAAATTCATTGCCCTTAAGTCCTCTAAAAATGTTTCTCAAGAAAACAATTCTAATTTAAAAAATTTTGAAGACGATATGGCCCTTTTAGTGAAAAAGTTTTACAAAATTTTCAAAGTAAAAAGAGGGTTGATTTTCAAAAAGCAAATGATAAGAAAAGATCTAAATCTAAATCTAAGACTTGGAAATCTTAAAAAGATAGTCAATGTTACAACTACCAAGAATATGGACATTTAGCAAACAAGTGTCCTAAAAAGGACAAACCTAAAAAGAAGAGTATGTTGGCTACTTGGGATGAATCCTTTGATTCTGAAGCCTCTTCTGATTCAGAAGATTCTGAAACCGAGTCGGGCAATGAAGTTTAAGCCCTCATGACTCTAGCTAAATTCACATTTTCAGATAATGATTCAACAAGTGAAGAAAATTTGAACAGTGAATGTGAAAATGAAGAAGACCTTCAAGATGCTTACAATGCCCTATATAAGGAAAGTTGTAAAATTTTTATGAAACTTAAACTTCAAAAAGAAAAATTTTCAAAGCTTAAAGAAAAATTTGAGTCTCTTATTTTAGAAAAATCTCATATTTCAGATAGTTTTGAAAAATGTAAATGCAATTTGGAATTCAAAACCTCCCATATTGAAAATCTGAAATTTGAAATTAAAAAACTTAAACTTGAAGTCTCTTCTCTTTTGAGTTTAAAGGATACATGGAGATATGCCCAAGGTGATCCGAAGTTAGAAAAACTTTTATTTAGATCAAAAAAATGTGACGATCGATCTGGTTTAGGCTACGATAAGAATATTCCTTCTAAACAGAAGAATACTCCTCCCAAGTTTGTGAGAAGAGAAACTTCGAAATCAAAAGGAAAAAGTTATCAAAATTTTTCTAAAAATTCTAAAACTTTTTGAAAACCTAAAAATAACTATATCAACTATAAAAATCAGTACCGAAACCTTTTAGCTGAGAAAATAGTTGATCTTCTTAAGGAGCTCTTAAAATCTAACTCAGTGGGTCACTCTAACAATGACTACAATCAAAAGAAGGCTCACTATACTCCTAAACCTAAAACAGTTATGAAATGGGTTCCTAAGGTTACCTGCTTGGTTGTCCACACTACTTTCAAAGCTACAAGCCATTCAAAGTGGTACCTAGACAGTGGATACTCAAGGCATATGACTGGTGATAAAGGTCTATTCATCAATCTCAAAGACATGACTAATGGTTCAATCACATTCGGTGAAGGCAGCAATTTCAAGATTATTGGCCAAGGTACGGTTCAACTCTGTAACCTCCCTTTGTTTAAAAATGTTTTATACGTTGAAGGATTAAAACACAATTTATTAAGCATATCTCAAATATGTGATAACAATCATAGTGTAAGATTTTCTAACCAAGGTTGTGAAATTCTAAATAATAAGGGTTCATTAATATTAATCGGTCGCAGAACTTCTGAAAACTACTATATAGTTAGTGAATCCAGCTCATCTAGTCAAACGTGTTACAAGGTCCATACCAATGAAACTGATTTATGGCACAAACGTCTTGGACATGTACACTACCATAATTTATATAGACTGAGCAAAAGAGAACTAATTAGAGGTCTACCTAAATTACAAAAGATAGACAAAATATGTGACGAATGCCAAATAAGCAAGCAATCAAGGATCACTCACAAGAAGGTGAACTCCAATGCCACATCAAGACCACTCAAGCTTCTCCATATGGATCTTATAGGACCTACCAAGACGGAAAGTCGAGGTGGTAAAAAATACATATTGTCGATGATTTTACCAGATTCACTTGGGTAGCTTTCTTAAAGCATAAGTCAGAAACCCTTAATGAAGTAAAAAGAGTTCTCAAACGGATTCAAATGGAAAAATGTTCTCAAGTCTGTAAGATCCATAGTGATCATGGATCTTAATTTGAAAATAGTAGTTTTGAAAAATTCTGTAGCAATCAAGGAATATGACATGAATTCTCTACGCCTAAAACTCCTCAACAAAATGAAATTGTAGAAAGGAAAAATAGAGTGCTTCAAGAAATATCTAATGTAATGTTGAATAATATGAAGCTATCTAAAAATCTTTGGGTTGAAGCTATTAATACTATCTGTTATATAATTAACTGGGTTTATACGAGTAAATTTAATAATAAAATGGCTTAGAACTGTGATTCGATAAAAATCCTACTGTTAAATACTTTCAATTTTTTGGCAGCAAGTGTTATATTCTACGTGACTATGAAAATCTTGAAAAGTTTGACACTAAAAGTGATGAAGGGATCTTTTTAGGATATTCTTTAAACAGTCGCGCATATCGTGTACTGAACAAAAGGACCGATGTTATTCAAGAATCTATAAATGTGGTCATAAACAATCACTTGAATACACCTGCCCCAAGTTCAAATAATGATGAAGTTCTTTTAATTGACAAACCAGATACTTCATCAAATCAAACTTAAACTGAATTAAGGATCGTTAAAGATCATCCAACCACTCAAATTCTTAGAAACCCTCTCACTGGTGTGCGCACTTGTAGACAACTTGAAGACATATGTAATTACATATGTTTCACATCCTAGATAGAACTGACAAATGTAAAAGAAGCTCTTACTGATGAAAACTGGATAGTTGTGATGCAAGAAGAACTTAACCAATTTGTAAGAAATGATGTTTAGTGCCTTATTCCTAGACTTAAAGATAAACATATCGTTGATACTAAGTAGATTTTTAAAAATAAGTCTGATGAACTTGGTAATATAATTCGAAACAAGGCTAGACTGGTTGTACAAGGGTACACTCAAATTGAAGGAATTGATTATGATGAAACCTTTGCCCCAGTAGCTCGTCTTGAATCAATCAGACTATTCATATACATTGCCTCTTTTAAAAAATTTAAATTTTATCAAATGGATGTAAAGAGTGCCTTCTTAAATGGGGATCTGCATGAAGAAGTGTATGTTGAACAACCAACGGGTTTTGAAGACCCTAAGAGTATTGATCATGTCTATCGCCTAAAAAAGGCTCTCTATGGTTTAAAATAAGCTCCCAGGGCATAATATGAAAAGTTGACTAAGTTTTTACTAAGTCATAACTTTCAAATGGAAAGCGTTGATAAAACTTTATTTGTTAAGAAACATAATGATCATATCATAATAGTGTAGATCTATGTTGATGATATTATTTATGGATCCACCTATACTAACATGACTGCTGATTTTGTAGATTTATTGAAATCTAAGTTCAAAATGGGCATGGTTGGGGAATTGAATTATTTTCTTGGGTTGCAAGTAAAACAGCAATCTAATGGTTTTTTCATTTCTCAGACCAAATATGTTTTAAACTTGATCAAAAAGTTCAGATTTGAGAATGGTAAGAATTTCGATACTCCTATGAGTACAACCTTGAAACTCTCAAACGACTCTACAGGTAAAAATGTTGATCCTAAGTTATATCATAATATGATTGGTAGTTTACTTTATTTAAATACTAGTATACCTGACATTGTTTTAATTGTTGGTATTTGCACTAGATATTAGTCTGATCTTAAAGAGTCACATTTAACTGTTGTTAAGTGGATTATGGGATATGTCGCAAGTTTAGTTAATTTGGGTCTCTAGTATCCATATGATACTAGTGTTTAGTTGGCAGGGTACACTGATGCTGATTGGGCCGGAAATATCAATGATAGCAAATCAACCAGTGGTGGTTGTTTTTATATCAAAAATTATTTAGTTTCTTGGTTTAATAAGAAGCAAAGTTCTATATCACTCTTTATAGTTGAGGCTGAATACATCGCAGCTGAAAATACATGTACTCATCTTTTTTGGATGGAACGTATGTTAAGTGATTATGGAATTACATAGGATTCAATAGTTTTATATTACGATAATTCTACATTCCGACCGAGACTCAACTTGCTGACATTTTCACTAAATCGTTCGACAAAAGCAGGTTTAATAAATTAAAATTTGATCTTGGTATGTGCATTCAAAATTGATTATTCATGCATATATGTATCATAGTGTATATATATTTGATAATTTATTTGGTTAAATCTCAAATTTTTATGAAAAATGCATATTTTTGGTGGTACTCGACCAGTCGTAGATGTGCTCGACCAGCCCTGGTACGACCGGTCGAGGACAGCTCAAGACCGGTCATGGAGCACACTGTCCTCTTTTATTTGGGGAAAATCTTCATCTTCCTCATTTGTATCTTGCTCTCCAACAAGTCGTGGCATGACTAGTCGAACCCTACAGTGTGATTCATTAAGGTTAGTGCATTTTATCAGTCTTGCTTATAGATTTATGGTCCATTTACTTCAATTTCTTCATTGAAATACTTAATTTCAAGCTTTGTTGGGTTATTAGGAGTTTTCTTCTCAAATTTCTATTTTTGAGAAAACCCATTTCTCATCTTTTGCATCTCCTTAGTTCTTTAAATTTCTTATTGCTAATGGATGCTAGAGGGAAAAAGAAAATAGCTCGTGGTCTATCTTCTTCTAGATCTACTCCAATAACTCGGTGCCATCTTCGGTCACCTGAAAATGATCCCTCATATGTACGGGATTTGCGTTTGCACAAGGTTATTGCTAAAAGAGCTGTTGATCTTAACCACATTGCTCCTTTTGGTATCATTCCACTCCTCCAATCTGTAGGATGGGATAACATCTTACATTGGGGTGGGCTTGCATACCAATCTATTGCTCAATTCATGTTTGCATGTATTTTTTATTTTTCTACTGAGAATTTAACATTTAAAATAGATGCTAGAGAAAGCCCTTTTGATGTAGATCATCATTTAATATCTAGCCTTATGGAAATACTGTTAATGATGAGGGTATCCCTATTCATATTCTAACTGAAAAACCCTCAGACTCAGAAAAATAAATGCTCACTAGAGCTTTATGTAATATGGATTTGCAATGGACTCATAAAGGGAATGTGCTCCCCTCAAAGTACTTGTTACCCAGATATAGAGTCCTCCATAAAATCTTTACTTCAAATCTGTATCTGTGTTCTGGTAATAAATCAGAATTGACTTCTTTTATGGTTCATGTTTTGCACTCTGTCGTCTCTGGTACTAAAGTTTGTCTTCCATCTTTAATATGTCATTCTATCATTCAGTTTTGTCTTCATCTAGGTCATAGTGATATTCCATTTGCCTATCTTATGACTGTTTTAGCTTCTCATATGTTGGTTGTTATGCCTGTTGGAGATGTTCCCATCCGTCATCTTATTTTTAACAACTCAAATATTAACAAGATGAAATTAGAATTGGCTCCTAGCTAAGTGGATGTTAGTGGTGATGGAGCTAAAGCTAGGAATGAAGAAGAAGCTGATGATCTTCCTCCTGATGATATAAACATGCATGATATTTTTGATGAAATTGAGTCTGATTCTGCTAATGATCCTGATTATGAACCATCTGAGTTTGTTGCGTGTTTGCGTGCACTTAAGGAGAAGGTAGAGAACATGAATGTTGTCCATGATTTATGATTTAAATATATACGTAAGTAACTTAGGCGCTTAAACAAGGGCCTTCATCAACTTGATCCTACCATACCTGCTCCTTCAGGTTCTGATTAAGTGATTTACTATTTGGTCTATAATAACCTTAAGTCTACTTTTGTTGGGTTGTAAACTTTATTTCGTTTGCTGATTGTGGTTTGCTGACTTTGTTTAAACTAGTTCAAGGTATGTGGACTTTAATTTGCTTATATCTTGACACCTTGATTACTCCTGTCTATTATCCTTTTCCATTTTTCTTCTTCCTTTGTCATATTGTAACAAAAAGGGGGAGAATTTATATGGTTTTTCATGCTATGGTTTTCTATGATATGGATTGATTGTGAGTAATAGCATTTTATTTTTATTTTTTGGTTTTTGGATATATGTGTTCTACTCAGGGGAGTAAGTAAGCAGGTGTTTTGCCTACTTCATCTTGATGTGTGTTAGTTGATGCAACTGGTGCATGACAACTGGTACATAATTCTTTAACCAGGCTGTAACTGGTTTTTTTCTTTTATGACTCATGCATAATTCTTTGTATTCATTATTATTGAGTGTTTTGTCACAAATTTGACAAAGGGGGGGATTGTAAGTGCTATGGTTTTATGCTCCTTTGGTTGTCAAATTTTGTGGTGACAAAACCTCAATCTATGTCTTGTGTAGCTCATTGTTATAAATGTTCAAGACATTACATCACCGCTCTATGCACTTCACTTCAAGTCAAGAATGAAGAACTACAAACTACTTCAAGAAATACAAGTACAAGCTACTATATAAGAATGAAAGTACATGCTACAATAGTAGAAGTGATCTTGTTCAAGACTCAAGTTAGTGTACAACACAAGATGAATTGTTATTTAAGATATAGAAGATCTCATGTTCAGTGCTACATCAAGTTCAAAGATCTCAAGCTGCACAATCTTCAAAGGTCATCTACCATCTAACGATATGAAGTTTCAAAGTTCATACCTCACTTTCAAGGTATGATTGACCTTAGATTATCCTTAGCATGGGTCATTTTGAATACATAATTCAATCGTATCATTTTACATGGAATTGGACTGTTCTAAGACTAGTCCTGAACCTTGTTCGACTAATCCTAGCACTGCCTCGACTAGTCCAAGAAATTCCAAGACCAGTCCTAAGTTTGTTGCAATTTTTTAAAATTTTCTGTTCGTCCATGACCAGTCCTGGACTTTGTTCGATCAGTCGTGTGAACAGTGTCGACTCGTCCCACGACCAGTCCTGGTTCTATGACTCAAACTACAACAACCAATCTTTGAGTCCTACAACTAGTCGTAGAGGGCCTACGACCAGTCGTAGACACCCTACGACCAGTTGTGGAACGATTTTATCCGATCGTGCTCAAAAATTTTAAAAATTATTTCTCCTACGACCAGTCGTTGTGTCCTTAGGACCAGTCATAACCGAGTTTTTATAACTATAAATAGAGCACGAATTTCAGAGTTTCATAACTCAATTTAAGAAAAATCAAGGGATCACTCTGAGATAAGTTTGTGTTCATTTTAAGCTACTTTATGCATAATTTATATTCTCTTTTGTTAGCTATATTAATTTGATTTTGCTTCTACATTCCAATCTTAATGGAAAAGAGGAATTGTGATATTCCTTCTTCTTGGAATCAAAATCAAATATAGCTAGCCCAACTGGTTTAATTTAAAATCAATTATAACCTAGAACCATTTTAAAGTGAGTATTGGACTTTGAACTTCTACATTCGATCTTCTACTCCTTTTGGTTCTTTCGGGCAGCAACAAAAGGAGAAATCTAGGTATTTTACATTTATTTAAATTTTAATTTTAGTTTTATTTAAGATTAAGCTAGAAAAATCTCATTGTGTTGGTTATCTGAGGAGAGCCAGAAAACTCAGAAGTGAGGGTTTTTGAATTGTGTAAACCCTTTTTTAAAAGACATAATTGTGGATGTTTTGGGTGAACCTGTGAAAATCTATTTTAATAGTGAACGCTAATATCCCCTGTGTGAGGATATTAGGAGTGGAATAGCAAGTTGTATGGCTATTGTTTAATAGTTGGTGTACACACAGGTGAACCACTATAGCTTTTTGTGTTTTGTGGATGTACGTTTTATTTTTCTATCTTTGATCATTCAGATTTATGGGATGTATATGTGAATGTGAATGTTATAATATTTTCATTTCAAGCATTGTGGGGAATGTTGTAATAGTTTAGAATTTATTTCTTGTTATTTCGTTTGTTTTCTTTCTTTTTAAGTTTTTGATATTCAATTTGTTCTAGAAAGAAGGTTGTCCTACCATAAACCTTTGGTTTTTACGGTGTAAGGTTGTCCTTAGAACAACATTGATATCAATCTCTCTTTTTAAGGTTACTTTACATTCTAATATAGTGATTTATTTATAGTGCTATCTTTTATTCATTTATATTTCGCTGTTATTGCTTTAATTTGGCATTGTCCTATTCACCCCCCCCCCCCCCCCCTCCCTCCCTCTCTAGGACATATAGCTTGGCCATTTCAAGTACAATATGTAAATCATGACGAGTCCACGAGTACAGTCAACCTCATCAAGGCCATATAAATGTAGAAACATAGTAACCCAAAATGTCATATGCCTCGAATGTAATGCAATATGCGTTGTGAATGAAATGACTAATCTGGAGTATCAAGTTGGGATGATAGCACATTGTCACATCCCAAACCCAAAAATCAGATTCACAGGAATCCCGATCGCCGAATCCAGTGCCGACAGCCTCTGTAGTACCCCATTCTCGGCTCCTAGCGTCCATATGCTATATTCCGATCCTGGGATCCTACAAGGAGGATTTTATTTTATTTTTGTACATTTAACTTGTAATAAGCATAACCATAAGTATACCCAAATCATAAAGGTAACATCATCATCATATATCCAGTAATATAAACTTTGAATACGATGCTGAAAGGGAAAATACATATGTTAAAATAAAATCAAAGCTCCATAAGACAGCTGCACGGTCCATGCTCAACGCCGCTGCAACCTAACATTACCTACACGCATCTATTGTGTATAAACTTATAGAAAGCTTAGAGGGTGGTGTAAGTGTGTGTACAAAGTAAGTGCTGAGTATTCAATACAATGTCGTCATCATACAATACCGGAAATGTTGGTAATCCATAATCGTACAATATCGGAATAAGCAGAAATACAGACAAGATCATAAATTATCAGAGTAAACAGAAATACTGACAAGATTATAAATTATCAAAGTAAACAGAAATACTGATAAGATCATAAATCATACAATAACAGAGTAATGTAAAAATATGCTGATAGGACTATAAATACAATAAGATTTATCCAGGCTATGCGATGCAAAAATATAATAAAATAATATCATATACTGATGAAACAATATTGATCAGCTATGCAATTAGGAGACAGCAAGCTGAATATCAGATGCTGAGGATGCGATGTAATATGTAATTCCTAATGAGTTCAAGAATAGCGTCGGCCGTATCTAGACTGTAAATGCAGAAACAAAATAACCCAAAATGCCATATGCCGCACATGTAATGCAATATACAATGCAAATGGAATGACCATGCTGGAGTGTGAAGTCAGGATGATAGTACGTAGTATCACAGGCTATGGAGTCCATCACAAGGGACTTCTATCCAAACTAGTCTCATACCTAAATTTGGATAGTCAGACTCGATGTGGTAAACTCCTGATCTCAGGTTAGTCATGCCCCCAATTAAAATCCTAGCCATTGCGAAGGTACACTAATAAATAGTTGCGTAACACCAGCCGAGTGAATAGTGAATGAATGATTGAATAAGTATGCAACTCCTACTCAATAAGTACACATATCAATATAGTTCATCTTTGGGATCATCACCGGGGTTTAGTATACTCCAAATGACACTGCCGCTCTCCCAGCCGAATAGTCCAAGTGAGCATAAGAAACCTCACTATCCGCCTGGCCAATAGTCTACCAATGCCTATTCAGCACATCGATAGCGGACCCATTCCTCGAGCTGGTCAGACTCAGCCTAACAATGTCCCTTACGCTTGGGTGGGTAAGGCCACACCCTCTCCCAACTAACTATGACACAGTAGGAGACGTGGCCTCCTGGTATTTGGCACTCAAGCGCTCATGTATCCACTTGGTCTCGACGTTGGGGCGTCCTCTGGTACCAAGAGGATTTTAAAGATTTTCACCCAGGGCCATCTATGGTAGCCCGATGTTCGAACTAAACATTTTTGGTGTCCCATCTAGCCATCCACGATATGCCTGTGGAGGCTACGGCCCTGATGTCGCTAGGACATACAATAATCATAATACAAGATGCATGAGTCATACAATCCAGTCATGCATCAATCCTGCGCATACCGTGCGCTCATGTGAGATAATCGACGCCTATCAGGGAGTCTCATAACATCATGCTCAATGACATATGCAATGATCAACTACATCTCATAACAAACATGTAGATGATGCGTATGGCATGTATCATGATGTTATGCTGTTACATACTCATAATCGGTATCATCAACCGGCATCAACAATCGGCCTCGACAATGTGGACATTTAACCAACATCGCCTCCAAGGAATGGCCCATATAGAGCCAAATATATAATGGGCCCACGGCCTCACACAAAGGCCTAATATACAACACCATGAGCATTACTCAGGGCCACATATGCATAATAGGTGGGCCCTGCTCATGGGCCTTAAATACATGACATATGGGCCATGCACATGAGTCTCAAATACAACAAATAGGCCATGCATCATGGGCCTAATACACATCACAATGGGCCTTGTTACATATACCTCCTATTCACATTAGGCCTTAAACACGGGCTGAATACACATCACAATGGGCCGTATCTTATGGGTAAGAAATACACCTCATTGGACCTAACCAAATGAGTCTCAGATACATCATACCAGGCCTCATCATATGGGTCACAATTACATTGCAATGGGCATCATATCTGGGCCTCAAATATACATCACAATGGGCTACGACCCATGGGCCTCAATATACATCAGTTGGGCTGCATTAATGGCCGCACCAATGCACAATAGGTGGGCCCTGCACATGTAGCAAATGGGCCCCCACTAGATGGTTGACTTGGATATAGGATGCATACATTAGGTGGGTCACACGTCCGACGGACAGCATGGATAAGGCATACATCATGGTGGTCCCTTGTCCTAGACGGTATGGATGAAATCATATATTAAGGCGGACTACACATCCATCAAGTGGACAGACAGTGCGAATACAACGCATCATGGGCCTTATACATATCAAGGTGGACCTCAACGGATGGGCCATAACCATAGCAAGATGGGCCTCCTCAAATGGGCCTTATACATATCAAGGTGGACCTTAACGGATGGGCCATAACCATATCAAGATGGGCCTCCTCAAATAGGCCTTATACATATCAAGGTGGACCTTAACCAATATAAGTGGTGATAAGGATTTTCATCATTAAAATTTCTAAGGGTTTAATGGTGGACATCCAAACCCACTATTTTTTATAATGTGGTCCACCTGTTCCTAGATCTGTCTTATTTTGGTCTCAAGCGTAAAAATTATCTTTTAAAAATGGTTGGACGACATAGATGAGGTGCATACCCAATGGCGAGGCCCACACTATAGAAGGTGTGGATACAATATGTAACATCCTGAAAATCGGGGGTCGAGGATAAACTCCACTCCCGAGTTCCAGAACATCACTTATGCAACATTTATAATGATGAATGCATGTTTTCTATAGAATGGTATTAAACAAGATTGAGACTAAGCCAAAACAACATATCATACTCCAGAGACAGTTAAATTAGCAAACGGAAGAATGTGATAGATATATAAAATATATAAATGATTGTAAGTCTCCAGAGTGTGAACATGTTACCAGGTTAACTAAATACATGTATACTCCAAAATAAAAAGAAAAGAATAAACATGAGTGCTCCAAAAATATAAAATGACTTGTGTCATGGCGTCTAATCAACCTCCCTATAATCCTGTCGATCAGAACTTGCATATAGGAGGGATCCTCCTCATCATCATCAAGTCTGGCTCTACTTCGCAAGCATCATCATCATCTGAAACTAAAATAGGGACTGGTTGGTGTGCGCAACACCATCCCGTAATATGGGAGTGAGTAGCTAACTCAGTGGAATCATAGAGCAAAGGTTAACATGTTATTAAATCAATCAAGCGATAATGATAAAGCAAGCAATTCAAACATTCCTAAATACTGTGATTAATGCAAGGATGAAATGACATGATGGATGCCCTCACTGACATACTCCCTCATGCGACACCATCTTACGTCCGCGGCATGCTTTCTTCCCTCAGTGATCCACATCTTCCAGGCACATGCAGTGCGATATTGTAACATCCTGAAAATCGGGGGTCGAGCATAAACTCCACTCCCGAGTTCCAGAACATCACTTATGCAACATTTTCAATGATGGATGAATGTCGGCAATAATAGTACATAAAACATGAGGTGGATTAAGGCAAAATAGCATATCATACTTCAGAGATTAGCAAGCGGAAGAATGTGATAGATATATAGAATATATGAACTGTTATAGGTCTCCAGAGTGTGAACATGTTACCAGGTTAACTAAATACATGTATACTCCAAAATAGAAAGAAAATAATATACATGAGTGTGTAAATAAAAGGTAAAATACCAAGTGTATTGGCATCTAATCAGTAACCCTGTAAAATTGTCGATCAGAACCTGCATACAGGAGGGATCCTCCTCATCATCACCAAGTCCGGCTCTGCTTCGCAAGCATCACCATCATCTGAAACTGAAATAGGAACTGGTTGGTGTGTACAACACTGTCCCGTAACGTGGGAGTGAGTAGCTAACTCAGTAGAATCATAGAGCAAGGGTTAACATGTTATCAAATCAATCACGCGATAATAGTAAACCAAACAATCAGATACTCCTAGATACTGTGATTAATGCATGCATGAAATGACATGATGGATGCCCTCACCGACATACTCCCTCATGCGACACCATCTTATGTCCATGGCATGCTTTCTTCCCTCAGTCTCCACATCTTTTAGGCACATGCAGTGCGATATGAATATGATTATCGAGTTGTTATTAGTCCTTTTCATATAGCAGGATTGGGAAACAAAGGTACCTCCCTTATATCAATACCCAAACAATGATCCTGTCTAGGGTCGTCACTCCTAGTAGTCTCATACGATGATATATTTCTAGGTCATTGCAAGGGCTGTCAGGGCTGTTGCACGCACTTATTTCTCCGCTCCCCCATCACCTTATTAATACAGGCCTAGTTTATATCCTTGAGACTGCATCAGGACTCGTCGCCCCCATGCGGTGTCAGGATAAACTCAAGGTCACTACAAAGGGCTGTCAGGGCTGTTGCTCGCACTCGTTGCTCCACTCCCCCCATCACCTTATCAATGTAGGCTGACAGCAAGAATATAGTGTCCCATACCACCATAATCTGCTCAGAGTAGGGTGCTCACTGGTCACTACGGGGAGGTTTGTGGCCCCAGCGTAGGCAGACAGCTCGACCACGGTGTCCCATACCACCATGCCCAGCTCATGAGTCTTAGTGGATCAAGGCACCATGGTTATCAGGGTTATCACTGGTAAGTTTAGTACCCTAGGTCCAAGCAGTTATGACGAATACAAGGTGAACATACAATGGTCAGTCGGGTTACTTGATGAGTCCGACTAGCACGAGCGTACATTAAATCGACCGACATGAAGTGCACAAGCACTTCGTGTGGCCTAACCACTGCCGACGACTCTAGTACGACTCGGGTTTGTCATACACATCCTTCATGACGAATAGAATCCAACCATGAATTCTAAACTATTACCGACTGCCTGGACTAGAGTATAGCCCCAAGCACATGTAATCTAAATCAATAATCATATGAGAGAGACAGAATTTGAAATACAAGTAATTCCAGCATGTTATCAACATGTTGTAACATATAACATAAGCAGTTAACCATACACGAGTATTTCACACATAAGGTAACCAATTTAAATACAACAAACATGGAGGAAATCATATGCATCATCAACATAGTTGAGAATCCAGTCTCAACGCTAATCTACAACACCATTTACTCAATACTTACTAATACATACATTTATACACACACTTAGACTACTCAACTCCAACGTACTTGACGTATGTTGATTCCAACATATAATATGACAGATCCTTATATCAAGGAGTTGTCTAATACACAACAATCATGTTCTTACATTCAAAACATATGGCAGGCATAAATCATATTGATTTAGGCATTTCAACAAACACTTAGTCTACACACATTAGTCTACATATCATATGTCGGCCAATATGTGCATTAGGGCGAATCTCTTGGCCAAACAGATCATACACGTATAACTAGTATAGGTACATGGTAAATACTCATGGCAATCATATCGGTAAAATACGTACGTTTACAGTATTTCCTAAAAATACCCAAAATACCCTAAATCTCATATTCTTCGTACGTATTCGAATTGAAAAACAGACAGCATGTTCTACATGTCAAACAGCATCTTGATCAGCAATCTACCATTAAACGACATTGAAAGCTTTGAAAACAGGTAATCTAAGCATCTAAAATCCACACCTTTCGCCGTAGAAGCTTAACGAATCGAATAGAAACTCTACGCTTCGTCAACGCCTGTATGACGACCTATATCACAAGATACATCAGCTACGTCACTACTTATATCAAAGGAATCCCTAAATCAGGTTCAAGTTAGGGTTTTCTTACCTAGAATAAAGTCAAAATCACCAGAATAGCGATGTATGTGGATGGCTTTGGCATTTGGAGCAGTAGGGAAGGATCCCAGGGGGAATCCCCAACTTTGCCCTCACTTTCTCTCTCTTTTCTCTCCTCTCTCCTAGGGTTTTCCCCAAATTCGTATGGGTTAGAAGGCTAAGGGCTTAAGGACCTTTTATAAGTCCAAACATAACCAAAACAGACTCCAAGTCAAGGTATACTTGGGTTACAGCCAAATCGGGTCTTTTCCGGTCCAAAAGAGCATTTCTGGAGGTCCCCTGATCAAATGCGGTCGAACTTAAGCTCATGGATATTGGATCCTGATCACATTAAGTTTTCAGTCTGGTAGTGTTCCCAGATAGCACGTGGTGGACCAGTTTCAGTTCAGCGGTCACGGAGACTCGATCGAGGATTCCAAATACACTGACCTAAGTGGGAAATGTTCCCTGATCCGAGGGTATATTTGGGTCAGATTCCGACGGTCTGAATGCTTATACTTAACCCGCAAGCGAAACGTGCTAGATTTATTTAAACCACATTTAAGTTAAAAAGAATTTCACTCTTTCTCACATTGCTTGCTCCAGGCCCAATAAAATAGCCTCAGAACATCAGTTAGGCTTGATTTTCGAAACGATTGTCAAGTCCAACTAGCCGGTCATAATGGTTTAAGATGGTAGATATCGGACTTTCGACGCGCGGTCTAGATCCAATACAAAGTTTCAAAGGGTTCATGAGAGCAAACAGGTTTAGAGTTTGATCCTAAGTTTTAGGGTAACGTAGCGTCAATGATTCTATAGGTTTTGAGTCTTTCAGATCGTATTTAAAGTGGTTGGTGCTACTTTTACAGGTAATCTAATGTAGCGCTGGCTAATTCATGTTAAATTTCTAAAGAATTAGGTTCTAAATGATTTATTTAGCTTTGGAATTGGGTTCTAAGAGGTTACCAAGGTGTTATGGTTGATCCATTGCCTAAGGACGTCTAACCCCAGGTTAGCAAAAAATCTGGGGTGTTACAATCTACCCCCCTTAAAATAAAATTTTATTCCCGAAATTTGCCTAAGGGTAATGAGTCTCTAGAGAGACTTTAGTATTGACATTCTAAGGAAGGTTCAAATCCTATTTAATGACCTAACCTTACGTATAACCTAAACCAACTTCTTCGATCCTGGGCCAATGGGGAAGAGGCCAACCACACTTCCACTGCGCTACTCTAATCCAACGATTGTATTAGCTAATCCTAACTAGATTAGGCTCAATACGTTCTACCCCCCTTAAAACTTAGTTCTACTTAAGGTTCAAAAATCTATGTCTCGATCCGTATATCGGAACGAGGTGTAACTTAGGGCCTATCCTTGACATGAAATGGGAAACAACCTCTCGTTACATTGGTCTTCCTTTGTTAATGATGCGTTCTATGGCATTAATATCTATGGTTATAAAAAGGAGCTGAAATGATGGGTGTTGTAGTTCATTTCAAGGACGGATGTGAGTTGGTGACAAGAGGTCTAATCTCTATTGGCTGTATGTCCTTAACATTTCCCAAAGGCAAAGTTATAACTTTTGGTTGTGGTTGGTCGAGCTAATATGGAAGAAAAGTTGTGTAATAGGTCTGAGCCGGATACATAGACTTTCTTCCTATGACAGAAAATTTACCGTATCAGTTCTTAATCCTACACGATGCCGATCTTCTGCTTGATCAGAGCATTGGATTTATTGGCAACTACCAGGATTGAGAAGCCAATTCAAACACGAATACTTCGCTTATATATACAGTTCCTTTACTCCGCGTTCCCGAATGCAATAAGCCCTTGGGGAAGGCAAGTCAAAGGGACGTGTTGGTTTATTCTAAGTTCAATCTGAGGGATTTATAAATTTTCCCTGAGAGTGAATGGTTCTAAATTAAAATAACTGTCCTAAGGGTTATAACCAAAGTCTATAAGTATTAAGGGGATCTCTCAAAGGAATGAGGTTCTACTCCAACCAAATCTAACCTACTATTCCTTAGCATGTATAGGCTTTTCACTACCTAATACAACCAGTAGCCTAGTCTATAACCCACTGACTGAAATCCAAAGTCTAGGCTCATACGCGAGATGGTTTCATACCATTTCTATTACAGGGGATTGTTCTATCGCTTAGAGTCAAGATTATCTAATTGAAATTGGACTTTTTATATCGTCCGATCTTTCAAATCTAGGAGTACTAACTCTAGGTCCAAAACTCCAAGGGCACATGTGGCCAGTGGTCTCAAGTTATGTTAAATGGAACTACTTTCCTACTCCCACCTAAGAATTGGGAGTGACATGTTTAATAGGTGTGTGGGTTGGGATTCAAATCAATTCTTAGGCTTTGGAAAGTGAGCCTTGTGTTGGAAAGCATGAGATGTAGCATAGTAATACACAATCCCTTAAGCATTCCACACACTTCGACTGCATGCATATCATTTACCAAAATTTGTCACACTACCTGGAATATAGTGTTACATGAATCAGGACAAAGGATGCATGTGAGCTAATGAGACCAAGACTCCCAACATTTAAAACCTTCTACCAACTACTACACTACTAAGCTCATCGACACAAAATCACAAGGATACTAACATAGCAACAACCAAGCCACAGGGCGGCGGCACCTCTCGGCATTCTTGAATGGGCAGGGCGACTAGGCCCAACTTCATCAGTGGCGGTCTTCCTCTTTCCCATGAGAGAGAGGATGGTGGAAAGGGAGAAAAAGGCTAAAATAGCCTCTAGAAAGGCCATGGAAAATGAAGAGAAGGGAGAGAAATGGATGACCTAGTGGGCTAACACGAATCTAGGTCTTATAGAGGAGTGAAACAGGCCCCCAAAGGCTAGGATTACAAAGGGAAAAGAGTGAAATGGGTTGGGTTGGAGGCTCACACGATTTCTAACCTCAAATGGAGGTTAGGAGAGCTCCGATGGATGAGAATGGAGAGAGAGGGGAGTGCATACCACAACAACCAATGAAGCGGCATCGGTTGTAGCAGAAAACGGGAATGAGAGTGATTTGAAATGGGATTTGAGAGGGAAGTCAGCAAAAATGTGAGAAAGGGAGAGCTTAGAGGCACATTTTGTGAAGGAGGTAGGAGTTTAGGGTGTTTTTAATGGATGACCCATAGCTAGGGGGGCTACCCTAAACCCCAAAGTGCATCGGTTCGAAGGCCCGACCGAATGGGGCCCACTGTACGGCGAGGCATCACCGACCGTTTAGTTTTTCAGCGATGCCTCGCCCTTTGGGAGAGGTCCCCCTGCCCTAAGGGCCCAAATTTCATATGGGTCCCACCCTGGATCATTCCAGATTTGCGTGGGTGGGCCCACGACTCTGTTTGAGGCGTTTCGGAGCCAATTTGTAAATCGGAATGATTTTATGCATCATGTAACATATGATTTTGGGGTAGGAGAGGCTAATCCATCCAAATAACCCATTTATTCCATGATATTCCATAATTGAAATGGTCAAAAGTCCAATCTACACATATATTTACTATTCATAGTAAATTTTTATTTAAGTATGATTCTCCATCATTTATACGTTAGGATTTATATCTAGTATGAAATGACTTAGAAAAAGTTGAAGAATGGGGTGGTGGAAGGAGAGATTTTGAAGGAATTGGATAAAAAGGGGTTTTAGGCCTTGAGATTGAGTGTAAGGGTTGTGGTTGACCCACAACCCAAGGTCATCCCTTTTTAAGTTTGGACTTCTTCAGGGAACGACTCAAACCAGTCGACTGATGACCTAGAGGCGACTTAGGTCGCTTCACGCGACCAAAGATACGTTATGGCCTAAATTATCGTATAGTCTCACCTGTCGGTGAAACTTGGGATTCTAATATGGTTTTTAGGTTCCACCGCCTCCTTCTTAAGTTAGAGTGTATCAGTGTGCATTATTTTACCATAAACTAGGTCTATTTTAATTCAAATCATGCTCTGATACCATCTGTAACATTCCAAAAATTGGGGGTCGAGCATAAACTCCACTTCCAAGTTTCAGAACATCACTTATGCAATATTTTCAATGATGGATGAATATCGACAGCAATAGTACATAAAACATGAAGTAGATTAAGCTAAAATGGCATATCATACTCCAGAGACAGTTAAATTAGCAAGCGAAAGAATGTGATAGATATATAGAATATATGAACTGTTGTAGGTCTCCAGAGTGTGAACACGTTACCAGGTTAACTAAATACATGTATACTCCAAAATAGAAAGAAAATAATATACATGAGTGTGTAAATAAAAGGTAAAATACAAAGTGTATTAGCATCTAATTAGTAACCCTGTAAACCCGTCGATCAGAACCTGCATATAGGAGGGATCCTCATCATCATCACCAAGTCCGGCTCTGCTTCGCAAGCATCGCCATCATCTGAAATTGAAATAGGAATTGGTTGGTGTGTACAACACTGTCCCGTAACGTGGGAGTGAGTAGCTAACTCAGTGGAATCATAGAGCAAGGGTTAACATGTTATCAAATCAATCACACGATAATAGTAAAGCAAACAATCAGACACTCGTAGATACTGTGATTAATGCAAGCATGAAATGACATGATGGATGCCCTCACCGACATACTCCCTCATGCGACACCAGCTTACGTCCGCGACATACTTTCTTCCCTCAGTGATCCACATCTTCCAGGCACATGCAGTGCGATATGAATATGATTACCGAGTTGTTATTAGTCCTTTTCATACAGGAGGATTGGGAAACTAAGGTACCTCCCTTATATCAATACCCAAACAATGATCCTGTCTAGGGTCGTCACTCCTAGTAGTCTCATACGATGATATATTTCTAGGTCGTTGCAAGGACTGTCAGGGCTATTGCACGCACTCGTTGCTCCGCTCTCCCATCAACTTATCAATACAGGCCTAGTTTATATCCTTGAGACTGCATCAAGACTCGTCGCCCCCATGCGGTGTCAGGATAACCTCAAGATCACTACAAAGGGCTGTCAGGGCTGTTGCTCGCACTCGTTGCTCCACTCCCCCATCACCTTATCAATGTAGGCTGACAGCAAGAATAGTGTCTCATACCACCATAATCTGCTCAGAGTAGGGTGCTCACTGGTCACTACGGGGAGGTTTGTGGCCCCACCGTAGGCCGACAGCTCGACCACGGTGTCCCATACCACTATGCTCGACTCATGAGTCTTAGTGGATCAAGGTACCATAGTTATTAGGGTTATCACTGGTAAGTTCAGTACCCTAGGTTCAATCAGTTATGATGAATACAAGGTGAACATACAATGGTCAGTCGGGTTACTTGATGACTCTGACTAGTACGAGCGTACATAAAATTGACTGACATGAAGTGCACAAGCACTTCGTGTGGCCTAACCACTGGCGACAACTCTAGTACGACTCGAGTTCGTCATTCACATCCTTCGTGACGAATAGAATCCAACCATAAATTCTAAACTGTTACCGACTGCCTGGACTAGAGTATAACCCCAAGTACATGTAATCTAAATCAATAATCATATGAGAGAGACATAATTTGAAATACAAGTAATTCCAGCATGTTATCAACATGTTTGTAACATACAACATAAGCAGTTAACCATACACAAGTATTTCACACATAAGGTAACCAATTCAAATACAAAAAGCATGGAGGAAATCATGTGCATCATCAAAGTAGTTGAGAATCCAGTCTCAACGCTAATCTACAACACCGTTTACTCAATGCTTACTAATACATACATTTATACACACACTTAGACTACTCAACTTCAACGTACTTGACGTATGTTGATTCCAACATATAATATGACAGATCCTTATATCAAGGAGTTGTCTAATACACAACAATCATGTTCTTACATTCAAAACATATGGCAGGCATAAATCATATTAATTTAGGCATTTTAACAAACACTTAGTCTACATAGCATATGTCGGCCAATATGTGCATTAGGGTGAATCTCTTAACCAAACAGATTGTACACGTATAACTAGTATAGGTACAAGGTAAATACTCATGGCAATCGTACTAGCAAAATACGTACATATACAGTATTTTCTATAAATACCCAAAATACCCTAAATCTCATATTCTTCGTACATATTCGAATTGAAAAACAGACATCATGTTCTACATGTCAAACAACATCCTGATCAGCAATCTACCATTAAACGGCATTAAAAGCTTTGAAAATAGGTAATCTAAGCGTCTAAAATCCGCACCTTTCACCGTAGAAGCGTAACGAATCGAATAGAAACTCTACGCTTCATCAACGCCTATATGACGACCTATAGCACAAGATACATCTGCTACGTCGCTAATTGTATTGAAGGAATTCTAAATCAGGTTGAGGTTATGGTTTTCTTACCTAGAATGAAGTCAGAATCGCCAGAATAGAGATGTAGGTGGATGACTTTGGCATTTGGAGCAGCAGGGAAGGATCCCAGGAGGAATCCCCAACTTCTCCCTCACTCTCTCTCTCTTCTCTCCTCTCTCCTAGGGTTTTTCCCAAATTCGTATGGGTTAGAAGGATAAGGGCTTAAGGCCCTTTTATAAGCCCAAACATAACCAAAACAGAATCCAAGTCAAGGTATACTTGGGTTATAGCCAAATCGGGTCTTTCCCGGTCCAAAAGAGTATTTCTGGAGGTCCCCTGACCAAATGCGGTCGGACTTAAGCTCATGGATATTGGATCCTGATCACATTAAGTTTTCAGTCTGGTAGTGTTCCCAGATCGCACGTGGCGGACCAGTTTCCGTTCAACGGTCACCGAGACTCGATCGAGGATTCCAAATACACTGACCTGAGTGGGAAATGTTTCCTGATCCGAGGGTGTATTTGGGTTAGATTCCGACG
The DNA here is from genome assembly GCA_037074715.1 of Magnolia kwangsiensis. Lineage (NCBI taxonomy): Eukaryota > Viridiplantae > Streptophyta > Magnoliopsida > Magnoliales > Magnoliaceae > Magnolia > Magnolia kwangsiensis. Next base: position 102,426,378 of record CM073576.1, on the reverse strand, counting down.
GTCTGAATGCTTATACTTTACCCGCAAGCAAAACGTGCTAGATTTATTTAAATCACATTTAAGTTATAAATAATTTCACTCTTTCTCACACTCCTTGCTCCAGGCCCAATAAAATATCCTCAGAATATCAGTTGGGCTTAATTTTTGAAACGATTGTCAAGTCCAACTAGGCGGTCATAATGGTCTTAGATGGTAGATATCAGACTTTCGACGCGCGGTCTAGATCTAATACAAAGTTTCAAAGGGTTCCTGAGAGAAAACAGGTTTAGAGTTTGATCTTAAGTTTTAGGGTAACATAGCGTCAATGATTCTATAGGTTTTGGGCCTTTCAGATCGTATTTAAAGTGGCTGGTGCAACTTTTACAGGTAATCTAGTGTAGCGCTGGCTAATTCATGTTAAATTTCTAAAGAATTAGGTTCTAAATGATTTATTTGGCTTTCGAATTGGGTTCTGAGAGGTTACTAAGGTGTTATGGTTGACCCATTGCCTAAGGACATCTAACCCCAGGTTCGTAAAAAATTCGGGGTGTTACAGATATGAATATGATTACCGAGTTGTTATTAGTCCTTTTCATATAGCAGGATTGGAAAATTAGGGTACCTCCCTTATATCAATACCTAAACAATGATCCTGTCTAGGCTCTCACTCCTAGTAGTCTCATACGATGATATATTTCTAAGTCGCTGCAAGGGCTGTCAGGGTAGTTGCATGCACTCGTTGCTCCGCTCCCCCATCACCTTTTCAATACATGTCTAGTTTATATCCTTAAGACTGCATCAGAACTCGTCGCCCCCATGCGGTGTCAGGATAAACTCAAGGTCACTACAAAGGACTATCAGGGCTATAGCTCGCACTCGTTGCTCCACTCCCCCATCACCTTATCAATGTAAGCCGACAACAAGAATATAGTGTCCCATACCACCATAATCTGCTCAGAGTAGGGTGCTCACTGGTCACTACGGGGAGGTTTGTGGCCCCAGCGTAGGCCGACAACTCGACCATGGTGTTCCATACCACCATGCCCAGCTCATGAGTCTTAGGGGATCGAGGTTCCAAGGTTAGAGGGATTATCACTGGTAAGTTCAGTACCCTAGGTTCAAGCAGTTATGACCAATACAAGGTGAACATACAATGGTCAGTCGGGTTACTTGATGAGTCCGACTAGCACGAGCTCACGTTGAATCGACCGACATGAAGTGCACAAGCACTTCGTGTGGCCTAACCACTGCCGACGACTCTAGTACGACTCGGGTTCGTCATACACATCCTTCGTGGCGAATAGAATCCAACCACGAATTCTAAACTCTTACCGACTTCCTGGACTAGAGTATAGCCCCATGCATATGTAATCTAAATCAATAATCATATAAGAGAGATAGAATTGAAATACAAGTAATTCCAGCATGTTATCAGCATGTTATAACGTACATCATAAGCAGTTAACCACACACGAGTACTTCCCACATAAGGTAATCAATTGAAATGTAACATGCATGGAGAAATCATGTACGTCATCAAATTAGTTGAGAATCCAGTCTCAATGCTAATCTACAGCACAATTTACTCAATACTTACTAATACGTACATTTATACAAACACTTAGACTACTCAACTCCAACGTACTTGACGTATGTTGATTCCAACATATAATATAACAAATTCTTATATCAAGGAGTTGTCTAATATACAACAATCATGTTCTTACATTCAAAACATATGGCAAGCATAAATCATATTGATTTAGGCATTTCAACAAACGCTTAGTCTACACACATTAGTCTGCATAGCATATGTCGTCCAATATGTGCATTAGGGCGAATCTCTTCGCCAAACAGATCATACACGTATAACTAGTATAAGTACATGGTAAATAATCATGGCAATCATATCAGCAAAATACGTACGTATACCGTATTTCCTACAAATACCTAAAATACCCTAAATCTCATATTCTTCGTGCGTATTCGAAATGAAAAATGGACAGTATGTTCTACATGTCAAACAGCATCCTTATCAGTAATTTACCATTAAACGGCATTGAAATCTTTGAAAAATGGTAACCAAAGCGTCTAAAATCCGCACCTTATGCCGTAGAAGCGTAACGAATCGAACAGAAACTCTACGCTTCGTCAACGCCTGTATGACGACCTATAGCACAAGATACATCAGCTACTTCGCTACTTGTATCGAAGAAATCCCTAAAACAGGTTAGGGTTAGGGTTTTCTTACCTAGAACGGCGTTGGAATCGTCAGAATAGCGATGCAGGTGGATGAATTTGACACGTGGAGCAGCAGGGAAGAATTCCAGGAGAAAGCCCCAACTTCTCCCTCACTTTCTCTCTCATCTCTCTCCTAGGGTTTTTCCAAATTCGTATGGGTTAGAAAGCTAAGGGTTTAAGGCCCTTTTATAAGGCCAAACATAACTAAAATATACTTGGGTTATAGCCAAATCGGGTCCTTTCCAATCCAAAAGAACATTTATGGAGGTCCTCTGACTGAATGCGGTCGGACTTAAGCTCATGGATGTCAGATCCTGATCACATTAAGTTTTCAGTTCGATAGGGTTCCCAGATCGCACGTGGCCGACCAATTTCATTTCAGCAGTCAATGAGACTCGATCTAGGATTCCAAATATACTGACCTGAGTGGGAAATGTTCCCTGATCTGAGGGTCTATTTGGGTTAGATTCCGACGGTCTGAATGCTTAAAAAATGTCGTGCAAGCGACATGTGCTAGATTTATTTAAATTGAATTAATTTTCTAAATATTTTCCTTTTCTCACTCTCTTCACTCTGGACTCAGTAAAATGGTCTCAGGATATCGGTTGGGCTTGATTTTTGAAATGATTGTCAAGTCCAACTAGGTGGTCGTAATTGTCTAAGATTATCGCAATGGGACTTTCGACGCGTGGTCTACATCCAATACAAAGTTTCAAAGGGTTCCTGAGAATAAACAGGTTTAGAGTTTGATCCTAAGTTTTAGGGTAACATAGCGTTAGTGGTCTTACTCATTTTGGGTCATTTATTTCATATTTAAAGTTGTTCAAGTTAATTCTACTGAGTATTCAGTTTGGTACTCAACCAAATTCTAGCCTAATTATGGCAGAATGCTGTCCTAGGGCCATTCTATGCCCCATTTTGGGCACTTTTAGTTATCATATTATTTTAATTATTTTTTTGGTGGTTCATCATCAAGTTTATCCTATCTCCACAAAATTTTATAATATTTCAAGTTGTAGAAAAATTCTAAAAATTCCTGAAGCAGCAGTTGTCCAACAAGTGAATTTTGGATAGTTTCTCACAACGACCTACTTTAAACTAATTTAAGTATTTTAGTATATTTTTTACATATTTTTATTATAAACTAGACTCATTTATCTTCAACATTATTTTTGAATCACCTAAATCAGAGTTATAACGAAGGAGATATGATTTTTTAAAGTTTAAAAAAATGTGTAGAAAGAGTCCAGAAATCGGCTTGCCAGACCGCTGTACGGACGAGGTCGGCGAGGCCTCGCCAAACTGGCGAGGTCCTCGCCAGTCACTGACCTATTTGGCGAGGAATCTCCCCAGGGGCAAGGTCCTCACCCCCCAGGGATGCCAGAAACATGTGGGGCCCACCTTAGATCCCCCCCGAATTGAGTCGTTTAGGCCCACGAGTCCGTCGAGGTGTTTATCGAGTCGTATTTGCAAACTGGAATGAGTTACACAACGTACAATATATGTTTTTAGGGTAGAAGAAGATAATCCATCCAAATAACCTATCTACATCATGAGATTCTAAGAATTCTATAGTCAAAATCCTATTTTATGAATGTACATACCATTTATGTTAAGTTTTAGTTTAAGTATAGTTCTTCACCTTTTAAACTTTAGGATTATGTCTAATATGAAGGTACTTGGAGAAATTTGAAGAATGAGGTGGTGAAAGGTGAGATTTTGAAGGAAATAGGTTGAAAAATGATTTTTAGACCTTGGGATTGATCATTGAGAGTGATATGGTTGCCCATTGCCTAAGGATGTCTAACTCCAGGTTGGCAAAAATATGGGGTGTTACAATCTACCCCCCTTAAAAATAATTTCATCCCCGAAATTGTCAAAGGGTAATAAGTAAAGATTCTATTATGCCTTTTGCCTAAACTGTACTGATTCAAGTTTATATACATGGTGGGGTTTATACATCTATACTAGTTGGCGCATTTTTTTCTATCCTCCTTAAAACTTACTCTTTATTCTTTACTTATACCCTGATGGTTTGCTACAATTTATTTCCTCATCTATTTGGAGTCTTGACGATGATTTCCAACTACTTAGAGTAAGATATATGTTCTCAGTGGTTGACCAGTACGGAGAGATGGTTATAGTGGGCTTGATCCCGATATATTGAACATCTACCTGACCAGGGTAGAAGGCTCATCGTATCCCTTCCTAGCCCTGGTAGATCCTAGTCTTCTGCCTGGTCTAAGCAATGAGTCCATTGGTAGTCTTCCAGGATTGAGAAATGAGTCAATCCGCGAATGCTTCGCCATTTTATATTTCAATAACTCCGTATAATCCGATTACTCCAAAGCTTAGGGAATGCCCATCATAGAAAGGTTCCAATTTCCTATTTATAAGGTTGCTCTTTGGGTCTTGGTCTAAGGGAGTCCTCGTTTGAATCTATGTCCAAGGTAAGGGTTAATATGCACCCTAATAGATCATCCTAAAAGGATTTCTAATCGTATAGAGTTGGCCAAGGCTTCTATTATGTTCGTATTTAGTGAGTAGATTTGTGGATACTCTGACCTCCGCTCGTTCCCATTGTTAGGCCTATGATTTAATATGTATGGGTTCAATACTTAATCCCTAATGTTTCCCTATAAAGACTTCAGTTCTGACATTCTAAGGAAGGTTCAAATCCTATTTACTGACCTAACCTTACGTATAACTTAAATCACTTTCTTCAATCCTGGGCCAGTGGGGAAAGGGCCAACCATGTTTCTGCTGCGCAGTTCTAACTCAACTGTTGTATTAGCGGACCTTACTAGATTGGGCTCATAAGGTTCTACCCCCCTTAAAAATTTATTTCTACTCTCAAGGCTCAAAAATCTTTGTCCTGATCCATATGTTGGAACAAGGTATAATTTAGGACCTATCCTTGACATGATATGGGATACAATCTCCCAATACATTGGTCTTCCTTCATTAATGATGCGTATTATGGCATTGGTACCTATAATTATAGAAAGGAGCAAAAAAGATGGGTGTTTTGGTTGATTCCAGGGACGAGTGTTACTTGGTGGCAAGATGCTTAATTCTACTAAAGAAGGACTCTTACTAGGGTCCTGACTTACCCTCTTTAATCATGTACAGTTTAATACTATAAGATAATCTACACATTATTAGTACATAATGCATTTGGATACAAAATATGTTAATGGGCAAACTAACTTTCTAAGTCCAAATGTAAGCCAGAAGGGTCTGTGATTCAGGATCTAATTCCTAACTATCTGTTGCCCGAATTTGAATTTAATTGCACTTGAGCACTACTTACATGTCCATACTATCTAAGGAGGTCATAGGGTTCATGTTATTACTTTATCGAATCTCCTATACTGACAAATCATTTTAATTCTAAGAGTGCCAACTCTAGGTCCAAAGCACCAAGGGCCTATGTAGCCAATGGTATTAAGTTGTATTAAATGGATTGCATTGCTAATCCCACCTCGGGATTGGAAATGGAGTGTTTGGTAGGAGGGTGGGAGCGATTAAAATCAATTACATAGACTTTGGAAAATGAGCCTTGTGTTAGAAAGAGTGAGATGGGATTTTCAAATCCCATGATAATGAATTTTCAAGGGTAATATGAAAGGAGACCCAGGATTTACTTTTAATTGCATACATTCCAACCATGGCATTAGAAACCATGGGATACACCCAATTTAGGGACAATACATTACACATACGTTTATTATTACTTTTACATTTCCATCTGCCCTAATCTTACCTAATGCAGTTGGTTGAACGACCCTAAATGTCCCATCATTTTGAAGTTATGCAGGTTATGAGACACAAAAATGTGAGTTTTGTGCCCATAAGAGAGGGTATAAGGAAGGTGAAGAGTTGTAAAGAATAGTGGTGGATGGGTGTAGGATGTAGAAGAAGATGGAGCTTAAGTGAATAGAAGTGGGGATATGAGATCATTTTACATGGTCTCGGTTACGTATGGGGTGTTCTACGGTAGTTAATCTCGCCTATGGGCGACACTAGGGATTCTAATGTAGTTTTTAGATTCCATCGCCCCCTTCGTAAGTCAGAGTGCGTCAGTATGTGTTGTGTTACCATAACCCAGGTCCAGTTTTAATCCAAATCATGCTCTGATACCATCGGTAACATCCCAAAAATTGAGGGTCGAGGATAAATTCCACTCCCGAGTTCCAGAACATCACTTATGCAACATTTATAATAATGAATGCATGTTATCTGTATAATGGCATTAAACAGGATTGGGACTAAGCCAAAACAGCATATTATACTCCAGAGATAGTTAAATTACCAAGCGGAAGAATGTGATAGATATATAAAATACATAAATGATTGTAAGTCTCCAGAGTGTGAACATGTTACCAGGTAAACTGAATACATGTATACTCCAAAATAGAAAGAAAAGAATATACATGAGTGCTCCAAAAAAATAAAATGACTAGTGTCATGGCATCTAATCAACTACCCTGTCATCCCGTCGATCAGAACCTGCATATAGGAGGGATCCTCCTCATCATCATCAAGTTTGGCTCTGCTTCGCAAGCAACGCCATCATCTGAAACTAAAATAGGGACTGGTTGGCGTGCGCAACACCGTCCCGTAACGTGGGAGTGAGTAGCTTACTCAGTGGAATCATAGAGCAAAGGTTAGCATATTATCAAATTAATCAAGTGATAATGATAAAGCAAGCAATTCAAACATTCCTAAATACTGTGATTAATACAAGGATGAAATGACATGATGGATGCCTTCACCGACATGCTCCCTCATGCGACACCATCTTACGTCCGCGGCATGCTTTCTTCCCTCAGTGCTCCACATCTTTCAGGCACATGCAGTGCGATATGAATATGATTACCGCGTTGTTATTAGTCCTTTTCATACAGCAGGATTGAAAAACTAGGGTACCTCCCTTATATTTATACCCAAACAATGATCTTGTCTAGGGTCATCACTCCTAGTAGTCTCATACGATGATATATTTCTAAGTCACTGCAAGGGCTGCCAAGGCTGTTGCATGCACTCATTGCTCCGCTCCCCCATCACCTTATCAATACAGGTCTAGTTTATATCCTTAAGACTGCATCAAAACTCGTCGCCCCCATGCGGTGTCAGGATAAACTCAAGGTCACTACAAAGGACTGCCAAGGCTATTGCTCGCACTCGTTGCTCCACTCCCCCATCACCTTATCAATGTAGGCTGACAGCAAGAATATAGTGTCCCATACCACCATAATCTGCTCAAAGTAGGGTGCTCACTGGTCACTATGGGGAGGTTTGTGGCCCCACCGTAGGCCGACAGCTCGACCACGGTGTCCCATACCACCATGCCCGGCTCATGAGTCTTAAGGGATCGAGGTTCCAAGGTTAGAGGGGTTATCACTGGTAAGTTCAGTACCCAAGGTTCAAGCAGTTATGGCCAATACAAGGTGAACATACAATGGTCAGTTGGGTTACTTGATGAGTCCGACTAGCACGAGCGCACATTGAATCGACCAGCATAAAGTGCACAAGCACTTCGTGTGGCCTAACCACTGCTGACAACTCTAGTACGACTCGGGTTCGTCATACACATCCTTTGTGACGAATAGAATCCAACCACGAATTCTAAACTCTTACCGACTGCCTGGACTAGAGTATAGCCCCATGCATATGTAATCTAAATCAATAATCATATAAGAGAGACAGAATTGAAATACAAGTAATTCCAGCATGTTATCAGCATGTTATAACGTACATCATAAGCAGTTAACCATACACGAGTACTTCCCACATAAGGTAATCAATTGAAATACAACAAGCGTGGAGAAATCATGTACATCATCAAATTAGTTGAGAATCCAGTCTCAACGCTAATCTACAACACCATTTACTCAATACTTACTAATACGTACATTTATACAAACACTTAGACTACTCAACTCCAACGTACTTGACGTATGTTGATTCCAACATATAATATGACAAATCCTTATATCAAGGAGTTGTCTAATACACAACAATCATGTTCTTACATTCAAAACATATGGCAAGCATAAATTATATTGATTTAGGCATTTCAACAAACACTTAGTCTACACACATTAGTCTGCATAGTATATGTCGGCCAATATGTGCATTAGGGCGAATCTCTTCGCCAAACAGATCATACACGTATAATTAATATAAGTACACGGTAAATAATCATGGCAATCATATCAGCAAAATACGTACGTATACCGTATTTCCTACAAATACCTAAAATACACTAAATCTCATATTCTTCGTACATATTCGAAATGAAAAATAGACAGCATGTTCTACATGTCAAACAGCATCCTTATCAGTAATTTACCATTAAAAGGCATTGAAAGCTTTGAAAAACGGTAACCAAAGCATCTAAAATCCGCACCTTACACCGTAAAAGCGTAACGAATCGAACAGAAACTCTACGCTTCGTCAACGCCTGTATGACGACCTATAGCACAAGATACATCAGCTACTTCGCTACTTGTATCAAAGGAATCCATAAAACAGGTTAGGTTTAGGGTTTTCTTACCTAGAACGGCGTTGGAATCGCCAGAATAGCGATACTGGTGCATGGATTTGACACGTGGAGCAGCAGGGAAGAATTCCAGGAGAAAGCCCCAACTTCTCCCTCACTTTCTCTCTCTTTTCTCTCTTCTCTCTCCTAGGATTTTTCCAAATTCGTCTGGGTTAGAAAGCTAAGGGTTTAAGGCCCTTTTATAAGCCCAAACATAACTAAAACAGACTCCAAGTCAAGGTATACTTGGGTTATAGCCAAATCGGGTCTTTTTCGATCCAAAAGAACATTTATGGAGGTCCCCTGACTGAATGCGGTCGGACTTAAGCTCATGGATGTCGGATCCTGATCACATTAAGTTTTCAGTTCGATAGGGTTCCCAGATCGCACGTGGCGGACCAGTTTCAGTTCAGCGGTCACTGAGACTCGATCTAGGATTCCAAATATACTGACCTGAGTGGGAAATGTTTCCTGATCCGAGGGTCTATTTGAGTTAGATTCCGACGGTCTGAATGCTTAAAAAATGTCGTGCAAGCGACATGTGCCAGATTTATTTAAATTGAATTAATTTTCTAAATATTTTCTTTTTCTCACTCTCTTCACTCCGGACTCAGTAAAATGGTCTCAGGATATCGGTTGAGCTTGATTTTCGAAATGATTGTCAAGTCCAACTAGGCGGTCGTAATTGTCTAAGATTATCGCTATCAGACTTTCGACGCGCGGTCTAGATCCAATACAAAGTTTCAAAGGGTTCCTGAGAATAAACAGGTTTAGAGTTTGATCCTAAGTTTTAGGGTAACATATCGTTAGTGGTCTTACTCATTTTGGGTCATTTAGTTCTTATTTAAAGTGGTTCAAGTTAAATCTACTGAGTATTCAGTTTGGTACTCAACCAAATTCTAGACTAATTATGGCAGAATGCGGTCCTAGGGCCATTCTATGCTCCATTTTGGGCACTTTTAGTTATCATATTATTTTAATTATTTTTATAGTGGTTCATCATAAATTTTACCCTTTCTCCACAAAATTTCATAATATTTTAAGTTGTAGAAAAATTCTAAAAATTCCTGAAGCAGCAGCTGTCCAACAAGTGATTTTCGGATAGTTACTCACAACGACCTACTTTAAACTAATTTAAATATTTTATTATATTTTTCACATATATTTATATAAAACTTGACTCATTTAGCTTCAATCTTGTCACCTAAATCATAGTTATAATGAAGGAGATAATTTTTCAAAATTTGACAAAATGTGAAGAAAAAGTGCAGAAACCGGCCTGCCAGACCGCTGTACGGACGAGGTCGGCGAGGCCTCGCCAAACCGGTGAGGTCCTCGCCAGTCACTGACCTATTTGGCGAGGAATCTCCCTAGGGGCAAGGTCCTCACCCCCCAGGGATGCCAGAAACATGTGGGGCCCACCTTAGATCCCCCCCGAATTGAGTCGTTTAGGCCCACGAGTCCGTCGAGGTGTTTATCGAGTCGTATTTGCAAACTGGAATGAGTTACACAACGTACAATATATGTTTTTAGGGTAGAAGAAGCTAATCCATCCAAATAACCTATCTACATCATGAGATTCTAAGAATTCTATAGTCAAAATCCTATTTTATGCATGTACATACCATTTATGTTAAGTTTTAGTTTAAGTATAGTTCTTCACCTTTTAAACTTTAGGATTATGTCTAATATGAAGGTACTTGGAGAAATTTGAAGAATGAGGTGGTGAAAGGTGAGATTTTGAAGGAAATAGGTTGAAAAATGATTTTTAGACCTTGGGATTGATCATTGAGAGTGATATGGTTGACCCATTGCCTAAGGACGTCTAACTCCAGGTTGGAAAAAATCCAGGGTGTTACACGATACATACATCAGTGGGTCCTATGTGGGGCCCACCATAATGTTTATTTGCACCCAACTTATTGATGAGGTCACGTGGACTTAGGGCCCACCCTAATGTTTATTTCAAAATGGTTAGATGGTTTGGATGCAACACATGCATCATGGTGGTTCCATAATGGACAACGAGGGTGAAACAGGTGGGGCCCACATAACTTGGTGACGTCACATACACCATCAATATAGCTGGTGTGTGGCACTCCAGCCAACCTGCTTCATAAGGTGAGTCCACACGTGTGGCCCAACATAACATTTATTTTCCATCCAATGTTGATAAGGTCACATCAACTTGGATGAAGAGGAAAAACAAACTTCATAACCCAAAAGGGCTCCAATGGTAGCCATTTAATCAACACTATTTCCTGTTGTGTGGCCCGCTTGAATGACGGCTAGATGGCATGGATTAGACACATACATCTAGGTGGCCTCCACCGTCCACGGTAGTGGATGATGTGAATAAAACGCATACATTATTGTGGGCTCCACCGTCCACCCGGATGGTGGAAATAAAATACATATATCATTGTGGGTCCCACGTAGGACCCATCATAATGTTTATAAGCCATCCAAACCGTTCATAAGGTCACGCAGACCTGGATGAAGAGTAAAAATAGATTTCTCAATTATCTAAAGCTTCTGTGAACCCAAAATGGGTTTCAATGGCAACCATATAATCACCATTGTTTCCTATGATGTGGGCCACCTAAGCTTCGGATGGGGCTGATATTTGGAGGGTGACCCACTGCCTTAAGGGCCTTTAAGATGGATGGTGTGGACATACCAAACATACATCATGGTGAGGCCCACAGCTAGGCCGATGGACTGTTGTCCGTCTGCCCATGGCGCAAGATGCCAGTGGGTCCTCTGCACTGACAGCAGCAACAATTGCTACTGCTTATAATATATATATATATATATATATATATATATATATATATATATATATATATATATATATATATATATATTAAAAAAAAGTGATCTCCTGTAGTTTTTCCTAGGTGGGGTCTGCATCAGGGGAATCCATCCTAGCTGCTGGATTCTAGGGCTCAAGACAGACCCATCAAGCCCAATATTTAGTATATTTTGGAGTACAAAAATATTAGTTAGTTTTTCAATGGTAAAAGTCACAGTTTTCTAAGTCATGGCCCGCCAGATAATCTGATTGGCTTCATTTTTTGACTCAACTGAGCTAGGGAAAGGGATGGATGGCTTGGATTAAAACCATACATCAAGGTGGGGCCTATATAAGTGGCCCACCCAAAACCAAGCTAAAGTGTGTGTGTGTGTGTGTATGTATATATATATAAATCATTTTGGTTGCTGCCAGTTCACCCACTGTCCATACTTCCGTAAAGACGTCTAGCGTCCAGGGACGCTGGACGGACTGCCTACCTTTGTCAATCAAGGTGGGTCCCACATGGGCGTGGCCCACATTTCATCAAGGTGGGTCCCACATGAACGTGGCCCACCTGATTTGAATCAATCTGATACTTGTATTTTTCCACCACCACAAGGTAGGGTCCACATGACTTGGACGGTTGGATAAGACATACATCAAGGTGGGATCCATCTGAGTGGGCCACACATCACACAAAAATGAAAAAAAGGAGAGAGAGAGAGAGAGAGAGAGAGAGAGAGAGAGAGAGAGAGAGAGAGAGATAGAAGCATCCACCTTAGGATCTTATCTTTTCTTCCGCCTATAGCCTCTAGAGCTCCAATAGATGGACTTCAACGGTTGAGATCGATCATGGACGGTGAAGATGGGAGTAAGGAAGGTGGGCCACACTAGCTTCTCCTCTTGGAAGCCATGGACGTGAGTTGCTTGGAGAGAGATGGAGTTTGAAAAATGAGGGAGAGAAGAGAGAGAGAGATGATGGGAGAGAAGTAATGGTGAGTGATGTGATTAGGTACTTTGTTGTAAGAAAAGGTTGACTTTTAGGGATGGTGGTTGTACTTGGAAATGGGTGCGAGTAATGGTGAGTGATGGGAGTGTACTTGACATTTGATGTGATGGATTCTCTTAAAACTTGCAACACGCAGTGTTTTCCTCGTACTGAACGCGAGCCTACATCTCTTGGCCTGGGAATCGCTTCGGTGCGCGAGATGCGGCATCGGAACCACGGCGACGACGCAGTCGCTAAGGTACAAGTCTCGGGTTGAGTCGACTCAGGCTGATGGCATGTAACTCAGGGTCATGCCCAAACACTGGTAACAGATCGTGGGTCGTCGAAATTTGACCTGGAGGACCGCGGAAGCCTACAAAATGGTATAGTCTAGGATACAGGCCTTACATACGTAATATCACAAGTTATGGGGTCCATCACAAGGGACTTCTATCCAAACTAGTCTCATACATAAATTTGAATAGATTTACTCAATGTGGTAAACTCCTGATCTCAAGTTGGTCACGTGCCCAACGGAAACCATGGCCATTGCGAAGATACACATAATGATCAAGTTATGCACCATCAATCCGAGTGGATAGTGAATGAATGAATAAATGAATGAGTCAAATGGTGGGTACATAACCCCATACTCAGTATGTCCACATGTCAGTATGGCTCATCTTTGCGATATCACTAAGGTCTAGTACACTCCACAATGGATGCCGCCTTCCTAGCCGCACAACCAACGAGTGGAAAAGACCTCACCATCCACCTAGCCAGTAGTCTGTCAATACCTGCCCGGCTGGTCGATAGTGGACTCATTTGGGAGCTGGTCAAACTCAACCTAGCTTACAACCCCCTCACTCGGTGAATAAGGCCACACCCCCTTCCAACCGACCATGACATAGTGGGAGACGCCGCCTACTGGTATTTGGTACCCAGTCACTCATTTATTCACTTGGTCTAGACATTGGAGTCTCCTTTAGTACCAAAGGATTCTAGGACTCTCACCCAAGGACATCCTATGTGCCCACAGTGCTAGAACCAAATATTTTTGATATCCCATCTGGCCATCCACGATGAACCTGCGAAGGCCACAGCCCTGATATCGCTAGGGCGCCAATTGATCATGTCACACAAATGTGAGATGCATGAGTCGTATCATCCAGTCATGCATCAAACCTATGTGTACTATGCGAGCATGTGGGCAACTTCATCTCTTAATGAGTCCCCTAAGTAACTCAGCCCAATAGCAATGTTATGATCAACCATTCCTCACAGCAGGTATACAAATGATGCGTATGGACATGTATCATGACATAATACTAAGCATGATCTTAGTGTGTCCTACTAGACTAAGTATACTAGCATGATTATCAGATATAACAGGTGACGACCGGTCTTAACCGGTATGTCACTTACGAGAGTAGGGGCTAAACAATACGCCCTATTAGACATATAGAAGTCTATATGTAATGGTCCGTGATAAACTATCCTAACCTATTCAAGGAACTAACATATCATATATCCTAAGGCGGAGTCCATAGAGGGATGGTGGATCTAACACATACATCGAGATAGGCTCTACACGATGGATATAATAAATTTGGTCCTGCATATTCTTCCATCTACGGGTCAAAGATAGGCCTCACACTCATCCTAAGAAGGTAAATTGATAGTGAGGATGATACATACATAACACGAGGTCTTAACAATTGCTTACAAGGTAGAATACATCTCACGGGGTGAGTTAAGCGGGTATACAACAAGTGGGCTTCCTTGCTCCCTTTATCATGAACAACTAGGATTTCCTATAAGGGCTCGATATGAATACAAGGCGGGCCTTGGTAGGATCCACACATTTAGGACTATGTAACCCTATAAATGGTCCTGCTCATCATCTAACTGGGTCTTGGGTATATACACTAAACTTTGGGTAGTCACATGTATCTAGGTGGGTCACATCTCTATTGGAAGGCCCGGTATGAATACAAGGTGGGCTCCAAGGTTTGGATAATCCTACAAGGTATGGTGGAAAGCACCATTATCAACTAGGGGCCCAAAGGATTAGGATAGCATAATCAAAGTAATATAATCATCAATGGGTGCCCAACGATTTGGGGTAAGCCCACGAAGAGGAGATGAGAATGGGCCTAACAATGGGCCTCAGGGAGACTACAACGTGGACATTTAACCATCATTGCTCCCAAGATAATGAGCTAAACAACGGGCCCTAGGGAGGATTTCAATGGTGGACATTTAACCATTATTGCCCCCTATGGAGCAGTCCACATGGGATTGAATCTAATTCTTTATGGGGCTCACGACCCCTATACAAGTCAAAGAAATGGATGGGCATTATGTATGTAACACATACACCATGATGGGCCTCATAAGGTAGCCCCATGGTGGGCATATGGCCCTTAAATCAGGGGGGGCCTCTCAAGGTAATGGATGAACAATGTGAATATAACATATGCATCATGGTGGAATCACTCATCACAAATGGTCCTCAAATGTGGGCCACACATACATCATAATGGGACTTAAATATGGGACCCATATACATCACAACGGGCCTCATATTCGAGTGGCATATACATCACAATGGGCCTCATACTCGGGCCGCAAATACATCACAATGGGCTGCATCTCATGAGCCTCTTACATCAAGTGAGCCGCATCAATGGATCTCACCAAAGGGCCTCATATACATCAAGTGGGCCACATCCACGAGCCACACCAATGGGCCTCATATACATCAAGTGGACCACATCCACGGGCTGCACCAATGGGCCTTATATACATCAAGTGAGCCGCATCAATGGGCTGCACCATCTACACCATTCATTTATTTTTAGAGATTATTTTAGAACATTACCCAAAAAATGAATCATATCGGAAGATCATCTAGACCATACCACAAATAGTAATGGAGATAATGATTTTCACAGTTAAGACTTCACAGGGCTCACCATCACATTCATTTTCCATCCAATCTGTTCATACGGTCAAAAGACCTAATCAAGAGGAAAAATAAATATCATATTGATCCAGAACTTCTATGACCCCTCAAGGATTTCAATGGTAGGTGTTCAACTCTTCATTGATTTTTGCAGTGTGGTCCACCTGATAGATCTATCTCACTTTTAGTGTAACACCCTGAAAATCGGGGGTCGAGCAAAAGCTCAGCTCCCGAGTTCCAACGCATCACTTATGCAATATAGATAATGATGATTGAATGTTGTCTATATTAGTGCATTAAACATGAATGGGATTATACCAAATTAACATATCATACTCCGAAGACAGTTAAATTATGCAAGCGGAAGACTGTGATAAGTATATATAGCATATAAGTGATTTTAAGTCCCCAAAGTATGAACGTCACTAGGTTAAATAATTACATGTATAATACCAAAATTCACAAATGATAAACTGTAATGTCATCTAATCCATATCCCCGTAGCCACGGTGATGCAACTTCAGATCTACATAAATCCGTTAGAGAGTTGCAGATTGGAGAACTCCACCTCGTCATCATAGAAGGCAGGCTCCATCTCGTAATCCTTGTCGCCATTCAAAACTACAACAGAGCTGGTTAGTGTTCTAAAACACCGTCCCAGAGTGGGAGTGAGTGATCAACTTAGTGGAGCTATAAGGCAAAGGTTAACATGTTATCAATTCAATCAAGTAGTAATGATAAGGCAGTACAACAATCATGTCCTAAGTACTCTTATTAATGCAAGAATGAGATGCGATAATGATGTATGCCCTCACTTGCACTCCCTCAGCGACATCATCTCACGGTCGTGCATGCAACACTCCCGTTGTGCTTAACTCCAAAGCCAAAGGCACATGCAATGCGGTGCATGTGCGTGATTAGCCAAGTTCTTAATTAGATTTATTCATACAACAGGTTTGAGAAGCTAAGGTACCTCCATTTATATCAATTTCCATAAACATTGATCCATCTAGGGTTATTAATCCTAGTTAATCACATATGATGGGTAGTTTCAGGTCGCTACGGAGAGGCTCGTCACCTCAGCGTAGGCCTAGTTAATAGTTGAGGTCACTATGGAAAGGCTTATCACCTTAGTGTAGTCCTAGTGTATACTCGAGGTCACTATGAGAGGCACGTCACTTGATCGTAGGCCGACAGCTTGAATACAGTGTCCCATACACCATTGTATTTGGCTCATGAGTTTGGGTTGCTCACTGGTCATATAGGGAGGCTCGTCACCCCAACATACACTGACAACTTGACCACGGTGTCCCATACACCACCATGCCCCGCTCATCAGTCTTAGTGGATCATGGTACCAAGGTTAAATGGGCTTTCCACTAGTAAGTGGTACCTTAGATTCAAGTAGTAGTGCCCATACATGGTGAACATACATTAGGTCAATAGGGTTACTTGATAAGCTCAACTGGTACGAGCGCACGTTGAATTAATTGACATGGAGCGCAAACACACTGCTTGTGGCCTAACTACTATCGATAACCACCATATGACTCGGATTCATCGAACATGTCCATGGTGACAAAACTGATTCAGCCACTCAATCGGAAGTCATTACCAATTGCCTGGACTACATTGTAGTTCCATTCACACTCCAAGGTAATAGCAATCACATATGGTATTCATAACAGTATTGAACAAGCAATCCAAGCATTGCAACCATTTGAGCATTATATAACACATAGTGAACATGGCGTCATACATAAGCATTTCTGTAACGCCCTGAAAATTGGGGGTCGAGCAGAAGCTCAGCTCCCGAGTTCCAGAACATCACTAATGCAGCATTTTCAATGATGGATGAATGTTATCGTATTAGGGCATAAGACATGAGGTCGATTAAGCCAAAACAGCAAACATAATTCAGGGACAGTCTGAAAACATGAGCGAAAGACTGAAATACATATATAAATCAACATAAGTCTCCAAGCTATGTATGCTCTGCCAAGTCATAATTACAAGTCGTGTCTCAAAATACATATATCAAAAAGTGATAAATCACTACCAACATAGCCCTGAATCCCCGTCAATCAGGACATTGTTCACGTGAACCCACCCGAGAACTGCATACAGGAGAAATCCTCCTCATCGTCATAAAAGACCAGCTCCGCCTCAGAAGCATCACCACCATCTGAAACTAAAACAGGGACTGGTTGGTGTTGCAAACACCATTCTGTAACGTGGGAGTGAGTGATCAATTCAGTAGAAACTATACAGCAAAAGTTAACATGTTATCAATTCAATCAAGCAGTAATGACAAAGTAATACAATCAAACATGTCCTAATTACTCTTGTTAATACAAGAATGATATGAGGGGATGATGCATTCCCTCACCATAATCTCTCTCTGCGATCTTCATCTTACGGTCGCGCATGTCAGTCATTTCCTCAGTGCTCTTACACTAACACCGATATCACATGCAATGCGATGATATGAACATGATTACCGAGTTCTTATTAGTCCTTTTCATACAGTAGGGTTGGGAAACTAAGGTACCTCCCTTATATCATTACCCAAACGATGATCTATTCTCGGGTCGTCAGTCCGAGACAATCCCATATGATAGTATAGTTTTAGATCACTGTAAAGGTCTCGTCACCAATCAATACAGGTCTAGTTATATCCTAAATACTGCAACAAGACTTGTTGCCCTTATGCAGTGTTAGGATATACTCGAGGTCACTACAGAGGGCTCGTCACCAATCAATGTAGGCCAACAACACGAATATACTGTCTCATACCACCATAATCAGCTCACGATATAGGTGCTCACTGGTCACTACAAAGGGCTCGTCACCAATCAGAGTAGGCTGACAGCTCGAATATAGTATCCCATACCACCATAATCGACTCATGAGTCTTAACGGATCGAGGTACCAAGGTTAGAGGGGCTTTCCAATGGTGAGACCGGTACCTTAAGTTTAAACAGTAGCGTCCAAACATGGTGAACATACATCGGTCAATCGGGTTAGTTGATAAGCTCAACTAGGACAAGTGCACGTCGAAATGATCGACATGGCATGTATGAGCACTCCGTGTGGCCTAACCACTGCCGAACATCCCAAGTACGACTTGGGTTCGTCGAACACATCCTACGTGGAGAAAACAATCTCAACCACCAGTTTAAAGACTATTACCGATTACCTAGACTATACAATAGCCCCAATCACATTCAATTATGACATCTTATCCGATGATACAGTCAAAGAAGTAAATGGATCATATTTCAAATTATACAATCAAGGTCCAATATTATCCGCTTTAGGGCTGTTAGGGCTGTTGTACGGAATTGTTACACCACTCCCCCTTCACCCTTCACGGCCTTGTTTCTACATGTTATGGAATACAACTTAAACATGAATCCACACATATGCAATATAAAATATATGGAGGAAGTCATACACATAGACAAGGTAGTTGAGATGCATAACTCAACACACATATAGGTACACCGTACTAACTACTAACTCATTCAAACATTTTTACAAACACTTAGACTACACATACAACATAGCAACGTATAGTGATAAAACATGTATTAGGCTATTCCGTTCACCCAGAAGTCGATACACATGCATCTAGCATACATAGATAGCAATTAATCAAGGTAAGCATAAATCCAAATTTCATACGTATACGGTATTTTCTACAAATACGAGGAATACAATATATTCAACATGGTTAACGTATAACTGAAAAATGAAATGGACAACAATTTATACATTTGAAATGGCATCCACGATAGTAGTATATCATTAACCGACATTGAAAGTCTTGAAAACCATAACCTAAACGTATATAGTCCGCACCTTAAACCAGAAAACGCGTAACATATAGGATTTAGACAACAAGTCTTCGTCAACGGCGGATAGGCAACCTAAGGCATGCATATAGGTTAGTTACAACAACACTTAACTATTCTAAGATCCAAAATAGGTTAGTATTAGGATTTCTTACCTAAGAATGGAATCAGAAATGTCGTAATAGCGATACGGTAGTGGTGTTGAAGCACGTGGAGTGGCAGGGTAGAATCCCTGGGTGAATCTCTAACTCTCTCTCTCTCTCTCTTTCTCTCTCTTTCTTAACTAGGGTTTAAAATTCGTATGAGATTTGTGAGAGAGGGTTTAAGGCCTTTTTATACACTCAAAAGTGACGGAAATAGCCCTAGGGCCAAGGTATACTTAGGTTATAACCAAATCGGGTCTGTTCCGATCCAACGGAGCACTTCTGGTGGTCCTGTTACTAAATGCGATCGTACTTAAGCTCTCTAATATTGGATCTAGGTCAAGTTAAGCTTTCAGTCCGGTTGGATTTCCAGATCGACCGTGGCGGACCAGTTTCAGTTCAACGGTCACGGGAACTCGATCAGAGCTACAAGTACTTTGACATGTATGGGCCACCCATCCTGATCCGAGGGTGAATTTGGGTCAAAATCTAATAGTCAGAATGCTTAGAAATAATGCACAAGCGACACGACTCGGATTACTTAAATTCATATTTAATTTTATAAAAATCTTCACTTTCTCACACTCTTCACTCCGGACTCAAGGAAATCGTCTCTGGACATCATTTGGGCTTGATTTTCAAGGTGATGGTCAAGTCCAACTAGGCAGTCATAATGGTCTAAGTTCATCGCTATCAGACTTTCGACATGCGGTCCAGGTCCGATACGAAGTTTCTGAATGCTCCCGAGAGCAAATAGGTTTAGAGATTGATCCTAGGTTTTTAGCTAACATAGAATTAGCAGTCCTACTCATTTTGGATCTTGTAGTTCATATTTAAAGTAGTTCAAGTTAATTCTACTGAGTATTCAGTTTGGTACTTAACCAAATTCTATCCTAATTATGGCAGAAAACGGTCCTTGGGCCATTCTATGCCCCATTTTAGGCACTTCTAGTTATCATATTATTTTAATTATTTTTATAGTGGTTCATCATCAAGTTTACCCTATCTCCACTAAATTTTATAAGATTTTGAATTGTAAAAAAATTCTAAAAATTCTAAAAGCAGCAGCTGTCCAACAATTAATTTTTGGATAATTGTCACAACGTCCTACTTTAAAATATATTAAATATTTTATTATATTTTTTTTAAATATTTTTATATAAAACTAGACTCATTTAGCTTCAATATAGTTTTTTAATCACCTAAATCAGAGTTATAATGAAGGAGATATGATTTCTCAAAATTGAAAGAAACGTGTAGAAAAAAATACAGAAAATGGGCAACCTGACCTCTGTACGGACGAGGCCTCGCCAAACCGGCAATCCCCTTGCCAGTCACTAACCTTTCTGTGAGGGATCGCCCCAGGGGAGATGTCCTCCCCCCCCCGAATTGAGCCGTTTGGCCCACGAGTCCATCGAGGCGTTTATCGAGTCTCATTTGCAAACCTGAATGAGTTACGCGATGTACAATATATGATTTTGGGATAGAAGAAGCTAATCCATCCAAAACACCTATCTACATCATGAAATTATAAAAATTAAATAGTTGAAATCTCATTTTATTCATGTACATACCATTTATAGTAAATTTTAGTTTAAGTATAGTTCTTCACCTTTTAAACTTTAGAATTTGTGTCTAACATGAAAGTACTTAGAGAAATTTGAAGAATAAGGTGGTGAAAGGTGAGATTTTGAAGGGAATGGGTTGAAAAGTGATTTTTTTTTACTTTGGAATTGAGCTTTGAGAGTGATATGGTTGACCTATTGCCTAAGGACGTCTAATTCTAGGTTGACAAAAATCTAGGGTGTTACAATCTACCCCCTTTAAAAATAATTTCATCCCCAAAATTGGCTAAGGGTAATAAGTAATGATTCTATTATTCCTTTTGCCTAAACTTAATTGATTCAAGTTTATATGCATGGTGGGGTATATACATCTATACTAGTCTGGCACATTTTTGCCTAGCCTTCTAAAAAAATTTACTCTTTATCTCTCACTTATACCCTGATGGTTTGCTACAATTTATTTCTTTATCTATTTGATGTCATGACGAGGATTCCCAACTACTTAAAGTAAGATATATATTTTCAATGGTTGACCAATATGGAGAGACGATTGTAGTGGGCTTGATCCCGATACGTGAAATGTCCGCTTGGTCAAGGTCGATAACGTTGTATCCCTTCCCAATCCTAGTGGATGCCGATCTTCTGCCTAGTCAAGCAGTGAGTCTATTGGTAGTCTGCCAGGATTGAGAACTGGGTTAAGCCGTGAATGTTTCGCATTTGTACATTTTAGTAACTCCGTAGTCCGATCACTCTAAAATCTTAGGGAATGCCTATCAATGAAAGGTTCAAATTTCTTATTTACAAGGTTGTGCTTTGGGTCTTGATCTAGGGGAGTCCTCGTCTAAATATATGTCTAATGTAGGGATTAATAAACACTTTAATAGATCATCTTAAGGGGTTTCTAATCATATAGAGTCGGCCAAGGCTTCTATTATGTTCGTATTTAACGAGTAGGTTTATGGATACACTGACCTTCACTCACTCTCACTGTTAGGCCTATGATTTAATATGAATGGGTTCAACACTTAAACCCTAATTATTTTCCTATAAAGACTTCAGTATTGACATTCTAAGGAAGGTTCAAATTCTATTTAATGACCTAACCTTACGTATAACCTGAATCAATTTCTTCGATCCTACGCTAGTGGGGAAGGGGCCAACCACGCTTTCGCTACGCTATTCTAACCTAACGGTTGTATTAGTTGACTTAACTAGATTGGGCTCATAAAATTCTACCCCCCTTAAAAACTTATGTCTACTCTCAAGGCTCAAGAATCTATGTCATGATCCGTATATCGAAATGAGGTATAATGTAGGACCTATCCTTGACATGGAATGGGATACGGTCTCCCAATACATAAGTCTTCCTTTCATTGACGATGCATACTATGGCATTGGCACCAATGGTTATAGAAATGAGCCTAGTCTCTATTGTGGTTGATTTCAGGGGCAGGTGTGAGTTGGTGGCAAGATGTCTAATTCTCTACTGGCTATATGTCCTTAACATTTTCTGAAGAAAAGCAATAACTTTTGGTTATAGGTAGTTGGGCCAACATGGAAGGAAAGTTGTGTAGTAGGTCTGAGCCAGATACATAGACTTTCTGCCTAGCTAGGACA
This sequence comes from Magnolia kwangsiensis, assembly GCA_037074715.1. Taxonomy (NCBI): domain Eukaryota; kingdom Viridiplantae; phylum Streptophyta; class Magnoliopsida; order Magnoliales; family Magnoliaceae; genus Magnolia; species Magnolia kwangsiensis. The sequence goes on along the minus strand of CM073576.1, from coordinate 102,403,676 downwards.
GAAAATTTGTTATATCAATTCTTAATCCTAGTTGATCCCGATCTTCTGCTTGATCGGAGCATAGAATCCATTGGTAACTACTAAGATTGAGAATTCGATTCAAACCGCGAATACTTCGCTTATATACAGTTCCTTTACTCTGCGTTCCAGATTGTAATAAGTCCTTGGGAAGGCAATTCTAAGGGGCATGATGGTTTATCCTAACGTTTATCTGAGGGTTATATATAAGTTTTCCCTAAACGTGATTAGTTCTGAGTCAAGCAAGCTTCCTAAGAGTTACTAAAGGAGCCTATAAGTATCAAAGGAATCCAACATAGGAACGAGGTCTCATTTTAACTAAAGCAAGACAACTACCTACGTCTATATTCCAATTACCTTAGCAACATCAGTCTTTTACATTCCTCAGTATAACTAGTAGCTTAGTCTTATCTTATGCGTAGTGGCAATTCACTAGTTGTAATCCAAAGTTTATGTTAATACATTAGATGATTTTATACAATGTCAAATACAAGTTATTTTATCGCTTAGGATCAAAGTTGTCTAATTGGAATTGGATTTCCTATATTGTCAGATCTTTCAAAATCTAGGAGTACTCACTCTAGGTCCAAAACACTAGATGTCCTAGCACTAGATGGTCATTGTTTATGGACTAAGCTACTATATTTGGTCTCACCCATCGGTAGAAGGAGAGAGATCGAGAAGATGGCTATAACTAACTTAAAAAGAGCCATGGAAAAGGAGGGACATAAGAAGAATGGGATGGGAAATTTGGGTCTCCACGGATTTGAGTCTGATATGGGAGTGTAAAGGCTCAAATGAAAGGAAAAAAAGAGGAAGGACAACAAAAGAGGATGGGTTAGTGGACTTACACGAATTTGAGACTCAAATGGGAGATGTGAGAGCTCAAATTAAAGAAAATGAGAGGGTTAGGTGATGGATATGGCTGAGCACAATGAAAGGATGTAGGATTTAATGAAAAATGAAAGAATGAATGATTAGAAGGATGGTTTAAGAGGAAATGGAGCAGTTTTGAAGAAAAGGGGGAGCTTGGAGGTGGAGTTTGTGAAGGAAGTAGGTGATTGGGAGGGTTTTAATCATCGAAACATGGACCAGTGGGGTCCACAAGTCCCTAAACACGGTCGGCCTGACAGCCCGACCCATCGGAGCCCGCTGGTCGGTGAGGCCTCGCCGAACCGGCAAGGGCCTCGCCGGCCACTAGACCTCCTGGCGAGGTCCCCCCCCCCCCCCCCCCCCCCCCCCCCTTTCCCTTGGGTCCAAAAAGATGTGGGCCTCACCCTGGGTCCCTCTGGAAGTGCCCCGATTGGGCTCCTACTCCGTTTTGACTCATTTCGGGTCATTTGGAATAAAACCCAATACACCTAGATATTTACCAATTTCTAACAGCTGAAATGGAATGAATTTTGATCTAAACCCATCGATTGACGGTCTAGAAGTGATTTGGGGTCATCATTTGTGATCAGGAGTGTGCACAGACTTGATCTTGGTGATCATTTTCAGTAAACTTTCACCAACAAACAAAACTAGGGGTCCTAAACATGTTTCTAGATTTTTCTCGCACCCTCCTACATTTAATTGGTGTCAGCGTGCTGTGTGTGACCATAACCCATGTCTATTTTAATCTAGATCATGTTTTGATACCATCTTATAACGCCCTGAAAATTGGGGGTCGAGCAGAAGCTCAGCTCCCGAGTTCCAAAACTTCACTTATGCAGCATTTTCAATGATGGATGAATGTTATCTGTATTAGGGCATAAGACATGAGGTAGATTAAGGAAAAACAACAAACATAATTCAGGGACAGTCTGAAATTCAGGGACAGTCTGAAAACACGAGCGAAAGACTGAAATACATATATAAATCAACATAAGTTCCCAAGCTATGTATGCTCTGCCAGGTCATAATTACAAGTTGTGTCTTAAAATACATATATCGAAAAGTGATAAATCACTACCAACATAGCCCTGAATCCCCGTTAATCAGGGCATTGTTCACGTGAACCCACCTGAGAACTGTATACAGGAGAAATCCTCCTCATCGTCATAAAAGACTGGCTCTGCCTCGCAAGCATCGCCACCATCTGAAGCTAAAACAGGGACTGGTTGGTGTTGCAAACACCGTCCCTTAACTTGGGAGTGTGTGATCAACTCAGTGGAAACTATACAACAAAGGTTAATATGTTATCAATTCAATTAAGCAGTAATGACAAAGCAATACAATCAACATGTCCTAATTACTCTTGTTAATGCAAGAATGATATGAGGGGATAATGCATGCCCTCACCACAATCTCCCTCTGCGATCTTCATCTTATGGTCGCGTATGTTAGTCACTTCCTCAGTGCTCTTACACCAACACCGATAGCACATGCAATGCGATGATATGAACATGATTACCGAGTTCTTATTAGTCCTTTTCATACAACAGGGTTGGGAAGCTAAGGTACCTCCTTTATATCATTACCCAAACGATGATCCATTCTCGGGTCATCAGTCCGAGATAATCTCATACGATAGTATAGTTCTAGATCACTGTAAAGGGATTGTCACCAATCAATACAGGTCTAGTTATATCCTAAATACTGCAACAAGACTCGTCGCCTTTATACAATGTTAGGATATACTTGAGGTCACTACAAAGGGCTCGTCACCAATCAATGTAGGCCGACAGCACAAATATAGTGTCTCATATCACCATAATCGGCTCACGAGTATAGGTGCTCACTGGTCACTACAAAAGGCTCATCACTAATTAGAGTAGGCCGACAGCTCGAATATAGTGTCCCATACCACCATAATCGGCTCATGAGTCTTAACGGATCGAGGTACCAAGGTTAGAGGGGTTTTCCAATGGTGAGTTTGGTACCTTAGGTTCAAACAGTAGCGTTCAAACATGGTGAACATACATCGGTCAATCGGGTTAGTTGATAAGCTCAACTAGGCCAAGCGCACGTCGAAATGATCGACATGGAATGCATAAGCACTCCGTGTGGCCTAACCACTGTCGAACATCCCAAGTACGACTTGAGTTCGTCGAACACATCATACGTAGTGAAAACAATCTCAACCACCAGTTTAAAGACTATTACCGATTACCTAGACTATACAATAGCCCCAATCACATTCAATTATGACATGTTATCCGATGATATAGTCGAAGTAGTAAATGGATCATATTTCAAATTATACAATTAAGGTTTGATATTATCCGCTTTAGGGCTGTCAGGGCTGTTGCATGGAATTGTTACACCACTCCCCCATCACCCTTCACGGCCTTGTTTCTACATGTTATGGAATACAACTTAAACATGAATCCACACATATGCAATATAAAATACATGGAGGAAGTCATACACATAGACAAGGTTGTTGAGACTCATAACTCAACACACATACATGTACACCGTACTAACTACTAACTCATTCAAACATGCTTACAAACACTTAGACTACACATACAACATACATAACATATAGTGATAAAACATGTATTAGGCTATTCCGTTCACCCAGAAGTTGATACACATGCATCTAGCATACATAGACAGCAATTAATCAAGGTAAGCATAAATCCAAATTTCATACGTATACGGTATTTTCTACAAATACGAGGAATACAGTATATTCAACATGGTTAACGTATAAATGAAAAATGAAATGGACAACAATTTGTACATGTGAAATGGCATCCACGTTAATAATATATCATTAACTGACATTGAAAGTCTTGAAAACCATAACCTAAACGTATATAGTCTACACCTTAAACCAGAAAATGCGTAACAGATAAGATTTAAACGACAAGTCTTCGTCAACGGCGGATAGGAAACCTAAGGCATGAATATAGGTTAGCTACAACAACACTTAACTATTCTAAGCTCCAAAATAGGTTAGGGTTACGATTTCTTACCCAAGAATGGAATCAGAAACGCTGTAATAGCGATACAGTAGTGGTGTTGAAGCACGTGGAGTGGCAGGGTAGAATCTCTGGGTGAATCTCCAACTCTCACTCTCTCTTTCTCTCTCTTTCTTATCTAGGGTTTAAAATTCGTATGGGATTTGTGAGAAAGGGTTTAAGGCCTTTTTATAAGCCCAAAGCAACGAAAATAGTCCTAGGGCCAAGGTATACTTAGGTTATAATAAATCGGGTCTGTTTCGATCCAACGGAGCACTTCGGGAGGTCCTGTTACTAAATGCGGTCAGACTTAAGCTCTCTAATATTGGATCTAGGTTAAACTAAGTTTTAAGTCTGGTCATATTTCCAGATCGACCGTGGCGGACCAGTTTCAATTCAACGGTCATGAGAACTCGATCAGGGCTACAAGTACTTTGACATGTATGGGCCACCCATCCTAATCCGAGGGTGAATTTGGGTCAAAATCTAACGGTCAGAATGCTTAGAATTAACGTACAAGTGACACGACTCAGATTACTTAAATTCGTATTTAATTTTATAAAAATCTTCACTTTATCACACTCTTCACTCCGGACTTAAGAAAATCATCTCTGGACATCGTTTGGGCTTGATTTTTTATGTGATGGTCAAGTCCAACTAGGCGATCATAATGGTCTAAGTTCATCACTATCAGACTTTCGACGTGCGTTCTAAGTCTGATACGAAGTTTCTGAATGCTCCCGAGAGTAACTGGGTTTAGAGATTGATCCTAAGTTTCTAGGTAACATAGCATTATCAGTCCTACTCATTTTAGATTTTTTAGTTCATACTTAAAGTGGTTCAAGTTAATTCTGCTGAGTATTCAGTTTGGTACTTAACCAAATTCTATCCTAATTATGGCAGAATATGGTCCTAGGGCCATTCTATGCCCCATTTTGGGAACTTCTAGTCATTATATTATTTTAATTAATTTTTTAGTGGTTCATCATCAAGTTTACCTTATCTCCACCAAATTTCATAATATTTTGAGTTATATAAAAATTCTAAAAGTTCCAGAAGCAGCAACTGTCCAACAAGTAATTTTTGGATAGTTGTCACAACGTCCTACTTTAAAATATATTAAATATTTTATTATATTTTTTACATATTTTTATATAAAACTAGACTCATTTATCTTCAATATAGTTTTTGAATCACCTAAATCGAAGTTATAACGAAGGGATTTTTCAAATTTGGATGAAATGTGTAGAAAAAATATAGAAAATGGGCTGTCTGACCGCTGTACGGACGAGGCCTCGCCGGTCACTGACCTTCTTGGTGAGGGATCACCCCAGGGGTAATTTCCTCCCCCCTGGGGATGCCGAAAACATGTAGGACCCACCACAGGTCCCCCCGAATTGAGCCGTTTGGGCCCATGATTCCGTCGAGGCCTTTATCGAGTCTCATTTGCAAACCGGAATGAGTTACGAAACGTACAATATATGATTTTGGGGTAGAAGAAGATAATACATCCAAATAACTTGTCTAAATCATGAAATTATAAATATTAAATAGTTAAAATCCTATTTTATTCATGTACATACTATTTACAGTAAGTTTTAGTTTAAGTATAGTTCTTCACCTTTTAAACTTTAAGATTTGTGTCTAACATGAAAGTACTTGGAGAAATTTGAAGAATGAGGTGGTGAAAGGTGAAATTTTGAAGAAAATGGGTTGAAAAGTGATTTTTTAAACTTTGGGATTGAGCTTTGGGAGTTATATGGTTGACCCATTGCCTAAGGACGTCTAATTTTAGGTTGGCAAAAATCCAGGGTGTTGCATTTTCGTACATAAATCATGTAGTAGTAAGATAGGTTACATGAAGAGATCAGTAACTATAGATAATGTAATTGAGAAACCTATCTCAACACCCTAATTAAATACACTTTAACACACATTTTCTCATTCAGGCATTTTATCAAACACTTAGACTACACGTATCACATGCATGTAATAAATTAGTTAAAACATGAATTATAGTAAATCCTTTCATATAAGAGTTGCCACACATACAACAATCATGTATTCCAAATCAACAATCATGGCAAGTACAAATCATGATTCCATATTCATTCAAACATTTCATCAAACACATAGAATGCATTATATTTGACATAGTTCATATATATGTGCAATGCTTGGAAAACATCACATTTATGCATATGTGATAGAAATCAAGCCAGTCATAAATCATTAACTAACATTGAATGCCTTAAAAACCATAACCTAAACGTTTATAGTCCGTACCTTCCGTCGGTAGACTCGTATCGTACTCAGTCTGAACACTACGACTTTGTTTATAGCAAAATGGCTACCTGAATCATGAAATAAGTTAGTTATTACAGAGATTCCTCTATTTGGATCCCTAAAATATATTAGAGTTAGGATTTCTTATCTAAGAATGGATTTGGATTCGCCGGTGTAGCGATACAGGTAGGATAGTTTAGCACGTGGAGCGGTGGGATTGAATCCCAGCAACGATCTCTCACTCTCTCTCTCTCACTTCTCCTCACCTTTTTCTCCTCTTTTCTCTCTTCTCTCTCTTAGGGTTTTGAGAATTCGTATGGAATGAGAGAGGGGTTGGTTAAGGCGCCTATATAGGCCCAGAACTGATATAAATGGCCTCAGGGCCACGGCATACTCAGGTTATAGCCAAAGAGTGGATGTTTCGGTCCAACGGAGCTCATCTAAAGGCCCATTTCCTACATACGATATGAAGAAAGTTCCCTGACATTGGATCTAGGCTAGGTTAAGATTTCGGTCCGATCGGATCAGTGGATCAACCGCGAAGGACCAGTTTCAGTTTAACGATCATCATCACTCGATCAGGGCCACAAGTGCACTGACATGTGTAGAGAAATTTCCCTGATCCGAGGGTGTAGTTGGGTAAGAATCTGATAGTTTGAAACCTTAAATTTGGCATACAAGCGAATGACTCAATTCACTTAAATTTAGGTTCATTTCCTAAAGATATTTGCGTTTCTCACACACTTTGCTTCGGGCTCAAGTTGTGTGTTTTTGGATACTAGTTGGACTTAATTTCCAAGATGATTATCAAGCCCAGTAAGGTGGTCATAACCATATAATTTTGCAGTAATCGAACTTTCGACGCGTGGTGTAGGTCCGATACGGAGTTTTGTGATGCTTCTAAGAGCAACTGGGTTTCGAGATTGATCCTAAGTTTTTAGGTAATGTTGGATTAGCGATTCTAATGGTTTTAGGTTTTGCAGTTCATATAGAAAGTGATTCGAGCTGATTCGCCAACTAAATCAGTTTAGTACATAATTAATTTTTATCTAATTTCTAAAGAATTCGATCCTTAGTGATTTCTACCTGAGGTGATACTTAGGTCTCTGTACAGATTTTTTGAGATGTTACAATATACTACCCTTAAAGAAAAATTTTGTACTCAAAATTTATACCTTTTTGTACTCCTCGAGAATCTGAGGGTAGTTCTTGCGAACCTTAGCTTCTATTTCCCAAGTAGCCTCTTCTTCAATGTGATCTATACATAATACCTTCACAAGTGGAACCACTTTACTGCGCAGTACCTGCTCGTTCCTATCTAGAATCTGTGTCAGTCGTAGTACATAAGTAGTATCATCACTCAACTGTACCTGCTCCCATTTGATAATGTGGAAGGATCAGGGATGTATTTCTTCAGCATCGACACATAAAACACGTTGTGCACGCCTGCGAGTGGTGTGGGTAAAGCGAGGAGGTATGCTACCACACCCACTTAATCTAGATTCTGAAACGGACCACTAAACTATGGCATGAGTTTCCCCTTCTTAACAAACCGAAGGAATCCCTTCATGGGGGAAACCTTTAGGAATACATGGTCCCCCAACCTCAAACTCTAGCGGTCGCCGCCGTATCGGCGTAACTCTTCTGTCTGCTCTGTGCTGCCAGAAGTCGATGCCTAGTAATATCGATCTTCTCTAAGGTCACATGCACTAATTCTGGGCCAATCAAACTCTTCTCGCTAACCTCTGCCCAGCAATGCGGTGCTCGACATAAACGCCCATACAGTGCCTCATAAGGAGTCAAGCCAATACTCACCTGAAAGCTGTTATTATAAGCGAACTCTGTATAAGGAAGATAGTCATCCCAACTGTCATTGAAATCAAGTACACAAGCTCGCAACATGTCTTCCAACACATGATTCACCTATTCTATCTTCCCATCCATTTGTGGGTGGAATGCGGTACTGAACTTTAGTTTCACACCCATTGCTTCCTGGATACGAGTCCAGAAGATAGATGTGAATCATGTGTCTCAGTCTGACATGATCTCCATAGGAACTTTATGCAGATGTAAAATCTCCTTGATGTACAGTCTGGTCAAATCATCTATTAAGTTTGAAACTCTAATAGGGTGAAAGTGAGCCGATTTCGTCAACCGGTCCACGATCACCCAAATGGAGTCATGTCCCTTCCTCGTCTTTAGCAACCCTGAATTGAAGTCCATGGAGATGAAATCCCATTTCCATTCAGCTACGGGATGGGCTGAAGCAGTCTAGGAGGTCGGCGATGCTTTGCCTTGAACTTCTGACACGTGAGATAATGCGACACATAATCTGTTATATGGGCCTTCATATTGTCCCACCAGTACGACCTCTTCATGTCTCGATACATCTTCATACTACCAGGATGCATCACCATCCTCGAATTGTGAGCAGCTTCGAAAACTTCCTTTTTTAAGTCATGAAGACTTGGGACGCATAGGCGGCCACGATAACGTAAACCCCCCATCCAAACCAACTCTCCATTTAGAATCTCCATTGTCACTAGCTCGCTTCCTCATCTTCACCAACCATTCATCCTCCCCCTGAGCCACTATGATTCGGTCATCGATGAGTGGCTATACCTGAATGTATGCGACGCTTGTGAACGGCACCTCTACCGTAAGCTTCCGTTCAAAGTCTTGCACAAATTCCACCATATTTCATTCCTCTATCATCAACAGAGCCGCAAATGCTATATTCTTCTTGCAGCTCAGCGCGTCTGCCACAAGGTTGGCCTTGCCACGATGGTAGGAGACCTCGAACATGAAGTCTTTCAAAGTTTTCATCCATCGCTGCTGCCTCATATTCAAGTCTCTCTGTGTGAATATGTATCTAAGGCTCTTGTGGTAGTAAAAGTGCTCAAACTCCTCTCCATAGAGATAATGTCTCCAGAGCTTTAATGCAAAGATGATGGCTGCTAACTCCAGGTCATGCGTTGGGTAGTTTTCCTCATGTTTTCTCAACTGTCACGATGCATATGCGATCATCCTGTCCTTCTGCATAAGGACATAACCTAGACCAGCACAAGACGCGTCGGTGTATACCATATACTTGACCCCTTGCTCTAGTAATACTAGCATAGAGGCGGACGTCAACTTGTCCTTCAGTTCCTGAAAAGTTTCTTCTGCCTTCTCATTCCAAGCAAACTTAAGATCCTTCCGAGTTAGCTGAGACAACGGCTGGCTATCTTGGAAAAGTCCCTAATGAATAAACGGTAGTAACCAGCAAGTCCCGAAAAACTCCTCACCTCTATAACCAAATCGGACTGCTCCTAATCCTAGACTGTTGCCACCTTGGTGAGGTCCACAGCTATTCCTTCCTTGGACACCACATGTCCTAGGAACTTGACCTCTTCCTTTCAGAAGTTACACTTCTTGTACCGTGCAAACAACTGGTTCTTCCTTAGGGTATTAAAGACTGCTCGTAGGTGCTCCTTATGATCTGCCCGACTCTTAGAGTATATCAGGATGTCATCTATAAACACGATGATGAATCAGTACAATATGGACGAAACACCCAGTTCACAAGATCCATGAACATGGCGGGTGCATTTGTGAGTCCAAACGACATCACAAGGAACTTGTAGTGCCTAAAGTTGGTTCTGAACGCTGTCTTCTGCACGTCCTCATCCCTGACACACAACTAGTGATACCCTAACTGTAAGTCGATCTTGGTGAAGTATTGTGCCCCTTGCAACTGATCAAACAGATCATCTATCATGGGCAAAGGATACTTGTTCTTCACTGTCACTTTATTCAGCCTGCGATAATTAATACATAATCGCAGCGATCCATCTTTCTTCTTCACGAACAACACAGGTGCTCCCCAAGGGGATACACTTGTTTGTATGAAACCTGATTCCAACAGGCCGTCAATCTGTCTCCTCAATTTCTCCATTTCACATGGACGCATGCAATACGTGGGTAATGAAATGGGTGTCGCACTAGGCACAAGGTCGATATTAAAGTCGATCTCGCGCTGGGGAGGTAATCCAGGTATCATCCTAAACACTTCCCAGAAGTCCTGGACCACGGGTGTGTCTCCAAGTGTTGGACCGCTATGATCCTTCAAAAGGGCAGCATAATAAAGAACCTGAAAAGGCCTAGCTATATGTCCTAGACAGGGGTGGGGGTGAATAGGACAATGCCAAATAAAATTTGTAACAACAGAAATTAAACAAATACGATAGCCAACAATTAAAGTAAACCAATCCCAATGTAGAAATGTAAAGAATGTAAAGCAACCTCAAAATTTAGATCTCGAGAGGTTGATACAAATGTTATTCTAAGGACAACCTTACAGCAAAAACCAGAGTTTATTGTAGGACAACTTTATTTCTAGAAAGGTCTTTGTATCAAATCTCAAATCGAAGAGGAAAAGAAAATTAAATGCAAACTATATTGAAGAATAAACTGCAATCAATTATATACTGTTCTAAGGACAACCATGCACCATAGAAATGGTAGCGCAACCTTACTAGAACAAATAAGAATGCTGATAAAGGAATTGAAAGAAATAATTGATAAATTATTACAACATTCCCACAATGCTTGAAATAAATGATTACAGCATTCACATCCACATATACATCCCACAAATGAATAATAAAAGATATGAAATATAAACCATTCAACCACGAGACATAAGGGATTATAGTGGTTCACCTGTGTGTTCACCAACTGTTCAATAACTGCCACACAGAATGCTACTCCACTCCTAATATCCTCACACAGGGGATATTAGTGTTCACTATCAAGTTAGGTTTTTACAGGTTCACCCAAAACCTTACAATTGTGTCTTTCTATGTGGGCTTACACAATTAAAAAAAACCCCGCTTATGAGTTTTCGTGGCTCTCCTCAGATAACCAATACAATGAGATTTTTCTTGCAAATTCCAAATAAAATCAAAACAAAAAGGAAATTTACAATTAAATGTAAAATACCTGAATATCTCCTTCATTGTAGCAGCCCAAAAGAACCAAGTCAGAGTAGACGATTGAATGTCCAAACTCACTTTACAATGGTTTTAGTTCTAATTCATTTTAAATTAAACCAAATTGGGCGTAGCTCTATTTGATTTTAATTCCAAGAAGAAGGAATACAACAATTCCTCTTTTCAAATTAGATTAAAATTTAGGATCAAAATCAAATAATGAAAGCTAACAAAAGAGAATAGAAATTACGCACAATGTAGCTTAAAATGAACACTAACTTATCTTAGAGTGGAGCTTTGAATATACTTGAATTACATATCAAACCTCTGAAATTCGTGTTCAATTTATAGGCAAGCAAATCACGTCTTCGACTGGTCTTAAGACTCCTACGACCGGTCTTAGAACCAACAGACATTTGAAATTTCAAGCGGGATAAGATAAGACAGTTTCACAACAAGTCCTGGGTACCCTACGACTAGTTGTAGGTCACCTTCAACCGGTCGTAGGTTCCACATGACTGGTCGTAGACCTATGAAATTCATTAGTGGACTTTGAGTCAAAGGTCTACGACTAGTCAAAGAACCAGTCGACACTGTTCCTACGATTGGTTGAACAGTCACCAGGACTAGTTGAAGAGTAACCAAAAAATTTTTAAAATCCTCAACAACTTAGGGCTGGTCGTGGAATTTCTTGGACTGGTCGAACCAGTGCTAGGACTAGTCGAACAAGGTCCAGGACTAGTCTTAGAACAGACCAAATTTACGTATAAAACACATATGGATCATGTATCCAAAATATCCCACTCTAAAGGTCAACCTAAGGTCAGTCTCACCTCAATAGTGAAGCAAGGACATTGAAACTTGAAGATAAGTAACCTTTGAGTATAACAAAGCCTGAGATCTTTGGACTTGAAGGCTTCTTAAACTTGAACATTTCTGAGATCTTGAAAGCTTCTTGAACTTGAACACTTCTGAGATCTTGAAAGCTTCAAAGTAGTGTCTTTGTCACCACAAATTTGACAATAATAAGGGACTATAAACTATATCACTTACAGAACCCAGAAGGGGCAAATGACCTGAAATGGGAAAGTGAAGGCTATGTTTTCAGGCCGGTGTACCGTCACCAGTCGGGTCTTGCAGTCGATCTTTGCCTTCATTTTTGAAAGCCAATCCATGTCGAGGATGATGTCATAATGGTATATCGTGGTGATAATCAGGTCAACGCGTATCATCCTGCTCCCTAAATCTACCATGCAACCCCCACATAAATTAGTGGCATCTGTAAAAATTTCTACTGTTACGATAACTCTCACCCCAACCATAGGGGTCGTATTCAACCCTAACAGCTAGACGGTAGAACAAGATATCATTGAAATAGTGGACCCAATGTCCACCAACAGAAATACGGGTGTACCTTAGATGTGGACAGTGACCTCGAAGGCTAAAGGCACTCTAGCTGCTGAATCAGACACTTCAGCCGTAAGCGCATGTACTCATACCTGCTGAGAATGGTTCAGTTGTGGTGCCATAGGCCATTGAGGTGGCCTAAATTGTAACGCCCTGAATTTTCAAGACCCGAGTATATGACCCGTTGCCTAAAAACTCGAGTGTTAACTTTAAAGGATGGTCAAATTCGAGTGTATATTTTTTTTTCTTTCATCAGAGTAACCAAATAAGCGTAGTGTGGACAAATCGATATAAAGGAAAATTTTATTATCATTCAAATATACAAGAAGCTGTCCATAATGACTTATACAAACTAATGTCTCTAAATTTAACAAGTACAATATTTACAAGAATCTAATACATAAAAAATAAAAGAAAGCATATAAATATAAGCCGCAAGATCACGCAGCTCCTCCAAGCAAATACAGTCATGCATCCCTGGTGATCGAACCCCGCTCCTCATCAAGTCTGAACATACATATCACTAAAGTCACGTGTATTACTTGTACGGTTGTATATTTGATGGATGAGTGGTCAACTCAGTGTGAATTCCCCTTAAGATTACACACCACCATATTAGGTAAGAAATAGTATAAAACATCCAAACAACCAAAACAGAGTAAATGAAGTCTTGTTAGATGCATGGATGCATGAATGCAATCATCGCCTCGATGATGCACATCCGTGACGACAGGGGGCTGTCACCCATACAATCATCGAACCTGAGAAACATCATCCAGTCAAAATCATCGAACCTGGGAAATATCATCCAGTCGGAACAATACGTGCCATGTATGCATGATTACCAAAGTCATTATTAGTCCATTTACAACCAGCCAATTTAGATAAGCTCAAAGGTCACTACGAGGAGCTCATGGCCCAGCGTAGGCCGATAGCTCGGGCATAGTGTCCCATTACCACCATCCCCGACTCATGAGGCTACCATCTTAGGATGTTTAATGGAAACCCGTCGACTAGTGGCCAATCATATTACAGCATATGGGGCTTACCATCTCATGGTTGCACGGTATAAAACATCAAACCCATATAAAGAAAATACTGAAACAAGCCATATAGGGTGATATCAAAATAGGCCACATAGGGCGAGTGTCAAAACCATCGATAAAAGACCATCCTTGAAAACCATTAGACACAACAACACTGGATGGTAGGCCCACATCAATGATCCATTTAAACCACCACCCAATAACCACTAAATCGAGGGTCCATTGTAATCACCATCAATCGAGTTACATCCCAAGTATGGGTGTACATTTTTAAGTGGGGGTTTCCCACTTAATGTACCACTTTAAAGTCCATATGCAATAAACAAATAATCTATAAGCATGAACAAGTATACATGATGAACATTAAGCAGGCAATATAACAATTCAATTTCCAACAATTAATACATGTGATTATAAGAGAGAGATATTAATTATATATAACTTTTAATAAAAACTACAACTTAAGCTAATGAGAAGATGGAAAGCTCAAGGGGAAGAATCATCACCTTATGCTTTGAACCGTCTTCTAGTGTTGCTAAGTGCTTGCGTCCTTAGGATTTGTATCCTACTACAAATCATGAATGTGTACAATTAGGTCCAAGTTCTACTCACTACTTAGGTTTAAGATCATGGCCTAGGATCATCTTTTAGGGTTTTAATATGGAATTAGGGTTTTATCCTAGAGTCTAGCCCCATACTTGGGTTTTAGGATTTTATTCTAGATTTTAGTTCTAGGCTAGATAATTAGGGTTTGAACCTCAGTTGGTGTGCAATTAATCTTAATGTTAATTTAGTATTTATTAATATTAGTGTTATGTTTTATATTAGCTCGCATTTTAACAGCGATGGTGCATGAGTCCATAAATATACCGATATTATCTATTATTCTTATAATGAGTAATAATCTCCTAAATAATGCAAGTAACAATAATAAGATAATATAACAAGGATTAACACTAATAATCACATTAATAAGGATTATACTAATCACATAATGAAAAAAATAATATTTTCTAATGATAAGGATGATAATAGCTACCATTAACGAATCTAGTCATGATAGTATATACTATGACCTATCTTTAAATGAATTACCCTCAGTTGAACATCACAATTTTTTGTTTAATTAGCTAGGTTATATAGTGAACCATGATCCTACCATAAATTTTGAAATTGCACCATTAGACCCAATCTAACTTACTATTTATGTTTTTTTTTTTTTAAATATCAACCTATGGTTTAGATCACTTAGGTCTAGGATTTCGCCCTAGAGTTTAGGTTTAGGTTTAGATTTTTGGATCAACTCAAGCCGATCCGAGCTAGTGTTGTGCAACTGCAGCATCCCGTTTCTCTCCCAAACTCTGTCTTTGGTCTCCCACAAGGCCTGGAACAAACCCAAGCTCAACTCGGCAGACTCGGCCTAAACTTGGCCCAAGCTCGGCTCAGTCCGAGCTACTGCCTGGTAGAGAAGACGCTCCTACCCTCTCTCTCTCTCTCGTTCTTTCTTCTCTTCTTTCTCTCCTATCTTCTCTCCTTTCTATCTTACCAGGACCCTCAGACCAGTTCTGAGCACATCAGAGCATGGGTCCACGAACTTGACAGGCCCAAACTCAAAAGACTCAGACGGTGCAGTGCAGCGACTGCCGCTACTTTTCCTCACATCTCGCCAGCTCCTTCTCTATTTCACTTCTCTTTCTGGCTCCTCACCATTTCTTTCTTTCTTCTTTCTTCTTCTTCTTCCTTTCTGACATGGCTAACAAGCTCAGGACTCGATTTAACTGAGTTCGAGCGAGCCAACAACTTGGTGAAGACAACTATGGCCGTTAATGGCGGATTTAGACAAGATGCTTTTACCTCTAATCTGCCTCCTTTAAATGGTTCGTATGGGTCCTAGAAAGCTCCCATACAAGCCTTTTCGAAGCTTGAGGAAATTTTAGGTGATGGGCTCACGATTGGAAGGTTTTGGTGATTTTTCTAGGTTTTATGCAAAAGGCAGGGAAGCTCCTATTACATTCGATCCTATCCTCCCTTAAAACGTTACCTTAAACTATCAAAGACCGTCGAATTAAATCGGAAGGCTCGGATGTAATCCGCCATCTGGTTTTCTAAAACTGTGGGGAGAGAGCTGCGCCAGTTTTCATACAGGTGCCCTAATCCGTGTGTAATCCATAGGATGGCTGTGATAACGCCACGTGGGTGGCCGAGATTAGATGAGGACGGACTCACACGGATTGCAATAGCTTGCGGTTTCCAATTTTGGAAATGGGGTTCTTGTGGGACCTATTTGCACCCAGGATTGTGTGCACGTGTGGTTGCGTGAACGCATATAGAAGTCATGGTTTTGGCTAGAACAATCCGCCCAACACGATGGACGGTTTGGATTGCTCATAGGGTCGGTGTAGGTGGGTCGTTGATCACAAACACGGACGGCGTCCGTTCGCTGGCTAAACGTAGAGAGAGAGAGATGTCTCTTTATTTTGAACTAGTATTGGTCAGCGCTGGTCAAACCAGCACACGTCGCTCAATGCACTTCGTGCACGGTGGGATTTTGTGCACTCTCATTCCATGTGGGATCCACTGTGATGGTTATGATAAATCCACTCCGCTCATCCCACTCTATGGGCCTCGTCATAGTCTTGGGCTAAAGATGGAGCAGGTCCAAGGTCCAGGTGGGCCATAGTTTTGAATTTGTGTCTAAATAGCGCTACCTGACGATCTCATTATTGGATTACTCTGAAATCGAACGTCAATGGTTAAAACGGTACTAGGGGTCATTTAACTAGAAATTTGTGGTAGGTTTGTGGATCGAATGGCCTAGTATTAAAATATCCTTCTTTATAATGTTTTTAATATCATTACTGTTGTTAGTATTATTATTATGATTATTATTTTCTAAGTTTGCTTATCGTGGTTTGTATCTTCATCGCTGTCGTTCATTTACTTAATCATTCGTCTATAGGGCTCTAATAAGAAGGTTTAGGTCATTTTAGATTGGTAAGTGAGCCATACCAAATGTGCCTCCTCTGATCGGATCTCGACAACCTAATGATTCAAATAACTCCATGGTTGAATCGACTTATCCTTAGCTATAAGCAGTCCTAGGAATCCTAAGAAGTAATTAGATGTGGCCTGGTAATCGAATATGGGGGTAGGTGATCTAGTTTGTGTTTCCAAAGGATGGATTGTCCAACGAAGAGTTGTAACTTGACGAACGGTGGATCTTGTGACCGTTATCCCTAATTTACTTCATATGTTCTAATTGTACTAAGTAGGTGTATTTTGTAACATTGACATGATCAAGGTTCTAAAATAGGATTTTTATTTATTTATTTATTTAAGTACTTGGCCAATTTAGTCATGTTGGGGTGGTTAAATGGACAGATCGATCCTAAATCTGATCATTGATTATTCGTAGGGTTCTTAGTAAATTCCCAAAAGAATTAAATGGTTATTATCCTGATCTAATGATTGGATTATTTGGTTAGGCTAGGGATTTCAACATTGAATAATGTAGCCTGATGAATGGTGAGCAAGAATCATTTATGATAGCCAGACTCATATTAGAATGAGGGTGAACGTTTAATAAGCTTGGTTAGTATTCATTCCAAGTTAGGTTACATGATAACACCCGAGTACTGAAAAGTACGGGGTGTTACAATCTACCCCCCTTAAAGAGAATTTCGTCCCTGAAATTCATCACTTCCATTATGAATGGGAACGGCCATCTAACTTATGGTGTCCTTGTGTATTCACTATCTCTCCCATTAGGGTTATTTGTGTACGCAAATGCCCATGATACTAGCACAAGGTTCATTTCATCTACCCCCCTTAAAGGGGGCTCTTACTATCGGGATTTGGTAATGTACGCTCCGATTATCTAAATTTGCCAAAACCCTTAGGTGTTTAATCTAGTATATTGATTTACCACTAAAGGTTAAAAGCTATCCTAGTAGTATCTAAAATTAAGGCATCATTCTAATGCTTCCCTACATCAGAATGTCTTATTGCCTTTACTAAGATCATAAGTTCACTTAGGTGGTAATTGATAATGCTATTATATCTTTCCTCTTCCTCTTTTTTCTTTTTCCTAATGATAGTTCCCCATAGTCCAAGGTACGATATGAATTTTCATTGCCAGTGTTCGAGCTAACACGAACAGATGGTTGTAGTGAGTTTGAGCCCGATACATCGATCCTTCACCTACGTATAACAGAGGATTTCAGTATCAATTCATAATCCTGTTAAATATCGATCTTCTACTTGATCAGGGCATTGAGATCATTAGGATTTGCTAGGACATAGAATCTTGGTCAAACGGCGCAACATCGCCTAAGTATGATTTCATCAATTCGTGACCCCGATTATTCTATACATATGGGAAATATTATGAAATCTTTTAAATAAGAGCACCCAAAAGTTTACGTGAATAGACATGAATGACTATCACGCTTCCAGCGTGCACTCTAATTATCTAAACACTACACGGAAATTTTATGATCTCTACATGAACTTGAGTTTGAAAATTTTATCAAATCCATCTAAGATTTCAAATCTAACCCCAATGTGTGCGGTTTAGGGTTGAAAACCTACCCAAGGTTCCATAGCTTCCTCTCAGATAAGTTTCATGTGCCAAAAAATATATTTAGGAATCATTATTTATACGTAAAGAGATGTATCAGGGAGTTCAGATTACGTTTCTAGTGCAATTCTTAAGTCTAGAGAGCATTTATTTTGGGTCAAATGTGCAGTATGATGGTTAAGGAAATGCCCACAAATCTAAGTTCATTTCATCCACTAAGTGTTGTGACAATGTTATCTCCAACTACAGAAAAATCATAGAAAGAGTGTGAATCCTAGATTTCTAAAATGTTCTTTGGGGAGTCAAGTCCAAGGAATGTTCTCATTTGACCTCAAACACATTATAGTGGGTATTTGTACTCCCATGGTGCATGAGTCAAATTCCTAAGTTCAAACAACAATTTTGGTAGTTTTCAAGGGAACGAAAGTTATATTTCTAAGTTTTAATGACTAAACCTATAATGTTTAAAGGGGGCCTAAATTCATTCCTAAGTTCTACGATCATCCCAACAATTATCTAGGGGGCCTAAGATCTTGAGTTCCTACATTCTCAATTTCTCCTAACTACAAGGGAAGTTCAAATGAGTTTAAATGGTTATTCTAATAATTTCTAAGGGGACCTAAATTTTGGTTTCTACATTCTTATTTCTTCCAAAGTCTAAGGGATTCCTACATAAGTGAAAGTTCAAATGACTATCTAATGATTCTAAGGGAATCTAAGTTCACTTCTAAGTTTTACAGTTATTCAAGCAATTTTCTAGGGGATCTAAAATCTTAATTCCCTATATTCTCAATTTCTCCTAGTTACAGGGAAATTTCACCTCAATTCAAATGGCTACCACAACAATTTATGGGGGACCTTAAGTTTAGATCTCTACGTTCACAACCATTCTTCTAATTCTAGGGGAAATTCACCTAAGTTCAATTTTATAGTTCCAAATATCCTAACTTGAGACATTTAAAGTTTGTATAAGATCATTTCCTGAGGCAAAGTTTGTCCAAACTATGCTCTGATACCACCTTTAACGCCCCGAATTTTCAGGACTCGAGTATATGACTCGTTTCCTAAAAACCCGAGTGTTAACTTTAAAGGATGGTCAAATTCGAGTGTACATTTTTTTTCTTTCATCAGAGTAAGGAAATGAGCGTAGTGTGGACAAATCGATATAAAGAAAAAATTTATTATCATTTAAATATACAAGAAGCTGCCCATAATGACTTATACAAACCAATGTCTCTAAATTTAACAAGTACAAGATTTATAAGGATCTAATACATAAAAAATAAAAGAAAGTATATAAATATAAGCCACAAGATCACACTACTCCTCCAAGAAAATACAGTCATGCATCCCTGGAGATCGAACCCTTCTCCTCATCAAGTCTGAACATACATATCACTAAAGTCACCTGTATTACCTGTACGGTTGTATATTTAATGGATGAGTGGCCAACTCAGTGTGAATTTCCCTCAAGATTACACACCGCCGCATTAGGAAAGAAATATTATAAAACATCCGGACAACCAAAACAAAGTAAATGCAGTCTTATTAGATGCATGGATGCATGAATGCAATCATCGCCCCGGGGATGCTCATCCGTGCTGACAGTGGGCCATCACCCATGCAATCATCGAACCTGGGAAACATCATCTAGTCGGAATCATCGAACCTGGAAAATATCATCCAGTCGAAATAATACGTGCCACGTATGCATGATTAGCCAAGTCATTATTAGTCCATTTACAATCAGCCAATTTAGATAAGCTCAAAGGTCACTATGGAAAGCTCATGGCCCAGCATAGGCCGACAGCTCGGGCATAGTGTCCCATTACCACCATCCCTGGCCCATGAGGCTACCATCTTAGGATATTTAATGGAAACCTGTCAACTAGTGGCCAATCATATTACAACATATGGGGCTTAACATCTCATGGTTGTACGGTATAAAACATCGAACCCATATAGGAAAAATATTGGAACAAGCCACATAGGGGGATATCAAAATAAGCCACATAGGGCGAGTGTCAAAACCATGAGATAAAAGACTATCCTTGAAAACCATTGGACACAACAACACTAGATGGTAAGCCCACATCAATGATCCATTTAAACCACCACCCAATAACCACTAGATCGAGGGTCCATTATAATCACCATCAATCGAGTTACATCCCAAGTATGGGTGTACATTTTTAGGTGGGGGTTTCCCACTAATGTACCCGTTTAAAGTCTATATGAAATACATAAATAATCCACAAGCATGAACAAGTATACAGGATGAACATTAAACAGGCAATATAGCAATTCAATTTCAAACAATTAATACAAGTGATTATAAGAGAGAGAGATATCAATTATATATAACTTTTAATAAAAACTATAACTTAAGCTAATGAGAAGATGGAAAGCTCAAGGGGAAGAATCATCACCTTATACTTTGAATCGTCTTCTAATGTTGCTAAGTGCTTGCGCCCTTAGGATTTGTATCCTACCACAAATCATGAATGTGTACAATTAGGTCCAAGTTTTACTCACTACTTAGGTTTAAGATCATGGCCTAGGATCATCTTTTAGGGTTTTAATGTGGAATTAGGGTTTTATCCTAGAGTCTAGCTCCATACTTGGGTTTTAAGATTTTATTCTAGAGTTTAGTTCTAGGCTAGATAATTAGGGTTTGAACCTCAGTTGGTGTGCAATTAATCTTAATGTTAATTTAGTGTTTATTAACATTAGTGTTATGTTTTATATTGTCTCACATTTGAACAACGACGGTGCACGAGTCCATAAATACACCGATATTATCTATTATTCTTATAATGAGTAATAATCTCCTAAATAATGTAAGTAATAGTAATAAGATAATATAACAAGGATTAACACTAATAATCACATTAATAAGGATTATACTAATCACATAATGAAAATAATAATATTTTCTAATGATAATGATGATAACAGCTACCATTAACGAATCTAGTCATGATAGTATATACTATGACCTATCTTTAAATGAATTACCCTCAGTTGAACATCACAATTTTTTATTTAATTAGCTAGGTTATATAGTGAACCTTGATCCTACCATAAATTTTAAAATTGCACCATGAGACCCAATCTAACTTACTATTTATATTTTTTTTTTAAAAAAAATATAAACCTATGGTTTAGATCACTTAGGTCTAGGATTTTGCCCTAGAGTTTAGGTTTAGGTTTAGATTTTTGGATTAAATTTCCATTTGATGTAATAAAGGTATTGATGATATTGCTAACTTAAAATAATAATTTAATAGTGGCTAAATAACCAACAACTCTAACTACTACATTATAATACGAATTAAAATTTCTAGTTAACATCATTAAAATAACTCTAATCACTATGACAGATAGGAATAAGACTAAAGTAATTAATGGGGAAAGAGGTGAAACTCTTACCATTGTTGACTGAGCTCCAAACCGAGTTGACTCGGTTGGCAAGCACAACCGCACACCCTTACTCTCTTTCTCTCCCTACTTCTCTCTCTTTTCTTCTTTCTTCTCTCTTTCTTTTCCTCCATTTCTTTTGTTCTCTCCCTCTGCTGCTTTGCTTTATCCACTTCTCATTTCTTTCTGCTGCTGGAGACATCCAGCAATGGTTGAACCAGGCTCAACTCGAGCCAATCCGAGCTAGTGTTGCGCAACTGCAGCAGCCCATTTCTCTCCCAAACTGTCTTTGGTCTACCACAAGGCCTGGAACAAACCCAAGCCTAACTCGACAGACTTGGCCTGAACTTGGCCCAAGCTCGGCTTTGTCCGAGCTACTGCCTAGTAGAGCAGACGCTCCTGCCCTCTCTCTCTCTCTCGTTCTTTCTTCTCTTCTTTCTCTCATATCTTCTCTCCTTTCTATCTTGCTGGAACCCTTAGACCAGTTCTGAGCACATCAGAGCATGGGTCCATGAAATCGACAGGGCCAAACTTAAAAGACTCGGATGGTGTAGTGCAGCGACTACCGTTGCTTTTCCTCACATCTCGCCACCTCCTTCTCTGTTTCACTTCTCTTTCTCGCTCCTCACCATTTCTTTCTTTCTTCTTTCTTCTTCTTCTTCCTTTCTGACATGGCTAACAAGCTCAGGACTCGGTTTAAGTGAGTCCGAGCGAGCCAGTAACTGGGTGAAGATAACCATGGATGTTAATGGTGAATTTAGACAAGATGCTTCTACCTCTAATCTGCCTCCTTCAGATGGTTCGTATGGGTCCTAGAAAGCTTCCATACAAGCCTTTTCGAAGCTTGAGGAAAGTTTATGTGATGGGTTCACGGCTAGAAGGTTTTGGTGATTTTTCTAGGTTTTATGCAAAAGGCAGGGAAGCTCCTATTGCATTCGATCCTATCCTCCCTTAAAACGTTACCTTAAGCTATCAAAGAACGTCGGATTATATCAGAAGGCTCGGATGTAATCCCACCATTTGGTTTTCTAAAACTGTGGGGAGAGAGCTATGCCAGTTTTCATACAGGAGCCCTAATCCGTGTGAAATCCATCGGATGGTTGAGATAACGCCACGTGGGTAGCCGAGATTGGAGACGATGGACTCACGCGGATTGCAACAGCTGGCGGTTTCCATTTTTAAATATGGGGTGCTTGTGGGACCTATTTGCACCCAAGATTGTGTGCACGTGAGGTTGCTTGAATGCATATAGAAGCCGTGGTTTTGGCTAGAACGATCCACCCAACACGATGGACGGTTTGGATTGCTCATAGGGTCGATGTAGGTGGGCCGTTGATCACAAACACGGACGGCGTCTATTCGCTAGCTAAATGCAGAGAGAGAAATGTCTCTCTATTTCGAGCTAGTATCGGTCAACGCTGGTCAAACTAGCACACGTTGCTTGGTGCACTTTGTGCACGGTGTGTTTTTGCGTACTCTCATTCCGTGTGGGGTCTACTGTGATGGTTATGATAAATCCACTCCGCTCATCCCACTCTATGGGCCTCGTCATAATCTTGGGCCAAAGATGGAGCAGGTCCAAGGTCCGGGTGGGCCATAGTATTGAATTTGTGTCTAAATAGCGCTACCCGATGATCTCATGGTTGGATCACTCCGAAATCGAACATCAATGGTTAAAATGGTACTAGGGGTCACTTAACTAGAAATTTGTGGCAGGGTTATGGATCGGATGGCCTAGTATTAAAATATCCTTCTTTGTAATGTTTTTAATATCATTATTGTTGTTAGTATTATTATTATGATTATTATTTTCTAAGTTTACTAATCGTGGTTTGTATCTTCATCACTGTCGTTCATTCACTTAATCATTCACCTCTAGGGCTCTAATAAGAAGGTTTGGATCATTTTAGATTGGTAAGTGAGCCGTACCAAATGAGCGTCCTCTGATCGGATCTCGACAACCTAATGATTCAAATAACTCCATGGTTGAATTGACTTATCCTTAGCTATTAGCAGTCCTAGGAATCCTAAGAAGTAATTAGATGTAGCCCGATAATTGAATATGGGGGTAGGTGATCTAGTTTGTGTTTTCAAAGGATGGATTGTCCAACGAAGCGTTATAACTTGACGAATGATGGATCCTGTGACCGTTATCCCTAATTTACTTCATATGTTCTAATTGTATTAAGTAGGTGTATTTTGTAACATTGACATGATTAAGGTTCTAAAATGGGATTTTTATTTATTTATTTATTTAAGTACTTGGCCAATTTAGTCACGTTGGGGTGGTTAAATGGACAGATCGATCCTAAATCTGATCATTGATGATTCGTAGGGTTCTTAGTAAATTCCCAAAAGAATTAAATGGTTATTATCCTGATCTAATGATTGGATTATCTGGTTAGGCTAGGGATTTCAACATTGAACAATGTGGCCTGATGAATGGTGAACAAGAATCATTTCTGACAGCCAGACTCATATTAGAATGAGGGTGAACGTTCAATAAGCTAGGTTAGTATTCATTCCAAGTTAGGTTACACGGTAACACCCGAGTACTGGAAAGAATGGGGTGTTACATAAATCGAGGTGCAGGTAGCCTTAGGTGGCATTCCCTATATACAATATAGGGTGCAACTCGTGTAAGATTTAGCATACAACACTCAATTTCTCAAGCATTCTACACATCGCATAAATAAAGGAGCTACATGCATTTCATTTAACCAAAATTGTCACAATACATGAGGTGTAATATTACATGGATCATGACAAAAGATGCATGTGAGCCAATCTAAGAAAAGTTTCAAACACTAAAGCATACCAACCGCTCAACGATATTACTAAGCCTATAAAGGCTATAACATAGAAAACAGGAAAGCAAGGAAAACTCGAGGATGACTACAACATGGGACTAGTTGTTCGAATCTAGTGATGGAGGAGGAGCACCCTTGTCCTGCACATAACACAAGATGGCCTTCAAAGTGCGAGACACCTTCTTAAATTTTTATTTCATGAAGGCCCTATTCTCTTCAAGTTTAGGCAGGGTCTCACTGACCTCCTATCGCAGGGCAACCTGTCCCTCCTTAAGTTAAGCAAAGCGGGCTTTTAAAGCAGCCTGATCATGATGGGTCTCATGTGTAGCAGGAGGAGAGCCGTCATCAGAGTCTTGGGCCTCCTCTTCTTCCTCTTCCTACCCTTCCTTCCTCTATCTCATCTCTTCCTTCTTCATCCCTCTTTTCCTCTTCACTTTCTGTCTCATCCTCACTCTCATCGAGTCGGGCTTGACGTTGTCGTGGTCTAATATTTATGTTGTTGAGAGTAGTGGTGTTAATGAAATGGATCGGCGCAAGCCTTTCTGAGCCTAGTCTATAACTGAATTCATGAGCAAGCTTGCATATAAGTCGGCTGAATGGGAGTGAAATGTCTGTCCTAGGAGAGCGTGAGGTCTAAACTATCTATAGTAGTACATACATAGGCAGGGACAACTTATCTCCTTGCCCAGCTCGGTATAGGATGTCTACCATCAGATGTGTACATTCATTATGATTACTCCACCTGGGATACACATTATGCGTGAAGATGTGGTGGAGCAGGCGGAAGTTATGAGTCATTCTGGTCGCTGAGAGGCAGTTGCCTCGATTCCAATAGACCAATCGGCCACAAAGAAATCACGTATGTTGATCTCTTTCACGCACACTCTTGAGACTCTTCTCGCTAGCATGATCCTCCCCACGCAGCATCCCCATGACTCGGGCCATCAAGCGCACATTGACAATGGCTTCCCACCTTTCCACAGGGATAGAGAACTGCAGAGGCTTCTACAATGGCTCTTGTATATGGGAGTAGAAGGCTCGAACAGTGCCCTCATTCACAGAAGACTTACCCACAAATATGGGACCCCACCAGTGTCCAATAGGAGATCCACACCGGATAAAGCCCAAATAGTTTCTCATCCACGTGTGCTTCAAAGAGGACCCTACGGCCTTGAAACCTTTCATGTGTCATATCTGCTAGTAGAGCTCTTTCGAGAGGAAGATGGGGGTTGATATCTTGCTTCATCTTTATCTCTCGATCGACACTTGTGCTAGCCTTGGCGCCTTTCTACCTCCTTGAACGGGTAAGGTGGCTAGGCTCGGCTTCATCCATGGAAGCCCTCTTCTTCCCCATGAGAGAAAGAAGTGTGGAAAGTGAGAATATGGATGCCACTAAATCAAAAAGAGCCATGAGAGCGAAACAAGATGGAGAGATAGGATGGATTGTTGGACCTTAAAATTTTTGAGACACAAAGGAGGGTTTGTACACTCAAATGGAAGGAAATGAGAGAGATAGGAGATGGGTATGAGGCACATGATGGGGAATGGGTATGTAGTGATGAAGAAGAGGCTATGAGAATGGAGGGGAGATTTGAGAGAGAAAAATAAAATTTTTAGAAGTTTAGAAATCCTGGAGGGGTGTAAGGGGAGGAAATAAAGCAAATGGGGTGGTTATAGGGGTCCCCACATGATTTTGTGAGCCCCACAGGTGTGTACAAGGGTCGGCCGGACTGGCCCGCTACGGCCTGATAGGCCCGAATGATTCGAATCGGGAGGCCTCGCGGGTGCGCGATGCCATCGCGGTCCACTGGACCAAGGAGAATGGCATCTCCCTATGGGTGATGGTATCCCCCACTCCCCCGAGTGTCGTATGTGTGTATGGACTACTTTGGTTCCCCCCTATTTGGGCCGTTTGGGCCCCTGAGTCTGTTTGGTGTGGTTTTGGATTCCATCTCACTTATATTCATGCTTTTATGGTTATTTGATTGTGGAGTATACCGAATCATCATCTAAACCTGTCGATTAACAGTTTGAAAAAGGATTAGGGCCATCTCGCATGTTCGCAGATGCCTAAGGGTTTGATTTCAATGGTCACCTGTCGGCGAAACTGGGAATCGTACGACTGTTTCCAAGTTTTATGACTCCCTCATAGATCAAAGTATGTCAGTGTGCATCATGTTACCATAACTCAGGTCCAGTTTAATCCAAATCATACTCTGATTCTAACTTGTAATGCCATGAAAATCGAGGGTCGAGCAGAAGCTCTGCTCCCAAGTTCCAATACATCACTTATACAACATAGATAATGATGATTGAATGTTGTCCATATTAGTACATTAAACATGAATGAGATTATACCAAATCAGCATATCATACTCCGGAGATAGTTAAATTACACGAGCGGAAGACTGTGATAAGTATATATAGCATATAAGTGATTTTAAGTCCCCAAAGTATAAACATCACCAGGTTAAATAATTACATGTATAATACCAAAATTTACAAATGATAAAGTGTAATGTCATCCAATCCATGTCCCTATAGCCCCGGTGATGCAACTCCAGATCTACATAGACTCGCTAGAGAGTTATAGATAAGAGAACTCCTCCTCGTTGTCATAGAAGGTAGGCTTCATCTCGTAAACCTTGTCATCATATGAAACTACAACAGAGTCTAGTTGGTGTTTTAAAACACCATCCCAAAGTGGGAGTGAATGATCAACTCAGTGGAGCTATAAGGCAAAGGTTAACATGTTATCAATTCAATCAAGTAATAATGATAAGGCAGTAGTACAATCGTGTCCTAAGTACTCTTGTTAATGCAAGAATGAGATGCAATAATGATGTATGCCCTCGCCTATACTCCCTCTATGACATCATCTCACGATCGCACATGCAACACTCCCACTGTGCTCAACTCCAACGCCAAAGGCACATGCAATGCGGTGCATGTGCATGATTAGCCAAGTTCTTAGTTAGACTTATTCATACAGTAGGTTTGAGAAGTTAAGGTACCTCCCTTTATATCATTTACCCCAAACATCAATCCATCTAGGATCGTCAATCTTAGTTAATCACATACGATGGGTAGTTCCAAGTCGCTATGGAGAGGCTCGTCACCTCAGCGCATGCCTAGTTTACACTCGAGGTCACTACGAAAAGGCTCATCACCTTAGCATAGTACTAGTGCATACTCGAGGTCACTATAAGAGGATCGTCACCTGATCATAGGCCAACAACTCGAATACAATAACCCAAACACCACCATATTTAGCTCATGAGTTTGGGTTGCTCACTGGTCACTATGAGGAGGCTCGTCACCCCAGCGTAGGCCAACAACTTGACTACGGTGTCCCATATACCACCATGCCCAGCTTATGAGTCTTAGCGGATCATGGTACCAAGGTTAAACAGGATTTTCACTAGTAAGTGGTACCTTAGATTTAAGCAATAGCGTCCATACATGGTGAACATACATTAGGTCAATCGAGTTACTTAATAAGATCGACTGGTACGAGCGCACGTTGAATTAATTGACATGGAGCACAAATGCATTCCTTGTGGCCTAACCACTGTCGATAACCACCGTACGACTCGGATTCATCGAACGTGTCCATGGTGGCGAAACTAATTTAACCACTCAATCGGAAGTCATTAACGATTGCCTAGACGACATCATAGTCCCAATCACACTCTAAGGTAATAGCATTCACATATGGTAGTCATAATAGTATTGAACAAGCAACCTAAGCATTGCAACCATTTAAGCATTATATAACACATAGTAAACATGACGTCATACACAAGCATTTCATACATAAATCAGGTAGTAGTAAGATAAGTTACATGAAGGGATCAGTAACTATAGGTAAGTTAATTAAGAAACCTATCTCAACACCCTAATTCA
Organism: Magnolia kwangsiensis; assembly: GCA_037074715.1. NCBI lineage: Eukaryota > Viridiplantae > Streptophyta > Magnoliopsida > Magnoliales > Magnoliaceae > Magnolia > Magnolia kwangsiensis. The sequence goes on along the minus strand of CM073576.1, from coordinate 102,375,338 downwards.
ATACACTTTAACACACACTTTCTCATTTAGGCATTTTATCAAACACTTAGACTACACGTATCACATACATGTAATAAATTAGTTAAAACATGTATTATACAAAATCCTTTCACATAGTAGTTCTCACAAATACAACAATCATGTATTCCAAATCAACAATCATAGCAAGCATAAATCATGATTCCATATTCATTCAAACATTTCATCAAGCACATAAAATGCATTATATTTGACATAGTTCATATATATATATGTGTGTGTGTGTGTGTGTGTGTGTGTGTGTGTAATGCATGGAAAATAATAAATCTATGCATATGTGATAGCAATCAAGTCAGTCATAAATCTTTAACTGACATTGAAAGCCTTGAAAACTATAACCTAAACATTTATAGTCTGTACTTTCCATCGATAGACTCAAATCGTACTCAGTTTGAACACTGCGACTCTGTTTAGAGAAAAATGGCTACCTGAATCATGAAATAGGTTAGCTATTCCACTGATTCCTCTATTTGGATCCCTAAAATAGATTAGGGTTAGAATTTCTTACCCAAGAATGGAATTGGATTCACCAGTGTAGCGATATAGGTAGGATGATTTGGCACGTGGAGCGGTGGGATCAAATCCCAATAACAATCTCTCACTCTCTCTCACTTCTCCTCACCTTTTTCTCCTCTCTTCTCTCTTCTCTCTCTTAGGGTTTTAGGAATTCATATGGAATGAGAGAGGGGTAGGTTAAGGCCCTTACATAGGCCCAGAACTAATGTAAATGGCCCCAGGGCCATGGTATACTTAGGTTATAGCCAAAGAGTGGTTGTTTCGGTCCAACGGAGCTCATCTGGAGGCCCATTTCTTGCATACTGTAACGCCCCGAAAATTGGGGGTCGGGTAAAAACCTAACTCCCGAGTTTCAGAACATCACTTATGCAACATTTTCAATGATGGATGAATGTCGGTGGTAATAGTACATAAAACATGAGGTGGATTAAGCCAAAACAATATATCATACTACAGAGACAGCTAAATTAGTAAGCGGAAGAATGTGATAGATATATAAAATATATAAATGATTGTAAGTCTCTAGAGTGTGAACATGTTACCAGGTTAACTAAATACATGTATACTCTAAAATAGAAAGAAAAGAATATACATGAGTTCTCCAAAAATATAAAATGACAAGTGTCATGGCGTTTAATCAACCTCTCTGTAATCCTGTCTATCAGAACCTGCATATAGGAGGGATCCTCATCATCATCATCAAGTCCAGCTCTGCTTAGCAAGCATCGCCACCATTTGAAACTAAAATACGGACTGGTTGGTGTGCGCAACACCGTCCCGTAACGTAGGAGTGAGTATCTAACTCAGTGGAATCATAGAGCAAAGGTTAACATGTTATCAAATCAATCAAGCGATAATGGTAAAGCAAACAATCAAACATTCCTAAACACTGTGACTAATGCAAGAATGAAATGACATGATGAATGCCCTCACTGACATACTCCCTCATGCGACACCATCTTACGTCCGCGGCATGCTTTCTTCGCTCAGTGTTCCACATCTTCCAGGCACATGCAGTGCGATATGAATATGATTACCGAGTTGTTATTAGTCCTTTTCATACAATATGATTGGAAAACTAAGGTACTTCCCTTATATCATTCCCAACAAGGATCCTGTCTAGGGTCGTCACTCCTAGTAGTCTCATACGATGATATATTTTTAAGTCGCTGCAAGGGCTGTCAGGGCTGTTGCACGCACTCATTGCTCCACTCTCCCATCACCTTATCAATACAGGCCTAGTTGTACTCTTGTTGCTACGAAAGGGTTATCGCCTCACGTAGACTCAGAGTACGCTCGAGGTCACTACAAAGGGCTACTAGGGCTGTTGCTAGCACTCGTTGCACCACTCCCCCATCACCTTATCAGTGTAGGCCGACAGCAAGAATATAGTGTCTCATACCACCATAATCTGCTCATGAGTCTGGGTTGCTCATTGGTCACTACGGGGAGGTTTGTGGCCCCAGCGTAAGCCGACAGCTGGACCACGGTGTCCTATACCACCATGCCCGGCTCATGAGTCTTAGTGGATCAAGGTACCACGGTTATCAGGGTTATCACTGGTAAGTTCAGTACCCTAGGTTCAAGCAGTTATGACGAATACAAGGTGAACATACAACGGTTAATCGAGTTACTTGATGAGTCCGACTAGCGCGAGTGCACGTTGAATCCACCGACATGAAGTGCACAAGCACTTCGTGTGGCCTAACCACTGCCGACGACTCTAGTACGACTCGGGTTCGTCATACACATCCTTCGTGGCGAATAGAATCCAACGATGAATTCTAAACTGTTACCGACTGCCTGGACTAGAGTATAGCCCCAAGCACATGTAATCTAAATCAATAATCATATGAGAGAGACAGAATTGAAATACAAGAAACTCCAGCATGTTATCAGCATATTATAACATAGATCATAAGCAGTTAACCATACACGAGTACTTCACACATAAGGTAATCAATTAAAATACAACAAGCATGGAGGAAATCATGTAAATCATCAAATTAGTTGAGAATCCAGTCTCAACGCTAATCTACAACACCATTTACTCAATACTTACTAATACATACATTTACACAAACACTTAGACTACACAACTCCAACGTACTTGACGTATGTTGATTTCAACATATAATATGACAGATCCCTATAACAAGGAGATTTCTAATACACAACAATCATGTTCTTACATTCAAAACATATGGCAGGCATATATCATATTGATTTAGGCATTTCAACAAACACTTAGTCTACACACATTAGTCTAAGAGCATATGTCGGCCAATATGCGCATTAGGGTGAATCTCTTTGCCAAACAGATCATACACGTATAACTAGTATAGGTACACGGTAAATACTCATGGCAATCATATCAGCAAAATACATATGTATACAGTATTTCCTACAAATACCTAAAATATCATAAATCTCATATTCTTCATACGTATTCGAAATGAAAAACGGATAACAGGTTCTACATGTCAAACAACATCCTTATCAGTAATCTACCATTAAACGGCATTGAAAGCTTTGAAAATAGGTAATCTAAGTGTCTGAAATCCGCACCTTACGCCGTAGAAGCGTAAAGAAGTAGATGGAATCTCTAAGTCTTCGTATACGTGGAATATTAACCTGTAATACAAGCTAGGTTAGTTATCTAGCTACTAGCATCAATGGAAACCCTAAAACAAGTTAGGGCTACGCTTTTCTTACCTAAGAATGGAGTTGGAATTGCCAGAATAGCGATGCAGGTGGATGGCTTTGGCACGTGGAGCAGCAGGGAAGAATCCCTGGAGAAATCCCCAACTTCTCCCTCACTTCTCTCTCTTTTCTCTCTTCTCTCTCCTAGGGTTTTTTCCAAATTCGTATGGGTTAGAAAGCTAAGGGTTTAAGCCCCTTTTATAAGCCCAAAAATGACCAGAACAGACTTTAAGTCAAGGTATACTTGGGTTATAGCCAAATCGGGTCTTTCCCGATCCAAAAGAACATTTCTGGAGGTCCCCTGACTGAATGCGGTCAGACTTAAGCTCATGGATGTCGAATCCTGATCACATTAAGTTTTCAGTCCGATAGTGTTCCCAGATCGCACGTGGTGGACCAGTTTCAATTTAGCGGTCACTGAGACTCGATCAGGGATTCCAAGTATACTAACCTGAGTGAAAAATGTTCCCTAATCCGAGGGTGTATTTGGGTCAGATTCCAATGGTTTGAATGCTTATACTTAACCTGCAAGCAAAACGTGCCAGATTTATTCAAATCACATTTAATTTATAAAGAATTTCACTCTTTCTTACACTCCTTGCTCCGGGCTCAATGAAATAGCCTCAGGACATCAGTTGGGCTTGATTTTTGAAATGATTGTCAAGGCCAACTAGGTGGTTGTAATTGTCTAAGATTATCGCTATCGGACTTTCGACGCGCGGTCTAGATCCAATACAGAGTTTCAAAGGGTTCCTGAGAACAAACAGGTTTAGAGTTTGATCCTGGATTTTAGGGTAAGATAGTGTTAATGATTCTATAGGTTTTGGGTCTTACAGATCGTGTTTAAAGTGGTTGGTGCTAATTTCGCAAGAAATTTAGTGCAGCGCTGGCTAATTCACGTTAAATTTCTAAAGAATTTCATTCTAAATGATTTCTTTGGCTTTAGAATTGGGTTCTGAGAGGTTACCAAGGTGTTATGGTTGACCCATTGCCTAAGGACGTCTAACCCCAGGTAGGTAAAAATTCGGGGTGTTACACATACGGTCTGGGGAAAGTTCCCTGACATTATATCTAGGCCAGTTAAGATTTCAGTCTGATCGAATCAGTGGATCAAATGTGGAGGACTAGTTTCAATTCAACGGTCATCGTAACTCGATCAGGGCCAAAAGTGCACTAACATGTGTAGGAAAATTTTCCTAATCCGAGGGTGTAGTTAGATTAGAATCTGACAGTCTGAAACCTTAAATTTGGCCTGCAAGTGAATGGCTCAATTCACTCAAATTTGGGTTCATTTCCTAAAGATATTCACATTTTTCACACTTTTGTTCCGAGCTCAAGTTGTGCATTTCGGGATACTATTTTGTAACACCCTGAAAATCGGGGGTCGTGTATAATCTCAACTCCCGAGTTCCAGACCGTCACTTATGCAACAAAAATGATTATGATTCAATGTTGTCTGATTTAAAGCATTCACATGAGTAAAAGTATACCAAAACTGCAATTCATACTTCAGATCCAGTGATAAAAGCAAGCGGAAGACTAAACAATATATATATCACTGTATGGAAAAACAAAGTAAATCTCATCTGTCTCTAAAGTATGAATACATCTCTGAGTCTCATATACATATACACGAACAAAAGTAAATGTCCAAAATAGTCCTACTGAAGTCCCATCAATCCAGGTCGCCTACGCGAAGCCATCGTGATACTGCATGTACGAGAACTCGTCCTGGTCCTCGTCAAAGTCTGTCTCCACCTCCTGGATCTCAACCACACCTGCATCTACAACGGGGTCTGGTGGGTGTTGCAAACACCATCCCGGGAGTGAGTGATCAACTCAGTTGAATCATAGAGCAAGGATTAGCATGTTCACAATTCAATCGTGCGATAATAGTAAAGCAGTAAATCAGACAATCCTAATACTGTTGTTAATGCAAGATGATATGACGTGATGTATGCCCTCACCGACGATCTCCCTCATACGTCAATATCTTACGACCGCGGCATGCCACACTCCCTAGAATGCTCCACATCTTCCAGGCACATGCAATGCTATGGTGATATGATTTCCAAGTTGTTATTAGTCCACTCAAACAGCAGGATTGGGAAACTAAGGTACTTCCCTTATATCAATCCCAACACAGATCTTGTCTAGGGTCGTCACTCCTAGTAATCTCATACGATGTATATTTCGTATGTCACTGCAAGGGCTGCCAGGGCTGTTGCTCGCACTCGTTGCACCGCTCCCCCATCACCTTACCAATACAGGCCTACCGTACTCTACTGCAACGGAAGGGTCGTCACCTCCCGTGGACTCAGAATACGCTCGCGGTCACTACAAAGGACTCGTCGCCTGATCAGTGTAGGCCGACAGCTAGAATATAGTGTCCCATACCACCATAATCTGCTCACGAGTTTAGGTGCTCACTGGTCACTACGGGGAGGTTTGTGGCCCCAGCGTAAGCCGACAGCTCGACCACGGTGTCCCATACCACCATGCCCGGCTCATGAGTCTTCGTGGATCAAGGTACCATGGTTAACAGGGTTTACAATGGTAAGTTCAGTACCCTAGGTTCAAGCAGTTATGACTCATACAAGGTGAACATACATCGGTCAGTCGGGTTGCTTGACGGGCTCGACTAGCGCGATCGCATCTCAAGTCGAACGACATGGAGTGCGTAAAACACTTCGCGTGGCCTAACCACTGCCGCCAACTCCAAATACGAATCGCGTTCATCGATGCGTCGTTCGGGGCTATGACCAGTCAGCCACGAATTCGCTCGGTTACCGACTGCCTGGACTAAGTCTAGTCCCAAACACTTATGGAATCACATCAGCAATATATGTAAAAGTATTGGAATTGAAATACAATCATATGAGCATGTTAACACATGTTATAACATTCAACTTAAGCAAATCTTCAAACACATACATTCCATGCATGTAATGGAATCATGCCTATGGTCAACATGTAGGAAATCATTTAGGTCAGCATATTAACTGAGAAATCAATCTCAAACTACCACATAACATCATTTAATTCAATACATACTAATACAAGCATTTATACAAACACATACACTACACACTTAAGTCTACATATAGTCTGTCGACCCAAAGTGCGCAACTAGGCGAATCTCTTCACCAAACTAATTATGCAAGCATTCCTAACTCCCTAATGCGATAACAAACCATGTCAATCACTTCAGCAAAATATGAGTATAAACCGTACTTCCTACAAATGACTAAAATGCCCTAAATCTCATATTCTTCGTTAATTTACGAAACAGGAAACGAAGAGCATGTTGTACATGTCAAACGGCGATGCCGTCGATAATCTACTATTAAACGACATTGAAAGTGTTGTAAACCGTCAATCAAAGCATCTAAAATCCTCACCTTAGGTCTTACGGATGCGTGATTTTGAACGGAGCGTGTATGCTTCGTCTATGGCAGTGGGAGAACCTATTTTACAAGTTACGTTAGCTAACACGCTATAAATCTAAGTAAACCCTAAATCAGCAAGTTCTAGGGTTGTTTTATACCTAAAAGAAGGGAGAAATCACCAGCCAGATGATTGGGAAGAGTTGCTGAAGCAGTAGCAACCGGTGGCTCGGAAGTGAGAAAAATCCCTTCTACTCTTTCTCTCAAACTCTCTCTCCTTTTCTCTCTCCCAAAGCTAGGGTTTGCAATTTTCGTATGGGAGAGAGGAATGAGGGTTTCAACCCCTTTTATAAGCTTAAAAGTGCCGGAAACAGGCTCCGGAACGAAGTTTACTTAGTGCCTATCCAATTCGGGGCTGTTTCGATCCAAAAGATGCTTTCTGGTGGTCCCCTAGTCGATTGCGATCGGACTTAAGCTCATGCGTACCGGATGTAGCACGTATTAAGTTTTCAGTCTGGCAGGGTTCGCAGATCGCACGTGGCGGACCAGTTTCAGTTCAGCAGTCACCGTAGATCAGGGCTGAAAGTCTCATGATAATAAATAGAAATTTTTGCTGATCCGAGGGTGTAATCTGGATGAATTCTGACGGTCAAAACGCTTAATATTGACGCGTCAAGTCGTGTGCCAGATTTAAATTTGAAATTTCAATTCTATCCTTATTCGCGGTCTCTTCAGTCCGAGCTTAATGAAACAGTCTGTGATTATCGGTTTGACTTGATTTTCGAAATGATTGTCAAGTCCAGCTGGGCGGTTCTAACGGTCTAAGATAGGAAGTATCGGACTTTCGACGCGCGGTCTAAATTCAATACAAGAATTCAAAGTGGTCCAGAGAATAAACCCGCTTAGAGTTTGATCCGAGGTTATAGAGTATTGTAGAGTTGTTTGTTCTACTCGATTTGGGTCTTGTAGAATGTATTTAAAGTGATCAGTGACTATTTTTCAGCTACTCTAGCGTTGCGCTAGCTAACTTACGCTTAATTTCCATGGAAATTAATTCTACGCGATTTCGGGTCGAGTTAGTGCTTGGGCCCAAGTATGGATTTTTCACGGGCGTTACATATTTGAACTTAATTTCTGAGATGATTATCATACCCAGTAAGTGTAATACCCCAGATTTTGGCCAATCTGGGATTTGACGTCCTTAGGCAATGGGTCAACTAAAACACCCGAAAAATCGCTCAGAAGCCAATTCCATAGCCAAAGAAACCACTTAGGATTAATTCCTATGGAAATTAAGCGTAAGTTAGCTAGCGCAACGTTAGAGTAGCTGAGAAATAGTTCTTGATCACTTTAAATACATTCTACAAGACCCAAATCGAGTAGAACCAATGACTCTATAATACTCTATAACCTCGGATCAAACTCTAAGCAGGTTTGTTCTCTGGACCACTTTGAAATTTTGTATTGGATCTAGACCACGCGTCGAAAGTCCGATACCTCCTATCTTAGACCGTTAGAACTGCCTAGCTGGACTTGACAATCATTTCGAAAATCAAGTCCAACCGATAATCACAGACTATTTCATTGAGCCCGGACTGAAGAGAGTGCGAATAGGGACGGAATTGGAATTTCAAATTCAAATCTGGCACACGACTTGATGCGTCAGTATTAAGCATTCTGACCGTCAGAATTTAGCTAGATTACACCCTCAGATCAGGAAAAATTTCTATTTTTTTATCATGAGACTTTCAGCCCTGATCTATGTGCGGTGACCTCTGAACTGAAACTGGTCCGCCACGTGCGATCTGCGAACCCTGCCAGACTGAAAACTTAATACGTGCTAGATCTGGTACGCATGAGCTTAAGTCCGATCGCATTCGACCAGGGGACCACCAGAAAGCATCTTTTGGACCGAAACAGTCCCGAATTGGATATGCACCAAGTAAACTTTGTACCGGAGCTTATTTTCAGCATTTTAAGCTTATAAAAGGGGTTGAAACCCTCATTCCTCTCTCCCATCTGAAAATTGCAAAACCCTAGCTTTGAGAGAGAGAAAATGAGAGAGTTTGAGAGAGAGAGTAGAAGGATTTTTTTCGCCTTCGTGTCGCTGATTTCACGTGCTTCAGCAACTCTTCCCAATCACCTGGCCGGTGATTTCTCCACTTTTTCAGGTATGAAATGACCCTAAAAGTTACTGATTTAGGGATTACTTGGATTCGTAGCGTGTTAGATAACGTACTTCGTAAAACAGGTTCTCCTACTGCCGTAGACGAAGCGTATACGCTCCGTTTCAATTCACGAGTCTACAAGACATAAGGTGAGGATTTTAGACGCTTTGATTGATGGTTTACAACGCTTTCAATATCGTTTAATAGTAGATTATCGACGGCATCGCCGTTTAACATGTACAACATGCTCTCCATTTCCTGTTTCGTAAATTAACGAAGAATATGAGATTTAGGGCATTTTAGTCATTTGTAGGAAGTACAGATTACGTTCATATTTTGCTGATGTGATTGACATGGTTTGTTGTCGCATTAGGAAGTTATGAATATGTGCATAATTAGTTTGGCGAAGAGATTCGCCTAATTGCGCACTTCGGGTCGACATACTATATGTAGACTTAAGTGTGTAGTGTATGTGTTTGTATAAATGCTTGTATTAGTATGTATGGAATTAAAAGATGTTATGAATTAGTTTGAGATGGATTTCTCAATTAATATGCTGACCTAAATGATTTCCTACATGTTGACTATGTATATGATTCCATACTATGCATGAAATGTATGTGCTTGAAGATTTGCTTAAGTTGAATGCTATAACATGTGTTAACATGCTCACATGATTGTATTTTAATTCCAATATTCCTACATAAATTGCTGATGTGAAATCATATGTGTTTGGGACTATACTTAGTCCAGGCAGTCGGTAACCGAGCGAATTCGTGGCTGGCTGGTCTTAGCCACGAACGACGCGTCGATGAACGCGAGCCGTGTTCTGGAGTTGGCGGCAGTGGTTAGGCCACGCGAAGTGTTTTATGCACTTCATGTCATTCGACTTGAGATGCGATCGCGCTAGTCGAGCCCGTCAAGTAACCCGATTGGCCGATGTATGTTCACCCTGCATGAGTCATAACTGCTTGAACCTAGGGTACTGAACTTACCATCGTAACCCAGTTAACCATGGTACCTTGATCCACGAAGACTCATGAGCCGGGCATGGTGGTATGGGATACCGTGGTCGAGCTGTCGGCCTACGCTGGGGCCACAAACCTCCCTGTAGTGACCAGTGAGCACCTAGTCTCGTGAGCAGATTATGGTGGTATGGGACACTATATTCTAGCTGTCGGCCTACACTAATCAGGCGACGAGTCCTTTGTAGTGACCGCGAGCGTATTCTGAGTCTACGGGAGGCGACGACCCTTCAGTAGCAGTAGAGTACAGTAGGCCTGCATTGATAAGGTGATGGGGGAGTGGTGCAACGAGTGCGTGCAACAGCCCTGACAGCCCTTGCAGCGACCTACAAAATATACTTCGTATGAGATTACTAGGTGTGACGACCCTAGACAGGATCTATGTTGGGATTGATACAAGGGAAGTAACTTAGTTTCCCAATCCTGCTGTTTGAATGGACTAATAACAACTCGAAAATCATATCACCATAACATTGCATGTGCCTGGAAGATGTGGAGCACTTGAGGGACGATTGCATGCCGCGGTCGTAAGATGATGCCGTATGAGGGAGATCGTCGGTGAGGGCATACATCACGCCATGTCATCTTGCATTAACAACAGCATTAGGATTGTCTGATTTACTGCTTTACTATTATCGCATGATTGAATTGTGAACATGCTAATCTTTGCTCTATGATTCTACTGAGTTAGCTACTCATTCCCATGTTACGGGATGGTGTTTGCAACACCCACCAGACCCTGTTGTAGATGCAAGTGATGCTGAGATCCAGGAGGCAGAGCCAGACATCGACGAGGACCAGGACGAGTTCTCGTACATGCAGTATCATGATGGCTTTGCGTAGGTGACCTGGGTTGATGGGACTTCAGTGGGACTATTTTGAACATTCTGATTTTGTTCATGTATATGTTTACGAGACTCATAGATGTATTCATACTTTAGAGACAGATGAGATCTACTTTTTTTTTCCATACAGTGATATATATATTGTTTAGTCTTCCGCTTGCTTTTATCACTGGATCTGAAGTATGAATTGCAGTTGTGGTATACTTTTACTCATGTGAATGCTTTAAATCAGACAACATTGAATCATAATCATTTTTGTTGCATAAGTGACGGTCTGGAACTTGGGAGTTGAGTTTATACACGACCCCCGATTTTCAGGGTGTTACAGTAAGGAAGTCATAACCATATAGTTTCACAATAATCAGACTTTAGACGCGTGGTCTCGGTCTGATACGAAGTTTCGTGATGCTCCCGAGAGCAACTGAGTTTTGAGATTGATCATAGGTTTTTAGGTAATTTTGGGTTAGTGATTTTAATGGTTTTGAGTCTTGCAATTCGTATAGAAAGTGATTTGAGCTGATTCGTTGACTAAATCAGTTTAGTACTTAATTAATTTTCTTCTAATTTCTAAAGAATTCGATCCCTAGTGATTCTGCCTGAGGTGATACTCGGGTCTTTGTACAGATTTTTTTCGAGACATTACATTTAGTCTCAGGCCTTAAGACGAGCTTACCAAATGGATGGACGGTTTGATATAACACAAGCATCAGCAAGACCCATAGAACTGGATATAACACAAGCATCACGGGGACCCAAAGAACTTGTTGACGACATCACAGCAGTGGATCCCACTAAACTTGCTAACATCATCAGCAGCTATGGCTGGTGGGGTCCCCAGATGGACGGTAAAAATAAATGCATATATCATGTGGGTCCTGAACGGATGGATGGCACAGATAAAACACATACATTATGGTGGGGTCCACCCTCAAATGGACGGTGTTGATGAAACACTTGCATCACCAACTAACCCACCGTTCACCAATCTGGACGATGAAGATAAAGCACATATATCATGGTGTGGTCCGTGGTCTAGATTGATGGATGGACAGTGTGGATGAAATTCACACATCAAGTGGTCCCACCGTCCCAACAGTGGACGGTGTGAATGAAACACATACTACATGGTGGACCCCCATGTGGATGGACGGTGTAGATGTGATCCATACATCAGGTGGGTCCCACTGTCCAACCATTTGGACGGTGCGCTGACACCAGCCAATCCCTTCCAATCTAGGTGGGTCTCACGTGGTGTGGGGCCCACTATCATATGTATATTATTATATATATTATATATATTTTTTAAAATGGTCCAGCGTCTAGCGTCCCAGCTGGACGACTAGTGTGGACAAAACACATGTATTACATGTGGGCCCCACATATGGACGGTTTGGATTTGTCACATGTGCAGCAAGGTGGGTCCACATGAGTGGCCCACCAAGATTTTTTGGATCAAGCTGGTATTTTGTGTTTCTCATCATCCAGGCCATCTAACTGGACTGCTAGTCCAGCAGGGTGGACAGCAGGGCCACCCCACCTACTGGACGATCTGGATCGCCCCTAGGTGTGCCGGCAAATCAGAAGAGAGAGAGAGAGAGAGAGAGAGAGAGAGAGAGAGAGAGAGCGAGTGATGAAGGGACCCTAGCACTATGGGCCCTCCTTTCCATGCATTATAAAATACATCAAATGGGTCCTATTACATGTGGGTCCACCAATTAAAATCAACAATGGAGATCCCATCTCCACTAAAATGTAAGGTCTAGATGACCTTTTAAAACTAGGAAATTAAAATCATGATGGGGTCCATGGAGAATGGCCCCATCATGGAATGATCATGTGAATCATGGTGGGCCATCGGCCACACCTAGGGTCCAAAGTGAGATCCATACCATCAATCGGTAGGCCCCACTTGGTGCATCATCAAAACATAAATCTATGCTTATAAAAGCACCCACTATTGGATCTTCTTGGTCCGATGGAATGCCAAACTCCTTGGCTCTCTCTTTGATGGAAGATGATGAGGATTAGATGGTTGAGATGGGAGATGAGAGGGGTAGGAAGTGGGCCACACACAAAGCTCTCTCGCTCCTTGGGAATGCTTGGGTAGCTAACCTCTTGGTTTTTTGGAAAATGGGTAGAGAAAAGAGAGAGAGAGGGTGGTTGTAAGAGAGAGCTGATGGGTGGAGTGATGGATGGAGTGATTGTAAAGGTTGACTTTGGGGTAACTTGTGTAAGAGAGGTATGGGTTGTGTACTTGATTGATTGATGTGACGGGTTGTAAAGATTCTCTCATAATTTGTAATGCAGGACGTTTCATCAGAAAATACTCGAGACCAAAACTCCTGGCCTAGGTATTACATCGATGTGCAAGAAAGGCATTGAAACCGCGGTGACATTGTGGTCACGATGGTATAAGTTTCGAGTCGAGACGACTCAGATTCAAATGATGTGACTTAGGATCGCGCACAAACTCCAATTACAAGTCACGGGTTGTCAGAATTCAATAGAGAGGATCACGGGAGTCTACGGAATGGTACGGACTAAGATACGGGCCTTACATTAGTCAAGATCACTCTCTAGGTAGTTAAGCCCTTTAGAGAGACCCGCTTTGATACCAAGTGAAATTACGGTAATTACTGCTCCAGTAGAAGTAGGAATAGGACAAAGTGTCCTAGAGAATAGGACTTCATAAAATTTTATGATAATTTAAAATCATATTAACCTAAACTTGATGTAATATTGAACTTATCAAGATAGCTTCAACTTAACTCTAATGGCGTCCACGCCAAATAGAGGATCCAATCACAAGACTATTTAATATTTAACCAATATATAAACTTAGTCTATGATGGATGAATAATGTGACTGTGTGTGGGATGTGATTCTTATCAATTCTAAATAATCATGTTAATATGCTTCCTGAGAACATTTAAAGTAAAAATAGTAGAGTAATATGTAAATAACAATCTCAAATACAGTCATTTATAGTGGTTCGACTACGTGCCTACTCCACTCCTGGTGGACACACTCAACCATTGAGTATATTGGATTTTACTAACGGAAGTTTTAAATCAAGTTCACCTCTAACCTTTATAACCTATGCAAGGTTGACTCTAGGACCTAAACAAGGTCACAAGGTACTTAAACGTGCCTACACAAAGGCACACTTTTATGACCCACATAAGAGAAAAAGATCCATACAAGAAACCTAGGGTTTCAGGCCACATAGGCCAAGGATCCACACAAGGAACCTAAGGTTTGAGGCCACACAGGCCAAGGATCCACACAAGAAAACTAATTTTAGGCCATACAAGCCAAGGATCCACACAAGGAACCTAAGTTTTAGGCCACACAGGCCAATGATCCACATAAGGAACATAGAGTTTATGCCCTACACAAGAGCAAGGGTCAACACATAGCACCCACACGTACTCTCTCGTCAGAGGCCTCCTATGAGGACTTGAAAGGGGTGAGAAGCACCTGTGATCCAAACCTACACAAGGAATGATCAACAGGGTCTCTGGACTCTAATGACTTGCATATAAGTAGGTGAGCCCAACTAAGCACGTTGATTAAGATCTCCTCCTTGATGATGAAGATTCTTCAGCTCCCTTGATCCACAACACTTGATGATGTTCCAATAATGACGAAGGGTTGGGTCAAGATTATATTGGAATCTACTCTAATAAATATTACATATTAAGGCAATGGAGAGATTCCAAGTTGGTTAAGCATTCAAGGGATCCCAGCTCAATGATTTTCCATTAAGGTGGTAGTTGGAAGATCCTTGAATGAGGAAGTTCATTCACCAATCTACTCTATTGAATATCAATGATGAGGGTGGATTGAGGAATGAACTCCCCATGAGAAAAATGGCTTAGGATAGGTGATATGCAGTTACTCTCTCAAAGCTCTCTCTCTTTTTCTCTCATAAGCAACCAAGGGCAAGCTTCCCTTATATAGGCAAAGAGAACCAATGGTAATAAAGATACCTCTTTCTGACTGAGTTCGGTATCATCGGACCTGCTTCGATTTCATCAAACGTATACTTTCGATTCTATGAAATTAAGTTCGATTATCGGAACCTAACTGAAGTATATACCTAGACCTTTTTTACTGAAGATCGATGACATTGAACATTTGTCGATTTTATCGAATTTTGAATCTCGATATCATTGACACTGGTTTTGATACATTGATCTTTTCAATGAATATTTTAAGAAAGCTTACGGGTCATGAACAGGTTGGATTCGATGTCATCGGGCGTACTTTGATATTATCGGATTTCAAATGTTAATGATATTGAACCCTAGTTTGATACATCAATCTTTTTAGAATATTTTCCTTGAAAGAATGCTTGACATTCATTTGTCCGAAATTGATGTCATCGACATAGTTTTGATATGATCAATATTTGAATTTCGATGTTATTGAGGGTAGCTAGATTCTTCGATCATATCCAGATGATTTTCCTATCAAACCTGCTAGTCATGTTTTGTCCGAATTCGATGATATCGAATCTCCCTCGATGTCATCGGGATTTGAATTCTGATGTCATCGAGGGTCATTTCGAGTTATCGACGAAATTTTCGATTTACCTTTGAAGCTTGCTGGACACAAACTAGCCTATATTCGATGATATCGACCCTTGCTCGATGTCATCAGAATTTGAATTTTGATGTCATCGAAGCACAGTCGATTCATCAAGAATATTGTCCAAATATCATTTTGGTTGCTAGACATGAATAACCTCAATTCGATGTTATCGCGGATGTATCAATGTTATCGAAAACCTTTGTTCGATATCATCGATCCAATCCCGATTCATCGAAGAAAGCTAATAACTTAGAGAATTTTCCTATTTTACAAAGTCAGTTTTCATACTTATACTCCTATGTTTTTCTAAGCTCTTTAAGGATTTATATACCTAGGTGTTTTGGGACATGGGATGTGAGGCTAAGTTTACCTATGAAGAGCTCTGAACACACATCTATTTGAGGCAATGTCTTGTATGATCTTCATATAGGGCCCACTTGACTTATGGACTCAACACTCATGCTAATTGACAAACCAGGGCACTTTCATGTAAAACCACTTCTCTTAAAGTAGATTGTTCAATATCCAATCATATAAACAAGGTTTCTAGTTTCTAGATTGATTTTAAATTGATTCAAACCAAAGGCTACTTGTTTGAATTCCTCAATATCTCAAAGAAGAGTATCTACTTTCTTTATAGAATAAGATTCATAAAACAAGAGATCTAGGAATTGAAATAAAAAGTTATAAAAGAAATATTAAAAATACCATGCAATAGCTTGACAGTAATGGAGACTTCTCTCTCTCTCTTGATGAAGGCTTTTATCAGCTCGAATTTGTAATTTTGAATTAAGAGATGGCCTCTATTTATAGGCTGAAAAGTTGATGCTTCAACTCGTCTAAGAACTAACAAATTTTTAAATTTTGAGCGCAATCGGATAAAACAGAACTTCGACTAGTCGAGGATGCTAGTTTTTAGTTGCTGAACTTCGAGTCGAGCAACCCTCGACTAGTTGAAGGCCTCTCTTTGACCGGTCAAGTAGCCTACTTGACTAGTTGATGAAGTAATGGAAAAATTCATTTTTTTTGAATTCAAACTTGGACTGGTCGAAGATTTCTTTAAACTGGTTGAGCCACAGCTTAGACTAGTCAAACCTAAGCCTAGACTAGTCGAACTATAGCCTAAAAAACCCATATAAGTTTATGTATTGAAAGAACCTAAGCCTTAAGTCTTTCTAGGGTTTGTTATACCTAAAATGACTGAACATTGAAGTAGCTTGAATTTCTTGGAACTTGTTCTTCTACTTGAATCTTCAATAGAGCTAGAAGTTAAAGATGGAGCTTGATCTTCTACTAGAAGTGTAGTAGAACTTGAATTTAGTTAAGCTTGAATTTTTCATCTTGATCTACTTGATGACATGAACTTTAATAGAGTCTTGAACTCAGTAGATTGTGAACTATATTGACTTGAAGTAAGGTCTTAAACTTGAAATAAGGTCTTAAACTTTCCATCTTGATCCACATTAGACGGACTACTTCATAAGTTATTTTTTCTTAAATGAAATTTGACAAACAAAGGTGTGCTTTATACAATATAGCGCTTACATTATCAGTGTTAGTCATTGGTCCATTCTTGCAACTGATATTTGGGTGGTTCCACCAACTAGAATTGTATGTTTTTGAAATTGGAGCACTGAAAGGTTATTGATAATTATTTATGGCATTAAATTGCTCATATAAAAACTCTTAGAATACAGGAATTATGGGAAAAACCTGCGCCAAGTGCACGTTACTTATGAAAATATCACAAATAGTTTTAATGGTATCATTGGGTTTGACCGTTTCCACTTTCTTCAACTCAATGGCCTCGACTTTTCTTGTGAGGCTAGCTACCCTAGAATTAACATCGTCTTCTTCCCTTAAGACATAAATTCCTCATTTTTCCTTGGGCTGAGTCGACTTGGGATTGGTTAACTTATTCGTAGTATCCCAAGATTGCATGTTTTCAGATAACATATCAAAATAATCCCACACATCATTGGGATCCTCGTTGATAAAGTCCCCATATGCACATCATTTTATGAATTGGTGCATGGGTGAATTCGATAGAAAAACTTATTACCCACCAAATCTCGTAGCCATGATGTTGACAGACATTTAGAAGTTCCTTAAACCTCTCTCAATATTAGAAGAAAGTTTCCTCCTCTTTTTTTAAAAATTGCATTATGTCTCTTCTAAGGGTGTCAATCTTATGAACTTTGAAGAACTTTTTAAGGAACTCTCAGGTCATGTCAACCCATATTATTAATCTCGGCCTTAAGGAGTGGATCCATGACTTGGCCTTCTTCAATCATGATGACGTCAGACATGTTATTAAAGTGCATGGTGGCTACAATCTCATCAAACTCTTTAAGATGTAGATATGAACTTTTAGAGTATAGTCCATGAAATTTTAGAAGTAGTTGGATCAGTCTCGGTTTAAAATCCATGTTTCCTGCATTGTGTAAAAAAATCATGTAGGTAGGGGTGCACATCCTAGCTGGTTGTAAATCACGTAAAGTTCTAACCGGTGGACCATTACACACATCATTATTATCTTTTTATGTTTGTTCTTCAACAACAACACGCTCATGGGGGTACTTATCATCCATATTCTTAGCCAATTTAGAGGATCTCATGTATTTTCTAACAAGGTGGTGAATAAACAATCCTTCAACTAGTCATCCCTCACTTGGAAGACGAAGAGTGTGATCACGGACCCACATGGGCATGAACCACTCATACCTAGTTCTAAACGTACTTTTACTCCTAGAGGCAAACAATTAAAACCTCTACAATGAAAGAAAAATTCAAAAATGATCTAAAGGAAGAGGGTTGGAAGTGTAGTACCCGATTGATGTTTCCAGGTTAGATTTTGCAAAACGAAAGAACAAAATAATCAAAATGATGTTAGTATCTAAATTTTAAAAAACCCTAACCTAGAAACACAATAAAAACTATTCCTTATCCTAAACAAACTCTAACCCTAAAGTATTTCAGAAAAATGCAATAACGAAGTCCCCGGCAATGGTGCCAAAAACTTGATCGATTTAGAAGGATGACAACCACAAGTGCAAGGCTATGATGTAGTTTTTTAATCAGTGAGGCTGAGATCAAATCCTTAAGTACCTATATTGGTATGTTCTCAAAACACTTTAGTACTAGAATTCAAAGTAGAACTAACTATGAAATTTGAATTAGAGGAAGCAATAATAGAAATCTACGTATTATATAAAGAAAATAAATAAAATTAAACATTAGAGCATCAATGATATACTTCTAGCCATTCTTAATGTATAATTTACTTGATTCAATTAGATAGCGTTAATAGAATCGAAGTCTTATCCTATCTCGCTGAATAATAGAGTGGTCGATTCAAAATTCATGAACCAAAACGATATGAACTTGTTCCCACATGAAGTGCCAAGTTGTTGATCGCAGGGAATCCAAAGTATGTATCATACCTGTAGTCTATGATAAATTCATGAATTTTATACATCAATCCATTACAAAATAGATAACTAAAAAATCTTAGCCTTCCTAATTATCAAAAATGCCCAGACTCGACAATGGATTAAAGTAAACAAAAACTAAAGCTTTATTTTTTAAAAAAAAAATCAATAAATTATTCAACATTCAAACCATAAAACTTGAATTAAAGTAAACTATAACATTAACAAAAAAACTAAAAGCTTCACCTCATAGCCTTAGCTAAGATATTTATCTTACCATTGTCATAGTTGAACCAAACTAAACAAAAATGAAAAATAAACTAGAACCAAAAGATTAAGGAAGAAGTACAACTTTGTGGAAGCTCTGTCGTCTCTCTCTCTCTCTCTCTCTCTCTCTCTCTCTCTCTCTCTCTCTCTCTCTCTCTCTCTCTCTCCAACCCTAATTCATGTTTAGAGAAGCTTAGATCACCACTTTAAATAGAAAAATTCGTATTAACTTCAAAATTGCACACTTTTGTTATGCTTCAGTCACACCGATGATCACCTTTAGTTGTACCAAAGTTACACCGAATCCAGCCAAACATTCCTTCGATTGAAACTGAATTTATCTAAAAACTAAATTGAACTCTCTATCTCCTTTCGGTCGGGATGAATCACCTTTTGGTCTAACTGAACATCACTTCGGCTACACTGAATAGTCCTTCGGTCGAGATGAATTTAATATGAAAATCCACTATTTATTACTATACTATTTTTAGCACCTTCGGTCGGACCAAACATGCCTTAGGTGGGACTGAATAAATTTTTTTTTATGTTATTTGACTGTGTGTTTTTTCAGACTTCTCTTCATCTTTAGCACTTGATTATTTCGAATCTTTGGCACTGGAATTCTTCAATATGATCTTCCAAGCATTCAATTTTCCACTTGAACATTCTTTCAGCTTTAAATCATTACTTTAATCACCTTTTTATCTTACCTCTCCATATCACCCTGCACAACAAAACACATATAATTAGATCAACTTAACACATCTATGTATATAAAACTTGTCACACCCCAAACCCAGAAATTAGGCTTACAAAATTTCCAATTGCCAAATCCAGTGCCGAAGCCTCCGTAGTACCCCATTCTCGGCTCCCAGTGCCCATATGCCAAATTTCGATCCTGGGATCCTACAAGGAGGATTTTTCAACGTACATTTGTCTCATAAGAAGCATAACCATAAGTATACCCAAATCATAAAGGTAAAATCATCATCACATATCCACTAATATACACCTTTGAATACAATGCTAAAAGGGAAATACATATGTCAAAAATAAAAGCTCCAGAAGACGCTGCGTGCTCTAAGCTCCATGTTGTTGCGACCTAACGCCACCTACATGCATCTATCATGTATAAGCTTATAGAATGTTTAGAGGGTGGTGAAAGTGTGTGCATAAGAAAAGTGTCAAACACACAAATACAATCCATAATCATACAATGTCGAAAATACTAGCAAGATCATGAATCATACTATATTAGAGTAATAAAAAACATACTAGTAAATCCATGAATGATATCAGCCGTACCAAGGCTATACGATGCAAGACATGAATGCTAATGGTCATATCAAGGACATGCAATGCAAAAATGTAATAAGCCAATATCATATACTAAAGATACGAAGCAACATGCAAATCCTATTAAGTCTGTCTAGGCCATATAAGGGCAGAAGCATAGCAACTCAAAATGTCATATGCCGTGGATGTAATGCAAAATGCGATGCGAATGACATGACCTAGCTGGAGTGAAGTCAGGATGATAGTACGTAGTATCGCAGGCTATGAGATCCATCACAAGGAAATTCTATCGAAACCAGTCCCATACCTAAATTTAGATAGTTAAACACAATGTGGTAAACTTCTAATCTTAAGTTGGTCGCGCGCCCCAACCGAAATCGTGTCCATTGCGAAGGTGCATAACAAATTAGTTGCGCACCACTAGTCCCGAGTGGATAGTGAACGAATGAATGAATAAGTAAAATGTTGAGTATACAACTCCTGCTCGATAAGTCCACATATTAGTACCGTACATCTCTGGGATCATCACCGGGGTCTAGTAAACTCCAAACCAGATTACTGCCCCATCGCACGTAACAAGGTAAGTACAAGAGACCTCACTATCCGCCTGCCAATATTGGGCCCGACTTGTCAATAGCTGACCCATTCCTCGAGCTAGTCAAACTCAGCCTAGCTTTATCCCCTCCTCTTAGGTAGGTAAGGCTGCATCCCCTTCCGACCGACCACGACATAGTGGGAGACGTGGCCTAACGGTGTACGGCCCTCATGCGCTCATGCATCCACTCGGTCTAGACGTTGGAGTAACCTTTGGAACCAAGAGGGTTTAAAAAATTACCCAGGGATATCTATAGCACCCCATGTAAAATAGATTTTCGTATCTCATCTGGCCATCCATGATATGCCTATGGAGGCTATGACCCTAATGTCACTAGGGTGTATGGCGGCATATCACAAAATGTAATATGCATGAGTCATACTATCCAGTCATGCATCAAACCTATGCATACCACGCACTTATGTGAACAACTCCTCCTATCAGGGAGTCCCATAATAATCTACCCAATGACATGTGCTATGATCAATCATTCCTCATATCAAGCATACATATGATGTGCATAGGCATGGATCGTGAAGCTATACTAAGCATGTTATATGATGATGGTGTGCTCTCCTCATATGAAAGATGGGCCTAGACAGCCTACTCATAACAAGAATGGGCCTTATAATGGTCCCAAGGGAAGGTTACAATGTGGACATCTAACCATCATTGCCCATCAATGTGGACATTTAACCAACATCGCTCCCAAGTAGTGGCTCACATAAACATCATTACATGCATTATAGTGAAATCACACATTACATTGGTCTGCACGTTTAACGCATTGGGCCTCACTCAAGGGCCACATATATACCACATTGGGCCTCGCTATAAAGGCCATAAATACATCACAATGGGCCTTATCAAATGGGCCACAAATACAAAACAACGAGGCACATATCTATGCCTAATACACTTCACAATGGGCCTCATAACATGGGCCTAACATATATCATAATGGGCCACAAATACAAAACAACAAGCCACATATCTGGGCCTAATACACTTCACAATGGGCCTCATAACATGGGCCTAACATATATCATAATGGACCACATGACATGGGCCTAATACACATCACAATGGGCCGCATGACATGGGCCTAATACACATCACAATGGGCCGCATAACATAGGCCTAAGTATCATATACATCAAGTGGGTCGCATCAATGGGCCGCACCAATGAGCCTCATATTCAACGAGTGGGCCACACCAATGGGCCATCATATACATCAAGTAGGTCGCATTAATGGGACGCACCAATGGGCCTCATATACAACGAGTGGGCCACACCAATGGGCCATCATATACATCAAGTGGGTTGTATCAATGGGCCATGAAATAAATACATCACGGTGGCCCTCAGAACTTGCTGATGTGGTATAAGCTACATAACTGGAGTGAGGTACGCCAGTCAACCCAATCCCCACCGTCCAAGGTTTGGACGGTGTGGATATACAACATATCATCAAGGTTAGCCCCATCATGGATGGACAGTGTGCAAATAAAAAACATACATTTAGTGGAGTCCACGTTCATGGACTGGACGGAGTGGATAAAACACTTACATCATGGTGGACCCCACGTCCATCAGTTGGATGGCGTGGATGTAATACATACACCATGGCAGGCCATATACATCAGGGCCCACCATCCCATACACATGGACAATGTGGATATATGCAACACATTAAGGTGGGACCGACATGTGTGGGTAAAACACTTGCAACACATGTGTCCCAAGCAGATGAATGGTTGGATAAAACACATACTCCATAATCAGACCCACTGAGATTGCTAATGTCCATTCAGTAGCTATTTAGCTGCACGGTACACCAGCCAATCTACATCCACCGTCCATGGATTGGATAGTGTAGATGTAACACAACAATTTAAGGTGGACCCCACATGCTGCCATGGTGGGGTCCACATCAAATGAATGGACGGTTAGGATATAACAAATGCCTCATGATCTGGCCCACCGTCCAAAGTTCTGGACAATGTAGATCAACGACACATACATCATGGGGGCCCACACAACACTGCCCATCGTGGGGGGCCCACCAGAGCGTCTAGACAGCTGGACGGTCTAGATGGACGGACAGTGTGGAAGACACATACATCTAGGAGCCCATAGGGCCATTGACGTTGTATACAACAACTAGATGGTTAGTGTACACCATGTCAGACAACGTCCAGGTAGGTGGGTCCCACGTGGGGTCCACCATAACATTGATTTTCCATCCAATCTGTTTATAAGGTCACAAAGACCTGAATAAAGAGGAAAAATAAATTTCATATCGATCTAAAACTTCTGTGACCCAAAAAGGGGTTTTAATGGTAGACGTTCAATCCCCTACTGCTAGGTGGTGTGGACCACCTGAGTGCTGTGAATGGCTGATTTTTGGGATGTCCCAATAATTAAAGGGGATCCATCAAATGGACAGTGTTAATGTTCAACACACATCAAGTTGGGGCCTGTGGTGGGGCCCACTGACCCTGCGTCCAACCAAGCAGTAGACACTGCTTGCTGCAGTGTCCTCTGGACACTAGCAGCAACAACGTCTGCTGTTTAATATATATATATATATATATATATATATATATATATATATATATATATATATATATATATATATATTCAAGGTTTTTCATAGATGGGGCCCACATCAGAAGGATTCACTCCACCAGTTGGGTCCCCAAGCTCATGACAAGCCTAATAAGCCCAATATTGGATATATTTTGGTGTGTAAAAATATCACAGGGAGCCCTAACAGTTTAAATCACTCAAAACCACTATTTTCTACATTATAGCCAGCCACAGATTCGGGTTGGCATCATTTTTTGACTCAACACCTAAAATGAGCTGGGAAATTAGATGAACGATAAGAATCAGATACATACATCTTGGTGGGGCCTGTTATGGGCTCCACACTCCCTACAAAGAGTGTTGGGACAATGCTTACTGCAACGTCCTCTAGATGCTAGCAGTAGTGTCCGTTACACACACCACCACACTCACGCTGTAGTGGGATTTCACCACCTATGGGGGCCCACTTGATAGACAGCATGGATGGTCCACTAGATGGACAACGTGGGTAAAATACACACCACAAGGTGGGCCATCATTCAAGGGAAAAGAGAGGGAGAGAGGGAGAGAGAAAAAAAAGAGGACGATGTGATGGAGGGGCCCCGCCACTATGGGCCCCTCTAGGCTATACAAACCATACATCAAATGGGTCCCACCATATGTTGGTCCTCAAATCATCAAAATCAAAAATTTTAATGTTATAAACACCCACCATTTTCGTTTCTTCTTAGTCCGATGAAATTCCTGGCTCCTTGACTTCAATTTTAATAGAGGATGATGGAAATTGGATGGTTGGATGATGAAGATAGTAGGTAGGAAGGAGGGCTACACTAGCTCCTCTTCGGTAACTTAGACGTTTCTCTTGGAAGCTTAAAAATTAAAGAAATGAGAGAGAGAGGATGGGATGTAAAGAGAGAGAGGGATGGGTGTGAGTGAGTGATGGAGTGATGGGAAATGATGGGTGTGTACTTGACATGTATAGGTGGAGAGAGAGAGAGAGTTGACTTTATGGGTTACTTTTGGGGATGAGACATGTACTTGACTAGAAATGTAATGTGTACTTGATTGATTAATGTGAGATTCTCTAGGGTTTACAAATGCGCAGCGTTTTTCTCGAAATGAACATGGGCCGACATCTCCTGGCCCAGGTATCGCATCTGTGCGCGAGACGCGATGTCGGAACCCCGGTGACGGCGCAGTCGCAAGGGTACAAGTCTCGGGTCAAGCTGACTTTGGAATAAGAGATACGACTCAAGGTTGTGCGCAAATGCTATCTACGCATCGTAAGTCACCAAAATTTGACCGGGAGGACCATGGAATCTACGGAACGGTACGGTATAGGATACGGGCCTTACAAAACTAATGCAAACTTATAAGTAAATTTGTAATATTAATTTCACATTCAACATCAAGATCGCAGTTGTCATGTGTTAAGGGTCGTAGTTTTCATGTATTAAGGGTCATTGTTGTCATGTGTTAAGGAGAGGAATGTGAACCTGACTCGATTCCCAAGCTTGAGAATGTAACTAATGAGAATGATCCACCAGAAAATAATGTATAGGAGTGTGATAGTGGATTTTGTTGAGAAACCTTTGAAGAAGATAATTTTTGGCGTAAATAACATTAGAGATTGTAAGACAAGAGTAGACAAGAGAGTGGTGGTGGGTCCCAATAAAGGAAGTTACGAAGGAAGAAAGAAGAAGCCTTCTGGATAAAAAGGTTGCAAAATGTAGAATGAGATCTCTCAACATATTCATCTTGGTTATGGGTCGAATCCACTCAATCCATTATAGTAGGATTTTCACAAAATGGCATGGGCCAAAGAATGAGCCAAATCTGTGTAGATAATGTAGACCATATAGGAAATAGTTGGGAGTGAACTACCATCATTATCGATTGTTGTAAGCCATAAAAAACTCATATCAGGTTAATGTTTTTCCTCTGAAAAGATGGGCCAAGAAAAGAATGAACAGATTGGATTTACCTTTAAGCGGGTTCAATCGCCACTTAATGAGCATCTCATGTATCAGTATCGGGGATTCGATCCAAATTTCTCCTGCAATCGTAAGTAAGAAGAGAGCTCCAAAGACAAGGAGCGTTTTGGTTCTTATAAAATTTAAAAGATCCCTCGGAAATAAAAATAAAAGTAAGATAATTTTCTTGCAACAGCCACACCCGGATGACATTTTGGTACAATTTCTCCATATGAGTCAAACAATTGCGTGTAAGCAATTATTCCAAACAACCCCTGTTTTTACGCAAAAGGACCAAGCTCTTTGAGATCCCAAAGAGGTAACCCTGGTGTACGTCTAAAAGCTACTCCCTACTCCGTGCATCAGGAGGTAACCCTGGTGTAGACTGCACATTCATTCGGGAAAAAGGTCAAACCGAACCGGACCGGGTGGACCAGAATCCGCTACCACACTCTTTTATTTGTTTATTTTTTATTCTCACGCTCCACACACACACATACTCACGCAGTAGTGGGATTTCACCACCTATGGCTACTCAACCCTTTTGAGTTTTTAATACGTTTGGTGTAAATAAGTTTTTTACACGTGATGGACGGATTGGATTTTATAAATACACCATGTTGGGGCCCACAGTGCTTGGATGTTTTAAGCAGCATAAAACAGGTGTGGTAGACGATTCGGGTCCGAACCGGAAGGGGGGGAAGCTGCAGCCGGATGTTAGGCCAGACAGCGTTGGACAAAAGAGTTTTGTCAGTATGGGTACAGAAATCATCGCTCCCCTTGTCTTAATAAGTACCTTCCAACGTTCCCAGCAAACAAAAGAAGAATGGGTCATGGTTTTTAGTTTTACTTGCATATATAATTTATGGTTTGCACACAACAAAATTTCATTCATTCCTTTGAAAGAGAGTCAGTGAGAGGATGGAGATGGAGTTGGTAATGGTCAAGGAGGAGAATGGTGGAAAGCGTCGTTCGGGCAGTGAGGGAGAGATGGCACTCCCCAAAGCCAAGTGCAAAAAGAGGAGGAGAAGGGAGGTGACTGTCATGGTGGGGGACGATAACAAAGAACAGCTCGACCCTTCTTCCACAACCACAACTGTCAAGAGGAGCTCTAAGTTTCGAGGCGTTAGCAGGTCATCTTCTTCTTCTTCTTCTTGTTTTAAAAGGGTAAGGGAAAGACTTAAAAGATTATAAGTAGCGGTAGTAATGAAAGACCTAATGACCTATCATTTAACAGATGATATGGTTAATTAAAAAAGAAAGAAAGAAAAAATAAAAGAAAAAATAAAATGAAAATGAACCTGATTGAATAGTGGAATGGTTTGGCATAAAATCATTTGTGTAGCTGCCCAATTAGGTGAGAGAAAGCGATAAATGATTGATTAGTATTACTATTAATATTTATGAACAATTATTTCATATCACTAGTAACATTTTCTCCACCCAGCAGATATGTCAACGTGCCCCACCGTTGGCATCACATGGATTGAGTATTACCCGCAACTGTCCCGAGCTTGGCACAGGCTGGGGCTCTGAGGGGGGCCATCGTGATGGGTGGACACACCGTCCATCCAAAAATGAGGCTGATACAGGGCTCATGGACCACACCACACCACGTACAGTAAGCAGTTGTCATAATGACTCACACCGTTGACACCTTCCTAGGGCCCGTCATGATGTTCATTTTCCATCTAATTCGTTCAAAGTCACATGGACCTGGATGAAAGGGGAAAAAAATAAAATAAAAAATCATCTTAGGTCCAGAACTCTCCCAAGAATTTTTCTTTTTTAATGGTAGTTGTTCAGTCCCCACTGTCTGGTCCACTTGAGCGTTGTATCTAACTCAATTTTTTATCTTGTACTGTAAAACCATATGGAAAATTGAATGGATGGTGTGGATTAATGCATGCATCACAGTGGATCCTATGCCGAGCTCGGTAGCACCCAATCCGCGTGGGTGGGGCCAACTTTATGTAGGCTGCAGGTGAGGTTGGTTCACTTTTCAGGGAAGCCGTGGGTGTGCTAACATTCCACCTAGGTGTATGATCTTATCATTCGTCCTAGTTGTTTACTCTCACGAGATTCCGTGGATACACACTGCTTTTCTAACATTAGTATTAGAATAGTGCAACTCTGTTCCATTGTATTACAAGATGTAGATCAAATAACAGGGGGTTGCATATATACCTAACTAGAAGACCAAATTTTATATTAGGTTTTATTCGAATAGCATGTGGGGAGAAATTAAAATGCATTTTTAGTTGCAACTAAACACGTCTTCATTATGTGGGTTAGACCAGCAAACAACTGGGTAAAACTGAATATTGACGGCTCCACTATAGGCAACCCATGAGTGGAGGAATAGTGAGAGGAGACAAAGGAGAATTTCTATTCTCCTTTGGGTCAAGTTATGGGCTCAGCTCCAACAATAGAGCGGAACTAAGAGCGGCGTATGATGGTCTTCTACTGTCACTAAACAAGGGGTTGTTCCAAATCGAGTTAGAATCAGATTCAAAATTTGTTATTAACCTCCTCTTTGGGAGATTGACCCCTTCTTGGCAATGGAGACCATGGGCTGCCAGGATTGGTAAGCTCATGGGTAGGGTAATATTTCTCTCGGGCTCATTCATAGGGAGGGGAACGGCCCGGCTGACGGAATGGCCCGTATGGGGAGTGAGTTGCAATTGTTCATCTTCTTCGACAATGCAAATGACCTCCAGTCTCATATTCGGGGGTTGGTCTTCTTAGATAAAGTTGGCATAGGTTCCATTCGGGTCTTCCCGGTGGGTCCCTAGCGTGTTGTTTTTTTTTTTTTTTTTTTTTTTTTTGGTATAGGGGTAGTTGATTTTTTTTTAGCTATGTTTACGATCGGTGCCCCTAGTTTCTTATGCTGCAAGGTTCCCGAATTGCTCCTGATGGTTGTACAACATAGTTGCCATTGAATGAAAAGCTTTCAGAGATTTTTTCTTTTCTTTTTTTTTTTTCCTTAAAAAATAAAAGAAAAAAGAATTTGGATAACAATGCTAGCTTCTCATTTGATTAAAAAAATGTAGGCATAGATGGACAGGGCGTTATGAAGCACATCTATGGGACAAGGGTTCCTGGAATGCAACACAGAAGAAGAAAGGAAAACAAGGTATAGAAGATAGCATTCGATCTTTCTTCGATATCTTTCATTTCTCTCAATCATATATATATATATATATATATAAACTTTCCTGATCATTTCACAATCTTGTTCTATGTGGGCCATGTTCATCTTTCATCAACGAACCAAACAGTCTATTTAGGTAAGCAATTGTTTGATTCATAAAATTTCATCTATATTTGATACAATGTTAGTTTAAGGAGAAGTGCTCCTTGCTTTTGCCAACCAGGGGCTTACGATGAGGAAGAATCTGCAGCAAGGGCATACGATCTGGCCGCACTCAAATATTGGGGGACCACCACGTTCACAAATTTCCCGGTATACTCTCACTCGATATGTCACTAGATCCAATCTGAAATCAAATGTTGATCATTGTAGCGGGTTTAGGTCCAAAGTTTTAACCAGATTATGAATTATTTATTTATTTATTTTGGTTAGCTTGTTAGTATACTCACTGTCAGTTCACACTTCACTTTTAGCCAGCCCCACTAGGAAATCATACCAAGACCTCAGTGTTGGGATGAGTTATCTTTCACCTAGTCTACCACTTGAGCTATGGATCAGGTTGTAATTGGGATCTCCCAAAATCAACAACTAAGCCATACCAGACCTTATCCAAGCTACAACAACCAAACCCAGAAAACTAATTATTTCAAGGGAAACTGGGAATTAGAAGACATGAGGTCACAAGTTTTAAGCACCACTCGTGGTGTGAGTGCAAGAGTGTGGGGGTGGGTGTGTGTGAGTATGTGAGGGAGGGGTGAGTGTGTTTTATTTATTTATTTATTTTAATTTTAAAGAGGGAATTAGAAAACTATGTAATTACTAAGTATAATTGAGAAAATTAGCAATTAAAAATTCTAGTTAGCTGAGTGAATGTGAAAGTTGGTGAGACAAAAGTCAACATGTTTATCATCAATTAGTAATTTTCTAATGTATTTATGTAACATTGTTGATTGCGGACCAGGTGTCTGATTATCAGACTGAAATCCAAATAATGCAAAATGTGACAAAAGAAGAGTACTTAGCCACTTTAAGAAGGTATTTACATAGAAGATTTGGATCTATTTGTGCTAAATCCTTTTGTTGGTTTGTTTTTATTTTTTAATTTTTTTCTTCTTTCTTTTTTATTCTAAATTTTCTCCTTTCTCTTCTCCTCTTCTCTCTTTCAGGAAAAGCAGTGGCTTCTCCCGAGGTGTATCCAAGTACCGTGGAGTGGCACGGTAAATATTTTTGGTGGTCTCCTTTATAATGCTCTCATGGATAAAAGGAACAAGGTGGCACAGCACACACCACAGAACTGGGTGGTGCGTATAACGTCACTAAGCTCTGGGTCCCACCATGATGTATCTGATATATCCACACCATCTATCCATTTTGCAATATCATTTTAGGGCACAGGGATAAAAATGAGGTAGATCCAAAGCTCAAGACAACCGTACCACAAAAAGCAATAGAGATTGAAGGTTTACATTTGAAAACTTGTTTGAGGCCACCAAAGTTTTAGATCAAGCTGATATTTGTGTTTTTCCTTAACCCAAACCTGTTTGACATTACAAACAGATTGTGTGGCAAATAAACATCCTCATGGGCCCTAGGAAGGTTTCAACTGCTTTCTTAGGTGTGGAATCGGATTGTGCAATGTGCACCTAAGTAGTATCTTGATGTCACCAAGTTTTGTGAACTCTGCCATCATGTTTGTATTATATCCATGTAGTCCGCTCATTTTGAGACATTATTTTAGGGCATGGGCTAAAAAATGAGTTAGATATAAGATTAAAGTAGACCAAACCATATAAAGCACTAGAGAGAAGAAGGCCCACCAGTGAAACCTTCCTAGGGCCCATGATGTTTATTTTCCATCCAACTTGTTCGTGAGGTCACACCAACCGGGATAAAGAGAAAACACAAATATAAGCTTGATAAAAAAATACTTCTGTAACCCCACAAAAGTTTTCAATGGGTAAGCATTTAATACCCAATGTTTTCTGTGGGTGTGGTCCAATAGAGCTTTAGATTGCCTCGTTTTTTGGCCCTCACCATAAAATGATCTCATAAAATGAATGGACAGTGTGGATTTAACATGTACATCATGCTGGGTCCCATAAAACTTGGTGAAGGTCAATAGTGTGTGGCACAACATGCAAGTGATTTCTGGTCAATAAGGACGCGATTGGCCCGCGACCCCCGCACCAGCTAGCTAGCTGTTGTCAAAGCTATGTGGGCCAGCATGATCCAAAATATGAGGCAGATCAAAAGCTCAAGCAACACTACGGAAAACAATGGACATTGAACACTTATAGTTGAAAAGGTTTTGTGGGCCAGAAAAGTTTAGGATCAAGCTGATATTTGTGTTCTACCTTCGAAGGTCTATGTGACCTTATGAACAGGTTGGAAAACATCACTTTAGGGTTAGGAAGGTTTCAAAGGTGGACATTATTCTCCAAATTGTTTCCTGTGGTGTGGTCTTCTTGATTGGGCTGATTCCCTGAAATGAGCTGGCAAAATGAGTGGACAGAATGAATAAAATACACACATATTGGTAGGGCCCACGGAGCTTTGAAATCAGCTAGCTGGCTAGTGTTGAGATCATCAGCCAAACCGTGGCTCGTCAATAAGCCGCTAGCCTTTCCATTCTATCAAATGAGAAGACATGTACCTATCATCCCAACACCCTTTAGGAATGGACTGTGAATGTGAGACTATACACTGAATAATGCTGTATACACTATCTGCCTAACATCTATCACCCCGAGATTTATTGACAGAAACTTGTTGCTTTTTCGATACAATACAGCCACCATCATAATGGCAGATGGGAAGCAAGGATAGGAAGGGTTTTCGGAAACAAGTACCTTTATCTTGGAACTTACAGTGAGTGTTATTTCTTTAATATATAATCAATCTTCTCCCACTGTTATAAGACTTGGACAAGTCCGATACAGACACATCCAACTGATATGGTTTAATACCCATGGTCACCCCGATCGACCGGGGCAATTAATCAGGCTGATTCAGACTCGACTCAGGTCTAAATTGAGATACAATCAGAGTCACCGAGCCTTTTAATCATTTTGACAGATATTGTGTGAGTTCACTAGACTATTGGGAAGCCAATACAACACCAAAAAATGTGGTCCTCCTTGGGAATGCAACAACTACTGCAACATCGATATCAATAGCCTTGTGGGGTGATGATGACATTGTCACCTCAAATCTCCTTCATAGTGTAGTAAACTCACTCCTCAGTGGAGACGTAGATATGTGGGGATGACTTGAATGTCTTTTTTCAGGTACCCAAGAGGAGGCTGCTGCAGCTTATGACATAGCAGCCATAGAATACAGAGGTATCAATGCAGTGACCAACTTCGACCTCAGCACATACGTCAGATGGCTACGGCCTGGTGTGAACACTTCCACTCCTCTCCAAGAACCACGATCCAGCAGTGAAACTCGACCAAACCCATCCCCGTCCACCATATTTCCCAGTGAAGAACCTGAGCCGTTCTTGCACCGTAACATCTTCGCTATGGACAACATGGGCTCCCCTCACAAGCAAGAATATCACCCTCTGCAAATACCATATGGGAACAGCAGGTCATCCACAACTACTGCGCTTAGTCTCCTCTTCCGATCATCAATATTTAGAGAACTGGTGGAGAAGAACTCGAATCCTACAGATAATCAAACCATCAAAGGGGATGAGACAAGTCATAATCAACAACATTTGGCTAGTGACGATGAATTTTGCGGGATCATCTACAATGGGATTGCGGACATCCCATATGTTTGTTCTTTGAGTGGTGATGTCGTGCCCAGCATTGAATTGCAAGAAGAGGGCGTATCAACTTACTACGATCAGACTGCAGGGTCAGTCCCCTTTGAGCAGTGTTTTGACCATGTCTCCCATCCATTAACTAGCGTTTGATGAGACATCTCAGATACATCTCGTTCTAACTTCATGGACATTCCTCCTCCCTTATAAAAAATAAAAAATAAAAATTTATATATATATTACAATCGATTGCATGCACCCCAATTGTCCTCTTCAAACTTACATGAAATATCCTTGTAGAGTCATGTACAAGTGATCCCGAGGTCAAGAATAAAATAGAAACAAGTCTCTTGTATTTTTGAGCTATGTAGCCTGGGAGTTCCATCAAGGTGCACACCAAACATCTTATGGAGCACATTGACACTGATATATAGTAATTAGTGAAAGCCGGAAACATCCTTGAACACATAACTAAAAGTGCCTTCTTTGTACAAAGATGGATTAAAGACAAGCACTACTATAGAAAACATTATATGTACTATAGGATCTTTAGATATGTTGGACGATTTTTTAAGGATGAGATTAGATTCTCTATGGTTGTGGTCTCCAAATCCTGACACCTATATTTACACGCTTCATTCCTAAAAATTCAAAATTGAGAACAACTCCTTTTTCCATTATAGGTTTCTATAGAAATGAAATCTTTTTCTTTTTTTTTTCTTTTTTTTTTTTCTTTTTTTTTTTAAAAAAATTTTAATTTTTAACTGGGGATTAAAATCATTATATCTTGCCATCCATTTGTTTTATATTTTATGTCTCTTATGTGGTGTGCGATGGCAATTTTAAGAAATAAAATCTAAAAAGTTAATGAAAGCCCAGATCTTACACGTGTTCCATATCTGCACATATACGAGGATTTAGCAAACCCTTCCATCATGACACTGGGAGAAATAGTTAGAGGTGTGTTATTCCTCCTCGTCCCACAGCTCCTCTATCGTTTTAAATGGCCCACATGGTGAAACGAAGAATTCTCCCGAAAATCCCCTATTCTGTGGAATCTGACTGATTTCTTGCAAATCTTGCTCACTCAATGCCCAATCGAAGATCTAAAGGTTCTCTTTCATTCTCTCCTTGTTAAAGCTTTTCACCACTACACTCACCCCCTGTTCATACTGATGGGGTTTTCTTCTTCAGTTGACAGGAGAGACGGTGCAATGGTTGAAATTTCAGAGGGTTTCATCGCACTGCTCAACCGGTCGTAGGTGTTCTTCGACCGGTCGTGGGTGGCGCTCAACCAGTCGTAGGTTCGAGCCCTAACACGACTTAAAGTCCAGCGAGTTTTTACTATTTTTCTCCGCGGTCTTCGACCAGTCGTAGGTGAGCTTCGACTAGTCGAAGGTGGGCTTCAACCAGTCGTAGGTGAACTTCAACCAGTCGAAGGAGGATAAGACCAGTCCTGAAATTTTCAGGACTAGTCGTATGTTATACATTTTGTTCCGCGATTTTGCGCGAAACTACGGATTTGAGTCCTTTCGCAACTAGGATGTGGAAAGGAGTTTTCTAAAACTATAAAAAGGAGTCTCTAGGATTTTTCTAGTGTATGATAAAAACACAAGAGGGTTATCAAGGGTGAGAGAGAGAAAGAAAAGAGAGAGAGGAAGTTTGTGGAAGAGAGTCGTCGTCTCAGCGCTTTTACGTCCTCGTGATTGGTGAGATCCCTCTATTTTCTTTTATTCTCTTATTGTTTATCCGCTCCTGCATGAGTGACGAAAGTTATAACGTTCTACTTCATAGTGGATTGTTGATCTGGACGAGGTCCCGTGGTTTTTACCTCTTTGAGGGTTTTCCACGTAAAAATCTCTTATTTGGTGTATGATTGTTGCTTTGATTTATTTCATTACTATTATTATCCCATAATTCTAGTTTGTTCGGGAGGCTAGATCCTAAGGTTGTATGCAAGGCTCCTAAAAAGTGGTATCAGAGCACTAAGTTCATTGAACGGGTAGGATCAGTTTAGAATTATGAAAGGTGGCTCATTAAGGATGATCAGCCTCAATGGTTCTAACTGGACTATATAGAAGACTAAGATGGAGGACTTACTTTATTCCAAGGATCTATATTCTTCAATTTTAGGCATATCAGCAAAATCTAAGGATATGTCTGATGATGATTGGAAGAAGTTGGACCGGAAGGCGGTGGGGTTTATTAGACAATGGCTGGATGATTTTGTATTCCACCATATGTCTATGGAAACCTCAGCCGCTAGCCTATGACTGAAACTACAAGGGCTATATGAGACGAAGACAGCCGGTAATAAAATTTTTTTGATAAGGCGACTTGTGAATCTCAAGTTCAAGGATGGTGGTTCTGTAGCCGAGCACATGAATGAGGTCAGCAATATAGTGAAGCAACTCTCCTCTATAAAGATGGTCGTAGATGATGAATTGCATGCTTTACTATTGCTTAGTTCATTGCCTGACAGTTGGGAGACATTAGTGGTGTCGCTAAGTAACTCCGCGCCAAACAGAAAGATATCCATGAAACATGTTACTAGCTGTCTCTTCAATGAAGAGACAAGGAGGAAGTCTCAGGAGTCTACTCAGCAAGAGACACTTGTGACACAAGAACGGGGGAGAAGAAAGAACGGGAAGGGCGGGAAGGCCCGAGATAAATCAAGAGGCAAGTCGAGTAATAGAAAAGATGTTGAATACTGGAATTGTGGCAAGAAGGGCCACTATAAGCATTAATGTCGTAAGGCTAAAAACAACAAGAAAGGAAAAGGAAAGGAGAAGGAAGATGAATCTGATTCTACTGCGATCACTTCAGATGGCGACATTATTATTATTCTTTCAGTAGATCACGATGTATGTCTCACGGCTACGAGTCAGGACACCGATTGGGTGATTGACTCAGGAGCTTCTTTTCATGTGACTTCACGCAGGGATTTCTTCATAAGCTACAAGTCAGGTGACTATGGGACTGTGAAGATGGGAAATTCTGGCGTATCGAAGATCGTAGGAGTCGGTGATATTTGTGTGAAGACCGATGTGGGCTGCACATTAGTTCTTAGGGATGTGAGGCATATCCCAGACCTTCGTCTCAACTTGATGTAGACGGGAAGGTTAGATGATGATGGCTATGAAAGCCGGTTTGCTGGTGGGCGCTGGAAGCTCATTAAGGGTTCGTTGATCGCAGCCAAAGGAAAGAAGTGTTGCACCCTGTACATGGCAAGTGTCAGTGTATGCAATAGTGGGTTGAACGTAGTGGAAGATTCAGCTATTGACATGTGACACAGGCGTATAGGCCATATGAGTAAAAAGGGCTTTAGTTACTAGCGAAGAAGCGACTCCTTCCAGACATGACAGGTATACCTCTCAAAATCTGTCTTGATTATTTATCAGGAAAACAACATAGGGTTTCATTTGTTAAAACTGCTTCTCATGTTAATAAATTGCATGCATTAGATTTGGTTTATTCTGATGTGTGTGGTCCTATGAGGATGAAAACCTTGGGTGGGGCATTGTATTTTGTTACTTTTATAGATGATCCATCTAGGAGGGTTTGGGTTTATGCTTTGAAATCCAAGGACGAGGTCTTTGGTGTGTCTAAATTATTTCATGCTATGGTCGAGAGAGAGATAGGTAGATCATTGAAGTGCATTCGCACTGATAATGGTGGTGAATACATCGGTGACTTTCATGAGTACTGCAAGTCCCTTGGTATATGGCATGAACAGACGGTTTTCAAGACCCCCTAACATAATGGTGTAGCTGAGCGAATGAATCGCACCATTGTTGAGAGAATCAGATGCATGATATCCCATGCGAAGTTGCCCAAGACGTTCTGGGGAGAAGCAATGCACACGGCGGTATATATGATAAAAAGGTCTCCATCAGTCCCATTGAATGGAGAAGTACCTGAAAATGTGTGGACTGAACAGGATCCATCGTACAATCATCTCAGTGTATTTGGATGTAGGACATCCGTTCACGTTTCGAAGGACAAGAGGTCCAAGCTCGATATGAAGATCAAGAAGTGTGTATTCTTATGGTAAGGTGATGAAAAGTTCCGTTACAGATTGTGGGATCCGACCGAGAAGAAGCTCGTCAGGTGCAAAAATGTGGTTTTCTTTGAAAATCAGTATATTGAAGACATTGGTAAGCCAGAGAAGAATCATCCTAGTTCAGGTGAGCTAGAGGACATGGATCCGGTTATTCCTCTCGTGGTGCCTGATGATGGGGGAGTACAGCGAGGTACAGAGGATAAGGGGGTTCCTACAGAAGATGGACCGGGGGAGCAGCCCCCACTTGATCCACCCGTTGAGCCACAGGTGAGGAGGTCATCTAGGGACAGACAACCGTATAAGAGGTACTCACCGCATGAGTACATTATGCTAACTGATGGGGGAGAGCAAGAAGATTATTCTGAGGCCCTAGCCGATAAGAATAAGGAGGAGTGGTTCAAATCTATGCAAGAGGAGATGAAATCCTTGTATAAGAGCCACACCTATGACATGGTGAAACTACCTAAGGGCAAGAAAGCTTTGAGCAACAAGTGGGTGTTCAAAAAGAACGTTGAGCAGAAGAATTCATAGACGAGGTTCAATGCCAGACTTGTGGTAAAAGGGTTCGGTCAGAGAAAAGGCATAAACTTCGAGGAGATATTCTCACCAGTGATGAAGATGACATCCATACAGGTGTTGCTTGGGTTGGTAGCTAGCATGGATCTAGAGATAGAGCAATTAGATGTTAAAACTGCTTTTCTCCATGGTGACCTGGAAGAAGAAATCTACATACAACAACCTGAGGGGTTCAAAGTCAAGGGCAAGGAATATATGGTGTGTAGGCTGAGGAAGAACTTGTATGGGCTGAAAAAAGCTCCACGGAAATGGTACAAGAAGTTTGATTCGTTCATGTTACAGCATAGGTATGACAGAGCGGAGTCGGACCACTGTGTGTTCACGCGCAAGTTCTCAAATGGTGATTTCTTAGTTCTGTTGTTATATGTTGATGACATGTTCATCATGGGAAAGGACATTAAGAAGATCGACAGGCTGAAATAGGAGTTGGGCAAGTCATTTATGATGAAAGACTTGGGCCTGGCTAAACAGATCCTAGGAATGGAGATAACCCGTGACAGAAGTAGCAGAAAGCTTTGGCTGTCACAAGAGTAGTATATTGAGGAAGTCCTAGAGCGGTTCAATATGAATGCAGTGAAGCCGATCAGTACTCCACTGGATGGTCACTTCAGATTGAGTGATAGACAATGTCCTAAGACGAATGTAGAGGTGGAAGAGATGCAAAAGATACCCTATGCGTCAATTGTAGGAAGTTTGATGTATGCTATGATGTGTACACGCCCAGACATAGCATATGTGGTTGGTGTTGTTAGTTGGCATCTTGTCAATCTTGGCAAAGAACATTGGGCAGCGGTGAAGTGGATACTGCGTTATCTAAGAGGCTCATCTATGTTGAGCCTATGCTATGGTGACGGTAAACCTATGCTAGAGGGCTACATAGATGCAGATATGGTAGGCGACATAAACTCCAGGAAGTTTACATCGGGGTTCATGTTTACGTTTGCAGGAGGAGCGGTTTCTTGGCAGAGCAAGCTACAGAAGGTCGTAGCATTGTCGACGACAGAGGCCGAGTACATTACAGTCACAGGGGCATGTAAAGAGATGCTTTGGATGAAGAGGTTCCTACAGGAACTTAGTTTGAAGCAGGAGCAGCACCTGGTCTATTGCGATAGTCAGAGTGCTATACACTTAAGCAAGAATCCAAGTCAGCATTGCAAGTCGAAGCACATAGAGATTCGGTATCACTGGATCAAGGATACTTTGGAACAAAAAGTGTTACAGCTTGAGAAAGTCCACACAGGCGATAATGGGTCAGACATGATGATCAAGGCTTTGCTCAAGGGCAAGTTTAAGGTTTGTAGAAACCTGGCTGGCTTGAAGAAGGTGAATTCCTCCTGAGTTGGAAAGGCGGAGATTTGATGGAGTTTTCCTCCTCAGTTCAGAGGAGAGACGGTGCAGTGGTTGAAATTTTGAAGGGTTTCAACGTACTGCTTGACTAGTCGTATGTGGTCTTCGACTGGTCGTGGGAGGCGCTCGACCGGTCGTAGGTTCGAGCCCTAGAACGACTCAAAGTCCAACAAGTTTTTGCTATTTTTCTCCGCGGTCTTCGACCAGTCGTTGGTGAGCTTCGACCAGTCGAAGGAGGGTAAGACCAGTCCTGGAATTTCCAGGACTAGTTGTAGGTTACATAATTTGTTCTGAGATTTTACGTGAAATTATGGATTTGAGTCCTTTTGCAACTAGGATGTGGAAAAGAGTTTCCTAAAACTATAAAAAGGAGTCTCTAGGCTTTTTCTAGTGTATGAGAAAAACACAAGAGGGTTATCAAGGGTGAGAGAGAGAGAGAGAAAAGAGAGAGAGGAAGCTTGTGGAAGGGAGCCGTTGTCTCAGCGCTTCTACGTCCTCGTGATTGGTGAGATCCCTCTATTTTCTTTTATTCTTTTATTGTTTATCCACTCATGCGTGAGTGACGAAGGTTGTAATGTTCTACTTCATAGTGAATTGTTGATCTGGATGAGGTCCCGTGTTTTTACCTCTTTGAGGATTTTCCACGTAAAAATCTCTTGTGTGGTGTGTGATTGTTGCTTTGATTTATTTCACTGCTATTATTATCCCATAATTCTGGTTTATTCGGGAGGCTAGATTCTAAGGTTTTGTGCAAGGCCCCCAACACATACAACCACCTTAGAGAAACCTGAGCAATAGATTTTCCCCTAACGTTTGCAATTTGTTTAAGGATTGGACTCTCCATCACTGCAAGTGATCCTGAGTAGGCTCCATTTGCCCCAAGTGGAGACCATGCACTCACGTGAATTCCTTGCTCCTTGTAGAACTCTTTAAGCTTCCTTTGCTGCCATGTTGTGTTCATTTCCACCCTGAAAGAAATTGTCCAAATCTTGGGCCCCATTGCAAGTATATCACAACACAAGACAAATAGTTAGACAAAGGGTGCCCATCAAATGGACCATTATGATGGAAAACATTTCAATAATCTAAATTCAACAAACAAGTGTCCCATCATGGAAATAATTTTGATACCCTATCTAAAGTTGGACCGAGAATTATTTATTTATTTATTTATTTATTTAAAAAAAAAAGTCTAAATTCTAGCCTGGAATTCATTTCATAGTGTTAAGATAACATGACGGTGACTGTACTTCGGGTTGCCCATGGAGCACCAAAAAAACATCTTCGGAGCAACCTATCGTAAAAACCTATACATGGTCCAACTCCCTAATGGCACCGGGTCCAACATTATCTAACACGGCCATCCTCCGGATGGTAAGGGGAAGATCCCACACACCCTGTAGCAGCGAATACCTTGGAGCTCAGTGCCCTCACATGCCAGCCCATTTGCCGGGCCATTTCCCTCTCTCTTGGTGTGAACAAAACGGAAATAACTCAACCTATTGAGGCTGGAAATGTGGGCCATCCAATGCCTCCATTTTCGGCCCATCTGCGAGACTTGGTTAAGCGAGTCAACCACCAACTTAGAGTCCGATTCAACTACCATCTTCCACAGCCCTAGGCTTGCGCAGATAGCAAGGCCCTCATAGACTGCTGTAAATTCTGTGCCGTTGTTTATACCTAGCCCATAACCATTGGGTAAGGCAAAGACTATGTTACCGTCAGCCCTCCTGCAAATTTTGCCTCCTCCTGACATCCCTAAGTTCCTCATAGCCGACCCATCCACATTAAACTTGATCCAGTTACTCTCAGGCCTCACCCATTTCACCACTTCAAAACGCTTAGTAGGGAGAGGAGGTGCATTGATACCCAGATTCCTAAGCTGGAGATGACCCATCCAGGATTCTGATCCGGCTTAAGAGACCCCTTTACTGACCCATCCCAGCCACTAGTTAATATGCGCTATGACAGCCTGATAGGAGATATTCTTGCCATCAAACCTAGCTGAATTCCTAGCTTTCCAAATTTCCCAAAGCATAAGGCAAGGGGTCAAACTGTAGAGCTGGAATAAGGAGACAACCGGTGTCATCACCCCCCACCATTGGGCCATCCTTTCTTGAGTTGAACGGTGGGTGGCAAGGTTAAGCGCCAAACCGCAGAAGCAAGAAAGCCGATGTTGAACAAATGATCCAGAGTTTCAATGTTGGATCACTGGCCATTGGCCAAATATAGAAATGTGATCTAATGAACTGCTACGATCTTGAATGTAAAATGCTCTAAAACCAGATTAATATTACACCCTAGGGAGATGCCATCATGCCAAATCCATAAGTGACCATAAGCTTTTATCCAATTTTCTCATCGCTTTTCCTTGACTGTTAATATGATAACATTGAATCAAACACATTTCATTCAGAAATCTCAATGCTAGATACAATTACAATACGCACTCACCTACTTTTGATGCTGAAATGATTTTGTTTTACACGCTCAATCAATCAACGCCCATTGAAATTATTTAATGTATAATATAAATAATTTTCTGAAATCATTCATTGTAAAATCTGGCAGTGTGTTCAATCTAACACCTCAGTAAGTTTGTTATGCATCATCACCAACATTTGATAATTTATATTCTTCATCTAAACCATCACCGTGATCCCATATATATTTGGCCACATTCATAGGATGCTTTTGACCTACTTAAATCCATATACATTACCTTGATAATGCATACTGAAGTAATGTCACCTTATTGCAATCTTATCACTTAGTGTACAGTAGTAATGAAAAATGAGTCAATATAAACTTAGCAAAATTGAAAAGAAACAAGATTATAATCAACTTATTACTTGTAGATAAATGGCCTCTGGGCATGTGCCAGTCTATTAACACATTGTGATTGATTATTAAGTGATTGCTATTCTCTTCATCATCATCGTGTATGGGATTTGCATGTCAACCAATGACTATCCCCATTCCAACTTGTAGTCCTATAGAACCTTCACTACAACAAATGGGACTTTTAGCAGCGCTTAAAAGCGCCGGCATAACTCCCTAAAAGCATCGCTAATTCTATCAGCGGTGCTAGGCAAACCCCAATAAATGGGTATGTCGCTAAAAGTATTAGCGGCACGAGGTAACTTTTCGTGGCGCTTTTCTGAGCGCCGCCGATTGTAGGTTTTTCCGACGTAAATAAGCGCCGCTAAAAATCAATCAGAGTGCTGCTAAAAGGTGTTTGTGAACACTTTTTCTCACGAAAAAGCGCCATAAGATTTCTACGCAAGCGCCGCTAAAGGCCTTTGTATGGATTTGGGAGGCCCTAGCATGCCAGTAATTATTATTATTATATATTCAATCAAAACCTGTATTTTTTAAATATTTGAAACATAAAAATGATGCAATACAAATAAAACTGAATATTAAACAAGATTTATATTACTACACAATAAAAGAAATTTATTACAATTATGAAGAGAAGGAAAATGTCACGCAACACAATTACAGCTTTAACCATCTCTCAAAAAAATAAAAAGAAAAAACAAACAAATAAATAAAAGATGGGGCTTAACAGAGCATTCCATAGTGCAAAAATTTTCTATCATGACAAAAACATACCACATCAATCAACTCTCTTTTACCCAATTTAAATAATAAAAAGAAAAAAAAGCTTCAAAAATCAAAACATGAGAACGAAATGCATGCCTCACCAAGTGAAGCCCTCATCTAGGCATACACATGCCTCACCAAGTGAAGCCCTCATCTAGGCATACACATCTAACATTTGCTTGATAATCATTTCTGTCATTTCTGATAATTTTGGAAAGGTTTCAAAGGTGGATATATTAGAATTAGCATTCTATTGATGTTGGATACACTTAAGTGACATGAGATGAGACAAACCTGTTTTGAATCATCTAACAAAACCTTCTTAAAAACTCCAAAGGGCAGGACAACTGATGTTGGAATTCCTATCAAGGAAGGCACTTTTCCTTTTAGATATGAAAGTTTATCTGAATACCATCCCTGATTTTCCATATGCACATAGATTAACTCCAAAATGCCATACCGATGAAAGAAATAAAGAAGTGGAAGGGAAAATAGATCTTCAAAAAACCATTCCTTATATTTTACAAGACTAACCATTTAACTGGTGAATTTATGAGTTGGTATAGCATATCTACCTGCTTTCTGATCAGAGTTAGGGACGGTGAAGATCCATCTTCTTTCAAATTTGTTGAGCTTGCATCAGAGAGTTCACTTTCCTCAATCTCACTATTGTTAAGACAAATGGATAAGGATCCGTTCTGTATTCATGTAGGGTAGGGATCAAAAAGAGCTCAGGTCTAGGTCTTACTTTGCAGGCTGACTTCGATAGACCTTGCATCCAAACTTATATATATCACCCAATACAACATACTACTATAAGAAAGTTTAAAGTATTGTCCAAAACTTGTATATATCACCCAATACAAACTGGTATCGGCCTGATACAGTCCCAAAACAGAGCAATACGACCCTATAACGATATGATACACTAAAACCAATTGTTAAACCTTATAAGAGTATAAGACAGATTTCACATACAACTAAAAAGATATTTAAATAGTAGAGTGGAAACATAACTCTACTATTTTCGAAAAGAAAACAGAGCAATCTTATTTTACTGAAGAAAAAGTCCACTGCATTTCCAAATCGACATGCACCCAACTCTGCATTTTCATAATTCTATAATAATACAAACCCAATTTCATTGTTCCATGACGAACAATCCTAATTCACTTCCTACAACAGATTATAGACAATATTAACAAAAGCTCCAAAATTCTCTTAAAAAATAGAAAAAATCTACATTAAAAAAGACCCACTTTCCATTTACTTCCAATATCAAAAAAGAAAATAAAAAACAAAGAAAATAGAAAACAAGCCCAAAGACAGAAATGGGTTCTTTTATAGAAAAAGGAAAGCACCTACAGTAAAATCAGTAGAAAAGGAAACCCATTTCATAAAAATCAAAAAGGAAAAAGACCCAATTGAGAAAAACTGCAACTTTACCAGAAAGAGAGCTTCTAGAGGCTGAAACTCTAGGAGATTTCCTTCTTAACTATTTATTTGTTGGGCCACCTATTGAAGCGTTAGGATTGTTCCATCTGGGAGATTATTAGTGCAGGCCATCTGTAGAGTGGACCATGGGCTGCACCTGTAAAAACTGAAAGCCAAACAGTACCATACAAATGTTCAGCCTATGCATTGTATAATTTCTCTTGGTATCTCTGTGTACAGTTGTTACTGGTCCTAAGCATTTTTCTCTATCGAACAAAAAATAAAATAAAAAGATTGGACAAAAGTAACAAATGGAAAAAATGACAGGAAGGATCCATTAAAACAATGGGAAAGAGTTCCCTGTATAAAGGCAGTTCTATGGACCTGTTCCCTAGCCAATGAAATGTCCATACAAATTTTCTTGGAATTTGACTATATACAATCTCCTATTTCATGAACAAAATTACAAAACATTCAAAATTTAAGATAGCTTCCAAGAAGGATAGCACTTTTCAATGCCAAAGTAATAGTATTCCTACAGTCCTTGTCCATCCTACATATGCATGATGATCCATCCATCCAACAATCCTACTTGAAGAAAAAAAAAAAAAAAACCTGGGGCGCATCTCATCATTGGTCTGGTACTGGATGTAGATTTTCCCTTGGGAAAGATGCCTAATATTTACACCGATTTGGTAGTTGAGAATCGAGATATTAACAGTCAACAAATTAATGCGACTTGTGAGGTGTAACAACAAAGTTGCATGTGTGATATGAAGTCCAACCACTATTATGCAACAAGAGCTGCGAAGATATAATTGCTAAATATTTAGGCAGAACATTTACAAGAAAGGATGGGATAGTTCATGAGCATGGATTACA
This sequence comes from Magnolia kwangsiensis, assembly GCA_037074715.1. Classification (NCBI taxonomy): domain Eukaryota; kingdom Viridiplantae; phylum Streptophyta; class Magnoliopsida; order Magnoliales; family Magnoliaceae; genus Magnolia; species Magnolia kwangsiensis. The sequence goes on along the minus strand of CM073576.1, from coordinate 102,331,070 downwards.
CTTGACATTTACCTATATTTTCTCAAAACAGGGGAAGCACATCAATTAAAATACTTAACAAAGAAAGAAAGAACTACAATTCATCAAGCAGAATGTCACATGAATTTTCTCTGAATGTAATGGTATGTTTCATGTGCCATTTAGGAATGGTATGCAACATTAAAGAACTTCATCATCTCTGAAAAAATATTTTTATTTTCCTTTGATAAGTATGAATAGAAAATTATAATAGTAATAAGAAAAGGAGAAAGAAATTTTGAAGTTAGATGCAAGATCGAAGCAAATAATGTTTTGTTTCAGAAAGATAATATTTTCAGAAAGCACAAGTTCGCCAACAAGAGGAGAAACAGTCAACTCATGAAATGACAATCCTTGCAGTTATGGAATCTTGAGTTGCATTCATGAATCCATCCATTGCTAAGTTCAAAAAACACAAGCCATAACCAAAAGGAGCATTTGGATGATACTCCACCAGCGACAAGGAGAGTGCATACATACTCACCTGTCTAGCAATTCTACTAATTGAATCAAGGGTCCTTGCTTGCTCATCTGCTGCTCCATATAGAAATACAGGGAATGCATGATTTGTATAAGGAACATTAGCAAGTGGAATAAAAAGTTTGAAGAACTGTCTGGGAAAGCAAACTATGATTAGCAAAACTTGAGAAATTGTTGAGAAATTGTGTATGGACAATCGGAATCTTGAAGAACAGTATGGGAAAGCAAACTACGAATATTTCCTATGTTTGCTCCACCTTTACCCATCACTTTACCCACTGCATGGGCCAGGATGAAAATCTCCAGGGTTGAAGGCAGTTTGTACAAATGAAAATATACAAAGAGCAGGCTCAGATAAAAATTAAAATACCCAAATAACCAGCCTGAAGCGGAGGCAAAACTCTAAGATATGAAATATAAACCCTCCATATGGCTTTGAATAATATGAAGGAATAGATCCATAGTCATTCTCCCCAACCTTCATTTAAAGGAAAAAAAAAAGGAGATGAGTTACCTAAGCAGGGAAAGATGTTGCATTTTTGAATGCAAGAACCTTCATTTAAAGTAAAAAAAGAAAAGAAAAAGGATATAAGTAACTGAGGAGGGAAGACGCTGCATTTTTGAATGCATGAACCTTCATTTTTTTTCCCTTCCTACATCCACAATCAGTACAAGAAGGAAAGAAGGGGAAATAACTTTAAACATTTTCTATTTTACAGTTATCATAAGCATGTCTCTGTCCTACCTGCTTGCAATGCACTTAAAACTGGTCACACCCACACACACATGGAAGCCACTTGGAAGCTACAATGTATATCAAATTTAATCAAACAAAAAGGCAAGAAGACAAGAAAAAGATGAATGACTGTTTTAACAAGAAAACAAATGCTTTCAATTCTCGGGGGATTATCTTATTTAATCGTAACAGAGGAAAAGTGCAAAGACGATCATCACATTTTATTAATTCCAAATTCATTTACATCCTCTAATCTCCCTTGATTCTAAGATACATTCATTTAAATATGTATAAACATTAAAACATTAAGTTCAAATAGCAAATTCGACAGCATTTCAGCTTGAATTTCAATCTTCTCCAAGGACTTAGGAGGAATTGCAGATTAATCAATCTTTCTTTAGAGAAATGAAGATTTTGACAGTATTCTGGCGCTATTTCGATCATCTCCTAAGACTTAGGAGGAATGTGCGCTTTAGCGGATTATTCCCCTTTGTACTTGAACAGAAGGACTTGAACAGCGGATTATTTCGGCAACATGTCGACTCCTAAGGTTTATAGACTGCAGAGCAGCCAGTTTGCCCGGATCCATGCAAAGGATATCCTTTACGTGGCCCAACGTAAAGTCCCTTTAGACAGCTGCTCTCACCTTCGGTCTTCTCTTCTTGCTTCACTTGTTCTCTGAAATCTTCGAACAACCAACCCTTGATCAAGGAAGGAAAGGGGTATTTATAGGCATTTCACACGTGCAAAACTCCATCCTTAGCGATGTGGTACACAATCACCAAATCATTTATACTCACTAAGGTAATGCGATACCCTTTGCGGTGGACGGGGCAAAGGACATTGTTTGCGCGGTCCCACGCAAATCATAACGTTTGCATGGACTTGCGCAAAGTCCTATATAATGCATTTGATGAACTCTTCTTCCAACTCCCTTTCTCAGTCTTTTGATCTTCATTTGTTTCCATTCTTCTCTTATTTTACTCCTCAACAGATGCCCCCTTGATCCGTTCTTTGTTTTCTTCAGAATCAATGGAAAGGATCAATGAAATTCCCCCTTTTTTGAGGTTGACCCGTGTACCGTACTCGACCGAAGACCCTATAAATAGCCCAAAGACCTTGTTATTTGATCAAATCTCCTTTGTGCTTGCAAAATTTTATCCAAGTCATTCCTCTCCGCGCAATCGATATACTTTTCGTGGTACCGCGCAACCCGTGTTGCTGTGAAAAATTTTCTCCAAGTCCCTTTCGCTCCGCATAAAGCACCCGTCTGTTACTTAGCAATTTCTTGTTTCTCTCTCCCTTTCAAACTCTTTCTAAACACTTAGTGGCCATTTCTTCCCTCTTCCTCCTTTCCTTTACACCCCTTCTCTGATTTCCCCCAGACTCTAAACACTATTTCCACAATGTCTCGTACCAAGTGAACCTTTCGTCTTGTTGATTCACCTACTGAACAACCTTCTCATCCTGACTTGCCTGATCCATCTTCTTTTTGCCCTTCCCCCTCTTTTGATCAACCTCCTGCTAAATGAACAAAAACTACCGCCAAGACTCCTTCGTACTTTAAAGATCCTGTTCTACCCACTTTCGACTTTACTGATCGCATTGAATCTCTACCATCCCCTATCCATCGTGCAATAACACTGGGAAGCCTTAAATGTCCTCCTAGGCATGGCAGAGACTATGATTGGGACGAATGGTTGAAAACCATTGCCTACATTCGCACCAACAGTCAAAGGCCACCTCCTCGGGAAGACACTCCTACTTCTCATTCAAAGAAGGTTCGCCGAAACAGGGTGAAAAAATTCGAAGAAAAAATTGCTGAACATAAGAAGAAGAGACTCCAAAACTCATGGGACTCGGTATGAGTCATCGAGGGTATCATGAAGTTTAATAACCCCCACTCGGAAGGCATGACAATAATTTCCATCAAAGTCTACCACCACCAGTCTATGCTCGACTGTGAACCAAAGGACCATGTTCAAGGCGAAAGACTGATGTACACTGAGTCATGGGCAACGAGAGAACCGTGTATCCTTGAAAGGATAATACAGACGAAAAAGCCACGGCAAAAGATCAATAAAATCTATCCCATGATTTTCCTTGGGCCTTTTCATAACCCTCATGATCTTTTTCCTTCTCATTTTTATGAGACCATCTGCCAACGCTTCCGAGATCGCACTCAACTTTGGGAACCAGAAGACTTCCGCACCAAAGGTCCATTAATTGCTTGACGTTATTAATCTGACTGGGTAGAAGCTATCTTGCTGAAGCATGCAGGCACACTTGCCAAAATTGGTCTTTACGATGCTATAGAAGTCACATCCAAACACTTCTATAAAGAACCCAACGTGTTAAAAGGTTTCATCGAATATTGGTCACCAACTACCAACTCTTTCCACCTTCCATATGGTGAAATGAGTGTAACACTCTGGGACCTCCATCGTATCGCCAGTCTTCCCATAACGAGCAAATTCTATGACGAATTCATCCCCTCCAACAGAGAACTAGCTTTCATTTCTTCTCCTAATCGCAGGCCTTCCATATCTGAAACCACTATTGAGCTTTTCAAGGAGATGGGGAAATTCTCCAATATTCACAAGCTTTCCCCTTTGCAATGGCTTGCGCATTTCTCTAGATCCCTCAAATATTTATGAACCCATGACTCAACTCTTTTCTCTTTTCTTCTTTTTTAGAAATTTCAGCATATACATATTCTCCTTTTATAGATTTCATGATTGTCACTCTGAGGAGTTAACACGGCTCCGTGATGCAATGAAGGAAAGAGCAGAGTATAGTTCATTTGGGGAACTTGCGGCTTTCTTAGCTTATTGGATAAGCCTTGTTGTACTCCCCAGCTCCAAATGGGAAGACGCTATTCGCCCTACGGTTTTCATTGTAACTGGTGCCTTGGCAAAAGGCCACAGATATTCTCTCGCTCCTCCGGTATTATGTTCCATTTATAGAGCCCTTGGGGAGATAGCCACCCACATAAAGGATCCTACTCTTGGAACTTCATCAGCATACACTTCTTGGCATTATATCACAGGTTGGCTAGGAGTCTACTTCCCCTGGACTTTCGAAGTGTCTAAAAAAGGATATGTTCATCCTGTACATCTTCCACTTTGGTTCTTTCAGCCAAGGGCTATGGCCAAGAGGGCATATGACTGGGTTGTTCATAAGATCCAGGACACTGATTAGATAGATTTCTTTCAATTTCGTCTTCACCGCTACATCGAGGATACAGATATGGTGGATCAAGGAACACTCACCTCAGCAGAAAGGGTGTTCTTTCTTTCTCTTCGTTCTTGCAGTCTACCTCTCTGGGAAGGGACAGAATTCTGGCGAGAGCCCTATTATCCCAGCCGTTTTGCTAGCCAATTTGGTTACGATCAAACCGTACCAAAAGATTGCGGACTGGTCACCCGAAAGATGCGTTGTTACAACACGGGCCCTCTCAACTAGGCCATGATATGGAAGCAACTTTTGAATGTCCATGTTGATTCATCCTTCATAATTTCTAGTTGCGAGCACGTAGTTTGTACCTCATACAACTGGATGCGATGGTGGGATCATCAGTCATATCTGGTCACCAAATGGTTACCCGTGGATTCTTCTTTCTTCATCCACCTAGGTTGAAAGGCAAGCTAGAGAGCGGGATCGGCTTTATCCCAGAGAAGAGTCACGCATCACATAGCAGAGAAATTTGTAGAAAAATATCACTAGAAGAACCCATCCGTGAGATAAAACCCATTAATACTTTAGACGGCTGGTTTGCTCATGGGGTCCTAAGAGAATTTGAGCAAGCTCCTCGTGACTCCACGTATCGAGCTACGGATGATATTGCAGGTACATCTTCTCCTCTTCTAGCAGAGATTGTAGTGGTTTAAGATGAACCAACTCATGATGCATCGGCGCTTCCTTTACAACCCACTCGCCCCAGTTCATCATCTCCGATGACTAGATCAAGGGCGCATTCGCAAGCTTCACCACACGTCTCTCCCGAAGGAACGGGACAAGTGTCTGTCTCTCCTCTAATCCAAGAACCTGCCCCAGAGATCAGTCGGGCTGCTTCCTCCAAGGGAAAGCAAATTGCTACTGAAGAAATTGACAAGGAATTTTTGAAGGATGAAAGCTCGGCCTCGTCATTAGAGAATACTGCCTCTTCACAACATGAAGATAATGAAGATGGTGAAAGCAGCAAAGACACGGATGACGATTTTGAAGAAAGAGAAGTTGATATTGACGGAGAAGAGGGAGCAATTCCAGAAGGCACTGAAACAGAACACCCTGCAACCTCTGAAGCTCTCCTTAGCGCTAGAATTCCTGCCAAATCTCCTATAACTGTAGAAGAAGAAGAGGAACCTTTAGATTACAACGAATATGGATACTCACCAAGTAAAGGGAATTTAACTTTCACATATCTATCTATTTTCTTATCAATTATTTATTTAGAATTATTATGTTTCTCCTTTTTTTTAGGTGCTCATGTCGTTAATATTGAGATAGGTGAAATTTCTCCTTCAAATCCCCCTGCAACTACATCAGCGATTTCACCGAGAATTCCTTTAAATCCATTAGTGGCACCCAGAACAGTAGCTCGTGAGATTGTATTTCCGACTGAAAACATGGACTTGCCGACTTCGACCACCAGGGACTCAAGTACGGAGGCCAGGGCGCCTTCCCTTGCAGATATAGTAGGGACTAGTCCTTCTGTGATTCGAGGAGCCTCTCTTCTTGCTAATCGTGTCCTGACAACGAGTACATGCGGATGCACACATATTAGCTTATTTTATTCAAAGCACTATATAACCTTCTATTGATATCTCTTTATACTTTCTCCCTCTGTGCTATAGGAACCCCTCCTCGCAGTGGGGCAGCCAGCTCCGACTCGGTAGCCACTACATCTGAGCTCTCATCCTTTGTAAAAATCCCCACTCACAAGATGCTCTTGATGAGGAATTCTTTGTCAGCAATAATCCATATCTTTAAAGATCCTGAACAATGGTCGGACTTGGATCTTGCTATTGAGATCTTGGAGAGTTCTGCAAGGATGGCCAGAATTAATATATCTTCTTTGCAAGATTCTCTTCTCAGATTCCGTGATTCAGTAATTTCTTTGGCGTCGGCGAAAAATGTTGCAATTCCACCCGAAATCTTGGAATATGGACAGCGATTGGCTACGTCATAAGAACAAGCTTCTTTGATTACTTCCTCCATTTCTAAGCTCGAGAAAGAATACTCAATTCTTCAGGATTAATTAAAGGTTTATACTGATGAAAGAGCGATTATTCATGATCGCATTACTGCTCTGAAAGAAGAAATCTCTCAGCTGGAGTTGAAGAATCATGAGAAGGAATCATCCATCCAGGATATTGAGGAGAAGTTGCGAGCTAATATTCAATCTGTTAATGCAGAAAAATCCATACTACTATAAAGTAGAGAAGTAATTACATCTTTGGAGAGTAAGCTAGCCGGTCTTCCTGAACAGGTAAAGATTATTCTTGAAGAAAAATTGAAGCATGATGCAGCTCAAACACAATTAAAAGAAGATTTGTGAAAATATATGGAGGCAGTGGGAATGGCAGAGGAACTTTAAGCATGAATTTTCCGTTCATATGTTTTTTTGAACAAGTAATTTATTTGACTTTCGATAGATGTATTTATGACAGCATTTTGAGATATTCCCCTTTTTGCTGAAGCATTATCATATCTCATATCATCGTAATCTTATTTGTCTATTCATACTATCGTATCGCATATCATTGCGATTGTATTTATGATAGTAAATTTTAACCTTTTATGTAGGTTAGTGCGGGATTTCCTATGTGGGTATTTAAGTTGGCGGTACTACATTTCAATTTAGTCAGTTACACATAGTTTAAGCTCATGAGTAGTGGAGCACACACACAGTTTAAGCTCTTGAGTAGTGGAGCTGGTCTTATGTGATAGTCTCCGTAACTCTCAAGAGTTCACTGGAGTTCTCACTGCCTAGTGAGTTCACAGGCCACGATCCATCAGAGGGGCCCAGTGAAGCTATCGGGGCAGTGAACTCGGTTGGATTTATGCACAGGGTTGGCTGCGGTAACTCTCTAGAGTTCACAGAGCTCGCAAGGCTACCTTTGGGGTACCAAATCCATGGTTGCCAGTCCATCGATGAGTAGGTTTAAGCCCTTCCTCATGAGTTAGTACCGGAATCGAACCACAAATCTAGGGAGTCTTATGCATGGTTGGCATGGTGCTCACACTGCGCCCCTTATTTCCTTCATTTACAAGAGCGAGCCCATTCACGGGAGGGCATTTTCCTCCGTTCCCCGTGACGCTGCCAGGCAACTATACAGACGGCATGGGAGTTACGCGTGACTACCCATTTACTTTTTAGCCTTTTAGGCATATTAGTCGTAGGCTTCATCAGCTGCCCACATGGGCGGGTACGATAGCCTTCACGGGCTTTTTAGGGCCACTGACTTCTCGTCCGCTTGCCCGAATGGCAAAAATAATAGGACTTATGCATAGCTGGCCGGCTCTTTTTTGATCGATCCTTCCAGGGCTTGATCCTTTTAGAGCTTTTAGCCCTTCTTTTAGGGCATAATAAATTTTGATTTGGCTCTTGGCTCTTCCATGATATTTCTTTCCTTTTTAGGATTTCAGCCCTTTTAGGATTTTGACCCTTTGAGGTTTTAGCTTGGCTAGACTGCCTTGGATGATTGTAGGCTTTATGCGTAGTTAGCCGTATAGGCTTGGCTAGGCTATCCTGTCGTGCCTCGTAAGGCAATAATAATTGTAATCATCGTTATCGCCAAGATGATAAACATGTTTGACTGAGATCATCGTTACTCCTAATAATATCTTCAAGAAGATTTTCATGATGATACTCGCCAAACTTTGCCACTTGCAAGACTCATCTGGTGATGGCGATGATCGCTTTCATTCAAAATACTTGCTAAATGTAGTCAATATCCTCATGAATTTCTTCTTCATAGATTCTCTTAACATATGGACATGATCCCATTCCTTCTTGTCCCCTTTTGATATAGAATCATTATGTTGATAATATTCTGGATCAAAATCAGTTGCTTCTTTTTAAGGGTAATATCTTTTGATAAAACGAGCATTGACCGGTATACTGATACCTTTCCCATCTTGATCGATGATTTTATATGCTCCATTGGAATAGACTTCATTTATTAGAAATGACCCATCCCATCTGGGGTCGAATTTGTCCCCTGTTCGGCGTGTGACACTATAGGTCTTTTCAACATTAACACCATATCTCCTTTTTTGAAAGAGCGGTGTTTAACTTGTTTATCAAAGGCAGCCAATATCCTGGCTTGATATGATTGCAATCACTGTTGTGCGACCAGACGTCCCTCATCAAGCAGATCCAACTCTTTCAGCCTTATTTTAGCATTCTCATCATCTGTTATGGACTGATGTACCGCCACTCTGAGCGATGCCACTTGTATTTTGATTGGGATAACTGCCTCCACACCATAGATTAATGAGTACAGTGTTGCCCCTATTTTCGTGCGCTGAGTAGTCCTGTATGCCCATAACGCTTCTTGCAACTTTTCATCCTAATCACGCCTGTTGCCAGTGACCGTCTTCTTTAGTATTTTGATGATCGTTTTATTAAACGCCTCTGCTAGCCCATTGGCTGGGGGATAGTAAGGTGTTGAAAACGAGTGATGATGCTGAATTTCTGGCACAGCTTTTCCATGCCTCTATTTTTAAAGGGAGTGCCATTATTAGTAACGATTTTCTTTGGAATACCATGACGGTATATTATGGCATGCTGGATAAAATTGACCACGTCCTTTTCTTTAACGTTGCGTAAAGCAACTGCTTCAGTCCATTTGGAGAAATAATCCATTGCTGCCAGAATATATTGCTTTCCTCTGGATGAAGGCGGGTTTATAGGACCGATTACATCTAGTCCCCAAGCGAAGAAGGGCCAAGAGGCAACAGACTGGTGCAAGTCTTCTGGGGGAACATGTATAACGTCTCCATGAATTTGGCATTCGTGGCACTGCTTTGCATAATCTATTGCATCTTTGAACATGGTGGGCCAATAATAACCCATCCGATGTATTTTGTGGAATAAATTTTGACCCGCCTGATGTGCCCCACATTCCCCAGAGTGTGCTTCCCGCAATACTTGCCTTGCTTCTTGCTCGTCTAAACAGCGTAACAACATTCCATTGTAAGATTTTTTATATAATACTTCGCTGCATATGATGAATCTAACCGATCGCTGTTTGATTTGCTACTTCGTTGCCTGATCCTCCTGCAGGATATCAAATCTGAGGTAATCAACAAAAGGTTGACGCCAATCATCTGTTGTTATTTATAGGCATGATATAGGAAGCCTTTCAACTGTTTCTTCTATGATCTCTGAAGATGGTAAGAATCTTTTTTCTTCTAAAGTTACTTGAAGAGCACTCCTGTTAGGGCAGGACAGGGCGGCTGCTAGGCTAGCCAAAACATCCACTTTTGCATTTTCAGACTGCGGTATATGCTTAATTTCTACATGACAAAACCATTCTAATAATTATTGCGCCTTTTGATAATAGGGAAAGAGTTCTTGCTTTCTTATTTTGAACTCGGTTGTCAATTGATTTATAATTAATTTAGAGTCTCCAAAGATATGCAGCATTCTTATTTTCATCTGCTGAGCTATTTTCATCCCAATGATGAGGGCCTTATATTCATCCTCATTGTTTATGCATGCGGTACCGATTGTGAAGGAGTATGGTAACAAGTCACCTTAAAGAGTAATGAATATCACCCCTGCCCCCGCTCCTGATGCCTATGCAGCGCCGTCGAAATACATCTGCCACGGCCTTTGTGCTTCGGCTAGCATAACGTGCTCATCTGGAAAGTCATCAGTGATAGGTTCACAATCTTCCATGGGGTGTGCTGCAAGGAAATCCGCCACCGCTTGTCCTTTCACTACTTTGGCTGATTTATAAGTAATGGTGTATTCTGAAAACAACAGCATCCATTTAACCAGTCTCCCTAACAACATTGGCCTTGTCATTAAAAACTTGATCGGGTCTGCTCTTGAGATTAGAGTTATGTTATGAAAGAGACAATAATGCCTCAAGTTTTGGACTGCGAATATTAACGCCAGACACTCTTTCTCGATCAGAGAATAATTGCATTCGGCTCCCATCAATGTTCAACTTAAGTAATAAAGAGCGGCTTCCTTCCTAGCTTTATTTACTTGAGCCAGCAAAGCACCTAAGGAATTTTCAGCCGCAGATATGTATAAAATAAGTGGTTTTCCTTTTATCGGGGCCGTTAATACCGGCGGTTGCTTCAATAATCTCTTTATTGAGTCGAATGCGTTCTGACAAGCTTGATCCCATACGAAGTTTGCATCCTTTTTCATCAGATGTGAGAATGGTTGGAATCTACCTGCCAGATTTGAAATAAAATAACGAATGTATGCCAGTTTTCCTTGCAAACTTTTCAATTCTTTTAAGGTCATCGGTGGCGGCATATTTTGAATAACTTTAACTTTCTCTGGATCGATTTCGATACCCCTGTGCCATACAATCAAACCAAGGAACTTTCCCGAAGACACTCCGAATGCACATTTGGCTGGATTCATCTTTAATTATTTCCTTTGTAATCAACAGAAAACCGATTCTAAGTGTTCGCGATGCTCCTGATGATCTCCTGATCTAACCACCAAGTCATCAACATAACACTCGACATGTTTATGCGTCATGTCTTGGGATATATTTTGCATTGCTCTTTGGTACGTCGCCCCAGCATTTTTGAGACCGAACGACATGACCTTATAGCAATAAATTCCTAGCGGCGTTCTGAATGTTGTTGCTTCCTCATCTTCGGGTGCCATTCTAATCTGGTTGTACCCTACATAGCCATCCATGAAAGACATAACCGCATATTGAGTTGTACTATCAATCAGCAACTCTGTTATTGGGAGAGGAAAATCATCCTTCGGACAAGCCTCATTCAGGTCCTTGAAGTCAATGCACACTCTGATTTGTCCATTTTTCTTTTTTACCGAGACAATGTTCGATATCCACTTGGGATACTTAACTTCTCGAATGAACCCAACTTTGATTAGCTTGCTGACCTCTTCTTCAATTAATGGAATTAAGTCTGGATGAAATAGCCTTTATGCCTGTTTAGCCGGCCTTTTCTCTTTGGAGATATTTAATTGGTGCATTGCTACAGAGGGTTCCAAACCTGGCATTTCCGCATACGTCCAAGCAAAGACGTCCTTATTTTCTTTGAGCAGTTGGAAATATTTCTCAGATTCTTGCTCAGAGTTACTGCTACTGATAAATGTATTCTGGGGCTCTTTTTCTGTACCCAAATTTATTTCCTTCAGGCCGTCTATCGTCGGTTGCCCCCATCTTTTATCTGCTTCGGCACTGTCTCAGGATACTTAACCGCCTCAGGATCTTCTTCCGCTACCTGCGTGACTGTAATCATATTTATTGACGCCTCTGCTCCTAATCCTTGAAAATTTCTTTGCTTTTCCTGCTCAACCCCAAGAGGATTTGAATTCCCTTCCCATGATTTAGTCTGGTGGGTTTGCTACAATCAAAACCCATGTTTCTCATGATTTGCTTACTCATGGAACTGTACTTTTTCAGATTTTACGATGTTAGCTTACCGCAGTATACATTGCTCGCGCTATCCTTTCTTGCTTTCGTCTTTACTGCAGTTTTGAACTCTATCGGCTCGGGATGCTTAGTACTAACCTTGACTTGAAATCTTCCTAGGCCAGCTAAAAATGGCCTACACCTTTCATCATTGGGTAATGACATTGTATAATTAGATTGCAGAATTCTTAACTGCTCTGGCGATAATAGTGTTAATGGTAGCTGCCCAGGTTATCTTAGGTGCTTTGGTACAAAATAGAACTTCTTCCTTACTTCCGCCATCTCAGAAGATTTTACCCTTTCTTCTCGAGCCTTATCTATTTAAGCGTCTTTCGAGACTTTTCTTTCATTACTATGTCTCACCTCCTCAGAGAACCCTTTATAATAACTGGCATCTGCAAAGAAAGATTCGACTTCCGTATATGGTTTTGCATCAGCCATCACCTTACACTGTACCCCGTCCTTGCAATACTTGAAGCATTGATGCAAAGTAGAGGGTATTATGCTATATTGATGTATCCATGGTCTTCCTAGAAGGAGATTGTACGTCGTTACGACGTTTATAACATGACATACAACATCAGTACTTAATTCTCCCACATCCAGCATCACTGTAATTTTACCCAGCGCACGCTGCCCATCTTGATTGAAGCCCTATATCATCATTCCAATGGGGCGTAGATCAGAACGGCGGTGGCTCAATTTGCCTACCATTAAAAGCAGTAAAAGGTTTACTGCAGACCCATTATCTATCATGATCCTTTTTACCCTTATCTCACAGACATGACCTTCTATCATAAGGGCCCTGTTATGTTCCGTCTCGCTAATCAAATCATCATCGGAGAATGAAATAACTGGCAGACAATCTGCTTGTTCATTATGTCTTTCTTGCTTCATTTCTATCAGCAGAGTTTCTCTGACATTACGATTAGATGATTCCTGTATTAAACTCTGTCGAAACTCTTTTGATAACTTGAGCGCATCATAGATGCTTAAATGTGCCGGTATCCCTTTTAAATGGCTAACTACGTCGTAAGCCACTTTCGCCGTTTCGCCCCGTCCTCTTTTCTATCGTCATTATTCTATTCATTAAAGATTTCTTTCCTTACAATCCCCATTTTCTGCTTTACGGGACTTGCCATCTTCTTCCCTGAGCGCAATGTAAGCATTGCCATATTCTTTACCGACTTTTGACTTTCTTTCCTTCCCATCTCTCGATCTTTTTCTCGAGCTGTAAACATGTTTACTGTTGCTCTTGTATTCCTTTTCTTTCCTTCACCAGTTATTATTTCACCCTTCTCTATCATCTGCTGTATGATGCATTTCAACGTATAGCAATTCTCCGTCGGGTGTCCGACTAGGCGATAATATCGACAAAAATCTCTTTCCCTGGTTTTTGTCACATCTTTCGGGCATTTGGGTTCTGGCAATTCTATGGTGCCGGCCTTTAGCAATTCTTTCATCATAGGAACCATATCTTCCTTGTCGAAGTCGAACCCTTCGTGAGAGTCGAGCATCCTGAACCTTTTTCTATTGTATTTATACTTTGAATGATTCCATCCTTCTTTTTGTCCCAACCTCCTGTCTTTTGAGCCCTTCGTATCCTTGTCTTTCTTATCACGATCGACGGTATTCACAGTCGTCCGACCGGATGTCCTTCTAACAGTCTCGTGATGAAAAGCGGGCATTTTGCGCATCATTAATTCAAATGCGTGAGCTTTGGTGGCCAGGTCACGGAATGTTCGGATATCGGCACTGGTGAGTCCGAACGCGATTCCTGTTTTCATGAAATTCAAACACATCTTTACCTGTTCTGATTCCTCTAGCAACTGTCTGCATGAAGCTCCCAGTGTTTTCCATCTATCGATGAACTTTTCCACTGGCTCTCCTTCTCGTTGTTGTATAGAGGCTGAAATAGCGGTGAAGACCGCTTAAGTTGAAGTAGAGATATGTCAATATATCCTAGAGGGGGTGTGAATAGGACTTTTTAAAGTTTTTATGAATTATTAAAAATTCTTATCACACTAATCCTATTACAGAGTACAGATTAGGATTACTCAAAATTAACTCTACTGGCTTCTAAGCCTGGTAGAGGATCCAATCACAAACTATTTAAAAGACAAACAGTTTATAGATGAGATTGTGATGGGTATGACTGTGTGTGCATAAGATGTGATCATATATAAGGACTTGTAAGGAAATCACATAAATGCAAGACAACATCAATCTCAAACACAGTCATTTTATAGTGGTTCGACGACTTGTCTACTACACTCCCGGCTTCCACACTTAACCCTTGAGTGATCGGATTTCACTAAGGAGGTTTCCCATGGTTCACCTCAAACCTCAGGTTTTAAATCAGGTTCACCTTCAACCTTTACAGAAGTTTCTACTCGGTTCACTTCAAACCCTGGAGTTTTGCTGGCGTACTCCTAACCAGATGTTTATGCCCACACAGGACAAGGGTCCACACAACGCACCCGGAGGTTTCTACTCGGTTCACCTCTGACCCTGGAGTTTTGCTGGCATACTCCTAACCAGATGTTTATGCTCTCCACAGCGCAAGGGTCCACACAACGCACCCCGCACGTACACTCCCGTCGGAGGCCTCCTTCGAGGACTTCAAATGGTGAGCAACACTTAAAACCCAATCGTAAAAAGGAATGATCACAAGTGTCCTCTGGACTCTTAGTACTTACAGATAAGTTGATGAGTCCCTTTCAGCACAGTGATGAAGACCTTCTACTTGTTGATGAAGAGTCTTCAGCTCCCTTGATCCGCAAAACAAAGATGTATCTATACTGGGCTTAGGTTGGGTAAAGGTTATGATGGAATACCATTCTAAAGATTTTCCTATAAGGAAGATAGAGTGGTTCCCATCATCTATGCATTCAAGGCATCCTAGCTTAATGATATGTCATTAAAGTAGTAGCTGAAGGATCCTTGAATGCGGAAGTTCATTCCCCAATCCACTCTATGAAATATCAATGATGAGGGTGGATTGGAGGATGAAAAACACGAGAGAAGCCTTGAAGAATTTCAGGTTCTACAGATATGATCGGGGAAGCAGTCGATGTCATGGGAATTTGTATATCGATCATATCGGAGACCTTGTCGATGGGATCGATAAATCATATAGATTTACCCATAAGCTTGTTGGACGATTTATGTCCTAACTCAATCCAATCGACTAGGTCTCGATATAATCGATATATGAATATCGATTTATCGACTGACACCCCGATCATCATAAAACAACAACATGAAATTCATGCTGATGACAATATGCGCCCACAATCGATATGATCGACTGACTTCCGATATGATCGATATTTGAGTTCAGATTGTATCGGACAGACATCGATATATCAAAGCATATGTTAGTTTTCTTTAAAAAAATAGGGGCATTGGAAAGCAATCTGTTGATTATATCGATCCTCTTCAGATATGATCGATATTCGAATATCGATGATATCGACTCTCAAGTCGATAATCGATAAATCGTCCAGATGATTGTTTTGATTGATAGACGCTTTCTGTCCTCACTCGATTGTATCGATTGAGATGCCGAGGACATCGACAGAGCTGGTCGATCATATCGAAGGGGTAGTCGATATAACCGACAGTGTAAGAAAAACTTTACTGATTTTCCTTTTTGATAAAAATCTTTCTTACACTGAAACCCTAAGATGTTCTAATTATTTTTAAGGGTTTAATCACCTGGTGTTTTGAGACATGGGATGTGAGGCTATGATTTACCTTTTGGTGAGCTTCCACACATCCAGTTGAGGTAGACGCTTGACTTGATCTTCTTGTTAGGCGCTGTTGTCCGACTGACTCAACTTACAATGTAATTGACAAACAATGGCACGTAGTAGGTGTACTTTCAATCTCTCCCTTTGTCAATTACGTGACAAAATACCCAAAACACCCTAGGAATATATCTAAACAGATACATCCTAAATTGTGTGTACATGTTTTAACACAATTTTACAAATTCTAAACTCCCATGTACACACCCAATAAACTTCTCCCCCATAATTCAAAAAATCCCCCTTTCTTGTTGCGGCTGATCCCCCTAACACCTGCAACACAGATATACAATTTCTGATCGGGGTGTTTGAATTGTTCTCCCCCTTTTTGTCAGTCATTGGCAAAGGTATTAGACGTGATATTGACTGAAGATTGAAGCATATGGGAGAACCATAGATAGATAGATGTATATAAATGAAGACATCAATGAAGACATTGTAAAGCATACATCAAAGAAGACACAGTATGAAGTTAATAGATAAGCATGCAGACAATAACCTTAAGACTGCAATAAACCAGGGAGAAATGCAAATGGCAAAAGTAAAAGATCTAGATTAAGCCATATGTATAAGCAGCCTAAGATTGGCAGAAATATTCAATGCTGCCCCAGAAAACATCAATTTAAACCAAAAAAAAATAAAATAAATAAACTAGTATTTTTAGCCCAACCATGGGCACATTCATCCAAAAAGAAAACAGTTAAAAAGTAGAAACTGTCATACACACCACTGAAAGCGTAGAACATCCAAAAAGATACTGATGTTCACACGCAAAATTAAGAGTAAGGTGTGCATGATAGCATGTATGAATCTGGCATCAGGGAGCAGAATGAGATGGCATCGTGTCGTCCCGTCGGCACGTCAGTAGGTCCACCAATTGTTGGACCGTGCTCTGAACTCCTTGAACCATTCTTTCTAGAATAGTAAGACGCTCCTTTACTGAGTGCATGTCCTTCTGAATGGCCCCAATCCTGTCCAGTTTAAGCCTTTTACCATACCCAGCAGTTGATGTGGACGGAGCACCATCTGGTCCAAGAGGTGCATCATTAGCTATTGCATCTCCTTCCATGGGATCACCACCTTCTCCTCCTTCCGCTTCAGCATGAATTTCTTCCTCAGTTTCCTCCTTGTGTTCATGTAATCTCAGATCCATTTTTTGAATATTTTTCTTGTCGAAAACTTTGAGGAGGAAAACTGGATCAGTTGAAGAAGGAAAGCCAATGCTCTGACAGATTTTACTAACAATCCAGGGATATGACAGATGAAAATCTCTGGACGTGTGTATCGCATTGACAAAATGATTTATAATCAAGGTTGGAAGGCAGATATTCGTCCCGGTTGCAACAGAGTAGACTATCATCACCATAAGACTTGTTAGATCGGATCGGTTCGTGCTTCTTGGGTACAGATGAGTGGTGAAGATCCCATGCATGACTCTGAATCGGGGCTCCATATACCTAGCTTTCAGGGCATTCCCTTGATGCCATGGGATATCTCGGTTATGGCATAGGTATTTGGTTATTTTGGAGCGCACATCTGGAAAGTCAAGATCTCAGTTTAGAAGGCCTCCTGGAACCATTTATAGATTGAGAATCTGTGCTATGGTGGCAGGAGTGATGAATACATCATCACCATCCATGGAAACTAAGAAGGAAGGAGGATCAGCCACCGGGGAATGACATGTAGCAAAGAAGTTACGTGTTCTTTCCAGTTGGCATGGTCCACCAAAATCCAGGATGGGTAGCCAACCAATTGCAGCAAACAGAGGTTCTAAGTTGTAAGATGTTAAAAACTCCCTGTCTACTTTTCTCTCAAAGATCAACTTTCGATTGGCATATTTTGGTGGCTGTTGGACAGTAGGAGGAGGAGGCACTGGTTGAGATGGTTCAGGGATTTCTATTTGGGACCCACCGCGTCGTGATCTTTGCCGTGTGGGGGTCCCTCTGTCCGGGATCCTTGCTCTCTCCCTTGAAGCAAGGACCTTTAGTCGAGTTCCTCTTGAAGAATCCCCCGGACCGGATGCCACATTTTTGTCCTTTCCCATGTGAAAGAAAAGGCTATTTGAAATATTGGGAAAATGATAAAAAGAAATCCTGACAAACCAAGAGAAAAAAATTCTGATGATGGAAGAATATTACCTGGTTTGTGGTGAGATTTGGCTGGTCCGACCTGGCTTAGGATGATTGGTCGAGAGGATCGGACAGAGAAGACAATCGAATCGCCCTTTGAAAAACCCCTTTTTCTGTTCTGCTCGCTTTTATTGGGCGCCATTTGTCGATCATATCGGCCGACATATCGATTGTATCGAGAGGTTGTCGGTCGATTCTATTGAGGCTACCCTCGATGTTATCCATGGGCACACGACTTTTCACATTCTGAACAACCGTCGATTGTATCGATCATCCGTCGATAAAATTGAAGAAGACAATCACTTGCATTGAAAGTATGTGCTTTTCAGAATTTTCCTAATTTTGACCCGCTATTGTATATTTCTTGACTTAATCAATTTGTGTCAAAAAATTGCACATGTACTGTACAAATATAAACATGATAATGTTTATATATAAAAATTAGAGGTCTCCAGCCTCATATGTAACTTTGAGAATTTAGCAAAAATTGCATCATTTCACCAATTATCCAGATTTCGATGCAAAATATGAACGTGTTCTTACACTCTCAATAATTCAGGGTATAGAGTTCAGTTTTTCTTTCACTCTCCATCTTGAGACAGAAGTTTTTGCTATAGTGACTTTTGTTATCTCACCAACTTGATCCAGTGATTTTTCCATTCTGTCTTCCATTTTGGGTGATGAATGGGTATTTTGCATTACTCTGGTTAGATTAAGTTTATCAGTGTGAATTTGACCAGGGTTATAAGAAGTTGTCTTTAAGCATTCAAACTTGTAATGTCCCATATCACCACACAAATGAAAAACTGGAGAATTTCTTGTATTGCTCCCTAAAGCAACAAATTTTTCATTTTGATTTTCTCATACCCTAGGCCACTCTTTTCTTTTCTAGGCCTTCCTATCCCTAACATTCTTTCAAGTTTTTCACCACTCTGAGAAAACTTATAGTTTATCTCAGTAAATTTTTTGGAATTTTCTAAGTCAATACAAAGTGAGTGGTTCTCATTTTTGAGTTTTGCATTATCATCTTTTAGCAGTTCAGCTTTGTTCATAAGTTTTGATAATTCTCCTCTTAGGGATAGGTTTTCTTTTTCTAATTGATCATTATCTGTGAGATATTGTTGCAAATCATTGGACAAATGTATGTTTATTTCTATGGTTCTATCCAAGTCTTTTTGCAACACTTTCTTTTTGTTTTCAGTCATGCTAATTTTCTTAAGGATGTGGATGCTATGAATGTATAGTGGATTATAAGCATCCTGCAATTCATTTAGCTCTTTATCTTCTTCTTCCTTAATTTCCTCATTGTCAGATGAAAATGATTCAGTGGCTTGTTGTTCTTCTTTTCTTTCAGATTCCATGGGAATAATTGGAGTGGTGGAGACCATAAGAATTTTCAAAGGTTTCTGATCTCCATCACTTCCTGAGTCACTGTTTTCTGAATTTGACTCCTCCGTATCATCCCATGTGGCAGCCATCGCCTTGCCCTTGGTTTTTTAGTTTGGGCATTCGGTAGATAGGTGTCCATACTCATGACAGGCATAACACTATGGTTCTCTATTTCTTTTTCCAAATTTACCTGCTAAAGGTTTGTCATCCACCTTTCTACCTTTAGAGGGGCGGCCGCGATTCCTTTGAAAGAATCTTTTGAATCTTTGTGCCAGCAGAGCCACTTCCTTATCTTCATCTTCCCTTTCACTCTCACTGTCCTCATGTTTTGGTTTCTTGGAGGTTTTTAGGACAGTGTTTTTGGATTTTTGGAGTTGTGTGAAGTGTAGTTCAAAGGTTTGTAGGGAACCTTCTAGTTCTTCTACTTTCATTTCATCAATATTCCTACACTCCTCAATTGTTGTTACCTTGGGATTGAAGCGTTCCGATAAGGATCTTAAGATTTTTCTACATATTTTAGGTGCCGGAACCTTCTCTCCCAATCCACCCATGGAGTTACAAATAATGTTTAATTTGGTGTAAAACTCCATAAATGTCTCATGCTCTTCCATCCTGAGATTTTCAAACAGTGAAGTTAAGAGTTGTAGTTTAGATCTCTTCACAGTGCTTATGCCTTCATGAGTTGTTTCCAGTAAATCCCATGCTTCCTTAGATATACCACACATACTTATTTGATTGAAAATATCTTGGGACACGGCACAGTAGATGGCGTTCATTGCTTTTGCTTCAACATTTCACTGTTCTTTGTCAAACGCCGTCCACTTCTCATTAGGTTTGGGTTTAGTGATTGTGGTTTCATCTTCAAGTACAATTTGTTCGGATGGTATCACGTATCCTTTTTCAACTGCATCTCAAACTTCATGATCCAAAGATCTCAGGAAATAGTGCATTCTAGCCTTCCAGTACGCATAATTTGATCCATCAAATACTGGAGGTCTAGTGACAGATGAGACCTCTCCTTTGACCATATTTCTACTTCAATTAAGATCACTCTCTAGGCGGTGAAGCCCTTAAAGAGAGACCCGCTTTGATACCAATTGAAATAGTGGTGAAGATCGCTTAAGTTGAAGTAGAGATATATCAATATATCCTAGGGGGGGGGGGGGGGGGGGGGGGGGGGGGTGAATAGGACTTTTTAAAGTTTTTATAAATTATTAAAAATCCTTATCACACTAATCCTATTACAGAGTATAGATTAGGATTACTCAAAATTAACTCTACTGGCTTCCAAGCCTGGTAGAGGATCCAATCACAAACTATTTAAAAGACAAACAGTTTATAGATGAGATTGTGATGGATATGACTGTGTGTGCATAAGATGTGATCATATATAAGGACTTGTAAGGCAATCACATAAATGTAAGACAACATCAATCTCAAACACAATCATTTTATAGTGGGACGACGACTTGTCTACTCCACTCCCGGCTTTCACACACAACCCTTGAATGACCGGATTTCACTAAGGAGGTTTCTCATGGTTCACCTCAAACTTAAGGTTTTAAATCAGGTTCACCTTCAACCTTTACAGAGGTTTCTACTCAGTTCACTTCAAACCCTGGAGTTTTGCTGGCGTACTCCTAACCAGATGTTTATGCCCACACAGGACAAGGGTCCACACAACGCACCCGGAGGTTTCTACTCGGTTCACCTCTAACCCTGGAGTTTTACTGGCGTACTCCTAACCAGATGTTTATGCTCTCCACAGCGCAAGGGTCCACACACCGCACCCAGCACGTACACTCCCGTCGAAGGCCTCCTTCGAGGACTTCAAATGGTGAGCAACACTTAAAACCCAATTGTAAAAAGGAATGATCACAAGTGTCCTCTGGACTCTTAGTACTTACAGATAAGTTGATGAGTCCCTTTCAGCACAGTGATGAAGACCTTCTACTTGTTGATGAAGAGTCTTCAGCTCCCTTGATCCGCAAAACAAAGATGTATCTATACTGGGCTTAGGTTGGGTAAAGGTTATGATGGAATACCTTTCTAAAGATTTTCCTATAAGGAAGATAGAGTGGTTCCCATCATCTATGCATTCAAGGCATCCTAGCTTAATGATATGTCATTAAAGTAGTAGCTGAAGGATCCTTGAATGCGGAAGTTCATTCCCCAATCCACTCTATGAAATATCAATGATGAGGGTGGATTGGAGGATGAAAAACACGAGAGAAGCCTTGAAGAATTTCAGGTTCTACAGATATGATCGGGGAAGCAGTCGATGTCATGGGAATTTGTATATCGATCATATCGGAGACCTTGTCGATGGGATCGATAAATCGTATAGATTTATCCATAAGCTTGTTGGACGATTTATGTCCTAACTCAATCCAATCGACTAGGTCTTGATATAATCGATATATGAATATCGATTTATCGACTGACACCCCGATCATCATAAAACAACAATATGAAATTCATGCTGATGAGAATATGCGCCCACAATCGATATGATCGACTGACTTCCGATATGATCGATATTTGAGTTCAGATTGTATCGGACAGACGTCGATATATCAAAGCATATGTTAGTTTTCTTTTGAAAAATAGGGGTGTTGGAAAGCAATCTGTTGATTATATCGATCCTCTTCAGATATGATCGATATTCGAATATCGATGATATCGACTCTCAAGTCGATATATCGATAAATCGTCCAGATGATTGTTTTGATTAATAGACGCTTTCTGTCCTCACTCGATTGTATCGATTGAGATGCCGAGGACATCGACAGAGCTGGTCGATCATATCGAAGGGGTAATCGATATAACTGACAGTGTAAGAAAAACTTTACTGATTTTTCTTTTTGATAAAAACCTTTCTTACACTGAAACCCTAAGATGTTCTAATTATTTTTAAGGGTTTAATCACCTGGTGTTTTGGGACATGGGATGTGAGGCTATGATTTACCTTTTGGTGAGCTTCCACACATCCAGTTGAGGTAGACACTTGACTTGATCTTCTTGTTAGGCGCTGTTGTCCGACTGACTCAACTTACACTGTAATTGACAAATAATGGCACATAGTAGGTGTACTTTCAATCTCTCCCTTTGTCAATTACGTGACAAAATACCCAAAACACCCTAGGAATATATCTAAACAGATACATCCTAAATTGTGTGTAAATGTTTTAACACAATTTTACAAATTCTAAACTCCCATGTACACACCCAATAAACTTCTCCCCCATAATTCAAAAAATCCCCCTTTCTTGTTGCGGCTGATCCCCCTAACACCTGCAACACAGATATACAATTTCCGCTCGGGGTTTTTGAATTGTTCTCCCCCTTTTTGTCAGTCATTGGCAAAGGTATTAGACGTGATATTGACTGAAGATTGAAGCATATGGGAGAACCATAGATAGATAGATGTATATAAATGAAGACATCAATGAAGACAGTGTAAAGCATACATCAAAGAAGACACAGTATGAAGTTAATAGATAAGCATGCAGACAATAACCTTAAGACTGCAATAAACCAGGGAGAAATGCAAATGGCAGAAGTAAAAGATCTAGATTAAGCCATATGTATAAGCAGCCCAAGATTGGCAGAAATATTCAATGCTGCCCCAGAAAACAGCAATTTAAACCAAAAAAAATAAAATAAATAAACTAGTATTTTTAGCCCAACCATGGGCACATTCATCCAAAAAGAAAACAGTTAAAAAGTAGAAACTGTCATACACACCACTGAAAGCGTAGAACATCCAAAAAGATACTGATGTTCACACGCAAAATTAAGAGTAAGGTGTGCATGATAGCATGTATGAATCTGGCATCAGGGAGCAGAATGAGATGACATCGTGTCGTCCCGTCGGCACGTCAGTAGGTCCACCAATTGTTGGACCGTGCTCTGAACTCCTTGAACCATTCTTTCTAGAATAGTAAGACGCTCCTTTACTGAGTGCATGTCCTTCTGAATGGCCCCAATCCTGTCCAGTTTAAGCCTTTTACCATACCCAGCAGTTGATGTGGACGGAGCACCATCTGGTCCAAGAGGTGCATCATTAGCTATTGCATCTCCTTCCATGGGATCACCACCTTCTCCTCCTTCCGCTTCAGCATGAATTTCTTCCTCAGTTTCCTCCTTGTATTCATGTAATCTCAGATCTATTTTTTGAAAATTTTTCTTGTCGAAAACTTTGAGGGGGAAAACTGGATCAGTTGAAGAAGGAAAGCCAATGCTCTGACAGATTTTACTAACAATCCAGGGATATGACAGATGAAAATCTCTGGACGTGTGTATCGCATTGACAAAATGATTTATAATCAAGGTTGGAAGGCAGATATTCGTCTCGGTTGCAACAGAGTAGACTATCATCACCATAAGACTTGTTAGATCAGACCGGTTCGTGTTTCTTGGGTACAGATTTGTGGTGAAGATCCCATGCATGACTATGAACCGGGGCTCCATATACCTAGCTTTCAGGGCATTCCCTTGATGCCATGGGATATCTCGGTTATGGCATAGGTATTTGGTTATTTTGGAGCGCACATCTGGAAAGTCAAGATCCCAGTTTAGAAGGCCTCCTGGAACCATTTATAGATTGAGAATCTGTGCTATGGTGGCAGGAGTGATGAATACATCATCACCATCCATGGAAACCAAGAAGGAAGGAGGATCAGCCACCGGGGAATGACATGTAGCAAAGAAGTTACGTGTTCTTTCCAGTTGGCATGGTCCACCAAAATCCAGGATGGGTAGCCAACCAATTGCAGCAAACAGAGGTTCTAAGTTGTAAGATGTTAAAAACTCCCTGTCTACTTTTCTCTCAAAGATCAACTTTCGATTGGCATATTTTGATGGCTGTTGGACAGTAGGAGGAGGAGGCACTGGTTGAGATGGTTCAGGGATTTCTATTTGGGACCCACCGCGTCGTGATCTTTGCCGTGTGGGGGTCCCTCTGTCCGGGATCCTTGCTCTCTCCCTTGAAGCAAGGACCTTTAGTCGAGTTCCTCTTGAAGAATCCCCCGGACCGGATGCCACATTTTTGTCCTTTCCCATGTGAAAGAAAAGGCTATTTGAAATATTGGGAAAATGATAAAAAGAAATCCTGACAAACCAAGAGAAAAAAATTCTGATGATGGAAGAATATTACATGGTTTGTGGTGAGATTTGGCTGGTCCGACCTGGCTTAGGATGATTGGTCGAGAGGATCGGACAGAGAAGACAATCGAATCGCCCTTTGAAAAACCCCTTTTTCTGTTCTGCTCGCTTTTATTGGGCGCCATTTGTCGATCATATCGGCCGACATATCGATTGTATTGAGAGGTTGTCGGTCGATTCTATTGAGGCTACCCTCGATGTTATCCATGGGCACACGACTTTTCACATTCTGAACAACCGTCGATTGTATCGATCATCCGTCGATAAAATTGAAGAAGACAATCACTTGCATTGAAAGTATGTGCTTTTCAGAATTTTCCTAATTTTGACCCGCTATTGTATATTTCTTGACTTAATCAATTTGTGTCAAAAAATTGCACATGTACTGTACAAATATAAACATGATAATGTTTATATATAAAAATTAGAGGTCTCCAACCTCATATGTAACTTTGAGAATTTAGCAAAAATTGCATCATTTCACCAATTATCCAGATTTCGATGCAAAATATGAACGTGTTCTTATACTCTCAATAATTCAGGGTATAGAGTTCAGTTTTTCTTTCACTCTCCATCTTGAGACAGAAGTTTTTGCTATGGTGACTTTTGTTATCTCACCAACTTGATCCAGTGATTTTTCCATTCTGTCTTCCATTTTGGGTGATGAATGGGTATTTTGCATTACTCTGGTCAGATTAAGTTTATCAGTGTGAATTTGACCAGGGTTATAAGAAGTTGTCTTTAAGCATTCAAACTTGTAATGTCCCATATCACCACACAAATGACAAACTGGAGAATTTCTTGTATTACTACCTGAAGCAACAAATTTTCCAGTTTTCATTTTGATTTTCTCATACCCTAGCCCACTCTAATCTTTTCTAGGCCTTCCTATCCCTAACATTCTTTCAAGTTTTTCACCACTCTGAGAAAACTTATAGTTTATCTCGGCAAATTTTTTGAAATTTTCTAAGTCAATACAAAGTGAGTGGTTCTCATTTTTGAGTTTTGCATTATCATCTTTTAGCAGTTCAGCTTTGTTCATAAGTTTTGATAATTCTCCTTTTAGGGATAGGTTTTCTTTTTCTAATTGATCATTATCTGTGAGATATTGTTGCAAATCATTCGACAAATGTATGTTTATTTCTATGGTTCTATCTAAGTCTTTTTGCAACACTTTCTTTTTATTTTCAGTCATGCCAATTTTCTTAACAATGTGGATGCTATGAATGTAGAGTTGATTATAAGCATCCTGCAATTCATTTAGCTCTTTATCTTCTTCTTCCTCAATTTCCTCATTGTCAGATGAAAATGATTCAGTGGCTTGTTGTTCTTCTTTTCGTTCAGATTCCATGGGAATAATTGGAGTGGTGGGGACCATAAGAATTTTCAAAGGTTTCTGATCTCCATCACTTCCTGAGTCACTGTTTTCTGAATTTGACTCTTTCGTATCATCCCATGTGGCAGCCATCGCCTTGCCCTTGGTTTTTTAGTTTGGGCATTCGGTAGATAGGTGTCCATACTCATGACAGGCATAACACTGTGGTTCTCTATTTCTTTTCCCAAATTTACCTGTTAAAGGTTTGTCATCCACCTTTCTACCTTTAGAGGGGCGGCCGCGATTCCTTCGAAAGAATCTTTTGAATCTTTGTGCCAGCAGAGCCACTTCCTCATCTTCATCTTCCTTTTCACTCTCACTGTCCTCATGTTTTGGTTTCTTGGAGGTTTTTAGGACAGTGTTTTTGGATTTTTGGAGTTGTGTGAAGTGTAGTTCAAAGGTTTGTAGGGAACCTTCTAGTTCTTCTACTTTCATTTCATCAATATTCCTACACTCCTCAATTGTTGTTACCTTGGGATTGAAGCGTTCCGATAAGGATCTTAAGATTTTTCTACATATTTTAGGTGCCGGAACCTTCTCTCCCAATCCACCCATGGAGTTACAAATAATGTTTAATTTGGTGTAAAACTCCATAAATGTCTCATGCTCTTCCATCCTGAGATTTTCAAACAGTGAAGTTAAGAGTTGTAGTTTAGATCTCTTCACAGTGCTTGTGCCTTCATGAGTTGTTTCCAGTAAATCCCATGCTTCCTTAGATGTCCCACACATACTTATTTGATTGAAAATATCTTGGGACACGGCACAGTAGATGGCGTTCATTGCTTTTGCTTCAACATTTCACTGTTCTTTGTCAAACGCCGTCCACTTCTCATTAGGTTTGGGTTTAGTGATTGTGGTTTCATCTTCAAGTACAATTTGTTCGGATGGTACCACGTATCCTTTTTCAACTGCATCTCAAACTTCATGATCCAAAGATCTCAGGAAGTAGTGCATTCTAGCCTTCCTGTACGCATAATTTGATCCATCAAATACTGGAGGTTTAGTGACAGATGAGACCTCTCCTTTGACCATATTTCTACTTCAATTAAGATCACTCTCTAGGCGGTGAAGCCCTTAAAGAGAGACCCGCTTTGATACCAATTGAAATAGCGGTGAAGATCGCTTAAGTTGAAGTAGAGATATGTCAATATATCCTGGGGAGGGGGGGGGGGTGAATAGGACTTTTTAAAGTTTTTATGAATTATTAAAAATCCTTATCACACTAATCCTATTACAGAGTATAGATTAGGATTACTCAAAATTAACTCTACTGACTTCCAAGCCTGGTAGAGGATCCAATCACAAACTATTTAAAAGACAAACAGTTTCTAGATGAGATTGTGATGGATATGATTGTGTGTGCATAAGATGTGATCATATATAAGGACTTGTAAGGCAATCACATAAATGTAAGACAACATCAATCTCAAACACAGTCATTTTATAGTGGTTCGACGATTTGTCTACTCCACTCCCGGCTTCCACACTCAACCCTTGAGTGTCCGAATTTCACTAAGGAGGTTTCCCATGGTTCATCTCAAACCTAAGCTTTTAAATAAGGTTCACTTTCAACCTTTATAGAGGTTTCTACTCGGTTCACCTCAAACCCTGGAGTTTTGCTGGCGTACTCTGAACCAGATGTTTATGCCCACATGGGACAAGGGTCCACACAACGCACCCGGAGGTTTCTACTCGGTTCACCTCTAACCCTGGAGTTTTGCTGGCGTACTCCTAACCAGATATTTATGCTCTTCACAGAGCAAGAGTCCACACAACGCACCCCACATGTACACTCCCGTCGGAGGCCTCCTTCGAGGACTTCAAATGGTGAGCAACACTTAAAACCCAATCGTAAAAAAGAATGATCACAAGTGTCCTCTGGACTCTTAGTACTTACAAATAAGTTGATGAGTCTCTTTCAGCATAGTGATGAAGACCTTCTACTTGTTGATGAAGAGTCTTCAGCTCCCTTGATCCGCAACACAAAGATGTATCTATACTGGGCATAGGTTGGGTCAAGGTTATGATGGAATACCAATCTAAAGATTTTCCTATAAGGAAGATAGAGTGGTTCCCATCATCTATGCATTCAAGGCATCCCAGCTTAATGATATGTCATTAAAGTAGTAGCTGAAGGATCCTTGAATGCAGAAGTTCATTCCCCAATCCACTTTATGAAATATTAATGATGAGGGTGGATTGGAGGATGAACTTCCGGATAGAAAGGGCTTAAGGTAAATGATAGGAAGGTTAAAACTCACAAAAGCACTCTCTACTTTCTCTGCCAACAATAAAGACAACTCTCTCTATTTATAGGCAAAAGGTTCCAACGGATATAAACGGTCATATTTATGACAGAGTTTGATATCATCGAGAAGTCATCGATATGATTGAGCGTATACTCTTGATTGTATCGGCAGACCTCTCGATGATAAAAAACTCAATGTCATTTCACTTTTGGAAACCTTCCGCCAACTGGTCGATGGGATCGAGACACACATCGATGTTATCGGATTTCGAACTTCGATTCAATCGAGTGATAGTTCGATCTATCGACAGGTGAAAAACACGAGAGAAGCCTTGAAGAATTTCAGGTTCTACAGATATGATCGGGAAAGCAGTCGATGTCATCGGAATTTGTACATCGATCATATCGGAGACCTTGTCGATGGGATCGATAAATCGTATAGATTTATCTATAAGCTTGTTGGACGATTTATGTCCTGACTCGATCCAATCGACTAGGTCTTGATATAATCGATATATGAATGTCAATTTATCGACTAGAACCCCGATCATCATAAAATAACAACCTGAAATTCATGCTGGTGAGAATATGCGCCCACAATCGATATGATCGACTGACTTCCGATATGATCGATATTTGAGTGCAGATTGTATCGGACAGACATCGATATATCGAAGCATATGTTAGTTTTCTTTAAAAAAATAGGGGCGCCGAAAAGCAGTCTGTCGATTATATCGATCCTCTTCAGATATGATCGATATTCGAATATCGATGATATCGACTCTCAAGTCAATATATCGATAAATCGTCCAGATGATTGTTTTGATTGATAGACGCTTTCTGTCCTCACTCGATTGTATCGATTGAGATGCCGAGGACATCGACAGAGCTGGTCGATCATATCGAAGGGGTAATCGATATAATCGACAGTTTAAGAAAAACTTTACTGATTTTTCTTTTTGATAAAAAGCTTTCTTACATTGAAACCCTAAGATGTTCTAATTATTTTTAAGGATTTAATCACCTAGTGTTTTGGGACATGGGATGTGAGGCTATAATTTACCTTTTGGTGAGCTTCTACACATCCAGTTGAGGCGGACGCTTAACTTGATCTTCTTGTTAGGCACTGTTATCCGACTGACTCAACTTACAACGTAATTGACAAACAAGGGCACGTAGTAGGTGCACTTTCAGAGGCTAACTCCGTGATGCTGACATCGCGTTCCGACGAGAAGAAATTTGACATAAAAGCATCTTGCATTTGCTCTGAAGTCCGCATCGATCCAGGAGTCAGGCTAGAATACCACCGGAATGCTTTATGGGTTAGCAACGACCCGAACAGTCTCAGGCAGTATTGTGGTACTGTGGAAAAAATCCCCATACTTGTAATGAAGTGCATCAGATGTTCTTTCGGTAATCCTTCCCCATTAAATTTTTAAAAATCTGGATGCTTGAAATTGGCCGAAAATGGAACATCTTCCACTTCTCTCAGATACGACGTTCGGTATCTGAAACGGCCAGTATTTTCCCGCTCCCTTTCTGTTCTCACGATTTCTTCAATGACCTGTCTTATGTCATCATGTGTTATGGCTCTAGCTACTAGAACAGATTCTCATGATCCGATTCCTTGTGGACGAGGACCCTCTTGTTGACTTCCTTGCCCATTTGTTGCCCCCATCATCGGTGGAGCCGCTATTTGGGCTACATTATGCGCCAAAGTAGCTAAAGCTTCTCTGAGGTTTCAGCACTCCTCCATTAACGCTCTTTGTGCTTCGGCCATCTGGTTGACACTATCTTCTGTCGTTGGCATGTTTTCCTGATTAGTCTTGGCCATATGCACCGTGGCTTCTTTACTGCTTGCTGAAGCTGTTGTTGGGGTAAAATGAGAGTATGTTGATGCAGCGGGGCTTGTAAAGAGGGGAAAGATCTGAGTCTCATTCAACTTCTGTGTGCTTTCTGTGTTGCTGATTGATCGGGGTGACAAAGTCTTCGACAAACTTTCCTCGGCTGGCACAGGCGTTGGTGAACTTATTAACAGCGTCTTACCTTCTGCTCTTTTTCCCACTTGTTCCTTGGAGCGACCAGCGCCAAAAAATCATGCGACGCAAACTATGGGCCTGTCTGCTTAGGGTATATTGCAGGAGGAGCGATCTCAAGGTTCTTCCTGATTGTACTGCGCATTATCGGTCCTTTGGTCTTTGGCAAAGATGGGTTCGCTTTATGGTTCCTCATATTCCTTACTTTTGTCTTGTGTGACAGGACCATGGTCCAGTCTCTGTCACTTTCCTGCGATTGAGGTGAAACGGATATGACTCCAGCGGTCATTCGAGTCACTGTATTCTTGCCAATGGGATGTAGACTCCTACACTCTGGGGCGCTAGTTGGCGCGTATTCCACTATGAATCCCATGGGGGTGAAGTGAAAATTCACTTTTCTCGTAAAGTTACCCATCAGTTGTATGCTGTAGTCGAACTTGAGTACCTTTGGTAATGAAACACACGTGAAGTTAGTATATGAAGGGTTAATTATGAACAATCTTAGAGATGAAGGGGAGGATGTTCCCACTGAGAGTCGCCATTTTGACGTATGGTAGACGCCAAAAGGTGACAGTCGCGTTTACACTTTTTCCAAATGTTAATGTTAAGTAAGATAATAAAGAGTCCCCAGCAGAGTTGCCATTTTGTTTTAACAAGAAAACAAATGCGTTTCAATTCTCGGGGGATTATCTTATTTAATCGTAATAGAGGAAAAGTGCAAGGGTGATCATCACATTTTATTAATTCCAAGTTCATTTACATCCTCTAATCTCCCTTGATTCTAAGATACATTCATTTAAATATGTATAAACATTAAAACATTAAGTTCAAATAGCAAATTCGGCAGCATTTCAACCTGAATTTCAATCTTCTCCAAGGACTTAGGAGGAATTACAGATTGAATCAATCCTTCTTTAGGAAAATAAAGATTTCGACAGCATTCTGGCGCTGTTTCGATCATCTCCTAAGACTTAGGAGGAATGTGCGCTTCAGCAGATTATTCCCCTTTGTACTTGAACAGAAGGACTTGAACAGCGGATTATTTCGGCAGCATGTCGACTCCTAAGCTTTATAGACTATAGAGAAGCTAGTTTGCATAGGCGCCCAGCTTAAAGTCCCTTTGGACAGCTGCTCTCACCTTCGGTCTTCTCTTCTTGCTTCACTTGTTCTCTAAAATCTTCGAATAACCAACCCTTGATCAAGGAAGGAAAGGGGTATTTATAGGCATTTCACACGTGCAAAAATCCATCCTTAGCGATGTGGGACACAATCACCAAATCATTTATACTCGCCAAGGTAATGCGATACCCTTTACGGCGGACTGCGTAAAGGACATTTTTTGCGCGGTCCCGCGTAAATCATAACGTTTGCGTGGACCTGCGCAAAGTCCTTTATAATGCATTTGATGAACTCTTCTTCCAACTCCCTTTCTCAGTCTTTTTATCTTCATTTGTTTCCATTCTTCTCTTATTTTACTCCTCAACAATGACTCACCTGGAAGTCCAACTATTTTGGAAGCACTACAAAGTTTTCTCTTACTGCCACGAGTTTAGAATATGAGTAGAGCTTCGCCTAAGGAAAAGTAAATAAATGACCTTTACCCGAGCGCTAATCGACGCCCCCATTTTAATTAGCGCCGCTAATTAGCCAAATACATCATCAGCTAATCCTGCTTTTGTTGTAGTGAACACACATGACGTCCATTTCCCTGCCCCACCCATATGCTATTGTCCTTTAGCTTCTTGGATGGAGATAGTTTAACATTGATTTCACTCATCTTCACTGTATGCTGGAGAAAACAAAAGGTGGGCTCCATCTCTTTCTCTAATCTGTATCTCAGACAAAAGGTAAGAGACAAAATAAGGCAGGGATAGAAAGAGCCCAGATCCTCAATTTGCCCAATCTCTCATGGATGGCCCATTTCCTTTTCCTCACCCTACCAATTATGCCAATTCTGCTTATCTAAGGCACATGTTTGGTGAGATCCCATGCAAATTAACTCTATAGTCACATTCTTTGATGCATAAAAGCAGATATGTTTGTGCATAAATGCACATGCATATATATCAAATCTTTCAAACTAGCATGAATAAATGCATCATCCAACTACGGATAGTATAACATAGCAATCTTATAGGGGCATGCCCACCTCAAGTCCATCTTCATTGTTTATCGAGTCCTCAAGTCCATTCATTTGTAAAGAAAATGAGTTTGCAGGAACAGGTGGGAAGTGCAGTGGAAGAATAGGGAGATTGGCCTGGTAAAATGTCAATAAAAACACGTACCTTAGTACACCCTTTCATAGTTTTATAACAGGGACTTCCTTAGCTCCACTTACATATGCATTGCTTACCCTAAATCATTCAATGCAATTGAAGGACATATCAAACAATGCATCTTAACCATTGGGCCACAACAACTGGAAGGAGAAGTTACTAAGATACCTTGACAAATGAATCCAACTCTTATCCATCACTATGTTCCTCGGCTACTTCGACAAGTTAGTTGAAATATAACGTCAGCCCGACAAAGCTTCCTAGTAGAGATTATAATGAAACAAGCACCATTATTGCTCACCCCACAAGCAACGACGATTTAGGCATCTAATAGAATCTCTAATGGTATCTTTAACTAACTAACTAAATCAGTCACTCATCCAAGACTGGATAGATTGTAATATTTTCATGTTCCCATTTAAATGCCCACACTGAAATTCCTACAGCATCTCCCCATGTCTCTCCGAATACGTTGATCTTGCATTTGATTCCCATGTTAGGTATCCACATAATGTGAGGATATTTGACATTAGAAATAAATATAAGAAACGTAACCAGAGAGAAAAGGACAAATACAACGCAGAACTAGCATGTGCATTTAAATCAGGTAACCGAAAGCATTCTAATCTATCCAGCCTTGAATTGTCCAAACTTGGGACAATTTAAGAATTTTTATGCCTCCAAAAGCACACTATATCTATGCGTGGCAACATAAAAATTCTCAAATGGGCAACTGATTGTCCTATTCTTAAACAATTACATAATCAATCACAATTGGCATTCATCATCTAGCTAAATAATAACAAAATGAATTTTAAACTAAAGAAACGAATTTTGTTTTGACAAATTAACCTAGTAATATCTACTACATACTAGTAACGTACAAGCAATATTGGGGCACCATACCATAGGTTGTTTATTATCATTCACCTCTCCAATGCAGTATCAGAGAATTGAACTTCCTGTATTTTATCCTTGCTATTCGAGAGGGCTAAAATGGTTTCAACCTTCTTTCGCACATTAATTCCCATATCCTTTCCATTAGGCTCAACATATTCAAAACCTGAGATATCATGTAGGATTCTACAAAAACCATCAAACCCTCAACATTTTGGTTGATAAATATGGAGATCATTCTTTTTTCACATAAAAGAAAATTTTGGTTGCTGATAAAAGATAATGATAAAAATAGACATGCAAGACATGGAAAGTGGCACTAAAGAGTAGCCATACCTTATAAACATGGCGACAGTTTTGGCCAGTATCAGTCAATCTTGTCCAGAGTGCATTCATAACCATCTGGCATTCAGTGCTGAACATAAAAAAAATGACAATAATTCATGTTTATAACATAAGCAGCATGTCATGCCTCCCAAGAGGAATGTAAAGCTACATGATTAAGCACATTATAGAATTCAAAGAACACAAAAGCTGTGAACATCAGTAAGAAAGCTAATTCCTAGTTCAAAAAAGTACAAGTTAATCCATTTCTCAGTCCTTTTGAAAGATAACTGAGTTTACTAATGAAAGCAATGAACAGTCTTTAAACAAGTGTGAACTTTCATTGATGTGATTTCATGAAAATCAATACCCAACCATCACAAGCTAAATGCCAATTTCGTTCTTCACATGAACTTCTCACAAAAAATTGCCACATTCATAAAAAAATTCCATCAAATCATGATTTAAGCATTCATTGTCTGTAAGGAATTCCAAAATGTCAAGCCCTGTTCTTAAAAATCACAACCTAAATCCATCAGATCATGATTTAAGCATCCACACAAAAACCAACAACAGGTGTCAAATCGAAGGGAATGCCCACCATTAGGCAAAATTGAAGAGGACCATTACCAAAATTAATTAAAATTTGCTACATAAATTTCCATAACAATTGCACAAATTTCCATCTTTAAGAATTTTGAAAAGAGCATGGTGTTTGTCTAACAATTGCCACTATATGAAAGACATTGACAATATGGAGGCCAAATTCAATAGGCAATGAGGCCCTTCTACTATGGAGTTTGTCTTTAAAGATGGCTTAGGCTAAATACAAATATGTTTCTTGGGCCTATCTTGAGCTAAGCATAATTCAAAAACTTGATAACTTGGCTTGAAAGCCTAGTTCATCCATGCATTGGCCTCACCCAATGCACAACTTATACATCCACTGTAAGTGCCAAGTTAGCCAGCAGTGCGGCATATGTTACATGCAAACTGGTGTTTGTCAATTAAGCTTCCAAAACAAGCAGCATAATATTGACAAAGGATAAAGGTTGTTTCCACTTTTTGCTGTTCAAATGGAATTTCAAAACCAAGATGTAGCAACTTGCATTGATAGAGTCCATGTATGAATTTAGTTGGAAATTCAAACATTACACATCCAAACATCCAAAAATAGATCTAATGGGTTTCCACAATAAAATCCTTCAGGATGCATTACTAGATAAGCTCCTTTCTTTTCAGATGTTACGAATCCTACGTAATGTGCATTTGGATGCATATTAAAATGAATTCAAATAATTAGTTGAATAAAGTGATAACCAAATTGCAAGTAACTTTCTTAGCATTCGTATTGAGGAATTGAGCTACAAATTGCTACCACTTTATTTCAAATCTGACTTCAATGAAACACAACTGCAATTTGAGGCTACTTCCTATTATGAAAACTAAAAAGCATAAAAAACATAATTCGGACACCAAAAATATTTTTTTAAAAAAATCACTCCATCTAGCAATCATATTTTCTGTGGAAACACAAATTGGATTATCTGCATACAATGAAACCACCGTGGAAACTTACAACCTTGCTCAAAGTTCAATCACAGGTGTAAAATCTCCATCCATACTAAACAAGCTGCATAATAAGAAAAACCATAATAGCTTATATAACGAAAATACAATATACCCCTTCTTCTTCTTTTTTTTAAGAAAGGTGGGAGCACACTGGCACTCCACTTATAACTCAGTTGATCAAGAACAGTAGCTTATATAACAAAAATACAATATACCCCTTCAAAGATATGTTTTATGAGCTAAGAACTTACATAGAAATTGAGAAAAATGATTTGACTTGGTATACTTGCATTGAATGGCATATTAGGAAAACAAAAATACAATGCACCAAGCCATCTACTGTTCAAACTACCAATCAAAACATCCATCAAACCATTCTATGTAATAACTGTACAATACTAATAGAAGAGAGGAACATATATAGGCAAGATATTGCATAAGCATTTTTGTGGTTTTAGTTTTACCAGCACCACTTTCACCATTAACCAGAATGGGTTTTCTTTTTCCCTCATTAATCATTGCCTTGTTTCCAATGAATCATATCTATAAAAAAGAACATTCTAATGAAGAAACAACATGTTTTATTGCAAAACATGAGTATGATCCTACTTGTAAGCAGCATATGCAACTGCAAAAACATGAGTATGATCCTACCTGTATATTGGCAGAAGTTTTACAACAATTATCCAGAGAGAGAGAGAGAGAGAGAGAGAGAGAGAGAGAGAGAGAGAGAGAGAGAGAGAGAGAGAGAGAGAGATTGTGACCATGATTGAAAAAACCTGCATTTTGTTTTTTGTTTTCTTCAAATCATACTAAAAACATAAGGATTCTCAATCATTCGAGGATGAACGATTGAACATGGCTGCTGTTCTGGAAAAGGCACAATATTTATTTTAAACATGTTGGTAATCCAACCAAAAGAAATAAAACAGTTGAGTTTAAATATCAAAATTCATAATCGGAAGAAATTTCAATAAAGTTGCCAAGTTTTAGGAAGAGTCCAAGAAGTCAAGAACTAAGTATAGTTGTTGGATACAATTTTTATAGAAACAGAGAAGCTGGAGCAATGGGGATTTCAATGTCTCTCTTACAAGAGACCACTTCAATGAAACAAGAACATCAATGTTATGGTAATTCATGAAACTATGACACAAAAGACTACAACTCCACCCATTTCTTGGATATGATGGCTATTAGGCAATTATCATGAATATTAAATAATTCATGGAGGCAACGATAATTTTTTATTACTAAAAATCATGACACCACACATACAACTGAGCCAATTCAAACAAACAAATTGCATTTTAAGGCTATTCTTCTTCAACTTCATATAATGCAATGGAAGATGAAGAAAGAAGAATAGATTAACCCATGTCCACTCTAGTTGAGTCATACGTAGATCCCAACCACACCTCGGGACCTCTGTACCAAAGTGTAACAATCTGAAATGGGAAACAAACATGAAATTGAATGGAAGATTTGCTTGAGATGAGTAATCTAAACCAAATTACATGGGCGGGTTTCTTATTCGCCACTACCTATGCATACGTCATGAGTGTAGCTCTTGAGAGGGATTGTGAAGGCTCTTCCAAGCCCAAGATCTGCAATCTTCAATATGCCTTTCTCTATGTCCACCAAGAGATTTTGAGGCTTCAGATCTCTGTTCCATGCAGTTCCAACGGATCCAGATCAAATTTTTGATATTTTTGTACAATGACATTTATAGAAGGATGGAATTAATGAAATGAAATGAAAACGAAGACGAATGAATAACCAATAAAAGGTAACTTGTGTAGCACTCCATGGCCGTGGCAATGAGCAACTCCATTGCACAATTGATACAAGAAA
The DNA here is from genome assembly GCA_037074715.1 of Magnolia kwangsiensis. Taxonomy (NCBI): domain Eukaryota; kingdom Viridiplantae; phylum Streptophyta; class Magnoliopsida; order Magnoliales; family Magnoliaceae; genus Magnolia; species Magnolia kwangsiensis. The sequence goes on along the minus strand of CM073576.1, from coordinate 102,294,115 downwards.
CTCTGTAAAGAACAAAAATAAATAAATAAATAAAATAAAAATACAGGTAACTCTGTAAAGAACAAAATAGAGAAATTCAAGTAAGATGACATGTTCAAGGCCTGCAAGATCTGGAAATCTTCCTCATGAAAGCAGGAAAAAAAGAGAGAGAAGCTAAAATATAGTGAGAATTAGCAAACAAAATGCAGACATGAAATTGTAAGACTTCTAAAACTGAGGTTTTAATGACATGTATTAACAATTTCTATAACCAAAAGCCAAGAAATGAAGATTTATATTGAAACTTACAAATAAAATTAGGTTTTGAAACCAACAGGGGTTTGGATAAAGGATTGCATTCTAACAAACTGATGTCTACAAAACCTGACAAGGTGGGGGTAAGTTTCCATGCCAGATATCTGAAAACTTGAAACAAATCAATACCTAAGTGGTTGTTTGGATGGTGGTAAATGGTTTAAGTTATAAATGATTTTGTGCAAGTGAGCAAACCACTTGAATAGGCTTATGAGTACAATGGAAATTCATTTCCAACCAATACAAAATTATTTATTTATTCATATTTGTTCAAGGCTGTGAGACCCGACCCGAGTTCGCATGTGTGCATGTGTGTGTGAGTATGCATTTCATCCATCTTGGTCCCGCGGTCCTACCAGTCGAATCCTGGCGACCCGTGACCCTTAGATAGTGTTTGCGATCATCCGTAAGTCTAGTCATGAAGACCCGACTCAGATCGAGTTGAAATGTGTACCATTGCGGCCGCATTCGAGGATGAATTCCAACGCCTTGTCTCATGCATAAATCCGTGTCCATCAAAAGTTATGGGTCGCACCATTTTGGACCCTTAATCATGATATGGGGCCCACTTTACCCATGTGCTCAATTTCCAAGAGTGGGTCCCACCTAGCTCCCTTATCTAAACAAGCTATCATATCTACTCCTAGCCTAAGTAGTAGGTTACCTTCTCTAGAAACCCATCATTAGCCTTGGGTTCTTCCACCATGTGCCATGATTACAACCCTCTTCCCTAGCCTAGAAAATAAATGATTGCTTTGCTATATCCCTCTCTCTCCCTTCTCTCTCCATCATTTTCTCTCCTTCTTTCTCCCTTGCAAAAAAATCTAGCCCCTCTTCCCTCCATTCCAGCCCCTTCTCCTCCTTTTTCTTCTCAATCCCTCCATTGAAAACTATCCCAACTATTAATCCATGTTGCTTGGAGCCTCTAGATGATGGTGATGTAAATTTCAAAGTTGATCTAGGTGGGTGATTTCTTCATCATGTAAATATTTTCTCTCCTCATGTAATCTCTTTCCTCTCTCTCATTTGGATGTGTAGGACCCACCAATTAATGGTGGAGATCTTACACAACCATTTAGATGTGGCCATGAGGCTCACATTGTAAATGCATGTCCATGCATGGAATTCTTTCCTTGATGGACCCCCTGCATGTGGATTTATCGTATTTTTCTAAGTATGATGGGTCATCTAGGCCCTTGCATGTGGCTGGGATGGTATCCCAACCACTTATTTTAAAGATCTAGGCCATGCATCATAAGATCTAGTTGTACAATGTGTTTATATTATTGTTTGTGGTTGTGATTGTGTAGGGACGGCTCAATAGTGGCAGAGCCCTCCCCTGATGGCCGAATGCTCTTCCTTCTCTTTCCTTGGTTAGCAATCTGATGATATTATGTGTGGTCCACTTAGTGGGCCTGGATTGCCCAAAAGAAAAAGCCTAGGAAGAAAGAGACATCTATACTCAACCTACACCATGGTTTAGATGCTTCTTTTTGCCACCTTAAATGTTCTTGTAAGGGTGAAAATTTGAGAGTTTGTTATGAAAAATTGTGGGGCCCACTAGGGTGGGCCATGACACCCAATTTATGGGCCAATCCCTTCCTTAATAGGCCCATAAATTTGTTTTATTCAATGCATGCATCGCTGTCTATAAATTTCTGAACAGATTTTTTGTTGGACTTGGGCTTGAATTTGGGACTGATTAGGGGACCTTTTGTACCCATCAAATATATTTTTCTAAAATTTGAGGATATCATATTGATGTTCTCCTAAATTTCAGCCCCATCCAATCTTGATAGAGGTCCCAAAAGTGTGGTCTAAGTGGGGTGGACAGTCTGGATTTTCTACACTATTCCAGCAACATTCCACCCTAGACAGGTTGGAAATTTGAAATTTATTAAAATATTTTTGTGTGTCTAAAAATTCTAAAAATTTACATGGATGTGGTCCACACATGTTATGAACTACCTGAAAATGTTTAGGGCTAATGGACCCCATTTGGGCATCTAAACGGGTGGTCCAATATAGTGGACTGCCAGAAACATTCTGCTGTGCACTCCAGCAGTATAGTTCCATAAAAAATAAAATTTTAAAAATATTTTTCTCAGAAGGTGGGCCATATTTATGAGCTTCATTTGATTTAGGATTGATTAGGGACCTTGGGTCCAAATTTTAGGAATTTTGGAGGCCCAGAATCTACCCATTTGGATGGCCCAAATTTAGAACAGTTACATTCTAGCAATAGTTCACCCTAGACAGATTATATTCTTAAAATTTATTAAAATACTTTTAAGTGTCTAAAAATTATAAAATAATTATAGGGATATTTTAAACTCATTTTAGGACCTACCTGCAAAATTTTGGAGCCATTGGACTCCTGTACACACTATAGTGGTGGCTGGACTGGCCCACTATAATATAGTGTCCAGATCAGTCTGAGTTTCAGGATAGATTATTTTATTTGAATTAATTAAAATATTTTTGGATGTCCAAAAATTATAAAATTTTATGGGAGTGTGTCCCACTCCTAGAAGGACCACCTTATAAATTTTTAGGGCCATCGGGCCTTTATACCGACCGTGGTGTGGCCTGCAATTTGGACCAGTTTTGGGTCAAATACCCAGGCACACCCTTACCTTGGGTTGCTAGGCCTGCATTCTAATGGCATGGCCCACTTGAAGTAATTGTTGTATATCTTCCTTCTTATCTGGTGGGGCCCACTATGATATATTTGGATCACCATGGATCAATAATCCATCTAAATTAAATAAATTTCTGGACTCCAGCAGGCCCAGGAAATGGGTGGGCTGGAATTTCAGCAAGGGGCCCAAAATTTGCTACATGGTTGATTGTTTAAGAACTATTGTGGCACACCAGATTTGAGAGAGTGTTGCACACACTCTTTGCTTTTTTTTCTTAGATATTTTGGGCTTAATGAGTGCCCCTTGAGGCCCACCTTTGTGGTGATTTTGTGGGCTAGCCTTAACTAGAATTTTTAATAGTTTTATAGGCTCAATGGGCTGGGAACTTCTTTCTTGAGCCCAAGATTGTGAAAGGGCTGACCTTATTGATTTACGAACCCATTGGGCTGTCTATAAGCTGACCATGTGTATTAATGGGCCTTGATGCCCTCATGAAGTGCTTAATTATTGGCTGACTTGCAAAGGCCACGTAAATACATATTGCGAAGGGCCTTGTTAAGTCTTTGTCTGATGAGGCAAGGCCCACCCTGTCGGTATAGGTCTGTAACGCCTGTGAAAAATCCATACTTGGGCTCGAGTACCAACTCGACCCGAAATTTGCGTAGAATTAATTCTTTTAGAAAATATGACTAAGTTAGCTAGCGCAATGCAAGAGTAGCTGGGAAATAGTCCCTGATCACTTTAAATACGTTCTACAAGACCCAAATCGAGTAGAACCAACGACTCTATAATACTCTATAACCTCGGACCAAACTCTACGCAGGTTTGTTCTCTGGACCACTTTGAATCTTTGTATTGGATCTAGACCGTGCGTCGAAAGTCCGATACCTCCTATCTTAGACTGTTAGAACCGCCTAGCTGGACTTGACAATTATTTCAAAAATCAAGTCAAACCGATAATCACAGGCTATTTCATTGAGCCCGGACCGAAGAGAGTGCGAATAGGGACAAAATTGGAATTTCAAATTCAAATCTGGCACACGACTTGATGCATCAGTATTAAGCGTTCTGACCATCAGAATTCAGCTAGATTACACCCTCGGATCAGGAAAAATTTCTATTTTATATCATGTGACTTTCAGCCCTGATCTACGTGCGGTGACCGCTGAACTGAAACTGGCCCGCCACGTCCGATCTGCGAACCCTGCTGGACTGAAAACTTAATACGTGCTAGATCTGGTACGCATGAGCTTAAGTCCGATAGCATTCGGCCAGGGGACCACCAGAAAGCATCTTTTGAATCGAAACAGCCCCGAATTGGATATGCACTAAGTGAACTTTGTACCAGAGCCTATTTTTGGCATTTTTGGGCTTATAAAAGGGGTTGAAACCCTCACTCCTCTCTCCCATCCGAATTTGAGAGAAACCCTAGATTTGGAGGGAGAAAAGGTGAGAGTTTGAGAGAGAGTGTAGAAGGGATTTTTCCAGTCTTCGTGCCGCCTGTTGCACGTGCCTAAGCAACACCTCCTGATCACCAAGCCGGTGATTCTTCCACGTTTTCAGGTATGAAACAACCCTAGAAGTTGCTGATTTAAGGTTTACTAGGATCCATAGCTTTTTAACCAATAAGTCTTGTAAAACAGGTTCTCTTATCGCCGTAGACGAAGCCTATACGCTCCGTTCAAATTTACGCATTCATAAGAGACTAGTTGAGGATTTTAGACGCTTTGATTGACGGTTTCCAATGCTTTCAATGTCGTTTAATAGTAGATTATTGACGGCATCGCCGTTTGACATGTACAACATGTTATCCGTTTCCTGTTTCGTAAATCAACGAAGAATATGAGATTTAGGGCATTTTAGTCATTTGTAGGAAGTACAGATTACATTCATATTTTGCCGATGTGATTGACATGGTTTGTTGTTGCATTAGGAAGTTAGGAATACGTGCATAATTAGTTTGGCGAAGAGATTTGCCTAATTACGCACTTCGGGTCGACATACTATATGTACACCTAAGTGTGTAGTGTATGTGTTTGTATAAATGCTTGTATTAGTATGTATTGAATTAAATGATGTTATGAATTAGTTTGAGATGGATTTCTCAATTTATATGCTGACATAAATTCTTTCCTACATGTTGACTATGTACATGATTCCATACTATGCATGAAATGTATGTGCTTAAAGATTTTCTTAAGTTGAATGTTATAACATGTGTTAACATGCTCACATGATTGTATTTCAATTCCAATACTCCTACATAAATTGCTGATGTGAATCCATAATTGTTTGGGACTAGACTTAGTCCAGGCAGTCGGTAACCGAGCGAATTCGTGGCTGGTTGGTCTTGGCCATGAACAACGCGTCTATGAATGCGAGTCGTGTTTGGAGTTGGCGGCAGTGGTTAGGCCACGCGAAGTGTTTTACGCACTTCATGTCGTTCGACTTGAGATGCGATCACGCTAGTCGAGCCCGTCAAGTAACCCGACTGGCCGATGTATGTTCACCCTGTATGAGTCATAACTGCTTGAACCTAGGGTACTGAACTTACCATTGTAAACCTTGTTAACCATGGTACCTTGATCCACGAAGACTCATGAGCCGAGCATGGTGGTATGGGACACCGTGGTCGAGCTGTCGGCCTACGCTGGGGCCACAAACCTCCCCGTAATGACCGGTGCGCACCTAGTCTCGTGAGCAAATTATGGTAGTATGGGACCCTATATTCTAGCTATCGGCCTACACTGATCAGGCGATGAGTCCTTTGTAGTGACCGCGAGCGTATTCTGAGTCTATGGGAGGCGACGACCCTTCAGTAGCAGTAGAGTACAGTAGGCCTGTATTGATAAGGTGATGGGGGAGCGGTGCAACGAGTGCGAGCAACAGCCCTGACAGCCCTTGCAGCGACCTATGAAATATACATCGTATGAGATTACTAGGAGTGACGACCCTAGACAGGATCTGTGTTAGGATTGATACAAGGGAAGTACCTTAGTTTCCCAATCCTGCTGTTTGAATGGACTAATAACAACTCGAAAATCATATCACCATAACATTGCATGTGCCTGGAAGATGTGGAGCACTCTAGGGAGTGTGGCATGCCGCGGTCGTAAGATGTTGCCGTATGAGGGAGATCGTCGGTGAGGGCATACATCACGTCATGTCATCTTGCATTAACAACAGTATTAGGATTGTCTGATTTACTGCTTTACTATTATCGCATGATTGATTTGTAAACATGCTAATCTTTGCTCTATGATTCCACTGAGTTGATCACTTACTCCCACGTTACGGGATGGTGTTTGCAACACCCACCAGACCCTATTGTAGATGCAGGTGATGCTGAGATCCAGGAGGCAGAGCCAGACTTCGACGAGGACCAGGACGAGTTCTCATACATGCAGTATCATGATGGCTTTGCGTAGGTGACCTGGGTTGATGGGACTTCAGTGAGACTATTTTAAACATTTGATTTTGTTAATGTATATGTATATGAGACTCAGAGATGTATTCATACTTTAGAGACAGATGAGATCTACTTTATTTTTCCTTACAGTGATATATATATTGTTTAGTCCTCCGCTTGCTTTTATCACTGGATCTGAAGTATGAATTGCAGTTTTGGTATACTTTTACTCATGTGAATACTTTAAATCAGACAACATTGAATCATAATCATTTTTGTTGCATAAGTGACGATCTGGAACTCGGGAGTTGAGTTTATACACGACCCCCGATTTTCAGGGTGTTACAAGTTGGTATCAGAGCATGAATAAGAGTATACTGGGCCTGGGTTATGGTCTCGCGACGTACACTGTCACTTCCTTTGACATAGGTGGGTGCGAGAAGGGTCTAGAAACACTTCTAGGATCGCAGATTCGCCGATAGGCGAAGTCTATTTGAATCGATCGCACGATCGAGTTTGTAACGCATCTCGGGTCGTGTAAAGTAACCCGGATAGCTCCTAGGTTGTTGGTGAGTGGGTTGAGACATTCTTTGAGCGATTCTAAACCCATGAATGTGAATCCTTGGGCCGTGGGACAACCACGACCCCTGTATTCAATCGTCAGGGCTTAAAAACCCCGTTTCACCAAAAAACCTCAAAATTCTACCTCCCACCACTTCAATCTTCAATTATTTCTTATTCTTTTTATGTTAGGCATCAAAACTAATGTGAAAATAACATAAAATAATACTTTCATGAAATTTTACAGTGAATAGTAAAATTTTATGAAAAATGGCTATAAAGCCATTTTAACTTCACTTTCTTTAGCAACTAATAGTCTAGATGGATGTACTAGCTCCTTCTACCCCAAAATCATATGCTGCATGATAGGGTTTTATATTTGGGATTACGGATTGGTCCCGGGAAGCCCCGAACACATGTTTAGACCTATATAGGGTAATATACAATGAACCAAGGTGGGGGCCACACATATTTGGGGTCCCTGAGGCAGGGGGGACCTAACCCATGTGGTCCCACCAGCCGGATGCACCACCGGTCGGCGATGCATCGCCGTACAGGTGGGCCCACTTGCTGTAAATTTCGGGCGCACGCCCTTATATGCCCTGTACATTCCCCCCATATGTGTTCCGTCCAAAGAAAACCCCTAAAACTTGCACTTCCTTCACAAACAGCCCTCCCCATAGCTCCATTTTCATTTTCCAGCAACTATCTCCAAAATTCGTGATTCCAAACCACCCCTAGATCCATCCTTGGCTAACAACGACCACCATCCATCATTCCTTTGAAGTTGGCAGTCCTCCCTCTTGAAGATTTCATCTTTTGGAGCTCCAAAAACCCCCAAATCGAGCTGAAATCGTGAGGTGCTCCATTCCACTTTTTCATTTTCATTTCTCCTTGAAAATACATCCTTGGGAAGCTTGAAGCATCCCTCTACGACGCCTAGATCTCCCTTTTCTAGTTTGGACAGCCACTTCTCCGCATTTTCTTCATTTTTCATGGCTTTCGTGGAAGCCATTTTAGGCCTTTTATCACTCTCCTCTATCTTATCTTTAATGGGTAAAAGGAAGACTGCAGTAGACGAGGCTGGGCCAAGTCACCCTGCTCAATCGAGAAGACCGCGGGGTGGTGCCGCAAGTTCAAGTGCCGCCACAGGTCCAGTTACAGCCCGAGAGTGCCGTACAAAGCGGGATTTGGATCCCCATACTCACCTTGGGTGAGTAATTCTATCAGAGATGCCTCACGGTCAATACACTGATCGCAAAGTGTTGTTTGAGGCGGATGTGGAAGGGCGATTGTTCGGTGAATTTTTATTGTTCGAGCGCATTAAAGCTGCGCATTGGGGTCCGATCTTTGAAGCTCACGCTCGTGCTAATGTGAGCACCGTTCGTGCCTTCTACGCTTGTATCCAGAATCCTACCTTGGAGCCATTGCAGTTCAAAATCCCTTTTGGAAGAGATCGGATGGCTACGATTGATGTGCGACTGATTGCACGACTTCTGAACGTGCCTCTTGGTGATGTTCATCCTCGTGAGAAGAATCTGAGGAGTAGGCGTGAACGAGATCGCCGCACCAGGTTTCTGTGTGGTAAGTTGGTTCCATGGCAGCCTAATAATAGCCTCAAGGCGACGTATATGTCTGATGATTACGCCTGTTGCACCATATCTGCACGTTCAATGTTTATCCCAGGTCAACGAATCGCATTGAATGTACGCGCCTTATGGTTGATTTCTTGTATCTGGTGGCCCAGGGAGAGAACGTATGTATGGCCACTTTCATCTTGCGACAGATAATCCTCATAGCCAAGTCAAGAAGAACATTCGAATCACTTCCTTTTGGCCGACTGATATGCAAGATTGCGCTTGAGTTTTCTTACAGACTTGGGCCGAGATTGCCAGTTTCGATTCATAGCATTGATGAGTCGACTATGGTCAAGATGAAGATTGGGTCTCAGTACCATGAAAATCAGCTTGAGGAGGATAGCGAGGATAACTTTGATGATGAGGAAGATCCAAGTGAGGGAGAACCTGGAGCAGAAGTTCAGGAAGAAGTCCAGGAAGAGGCAGAAGAGGAGGCTCAGGATACAGATGAGAGCCCTCCTCCTTCTGCGCAGGCTATTAGCGATGGTCGCATTGCTCGGATTGAGGAGAGGCAGATCGCCTTGCGAAGGGAAGTTCAGGAACTTCGCGCTGAAGTCGAGGATGTCAAGGCCGTTACGAAGAGAAAATTCGGCAAGGTGACTCGCACCTTGAAGGCGATCCTGTGTTGCTTGCAGGATAAGGGTGCTCCTCCTCCGTCACCCGACTCAGACTAGCGATGCGACCTTTGATGTTGTTGTTAGTAGTTAGTCATTTCCTGCTTTTGTTGTATAAGCTTGTTAGGGCTAGTGCCTTGCTTATGTTGCTGTTGTAATTTTAACTGTCTTAGTTCCCATGTATTTCTCGTCATGATGCTTGTAAGGATATATCCCTTGTATTATGACAATTTTGATTAAATGAAATGCATGGAATGCCTTTGACTCCTTGTGTGAATGATTGCAGTGTATTTGTGCTATTGAGACTGACAAGGTTGCGCCCTATTTTGAATATAGGGAATGCCGCCTAAGGCTACGCGGAGCACGACTCGGCTTGCCTTGACTGAGCCTATGGATCAGGCTCCTTCACAGTCTGACACACATGCAGACCCTGCTGTGGGCCCGATTCCTAAGACAGTTCGTGCGTCTTAGCCTACTGTTGGTCCTACAGTTGGACCACGGCCGTTCACGCCGCCAGTCAGAGAGCCTTATCATGCATCTACTTCGACGCAGCACACGCCACAGCCTGCTCTACCTCCTGACAGATTTGAGTAGATGATGGCTATGATGCAGCAGCAGCAGCAACTTCTGACTACCATTGTGGGGACATTAACCCAGGGTGGGGGTGTGACTCCACCTGCACCACCTGCGCATCCAGCTGAGGATGCTTATACATAAGGCCAGGATGAGGGCATGACTCATCCTGTACCGCCTGCTTACCCTGCGGGGAATGCCGCTGATACACGGGGCCTATTAGAGCGATTTCAACGCTTACAGCCTCCCACTTTTACGGGTTCTCACAGACCCGAGGAGGCCGAGTACTGGCTCGACCGTATGTCGAAGATATTGCGGATGCTTCATTGCACAGAGGCCGAGCAGGTAGAGCTGGCTACATTCCTGTTTGAGCGAGAGGCTGGCCTCTGGTGGGATAGCGTATTGCGAACCGTTGCCGCTGACTTTATATGGACATGGGTAGCGTTTGAGTTTCGCTTTCACGAGAAGTATTACCCCCAGACGTACAGGCATGACCAGGAGAATGAGTTTCTCTGCCTCCGATAGGGAGCCATGACAGTCATGGAGTATGAGCATCGGTTTACGAAGTTGGGCAGATACGTCCCGACTATTTTGGCTGATGAGCAGATGCACATACGACGCTTTTTGGAGAGTTTGCGACCGGATATTCGGTCGAAGATGTGCTGTGTGAGCATTCCCTCATATGCGGAGTTGATTCACATGTCTATGCAGGCAGAGCAGGATGTGGATCGACTTGCACGATCTCGTGGCCCTGTTGCTTCTAGGCCACGACCAGACATGCAGGACAGGCCCTTCGAGGGCAAGAGGCCTCGTTTCGACCCTCCTACTAGGGCTACAGCGCCTGTACCACCGTTTCGGTGCCCTGATTTGACATGTACATACTGTGGGAGGTCAGACCACTGGGCGCAGAGATGTTTTTCTCGGATGCGGGACAATGGGTTCTCGCCGCCGCAGAAGATTGACCGTGCACGTTCACAGGCGATATCAGCACCGCCTATACGGTTAGCTCCTGTGCACCCTTCTTTCAGACCTCCGGTATCGCAGATCAGACAGCCTTCACGGCCCTTGACACAGTGGCCGAACCGGCCACATGAGGCATGGGTTCATGCATTGACAGCTGAGGCAGCTGCGACTCCGACTTTTCAGCATTCGGCCTTCGAGGTCACAGCCCATATTAGAGGTACTCCTATTCTCGTGATGGTGGACACTGGTTCCACGATTTCTTTGATATCACGTGCTGTAGTCAGGCATCTTGGGTTACAGACTATCACTATGGATAGCGTGCGAGTCTTTGCATCTCATGGGGATTATTCGGATGTTACCCAGATGTGTGAGGGTTGTTTAGTTGATATGGGAGGCAGGACGATGGCTCTTGATCTTGTGTGGGTAAATCTCCCTTTCCGCATACTTAGTTACTCCACTTTATTGCGAGACGCTGGTGCCCAGGTACTTGAGCATACGCCAGTCGTTTCCGAGTTCGGGGATCTGTTCAGGAAGATCCCTGGTTTGTCGCCCCGACGAGAGATCGATTTCACTATCGATCTGGTTCCTGGTTCTACGCCCGTCTCACTGCCGACGTATCGCATGGCACCGTGTGAGATGGAGGAGTTGAGGACGCAGATTGATGGTCTACTAGAGCTTAGCCTTATACGGCCTAGTGTGTCTCCTTGGGGAGCACCGGTCCTATTCGTGAGGAAGAAGGACGGTTCGATGCGATTGTGTATTGATTATCGCAGGCTGAACCAGATTACGGTGAAGAACAAGTACCCTTTATCCAGGATCGATGACTTGTTTGATTAGTTGAGAGGACCGCAATACTTCTCAAAGATTGATCTTCAGTCGGGATATCATCAGTTGCGCGTCAGGGATGAGGACGTGCAGAAGACGGCATTCAGGACTAGTTTTAGCCACTACGAGTTCCTCGTGATGTCGTTCGGTCTCATGAACGCACCAGCCGTGTTCATGAATCTGATGAACCGGGTATTTCGGCCTTTCCTCTATCGATTCATCGTTGTATTCATTGACGACATTTTGGTGTACTCTAGGAGTCGAGAGGAGCATGAGGAGCACTTACGTTCGGTCCTGGATACGCTCAGACAACATCGGTTGTTCGCACAGTACAAGAAGTGCGACTTCTGGAAGCAGGAAGTGAAGTTCCTGAGACACGTGGTGTCCAAGGATGGCATGGCAGTTGACCTGTCTAAGGTAGCTGCGGTGCAGGACTGAGAGCATCCTGGTTCTGTCACTGAGGTGAGGAGTTTCTTGGGTCTCGCTGGCTACTATCGGCGCTTCATTCAGGACTTCTCGAAGATCGCGAGACCCTTATCTCAGTTGACATGGAAGGACGTGAAGTTCGCCTGGAATGATGAGGCGGAGTCAGCTTTTCAGGAGCTGAAGGACAGACTTACGTTCGCCCCTGTGCTAGTATTGCCAGATCAAGGGGTTAAATACACTATATACACTGACGCGTCTAGCGTTGGTCTGGGTTGTGTCCTTATGCAGAGGGACAGGGTAATTTCGTATGCCTCGAGACAATTAAGGAAGCACGAGGAGAATTACCCTACACATGATGTAGAGTTGGCAGCCGTTATATTCGCACTGAGACTCTGGAGACATTACCTCTATGGAGAGGAGTTCGAGCTCTTTTGCGACCACAAGAGCCTCGAGTACATATTTACGCAGCGAGACTTGAATATGAGGCAGCGGCGATGGATGGAGACGTTGAAGGACTTCAAGTTTGAAGTCTCTTACCATCCTGGGAAGGCGAACCTTGTGGCTGATGCGTTAAGCCGTAAGAAGGCGATAGAGTTTGCGGCTCCGTTGATGGTTGCTGAGTGGGATATGGTTGAGTTTTTGCGAGACTTTGAGTAGAAACTCACCGTAGAGGAGCCGTTTGAGTTCATCGCACATGTACAGGTGCGATCTCAGATCGATGACCGAGTCATTGAGGCGCAGATGGACGATGCGCATCTGACTGAGCTTCTAGAGCAGGCCAGTGATGATGCAGACACCGACTGGCGAGTTGGTATAGATGGGGGCTTACGTTATCATGGCCGCCTATGCGTCCCAGATGTCCCTGACTTGAGACGAGAGATTCTCGAGGCTGCGTATTATACTAGACTCGCGATGCATCCAGGCAGTACGAAGATGTATCGTGACGTGAAGCGGACGTATTGGTGGGAAGGTATGAAGACCCACATAATAGAGTTCGTATCCCATTGTCTCACTTGTCAGCAGGTGAAGGCAGAGCATCGCCGACCACTTGGACTTTTGCAGCCTATGCCGATCGCAGAGTGGAAGTGGGATTTCATTTCCATGGACTTCATTTCTGGGTTGCCGAAGACGAGGAAGGGACATGATTCCATTTGGGTGATCGTCGACCGTCTGACGAAGTCGGTGCACTTCCTACCGATCAGAGTTACGAACTCTGCAGACGAGCTGGCTAGACTGTACATCAGAGAGATTGTGCGTCTGCATGGAGTTCCGTTGGAGATCGTGTCGGACAGAGACACACGGTTCACTTCTATTTTCTGGACTCGCATTCAGGAGGCTATGGGTGTGAAGTTGATGTTCAATACTGCCTTCCACCCACAGACAGACGGACAGACAGAGCGGGTGAACCAGATGTTAGAGGACATGTTGCGAGCTTGCGCATTGGACTTCAAGGACAGTTGGGATGATTGTCTTGCATATACGGAGTTTGCGTACAACAACAGCTTTCAGACGAGTATCGGTATGGCACCTTATGAGGCGCTGTATGGGCGACCTTGTCGCGCACCGCATTGCTGGGCAGAGGTCGGTGAGCATAGCTTGATTGGCCCAGAGTTAGTGCAGGCGACGTCAGAGAAGATCGATATCATTAGGCGTCGACTTCTCACAGCGCAGAGCAGACAGAAGAGTTATGCCGATACGAGACGGAAGCCACTAGAGTTCACAGTTGGGGATCATGTGTTTTTGCGAGTTTTTCCTATGAAGGGAGTCCTTCGGTTTGGGAAGAAGGGGAAGCTAGCACCGTGATTCATTAGTCCATTCCAGATCCTCGATCGTGTGGGAGCAGTAGCTTACCGATTGGCTTTACCCACGCCTCTCGCGAGCGTTCACAACGTATTTCATGTTTCTATGCTGAAGAAGTACATTGCTGATCCTTCCCATATCATCAGATGGGAGCAGGTGCAGTTAGGAGAGGATGTTACTTATATCCTGCGACCGACACGTATCCTAGACAGGAAGGAGCAGGTACTGCATAGCAAGGGGATTCCCCTTGTGAAGGTATTGTGGACGCATCACTCTGAGGAGGAGGCTACCTGGGAGACAGAAGCCGAGATCAGAAAGAACTACCCACAGCTTCTCGAGGAGTACGAAAAGGTACAAATTTCGAGGACGAAATTATTTGTTAAGGGGGGTAGATTGTAACGCCCGTGAAAAATCCATACTTGGGCTCGAGTACCAACTCGACCCGAAATTTACGTAGAATTAATTCTTTTAGAAAATATGACTAAGTTAGCTAGCGCAACGCTGGAGTAGCTGGGAAATAGTCCCTGATCACTTTAAATACGTTCTATAAGACCCAAATCGAGTAGAACCAACGACTCTATAATACTCTATAACCTCGGACCAAACTCTAAGTAGGTTTGTTCTCTGTACCACATTGAATCTTTGTATTAGATCTAGACCACGCGTCGAAAGTTCGATACCTCCTATCTTAGACCGTTAGAACCACCTAGCTAGACTTGACAATCATTTTAAAAATCAAGTCAAACCGATAATCACAGGCTATTTCATTGAGCCCGGACCGAAGAGAGTGCGAATAGGGACAGAATTGGAATTTCAAATTCAAATCTGGCACACGACTTGATGCATCAGTATTAAGCGTTCTGACCATCAGAATTCAGCCAGATTACACCCTCGGATCAGGAAAAATTTCTATTTTATATCATGTGACTTTCAGCCCTGATCTACGTGCGGTGACCACTGAACTGAAACTGGTCCGCCACGTGTGATCTGCGAACCCTGTCGGACTGAAAACTTAATACGTACTAGATTTGGTATGCATGAGCTTAAGTCCGATCGCATTCGGCCAGGGAACCACCAGAAAGCATCTTTTGAACCGAAACAGCCCCGAATTGGATATGCACTAAGTGAACTTTGTACCGGAGACTATTTTCGGTATTTTTGGGCTTATAAAAGAGGTTGAAACCCTCACTCCTCTCTCCCACCCGAATTTGAGAGAAACCCTAGATTTGGAGGGAGAAAAGGTGAGAGTTTGAGAGAGTGTGTAGAAGGGATTTTTCCAGTCTTCGTGCCGCCTGTTGCACGTGCCTAAGCAACACCTCCTGATCACCAAGCCGGTGATTCTTCCGTGTTTTCGGGTATGAAACAACCCTAGAAGTTGCTGATTTAAGGTTCACTAGGATCCATAGCTTTTTAACCAATAGGTCTTGTAAAACAGGTTCTCTTATCGCCGTAGACGAAGCCTATATGCTCCGTTCAAATTTACGCATCCATAAGAGACTAGGTGAGAATTTTAGACGCTTTGATTGACGGTTTCCAAAGCTTTCAATGTCGTTTGATAGTAGATTATTGACGGCATCGCCGTTTGACATGTACAACATGCTATCCGTTTCCTGTTACATAAATCAACGAATAATATGAGATTTAGGGCATTTTAGTCATTTGTAGGAAGTACAGATTACATTCATATTTTGCCAATGTGATTGACATGGTTTGTTGTCGCATTAGGAAGTTAGGAATACGTGCATAATTAGTTTAGCAAAAAGATTCACCTACTTGCGCACTTCAGGTCGACATACTATATGTAGACCTAAGTGTGTAGTGTATGTGTTTGTATAAATGCTTGTATTAGTATGTATTGAATTAAATGATGTTATGAATTAGTTTGAGATGGATTTCTCAATTTATATGTTGACATAAATGCTTTCCTACATGTTGACTATGTACATGATTCCATACTATGCATGAAATGTATGTGCTTGAAGATTTGCTTAAGTTGAATGTTATAACATGTGTTAACATGCTCTCATGATTGTATTTCAATTCCAATACTCCTACATAAATTGCTGATGTGAATCCATAATTGTTTGGGACTAGACTTAGTCCAGGCAGTCGGTACCCGAGCGAATTCGTGGCTGGCTGGTCTTGGCCACGAACGACGCGTCGATGAACGCGAGTCGTGTTTGGAGTTGGCAGCAGTGGTTAGGCCACGCGAAGTGTTTTACGCACTTCATGTCGTTCGACTTGAGATGCGATCGCGCTAGTCGAACCCGTCAAGTAACCTGACTGGCCGATGTATGTTCACCCTGTATAAGTCATAACTGCTTGAACCTAGGGGTACTGAACTTACCATTGTAAACCTTGTTAACCATGGTACCTTGATCCACGAAGACTGATGAGCCGGGCATGGTGGTATGGGACACCGTGGTCGAGCTGTCGGCCTACGCTGGGGCCACAAACCTCCCCGTAGTGACTAGTGAGTACCTAGTCTCGTGAGCAGATTATGGTAGTATGGGACACTATATTCTAGCTGTCGGCCTACACTGATCAGGCGATGAGTCCTTTATAGTGACCGCGAGCGTATTTTGAGTCTACGGGAGGCGACAACCCTTCAGTAGCAGTAGAGTACAGTAGGCCTGTATTGATAAGGTGATGGGGGAGCGGTGCAACGAGTGCGAGAAACAGCCCTGACAGCCCTTGCAGCGACCTACGAAATATACATTATATGAGATTACTAGGAGTGACGACCCTAGACAGGATCTGTGTTGGGATTGATACAAGGAAAGTACCTTAGTTTCCCAATCCTGCTGTTTGAATGGACTAATAACAACTCGAAAATCATATCACCATAACATTGCATGTGCCTAGAAGATGTGGAGCACTATAGGGAGTGTGGCATGCCGCGGTCCTAAGATGTTGCCGTATGAGGGAGATCGTCGGTGAGGGCATACATCACATCATGTCATCTTGCATTAACAACAGTATTAGGATTGTCTGATATACTGCTTTACTATTATCGCATGATTAATTTGTGAACATGATAATCTTTGCTCTATCATTCCACTGAGTTGATCACTCACTCTCACGTTACGGGATGGTGTTTGCAACACCCACCAGACCCTGTTGTAGATGCAGGTGATACTGAGATCCAGGAGGCAGAGCCAGACTTTGACGAGGACCAGGACGAGTTCTCGTACATGCAGTATCATGATGGATTTGCGTAGGCGACCTGGGTTGATGGGACTTCAGTGGGACTATTTTGAACATTTGATTTTGTTCATGTATATATATATATATGAGACTCAGAGATGTATTCATACTTTAGAGACAGATGAGATCTACTTTATTTTTCCTTACAGTGATATATATATTGTTTAGTCTTCCGCTTGCTTTTATCACTGGATCTGAAGTATGAATTGCAGTTTTGGTATACTTTTACTCATGTGAATGCTTTAAATCAGACAACATTGAATCATAATCATTTTTGTTGCATAAGTGACGGTCTGGAACTCGGGAGTTGAGTTTATACACGACCCCCGATTTTCAGGGTGTTATAAGGTCTCACCCTTGTGTATTCTTGGACTTATGGGCTGATCTCTAGTCCACCATAATGTACGAATTGGATGACTTTTATTTTGGGCCATTTCCTTAGGGCCCATTATGTAATATAGTATATGCATGGCCACCCCTTTTGTGGCAGTGATTAGGCCTTTTGGACTCACTTCTTTTGGATAGGCCCATTGATCTTGGGGCTATACTCTCCCATTTATTGTGATGGTTTTAAGGGAAATAAAATGCAAGAAGTTGGGCTCTTGACTACCCACTAAATTGACCCTGTACTTTGGCTAAAAGTGAGGCCCAACTCACTTGTGTTAAATGTAAAACTTGACCATGTAAATGAATTACTAGGCTGCCCATGAAGCCCACCACAATATGTGAAATTATGACCTTTGTAGTTAGGCTCAAACCTTACTTGAGGGTCCACTATTTGGCCCATAAGTTGGGCTTGGTGTATGGCCCAGTAGGCCATGCATTGCGTGAGCTTTATACCTTATATTATATGAGTAATGGAGGGCTACCTCTTGGAGGCCAGTTGGGGTTGAATGTCCTGCTAGGTGATCCTAGGGTAGGCCCATGAGTTTCTCTATGGATGGTTAAAGGCCCACTATAGACCCTAGGTCGTTTGTTTAGGGCTTAATGTGTATGTATGTGGAACCTACCTTAAAGCATGTTTGGTCCAGGCCATCCAAGCCTTAGATCGCCTGATTATGGATGTATTCTCTGCCTTGGGTTACTGCTGGACTCACAATCTAGTAATAGGCCCACTTGATCTTTTTATGATATATACACACTCTCCATCTGGTGGGGTCCCCTAGCGAATATAGTTGGCTTTCATGAGATTATTTTCACATAGTTAACTGATTTCTAGACCTTAGCAGGTCTAGGAAGTTAAATTGGCTAAAAGTTTATCAAAGGGCCTTAAATGTAAAATTTTATGGTTAAAACTTTATTTGGCTATGGGGCCCACCATATTGAGAACTTGTGTGTGTGTTACATGCTTATAATCTTTGGGCTTTATCAGTGCATTCTTTGGGGTCACCTTTAGTGATCAGATGAGGACCCCATCTTAGATCAGATTTTTTTAAGGCATCCTATGGGCCCGGAGTGGGCAGGGTCATCCCAGATTGACCTAACCATATATTGGGCCAACTTCCACCATTTTGATGGACTTGTGGGCTAAGACAATGATAGTATTGGGCCCTTAGTTGTCCACTTAAATTGTTAAGTTATTGGGCTGATGTAGTTGGGGCCTTTTCATCTAAACTTAAACTTATTTAGTCGTATATTGTGTACGCGGGCTTCTCACTAAGTTTAACTCAATACATGGATTCTATGGCCATTGAGAATTGAGCCTTGGGCCTTAATTTTCCCTTGGGGCCCATGTTGTTAAAAGTGGTATTTTATCTTTTTATGGCCTTTTATGAGGAATATATATATGTATATGGTTGGTTACATTTATTTTTATCTTTAATGTAGGCCTTGGGCCTTCTATCCATATTATTCATGATTGATATGCCTTTTTGGAGGATGGTGGTTAAATGTCCCCATTATGGACCCCCTCTAGGCCCGGTTGTATTTAAGAGTGATTGAATACTCATCTTAGACTGTTGTTAGGCTCATTTCTATATCGCTTACACCCATAGTTTTTCTACTTAGTCTCGTGAGTTATCCCAGGTAAATGGGCCCCCACTAGAGGTGAGATTCCTTATGAATATTGTCTAAATACCTAGTCTTGGTCCCTTCTTAGATAGGAGGAGTGTACTACTTTGTGTATCATCGCATAATGCGTCTAGACCCATCTTCATGGCCCATGTACATCATTGTATGCTTGGTTGACACTATGTGTGTGTGGTCATATTATGTCATTGGGCATTGCATGATACTTTCCCTTAGGGACGTAGTATCCCCTCTTGAGCATGTTGGATTCTTAGGATTGATGCATGGTTGATTGCGTGATTCATGCATCTAGCATTGCATAACATATGAGCATTATCGCCCTTGCTTCATCAGGGTTGTAGCCTCCACAGATACATCGTGGATGGCCATGTTTGGACACCGAAAATGTTACTTGAGCATACCGGGTGCATAGGATGCCCATGGGTGAAATTCCAAAACTTTCATGGTACCAAGGATCTGCTCTAGCGTCGTGACCGAGTGGAATATATGATCGCATGAGGGCCTTATACCGTTAGGCCGCGACTCCCACTGTCATGTAGTCGGTTGGATAGGGGTGTGGCCTTACTCGCTTGATGTAAGAGGGCATTGCTAGGCTGAGTCTGACCAGCTCGTGAATGAGTCCGCTACCTTCAGGCCTTGCTGGTGATTGGCTGTCCACAAGTGGGTAGTGAGGTCTCTTATGCTCGTTTGACTGTGCGGGGTCTGTAGAGTGGCAGTCATCCAGCAATGTAATGGACCCCGGTGATTTTCATATGATAGAAATGTACTTGATATGTGGATTGGATATGAGCACTAGCATTACTTCGCAATATTGCATTTGCATCGGCTGTGTAAGCCTCATATTGTATCGCCTTGGCATGGCGCCCAGTTCTCATTACATTACATTACGTATTGCACTGTATAGCCTTGGTATGGCTTCCTACATTATCATACTGCCTTGGCATAGCTTCTTATGTTCATGATCGCCTTAGTAAGGCTAGTGGTATTAGTATTGATCGTGACTTCCTTCTACATTCTCTATCTTCTTCTGAGCACCATTGTCTCACACTTTCACCACCCTCTAAGCTTTCTATAAGCTTATGCAAGATTGATGCGTGCAGGAGATCGTAAGTTGGCACTTAGCAGCAGAGCTTGGATAGGTGTGCGATCTGAGGACCCAGTGTTGCAGATTCTCTTCCCTCTTTCTTTTTATCTTATGTATGTCCTTTTGGACCTGATGTAAGCTTGTAAAAGTTCAAATTCTTAGTGGATTTTGTGATGTGTGCCTTTGTTATTCTTAGATTTACTTGTTGTGATCTTGGGTATGCTCGTATTGGAAATGATTATATTAATGTGAAAATCCTCCTTGTAGGATCCCAGGATCGGAACCTGCCTCAGGAGCCGAGAATGGGGTACTACGGAGGCTGTTGTAGCCAGAACCGGTTATCGGGTTCCTTGTGAGGTCCGGTTACCGAGTCTGAGGTGTGACAAAGGTTAATTAGGATCCTCATTTGGACTGATGCAGGGCTTCAATTAGCAACAACCATTAACAAGGAAAATCATTTTCAAGCATTTTATCGAATGAGTAGAGGGCAGATATAAAAACATAGTATTTCCACTTTCAACAAACCCAATCTCACCTTGGCACAAGTACTCATCGCAAACTATAATATATCAATGGAATCACCTAAAAATTCAATGGGTAAATTCTAATTCTAAGAAAAATGAGTACTAAAAATCAAGACCAAACAAATTACATATAGATACCTAAGTTTTCATTTACTTATTTACATAGCAAAGGTGTTGTTTAAAATCTTACAAATATTTTAGATTTAGCAGATCCATAAATATGTTGCCAATAGGCCCAGATAGGGAATTGTGGCTAAGATTCCTACATACAGATGGAATGTGATTCATGAAAATCTGTCCTATATTCATAAACCAAAACCTTTAAATTCTCATTCAACAAGAAACTTACAGAGAGGGGAGATATTTCACAATATTCAGCAATATTATTGCATACAAACGAGATTCCTTGAGACGCATCCTTCACCATATCACCGATGGTTCCCTGAGGAAAATTTATGCATAGAAATGTGGACCATGAAACATGTTGATTGCATGTGTGCACTGATGTACATGCACAGGTACTTGGATATGTTACATTCTTGAATCTTCACAAAATGCTCTGAAGAAAAAACAAATGGACATGCATATATAATCTACAGAGAATCCATGCTAAATGCCACAGAAACCAAAACCCATCAACATGATTATGTATGGAACTACATTGAATTATCACCACAAAAGCCCTTCGAGAATGAAAACCCACGTGTAATATCTGCACCAAATGCTATAAAAACCAAAATCCATCTCCAGAATCAAATCGGCAGTAAAGCTTTCAACTTCAGCTAATAATCGGTCCCTCTCTTGCTGTAATTGTTTACCGAGTACACAAGTTGGAATCAGATATTGACAGGAAAAGAATAATAGAAGAAAACAAACAAAAGAAAGCTCTACTACCATAGAATAGAAAACTTAAAAAGGTTTGAACCCATAATGAATGTTATTGATCATAGATAACAAAATATATACAAAATGACAGTAGGCACTTTAAAATGACATCAATCCTGTGAATGTGCACCAACTGATGCATACTTGATTTCACCAAAAGAAATATCAGTTTTGATGTATATCCTAATGCCAACCATATAATAGAAAGATGGACACTTACAGCATTGATAACAAGACCATTGAAGTCTGGGAATTGCCAGATCTACTTAATCTCACAAATTATCTAAAAGTCAAAAGAAATAATTTTGAAACCTAAAGTGCAGTGACCTAATCAATCCACACAGGCAGATAAAATCTTTCAACTTAAGGTTTCTTTTTGGCAAAAGACTTTTCCTTCTTCAGCTTTTTGTACAAGAAGCAATGTGCACCTTTGAATTCAGATAGGGGCTTATCACGCAACCACTTCATGCCAGAAAACTGATGAAAAGAATCAATAGCCGTGTTCCCATCAGAAGTGGGACTTGTAGAAACTGATTGTATGTATTCTGTCAGCAAACAAAGAATATTAATCAATATTAAACAGACTGTAGACTGTAGAATTCCTCTGTTGAATCTGATCGTAAGCCAACATTAGTTAAAAACACATGATGCTTGAAAAGAAAATGGTCAGGCCTCTCTCTCTCTCATCTTCTTTAGATACATGAAAAGGCGGTTGAGTGACAAGGGGAATCAGAATTATAGGGTCCCGATGCACCCAGTCCATATAAGTGGGGCCCTCGTTCAGTACTCTAGATCGTTCAACTGATGGGACCTGCAATGGATGAGAATTGCCCCAAAAATCTTCAAGACAAGAAGAACCTAACCCTCCACCAGTGGACTACAAATTGAGAGACTGCAACAAGAATTAGAAAAGGCAAAAAATTAGTCAGCCAGGATCCTCCAATCTGCAGGAACTTGGGGACATACCATAGCCACTGTGGGGGCCTTAGAATAGTGATCTGGATCAATTCATGGTGACTGGGGGCATTAGGACCCCAATTTTCCTCCCATGGTGAAACCTGAAAACCAGGATCACAGCTCAAAAACACAATAATCAAGCAGTTGTGGCTGTGTTTTGGCATTCTTTTTCATAACTTATAACGAGAATAAGTGTAAAACAACTCCGAACACAGATGATAGAAGAAGGTGGATACCTATTCACATGGCTTTTTCTATAATAACATTATGAAAGGCTCTTCAGAGGTCACCACACCAAGCCTTTTCTTCTCCTATACCTGTTGATGTGGTCAGTGCTCATTCATGATTTCTCGGGTGGATAAACCTTCTTCGATTTCTCAATTCGGCAATGTGGTGGATGATGTGCTGGAACTTAGGAATCACTTAAAAAATTCAGTGTACAGATAATTCAGATCAAAAATGTCAAAACTATGGTTGCCAGTTTAGATGTACTTGTGCGCTCTTATTTGATTATTTATCTGGAGATTTGATTAGTGGTCATTCGTTATGCTGTTAGAAAATGAAAAATACCTGTTGGTCCTATTTCAACAAACAAGTGTCCACGAACCAGTGGTTAGGATCTTTCTCTGCATTTTCTGGATTCCCGCATATCAAGCTCTCATACTTTGCGACCATCCAAATCATTTAAACAAACAACTTTTTTTCTATTGTGGAGATGATGGCGTGTCCTTTTCTATTATGTTTTTAGCACATACAAATGGGTCCTTCTATGGATAGCCATCCATGGAAAAACCATGCTATCCTACTCACTGGATAAATGGTGACAATTATTAGAACCCAGGAAATATTCAACTTTCAAAGGAGAATAAACAAACAGTTGAGATCTTCTGGTTGTATTTGGGTGGCCCACCTACAGAAGGTTCAGATTCATAGAAAAATACAGCCACACGTACTATGATGAGTAACAAGAAACTAAAATACAATCATTAACGGCAATATGGGAAGGGGAAATTATCCAATTATGCCAGTCAGTACACCATCAGAGTAGGGTTCGTTGAAATTAGACAAGCCATCACCATCTTAAATGATCTAGATGGTGGGATAGGTGGGCATCTTCAATCATCCATGACCAAAAACCATCTCCACAGGGAGGATGGTAACCACCATCAGATCAAACGCCTGAAAATAGAAAGACATGAAAACAGAGAGACATTCCATATTCAAAGACTGAAAAGAACTTTGGATCCCCTGATCAGACCGAGAGTGATGGCCCATGGACAATTTGGGGAAATTATCACTTGTGTGACAGTACGGTACTTGCCATGTGTTTTGAGCCATGCAGGGCCCACCGTAATGGGCCAGCACCATCCAACCCCACATCAACAGTGCATTAGCACCAACCAACGAGGATACATTTGAAGAAGCCGCCATGAAAATCACAACAGAACATGACAATAGAAAAATAGTTGTTTGTTAAAATGAACTATCTACTGGTGATTCGTCTCAAATCCTAAAATAGTTTCAACAAAAATGATGGACAAGATACAGACAGGAACAATATATGAAGGTTTTAGCTAATACCTTTGAACTTGTGAATCGGATCAACACCCTCAACAACCCTGATTCGAGAATCTGCAGATGTAATAAGCACTTCTCAATTAGGGATTCGACCATGCAAATCCCTAAAAAGGATTCGACAATGAAAATCCCTAAAAATGGATTTGACAACGCAAATCCCTAATTAGGGATTTGTATTCAACAAAGCATATTCCTAATCAAGTATTCTAAATTTCATAAAGCAACAACAAGAAAAGAAAAACATTACATCATACCTGAGAATCTGAGATTCACGAGCAGCAGAAGACCGAACTACAACAGAGGGTCGAGGAATAGGGTTTTTAGAGAGATAGATAGGGAGAAAGTCCTAAAAAATACACAAGAAATCCACAGATGAAAAATGGAAAAAGAAAAAGCATCTTCTCACTTGAATTTTCTGAAATCCAAACCCTAGTTCTAGATCTAGTAAATCCCAACCATAACCAGTCAAAAAACCTTATAAAGTGCAGAAAATAGATCTAAAAGCAGATCCCAAAGTAGATCATGTAAGTAGATCTCTACTACCCTCGTTTTGAAGCCACCGTTCAAGTTGTGAGAGAGATCCCAAAGCAGCCATGAGAGAGATCATGTAAGTAGCCGTGAGAGAGATCCAAAACATCCGTGAGAGTGATCCCAAAGCAGCCGTGAGAGAGAAAGAGGAGAGAGAGAAGGAGAGAGTCTTGGAGCTGCAGGAGAGAGAGAGAGAGAGAGAGAGAGAGAGAGAGAGAGAGAGAGAGAGAGACGGGTACGAAATAGGAGAGTCGGGCTGGCCAGTTGGTTTTTTTTTTTAAAAAAAATATAAGGTAAGATATCCGTCGATAGGTCCTGCATAGCGTCGATAAAACTGTAACGCAAATGTCATTTATACCCCTTTTTGTTGTACTGCTTCTTAGGCACGTAGATTATAATAATCATCTCATAGGTCTGGACAGAGGTACTAATATACGTGCATCTTATCATCCACTATATTGCACATACCCATATAATAGTCTACAATGTGCAACAGGCAGAACAAGCCTTTAGTTAACAATTAACGACAACAACACCCCATTATATTGACCATAGAGTAGATTCATCATCACTGCATGTATAAAATATTCACAAACTCGTATGTAAAAGCATGAAAAAGATAATCAACTCAATAATCATGCGTCCACTATTGTTGGTGTTTCAGAGCGCTTGTCAAACAGGTATGATAATTTCGAAGATTGTTTGACTTCAAGTGTCTGTCTCTTCAGATGTATGGACCGCACGCAATCAGACAATCAAGACGGTTGCTAGGACGTAATATTGATTTCACATTGTCCAGGAAACAAGTGAAAAGATTGTGATAGCCATCTAACCACTACCTCCAATGAATCATTAACTCAAATAATCAAATGTTCTACCAACAAAACCCAAAATGATTAGATATTACGGAATGTTCCTGTTATTTTAGAGGTAGAAAAATAGAAAACGAATCACTTAAAGATAGGCTTAAGGCGCGTTACAATGTCGCTATCTTTAAGGCAATATTCGCACCCTACTGGTGATTAAACCAATTTGCAAGAGGGTTAGAGCAAATCCGACTCTAGGATACAATAAGCCTCTTCTCCAAGACTAGAGAAATGTGGATTTCGGCATACAAAACCAAAAAATCACACCCCGAACATACTTTTATAGCATACAACCTTCCCTTCTATGCTGTTATAATTTACCACCTAAAATTTATTTATAATTTACTGCCTAAAAATTATTTATAGTTTAGCGCCTGAAAACTGTAGCTTTCCAAAAATAAAAATGGTGAAGAAGAAGAAGATGGAGAGGAGATTATTGGAATTATGAATTCGGATTAACCCAAAGATGAGTTTGTTTAGAATCACAGGAGATGCTTAAGGCTTTTTTCATGAAAAGACATCTTCCATGGTGTCTTTTCATTAATAATGGTGTCTTTCCAACAATGGCATCCTTCCATTTCAAATTCAAAAAATTCTCTCTTTACCAAGAGGCATCACCATTCACACCAACAATCACCAAAGCCACAACCATTCTTTTCCCAAAATAAAATTTCTTTTCTTCTTATTTTGAAAAAACCCAACAATCCCCCAGTAATTTTCAAAATACAGAGGTCAGGTATGTAAGAAAAATATGTGTATAGGAGAAGATGTCGTATGGACTTGAACCTTCACTTAGTGTAAATAAATCAAAGTTGAATCAGAATTCTTAGTGACTATGGTCTTGAACTAATTATTTTATATGACACAACCGGTCATGTTACACACACATGTATTTCAATTGTCATATTGGTGAGTCCCTATGAATGCCCCTATAACTATAGCACCCTTGAAAGAACTCATTAAGAGCAACAGCTCATCCTCCTTTTTATCATTACAGGTACCCAACACTATACATACATCTAGGAATGAGACATATAGAAAATGTACAATGCTGCTTCAGAAATTTCTTGTGAGGTACTTTATCCATTGAACACATTAACTTAGGTTGGGTTTCCCTCATCCGGTGTCTGTGAAATTGGCTTAAGTCTCATTCCTCTTGATGTTCTACTGACAACATCTCTTGTCAGTCCCTTGGTGAACGGGTCCGCTAGATTCTGGATAGATTGTACATATTGTATTGTTATAACACCGTCACCAAGTAGTTACCACACAAAACTATGCCTTAGACTAATATTTCTTGATTTTTCATTATAAGTCTTGTTATATGCCTTTGATAGTGTTTCTTCATTATCACATTAGATATAGACCAGTGGTAAAGGCCTTACCAATAATGGTATTTCTAATAAAAGATTTCTTAACCATTATGCCTCTTTACTACCAGCGGCCAAAGCTATAAATTTAGATTTTATGGTAGAGTGAGATATGTAGGTTTGCTTCATAGATCCCCAAAAAATGGCAGCTCCTCCAAGTGTAAAAATTCATCCACTGGTAGACTTGGATTCATTAGAATCAGTAACCCAACTTGCATCACTATACCCTTCAAGTACATTAGGGTAACCAGAAAAATATAAATCATAGTTAATAGTTTTTCTCAAGTATCTAAGTACTCTAGAGACAATATTCTAATGATCTAAACTTGAATTACTTGTAAACCTACTCAATTTACCTACTGCAAAAGTAATATTAGATTGAGTAGAAATCATAGCATACATAAGACTGTCAATCACCTTAGAATATTCTATCTGGATACATTATGACTTTCATTTTCAATTAACTTGATATTAGAATCAAAAGGAGTAGAAACTAGATTCTTATTATAGTGATTAAACTTTTAAGTATCTTTTCAATATAATGTGATTGAGATAGAGTTATAGTATCATTATTTCTTAATAGCTTGATACCTAAATTCACATTAGCTTCACTCATATCCTTTATATTAAAACTAGATGATAAGAATCTTTTAGTGTTATTTATAACTTTTAAACATGTACCAAAGATTAGTATATCACCTACATAAATACATATAATTACTCTTTTATTTCAGAGAATTTTAAATATACACATTTATCAGATTCATTATTCTTAAAACCACATGAGATAACTACTTTATCGAATTTTTTATGTCATTGCTTAGGTGCTTGTTTAAGCCCATATAGCGACTTGATCAATTTACACACTTTATTTTCCTATCCTGGAACTATAAAACCTTGTGGTTGCTTGATATAAACCTCTTCATCGAGGTCACCATTTAAAAAAGCTATCTTCATATCCATTTGATGGATTTCTAACTTATGAATAGATGCTGTAACAATTAAAACTCGGATAGTTGATATCCTTGCTACAAGAGCATAGATATTGAAAAAATTAATACCTTATTTTTATGTAAATCCTTTAACCATTAATCTAACCTTAAACTTTTCTGTAGTTCTATCTGGTCTTATTTTTCTTTTAAAAATTCATTTGCAAGTTATTGATTTTATTCCTGGGGTAGATCTACAAGTTTTTATGTTCCATTTTGCAATATAAAATTCATCTCATCGTTCATAGCTTCCTTCCAAAAAGAAGCATCCTGAGACCTAAGCGCGTCATTTATTGTTACTAGATCATTTTTTATGTTACAAACCAACATGGTTTCCTTTGTTATGTTATATTTATCTTCTTCTAGAACAAAAAGTAAAAATTGGTGTCAAAAGATGTCCCTGTTCTTATCCTCTTATTCTTCTAGGTTCTATGTCTACTTTATTGAGACTTGTGATATCTTGATCGGGTATCTGAGAACTATTACTTGTATTAGGGTCTTGAGATCTTATCTCTTTTCTAGTTATAGAAGAGAATGAGTTTTCATAAAACTCGACATCTCTAGATTCTATTATGGTGTTTACTGGGATCATATGATTAGATTTTACAACATGAAACTTGTAAGCCTTGCTATTTTGTGCATATCCTATGAAAATATACTCAAGATATCTCAACCCTATCTTGGGTATTTTAAAATCAGTAAGCTTAACTAAGGCTCTACAACCCCACACCTTGAAGTATGAAATGTTAGGAATCTTATTCTTCCATAGTTCATATGGAGTCTTATAAGTCTTAAAGTGAGGTATCCTATTAAAGATATGACAGGAAGTCAATAGGGCTTCTCTCCAAAATCCTGAACTTAAACCTGCATTATTGAGCATAGAGTTTACTATGTCTATGAAAGACCTGTTTTTTCATTCTGCTATTGCATTTTTTTGGGGTGAATAGGGAGTTATAATTTGGTGAATTGTACCATGAGTTTTGCAAAACTCTGAGAATTCTAAGAATAGATTTTCTCCTCCCCTGTCCAACCTTAAAATTTTAATCTTTCGGTCTAATTGGTTCTCAACTTCTACCTTATATATCTTGAATTTTTGTAGTGCCTCATCTTTATTCTTCAATAGGTATACTAAGGTATAATAGGAGAGATCATCTATAAAGGTTATGAAATACCTTTTTTCGCTTCTTATTATTAAACCACCTATTTCACATATGTCACTATGAACTAGGTCTAGGAGTATTGATTCTCTTTCCACTGTTGAAACGACGTTCTAGTTATTTTAGATTGTACACAAAAACTACATTTGTCATTAGGTTTTGTATATTTAAGGATTAGATTAAGATTAGACATATTATTCATACTTTGATAACTAATATGTCCTAATCTACCATGTCAAACATCATGTGAATCAAGCATATAAACGAAAGAAGAATTTTCATTTATGAGGTTCAATTTAAACATTCTATTGGATAGATAGCTCTTCCCTACATATATCCAATTTTTAGACACAATCAATTTATCGAATTCAAATAGGAGTCTGAATCCAAACTTAGTTAGTAGACTAGTTGATATAAGATTCCTCCTAATATCTGGTACATGCAACACATCGTTCAGAGTAAGGACTTTTTAGAAAGTTAGATTAATATATACCTTCCCTTTTCCTACCACCTTGGATGTGGAGTATTTTCCATATATAGTTCTTGATTATCCCCCATTATTTCATAAGAATTGAACATGTTGTAATTTTTACAAACGTCTAATAGCGCCAGAATCTACCCACCATTCAACATCCTCATTTACCATATTAACTTCAGAGACGACAGGTGTCAGGTTCATGTCTTCCATCACATTGACTTGTCGTTTCTTTTCTTACATTTTCTTTTTGTTTTTTCGACAATCTTTCTTAAAGTGACCAAGGATTTTGCAAAAGAAGCATGGACCCTTCTTGGATATGTTCTTTTTAAACCCTTGGTTATTAGGTTTGAGCCTATCATCTTTCTTAAAAGGTGGCTTCTCTAATTCCTGATTCAAACTATTCTTGATTACAATAGCATTACTTAGGGTCTCCTATTGTTCTTCATTTTTTGTCATGGAGCCTAGATTCTTCTTCTATTCAAAGAAGCATTAGGAGGTCCTCTAAAGACATTTTCTCTTTCTTTTTTTTTTTTATTTCAATGATTTTATAGTATCCTTTCATTTAGGTGAAAGTTTAGCAATAAATGTAGATACTTGGAAAGATTCGTTGAGATTAGTGTCATTGGCAATAATCTGTTGGATGATGACCTGTAACTTATGTACTTGATCAAAGACAGGTTTTCATCCAACATTTTAAATTCTAAAAACTGATTTACAAGGAATTTTTTGTTGGCTTCATCCTTTGATGTGTATTTGGTGAGCAACGCCTGCCACAAATCCTTAGCAGTCTTCTTTTGATGGTAAATAGTGTATAACGAGTCAGAAAGAGCGTTAAAGATATGACCTTTGCATAAGTAGTCGTTACGCTCCCAATTTTGTGTCTTTTGAATTTGTTCTAACGTATCATTGTCAGATGGTGGTGAAGGAGGATCTTGAGTGAGCACGTGATCAAACTTGAATGGTGTGAGGAAGAGATGGACCCTCGATTGCCATCGAAGAAAATTGAAGCCGTCGAATGGTGTAATTCGAACAAAGTCAAGATGGCTCATAGAAGAGGCCAAAATATCACCTTAAAATTGTTATTTTAGAGGGAAAAAACAGAAAATGAATCATTTAAAGATAGGCTTGAGGCACGTTACAATGTCTCTATCATTAAGGAGATATTCACACCTTATTGGTGATTAAACCAATTTGCAAGAGGGTTACAACAAATCCGCCTTAAGGATACTATAAGCCTCTTCTCCAAGACTAGATAAATGTGGGTTTCAGCCTGCAAAACTGAAAAATCGCACCCTAAACACACTTTTACAGCTTACAACCCTAAATTCTATGATGTTATAATTTACCCCCTAAAAACTATTTGTAATTTACTACCTAAAAATTATTTACAGTTTAGCGCTTGAGAACTATATCTTTCCACAAACGAAAATGGTGAAGAAGAAGAAGATGGAGAGGAGATGTTGGAATTATGAATTCGAATTGACACAAAGATGGGTTTATATAGAATCACAAGAGATGTTTAAGGCCCTTTTCTTGAAAATACATCTTCTTCCATGGTGTCTTTTCATCAATGGTGGTGTCTTTCCAACAATGACATCCCTCCATTTCAAATTCAAAGATGCTCTCTTTACCAAGAGGCATCACCATTCACACCCACAATCACCAAAGCCACAACCATTTTTTCCCAAAATAAAATTTCTTTTCTTCTTATTTTGAAAAAACCCAACAATTCCATCTCCAATTTTTGTGCCAGGTGTATACATATGGTGGCAGTCCAATCATCATAATTGTGTGACATATGCATGGTATGGGATGATAAAAATCTTGAAAACTTTGGATGCAAGAGGATATTCCCTACACTTAAGTTACAAAACTACATATCCTATATTGCCCTTGGAAACATTTATCTAGTTTCAAGAACACAAATCGTGTTGCTCAACTTATAACTAGTGTTGTGTGCCCTACAAATTCAATGCGTTGATCATAACCGTTAATTTATGATCTTATTCATAAATCATGATAAACATGAATCCTATGTGGACATGTCATTCATGTCATAATTAACATGGCAGTCTATCTTAATCATACATGTACATAGTTTAAAGGAGAGGGATTCCTCGTTAGTAAAGTTAATTTGATAATTTTATTGATTTAACAAAAGCCCTCACTTGCATTTAATTCAATCTCATCTTAGGTCTATTTTGATAGATGTCACTACAAGAAAATGGATTTTACCGGCAGTCAGAAGCGCCGGTAAAAGCCCAAGAAAGCACTGGCATAACTTTTATCGGTGCTCAAAAAAGCGTTGATAAAAGGGTGTGTTGGAAAATCTTTTGTCAGCGCCTACCAGCATTTACTAGCGCTTGTCTGAGCACCGATAATGGGGTATACTTTTTGAACACCCATTCTCATTTCATCGACACTTTTGGTGGCCACTGGTACTTCTAAAGAAGCGCTGACAAAATTCTATCCAAGCGCCGGTAAAAGTATTCCAAATCACGGTTTCCAACGATGATAAAAGTCTTCTGAATAGTTATATAGATTTGAGAGGCCCCCGACATAGGTCAGTAAATTTTGATATATATATATATATATATATATATATATATATATATATATATATATAATTCAATTGAAACCTCTATTTTTTTAATATTTGAAACATAAAAAATGTTGGAATACAATTAAAACTGAATATTAAACAAAAATTATATTACTTCGCAATAATAAAATATAATATTTACAACAAGTTGAAAATGGTCTTAAATTTTAAATAAAATAATATAAAATAAAATAAAAATCCTCCATCTGGTCCACTCCTAGCATGAGTGGTCTTAAAAGGTTGAAGTGCTTGTAAGCCTAAATTTAGGCACAATTGATTAAAATCCTACACACAAGGAAAAAAAAAAAGTCAAAAGGTAGCATTCCAAAAAAATAGAATAAATGAATTAAAAAATAAGTCATTAATTGCAAGGTTGAAATAGTATAACAAATCTATCAATGGATAGATGTGTCAAACGCGTCTAAGTCAAATTAGGACAGTCCAAGCTCTCTAGTTATGCCCTAACTGATACATGCTTTGTGTGGACTAAACTATCTCTACTGGATATTCATACAGACTACAATCAAAAGGTTAGCTAGGTAGTTGGGCAGTTTAATCAAAAGGAGTTGTCACAGTCCATAGATTGCCTACGGCTCCATGTGGCCTTAAGTTCTTAAGAGCTACATAAGCTTTGGATAAAGCTTGGGATATTGTTCATGAGTACGTGGAAATGGTAATTTAAAGATGATATTAAGGGGATACCTTTTTGGACATTTTGTTTTCATTATATATATATATATATATATATATATATACACACACAAAGATGTATATAATAGAAGTGGACAATGTGTTGAGTGATCTGAACTTTATTACACACATTGTACTACCAAAAAATCGAGCAAAGGCTATAGACTTTGAATATTTTTTGCTACGGATTAAATCTATAGCAATTATACTAAAGATTTAATCCGTAGCTAAAACCTAATTGATCCGTAGCTAAAACCTACATCCTCAATAGAACCTTATTAGATATTAATGATGCTTAAGGGGCTCCATGGGGCCCATTAGAATATTTGTGTTTGATCTAGGTCGCCCATCAATTCTTATATATAATTTTAGTGGATGAGCCCAAAAATTATGTAGATTAAAGGTCTAAGTGGACCACACCATAAGAAATAATAAAAATTAAATTGCTATTGTTAATATGTTGTGGTCTTCTTACACATTCGATCTGACTCATTTTTGCATCAACCCTTAAAATAATACTTTAAAATTAATGGACGCAGTGGATAAATAACATACATCACGGTGGGCCCCATGGTTCTAAAACCCATGGTCTTAAAGGGCCGTCCGTCATGCACCCCTCCCCCAAAACAAAATTTTTGTCCACCCTTTTCTCCCATGTGCATACCTCCAAAACACACCTATTCTTAGGATAACTCTCTTTAAAGTAATTTTAATTCGAGCTGTGAACGGATTTCAGTTTTCTGGAGAATTTGAAGGATTTCTTGGAAGGTATGGCGTTTTGCTTACAATTCCTGATGAATGAAATGTATATTTATTTTGATTTATTACACTTCTGCAGTTCTCTCATTTATCGATTAAGGATTTGTTTAATATTGTAATTGATATCATTGAGCTTTTAAACATTTTTTAAGGAATCTGATCGTTTTATGATTATGATTTTGTACTTTTTGTGTGTCCTTGTAAATCCTGATGATCTTGCTGTAAATATCCTCTCTTTTTTCAATTGATTTTGTTGTGTTCTGTATCCTCACTTATTAATTGTTGAGGCATATGAGATTTTATTATTATCATTATTAAACATGAAGGTTTTGAGTGCTTCCTTGTCTTTTTCGTAGTTCTTTGAATGAAAATCAAAATTTTGAGTGGACACTTGTGTTCCTATTTTCCTAAATTTCCATGGTATTTTATTTTATGATTGATAAATTTGGTTTCTAAAAACAAACAAATAAAAAAGCGCCCGATTTCTGTTTGAGGGAGATGACTCTTGAGTCAGACTTCTGAAATTGTATGCATGGGACTTGTGGACGAGATTTAGATTGTTCGTCAGGCTGGCCAACAATGGATGATCCATAGCTCATAAATCACACTAATGATTGATCCAACAATCTTGATTGTCTGATGGGAGCCTACTAGATAGGCACTAAAAGAAACAAAGAAAGGTAAATATATGTAAAGGTCCAGATTTAGTGGACAACTTTTTTGTTCAAATGGTTAGGATTGTTCGAGTTGTGTGGCTTTTGAGATGAGGACTATCCACTGTATGGCATGCCTAATGAACAACCTGCACTTCCTGATAACCCCATTGTAAGACATTCACTTCCATAATGTGGATTGGATCCTAGTTTCTTATTTTCTAATAAAATTGTGAGATCTCCCTTATCAGACCACAATTAAACAATAAGATCAAGTTGATGTTGTAGGTTTCTTCAAGGCCCTGATACGGATCAAGGAACTGTCTCTAAAATTAGAGAGGCTACCAGAGAATAGAAAGAAATCACCATTCAGCTGATCAACTACACAAAGAGTGGTAAGTTCGTAATGTCAGTACTTCCAGGTATGATGTCACTATACCATGTCAGTTCCATCATTTATTGCATTAGATAGGCCATGCCTTTGGAATTAATGGACAATTGATGATCCGACTCAACTTACAAGTGTGTCCCCTAGAGAGTGAATCAACCTCATTTTTGAGAAGGGTAATCTTCATGGTGGGCCTACTGTTTTCATGTAATGGATCTCCTACGCAAGTGACATGCTAACGGAAAGATGGTATGGCACCACAAGTTGTAGTAGGTGATAAGTTTTGTTGCCATTTTCTGTTGTAGAATAATCAGGTCTGTTTTGTATAATACCATATATTTCATGGTACATGCTAATGTAGCATGCAGATGGGATGTAGATGAAACCAACATATTCAATGAATCATTGCAGATGCATTGTTGATTTTGTCAGCACAACACAGATCAGGACTATCTAAGACTCAAATCTGCACTTGGATTTTCCTGTTTATATGAACGAAAAACTGCCATTCCTATTTTGAGTCATCGTAGATCAAGTTGATCAACCTTTCTGTTAGGAAGTAGATCATTCGATTTTGGAATAGAACAGACTGTGAAGGCATCTAGTCCTGGTCATTCAAGGTTTCAGACTATTATGATAATTGTGGAGTTCCAACTCACCATGAAACCACCAAGGAATGCTAAGTGAACTTGTGCAAGTAAACTTTTGTGGCAGTCGCCTCTTGCACATGGCATCTTGGCACACACATGAGCAATATTCATGCTGATCATCAGGTGGATCCCATAGTGTAGATTCCTAGCCCAAAAATAGGCCAGTTTACTCATTAGGTGGGCCACGACATTAAAAAAAGAAGTAACGAGCATTTAAAACAAAATTAACCAATAATTCATATTCAACATACAATTGTGGCCTATCTGAAGAGTGCAGTCTCATGAGTTTTGGGACAAGATATCGATGGTGTTCTGCACCTGATGAATATCATGGATCTTGCACATGTGTTGTTCCCGTATGTATATAGGACAACGGGATAGACTATAATAAGCATATAAGGGCAACCATTCATGTGCTAACCTAGAGAGTGAATCAGCCTCATTTTTGAGAAGGGTAATCTTCATGGTGGGCCTATTGTTTTCATGTAATAGATGTCCTACACAAGTGACATGGTAGCATAAAGATGGTATGGCACCACAAGTTGCAGCAGGTGATAAGTGTTACACAGTAAACCAACAACACTAGTGAACCGAGATCCAATCTTTGATCTCACTCATAAACGATAAATAAGAAGAAATATAATCTAGAAGTAGAATAAAAGCATACTAACAAACCACAAGACAAAATATACGTGGAAAAACCCCAACAAGGTTAAAAAACCACGCGTGCAAACTTCCACTATGAAGAAAAACTGAGATTACAATCAATATACTAACTTTCTCGGTGCTTTCATGCACAGAGAAAACCCTTAGCCTTGCTTAGAAAACCTTTTTTCATACTCTAGAATAACCCTAGGACCCCTATTTATAGTTTAGGTAACTTCCCTTCCGCACTCTTGTGAAACCGGCTCAAATTTATGCAGTCCGCATCAAATCCGCAAACGATTCTGCGTAACCTTGGCTGGTCGAGCAAGCTCCTTGATTGGTCGAGCGAACAGTCGACCGGTGGAGCATAGGCCTCTACTAGTCGAGCACCTTAGACACCAAAAATTACAGCTTGCTGGACTTTGAGTCAAGTGAACCCTCGATTGGTCGAGTGGGCCACTCGACCGATTGAGCAGCCTTGTCCAGATGTAGCTCGACATCTCAACAATCTCCCATTTGGAGACACATCACTATAATCTTTCATCTTCTACATCCAGAGTGCACTACCCCCCCATCTTCAAGCCTAAATACTAATTAAAGTTAAACAAAGCTTCAACTTCTCCTGTGTGACTGCCTTGGCCAACATATCCACAGGATTCTCACTTATGTGGATCTTCTCCTAAGCAATCGATCTATCTTCCAGTAACGAACGTATGAAGTGATATCTGATGTTAATATGCTTGGTCCTTGAATGAAAGGTTGAATTCTTAGTCAAGTGTATTGTACTTTGACTGTCACTTTACAGCTTGCAATCTGCTTACTTCTTTCCCTACTCTTCCATGAAACTTGTATCCATACCATCTCCTTGCACGCTTCTATAGCTGCAACATATTCTGCCTCCGTTATACTAATAAATACTATCTTCTGTAACTGAGACTGACTGCAGTACTACCCAGAGTAAAGACATAACCTGTATGCTTCTTCTGTTGTTGATATTTCAAATCTGAACTATGTAGCCTTGTAACTTGATTTTCGATCCTCCATAACACAGCCCTGCATCCGCAGTATCGACCAGGTATATAAGGATCCACTTTACAACTTTCTAGTGTTCCTTCCTGGTATTGTTCATGAACATGCTAACAACTCCTACTGCTTGAGCAATGTCTGGCCTAATGCTCATCATAACATACATGAGACTCCCAATAGATGATGCCTATGAGACTTTAGTCATGTAATCTCGTTCCTCCTGCGTCTTTGCACATTGCTCCTTAAAAAGTTTAAAGTGGATGGCTAATGGAGTGCTAATCGGCTTAGCACCTCCCATGCTGAATCGATCAAGTACCTTGGCTATGTACTATGCTTATGACAAAACTAATTTTTTATTTTCTCTTTCACGCTTTATCCTCATGGCTAGGATTTGTTTTGCAGCTCTAAAATCCTTCATGACAAATTCTCTAAACATTTGTCTTTTGAGATATGAGACGTCCTTCATACTTGATCCGGCCACAAGCATATCATCAATGTACAAAAGAAAGATGATGTATGACGTATCATACTTCTTCAAATAGCAATAGTGGTCTGCTTGACATTTCCTACGACCATTTCCTGACATGACACTACAAGAAATACCACTTTTAGTGACGAAAATTTTCATCGCTAAAAGTCAAATTTTCGTAGCTAAAAACTTTTAGCAATAAAAATTTTTTTCGCTAAAAGACAAATGTAGAAGGGTTTTATCAGCTAAAAATTCTAATCGTTGCTAAAGCAAGCTTTTTAGCGACGAAAACTTTCATCGCTAAAAAAACTGTACAAGACTTTTAGCACAAAAATTTTCGCTACTAAAAAATTCGTTACACTTTTAGTGACGAAAATTTTCGTCGCTAAAAAACTGTAAAAGACTTTTTTAGTAATGAAAATTTTTCTAAAAAATTCGTTCCACTTTTTGAAATGAAAATTTTCGTCGCTAAAAATATTTCCAAGACTTTTAATAGTGAAAATTTTCGCTACTAAAAAAATTCGTACCAGTTCTAGCGACGAAACTTTTCATCACTTAAAAACCTTTACATGGCTTTTAACAGCGAAAATTTTTTCTACCAAAAAATCCATTACACTTTTAGTGATGAAACTTTTCGTCACTAAAAAACCTTTACATGGCTTTTAGCAGTGAAAATTTTCACTGCCAAAAAATTCGTTACACTTTTAGCAACGAAAATTTTCTTCGCTAAAAAACTTTACAAGACTTTTAGTAGCGAAACTTTTCGCTGCTAAAAAAAAATTACAAAAATTTTAGCTATGAAAATTTTCATTGCTAAAAACCTTTACAAGACTTTTAGCAGTGAAAATTTTCACTGCTAAAAATAAATTACAAAACTTTTAGCTACGAAAATTTTCGTCGCCAAAAAACATTTACTAAACTTTTAGCTACGAAAATTTTCGTCGCCAAAAAACATTTACTAAACTTTTAGCTACGAAAATTTTCATCGCTAAAAGTATCTTTTTTTTATAGACAGCTTGAAATTCCGCACAAAATTCCTGATATACACCTATTAACAATATATTTCATCATATTCATCCTGATATACACCTGTTATATAATATATTTCACCATATTCACATTCACATCCATCTAAACCCAAACCCAAACATAAACTACATTCATATAAACACAAACAATCTTATCCACATCACATTCATTCATGATTAAATACATATAAAATTAACATCATAAACAAATATACAAAAAATCACAAAGGTAAAGGCAGATGTGGTGGGGCATCGGTGGGTAAGTGTGCAGCGAAAACCTGAAACATCTCCATCATCCGTCACTCATGCTCCACCCGCATCTCCTCCATCCTCCTCTCCTTCTCCTCCCTCTACCTTGTCAGCTAATCGTCTATCCTCCTCTCCTGCTCCTCCCTTTACCTCGCCAGCTGATCCATCATCTTCCTCTCCTGCTCATCCCTCTGCTTGTCCAGCTGATCTTTGATGTCATGGAGGATGACTCGTAGCTGCTGAACCTCTCTCTCTGCGGTATTAGCTCAGCGTACGGCGCTGTCGCCAACGACGATGGATCGGCTTGAGGTAGCTCTAGCGGGTGCTATGAGCTTGGCACCATGGCCAAACCCATGCACATATCCAAAACGGGTGCTAAGCACCTAGCTCAGGATCTCTGGCTCACTCTTCTAAGTACCATCGGGAGTGGGCTGACTGCGTAAGGTGTTCATCTCTTCCTGTAATGAAAACATATAAATTTTCATAATAAATGACATTATTATAATTTAATGCAAATAAATTTTATAATATAAGGATCTTTACCCAAATCTCGTTGGCTCTAGGATGTACCCAAGATCCCATTGCCTGCCGACAGTGAGTGCCTTTGTAGAAGTCTACTGGTCCGGGCTCCTGGCCAGTGACGGAATCTTGCTGTGCAATTGAAAAGACAATAAAGTTAATACAAATGCATAAAAAGAATATATAAACGTAATAATTACCAGTACTTTCTTACTATGTCGTGACGAAATCATACAAATGACTTTGAACCAACTACGTGGTTTACTTCTAACTTTCCTCTGTTGTCAGAATTTATTTTGTTCCTCTTCTAAACACATAATTCATAATACATTGTTATTAATTGTGAATTTAATTATTATGTTAAGAATTCATAAATATGTAAATATTACCTAAAAAGAATCAGACGAAAACCTATCGAAGAGTATCTGCTAGTCCTCATCGGTCATGTACAGCGGTGCGGACTGTACAGCCTCCTTGTGGCTCACGCATCGCTTATACTGCCGGTGTAACTTACTGCATTAATCCTTAAACTGCTCCTTCATCATGTCATCAACGGCATGGGAGATGTGCGGAACACTCAAATCCAAGTCAAATTTATCCTAAACTTTCGTAAATAATAGATTAAGACAATAAACTTATTAAGAAAATAACTTAACCGTAAATGAACTTTTATAAAATAAATTTTAATTTATTAAAATTTACCTGAAGGCGCTGACGGATGAGTTGCCACACATTTTCTTTCACATCTCCGTAACGGGGGGTGGTGGGGGGGATCAGAGATCGACATAAGATACCGACCTCTGACGTAAACAACATGGCATTGTTCCTAACAGGTTTAATGCAGTCCTGTGGGAACTTTACCGTCACCCTACCCTCACGCGTAAGTCACTCTAAAAGCAAACCACGTGTGGGTCCACGTCCTAATTAGCTGGTCGACGATGGTGTTGGAAAAGAAATATGTTAGTCTAAACATAAACAGAAATCATTAAAAGAAATATATGTCTAGACTTACATGCAGTGCCCGGTGTATGCGCGACTTAGGGATCAGAAGCCTGCGATGCAACATGTGACGGCGATGCTGGCTCCGTCGCATCACAGGTAGAAGGGGTAGATCCAATACGCGAACGGCATGCTCTCCCACCTGGTGCCATCACTGAATATATGTAAGCTACGAACTTATAAATTTAAACAATGTCAATACAAGTGGTATATACTAAAACATTATACAAGTAGTGTTAATAGTACAATGCATTTGTGCTTATGCTTAGAGAGATGATTAAAATATGATTAGACCATTACACTATAATGTAAGCAGAATATAATAAAAATGTAAACTTTAATCTATAACCATTAAAAATTTCATTATACATTGTCATTCTATATTAAATACACATATTTCATTGTAATACGAAATAACTTTGAGGTAAACTATCTGAAGTACTCCCTGCATAAGCTATCATATGCTTCAGAAGCATATGTCATTTCATGTAAAGCACCCGACATATTTACAGCCAAAATACCAGTCACAATAGGAGAAATCTAGTCTCTCACGACTCCATTCAGATGTGCAAGTGATAGAGTCGCATCTTCCATATCTCGTTTCCCATGATTATATATCTTCATCAAGCCTAAAATTTCTTTGAGATGACATAATCTTTCCTCTGAGTCGCCGTCGATATATTCCACTCTACACACATCGACCAGACTGGGTATCTCTATAGCCCTACCAGAAGAAGATAGGACCGAAACATCCATCTGCAACAGCTGATGAAGTATATTACATGCTTCTGCTACGCTCCGGTTTAAGGAGTACATGATCAAAACTTGACTCAACTGCAAATGTGGATTATAAACAAGTCAATAAAAGGAATTAATCATAACTTGTAATTTTTACGTATACATAGAATACATAATTATTCGAATTGAAAAATGACATGTAAATCATGTGTACATTTAATAATCGTCATCTATATCACTATCGCTTAGGGCTATTTCTTCGTCCTCACTATCGCTGATCAGTATTTCATCCTCATTGTCCGCAACGTCATCATCAATGAAACCACTATCATCTTTAACAACATCACGTATTATTGAGGCATCAACATGATCAGGTGGCACATCATCTCTATCTAATTACATTGCATCAATATCAACACTTGAATCAGTCCCTGTATCCCTAGATGACATGTCTTCTTGATATGCTTCTTCAACCCTAAATGTGTCATTTACCCCGTCCTCGCTATCTTCAACTTCTAGTACAGGAACGTCAAATATGTTCATAGGCTTTATTTTCTTCACCACGTGCCAAGAGCCGCCTAACTTGGTGTCAGCGAGGTAAAATACTTGTTCGGCTTGGCTGGCGAGGATAAATGGGTCGTCCTTAAACCACTTCCAAGATAAATTTACGCTCGTAAAGTAATTGTCAGTTGTATTCTCAACTTCTTATTTCTAATGTCCTACCAATCACATCTAAATAAGTACACCCACTTTCTCATACAATAACTCAGCTCAATAATATCTGTCAAAATGCCATAAAAGTCAATTTCATCCTCCTCATTTGTTTCCTTCACAACCACCCCACTATTTTGTGTGGTCCTGTACTTCTTACATTCTTTGGTGTGAAACTGAATCCCGTTTACAATATAACCTGTATATCTAGATACACATCTATCGGGGCCACACGCCAGTGAGTATAATGCATCAGACACATCTGCAGAGTTGCTCGTGCGCAACGTCTTCATCTGTTATCATGTACAGAATATAATTATTTAGGGATTTTCATAAGTTGAAATAATGTGCAATACAAAAAAAATACTAAGTGTGGTGAGATACAATGTGAAATCTTACATGTTTGGTGAACCATTCTGAAAACTGATCCTGATGCATTCGATCATAATTTGTGGGGAATTTGGACTTCATCTCGTCCATGTGTTCACTACACATAAATGACATGTCGTTAGCAAAAAATATTAAGATCATCGTATGCAGAGAAAATAATAATTGAGGGAAGACTTACTCCAAGTACGACTCTATTTCTTCACAATTATGCAACACATACCATCGCGCCTTTTCTAGATCCCCATGGTCCATATCCTGAAACGTCAAGGATCCTAAATGACGAACGTTATGTGCAAATACAGAAATGAGTCATTTTTCATGCTCCTTCCCTTCATTGGCATTCCGATCTTCTCGGTTAAATCTAGTCTCTATGCTACGAAGATACATGGAGTAAAATATAAGGCACTCATTATCAATGTACGCTTCATCTATCGACCCCTCCGGTCGTACCTTATTCTTGACAAATCGTTTGAGTGTGTGAAGGTATCTATACACAAAACCACTATGTTATACGCATGAAAACATGGATATATGTAGTTTTTCGAATGAATAAAAATTTTAATAGGTTTTACCACCTTTCGATCGGATACATCCAACGATATTGTACTGGGCCTATAAGCTTTGCCTCGTGTGGTAAGTGAATCACTAGGTGTAACATGACATCAAAAAATGCAGGTGAAAATATTCTTTCAAGTTTGCAAAGGATTATGACAATGTCCCTCTCCAGTCATTTAATAACATCTACATTCAATGATTTTGAACACAAATCCTTAAAGAATATCCCCAACTCAATCAGTGTCGCACTGATATCCTTGCTCAGGAATCCACGAATCGTAACTGGTAGTAGGTGTTGCAGAAGAACGTGACAATCATGACTTTTCATTCTTGTTACCTTATAGTCTATAACATTTACGCTCCGAGATATGTTTGACGCATACCCATCGGG
This sequence comes from Magnolia kwangsiensis, assembly GCA_037074715.1. Taxonomy (NCBI): domain Eukaryota; kingdom Viridiplantae; phylum Streptophyta; class Magnoliopsida; order Magnoliales; family Magnoliaceae; genus Magnolia; species Magnolia kwangsiensis. Next base: position 102,251,258 of record CM073576.1, on the reverse strand, counting down.
AAACTTCACCGATCTCAACCATTCACATAAATGCTTTCTCTCTAGTTTTGTTAATGTGTTGCAGGCTGCTGGTATAATATACAAATTTTCATGTGGTTGCAAGTGCAACTCTTTCCTTAGACCCATTTCTTGTAGATCCAATCGAGCCTTGAAACTATCTTTTGTTTTCTTCTCTATGTTCATCAATGTTTCGAAGATATTGTCACATATATTTTTCTCAATATGCATGACATCCAAGTTGTGTCGTAAATTCAGATCAGTCCAATAGGGCAACTCAAAAAAGATGCTTTTCTTCCTCCAGTTATAGTCCAATACTATACTTTCCTCTTCTTCAAGTGTGATGCCTTACCAAATCTAACTTCTCCAATGTTACTCAATTGTTGCATCACATCTTTTCCAGATAACTCTTTCATGGGTGGCTTATTATCTTGTTTGCCATCAAAATCATTATTTTCCTGTGCCAACTATGATCGCTCGAAAGGAAGCAACGATGGCCCATATAACACATTTTTCTATCATGTTTCAATGACAATGAACAAATCTCAATACCACATATAAGACAAGCCAACTTGCCCTTCGTGCTCCACCCAAACAAATTTTCATACGTGAAAAAGTCATTTATTATCCACAATACCACTGCATGCAATCAAAATGTCTGTCCTGCAAATGTGTCATATGTTTGACTCCACAACATGTTTAACTCATCTACTAATGTTTGCAAATACACATTAATGTTATTCTCAGGTAACCTGGGTCCAGGAATAAGCAATGACATCATGAAAAATGACTCCTTCATACATAACCAATGAGGTAAATTATAGGGCATAAGTACCACTAGCCACATACTGTATGAGCTACTCATATTACCAATTGGATTAAAAGCATCACTTGCAAGATCTAGTCGAACATTGCGAGAATCCTATACAAACCAGTCATGTTACTTATCAAAATTTTGCCAAACTTCAGAGTCCGCAGGGTGCCACAGTGTACTATCATCATGAACGTGTTTCTCCTTATGCCACCTCATATCTTCAGCTGTCTTACGAGACATAAACAATCTTTGCAGTCTAGGTTTTAATGGGAAGTACCTTAACACCTTTTACAGGATTTTATTACCATTGGCTTTGCCATGCTTCTACCTAGACTCTCCACATTCTTGACACTCTTCAGCCTTATCATGCTCTTTCCGATATAATAAACAATTATTTATACATACATGTACGAGTTCATAACTAAGGCTCAAGTCTCGCATCAAGGATTTGGCCTCGTAATGAGACTTAGGCAATGTCTCACCATCTGCTAATGCTTCTTTCAACAACTCAAGTAATATGTCAAACGATTTGTTACTCTAATGATTTAATGTCTTCAAACGAAGTAACTTTGTAAGAAAATTCAACTTGGAGAAGTTCTCACACCCCGGATAAAATGGACATTGCGCATCCCTCAATAACCTACTAAACTTCTCTGATTCGACATCACCTATTGGAGGAATATCTTGGCTACTTCTTGTCATCGTAAAATCAGTATCTGTAACTATTCCCTTGAACACATCCCCTATGGTATCTTGCATTTCGTTAACGTCTTCATCCTCATCATCCGGCACAATTGGGGCAGCAAGGACTTCAGTGAGCTCAAATCTATGGGTCATATCTTCACCATGATAAATCCACCAAGTGTAACACTGGTCAATCCCAACTATGAACAAATCATCCTCTACTTTGTCTAAAGTCTTATATATCATGTTCTTACATTTTCGACATGGACACCTAATCCTATTCGTTGAATCTGCCTGATCTCGTGTAAATTCCATAAACTCTTAAACCCCTTATTTATACTCTGGGCCAAACCTGTTCTTAGCTTGCATGCAACTCTTATCCATGTTTATAATGAAAAGACTACAGTCAGTTTATGGAAATAGCTTTAAGATTAGGCTAGGTTAAAGGTTTAGATTATAGGTTATAAGTATAGGTCTAGGTTTAGTTATAAGATAAAGTTTAAGAATTTGAGTTTAAGTTAAGGTTTAAGTTTAGATTATAAGTATAGGTTTTGGGATTTGAGAATAGTTTTAGGTTATAAGTATAGGTTTAAGTTGGGTTATAGGTTAAGATTTAGGGATTTGAATTTAGGTTAAGGTTTAGGTTTAGGTTATAGGTATTGGGATTTGAGAATGATTTTAGGTTATAAGTATAGGTTTTGGGATTTGAGAATAAGTTTAGGTTATAAGTATAGGTTTAGGTTGGGTTATAGGTTAAGGTTTAGCAATTAAAGTTTAGGTTACGATTTAGGTTTAGGTTATAAGTATAGGTTTTGGGATTTGAGAGTAGGTTTAGGTTAAGGTAGTAAGTTTGGGTATAGGTTATAGGTTTTGGGCTATAAGTAAAGGTTTTGGGATTTGAGAATAGGTTTAGGTTAAGGTTCCAAGTATAGGTTTAGGTTATAGGTTAAATTTTAGGTTTAGGTTATAGGTATAGGTTTAGATTATAGGTTATAAGTATAGGTTATATTTAAGGTTAAGGTCAAGGTCTAGGTATACGTTATAAGTATAAGTTTAAGTTGGGTTATAGGTTAAGGTTTAGGTTTAGTTTATAAGTATAGGTATTGGAATTGGAGAATAGGTTTAGGTTATAAGTATAGCTTTAGGTTGGGTTATTGTAACATCCCGAAAATCGGGGGTCGAGCATAAACTCCACTCCCGAGTTCCAGAACATCACTTATGCAACATTTTCATTGATGGATGAATGTCGACTGTAATAGTGCCTAAAACATGAAGTGGATTAAGCCAAAACAACATATCATACTCCAGAGATAGTTAAATTAGCAAGCGAAAGAATGTGATAGATATATAAAATATATGAACTGTTGTAGGTCTCCAGAGTGTGAACATGTTACCAGGTTAAACATATACATGTATACTCCAAAAATGATCAAAAAGAATATACATGAGTGCTCCAAAAATATAAAATGACAAGTTTCATGACATCAAATTAACCTCCCTATAATCCTGTCGATCAGAACACGGTCTACCTAGACTCGCCTGATAACCGCCTATAGGAGAAATCCTCCTCATCATCATACAAGTCCGGCTCCGGTTCACAAGCAGCACCATCATCTGAAACTAAAATAGGGACTGGTTGGTGTGTACAACACCGTCCCGTAACGTGGGAGTGAGTGACCAACTCAGTAGAATCATAGAGCAAAGGTTAACATGTTATCAAATCAATCAAGCGATAATGATAAAGCAAGCAAATCAAACATTCCTAAATACTGTAATTAATGCAAGAATGAAATAACATGATGGATGCCCTCGCCAACATACTCCCTCATGCAACACCATCTTACGTCCACGACATGCTTTCTTCCCTCAGTGCTCCACATCTTCCAGGCACATGCAGTGCGATATGAAGATGATGACCGAGTTGTTATTAGTCCTTTTCATATAACAGGATTAGGAAACTAGGGTACTTTCCTTATATCATTCCTAACAAGGATCCTGTCTAGGGTCGTCACTCCTAGTAGTCTCATACGATGATATGGTTCTAGCTCACTGCAAGGGCTGTCAGGGCTGTTGCACGCACTCATTGCACCGCTCCCCCATCACCTTATCAATACAGGCCTAGTTGTACTCTTGTTGCTACGGAAGGGTCGTCGCCTCACGTAGACTCAGAGTACGCTCGAGGTCACTCACTGCAAGGGCTGTCAGGTCTGTTGCACGCACTCGTTGCACCGCTCTCCCATCACCTTATCAGTGTAGGTAGACAGCTCGAATATAGTGTCCCATACCATCATAATCGGCCCACGAGTCTAAGTTGTTCACTGGTCACTATGGGGAGGCTCGTAGCCCCAGCGTATGCCGACAGCTCGACCACAGTGTCCCATACCACCATGCCCGACTCATGAGTCTTAGTGGATCAAGGTACCATGGTTATCAGGGTTATCACTGGTAAGTCCAGTACCCTAGGTTCAAGCAGTTATGACCAATACAGGGTGAACATATAATGGTCAGTCGGGTTGCTTGACGAGCTCGACTAGTACGAGCGCACCTCAAGTTGAACAACATGAAGTGTATAAACACCTCGTGTGGCCTAACCACTGCCGTCAACCAAAGCACGACTCGGGTTCGTCGACGCGTTCTTCATGGCGAATAGAATTCAACCTCAAATTTAAATCTGTTACCGACTACCTGGACTAGAGTGTAGCCCCAAACACTTGTAATCTAAATCAATAATCATATGAGAGAGACATAATTGAAATACAAGTAATTTCAGTATGTTATCAGCATGTTATAACATACATCATAAGCAGTTAACCATACACGAGTATTTCACACATTAGGTAATTAATTCAAATACAAAAAGCATGGAGGAAATCATGTACATCATCAAATTAGTTGAGAATCCAGTCTCAACGCTAATCTACAACACCATTTACTCAATACTTACTAATACATACATTTATACAAACACTTAGTCTACATAGCATATGTCGGCCAATAATGTGCATTAGGGCGAATCTCTTCGCCAAACAGATCATAAATGCATAACTAGTATAGGTACATGGCAAATACTCATGGCATTCATATCAGTAAAATACGTATGTATACAGTATTTCATACAAATATCCAAAATATCCTAAATCTCATATTCTTCGGACGTATTCGAAATGAAAAATAGACAGCATGTTCTACATGTCAAACAACATTCTTGTCAACAATCTACCATTAAACGACATTGAAAGGTTTGAAAACAGGTAATCTAAGCATCTAAAATCCGCACCTTATGCCGTAAAAGCATAATGAATTGAATAGGTACTCTACGCTTCCGTCAACGTCGATATGACCTATAACAAAAGGTGAGTCAGCTACTTAGCTACTTGTACCCATAGGAACCTTAAAACAGGTTAGGGTTAGGGTTTTCTTACCTAGAACGAAACCAGAATCGCCGGAATAACGATACAGAAGGGTGGATGAGGCATGTAGAGAGACTGGGAAGAATCCTAGGAAGCAGCACCAACTTCTCCTTCACTTTCTCTCTCTTTTCTCTTTTCTCACTCTCTTGGGTTTGAAAAATTCGTATGGGTTAGAATGCTAAGGGTTTAAGGCCCTTTTATAAGCCCAAACATAACGAAAATGGACTCCAAGTCAAGGTATACTTTGATTATAACCAAAGTGGGTTTGTTTCGATCCAACGGAGTATTTCTAGAGGTCCTGTTATCAAATGTGGTCGAATTTAAGCTTTTTAATATTGGATCTAGGTCAAGATAAGTTTTCAGTCCGGTCGGGTTTCCAGATCGACCGTGGCAGACCAGTTTCAGTTTAGCAGTCACCGAAACTCGATCAGGGCCATAAGTGCTATGACATGTAAGGGCCAAATTTCCTGATCCGAGGGTGAAATTTGATCAAATTCTAACGGTCAAAATGCTTTAAAATGTCACACAAGCGACACGTGCCAGATTTATTAAAAATTGAATTAATTTTCTAAATATTTTCCTTTTCTCACTCTCTTCACTCCGGACTCAGTAAAATGGTCTCAGGATATCAGTTGGGCTTGATTTTTGAAATGATTATCAAGTCCAACTAGGCAGTCATAATGATATAAGATTATAGATATCGGACTTTCGACGTGCGGTCTAGATCCAATACAAAGTTTCTTAATGCTCTCGAGAGCAACTGGGTTTAGAGATTGATCCTAGGTTTCTAGATAACATAGCGTTAGCGGTCCTACTAATTTTTGGTCTTGTAGTTTATATTTAAAGTGATTTAAGTTAATTCTACTAAGTATTCAGTTTGGTACTTAACCAAATTCTACCCTAATAGGGCAGAATATGGTCCTAGGGCCATTCTATGCCCCATTTTGGATACTTTTAGTTATCATATTATTTTTATTATTTTTATGTTGGTTCATCATTAAGTTTAACCTATCTCCACCAAATTTCATGAGATTTTGAGTTGTATAAAAATTCTAAAAATTCATGAAGCAGCAGTTGTCCAACAAGTGATTTTCGAACAGTTTGTCACAACATCCTACTTTAAACTATATTATATATTTTATTATATTTTTTACATAATTTTATATAAAACTAGACTCATTTAGCTTTAATCTAATTTTTGAATCACCTAAATCGAAGTTATAACGAAGGAGATATGATTTTTCAAAGTTTAAAGAAATATTCAGGAAAAAGTGTAGAAACTGGCCTGCCAGACCGCTGTACGAACGAGGTCGGTGAGGCCTTGCCAACCGGCGAGGTTCTCGCCGGTCACTGACCTATTTTGTGAGGAATCGTCCCAGGGGCGAGGTCCTCACCCCCCGGGGATGCCGGAAACATGTGGGGCCCACCTTGGATCCCCCCGAATTGAGTCGTTTGGGCCCACGAGTCTGTCGAGGCGTTTATCAAGTCTCATTTATAAACTGGAATGAGTTACGCAACTTACAATATATGATTTTAGGGTAGAAGAAGCTAATCCATCCAAATAACCTATCTACATTATGAAATTCTAAATATTAAATAGTCAAAATCCCATTTTATGCATGTATTTACCATTTATAGTAAGTTTTAGTTTAAGTATAGTTCCTCACCTTTTAAACTTTAGGTTTGTGTCTAATATGAAAGTACTTGGAGAAATTTGAAGAATGAGGTAGTGAAAGGTAAGATTTTAAAGGAAATGGGTTGAAAGCGATTTCTAGACTTTAGGATTGATCTCTAAGAGTGATATGGTTGACCCATTGCCTAAGGACATCTAATTCCAGGTTGGTGAAAATTCGGGGTGTTACAATTATAGGTTAAGGTTTAGGGATTTGAGAATAGGTTAAGGTTTAGGTTTAGGATATAATTATAGGTTTTGGGATTTGAGAATAGGTTTAGGTTATAGGTATAGGTTTAGGTTGGGTTATAGGTTAAGGTTTAGGGATTTGAGTTTAGTTTAAGGTTTAGGTTTAGGTATTAAGTATAGGTATTGTGATTTGATAATAGGTTTAGGTTATAAGTATAGGTTTAGGTTAGGTTTTAGGTTAAGGTTTGGGGATTTGAGAATAGGTTAAGGTTTAGGTTTAGGTTATAGGTATCAGGATTTGAGAATAGTTTTAGGTTATAAGTATAGGTTTAGGTTGGGTTATAGGTTAAGGTTTTGGGATTTGAGTTTAGGTTAAGGTTTAGGTTTAGGTTATAAGTATAGGTATTCGGATTTGAGAATAGGTTTAGGTTATAACTATAGATTTAGGTTGGGTTATAGGTTAAGGTTTAGGGATTTGAGAATCAGTTAAGGTTTAAGTTTAAGTTTAGGTTTATGTTCTAGGTATTGGGATTTGAGAATAGTTTAAGGTTATAAATATAGGTTTAGGTTGGGATGTTGGTTAAGGTTTAGGTTTAGGTTATAAGTATCAGTTTTGGGATTTGAGAATAGGTTTAGGTTATGTTTATAAGTATAGGTTTAGGTAGGGTTATAGGTTAAGGTCTAGGGATTTTAGTTTAGGTAAAGGTTTAGGTTTAGGTTATAGGTATTGAGATTTGAGAATAATTTTAGGTTATAAGTATAGGTTTAGTTTGGGTTATAGGTTAAGGTTCAGGAATTTGAGAATAGGTTAAGGGTTAAGTTTAGGTTATAAGTATATGTTTTGGGATTTGAGAATAGGTTTAGGTTATAAGTATATGTTTAGGTTGGGTTATAGGTTAAGGTTTAGGGATTTGAGTTTAGGTTTAGGTTATACGTATCGATTTTAGGATTTGAGAATAGGTTTAGGTTCTAAGTATAGGTTTAGTTTATAAGTTTAGGTTAAGGTTTAGGGATTTGAGTTTAGGTTAAGGTTTAAGTTTAGGTTATATGTATAGGTTTTGGAATTTAAGAATAGGTTTAAGTTACAGTTGTAAGTTTAGGTATAGGTTATAAGTATAAGTTTTGGAAATTGAGAATAGGTTTAGGTTAAGGTTATAAGTATAGTTTTAGGTTGGGGTATAGGTTAAGGTTTAGGGATTTGAGTTTAAGTTTAGGTTTAGGTTTAGGTTATAGGTATTGGTATTTGAGAATAGTTTTAGGTTATAAGTATTGGTTTAAGTTGGGTTATAGGTTAAGATTTAGAGATTTGAGTTTAGGTTAAGGTTTAGGTTTAGGTTATAAGTATAGGATTTGGGATTTGAGAATAGGTTTAGGTTAGGGTTATTAGTATAGGTTTAGGTTGGGTTATAGGTTAAGGTTTAGGGATTTGAGTTTAGGTTAAGGTTTAAGTTCAAGTTTAGGTTTAGTTTATAGGTATTGGAATTTGAGAATAGTTTTAGGTTATAAGAATTGGTTTAGGTTGGGTTATAGGTTAAGGTTTACGGATTTGAGTTTAGGTTAAGGTTTAAGTTTAGGTTATAAGTATAAGTTTTGGGATTTGAGAATAGGTTTAGGTTAGGATTATAAGTTTAGGCTTAGGTTGGGTTACAGGTTAAGGTTTAGGGATTTGAGTTTAGGTTAAGGTTTAGGATTAGGTTATAAGTATAGGTATTAGTATTTGAGAATAGGTTTAGGTCATAAGTATAGGTTTAGGTTGGGTTATAGGTTAAGGTTTAGGGATTTGAGTTTAGGTTTAGGTTATACGTATCGGTTTTAGGATTTGAGAATAGGTTTAGGTTATAAGTATAGGTTTAGTTTATAAGTTTAGGTTAAGGTTTAGGGATTTGAGTTTAGGTTAAGGTTTAAGTTTAGGTTATATGTATAGGTTTTGGAATTTAAGAATAGGTTTAGGTTACAGTTGTAAGTTTAGGTATAGGTTATAAGTATAGCTTATAGCTTTCAGCTATAAGTAAAGGTTTTGGGATTTGAGAATAGGTTTAAGTTAAGGTTATAAGTATAGTTTTAGGTTATAGGTTAAGGTTTAGGTTTAGGTTTAGGTTAATTATAAGTATAGGTTATAGGTTAAGGTTATAGTCAAGGTCTAGGTTTACGTTATAAGTATAGGTGTAGGTTGGGTTATAGGTTAAGGTTTAGGGATTTGAGTTTAGATTAAGGTTTAGGTTTAGGTTATATGTATAGGTATTGGGATTTGAGAATTGGTTTAAGTTATAAGTATAGGTTTAGGTTAGGTTATAAGTTCAGGTTTAGGGATTTAAGAATAGGTTAAGGTTTAGGTTTAGGTTATAAGTATAAGTTTTGAGATTTGAGAATAGGTTTAGGTTATAAGTATAGGTTTAGGTTGGGTTATAGGTTAAGGTTTAGTGATTTGAGAATAGGTTAAGGTTTATGTTTAGGTTATAAGTATAGGCTTTGGGATTTGAGAATAGCTTTAGGTTATATGTATAGGTTTAGGTTGGGTTATAGGTTAAGGTTTAGGTTTAGGTAATAAGTATATGTTTTGGGATTTGAGAATAGTTTAAGATTATAAGTATAGGTTTAGGTTGGGTTATAGGTTAAGGTTAAAGGATTTAAGTTTAGGTTAAGGTTTAGGTTTAGTTTTAGGTTATATGTATTGGAATTTGAGAAAAGTTGTAGGTTATAAGTATAGGATTTGGTTGATTTATAGGTTAAGGTTTAAGGATTTGATTTTAGGTTAAGGTTTAGATTTAAGTTATAAGTATAAATTTTAGGATTTGAGAATAGGTTTAGGTTAAGGTTATAAGTATAGGTTTAGGTTGGGTTATAGGTTAAGGTTTAGGGATTTGAGTTTAGGTTTTGGTTTTGGTTTAAGTTATAGGTATTGGGATTTGAGAATAGTTTTAGGTTAAAAGTATTGGTTTAGGTTGGGTTAAAGGTTAAGATTTAGGGATTTGAGTTTAGGTTAGGGTTTAATTTTGGGTTATAAGTATAGATATTGGGATTTGAGAATAGGTTTAGTTTAGGGTTATTAGTATAGGTTTAGGTTGGGTTAGTATAGGTTTAGGTTGGGTTATAAGTTAAGGTTTAGGGATTTGAGTTTAGGTTAACGTTTAAGTTTAGGTTTAGGTTTAGGTTATAGGTATTGGAATTTAATAATAGTTTTAGGTTACAAGTATAGGTTTAGGTTGGGTTATAGGTTAAGGTTTAGGGATTTGAGTTTAGGTTAAGGTTTAGGTTTAGGTTATAAGTATAAGTTTTGAGATTTGAGAATAGTTTTAGGTTAGGGTTATAAGTTTAGGTTTAGGTTTGGTTATAGGTTAAGGTCTAGGGATTTGAGTTTAGGTCAAGTTTTAGGTTTAGGTTATAATTATAGGTATTGGGATATGAGAATACCTTTTAGTCATAAGTATAGGTTTAGGTTGGGTTATAGTTTAAGGTTTCAGTATTTGAGTTTAGGTTATGGTTTAGGTTTAGGTTAAGGTTTTGGGATTTTAGAATAGGTTTAGGTTATAAGTATAGGTTAAGCTTATAAGTTTAGGTTAAGGTTTTGGGATTTGTGTTTAGGTTAAGGTTTAAGTTTAGGTTATATGTATAGGTTTTAGGATTTGAGAATAGGTTTAGGTTAAGGTTTTAAGTTTTGGTATAGGTTATAAGTATAGGTTATAGGTTTCGGCTATAAGTAATGGTATTGGGATTTGAGAATACGTTTAGGTTAATGTTATAAGTATAGGTTTAAGTTATAGGTTAAGGTTTGGGTTTAGGTTGTATGTATAGGTTTAGGTTAATTATAAGTATAGGTTATAGGTTAAGGTTATGGTCAAGGTCTAGGTTTAAGTTATAAGTATAGGTTTAGGGATTTGAGTTTAGGATAAGGTTTATGTTTAGGTTATAAGTATTGGTATTGGGATTTGAGAATAGGTTTAGGTTGTAAGTATAGGTTTAGGTTGGGTTGTAAGTTAAGGTTTAGGGATTTGAGAATAGGTTTAGGTTATAAGTATAGGTTTAGGTTGGGTTATAGGTTAAGGTTTAGGGATTTGAGAATAGGTTAAGGTTTAGGTTTAGGTTATAAGTATAGGTTTTTGGATTTGAGAATAAGTTTAAGTTTAGGTTGGGTTATAGGTTAAGGTTTAGAGATTTGAGTTTAGGTTAAGGTTATAAGTATAGGTTTTGGGATTTGAGAATAGGTTTAGGTTATAAGTATAGTTTAAGGTTATAAGTTTAGGTTAAGGTGTAGGAATTTAAGTTTAGGTTAAGGTTTAAGTTTAGGTTATAAGTATAGGTCTTGGGATTTGACAATAGGTTAAGGTTAAGGTTGTAAGTTTAGGTTTGGGTTATAACTATAGATTATAGGTTTTAGCTATAAGTAAAGGTTTTGAGATTTGAGAATAGGTTTAGGTTAATGTTATAAGTATAAGTTTAGGTTTTAGGTTTAGGTTTAGATTTAGGTTTAGGTTATAAGTAAAGTTTTTTGGTTATGGTTAAGGTTAAGGTCTAGGTTTAAGTTATAAGTATAGGTTTAGGTTGGGTTATTGGCGAAGATTTAGGGATTTTAGTTTTGGTTAAGGTTTAGGTATAGGTTATATGTAAAGGTATTGGGATTTGCGAATAGGTTTAGGGTATAAGTATAAGTTTAGGTTGGGTTATAGGTTAAGGTTTAGGAATTTAAGAATCAATTAAGGTTTAGGTTTATGTTATAAGTATATGTTTTGGGATTTGAGAATAGGTTTACTTTATAAGTATAGGTTTAGGTTTAGGGATTTGAGTTTAGGTTAAGGTTTAGGTTTAGGTTTTGGTTTAGGTTTAGGTTATAGGTATTGGGATTTGAGAAGTGTTTTTGGTTATAAATATAGGTTTAGGTTAGGTTATAGTTTAAGGTTTAGGGATTTGAGTTTAGGTTAGGGTTTAGGTTTAGGTTTATGTTTAGGTTATAGGTATTAGGATTTGAGAATAGTTTTAGGTGATAAGTATAAGTTTATGTTGGGTAATAGCTTAAGGTTTAGGGATTTGACTTAAGGTTGAGGTTTAGGTTTAGGTTATAAGTATAGGTATTGGGAATAGAGAATAGGTTTAGGTTATAAGTATAGGTTTAGGTTGGGTTATAGGTTAAGGTTTTGGGATTTGAGAATAGGTTAAGGTCTTGGTTTAGGATATAAGTACAAGTTTTGAGATTTGAGAATAAGTTTAGGTTTAAGTTAAGTTATAGGTTAAGGTTTAGTGATTTGAGTTAAGGTTAAGGTTTAGGTTTAGGTTATTAGTCTAGGTTTTGGGATTTGAGAATAGGTTTAGATTAAGGTTGTAAGTTCAAGTATAGTTTATAAGTATAGGTTATAGGTTTCAGCTATAAGTAAATGTTTTGGGATTTGAGAATAGGTTTAGGTTAAAGTTATAAGTATAGTTATAGGTTATAGGTTAAGGTTTAGGTTTAGGTTTAGGTTATAGGTATAGGTTTAGGTTTAGGTTGGGTTATAGGTTAAGGTTTAGGGATTTGAGTTTAGGTTAAGGTTTAGGTTTAGGTTATAAGTATAGGTTTAGGTTGGGTTATAGGTTAAGGTTTAGGGATTTGAGTTTAGGTTAAGGTTTAGGTTTAGGTTATAAGTATTGTATTGGGATTTGAGAATAGATTTAGGTTATAAGTATATGTTTAGGTTGGGTTATAGGTTAAGGTTTAGGGAATTGGGAATAGGTTAAGGTTTACGCTTAGGTTATAAGCATAGGTTTTGGGATTTGTGAATAGGTTTAGGTTATAAGTATAGGTTTAGGTCGGGTTATAAGTTAAGGTTTAGGGATTTGAGTTTAGGTTAAGGTTTAGGTTTTGGTTATAAGCAAAGGTTTTGGGATTTGAGAATAGGTTTAAGTTATAAGTATAGTTTAAGGTTAAGGTTTAGGGATTTGAGTTTAGGATAAGGTTTAAGTTTAGGTTATAAGTTTAGGTTTTGGAATTTGAGAATAGGTTTTGGTTAAGGTTGTAAGTTTAGGTCTTGGTTATAAGTATAGGTTATAGGTTTCGGCTATAAGTAATGGTTTTGGGATTTGAGAATAGGTTTAGATTAAGGTTATATGTATATGTTTAGATTTTAGGTTAAGGTTTAGGTTTAGGTTTAGGTTACAAGTATAGGTTATAGATTATGGTTAAGGTCAAGGTCTATGTTTAAGTTATAAGTATAGGTTTAGGTTGGGTTATAGGTTAAGGTTTAGGGATTTGAGTTTAGGTATAGGTTATAAGTTTAGGTATTGGGATTTTAGAATAGGTTTAGGTTATAAGGATATCTTTAGGTTGGGTTATAGGTTTAGGTTTAGGGATTTGAGAATAGGTTAAGGTTTAGGTTTAGGTTATAAGTATAGGTTTTGGGATTTGAGAATAGGTTTAGCTTATAAGTATATGTTTAGGTTGGGTTATAGGTTTAGGTTTAGGGATTTGAGAATAGGTTAAGGTTTAGGTTTAGGTTATAAGTATAGGTTTTGGGATTTGAGAATAGGTTTAGGTTGGGTTATAGGTTAAGGTTTAGGGATTTGAGTTTAGGTTAAGGTTTAGGTTTTGGTTATAAGTATAGGTTTTAGGATTTGAGAATAGGTTTTGGTTATAAGTATAGTTTAAGGTAATAAGTTTAAGTTAAGGTTTAGGGATTTGAGTTTAGGTTAAGGTTTAAGTTTAAGTTAGAAGTATAGGTTTTGGAGTTTGAGAATAGGTTTAGGTTAAGGTTGTAAGTTTTGGTCTAGGTTATAAGTATAGGTTATAGGTTTCGGCTATAAGTAATGGTTTTAGGATTTGAGAATCAGTTTGGGTTAAGGTTATAAGTATATGTTTAGGCTTTAGGTTAAGGTTTAGGTTTGGGTTTAGGTTATAAGTATAGGTTATAGGTTATGGTTAAGGTCAGGGTCTGGGTTTAAGTTATAAGTATAGGTTTAGGTTGGGTTATAGGTTAAGGTTTAGGGATTTGAGTTTAGGTTAAGGTTTAGGTATAGGTTATAAGTAAAGGTATTGGGATTTGGGAATAGGTATAGGTTATAAGTATAGGTTTAGGTTGGGTTATATGTTAACGTTTTGGAATTTGAGAATAGGTTATGGTTTAGGTTTAGGTTATAAGTATATGTTTTGGGATTTGAGAATAATTTAAGATTATAAGTATAGGTTTTGGTTGGGTTATAGGTTAATGTTTAGGCATTTGAGTTTAGGTTAAGGTTTAGGTTTAGGTTTAGTTTTAGGTTATATGTATTGGGATTTGAGAAAAGTTGTAGGTTATAAGTATAGGATTAGGTTGGTTTATTGGTTATGGTTTAAGGATTTGAGTTTAGGTTAAGGTTTAGATTTAAGTTATATGTATAAATTTTGGGATTTGAGAATAGATTTACGTTAAGGTTATAAGTATAGGTTTAGGTTGGGTTATAGGTTATGGTTTAGGGATTTGAGTTTAGGTTATAGGTATTGGGATTTAAGAATAGTTTTAGGTTATAAGTATTGGTTTAGATTGGGTTATAGGTTAAGATTTAGGGATTTTAGTTTAGGTTAGGGTTTAGGTTTTGGTTATAAGTATAGATTTTGAGATTTGAGAATAGGTTTAGGTTAGGGTTATTAGAATAGGTTTAGGTTGGGTTATAGGTTAAGGTTTAGAGATTTGAGTTTAGGTTAATGTTTAAGTTTAGGTTTAGGTTTAGGTTATAGGTATTGGAATTTGAGAATAGTTTTAGGTTATAAGCATAGGTGTAGGTCGGGTTATAGGTTAAGGTTTAGGGATTTGAGTTTAGGTTAAGGTTTAGGTTTAGGTTATAAGTATAAGTTTTGGGATTTGAGAATAGGTTTAGTTTAGGGTTATAAGTTTAGGTTTAGGTTTGGTTTTAGGTTAAGGTTTAGGGATTTGAGTTTAGGTTAAGGTTTAGGTTTAGGTTATAAGTATAGGTATTGGGATATGAGAATACGTTTTAGTCATAAGTATAGGTTTAGGTTGGGTTATAGGTTAAGGTTTCGGGATTTGAGTTTAGGTTAAGGTTTAGGTTTGGCTTATACGTATAGGTTTTTGGATTTAAGAATAGGTTTAGGTTATAAGTATAGGTTAAGTTTATAAGTTTAGGTTAAGGTTTTGGGATTTGAGTTTAGGTTAAGGTTTAAGTTTATGTTATATGTATAGGTTTTGGGATTTGAGAATAGGTTTAGGTTAAGGTTGTAAGTTTCGGTATAGGTTATAAGTATAGGTTATATGTTTCGTCTATAAGTAAAGGTAATGGGATTTGGGAATAGGTTTAGGTTAAGGTTATAAATATAGGTTTAGGTTATAGGTTAAGGTTTAGGTTTAGGTTATATGTATTGGTTTATGTTAATTATAAGTATAGGTTATAGGTTAAGGTTATGGTCAAGGTCTAGGTTTAAGTTATAAGTATAGGTTTAGGTTGGGTTATAGGTTAATGTTTAGGGATTTGAGTTTAGGTTAAGGTTTAGGTTTAGGTTATAAGTATTGGTATTGGGATTTGAGAATAGGTTTAGGTTGTAAGTATAGGTTTAGGTTGGATTATAAGTTAAGGTTTAGGGATTTGAGAATAGGTTAAGGTTTAGGTTTAGGTTATAAGTATAGGTTTTGGGATTTGAGAATAGGTTTAGGTTATAAGTATGGATTTAGGTTGGGTTATAGGTTAATATTTAGGGATTTGAGAATAGGTTAGGGTTTAGGTTTTTGTTATAAGTATAGATTTTGGGATTTGAGAATAGGTTTAGGTTAGGGTTATTAGAATAGGTTTAGGTTGGGTTATAGGTTAAGGTTTAAAGATTTGAGTTTAGGTTAATGTATAAGTTTACGTTTAGGTTTACGTTATAGGTATTGGAATTTGAGAATAGTTTTAGGTTATAAGTATAGGTGTAGGTCGGGTTATAGGTTAAGGTTTAGGGATTTGAGTTTAGGTTTAGGTTATAAGTTTTGGGATTTGAGAATAGGTTTAGGTTAGGGTTATAAGTTTAGGTTTAGGTTTGGTTATATGTTAAGGTATAGGGATTTGAGTTTAGGTTAAAGTTTAGGTTTAGGTTATAAGTATAGGTATTGGGATATGAGAATACGTTTTAGTCATAAGTATAGGTTTAGGTTGGGTTATAGGTTAAGGTTTCGGGATTTGAGTTTAGGTTAAGGTTTAGGTTTTGGTTATACGTATAGGTTTTGGGATTTAAGTATAGGTTTAGGTTATAAGTATAGCTTAAATTTATAAGTTTAGGTTAAGGTTTTTGGATTTGAGTTCAGGTTATGGTTTAAGTTTATGTTATATGTATAGGTTTTGGGATTTGAGAATAGGTTTAGGTTAAGGTTGTAAGTTTCGGTATAGGTTATAAGTATAGGTTATAGGTTTCGGCTATAAGTAAAGGTATTGAGATTTGGGAATAGGTTTAGGTTAAGGTTATAAGTATAGGTTTAGG
Source organism: Magnolia kwangsiensis (assembly GCA_037074715.1). Classification (NCBI taxonomy): domain Eukaryota; kingdom Viridiplantae; phylum Streptophyta; class Magnoliopsida; order Magnoliales; family Magnoliaceae; genus Magnolia; species Magnolia kwangsiensis. Next base: position 102,235,083 of record CM073576.1, on the reverse strand, counting down.
TTATAGGTTAAGGTTTAGGTTTAGGTTATATGTATTGGTTTATGTTAATTGTAAGTATAGGTTATAGGTTAAGGTTATGGTCAAGGTCTAGGTTTAAGTTATAAGTATAGGTTTAGGTTCGGTTATAGGTTAATGTTTAGGGATTTGAGTTTAGGTTAAGGTTTAGGTTTAGGTTATAAGTATTGGTATTGAGATTTGAGAATAGGTTTAGGTTGTAAGTATAGGTTTAGGTTGGATTATAAGTTAAGGTTTAGGGATTTGGGAATAGGTTAAGGTTTAGGTTTAGGTTATAAGTATAGGTTTTGGGATTTGAGAATAGGTTTAGGTTATAAGTATTGGTTTAGGTTGGGTTATATGTTAAGGTTTAGGGATTTGAGAATAGGTTAAGGTTTAGGTATAGGTTATAAGTATAGGTTTAGATTATAAGTATAGATTTAGGTTGGGTGTTAAGGTTTAGGGATTTGAGTTTAGGTTAAGGTTTAAGTTTAAGTTATAAGTATAGGTGTGAGATTTGAAAATATATTTAGGTTATAAGTATAGTTTAAGGTTATAAGTTTAGGTTAAGGTGTAAGAATTTGAGTTTAGGTTATAGTTTAAGTTTAGGTTATAAGTATAGGTTTTGGGATTTGACAATAGGTTTAGGTTGAGATTATAAGTTTATGTTTGGGTTATAATTATAGATTATAGGTTTCAGCCATAAGTAAAGGTTTTGAGATTTGAGAATAGGTTTAGGTTAAGGTTATAAGTATAAGTTTAGGTTTTAGGTCAAGGTTTAGGTTTAGGTTTAGGTTATAAGTATAGTTTTTTAGTTATGGTTAAGGTCAAGGTCTAGGTTTAAGTTATAAGTATAGGTTTAGGTAGGGTCATAGTCTAAGATTTATGGATTTTAGTTTTGGTTAAGGTTTAGGTATTGGTTATAAGTAAAGGTATTGGGATTTTTGAATAGGTTTAGGTTGTAAGTATAAGTTTAGGTTGGGTTATAGGTTAAGGTTTAGGAATTTGAGAATCGATTAAGGTTTAGGTTTATGTTATAAGTATATGTTTTGGGATTTGACAATTGGTTTAGGTTATAAGTATAGGTTTAGGTTTAGGGATTTGAGTTTAGGTTAAGGTTTAGGTTTAGGTTTTGGTTTAGGTTTAGGTTATAGGAATTGGGATTTGAGATGTGTTTTAGGTTATAAATATAGGTTTAGGTTGGGTTATAGGTTAAGGTTTATGGATTTGAGTTTAGGTTAGGGTTTAGGTTTAGGTTTAGGTTTAGGTTATAGGTATTAGGATTTGAGAATAGTTTTAGGTGATAAGTATAAGTTTATGTTGGGTTATAGGTTAAGGTTTAGGGATTTGACTTTAGGTTGAGGTTTAGGTTTAGGTTTAAGTATAGGTATTGGGATTAGAGAATAGGTTTAGGTTATAAGTATAGGTCTAGGTTGGGTTATAGGTTAAGGTTTTGGGATTTGAGAATAGGTTAAGGTCTAGGTGTAGGATATAAGTACAAGTTTTGGGATTTGAGAATAAGTTTAGGTTATAAGTATATGTTTAGGTTGAGTTATAGGTTAAGGTTTAGTGATTTGAGTTAAGGTTAAGGTTTAGGTTTAGGTTATTAGTATAGGTTTTGGCATTTGAGAATAGGTTTAGGTAAAGGTTGTAAGTTCAGGTATAGTTTATAAGTATAGGTTATAGGTTTCAGCTATAAGTAAATGTTTTGGGATTTGAGAATAGGTTTAGGTTAAAGTTATAAGTATAGTTTTAGGTTATAGGTTAAGGTTAAGGTTTAGGTTATAGGTATATGTTTAGGTTAGAGGCTAAGGTTAAGGTCAATGTCTAGGTTTAGGTTATAAGTATAGGTTTAGGTTGGGTTATAGGTTAAGGTTTAGGGATTTGAGTTTAGGTTAAGGTTTAGGTTTATTTTATAAATTTTGTATTGGGATTTGAGAATATATTTAGGTTATAAGTATATGTTTAGGTTGGGTTATAGGTTAAGGTTTACGGATTTGCGAATAGGTTAAGGTTTAGGCTTAGGTTATAAGCATAGGTTTTGGGATTTGAGAATTGTTTTAGGTTATAAGTATAGGTTTAGGTTGGGTTATAGGTTAAGGTTTAGGGATTTGAGATTAGGTTATGATTTAGGTTTTTGTTATAAGTATAGGTTTTGAGATTTGAGAATAGGTTTAGGTTATAAGTATAGTTTAAGGTTAAGGTTTAGGGATTTGAGTTTAGGTTAAGGTTTAAGTTTAGGTTATAAGTATAGGTTTTGGAATTTGAGAATAGGTTTTGGTTAAGGTTGTAAGTTTAGGACTGGGTTATAAGTATATGTTATAGGTTTCAGCTATAAGTAATGGTTTTGGGATTTGAGAATAAGTTTAGGTTAAGGTTATATGTATAGGTTTAGGTTTTAGGTTAAGGTTTAGGTTTAGGTCTAGGTTATTATTATAGGTTATAGGTTATGGTTAAGGTCAAGGTCTATGTTTAAGTTATAAGTATAGGTTTAGGTTGGGTTATAGGTTAAACTTTAGGGATTTGATTTTAGGTATAGGTTATAAGTATAGGTATTGGGATTTTAGAATAGGTTTAGGTTGGGTTATAGGTTTTAGCTTAGGAATTTCTGAATAGGTTAAGGTTTAGGTTTAGTTTATAAGTATAGGTTTTGGGATTTGAGAATAGGTTTAGGTTGGGTTATAGGTTAAGGTTTAGGGATTTGAGTTTAGGTTAAGGTTTAGGTTTTGGTTATAAGAATAGGTTTTAGGATTTGAGAATAGGTTTTGGTTATAAGTATAGTTTAAGGTTATAAGTTTAAGTTAAGGTTTAGGGATTTGAGTTTAGGTTAAGGTTTAAGTTTAGGTTATAAGTATAGGTTTTAGAATTTGAGAATTGGTTTAGGTTAAGGTTTTAAGTTTTGGTCTAGGTTATAAGTATAGGTTATAGGTTTCGGCTATAAGTAATGGTTTTTGGATTTTAGAATGGGTTTAGGTTAAGGTTATAAGTATATGTTTAGGTTTTAGGTTAAGGTTTAGGTTATAAGTATAGGTTATAGGTTATGGTTAAGGTCAAGGTCTAGGTTTAAGTTATAAGTATAGGTTTAGGTTGGGTTATAGGTTAACGTTAAGGGTTTTGAGTTTATGTTAAGGTTTAGGTATTGGTTATAAGTAAAGGTATTGGGATTTGGGAATAGGTTTAGGTTATAAGTATAGGTTTAGGTCGGGTTATAGGTTAGGGTTTAGGGATTTGAGTTTAGGTTAAGGTTTAAGTTTAGGTTATAAGTATAAGTTTTGGGATTTAAGAATAGGTTTAGGTTAGGGTTATAAGTTTAGGTTTAGGTTTGGTTACAGGTTAAGGTTTAGGGATTTGAGTTTAGGTTAAGGTTTAGTTTTAGGTTATAAGTATAGGTATTGGGATATGAGAATAGGTTTTAGTCATAAGTATAGGTTTAGGTTGGGTTTTAGGTTAAGGTTTAGGTTTAGGTTATACGTAAAGGTTTTGGGATTTAAGAATAGATTTAGGTTATAAGTATAGGTTAAGTTTATAAGTTTAGGTTAAGGTTTTGGGATTTAAGAATAGATTTAGGTTATAAGTATAGGTTAAGTTTATAAGTTTAGGTTAAGGTTTTGGGATTTGCGTTTAGGTTTAGGGTTTAGGGTTTAGGGTTTAGGGATTTGCGTTTAGGTTAAGGTTTAAATTTAGTTTATATGTATAGGTTTTGGATTTTGAGAATAGGTTTAGGTTAAGGTTGTAAGTTTCGGATATAAGTAAAGGTTATAAGTATAGGTTATAGGTTTCGGCTATAAGTAAAGGAATTGGGATTTGAGAATAGGTTTAGGTTAAGGTTACAAGTATAGGTTTAGGTTATAGGTTAAGGTTTGGGTTAAGCTTATATGTATAGGTTTAGGTTAATTATAAGTATAGGTTATAGGTTTAGGTTATGTTCAAGGTCTAGGTTTAAGTTATATGTATAGGTTTAAGTTGGGTTATAGGTTAAGGTTTAGGTTTAGGTTATAAGTATTGGTATTGGGATTTGAGAATAGGTTTAGGTTGTAAGCATAGGTTTAGGTTGGGTTATAAGTTAAGGTTTAGGGATTTGAGAATAGGTTAAGGTTTAGGTTTAGGTTATAAGTATAGGTTTTGGGATTTGAGAATAGGTTTAGGTTATAAGTATAGGTCTAGGGATTTGAGTTTAGGTTAAGGTTTAGGTTTAGGTTATAAGTATATGTTTTGGGATTTGAGAATAGGTTTTGGTTATAAGTGTAGTTTAAGGTTAAAAGTTTAGGTTAAGGTGTAGGGATTTGAGTCTAGGTTAAGGTTTAAGTTTAGGTTATAAGTATAGGTTTTAGGATTTGGCAATAGGTTTTGGTTAAGGTTGTAAGTTTAGGTTTGGGTTATAATTATATATTATAGGTTTCAGCTATAAGTAAAGGTTTTGAGATTTGAGAATAGGTTTAGGTTTAGGTTATAAGTATAAGTTTAGGTTTTAGGTTAAGGTTTATGTTTAGGTTTAGGTTATAAGTATAGTATTTTTGTTATGGTTAAGGTCAAAGGTCTAGGTTTAAGTTATAAGTATAGTTTTAGGTTGGCTTACAGGCTAAGATTTTGATATTTTAGTTTTGGTGAAGGCTTAGGAATAGATTATAAGTGAAGGTATTGGGATTTGCGAATAGGTTTAGGTTATATGTATAGGTTTAGGTTGGGTTATAGGTTAAGGTTTAGGAATTTAAGAAATGGTTAAGGTTTAGGTTTATGTTATAAGTATATGTTTTGGGATTTGAGAATTGGTTTAGGTTATATGTATAGATTTAGGTTTAGGGATTTGAGTTTAGGTTAAGGTTTAGGTTTAGGTTTTGGTTTAGGTTTAGGTTATAGGTATTGGGATTTGAGAAGTGTTTTAGGTTATAAATATATGTGTAGGTTGGGTTATAGGTTAAGGTTTAGGGATTTGAGTTTAGGTTTAGGTTTAGGTTTAGGTTATAGGTATTAGGATTTGAGAATAGTTTTAGGTGATAAGTATATGCTTATGTTGGGTTATAGGTTAAGGTTTAGGGATTTGACTTTAGGTTGAGGTTTAGGTTTAGGTTATAAGTATAGGTATTGGGATTAGAGAATTGGTTTAGGTTATAAGTATAGGTTTAGGTTGGGTTATAGGTGAAGGTTTTGGGATTTGAGAATAGCTTAAGGTCTAGGTTTAGGATATAAGTCAAGTTTTGGGATTTGAGAATAAGTTTAGGTTATAACTATAGGTTTAGGTTGAGTTATAGGTTAAGGTTTAGTGATTTGAGTTAAGGTTAAGGTTTAGGTTAAGGTTATTAGTATAGGTTTTGGGATTAAAGAATAGGTTTAGGTTAAGGTTGTAAGTTCGGGTATAGTTTATAAGTATAAGTTATAGGTTTCAGCTATAAGTAAATGTTTTGGGATTTGAGAATAGGTTTAGGTTAAAGTTATAAGTATAGTTTTAGGTTATTGGTTAAGGTTTAGGTTTAGGTCAGAGGTTAAGGTTAAGGTCAATGTCTAGGTTTAGGTTATAAGTATAGGTTTTGGTTGGGTTATAGGTTAAGGTTTAGGGATTTGAGTTTAGGTTAAGGTTTAGGTTTAGGTTATATGTATAGGTATTGAGATTTGAGAATAGATTTAGGTTATAAGGATATGTTTAGGTTGGGTTATAGGTTAAGGTTTAGGGATTTGGGAATAGGTTAAGGTTTAGGTTTAGGTTATAAGTATAGGTTTTTGGATTTGAGAATAGGTTTAGGCTATAAGTATAGGTTTAGGTTAGGTTATTGGTTAAGGTTTAGGGATTTGAGTTTAGGTTAAGGTTTAAGTTTTGGTTATAAGTATAGGTTTTGGAATTTAAGAATAGGTTTAGGTTATAAGTATAGTTTAAGGTTAAGGTTTAGGGATTTGAGTTTAGGTTTAGGTTTAAGTTTAGATTATAAGTATAGGTTTTAGAATTTGAGAATAGGTTTTGGTTAAGGTTGTAAGTTTAGGTCTGGGTTATAAGTATAGGTTATAGGTTTCGGCTATAAGTAATGGTTTTGGGATTTGAGAGTAGGTTTAGGTTAAGGTTATATGTATAGGTTTAGGTTTTAGGTTAAGGTTTAGGTTTAGGTTTAGGTTTAGGTTATAAGTATAGGTTATAGGTTATGGTTAAGGTCAAGGTCTATGTTTAAGTTATAAGTATAGGTTTAGGTTGGGTTATAGGTTAAGGTTTAGGGATTTGAGTTTAGGTATAGGTTATAAGTATAGGTATTGGGATTTTAGAATAGGTTTAGGTTATAAGTATATGTTTAGGTTGGGTTATAGGTTGAGTTTTAGGGATTTGAGAATAGGTTAAGGTTTAGATTTAGGTTAGAAGTTTAGGTTTTAGGATTTGAGAATAGGTTTAGGTTGGGTTATAGGTTAAGGTTTAGGGATTTGAGTTTAGGTTAAGGTTTAGGTTTTAGTTATAAGTATAGGTTTTAGGATTTGAGAATAGGTTTTGGTTATAAGTATGGTTTAAGGTTATAAGTTTAAGTTAAGGTTTAGGGATTTGAGTTTAGGTTAAGGTTTAAGTTTAGGTTATAAGTATAGTTTTTCGAATTTAAGAATAGGTTTAGGTTAAGGTTGTAAGTTTTGGTCTGGGTTATAAGTATAGGTTATAGGTTTCGGCTATAAGTAATGGTTTTGGGATTTGAGAATAGGTTTGGGTTAAGGTTATAAGTATATGTTTAGGTTTTAGGTTAAGGTTTAGGTTTAGGTTTAGGTTATAAGTATAGGTTATAGGTTATGGTTAAGGTGAAGGTCTAGGTTTAAGTTATAAGTATAGGTTTAGGTTGGGTTATAGGTTAAGGTTTATGGATTTGAGTTTAGGTATAGGTTATAAGTATAGGTATTGGGATTTGAGAGTAGGTTTAGGTTATAAGTATATGTTTTGGTTAGGTTATAGGTTTAGGTTTAGGGATTTGAGAAAGGAATTTTTTTTTTTGAATAACTATAGTTTTAGGTTGGGTTATAGGTTAAGGTTTAGGGTTTGAGTTTAGGTTAAGGTTTAGGTTTTTATTATAAGTATAGGTTTTAGGATTTGAGAATAGGTTTATGTTATAAGTGTAGTTTAAGGTTATAAGTTTAGGTTAAGATTTAGGGATTTGAGTTTAGGTAATAAGTCTAGGTTTTGGAATTTGAGAATAGGTTTAGGTTAAGGTTGTAAGTTTAGGTTTGGTTTATAAGTATAGGTTATAGGTTTCGGCTATAAGTAATGGTTTTGGGATTTGACAATAGGTTTAAGTTAAGTTAGAAGTATAGGTTTAGGTTTTAGGTTAAGGTTTAGGTTTAGTTTTAGTTTTAGTTTATAATTATAGGTTATATGTTATGGTTAAGGTCAAGGTCTAGTTTTAGATTATAAGTATTGGTTTAGGTTGGGTTATAAGTTAAGGTTTAGGGATTTGAGTTTAGGTTAAGGTTTAGGTATAGGTTATAAGTAAAAGTATTAGGATTTGGGATTAGGTTTAGGTTATAAGTATAGGTTTAGGTTGAGTTATAGGTTTAGGTTTAGGGATTTGAGAATAGGTTAAGGTTTAGGTTTAGGTTATAAGTATAGGTTTAGGTTGGGTTATTGCTTAAGGTTTAGGGATTTGAGTTTAGGTTAAGGTTTAGGTTTAGGTTTTGTTTTAGGTTTAGGTTATAGGTATTCGAATTTGAGAATAGTTTTAGGATGTAAGTATAGGTTTAGGTTGGGTTATAGGTGAAGTTTTAGGGATTTGAGTTTAGGTTTAGGTTTATGTTTAGGTATTGGTATTAGGATTTGAGAATAGTTTTAGGTGATAAGTATAAGTTTAAGTTGGGTTATAGGTTAAGGTTTAGCGATTTGACTTTAGGTTGAGGTTATAAGTATAGGTATTGGGATTTAAGAATAGGTTTAGGTTATAAATATAGGTTTAGGTTGGGTTATAGGTTAAGGTTTTGGCATTTGAGAATAGGTTAAGGTTTAGGATTAGGATATAAATATATTTTTTGGGAGTTGAGAATAGGTTTAGGTTATAAGTATAGGTTTAGGTTGGGTTATAGGTTAAGGTTTAGTGATTTGAGTTAAGGTTAAGGTTGTAAGTTTAGGTATAGGTTATAAGTATAGGTTAATAGTTTCAGCTATAAGTAAAGGTTTTGGGATTTGAGAATAGGTTTAGGTTTAGGTTTTAAGTATAGTTTTAGGTTATAGGTTAAGGTTTAGGTTTAGGTTATATGTATAGGTTTAGTTTATAAGTATAGGTTATAGGTTAAGGTTAAGGTCTATGTCTAAGTTTACGTTTAGGTTGGGTTATAGGTTAAGGTTTAGGGATTTGAGTTTAGGTTAAGGTTTAGTTTTAGGTTATAAGTATAGGTATTGAGATTTGAGAATAGGTTTAGGTTATAAGTATATGTTTAGTTGGGTTATTGTAAGTGCTATGATTTCATATCCCTTTGGTTGTCAAATTTTGTGGTGCCAAAGCCTATATCTATGTCTTGTATATCTCGTGTTTCATGTTTGAGACTATACTATTCATTACTTCAAGACATCGTATTTCTAGTCAAGAACTTAAATGAAGAATGTTTCAAGTCTAGTCATGGATGAAGTATGCAAGAATAGAAGTCTTCAAGTATGCATGTTCAAGATTCTAACAAGTACAAGAATAGAAGAAGACTTTATCAAGTTAAGAAAGGTTCAAGCTCCAGAAGGCCTACAACAAGATTCATAAATTCTCAAGCTTCTCTTAAGTGTCATCTGAAAGTACAGACTATCAATGTTCATCTCACTTTTAAGGTTTGTTTGACCTTAGATTGACCTTAGGTTGGGCTTTATTGTAGGTCATTCAGGATACATAATTTGTATATTTTAAATATGCTTGTACGGGCTGTTCTAAGACCAGTCCTAGGGACTTCAAGACCAGTCCTAGATCTGCTACGACTAGTCTTAAGTTTTTCAGGACCAGTCCTAGGTTTTTAAAGGTTTTCATATTTTTCTAGTTGTCCTACGACCAGTCCTGGACTTCCTTTGACCAGTCCTGTGAACTGTACAACTCGTCTTTCGACCAGTCTTAACCCTACGACTCGAACTCCAGTAACTAATCTGGGGGTCCTACGACCAGTCGTAGGTGACCCATGACCAGTCGTTGGTGGCCCACGACTGGTCGTAGGCTACCCAAGACCAGTCATGGAATAGCTAATCCTTATCCCGTGAAAATCTTTGAAAATCTATTGAAGCTATGACTAGTCCTAGGGATCCTAAGACAAGTCGTAGATGGGATTTTTCAGGCTATAAATAGAGTATGAATTTTAGAGTTTTTTAATTCAATTCAATTCAATTCAAGCAATCTTAAGGCCATACTCTGAGATAAGTTCGTGTTTCTTTTTAAGCTACTTTGTGCTCATTTAATATTCCTTTTGCTAGCTTGTTTTGCATTTGATTTTGATCTACATTCCAATCTTATTAGAAAAGAGGAATTTTTGATATTCCTTCTTCTTGGATTCAAAATCAAATAGAACTAGCCCTTTTGATTTAAAATCAATTAGACTTAGAACCATTCATAAAGTGAGTATTGGACTTTGAACATTGAATCGAACTTCTACTCCGATTAGTTCTGCCGGGCTACTTCAAAAGGAGATTCAGGTATTTTACATTTGTATAATTTACATTCTTTAGTTTTGTTTGAGAAAAATCTCATTATTTTGGTTATCTGAGGAGAGCCAGAAAACTCAGATTGTGTGGGTTTTTGGATTATATAAGCCCGTGATAACAAGACACAATTGTGAAGGTTTTAGGTGAACTTATGAAATCTATTTTAATAGTTCATGCTAATATCCCCTATGTGAGGATATTAGGAGTGGAGTAGCATTCTGTGTGGCTGTTGGATAACAGTTGGTGTGCACACAGGCGAACCACTATATATCTTTGTGTTGTGGATGTGCTTTATTTCTTCATTCCTTTATTCATTCAGTTTTATGGATTGTATTTGTGGTTGAATGTTGTAATCATTTTATTTCAAGCCAGTGTGGGGAATGTTGTAATAACTTAGGTTTAATTTCCTACAAGTTATTTCTTTGCTTTATTTATTCCTCTCGGTTTGAGTTTTTGATACAAAGGACGTTCTAGAAATAAGGTTGTCCTACCATAAGCCTTTGGTTTTTGGTGTAAGGTTATCCTTAGAACTGAATTAGTATCAACCTCTCAATAATAGTTTATTGAGGTTGCTTTTTAATTCAGCATTGTGAATTATTTTATTTTATTATTCCGTTGTTATAAGTTTTATTTGGCATAGCCCTATTCACCCCCCTCTAGGGCATATAGCTAGGCCCTTTCAAGTGGTATCAGAGCCTAATAGCTCGTGCTTATTGTTTATTTATTGGATTTATTTCCTGAGCTAACGATCTAAGCTATATTAAGATGTCAAATTTTGATAGCCTATTAGTCACTAGGACACCACCCTTTAATGGCACAAACTATGCCTATTGGAAAGCCAGGATGAGGATCTTTCTCAAATCTATGTATGAAAGTGTGTGGCTAGTCACAGTGAATGAATGGAACCCTTCTATCACTGAAGTAACTAATGAAGATGGTTCAAAATTAATGAAAGTAATGGTTATGTTCTTTGGACCACACTTCAGAAAAGTCAGAGTAGTGCCAATGGAAAAGCACTAAATGCAATTACTTGTGCATTATCACCAGATGAATTCAAAAGAATCATCTCTTGTGAAAATGAAAAACAAGCATTGGATGTATTAGAAATGACACACGAGGGTACATCAATTGTCAAGAAATCTAAAGTCCAACTCCTCACAACTAAATTTGAAGAAATTCATATGGAGGAGAATGAGATGTTTATGGACTTTTACACTAGATTGAATGACATTGTGAACTCTATGTGGGGTCTTAGTGATAGAATCCCAGAAAGTAAAGTATGCGCAAAGATACTACGCTCACTTCTTGAATGGTTCAATTCTAAAGTAACCTCGATTCAGGAACTTCGTGATACGGATACCATGAGGGTTGAGGAACTAGTTGGTTCACTACAAACTTACGAGTTTCCTTTAAAGCTCCTAAAGGAAAATCGATTGCTCTCAAATCATCTAAAAACGTTTCACAAGAGAGCACTTCGGATTTAGAAAATTCTGAAGATGATATGGCGCTTTTAGCAAAAAAGTTTTACAAAATTTTCAAAAGCAAGAAAAAAGTTAATTTTTAAAAGTCAAATGATAAGAGACGATCTAAACCTAGAGCTCAAAAATTTTTGAAAGATAGTCAATATTACAACTGTCAAGAGTATGGGCACTTAGCTAACAAATGTCCTAAAAAGGACAAATCAAAAAGGAAAAGCATGTTGGCTACTTGGGATGAATCATCTGATTTTGAATCCTCTTCTAAATCAGAAGATTCTGAAACCGAGTCGAGTAATGATGTTTAAGCCCATATGACTCTAGCCAAGATCACTTTTTCAGATAATGATGATATATCTAGTGAAGAAAATCTGAATAGTGATTGCGATAATGAAGATGATCTTCAGGATGCTTATAATGCCCTTTATAAGGAGAGTTGTAAAATTGCCGTCAAGCTTAAGTTACAAAAAGAAAAATTTTCTAAGCTTAAAGAAGATTATGAGTCTCTCATTTTAGAAAAGTCTCATATTTTTTATTCTTTTGAAAAGACCAAATGTGATTTAGATTTCAAAACCTACAAAATTGAAGATTTGAGATCCGAAAATGAGAAACTCAAAAATGAGGTAGCTTCTCTTCTGAGTTTGAAAGACACATGGAGATATGCCCAAGGTGATCCTAAATTGAAAAAATTATTGTCCGGATCAAGAAAATGTGGCGATCTATCCGGGTTAGGCTATGATAAGAATACATATCCTAAACAAAAGAATATTGCTCCTAAATTTGTAAAAGGAGAGTCTTCAACCTCAAAAGAAAAGAATACTTATCAAGGTTTTTCTAAAAATTCAAGGACTTTTCAAAAACCTAAAGGTAGCCATGTCAACTTTGATTTTTAAAACCGAAATTCATTGGCTGAAAAAATAATTGATCTACTCAAGGAGCTATTAAAGTCTAACTCTATAGGTCTCTCCTATAACAACAGATAGAAAAAGACCATCTATACTCCTAAACCCAAAACAGTTCTGAAATGGGTTCCTAAAGTTGCCTGCTTGGTTTCCCACACTACTTTCAAAGATACAAGCCATTCATAGTGGTACCTAAATAGTAGTTGCTCCAGGAATATGTCAGGCAACAAGGCTTTATCCACCAATCTAAAAGATATGACTGGCGGGTCAGTCACATTTGGTGATGGAAGCAGTTGTAAGATCATTGGCCAAGGTACGGTTCAGCTTTATAACCTTGTCTTATTTAAGAATGTTTTATATGTTGAGGGCTTGAAACAAAACCTACTAAGCATTTCTCAGATATGCGATAACAACCATAGTGTGAAATTTTCTAATCAAGGTTGTGAGATAGTTAATAAAAAGGGTTCTGTTATATTAACTGGTCGCCAAACTTCTGAAAACTGCTACATCGTTAGTGATGCAAGCTCATCTACTCAATCGTGTTACATGGTCCATACCGATGAGACTGAATTATGCCATAAATGCCTTGGACATGTACACTACCAGAACTTATTTAGATTGAGCGAAAGAGAACTAATTAGAGCTCTACCCAAATTGCAAAAAGTAGACAAAATATGTGGTGAATGCCAGTTGGGCAAACAGACTAGGAGCTCTCACAAGAAAGTAAACTCCAATACCACATTTAGACCACTCGAGCTTCTCCAAATGGATCTTATTAGACCAACCAGAATGGAGAGTCGAGGAGGTAAAAAATACATCTTGGTTATCGTAGATGACTATACCAGATTCACTCGGGTATCGTTCTTAAAAGACAAAACTAAAATCAGAACTATAGTTTTAGGTTGGGTTATAGGTTAAGGTTTAGGGTTTAGGGTTTAAGTAATGTCTTTTTTGAATCGTAAAACCTATACTTATACAAAAACCTATTCTCAAATCCTAAAACCCTAAACTATTCTTAAATCCTAAAACCTACACTTATAACAAAAACCTATTCTCAAATCATAAACCCTAAACTTATAACCTTCAACTACACTTATAACATAAACCTATTCTCAAATCCTAAAACCTATACTTATAACAAAAATCTAAACCTTAACCTAAACTCAAACCCTAAACCTTAACCTATAACCCAACCGAAAACTATAGTTATTCAAAAAAGATATTCAAGTATTGTTCTTAAAAGACAAAACTAAAATTAGAACTATAGTTATTTAAAAGACTGAACCTTAACCTTCTTCCATGGCGTCGTGAAAGGAATTTCCATACAAGATATTCAAAAAAAAAAAAAAAAACCTTTGGTTTGAGAGCTTATGTATGATATTATATAGTAAAAGGGGTAAGCAGAACTTGGTTAATGGACCTTTATTTGTCAACGAAGAAACATCAAATATCATGTGGATAATGTCATTGTAATTGAGAATTGTAAAGCAAGGATAAATAAAATTAAGAACAAACTCAAAAACTATATGAAGGGTTTGTTTTGGAAGTTACTATATTATAACCAAGGATCAGATTAGAAATTATGTTGTGTGGATTCTTCTAAATGAGTGAGGCATCTATGTCAAATTCCATTACTCCACCTGATTTTTGGGTAATTCCCTAGAGCTTCCTTTACAAGTGCAGATAATAATATTCCCCTAGCCATAGTAATGACTCTGGGCCATGGTGGATCAACCCTGTGTTATAACGAGGATAGCCAAGTCACTTCAGGCTCATATTTAGACTGAACAGAATAGAAAGAAGCTTATAGTCAATGTTTTAGCAAAGACAGTGTGTGAAAAGATGCCCCGTAAGATGGCCGACAGCCCCTCCTGCACTCACAACTAAAACTCTAGAAGTGCGATGAAGTGCCACACATTCATAAAGAATCAAAATTTAATGTCAATGACCGTACAGATTACATTGTTAGGTGAGTCTCGAATATCAAAATATATGTGCAGTGGTCCAACTGGAACCAGAACTCTCTCTGGTTTGGGGTTGAACCAAACCGCCTAAGATAGTAGAAAACATTCACAGTAGGGATTGACCCAATTTGGACCTTTTCTCAAACAAGATATTACGCTAAATGTAAAATAACATCATGGTGATTTCACAGTTCAACATGGTAGTTGAATCGATTTGGACAGGCCATCCATTTAGTTGGTTGTGAACTAGCCACCCAAACAATATAAAATCAAGAAAACTGCAATAAATTGAAGAATAAAGGCAACGCATCTTAGTATGAATGCAAAGAAAAATGGAAAAAGAAAAGCATCTTCTCACTTCAATCTTCTGAAATCTAAACCCTAGCTCTAAATCTAGTAAATCCCCACCATAACCAGTAAAAAAAAAAACAAATCAAACACAGTAGAGATCGAGATACCTGATGGGTTATCGCGTTGCTGCGGCTAGAGAGAGCCAAAGGTATCCGTGAGAGAGAGAGAGAGAGAGAGAGAGAGAGAGAGAGAGAGAGAGAGAGAGAGAGAGAGAGAGAGAGAGAGAGAGAGAGAGAGAGAGAGAGAGAGAGAGAGAGGAGGGGATTAGGGCGAGAGAGAGATAGGAGAGGGATTTGGGTGAGAGAGCTAATAGAATTTGGGGATTTTTTTGGGTGCCCAAATTTAATTAACAACACGTGCCCATTTTTTTGGGTGGTTTAGGTATGGCTCTGTGGGCCCCACCATGATGCGTTTCAGATGCACCATCCCATGGTGGGCCCAGGGATTAAAAATCAAATCAATCTATGACTTGTGTGGGCCACACCACATACAAAAGTTGAGAGGGGTTACCCTCCATTAAAATATTTATAATTATTTTTGGGCCCACCATGATGTATATGACATATCTATGTCGTCCATTTACTTTACCATGGCATTTTGAGGCATGACTCGAAAAATGATGCAAATCCAACGTTGACATGGCCCACACCAAAGTAAACAGTGGCCCAAAAAGTTTTTAACAGTGGGTGTTCAACCCCTTTTTCCTGTAGTGTGGTCCACTTGAACTATAAATCTGGCTCTTTTTTGGCTCATGCCCTAAATTTCAGCCCCCTTAAAGTGGACAGATAGTGAAGTAGGTTCAACTGAAAAGTGTAAAAAATAGTTTTGGGGCTAGACATTTGGTACTGTCTACTTGGGTTAAGTCATCTATTCTGCCATGGTTTCTGAAACATTGTTTGAGAGGGTCCTGATCTACAAGTATTATCTTCATCTCAGGACGGACCTTACCTGCAACCACCTTATAAGTTTCAGAAACATTGTTTGAGAGGGTCCTGATCTACAAGTATTAGCTTTTGTGAGCTGATATGAATTTTATCATTCCATCTTACAAGTAGTTTGAGATGATGACATTTGTTGTAGTCTTAGTGCAGTACAAAGTGTGTTGTGATCCCACCAATGGACTGTCTAGTTAATTTGGTGGACTGCATGTGGACCAATGGGCATCCAAATGATTTCATGGGTCCAACATTTGTCGTGTTTATGTGCCAATTGGTTTGTGGATTGCATGAACACATATGGTTGACTTGTGGCTTGTCGTTCCTCAAGTCTATTATGTTGGGCTAATTTTCAAGTTAATCAGTATAGGAGAATATTTATTTATTTATTCTTTTTAAAAGGAAATGATTTTTTTTTTTTAATGGAAGAAGCCAAAATAACTTGCACACTTGCAAAGAATCCCACGAGATGGGCAACAAAGAGCACTCAATGAAACCCTTTAAATTAGAGATCCACTCCAATGCATTCAATTTAACCCTCTCAAAGACTTATGTAGTCAGCTCATTCTTATTATGAAAATACCAATTGTTCCTCTCTCCCCGTAGGACCCTGATGCTAGAGAAAAGGGCTAGTCTCCAAAGCTTGTTGATCTATTTTGTCGGCTTATATTAAGTTATGGGTCCATAAATGAAATAGATCCAAAAATCTGAAGTGACTTACATCACATGAATAATGATGATTAACCATTAAAAATTATTTCTCGTGAACCATGAAAATTTTGCATTAAGCTATTTTTTATTTTTAATTTTCCTTTATCTAAGCTCGTATAACCTTATCAATATGTTAAGTGGCAAATAAACATTTCAGTGAACCTTAGAAAGTTTTTAATAGTGAGAGTTTCATATAGTATGGTCTACTTAAGATTTGAATCTGCTTTATTTTTAAGTTAATACACTTAAAATAAGCTGGCAAAACGTATAGACAACATGTACATACATCAAGGTGGGCCCCACAATCACAGTCAGAACTCACATATACCTAACAAAATCCGCTCTTCTTTGATAAGACTATGGGCCATTAAATGAATAGGATTTTGAAAGTATCTGTGAATTATTTGGTATTCTTCTTATACCAGCCAAGATGTAAATACTGCAATACTAATGATGGTGACAGATGCCTATACCCGCCAAGAATAAACCATGGTACTCAATCGAACAAGCGAGTGTTCACTTCACTGTAATTTCAACAGAACATGCTTGGAATGAGGGTTCCGAGTAGGTACATTACACCTTATGTCGCCCTTCTTGAAGATCGCTTTGCATAAAAATTAGTCCGATTCAGTCATCGAATGGGGGGGCCACGACATAGAAATCAATGGGCTATCTGATCCAATTTACAAGGTTGGCCCACCTGATGAGCCAATCGTGTGATTTTTGGTACCAGGTGGTAGTCATGATGGGGGGCATCTGTGAGACCCGACCCAAGTTCACATATGTGCATGTGTGTGTGAGAGTGTGCATTTCATTTCTTGTGGTCTCGCGGTCCTACTGGTCGAACTCTGGCGACCTGTGACCCTCAGATAGTGCTGCGGTCATCCTAGATTCCGATCAAGTAGACCCGACTCGGATCGAGCTGAGACCTATGCCATTGCGACCGCATTGTTGCCGCGGTTCCAACGCCACATCTTGTGCGTCCATCCGATATGTGGATCATAAGTTGTGTACGTTTCATTCTATGGCCCTTGATTTCCATCATGTGGCCCACCTTGGAGTGGTGCATGTGGCCCACACTCTCTCTTTTGCACAAGTTCCAACACACTACACACACCACCTAAATCTCCATAACTCACACTACCAAGACCTCACACACCACCCACACCTAACCTAACCTAGCAACATTGTTTGTATTACCATAGGTTAATGATTACTTTTTTAAAAAAGATTTTTCCTCTCTTTCCCTCTCATTTCTCTCTCTCTTCTCTTCTTCTCTAGCAATTTTTCTCCATTTCTCCAGTCCATTTTCCTCCATTTTTCCAGCCACCTTCCTCCTTAATCCCCCACCATCTAACCCTTGAAACCTCATCTCCACCATTGATCCATCTCCCTTGTTGCTAAAGGACCTTAGTGTGAAAGTTTGGTGGTCATCTTTGAGGTGGGTGCTCCTTTAGATGTAAAAATCTATTTTTTATAGCCTAGATGGTTTCTTTTTTTCATGAGGGAAGTGTAGGACCCACCAATCAATGGTGGAGATCCCACGCAATCCCATGGTTGTGGCCTAATGGCCTATCTTATGCATGCATGATCCATGCATGGGGCCTTTCTCTATAGGCCCCATCATGACCATTTTCTTTCATATCATATTATGTTTGGGTCATCTAGACCTTATAACCATGGTGGGGATGGCATCCTCACCATGCATTTTAATTATAAGCCATGCATGTGCAAGATTCATGTTATAAATGTAAATCTATGTATGATGTATGGGTGTGATTGATCTAGAGAGGGCTCAATAGTGGCGGAGCCCTTTCCCTATGGCCGGATTGTCCTTCTATCTCTCTTTTCTCTCATTTATTTTCTGATGTGTGTGGCTCATTTGGTGGGCCTAGGACATCCATAAATTTCAGCAAGGTGGGATGCCCAAACTGCCCATTGTTTGATTTTGGGTGTCCTACTTGCTGCCTTAATGATGCATGAAAGGTGTGTTGGCTTTAGATTGTGACATAGAAATTTTTGGGGCCCACTAAGGAAGGCCACACCATCCTCCATTAATGTGTTTTCCTTTTTATTTAACCTATATAATAAATTTTATCTAAGTACATGTTGCTGTCCAGAATTTTCTGGACAATTTCTGGTTGTTTTTGGACTAGATTTTGGGACTATTTGGGGGACTATTCATACCCATCAAATATACTTTTCTAAAAGGTGGGGATCTCATCTTGATGTTTCCCAAATTTCAGCTCCATCTGACCTTAATTGAGGTCCCAAAGGTATGGTCCAAGTGAGGTGGACAGTCTGAATTTTTTACACTATTCCAGCAACATTTCACCATGGACAGTTAGATTTCTGAAATTTATTAAAATATCTATGGGTGTTTAAAAATTATAAAAATTTATTCATGGGTGGCCTACTCAAGTTAGGACCCACCTACAAAATTTGGGGGCCAATGGACACCTGTACATACCATAGTGGTGGCTGGACTGGCCCACTATAATATATTGTCCAGATCAGTCCGATTTTTAGGATAGATTGATTTATCTAAATGAATTAAAATATTTATAGGTGTCTAAAAATTCTGAAATTTTTTAGAGATGTGATCTACTCATGGTATGATCCACCTACCAAATTTCAGGGCCAATGGACCACTGTACACACCGTGGAAAGGGCCGGACTGGGCCACCACGTTGGGACGTTCAGGTCTGTCTGATTTCATGGACAGTCTGTTTTGTTTAAACTAATTAAAATACTTATAAATATTTAAAAATTTTGAAATTTTCTGGGGTTGTGGCTCACATATGGAAGTATCACTCTGTAAAATTTCATCCTTAAATGACCCCTTTAGGGCATCCAAAAAAATGGTCCAAGATGACTGGACTCTCAATTTTTCTGTTGTGCAGTCGAGCAATATGCTTGATAAAAACCAAAATTCAAAAATATTTCTCTTGATGGTGGGCCATATTTTTGGGTTTCCTCTCATTGTATGCATGATGAGGGGCCATGGCCCTCAATTTTCAGAGTTTTAGAGGCCTTAGGCCCACTCCAATAGAGTGCCCAAATTTAGGACCACAACATGTTATAATTATGCTTGGACTTGGGCTGAAATTTTGAGGAGTGAGGCCCACCACATTTATGAAGGTATTAGAGGAGATAATTGATACCTTTAGTTTCTTAAATTTTGGGCTTAATAAATGCACTTTTGAGGCCCACCACAGTTGAATTTAATTGGGTCCATGAATCTAGCTAGTTGTTGAACTCTTTAGGCCCAATTGGGTTGGAACCTTCCAGATAGACCCATTGAACTATTGGGCCATTTTACTATACTATTATGTTGAGTTAGTGGGCCAGATTACATAAGTATATGGGCCCTTGATTGCCCATCAAATCAACTTTATACTTGGATCGAGTTGTAGGCCCAACTTACTTGACTAAGAGCATGACATTGCCCATGTGGTTTGAGCAATGGGCTGCCCACTAGGCCACCATAATATATGAGATTAGTGGCCTTTATTTTGGGCCCTAACCTTTCCCTTATGGGCCCATAGTGGTATATATGAGTTGAGTTATGTGTGTTCCCCTTGAACCCATATTTTGAGTAGGCCTTGGGCCATCCTTTCTGAAGCCCAACATGAGTGTTGTGGTATAATTATGGCTGCTCATTTCTTATTTTTGATGTTGCATGGGCCTTGGTCCTTGATTCATGATCAATTAGAGATGCGCTACCTCTTAGGGACCAATTGTGGTTGGATGTCCACGTTGGTGGCCTTAAGGTAGGCCCATGGGCTTCTATGCGTGGTTGAAGGCCCACCATAGAACCTTGCTAAGCCATCTCACTATTTAGGCTCATACCATTGTTCTCCTTAGTCTTGTGGGCTACCCCAGGTATATGGGTCCCCACTAGAGGTTGTATTCCTTATGAGGAATTAGTTAAGTACCTAGACCCTTTATGGTTAGGTAGAGAGTTCATCTCCATCGTATTGGCACCCTTATTCATCTTCATGGCCCACTCCCATACACATCATATGCATGCTTGGTTGAGGAATGATTGGCCATGGTTGTGGCATTGTGTAGGATATGTTGGTATCTCCCTGAGAGATGAATGCTTGGGAGTGATGCATGGGTGATTGTGTGATTCATGCATCTGGCATTTCATAGCATGTGGATATCTACCCTTACTTCATCAGGGCCTTACCTCCACAGGGATATTCATGGATGGTCGTATGTGTGGACACCAAAAATATTAGTTGAGCATACCGGGTGCATACGATGCCCATGGGTGAAATTCTCAAAACTTCCATGGTACCAAGGATCTGCTCCAACGCCATGAACGGGTGGAATACATGAGCGTACCGTTAAGCTGTGACTCCCACTGTCGTGTAGTCGGTTGGATAGGGGTGTGGCCTTACCTGCATGGTGTGTAGTAGGCATTGCTAGGCTGAGTTTGACCAGCTCGTAAATGGGTCCGCTACCGTCAGGCCTTGTTGGTGATTGGCTGTCCACAGGCGGGTAGTAAGGTCTCTTATGCTCGTTTGACTGTGCAGGGTCTGTAGAGCGACAGTCATTCAGCAGTGTAATGGACCCCGGTGATTTCCTTATGATTGGAAATGTACTTGACTTATGATTTGGATATGAGCATTGGCATTACTTGCATCGCATTAGCATTGGTTGTACAAGCCCCCTTCATGCATTGCCTTGGTTTAACATCCAGTACTCATTGCATCATATTCATGATAAGCCTTGGTAAGGTTAGTGATTTTCCCATTGAGCACATTTCCCTTCTTGTATCTCCTACTATTCTTCTGTGCACCATTGTCACACACTTTCACCACCCTCTAAGCTTCTATAAGCTTATGCACGATTGATGCGTGCAGGAGATTCTAGGAAGGCATCGTAGCAGCAGCACGTGGAGTAGAGCGGACCATTTGAGGACTCCAGTGTTGCCGACCTTTCCCTCTTCTCCTTTTATCTCATGTATGTCCTTTTGGACCTTATAGATGATTGTAAAAGTTCAAATTCTTAGTGGATTTTGTGATGTGTTCCTTTGTTATTCTCAGATGTATTTGTTGTGATCTTGGGTATGCTCATATTGGTAATGATTATACTGTAATGAAAATCCTCCTTATAGGATCCCAGGATCGGAACCTGCCTCAGGAGCCAAGAATGGGGTACTATGGAGGCTGTTACGGCCAAAATCGGCCATCGGGTCCCTTGTGATTCCGATTACCGAGTCTGGGGCGTGACAGCATCTATTATATATTTCCCAAAAAATAATATTTAGCTGATGGGCCCCACGGTACAATTAGTAAGGCTATGCTGGTGTCTACTAAGCACAGCCCATGAGCTAAATTTTGAAACCTAGGCCTGGCCCAACTTGTTAGCTGAACCGCTGAGTATAGGTGCGACTGGTCGTATTCTGGCTTCAACGGTGGATTATTGAAGTATAACCTTAGATCTACTTGCTGCAGTACCAACATGGAGTTGAATTAAATAGAGAAATTACAATCACATGATCAAATTTAATAAAGAACAATATGAATTTATTTGAGTTTGTTTGAGTTTTTTTTTTTTTTCTGTTTGTAGGGTTGGCATTGTTGTATCAGCCTTTCCTTTTATGAATAAATTCTAGCCATTAAAAAAATTAAAAAATCATTGTCTTGATTAGATTCATTCACCATGATGCATAATAAAGTTGTGATACTTACCAAAAAAGGTACTTTATAAGGCCCACAAAAAAATGTGTATGTTTTTATCTAAGCCGTCCATTTATTTTAACAGCTCATTTTAAAGCATGAACAAAAAAAATTAAGTAAATCAAAGGCTAAAGTGAACCACACCATAGGATTCTAACTAAACATAAACGGATTAGTTACACTCGTCAATGGCTGGTGGTCGGTGATCTGTGGGCCCCACCATGATGTATGTGTTTCATCCATGCTGTCCATGTATTTTTATAGATCATTTTATGGTATAAGGATAAAAATGAGGTATATCCCAATCTCAAGTGGACCGCATTACAGGAAAAAGTGTTAAATGAGCGTCGACCATTAAAAACCTTTTGGGGGCCATAAAAGTTTTAGATCAAGCTAATTTTTGTTATTTCCCATCATCTAGGCCTATATGACCTAATCAACAGATTAGATGTCAAATAAACAGTACAATGGGCCTTAGGAGGATTTTAATGGTGGATAACCAATCAATATTGTTTTCCTGTGGTGTGATCAGCTTGAGATTTATATCCCACTCATTTTTGGGATAAAGCCCTAAAATGATTGTAAAAATGGATGAATGGAATGGATGAAACACATACATCGTGGTGGAGCCCACAAAGCACCGACCACCAGCCCACATACATCATGGTGGAGCAGCCAATCTGTTTTCTTTCTCACCCAAATAGAGATACCCAGCGCCGACCCTAGTCCCTCTCTCGCACGCCCTTAGTCCCTCTTTCCTCTCTCCCTTTCAACAGATCTCTCCCTCCTCTCTCTCTTCCTATTGATTTCCTCCCTCATTTTTCTTTCTTCCTTGCTTGATCTCTCTTCACATTGTCTCTCTCTGTCCCCACTGAAGATTCTGTTGCCGATAACCCTACCCACGCACGCCATCTCACTCTCTCTGAATCTGTGGTTGAAGACTCAAATCTCTAGGAGTATTGAGGATTTCTCTCTCTCTCTCTCTCTCTCTCTCTCTCTCTCTCTTTCTCTCAACTCTCTCAATCTCAATGCTGATTTAGGGCAGTCTAACCTGTAGGGCAAGGTCTGAAGCCCTAAAATTAGCAGGGCTCGGGTTTGAAACCAATTCATTAGTAACCGGGCAGAGCGCACGTTCAGTAGGGCGAGTTGTTTGATAGTGACTTCTTTCTTAGGGTAGGGCGACGAAAGGCTACTTCAATGACGAAAAGAGCTGGAAACTCGAGAAGGTGGTTGTCCAGGGCAAATGATGAATAGGTCAGCCCAACATGTTGCCCTGTCCATTATCAAGAGGGCCCACCATGAGAAATCCACACCATTTCTCAAGATCCAAAACTTAGGTGGACCAAGCCGTACAAAACAATGGGGATTGAATGCTAGAAACTTTGTAGGGGCCACAAAATTTTTAGATTAGGATGATATTTGTACGAACAATTTATCCCAGTGGTAAATCCCTGGCCATTCAAACAATGGGGTGAATGCCAGAAATTTATTGTTATTAATCCTATAAATCCTTGGTCATCCACGTTGTGAGTGCCTGCATCAGGAATTGTGGGTGTTGTAATACATTTAATTTTCTTGCTAATTCAGATGATCTGTCCTGGTTGTAAGTTAATACCATGTGGCAATCTATGCTGTTTTATTCTTCAGCCAACTCTGATATTTTTAATATCTCTCACCTTTGGCCCATACATTGGCCATTAAAATTTTATATACATCTAGATCTCTTTGCTAGCTAGGTGGTCCCTTTTCTGATGATTGAGCTATTTGCTATAAACATTCGTTGAACTTAATTCACAACAAACACTTGAGATATGTTTCAGTGGTACCTAAGGCATTTCAATTCATTTCTATGGATATTATTTTCCCTTTTTCATTGAGATTTGCTAGACCTAGAGATAGGGTCTACATTTTGGAAGATTAAAATGAAAAAAAGTTTTTTCTTTATGGAATGAATAGATCATGTTTGTCATGTATGCTTTTTCAAGCATATTTTATAGGCCAAATTCATACTGATCTAGGGCCTAATCCTAGGGCCCACTTGCTTTTGATTGTGGACCAAGTGACAGGCCTAATCCTAGGGTCCACTATCAGCTACTTAAAACAAGAGATTTAATTCATATGCGAATGATAAATGTAAGATGAAGAGAAGGATGCCCATTGCCAAGAGAGAGAGAGGTTCATCATGTTAGTAGGCCTACAAATACCTTGTTTGTTAGAGAAAGTAAGTTTTTTTTAGGATTTTCTAAAGGTTTTCAATCCCTGGCTGTAGATGAGCATGTTAAGAGGTGGATAGATTTTGGGTCTGTGTGTATTAACTGTCACATGTCATTTTAATTTCATAGTTGTGGAGAACCTCTTTCTCATAGTTCCAGACCTTGAAATGTATGCCAAACGATTCAAATAAAATAAACATATATCAAATCTTAGAGAATATACACTCTAGAGGGTAAGCATACATATCAAATGCCCAAGGATTCAAATTCCATGATATGTTTAAATTATCGAGGCTGATACATATACAATAAAATCACATACATGCTACATTTTGTGGTAGAGACATACAATTGATGAACTCTTCTATGAAAATTTCCTTTTCTATTACTTGTACTTTTTAAGTTTCACTTGTATCAGCTTCTGTATCTGTTAGGCTATCCTGTGAGCCAAGGCCGGGTCTATGTTATTGACAAAGAATTCAAGTGAGTTGGGCTTACGAGCTGGTTCTAGAAAGCAGTATCAGTTCCATTATTTCTTTCTATTGTTCCATTGGTGGTGATTGGCCCTCTTATGAAGTTTTAAGCTATTATAGGACATAATTTATCCCAAATTGGAACCAGTTTATTAGTGTAAGTTGCAGTCCAGTCTACATATACTACAAGTCCCGATTTTATTTTTATTTTTTTTATTTTGAAAGGCTACTACAACTTTAGAATTTCTAGTTTCTGCTGACATATTATTACATTAACATTTTTGGAAACTTCTGACCTATCCCTCTCATCACCTTGTTGCCTTGTTATGATTGTCCTATTCTTATTGCATGTCATTAGAATCTGAAATTTTAATGAGATTCTTCCTATTTATGTGTGTTATGTTGAACTTGTCTTGAATTCTGATAGTCGTGAAAACTGTATTTTACTTGCCATAGTGTGGCTCATTTCTTGGAATCTCGAGGTATGTTGGAGGATGAACTTGAAGTCGCTACCGATCCTAATTATAGATTTGATCTAGCTATCTAGCTTGGGAGATTAGAGGTTACAAAGGTATGTTTCTCTTCATCTAATACATGCGTAAATGATGATCTGCTGGAATTAGTTTTATATTACTCCACTTCTTCAGTCCTTTTCTAGAATGGGCCTACCCTTGTAATCATTTGGTTCTTGTTTGAGGACACACGACCTTCTCTTTATAGGCAATTCCTGTTTGAGGAATGCCTCCAGCTATTGGTAGAGAGGTAACTTTTGCATGGGAACCAACTCTGTATGTTACACATAATTTGTCATCCACTAGTTTCTGTAAATGAAGATAAGAGGATTGATCTTAACAGTATGGTCATCATGAACATAGATAGAAAATGCTTGCAATGAATTTTTATGAGTACTAGGTAGCCTACTAATGAAAACAATGTCTCCGTCCATAATATGTCTGTTTATGATTTGACCAACTTTCAAATATGTATGTCCTTTTGAACCTTCCCTAATTGCACAAGTGGTTGAACCATCTCTGTATGTTACACATAATTTTTCATCCACTAGTTTTTGTAAATGAAAATAAGAGGATTGATCTTAACAGTATGGTTGTCATGCACATAGAAAGAAAATGCTTGCAATGAATGTTTATGAGTACTTGGTAATTTTAAAGTCCATGGTTAGGGTTTGGGCTGAAAGTACAAGTGCTGGAGCAAACGCTTTCGGAGTCCAAACTCATTCTTTTGAAAAACAAAAAAATGGGAATATTAGTAAATATGGATTTTCTTGTTAAGAAGAAAATGGAAGGTAAAGAAGAGACATAACTGAAACTTTGCTCTGTGAAAAGTAATATTAACCATCTTACTTTCCCCGTTGAATTTGACATCCAAGAAATGGACCTTTTCCAGAAAACCATGGATTTAAAACCATTAAATCCTTATTAGAAATCTAAGTTTATTGAACTAAATTGAATTATTACAATTCAATTTTTATTGAATATCCAAATGCAAGGTTTCCATTAATTAAGAAAATAAATTCATTTTAACCCATTTTATTAAATATCCAAATGCAAGGATTTATTATTTATTATTTATTATTATTATTATTTTTTGTGATATGAAATAACTTTTCAGAATTCATATGTAAGTGCATACTTGTGCTCATTCACATGGACTTTCACTATCTTTCTTAAATTTTTGCAGGTTTTCTAATTTTTATATCTAATTTTGAATTTCTAGGCCCTAAAATAAGATTCGAGGTGCCGTCAACAATGCTAACAGAATCCTCCAGGTCAAATTGTCGATTGGACCTGATTTTATTTAAATGATCTTAATATCCATTTTATTTAAATGAGCAGACCCGGATGTGCGTCAGAGCTATCCGGATGTTGAGCGGGGTCCCTGGAAAGTGAAAACTGCTGTTATGACCATGATGAAGCAGTCCATTTCCTATGGACAACATTTGAGTGGTTTGGCCATTTGGATAGGCCGTGTTTATGTATTTGCTTAAAACTAATGGAGCAGACCCGAATGTGCATCAGAGCTATCTGGATGAGCAGGGGTCCTTAGAAGGTGGGAACCGCTGTTATGACCATGATGAAGCTGTCAATTTTTTATGGATAACATTGGAAGGGCCTGAGCATTTGGACAGGCCGTGTTTATGTATTTGCTCGAAATTAATGGAGCAAACTTGGATGCGCGTCAGAGCTATCAGAATGAGCAAGGGTCCCTGGAAGGTGGAAACCGCTGTTATAACCATGATGAAGCTGTCAATTTCCTATGGACAACATTGGAGGGGCCGAGCCATTTGGACAGGCCGTGTTTATGTATTTGCTTAAAATTAATGGAGCAGACCCGGATGTGCGTCGAAGCTATTCGGATGAGTTGGGGTCTATGGAAGGTGGGAACCGCTGTTATGACCATGATGAAACTGTCCATTTCCTATAGACAACATTGGAGGGGTCTGGCCATTTGGACAGGCCATGTTTATGTATTTGCTTAAAATTAATGGAGCAGACCCGGATGTGTGTCGGAGCTATCTGGATGAGCGAGGGTCTCTGGAAGGTGAGAACCGCTATTATGACCATGATGAAGTTGTCCATTTTCTATGAATAGCATTGGAAGGGCCTGACAATTTGGATAGGCCATGTTTATATCTTGTTTATATCTGTATTTACAGGGACCACACCCTTAACCTAAACCACACCCTAATCCTATAACCAAAACCTATTCTCAATTCCCTAAAGCTATAACCTATAACATATAACCTAAACCTAACCCTAAACTAAAACCATTAACCTAAACCTTAACCTAAACGTATAAGCTATAACCTATAACCTAAACCTAAACCTAACCCTAAACTAAAACCAATAACCTAAACCTTAACCTAAACTTATAACCTATAACCTAACCTTAAACTAAACTTAAAACCTAAACTTAAACTTATAACCTAAACCTATAAACTAAAACTCTAACCTTAAACCTAAAACCTAAATGTATTCTCAAATCCCTAAACCTAAACCTACACCTAATCCTAATCTCAACTCCTTAGCATAAACCTAAACTTGAAAACCCAAACCTAAACCCAATCCCGAACCCAAACCCGATTTCCTAAACCTAAACCTTAACCT
The DNA here is from genome assembly GCA_037074715.1 of Magnolia kwangsiensis. Classification (NCBI taxonomy): domain Eukaryota; kingdom Viridiplantae; phylum Streptophyta; class Magnoliopsida; order Magnoliales; family Magnoliaceae; genus Magnolia; species Magnolia kwangsiensis. Next base: position 102,207,634 of record CM073576.1, on the reverse strand, counting down.
ATTCTCAATTCCCTAAACCTTAACCTATAACCTAACTTAAAACTAAACCTATAACCTACACTTATAACCTAAACCTAAAACCTAAATGTATTCTCAAATCCCTAAACTTAAACCTACACCTAATCCTAATCTCAACTCCGTAACCTAAACCTACACCTAATCCTAACCTCAACTCCATAACCTAAACCTAAACCTAAACTTGAAAACCCAAACCTAAACCCAATCCTGAACCCCAACCCGATGTCCTAAACCTAAACCTTAACCTATTTTTAATTCCTTGAAGCTATAACCTATAACCTATAACCTAAACCTAAACCTAACCTAAACCTATAACTTAAACCTATAATCTTAACCTAAACATAAAACCTAAACCTAAACCTAAACCAAAACCTACAACCTAAACCTTAATCTATAACCTACAACCTATAACCTAAACTTATAACCTATAACCTAACCTTAACCTAAACCTATAACCTAAACCTAAATGTATTCTCAAATCCCTAAGCCTATAACCTATAACCTAAACCTTAACTATTCGCAATTCCCTAAACCTATAACCTAAACCTAAACCTAACCTAAACCTATAACTTAAACCTATATCCTTAACCTAAACCTAAAACTTATAACCTAAACCTAAACCAAAATCTATAACCTTAACCTGAACCAAAACCTATAACCTAAACCTAAAACCTGTACCTATAACCTTAACCTAAACCAAAACCTATAACCTAAACCTAAAACCTGTACCTATAACCTATAACTTATAACCTATAACCTATAACCTAAACCTAAACCTAAACCTAACCTAAACCTAAACCAAAACCTAAACCTAGAACCTAAACCTATAAACTAAAACCTAAACCTAAAACCTCAATGTATTCTCAAATCCCTAAACCTAAACCTACACCTAATCTCAATCTCAACTCCCTAACCTAAACCTAAACCTAAACTTGAAAACCCAAACCTAAACCCGAACCTGATTTCTTAAACCAAAACCTTAACCTATTCTCAATTCCCTAAAGCAATAACCTATAACATATAACCTATTACCTAAACCTAAACCTAAACTAAAACCTATAACCTAAACCTTAACCTATAACTGAAACTTATAACCTATAACCTAACCTTAACCAAAACCTAAAACCTAAACCTAAACCTAAACCTATAACCTAAAACCTAAACCTAAACCTAAAACCTAAATGTATTCTCAAATCCCTAAACTTAAACCTACACCTAATCCTAATCTCAACTCCTTAACCTAAACCTAAACCTAAACTTGAAAACCCAAACCTAAACCCGAACCCGATTTCCTAAACCTAAGCCTTGACCTATTCTTAATTCCCTAAAGCTATAACCTATAACCTAAACCTAAACCTATAACCTAAACCTTAACCTATAACCTATAACCTAAACTTATAACATATAACCTAACCTTAACCTAAACCTAAACCTATAAACTAAAAACTAAACCTAAACCTAAAACCTAAATGTATTCTCAAATTCCTAAACCTAAACCTACACCTAATCCTAATCTCAACTCCTTAGCCTAAACCCAAACTTTGAAAACCCAAACCTAAACCTGAACCCGATTTCTGAAACCTAAACCTTAACCTATTCTCAATTCCCTAAACCTTAACCTATAACCTAACTTAAACTTAAACCTATAACCTACACTTATAACTTAAAACCTAAATGTATTCTCAAATCCCTAAACCTAAACCTACACCTAATCCGAATCTCAACTACTTAACCTACACTTAAAGTTGAAAACCAATCCTGAACCCGAACCCGATTTCCTAAACCTAAACCTTAACCTATTCTCAATTCCTTAAAGCTATAGCCTATAACCATAACCTATAGCCTAAACCTAAACCTAATGAAAACCTATAACTGAAATCTATAACCTTAACCTAAACCTAAAACTAAAACCTAAACCTAAACATAAACCTAAACCTATAACCTTAACCTAAACCAAAACCTATAACCTATAACCCATAACCTAAACCTAAAAACAAAACCTAAACCTATAACCTAAACCTATAAACTAAAACCTAAACCTAAACATAGACATAAAACCTAATGTATTCTCAAATCCCTAAACCTAAACCTACACCTAATCCTAATCTCAACTCCCTAACTTAAACCTAAACCTAAATCCCGATCCCAAAACCCAACCCGATGTCCTAAACCTAAACCTTAACCTATTCTCAATTCTCTAAAGCTATAACCTATAACCTATAACCGAAACATAAACATAAACCTTAACTAAAACCTATAACCTAAACGTTAACCTATAACCTATAACCTATAACCTAAACCTAAACCTAAAATCTATAACCTAAAACCTAAACCTAAACCTAAACCTAAAACCTAAACCTAAACCTAAACCTAAACCTTAACCTTAAACTAAACTAAACCTAAACCTAAACCTAAAACCTAAACCTTAACCTAAACCTAAAACCTAAAACCTAAACCTAAAACCTAAACCTATAAGCTAAAACCTAAAACATAAATGTATTCTCAAATCCCTAAACATAAACCTACACCTAATCCTAATCTCAACTCCCTAACCTAAACCTAAACTTGAAAACCCAAACCTAAACCCGATTTCCTAAACCTAAACCTTCACCTATTCTCAATTCCCTAAAGTTATAACCTATAACCTAAACTTAAACCTAAACCTAACCTAAACCTATAACCTTAACCTAAACCTAAACCTAAACCAAAACCTATAACCTATAACCTGTAACCTAAACTTATAACCTATAACCTAACCTTAACCTAAACCTAAAACCTAAACCTAAGCCTATAACCTAAACCTATAAACTAAAAGCTAAACCAAAACCTAAATGTATTCTCAAATCCCTAAACATAAACCTACACCTAATCCTAATCTCAACTCCCTAACCTAAACATAAACCTAAACTTGAAAACCCAAACCTAAACCCAATCCCAAACCCCAACCGATGTCTTAAACCTAAACCTTAACCTATTCTCAATTCCCTAAAGCTACAACCTATAACCTATAACCTATAACCTATAACCTATAACCTATAACCTAAACCTAAACCTAACCTAAACCTATAACTTAAACCTATAACCTTAACCTAAACCTAAACCAAAACCTATAACCATAACCTAAACCAAAAACTATATCCTAAACCTAAACCAAAACCTATAACTTAAACCTATAACCTAAACCTAAACCTAAAACCTAAACCTAAACCTAAACCAAAACCTATAACCTTAACCTAAACCAAAACCTTTAACCTATAACCTAAACCAAAATCTATAACCTTAACCTAAACCTAAACCTTAACCTATTCTCAATTCCCAAAAACTATAACCTATAACCTATAACCTATAACCTAACTTATAACTTAAACCTAGAACCTAAATGTATTCTCAAATCCCTAAACCTAAACCTTAACCTATTCTCAATTCCCTAAACCTTAACCTATAACCTAACTTAAACCTAAACCTATAACCTACACTTACAACCTAAAACCTAAATGTATTCTCAAATCCCTAAACCTAAACCTTAACCTATTCTGAATTCCTTAAACCTTAACCTATAACCTAACTTAAACCTAAACCTATAGCCTACACTTATAACCTAAAACCTAAATGTATTATCAAATCCCTAAACCTAAACTTGAAAACCCAAACCTAAACCCGATCTCGAACCCGAAACCCGAATTCCTAGACCTACATCTTAACGTAATCTCAATTCCCTAAAGCTATAACCTATAACCTAACTTAAACCTAAACCTATAACTGACACTTATAACTATAACCTAAACTTAAACCTATAACCTAAATGTATTCTCAAATTCCTAAACCTATACTTACACCTAATCCAAATCTCAACTCCTTAACCTAAACCTAAACTTGAAACCCCAAACCTAAACCCAAACCCAATTTCCTAAACCTAAACCTTAACCTATTCTCAATTCCCTAAACCTTAACCTATAACCTAACTTAAACCTAAACCTATAACCTACACTTATAACCTAAACCTAAACTTATAACCTAAACCTAATACCTAAATGTAATCTCAAATCCCTAAACCTAAACCTAAAACCTAAATGTAATCTCAAATCCCTAAACGTAAACCTACACCTAATCCTAATCTCAACTCCCTAACCTAAACCTTAACCTTAACTTGAAAACCGAAACCTAAACCCGATACCGAACCCGAACCAGAACTTGATTTCTTAAACCTAAACCTTAACCTATTCTCAATTTCCTAAAGCTATAATCTATAACCTATAACCTAAACCTAAACCTATAACCTTAACCTAAACCAAAACCTATAACCTAAACCTTAACCTATAACCCATAACCCATAACGTAAAACCTTAACCCATAACCCATAACCCATAACCTAAAACCTAAACTTATAACCTATAACCTAACCTTAATCTAAACCTAAAACCTAAACCTAAACCTATAAGTGTAGGTTATAGGTTTATGTTTAGGTTAAGGTTGTTTTTCTTTTCATTTGTCTAGATCACCTCTCATATGTTCTCTTTATTTCCATTTGTTTTATTTCCATAAGATTGTTTATGTTTGGATGAATGTACTTTTTGTCTAGATGAATTTACACAGTTTGGGTTTAGATGGATGTGAATGTGAATATGATGAAATATATTATATAACAGGTGTATATTAGGAAGAATATGATGAATTATATTCTAACAGGTGTATATCATGAAATTTGAATGGAAGATTTTTTTTTTTTTTAAGAGACTTTTACCTACGAAATATTTTGTAGATAAAAGTCTCCTCAACATTTTTTAGTGACGAATATTTTCGTCGCCAAAAGTCCTATCTAGGGTTTTAGCTATGAAAATTTTCGTAGCTAAAAGTAATCCATTTGAATTAGCCTTTAGATATCCAAAACCTCTAACGACGAAACTATTCGTCGCTAAAAGTGTCATCTAGGATTTTTAGCTACGAAAATTTTCGTAGTTAAAAGTAATCCATTCCAATTTTTAAAAAATTGGTTTGCAGCCATTGGGGACGAAAATATTCATTGCTAAAAGTCTCTTCCAGGATTTTTAGCTACAAAAATTTTTGTAGCTAAAAATAATCCATTCCAATTTTTTGAAAAATGGTTTGCAGCCTTTGGCGAAAAAAAATTTCATCGCTAAAAGTCTCATCCAGGATTTTTAGCTACGAAAAATTTCTTAGCTAAAAGTAAGCCATTCAAATATATTGAAAATTTATTTTTAGCCTTTGACGACGAATATTTTCGTCGCTAAAAGTATCATCCGTGATTTTTAGCTACGAAAATTTTCATAGCTAAAAGTAATCCATTCCAAATTTTTTGAAAAGTTGTTTCCAGCCTTTGGCGACGAAACTATTCGTCATTAAAAGCTAATCTAGGATTTTTAGCTACGAAAATTTTTGTAGCTAAAAGTAATCCATTCTAATTTTTTGAAAAGTTGGTCGCTGCCTTTGATGATGAAAATATTCATCGCTAAAAGTCTCATCCAGGGTTTTTAGCTACAAAAATTTTCGTAGCTAAAAGTAATCCATATGAATTTTTTGAAAAATTGCTTATAACCTTTAACGACGAAAATTTTCATCGCTAAAGTATCATTTATGATTTTTAGCTGCGAAAATATTCGTTGCTAAAAGTTTCGTCGCTTAAAGTAAACTTTTAGCAACGAAAATTTATTTCATTGCTAAAAGTGACTTTCAGAGATGAAAAATTATTTCGTCGCTAAAAACTCACTTTTTTGTAGTGTGAAATTGTCAAACTTCTTGTGTCATTGCCTCGGGGCCTACTTCAGTCCATATAGACTCTTCTTCAGTCCACACATCTTGTTCTCCTTTCCTAGTGCCACGTATCCTATCAGCTGATGCATGTATATCTCTTTTTCAAGGTCCCCATGAAGAAAGGCTACCTTAACATCTAGCTGCTCTAGATATAAGTCCTCTATAGCCACTATACTCAAGACCATATGAAACGTAGACATTTTCACCACTGGTGAAAATATTTTAGTGAAGTCGATACCTACCTTTTATTGGAACCCTTTCACAATGAATCTAGCCTTGTAGTGTTTCGAACCATCGTACTCCTCCTTCAGTCTGTAAACCCACTTATTATGAAGAGCCTTCTTACCCTTAAGTAGAGTGACTAGCTCCCATGTGTAAGTGTTATGATTTCATATCCCTTTGGTTGTCAAATTTTGTGGTGCCAAAACCTATATCTATGTCTTGTATATCTTGTGTTTCATGACTATTCATTACTTCAAGACATCGTATTTCAAGACAAGAACTTAAATGAAGAAAGTTTCAAGTCATGGATGAAGAATTCAAGAATAGAAGTCTCCAAGTATGCATGTTCAACATTCAAACAAGTACAACTATAGAAGATTGTCAACTCAAGAAAGGATCAAGCTCGAGAAGGCCTACAACAAGATTTGTAAATTCTCAAGATTCTCTTAAGGGTCATCTGAGTGTACATACTTTCAATGTCCATCTCACTTTTAAGATTTGTTTGACCTTAGATTGACCTTAGGATGGATTTTACTGTAGGTCATTCTGGATACATAATTCGTATATTTTAATATGCTTGTTCGGGCTGTTCTAAGACCAGTCCTAGGGACTTCAAGACCAGTCCTATCTCTGCTACGACCAGTCTCAAGTTTTTCAGGACCAGTCCTAGGTTGTTGAAGATTTTTGAATTTTTCTGGTAGTCCTACGAACAGTCCTGGACATCCTACGACCAGTCCTATGAGCTGTACGACTCGTCCTTCGACCAGTCATATGAGCTGTACGACACGTCCTTCGTCCCCGGCAACGGCGCCAAAAACTTGATGTTTTAATTTAAACCAATCTGATTTAAATGATTTTAACTCGCAAGTATATGAATCAGATGTAAATATGATACGTATTACGAGATCGTTCCCACGAGGACTGGTTATCACAATTCAAAAATTAAGACTCTTCTTAACTAATGCAACAAATATTTTAGCAAACTAATAAGTAAACTAACACAAATCTATGGAAAATAACTGAGAACTATGAGAAAAATTTAATCCAGGAGAAGACTAGGACTTTCGAATCCACCCATAATTATCCTAACCCTTGTTTTACCTGTTGATTTATTCTAATTCAGATTGATATAAATTTAATAAACAAAGCACATCCTATGTCCTTAGTCGAGCACACAGAATGTATAATCTTTTAAAGCATATGGATCACATCTTTCCATCCATGGTCAGGCATGGAGATATGTAAATCCTGTTTCTTCCTCTATAAGAAACCTGTTCATGGTCAGACACAAGCACCTCGAGTAATATTCCAAACAACATCCATATCTAGACTTTGGTTGAGCTCATAGAATGGAGAAGTATGGAAATCTCAGGAAAGCACACTAGAAAAAGAAACAAATCAATCCAATTAAAATAAATTCAACATAAACAAGAGTCAATCAAATTAGGGGCTTCATCTCAGCCCTAGCTAAGAGATTTAGCAATCCATAAAATTAATTAGGAAGAAAATATAAAATAAAAACATTAAAAATATCTTCCTTATCTCTCTTCTTCTTTCTTCTCTCTCTTCTCTTTCTTCTCCTTGGCTCTGGATCTTCCCTCCTAGCTCTGAATGAGTTGCTCCCCACGTCCAAAACCTCCTTATATAGTTGCTGGAGTGGTGAAAATCGGATTTGAATCGGATTTGGAAGGCTATGCATGCTCATTGAAAGCTTTTTCGCAGCCAAGTTCGGTGCCTCGAAACACGCCACTTTCCTGGCTCAAATTTTAAAGAAACACCGTCCCTTATGACTTTCTTGGGTCTTCTACATGATAGATGGTTCAGATCTGCCATATGATCAAAGATGGTGGGCCAAAACTGCCTGAAAAAGTTAATTTTTGCAGATGTACGAAACCTTTCGCACCATTTCGCTGTTGTGGTCGGTGGGCCCCACAGAAGCATTTTCTAGAAAATTCACCCCGTCCATTGGATTCAGGACGAAATTTCAGTCAAGAATAGGTGGTTTTGAACATCCATAGGCATGTCCCAGAGAAGAATTCACTAAAAGATCAGGTTTGAACGCTACAAGGCAGCCCTTTTATGGCCTCTGTATCTCACACGTGTGCGTGTATGGATCCAAAGTATCAACATGGGTTCGTAATGTTTGCAGCTCTATACGAGGTGGATGGCACAGATCATCCGTACGGGCAATGGGTGGGGCCCACAAGCTTCCGCAAAACGAGCAGCGGTCGGACGCAAAACACGGCAGTTGCCGTTTTTTTTTTTAAAATAGAATCGGTCAAATGCAGTCAAACTGCATTGTTGGTTCAGTGCAATGCGAGTGGACGTGTATTGTATGCACGCCAATCACATAATGCGGGCCCTACCTTGACGTGTTTTAGAAATTCGTTCCGTTCATTTGTCTCCTCATATATTTTAAACAGTTGGGATCGGAATTGAAGCATATCCAGATCTCAGGTGGGCCGCAAATCATGATACTAGGGGCTGATCTATCAGTTGGATCACTTCTACAGTGATTCGAGAGCTTAAATTTGAAATGTACGGTTAATTTATGACCCCCATCACATGTATGAAGTTTCAAATTGATTGGACGGCAGGAACCATGTGATCTTGCATTCTTGGACCAATGTTTCGCCTCTTTAACGGTGAAGGGCTTTATTTTCTTGGATCCATGGTGTGTAAATCTGTTGATCTTGGTCCTATGGAGTGCGTCCCTTGCTCTGGTGACTTTGTAACGTCAAATCCACGATGTTAATATCACTTTTTAATTCACGCTCTTGATTTCCTCCTGCAATCAAAATATAATTAAAATATGGCATTAAACATTATCTTGTAAGTAAAATTCGACAATAATCAGTGTCTGATATGTAATATTTGACCCTCATCAGCCCTACAACTGAAACTCCAACAACTAAACTGGGGGTCCTACGACCGGTCGTAGGTGGCCCACGACCGGTCGTAGGCTACCCAGGACCAGTCATGGAACAGCTAATCCTTATCCCGTGGAAATATTTAAAAATATTTAAAGCTACGACCAGTCCTAGGATCCTAAGACTAGTCGTAGATGGGATTTTTCAGGCTATAAATTGAGCACGAACTTCAGAGTTTTTCAAATCAATTCAAGCAATCTTTAGGCTATACTCTGAGATAAGTTTGTGTTTGTTTTTAAGCTACTTTATGCTCATTATTTGATTTTGATCTACATTCCAATCTTATTTGAAAAGGGAAATTTCTGATATTCCTTATTCTTGGATTCAAAATCAAATAGAACTAGCCCTTTTGATTAAAAATCAATTAGACTTATAACCATTCTTAAAGTGAGTATTGGACTTTGAACGTTTAATCGAACTTCTACTCCGATTGGTTCTACCGGGCTACTTCAAAAGGAGATTCAGGTATTTTACATTTGTGTAATTTACTTTCTTTAGTTTTGTTTGAGATTTGCCAGAAAAATCTCATTGTTTTAGTTATCTGAGGAGAGCCAGAAAACTCAGATTGTGTGGGTTTTTGGATTGTGTAAGACCAAGATAAAAAGACACAATTGTGAAGGTTTTAGGTGAACCTGTGAAACCTATTTTGATAGTGCATGCTAATATCCCCTGTATGAGGATATTAGGAGTGGAGTAGCATTCTGTGTGGCTGTTGGATAACAATTGGTGTATACACAGGCGAACCACTATATATCTTTGTGTTGTGGATGTGCTTTATTCTTTCATTTCTTTATTCATTCAGTTTTGTGGATTGTAGTTGTGGATGAATGTTGTAATCATTTTATTTCGATCAAGTTTGGGGAATGTTGTAATAATTCAGAATTTATTTCTGCAAGTTATTTTGGTTTCTTTGCTTTTTATTCCTCATTGGTTTGTGATACAGAGGACGTTCTAGAAATAAGGTTGTCCTACCTTAAACCTTTAGTTTTTGGTGTAAGGTTGTCCTTAGAACTGATATAGTATCATTCTCTTAATCTAGTTTATTAAGATTGATTTTTAATTCAGCATTGTGCTTTATTTATTTTATTATTCTGCTATTTTAAGTTTTATTTGGCATTGCCCTATTCACCCCCCCTCTAGGGCATATAGCTAGGCCCTTTGAAGTGGTATCAGAGCCTAATAGCTCGTGCTTATTGTTTATTTGTTGGATTTATTTCCTGAGCTAACGATCTAAGCTATATTAAGATGTCAAATTTTGATAGCTTATCAGTCACTAGGCTACCACCCTTTAATGGCACAAATTATGCCTATTGGAAAGACAGGATGAGGATCTTCCTCAAATCCCTGGATGAAAGTGTGTGGCTGGCCATAGTGAATGAATGGAACCCTCTTATCACAGAAGTAACTAATGACGATGGTTCAAAATCAATGAAAGTAACAACTTATTCACTTTGGACCACACTTTAGAAAAGTGAGAGTAGTGCCAATGCAAAAGCACTAAATACAATTACTTGTGCATTATCACCAGATGAATTCAAAAGAATCATTTCTTGTGAAAATGCAAAACAAGCATGGGATGTATTAGAAATGACACATGAGGGTACATCAATTATCAAGAAATCTAAAGTCTAACTCCTCACAACTAAATTTGAAGAAATTTATATGGAAGAGAATGAGATGTTTATGGACTTCTACACTAGATTGAATGACATTGTGAACTCTATGTGGGATCTTGGTGATAGAATCCCAGAAAGTAAAGTGTGCGCAAAGATACCACGCTCACTTCCTGAACGGTTCAATTACAAAGTGACCGCGATTCAGGAACTTCGTGATACAGATACCATGAGGGTTGAGGAACTAGTTGGTTCACTTCAAACCTACGAGTTGTTCTTTAAAGCTCCTAAAGAAAAATCAATTGCTCTCAAATCATCTAAAAATGTTTCACAAGAGAGCACTTCGGATTTAGAAAATTCCGAAGATGATATTGCGCTTTTAGCAAAAAAGTTTTACAAAATTTTCAAAAGCAAGAAAAAAGTTGATTTTCAAAAGTCAAATGATAAGAAACGATCTAAACCTAGAGCTCGAAAATCTTTGAAAGATGGTCAATGTTACAACTGTCAAGACTATGTGCACTTAGCTAACAAATGTCCTTAAAAGGACAAATCAAAAAGGAAAAGCATGATGGCTACTTGGGATGAATCGTCTGATTCTGAATCCTCTTCTAAATCAGAAGATTCTGAAACCGAGTCGGGCGATGATGTTAAAGTCCTTATGACTCTAGTGAAGATCACTTTTTCAGATAATGATGATATATCTGGTGAGGAAAATCTGAATAGTGATTGCGATAATGAAGATGATCTTCAAGATGCTTATAATGCCCTTTATAAGGAGAGTTCTAAAATTGCCGTCAAGCTTAAATTACAAAAAGAAAAATTTTCTAAGTTTAAGGAAGATTATGAGTCTCTCGTTTTAGAAAAGTCTCATATTTCTGATTCTTTTGAAAAGACCAAATGTGATTTAGTTTTCAAAACCTCCAAAATTAAAGATTTGAGATACGAAAATGAGAAACTCAAAAATGAGGTAGCTTCTCTTCTGAGTTTGAAAGACAGATGGAGATATGGCCAAGGTGATCCTAAATTGAAAAAATTATTATCCGGATCAAGAAAATGTGGCGATCGATCCGGATTGGGCTATGATAAGAATACATCTCCTAAACAAAAGAACATTGCTCCTAAATTTGTAAAAGGAGAGTCTTCAATCTCAAAAGAAAAGAATACTTATCAAGGTTTTTTCAAAAATTCAAGGACTTGTCAAAAACCTAAAGGTAGCCATGTCAACTTTAATTTTCAAAGCCGATATCCATTGGCTAAATTGATCTACTCAAGGAGCTATTAAAGTCTAACTCTATAGGTCTCTCCTATAACAACAGACAAAAAAAGACTATCTATACTCTTAAACCCAAAACAGTTCTGAAATGGGTTCCTAAAGGTGCCTGCTTGGTTGCCCACACTGCATTCAAAGCTACAAGCCATTCAAAGTGGTACCTAGATAGTGGTTGCTCCAGGCATATGATAGGCGACAAGGCTTTATTCACCGATCTAAAAGATATGACTGATGGGTCAGTCACATTTGCTGATGGAAGCAATTGCAAGATCATTGGCCAAGGTACGGTTCAGCTTTATAACCTTCCCTTATTTAAGAATATTTTATTTGTTAAGGGCTTAAAACACAACCTACTAAGCATTTCTCAGATATGCGATAACAACCATAGTGTGAAGTTTTCTAATCAAGGTTGTGAGATACTTAATAAAAAGGGTTCTATTATATTAACTGGTCGCAGAACTTCTGAAAACTGCTACATCGTTAGTGATGCAAGCTCATCTAATCAATCGTGTTACATGGTCCATACCGATGAGACTGAATTATGGCATAAACGTCTTGGACATGTACACTACTGAAACTTATTTAGATTGAGCAAAAGAAAACTAATTAGAGGTCTACTCAAATTGCAAAGAGTAGATAAAATATGTGGTGAATGCCAGTTAGGCAAACAGATTAGGAGCTCTCACAAGAAAGTGAACTCCAATACCACATCTAGACCACTCGAGCTTCTCCACATGGATCTCATTAGACCAACCAGAACGAAGAGTCGAGGAGGTAAAAAATACATCTTGGTTATCGTAGATGACTATACCAGATTCACTTGGGTATCATTCTTAAAATATAAAAATGAAACTCTGGATGAAGTGAAAAAGGTCATTAAACGAATCCAAAATGAGAAAGGTTCTCATGTTAGTGAGATCTGTAGTGATCATGGATCCGAATTCGAAAACAGTAGTTTTGAGAAATTTTATAGCGGTCAGGGAATATCGCATGAATTCTCTGCACCCAAAACACCGCAACAAAATGGTATAGTTGAAAGAAAAAATAGAGTACTTCAGGATATGGCTAATGTTATGTTGAATAGCATGAAGCTCTCTAAAAATCTTTGGGCTGAAGCAGTTAATACCGCATGTTATATTATTAATCGGGTTTATACCAGTAAATCTGATAATAAGACTGCCTATGAATTAAGGTTTGAAAAGAAACCTACTGTCAAATACTTTTAAATTTTTGGCAGCAAGTGTTATATTTTACGTGATCGTGAAAATTTGGGAAAGTTTGATACGAAGAGTGATGAAGGTATTTTTCTTCGTTCTTCTTTGAACAGTCGAGCTTATAGGGTTCTAAATAAGAGAACTGGTGTGATTCAAGAGTCCATCAATGTGGTCATTGATGATCATTTGAATACACCAACTCCGAGTTCAGATGATGATGAAGCTCTTATTATCGACAATCAAGATACCTCATCAAGTTAAAAAGAGTCTGAACCAAGGACTATCAAAGATCATCTAACCAATCAAATTCTTAGAAACCCTCTCACTGGAGTTCGTACTAGCAAAAAACTTGAGAATGTTTTGTATGTTGAGGGCTTGAAACACAACCTACTTAGAATTTCTCAGATATGCGATAACAACCATAGTGTGAAGTTTTCTAATCAAGGTTGTGAGATACTTAATAAAAAGGGTTCTGTTATATTAACTGCTCGTAGAACTTCTGAAAACTGCTACATCGTCAGTGATGCAAGCTCATCTACTCAATCATGTTACATGGTCCATACTGATGAGATTGAATTATGGCATAAACGCCTTGGACATGTATACTATCGGAACTTATTTAGATTGAGCAAAAGAGAACTAATTAGAGGTCTACCCAAATTGCAAAAACTAGACAAAATATGTGGTGAATGCCAGTTGCGCAAATAAACTAGGAGCTCTCACAAGAAAGTGAACTCCAATACCACATCTAGACCACTCGAGCTTCTCCATATGGATCTTATTGGACTAACCAGATCGAAGAGTCGAGGAGGTAAAAAATACATCTTGGTTATCGTAGATGACTATGCCAGATTCACTTAGGTATCGTTCTTAAAAGACAACTGAAATCCTGGATGAAGTGAAAAAGGTCATCAAACGAATTCAAAATGAGAAAGGTTCTCATGTTAGTAAGTTCCGTAGTGATCATGGATCCGAATTCAAAAACAGTAGTTTTGAGAAATTCTATAGTGATCAGGGAATATCGCATGAATTCTCTACGCCTAAAACACCACAACAAAATGGTATAGTTGAAAGAAAAAATAGAGTGCTTCAGGATATGGCTAATGTTATGTTGAATAGCATGAAGCTCTCTGGAAATCTTTGGGCTGAAGTAGTTAATACCGCATGTTATATTATTAATCGGGTTTATACTAGTAAATCTTATAATAAAACTGTTTATGAATTATGGTTTGAAAAGAAACCTACTGTCAAATACTTTCGAGTTTTTGGCAGCAAGTGTTATATTTTACGTGATCGTGAAAATTTGGAAAAGTTTGATACGAAGAGTGATGAAGGTATTTTTCTTGGTTATTCTTTTAACAGTTGAGCTTATAGGGTTCTAAATAAGAGAACTAGTGTGATTCAAGAGTCCATCAATGTAGTCATTGATGATCATTTGAATACATCAGCTCCGAGTTCAGATGATGATGAAGCTCTTATTATTGAGAATCAAGATACCTCATCAAGTCAAAAAGAATCTGAACCAAGGACTGTCATAGATCATCCAACCAATCAAATACTTGGAAACCCTCTCACTGGAGTTCATACTAGCAAACAACTTGAGAACATATGTAATTATGTTTGTTTTACATCCCAAATAGAACCGATCAACGTGAAAGAAGCACTTTCTGACAAAAATTGGATAGTTACTATGCAGGATGAACTTAATCAATTTGTTCGTAATGATGACTGGTATCTTGTTCCTAGACCTAAAGATAAACACATTATTGGAACAAAATGGATCTTTAAAAATAAGTCTGATGAACTTGGAAATATAATGCGAAACGAGGCTAGACTGGTTCTACAAGGGTACACTCAGATTGATGGCATCGATTATGATGAAACCTTTGCTCTAGTCACTCGCCTTGAACCAATCAGACTTTTTATTTCCATCGCATGCTTTATAAAATTTAAGATTTATCAAATGGATGTAAAGAGTGCCTTCTTAAATGGCGACTCACAAGAAGAGATGTATGTTGAACAACCATCAGGGTTTGAAGATCCCAAGTTATCTGACCATGCATTTCGTCTCAAAAAGGCTCTCTATGGTCTAAAACAAGCACCCAGGGCATGGTATGAGAAATTGTCTAAATTCTTACTTAGTCATAGTTTTCAAGTAGGAAGTGTTGATAAGGCGCTCTTTGTTAAAAAACATAACAATGATATTTTGATGGTTCAAATTTATGTTGATGATATTATTTATGGATCAACTTGCTCTAACATGTCTATTGAGTTTACAGAGTTAATGAAATCAAGGTTCGAAATGAGCATGGTTGGAGAACTAAACTATTTCCTAGGGTTGCAAGTAAAACAACAACCTGATGGAATTTTCATTTTCCAGACCAAATATGCCTCAAACTTGGTTAAAAGGTTTGGATTTGAGAATGGTACGAACGTTGATACTCCTACGAGTACAAAGTTAAGACTTTCATAAGACTCTGTAGGTAAAGATATAGATCCTAAAGTATATCGTAGTATGATTAGTAGTTTGTTGTATCTAACTGCTAGCAGACCTGATATCGCATTAAGTGTTGGTATTTGTGTAAGATATCAGTCTAATCCTAAGGAATCACATCTTATTGCTGTTAAACGGATTATTAGATATGTCGCAAGTACTATAAATCTGAGTCTTTGGTATCCTTTTGATACTAGTGTTCAATTTGTCGGGTACTCAGATGTTGATTGGGCCGGTAATATCGATGATAGAAAATCAACTAGTGGTGGTTGTTTTTACATTGGAAATTGCTTAGTTTCTTGGTTCAACAAAAAGTAAAGCTCAATATCGCTCTCCACTGCTGAGGCTGAGTATATTGCAGCTGGATATGCTTGTACTCAACTAGTTTGGATGAAACGCATGCTAAGCGATTATGGAATTAATCAAAATTCAATGATCTTACATTGTGATAATAAATATTTCTAAAAATCCAATACAGCATTCACGTACTAAGCACATTGACATTATGTATCATTACATTCGTGAGTTGGTTGAAGAAAAAGTTATTTCCTTGGAATATATATCAACCGAAAATCAACTTGCTGATATATTTACTAAACCGCTCGACAAAAGCAGGTTTAATAAATTGAAATTTGATATTGGTATGTGCATTTTATATTGAGTATTCTTGCTTACATGTATCATAGTGTATTATATTTAGTATTATTTATGTTTAAATTTTAATTTTTTACATTAAAAATATATTTTTGGTCGATACTCGACCGATCGTAGCTATACACGACTAGTCTTGGTACGACCGGTCGTGCACCGCACTCGACCGGTCGTGGAGCTCATGAACATGATATAATTTGGAAAAAATCTCCTCCTTCTTCATTTCCACTCCGACCTATGACGAGTCATGGCTCGACCAGTCATAGAATTTCTTGTATTTCTTCAAGGTTAGTCCTATTTCATCATTTTTCTTGAAGTTTGATGCTCTCTATGCTTTGATTTGATATAGAGAAAACTCATCCGTCTTTTTGTGCATTTCTCTTGCTCTTTGTATATCTTGTTGAAGATGGATGCTAGAGGGAAGAAGAAAACATCTCGTGGTCCATCCTCATCTAGATCTACAGTGATAACAAAATGTCACCTTCGGTCACCTGAAGATGATCCTCAAGATGTACGGGATTTGCGTGTCCGTAATGTTATCGTTGAGCATACCGCTGATCTCAATCACATTGCTCCATTTGGTATTGTCCCTCTCCTTAAATCTGTTGGCTGGGCTAACATTCTGCTTTGGGGTGGGCCTGCATGCCAATCAATTGCACAATCAATGGTTACATGTATCTTAGAATTCTCCCTTGACAACTTAACTTTTTCAATTGATACTAGAGAATGAAAATTTGAAGTAGACCGTCATTTGATATCGGGTATTATAGATATACCCATTAATGATGAAGGTATACCAATTCATACTCTATACGACAAACCATCTGAATCAGAAAAATGCATATTAACTAGAGACTTACGCAAAATTGATACGCAATGGACACACAAAGGGAATGCGCTCCCTTCAAAGTATCTGTTACCTAGATACAGAGTGTTACATCATTTTTTCATTTCAAATCTGTATCCTCGGTCCAGTAATAAAACTGAGTTGACTTCTTTCATGGTTCGTGTATTGCATTCTATTGCTTCTGGAACTATGGTCTGCCTTCCTTCTTTAATTTGTCATTTTATCATACAATTTTGTCTCCATCCGGGTCATAGTGATATTTTGTTTGGTTATCTTATGACTGTGTTATCCACTCACATGCTTTTCGATAAACCTATTAATGAGGTACCAATTCATCATCTTATTTTCAACAATTCCAATCTTAATAAGATGAAGCTGGATTTGTTTCCTGGTCAAGTTGATGAAGGTGGTGTCGGTGGTGTTGGTGGTGAAGCCGGAAATGAAGGGGAAGCTGGAAATCTTCCTCAACAGGATGTTAATATGGATGAGTTATTTGATGAGATAGAAACTGATTCCCCAAATGATCCTGATTACGATCCATCTATTTATGATGCACGCCTTTGTGCATTGGAGGAGAAGGTTGATAACATGAGTATAGCCCACGATATGCAGTTTAAATATATGCAAAAATACCTTCATCTCATCAATAGGGGATTACACCAGATTGATCCTACTATCCCTGCTCCCTCCTCTGGATCTGATTAGGAAAATTATCTTTTGGATTGTATAACATTATCTTTTCTTTTATTTTGGATATTGTATTAACTTGGTTATGACTTGATGATTCTAGTTTATATTTTGAAATATGCTATATCCTTCCATATTTCTTTCTCATTATCTGCTTATTATTACTCTCTATGTTGTTGTTCTCTTTCCTATTGTGTCTTTCCCTTGTCATTTTGGGATAAAAAGTGGGAGTAATATGGTAAAGGGGAGTAGTATGGAAAGGGGGAGTAATTTTTTTGGACTGATTGATCGAGAAGGATATGTGGATTGAAAATATGGAGTCTTAATGTTTACATATTGTTTATTATTTACATGAGTAGTACTCGTATCTCTCAGGGGGAGTAGAGTAATTTGTATAATGTTGCTCTTATCTGTATGATATGTGTTTTGTCACAAATTTGAAAAAGGGGGAGATTGTAAGTGCTATGATTTCATATCCCTTTGGTTGTCAAATTTTCTGGTGCCAAAACCTATATCGATGTCTTGTATATCTTATGTTTCATGACTATTCATTACTTCAAGACATCATATTTCAAGACAAAAACTTAAATGAAGAAAGTTTCAAGTCATGGATGAAGAATCCAAGAATAGAAGTCTCCAAGTATGCATGTTCAAGATTCAAACAAGTACAAGTATAGAAGCAAACTTTGTCAACTCAAGAAGGGATCAAGCTCAAGAAGGCCTACAACAAGATTCGTAAATTCTCAAGATTCTCTTAAGGGTCATCTGAGTGTACAGACTTTCAATGTCCATCTCACTTTTAAGGTTTGTTTGACCTTAGATTGAACTTAGGATGGGTTTTACTGTAGGTCATTCTGGATACATAATTCGTATATTTTAATATGCTTGTTCGGGCTGTTCTAAGACCAGTCCTAGGGACTTCAAGACCAGTCCTATCTCTGCTACGACCAGTCTTAAGTTTTTCAGGACCGGTCATAGGTTGTTGAAGGTTTTTAGATTTTTCTGGTTGTCCTACGACCAGTCCTGGACATCCTACGACCAGTCCTGTGAGCTGTACGACTCGTCCTTCGACCAGTCTTAGCCTTACAACTCAAACTCCAGCAACTAAACTGGTGGCCCACGACCGGTCGTAGGCTACTCAGGACTAGTCGTGGAACAACTAATCCTTATCCCGCGGAAATTTTTAAAAATCTTTGAAGCTACGACCAGTCATAGGATCCTAAGACCAGTCGTAGATGGGATTTTTCAGGCTAAAAATTGAGCACGAACTTCAGAGTTTTTCAATTCAATTCAAATCAATTTAAGCAATCTTTAGGCTATACTCTGAGATAAGTTTGTTTTTTTTTTAAGCTACTTTGTGCTCATTTAATACTCCTTTTCCTAGCTTGTTTCTTATTTGATTTTAATCTACATTCCAATCTTATTTGAAAAGGGAAATTTCTGATATTCCTTATTCTTGGATTCAAAATCAAATAGAACTAGCCCTTTTGATTTAAAATCAACTAGACTTAGAACCATTCTTAAAGTGAGTATTGGACTTTGAACGTTGAATCGAACTTCTACTCCGATTGGTTCTACCGGGCTACTTCGAAAGGAGATTCGGGTATTTTACATTTGTGTAATTTACTTTCTTTGGTTTTGTTTGAGATTTGTCAGAAAAATCTCCTTATTTTGGTTATCTGAGGAGATCCAGAAAACTCAGATTGTGTGGGTTTTTATATTGTGTAAGCCCAAGATAAAAAGACACAATTGTGAAGGTTTTAGGTGAACATGTGAAACCTATTTTGATAGTGCATGCTAATATCCCCTGTGTGAGGATATTAGGAGTGGAGTAGCATTCCGTGTGGCTGTTGAATAACAGTTGGTGTACACACAGGCGAACCACTATATATCGTTGTGTTGTAGATGTGCTTTATTCTTTCATTTCTTTATTCATTCAGTTTTGTGGATTGTAATCATTTTATTTCAAGCAAGTGTGGCGAATGTTGTAATAATTTAGAATTTATTTCTGCAAGTTATTTTGGTTGCTTTGCTTTTTATTCCTCATTAGTTTGTGATACATAGGACGTTCTAGAAATAAGGTTGTCCTACCTTAAACCTTTGGTTTTTGGTGTAAGGCTGTCCTTAGAACTGATATAGTATCATTCTCTTAATCTAGTTTATTGAGATTGATTTTTAATTCAACATTGTGCTTTATTTCTTTTATTATTTCACTATTTTAAATTTTATTTGGCATTGCCCTATTCACCCCCCCTCTAGGGCATATAGCTAGGCCCTTTCACCATGTACGATTGGATTCAAGAGAATCCATCTCATCATCCATGGCCTGCTCCCACTTAACCCATGTATCTAACTATAATGCCTCTTCAAAACACTCTGGTTCACCATTATTTGTCAGTAGTAGATAATGTAAGGAGTGTGAGTATCTGATCGTGGATCTCCTCTCCCGAGTAAACCTCCTCACAACTGGTGTCTGTGGCTCTACCTCATAATGCTCCTATACATGATCATCCTATGGCAATGTAACAACTGTGTCCAGTAACTCTTTTGACTCTATGAATTCTTTCTCGTCGGCCTTATTTTGCTGCACACTATTCTTATGCATCACTTTTTCATTGAAGACTACGTACTTGCTTCTGATGCTTTTTCAGTTTTCTGTATCGTAAAAATGGTAGCCAAAATCATGTTACCCATAGCCTATAAATGTGCACTTCCTGTAATTTGCATCCATCTTATTTCTGTGCTCTGCATCAATGTGAACATATGAAGTGCAACCAAACAGTTTGAGATGTACAAGGTTCACCTCTTTTTTAGTCCACATTTCTTCTGGTAGCCCATCATCCAATGGTGCTGAGGGATTTCTTTGATTAGATATGTACCATTATTCACAGCATCTGCCCAAAACGTCTTGGGCAACACCGCATGTAACCTCATACTCCTGGCGCACTCAAGAATAGTCCTGTAAATGCGCTTGGCCTCACCGTTCTGCTGTGGTGTCCCTGGAATCATTTTCTAATGTTTGATTCCATTTGTTGTATAATACTCCTAAAAGCTCTTATCACAATATTCTCCCTCCTCTCTGATCTGAGACATTTTATTATTTTACATGTCTCATTTTGACCATTACTTTACACTTCTTAAATACATTAAATACATCAAATTTATGCTTTAAGAAATAGACCCACAGTTTTCTACTAGCATCATCAATAAAAGAGACGAAATAACATGAGCCACCAAGAGATGATACCTGTGCCAGTCCCCACACATCAGTGTGCACATGCGCTAACAAATGTGTCTTTGGAGCGCGTCTTACTTTCTTGAAACTTATCCTCTTCTGTTTGCCATACACGCAGTCCTCGCAGAATTTCAAGCCAATAGACTTCAACCCTGGTAGTTTCACTTTTAACAATAGACTTTCATCCCTTTCTCACTCATATGTCCCAACCTCTGATGTCATAATTGCCCATTCACTCTAGTTAATGCGACTGCGAGTGACCATTATGATCCTGAAGTCACGTATAAAGTACATTCCTTCTTGCCTTGAGATATCACCAAGGCACCTTTTGTGATCTTTTAGGAATCACTAGTGAATGTCGTCACATATCCAGTATTGGCCAACTATCCCAGTGACATCAAATTCCGTTTTAAACTCGGTACATGTTTGGTATCCTTCAATTTCAAAGTCATTCTATCTTTCTGATTTATATGAACATCTCCCTTTCCAATAATACTGCACGGTTCATCATCGTCCAAGTAAACTCTCCTAAAGTCACCTGACATATAATCACACAGAACTTCCTTACACGAAGTTGCATGAAACGAAGCACCCAAGTTTATGACCCAAGACTCATTCCTCGCATCAAGAGACAAGATTAACACCTCTGTATCACTCTCCTCAGATAGATTCATTAAATCATTCTCGCCTTGAGAGCTTCCTTCTTGTTTCTTAAGCACCCTGCAATCGCATTTCATGTGCCCCTTCTTCCCATAATGCCAACACTCATCTCTGTCTTTCGATCCCTTGGACTTCTTCCTCGATTAGAATGTCCATGTTTATTGCCTCCCTTTTCCTTCAATGTTTAGATCATTCCCTAAATCTCCTGAAACTCCTGATGCCTTTCTTCTAGATTCTTCGCTGAGAATTAGACCGACCACATCATTGAATTTCAACTTTGTTAATCCTGAAGAATTGGTCACAACAATCACCAAACCATCCCAACTATCTGACAAACTGGACAAGATCAATAACGCCCTGCCTTATCTTCAAAAATAATGCAAATGGATTCCAATTGGCTTATGATTGTATTGAACTTGTTTAGATGTTCAGTCACGCTCCCACCATTTGACATCTTCATGTTGAATAGTCATTTCATAAGATGAACCTTCTTGGATGTTGAAGGTTTCTCATACATCGTAGTTAGGGCTTCCAGTAATTCTTTTGTGGTCTTCACCTTGGATATATTGAAGGTGATGTTCTTGGATAAAGAGTGATGGATCATTCCTAAAGCCTTCTGATCCAATAAAGACCATTTATCATCTGTCATCTTCTCTAGTTTCTTCTCTTTTCCTCCTAGAGGAATATAGAAGTCTTGATATAAATAATCCTCCATCTGCATCTCCAGAAGGCAAAGTTTGAACCATCAAACTTCTCAATTTTAGTCTTCCCTTCTTCCATTATCGCTCCCACTATAACTAAACCAATAGCTTTGTAAGTGCTATGATTTTATATCCCTTTGGTTGTCAAATTTTTTGGTGACAAAACCTATATCTATGTCTTGTATATCTTGTGTTTCATGTTTGAGATTATTCTTTACTTCAAGACATCGCATTTCATGACAAGAACTTAAATGAAAAAAGTTTTCAAGTCATGGATGAAGAATTCAAGAATAGAAGTCTTCAAGTATGCATGTTCAAGATTCAATCAAGTATAAGTATAAAAGAAGACTTTGTCAACTCAAGAAAGGATCAAGCTCAAGAAGGCCTACTACAAGATTTGTATATTCTCAAGCTTCTCTTAAAGGTCATCTGGGTGTACAGACTTTCAATGTTCATCTCACTTTTAAGGTTTGTTTGACCTTAGATTGACCTTAGGATGGGCTTTACTGTAGGTCATTCTGGATACATAATTTATATATTTTAATATGCTTGTTTGGGCTGTTCTAAGACCAGTCCTAGGGACTGTAAGACCAGTCCTAGCTTTGCTAAGACCAGTCTTAAGTTTTTCATGACCAGTCCAAGGTTGTTGAAGATTTTCGGATCTTTCTGGTTGTCCTACGACCAGTCATGGACATCCTACGACCAGTCATGTGAGCTGTACAACTCGTCCTTCGACCAGTCTTAGCCCTACGACTTAAACTCCAACAACTAAATTGGGGATCCTACGACCGGTCGTAGGTGGCCCACGACCAGTCGTAGGCTACCCAGGACCGATCGTGGAACAGTAAATTCTTATCCCGCGGAATTCTTTAAAAATCTTTGAAGCTACGACCAGTCCTAGGATCCTAAGACCAGTCGTAGATGGGATTTTTTAGGCTATAAATAGAGCACAAACTTCAAAGTTTTAGCAATTCAATTCAACTCTATTCAAGCATTCTTTAGGCTATACTCTAAGAAAAGTTTGTGTTTATTTTAAGCTACTTTGTGCTTATTTAATATTCCTTTTGCTAGCTTATTTTTTATTTAATTTTGATCTACATTCAAATCTCATTAGAAAATGGGAATTTTTGATAGTCCTTCTTCTTGGATTCAAAATCAAATAGAACTAGCCCTTTTGATTTAAAATCAATTAGACTCAGAACCATTCTTAAAGTGAGTATTGGACTTTGAACGTTGAATCGAAATTCTACTCCGATTGGTTCTACCGGGCTACTTCAAAAGGAGATTTAGGTATTTTACATTTTTGTAATTTACTTTCTTTGGTTTTGTTTGAGATTTGTCAGAAAAATCTCATTGTATTGGTTATCTGAGGAGAGCCAGAAAACTCAGATTTTGTGGGTTTTTGGATTGCGTAAGCCCGAGATTAAAGACACAATTGTAAAGGTTTTAGGTGAACCTGTGAAACCTATTTTGATAGTGCATGCTAATATCCCCTGTGTGAGGATATTAGGAGTGGAGTAGAATTATGTGTGGCTATTGAATAACAGTTGGTGTACATACAGGTGAACCAGTATATATCGTTGTGTTGTGGATGTGCTTTATTCTTTCATTTCTTTATTCATTCAGTTTTGTGGATTGTATTCGTGGATGAATGTTGTAATCTTTTTCTTCCAAGCAAGTGTGGGGAATGTTGTAATAACTTAGGATTTATTTCTGCAAGTTATTTTGATTTCCTTACTTTTTATTCCTCATTAATTTGTGATGCAAAGGACGTTCTAGAAATAAGGTTGTCCTACCTTAAACTTTTGATTTTTAGTGTAAGGTTGTCCTTAGAACTGATAAAGTATCATTCTCTTTATTTTAGGGTATTGAGATTACTTTCAATTCTGCATTGTTCTTTATTTCTTTTATTTTTCCACTGTTTTTAGTTTTATTTGGCATTACCCTATTCACCCCCCCTCTAGGGCATATTGCTAGGCCCTTTCAAGTGGTATCAGAGACTAATAGCTCGTGCTTATTGTTTATTTATTGGATTTATTTCCTGAGCTAACAATCTAAGCTATATTAAGATGTCAAATTTTGATAGCCTATCAGTCACTAGGCCACCACCCTTTAATGGCACAAACTATGCTTATTGGAAAGCCAGGATGAGGATCTTCCTTAAATCCTTGGATGAAAGTGTGTGGCTGGCCACAGTGAATGAATGAGACCCTCCTATCACTGAAGTAACTAATGACGATGGTTCAAAATTAATAAAAGTAACGGCTTACTCTCTTTGGACCACACTTCAGAGAAGTGAAAGTAGTGCCAATGCAAAAGCACTAAATACAACTACTTGTGCATTTTCACCAGATGAATTCAAAAGAATAATCTCTTGTGAAAATGCAAAACAAGCATGAGATGTATTAGAAATGACACACGAGGGTACATCTATTGTCAAGAAATCTAAAGTCCAACTCCTCACAACTAAATTTGAAGAAATTCATATGGAGGAGAATGAAATGTTTATAGACTTCTATACTAGATTGAATGACATTGTGAACTCTATGTGGGGTCTTGGTGATAGAATCCCAGAAAGTAAAGTGTGCGCAAAGATACTACGCTCACTTCTTGAACGGTTCAATTCTAAAGAGACCGCGATTCAGGAACTTCGTGATACGGATACCATGAGGGTTGAGGAACTAGTTGGTTCACTTCAAACCTATGAGTTATCCTTTAAAGCTCCTAAAGAAAAATCAATTGCTCTCAAATCATCTAAAAATGTTTCACAAGAGAGCACTTCGAATTTAGAAAATTCTGAAGATTATATGGCGCATTTAGCAAAAAAGTTTTACAAAATTTTTAAAAGCAAGAAAAAAGATGATTTTCAAAAGACTAATGATAAGAGACGATCGAAACCTAGAGCTCGAAAATCTTTAAAAGATAGTCAATGTTACAACTGTCAAGAGTATGGGCACTTAGCCAACAAATGTCTTAAAAAGGACAAAACAAAAAGGAAAAGCATGATGGTTACTTGGGATGAATCGTCTGATTCTGAATCCTCTTCTAAATTAGAAGATTCTGAAACCGAGTCGGGCGATGATGTTGAAGCCCTTATGACTCTAGCCAAGATCACCTTTTCAGATAATGATGATATATCTAGTGAAGAAAATCTGAATAGTGATTGCGATAATGAAGATGATCTTCAGGATGCTTATAATGCCCTTTATAAAGAGAGTTGTAAAATTGCCGTCAAGCTTAAATTACAAAAAGAAAAATTTTCTAAGCTTAAGGAAGATTATGAGTCTCTTGTTTTAGAGAAGTCTCATATTTCTGATTCTTTTGAAAAAACCAAATGTGATTTAGATTTCAAAACCTACAGAATTGAAGATTTGAGATCCAAAAATGAGATAGCTTCTTTTCTGAGTTTGAAAGACACATGAAGATATGCCCATGATGATCCTAAATTGGAAAAATTATTGTCCGGATCAAGAAAATGTGGCGATCGATCTGGGTTGGGCTATGATAAGAATACATCTCCTAAATAAAAGAACATTGCTCCTAAATTTGTAAAAGGCGAGTCTTCAATCTCAAAAGAAAAGAATACTTATCAAGGTTTTTCTAAAAATTCAAGGACTTTTCAAAAACCAAAAGATAACCATTTTAACTTTGATTTTCAAAACCAAAATCCATTGGCGGAAAAAATAATTGATCTACTCAAGAAGCTATTAAAGTTTAACTCTATAATTCTCTCCTATAACAACAGACAGAAAAAGACCATCTATACTCCTAAACCCAAAACAGTTCTGAAATGGGTTCCTAAAGTTGCCTACTTGGTTGTCCACACTACTTTCAAAGCTACAAGCCTTTCAAAGTGGTACCTAGATAGTGGTTGCTCCAGGCATATGATAGGTGACAAAGCTTTATTCATCAATCTAAAAGATATGACTGATGGGTCAGTCACATTTGGTGATGGAAGCAACTGTAAGATCATTGGCCAAGGTACAGTTCATCTTTATAACCTTCCCTTAATTAAGAATGTTTTGTATGTTGAGGGCTTGAAACACAACCTACTTAGAATTTCTCAGATATGCGATAACAACCATAGTGTGAAGTTTTCTAATCAAGGTTGTGAGATACTTAATAAAAAGGGTTCTGTTATATTAACTGCTCGTAGAACTTCTGAAAACTGCTACATCGTCAGTGATGCAAGCTCATCTACTCAATCATGTTACATGGTCCATACTGATGAGATTGAATTATGGCATAAACGCCTTGGACATGTATACTATCGGAACTTATTTAGATTGAGCAAAAGAGAACTAATTAGAGGTCTACCCAAATTGCAAAAACTAGACAAAATATGTGGTGAATGCCAGTTGCGCAAATAAACTAGGAGCTCTCACAAGAAAGTGAACTCCAATACCACATCTAGACCACTCGAGCTTCTCCATATGGATCTTATTGGACTAACCAGATCGAAGAGTCGAGGAGGTAAAAAATACATCTTGGTTATCGTAGATGACTATGCCAGATTCACTTAGGTATCGTTCTTAAAAGACAACTGAAATCCTGGATGAAGTGAAAAAGGTCATCAAACGAATTCAAAATGAGAAAGGTTCTCATGTTAGTAAGTTCCGTAGTGATCATGGATCCGAATTCAAAAACAGTAGTTTTGAGAAATTCTATAGTGATCAGGGAATATCGCATGAATTCTCTACGCCCAAAACACCACAACAAAATGGTATAGTTGAAAGAAAAAATAGAGTGCTTCAGGATATGGCTAATGTTATGTTGAATAGCATGAAGCTCTCTGGAAATCTTTGGGCTGAAGTAGTTAATACCGCATGTTATATTATTAATCGGGTTTATACTAGTAAATCTTATAATAAAACTGTTTATGAATTATGGTTTGAAAAGAAACCTACTGTCAAATACTTTCGAGTTTTTGGCAGCAAGTGTTATATTTTACGTGATCGTGAAAATTTGGAAAAGTTTGATACGAAGAGTGATGAAGGTATTTTTCTTGGTTATTCTTTTAACAGTTGAGCTTATAGGGTTCTAAATAAGAGAACTAGTGTGATTCAAGAGTCCATCAATGTAGTCATTGATGATCATTTGAATACATCAGCTCCGAGTTCAGATGATGATGAAGCTCTTATTATTGAGAATCAAGATACCTCATCAAGTCAAAAAGAATCTGAACCAAGGACTGTCATAGATCATCCAACCAATCAAATACTTGGAAACCCTCTCACTGGAGTTCATACTAGCAAACAACTTGAGAACATATGTAATTATGTTTGTTTTACATCCCAAATAGAACCGATCAACGTGAAAGAAGCACTTTCTGACAAAAATTGGATAGTTACTATGCAGGATGAACTTAATCAATTTGTTCGTAATGATGTCTGGTATCTTGTTCCTAGACCTAAAGATAAACACATTATTAGAACAAAATGGATCTTTAAAAATAAGTCTGATGAACTTAAAAATATTATACGAAATAAGGCTAGACTGGTTCTACAAGGGTACACTCAGATTTAAGGCATCGATTACGATGAAACCTTTGCTCCAGTCTCTCACCTTGAATCAATCAGACTTTTTATTTCCATCACATGCTTTAGAAAATTTAAGATTTATCAGATGGATGTAAAGAGTGCCTTCTTGAATGACGATTTACATGAAGAAGTGTATGTTGAACAACCTTCAGGGTTTGAAGACCCTAAGTTATTTGACCATGTATTTCGTCTCAAAAAGGCTCTCTATGGTCTCAAACAAGCGCCCAGGGCATGGTATGAGAAATTGACTAAATTCTTGCTTAGTCATAGCTTTCAAGTAGGAAGTGTCGATAAGACGCTCTTTGTTAAGAAGCATAACAATGATATTTTGATGGTTCAAATTTATGTTGATGATATTATTTATGGATCAACTTGCTCTAACATGTCTATTGAGTTTGCAGAGTTAATGAAATCAAGGTTCGAAATGAGCATGGTTGGAGAATTAAATTATTTCCTAGGGTTGCAAGTAAAACAACAACCTGATGGAATTTTCATTTACCATACCAAATATGCTTCAAACTTGGTTAAAAGGTTTGGATTTGAGAATGGTAAGAACTTTGATACTCCTATGAGTACAACGTTAAGACTCTCAAATGACTCTACAGGTAAAGATATAGATCCTAAACTATATCGTAGTATGATTGGTAGTTTGTTGTATCTTACTTCAAGTAGACCTGATATTGCATTAAGTGTTGAAATTTGTACAAGATATCAGTCTAATCCTAAGGAATCACATCTTACTGCTGTTAAACAGATTATTAGATATGTCGCAAGTACTATAAATTTGGGTCTTTGGTATCCTTTTGATATTAGTGTTCAATTAGCCAGGCACTCAGATGCTGATTGGGCCGGTAATATCGATGATAGAAAATCAACCAGTGGTAGTTGTTTTTACATTAGAAATTGATTAGTTTCTTGGTTCAGCAAGAAGCAAAGCTCAATATCGCTCTTCACTGCTGAGGCTGAGTATATTGTAACTGGATATGCATGTACACAACTTGTTTGGATGAAACGCATGCTAAGCGATTATGAAATTAATTAAGATTCAATGATCTTAATTGTGATAATTCCAGTGCTATAAATATTTCTAAAAATCTAATCCAGCATTCACGTACTAAGAACATTGACATTAGGTATCATTACATTCATGAGTTGGTTGAAGAAAAAGTTATTTCTTTGGAATATATATCAACCTAAAATTAACTTGCTGATATATTTACTAAACCGCTCGACAAAAGCAGGTTTAATAAATTGAAATTTAATCTTGGTATGTGCATTTTACATTAAGTATTCTTCCTTGCATGTATCATAGTATACTATATTTAGTATTATTTGTGTTTAAATTTTAATTTTTTACATTAAAAATGTATTTTTGGTCGATACTCGACCGATCGTGGATGTACACGACCAGTCGTGGTATGACCGGTCGTGAACCACACTCGACCGGTCGTGGAGCTCGTGAATATCATATAATTTTAGAAAATCTCCTTCTTCATTTCCACTCTGACCTACGACGAGTCGTGGCTCAACCAGTCATAGGATTTCTTGTATTTCTTCAAGGTTAGTCCTATTTCTTCATTTTTCTTGAAGATTCATGCTCTCTATACTTTGATTTGATCATTGTGTAATTAGATTTCTTCTTTTGTTGGGTTTTTTCAAGGGTTTCTTCTCATATTGCTGATCTAGAGAAAACCCATCCTTCCATTTGTGCATTTCTCTTGCTCTTTGTATATCTTTTTGAATATAGATGCTAGAGGAAAGAAGAAAACATCCCGTGGTCCATCTTCATCTAGATCTACACCGATAACAAAACGGCACCTTCGGTCACCCGAAGATGATTCTCAAGATGTAAGGGATTTGCGTGTCCGTAAAGTTATCGTTCAGCATACTGCTGATCTCAATCACATTGCTCCATATGGTATTGTCCCTCCCCTTAAATTTGTTGGCTGGACTAACATTTTGCTTTGGGGTGGGCCTGCATACCTGTCATTGCACAATCAATGGTTGCATGTATCTCAGAATTCTCCCTTGATAACTTAACTTTTTCAATTGATACTAGAGAAGGGAATTTGAAGTAGATCATCATTTGATATCAGGTATTATGGATATACCTGTTAATGATAAAGGTATACCGATTCATACTCTATACGACAAACCATCTGAATCGGAAAAACGCATGTTAACAAGAGACTTATGCAAAATTCATGCACAATGGACACATAAAGGGAATATGCTCCCTTCAAAGTATCTGTTACCTAGATACAGAGTGTTACATCATTTTTTCACTTCAAATGTGTATCCTCGGTCCGGTAATAAAACTGAGTTGACTTCCTTCATGGTTCGTGTGTTGCATTCTATTACTTCTGGTACTATGGTCTTCCTTCCTTCTTTAATCTGTTATTTTATTATACAGTTTCGTCTCCATCCGGGTCATAGTGATATTCTGTTTAGTTATCTTATGACTATTTTAGCCACTCACATGTTTGTCGATAAACCTATTAATGAGGCACCAATTCATCATCTTATTTTCAACAATTCCAATCTTAATAAGATAAAGTTGGATTTGCTTCCTGGCCAAGTTGATGAAGGTGGTGTTGGTGGTGATGGTGGTGAAGTCAAAAATGAAGGGGAAGCTGGCGATCTTCCTCAACAGGATGTTAATATGGATGAGATATTTGATGAGATAGAATCTGATTCGCCAAATGATCCAGATTACGATCCATCTGGTTATGATGCACGCCTTCGTGCATTGGAGGAGAAGGTTGATAACATGAGTATAGCCCATGATATGCAATTTAAATACATACAAAAATATCTTCATCACATCAATAGAGGCTTACATCAGATTGATCCGACTATCCCTGCTCCTTCCTCTGGATCTGATTAGGAAAATTATCTTCTGGATAGTATAACATTATCTTTTATATTGTATTGTCTTTTGGATATTGTTTTCTGGATTGATAATGACTTGATGTTTCTGGTTTATATTTTGAAATAGGCTATGTCCTTTCATATTTCTTTCTCATTATCTTCTTATTATTACTCTCTATGTTGTTGTTCTCTTTCCTATTGTGACTTTTCCTTATCATTTTGTGACAAAAAGGGGGAGTAGTAAGGTAAAAGGGAGTAGTATGGAAAGGGAGAGTAATTTGTTTGGATTGATTGATTGAAAAGGATATGTGGATTGAGAATATTGAGTCTTGATGTTTAAATGCTGATTACTGTTTATATGAGTAGTACTCGTATTACTCAGGGGGAGTAGAGTAATTTATGATTTTATGGCTCATGTTTCCTTATTATCTTTTATGCTATGTGTTTTGTCACAAATTTGACAAAGGGGGAGATTGTAAGTGCTATCATTTCATATCCCTTTGGTTGTCAAATTTTGTAGTGTCAAAACTTATATCTATGTCTTGTATATCTTGTGTTTCATGTTTGAGACTATTCTTTACTTCAAGACATCGCATTTCAAGACAAGAACTTAAATGAAGAAAGTTTTCAAGTCATGGATGAAGAATTAAAGAATAGAAGTCTCCAAGTATGCATGTTTAAGATTCAATCAAGTATAAGTATAAAAGAAGACTTTGTCAACTCAAGAAAGGATCAAGCTCAAGAAGGCCTACTATAAGATTTGTATATTCTCAAACTTCTCTTAAGGCTCATCTGGGTGTACAGACTTTCAATGTTCATCTCACTTTTAAGGTTTGTTTGACCTTAGATTGACCTTAGGATGGGCTTTACTGTAGGTCATTCTGGATACATAATTTATATATTTTAATATGCTTGTTCGGGCTGTTATAAGACTAGTCCTAGGGACTTTAAGACCAATCCTAGCTTTGCTATGACCAGTCTTAAATTTTTTAGGACCAGTCCTAGGTTGTTGAAGATTTTTGAATCTTTCTGGTTGTCCTATGACTAGTCCTGTACATCCTACGACCAGTTCTGTGAGCTGTACGACTCGTCTTTCGACCAGTCTTAGACCTACGACTCAAACTCCAACAACTAAATTGGGGGTCCTATGACCGGTCGTAGGTGACCCACGACCAATTGTAGGTGGCCCACGACCGGTCGTAGGCTACCTAGGACCGGTCGTGGAACAGTAAATCCTTATCTCACGAAAATCTTTGAAAATCTTTGAAGCTACGTCTAGTCCTAAGATCCTAAGACCAGTCGTAGATGGAATTTTTTAGGCTATAAATAGAGCACGAACTTCAGAGTTTTAGCAATTCAATTCAACTCTATTCAAGCATTCTTTAGGCTATACTCTGAGATAAGTTTGTGTTTATTTTAAGCTACTTTGTGCTTATTTAATATTCCTTTTGTTAGCTTATTTTTTATTTAATTTTGATCTACATTCCAATCTCATTAGAAAATGGGAATTTTTGATAGTCCTTCTTCTTGGATTCAAAATCAAATAGAACTAGCCCTTTTGATTTAAAATCAATTAGACTCAGAACCATTCTTAAAGTGAGTATTGGACTTTGAACGTTGAATCGAAATTCTACTCCGATTGGTTCTACCGGGCTACTTCAAAAGGAGATTTATGTATTTTACATTTTTGTAATTTACTTTCTTTGGTTTTGTTTGAGATTTGTCAGAAAAATCTCATTGTATTGGTTATCTGAGGAGAGCCAGAAAACTCAGATTTTGTGGGTTTTTAGATTGCGTAAGCTCGAGATTAAAGACACAATTGTAAAGGTTTTAGGTGAACCTGTGAAACCTATTTTGATAGTGCATGCTAATATCCCCTGTGTGAGGATATTAGGAGTGGAGTAGCATTATGTGTGGCTATTGAATAACAGTTAGTGTACATACAGGTGAACCAGTATATATCGTTGTGTTGTGGATGTGCTTTATTCTTTCATTTCTTTATTCATTCAGTTTTGTGGATTGTATTCGTGGATGAATGTTGTAATCTTTTTCTTCCAAGCAAGTGTGGAGAATGTTGTAATAACTTAGGATTTATTTCTGCAAGTTATTTTGATTTCCTTACTTTTTATTCCTCATTAATTTGTGATGCAAAGGACGTTCTAGAAATAAGGTTGTCCTACCTTAAACTTTTGATTTTTAGTGTAAGGTTGTCCTTAGAACTGATAAAGTATCATTCTCTTTATTTTAGGCTGAGATTACTTTCAATTCTGTATTGTTCTTTATTTCTTTTATTATTCGCTGTTTTTAGTTTTATTTGGCATTGCCCTATTCACCCCCCCTCTAGGGCATATAGCTAGGCTCTTTCAAGCTTTGATACCAGTTGTTGCACAGCACGCAAACAATGCTAATGAATCGAGATCCAATCTCTGGTCTCACCCAGAAATGATAAACAAGAAGAAATATAATCTAGAAGTAGAATCAAAGCATACCAACAAACCACAAGATAGAATATACGTGGAAAAACCCCAACAAGGGTAAAAAACCACAGGTGCAAACTTCCACTATGAAGAAAATTTGAGATTACAATCAATATTATAACCTTTATAATGCTTTCATGCATAGAGAAAACCCTTAACCTTGCTTAGAAAACCCTTTTTCATATCCTAGAATAACCCTAGGACCCCTATTTATAGTTTAGGCAACTTCCCTTCCACACTCGTGCTAAACCAGCTCAAATTTACGCAGTCTGCATCAAATTCGCAAATGAATTTGCATAACCTTGACTGGTTGAGCAAGCTCCTCGACTGGTCGAGTGAACCCTCGACTGGTCGAGCATGGGCCTCAACTGGTCGAGTACCTCGAACACTAAAAATTGCAGCTCGTTGGACTTTGAGTCGAGCGAACCCACCCTCGACCGATCGAGCATCCCACTCAACTGGTTAAGTGACCCTGTCCAGATGTGGCTCTACATCTTAATAATAAGTTCTCTAAACTAAAAATATATTTCCTTGATTTATTATCATTTCTTACCATCATTCTTATCACTGATTTATAGCATAATGATAATTGGTTAATATCAAATGATGGTTGATCACATCATTTTGTCTTTTGTTGTGCTTTTCTTTTTCCCTTTGGGCTTTAACAATATTTAGTTCTTTAAAAAAAAAAAAAAAAATCAAATGATGGTATATACCTCATTTTTATGCTCATGTAAATAATTTATGTCAAATGTTTCAAATTTTTGTTTTAAATGTCAAACTGTTCATGAGTGCTTCACTGAAAAATGCATATCCAGAGGTTTACATGGGACCTTTATGCAGATCTGTCATGTTGTTGTTCTGTAACGCCCCGATTTTCGAGACCCGAGTATTCAACTCGTTTCCTGAAAAGCCGGTGTTAACTAGTGATCAATAGGTAATCAAATCAAACTGCGATTATTAGAAGTAAGCGTAGTATGGATGCAACCCATCTCAAAGTACATATCCTGTGCCACTCAGCTAGGGCCCATATACAAAATTCCAAAATATAATTTTTTAAAAATAAACCATCACAACTAATTTATTGATTCAGGCCATAATATGCAGCCGCTTCCTGATGCAATTCCTCATCATAAATTTCCTCTTCTACAGTAGCTGACTCTGGGTCCACCGCATGTTTGTCAGTACTTGTATCTGGATCCTCTGTATGGTTGAACAATGATGAATGTGTGGCTACCTCAATGTGATCTCCCCTCATGATTACACACCGTCGCCTTAGACAAGAAATAGCATAAAACATCCAAACAACCCAAAACACAGTAAAAACAATCTTATTATATGCATGGATGCGTGAATACAATCATCGCCCCAAGGATGCTCATCCATGCGGACATTGTGCTCGTCACCCATATAATCATCGACCTGGGAAAACTCATCCAGTAAAATAAAATACATACATCACGTACGATAGTGATAAACGTTGGTCTGTGCTATATATGCATGATTAGCCAACCCATTATTAGTGCAATTATAATCAACCAATTTAAATAATCTCAAGGTCACTACGAGGGTTTGTCACCATCGTAGGATGATAGCTCGGGCATAGGTCCCATACCACCATCCCCAGTTTATGAGACTACCGCCTTAGGGTGTGCATAGAGCCCATCAACACGTGGTCAATCAATCCTCAACGTAAGGGGACTACCACCGTATGCTGACTAGGAACGAAGTATCAAAATCATTAAATGCGGCAATTAAAATGAGATGGTATGTATGATTTAAACACGAATAGACAATGGTGGTAATAAATGTTGGAAAGTTCATTCCTTAGTCAGGTAAGTGAAATCACTCCATAGATGGGAACCCCATAAATCAACTACCACCAACCATAACCTCCATATTGAGGGTCTACTCATATCATAACTGGTCTAGTTACACCCTAAGTACGGGCTCTCTTTAAAGACGAGTTTCCATAGAGAGATTTCAACAAGATGTGACTTACAACCAAATACAAACCCATGAGGATGTGATATGAAGATGTAAGCATGATTCAATACTTAAAGAAAAACTTACGTATGTATACAATTCAAAAGTCAGGTGCTCGTAACTTGTCATTTCTAAACATGTAACTATAGTAAACTGAGCCAGAGTCTAAGACATGCTTTTTAGATATGACTAATCAAGCAATTTAACAAATTCTAATAACATGTAACAGTGTAAACAACTCAAATGATCGTTCCAATGACATATGGTGAAATAGATTAAGAGTTGATTACTTCTAAAATCTATATACAATAGCTAATCAATGGTTAAGTAAAGCAAAAAGGGCATGTATTCAAACAACCATTTGAATGATCATCCACTCTTAGGAAATATCATTTGCAACTGCTATAAAAGACTATTCCCTAATCCAATTTAGAGATGGAAAGCTCAAGGGGAAGAAAATCATCACCTTTTAAGGGTCGTATGACCACTCTTGATTCACGTCCTTACATACACTGGGTAGCCCAAATCACATGAACGGTCTCCTAAGGTTATAGTTAAATATTTCCAAGGTTAGTGCATTGAAGCTGTGTGGGTTTGAGGGCTCCTATGAATAAGGCCATTTGGGCCTGCCTTAGAGGGTCATGGCCCAATAAGTTTTTTCCTAAAAAGTTGCTCGGATCAGGCCTATAATCCATATATGGTCAAGGCCTGAACTGGGCTTGACTAGGGCCTAGTTTGGCCCAATGTTATTTGCCCCTAATGGCCTAAGACTGTGTATATATTGGGCCTGATTTAAGGTGATTAGGCCCGCTGAGATGCATTATGAGCACAGCCCACTGGTTGTGCACTAGTGAGGCCTACTGAGCCGTGTGATGAGGTCCACCCGCTGTCAGTGTGAGGCCCACCTGCTTCTGGCATGAGGCCCACCCTACTATTTGATGGTGTGGCCCACTGATTTAGAAATTAGGTGCGGCCCACTTTGTTGCTGATGGTGTGGCCCACTTATTTGGGAAATCAGGTGCAGCCCATCTTGATTTCTCTGGTGTGACCTGAGGAGCCTGGACCTTGGACCCATGGTCGGTCTACCAACCAGTTTCATTTGCTATCTAGGCCCATGTTAGGGTCTTTTTTAGCCCATCTGCAAGGCTGCACGGCCCAAACTCCATCTCTACTTTCACCACATTTTCACAGTCTATCAAGGGCCAGATTGCTGCTCAGTTCAGCCCGACCTCGACCTAAATTTTGGCTACCTCTAACCGTGCATTCAGTTGTTCTCAACTTGTTAATCTCAGCTCACTATAAGAAATCCAGCCTTAGCCGACTGATGGGGCTACCCTCTGCTGGCAGTCAGTTTTGGCGGCTGCGAGAAAAGGGTCCCTATATTATAAAAAAAAGAAAAGAAAAAAAGAAAGCCCTAATTAGGCCCAACTCTCTCCCTCTCGCTCTCGCTCTCTTTAGCTCTCACTATCTCTCTCCCTTTCCATCTCCATCTCTGCCATCTCGTCTCTCCCTCTCCCGTCCTTGATCTCTCTACCCCATACTCTCTTGATCTCTCTCCCTTCCTCTCCCTCCCCCTCTCAATCTCCCTCTCCTCCCTCTCTCTTGATCTCTCTTTCCCTTATTTTCTTTGACATGCTATTTCTTCTTCGATCTCTCTCCAACAATCGAAGAAAATAGAAGAAAGAAAGGAAAATCGAAGGTACTCTCTATTGATCTCTCTCCCTTCATTTCTGTCTCTCTCACTTCCCCTTTCGATTATCAAAATTTGGGCAGCAGCTATCGCAGTAACAACCATATCCTTCACTGTCCATGGCCGCCAACATCTGTATCTTAGTTGTTTGAAGAAATGCTTCAACCAATGACATATACCATTGTTGTACAATTAATCTCTCTATTTCTTTCATACTTTTTTGCCCCATCCATGAGTGGACTAGGTTGATATATGGGAGGTGAACAATCAACATTAATCCACCTCATTAGAGGCCATGATCCCATCCCATTTAATGTTGTAATGGCCATGAGTTAAGTCAGATCTGACCACCTAAGTAGCCACATTTTGACTCACTTTTTAATTTCAGCACAAGACATGTATTGGGCAGATCCAGGAATGTGGTGTTTTGGTATACATTGATGCATATGGATGTACTGCCTGTTTGACGAAATTCCTCAACCGGACTCTGTTTCTCACTAATGAATCGTACCAGCTCCAAGTTGATTTCCCCAAGCATTATTTCATGGAAGCACCTCAAGTCAGAAAAAATTTCATTTGTTTTTTGGTAGAAATTGGTTATCTAAAATGTTGATCAATTGCTTGAAATGTCTAACCACATAAGATTTTTTAATACAAAAAAGCATGACCAATTACTCAACTTTGTATTGGATTGTTATTGTAGGGCCCCCTAATCTCTGATCAAACAGCTTGTGGGGCCCACTCTTGGGCTTTTGTGGAACCAACTCCTAGACTGCAACATCACGCGTCATCAAGTTCAAAATCAAAATGGACATTTCCTATTACACATTTCCAAAGTTGCTTATGTTTTATATTTATATGCTCTAGGAGTAGTTGAATCATTTTTAAGACCTACGATAGTCCACTCAAATATCTACATTTCCTACACATTCGGCTTGAGCTTTAGACCATTCATGTGGGTGTGTTACTAAAAACCTTAAGCTGATGAAATTGAAAATGTTGGAAAATTGCATTTACATGATGTTGATAAAACCTAATTCAATTGCAACAATCAGTCCCAAGTTATTACTGTAACGTTTAAATTCAATTTTTTTCTCCAGCTTTTCCTATTTGTGTTTTTGTATATTGAGTGGAAGTGATTTGATCATTCCTCAATGTCGGGGTATTGAACATGCTAACTCTTTTAAACAGGCCCAGAAGAAGCTGTCGGTGATTGGATCATGGGAGAACACAAAGAAGGCTTCTGTGGAAGCTCAGTTGAAAAAGATAAGAGGTAAGAAAGTTATTCTTTTGCATTAGATGTAGAGGAATGATCCAATGCTAAACACTGATAGCTAAGTAAGTTAATTAAGCCTTCAATCTTCCTACTCGAGGGGCACTTGTACAAGATCCGGGCCATTCATTTATTTTAACCCAATGCAGATGGGCCATGTTGTTGAAAAAACACCAGATGAGGAATGGGGTTTTGGATATTTTTTTATTTAGTTAATGTTGGGAATGCCTTTGGAGATTGTGCTTTCGTTGTTACTTTTGTGTTGGGGCCATAAATATAGACATTTTTGTGGTATCAAAAGGAATCTGTTCATAGATTGTTTCTTCTTGGCTATTAATTATGATGAGAACGACATTAGATGGATATAATCTGTCATATAGATTGTTGCTTTTATGGATGAAATTTTGTAATTTTTGTAGCTTCCTTGTGCTATTGTAAGTTCACCTACGAAAATTTGACAGTTACACAAAAGTGGCCAATCTTAGTAGCTGCAAGGATGGGGGTGAAGGAGATGGTGCAAACTATTCAGGGAGGATTCTGTAATGGGGATGGAATGTCAAATCTCCTCATACGACACAGTCTACTATCTCAAAAAGTGTTCAGCAGGGAAAAAATTAAAGTACCAAGCAGGTATTCTCATCACTTTTCAGGTAACAAGTTTTAGAAATTTCAATCTTAGTTCTATAAAATGTTTGAAATTTCCATTACTACACATATTGGAAGAACCATCCTAACCTCCTTAATTATTGGCCTTTTAAAAAAATAAAAATAAATTAACTATACACTGATCCATGTTTTTTATTGAACAATTCTTCTATTGGAAAACCAATTATAGATACTTCTTTGCGAGAGATTATGACTATATGTGAGAAGATCACTTGGCTTCTTATAGATCTTCTATCATAAAAGTCAGTGTACATTACCAAATTTAAAGCATGTTGTAAGTTTTCCTGTCCATGTATAGGTGTTGCATGATAGCAAACACAGTGGGCTTCTATCTCTTAAAGTTAGTGCGTTGACTTCAGAAATGCTAATGTCATCTTCTGTCTTCCTCATTCTTCTTTGTCTTTTGTATAATTTATTTTAGGGACATTTGGTCAGGTTTTAGAACGCTGGGGTAGGCAAAAAAGAGATGGTAGCCATCAAAGTTGTCCGTGGTATTAAGAAGTACTAGGAGGGTATGATGATTGAAATTGATGTGCTTCAACAGCTTGTAAAAATGATAAAAATGGCACTCGGTAAGTCTCCCTCATAATTTTCATGATTTAAATTTCATATTATGCCTTTATGTTGCTTGATGGAACTCAATTAGGTTTAGATGTAAAATATAAAATCAAGTGTATTCCTTGCAGTTGTGTGCAAATAAGGAACTGGTTTGACTATCGTAACCATATTTGTATCGTTAGTATTTGATTGATCTGTGATGGCTTGATTTCCCCAATTTCCCAAATATTTTGGGAGTTTAAAAACTTTGTCAGTGAATTTAAATGGTCTTAACCGGTATTTGAGAAGCTTGGACCAAGCTTGTACTTAATCAATTCAGTTATATGGGGACCCATCATGATGTTTTTGTTCCATCCATTTTTCTCAAATCATTTCAGGGAATTAGCCCAAAAATTAGGCACATTTAAATATCAAGTTGAATGAGAAATAGTGGCAATTGAACTCCCACCATTAAAACCTTCATTAGGCTAAATGCTTTAGATCAAGCTAATATTTGTATTTTCCATTCATCCTAGTCTGTATGACCTAACCACAAGTTGGATGGTAAATAAACATTACAGTGGGCCTTAGAAAGTCTTTAATGGCAATTATGTTCTTTTAGCGAACATGTATGCAAGTGCTAACCAATGGAACAAAGTGACAAGAGTGAGAGAGGCAATGAGTAACAGAGGAGTTCAGAAACTAGAGCCAGGTAACAGCCTCATCGAGCTACATCCAACAATTTAGTTTGAATTAAAATTTTCAAGAACTGTTGTGGATGCATTTCTTTCTTGTGTAGCAGATTTTCTATGTTGTTAGACTCCCCTCTTCTCTTTTTGTACTTTTCTCTCCCAACTTTTCTTTTTCTTCATTTTCTTTCTCCACCTGATTTGAAAATAGAAAGGGAATTCATATTTATTACTCTTCTTCCACTGACAGACAATTCACTTTCTAGGATATAATGGAAAATTCAATAGAGCTATTGTATCTATATGTTTTTTTTTTTTGGAACCATTTAAAAATTGATAGTGACTCATCCACCTTACATATCAGATTGATTTACAGTTATACACACCATCCATATTGTGGATCTCATTGTTGATGGAGCATTTCTAAAATTAGACATTTCTAAATCACACTGATCAAGCAATCCTAACCATCTAATTAATGGATATCATATGGATAGATGGTTAAAAATAAAAGTGAATGGTCCAAATTTGGAAGGACATATCTGATGGTTAATATTATCTTCTCAGTGAAGATTTTTTATTATGCACTTGTGCTCCATCCATAGATTTGGATGGTCTGGATTGCTATACAAGCATGCCATGTGTATGTCTAAAGTCTCACCACCATTTTCTAAATGGTGCAAAACTAACACTTGACTCCCCTTGCTCAAGACTTGACAGATGACTTTTTTTTTTTCTTTTTTTCTTTTTAAATTTATGGGCAGTGAAAATTGTAATGATGGAGAAATTCCAAGTATTGCATATGGTAGCTTATGCTGAAATGAAAATGAGACAGTGCCCATATCTGATGATCAGGATTCCTCTGTTGGGACGGTTGTGATCATGCAGCCATCAAAGGTTATGCTAGCTTTTGCGTAATTTCGTATGTCTTTTTCGTTGATTATATATGGCAAGATTCTAGTAGGCTGATTCTTTAGTACATGCTCTGTTTGATTTGTCATTGCCTAGAACATAACCCCAAAGTTTATTCACTCTTTGCATCATGAAAAATAACTATCCGTGAAATGTTCTGTTGAGGTAGGCTGAAAAGCAGGACAATTTGTTGCCTTTACCAATGATTGCTAGGTTGAACAAATTCTTTAAGATTCTTATTCAATGACCTTTACATTTTAGTAACCTACAACTCTTGGCTTAGATATAATGGTATATTTAATATGTTATGTCTGTAGGTAGGAGAACCTCCTTGCCAGACATTGAGGAAGGGCGTCTTTGGAGCTGGGGCAGCTTTCATCTTCTTCACTACAATAGTTAGCGAGTTTTACTATGTCTCATAATCTAAGGTCAAGGACAGTGGATCCCTTCCTCCTTACGGAAGAGACAC
Source organism: Magnolia kwangsiensis (assembly GCA_037074715.1). Lineage (NCBI taxonomy): Eukaryota > Viridiplantae > Streptophyta > Magnoliopsida > Magnoliales > Magnoliaceae > Magnolia > Magnolia kwangsiensis. The sequence continues at coordinate 102,166,213 of CM073576.1, read as the reverse complement.
AGGAGTTGGGATGGGAACATACAACTAAGTGCACTGCTTATGCTGGTTCATTTGGCACTCACCTCATGATAGTAGGGGATGATACTGTTTGGAATTTGCATTGAATTTTACTCTTTTTGGCTTCTTCTTCCTTTTGGGATTGGTCGATTAGTTGAATAGATACATGGATCTTTGGACTTGATTGATATTTTTTAATGCATCAAAATTGCAGAGATTCCGAAGAAAGATGGCCGTCACAATTATAGAGATTTCGAAGAAAGAGAGGTGGCTATTACAAGAGTAAGTCCAACTTGGGTTGTTGCCTATCATGTTCCCTTGTCGACGCTTGTGAATTAATAATAATAATCTATTTTTCCATCATGAGTAAGGATTTTGATGTCTACAGTTAACATGAAGGATGAATCCAAGGGTTGTCTCATTCCAAAAGCAAAGGTGGGAACTGTTAATGCTAGTTTTTTAAGATTTATCATGTCAGATTAATCATCCTTACAACCTTCTTCTTCTTCTTCTTTTTTTTTCCCTTTTCTTTCTTTTTTCTCATTGGAAGTGATCAATTTTGTTTTTTCTTTCTTATTTGAAGTGATCAAAATCAAATACCCATGCTTTTTTTAACCAGTATGGTTGATTATTTCTACGATTTTATCAAACTGCATCCGTTTATTTTAGAAAGACACAAGCATATGCAATTCTCTTTTTTTTTTTTTTTTTGGCTACACTAGTTACATGATCTTTAAATCTAGACTCCCATTTACATTTTATTTTGGGGAGGTATACATATGCTTTTTTTACTGTTTGTGTAGTACATGGAAATCTCATTTTCTTCTTACAATACTCACCTTGTTTATAGTGTCAAGAATCTAAATTATGGAAAAGCAGAGTCCAATCCATCCTGTTTTGTGTTATCCAAACAACAAAAATCATCACATTAAAGGAAAACCCTCCAATCCATCTTGTTTTGTGCAGCTTAGGAAACTTGTGATTGGCCAAGATGATGCCGTCAATGCCATCTCTCCCGCATTAGGCTGAAGAACCCTGATAGACCCATTGCAGCAATGTTATTCTATGGCCCAACTGGAGTTTGGAAGACTGAAGGACCCAGGATGTTTTTTATACAATATATGCTTGTAGGATTACCTTGATGCTGAAGATTTTCACTTCATGTTTCCATTTCAACCAAACCTCACTAACCAAACTTGGGTTTCTAATTTCCAAGCATGCCATGAGAACTTGTGTACTCCCAATGCACTGGAATTTAAAATGGTACTTAGTATCCTGATGTACCCATTTCGTACACGGGGAGCTCATTATCGTTGATACCCATTTCGTACATGGGGAGCTCATTATTGTTGATCCACAATATTGATCTTATGGGATCCATTGCAGATTGAGGATGAGACAGGCTCTTCCAGATTGAGAGACTGTAACCATTTTGTGGGCATGGTCCATTAACAGTGAGTAAGATTGTCTTGTGATATTCATTTTGTGGCCTATTAAATATATGCTGAACCTAGTATATCTTCAACAACATGGGGAAGAAAAAAGCCGTTAAACTAATGGAGTTTCAATGGTCCCATAGTCTCTCTAAATCAGCAGTCTTATATGTAGAGATAAAAGCAGGCAGTTAGTTTTAAACCAAAACACCATGTCACAATAGAACCAAACACCACTTCATTGAGAAGTGAGACTTGTTAATTAGATTAACCCTCAATGTTGGGTTTCCATTAAACCATCATCAAGATTCAGGCACCATTCTCAAAAGTTCTACTTTGATATCATTCTCATTGCCTTCATTATCTTGATTGTTGATTGCAAGATTGAGCTTGCAAAAATGTTGTTGGCAGAGGGACAAAGTCATCTTTTTGTACATTGGCCTAAACAAGGTGTTAATGATGAAGAAAAGAATTCTTTGATCAGGTTCATTTTTATGGCGCTTTTTTTAGTTATTATTATTTTGGTTCTTACTAGTACAAGAACCTTGTATTCCATACATTCTCAGTATATTTTTACAACTTAGTTGCTGTATCCTGGAAATATTAAATGGTCTCTGTTGATTTCCAAGTCCAAGTAGCAAAAGTTTAACATCGGTTTCAACTTTTAACCTTCCATTTTCCTCACTCAAACATTTATTTTTGTTATTATTATGATTATTTTGAAATTTATCTTTGGAAGCTTGCTGACCACAATTTTCTGGTAGAAGACCAAACTGATTTTGATGGGTTTCTGGAAACCTACATCATATATTTGAAATGCTAGTGGAAACCTACATCATATATTTGAAATGCTAGTGGAAACCTACATCATATATTTGAAATGCTAGGAATCTATTAGCAAATTCAAAAGTAGGGAAAACTCCATTTAATGACTTTACTCCTTCGGTAAGTGAATCCATTAAATTTATTTTGCAATCTGTGTTTCTTGTACATTTCTACCAGATATTTGTATTCAATTTCACTTCTTTTTTTAAAAAAAAAAAAAATTGAGAAAGATTTGCTCATGGCTACAGTTGCACTGTGGGGTACTCATCTTTAGCTACGGATTTTATGCGTAACTTACGACCACTTTTCTGGTTGTGTAGTAAGAAGCTGACAATTTAGCGGCATCCAGCACAACTGTTACTAAAGGTCCTAGCCATCAGTAAAGCCTTTACCAACTGAGGCTTTACTGGCTATTAGCTAACAACAGGTAAAAGATTTATCGGCGGTTTTCTTGGTCTTTGCCGGCGGTTTTGACCGCTGGTAAAGGCCAGTTTTCTTATAGTGGCTATTTTCAAGCAGAACATTCAGCTGTTTTCAAGATGATTTTCTAACCATTTTCAATTAGATTTCCAACCATTATCAGGCCTAGATTCCAGCCTATTTTTGACGTGAACTCAAGCCTGAATTTTCAGCTTGTTTGCATGGTCGAGTGTGGTTAGGTGCCGGCTCTAATCATGGCCTAAAAATGGTCTGGATTTGGCCAGATTTTTTGGCCTGTTTCCAGCCCCTTCTTGGGCCCACTTATAACCTCTCCTTGGCCTAGTGAGTGTTGGGTTTCAGGTCGACATATAGCCTGATTGCTGGCCGAGTTTCATCCCAATTCCATGGCCTTACAAAGTCTGTTTTCAGGCTGTTACTGGCAGCAGCTGGAAACCATACTCACTACCCGTTTTAGTCCGTTGCAAGGCCTAAATATGGGACTTCCTGTAGCCTAAATCTAGGCCTGATGAAGGCTACTTCTTAGTCCATAATAGAGCCCAATAGAGTCTATTTTTGGTTCTGCCCAAGCTCTCCTACGACCAGATTTTTGGTCCAAAATACGGCCCCCAACATGGTTGATATCTAAAAAGGGAAAATAGAAGAAAAAGGCAAGGAATGGACCATTACCTGGCCAAATCTGGGAGGTTTCTCACACCTCCACTCTCTCTCCCACTTTCTTTCACTCTTTCTTTCTTTCTTTCTCTTTTCTTTCCTTCTCTCTTTTCTTTCCTTCTCTATTTTCTTTCCTCCTCTCTTTTCTTTCCTTCTCTATTTTCTTTCCTCCTCTCTTTTCTTTCCTCTCCCTTTCTATTGTGAACCCTGAAGGAGGTTGATCCCTATTTATAGGTAGGGAGGGGAGTGGCCGACGGTTGGCAAGGGTCCTCCACATCCCACGATGTAGATTGAAGGGTGAATGTGCATGGGGTCCATCCGTGCATGGGGATGCACAAATGGTGCTCTAGGCTATCTAAGAGTGCATTTTCCTGGCGTAGTGGGGTCCATCTCATGATCATGCTTGGATGTGTCATCAAGGAAGATGACCCAACCATTAATGGTGGATTGTTGCCCATGGGGTTTTGGGGTAATCTGGTTCATTTGAGCGGACTAGATAGGGCCCATGATAGGTGTGGGGTCCACTTTCTGGCCCACAATTGCCAGTTCTACTCCATCTTATGAGAAGATCTGAACTTCTCCCATTTCTCATGAGATGAGATAACTTTACTTCTCATCTCGTACTAATTCTTAAGGGAGGGCTGGGATCTTCCCACATGGCCCCTTGTGGACGGCCATAATAGTGTCAGCCTCTTATAGCCAAAAATGAAAATCCCACTTTTTCTTCCTTAAGGCTTGCCTTGCCATTTCTGGTCATGAAGAGACCTCCCTAAGCTGGCTCATGGGAGGTTAAAATACCATGGATAAAGGGGGTGTTGGCTTGCAGGTGAAGTTACATGATGGTCTTTTCTCTTGGATCCCAGCCATACATGAAAAGAGTGGACGATTCAGACCAAACTTCTTCATTTCTTGGCACGGCTCCAAAAATCTATACAGTTTTGGTTAGTGGGACCCTACAAACAAAGTGGACGGTTAAGATTGTCCAAAAAATGCCCAGGGTGGCCTACTATGGGCTTGAAATCTCCCAGATTTGAAATTTCAAATGCGGCAGGGAGTTCTTTCCTTTTTGCATTTTTGCTCGATCAAAGGCTATTTGACTGAGCAACTTGGTTTAGTGCACATCATTTAATGGTGGTACGAAGTGTACGTGCATTACGTATAGGGTCCACCATGATGATTTTATTAAATCTACTCCGTCCAATCATCTTGGGGGCCCCGTCAAGGGGTTCTGGCCTATTTTGGGGTGCAACTAAGGCCCAGGTGGGCCGTATCACGTGTTTCGGGTCCTATTTGGCTAAAGTACATTGATCCAATGGTTGGATTGGCCTGATGATTGGTTTTAATGGTTGAATGGGGTTTTAGAATACACCGATTGTTTGGTTGGCCATTAATTTATCCTCAAGAGTCGTTAGTGGGTGCATTGTGCCACATGACTTGACTACTTTATCCATAAGTTGTCTTAAATTGAAATATTTGAGTTGTTTTACCTCTCTGACTGGTGTCGGGTTTGACTTGACTCCTAGATATCGTTAATGGATGGGTTCATCTTTGGTTGGGAGTCCCATCCTATATGTATCAAGTTCAAGTCTCTTAGTTAACCGGTCTCAGTTCCTACAATCACTGGTTTAAGAGGTAACACCCATGTAGTAGAGGTACGGGGTGTTACACGTTCACCTATTGACCCCGTCTCTACTATATAAATGATTGATTATTTGTATTTTTTTAATGATTTATGGAGATTGAAACTAGCCTGCAATATCATGCACCTAAAAGAATAAGCTAAGAAGAAAATTATTCCATTCTGTTACCATTTTCTATTGTAGAATAATCAGGTCTATTCTGTTAGGTTATTCTGAAGATTGGTTGATTAGTATTAGGCATATCTTTCTTCCTTCAGGAGAGTACCTCAGAGTATATCAACTTTTAGAACTTTTATTACTCTAGATCTTGATGGGAATGCATGGCAATTTGTGTTAGTAGATTCTTTACAGGGAGGTATAAATGCAGCCTTAGGAAATATGACTGAAGATGATTGGAGGTGGCATATGTATGACACTGTCAAAGGAAACAATTGGTTAGGTAATACATTCAAGTGATAGAAATTTCCAACTTTGGCATTCACTTACATGGCATGTTCTATAAGTCCTTGGTAATTTGAGTTACAATGAGAAATCAATTTTATTTTATTTTTCCTTACATCAATTCTTCTTTCTTTCTTCCTAATCTTGGGTAAGAAATATTTTACGGTATCCTATACTCTTATATTGTCTTTTCATAAACATCTTCTACACATTCTTTGCTTTCTAAGTATTTACTTATATTACATGTTATGTAGTTTGAATCAAACTTAATGGAGCATCTCTACATTTTCCACTAGTTAACAGGCGATGGAGTCATGAGAGTGTGATTTGTTTTTTTTTTTGTGTGTGTTTTTTTCCCTTTGTGGTGGCCAATTTGTATGCAATTCCTCTTGCAACAGCTTTATAGGTGTTCTTAAAGTGAAATGTTGTTGTGTTATGTAGGTGATCAAGATGTTATCCAGTATATGTGTAGAGAGGCACCAAAAGCTGTCATAGAGCTTGAAAATTATGGGTTGCCGTTTTCCCTAACTGAAGAAGGGAAAATATATCAGCGTGCATTTGGTGGTCAAAGCCTGAATTTCGAAAAAGGTTCACATACTCATCTTTGTTATAGGGGTAGTTAGTTTCATGAGTTATCTGTAACATTTCCTGATTTTTACCGTCTTCTGTGTTGCAATTGTAAGTGGGCAGGCCTATCATTGTGCGTGTGCTGCTGATCAAACTAGTTCATGCTTTATTACACACTCTTTATGGCCCGGCAATGAGATACAATACACAGTTCTTCATGGAATACTTTGCTTTGGATCTTCCAATGGACAGTACAGGTAAGTTACTTTCTGAGTGATATATTTCTCCACCAAAAAAATTGACCTAATCTTGCTTTCTTCTGATTTGAATTTGAACTTTTTGTGGTTCTCACTTGTCAAACACATGTTGAGTGTGATACAATTGAATTGCTTTAGTGCTGCTAGAAAGTGTTAAATGATTATCTTTTGAATTTTATGTGGCATTCTTTTCCATTTTGTGGGAAATCATAAGGTGATAACTTGACATATTAAGGTAGGATACACCAGATAACTAAAGTATGGACCAGCCATATCCATGTTCTTTTCTTCTTGTTACTAAAAGAAAGACTGGAAAAAAAGTTTTGGATTGAGAAAATTAGTAAGAGAGAAAAATGCTAGCATTATTTAAGAAATCAGTGGCAAAGAGCCCAGAAGGGCTAAAGAGGCCACATGAAAATGGTGGAAAAGAAGGAAAAGGGGATTTTTTAGAGCAGTTCTCATCTGTGAATTCTTCTGTCCTCTCTATAAACCTTGGCCCTCTTGTATCTATGGCTTACACCACTCAGAAACAAAATCCTCTCATCCCAAGGCTATTTGCCGTCGTGGATGATATATTTTTCTTGTTGCAGGGACACATTGAGAACATTGCCATTCTAAAACAACAGTATGGACTAAATAAGACAGCAAATGAAGTTATCATTGTAATCGAAGCTTACAAGACTATGAGAGATAGAGGTCATTATCCTACAGACCAGGTTGTGAGGGATCTAAATGGGAAATTCATGTTCATTCTATTTGATAGCTCCGCAAGAGCAACCTTCATGGCTGCTGATGATGATGGGAGTGTTCCCTTCTTTTGGGGCACCGATTCTGAAGACCAACTTGTTCTCACAAACGATGTGGAGATCATTAAAAAGGGTTGTGGGAAATCTTTTGCACCATTTCCAAAAGGCTACTTCTTCACAACCTCTAAAGGGTTACAGAGTTTTGAACATCCACATAGTGAGTTAAAGCCATTAGTGAGGGTTGATAGTCAAGGCTAGGTGTGTGGTTCAAATTATAAGGTTAATGTGGAGTCGAGAAGGATACCGGCATGCCTAGAGTCGGAAGCGTTGCAAATTGGTCTGCGCACTACTGACCTAATATCCACCACCCAAAGAGGCTTTGTTATAGTATGGCCTCTGGATGGTATTTATCATCCTATTCATAACATGGACATCATTTCTAGTTTTTATATTATTGACTTTACTGCTTTTATATAAGAGGATGATATGACTCCTGGGCATGTTTAAATTAATAGATTTTCTTTATATGAAGTTTTTATCCCTTGATATGGGTCTTCTAAAACGCTTTAAAAAATGCGATTTTCTTCCTTGTGTTTGCTGACTTCACTTGTCTCCTTTTTTTATCAAGGAAATGTCATATTAAAACTCATTCGGCACTGAGCTTTTAGCTCAACAAGCCTTGCTTGTTGCATAGATCATTACAAATCCATCATGGAATGTAACCAGTTAATGTTTCCATGCTACAAATTGTAGTGTTCTCTTTTAGGAGATATGACTGATATGTGAAGATGCGCCTGAATAAAGTTTCAAAGTTGATACACAATTCTACAAATCACCAAAACTTGGACAGTGCAAGCGTTTCTGTTCACTTTTAGGAGATAATTGATATGGTGAGGCCATTCCTTTTGTGTCAATTTCATTTCTCTTTGAGTTTTTATTAATTCATTAAAAAAAAAAAGGAAAATGGTCATACATGATGCACTTCTTTCAATTTGTCTTTTTTCTCTCCAATGGTCATTCTGATTTATGAATGCCATGACTATTTTATAGGATGATGGAACATATGAAGTTGTTGTAGGAAAGTGACTTTGTCATTACTAGAGTTGCATTTCGAGATAACTTTGTAAAGTACTACATAAATGACCGTGGAAGTAATTTTACAGAGGTCACTTAGAAATTGAAATGAAAATGAGTGGACTTGGACTTGGAAGTAATTTTATAGAGGTCAGCAAGATATGTATTTTCAACATAATTGTAATTATAATTATAATTGATTGAATAAAGGATTGTAATTGATTCATTATTCAATGAATGATTGTAATTGAATGAATGAATGATTATAATTTTTTTAAATGTAGGCAATAGCTACGGATATCGACCATAACAGATAATTTGAAAACCGTAGTTGTTATTAAATTCATCATATTGCTACGAATCCAGCACTACTTTTAGCTACAAATACTGCCCATAGTTGTACATACTTTTAGCTACAGAAATGGTTGTTACGGATTATATCTGTAACTAAAGTAATCTATGGCTACAGATTAAATCCTTAGCCATAGGTTTTAGACCTATTGTTATGGCTCCTACGACTATGGTCGTGCTATGGACTAAAACCGTAGCCATAGGCCTATGGCTACGAATTAAATCCGTAGCCTTTGCCCAGTTTTCTGGTAGTGTTGGCGCTTTAATAGATTTACCGCATTTAAGTTCTAAACCTTGACATTCATTACTACATTTTGATGAAAAATGGATGACTATTGGATTTTTCTTTTTTTCTAATTTATTTATGTTTCAGTTTTTTCCCATTTTTTAAGAAAAATAGAAATGAAAAAAAATACCGTACAATTAAAATTGGACAACTTTGCTACCACCCATATTTAAATGGTTGGCGATGTATGCATAGAAGTCGTCCTCTATTATTACCATCATTTTGTTGACTATACAAAATAAGGCCAAAAAAAGGATGGATTAGATCATTCGACCAGTGTGATTTTTGCATGGTAACCTATGAAATATGTTCTTGATTTAATTTACAGTTTAGATCAATCGATTGGAGACTTTTGAAGGTTATAGTTGAATCGGACTCCAAGTTGGTGGTGGGCATGCTCAACCGAGTCTCTCGGGCAGGTTGGAAGTGGGTACATTGGTCAGCCTGTATCTCTAGCCTCAACAGGAGGGGATCCTTTCGCTTCTCCCACATTCTCAAAGAGGGGAACGGCCCGGCTGATGGCCTGGTGCATCTAAGTAGCATCATAGAAGGAAATACGCTCTTCAACACATTGTGGGACCTCCCTCATAATATTTGGGGGATGGTGGTTTTAGATAATGTCGGGTTGGGTGTCATCAGGGTGAAGGATCATGTATAGTTTCCTTTACGATGGGTTGCCCCGAGTCTTTTTTTTGTGGGCTCTTGGGGTCACCTGAAGTACAGTCCTTATAATCATTCTAGCATGAAATGAATCTAAAAAATATTTAAAAAAAATCAATCGATTGGACTGTTATAGTGTTCTGCCATAACTAGAGTAGTTCTCATCATTTAATATATCAAATATTAGCTTTCCAAAATCATTTTGATTTAAACAAAGTTTTTTGTTGCAATTTTAGAAAACAACATTAGCTTCATTAAATAACTTTACTTCATCCCCAATTCATTGAAATACTATGGATTCCAAACAACAATTATATGACAACCATCAACTGATAATATGCATATACAATGAACAATCAATTTTATGTGAATTTTAAAGTTTTTAAAGTTTGACAAAGAGCATCATCATTAGCCCCATGCAGAAGTTACCTGTCTTATTTGTGCAAGAGGTTATGGTACTACAGTAGCATCAACATCCCTAATAAATGTTCAAAGATTCTTTCTAACCCTGGTAAAGTCTCGTCAAATATGAGGCGTTCGTCAAATGTAGATGTTAAAAAGGAAATTATCATCTTTTGATGTCCCAATCAATGAATAATTACTTACCCTCCGGATATAAGCGAACCAGCCAACTGCCTAGATCCTACACATTCAAATATTGTTCCTTATTCGAGGGCCTTCCTGATAGCATCCAACCACCATTGTCCATTGGCACTCCCCTCAAGTCCTACCTACAATCAGCGGAACAGTCAATATCTGTATCTAATTATGAGTACAAATTACAACTGAGATAAAGTTATGTTGCTCCTCCAATGCTTCAATACACATTGAGTAACACTTATCATATTAGAAAATATTTTCAAGTTATTCCTAAAGTGAAATGAAATTATGTAAAGAAAAAGATCAACCAAAGATACAGCAACAAGAACTTCCTGACGTAGATGTTTCTCAGTTACAAACATTACAGTAGAAAACAAAGATTGGGTCATCCTGCAGACATGGAATGGTTGGTATAAGATATTTACTAAGACATTACTTTGCAAACTAAAATACATGATGTGCCAATGCTCAGCCAAAACCTTGAAACATCAGTTTCATTCAACTCATTACCTCTACTCGTAATGAACTCAATGATAGCTTGAATTGCACCTTCTTCTGACTGCTTCACTTTATCACACATAGAAGCAGTGTATCCATGCATGGTGATTACAAGTTATGAAAGTGCCCTGGTTTGTCAATTAGCATGAGCATTGAGTTAGCAAGACAAAAGAGCCCCATAGGAAGATTGTTCAAGCGTCTGCCTCAACAGGATGTGTGATCAAACTCACTAAAGGTAAACCTTAGCCTCACATCCCATGTCCCAAAACACCAGGTATATAAAACCCTTAAAATTAAATAGAACATCCTAAGGTTTTAGGTAAGAAAACTATTTTACAAAATCAGGAAAGTCTTTAGTTTTCTACCTTTGTCGATTTATCGACAGGTGGTTCGATGGAATTGAACCCTGTTATCGATGTCCTCAAAACTCACTCGATATTATCGAATTGAGGACTTCAGATGTCTAACAACCACAAAGAACTCTGGACTAAATTATCGATGAATCGATGGACTGTTCGATATCATCAATTTTTAAATCTTGAGTCCATCGAGTCGTCTTGATAAAATTGACATCTGGTCAATTGTGTCCAATATACTACTAAGGCAAAACATGCAATTCTCGATATATCGAAGGAATCCTCGATATTCTTGAAATTCAAATCTCGATGATATCGGTAGACCTTCGATGATATTGGATTGGGACAATTCTATCCAGTAAGTTTTCATGTTAAAACTTTCATGTATTGGGGATCACTTGATAAAATCAATATTCAAATATCGATCATATCGAATCATGGTCAATGTCATCGAAATAGGACATAAACTGTCCAGCTAGCTTTTAGGAAAATTCCTTAAAATTATCGATCAATTGACACCGTAATCAATATATCGATATTCAAATTCTGATGACATCAAGTGATACTCAATCATATCTTATACCTATTAAGTTTCAAAGGCAAGTGCTATCACATTTTCAAATGTCGAGGAATCGAACCCTGTGTCTATGAAATCGAAGTTCGAAATTCGATGACATCGATGAGTGTTCGATTTCCTCGACTAGTTGGCAAAAAGTTTCAAAAGCGTTTGACTATTGAGTTCGTATCATCGAGTGGTTATTCGATGCTATCGAGAATATACGCTCGATGATATCGAACCCTGTTCGATGATATCAAACTCTCTAAAAAATATGATCGTTTTATATCCGTTGGAACCTTTTTCCTATTTAATGAGAGCTTACCCTTGGTTATTGGTCGAGAAAATAAAGAGTGCTTTTGAGTGTTTTAAATCCAGATCATATACCCTAAGCCTTTTCTCTCATGGGAGTTCATCCTCTAATCCACCCTCATCATTGACATTCAATAAAGTGGGTTGGGGAATGAACTTCTGCATTCAAGGATCCTGTAGCTACCATCTTAATGGTAAATCATTAAGTTAGGATGCCTTGAATGCATAGATGATTGGAATCACTCTATCTCATTTATAGGAAAACATTTAATAGAGTAGGATTCCATCATAACCTTGATCTAACCCGTATCCTTATCTTGGTACAACATCTAAGTTGCGGTTCAAGGGAGCTGAAGATTCTTCATCATCAAAGAAAGAGATCTTCATCAACGTGCTTAATGAGGCTCATCTACTTATCTGTAAGTCATTAGAGTGTAGAAAACCCTTGTGATCATTCCTTTCGTAGGATTGGGTCAAAGGTGATTCTCACCAATTTAAAGTCCTTATAGGAGGCCTCCAACGAGAGTGTACGTGGGAGTGCTTTGTGTTGACCCTTGCTCTGTGGAGAGCATAAACTTAGGTCCTTAACCTGTGTGGTTTCAAACCTGGGTGTTGTGTGCTGACCCTTATTCATGGGAGCATAAACTAGCAGGTTCCTTGTGTGGAACCTTGGCCTATGTGGCCTAAAACTTGAGTGTTGTGTGTTGACCCTTGCTCCTATGTGGGGCATAAACTTATGTCGTGGAGAGACGTTAGAGTTAGCCTAGAGTAGGTTGTACTGGTTTGAGGTGAAACTGATTTGAAACCTCTATTAGTGAAATATGGTACACTCAAAGGGTTGAGTGAGTTCATGTAAGGTCTCAAAAAAATCCGTACAAAGACCCGAGTACCACCTCAGGCAGAAATCACTAAGGACCAAATTCTTTAGAAATTAAACAAAAATTAACTAGCGCTTAAACTCAATTACCTATGAAATTAGCCCTAATCACTTTAAATATGAACCGTAAGACATAAAACTTGTGAAATCGTTAACGCTACATTACCCTAAAACCTAAGATTAATCTCTAAACCCAGTTACTCCCGGGAGTGTCTGGAAACTCTATATCAAACCTGGACCACGCGTCGAAAGTTTGATAGCTACGAAACTATACGATTATGACCACCTATTTGGACTTGACAACCATCTCAAAAATTAAGTTCTAATTATGTTTAGAAACGCTTATCTTACGCCCGGAGCAAAGTGTGTGAGAAACGTGAATATCTTTAGAAATAAAATTCAAATTTAAGTAAAGTAAATCGTGTCACTTCTGGAATAAATATAAGGATTTACTCCATCAGAATTTGACCTGAATCTGACCCAAATACACCCTCGGATCAGGGGAAATTTCCCATACATGGCTGTGTACTTGTGGCCCTGATCGAATACCGGTGACCGTCGAACTAAAACTGGTCAGCCATGGGCGATCTATAAATCCGATCAGACTGAAAACTTAGCTTGACCTGAATCCAATGTCAGGGAGCTTAAGTCTGACCACGTTTAGCAAAGGGGCCTCCAGAAGTGCTCCGTTGGATCGGAAGAGGCCCTATTTGGCTATAACCTAAGTATACCTTGACCCTGGGGCCATTCCCATCAGTTCTGGGCTTACGTAAGAGCTTTAAACCCTCTCTCTCATATTCCATATGAATTTTTAAACCCTAAGAAAGAAAGGAGAGGAAAAGGAAAGGAAAGAGAGAGAGAGAGAGAGAGAGAGAGAGAGAGAGAGAGAGAGAGAGAGAGAGAGAGAGAAAGAGAGTTGGAGATTCATCTTGGGATTTAATCTCGTTGCTCCACACACTTAGCCACCATATCTGTATCAAAAATTCGATGTTTTCGACAATGTACTTGGATAAGAAAACCTAACCCTAATCTTTTTTAGGGTTTTAAATAGTGTAAGTTATGAAATAACTAACCTACTTCATGCTATAGGTTGTCAATCCGCCGTTAACAAAGACTAAGCATCTAAAATAAATCCGTAATGCATTTATCGGCATAAGGTGCAGATTATAAACGTATAGGTTATGGTTTTCAAGGCTTTCAATCTTAGTTAATGATTTATTACTGACATGGGTGCTATTTCACATGCCAAATGCAATGTTTGTTTTGCGTTTCAGATATATATGAACTATGTTGAGTTTAGTGTATTCCATGTATTTGTAGAAAGGATCATATACATATGGAATTTGAAAGTGTGTTTTCCATGATTAATTCCCATGTGTGTATGCTATTTGTATGTGTAACAACTCCTCAGTGAAAGGATTTGTCCTAATACGTAATATAACCAACATACGTCATGTATGTTGGAATGTGTAGTCTAAGTGTTTGTAAAAATGTCTGAATGAGTAAGTAGTTAGTAAATTGTAATTTATAAGGGAGTTGAGATATGATTCCCAACTACCTTAATTGTGTGTATGATTTCCTCTATGTACCGTATATTATAATGTCTGTTTTATTTATGGAGTGCATATGTGTAAATTCATGCTTAAGTTGTATTTCATAGTATGCTTAAATGATTGTAGGATTTAAATTATTTATTCATTACTGCTTCGATAATCTCATATAGTTACTTGTTGTAATTACATGTGGTTGGGACTATGTTATAGTCCAGGTAATCGGTAATGGTATGTGATTGATGTACAAACTGTTTAGCCACGTCAGACACGCCATATGAATCCGAGTCATATGCTGCTTGTCGACAGTGGTTAGGCTACACGGAGTTGCTTGCACCCTCCATGTCGATTGGCTTGATGTATGCTCGTACCAGTCAAGTTTGTCAACTAACCCGGTTGACCTAATATATGTTCACCATATATGGACGCTACTGCTTGAATCTAAAGTACCAAACTTACTAAAGAGATCCCTTTAACCTTGGTACCTTGATCCGCTAAGACTAATGAGCTAGACATGGTGGTATGGGACACCGCAGTCGAGCTGTCAGCCTACGCTAGGGTGACGAGCCTCCCCGTAGTGACCAGTGAGTAACCCAGACGCGTGAGCCGAATACGGTGGTATAGGACACTATATTCGATCTATTAGCCTACACTAATCAAGTGACGAGCCATTTGTAGTGACCTTGAGCATACTCTGAAGCTGCGTTGAGGCGATGAGTCTTTTTGTAGCAACTAGAGTATAAAATAGGCGTGTATTGATCAGGTGATGAGCCCTTTGCAGTGACCTAGAACCGCAACATCGTATGAGTTTTTACTAGGACTGACGACCCTAGAATGGATCATTATTTGGGAATTGATATAAGGGAGGTACCTTAGCTTCCCACTCCTATTGTATGAGTAAACCTAAGTAAGAACTTGGCTAATCATGTACATGCACCGCACTGCATGTGCTTTGGAGAGGAAGAGCACTTTCGGGAGTTTGCCATGCGCGCCTTGAGATGAAGATGCTGAGGGAGTGTAGGTGAGGGCATACATCATTAATGTATTCATGTTTGCATTAATCAGAGTACTTAGGGATGCTTGTTTGTCTTTCTTTATCATTTCTACTTGATTGAATTGATAACATGTTAACCTTTGCTTTATTGTTCCATTGAGTTGAGCACTCACTCCCACGTTACGGGATGGTATTTTTAAACACCAACCAGACCCTATCTTAGTTTCAGATGATGGCAATGCATTTGAGGTAGAGCCAGATTTTGAGGACAATGAGGAGGCGTTCTCCTATATGTAGTTATCAGGCGGGTTTATATAGACCGTTCTGATCGACAGGGCTTCAGGTTTATACTTGTACTGGACTATCACATTTTTTTATATTTTGTATTTTGAAGTAATACTTGTAATTATTGACCTGGCAATGTATACATATTTTGGGGACTTATACTGGTTTATAAAGCTATACATATTCGTTTCAGTCTTCCGCTTACGTATTACACTGTCCCTAGATTATGTTTTGCTAATTTTATTAATCTCATTCATGTTTTATGCATTAATACAGACAACATACAATCATCATTAAATATGTTGCATACGTGATGTGTTGGAACTCCGGAGTTGGGTTTCTACTCGACCTCCGAATTTCAGGGCGTTACAGTCCACCGAAAGTGGAGTAGACAAGTAGTCAAACCACTATAAAAACAACTATGTTTGAGATTGTCATTTACTTCTACTGCTTGTGTGATTTCTCTAAATGTTATCATATCCCTTGCATACATGATTATTTGGAACTGAGTAGAATCACATCTCACACACAATCACATCCATCATAAACTATATTGTGCATCTTGTTTATCTTTTGAATAAGTTTTGTAATTGGATCCTCTAATTAGCTTGGAAGCCATTAGAGTCATTTTAAAGAAATCCTGATACTTGCATATTTATTCAGGATAGGGTTAATAGGTTTAAAATGTCCATAAAATATTAAAAAGTCCTATTCACCTCCCCCTAGGACATATTCGCATATTCCTACTTCAACTAAAGCGGTCATTATCGCAATTTCAATTGGTATCAGAGAGGATTTCTCTTAAGGGTTTCACCACCTAGAGAGTGATCTTGACTGAAGTTGGTAATATGGCCAAAGGAGAGGGCTCATTGGTCACTAGACCTCCAGTACTTGATGGATCAAATTATGCATATTGGAAGGCTTGAATGCACTACTTTTTGAGATCTTTGGATCATGATGTTTGGGATATTGTTAAAACAGGATATGTGCCACCAACAGATCAAATAGTACTTAAAAATGGCACAACTATCACTAAACCAAAATCTAAAGAAATGTGGACAACATTTGTTAAAGAAAAACAAACTTCTGAAGCTAAAGCAATGAATGTTATCTACTCTACTATGTCTTAAGAAGTCTTCAATCAAATCAGTATGTGTGGAACAACCAAAGAAGCATGGGACTTGTTGGAAGCAACCAATGAGGGAATAAGCAAAGTGAAAAGATCCAAATTATAGCTCCTAACATCACAATTTGAAAGTCTTAGATTGGAAGAGCATGAGACCTTCATGGAGTTTTTCACAAAACTGAACATCATTTATAACTCCATAGGTGGATTAGGTGAAAAAGTTTCGGTTCCAAAAATCTTTATGAAAATACTAAGATCATTACCAGAATGATTCAATTCAAAAGTTACAACCATAGAAGAATGTAGAAACATGGATGAAATGAAAGTAGAAGAATTTGTAGGTTCCCTGCAAATATTTGAACTACATTTCAAACAAACTCCTAAACCCAAAAATACTATCCTCAAAACTTCGAAGAACACTACAAACGAGGAAGATGAAAGTGATAGGGAGAATGAAGATGAGGAAGTGGCTTTGTTGGCTCAATGGTTTAGAAAGTTCTTTCATAAAAATCATGGCCGACCATTTAAAGGAAGACAGCTGAACAACAAACATTTTACAGGTAGATCTGGTAAAAAGGCTAAGGAACCACAATACTATACCTGCCGAAAGTTTTGATACTTGTCCACTGAATGCCCAAATAGGAAAACTAAAGGAAAGGCAATGGCAGCCACATGGGATGATACTGAAGAGTCAAATTCAGAAGGTAGTGACTCAGAGAGTGATTGAGATCGAAAATCCCTGAAGATACTTATGGTCTCTACTGCCTCCAACATTTCTATTGAAACTGAGAATATCGAAGAACCTCAGGCCACTGAATCATTTCCATCAGATAATGAGGAAACAGAGAAAGAAGAAGAATAAAAGGATAAACTGCAGGATGCCTACAATCAACTCTATATCCATAGAATCAATATCCTTAAAAGACTTGGAATAACTGAAAATAAAAATAAATTGCTACAAATAGATCTAGATAAAACTTTGGAAATCAATACACATCTAATTAATGATCTATAGTAATACCACTCAGAAAATGATAGGTTCGAAAGAATCAATACTTTTCTCAAATCTGAGTCTGAAAAACTGAACAAACAGATTGAACTATTAAAAGATAAAAACATGTATCTTCAGAATGAAAATCACACATTCTTGTTTGATTTAGAGAAATCCAGAAAGTCTATTGAACTAAACTATAAATTTTCCCAGAGTAGTGAAAAATTAGAAAAACTCATAGGGATGGGAAGAACTGGAAAAGACAACAGTGGTTTAGGATATGATAAGTTCAAAACAAAATCTGGAAATGCAGCACCAAAGTCTGAAAAATCCGCTGCATCAGGAAGTTAAACAAAAACCACTCCTATTTGTCATTCATGTGGTAATTCTGGCCATTATAAATTTGGATGCATATCTCCTATAAGGACTCAACTTAATTCTGGTCAAAATCACACTAATAAATACAGACCAACTAGAAGAACAATACAAAATGTTAGAAATCCGCCTAGGAATATTGCTAGAGGTAATACACATCCATCACCACCTAGAATAACTAAAAGAATGAAGGAGTTAATGAATCAAGTGGTTGAATTAAATAAAAAAAAAACTAATGAATTTATGAAACAAGGAAACATGATTCAGTTACCTAACTTGATTAATGAATCAAAACCTACCATAGAAAAAAATCATGTCACAAAATGGGTAGTGAAAGAAAAGAAAAATTGCCTTGCCACTCACTTAAATCATATAACAGACAATGATGCTAAGTGGTACCTAGATAGCAGATGCTCAAGACATGTCACAGGTGACAAATCCCTTCTCTCAAACTACTCAGATCTTAATGATGAGATAGTCACCTATGGAGATGGAAGCACTGTTAAGGTAATAGTACAAGGAATTATCAAAGGAATAAATGTGCTCAAAAATGAAAATGCTTTTTGCATAAAAGGATTGACACGTAATCTTCTAAGAATTTCTTAAATATGTGACAACGAGCATGTGGTTACATTCAACAAGTAGGAATGCGAGATCTTAGACCTATCAGGTAAACCAGTGATGAAGAGTTGTCATACAAATAACCACTACTATGTCATTAAAGGCAAAGGAAGGGCTGATCCATATGCTTAGAAACATCTACGCATGGAAAAACATGTCCAGGTCATGCATCTATATCTGGATAATTGTTGAAAAGATGCAATTTTGATGAATTTTTACAATATATCTGAGGTCTCTCACCTCAACTTTTGTTTATAAACATCCAGATGTTTATAATTTTGGATTGTACAATGTTTGTACAAATTTTGATGTGTATATTTCCAATATGAAGATATACTAAGTTATACATATATGAAAGATTGTCAAAATACTGAAATGAAAGACAAACATCCTCGATAAGTTTGTCGATGAATCGTATGGATGCTCAATGAAATCGATCAAATATCGATATCATCGACGCCCCTTTTGGAATCAGAAGTCATATGTTAGAGAATGTTATAAAGGACACCTTCGATAACATCGAATGGGATATATCGATATCATCCAAACCATGTTAGATGATATCAAAGTTTACTACCCGATAAAAGGCGGACGAGCAGGAAAAATTTTCATTTCACTTCTAAGACATCATTTCCTCTCCTCTACTTGTCTCTCTCAGCCATTCTACATGAAGCTTCATCGGAGACTCCTACAAGATCATTAAAATCTCGTAATATCTAGTCTATTTCCTTAATCCTCAAGATTCCATCTTGTGTCTTTTAGGTATTTCTAGATTTTTGAGAGAAGTTCTATTTATAAAATCCCCAATTCATCAAATCTCTCTCTTAGTGGTTACTGGTCAATGGAAAATGATAAGGGAAAAATGCCTGGTCCTAGAGAATCCTCAAGATCCTCCTGACAAAAAGTCCTTGCTCCGAAGAGAAGGGCAAGGGCGCCTGATCATGGGACCCCAACACTCCATCGCATAAGATAAACATCACGTGGTGGGTCCCGATATAACACACTGGTCCCTCCTGCTAGGGTAAATCCTGCTCTAACAAAATATACTAGAAGAAAGTTGGTTCAAGAAAGGAAAATTGACAGGGAGTGCCTAAAAACATACAATCTGGAACCGCTGTTTGTCACATTTGATTGGCTCCCTCTCCTCGACTTTGGCGGCCCATGTCATCATGAAAGAACCTATAATTTCTTTGCTTCCAGCCACTCTCCTATGGTAGAACCTCCTTCTATCACAGTTTCTGTTGGGGATGTCAATGTAGAAATTACCCTTGAATTTATTACAAGAATCTTTGGCCTCACTCTGTCTCTTGTCGGTCTCCCTGACCTGGACCTTGAAAATGTTGATACTCGATCTAAGGTCATGAGATTTCTTTGCCATAGTCGGGATATCCCTTGGCACCAAGGTAATGCGTTAAAGGCAAATTTCATGGAACCAAGGTATTGTATTCTGCATGACATCTTCGCCTCAAACGTGTATCCTTGGAGTACCAATCATAAAGACCTTACAAGTTTCATGGCCATGGTAGTATATTGTGTAGCAACTGGGATCAAGATATGCCTTCCCACTCTGATTGTTCACTAGTTAGTGTATGCAATTCACACTTCTCGAGACATCCATTTACCCTATCCTTGGATTATTCACATTCTTTCTGATACGATTGGTCTTTCGGTAACAAACGATCGGGAACTTCACCAGTTAGTGTATGCAAGATATGCCTTCCCACTCCGATTCATGGCTATGGTAGTATATTGTCGAGGAGCTGGGATCAAGATATGCCTTCCCACTCTGATTGATCACCAATTAGTGTATGCAATTCACACTTCTCAAGACGTCCATTTACCCTATCCTTAGATTATTCACATTCTGTGTGATACAATCGGTCTTTCGGTAACAAACAATCTGGAAATTCCTCTCCAACACTTCAACAAAAACAACATTAGAAAGATGGATTTGAAGCTCCACCGATCGGGAAATTCCTCTCCAACACTTTAACAAAAACAACATTAGAAAGATGGATTTGAAGCTCCACTGATATCTTTAAGACCAACCCGAGGAAGGGATTCATGAAGAAGGTGAACTTGGTATAGGGGCTGCATAAGCCAAAGGTGCTGAAATGGCCGAAGGTAACCCTCTCGCATCGCAACAGGTTCCATCTCCATCCAACCCCGTGCAAGAAAAAAGATTCAAGCTATGTCAAGATTGGATTGGAATGACATTGCAAGAAGTCACTTAGCTGAAGGAGACGATAAATGCAGGGTTCATTGTCCTGGAACGTTTGGTAGCCAGGGTGCAGCAGTCGGTGCAGCAACTGGTGGATTTGATCACCTACTAACGCGACGATACAACACTGTCTTCCTCCACCCCTCCACCATAGTATAGACAATCTTTGTGCCATCACATAAACCCAATTCTCATCTCAGCGTATGGGCATGAATATCTTTTTGAATGCCCGACGATCGTATGAGTGTATGTGATGGATGACTAACTTGGGAAATCTAACAAGTTTTTTTTTTTTTTTTTGTTGTGAAGTTTGAATATCCTCTGAGTGAGGAAAATACTCTCTTTTGTATGCCCATGGATAGGCTAGATGTTTATGCCTATTGGTTTGGGATGGATGTTGCAAGACTGCCAAACTTGGGCAGTTCTTCTTTTGGATATTCTGTTTATGGCTGTGTGATGATTCATATATATATATATATATATATATATATATATATATATATATATATATATATATATATATATATATATATATATATGCTGCCATATTCTGCTCTGATGTTCTGCGAAACACTGGCATGAATTGTGACTGTCTTTTCTCCTGCATATTCCCTGTTTGGTTTGTATTGTCTGATCTTTATCTCCATACTATTATCTTTTGTTCAACATCTCTCTCCTTTGACCTAGTATACATACCTATTTTCTGATTCTGCATTTTATCTGAGTTTTGGTTCTCCCATATGCTTCAACTTTAGTCAACATTTATTTCTATATTTCCCTTTGCCAATGACTGACAAAAAAGGGGAGAACAAAGAACAAATTCCAGCCCCGGGGAAAAATTATGTGTATAGGGTGTTTGTGAATGGTGATATAGGTGATAGGGAGAGCTGACAGGTGTTAGGGGGAGCAGTTGCAAGAAGACAGGGGAAGAGCAGCCACTAAATAATACAGTTGTATGTGTGTGTAGAGTAGGTAGCTTTGTAAAATTGTGTATAGTTCATGTACACAAAATTTAGGGTGTTAGTTTAAAAGTTGTTCTAGGGTGTTTTATCACGTAATTAACAAAGGGGGAGATTGAAGTACCCTGGTTTGTCAATTAGCATGAGCATTGAGTCAGGAAGACAAAGGAGCTGAAAAGGCCTAGCTATATGTCCTAGAGGGGGGGGGGGGGGGGGGGGGGGGGGGGGGGGGGGGTGAATAGGTTTATGCCAAATAATGCATATAACAGCGAAAATTAAACAAATATGATAGCCAACAATTAAAGTAAACAAATCTCAATGCAAGAATGTAAAGAATGTAAAGCAACCTCAAAATTCAGATCTTGAGAGGTTGATACAAATCTTATTCTAAGGACAACCTTACACCAAAAACCAGAGTTTATGGTAAGACAACCATATTTCTAGAAAGGTCTTTGTATCAAATCTCAAATCAAAGAGGAAAAGAAAATAAAATACAAACTGCACTGAAGAATAAATTGTAATCAATTATATACTGTTCTAAGGACAACCATACACCATAGAAATGGCAGGACAACCTTAGTAGAACAATTAAGAATGCTGATAAAGGAATTGTAAGAAATAAATACTAAACTATTACAACATTCTCACAATGCTTGAAATAAATGATTACAACATTCACATCCACATATACATCCCACAAATGAATAATAAAAGATATGAAATATAAACCATTCAAATACGAAACACAAGGGATTATAGTGGTTCACCTGTGTGTTCACCAATTGTTAAACAACAGCCACACAGAATGCTACTCCACTTCTAATATCCTCACACAGGGGATATTAGCATTCACTATAAAATTAGGTTTTTACAGGTTCACCCAAAACCTTACAATTGTGTCTTTCTATGTGGGCTTACACAATTAAAAAAACTCCACTTCTGAGTTTTCCTGGCTCTCCTCAGATAACTAATACAATGAGATTTTTCTGAAAAATCCCAAACAAAACCAAAAATAAAAAGGAATTTACAATTAAATGTAAAATACCTGAATATCTCCTTCGTTGTAGTAGCCCAGAAGAACCAAGTCAGAGTAGATGATTGAATGTCCAAGTTCAATGTCCAAACTCACATTACAATGGTTCTAGTTCTAATTGATTTTAAATTAAATCAAAATAGGCTAGCTTTAATTGATTTTGATTCCAAAGAAAGGGAAATAACAATTCCTCTTTTTAGATTAGATTAGAATACAAGAAACAAAATCAATTAATAAAGCTAATGAAAGAGAATATTAAATACGCACACTTAGCTTAGAATGGAGCACAACTTGTCTCTCAAAAGGACAAATTAATTAGCTTGAATTCTATATTTTATTCTGAGATTCGTGCTCTATTTATAGCAGAGCAAATCACATCTTTGACTAGTCTTAGGACCTCTACGACTGGTCGAAGAATCAACAGAAATTTAAATTTTCGGGCGCGATAAGATTTTACAATTGCACGACCGGTCGTGGGTACCCTACGACTGGTCGTAGGTTCCCTTCGACTGGTCATAGGTCACACACGACTGGTCGTAGGTGGCAGAAATTCAATGCTGTACTTTGAATCGAAGGTCTACGACTGGTCGAACAACCAATCGACACTATTGCTACGACTGGTCGAATAGTCTCCAGGACTGGTCGTAGCATAACAAAAAAATTTTGAAAATCCTCAACAACTTAGGACTAGTCATGGAATTTCTTGGACTGGTCGAACCAGTGCTAGGACTAGTCGAACAAGGTCCAGGACTAGTCTTATAACATACCAAATTTACTTATAAAATATATATAGATTATGTACCCAAAATGGCCTACTCTAAAGGTCAACCTAAGGTCAGTCTTACCTCAATAGTAAAGTAAGGACATTGAAACTTGAAGACAAGAGACCTTGAGTATAATGAAGCCTGAGATCTTGAATGTTAAAGCTTTTGAGATCTTTAACTTGAAAGCTTCTGAGGCATTGAACTTGAAAAGCTTCTGAGACTTTCATCGTGACTCTTCAAGTCTTGAATGGATCTTTTGTTCATCACATATATAAGCTTCAAAGTAGCGTCTTTATCACCATAAATTTGACAATAACAATGGCTATAAACTATAGCATTTACAATCTCCCCCTTTGTCAAATTAGTGATAAAACATATATCCAAGATAAGATATATAACACTGAATATCTGATTAAAGAATCATGCACCAGTTGTTATCAACTAGCACACATTCATGTACCTGCAAATCAATATTCAACCAACATACAATCCATACTCATACACTCATGCTTATACAGTCTATCTCAGCACATACTCCCCCTGAGTAACATATATCTCAAAAATATCGCACTAGCTTAATGCAATGCAATGCAATGCAACTCAATGCAATGCTACTCCCTCCTTATAGCACCAATCCATCATTAAAATAGCATCAAAAAATCAATATATGGATATCCATACTCCCCCTTTTTGTCACAATATGACAAAGGAAGCATAAAACAGATTGGTAAGGAGTAGTAATTAAGGAGATAAAGAAGAGAAAATCAGACAAGAGTTTGAGAACATGGCATAAGAAACATATATAATGTAAGAACTGAGCTAAATCAACAATAGCTAAAGTAGCAAATCTAGTCAAGTGAACGTAATAGAAATATAGTTATTACAGACCAATAAATAGAAAATGAACTAATTTGAACCATATGGAGCAGCTATGGATGGATCAAGTTTATACATGCCCTTATTCAAGCACCTAAGATACTTGCGCATATACTTGAATTGTAAATCATGGGCAACAAACATGTTTTCCAACTTAACATTTATATTCTCAACTTTGTCCTCCAATACACTCAATCGAGCATCAAAGACAGAAGGCTCATAATCTGGATCATTTGCAGAGTCAAATTCAATTTCTTTAAAAATATTATCCATGTTAATATCATTAAGAGGAAGATCACCAGCTACTTCCTCATGTTCAGGTTCAGCCGTATCAACATCATCTCTTTGGCCAGGAAGAAATTTCAGCCTCATCTTATTAATATTAGAATTGTTAAATATCAGATGATGGATAGGGGCTTCACCAACTGGCATATCGACTAACATATGCGTAGCCAATACAGTCATTAAATAACCAAAAGGGATATCACTATGAGTAGGATGGAATCAAAACTGAATGATAGAGTGACAAATCAAGGATGGTAAGCAAATATTAGCACCTCTGGAAATATTATGAAGAATACAAACCATGAACGCCGTTAACTCAGTTTTATTACCCGATCGAGGATAAAAATTTTACACAAAGATCCTATGAAGAACTCTGTATTTGGGTAACAAAAATCTTGAGGAGAGTGCATTTCCTTTATGCGTCCATTGAACATCTAGATTGCATAAATCTTTAGTTAGCATACGTTTTTCATTATGTGAGGGTTTTTCAGATAGTGTATGAATGGAAACTCCCTCATCATTCACAGGAATTTTCATAAGAGCTGAAATCAAGTGACGATCAACGTCAAATGGTCCTTCTCTTGTGGCAATTTTAAATGTCAGATTTTCCAGTGAAAAGTCACATATGCAAGTAAACATGGATTGGGCAATGGACCAGTTTGCTGGCCCACCCCAATGCAATAAGTTACCCCAACCTACAGCTTGGAGCATAAGAAGGATATCAAAAGGAGCAGTATGATTAATATCAACGGGATGTTCAAAATAACATTACGCAATTAGATGTCCCGAACAAAGGATGGATCGTCCTCGGGAACCCTAAGATGACGCTTAGAAATAGTGGCCGATCTGGAAGAAGATGGACCGTGAGAAGTTTTTTTCCTTCCCCTAGAAGTCATTTGCAACAAGGATTTCAAAGAAACAAAGACTTGTAAATGATTGAGAAGTGGGTTTTCTCAAATCAGATTTTTCAAAAGAAAAACCACAAATCATAACGAAATTTGAAATAGATAACTTCAAGAGAGAAATGGAAGTAATCTAAACATAAAACTACAACAAAAATGTAAATGGAGCACTAACCATGAAAATTTTGGAAGTTGGATTTGACTAGTCGAGGTTTGGACCATTGGAGAGTGAAATAGAAATGAAGAAGATGATGGTTTTTCCCCAAATTAAAGACATTCACGAGATTCATGATTGGTCATGGATGTACACAACCGGTCGTACCACAACTGGTCGTGTATATTCACGATCGGTCGACTACCAGCAAAAAAAATAATTTCATTTACTAATTTTAAGATTTTGCTGCATATTTTGTAAATATTGAAATCTAACCTAATAAGCATATACAATATGATACAAAAATGTATAAAATATCATCTTAAGATGCACATGCCAAGATCAAATTTCATTTGGTTAAACCTGCTTTTATCGAAAGGTTTAGTGAAAATATCAGCACGTTGATTCTCATTAGGTATATATTCCAAAGATATAACCTTTTCTTCTTCTAATTCACGGATATAATGAAATCTAATGTCAATGTGCTTAGTATGAGAATGCTGAATAGGATTTTTTGAAATATTTATGGCACTGGATATATCACAATATAATAACATAGAATCCTTTTTAATTTTATAATCACTTAACATTCGATTCATCCAAACAAGTTGCGTACATGCATTACCAGCTGCGATGTATTCAACTTCAGCTGTTGAAAGTGATATGGAGCTTTGTTTCTTGCTAAACCAAGAAACTAAATAGTTTTCGATATAAAAATAACCACTACTAGTTGATTTTTTATCATCAAGATTACCAGCTTAATCAACATCCGAGTACCCAGCTAACTGAATACTAGTCTCATGTGGATACCAGAGACCAAGATTCACAGTACTTGCGACATATCGAATAATCTGCTTGACAACGATCAAGTGTGATTCTTTAGGATCAGACTGATATCTGGCGCAAATACCAACACTTAATGCGATATCAGGTCTACTAGCAGTTAAATATAATAGGCTACCAATCATACTCTGATATAATTTCAGATCAACATTTTTACCTTAGAATCTTTTGAGAGTTTCAAGGTAGTACTCATAAGAGTATTGAAGTTCTTACCATTCTCAAATATAAATCTCTTAATTAAATTCAAGGCATATTTAGATTGAGAAATGAATATTCCATCAGGTTGTTGCTTTACTTGCAACCTTAAGAAATAATTCAATTCCCCAATCATGCTCATTTCAAACTGTAACTTCATCAAATCTGCAAACTCAATAGTCACGTCAGTACAAGTAGATCCATAAATGATATCATCAACATAAATCTGTACCATTAAAATATGATCATTATATTTTTTAACAAACAGAGTTTTATCAACAGATCCCATTTGAAAATTATGGCTTAACAGAAACTTTGTTAGTTTCTCATACCATGCCCTAGGAGCTTGTTTTAATCCGTAAAGTACCTTTTTAAGGCCATACACATAATCAGCACTTTTGGGATCTTCAAAACCCATTGGTTGTTCAACATAGACTTCCTCATGAAAATCACCATTTAAGAAAGTACTTTTCACATCCATTTGATAAATCTTAATTTTTCTAAAACATGCAATGGATATAAACAGTTTGATTGATTCAAGATGTGCTACTGGTGTAAAAGTTTCATCAAAATTAATACCTTCAATTTGAGTGTAACCTTGTACCACTAGCCTAGCCTTGTTCCTAATTATATTTCCAAGCTCATCAGACTTATTTTTAAAAATCCATTTTGTTCCAATGATGTGTTTATCTTTGGGTCTAGGTACGAGATACCAAACATCATTTCTTACAAATTGGTTAAGTTCTTCTTTCATCGCAACAGTCCAATTTTCATTAGCAAGAGCTTCTTTTACACTAGATGGTTCTATCTGGGATGTAAAACATACGTAATTGCATATATCCTCAAGTTGTCTACGAGTACTGTCACGCCCCAAACATGAAAATCGGATTCATAGAAATTCCAATTACCGAATCTGGTGCCAACAGCCTCCGTAGTACCCCATTCTCGGCTTCCGACGTCCATATGACAGATTTCTGATCCTGGGATCCTATAAGGAGGATTTTTAGCATACATTTATTTCATAACAAGCATAACCACAAGTTTACCCAAATCACGAAGGTAACATCATCATCACATATCCACTAATATAAATATT
This sequence comes from Magnolia kwangsiensis, assembly GCA_037074715.1. Lineage (NCBI taxonomy): Eukaryota > Viridiplantae > Streptophyta > Magnoliopsida > Magnoliales > Magnoliaceae > Magnolia > Magnolia kwangsiensis. The sequence goes on along the minus strand of CM073576.1, from coordinate 102,138,375 downwards.
TGAATGCAGTGCTGAAAGGAAAATATATAAGACAAAAAATCAAAGCTCCAAAAGTCTATTCTATGTTACAAGCTCAACACTGCTACTACCTGACGCCAACTACACGCATCTATCGTGCATAAGCTTATAGAAAGCTTAGAGGGTGCTGAAAGTGTGTGCATAAGGTAAGTACCAAGTATGCAATACAAGGCCATAAATCATACAATGAAATAAACAGAAATACTGACAAGATACGAGATCAGAGTAAGTGGAATTATACTGGTAAGTCCACAAGTCATACAATATCAGAGTACGCAATACAGATCAGCTATACAAATGAGGAGTCAAAGCGAGCCAAATATTAGATGCCAATGATACAATGCCATAAATTATACAATATTGAAATAAGAAAAAATATACTAATAAGTCTATGAGTGTCATCAGCCGTACTAAGGCTATGCGATATAAGGCATGAGTACTAATAGCCATATCAATCCAGAAACATGGAAACCCAAAATACTAAGTACTGTACATGCAATGTAATATGCGGTGCGAATGAAATGACCAAGCTAGAGTGATGTCAGGATGATAGTACGTAGTATCGCAAGCTATGGGGTTCATCACAAGGGATTTCTATCCAAACCAGAAATATACCTAAATTTGGATAGTCAGACTCAATGTGGTAAACTCTTGATCTCAGGTTAGTCGCGCGCCCAACTGAAATCCTGGCCATACAAAGGTACACAACAATTAGTTACACACCACCAGCCCGAGTGGATAATGAACGAATGAATGAATAATTATGTAACTCCTGATCAATAAGTCCACATCTCAGTACTGTTTATCTCTAGGATCATCACCGGGGTTTAGTACACTCCAAATGGCACTGCCGCTCTCCCTAGCCGCACAGTCCAAGTAAGCGTAAGAAACCTCACTATCCTCCTAACCAATAGTCTGCCAATACCTATACGACATATTGATAGCGAACCCATCCATGAGCTGGTCAAACTCAGCTTAGCAATGCCCCCTATGCTCGGGCGGGTAAGGTCACACCCCCTCCCAATCGACCACGACACTGTGGGAGACACGGCCTCCTGGTATTCGACACTCGGGTGCTCATGTATACACTCGGTCTCGACGTTGGGGCATCCTCTGGTACCAAGAGGGTTTTAGGTATTTTCACCCAGGGCCATCTATGGCAGCTCAATGCTCGAACTAAACATTTTTGTCCCATCTGGCCATCCACGATATGCCTATGGAGGCTACAACCCTGATGTCGCTAGGGCATACAGTGGTCATGTCACACAAATGCGAGATGCATGAGTCACATAGTACAATCATGCATAAATCCTATTCATACCGTGTGCTCATGTGGGGTAAACCCCGCCTATCAGGGAGCCTTATGAATAACCTGCCCTATGGTATATACGATGGTCAATCATATTTCATAACAAACATGCAGATGATGCGTATGTATTATGATGTTATGCTCTCACCTACTCATAATCAATATCAATAACCGGCATCAACAATCAGCCTTGACAATGTGGACATTCTACCAATATTGCCCCCAAGGAATGGCCATATAGAGCCAAACATATAATGGGCCCACGACCTCACACAAAAGCTTAATATATGACACATTGGGCATTACTTAAGGGCCACATATACACAATAGGTGAGCTCTGCTCATGGGCCTCAAATACATGACATGTGGGCCCTGCACATGGGTCTCAAATACATCAAATAGGTCATACATCATGGGCCTAATATACATCACAATGGACTTTGCCCATGGGCCACGAATATATCACAATGGGCCTTAAATACATCACAATGGTCCTTGCCCATAGGCCCCAAATATATCACAATGGGCCTAAACTACAGGTTGCATATACATCATATAGGTCTCGACAAGCAGCCTTGGCAATCGAAATCGGCCTCGATACTCGGCCTCGACAATTGAAATTGGCCTCGATAATTGGTACCGATAATCAACATCGATAATCAACACCGACAGTCCGCATATAACAAGGCGGGGTCCATAGATGAATAGCTGATCAACCATAATATAAGATCAGCCTATGACCGTGGTTATATCAAATCTGATGGCATGAAGCCATCCGTCTATGGCGAATAGGGCCCACTAATTTGGGTTAACCCACTTAGAGAATGGTGCAAATGGGCCTAATAAAGCCTACGGGAAGGTTACAATAAGGACATCTAACCATCATTGTACATTAATGTGGACATCTAATCAACATTGCTCCCAAGGCACAACCTGCCATAAACATCATTACACAAACCATGGAGGAATCACACATTACAATAGACCTTAAGTACATCCCGTTAGGCCTTAAATATATTAAATGGACCATATCACATAGGCTCTACATTCATCAAGTGGGCCACATCAATGGGCCACACCAATTGGGCCTTATGTATATTGTAATGGGCCATAACCCATGGGCCTTAGAATATATCAAAATGGGCCTAATCACATGGGCCTTACATTCATATCAAGGTGGGCCTCAACAATGACCCTAAATAAATTAAGATGAGCCTCATAATCATACTAAGGTGGGCCTCAATAATTGGCCTTTATGCATCATAATGGGCCTCAATCTATGGGCCTTAATTCATCAAAATGGGCCTTAACCCATAGGCTCCAAATACATCACAATAGGCCTTAACCCAAATACATCACAATGGGCCTTAACCCATGGGTCATAAACATATCAAAGATGGGCCATAAACATATCAAAGGTGGGCGTCACAGATGGGCCATAAACATATCAAAAATGGGCCTCATAAGGCATCCCATGATTGGGCAAAAATAGATGGACAGTGGGTCCAACACATACATTATGGTGGGCTTGCCTAAGGCGGTCCATGATTGGGGCACAAAAGTAGGGTTGGGTCCACATGAACTTTGGATTTGACTCAGTCTTTAGCTCATGCCATCAAATGAGCTTCTAAAGGGGCTGGATGGCTTGGATGCATCACATGCATCATAGTGGGGGTCTACATGAAGGCTCATCATCAAGTATATATTATATATAACATAATATATAATCTACATATAATATATATAATATATACAATATTATCTATAATATAATAAAATATTATATAATATATATATATATATATATACATACACACACACACAAAAATACACTGCGCACACACACACACACCGTCCCACACGTAGGGGTGGGTCCCACCGTCCACTGTGGACAGTGTAGATAGAACACATAAATCAGGGAGGAGTTTCACCGTCCACGGTCAGTGGACGGTGGGAATGAAACACATACATTCCTGTGGGTCCCACGTGGGGCCCACCATAATATTTATTTTCCATCCAAGCCGTTGATAAGGTTGCACGGACCTAAATGAAGGGTAAAAAAAAAATCATATTAATCTAAAACTTCTGTTAACCCAAAAAATGGGTTTCAATGGTAACCATTCAATCACTCTATTTCCCATGATGTGGGTCACCTGAGTCTTGGATGAGCCTGATTTTTTTGGAGAGTGGCCCACTGGCCTAAGGGCCCACCATATGAACGCATTGGATGACAAATAAACATTAAGGTGGGGCCCACGGCTGGAGCCGTGGGTCGCTGAAAGGGGCCTAGCTATATGCCCTAGAGGGGGGGAGAATACGGCAATGCAAATAAAACTAAAACAGCGAAATAATAAAATAAATAAATCACAATGCTAAATTGAAATTAATCTCAATAGCCTAAATTAAAGAGAATGATACTATATCAGTTATAAGGACAACTTTACACCAAAAACCAAAGGTTTAAGGTAGGACAACCTTATTTCTAGAACGTCCTTTGTATCACAAACCAATGAGGAATAAAAAGCAAGGAAAATAACTTGCAGAAATAAATCCTATGTTATTACAACATTCCCCACACTTGCTTGGAATAAAAAGATTACAACATTCATCCACGAATACAATCTACAAAACTGAATGAATAAAGGAATGAAAGAATAAAGCACATCCACAACACAACGATATATAGTGGTTCGCCTGTGTGTACACCAACTGTTATCCAATAGCCACACAGAATGCTACTCCACTCCTAATATCCTCACACAGGAGATATTAGCATGCACTATCAAAATAGGTTTCACAGGTTCACCTAAAACCTTCACAATTGTGTCTTTGATCTCGGGCTTACACAATCCAAAAACCCACACAATCTGAGTTTTCTAGCTCTCCTCAGATAACCAATAGAATGAGATTTTTCTAGAAAATCTCAAACAAAACCAAAGAAAGTAAATTACACAAATGTAAAATACCTAAATCTCCTTTTAAAGTAGTGCGGTAGAACCAATCGGAGTAGAAGTTTGATTCAACGTTCAAAGTCCAATACTCACTTTAAGAAAGGTTCTAAGTCTAATTAATTTTAAATCAAAAAGGCTAGTTCTATTTGATTTTGAATCTAAGAAGAAGGAATATCAGAAATTTCCCTTTTCAAATAAGATTGGAATGTAGATCAAAATCAAATAATAAACAAGCTAGCAAAAGGAATATTAAATGAGCACAAAGTAGCTTAAAACAAACAAAAACTTATCTCAGAGTATAGCCTAAAGATTGCTTGAATAGAATTGAATTGAATTGCTAAAACTCTGAAGTTCGTGCTCTATTTATAGCCTAAAAAATCTCATGTACGACTGGTCTTAGGATCCTAAGACTGGTTGTAGCTTCAAAGATTTTTAAAGATTTTCACGGGATAAGGATTTGCTGTTCCATGACCGGTCCTGGGTAGCCTACGACCGGTCGTGGGCCACCTACGACCAGTCGTAGGACCCCCAGTTTAGTTGTTGGAGTTTGAGTTGTAGAGCTAAGACTGGTCGAAAGACGGGTAGTACAGCTCGCAGGCCTGGTCGTAGGACAACTAGAAAGATCCAAAAATCTTCAATAACCTAGGACTGGTCCTGAAAAACTTAAAACTGGTCTTAGCAGAGCTAGGAATAGTCTTGAAGTCCCTAGGACTGGTCTTAGAATGGCCCAAACAAGCATATTAAAATATACAAATTATGTATCCAGAATGACCTACAGTAAAGGCCATCCTAAGGTCAATCTAAGGTCAAACAAACCTTAAAAGTGAGATGGACATTGATAGTCTGTACACTCAGATGAACCTTAAGAGAAGCTTGAGAATTTATGAATCTTATTGTAGGCCTTCTTGAGCTTGATCTTGACTTGACAAAGTCTTCAACTATACTTGAACTTGGTTGTATCTTGAGCATGCATAGTTGAAAACTTATATTCTTGAATTCTTCATCCATGACTTGAAACTTTCTTCATTTAAGTTCTTGTGTTGAAATGCGATGTCTTGAAGTAAAGAATAGTCTCAAACATGAAACACAAGATATACAAGACATAAATATAGGTTTTGGCACCAGAAAATTTGATAACCAAAGGGATATGAAATCATAGCACTTACAATCTCCCCCTTTGTCAAATTTGTGACAAAACACAGCATAAAAAATAAGAGCAACATTTGCCAAAAAAATCATGAACCATAAAAGCAAGCACAGACTACTCCACTCCCCCTGAGTAATACAAGTACTGCTCATATAAACAGTAATCAACATGTAAACATCAAGACTCAATATTCTCAATCCACATATCCTTCTCAATCAATCAATCCAAACACATTACTCCCCCTTTCCATACTACTCCCTTTTACCTTACTACTCACCCTTTTTGTCACAAAATGACAAGGGAAATCCACAAAAGGAAAGAGAACAACAACATAGAGAGTAAGAATAAGCAAATAATGAGAAAGAATTATGAAAGGACATAGCATATTTCAAAATATAAACCAGAAGCATCAAGCCATTATTAATCCACAATACAATATCCTAAAAGACAATACAATATCCTAAATAAAAGATAATGTTATACAATCCAGAAGATAATTCGCCTAATCAGATCCAGAGGAGGGAGTAGGGATAGTCGGATCAATCTAGTGTAAGCCCCTATTGATGCGACGAAGATATTTTTGCATGTACTTAAATTGCATATCGTGGGCTATACTCATGTTATCAACCTTTTCCTCCAATGCATGAAGGCGTGCATCATAACCAGATGGATCGTAATCAGGATCATTTGGCGAATCAGATTCTATCTCATCAAATATCTCATCTATATTAACATCTTGTTTAGGAAGATCGCCCGCTTCCCCTTCATTTCCGGCTTCACCACCATCACCACCAACACCACCTTCATCAATTTGGCCAGGAAGCAAATCCAACTTCATCTTATTAAGATTGGAATTATTGAAAATAAGATGATGAATTGGTGCCTCATTAATAGATTTATCAACAAGCATGTGAGTGGCTAAAACAGTCATAAGATAACCAAACAAAATATCACTATGACCCGGATGGAGACAAAACTGTATAATAAAATGACAGATCAAAGAAGGAAGGCAGACCATAGTACCAGAAGCAATAGAATGCAACACACGAACCATGAAGGAAGTCAACTCTGTTTTATTACCGGACCGAGGATACACATTTGAAATAAAAAAATGATGTAACACTCTATATATAGGTAACAGATACTTTGAAGGGAGCGCATTCCCTTTGTGTGTCCATTGCGCATCAATTTTACATAAATCTCTTGTCAACATGCATTTTTCCAATTTAGATGGTTTGTCGTATAGAGTATGAATCGGTATACCTTCATCATTAATGGGTATATCCATAATACCCGATATCAAATGACTGTCTACTTTAAATTTCCCTTCTCAAGTATCAATTGAAAAAGTTAAATTATTAAGATAAAATTTTGAAATGCATGCAACCATTGATTGGGCAATAGACTGGTATGCAGGCCCACCCCAAAGTAAAATGTTAATCCAGCCAACAGATTCAAGGAGATGGACAATACCATATGGAGCAATGTGATTGAGATCAAAGTATGCTCAACGATAACATTACGGACACACAAATCCCGTACATCTTGAGAATCATCTTCGGGTGACAGAAGTTGTCATTTTGTTATCGATGTAGATCTAGATGAGGATGGACCATGGGATATTTTCTTCTTCCCTCTAGCATCCATATTCAAAAAGATATACAAAGAGTAAGAGAAATGCACAAATGAAAGGATGGGTTTTCTCTAGATCAGAAAATTGAGAAGAAACCCTTGAAAAACCCAACAAGAGATCAAATCTAGCTAGACAATAATCAAATCAAAGTATAGAGAGCATGAATCTTCAAGAAAAATAAAGAAATAGGACTAACCTTGAAGAAATACAAGAAATCCTATGACTGGTCGAGCCACGACTCGTCGTAGGTAGGAGTGGAAATGAAGAAGAAGGAGATTTCTCCAAAATATATCATATTCACAAGCTCCACGACCGGTCGAGTGTGGTTCATGACCGGTCGTAACACAACTGGTTGTGTACATCCACGACCGGTCGAATATCAACCAAAAAAAAATACATTTTCAAAAAAAATTAAAATTTAACCATAAAAAATACTAAATATAATACACTATGATACATGCTAGTAAGAATACTCAATGTAAAATACACATACCAAGATCAAATTTCAATTTATTAAACCTGCTTTTGTCGACCAGTTTAGTAAATATATCAGCAAGTTGATTTTCAGTTGATATATATTCCAAGGAAATAACTTTTTCTTCAACCAACTCACGAATGTAATGATAACTAATGTCAATGTGCTTAGTACGTGAATGCTGGATTGGATTTTTGAAAATATTTATAGCACTGAAATTATCACAATGTAAGATCATTGAATCTTGATTAATTCCATAATCGCTTAGCATGCGTTTCATCCAAACTAGTTGAGTACATGCATATCCTGCTGCAATATACTCAGCCTCAATAGTGGAGAGCGATATAGAGCTTTGCTTCTTGCTGAACCAAGAAACTAAGAAATTTCCAATGTAAAAACAACCACCACTAGTTGATTTTCTATCATCGATATTATCAGCCCAATCAGCATCTGAGTACCCAGCTAATTAAACACTAGTATCAAAAGGATACCAAAGACCCAGATTCATAGTACTTGCGACATATCTAATAATCTGTTTAACAACAGTAAGATGTGATTCCTTAGGATTAGATTGATATCTCGCATAAATACCAACACTAAATGCGATATCAGGCCTACTAGCAGTTAGATACAACAAACTACCAATCATACTACGATATAGTTTAGGATCTATATCTTTACCTGTAGAGTCTTTTATGAGTCTTAACGTTGTACTCATAGGAGTATCAAAGTTCTTACCATTCTCAAATCCAAATCTTTTAACCAAGTTTGAAGCATATTTGGTCTGAAAAATGAAAATTCCATCAGGTTATTGTTTTACTTACAACCCTAAGAAATAGTTTAGTTCGCCAACCATGCTCATTTCGAACCTTGATTTCATTAACTCTGCAAACTCAATAGACATGTTAGTACAAGTTGATCCATAAATAATATCATCAACATAAATTTGAACCATCAACATATCATTGTTATGCTTCTTAATAAAGAGCGTCTTATCGACACTTCCTACTAGAAAGCTATGACTAAGTAAGAATTTAGTCAATTTCTCATACCATGTCCTGGGCGCTTGTTTTAGACCATAGAGAGCCTTTTTGAGACGAAATACATGGTCAGATAACTTGGGGTCTTCAAACCCTGATGGTTGTTCAACATACACTTTTTCATGTAAATCGCCATTCAAGAAGGCACTCTTTATATCCATCTGATAAATTTTAAATTTTTTAAAACATGCGATGGAAATAAAAAGTCTAATTGATTCAAGGTGAGAGACTGGAGCAAAGGTTTCATCGTAATCGATGCCTTCAATCTGAGTGTACCCTTATACAACCAGTCTAGCCTTGTTTCGTATTATATTTCCAAGCTCATCAGACTTATTTTTAAAGATCCATTTTGTTCCAATAATGTGTTTATCTTTAGGTCTAGGAACAAGATACGAGACATCATTACGAACAAATTGATTAAGTTCATCCTGCATAGCAACTATCCAATTTTCATCAGAAAGTGCTTCTTTCACGTTGACCGGTTCTATTTGGGATGTAAAACAAACATAATTACATATGTTCTCAAGTTGTTTGTGAGTACGAACTCCAGTGAGAGGGTTTCTAAGTATTTGATTGGTTGGATGATCTTTGACAGTCCTTGGTTCAGATTCTTTTTGATTTGATGAGGTATCTTGTTTGTCGATAATAAGAGCTTTATCATCATCTAAACTCGGAGCTGGTGTATTCAAATGATCATCAATGACCACATTGATGGACTCTTGAATCACACCAGTTCTCTTATTTAGAACCCTATAAGCTTGACTGTTCAAAGAATAACGAAGAAAAATACCTTCATCACTCTTTGTATTAAACTTTCCCAAATTTTCACGATCACGTAAAATATAACACTTGCTGCCAAAATCCCGAAAGTATTTGACAGTAGGTTTCTTTTCAAACCATAATTCATAAGCAGTCTTATTATCATATTTACTTATATAAACCCGATTAATAATATAACATGCGGTATTAACTGCTTCAGCCCAAAGATTTCTAGAGAGCTTCATGCTATTCAACATAACATTAGCCATATCCTGAAGCACTCTATTTTTTCTTTCAACTATACCATTTTTTTTGGGTGTTTTGGGCGCAGAGAATTCATGTGACGCAGAGAATTCATGCGATATTCCTTGATCGCTACAAAATTTCTCAAAACTACTGTTTTTGAATTCGGATCCATGATCACTGCGGATCTTACTAACATGAGAACCTTTCTCATTTTGGATTCATTTAATGACCTTTTTCACTTCATCCAGGGTTTCAGTTTTATTTTTCAAGAAAGATACCCAAGTGAATCTGGTATAGTCATCTACGATAACCAAGATGTATTTTTTGCCTCCTTGACTCTCCGATTTGGTTAGTCCAATAAGATCCATATGGAGAAGCTCGAGTGGTCTAGATGTGGTATTAGAGTTCACTTTCTTGTGAAAGCTCCTAGTCTGTTTGCCCAACTGGCATTCACCACATATTTTGTCTATTCTTTGCAATTTGGGTAGACCTCTAATTAGTTCTCTTTTGTTCAAACTAAATAAGTTCCGATAGTGTACTTGTCCAAGGCGTTTATGCCATAATTCAGTCTCATCGGTATGAACCATGTAACACGATTGAGTAGATGAGCTTGCATCACTAACGATGTAGCAGTTTTCAGAAGTTCTGCGACTAGTTAATATAACAGAACCCTTTTTCTTAAGTATCTCACAACCTTGATTAGAAAACTTTACACTATGATTGTTATCACATATCTGAGAAATGCTTAGTAGGTTGTGTTTCAAGCCCTCAACATATAAAACATTCTTAAATAAGGTAAGGTTATAAAGCTAAACCGTACCTTGGCCAATAATCTTGCAATTGCTTCCATCACCAAATGTGACCGACCCGTCAGTCATATCTTTTAGATAGGTGAATAAAGCCTTGTCGCCTGTCATATGCCTAGGGTAACCACTATCTAGGTACCACTTTGAATGGATTGTAGCTTTGAAAGCAGTGTGGGCAACCAAGCAGGCAACTTTAGGAACCCATTTCAGAACTGTTTTGGGTTTAGGAGTATAGATGGTCTTTTTTTATCTATTGTTATAGGAGAGACCTACAGAGTTAGACTTTAATAGCTCCTTGAGGAGATCAATTATTTTTTCAGCCAATGGATTTTGGTTTTAAAAATTAAAGTTGACATGGCTACCTGTAGGTTTTTGAAAAGTCCTTGATTAAAGTATTCTTTTCTTTTGAGATTGAAGACTCTCCTTTTACAAATTTAAGAGCAATGTTCTTTTGTTTAGGAGATGTATTCTTATCATAGCCCAACCCGGATCGATTGCCACATTTTCTTGATCTGGACAATAATTTTTTCAATTTAGGATCACCTTGGGCATATCTCCATGTGTCTTTCAAACTCAGAAGAGAAGCTACCTCATTTTTGAGTTTCTCATTTTTGGATCTCAAATCTTCAATTTTTGAGGTTTGGAAATCTAAATCACATTTGGTTTTTTCAAAAGAATAGGAAATATGAGACTATTCTAAAACAAGAGACTCATAATCTTCCTTAAGCTTAGAAAATTTTTCTTTTTGTAATTTAAGCTTGACGGCAATTTTACAACTCTCTTTATAAAGGGCATTATAAGCATCCTGAAGATCATCTTCATTATCGCAATCACTATTCAGATTTTCTTCACTAGATATATCATCATTATCTGAAAAGGTGATCTCGGCTAGAGTCATAAAGGCTTTAACATCATCGCCCGACTCAGTTTCAGAATCTTCTGATTTAGAAGAGGATTCAGAATCAGACGATTCATCCCAAGTAGCCATCATGCTTTTCCTTTTTATTTTGTCCTTTTTAGGACATTTGTTGGCTAAGTGCCTAAACTCTTGACAGTTGTAACATTGACTATCTTTTAAAGATTTTCGAGCTCTAGGTTTAGATCGTCTCTTATCATTTGATTTTTAAAAATCAACTTTTTTCTTTCTTTTGAAAATTTTGTAAAACTTTTTTTGCTAAAAGCGCCATATCATCTTCGGAATTTTCTAAATCCGAAGTGCTCTCTTGTGAAACATTTTTAGATGATTTGAGAGTAATAGATGATAAGCTATCAAAATTTGACATCTTAATATAGCTTAGATTATTAGCTCAGGAAATAAATCCAATAAATAAACAATAAGCACGAGTTATTTGGCTCTGATACCACTTGAAAGGGGCCTAGCTATATGCCCTAGAGGGGGGGTGAATAGGGCAATGCCAAATAAAACTAAAACAGCGGAATAATAAAAGAAATAAAACACAATGCTGAATTGAAAGTAATCTCAATAGCCCAAATTAAAGAGAATGATACTATATCAGTTCTAAAGACAACCTTACACTAAAAACCAAAGGTTTAAGGTAGGACAACCTTATTTCTAGAACATCATTTGTATCACAAACCAATGAGGAATAAAAAGCAAGGCAAATAACCTCCAGAAATAAATCCTAAGTTATTACAACATTCCCCACACTTGCTTGGAATAAAAAGATTACAACATTTATCCACGAATACAATCCACAAAATTGAATGAATAAAGGAATGAAAGAATAAAGCACATCCACAACACAATGATATATAGTGGTTCGCCTGTATGTACACCAACTGTTATCCAACAGCCACACAGAATGCTACTCCACTCCTAATATCCTCACACAGGGGATATTAGCATGCACTATCAAAATAGGTTTCACAGGTTCACCTAAAACCTTCACAATTATGTCTTTGATCTTGGGCTTACACAATCCAAAAACCCACACAATCTGAGTTTTCTGGCTCTCCTCAGATAACCAATAGAATGAGATTTTTCTGGAAAATCTCAAACAAAACTAAAGAAAGTAAATTAAACAAATGTAAAATACCTGAATCTCCTTTTGAAGTAGCCCGGTAGAACCAATCGGAGTAGAAGTTCGATTCAACATTTAAAGTCCAATACTCACTTTAAGAAAGGTTCTAAGTCTAATTGATTTTAAATCAAAAGGGCTAGTTCTATTTGATTTTGAATCTAAGAAGAAGGAATATCAGAAATTTCCCTTTTCAAATAAGATTGGAATATAGATCAAAATCACATAATAAACAAGCTAGCAAAAGGAATATTAAATGAGCACAAAGTAGCTTAAAACAAACACAAACTTATCTCAGAGTATAGCCTAAAGATTGCTTGAATAGAATTGAATCGAATTGCTAAAACTCTGAAGTTCGTGCTCTATTTATAGCCTAAAAAATCCCATCTACGACTAGTCTTAGGATCCTAGGACTGGTCGTAGCTTCAAAGATTTTCAAAGATTTCCGCGGGATAAGGATTTGCTGTTCCACGACCGGTCCTGGGTAGCCTACGACCGGTCGTGGGCCACCTACGACTGGTTGTGGGTCACCTACGACCAGTCGTAGGACCCTCAGTTTAGTTGCTAGCGTTTGAGTCGTAGGGCTAAGACTGGTCGAAGGACGAGTTGTACAACTCACAGGACTGGTCGTGGGATATCCAGGACTGGTCATAGGACAACCAAAAAGATCCGAAAATCTTCAACAACCTAGGACTGGTCATGAAAAACTTAAGACTAGTCATAGTAGAGCTAGGACTGGTCTTGAAGTCCCTAGGACTGGTCTTAGAACAGCCCGAACAAGCATATTAAAATATACAAATTATGTATCCATAATGACCTACAGTAAAGCCCATCCTAAGGTCAATCTAAGGTCAAACAAACCTTAAAAGTGAGATGGACATTGATAGTCTGTACAATCAGATGACCCATAAGAGAAGCTTGAGAATTTACAAATCTTGTTGTAGGCCTTCTTGAGCTTGATCTTGACTTGACAAAGTCTTCTACTATACTTGAACTTGATTGTATCTTGAGCATGCATACTTGAAAACTTCTATTCTTGAATTCTTCATCCGTGACTTGAAACTTTCTTCATTTAAGCTCTTGTCTTGAAATGCGATGTCTTGAAGTAAAGAATAGTCTCAAACATGAAACACAAGATATACAAGACATAGATATAGGTTTTGGCACCATAAAAATTGACAACCAAAGGGATATGAAATCATAGCACTTACAGTCCCGGCCTCACGCCCGCCGTCCGAGTGTAGGCACTGCCTGCACCTTTGGCAGCAGTAGCGTCTGCTGCTTCTTTTATTATTATTTTTTTAAAAAAAGAGGTTTTTACATAGTTTTTCCTGTGTAGGGCCTGCTTCAAAAGAATCCACTCCAGCCATTGGATTCCACAACCCATAACAAATCTATCAAGACCAATATTGGGCCTCTTTCAGTGTGTAAAAAAAATCTGGATAGATTTCAACAGTAATGACACTGTTTCAACACTATGGCCCACTAGATACTTCGATCAACCTCATTTTTCGGCTCAACGTCTATAATGAGTTGGTAAATGGGATAGATGGCATGGATTGAATACATACACCAAGGTGGGGCCTACACAAGTAGCTCACCCAAATAGCCTTGAACCAAGGCTAATATTTTTGTTTTCCACACAACATCTAGCATCCAGGGATGCTGGACGGTTGCCTTTCAAGTGGGCTGCCCACGTGGGCCACCAAATGATGGATGGGGATGGACACAACACTTATAAAGTGGGTCCCACCTATAGATGACTTGGATAAAACACATGCATTATGGTGGGGTCCATCTAGGTGGGCCACATAGCCGCAACATCACATAAAAAAACATGAAAATGATAGGAAGAGAGAGAGAAAGGAAGAGAGTGGGACACGTGTGATTGAGGGCTCTGCCACTATGAGCCCTCCCTTGCATTCAATCATACATCATGTGGATCCCATTACACATGGATCCATCGAAATTGAAACTCAATGGTGGAGATCCTTTCCCCACCAATATGGACAGTCTAGATGGCCTATTTAATGCAAGGAAATAAATATCATGATGGGGTCCATGGAGGATGGCCCAATCATGGAATGATCATGATGATCAAGGTGGGCCATCGGCCACACTTAGGGTCCAAAGTGAGATCCATACCGTCAATCGGTATGCCTCAATTGGCCCATCATCAAAATATGAAAAAAATTATCTTAATAAACACCCACCTATTGATCTTCTCAGTCTGTTGGAAAGCCTATCTCCTTTTGCTTCTCTTTGATGGTGGAAGATGAAAAATGGATGACTAGGATGGAGGTTTTTGGGAAGGGAAAGGTGGACCACACAACTAACATTTTTCTCTTGAAAAGGGCATGGATGTGTGGGCTCTCTCCTTGCTTGGAAATGGTGTGAGAAAAGAGGGAGAGAGAGAGAGTTGTAAGGAGAGAGGGATGGGTGATGGATGAGAGTGATGGGTGAGGTGATGGTGTACTTTGACAAGTATGGGTGTGTAAGAGAGAGGGTGAGAGAGAGTTGACTTAGTGGTTGCTTGGGGATGGGGTGAAAGGTGATGTGTACTTGACATGAGGTGATTGATGGATTGATTGATTGATGGATTGATGGGATATGTTGTAGAGATTCTCTTGAGATTTACTATGCGCGGTGTTTTTTCTCAAATTGAACGCGGGTCTACATCTCCTCATCTGGGTATCGGATCGGTGCGCGATTCACGGCGTTGGAACCGATTCAAATTTACAAGATATGACTTAGGTTCACGCACAAACATTGATTATAAGTCACAGGTTATCAGAATTTGACGGGAAGGATCGCAGAAATTGATTGAACAATACGGACTAGGATACAAGCCTTACAGCACTCCCCACCTAATAAAAATTTCATCCTCGAAATTTAAACCACAATATAAACAATACAGAGCTTACCAAGGGAGGGAAACCACACCACTATATATATAATCTGAACACAACATACCAACATAATCAAACGTCTAAGAGATGGAGATAACGCCCTCTAATCTCGAGCTCCAACTCCCAAGATGCCTTGTTCATGAACAATCTAGGAAGATGATATAGGGGCCAAGTCACACGAATCGTCGATGACTCCTCCTCATGTCTAAGGATCCTGCTGCTGCTGTAGCTGATGGGGTCCCGGCAGCAGATACTGTTGTCACTGCTGCTGCTGCTGAGGACAGGGACACTCGCTCTTACGATGCCCTATCCCACTGCACCCAAAGCAAGAACCAGAGAATGGTCTAGGTGGCGGGGGCTACCGAGGGTGGGGGCACTCCGAGAAGCAGTGCCCCGCCTCATCACATTTGAAGAACACGCTTGAGGACTGACGTTTAGGTGGAGCAAATGCTCAGAAGGATAGACGGTTCCTATGCCTCTGTGGTCATCGACATCGCTGTAGCTGGGAGCTACCGGAGGAGGCCTTCCTCTTCTGGTCTCCTCTCTAAAGAATGGAAGTCATTTCTTGCAACATCTATTGTAGTTGGTCCACACTTACGGACACGATCGGTGCTACGCTAGACTGAGATGGGGGTGCAGAAATCTTAGGTGAGGAAACAGAATCTTAGACGAGGAAATGGAAGTCGCTCGGGTCACTCTCTTAGGTGTCATGTCCTATAGGAAGGAATAAGGGCCTATCATCCTTAGGCACTCACGAATGTACACATGTTAGGGAGCTATATCAGGAAGTTTCTATTAAGGTCGCACGAACCTAAATGAAGGGTAAAAATAAATTTCATATTAATCTAAAACTTCTGTTAACCCAAAAATGGGTTTCAATGGTAACCATTCAATAACACTATTCCCATGATGTGTGCCACCTGAGTCTTGGATGAGCCTGATTTTTTTGGAGGGTGACCCACTGCCCTGAGGGCCCACCATATGAATGGATTGGATGATAAATAAACATCAAGGTGGGGCCCATGGCTGGAGCAGTGGGTCATTGCCTCATGCCCGCCGTCCGAGTGCAGGCGCTGCCTGTACCTCTGGCAGCAGTAGCGACGGCTGCTTCTTTTATATATATATATTTTTTTAAAAGTGGTTTTTTAACAGTTTTTCCTGTGTACGGCCCGGTTCAAGAGAATCCACTCCATCCATTGGATTCCACAGCCCATAACAAATCTATCGAGACCAATATTAGGCCTCTTTCAGTGTGTAAAAAAAATCTGGATAGATTTCAATGGTAATGACACTGTTTTCAACACTATGGCCCACTAGATACTCCGATCAATCTCATTTTTTGGTTTAACGTCTAAAATAAGTTGGTAAATGGGATAGATGGCGTGGATTGAATACATACATCAAGGTGGGGCCTACACAAGTATCTCACCCAAATAGCCTTGAACCAAGGCAAATATTTTTATTTTCCACACAACGTCCAACGTCCAAGGACACTAAATGGTTGCCTTTCAAGTGGGCTGCCCACGTGGGCCACCAAATGATGGATGGGGGTGGACACAACACTTATAAAGTGGGTCCCACCTATAGATGACTTGGATAAAACACATGCCTTATGGTGGGGTCTATCCGGGTGGGCCACATGGCCACAACATCACATAAAAAAATATGAAAATGATAGGAAGAGAGAGAGAAAGGTAGAGAGTGGGACACGTGTGATGGAGGGCTCCGCCACTATGAGCCCTCCCTTGCATTCAATCATACATCAAGTGAGTCTCATTACACATGGATCCATCAAAATTGAAAATCAACGGTGGAGATCCTTTCCCTACCAATATGGATGGTCTAGATGACCTATTTAATGCAAAGAAATAAACATTATGATGGGGTTCATGGAGGATGGACCCATCATAGAATGATCATGAGGATCAAGGTGGGCCATCGACCACACCTAGGGTCCAAAGTGAGATCCATACCGTCAATCGGTATGCCTCAATTGGTCCATCATCAAAATATGAAAAAAATTAGCTTAATAAACACCCACCTATTGATCTTCTCAGTCTGTCAGAAAGCTTATCTCCTTGTGCTTCTCTTTGATGGTGGAAGATGAAAAATGGATGACTAGGATGGAGGTTTTTGGGAAGGGAAAGGTGGACCACACAACTAACATTTTTCTCTTGAAAAGGGCATGGACGTGTGAGCTCTCTCCTTGCTTGGAAATGGTGTGAGAAAAGAGGGAGAGAGAGAGAGTTGTAAGGAGAGAGGGATGGGTGATGGATGTGAGTGATGGGTGAGGTGATGGTATACTTTGACAAGTATGGGTGTGTAAGAGAGAGGGTGAGAGAGAGTTGACTTGGTGGTTGCTTGGGGATGAGGTGAAAGGTGTGTGTACTTGACATGAGGTGATTGATGGATTGATGGGATATGTTGTAGAGATGCTCTTGGAATTTGCTACGAGCGGTATTTTTTCTCAAATTGAACGCGGGTATACATCTCCTCGTCTGGGTATCGATCGATGCATGAGTCGCGGCGTTGGAACCGCAGCTATTGTGCTGTCGTAATGGTACAAGTCTCGGATTTAGCCGATTCAAAATTATAGGATATGACTTAGGCTCATGCGCTAACGTTGATTATAGGTCGCAGGTTGCCGGAATTTGATGGGAATGATCGCGGGAGTTGATTGAATAGTACGGACTAGGATACGGGCCTTATAAGTACGAACACCAATGAGAGGGTTTCCAAGAATTTGAGTAGTTGGATAATCTTTAACAGTCCTTAGTTCAGAATCAGTTTTATTAGATGAAGTATCAGGTTTATCAACTACAAGAACTTCATCATTATCTGAACTTGAGACTGATGTGTTTAAGTGATCATCAATGACCACATTGATAGACTCTTGAATTACACCGGTCCTTTTGTTTAGAACCCTATATGCACGTCTATTTAAAGAATACTCTGGAAAAATCCCTTCATCACGTTTCATATCAAATTTTCCCAGATTTTCACGATATCGTAAAATATAGCACTTACTGCCAAAAACTCAAAAGTATTTGACAGTATGCTTTTTGTCGAAAACATTTCTTAAGCCGTTTTATTATTACCTTTACTAATGTAAACTTGGTTAATAATATAGCAAGCTGTATTGACTGCTTCAGCCCAAAGATTCTTAGAGAGCTTCATGTTATTCAACATGACATTAGCCATTTCTTGTAGCACTCTATTTTTCCTTTTCACTATTCCATTTTGTTGTGGAGTTTTGGTTACCAAGAATTCATGTAATATTTCTTAGTCACTACAGAACTTCTCAAAACTGCTATTCTCAAACTCAGATCCATGATTACTATGAATATTACTGATTTGAGAACCTTTTTTAATTTAAATCCTTTTGAGAACTTTTCTTACTTCTTCAAGGGTTTCAGATTTGTCCCTTAAGAAGACTACCCATGTATGTCTGGTGAAGTCATCTACTATTACCAAGATATACCTTTTACCACGTCGACTCTCCATTCTGGTAGGTCCTATTAGATCCATGTGGAACAGTTCGAGTGGTCTTGATGTGGTATTAGAATTCACCCTTTTTTTTGTGAGTTCCTAGTTTGTTTGCCAAACTGGCATTCACCACATATCTTATCTAATTTTTGAAGTTTGGGTAGACCTCTTATAAGTTCCTTTTTGCTCAATCTAAATAAGTTTCAGTAGTGTACATGTCCAAGACGTTTGTGCCATAATTTAGTCTCGTCTGTATGAACCATATAACATGTTTGATTAAATGAGATGGATTCGCTAACAATATAGCAGTTTTCAGACGTTCTACGTCTAGTTAGTATTACAGAACCCTTGTTGTTTAGAATCTCACAGCTTTGATTAGAAAACTGAACACTATGGTTATTATCGCATATTTGAGATATGCTTAGCAAATTATGTTTTAGTCATTCAACATATAAGACATTCTTAAATAACGGAAGATTATAGAGTTGAACTATACCTTGGCCCATAATTTTACAATTACTGACATCACCAAATGTGACTGAACCATCAGTCATATCTTTTAGATCGGTGAATAAATTCTTGTCGCCTGTCATATGCCTGGAGCATCCACTATCTAAGTACCACTTTGAATGGCTTATAGCTTTGAAAGCAGTGTGGGCAACCAATCAAGTGACCTTTGGAATCCATTAAATAACCATTTTGGGTTTAGGTGGATAGTTGGTCTTCTTTTGATTATAAGAATTATAAGTATGACCTATTGAGTTAGACTTTAAAAGCTCCATAAGTAAATCAACTATCTTTTCAACCAAAGGATTTTAGTTATGCTTCCTATAGTTGAAATAATTTTCTTTAGGTTTTTGAACAGACTTAGGGTCTTTAAAAAACACTTGTCCTTTCCCTTTTGAGTTTAAGGTTTCTCCTTTTACAAACTTAAGAGGTGTTCTTTTCAGCTTAGGAGAAACATTCTTATGATAATCCAGACCGGATCGATTGCCACATTTTCTCGATCCAGATAAGAGTTTTTCTAATTTAGAATCACCTTAGGCATATTTCTAAGTTTCCTTTAAACTCAAGAGAAAAGAGACTTCATGTTTTAATTGGTCATTTTCAGATTTAAGATTTTTAACTTGGGCAGTCTTAAAATCCAAATCGCATTTTGTCTTTTCAAAACAGTCTAAAATATGGGACTTTTCTAAAATAAGAGATTCATAAATTTCTTTGAGTTTAGAAAATTTCTCTTTTTGAAGTTTCAGTTTTACTGAATTTTACAACTCTCCTTGTATAGGGCATTATAGGCATCTTGAAGATCATCTTCATTTTCACATTCACTATTCAGATTTTCTTCACTTGTTGAATCATTGTCTGAAAATGTGAGTTTGGTTAGAGTCATAAGGGCTTTCACTTCATTTCCCTACTCAATTTCAGAATCTTCAGATTTAGAAGAAGTTTCAAAATCAGAGGATTCATCCCACATAGCCAACATACCCTTCTTCTTGGGTTTGTCTTTTTTAGGACACTTGTTAGCTAAATGCCCATATTCTTGGCAGTTGTAACATTGACTATCTTCAAAGATTTTCAAGTTTTAAATTTAGATTTTGATCTTTTCTTGTCATTTCCTTTTTGAAAATCAACTCTCTTTTTACTTTTGAAGATTTATAAAACTTTTTTGCTAAAAGAGCCATATCATCTTCAGAGTTATCTACATCAGAATTTTCTTGAAAATTGTTTTTAGAAGTTTTAAGAGTAATTGATTTTCCTTTTGGAGCTTTAAAAGATAACTCGTAGGTTTGTAAAGAACCAATGAATTCCTCAACCCTTATATTATCCGTATCACATAGTTCCTGGATCGCAGTTACTTCAGAGTTGAACCATTCAGGAAGTGAGCGTAGTATTTTTACAAACACTTTACTTTCTGGGATTCTATCACCAAGACCCCACATAGAGTTTACAATGTCATTTAATTGTGTATAAAAGTCCATAAATGTTTCATTTTCCTCTATATAAATTTCTTTAAATTTGGTTGTAAGGAGTTGGACTTTCGATTTCTTGACAATTGACGTACCCTCGTGTGTCATTTCTAATGTATCCCAAGTTTGCTTTGAAGAATTACAGGATATAATACTTTTGAATTCATCCGGTGATAGTGCGCAAGTGATTGCATTTAGTGTTTTAGCATTTGCACTACTCTCACTTTTCTGAAGAGTGGTCCAAGAGAAATAAGGTGTTACTATCATAGATTTTGATCCATCAACTCTAGTTACTTCAATGGTAGGAGGGTTCCAACCATTCACAGTAGCCAACCACAGACTTTCATCCATGGATTTTAAGAATATTCTCATCCTGGTTTTCCAATAAGCATAGTTGGAGCCATCAAAGGGCGGTGGCCTAGTGACTGATAGGCTATCAAAATTTGACATCATAAATAGATTAAATCATTAGCTCAGGAAATAAATCCAAGAATTAAGAATTAAAAAGAGCTATTACGCTCTGATACCAATTGAAAAGGCCTAGCTATATGTCCTAGAGGGGGGGGGGGGATAGGACTATGCCAAATAATGCATATAACAGTGGAAATTAAACAAATACGATAGCCAACAATTAAAGTAAACAAATCTCAATGCAAGAATGTAAAGAATGTAAAGTAACCTCAAAATTCAGATCTTGAGAGGTTGATACGAATCTTTTTCTAAGGACAACCTTACACCAAAAACCAGAGTTTATGGTAGGACAACCTTATTTCTAGAAAGATCTTTCTATCAAATCTCAAATTGAAGAGGAAAAGAAAATAAAATACAAACTGCACTGAAGAATAAATTGCAATCAATTATATATTGTTATAAGGATAACCATCACCATAGAAATGGTAGGGCAACCTTACTAGAACAATTAAGAATGTTGATAAAGGAATTGCAAGAAATAAATGCTAAACTATTACAACATTCTCACAATGCTTGAAATAAATGATTACAACATTCATATCCACATATACATTCCACAAATGAATAATAAAAGAAATGAAATATAAACCATTCAACCACGTAACACAAGGGATTATAGTGGTTCGCCTGTGTGTTCACCAACTGTTAAACAACAACCACACAGAATGCTACTCCACTCCTAATATCCTCACACAGGGGATATTAGCATTCACTATCAAATTAGGATTTTACAGGTTCACCCAGAACCTTACAATTGCATCTTTCTATGTGGGCTTACACAATTAAAAACACCCCACTTTTGAGTTTTCCTGGCTCTCCTCAGATAACCAATATAATGAGATTTTTCTGGCAAATCCCAAACAAAACCAAAAATAAAAAGAAATTTATAATTAAATATAAAATACCTAAATATCTCCTTCATTATAGTAGCTCAGAAGAACCAAGTCAGAGTAGATGATTGAATGTCCAAGTTCAATGTCCAAACTCACATTACAATGGTTCTATTTCTAATTGATTTTAAATTAAATGAAAATGGGCTAGCTTTAATTGATTTTGATTCCAAAGAAAGGGAAACAACAATTCCTCTTTTCAGATTACATTGGAATACAAGAAACAAAATCAATTAATAAAGCTAATGAAAGAGAATATTAAATATGCACACTTATCTTTGAATGGAGCACAGTCTTATCTCTCAAAATGTCGAATTAATTAGCTTGAATTCTATATTTTATTCTGAGATTTGTGTTCTATTTATAGCAGAGCAAATCATGTCTTCGACTGGTCTTAGGACCTCTATGACTGGTTGAAGAATCAACATAAATTTGAATTTTCGGGCGCGATAAGTTTTTACAGTTGCATGACCGATCATGGGTACCCTACGAGTGGTCGTAGGTCACACGCGACTGGTCGTAGGTGGCCAAAATTCAACGTTGTACTTTGAATCAAAGGTCTAACACTGGTCGAATAACCAGTCAACATTGTTCCTACGACTGGTCAAACAGTCTCCAGGACTGGTTGTAGCATAACCAAAATATTTCAAAAATCCTCAACAACTTAGGACTGGTTGTGAAATTTCTTGGACTGGTCGAACCAGTGCTAGGACTAGTCGAACAAGGTCCAGGACTAGTTGTAGAATACACCAAATTTACTTGTAAAATATATATGGATTATGTATCCAAAATGGCCTACTCTAAAGGTCAACCTAAGGTCAGTCTTACCTCAATAGTGAAGTAAGGACATTTAAACTTGAAGACAAGAGACCTTGAGTATAATGAAGCCTGAGATCTTGAATGCGAAAAGTTCTAAGGCTTTGAACTTGAAAAGCTTCTGAGACTTTCATCGTGACGCTTCAAGTCTTGAATGGATCTTTTGTTCATCACATATACAAGCTTCAAAGTAGTGTCTTTGTCACCATGAATTTGACAATAACAAGGGCTATAAACTATAGAACTTACAAGAGCCCCATAGGAAGATTGTTCAAGTGTCTGCTTTAATAGATGTGTGCCTGAACTCGCCAAAGGTAAACCTTAACCTCACATCCGATGTCCAAAAACAGAACATCCTAAGGTTTTAGGTAAGAAAACTATTTTACAAAATCAGGAAAATCTTAAGTTTTCTACCTTTGTCGATTTATCGACAGCTGGTTCGATGGAATCGAACCCTGTTACCGAGTCCTAGAAAGTCACTCGATATTATCAAATTGAGGACTTCAGATGTCCAGCAACCACAAAGAACTCTTGACTGAATTATCGATAAATCGATGGACTGTTCGATATCATCGAATTTTGAATCTCAAGTCCATCGATTCGTCTTGATAAAATCGACATTTGGTCACTTGTGTCCAATATACTACTAAGCCAAAACTTGCGATTCTTGATATATCGAAGGAATCCTTGATATCCTCGAAATTTAAATCTCGATGATATCGGTAGACCTTCAATGATATTGGCTTGGGACACAATTCTATCCAACAAGTTTTTAGGTTAAAACTTTCATGTATCGGGGATCCCTCGATAAAATCGATATTCAAATATTGATCATATCGAATCGTGGTCGATGTCATCGAAATAGGACATAAACTGTCCAGCGAGCTTGTAGGAAAATTCCTTGAAATTATCGATGAATTGACACCGTAATTGATATCATCGATATTCAAATTCTGATGATATCGAGTGATACTTGATCATATCTTATACCTGTTAAGTTTTAAAGGTAAGTGCTCTCATATTTTCAAATGTCGAGGAATCAAACCCTGTGTTGATGAAATCGGAGTTCGAAATCTGATGACATCGATGAGTGTTCGATTTCTTCGACCAGTTGGCAAAATGTTTCAAAAGTGTTTGACTATCGAGTTCGTATCATCGAGTCATTCGATGCTATCGAGAGTATACGCTCGATGATATTGAATCCTGCTCGATGATATCGAAATCTGTCAAAAATATGACCATTTTATATCCGTTGGAACCTTTTGCCTTATCGGTAGAGAAAATAGAGAGTACTTTTAAGTGTTTAAAATCCAGATCATATACCCTAAGCCTTTTCTGTAACATCTCAGATTTTTGCCAACCTGAAATTAGACGTCCTTAGGCAATAGGTCAACCATAACACCATGGTAACTTCTCATAACTCAATTCCAAAGCCAAAGAAATCTCTTTTCAACCCATTTCCTTCAAAATCTCACATTTCACCACCTCATTCTTCAAACTTCTCCAAGTACTTTCATATTAGACACAAATCCTAAAGTTTAAATGGTGAAGAACTATACTTAAACTAAAACTTACTGTAAACGGTCACCGAGATCGAGTCCGTGCATACTCCTGATCATACATGACGACCCCAAATCACTTCTAGACCGTCAATCAATGGGTTTAGATCGTATTTCATTCCATCCCAGCCGTTAAAAATCGGTAAAAATGAATATGTATTAAGTTCAATTCAAAATGACCCGTAACGCGTCGAAACGGAGTAGGGGCCCAATCGGGGCACTTTCAGGGGGACAAAGGGTGGGACCCATACCTTTTTGGGACCTAGGGGGCAAGAGGACCTCGCCCCACCAGCGAGCCATCACCGATTAGTCCAGTGGCGGGTGAGGCCCTCGCCGGTTCAGCAAGGCCTCGTCGCCCAACGGGCCAGTCCGGGTGGGCCGGCTTAGGCCGATGCTCCTAGGGCCTAGTGTGGCCCACTTATCTATGGTTAGTCAAATAAAGACCCTCCTACAGTGTCCTTCCTTCACAAATCATCCTCCCAAGCTTCCTTTTTTTAAAAAATACTTCTCAAATCTCCACAAAACCCCTCTCCAAACTCCTTCTTCTTCCATTTTCGTGCATCCCCTTTCTACCCATCTCAAAACCCACCTCCCTTGCTGAATTCTATCTTCTTTCCCTTCCATTTGAACACTCCTTTAGAAATTAAACAAAACTTAACTAGCGCTACACCAGATTACCTGGGAAATTAGTACCAATCACTTTAAATATGATCTGTAAGACTTAAAACCTATGGAATTGTTAACATTACATTACCCTGAAATCTAGGATCCAACTCTAAACCCAGTTGCTCTCGAGAGCATTTAAAAATTTCGTATCGGACCTGGACCGCACGTCAAAAGTCTGATAGCGATGAACTTAGACAATTATGACCACCTGGTTGGACTTGACAATCACCTCAAAAATTAAGTCCAGATGATGTCCTGGGATGATTTTCTTGAGTCTGGAGCGAAGTGTGTGAGAAAAGTGAATATATTTAGAAATTAAATATAAATTTAAGTAATCTAAGTCGTGTTACTTGCGTACCATTTATAAGCATTCAGACCATTAGAATCTTACCTAAATTCACCCTCGAATCAGGGAAGATGGCCCACACATGTCAAAATACTTGTGGCCCTGATCGAGTTTTGGTGACCGTTGAACTGAAGCTGGTCCACCATGGTCGATCTGGGAACCCGATCGGACTGAAAAGTTAACTTGATCAAGATCCTATATTAGTGAACTAAATTCCAACTGCATTCAGTAAGAGGACCTCCAGAATGCTCCGTTGGATCGGAATAGACCCAATTTGGATATAACCTAAGTATACCTTGGCCCTGGGGACATTACCATCAGTTTTAAGCTTTTATAAGGGCCTTAAACCCTCACTCTCATATCCCATACGAATTTTCAAACCCTAGCTAAGGAAGAGAAGAAAAGATAGAGAAAAGGTGAGGGAATTTAGGGTGTTGCTATAGGGATTCCTCCCTATTGTTCTAAGTGTCGAACCCACGCTACCATGTGGCCATTTCGGCAATTCCAGATGCATTTTCGGGTAAGAAATCCTAACACTAACCTAGTTTGGAGCTTAGAGAAGTCTAAGTGTTCTTGTAGCTAACCTATTTCATGCTTTAGGTTGTCAATCCACCGTTGACGAAGACTTAGTGTCTTAATCATATTCGTTACGCGTTTTTCAGTTTAAGGTGCACACTATATACGTTTAAGTTATGGTTTTCAAGGCTTTCAATGTCAGATAATGATTTATTATTGACGTGGATGCTATTACACATGCCAAATGTGATATCTATTTTGTTTTACGTATATGTATAACCTATGTTGTAAATAGAGTATTTCATGTGTCTGTTAAAATGTTTGTCTGCATTTGGAATTTGATGTTGTGATCGCCATGATTAATTGTCATAGGAATATGATTGTTATGTATGCAACATCTCCTTGGAAAAAGGATTTGTCCTCATATGTAATATGGCCGACATACGAGATGTATGTTGAAAAGTGTAGTCTAAGTGTTTGTGAAAATGTCTGAATAAGTTAGTAATTAGTAAAGTGTGATTTATGAGGGAGTTGAGATGTGAAATCCCAACTACCTTACTTGGGTGTATGATTTCCTCCATGAATTGCTTAGCCTAATTATTCATGTTAACTATGTGTATGATTTCCTCCATGTACTGTGTATCCATGCTTAAGTTATATTCCATAGTATGCTCAAATGATTGTAGGATGGACTCATTTATTTATTACTGTTTTGATAATCTCATATGCTTACTTATTATAATTGCATGTGATTGGGACTATATGATAGTCCAGGCGATCGGTAACAGGCCTCGAATTGGAGGTTGAGGTTGTTTTCGCCACATAGGATGTGTTCGATGAATCCGAGCCATACTTGGAATGTCAGTAGTGGTTAGGCCACACGAAGTGCTTATGCACTTCATGTCGATCAACTCAACGTGCGCTCGTACTAGCCAAGCTCGTCAAGTAACCCGATTAGCCCGATGTATGTTCACCTTGTTTGGACGCTACTACTTGAACCTAAGGTACCAAACTTACTAGTGAAAAAGCCCCTTTAACCTTGGTACCTCGATCCCCTAAGACTCATGAGCCAAACATGGTGGTATGGGACACCGTGGTCGAGCTGTCGGCCTATGCTGGGACGACGAGCCTTCCCGTAGTGACCAGTGAGTAACCTAAACTCGTGAGCTGATTATGGTGGTATGGGACACTATATTCGAGCTGTCGACCTACTCTGATTGATGAAGAGCCCTTTGTAGTGACCTCGAGCATACCTTGACACTGTAGATAGGTGACGAGCCTTATTATAGTAACTAAGTTATACTAGGCTTGTATTGATTGGTGACAAGCCCTTTACAGGGACCTAGAACAGTAATATCGTATGAGATTTACTAAGACTGACGACCATAAAATAGATCATTGTTTGGGTATTGATATAAGGGAGGTACCTTAGCTTCCCAATCCTACTGTATGAAAAAAGACTAATAATAACTCGGTAATCATACTCATAACATCACACTGCATGTGCCTTGGGTTGAAGAGCATAGAGGGAAGAAAGCATGCCGCGGAAGTAAGATGGTGTCGCACGAGGGAGTGTAGGCGAGGGCATGTATCATGAAAACATTTCATCCTTGCATTAACAAGAGTATCTAGGACATGTTTGGTTGTACTGCTTTATCATTACTGCTTGATTGAATTGATAACATGTTAACCTCTGCTGTATAGTTCCACTGAGTTGATCACTCACTCCCACGTTACGGGACGGTGTTTGCAACACCAACCAGTCCCTGTTTTAGTTTCAGATGATGGCAATGCTTGCAAAACGGAGCTGGACTGTGAGGATGACAAGGAGGCATTCTCTTTCATGCAGTTTTTGGGTGGATTCGCATGAGTCAAGTCCAGATCGACGGGGCTTTAGGGATTATGCATGTAGAGGACTATTACATTCTTTTGACATTTTATATTTTTGACACAACACCTGTAATTATTGACCTAGCATTGCAGACATATTTTGAGGACTCATACTAGTTTATATATTCATTTCAGTCTTCCGCTAGTGTATTACAACTGTCCCTCAATTATGTTTTATTGTTTTGGCTTAATCCACTTCATGTTTTATGCACTAATACAGCCGACATTCATCTATCATTGAAAATGTTACGTAAGTGATGTTCTGAAACTCTGGAGTGGAGTTTATACTTGACCCCCGATTTTCAGGGCGTTACATTTTCTCTCATGGGAGTTCATCCTCCAATCCACCCTCATCATTGACATTCAATAGAGTGGATTGGGAAATGAACTTCCGCATTCAAGGATCCTCCAGCTACCATCTTAATGGTAAATCATTAAGCTGGGATGCCTTGAATGCATAGATGATTGGAATCGCTCTGTCTCATTTATAGAAAAATATTTAATAGAGTAGGATTCCATCATAACCTTGACCCAACCCATAGCCTTATCTTGGTATATCATTTGAGTTGCGGTTCAAGGGAGCTGAAGATTCTTCATCATCAAAGGAGGAGATCTTCATTAACATGCTTAATGGGGCTCATCTACTTATCTGTAAGTCATTAGAGTCCAAAAAACCCTTGTGATCATTCCTTCTATAAGATTGGGTTAAAGGTGATTCTCACTCATTTCAAGTCCTCGAAGGAGGCCTCCGATAGGAGTGTACGCGGGGGTGCTTTATGTTGACCCTTGCTCTGTGGAGAGCATAAACCTAGGTCCTTGTATAGGTCCTTGACCTTTGTGGTTTAAACCTCGGTGCTATGTGTTAACCCTTGCTCATGGGAGCATAGACTAGTAGGTTCCTTATGTGAATCCTTGACTTATATGGCTTAAAACTTAGGTGTTGTGTGTTGACCCTTGCTCTTGTGTGGGGCATAAACTTATGTTGTGGAGAGACGTTCAAGTCAACTTAGAGTAGGTTGTACTGGTTTGAGGTAAACCTGATTTGAAACCTCCGTTAGTGAAATCCGGTACCCTCAAAGGGTTGAGTGCATCCTCTGGAAGTTGAGTAGACAAATAATTGAACCACTAAAAAAATAACTGTGTTTGAGATTGCCATTTACTTTTACTGCTTGTGTGATTTCTCTGAATGTTCTCATATTCCTTGCATACATGATTATCTGGAACTGAGTAGAATCATATCTCACACACAGTCACATCCATCATAAACTATATTGTGTATCTTGTTTATCTTTTGAATAAGTTTTGTGAATGGATCCTCTAATTGGCTTGGAAGCCATTTAAGTTATTTTGAAGAAATCTTAATACTTGTATATTTATTCAGGATAGGGTTGATAGGTTTAAAATGTCCATAAGATATTAAAAAGCCCTGTTCACCCCCTTCTAGGACATCTTAGCATATTTCTACTTCAACTAAAGCGATCATTACCGCAATTTCAATTGTGAGAGATGACAAGATTCTTCAAATATTGTGAATACTAAAACTGTGAAAATCCCAACAACTCAGCTCATAAATTCCCAAACCAGTAACTTTTTTAAGAGCTCGTACACAAGTTCAATGTAGATCTCTATAATCTTTTCAATATGCGTTACATCCAAATTGTGCCGCAGCAAATTATGCTCATAATAAAATAAATTGAAAAATACTCTGCTTCTTCTAGTTGTATCGATCTTTCGCATTATCCTCTCATCTTCTCTTATACTCATGATTTCAAGGAGTCTTCTTCCCAAATGTGACATTAATTCCTTGTAACTGATCTAACACATTAGACCGGATAGTAAAGTTGGTGCATCACTAAATTCTTCTGTACCATCAAAAGATCTACCATTACTTCTAAATATATGATCAGGTTCCAAGAATCGACGATGACCCATATAACAAAACTTTCGACCATTCTTCAAGTATTTAGACAAAGTGTCCTTGTTACAGCAAGGACAAGAAAGGCATCCTTTAGTGCTCCATCTAGAAAAGTTCACATATGCAAGAAAGTCACTATTAGTCCACAACAATGCTGCACGCATTCAAACTATTTCATTACTTAAGGCATCATAAGTGTTTATGCCAACCTCTCACAATTCCTTCAACTCATCTATTAAAGGTTACAAATACACATCAATGTCAGTCCAGTAGGATTGAGAATAAGCAAGGACATCATGAAATAAGATTTCTTTATGCACATTCATGGTGGCAAGTTATATGGTATTAGAATAACAGGCCATGTGCTATAAGCAATACTCATTGTCTTGAATGGATTGGAATCGTCAACTGTTAACCCAAGTCTAACATTATGACTATCCGACGAAAAGGTCACATTGTAGTGGTCAAAAGTTTTCCATGCTGGGGAGTCAGCCAGATGCCTTAACATTTCATCTTCAGTGCGACACTTGTAATGCCATTTCATATAAGACGCTGTTTTAGATAACATGTAGAACCTCTGAAGCCTTGGTTTCAAAGGAAAATGGCGTAATATTTTAGCTGAAATTTTTCTATCTTTTACAGACGAAGAAGTCGCCTCATCATCTGATTGATGTTCAACTGTTTTCCATCTTGAAGTACCAAATATACCACATGATTGCTCATCGACAGCCTCCTTCCAATACAACATATAATTATTGGGACAAGCATTAATTTTATTATATTTTAGGCCCAAGTCCCCAATAAACTTCTTGGTTTCAGTGAAAGACCTTGGTAAGGTTTCATCTTTGGGAAGTGCATCCTTTAGAAATTCAAGTAACATCGTGAATGACTTGCCGCTCCATCCACCGAGGCACTTTATGTGATATAGTCGAATAACTTCTTACAGCTTGGGTACAATTTCTTATCGGTGTCTTCTACTATTTTGAAAAATTATTGTGCTTCAGTATTAAGCCCCTATGTAGGTCTATATGCTGCATCACTCTCTTGATCAACTGGGCCCAAAAAATCAAATGCATCGTGTAATAATCTGTGCACATCATCATTTGGATCCAGATTAAGCATAGAAGAAGAGGTGGCTTCCCCATGAAAACTTTAATGAGTAAAACTTGTATTAAATACATCACACATGATATGATGATATGTTTCTTGTCAAGATACCCAGAAGTTGTTATTGCAGTTCTTACATGGACATAGGATCCTCTCTCTATCACTTGTATTTGTAAATGCAAATTCTTGAAATTCCATAGCTCCACTTAAGTATGCATTACTCACCCTAAATCATTCAATGCAATTGGAGGATATGTAAAACAATGCATCTTAACCATTGGGCCACAACGAGTGGAAGGAGAAGTTACAGAGATACCTTGACAAATGAATCCAACTCTTATCCATCACTATGTCCCTCAACCACTTGACAAGTTAGTTGAAATATAATGTGGGCCCGACAAAGCTTCCTAGGAGAGATAAACTAGAATGGTTATAAAAGACATTTAAGGAAGAGTATTAAAGAGACAAATTAGAATGAAACAAGCACATTATTGCTCACCTCATAAGCGACGATGATTTAGGCATCCAATAGAATCCCCAATGGTATCTCTAACTGACTAACTAAATCATTCACCCAACCAAGGCTGGATAGATTGTAATGATTTCATATTCCCATTTAAATGCCCACATCGAAATTCCGACAGCATTTCCCCATGTCTCTCCGAATACGTTGATCTTGCATTTGATTCACATGTCAAGTATCCACATAATGTGAGGATGTTTGATATTAGAAATAAATATAAGAAATGTAATCAGAGAGAAAAGGATAGATATAATGCAGACTAGCATGTGCATTTAAATTAGGGAACTGAAAGCATTCTAATCTATCTAACCTTGAACTGTCCAAATGTGGGACAATGTGAGAATTTTTATGCCTCCAAAAGTACACTATATGTATCTATGCTTGGCCACATAAGAATTCATAAATGGGCAACTGATTGTCCTATACTTAAATAATTGCATAATCAATTTCAATTATCATTCATCATCTAGCTAACGAATAACATAATGCATTTAAACTAAAGAAATAAATTTTGTTTTGATAAATTAACCTAGTAATTTCTACTACATACTAGTAACATACAAGCAATATTGGGCTGCAAGAATATCATGTCCCCTTAAAAATTAAATCCTCCAAGGATAACATATATATATATATATATATATATATATAGGAAAAGGTTCTATGCGGTCGAGCTCATGGGAACTTCCATGAGGTCGAGCTGTGTGGGTTGTGTGGAACCCACCGTGATGTGTGTTGAACATCAACATGGTGCATTTGATAGGTCCCCTTTAAATTATGGGATTTCCCAAAAATCAGCCGTATATGGAAATCAGGTGGGCCATACCATCTAAAATCATGTGAAGACATGCCTAAAACATATAAAAGTGCTTGGTGGGGCCCACCTGAAATTTAGAAGTATTTAAAACTTGCTCTAACCCTTCATCCAAGTGGGACACACATAATGAATGTTCTGAATTTGTGAAACACATCTTGGTGGGCCCAACAAATGATTATGAATGTTTTAATAGAGGGTAATCTCTCTTAACTTCTGTATGTGGTGTGGCCCATACAAGTCACGGATTGACTTGATTTTTATGCCCTAGGCCCACCATGGAATGGTGCATTTGACTGATGGGGTAGATGTTTGACATGCATCATGGTGGGGCCCACACAGTTCAACCTCATGGGAAGTTCCCATGAGCTCGACCGCATAGAACATTTTCCCTATATATATAAGAAGTTGTTTATTGCCATTCTCAATTGCAAGTATCATTCATCATCCAACTAACTATTAACGGCATTTACAAAAATAGAATATATCCAACCAGCTTTACATAATAAGTTGTTTTTTTCTGATTACTTGTTAATGCAGTTCATGGTTCATGGATATAAAGGGTGTCTAGGATAGTGGCTCATGTTGAATTGAATATGTCTCTCTTTTAGACTCAATGGGAAATTTTGGTAGTTCCATGCTTAGAACCTTGGGTCGACGTGAAGTGGGCTCTAAAGCAGCTACTACTCAGAGAGTATGGCTAGAGGTGTTACCTCTTCTACCAAATGAGCTATTGTTCTAAAGAAATTTAAATTAAATAATTGAATTCGAAACACTTCAACACATTTCAACCTCTTCTATAAAAATCAAAGAACTACATTAAGGTTAAACAACAATGGAGACAACATTATTAGTTTAGAAAAAGATGACAGTGTTGCAAAGGAGATAGCATCATGAAGAGCTCCCGAAATGGACTTATGTATATAGAAATGTATTGAAAACCAAAACAACATCATTGCGATCGATCATACTCAATGAGAAAAAGTTCATTGATCAGACAATATAGATTCCCCAATCAAATGAATTTCTCATTAGTTGCCAATCAATTATGGATGATGAAGATAACCATACACATATGCCACATGTACAGTACAGATAATGGGCGAATGATAACTCCAATGCACCTAGGAACATAGGTCAAATACTCTAAATGACCAATAAAAAAATTGAATCAATAATAAGATACAAACCTTACAAGCTCCCTGAGAAATACTTCCTTGTAGCTATACAAACTGTGAACTTTCAAGTCCAAAAGACGGCTGACCTGCATAATTAAGAAACCATGAGAATAATCAATTAGATATAAATAAGGCAACAGAAGAGGTGGAAAATCCAAATACTTCTAATGACACAAATTAATAGCCAATCTTTCAAAGAGAAATGAAATAAAATCAACTAATAACAACGTTTACAAAAATAGAAGGTATCCAGCCAGCTTTATATAATAAGTTAATTTTTCTGATTACTTATTAATACAGTTCATGGTTCATGGATTAGGGTGTCTCGGATAGTGGCTCATGTTGAATGTGTCTCTCTTTTAGACTCAATAGGCAGATCTAGTAGTTCCACGCTAGGACCCTTGGGTTGATGTGGAACCGAGCTCCGAAGGAGCTACTGCTCAGGGAGCATGGCTAGAGGTGTTACCTCTTTTACTAAACGAGCCGTTGTTCTAAAGAAAATGGTAGGGATGTATGGGGAAGAGAAGCATCATAACATTTATTTATAGGATTAAAGGAGATTCACAAAGTCGATCCATATGAGGTGTTGTTTAATAGAATTAGGTAATAGGACTATAAGTTGGGTGTGTATTCATATATCCCTTTTAAATGCTAAAGTGTTTGCTTGGAGAACATGTGTAGTATCCCTACAAGGTATGTTTCATATTATTTTGTTCTCCATGATACCATAGGATAACTCTTAGTTACTTTCTTACTGAATTATTCATGAGAGAAGTTGTTAAACAATGTGTGTCATATGACTCTGTAGTAACTAAGTACGCTTCATGTTACATTTGGTGACATACACACTTATTACATGGCAATATATGTATGCTAAAATTTTCAAATCAATTCGATGATGTGGAAGCCAAGTTATGTAAGGAAACTTCTTACAAAATGATATTTGGAACAATAATCACGAATAACAACAAACCTTGTAACAAAACACGTTCCCTGTAATTTTGACAGTAACTATGTGTGCAAATTCAATAAAGACTATTCGAAATAGGGCAATGACATTTTTCTACAGTGGTAATCAAGAATAGATTTAGTGAAATCTATATTGAGTAATTCATGGACATCTAGAACAAAAAGTAGAAAAAATGAGAAATGGTCTAGCTGAATCTTGGATCTTCTTCAAATTATTGTACAATTACAAAAGTGTTGTTAAAGAATGTCTTAAATCTTGGTCATGCTCGACCAATCGAGGGACTAGCATGACTAGTCGAAGGTCCTGGTCGAAGACAATTCGACTCGAAGTCCAGCAACAATGTATTTGAGATTTCTGGGTCGCTCGACCAATCAAGGGACAAGCTCGATCAGTCAAGGGTTACACAGATGGTGCGTGGTTTGTGCACGGACTGCATAAATTTGAGACGATTTCTAGGGAGGTGCGTGAGTGGGGCTTCCCTATGTATAAATAGGAGTCCCTAGGGCCTTTCTAAAGTATTTTAAGGCTTCCTAAAGGTATTCCAAAGGTTTCTAAAAGGGTTATAGGGTTATAAAAAGGTGTAGCAAGGGTGAGATTCGAGGTTGTTCGAATCACGTAAGTCCTCTCTCTTTATAATTTCTATTTTCATAGTGTAGATCGGTCGCTTTGTAATGTGGTTTTTTCCCAAAAGAGTTTTTCCATGTTAAATCTGTGTTCTCTTGTGATTTCTTGGTGCTCTTGGATTGTTATCTTAGATCCATATATGTGTGATTCTGCAACACAAATTCCAACAAAAAGAACACGAAATGTAACACCCTGAAAATCGGGGGTCGTGTATAAACTCAACTCCCGAGTTCCAGACCGTCACTTATGCAACAAAAATGGTTATGATTCAATGTTGTCCGATTTAAAGCATTCACATGAGTAAAAGTATACCAAAACTGCAATTCATACTTCAGATCCAGTGATAAAAGCAAGCGGAAGACTAAACAATGTATATATCACTGTATGGAAAAACAAAGTAATCTCCTCTGTCTCCAAAGTATGACTACATCTCTGAGTCTCATATACATATACATAACAAAAGAATAATGTTTAAAAAGGAAAGTCCCACTGATGTCCCCTCGATCCAGGTCGCCTACGGGAAGCCGTCATGATACTGCATATACGAGAACTCATCCTGGTCCTCGTCGATCTCTGGCTCCACCTCCTGGATCTCGTCCTCACCTGCAGCTACAACAGGGTCTGGTGGGTGTTGCAAACACCATCCCGTTACGTGGGAATGAGTGATCAACTCAGTGGAATCATAGAGCAAAGATTAGCATGTTCACAATTCAATCACGCGATAATAGTAAAGCAGTAAATCAGACAATCCTAATACTGTTATTAATGCAAGATGATATGACGTGATGTATGCCCTCACCGACGATCACCCTCATGCGACAACATCTTACGACCGCGGCATGCCCCACTCCCTAGAGTGCTCCACATCTTCCAGGCACATGCAATGCTATGGTGATATGATTTCCAAGTTGTTATTAGTCCATTCAAACAGCAGGATTGGGAAACTAAGGTACTTCCCTTGTATCAATCCCAACACAGATCCTGTCTAGGGTCGTCACTCCTAGTAATCTCATACGATGTATATTTCGTAGGTCACTGCAAGGGCTGCCAGGGCTGTTGCTCGCACTCGTTGCACCGCTCCCCCATCACCTTATCAATACAGGCCTACCGTACTCTACTGCAACGGAAGGGTCGTCGCCTCCCATGGACTCAGAATACGCTCGCGGTCACTACAAAGGGCTCGTCGCCTGATCAGTGTAGGCCGACAGCTAGAATATAGTGTCCCATACCACCATAATCTGCTCACGAGTCAAGGTGCTCACTGGTCACTACGGGAAGGTTTGTGGCCCCAGCGTAGGCCGACAGCTCGACCACGGTGTCCCATACCACCATGCCCGGCTCATGAGTCTTCATGGATCAAGGTACCATGGTTAACAGGGTTTACAATGGTAAGCTCAGTACCCTAGGTTCAAGCAGTTATGACACATACAAGGTGAACATACATCGGTCAGTCGGGTTACTTGACGGGCTCGACTAGCGCGATCGCATCTCAAGTTGAACGACATGAAGTGCATAAAACACTTCGCGTGACCTAACCACTGCCGCCAACTCTCAACACGAATCACGTTCATCGACGCGTCGTTCGTGGCTATGACCAGTCAGCCACGAATTCGCTCGGTTACCGACTGCCTGGACTAAGTCTAGTCCCACACATCTATGGAATCATATTAACACGATATGCAAATGTATTGGAATTGACATACATCATGTGAGCATGTTAACACATGTTATAACATTCAACTTAAGCAAATCTTCAAGGCATACTTTCTATGCATGTAATGCAATCATGCATAAGGTCAACTTGTAGGAAATCATTTAGGTCAGCATATTAATCAAGAAATCAATCTCAAACTACTACATAACATCATTTAATTCAATACATACTAATACAAGCATTTATACAAACACATACACTACACACTTAAGTCCACATATAGTATGTCGACCCAAAATGCGCAACTTGGCGAATCTCTTCGCCAAACTGATTATGCAAACATTCCTAACTCCCTAATGCGGCGACAAACCATGTCAATCACGTCAGCAAAATATGCATGTAGACCGTACTTCCTACAAATGACTAAAATGCCCTAAATCTCATATTCTTCGTTAATTTACGAAACAGGAAACGGAGAGCATGTTGTACATGTCAAACGGCGATGCCGTCGATAATCTACTACTAAACGACATTGAAAGCGTTGTAAACTGTCATTCAAAGCGTCTAAAATCCTTACCTAGTCTCTTACGGTTGCGGGATTTTGAACGGAGCGTGTACGCTTCGTCTACGGCAGTAGGAGAGCCTGATTTATGGAATACGTTAGCTAACATGTTATGCATCTAAGTAAACCCTAAATCAGCAAGTTTTGGGGGTTATTTTATACCTGAAAAAGTGGAGAAATCACCAGCCAGGTGATTGGAAAGAAGTGCTGAAGCAGCAACTGTCAGGGGCTCGGAAGCGGGAAAATTCTCTTCTTCTCTTTCTCTCAAACTCTCTCTCTTTTTTTCCTAGGGTTGAAATTTTCGGATGGAAGGGAGAAATGAGGGTTTCAACCCCTTTTATAAGCTTAAAATCGCCGGAAATAGGCTCCGGGACGAAGTTTACTTGGTGCCTATCCATTTCGGGACTGTTTCGGTCCAAAAACTGCTTTCTGGTGGTCCCCTGGTCGATTGCGGTCGGACTTAAGCTCATGTGTACCAGATGTAGCTCGTATTAAGTTTTCAGTCTGGCAGGGTTCACAGATCGCACGTGGCGGACCATTTTCAGTTCAGCGGTCACCGCACATAGATCAGGGCTGAAAGTCTCATGATAATAAATAGAAATTTTTCCTGATCCGAGGGTGTAATCTGGATGAATTCTGACGGTCAGAACGCTTAATACTGACGCGTCAAGTCGTGTGCCAGATTTGAATTTGAAATTCCAAATTCGTCCCTATTCGCGGTCGCTTCAGTCCGGGTTCAACGAAATAGTCTGTGATTATCGGATTGACTTGATTTTCGAGATGATTGTCAAGTCCAGCTGGGCGGTTCTAACGGTCTAAGATAGGAGGTATCGGACCTTCGACGCGCGGTCTAAATCCAATACAAAAGTTCAATGTGGTCCAGAGGACAAACCTGCTTAGAGTTTGATCCAAGGTTATAGAGTATTGTAGAGTTGTCTGTTCTAGTCGATTTGGGTCTTGTAGAACGTATTTAAAGTGATCAGGGACTATTTCCCAGCTACTCTAGCGTTGCGCTAGCTAACTTACGCTTAATTTCCATGGAAATACTCGAGCCCAAGTACGGATTTTTCACGGGCGTTACAATCTACCCCCCTTAACAAATAATTTCGTCCTCGAAATTTGTACCTTTTTGTACTCCTCAAGAAGCTGTGGGTAGTTCTTTTTGATCTCGGCTTCTGTCTCCCAAGTAGCCTCCTCCTCAGTATGATGCGTCCATAGTACCTTCACAAGGGGAATCACCTTGCTACGCAGTACCTGCTCCTTCCTGTCTAAGATACGTGTCGATCGCAAGATATAAGTAACATCCTCTCCTAACTGCACCTGCTCTCATCTGATGATATGGGAAGGATCATCAACGTACTTCTTCAGCATAGAAACATGAAATACGTTGTGGACGCTCGCGAGGGGCGTGGGTAAAGCCAATCGGTAAGCCACCGCTCCCACACGATCGAGGATCTGGAATGGACCAATGAATCGCGGTGCCAACTTCCCCTTCTTCCCGAACCGAAGGACTCCCTTCATAGGGGAAACTCGCAAATACACGTGATCCCCAACTGTGAACTCTAGTGGCCTCCGTCTCGTATCGGCGTAGCTCTTCTGTCTGCTCTACGCTGTAAGAAGCCGACGTCGAATAATATTAATCTTCTCTGACGTCGTCTGCACCAACTCTGGGCCGATCAAGCTACGCTCACCGACCTCTAACCAGCAATGCGGTGCGCGACAAGGCCGCCCATACAGCGCCTCATAAGGTGCCATGCCGATACTCGCCTGGAAGCTATTGTTGTACGCAAACTCCGCATATGCAAGACAGTCATCCCAACTGTCCTTGAAGTCCAATGCACAAGCTCGCAACATGTCCTCCAGGATCTGGTTCACTCGCTCCGTCTGTCCGTCTGTCTGTGAGTGGAAGGCAGTACTGAACTTCAACTTCACACCCATAGCCTCCTGAATGCGAGTCCAGAAAATAGAAGTGAACCGCGTGTCTCTGTCCGACACGATCTCCAACGGAACTCCATGCAGACGCACGATCTCTCTGATATACAATCTAGCCAGTTCGTCTGCAGAGTTCGTAACTCTGATCGGTAGGAAGTGCGCCGACTTCGTCAATCGGTCGACGATTACCCAAATGGAATCATGCCCCTTCCTCGTCTTCGGCAACCCAGAAATGAAGTCCATGGAAATGAAATCCCACTTCCATTCTGCAATCGGCATAGGCTGCAAAAGTCCAGGTGGTCGGCGATGCTCTGCCTTCACCTGCTGACAAGTGAGACAACGGGACACGAACTCAGCTATGTGGGTCTTCATACCTTCCCACCAATACGTCCTCTTCACGTCACGATACATCTTCGTACTGCCTGGATGCATCGCGAGTCTAGTAGAATGCGCAGCCTCGAGAATCTCTCGTCTCAAGTCAGGGACATCTGGGACGCATAAGCGGCCACGGTAACGTAAGCCCCCATCCATACCAACTCGCCAGTCGGCGTCAGCATCATCACTGGCCTGCTCTCGAAGCTCAGTAAGATGCGCGTCGTCCCTCTGCGCCTCGATGACTCGGTCATCGATCT
Source organism: Magnolia kwangsiensis (assembly GCA_037074715.1). Taxonomy (NCBI): domain Eukaryota; kingdom Viridiplantae; phylum Streptophyta; class Magnoliopsida; order Magnoliales; family Magnoliaceae; genus Magnolia; species Magnolia kwangsiensis. Next base: position 102,098,525 of record CM073576.1, on the reverse strand, counting down.
GGGATCGCACCTGTACGTGTGCGATGAACTCAAATGGTTCCTCTACGGTGAGTTTCTGCTCAAAGTCTCGCAAAAACTCAACCATATCCCACTCGGCAACCATCAGCGGAGCCGCAAACTCTATCGCCTTCTTGCGGCTCAACGCATCAGCCACAAGGTTCGCCTTCCCAGGATGGTAAGAGACTTCAAACTTGAAGTCCTTCAGCGTCTCCATCCATCGCCGCTGTCTCATATTCAAGTCTTGCTGCGTGAATATGTACTTGAGGCTCTTGCTGTCGCAAAAGAGCTCGAACTCCTCTCCGTAGAGGTAATGTCTCCAGAGTCTCAGTGCGAATATAACGGCTGCCAACTCTAGGTCGTGTGTAGGGTAATTCTCCTCGTGCTTCCTTAATTGTCTCGAGGCATACGAAATTACCCTGTCCCTCTGCATAAGGACACAACCCAAACCAACGCTAGACGCGTCAGTGTATATAGTGTATTTAACCCCTTGTTCTGGCAATACTAGCACAGGGACGGACGTAAGCCTGTCCTTCAGCTCCTGAAAAGCTGACTCCGCCTTATCATTCCATGCGAACTTCACGTCCTTCCGTGTCAACTGAGATAAGGGTCTCGCGATCTTCGAGAAGTCCTGAATGAAGCGCCTATAGTAACCAGCGAGACCCAAGAAACTCCTCACCTCAGTGACAGAACCAGGCCGCTCCCAGTCCTGCACCGCAGCTACCTTAGACAGGTCAACTGCCATGCCATCCTTGGACACCACGTGTCCCAGAAACTTCACCTCCTGCTTCCAAAAGTCACACTTCTTGTACTGTGCGAACAACTGATGCCGTCTAAGCGTATCAAGGACCAAACGCAAGTGCTCCTCATGCTCCTCTCGACTCCTAGAGTACACCAAAATGTCGTCAATGAAGATAACGACGAATCGATAAAGGAAAGGCCGAAATATCCGGTTCATCAGATCCATGAACACGGCCGGTGCGTTCGTGAGACCGAACGACATCACGAGGAACTCGTAGTGGCCAAAACTGGTCCTGAATGCTGTCTTCTACACGTCCTCATCCCTGACGCGCAGCTGATGATATCCTGACTGAAGATCAATCTTCGAGAAGTACCGCGCTCCCCTCAACTGATCAAACAAGTCATCGATCCTGGGCAAAGGGTACTTGTTCTTCACCGTGAGCTGGTTCAGCCTGCGATAATCAATACACAATCGCAGCGAACCATCCTTCTTCTTCACGAACAAGACCGGTGCTCCCCAAGGAGACACGCTAGGCCGTATAAAGCCAAGCTCTAGCAGACCATCAATCTGCGTCCTCAACTCCTCCATCTCACATGGTGCCATGCGATACATCGGCAGTGAGACGGGTGTAGAACCAGGAATCAGATCGATAGTGAAATCGATCTCACGTCGGGGCGGCAAACCAGGGATCTTCCTGAACAGATCCCCGAACTCAGAAACAACTGGCGTCTGCTCAAGTACTTGGGCACCAGCGTCGCGCAATAGAGTGGCGTAGCTAAGAATGCGGAAAGGAAGATTTACCCGCACTGAAAACGTGAAAGGCGTGCCCTCAGGCTCGTACACCGTCACCACACGAGCCTCGCAGTCAATCTCGGCTCTCGCTGCAGTCAACCAGTCCATGCCAAGAATGACGTCGAGATAAACGAGCGAGGGATCGACGACCAGATCAAGAGTCATCGTCCTGCCTCCCAGATCAACTAAACAACCCTCACACATCTGGGTGACATCCGAATAATCTCCATGAGCTGCAAGGACTCGCACGCTATCCATAGTGATAGTCTGTAACCCAAGACGTCTGACTACGGCACGCGATATCAAAGAAATCGTGGAACCAGTGTCCACCATGACAAGAACGGGAGTACCTCCGATATGGGCCGTGACCTCGAAGGCTGAATGCTGGAAAGTCGGCGTCGTAGCTGCCTCAGCGGTCAATGCATGAACTCGAGCCTGCTGTGGCCGGTTCGGCCGCTGTGTCAAGGGCCGTGGAGGCTGTCGAATCTGCGATATCGTAGGTCTGAAAGAAGGATGCGCAGGAGCTGACCGTATAGGCGGCGCTGATATCGCCTGTGGACGTACACGATCAATTTTCTGCAGCGGAGAGAACCCACTGTCCCGCATCCTGGAAAAGCAACTCTACGCCAAGTGGCCCGTCCTCCCACAGTATGTACATGACAAATCAGGGCGCCGAAACGGTGGTACAGGCGCCGTGGTCCTGGTAGGAGGATCAATGCGAGGCCTCTTGCCTGCGAAGGGCCTGTCTGGCAAATCCGGTCGCGGCCTAGAAGTAGCCGGGCCTCGAGATCTCGCAAATCGATCCACGTCCTGCTCTGCCCGCATGGACATGTGAACCAACTCCGCATAGGAAGGAAAACTGACACAGCACATCTTCGACCAAATATCCGGTCGCAAACCCTCCAAAAAGCGCCGTATGCGCATCTGCTCATCAGCTAGAATCGTCGGGACGTACCTGCCCAACTCTGTGAACCGATGCTCATACTCGGTAACTGTCATCGCTGCCTGCCTGAGACGGAGAAACTCATTCTCCCTCTCGTGCCTGTAGGTCTGGGGATAATACTTCTCATGGAAGCGGAACTCAAATGCTGCCCACGTCCATATGAAATCTGTGGCAACAGTCCGCAATATGCTATCCCACCACATACTGGCCTCTCTCTCAAACAGGAAGGTAGCCAGCTCTACCTGCTCAGCCTCGGTACAGTGCAACATTCGTAGAATCTTCGACACTCGGTCGAGCCAGAACTCAGCCTCCTCGGGTCTGTGAGAACCCGTGAAAGTAGGAGGCCTCAAGCGCTGAAATCGCTCCAGTAGGCCCCGTGTGTCGGCAGGATTCCCCGCAGGGAAAGCAGGCTGCGCAGGATGGGCCATGCCCTCATCCTGGGCGTAAGTATAGGCATCCTCAGCTGGATGCGTAGGTGGTGCAGGTGGAGTAGATGTAGTCGCACCCCCACCCTGGGCTAAAGTCCTCACTATGGTGGTCAGAAGCTGCTGCTGCTGTAGCATCATAGCCATCATCTGCTCGAATCTGTCAGGGGGTGGAGCAGGCTGTGGCGGATGGGGTGTGGAAGCAGATGCGCGATGTGGCTCTCTAACTGATGGTGTAAATGGCGGTGGTCCATCTGTAGGACCAGCAGCAGGCTGAGACGATCGAACCGCCTCAGGAATCGGGCCCACAGCAGGGTCCGAACGAGTGCCAGACTGAGAGGGAGTCTGATCCATATGCTCTGACAATGCAAGCCGAACCGCGCTCCGCGTAGTCTTAGGTGGCATTCCCTATATTTAAAATAGGGCGCAACCTTGTCAGTCTCAATTGCACAAATACACCACAATCATTCACATAGAGAGTCAAAGGCATTCCATGCATTTCAATTAATCAAAATTGTCACAATACAAGGGATATATCCTTACAAGCATCATGACTAGAATTACATGGAAATTAAGACAGTTAAACAACAGCAACATGAACAAAACACTAGCCCTAACAGGCTTACACACATAAAGCAGGAAATGACTAACTACTGATAATAACATTAAAGATCGCATCGCTAGTCGGAGTCTGGTGACGGAGGAGGAGCACCCTTATCCTGTAAGCAACACAGGATCACCTTCAAGGTGCGAGTCACCTTGCCAAATTTCTTCTTTGTAACGGCCTTGGCATCAGCGACTTCTGCTCGAAGTTCTTGGACTTCCCTACGAAAAGCGGTCTGGCTCTCCTCCATCCGAGCAATGCGATCGTCGATAGCAGTCTGCGCAGAAGGAGGAGGGCTCTCATCAGTATCCTGAGCCTCCTCTTCTGCTTCTCCCTGAGCTTCTTCCTGAACCTCTGTTCTAGGTTCTTCCTCGCTTTGATCTTCCTCTTCATCAAAGTCATCCCCACTATCTCTTTCAAGTTGATTTTCACGGTATTGCGACCCAATCTTCATCTTGACCATTGTCGACTCATCGATGGTGTGAATCGATACCGGTAATTCGGGCCCAAGTCTATAGGCAAACTCAAGCGCAATCTTACAAATAAGTCGGCGAAAGGGAAGCGATTCGGATGTTCTCCTCGACCTGGCTATGAGAACTATCTGCCGTAAGATGAAAGTGGCCATACATACGTTCTCTCCCTGGGCCACTAGAAATAAGAAATCGACCATAAGACGTGTACATTCAATGCGGTTCGTCGACCTGGGATAAACATTGAACGTGCAGATATGATGCAGCAGGCGCAAATCCTCAGACATGTACGTCGCCTTGAGGCTATTATTAGGCTTACATGGAACCAACTTACCGCATAGAAACCTGGTGCGGCGATCTCGTTCACGTCTAGTCCTCAAACTCTTCTCACTAGGATGCACATCACCTAGAGGCACGTTGAGAAGTTGCGCAATCAACCGAACGTCGATCGTAGCCATCCGATCTCTACCAAAAGGGATTTTGAACTGCAAAGGCTCCAAGGTAGGATTCTGGATGCTAGTATAGAAGGCACGAACGGTGCTCACATTAGCACGAGCGCGAGCTTCAAAGATCGGACCCCAGTGCGCAGCTTCAATGCATTCGAACAACAGATACTCGCCGAACAACCGTCCATCTACGTCCGCCTCAAATAACACTTTGCGATCAGTGTATTGACCATGAGGCATCTCTGAAAGAATTGTTCGTCCAAGGTGTGCATGGGGATCCAAATCCCGCTTTGTGCGGCACTCCAGGACTACAGCTGGACCTACGGCGGTGCTTGAACTTGCGGCACCACCCCGCGGTCTTCTCGATCGAGTAGGGCGGCTCGGCCCAGCCTCGTCTGTCGCAGTTTTCCTCTTACCCATCAAAGATATGATGGATGAGAGTGACAAAAGGCCCAAAATGGCTTCCACAAAAGTCATGAAAAATGCCAAAAATGCGGAGAAATGGCTGCCCAATCTGAGAAAAGGAAATCTAGGCGTCGTAGAGGGATGCTTCAAGCTTCCCAAGGCTATAGTTTCAAAGAGAAATACAAACAAAAAGATGGGATGGAGCACCTCACGATTTTAGCTATATTTAGGAGATTTTGGAGCTCCAAATGGTGAGATCTTCAAGGAGAGAGGCTGCCAACACCCAATAAGTGATGGGTGGTGGTTAGTTTTGGCCAAGGAGGGTTCTAGAAGTGTTTTGGGACGCTGGGGTTTGGAGTGGGTTGCTGAAATTTGAAAATAGGGCTATGTAGAGGGCTGTTTGTGAAGGAGGGGTAATATTTGGGGGTTTTCGTGAGGTGGGAGTTATGTAGAGAGGGTGTGGACCCCATTTAAGGGCGTGCGCCCGAAGGACAGCTCCAATGGGCCCCGCCGGTCGGCGATGCATCGCCCGACCGGCGATGGCATCGCCGGCAAACTTCCACGTTGGCTGGTGGGACCCCATGGGTCTGGTCCCCTATGGTCCCAGGGTCCCAAAAAGTTAAGTCCCACCCCCTAGTTCATTGTACTTTGGTCTGTATGAGCCCAAATGTGTGTTCAGGGCTTTTCGGGTTCACATTGCAATCCTGAATACCAAACCATATGATGCAACATATGAATTTGGGATAGAAGGAGCCAGTACATCTATCTAAACCCTTAGTTGCGAAAGAAAGTGAAGTTAGAATGGCCTTATGGCCATTTTTCATGAAATTTTACTATTCACTGTAAAAAAATTTTGAAAGTACTAAGTTATGTTATTTTCACATTAGGTTTGATGCCTAACATGAAATGGATAAGAAAGAACTAAAGATCGGAGTGTTTAGAGGAGGAATTTTGAAGATTTTTGGTGAAACGGGGTTTTTAAGCCCTGGCGATTAATTACAGGAGTCGTGGTCATCCCACGACCCAAGGATTCACTTTTGCGGTTTAAAACCGCTCATAGGTCGTCTCAACCTGACTCCCTATAGCTTAGAAGTGATTCGGGTTGCTTTACGCGACCCGAGATACGTTACAGACTCGATCTTGCGATCGATCCTAATAGACTTCGCCTATCGGCGAATCTGCGATCCTAGAAGTGTTTCTAGACCCTTCTCGCACCCACCTAAGTCAAAGGAAGTGACAGCGTACGTCGCAAGACCATAACCCAGGCCCAGTATACTCTCATTCATGCTCTGATACCAACTTGTAACACCCTGAAAATCGGGGGTCGTGTATAAACTCAACTCCCGAGTTCCAGACCGTCACTTATGCAACAAAAATGGTTATGATTCAATGTTGTCCGATTTAAAGCATTCACATGAGTAAAAGTATACCAAAACTGCAATTCATACTTCAGATCCAGTGATAAAAGCAAGCGGAAGACTAAACAATGTATATATCACTGTATGGAAAAACAAAGTAATCTCCTCTATCTCCAAAGTATGACTACATCTCTGAGTCTCATATACATATACATAACAAAAGAATAATGTTCAAAAAGGAAAGTCCCACTGATGTCCCCTCGATCCAGGTCACCTACGGGAAGCCGTCGTGATACTGCATATACGAGAACTCATCCTGGTCCTCGTCGATCTCTGGCTCCACCTCCTGGATCTCGTCCTCACCTGTAGCTACAACAGGGTCTGGTGGGTGTTGCAAACACCATCCCGTAACATGGGAATGAGTGATCAACTCAGTGGAATCATAGAGCAAAGATTAGCATGTTCACAATTCAATCACGCGATAATAGTAAAGCAGTAAATCAGACAATCCTAATACTGTTATTAATGCAAGATGATATGACGTGATGTATGCCCTCACCGACGATCACCCTCATGCGGCAACATCTTACGACCGCGGCATGCCACACTCCCTAGAGTGCTCCACATCTTCCAGGAACATGCAATGCTATGGTGATATGATTTCCAAGTTGTTATTAGTCCATTCAAACAGCAGGATTGGGAAACTAAGGTACTTCCCTTGTATCAATCCCAACACAGATCCTGTCTAGGGTCGTCACTCCTAGTAATCTCATACGATGTATATTTCGTAGGTCACTGCGAGGGCTGCCAGGGCTGTTGCTCGCACTCGTTGCACCGCTCCCCCATCACCTTATCAATACAGGCCTACCGTACTCTACTGCAACGGAAGGGTCGTCGCCTCCCGTGGACTCAGAATACGCTCGCGGTCACTACAAAGGGCTCGTCGCCTGATCAGTGTAGGCCGACAGCTAGAATATAGTGTCCCATACCACCATAATCTGCTCACGAGTCAAGGTGCTCACTGGTCACTGCGGGAAGGTTTGTGGCCCCAGCGTAGGCCGACAGCTCAACCACGGTGTCCCATACCACCATGCCCAGCTCATGAGTCTTCATGGATCAAGGTACCATGGTTAACAGGGTTTACAATGGTAAGCTCAGTACCCTAGGTTCAAGCAGTTATGACACATACAAGGTGAACATACATCGGTCAGTCGGGTTACTTGACGGGCTCGACTAGCGCGATCGCATCTCAAGTTGAACGACATGAAGTGCATAAAACACTTCGCGTGACCTAACCACTGCCGCCAACTCTCAACACGAATCACGTTCATCGACGCGTCGTTCGTGGCTATGACCAGTCAGCCACGAATTCGCTCGGTTACCGACTGCCTGGACTAAGTCTAGTCCCACACATCTATGGAATCATATTAACACGATATGCAAATGTATTGGAATTGACATACATCATGTGAGCATGTTAACACATGTTATAACATTCAACTTAAGCAAATCTTCAAGGCATACTTTCTATGCATGTAATGCAATCATGCATAAGGTCAACTTGTAGGAAATCATTTAGGTCAGCATATTAATCAAGAAATCAATCTCAAACTACTACATAACATCATTTAATTCAATACATACTAATACAAGCATTTATACAAACACATACACTACACACTTAAGTCCACATATAGTATGTCGACCCAAAATGCGCAACTTGGCGAATCTCTTCGCCAAACTGATTATGCAAACATTCCTAACTCCCTAATGCGGCGACAAACGATGTCAATCACGTCAGCAAAATATGCATGTAGACCGTACTTCCTACAAATGACTAAAATGCCCTAAATCTCATATTCTTCGTTAATTTACGAAACAGGAAACGGAGAGCATGTTGTACATGTCAAACGGCGATGCCGTCGATAATCTACTACTAAATAACATTGAAAGCGTTGTAAACCGTCAATCAAAGTGTCTAAAATCCTCACCTAGTCTCTTACGGTTGCGGGATTTTGAACGGAGCGTGTACGCTTCGTCTACGGCAGTAGGAGAGCCTGATTTATGGAATACGTTAGCTAACATGTTATGCATCTAAGTAAACCCTAAATCAGCAAGTTTTGGGGGTTATTTTATACCTGAAAAAGTGGAGAAATCACCAGCCAAGTGATTGGAAAGAAGTGCTGAAGCAGCAACTGTCAGGGGCTCGGAAGCGGGAAAATTCTCTTCTTCTCTTTCTCTCAAACTCTCTCTCTTTTTTTTTCTAGGGTTGCAATTTTCAGATGGAAGGGAGAAATGAGGGTTTCAACCCCTTTTATAAGCTTAAAATCGCCGGAAATAGGCTCCGGGACGAAGTTTACTTGGTGCCTATCCATTTCGGGGCTGTTTCGGTCCAAAAACTGCTTTCTGGTGGTCCCCTGGTCGATTGCGGTCGGACTTAAGCTCATGTGTACCAGATGTAGCTCGTATTAAGTTTTCAGTCTGGCAGGGTTCACAGATCGCACGTGGCGGACCATTTTCAGTTCAGCGGTCACCGCACATAGATCAGGGCTGAAAGTCTCATGATAATAAATAGAAATTTTTCCTGATCCGAGGGTGTAATCTGGATGAATTCTGATGGTCAGAACGCTTAATACTGACGCGTCAAGTCGTGTGCCAGATTTGAATTTGAAATTCCAAATTCGTCCCTATTCGTGGTCGCTTCAGTCCGGGTTCAACGAAATAGTCTGTGATTATCGGATTGACTTGATTTTCGAGATGATTGTCAAGTCCAGCTGGGCGGTTCTAACGGTCTAAGATAGGAGGTATCGGACCTTCGACGCGCGGTCTAAATCCAATACAAAAGTTCAATGTGGTCCAGAGGACAAACCTGCTTAGAGTTTGATCCAAGGTTATAGAGTATTGTAGAGTTGTCTGTTCTAGTCGATTTGGGTCTTGTAGAACGTATTTAAAGTGATCAAGGACTATTTCCCAGCTACTCTAGCGTTGCGCTAGCTAACTTACGCTTAATTTCCATGGAAATTAATTCTACGCGATTTCGGGTCGAGTTGGTACTCGAGCCCAAGTACGGATTTTTCACGGGCGTTAGACGAAATTTCTATAGAAAACTTAAAAGTGAGGATGGCTAACCTGTTCTAGCAAATAGATGAGCTTTTTTTTTTCAATTGGTCCTGTTAAATTGTTATAGCTATGCAATATCATCTGATTCTATGTTGATTTGGATGCAAATTGTTATGGTCTTTATGCTGCTATCAATCTTGTTTGAGTTTCTCTTAATCAAGTGATTTGGATGCAGATTATTATGGGGCTTTGTTCACTTTATATTTCCAGTCACTTATCATAAAATGTTGCAACTAGCTAGGATGGAGCATGTGCTCAAGTGGACCACACCACAGGAAACATGTATATGAAGATTGAATGATAGACCCATTTGAAAATGTTTTGTGAGTAGTAATTAATTTCTTTTTATTATTTTGTTTTACAAGTTGTAAGGAGAGATAGATTGAAACATTTGCATTAATAGGCTAAATGTAGTTGTGTGGTATTTGAATTATAATTGTAGCACTAGTATTTTGCTATTATAAATTTGATGTTTTTCTGTTGCCATTCAGAAAAATAGAAAGAAAAAAGTTCAGTTGCACAACAGGCATGAACCTTCCTCATTTAAACGTGCTCTAACCAGCCATGCTTAAGCCACACATCAATAACACTTTGCATACCAGCATGGTCCCACCCATTACAAATCCCCCACCCAACTATTACATGCATAGAGGGATTGTAAGGAAAGTAAGGTCGTAGAGGCCAATCGCTAGGCACGTACCATTGAACATGAGTCACACAGACACTGAGACACATAACAACGAGCCTGCCAACCCATGTTTATTGATCATGACTTAGATGCAAACATTGACATGTCCATGTCGTGTGTTGACCCAGCTATTATGTGTAGCCGTAATGGGGAATTTGCAAATGGTTAAGGTCTAAAGCATGCAAAGTCAAACAAGCTTGCAAAGCATGATGGCACACATGCAACATACTACAAGAAAATAGGCTTTTAGCCATAATTTTTTAGCCTCAGTTGAAAAAATGGTGGATAAATATGTTTTTTAGCCTCGGTTACTAAGGACTGAGGCTAAAAGTTCATTTTTCGCCTTAGTTGCTAAGGAACTCAAGCTAAAAGTATATTTTTTAGCCTCAGTTGCATAGGAACCAAGGAAAAAGGTCTATTTTTTATCCTTAGTTATATAGGAACTGGGGCTAAAAGTCTACTTTTTAGCCTCAGTTGCATAGGAATCGAGGCTAAAGTCTACTTTTTAGCCTTAATTGCATAGGAATCAAGGCCAAAATTCTACCTTTTAGCCTCATTTGCATAGGAACCGAGGCCAAAAGTCTACCTTTTAGCCTCAGTTGCATAGGAACCAAGGCCAAAGTCTACTTTTTAAAAAGTCTACCTTTTAGCCTCAGTTGTATAGGAACTGAGGCGAAAAGTCTACCTTTTATCCTCGGTTGCATAGAAGCCGAGGCCAAAAGTCTACCTTTAAGCCTCAGTTGCATAAAAACTGAGGCCAAAAGCCTACCTTTTTAGCCTCAGTTGCATAGGAACTGAGGCCAAAAGTCTACTTTTTAGCCTTAGTTGCATAGAAACTGAGGCCAAAAGTCTACTTTTAGCCTCATCTGCATACGAACTAAGGCTAAAAGTCTAATATTTTGCCTCGGTTAATAAAAAATAGAGGTTAAAAGTTTAATTTTTAACCTCAGTTGCTGGGAAAGTGAAGCTATAAGTCAACTTTTTATCCTTGATTATATATGAATCAAGACTAAAAGTCTACCATCTAAACCATAGTTATCAACCGCACCATTTAAAAGTCTATCATCTAAACCTTGGTGCTCTGGCCCCACCATGATGTATGTGTTTCATTCATTCCATTCATCCATTTTTTAAAATCATTTTAAGCCTGAAATAGCTAAACACAAAGGAATTATATAATATGCTTACTCCGGGTCTCTAGTTCGAACAACTGAAAGCCAATCCTGCGGTAATCTAGACTATTAGCCTGTTGTCCCACCAGCAGATATAAGATCCTTGTTTGATTTGTATGCGAACATTTGTTGGATACCACTTCTCAACTGTCTATCTATATGACAGAAATCAAATGTGAATATTTTCCTTCCATTTTTTTAATATGAAACATCTTCAGTTTAAATCAACAATCCAACGGTCTGGATTACTAATCATGGGCTCTAATTGTCATAATATGAAACCCACGTATACTTCCCAAAATGTCCTGTAACGTATACTTCCTCATCCACCAATCCATCCATATATGAAACTTTGCATGTATGCATGTATGACATACATACATTCGATGCCATCCTCAACTCCTTCCATCCCTCTACCCTTCTCTTATAATACCCTCCGTCCCTGCTTCCGTTGTTTGTCTGGAAGCAAAAAAAAAAAAAAAAAAAACCGCAGAGAGAGAGAGGTAGGGAAATGAGAGAGAAGGAGAGAAGGAAACCGATGAAATCCTCTCGCATCTAGGGTCGCAGAAACCCTAATCAGTTTTTCTATCCCTTTTCTCTCTCTACAACTCCCTACATTCTGAAAATCCCTGGAAATTTCATCCTAGGTTTCTTTCACGCTCTCCCTGATCTTCATTCCCAGGATTTTCTAGAGAGAAAACGGGGGGTTTCTAGGGTTTATAGTTGAGAAAGAATAGAAGCCTCTGAAATCAATTTTTTCCTGAAATTTCAAGAAATCTGTTCCATTTTCCTATTTTTAGAGGTGGATCTAACCTTCAAGGTGCTTTGTGTTTGTCACTTTAGAGTTTTCTGGAGAGAAATCGACAGGTTTTCGGGTTGCCGGCTTTGGTGATACTGAATCCTTGGAATTTGAGTTTTCCCACCTCCTTTTTGGAGACATCTATCATTTTTTTTTGCTCCGATCGGAGCTCAATCAGCGCGTAAGCTCGGATCTCTGGAGTTTTCAAACCTTTGGCTTGCTCATTTTCATAGAATTTTTGTAAGAAATCTAACCTCTTGTGTTTCTTTCTCTTTTCCTCCAAAAGAATATGATCTATCTTTCCTTTCCAATCTTTGTTCAGCTCTTATTTTGAAGCTTTTCATGAGTTTCTTTGATATGTTGAAACTCTAAAAAGCTAAAGTCATCTTTGAACTATTTCTGTTGTTTGATTTCCTTATTTTGCATTTTATAGGTTTTTCCTTCATTAGATTGATGTTCAATTGCATATCTAATTCTGTTTAAATTAGATCTTGCAATGCTAGATATAATACATTTTCTTTTTAATTGGATGCTGGATATAAAACTTTTGTAGCTCCTAAGAAGTTTAAAATGGTAGGTGATCATTCTGCACTACTTACTAGATATAATACGTATGGTTCACTTGAGTTTTGAATCTATCTCATTTTTTTTAGCTCATGTCCTAAAATGATTTGGCAAAGAAAATGGACGGGGTGAATTTCTCATCAACATTACAATGGCCCCACCTATCTCCCATGGCAAGAAGTTCATGGGAAAGATTTTCGAAGAAAAGTCCGGTGGGTTTGTCACTTGTGAGAGCCATTGAGATTGCCCTGCAAATCTTTGGCATCAATTGATCCCAACTTTAAATTTCTATAAGAATTGCAACTTCTAATTAGGAAATTAGAGTTTCTAAAACAATCCTTGAGAGCTCTTCTATTTACAAACACTGATGCCATTGAGATTTGTAGTTGTTCTTTTTTGTTGAGGATTTCACTAATGCCCACACCGTTGAGACACACACACAAAATAAATAAATAAATCGTACAGGATAGTATTTTCATATTTTCACATAAGCCATAATTTGTATTTTCTTCTCTCTTGTAGAACTGCATGATTAAGAGAAAGTGAACCTGTTTGACTGGAATTGTATATTTCTCGGCAGCTATATGCATACACAGTCACTGACTCGATGGGAAATATAGTGGGCTCATTTATTTCAAGCTTCTTTAAAGTTGTTAGTACTTTATTTGGAGCTCCGCCTGACTTTCTTGCAGGTAAGCATTGAAGAAGTGACTTTGCCTAAAATTTCCTTTCTTAAGAGTTCATTTTAAAATTCATTTTAGGGGTTGCCATTCAATGCATCCTTGACAAGCTGCCTTTATTTCAATTGCCTATTAATCTCTCCACGGTGTTTCATTAGCTCACAATTCTACAAGTTGTACTTATTATAAGTTCGTACTTATTACCTAGCTCTAGCTAAGAAATATATTGGTTTCTCTAGGGTAACTGTTTTCGAGCAGTGTGTTGACAATATAGTGGGTATTGCATATGCAATGGATATGTTGGATTATGTTGAAAAGGTCAGTTCTGCTCTGGTTTTGATTTTATTTTTTTTATTTCACTTGTGCTCATGAGACTTATTTGCAATATGTTTAGGAGTGTAAATGAGACTTATTTGCAATATGTTTAGGAGTGTAAGTGTTTACCACTCTTTCTATGGCATGGGATAATTTAATTTATCTACTTTCGAAGGTTGATAAACTAGAAAGTTCTACTGTGTGAGAAATTACACATAAGCCTGCCTACTTTGTACCTGGTAATTTTTATTTGCATTTAATCATGTAGTTGAGAAACTTGCTACATGCTGTCTGTAAAGCTGTTTTTGCAATTTTATTTTATATCACAGATTTAGAATGGAGCATCCATAACATCTAATGCTAAGTGATAATTGTTTATCTTTAGAAGCACTGAATGAACTAACAGATGGTTACCCTGCCTCATATTATGCTGAAAGACTGCTATAATGCACTTTTACATTATAATTTTCCATAAAGCTCTTCTTTTTTATTTTTTCAAAATGAGTGATGAAATTTGGATGATATCACAGATTCAACATCGGCGTGGAATCTGCTGAGAGAGTTCCGCATTAGGAAGTCACGCCCCAAACTCGGAAACCGGGCTCACAAAATTCCCGATCGCCGAATCCGGCGCCGACAGCTTCCGTAGAACCCCATTCTCAGCTCCTAGCGCCCATTCGCCAGGTTCCGATCCTGGGATCCTACAAGGAGGATTTTCAATGTCAGTTTGATTCGTAATAAGCATAACCAAAGGCATAACCCACAAACAACAACCAAGAACTCCATTACATTTCCACTATAATAAAAAACTTTACAAGTACAATGAGTATAAAGGGAAATACAATGGTAAAGAACAAAATCTCCAAAATGATCTGCAACGTGCTCCTACCTCAACGCTGCTGCGAACCGACGTCACCTGCACGCAACGGTCGTGCATAAGCATAGAGAAAGCTTAGAGGGTGGTGAAAGTGTGTGCGCAAGGTAGTAATATGATCATGCAATATCAGAGTAATACGGAATATGCAGATGAATCCATAATGTCATGAGCCGTACCAAGGCTTATGCGATGCAAGACATGAATGGTATCGGCCACCCCAAGGCCATGCGATGTGCAATGCAACTCAAGCATACAGATCCTCATCTATGTCCACACATCAATACAGCTCAAATATGGGATATCACCGGGGTCTAGTATACTCTAAACCAGATTGCCGCCACATCGCGCGTAATAAGGTAAGTGGAAGAGACCACACTATCCGTTTGTCAATATCGGGCACGACTCGTCGATAGCGAACCCATTCCTCGAGCTGGTCAAACTCAGCCTAGCATTGCCCCCTACACTCGGGCGGGTAAGGCCGCACCCCCTTCCAACCGACCACGACACAATGGAGAGCGTAACCGTCTGGTAATCGGCACTCAACGTTCATCTACCCACTCGGTCTAGACGTTGGAGCAACCTCTTGGTACCATAAGGGTTTAGGGACTTTCACCCAGGGATATCAATAGCACCCCATGTAGAACAAGATTTTTGGTATCTAATCCTGCCAACCACATGCGTCTGTAGAGGCTACGGCCCTGATGTCGCTAGGGCGTACAATACCCATGTCACACAAATGCGAAATGCATGATTCACGCTATCCAGTCATGCAACAAATTCTGCGCATATCGTGCGCTCATGTAGGGCAACACTACCTAACCAGGAGCCCATAAACAACCTGTCCGAAGGCATATGCTATGATCAGCCAATCCCCATATCAAGCATACATATGATGCGTATGATCATGAGTCATGAAACTATACTAACATGTAAATGAGTGATGAACCATTCTTACAACGCAGATGGGCCTGGACGGCCTATACACAGCAAGTACGGCCCAGTAATGGCCCTAAGGAGAGTCGCAATGTGGACATCCAACCAACATTATACTCGCAATGTGGACGTCAAACCAACATTGCTCCCAAGGCACGGTCTTTGTAAACATCGCTATTTAGTCTGTAATGGAATTACACATTGCAATGGACCGTAGGTTCTTCCCATTGGACTTACGTATATATCAAATGGACCATATCTTATGGGCCTTCTATTCATTAGATGGGCCACATAAATGGGTCATACCAATGGGTCTTATGTGCATTGCAATGGGTTAAAATCGGTGGGCCTTGGACTACATCAAATGAGCTTAACTCATGGGTCTTAAAGGTAACGAATGGGCCACACCAATTGAACCCCATATGTACGCCAAATGGGCCTTAACCCCTAGACCTTACATATATCAAATGGCCTACTTCCATGGGCTTAAAAAAAATGCAATAAATGGGTCCAATTTTATGGGCCTTGGAATACATCAAAAGGGCCTAGTCCTATGGGCATGGAACATATCAAGTGGGCCTAAACCCATAGGCCTCATATGAATCAAATGGGCCTAACCCATAAGCCTTTTGTAATTCAAATGGGCCTAGCCCATAGGCCTGTTATAAATTAAATGGGCCTAACCCATACATGAGTGGCCCACCCAATCAACCACTCATGCCTTAAAATGATTTTACCAGGCGGATGGACGGTCTGGATGCATCACATGCATCATGGTGGGTCCCACTGTCCAGTGGACAGTGCGGATAGAGCACATACATCACACAGGGGCCCCACCGTCCGCTGGACGGTGGAGGCAGCACATACATGAGGTGGGCGCCACCGTGGTGGGTGCCACCGTCCATCTGGACGGTGGACTTAACAAATACATCATTGTGGGTCCCGTGTGGGGTCCACTGTAATGTTTAGGTGACATCCAACCCGTTTATAAGGTCACTCAGACCTGGATGAAGGGAAAACATAAATTTCAGCTTGATCCAACACTTTTTTGGGCCCAGGAAGAGTTTCAATGGTAGATGTTCATTCACACTGTTCCCTATGGTGTGGCCCACCTGATAAATGGATGGGGTTAAAATTCGGAGGGGGCCCACTACTGGGGGTGGCCCACCTCATGAGAAGATTGGATAACAAATAAACATTATGGTGGGGCCCACATGCAGGGCTGTGGCCCCTCCCCCCCCACGTCCGTCCGCCCGCCCTCACGGCTGCACGCAGGAGCGTGCAACGGCTGACCGCTGCCAAGGGAAGGCAGAGGCTCTGCCTCTTTCCAAAAACCAGGAAAAATAGTTTTTCGGTGGTTTTTCGCACAAGGGGCCCGCTTCACCAAAATCCGTCCCGGCCATTGCATTCAGTGGCTCGAGGCCGTCCCAATGAGTCCAGAGTTTGAATTTTTATATGCTTAGGAAGTGAAATAAAATACGAAAATGATGATTGAATGGTGAGGATGCAATTTTTGATGCTATGGCCCACTAGGTGATTGGATCGGTTCCAAATCTTGGCCCAACACATGAAATTTGGTGGAGAATGGGATGGACAGCGTGGATTGATTACATACATCACCATGGGACCTAAACAGGTGGACCACCCAAATGCCACCTTTCCTTCTTTCCCTTTTCTTCTTTCTTTATTTCTTTGAAACGTCCAGCGTCTCAGACGCTGGACGGTTTTGTTCCTTCCAAAAAAATGCATTGTGGTGGGCCCTGATGAAGTGGGCCACCACTGAGGGGTGACGTGGGTACAACGTATATGGTGGGCCCCACCTAAATAAATCTTGAATAAAATAATGTCTCAAGGTGGGGTCCATACAAGTGGGCCACACCACCCTATTGCACAAAATGAGAAAAAATAAAATAAAAAGAAATAAAAGAGAGAGAGAGAGACATGGAGAGTGGGACACGCCTTGTGATGGAGGGACCCCGACACCATGGGCCCTCCCTTGCAACGAATCATACATCAAGTGGGTCATTTAGCATAAGGGACCATCAAAACTTAAAATCAATGGTAGGGATCCTTTCCCCACCAATATGGATGGTCTAGATGACCTTTCTAAATGAAATAAACATCATGATGGGGTCCATGGAGAATGGCCCCATCATGGAATGATCATGATGATCCAAGTGGTCCATCGGCCACCACTTAGGGTCCCAAGTGAGATCCACACCATTGATCGGTGGGTCTCACTTGGCCCATCACAAAAATAAGAAAGAAACTACCCTAAGGAGGCACCCACCGTCCGATCTTCCTGCTCCTAGAGGTTCCTTGGCACCTTAACTTCAACTTCAATGGATGAGATGAGAAATGGAGGGTTGAGATGGGAGATGGTGGGGTAGGAAAGTGGGCCACTTGGAGCTTAGGGATGCTTAAAAATTTCCATACGTATGGAGCTCTTTTGCTTAGAGATTTTTGAAATGAGAAAGAGAGAAAGAGAGAAAGTTGTAAAGGGAGAGAGAGAGTGATGGATGGATGTGGTGAGTGATGGTTGTGTAAGAAATCTTTGACTTTTGTGGCCTTTTGTGTAAGAGAGGTATGGGAGATGAAGACTTTTGTGGCCTTTTGTGTAAGAGAGGTATGGGAGATGAAGATTTTTGTGGTTGCTTGGGAAAAGGGGTGAAAGTGATGTGTACTTGACATGTGATAGATTGATGGATTAATTGATTGATGGGATTGATGTGATTGATGTGACACATCGTAGAGATTCTCTTGAGTTTCACAATGCGCGGCGTTTTCTCGCACCGAACGTTGGCCCACATCTCTTGACCAGGGTATCGCCTCGGAGCGCGAGTTGCGGCATTGGAACCGCAACGACGGCGCGGTCGCTATGGTATTGGTCTTGGGTTGAGTCGACTCGGGTTGTCGGTATATGAATCAGGGTCGCGCGTCGATATCGGCTAAGGGTCGAAGGTCGCCGGAATTCGACCGGTAAGACCGCGGAAGTCTAAGGAAAGGTACGGACCAAGATACGGGTCTTACAGTTCATATGGCTATTGTTCTAAATGAATATGATGGAACTCTGGGAGTATGTTTACATCCTTCACATTTTCTTTAATAATGCTCATGAAGTTCAAAAGTTATACATGTTACTGTTAATGTGATTTTGGGTGTTAACTATTTTAATATTGTTGCCTCATTGATATTTTTTAACATCGGAAAGCAGTGAACAATTTTAATACTTCTTTTTGTAATAAAACTGGTACCTACTCTGGTTGACTGCCAGAACTTTTACATGGTCAGAAACAGCCATCAACATCTTGCTTTCCTAGCTTGGTTTTTAGGAGGATGGACAAGAAAGTAGGTAGGAGGTCGAATGATCCTCCATCACAAAGACTTGACATGTTGGCATGTTGGAGATGCATCAGCATCTTAGGAAAGATAACTCTTAACTGTCTCCAGTATCCATAAATGTGTGGGTGTGCATGCATATCTGTAGAGTATTTAGCCTCATTGCACGCTCTCCTGCTTCCCATTCTTTTTTGCACTTGCTAACATTTTAAAACAGACTCTTCCTCATTTTGGAATCCCTCCTGCTTTCCCTTCATGCTTTGTAAAGCTATGTTGGAGTTCCTTGCTTTTTAGTGGATTCCTTTGGCAGGTGATTCGCAACATTCACATTTCCCTGAGTCTAGTAAAATGCATACTGTTGGAAACTTTTCAATTTATCTTTCTAGTTTACTACGTAAGCATGGACATTTTGGTTCACTATTTACTTCCCATTTCAGAAATTTATGATCATAGGGATCCCCTTGCCACAGGAAGAATGATAAGATCCTACCAGGGCTTTATATGTTATACTTTGGTTTTCAATTCTGACTAATTCCATGGTTCTCTAATCTCTCTCTATTCTCTTTTCTTCTAGTTTTCAATCTCTGTGTCGGCAATCATCTGAAGATGGTCATGGTATGTACTGATTCTATATTCTCTGCATATACCTTGGCCTTTTTTTTTTCCTTTCCTTTTCCCTCTAAACTTGTGGTTTTAGTTAGTGAACAATTGTTTTATTTTCATTTGACCAGCCATGATTAAAAGCTTATAATAGCATTCAAAAATGAGATATTTTCATAGTAAGAAAATGAAGAAACATATTACAATCTGATCTTTCTTCTATCAATTCTATTAATTGATAATGCATACATAAACTCCAATACTTATATCTTCAATGCATGTAGACCGTTACAGTCTAAAGCTGCTGAAATCTAATGTTATCTCAGGCCTCACCATTGCAAGCCTGTCAATCCCACAAGTACTTTCTTTTATTTATTACGGGGCCTCATGCCAGATTTTTCTGTTGCATAATGTTGCATCATTTTCATTAATATATAATTGTCCCTAGGAACCTTGTATCATTTTCATTGATGAAATAGATGTTGGGGATTCACTCGAAGGTAATGGGAAGACATTACATCAGACCTTGTTAAAACCACAAAGGCTGAAGAGTCTGTTGCTGCTGTTGGGAGAGAACCATTGCCAGTATCTCAGTCAGAAGAATAAAAGTTTATTGAACAAGAGTGAGTGTTCATAAGTAACTGCCTGACAGGTCACTTACAGGCCAACAAGATGGATTAGAGCCTCTAACATTTCTCTTCTATAAATAATAGGAAGAAAACGCCGCTTCTCTTATATTTAAATAGAAGCCTCTAACGTTTCTCAAAGAGAGAGATTTCCATCTTATTTCCATGGTTTCTCTGTTTGTGTCGAGATTTCAAGTCTCTTGGACTAAGGGAGAAAACCCATCTCTATTTTTCTTCTTTCTTTTTCTTTTCTCTCTATTTTTGCACATTTTATGGATTGGGATTCCAAGTCTATTTGACTAAGAATTGAAGACTCTTTCAGGGTTTTCTTGGGTTTTATTTGAGAGGAAAAACCCATTAAAATATTATAAGTAAAACCCATTAAAATATTATAAGTAATGTTGTGGATCTAACTGATTATGCACAGGTTTATGAATCAGTTAAAATAAATGATTATGCACATGTTTATGAATGAGTTAAAATAAATAATTTAGCCTTAGTTGTTGAGAACTAAGGTTAAAAAGTGAATTTAGCCTCAGTTGATACCAACAAAGGCTAAATCCATCTTTAGTCTTAGTTTTTTCCTCAGTTACCCAAACTGAGACTACAACTCCTGCGGCTAAAGGCTTTAACCTTGGTTGTTGAGAACTGAGGTTAAAAATAAATTTAGCTTCAATTAGAGGCAACTGAGGAAAATTTTGATTTAGCCTCATTTCGAGAAAACTGAAGCTAAAAAGGTTCTGTTAGCTTCACTTAAAGAACTGAGGCTATAAAAGTCATTTTAGCCTCGGTTGCTAAAACTGAGACTAAAGCCTTTAGCCACAAGGGTTTCAACCTCGGTTGGATGACTGAAGGCAAAACTGAGGCTAAAGGCTTTAGCCTTAGTTTTTAACCTTTTTAGCCACAGTTTTGAACTAAGGCTAAAGCCCCCTTTTCTTGTAGTGACCACCACTTGTAGCACTGTCTGACCAAGAATAGAAGGATATGTTGTAGTGGTTAGCTTTGCAAATAGCAAGGAGCCCACTGATACATGTTTACCAAATGTCAATCCCATGCCAAATGGTCATTTTCCACCCTAAATGTTAGCCAACTATTGCACGAAACTTGCAAAGGGGTATTGCTAATAGTTCTAGAGCATTTATAATATCCATTTTGATTTTTGATTTTTATTTTTTTAAAAAAAAACCTTATCTCCATCTTGAATTTTGAGAATACATCTAAATGTTGTTAATCCATGAACCTTGCTATGGAGCTCACTGCACCCATCAAACTGTGATTGTCCTGTTCATCTAATACTAAATCTCCACTTTCTTCCTTGGGAGGGTGACGTTACTTGCTGGAATAAATTGCCCAGCTTTGACCCAGCCGAGTTGGATTACCCTTCTCTAAAATCCTCTATACTCCTCTTAGATTTGGTCATTCCAACTAGATGTCCATGAGTTACTTGGTTGGATAATATGCTTATGATTCTCCTTTGGACCGTCTAGCCAAGATACCACTTTTAGGGGAATTTCCATTTCCGTAGAAACACAAATTCTTCGAGTTGGTGCCACTTTTCTGGAGATTTTCTCTTCACATGATTTGCAAGACAATGCAAAATACAATGCTTACATAAAAGAAGATCAAATATGTGTTGTCCGGTGAAGCACAATCACAAAATACCATGGTAGAGGTTTGGGATAGAGAAATCAAAGCTTAGGAAAAAATCCACAAGGTAGTCCTTTTACTAAACAAGAAAGATAGAAGCTAGAACTGCTAAAAAATTGTTCTATTTTAGAAATTATAACTTGGAATTTTCTCCAACATGTCATCTTGTCAAATAGAAATTGAAATCCAATCTAAACTTCTGTGGCATTTTTAGAAGCTTTGTTACCTAGGTATGCTATGGGTGTCGGATACTACATAGCTATTTCTACTTGGACATGCCAACCTCTTAAGGAGAAGCGATATGGGTACTTGGACACAACTCACAAATTTTGTAGCCTTCTTAGAAGCTATATTACACACTTGTGGGTATGGTTGTTGGGTACGCCATGGGGTCGGGTACTTGGACACATGAACCTCTTAAAGAGGGCATGTGTGTAAGTTAATCTATTCATTTTTTTCTCCTAGTAATTTATTAAATGAACTATAATAGATGAATATGAAAATATATACATATTTTAGATATAGTTTGATAGGCCAGTGGAGGTTAAAGGGATCAGCATAAAGGCGGGAAACTGTAGCATCCACTGTTGACCCAAAAAAATTAGAATGTCATAACATTGAGCTCCAACATAAATATGTAAATACTTATGATAATATTTTACCTTTTTAGTGTCTCTTTTACTGACACTGATGTTTAGTGCTTTGTCTCCCGCCCTGATAAAAAGGTAAAGGCGAAAACATTTTAATGTATCATGGTTCATTCCTAACAAAATACACCCAAAAGAGTCTCCTAATGATGAACTAAATTATCTGTCAAGAAGAAGTTAGTGTTTGTGAGTTTTTATGATACTAGTTAATATTATTTAGTTCTATAGAAATCGAGCTCGAAATGTTATTTCTGTAGTGTTGAGACAAAAAACAGAGCTCAAAATGAAATAAGGAAAAAATTCTAGAAATCAAACAAATGATGCTGATAAGAATGATGATACCTATAGATCATGTACCAAAGCTTTAAAAATCAAAGGAAGCAAATGAAAAAATTGTATACCATAGAAACAACAAAAAATCTAAGGAAGCAAATGATCTAGTGAATCTCCTCCTGTAAAACCCCAAATCCAAACAAGCAAACAAAACTTAAAGATTCAAAAAGAGAGAGAAAAAAACCATCAAGACCTTATTTGCTCACCGCTCTCTCAAAACCTATAGATCATGTACCAAAGCTTTAAAAATCAAAGGAAGCAAATGAAAAAAATTGTATATTTGGTACCTTTCCTTCTGTGCAAAACAGAGCATAGAAACAACAAAACCCTAGAAATCCAAGGAAGCAAATGATCTAGTGAATCTCCTACTGTAAAACCTCAAATCTAAAAAAGTAAAAAAAAAATGATTAAAGATTCAAAAAGAGAAAAAGAAAAAAACATTAAGACCTTATTTGCTCACCACTCTCTCAAAACCTGGAGTAATCTCTTTAGTTCAGGAAACCTTAGGTAGAGAAGATTTCATATGTAGAGATTGGGTTTTGGGAGATTTGTGAGAGAGAGAGAGAGAGTCGGGGTCAGGAGAGAGAGAATTGGGGAGGGGAGCAAATGAATGATGTTAGGGTTTATTTTTTATATAGCAAATTTTTTGTCAGTGCTTGTTATAAGGCATGTATCCTAGTTTGTACCGTTCCCTAGATTCCTACGATCCTCTTTGTTGAATTCCAATGACATGTAACCTGTAGTCGGCATTTACGTGTGACCCTAAGTCGCATCTCGTATATCTAAGTCGACTCGACCCGAAACCTATACCCTAACGACTGCGCCATCGCAGTGGTTCCAAGGCCTCGTCTTGTGTATCGATGCGATACCTAAGTTAGGAGTTATGAGCCTGTGTTTATTTCGAAGAAACACCGCACATTGCGAATCCTGAGAAAATCTTTACCCAATCTATTACATTAATCAATCAAATACAAGTCAGTATAACCCATCACTCCACCCATCCCTTTCTTATAACAACCCGTCCCCTTTCATCCCCTCTCATTCTCCCTACCATTTCCAAGCAACCTAAGGGAGTTAACATCCAAGCAATTCCCAAGGAGAGAAAGTGCCAACTGTGGCCCACTCCCTACCCTAAGATATCATATCCCAACCCCTCAATCTTCTTCATCCTCCATTAGAGGTTGAGCATATGAGCCAAGGAGGCCAAGGGACCAAGAAGGAGTGAAATCGGTGGGTGATCTTGGATTTCTACCATTGATTTAAGGATTTGAGGGCCCACATTCGGTGTGACCCATTTAATGTATGCATTGTAAGATAGGGAGGGCTCATAGTGGCGTAGCCCCTCCCCTCCTCACGTCTCTTTCTCTTTCTTCTTCTTCTTCTTCTTCTTCTTCTTCTTCTTCTTCTTCTTCTTCTCTCTCTCTCTCTCTTTCTCTTTTTTTTCTGATGGTGATGATGCGTGTGGCCCACCTGATGTGTTCAACAATCCAGACTGTCCAGATTTTCTGGATGTCCAGCAAATGGAGCCCACTTGCTACCCATTTTCGGGCAAGCCCAAACGGAGGAAAAATATAAATATTAGATTGATCTAAGCCCTGGTGGGCTAAGTCCACGTGAGACCCACCAGATACAAGAATTCCATCTAGGTCGTCCGTCCATTGTTGGACGTGTGGGGCCACCCTGATGGCGTGCTCCATCTAGGGTCATCCGTTTATTGGACGTCCAACGCCCCTGGATGAAGTGAAACACAAATATCAGCTTGATTCATCAAGTGGGCCACATGTACATGGACCCTAACTGATGAAGGTTATCCATCCATGTGGGTCCCACGCGTATATGGCTACTGTGTTGACATCAGTAAGTTCTATGGGTCTAATCATGAGGTATGAGTTATATTTGCACCGTCTAGTATTCTTGATGATGGGACCTTCCATCGATGTATGTGTTTCATATCTGCACCGTCCAAGCATGCTGAATGGTGGGGGCCCACATGATGTAATGTTTCATCCACACTATCTATCCGTCTGTCTAGATCTTGGACGTGGGGCCCCACCTTGATGTTTATGTTTGATCAGCGCCGTCCAGACGTTGTGGGGCCCTGACATATGGGTTTTATCCTCATTGACCATCCATATACGTGGATTGGACCCCTCCTTGATGTTGTATTTTATCAACGTCGTCCGGTCCAACTGGATGTCGACCCCACCTTAATTTTATGGTCTATCCACAGTTCGTCCAAACAGTGGGGCCCAGACATGATGTACGTGTTTTATCAATGATGTTCGTCCATTTGCTAGATGTGGACCCAACCCACACGTGTTACACGTGTGAGGATGGAGCTCACCTTGGGGTATGTGTTGTATATTCACATCTTCCATCCCTAGACGGTGATATGTGGGGCCTACCTTGACTGCATGTATTTTATAACCACACCGTCCAGTGGTCTGGACGATAGGGACCACATAATGTATGTGTTTTAAATCCATGTCGTCTGTCTGTTTGCAGGGTCACCTGCTATAATGCAGGGCCCACCTGTCGTATGTGTAGGGCCCGCCTGTGATATTTGAGTCCTGAAGTGATGTAAATAAGGCCCTTATGGTGAGGCCCATTATGATGTATTTGAGGCCCATGGGATGTGGCCCATTGTGATGTGCACGAGGCCCATGTTTGAGGCCCAATGTTATGTACATGATGCCCTAATGATGAATATGAGGCCAATGTGTGAGGCGTAATGTGATGTATATAAGGCCGATGGGTAAGGCCCAATGTGATGTACATTAGAGGCCCATATGATAAGGCTCAATGTGATATATGAGAGGCCCATGCAGTGAAGACATTACGATATGTGAGCCAACCATGATGTATATAATAATGTCTATGATGACCATCCATTTCTTAGTTAGTATAAGGCCATGGGCCCCCGTTACAAGATAAGCTCTAAATGGGCCATGCCTTGGGAGTAATGATGGTTAAATGTCCACATTGTAAGTATCCTGAAGGCCTGTTGCTAAGCCCATTACCTTGGGAACTATCACGCCCCAAACTCAAAAACGAGGCTCACAAAATTCCCAATCGCTTAATCAGGCACCGACAGCCTCCGTAGTACCCCATTCTCGGATCCTGGCACCCATACACTAGGTTCTGATCTTAGGATGTTATAAGGAGGATTTCTAATCATCAATTTGATTCGTAAAGAGCACAACCATTAGCATAACCCATGAACAATAACCACAAGAACACCACCACAAAATCCACTATGAACAAAAGCTTTGAGTACAATGTGTCTGAAGGGAAATACAAGATAATCAATAACAGAAACTCCTGAAGCTCGAGTACACGCTCCTACCGCAGCGAGGCTACAGCTGTGTCCCGGCATCACCTGCAAGCATCAATCGTGTATAAGCTTATAAAAAGCTTAGAGGGTGGTATAAGTGTGTGCGTAATATGAGCGTGCTCAGAATGTAAGGTAAGAGTAATGCGAAAATATACTGATGAGTACATGAATACAATCAGTTGTACCAAGGCTCTGCAGTGCAGGATATGAATGCAATCGGTCATATCAGGACCATGCGATGTGAGATGCAACTCAATCATGCCAATTCAAATCCACATATTAGTACAGCCCATTAATATCGGTACAATTCTCATTATGGATAATCACCAAGGTTTAGTACACTCCAAATGGCACTGTCACTATCCCAGCCATATAGTCCAAGTGAGTGTAAGAAACCTCACTATCCGCCTAGCCAATAGTCTGTCAATACCTATCCGGTACGTCGATAGCGGACCCATTCACAAGCTGGTCAGACTTAGCCTAGTGTTGCCTCTACCCTTGGGCGAGTAAGGCCACACCCCTTTCCAATTGACCATGACACAATGGGAGACGCGGCCTCCTGGTATTCGGCCCTCGTGTGCTCATATATCCACTCGGTCTAAACATTGGAGTCATCCTCTGGTACCATCGGGTTTAAGGATTTTCGCCCAGAGATATCTATGGCGTCCTGATGCAAGAAACAATATTTTCGGTATCCAATCCAGACACCCACGATGTGTTTGTGGAGGCTATAGCCCTGATGTCGTTAGGGCATCCAATAATCACAATCATACAAATGCAAGTGCATGAATCACCCTACCAGACATGCAAAAATCCTGTTCGTACCGTACACTCATGTAGGGGTAACTCCGCCTATCAGGGAGCCCATAAATAATCTGCCCAAAGGCATATGCTATGATCAGTCACTCCTCATATCAGGCATACATATGATGTGTATGATCATGAATCATAAATCTATACTACACAAGTTATGTGGTGATGGGCTTTGTTTATAACGAAGATGGGCCTAGATGGCCTAAACATTACAAGTATGGGCCTATCAATGGGCCCTAGGGAGAGTCGTAATGTAGACATTTAACCAACAATATCATTATAATGTGGACATCAAACTATCATCGCTTCTAAGGAATAACCAGCTATAAAGGTCAACACATATACCATGGTGGAATCACACTATAATGGGCCTTATGTACATCTCATTGGGCCTCGACCCATGGGCCTCCAATAAGTCAAATGGGCCTCAGTGGGCAGGCCACAAATACATTAAGTTGGGCCTAATCAAATGGGCCTTACATACATCACAATGGGCCTTATAACATGGGCCTCATATTTATTAAGGTGGTCTCAACAATGGGCCTCATATAAATGAAGGTGGGCCTCAATAAAGGGCCATAAGTATGTTAAGTGGGTTACACCACATGGGCCACGTGAATATCAAATGGGCCACACCAAATATATAAGTGGTGATAATGATTTCCACCATTAAAATTCCAAAGGCCTGCCATAACATTTATTTCGCATCCAATCTGATCATAAGGTCCCAAATGATTTCAATGGTAGTCGTTCAATCCTCACTTTACTGTAATGTGGTCCACCTGATACCAAGATCTGCCTCATTTTTAGACTCAAGCCTGTGAGATGGGCTTTTAAAATGGTTGGATGGCTTGGATGCAACCCATGCATCATGGTGGATTCCATATGGGACGGATGGATGGCATAGATGAGGTACATACCTCATGGTGGGGGCCCACATTATGGAAGGTGTGGATCACAATACATACATCAGTGGGTCCCATCTGGGGCCCACCATAATGTTTATTTTCCATCAAGCCTGCTGATGAGGTCACACGGACCAGGGGTCCACCATAATGTTTATTTGCACCCCAACCTGTTAGTGAGGTCACACGGACCAGGGCCCACCGTAATGTTCATTTTCCACCCAACCTGGGGCCCACTGTAATGTATATTTGCACCCAACCTGTTGGTAAGGTCACATAGACCTGCGGCCCATTGTAATATTTATCTACCATCCAAACTGTTCATAAGGTCACGTGGACCTGAATGAATAGGAAAAACAAATTTCATATTTAATTCGTAACTTCTGCAACCCAAAAAGGGTTTCAATTGTAGGCGTCAATCCTCACTACTTCCAGCCATTTGGGCCACCTGACGTTTCGTATATGGCTGATGTCACGCCCCAAACCCAAAAATCAATTCACAGGAATCCCGATTGCCAAATCTAGTGCCAACAGCCTCCGCGCCCATATGTCAGGTTCCGATCCTGGGATCCTACAAGGAGGATTTTCCCAACATACATTTATCTTGTAAAAACATAACACAAGTATACCCAAATCACAAAGACAACTTCGCCATCACATATCCACTAATATAAACTTGAATACAATGCTAAAAGGGAAAATACATATGTCAAAATAAAATCAAAGCTCTATAAGTCAGCCACATGCTCCAAGCTCCACGCTGCTGCAACCTAACATCACCTGCACGCATCTATCGTGCATAAGCTTATAAAAAGCTTAGAGGGTGGTGAAAATGTGTGCACAAGATAAGTGTCAAATATTCAATATAATGTTATAATCATACAATATCAAAGTAAATAGAAAACATACTGATAGGCCCATAAATACCATCAGCCTTATCCAAGCTATGCGATGCAGAAATATAATAAAAATAATACCATATACTGATGAAGCAATGCAGATCAGCTATTTAATGCGGAGATAACATGCCAAATATCATATGCCAATGATGTAATGGAATGTGCAAATCCTGATGAGTTCACGAATACCGTTAGTCGTATCTAGGACGTATAAATGCAGAAATATAATAACCCAAAATGTCATATGTTGCGGATGTAATATGACATGTGGTGTGAATGTAATGACCCTGCTGGAGTGTGAAGTCGGGATTATAGTACGCAGTATCACATGCTATGGGGTCCATCATAAGGGACTTCTATCCAAACTAGTCTCATGCCCAAATTTGGATAATCAGACTCAATATGGTAAACTCCTGATCTCAGGTTAGTCGCGCGCCCAACCGAAATCCTAGTCATGCGAAGGCACACGTAACAAATAGTTACGCACTACCAACCCAAGTGGATAGCTAATGAATGAATGAATGAATATGCAATTCCTACTCACTAAGTCCACATATCAATACAGTTACTATCTAGGAAATCACTGGGGTCTATTACACTCCAAACCAGATTGTCGCCCCATCGCGCGCAACAAAGTGAGTGGAAGAGATCTCACTATTCCCCTGCCACTATCGGGCTAGGCTCATCGATAGCAGACCCATTCCTCGAGTTGGTCAGATTCAGCCTAGCATTGCTCCCTCCTCTCAGGCAGGTAAGGCCGTACCCCCTTCCAACCGACCACGACACAGCGGGAGATGCAGCCTAACAGTATACGGCCCTCATGCGCTCATGTATCCATTTGGTCTAGACGTTGGAGCAACCTTTGGAACTAAGAGGTTTCTGGACTTTCACCCAAGGATATCTATAGCACCCCATTTAGAATAAATTTTCGGTGTCCCGTCTAGCCATCCACGATATGCCTGTGGAGGCTACACCCCTGACTTCGCTAGGCCACACAATGCAAGATGCATGAGTCATACAAATCCAGTCATGCATCAGTCCTGTGCATACCATGCGCTCACGTGAGATAACATCCATCTATTAGGGAGTCTCATAACAATTTGCCCAATGACATATGCAATGGTCAACCACATCTCATAACAAACATGCAGATGATGCGTATGGGCATGTATCATGATTCTATGCAGTTACATACTCATAATCGGTATACCGGCATCAACAATCGTCCTCGACAATGTGGACATTTAGCCAACATTGCCCCCCCTCCCCCAAGGATGATCCACATAGAGCTAAGCATATAATCGGCCCACGGCCTCGCACAAAGGCCTAATAGACAACACAAGGGGCCTTACCCAAACGCCACATATACACAATCGGTGGACCCTGCTCATGGGCGTAATACATATCACAATGGGCCTTGCCCATAAGCTATGAATACATCACAATGGTCCTTGCCCATGGGCCATGAATACATGACATGTGGACCCTACACATGGGTCTTGAATACATCAAATGGGCTATGCATCATGGGCCTAATACGTGTCACAATGGGCCTCAACTACTGGTCGCATGTACATCATATAAGTCTTGACAATCGATCTCGGCAATCGAAATCGGCCTCGTCAATCGAGGTCGGCCTCAACAGTCAGAATCGACATTCGGAATCGGCCTCGACAATCGAAATTGACCTATACAATCGCTCTCGACAAATAAGAATCAACCTCGATAATCAGAATCGGAATCGGCCTCAACAATCGGCCTTGACAATCAGAGTCGGAATCCACAATCGGCATCGACATCGACAATTGTCCTTGACCATCAGAATCGACAAATGGGCTAAGTCAATCGGAATCGATAATCGGCCACGACAATCAGAATTGGTCAATAATCAAAATCGAAAAATTGGTCACGTCAATCGAAATCGGCAATCGGCTACGACAATCGACATCGATAATTAGCATCGATAATCGGCACTGATACTCAAGGTCGATAATCAGCGTCGACCTCGATAATTAGCACCGATAATCAGTAGATAAACAAAGCAGGGTCTATAGATGATCAGCTGATCAACCATAGTATAAAGATCGACACTCGGCCGTTGTTATATCAAATCAAATAGTACGGTGTCATTCGTCTACGGCGAATGGGGCCCACTTATTTGGGTTAACCCACTAAGGGAATGATGAGAATGGATCTAACAAGGCCTAATGGAAGGTCACAATATGGACATCCCACCATCATTGCCCATTAATGTGGTCATTTAACCAACATTTCTCCCATGGAATGACGCTCATAGGGCCAATTGGATAGAGGCCCACAGCCTAGCACAAAGGCCTAATATACATCGTTGTGGGCCTCAGTTACATCAAATATGTTGAATTAATCAAATGGACCGAAATCAAGTGGGCCAATCAAATGGGTCGATACAGATGGGCCGAATCACTGGGTCGACACAAATGAGCCGAATCAAATGGGCCGATCAATTGGGCCGATATAATGGTCCGAATCAACTGGGCCGATACAAATGGGCTGAATCAAATGGGCCGATCAAATGGCCGATTGAATGGGTTGAATCAAATGGGCCGAATCAAATGGCCGATCGAATGGGCCACGTCCCATGGCCTAATACACATCACATGGGCCTCACGTTGGTAGCCAAAACAGGTGGACGGCGTGTCTGCAAAGTTTATCAAGGCGGTTTCCACCATCAGGACGATAAGAATACAACGCATACATCATGGTGGCTTCAAATATATCAAGGTGGGCCTTACAGATGGGCCACAAGTGGGCCACATTTTATGGCCCACATTAACGGGCCTCACCATCTACACCATTCAACTATATGTTAAAAGATCATTCTATAGCATTTCAAAAAGAATCATATCGAAAGATTATCTGGACCGCACACCAAATAACGGTGGTGATAATGGTTTCCACCATTAAAACCCCACAGGGCCACCATAATATTTACGTTCCATCCAATCTGCTCATAAGGTCACAAGGACCTAAATTAAGAGGGTAAAACAAATGAATTTCATATTGTTCCAAACTTTTGTGACCCTAAAATGGGTTTCAATGGTGGACGTCTACTCAACACTGTTTTCTGTGGTGTGGCCCACTAGATCATCAGCTCTACCTCATCTTTAGTCCCAAGCCTTAAAATAAGCCTGCCAAAAAGGATGGACGGTTTGGATGGAACACCTCTACCAAGGGTGGGATGAACGTGGCACTGCACAGATGGACGGTGCAGATAAAATACACGCAGCTACAGTGGGACCCAGCAGACCTTGCTGTCATCAACCTCACAGCAGCCAGCACTGTGTGAGGCACGCCCTCCAATCTGCTTATCAGGTGGGTCCCATGTGTGTGGCCCACCCCATCAATTTACTATAAATGTGTATATATATTATATATTATTATTATTATTATTATTATTATTATTTTGTCTCAAGCCATAAGACGTGCTCGCCATTGGGTGGAAGGTTTGTATTTATCAAATACATTAGGGGAGGGCTCACCATTTGGACGGTGTGGATAAAACCCATACATCTCAGTGGCCCCCACATGAATGGACGGGCGGTAGGGATACAACACAATGCATCATGGTGGGGCCGCACCTTTCATCCATACCGCTGGACTGCTGGGCCAGCAGCCCAGCGTCCAGCAGATGGACGGTAAGGATACTACATATATATGCATTATGGTGGGGTCCACGAGCGTGGCCAGCGGCCAGCATGAGAAATGGATGGACGGTTTAGATATGGCACGTGCCACATACACGGCTCACAAGAGCAGGCATTGGTGGTATTGTTAATACAGCAGCACTATAGCTGTTGTGCAAACCTCAGCCGCTGGATTTCCAACGAAGTGGGTCCTACGTGCAGCCCACCATACAAATAATATAATATATATTAGATTAATATAGTTCATATATAATATAACTATATAATAATATATCATTTTGTATGTTATATTCATCCACTGCAACGTCCAGATGGACGGCCTGGACGGTGGATTCTTTACACATGCGATGTTGTGGCCCATGGATGTACGGTGTGGATGGTCCCACGGACCCCACTTCCATCTCACACTTCACTGTCAGCCACACTTCACAGCTAGCCACCACCCACCGTCAGTACACACCTCCTTGACCATCCACACTTCATTGTTAGCCACGCCCCAGTGTCAATTCACACACTCCACGGCTGGCCATATAACACAGGCAAAATGGTGGGTCCATAAGGACGTGGTCCACCAAGATTTTGGATGAAGCTGATATTTGTGTTTTTCCTTCATCTTGGCCATCCAATGGACCCACTACAAGGTGGGCCTCACGATCAGATGGTCAGGATCGTCTTGCACCGTGGAGGCCACAAGACATCACATAAAAAGGAAGAGAAAGAAAGAAAGAAAAACTGGTGAGAAGGGGAGGGACCCCGCCACTATGGGTCCTCCCTATACAATGCATACACCATGATGGGTCCCACAATAAGTGGTCCTCAAATCATAAAATTAAATGATAAGATCATCCACCAGCTTCTTCTTGCACCATAAGCTTCCTTTGCTCCTTAGCTTTGATTCCAACGGAGGAGATGAGATTTTGACGGTTTAGATGGAAGATAAGAGGGTAGGAAGTGGGGCACACTTTTTGCTTGGAAGAGTTTAGGAGAGACTTGGACGTATGAGGTTTTTGGGGTTGCTTGGAAGGTGAGTTTGAAAATGAAGGAGAGAGAGGGTTGTAAAGAGAGAGGAGTGATGGGTGATGGATGTGGTGAGTGATGGATGTGTAAGAGACTTTTTGACTTTTGGGTAGATTTTGTAAGAAAGAGGTATGGGCTTGTAAGAAACTTTTGACTTTAGGGGTTGCTTGGGGAAGGGTGAGAGGTGATGTGTACTTGACATGTACTTGACCCTTGATGGGATTGATTGATGGATTAAGGTGACATGTTGTAGAGATTCTCTTAGGTTTTGCAACGTGTAGCATTTTCCTCACACCGAACGCTGGCCCACATCTCCTGACCAGGGTATCGCCTCGGCGCGGGAGTCACGGCATCGGAACTGCGACGACAATGCGGTCGCTAAGGTACAAGTCTTGGGTTGAGTCGACTCGGGTTGACGACGTGTGACTCAGGGTCACGCGTAAATACCGGTTAAGGGTCGAAGGTGCTTGAAATTTAACCGGAAGGACCGCGGAAGCTTACGAAACGGTACAGTATAGGATATGTGTCTTACAGCTGATTTTGGGGGGCCAACTGCTTAAGAAGGGGTCCCATTGAATGCACGGTGTTGATGTTTGGCCCACATCATGATGGGGCCTGAGATGGGGCCCACTGACCTTGGCCGTTTCAAGTCTAGCGCAGCAGGCCTACTGCGCATTAGTCCGTGGCAGCGCCTGCTGCCTCTCTTTCCTTTTTTTTTTGAGTTTTTCTAAGGATTTTCACCAGTGAGGCCCGCATTAACAAAATTCACTCCATCCACTCACTCCTACGGCTCAAGACAAGCCAAATGAGTCTACTATCTGAAGTATTTTGGTGTATTGGATCATTAGGTGGATTTTTAACGGTAAAGGCCACCACTTTCCAAGATACTATAAGTGTTATGATTTCATATCCCTTTGGTTGTCAAATTTTGTGGTGTCAAAACCTATATCTATGTCTTGTACATCTTGTGTTTTATGATTGAAGACTATTCATTGCAATCAAGTCATCGCATTTCAAGACAAGATCTTAAATGAAGAAAGTTTTCAAGACATGGATGAAGAATTTAAGTATTGAAGTCTTCAAGTTTGTATGTTCAAGATTCGATCAAGTTCAAGTTTAGTAGAAGACTTTGTCAAGTCAAGATCAAGCTCAAGAAGGCCTACTACAAGATTTGTATATTCTCAAGCTTCTCTTAAGGGTCATCTGAGTGTACAGACTTTCAATGTCCATCTCACTTTTAAGGTTTGTTTGACCTTAGATTGACCTTAGGATGGGCTTTACAATAGGTCATTCTGGATACGTAACTCATATATTTTATTATGCTTGTTTGGAGTGTTTTAAGACTAGTCCTAAGGACTTCAAGACCCGTACTAGCTCTGCTACGACCAGTCTTAAGTTTTTCAAGACCAGTCCTACGTTGTTGAAAATTTTTAGATCTTTCTAACTATCCTACGACCAGTCCTGGACATCCTACGACCAGTCCTGTGAGTTTTATGACTTATCCTTCGACCGGTCGTAGCCCTACGACTTAAACTCTAGCAACCATTTTTGGGGTCCTACGACCGGTCATAGGTGTTCCACGACCAGTTGTAGATGGCCCACGACCGGTCGTAGACCGCCCACGACCGGTCGTGGAACAGAAAATCTTATCCCGCGAAAATCTTTCAAAAATCTTTGGAGCTACGACCAGTCCTAAGTTCCTAAGACCAGTCGTAGATGGGATTTTTTAGGCTATAAATAGAGCACGAACTTCAGAGTTTTAGCACTTCAAATAAATTCTATTCAAGCATTCTTTAGGCTATACTCTGAGATAAGTTTGTGTTTATTTTAAGCTACTTTGGGCTTATTTAATATTCCTTTTGCTAGCTTATTTTTATTTGATTTTGATCTACATTCCAATCTTATTAGAAAAGAGGAATTTCTGATATTCCTTCTTCTTGGATTCAAAATCAAATATAACTAGCCCTTTGGATTTAAAATCAATTAGACTTAGAATCATTCTTAAAGTGAGTATTGGACTTTGAACGTTGAATCGAACATCTACTCCAATTGGTTCTACTGGGCTTCTTCAAAAGGTGATTCAGGTATTTTATATTTTTGTAATTTACTTTCTCTGGTTTTTGTTTGAGATTCGCTAGAAAAATCTCATTGTATTGGTTATCTGAAGAGAGCCAGAAAACTCAGATTGTGGGGTTTTTAGATTGTGTAAGCCTGAGATCAAAGACACAATTGTGAAGGTTTTATGTAAACTTGTGAAACCTATTTTGATAGTGCATGCTAATATCCCCTGTGTGAGGATATTAGGAGTGGAGTAGCAATCTATGTGGCTATTGGATAACAGTTGGTGTACACACAGGCGAACCACTATATATCGTTGTATTATGGATGTGTTTTACTCTTTCATTCTTTTATTCATTCTGTTTTGTGGAGAGTGTTTGTGGATGAATGTTGTAATCACTTCAAGCAAGTGTGGATGAATGTTATAATAACTTAGGATTTATTTTCTGCAAGTTATTTTGATTTTCTTGCTTATTATTCCTCATTGATTTGTGATACAAAGGACGTTCTAGAAATAAGGTTGTCTTACCTTAGACCTCTGGTTTTTGGTGTAAGGTTGTCCTTAGAACTGATAAAGTATCATTCTCTTTAGTTTAGGCTATTGTGATTATTTTATATTCAGCATTGTGCTTTATATCTTTTATTATTCCGCTGTTATAAGTTTTATTTGGCATTGCCCTATTCACCCCCCTCTAAGGCATATAGCTAGGCCCTTTTAGATACGACCCACAAGACACTCGGATTAACTTCATTTTTCGACTCAGCGCCTAAAATGATCTATAGAATGAAATGGATGGCTTGGATTAAATATATACATCAAGGTGGGGCTTGTATAAGTAGCCCACCCCAAAAGTGCAATATAAATATATTATTATTATTATTATTATTATTATTATTATTATTTAGCTTGTTAGTACTCACCCATGCCGGTACACGCACTCCATGTTAGCCACGCCCATCCAGCGTCAAGAGACATTGGACAGCATGGATATAAAACAAGCATCATGGTGGGCTCCACACACTGCCATGGTGGGATCCATGTGGCGGCCCACCAAGGTTTGGATCAGCTGATGTTTGTATTTTCCTTCATCCAAGTTTGGACAGCAAGGTGGGCTCCACTAGTGGGTTGTAGTGTGGTCCACCAAATGGACAGCATGGATACAATATATATATCATTGGGTGGGCCATCAACAATGAAAGAGTGAGAGAGAGAGAGAGAATAATAGAGAGAGAGATCGATGGAGTGGAGGGACGCCGCCACTATGGGCCCCTCTTTGATCACAAACACATACATCAAGTGGGTCCCATCATAAGTGGGCCCCTTAAAAAGAGAATTAACAGTGGATCACCCGCCTCTAAGCCTTCTCCTTGCTCCCTTAGGCTCCTAAGCTCCTTGCCTTCAACTTTGATGGAGGTTGATGGGGTTTTGATGGTGGGGATGAGAGATGAGAGAGTGGGAAAGTGGGCCACACTTGTTATTGGGAGAGAAGATCTTGGACGTATAGAATTTCTCATGGAATTTGGGAAATTGCTAGAGAATGAGAGAGAGAGAGAGAGGTAGAAATAATGGATGGATGGATGGATGGAATGGTGGGTGTAAGGAGAGGAGATGAGGAAGCATGAGCTTAGTTGAAAATGGTGTAAAAGAGGGATGGTGAGGGGAGAGAGTGTGTTAACTTATGGTAAAAGAAGTAGTGGCCATGTGTACTTGTTGTTGGGTGAGGTGGCATGGAGGTAAGGTGGTGTACTTAATTTGATGGGACATGTTGTAGAGATTCTCTCAAAATTCACAACACGTGACATTTCTTCGGAATGAACGCAGGCCCACAACTCCTGGCCTGAGCATCAGATCGGTGCAAGAGTCGTGGCGTTGGAATCGCAGCGACAACGTGGTCGCTAAGGTATAAGTTCTAGTTCAAACCGACTTAGGTATGCGGAACCCAGCTTAGGATTGTGCGCAAACATCAGATACGAGTCAAGGATTGCCAAAATTTGACCTGAAGAACCGCAAAAGCCTATGAAATGGTACAGACTAGGAAACGGGTCTTACAGGAACAATGATGGTTAATGATCCACATTGTAACCTCCCTAAGCCCATCCTTAGGCCCATTCTCATCTTCCCCTAGTGGGCTGACCTAAACCTTTGGGCCCCCATTGATATTTGCATAACCCACCTCATCTTATTGGGCTAAACACAAACTATTGGGCCCCCATTAATGCTAGTAGGAGTACCCAAACCTTGAAGCCTACTCTTTGTTCTTAGGCCCATGAATAGGCCATCTAGACCCATCCTTGTTATGAGGAGGATACATCATCACCTCTTACCATAGATGGAAGAATCTGTAGTATCAAATTTGGTATATCCACTGTTGAGGATCGATCTTCATGTTATATATCAGATTTGTTGTTCTTCTAAGGACCCCGCCTTATATACAGGCTAATTATCGATTACGACTATGAGTATGTGTTAGCATAGTATCACGATACATGCCCATACACATCATCTACATGCTTGTTACAAAGAATGATTGATCATAACATTAAGTCATTGGGTAGATTATTTATGGGACTCCCTAATGGCGGAGTTGTCCTTCATGAGTGCACGGTACACATAGGATTGATAAATGACTGGATTGTATTACTCATGCATCTTACATTGTGTGATATGGTTACTGTGTACCCTAGCGACATCAAGGTTATTGAAAAGGCCGAGCTAAGAGTCCTAAGGGGGGGGGGGGGGGGGGGGGGGTGAATAGGACTATGTTAAATTAAAATTTTAAATGCGGAATAAGAAAGAAATCAACAATGATAACACTTAATAATTCAAATAGAAAAAATGAATAGCAACCTCAAATGCATAAGTATTGAGAGGTTGATACAAATGTTGTTCTAAGGACAACCTTACACCAAAAACCAATGGCTTATGGTAGGACAACCTGATTCCTAGAACGGTTTGTGTATCAAAATCTTAAACCGATACAGAGGAATAAAGAATAAAACAGAAATAAAATTCTACTGCTATTACAACTTCACCACATGTACTGAAAATAAATTACAATCATTCACCACAAATGCTGAAAAAATAAATTACAACATTCACACACTTAGCCACATTCAACCATTCACAACTCCAGCATTATAGTGGTTCGCTTGTGTGTACACCAACTATTAAAAAATAGCCATACAACTACTCCACTCCAAATATCCTCACACAATGGATATTGGCTTTCACTATAAAATAGGTTTTTCAAGGTTCACCTAAAACCTTCACAATTGTGTTTTTCAAGTGAGCTTACACAATTCACATACCCCATACTCTGAGATTTTCTAGATCACCTCAGACAAACCAAAAAAGAAAGAGAGATTTTTCTGGCATGACCTCAAAAATCAAAAAGAGATTTATAAAAATGTAAATATACTTATCTGGATATTCTCCTTTGATAAAGCCCGGTAGAACTAATTCGGTGTAGATGTTCAATGTTGACACTCACTTATGAAAGAGTTCTAAGTTTTAAATGATTTTTTGATTAAATCACCTTGGGCTAGCTTGATTTGATTTTGATTTCAAGAAAGGAAAAAACTTAAATCCCTTCTTCAATTAAGATTGGAATAGATAATTCAAAATTAAAGAGAATATTAAATGAACACAATATAGCTTAAGAATATCAAAAACTTATCTTTCATAGTGGTGTATGATTATCTTGGAATTCAATGAAAAACTCTGAAAATCGTCCTCAATTTATAGGAAAAATTACTGTTCACTCGACTGGCCTAGTGGTCAGTTCGATTGGTCAAAGGACCAACAAGAATTCAAAATTTTAGGTAGGATAAGATAAGACTGTTCCACGATTGGTCGAGTCTTGCACTCGACTGGTTGAGTGGGACCAAAAATGGTTGTTGGACTTGAGTCAAGCCTGCTCGACTAGTCGGGTATTGTTCACTCGACTGGTCGAGCAGTCTCTAGGACTGGTCGAGAATCTAACAGAAAATTTTAAAAATTCACAACAAACCTTGGACTGGTCGAGAAAATTCTTAGACTGGTCAAGCCAGTGCTTGGACTAGTCGAACATAGGCTAAGACTAGTCAAATAAAAGCCTATAAAATTATATAATGACCCAAATTAAGTATGCAATTATATGACCTAACCTATGGTCAATCTAAGGTCATTCATACCTTATAGGTGAAATTTGAACATTCAAAATCATTCACTTCAGTTGATAGTTGATCTTAAAGTACATGAAGCTTGACATCTTGAAGTACTTTGAAGCTTGAACTTGAAGTACTTGTGACTTGTGTTTCAACTTGAGTATATGAACTTTAAGCTTGAGAAGATTACTTGAGCTTGAATTTTTAAAGTAATGCACACTGTCTTGATATAGTTGAAGCTTGAAAACTTGATCTATTACTTGAACTTGTACAAGAATCTCTTGTTCTTATACTTGAGCTGCTTGAATCATAAATTGGAACATCTTGAACTTGTACTTGAATTGCTTGATCTTGAATATGAAGATAAGCTACACAAGATACACATTCCAAGAAGTTTTGGCGCTACAAAATTTAACAATCATAGGAGCTAGATAGAATAGCATTTACAATCTCCCCCTTTGTCAAATTCTTGATAAAACAAGATAAATAAAAATATCATATATGCACAATAGAGAATCATGCACCAGAGAAAGACTGCAAATCAATACTCCCCCTTAATACCTTACTACATAGAATCCAAGAGGAGAATTGAAGAAAAAATTGCTACCTATCACCTAACCACATTCTCCACATCTCCACATTCTCCACATCTATCATAATGAGATAGGCATGTCAGGACAAATTCTCCCCCCTTTTGTCACAATATGATAAAGGAAAGAACCTATAAATGATGATGAAAACACTAGCAATGAAAGAGGAAAGGTTAAGGTAACATAGTGACAAGATAACCATTAAAAACATGTCTAAGCATAAGAAAAAATTCAAGTATTAAAAATTATTACATATCATATATTCAAAACCAATCCGAACCAGAAGAAGAAGCAGTATGGAAGGATCAATTTGATAAAGTCCTTTGTTAATGCGCCTAAGATATTTGTGCATATATTTAAATTTCATTTCTTGGGACATACATACCTTTAACCTTCTCCTCAAGTGAGCGCAAACGCGCATCAAAATTAGATGGCTGACAATCAAGATCAGTAGCAGAATCGGATTCAATTCATCAAAGAGGTCATCCATATTGACATCAACTTGGCCTGGGGCCAGCTTCAAATTTCTCTTGTTAATGTTAGAGTTGTTGAAAGGTATATGGTGAATGGGAGCTTCTCCAACAGGCTTAACCACTAGACTGTGGGTGGCTAATACATTCATAAGATAAGAAAAAGGTATATCATTGTGACCTGGGTGGAGAAGGAACTGAATCATGATATAACAAATAAGAGAAGGAAGACACATAGAGACTCCAGAAATGATAGAATGAAGAATACAAACCATGAATGTAGTAAGCTCGGTTTTATTACCTGATCTAGGGTAGACATTTGAAATGAAAATGTAATTGGGTAACATAAACTTGGAAGCGAGTGCATTTCCAGTACTCCATTCAGCGTCCATATTACATAAAACTCTAGTGAGCATCCGCTTCTCAGATTCAGATGGTTTTGAAACAAGTGTGTTGATGGGAATACTGTCATCATTGACTGGAAGATCCATTAAACCAGAAATGAGGTGACAGTCAACATCAATTGGACCTTCTCTAGTAGAAATTGTAAATGTAATATTTTCAGTAGAGAAATCAATAATACAAGCATACATGGCTTGCACAATAGAGCAGGACCACCACAATGTAAAATGTTATCCCATCCTATAGATTGAAGAAGAGGAAGGATACCAAAAGGTGTTAAATGATCAATGTTAATAGTCTTTCCTACTATCACATTACGTAAGCAAATATCCCTCACATACTCGGGATCTTCCTTGGGTGACTAAAGATGGCACACCATGATAAGAGCCGAATGAGAAGAAGAGGGACCACGAGATCCTTTCTTCTTACTTATACTCTCCATTGCAATAAAGAAATCAAGGAAAATAAATATTATAAATGAGACAAGAAGGGTTTCTAGTACATCAGAGTTTAAGCTAGAAAACCCACCAAACAATCATAAAGCTTGAAATAAACCACACAAATGAAGAAAATGAAGTGCAAAGGACTTGAATCTATAAGAAAATTAAAAATAATGCACTAACCATGGAGGAATCGAAGATGGGTTCGACCAGTTGTGGTAGGGCTTGTTGGAGAGGAAGGACCAAATGAAGAAAAAAGTGATGTTTCCTAAATAAAGGTCAAACCCGAGATTCACTAGTCGAGTACATACTCGATCGGTCGAGCCACGACTGGTCGAGTGTGTACTCGACCAGTCATGCACCAGTAAAAATGTGCAATTTTGCATCTTAGTTGAATTTTTAAATATTCAAAATAATAAATATTTACATTATGATACAAATAGGCACAAGCCATTAGTTCATATTGCACTTACCAAGATCAAATTTCAATTTTAGAAACTTGTTTTTATTGAGTGGTTTTGTGAATATGTTTGCAAGTTGATTCTCGATCTGAATATATTCCAATGAAATTATCTTGTCTTTCACAAGTTCACGAATATAATGATATTTAATGTCAATATGTTTGGTTTATGAATGCTGAATTAGATTCTTATAGATATTAATTGTGCATGAATTATCATAATATAAAACTATGGATTCTTGCATAATTCCATAATCGCTTAGCATTCTCTTCATCAACAAAAGCTAAGTGCATGCATTACCAGTAGCAATATATTCAGTTTCAGTTGTGGAGAGCGATACGAAACTTTATTTCTTACTTAGCCAAGAAACCAGGCAGTTCCCAACATAGAAACAACTACCGCTGGTCGATTTATGATCGTCAATGTTACAAGCCCAATTAACATCTGTGTAACCAACTAATTGCACACTAGTATCATGTGGATACTAGAGACCAAGATTAGCTTAACTAGCGACATATCGAAAAATCTTCTTAACAACAATCAGATGTGAGTCTTTAGGGTCAAGCTGATATTTAGCACAAATTCCTACGCTAAAAGCAATATCAGGTCGGCTCGCAGTTAAATAAAGTAAACTACCTATCATACTATGATACAACTTAGGATCAACACTCTTACCTGTTGAATCCTTAGAGAGTTTTAGAGTAGTACTCATTGGAGTATCAAAAATTTTCCCACTCTCAAATTTGAACTTTTTAACTAAGTTCAGAGCATATTTGGTTTGAGAGATAAAGAAACCATCAGGGAACTGCTTAACTTGCAACCCTAGGAAATAGTTTAGTTCTCCAACCATGATCATTTCAAATTTAGACTTCATAAGATCTGCAAACTCAACAGTCATGTTAGCACAGGTAGATCCATTGATAATGTCATCAACATAGATTTGCACTATTAGAATGTGATCATTATGTTTCTTTACAAATAGTGTCTTATCAACACTTCCCATTACAAAGTTATGTCTTACTAAAAACTTAGTCAACTTTTCGTACCATGCCCTTGGAGCTTATTTCAAAACATAGAGTGTCTTTTTCAGGCGATAGACATGATTAACATGCTTAGGGTCTTCAAAACCTGTTGGTTATTCAACATACACTTCTTTATGAAAATCACCATTTAAGAACGCACACTTTACATCCATTTGATATATTTTAAATTTTCTAAAGCATGCAATGATATAAATAGTCTGATTGATTCAAGACGAGCTACTGGGGTAAAGGTCTCATCATAATCAATGCCTTCAATTTGAGTGTACCCTTGTACAACAAGCCTAGCCTTGTTTCTAATAATATTACCAAATTCATTAGACTTATTTTTAAAAATTCATTTTGTTCCGATAATGTGTTTATCTTTTAGTTTAAGAACTAAGTACTAAACATCATTCCTAACAAACTGATTGAGCTCTTCTTACATAGTTACAATCCAGTTTTTGTCAGTAAGAGCTTCTTTTATGTTACCGGTTCTATCTGAGATGTAAAACACACGTAGTTGCACATATCTTCAATTTGTTTACGAGTGCGTACACCAGTGAGAGGGTTTTCAAGGATTTGATCAAAAGGATGATCTTTAACTGTTCGCAGTTTAGTATTATTTTGACTAAATGAAGAGTTTGGTTTATCAAATAAAATGACTTCATCATTTTCTAAACTTGGGACAAGTATATTCAAGTGATCATCTCTAACCACATTAATGGACTCATGAATAACACCAGTCCTCTTGTTAAGAACCCGATACACTCGACTATTTGGAGCATATCCTAAAAATATTCCTTCATCACTTTTGGTGTCAAACTTTTCCAAATTTTTTCGGTCACGTAAGATATAACATTTATTGCCAAAAACTTGAAAGTATTTGACAGTAGACTTCTTATCAAACCAAATTTTATAAGTTATTTTACTATTTGATTTTCTAGTATAAACACGGTTAATTATATAATAAGCAGTATTTACGACTTCAGCCCAAATATTTTTAGGAAGTTTCATACTATTTAGCATTACATTTACCATTTCTTGAAGCACTCTATTTTTCCTTTCCACCACACCATTTGTTGTGGTGTTTTGGGCGCTGAATATTCATGTGATATTCCCT
Organism: Magnolia kwangsiensis; assembly: GCA_037074715.1. Classification (NCBI taxonomy): domain Eukaryota; kingdom Viridiplantae; phylum Streptophyta; class Magnoliopsida; order Magnoliales; family Magnoliaceae; genus Magnolia; species Magnolia kwangsiensis. Next base: position 102,054,643 of record CM073576.1, on the reverse strand, counting down.
GATCACTATAAAAATTTTTTAAACTACTATTTTCAAATTTAAAACCATGTTCACTATGGATCTTAGAAACTTGTGATTCTTTTTCCGTTTGGATACGTTTAAGTATCCTTTTTACTTCATCGAGAGTTTCTGGTTTCTCTCTTAAGAAGACTACCCAAGTATACCTGGTAAAGTCATCAATAATCACCAGAATATACTTATTACCACATCGACTCTCCGTTTTAGTTGGTCTAATGAGATCTAAGTAGAGAATTTTGAGTGGTTTAGATTCACTTTTTGTGAGCACTTCTGGTTTGTTTACCAATCTGGCACTTATCACATATTTTATCCACTTTCTGTATTTTGGGTAAACCTCTTACCAATTCTCTTTTGCTCAATCTATACAAGTTGCGGTAGTGTACATTTCTTAGGTGCTTATGCCATAATTTGGTTTCATCATTTTGGACCATGTAACACGATAGATTTGCTGAGCTTGAATCACAAACAATGTAGTAGTTTTTAGAAGTTCTGTAACCAGTTAATATTACAGAACCATTTTTATTTTAAATTTCACACCCTTGGCTAGATTTTGCATTATGATTATTATTACATATTTGAGAGATGCTTAATAAATTATATTTTAAATCTTTTACATATAAAATATTCTCAAATAAAGGGAGGTTAAAGAGTTGAATCGTACCTTGGCCAACATTTTTACAGTTGCTACCATCACCGAATGTGACTGAACCATCAACCATGTCTTTAAGATTGGTGAACTAACGTTTATCACCTGTCATATGTCTGGAGAAACCACTGTCTTGGTACCACTTTGAATGTCTCGAAGCTTTGAAAGCAGAGTGGGTAACCAAACAAGCAACCTTAGGGACCCATTTCATTACAGTTTCGGGTTTAATTGTATAATTAGTCTTCTTATATTTATAATTGTTATAAGTTTGACCCACTGAGTTAGATTTTAAGAGCTCCTTAAGTGAATCAATAATTTTCTCAGTTAAAGGATTACGATTCTGAATTTTTTAGTTGATATGGTTGCTTTCAAGTTTTAAGGTCTGAAAAGTCTTAGCATTTTTAGAATTATTTTGATTCAGACTTTTCCCTTTTGAGTTAGAAGACTCCCCTTTAATAGATTTAGGTGGAGTATTCTTATATTTGGGAGGAATACTTTTATCATAACCTAATCTAGATCAATTGCCACATTTTCTGGATTGAAATAAAAGTTTTTCTAATTTAGGATCACCTTGGGCATACCTCTATATGTCTTTCAAACTCAAAAGCGAAGAGACTTCTAGTTTTAGCTTTTCATTTTCAGATTTTAAGTTTTCAACTTGGGAGGTTTTGAAATCTAAGTCGCACTTACTTTTTTCCAAGCAATCATAAATGTGTGATTTTTCTAAGACTAGATTATCAAAATTCTCTTTTAGTTTTGAAAACTTTTCTTTCTGAAGTTTTAGCTTTACAACAATTTTACAACTTTCCTTGTATAGGGCATTATAAGCATCTTGAAGATCTTCTTCATTTTTCATGGTCACTATTCAGATTTTATTCACTGTTTGAATCATCATTATTTGAAAAAGTGAACTTAGCTAGAGTCATTAGGGCATTAACATCATTAACAGACTCGGTAGAATTTCTGACTCGAAGAGACTTCAGAGCAAGAAGATTCATCCCATGTAGCCAACATACCTTTCTTTTTAGACTTGTCCTTCTTAGGACATTTGTTTGTTAGATACCCATATTCATGGCAGTTGTAGCATTGGTTGTCTTTTAAAGATTTTCAAGTTTGAGATCTTGGTCTTTTCTTTTAAATAAGTTTTTACAAATCAACCCTCTTTTTACTTATGAAAATCTTATAAAACTTTTTGGCTAAAAGAGCCATATCATCTTTAGAAGTTACTAAATCAGAATTACTATTTTCATGAGAAATACTTTTAGAAGACTTAAGGGTGATGGATTTACCTTTAGGGGCTTTAAAGTTTAACTCGTAGGTTTGTAAAGAACCAACCAGTTCTTCTACCCTCATATTATTCGTATCACGAAGTTCCTGTATCATGATCACTTTTGAATTGAACCGTTCAGGCAATGAACGCAGTATCTTTGCATAGACTTTACTTTTTGGGATCCTATCACTAAGACACCTCATAGAGTTGACAATATCATTCAATCTTGTATAGAAGTCCATGAACGTTTCACTTTCCTCCATACGTATTTTCTCAAATTTGGTTGTGAGGATTTGAACTTTACATTTCTTGACAATTGTTGTACCCTTATGTGTTATTTCCAAGATATCCTAGGATTGCTTTGCAGTATCACAAGATATAATTCTCTTGAATTCATCCAGTGATAGTGCGTAAGTAATTGTATTTAAAGCTTTTGCATTGGCACTGCTCTCACTTTTCTAAAGAGTGATCTAAGAAAAGTAAGGTGTGACTTTTATAGTTTTAGATCCATCATACCACTTACTTTAGTGGTAGGAAGGGTCCAATTGGTCACTGTGGCTTGCCACACGCTCTCATCCATGAATTTTTAAAAAAATCCTCATTCTAGCTTTCCAATAGGTATAATTGGAGTCGTCAAAAGGTGGAGGCCTAGTGACTGAAAGGCTATCAAAATTTGACATCTTAAAAAGCTCAGATCGATTAGCTCAGGAAATTAAACCAAAAATTAAAACGAGCTATTAGGCTTTGATACCACTCAAAAAGGCCGAGCTAAGAGTCCTAGAGGAGGGGGGGTGGTGGTGAATAGGTCTATGTCAAATTAAAATTTTAAATTCGGAATAAGAAAGAAATCAACAATAATAACACTTAAAAATTCAAATAGCAAACATGAATAGCAACTTCAAATGCGTAAGTATTGAGAGGTTGATACAAATGTTGTTCTAAGGATAACCTTATACCAAAAACCAATGGCTTATGGTAGGACAACCTGATTCTTAAAACAGTCGGTGTATCAAAATCTCAAATTGATATAGAGAAAAAAAGAATAAAATAGAAATAAAATTCTACTACTATTACAACATTCACCACATGTACTGAAAATAAATTACAATAATTCACCACAAATTTTAGAAAAATAAATTACAATATTCACACACTGAGCCACATTCAACCATTCACAACTCCGGCAATTATAGTGGTTCGCTTGTGTGTACACCAACTATTAAAAAATAGCCACACAACTACTCCACTCCCAATATCCTCACAAAGTGGATATTGGCTTTCACTATAAAATAGGTTTTTCAAGGTTCACCTAAAACCTTCATAATTGTGTCTTTAAAGTGGGCTTACACAATTCAAAAACCCCACACTCTGAGATTTTCTGGATCACCTCAGACAAGCCAAAAAAGAAAGAGAGATTTTTCTGGTACGACCTCAAAAACCAAAGAGAGATTTACAAAAAATTAAATATACTTATCTAGATATTCTCCTTTGACGAAGCCCGGTAGAGCCAATTCGGTGTAGATGTTCAATGTCCACACTCACTTATGAAAGGGTTCTAAGTTCTAAATGATTTTTAGATTAAATCACCTTGGGCTAGCTTGATTTGATTTTGATCTCAAGAAAGGGGAAAACTTAAATCTCTTCTTCAATTAAGATTGGAATAAAGAATTCAAAATCAAATGCAAAAAGATAAATTGAAGAGAATATTAAATGAACACAATATAGCTTAAGAATATCACAAACTTATCTCTCAGAGTGGTATGTTGATTATCTTAAAATTCAATGAAAAACTCTGAAAATCGTCCTCAATTTATAGGTAAAATTACTGTTCACTCGACTGACCCAGTGTTCGGTTAGACTGGTCAAAGGACCAATAAGAATTCAAAATTTTGGGCGTGATAAGATAAGGCCATTCCACGACTGGTTGAGTGGCTTACTCGACTGGTCGAGTGGGACCAAAAATGGCTACTGGACTTTGAGTCGAACCTGCTCGATTGGTCGGGCATTATTCACTCGACTGGTCGAGCAGTCTCTAGGACTGGTCGAGGATTCAACAGAAAATTCTAAAAATTCACAACAAACCTTGGACTGGTTGAGGAAATTCTTGGACTGGTCGAGCTAGTGCTTGGACTAGTCGAACATAGGGTAAGACTAGTTGAGTAAAAGCCTATAAAATTATATAATGACCTAAATTAAGTATGCAATCCATATGACCTAACCTATGGTTAATTTAGAGTCATTCATACCTTATAGGTGAAATTTGAACATTGAAACATCATTCACTTCGGTTGATAGTTGATCTTGAAGTACATGAAGCTTGACATCTTGAAGTACTTTGAAGCTTGAACTTGAAGTACTTGTGACTTGTGTTTCAACTTGAGTATATGAAATTTAATCTTGAGAAGATTACTCGAGCTTGAATTTTTAAAGTAATGCACACTGTCATGATATAGTTGAAGCTCGAAAACTTTATCTTATACAAGAATCTCTTATCCTTATACTTGAGCTGCTTGAATCTTAAATTGAAACATCTTGAACTTGTACTTGAATTGCTTGATCTTGAATATGAAGATGAGCTACACAAGATACACATTCCAAGAGGTTTTGGCACTACAGAATTTGACAATCATAGGAGCTAGATAGAATAACAATTACAGTTATGACCTCCACAGGCATATCATAGATGAAAGGATTGGATACCGAAAATACTTGGTTCTAAGCACTAGGCGCAACGATGTCCTTAGGTAAAAGTACTTGAACCCTTAAGGTACTAGGAGGATGCTCCAACGTCGACACCGTGTGGATGTATGAGCGCACGAGGGCCGTGTACCAGTAAGTCACGTCTCCCACTATGTCATGGTCGGTTGGAAGGGGGTGTGACCTTCCCCGCCTGAGTGAGGGGGCAATGTCTAGGTTGAGTTTGACCAGCTTGAGTAATGGGTCCTCTATCGACGAGTCAGGCCCGATATTGATAGGTAGATAGTGAGATCTCTTCCTCTAACCCAGTTGTGTGCTCGGATAGGGGCATAAAGCTAGCGTAGAGTGTACTAGACCCTTGTGATTATCCAGAGTGCGATCTGTACTGATATATGTTGCTCCAGAGATGAGTTGGATTAATATGTGGATTCAGATGAGGATTGGTATGCTTGAGACGCATCTTGCAGATGAGATTGGCTATGTAGGCGTTGCATTGCATTGCATAGCATTGGTATGACTGATATCATTTATGGACTTACCAATATTTCCATATTACTCTGATTTATATATTTGCATTTCTACCTTACGCACACACTTGCACCACCCTCTAAGTTTCTATAAGTTTATACACGACCGTTCCATATAGGGGATGTTATAACATAGTTAAGAAGGAGTAGGAGCGTGAACTGAGCTTCCAGTACCTTTTGTTATCCATTGTATTTCCCTTATGCATTGTACTTAAATATTTTGATTATAGTGGATATATGGTGATATTGTTGGTTGTTATTTGTGGGTTATTCTTATGGTTATGCTCCTTATGGAACAAATTCATGTCAAAAATCCTCTTTGTAGGATCCCAGGATCAAAATATGGTATATGAGTGCCGGGAGTTGAGAATGGGGTAGTACGGAGGCTGTCGATGCTGGATTCAGCGATCAAAAATTTTGTGAGCCCGATTTTTGAGTTTGGGGCGTGACACTCGTTGTTACTCAGTGCCGACAAATAACTTCCTCCACCATCATTTATGCCTCATTTTCTTGTAGTGTGTACCGAGAGTTAAATACGAGTGCAAGATAAAAATTGTAAAAAAAATGAACATTTGAATTTGCAAAACTAAACCCATCACGTTAATGTGGAAATGAACCGTAGATGCATTAACATGACCATTTCCTTTTTCTTTTAAGTCAAGGCTATAAATAGAACTAAATTTCCTTATTTAGTCATTTTGTATAAATAAAGCTTTTAAAAGCAATATAGAGTTAATGCGGTTATTCCTTCACTAGCCACATATGACCTTGTGAGGAATTTTGCGTAGCCATGTTAACTATTCCTTTGGATGAGAATAGTTGTGTTAACTTGTTACTTAGAAATTTAAAATAATAATAATAATAATAAGAGTTTTAGCTTTCATCAATTTCAAAAGCCACCTTTTGCTTTCTCTCCTTTTTTTAAATACCTTTACTTTACAAAACCAAAGATACATGGTTGCTCGCTGTTGAGGGTCAAATATCACATATTATCCCCCATTTATTAATTGGTTTTCAGAACATGATAAGGCTTAATGTTCTATTTTAATCATGTTTGTGTTACAAGGTGAATTTAAGAGCTTGGATTAAAAAGGATACTAAAAGCATGGATTTAATGCTCAAGAATCACCAAGCTAAAGATTAGATCTTAAAATACTATGAATGAAGAATTTACATGCCAAATATCCAAGAAAACCAAGTCAAGAATGAAGAGAATCGAAGTTTTGAAGTGAATTTGCATAATCCATGACTAGTCCTAGCCCTGCTCGACTAGTCGAGAATTCCTCGACTCGAACTCTAGCAATAAATCATCTAAAATCAGGTCATCCTCGACCCGTCGAAGGAAACCCTCGACCAGTCGAAGGTGACCCTCGGCTAGGGTTTGAGAATGGAGAAAAAGTATGGAGAAGCTATCGCCAAGAGTTTTTCTTCCCTTTCCTTAGTAGTTTTTATGCTTTTCTTAAGAGTTCTTAGTTCAATCATGTCTATGGTTGGCTAAACCTCTTAGATAGGACTATGAGGTGAAGCTTGTAGTATCATTGAGATGTTTTCTTTATTTTGATTCACATTTTATTGAATTCTCTTGGATTCTAGTTTGATTACGAAGGAATATTTTTAGTTTTTAATGGTTTGTTTTGAAAAATTACAATAGATCTGTGATAACTTGAGATATATTCTTTTCTTGAATTGAGATTTTGAAATTAGGAGATCCTGTTGTTCACCATCATCCCTTGGGCATGGTAGGATAATGGAATCCTTCGTAACCTTCACAATCTCTTATGATTGGTTATGTGATTAGTAGATCTTGTTGTTTGCCTTATCTTCTGGGCATGGTTAGGTGATAGAATCACTTCCAAATCCTCACAACTCTCATCCATTGATGATTAGATCCATGAGAAGTTCAGAGATCTGATAAATCTCTTCCCCCTTGAATCAAGTAGGGTAGTATCCTGAGAATCTACTAGTGGATCCTTGGAAATCCTAGTTTCCCACCTTTGAATTTTTTAAGTTTTTCATTATATCTATCACAATTACTCTCTATACTTCTAGATTTAGGTTTACATCTTCTTCTAGTTCTAGTTCTAGTTAGTTTCAGAAGACATACAAGTTCAGTCCCTGTGGATTCAACATCGGTCTTACATAGCTTATTACTATATCGTGACCTTACACTTGGGTTTGTGAATAAGTTTTTGGCGCCATTGCCGGGGATTGACGGCTGTGTTTTTCTGAGATTGGCTAGTTTTGAAATTAGTTTAAGATTATAGTTTTTTGAGTTTCTATTTTTAAAATTAGGGTTTTCTGAATTATTTTAGAAACCAGCTTAGCTTTCTATTTCTAGGTTTAAAAACTTTCCTTTTCTCTTTTCAGAAACTTTCTAATTTCTATTTTTAGAAACTGATTTATTTTGTTTTGTTTTACAGGATCTTAATTTAAGAACTTCTAATTTGGTAACTTCTTTCTAATTTCCTCTCTCTTTCTATTCCTATATTTCTATTTCCTTCTTCTTTCCTTTTTAGGTTTAGGTTAGAATCTGAAATTGAGGGCTAAGAGTGTTTCATGCCCAAGTGGGTCCGTGATAACACTCAATGTCTTTTGAGTGAAGGAGGATTAGTTGAGGGGTTATCTATCCATCACAGGATTAGACATCACTCAAGATCCTAAGAGTTAATTGAAGTGATGGCTGCCAATCAACAAGGAAGAAAACCTCAACCTAGGGTTAAGGAAGTTCAGGATGAGAATGAGGTGCAACAAGCACCCCCTCCTCATACTTTGCAAGACTATTTACAACTGGCGGGGGTGAGCACACCTTCATGCAAGGTTTTTTTTAGAGAATGCAGGACATATGAATATCAAGCCAGGAGTGATCCAACTCCTTTCAAAATTTCATGGACTTGAATATGAAAATCCATATCTACACTTGAGAGAGTTTGATGAGATAATAGCCACTTAATACTTTCCTAATATGTCTGAGGACACGATCAGACTGAAAATCTTTCCCTTTTCCTTAAAAGAAAAGGCCAAGACATGGTTGCACTAACTACGTCCACGATTGGTTAGAAGATGGAACGACATGACAAGGGAGTTCATCAAGAAAATTTTCCCATACCATAAAACGAACACCCTCAGAAAGTTAATCATGAACTTCGCCCAAAAGGAAGATGAAACATTCTTCCAATGTTGGGAGCGATTCAAGGATCTTATTAGTTCATACCCACAACATGATTTTGAAATGTGGCCCATGAAAAATTTCTTCTATGATAGAGTAACATCTTCCATGCACCAATTGGTCGAGACGATGTGCAATGGGGAATTCATGAACAAAGATGTCGAAGATGTGTGGGACTATCTAGACAGACTTGCTGAAAATGCACAATCATGGGACATCTCCCCAAAACACACCATTTCTAAGCCTACTCAATTAAAGGAAAGGGGAGGAATGTATATTTTAAAGGAGGAAGATGATATAAATGTTAAAGTGGCTATTCTCACAAGGAAACTACTCGAGGTTATGAAACTTAAGAAGGATAAGGCTAAGGAAGTTATTTGTGGTATTTGTGCTTGTAACATACATACAACTAAAAATTATCCAACAATACCTACTTTTCAAGAAATTTTGAATGAGTAATCAAATAATGTGAACAACTACCAAAGACCTTTCAGTAGACCCACCTTAAATACATATAACTCCAGCTGGAGGAATGGACATACTGCTACTCCTTAAGGATTCCCTAACCAATTCCTGAATCAAGGGAACCTTCAAGAGGATCCATTCTTAAAACACCTTCAAAATGAAGAGCTTCTCAGTCAAAGTATATTGCAAGCCATTCAAGACCTTTTAAAGGCCATACAAGGGCATGAAACAAAAATTTCGATTGGGGAGAAAGGGATCCTTCTGGCTTAACCTCTCCCCAACCCTAAACAACAACATGAAATTAGTGACCCAAGCTCTTCAAATCAACATGTGGGACAAGCTAAGTCTATCACCACTCTTAGGAGTAGAAAAAAAAATTATAAATCTATTCCAGTAAGGACTAAAAAGTCTAAGGACCCGGAAGAAGGCATTGATGATAGATCTTAAATTGCCCTACATGGGTTAGAACCAGAATCTCAAGGCAAGCTAATTACTCCATTTCCTCAGTGGTTGATTACACCAAGACCTTTCTCTAACTCTCATGACATTCTAGAGGTGTTAAAACAAGTGAAGGTCAATATTCCTTTAGTGGATGCGGTTAAACAAATACCTGCATATGCCAAATTTCTAAAATACTTGTGTACGACTAAAAGATGGAAAAATATTTAAAAGAAAATCTTCTTAACTGAAAAGGTGAGTGCCATCCTAAAGAAAGATGTTCCATAAAAATACAAAGATCTCGGTAGCTTAACTGTCTCTTGTGTAATTGGGAACTACCAGATTGAGCACACACTTCTTGACTTAGGAGTAACTGTACATCTGATTCCTTATTCGGTCTATGAACAACTAGGTTTGGGTGAATTGAAACTCACACGAGCTACATTACAACTTGCCGATTGCTCAGTTCATGTACCACGAGGGATAATCGATGATGTATTAGTCCAGGTTGATAGATTCTATTACTCGGTAGATTTTATCATCCTAGATAGTCAACCCATCATGGACATGAGCACTCAAATCCTCATTATTCTTGGTCCCCCATTCCTTTCCACTTCAAATGTAATCATTAATTGCAGGAATGGAGTCATGATTATGTCTTTTGGGAATATGACATTGGAGTTGAATATTTTTTTCAACAAAGGCAAACAGTTAGAGGTTGAAGACAATTTCCATAATATTAACCTGATTGATTCTTTCATGAAAGAAAGAACACTTCTGACCTTATCCTCTGACCCTCTAGAGACGTGCTTGGCCCACTCCCATGATTTAGATGATGATATGATTAGGGAGACAGGTGTCATTCTTGATGATGTGCCGGCACTTGAAGTTAACCGGTGGAGTCCACAATTTGAAAATTTACCCCACACTAATTTAGTGCATCTACCGTCTGACCTCAAGGCACCGACGCTTGACCTAAAACCTTTGCCCTCCAATTTGAAATATGTTTACTTAGGTCAATAAGAGACACACCCGATGGTGATTTCATCCCACCTTGAGAAAACACAAGAGAGTATGCTCATTTCTACTCTTGAAAAAGATAAAGAACTTATTGGGCAAATCATCATAGATCTTGATTTGGTGAATGAACTCCTTTCAACTGAATATTTTGACTCTTTAAAAAATTATCTGGTAATACCTATGATACAAGACATAGTGCATGCTTGTCAAGGTAATACCTTGATAGTTGTTACTGATCGAGAGAACCCTTATTCTAAAGAACCTCCTCCCCCAGAACCTGAATGTTTTCCATTAAAGGAAAATGAGCTGAAAATTGAATCGACGATTGAAACTTCAGAGTTTGTTGAGACTAAACCACCTACTAAGAAATTTTCTGAATTCCATCTACTTGTAGTGTCTGATTCATGATGGTGTACTAACCTTGAAACTCTTTCTGCTATAGGTGAATCATATACACTTTAGACACTTTAGGTAATTAAAAGGAAATATGTTGAGGTCCATCAATTTCTCTGGACATTCATGCTCTAAGACATCCAAGCCTATTGTAAAAAGGGCTTCTGGATGGTCTTATTGAGATACCTTATGAGAAATTTATTAAGATACTGGCCGGAGGAAGAACCCGGATGCATGACTGAGTAGATTTCCCGTGCTTTCACAGTTGAGGATTAGAATTTATCGCTTTCATAGAATTGAGGATTAGGATAGTTTGCTTCCATTATTTTAGGATAGTTCTCTTTCTATTTACTTAGGATAGTATGTTTTTCGGTTGTTAAATTCTTGTGCTAACCCACCTTTATGTTGAGATCCTTTGGAAAAAGCTTCAAAATTCCTTCATCATGTACTATCTTTCTATCACTTCTCCTTTAATTACATTCTCTCTTTTGCAAATCATGCTTATTTCTTTTATATTGAGGACAATGTAGATTTTATGTTGGGGATGGGAGATTAGGTAAACTAATCAGTGTTTTCACAGTTTTGAGCAAAAATTACAAAATTTTTAAAAATTTTTTAATGTTTATCTATTTGGAAAGTGATAAGTTGTGTATTTAAGAATGTTTTGAGTATGATGATAAGATAGAGAGTGAATTTTGAATTGTTGGAGTTTGATCATCTAAGTAATATATTAATTACAGTTCTTACGCTTAATTGATTAAGAGGAAGTTTGAATATCATGTTAATCTAAATCACAAGACACATTCAAATTATTTTTTATGAATAATGCTAGAATTTCTAATTATGAGTATGTGAATCATTGATAGATGGTGAGAATCAAGTCTGGAGAATTTTATCCACCTTAAAAGATGAAAAGAACAAGTTAAAAAATAGTGAGATCGACAAAAAGGTCATGTATGGTGAAAAGACCGGAAAAGATTGGAAAAGAATGCAAGAATAATGTAAGGAATGAATAATAATAAAAAAGATTGACCTTTATATAAAATTAAAAATTGGAAAAAGAAGAAAAGGGGATAAGTTTTAAAAAGGGCGAACTCTAAGTCCTAGAGGGGGGGGGGAGGTCAATAGGACTATGTTAAATAAAAAATAAATGCAAAAAATAAAGGCACATAGTAGACATAAAGAATAAGATAGCATAAGTAAATTGTAACCTCAAATGCACTAGTCTTGAGAGGTTGATACAAACTTGGTTCTAAGGACAACCTAACACCAAAAACCAAAGGCTTATGGCAGGACAACCTTACTAGAACGTTGGAAAGTATCAAAAAATCAAACTAATGAAGAGGCAAAGAAAATAAACTAAGTTATTACAACATTCAGCCTAAGTGCATAAAGTAAATTACAACATTTACCACAACAAATGTACCATTATCATCATCCAAAGTCTAAGAATTATAGTGGTTCGTGTGTATACACCAACTGTTTGCAAATAACCACACAACTACTCCACTCCCAATATCCACACCCACGGGATACTGACATTCACTATGAAATAAGGTTTTCCAAGGTTCACCTTAAAACCTTCATAATTATTTTTCAATGGGCTATCACAATTAAAAACCCCACGCATTGATATTTTCTAGTTATCTCAGTCAAAACCACATGTAGAGATTTTCCTAGTTGAATCTCACAAACCAAAAATAAGAAAATTGAAATAATACTTATCTGAAGATTCTTCTTCATTGTAGCTCAGTAGAATTGATGCCTTGTAGATGTAGATGTAGATGTTCAATGTTCAATCTCACAAGTGGAAGGGTTCTAGGTCTAGATGAATTTTAAATTAAATCAACCGAGGGCTAGCTTAAATTTGATTTTGGATCTTAAAGGGTAAAGTAGAGTTCCCTTTTAATAGAATAGATTTGAATAAGGAGATCAATAAAATTAAATAGAAAAGCTATAAAAGAATCTAAAATTACTAACCAATAACTTCACAATAGTGGGGACATATCTCTCAGAGTGATGGATTGATTTGGCTTGGAATGAATGAATAATTCTAAGAAATGTCCACCATTTATAGGCTACAAATCGATTCACTCGACTAGTCCTAAGTTTTACTCGACTGGTCTTAGTCGAATGACATTTCAAAATTTCTGGCACGATCAGATAAAACAGACCCTCAACTGGTCGAGTGGCTAGCTCAATTGGTCGAGTGAATAAAAATCGCGTTGTTGGAGTTCGAGTCAAGTCACACTTGACTAATCAAACTAGTCTCCATAACCGGTCGAGCAGGGTACTCGACTGGTTGAGAAACTACCAGAAAATTTCAAAAATTTGAGTTTAAATCTGGACTGGTCGAGAAAAATCCTGGACTGGTTGAGCCAGTGCCTGGACTAGTGGAAACAAGACTAGGACTAGTCGAAGTAAAGCCTGAATTAAGTAGAATGACCCAAATTAAATATGTAATGTTAATGACCTAATCCTAAGGTCTTTCTAAGGTCATATATACCTTAAATGAGAGAATTGACATTGAACCATCGATTGATTCAGTAGATAGGATACTTTGAAGCACATAAAGCTTGACCTTGAATTCTTGAACTTGTCTCGAACTTGTATCTCAAGACTTGAGCAAATGTACTTGAGCTTGTTCTTGTCACTTGAGCTTGAAGTAGTATACTTAAGCTTGAAGTAGTGTACTTGAGCTTCAACATAAGCTTGAACTTCAACTTATTGTTGTAGTTGAACATGTGTACTTGTAGCACAAATAACGTCGATGCAGATAATACCACGCTCATCTTCGAATGAAAGTGAACTTTCCATTAATCAAAACAAGTCAACCACACTGAAGTGTTTTGGAACAACAAAATTTGACAACTCAAGGTGCTAGATTTACAACTTACCACTTACAATCTCCTCCTTTGTCAAATTTGTGACAAAACAAACTTATAGAAGATAAACTTATTCTAATACATAGATTCAGTTCAAACAAAACCTAACAACCACATAACTCCCTTCAACTTAAGCTCAGAAGAGACATGAAAAAAAAATTTCTTCTACACGGTACATGCATATCCACATCTCTACATCTCATTTAAATAACCACATTATTATAAAATAGATTAAGATATAAGAAATCAAATACCCAATTTCTCCCACTTTTTGTCACAAAATGACAAAGGAAGAAAAGACAAAAATATGTGAATGTGGTAGCTAATAAGGGAAGAGAGAAAGAAAGAGTGTGAAAGTTAGCAAAATAAACCATAATAGAAGATGTATCAACATCAAACTAACTTAAAACATGTCCAAAATTTAGAGTCACCAAGCACAGTCAAGTTAAGTATTACAAGTCCAACACAAGTAAACTAATCAAAACTATATGAAGAAGGGAGGTGGAATGGATGGATCAATCTGGTGTAATCCCTTATTAATGCGTCTAAAATATTTACGCATATATTTCATTTGTTTATCTTAAGAAATTATCAGTCCATCCACCTTCTCTTCCAGTGAGCGAATGCGCTCACCAAAACCAGAAGATTGAAAATTAGGATCAGCCTCTACATCATTAGATTCTAATTCATAAAAAATATCTTCCATATTAACTTCAGTTGGTACGCATTTTCCTCTCCAACTTCTTCTCTAACTTCTCCAGTGTCCCTATCAACTTGACCAGGTGCAAACCTCAAATTCATCATGTTGATATTTGAGTTGTTGAAAGGTAAATGAGAAGTAGGAGCTTCTCCAGGTGGCATGACCATAGAAGAGTGTAAAGCAAGAGTGGTCATAAAAAAGGTACATGGAATATCACTATGACCTAGATGAAGTCAAAATTGGATAATGAAATAACATATTAAATAAGGAAGACACACTAGAATGTCGGATACAACTGAATGAAGAATAAGCACCATAAAGGTAGCCAGTTCAGCCTTATTATCAGATCTAGGATATACATTGGAAATGAAAATGCAATGTAATACTCTGTATCTGGGCAACATCTGATTGGCCCGGAGCGCATTCCTAGAACTCCATTCTGAGTCCATGTTGCATAAATTTCTAGTTAATAAACGTATTTCTGACTTACTCAATTTTTCAGCCAATGTTAGAATGGGAATCCATCATTCACTGGAATGTCCATCAACCTAGAAATTAAGTGATGACCTACTTTATATGATCCTTCTCTAAACATGATAATAAAGGTTAAATCTTCAATAGATACATCATTTAGGCACGCAAACATTGCTTGCGCATTAGAGCGGCATGCTGGTCCGCCCCAATTCAGAATGTTATCCCATCCTACAACAACAAGGTGGGAAATAATATTGAATTGAGTAAGATGATTAGTATTGACGGTATGCTCAATAATAATGTTGCGGAGACGGATATCCCACACATATTCCGGGTCCTCTTCGAGTGGTCGAAGAGTACGTAATGAAATGGAACGGGAAGAAGATGCTTGAATAGGTTTCTTCTTCGGTCTACCTTCCATTGTAAGAGTAAACAAGAAAATGCAAGAAAGGATTTACAAGATTCAAACCCAACAAATTTTTAGGAAGAAAACCCAACAAACCACAATGAAACTCGAAATAAAAATAAGATTCAAGCAAGAAGAGACCTAATAAGCCTAAATCCAAAAGGAAATCGAAAATGGACCACTTACTTGCTATAATCGAAGGTGGGCTCGACGGGTGTGAGAAGGGGCTTGAGAAGAAGAAGAAGTTTTTGGAGAAAAATGTTCTTTATCACCTTAAAAAAGGGGTTTGACCCGTCCACCATAATTGGTCAAATACATGTGTAAAGAGCCCATCTATTCCATACCATTTTCCATGTATATGTGCATGATGATTGATGCCCTTAGCTAGACCTGGATTGGTCGTTCATAGCACATACTTGACTGACCGGAACCCCAAGACATCAAAACCTATCCCATATCGACCGCCTCGTTGTCACGATTGTGGAGGTACCACCCGTGCATCGGTATGATACTCCGTTAGTGAGATATGCCGTGAAGAATAACAAGTGTATCATGTGTGCATGGCACCATGTATTTCATTCCACACATGTGCACAACACATGCCACACATAGGTGAGAGAATCTCTACCCATGTGTGTGATGTCACACACCCATACCTCTCCTCTCTCATGTGCATGAAAAGTCAACCTTCTTCATACCATACACTATGCATGACATCATCACAGCAAGCCATCCCATGCTCCTTTAATCTAACATTAATTACAAAGCATGAATTAATTACCATAATCCTAGCCTAAGCTAATATTAATCACATTAGCCTAAATTAACCAAAAATTTATCCATTTCTTTATAAATACCCCTCTATCGCTTAGCATTTCACCATTTTCCAAAGAGAGAGAGGAGTGATCTTGGTGGGCCATCAACTCCATCAATCACATCCCTTCCATCCATCTCAATCATCAATTCCATCCCTTCCATCCATCTCAATCCATGTAATTCATCAAGGTGAGTACACCCACCCTACTCATTCTTATTTTGTTTTTGTATGGTGGAGATGATGTTGATCATAATGATGTGATTAATGGTGTGGATGTATAGGAGAATACATGTAAAAAGATGGTTAATAGTGGTGATGTTATTATGATAATGATGTGAATAATGGTGTGGATGTATGAGAGAAAATATACAACACTTCAATTGTTATAGGCTTTATGTGGGACCCATTGATAATGGATCCCACCAGAATTTTGTAGGCCATCGAAACTGTCCAAAGTGTGGCCCATTGGGTTGGCCACATACACACATGTGACACACACCACATTTACATTAAATAAATTAATAAATAAATAAATAAAAATAATAATAAAAGGAAGAAAAGAGAATGGACGTTGGACGTTGCAGCGAGTAGTGTCTAGCTACTTTTGAATAAAAGGGGCTTGGTTGTGGGTCCACAACGGGCCTCACCTATGATGTATGTCTTTAATCCATGCCGTCCATCCAATTTCCCAACTCATTTTAGGCATTGAGCCGAAAATTGAAGCCAATCCAAATCTCTGGTAGGCCACACCATCAAAAGGATTATTTTAATAGTAATAAGCTGTTAAGGCCCACTGTAACGTTCCTGTACGTAAAAAAAAATCGAATATTGGACTTATTAGGCCCGTCACGAATCAGGGAACCTAATAGGCAGAGTGGATCATCGTGATGTCAGCGCCGCCTATGAAAAACCACAAAAAAATAAAAAAATAAAAAAAATGTATAGCAAAGGGTGTCAGCCCATTCCTGACGTCCAGCGTCTAGAGGACGCTGGAGCTTGTAACGGGCAGGGAAATGGGCCCCACCACAGGCCCCACCTTGATGCTTGTCGAGCATCTACATCGTGCATTTGATGGGTCCCCTTTAAAAATGGGACAGCCCCAAAAATCAGCCGTACACGGAACTTAGGTGGCCCACACCATCTAAAATCATGTGAAGACATGTTAAAACATATAAGAGCACTCACTGCCCCCCACCCCCCCCCCCCCCCCCCCCCCCCCCCCCCAAGTGGGACACACACAATAGATGGACTGGATCTCTCAAGTGACCCACCTTGATGAGAAATATACAAAAATTAATAATAAAATAAAATAACATAAAAGAAAAGGGTGTGGAGGAGGTTTTGTGGGGCTGATCATGGTCACACCATGATGTATGTGTTAAAGTGTTAAATACACACCATTCATCCATCTTACTTGCCCCATTTATTGCATGGTCCCAAAAAGCTGGCCGATTAAGAGTTCATGTAGGCCATGCCACTCTGACAGTGGGAATTGTACACAAATTACTTAGATTTTTCTGGGGCCGACCTTGGTGATGAAAAGTATATCTAGGCCATTCATCCACTCCTTCAGACCATTTTAAGTTATGAGTAAAAGAATGAGGCAGATCCACACCTTAGGTGGACCACACTATAAGAAACAGTAGGAATAAAAATCCCTACTATTAAATCCTTTGAGTTCTACCGTGATGTGTGGCTGCCACCAAAGTTGGGTCAGTCATTAGACCTTGAAGTCAACTCATTGCACGTATTATCCAAGTCGTCCATCCCACCCGACGTATGTACCTTATATCCATGTCATTCATCTAGTGGGTGGTACAGCTATGATGTTGTTTGCTGTAGAAATTGTTCATAGGGTGAACCCCACCATGTCAATGGGACCCACAATTATATAAAATATAATAATAATAATAATAATAAGGAAAGGGAATTGCATGCTTACCAATGAAAGTGTCCTTGGACATAATCTGATGCATGTGAAGCCCACCTAGGTGCATGTGTTGTATGCCCACACTGCCTATATATTTTCCAGTCACTTGGGAAGTGAGCCCACCTCCTGCCCATGGACACATGATGAATATTTTAGGTGGGCCACGCTACAAGTAGAAATAGTAGTAATAACCATTGGAAATTCTTAGGCTCTAGTGTACCCTTATATGCTGGGATGCTTCCTTGACCATGGACTCTACCTTGTAGTATGATGTAGATCCATGCCATTCATCGGTTTATCCTTATCATTTTAGGGTATGATCCCATAGACTAGTCAGATCCAAATCTCATGCCATAGAGCAATATTGATCACTTATCCACCGTTAAATATTTCCTAAAGCTGCAACAATCTTTGTGAGAAATCTATCCATCTATTCTTTTTAACCGATCATGGACCACCTAATATGCATGTTTTACCAGCCATTCATCTATTTTGATTAGATCATTTTAGAGTGTGGAGCTGCCTATATATTTACTGCAATCTAAGTTATTTTCATGGTGCCCATTGTAATAGTTATTCCTCATTTAGTCCGTCAGTTGGTAGGAAACATGTGGATCACTGCACTATAGGAATTTGGGATCTTGGGTGGCCCAACTAGTAGTGTGGATTGGTGGAAGTTGTGTGGACCACCACATGTGAGTGCTTGATTTTTGTAGCCCACCTAACTGTATGAAAATTGGGGCAATTGTGTGACTACTTATCTAAGTAGATTTATGATTGTTGTGGCCCTTAACCACATGGTCACTGACGAGATGAATGATAACTAGATTTGACAAAATGGTGCTGAATATGTAGCTCATAAATCTTGTGATCATGAATGATGTGGATTGCCGTGAATCATGTGGGTATGTGGGGAATGTGTGGCCCAACCATATAATCAAGTGGTGCTTTGGTGACTGCTAAATTATGTGAAATTGTGGTACTGGCCACTTGACTACGTAAAAATTTAGTAAAGTGGTTGCCCCATTATGCGTAATATGGTATAATAATAATAATAATAAGTAACTATCTCACCTTAAGTCCCTTATTATGACAAGTAGAGTAACATTTATGTGGCCACTCAACCATATGGACTTCTGATAATGGGAGTGGCCATAAGACCATGTGGGCTGTAAGACCCGTATCTTAGACCGTACCGTTCCGTAGACTTCCGCGGTCTTACCGGTCGAATTTCGTTAACCTTCGACCCTTAATCAATATTCACACGCGACCTTGATTCATATGTCGTCAACCTGTGTCGACTCAACCCAAGACTATTACCATAGCGACCGCGCCGTCATTGTTGTTCTGATGCCGCGACTTGCGTGCTGAGGCGATACCCTGGTCAAGAGATGTGGGCCAACGTTCGGTGCAAGAAAAATGCCGCGCATTGCGAAACTCAAGAGAATCTCTACGATGTGTCACATCAATCACATTAATCCCATCAATCAATCAATCCATCAATCCATCACATGTCAAGTACACATCACTTTCACCCTTTCCCAAGCAAGCCACAAAAGTCTTCCATGCCCATACTTTTCTTACACAAATGCCAAAAAAGTCTTCCAATGCCATGCCTTTCTTACATAAAAGGCCACCAAAGTCAACAAAGGTGTCTTACACACCCATCACCACATCTATCCATCACTCACTCTCTCTCCCTTTACAACTCTTTCTCTCTTTCTCATTTTCAAAAAAATCCAAGCAAGAATCCCATACGTATGAGATTTCTCCAAGCTTTCCAAAACTCCAAGGTGGCTCACTTTCCTACCCCATCATCTCCCATCCTAGCCATCCATTCCTCATCTCATCCATCGGTGTGGCGGAGCCCTCCATCACAAGCGTGTCGCACCCTCTATCTCTCTCTCTCTCTCTACTTCATTTTCTCTTTTTTTATCCTATTGTGTTTGTGTGGCCCACTTGAATGGACCCCACCTTGAAGCATTTATTTTGTCCAAGTTTCCTTCAAGTGGGGCCCACCTTATATGTTGTACCCACATCATCCATCAGTGGTGGCCCACTTCAACAGGGCCCACCACAATGTATTTTTGGACTGAATCGTCCAGCGTCTGGGATGCCGGACGTCGTTGTACAAAGAAAGAAAAAAAAACAGAGAGAGCTTTGGGGTGAGCCACCTGCATAGGCCCCACCTTGATGATATTCAATCCACGCCATCCACCACATTCCCTGGGACATTTTAACCGTTGAGCCAAAGAATGAGGCTGACGTGATCATCCAGTGGGCCATAATATCAGAAACTTGGGTGGTTACCCTTAAAAACATTTCCTGATGAGTCTATACATCCAAAAATCCTGAACTTTGGACTCATTTTGTTTGTCTCGAGCTGTAGAGTCCCATGATCGGGATAGATCTTCCAAACTTGGGTCCCACCTGTGAGAAACCACAGGAAAACAATATTTTCAAAAAAAAAAAAAAAGACAGGAGAGAGGGAGCGCTGACAACGCTGCCAGCGCTGTCATCGGATGAGCGGGCGGACGTTGGGCATCCCACGGCTGCTGCCGTGGGCCCCACCATGATGCATATGTCTTATTCATGCCGTTCATGTGGTGGGCCCCCTTGTCAGGTGGGCCCCCTCCAAATTTCGGCCTCAACCGCTAATCAGGTGGCCCACACCATAGGAAACAGTGTGAATGAACATCTACCATTAAAACTCATTCTGGGGTCCATAGGAGTTTTGGATCAAGATAAAATTTGTGTATTCCCTTCATCCAGGTCTGAGTGACCTTGTGAATAGGTTGGATTTCAAATAAACATTTAGGTGGGCCCCACGTGGAGCCCATAGTGATGTATTTGCTTACCTCCACCGTCCGCTGGACGGTGGAGCCCACCTATGCATGTGTTTTCTCTGTGCCACCCCCTGGCCGGTTGAAGAAAAAAAAAATAATATTTCAGTGGGCCTTCCCTGGCCCACACGCTGGATAAAAATAAACATTCTTGTGGGCCCTTGCCATTTGGATGGCGAACGAACATTCCTGTGGGCCCCTCGCCATTTGGATGGCAAATAAGCATTTCAGTGGGCCTCTGGGCCCATGGGATTAGGCCCATTTGTTGTATCTTAAGGCCCATGGGATTGGACCCATTTGATGTATTCCCAAGACCATGTGATAAGGCCCGTCTGATGTAATTTAAGGTCCAAGGGATTTGACCCAATTGATGTGTAAAAAGGCCTATGCGTTAGGCCCATTTGATTTGTAAAAAGGCCTATGGGTTAGGCCCATTTGATTGGTAAAAAGGCCTATGGGTTTAGGCCCATTCGATGCAATCTAATGCCCACGGGTTATGACCCATTGTAATGCACATAAAGCCCATTGGTGCGGGCCATTAACGTGGCCCACTTGATGAATAAAAGGCCCATATGATATGGCCCATTTGATGTATTTAAGGCCCAATGGGATGTACCTAAGGTCCATTGCAATGTGTGATCCGAACCTGATCCATATAAGGATTTTCTCTACGGACTATGCCTTGGGAGCAATGTTGGTTTGACTTCCACATTGCGAGTGTAATGCTGGTTGGATGTCCACATTACGACTCTTCTTAGGGCCCATTATTAGTCCCGTACTTATTATGTATAGGTCGTCCAGGTCCATCTGCATTGTAAGAATAGTTAATTTCATTATAACATGTTTAGTATAGTTCCATGACTCATGATCATACGCATCATATGTATGCTTAATATGAGAAGTGACTGATCATAACATATGCCTTCAGGCAGATTGTTTATGGGACCCGATTAGGCGGTGTTGCCCTGTATGAGTGCACGATACGTGCAAGGATTTGCTGCATGATTGGATAGTGTGATTCATGTGTAACACCTCGGATTTTTGCCAACCTGGGATTAGGCGTCCTTAGGCAATGGGTCAACTAAAACACCTGGGAAATCGCTCAGAACCCAATTCCATAGCCAAAGAAATCACTTAAGATTAATTCCTTTAGAAATTAAGTGTAAGTTAGCTAGCGCTACGCTGGAGTAGCTGTGAAATTGTCCCTGACCGCTTTAAATACGTTCAATAAGACCCAAAACTTGTAGAATCAATGGTGTTATAATACCCTGAAACCTTGGATCAAACTCTAAACCCATTTGCTCTCAGGAACTCTTTGAAACTTTGTATTGGATCTAGACCGCGCGTTGAAAGTACGATACCTACAATCTTAGACCGTTATGACCGCTTAGCTGGACTTGACAACCTTTCGAAAATCAAGGCCAACCGACGTTCAAAGGCTATTTCATTAAGCCTAGAGTGAAGAGAGTGAGAATAGGGTTAGATTTGGAAATTTTAATCCAAATCTAGCACGTAACTTGGCGCGTTATTATTAAGCATTCTGACGGTCAGAATTCAGCTAAATTACACCCTCAGATCAAGAAAAATTTCTCTTTCATATCATGAGACTTGTAGACCTGATCTAGGTGCGATGACCGCTGAACTGAAATTGGACCGTCACGTGTGATCTGCGAACTCTTTCGGTATGAAAACTTGATGTGTGCTAGATCCAGTATGCACGAGCTTAAGTCCGACCGCGTTCGGCCAGGGGACCTCCAGAAATGCTCTTTTGGACCAGAATAGCCCCGAATTGGTTAGGCCTCAAGTAAATATTGTTCCCAAGCCTAATTTGTAAAGAAATTAGGTTATATAAGGGCTTTAAACCCTCACTCCTCTCACCCATCCGAATTTTCTAGAAGCCTAGAAAGAGTGAGAGAGAAAGTGAGAGTTTGTGAGAGAAGGTGGGAGAGATTATCCTGCCACCTGCTGCTGCTGCTGCACGTTCTTAAGCGACGCACTCCAATCACTTTCCCAACGATTCCAGCGCACTTCTAGGTAAGAAAAACCCTAATCACTTGCTGATTTGGGGATTTCTTTGATTCAAATGGCAAAGTAGCTGATGTACGTGTGCATTAGGTCGCCTGTACGACATTGACGAAGCGTATACGCTCCGTTCAAAACGATACACATATAAAGTGAAAGGTGCAGATTTTAGACGCTTTGATTGACTGTTTTCAATGCTTTCAATGTCTTTTAATAGTAGATTATCGACGGCAACGCCGTTTGACATGTACAACATGCTGTCCATTTCCGGTTTCGTAAGCAGACGAAAAATATGAGATTTAGGGCATTTTAGTCATTTGTAGGAAATACTGTTTTCATCCATATTTTGCTGATATGATTGACATGGCTTCTTGTCGCATTAGGATATTAGGAATGCGTGCATAATCAGTTTGGCGAAGAGATTCGCCCAAATGCGCACTTTGAGTCAACATACTATATGCAGACTTAAGTGTGTAGTCTAAGTGTTTGTATAAATTTTTGTATTAGTATGTATTGAATTAAATGGTGTCATGAATTAGTTTGAGATTGAATTCTCAAATAATATGCTGAGGTAAATGATTTCCTATATGTTGGCTATATGCATGATTTCATTATATGTATGAAATGCATGTGTTAGATGATTTACTTAAGTTGTATGTTATAACATGTGTTAACATGCTCACATTGTTGTATTTCATTCCCATTACTCTTATGTGATTACTGATGTGGATTCATAAATGTTTGGGACTATACTTAGTCCAGGCAGTTGGTAACCGAATAAATTCGTGGTTGGCTTATCTTCGCCACGAACGACGCGTCGATGAACGCGAGTCGTATTTTGGAGTTAGCGGCAGTGGTTAGGCCACACGAGGTGTTTTATGCACTTCATGTCGTTCGACTTGAGATGGGCTCGTGCTAGTCGAGCGCGTCAAGTAACCCGACTAGCCATTGTATGTTCACCTTGTATGAGTCATAACTGCTTGAACTTAGGGTACTGAACTTACCATTGTAAACCCTATTAACCATGGTACCTTGATCCATAAAGATTCATGAGCCGGGCATGGTGGTATGGAACACCGTGGTCGAGCTTTCGGCCTACGCTGGTGCCAAAAACCTCCTCGTAGTGACCAGTGAACACCTATGACTCGTGAGCAGATTATGGTGGTATGGGACACTATATTCTTGCTGTCGCCCTACATTGATAAGGTGATGAGCCCTTTGTAGTGACCGCAAGCGTATTCTGAGTCTACGGGAGGCGACGACCCTTCCGTAGCGATAAGAGTGCGAGCAACAACCCTGGCAGCCCTTGTAGCGACATACAAAATATACATCATATGAGATTACTAGGAGTGACGACCCTAGACAGGATCTGTGTTGGGATTGATATAAGGAAAGTACCTTAGTTTCCCAATCATGCTGTTTGAATGGACTAATAATAACTCAGTAATCATATCACCATCACATTGCATGTGCTTGAAAGATGTGGAGCACTGTGGGATGAAAGCATGCCTCAGGCGTAAGATGGTGCCGTATGAGGGAGATCGTCGGTGAGGGCATCCATCATGTCATGTTATATTGCATTAACAACAGTATTAGGAATGTTTGATTTACTGCTTTACTATTATCGCATGATTGATTTGAGAACATGCTAATCTTTGCTCTATTATTCCACTGAGTTAGCTACTCACTCCCACGTTACGGGATGGTGTTTGCAACACCCACCAGACCCTGTCTTAGATGCAGGTGAGGCAACGATTCAGGACGCAGAGCCGGATTATGATGAGGAGTAGGACGAGTTCTCATATATGCAGTACCACGACGGCTTTGCTTAGGTGGCCTGGATTGGCGGGACTTCTTAGTGGGACTATTTTTGACCTTTTGATTCTGTTTATTTATATGTATATGAGACTCAGAGATGTATTCATACTTTGGAGACAGTTGAGATCTATTTTGTTTTCCGTACAGTGATATGTATATTCTTTAGTCTTCCTCTTGCTTTTGTCACTGAATCTGGAGTATGAATTGCAGTTTTGGTATAATTTTACTCATGTGAATGCTTTAACTCAGACAACATTGAATCATAAACATTTTTGTTGCATAAGTGATGATCTGGAACTCGAGAGTCGGGTTTATACACGACCCTCGATTTTCAGGGTGTTACAAGTTAGTATCAGAGCATGATTTGGATTAAACCGGGCCTGGGTTATGGTCACGTGACATACGCTGTCACTCCTTCGACTTAGGTTGGTGCGAAAGGAACCTAGAAACACTTATAGGATTACAGTTTCGCCAATAGGCGAAGTCTACTCAAGTCGATCATTCGATCGAGTCCATAACGCATCTAGGGTCACGTGAAGCGACCTAAGTAGCTTTTAGGTTGTAAGTAGGTGGGTTGAGATGTTCTCTGAAAGGTTCTAAACTCGAAGATGTGAATCCTTGAGCTTTGGGGCAACCACAACCCTTACATTCAATCGCTAGGGCTTAAAAATCCCGTTTCACCTAATTCCTTCACAATTCTTCCTCTCACCACTCCATTCTTCAATTCTCTCAGTCTTTTCATGTTAGGCATTGATCTTAATGTAAAAATGATATAAAATCATACTTAGACAAATTTTTCCAATGAATAGTAAAATTTTATGAAAACTGGCCATTTGGCCATTCTAAAATTGCAATCTTTGGCAACTAATGGGCTAGATGGATATATTAGCTCCTTATATCCCAAAATAATATGCTACATGATAGGGAAATGTATTCAGGTTTACAGATTGGCCCCAAAAAGCTCCGAATGGAAGTTTGGGCTTCCCTAGGCCAATCTACAATGAACTAAGGTGGGGTCCATACATATTTGAGGTCCCTAGGGCAGGGGGGACCCAACCCATGTGGTCCCACCGGCCGGAATGGTGACCGGCCGGCGATGCTATCGCTGATCCGGTGATGCATCACCGATGAGTGAGCCCCACTTGCATTAAACTTCGGGCGCACGCTCTCTTTTGGGTAGGGCATCCCTCCCATGTGTGGTCCGTCCGTCGAAAACCCTTAAAAGGGGTACCTCCTTCACAAACAGCCCCCTCCTAAGCTCATTTCACATTTTTCTTGCTGTCGCTTCTCAAATCGCTGCTCCAAATCCCTCCTAATCCCATTTCTTGCTGAAACTGAACCCATTCCATCCCTCCATTACTGTTTGCAACTCCTCCTCTTGCAAATCTCGTTCGTTGGAGCTCCTACAACTTCCATTGGTGGCTGAAATCGGGTGGAGCTCCATTCCCTTTATTCTTCTCTTTTCTTTTTGAAAATCCAGCCCAAGGGAGCTTGAAGCATCCCTCTACAATGCCTAGATTCCCTTTTGTCCGTTTGGGCAGCTATTTCTCCACATTTCGTACATTTTTCATGGCTATTGTTGAAGCCATTTTGGGTTTTTTCTCTTTCTCCACCATCCTCCTTCTCATGTCCCTTTTATTTGATCCTCAGACTCGTAGAAACCTGCTTACCCATCCCATTTCTCCACGTTCTTCGCTTGTTTGATTACCATTTTAAGGATTTCTGTGTTTTGTTGTTGTTGGGTCTAGTGATGTCATAGGTAGAAATGTGTTTACGTAATATTTTGGGCTTAATTTAGCCGAATGCGTTCCTGTCATAATCCATGTGGAACTTTATTCCATGTATTGTGACAAATTTTGTTGAATAGAGTGCATGCCGTTTCGTTTGCTGTAAGGTATTGTCCCTAGATTGGGTGTATCTTATGGTTTCCACTGCCATGTTCTAAATCCCGGGATTAAGCTTACAAAATTAGTTTTTATCCCACCCCACCCTCCTACCAAGCATGTCACACCCAATCCCGATGTGGGATTAGGAATGCAGTTCCATTTAATGCAACTTAATACTACTGGCCATATAGGCCCTTGGCGTTTTAGACCTAGTGTTAGCACTCCTAGATTTGAAGGATCTGACGACATAGAAAATTCAATTCCATTTACACAATTTTGACCCTAAGAGAGAGCGATTCCCTGTAATAGTAATGGTATGAAACCATTTAGTATCTAAGCTTAGGCTGTAGATTACAGACTAGTCTACTAGTTACCTTGAGTAGAGTAAAACCTGTAGATGCTAAGGAATAGTAGGTTAGATTTGGTTGGAATGGGACTCCCTTCCTTGGATAGATCCTCATAACATCCATAGACTCCTTTAGTAACTCTCAGGAAGCTTATGTGACTTAGAACCATTCACTCTCAGGGAAGACTTATAAATCCCTCAGGTCGAACTTAGAATAAACCAACACACCCCTTAGAATTGCCTTCCCCAAGGGCTTATTGCATTCAGGAACGCGGAGTAAAGGAACTGCATGTAAGCGATGTATTCACAGTTTGAATCGACTTCTTAATCCTAGTGGTTACCAATAAATCCAATGCTCTGATCAAGCAGAAGATCGGCATTGACTCGGATTAAGAATTGATACAATAAATCTTCTGTCCTAGCTAGACAGAAAGTCTATGTATCCGGCTCAGACCTACTACACAACTTTTCTTCCGTGTTGGCCCGACTACCTATAACCAAAAGTTATTGCTTTACCTTTGGAAAATGTTGAGGACATCTAGCCAATAGAGAGTAGGCCTATTTCTACAACCATAGGTACCAATTTCATAGAACGCATCGCTAATAAAGGAAGACCAATGTAGTAAGAGGTTGTTTCCATTTTATGTCAAGGATAGCCCCTAAGTTGTGCCTTGTTCTGATATACGGATCGATGCATAGATTCTTGAACCTTAAGTAGAACTAAGTTTTAAGGGGGGTGGAACGTGTTGAGTCAAATCCAGTTAGGTCAACCAATGCAACCGTTCGATCAGAGTGGCGCAGCAGAAGTGTGGTTGGCCTCTTCCCCACTGGCCCAGGATCGAAACATTTGATTTAGGTTATAAGTACGGTTAGATTCATTAAATAGGATTGACCCTTCCTTAGAATGTCAAGACTAAAGTCTTGCTAGATACTCCTTACCCTTCGCCACTTTTGCGGAGGAAATTGTGTTTTAAGGGGGATAG
Source organism: Magnolia kwangsiensis (assembly GCA_037074715.1). Classification (NCBI taxonomy): domain Eukaryota; kingdom Viridiplantae; phylum Streptophyta; class Magnoliopsida; order Magnoliales; family Magnoliaceae; genus Magnolia; species Magnolia kwangsiensis. The sequence continues at coordinate 102,026,893 of CM073576.1, read as the reverse complement.
ATTGTAATACCCTGGATTTTTGCCAACCTGGGATTAGGCGTCCTTAGGTAATGGGTCAACTAAAACACCTGGGAAATCGCTCAGAACCCAATTCCATAGCCAAAGAAATCACTTAGGATTAATTCCTTTAGAAATTAAGCGTAAGTTAGCTAGCGCTACGCTGGAGTAGCTGTGAAATTGTCCCTGACCGCTTTAAATACGTTCTACAGGACCCAAAACTTGTAGAATCAATGGTGTTATAATACCCTGAAACCTTGGATCAAACTCTAAACCCGTTTGCTCTCAGGAACTCTTTGAAACTTTGTATTGGATCTAGACCGCGCGTCAAAAGTCCGATACCTACAATCTTAGACCGTTATGACCGCTTAGCTAGACTTGACAACGGTTTCAAAAATCAAGGCCAACCGACGTTCAGAGGCTATTTCATTGAGCCTGGAGTGAAGAGAGTGAGAATAGGGTTAGATTTGAAAATTTTAATCCAAATCTGGCACGTGACTTGGCGCGTTATTATTAAGCATTCTGACCTCAGAATTCAGCCAAATTACACCCTCGGATCAGGAAAAATTTCTCTTTCATATCATGAGACTTGTAAACCTGATCTAGGTGCGATGACCGCTGAACTGAAATTGGACCGTCACGTGTAATCTGTGAACTCTTTCAGTCTGAAAACTTGATGTGTGCTAGATCCAGTATGCATGAGCTTAAGTCCGACTGCGTTCGGTCAGGGGACCTCCAAAAATGTTCTTTTGGACCAGAACAGCCCCGAATTGGTTAGGCCTCAAGTAAATATTGTTCCCAAGCCTAATTTGAGAAGAAATTAGGTTATATAAGGGCTTTAAACCCTCACTCCTCTCACCCATCCGAATTTGCTAGAAAGCCTAGCAAGAGTGAGAGAGAAAGTGAGAGTTTGTGAGAGAAGGTGAGAGAGATTTTCCTTCCACCTGCTGCTGCTGCTGCACGTGCTTAAGCGACGCACTCCAATCACTTTCTCGGTGATTCCAACGCACTTCTCGGTAAAGAAAACTCTAACCACTTGCTGATTTGGGGATTTCTTTGATTCAAATGGCAAAGTAGCTGATGTAAGTGTGCATTAGGTCGCCTGTACGCCGTTGACGAAGCGTATACACTCCGTTCGAAATGATACACATATAAAGTGAAAGATGCGGATTTTAGACGCTTTGATTGACTGTTTTCAATGCTTTCAATGTCTTTTAATAGTAGATTATTGACGGCAATGCCGTTTGACATGTACAACATGCTGTCCGTTTCCTGTTTCGTAAGCAGACGAAAAATATGAGATTTAGGGCATTTTAGTCATTTGTAGGAAATACTGTTTTCATCCATATTTTACTGATATGATTAACATGGCTTCTTGTCGCATTAGGATATTAGGAATGTGTGCATAATCAGTTTGGCGAAGAGATTCACCCAAATGCGCACTTTGAGTCGACATACTATATGCAGACTTAAGTGTGTAGTCTAAGTGTTTGTATAAATGTTTGTATTAGTATGTATTGAATTAAATGGTGTTATGAATTAGTTTGAGATTGAATTCTCAAATAATATGCTGAGGTAAATGATTTCCTACATGTTGGCTATATGCATGATTTCATTATATGTATGAAATGCATGTGTTAGATGATTTACTTAAGTTGTATGTTATAACATGTGTTAACATGCTCACATTGTTATATTTCATTCCCATTACTCTTATGTGATTGCTGATGTGGATTCATAAATGTTTGGGACTATACCTAGTCTAGGCATTCGGTAACCGAATAAATTCGTGGTTGGCTTATCTTCGCCACGAACGACGCGTCGATGAACATGAGTCATATTTTGGAGTTGGCGGCAGTGGTTAGGCCACATGAGGTGTTTTATGCACTTCATGTCGTTCGACTTGAGATGCGCTCGTGCTAGTCGAGCCCGTCAATTAACCCGACTGGCCATTGTATGTTCGCCTTGTATGAGTTATAATTGCTTGAACCTAGGGTACTGAACTTACCATTGTAAATCCTATTAACCATGGTACCTTGATCCATAAAGACTCATGAGCTGGGCATGGTGGTATGGGACACCGTGGTCGAGCTGTCGGCCTACGCTGGGGCCACAAACCTCCCCGTAGTGACCAGTGAGCACCTATGACTCGTGAGCAGATTATGGTGGTATGGGACACTATATTCTTGCTGTCGACCTACACTGATCAGGCGACGAGCCCTTTATAGTGACCGTGCGCGTATTCTGAGTCTACGGGAGGCGACGACCCTTCCGTAGCGATAAGAGTCCGAGTAGGCCTGTATTGATAAGGTGATTGGGGACCGGTGCAACGAGTGCGAGCAATAGCCCTGGCAGCCCTTACAGTGACCTACAAAATATACATCGTATGAGATTACTAGGAGTGACGACCCTAGACAGGATCTGTGTTGGGATTGATATAAAGGAAGTACCTTAGTTTCTCAATCCTGCTGTTTGAAAGGACTAATAATAACTCGGTAATCATATCACCATCACATTGCATGTGCGTGGAAGATGTGGAGCACTGTGGGATGAAACCATGCCACGGGCGTAAGATTGTGTCGTATGAGGGAGATCGTCAGTGAGAGCATCCATCATGTCACGTCATATTGTATTAACAACAGTATTAGGAATGTTTGATTTACTGCTTTACTATTATCATATGATTGATTTGAGAACATGCTAATCTTTGCTCTATTATTCTACTAAGTTAGCTATCACTCCCACGTTACAGGATGGTGTTTGTAACACCCACCAGACCCTATCTTAGAAGCAGGTGAGGCAGCGATTAAGGACGTAGAGCCGGATTATGATGAGGACCAAGATGAGTTCTCATATATGTAGTACCACGGCGGCTTTGTTTAGGTGGCCTGGATTGGCGGGACTTCTCAGTGGGACTATTTTTGACCTTTTGATTCTGTTTATTTACATGTATATGAGACTCAGAGATGTATTCATACTTTGGAGACAGTTGAGATCTATTTTATTTTCCGTACAGTGATATGTATATTCTTTAGTCTTCCCCTTGCTTTTGTCACTGAATCTGGAGTATGAATTGCAGTTTTGGTATAATTTTACTCATGTGAATGCTTTAACTTAGACAACATTGAATCATAAATATTTTTGTTGCATAAGTGACGGTCTAGAACTCGGGAGTCGGGTTTATACACGACCCCCGATTTTCAGGGTGTTACATCATGCATCTCGCATTGTGTGATATGGTTACTGTAAGCCCTATCGACATCGGGGCCGTAGCCTCCACAGACAGATCGTGGTTGGCATGATTGGATACTAAAAATTTCATTCTACATGGGGTGTTATAGATATACCTGGGTGAAAGTCCCTAAACCCTTATGGTACCAAGAGGTTGCTCCAACACCTAGACCGAGTGGGTAGATGAGCTTTGAGTGCCGATTACCAGACGGTTGCGCTCTTCATTGTGTCATAGTCGGTTGGAAGAGGGTGTGGCCTTACCCGCCCGAGTGTAGAGGGCAATGCTAGGCTGAGTTTGACCAGCTCGAGGAATGGGTTCGCTATCGACGAGTCGTGCCCGATATTGGCAGACGGATAGTGTGGTCTCTTCCACTTACCTTATTACGCGCGATGTAGCGGCGATCTGGTTTTGAGTGTACTAGACCCTGGTGATATCCCATATTTGAGTTGTATTGATGTGTGGACATAGATGAGGATTTGTATGCTTGAGTTACATTTCACATCGCATGGCCTTGGGATGGCCGATATCATTCATGTCTTGCATCGCATAACTTTGGTACGGCTAATGGTTTTCATGGATCCATCTGCATATTTCGTATTACTCTGATATTGCATGATCATATTACTACCTTGCGCACACACTTTCATCACCCTCTAAGCTTTCTAGAAGCTTATGCACGACCGTTGCGTGTAGGTGGCGTTGGCTCGCAGCAGCATTGAGGCGGGAGCGCTTAGCAGATTATTTGGAGTTTTTATTCATTCTCATTATATTTTCCTTTATGCTCATTATACTTGTAAAGTTTTTGATCATAGTGGAAATGTAATGGAGTTCTTGGTTGTTGTTTGTGGGTTATGCCTTGGTTATGTTTATTACGAATCAAACTGACGTTGAAAATCCTCCTCGTAGCATCCCAGGATCGGAACCTGGCGAATGGGAGCTAGGAGCCGAGAATGGGGTTCTACGGAGGCTGTTGTCGTCAGATTCGGTGATCGAAAATTTTGTGAGCCCGGTTTCTGAGTTTGGGGCGTGACATGGGCATATGAGAATTGTGTGATTACTCAGACTCATAGACTATGTTGATGGTGTAACCTCTTCTGTATGTGAACTTAGGGTGTGTGTCAGATTAATTATGTACCCTACCTTGATGTGAGTATTGCATATTTCACCATTTATCCATTAGGCTAGCTAATTCTAGAATATGATTCTAAAAAAACTTAGATCCAATTCCTAAATAAGTTAGACAACATGAAATAGTGTTAATTAAACATATAAATTTTGAGCACTTGTGAACCCACTCAATGTACATATTTTATCTGCACTATTCAATTGTTTTACCAACAAAAAAGTTTGATTATGAAGCCCACCGTCGTGTGCCTTGTACTTTTGAATTGTTCTTTCGTGTACTACCTTAATGAGTGTGAGTTACCTATATTATCTACTTGTTGGGACCCACCGTAACATTTGTGTGTGTACCAATCTTCTTGCATGACCAGTTGGAAGTAGGACCCATTACGTTATACGAGATAAACCTACATTATCCAACCATGACTAACTCTTATGTGTATATTATATACCAAGTCGTTCTACCTAGGGCTCATTATATCTTATGAAGTTTACCTGTGCCTTCCAAACCATTGTAAAATTATTACGATAATTATTTATAAATCCAATCTACTAACAACCCACGTGAAGGTGAAGTCCACTACATTATATGAGTTTTGCCAGTACCATTCATCCTGTGGCTCATTTACTATATGTTATGTCTAAGCCTTTCATCTCATAACCACTTGGTGCATGTACTTTGCATCACCACCACTCATTAACCATAAGGCCTAGTTAGGGTATAACCATATGGTTCCAATAGAAGAAAATCATATCGAGCCAAAGCCACTAATGGAATATCTATCTTGCGAAGGATATGGTGTAACTCTTATTACAATTAATGCTCGTAATTATGATAGTTATAGATGATATTAGTGATGTTAGCGATTGTGGTTAATAGAAGCATGTGATTTAATACTTGATCAATGTTGTTCCACTCCCTAACATACTAAATTCATCTACTTAACCATGTTGATATTGATCATACTCATGTACTATGGAATGATGGTATGTCCAAGTGTACTTCAATACATTTGTTCATGTGTAAGACATGTCCTTTTCATTTTAATCACATGATTATGGATTGATATAGTTGATAGTGACATATGATGATTATACGTCATTTTTGCTTTAAAGGTTAAGCAGACCCTAAACTCATGACATTATATGCATACCACATGCACTTGAACGTATGCCTTATCATGGTTGCTTGAATTCATGTATAATCATGACATACATGATGATCGAAATACCACAGTCATGCCGTATAACATGATTTGGATCTTGACGATGAAATGTACATCTATAATGATGACTTGGGTTTTCCTTGAAAATGAACGGGACACCGGAAGTGTGGAAATAGTAGGGGATGATGTACCCCTTGGGTTGAAAGTCCCTAAACCCCCATGCTAGCTAGGGTTGCCTCACTGTCGGGCTGAGTGGATACATAGGTCATGGATTTGACTCCCATTGACGAGGTCGGGTTGAGAAGAGGTGGGTCCAACATACTTAAGGGCTGAGGTGAAAACAGGGACCAATATGAATCACCGACGATGAAAAGCGCGAATGAAGTCCGCTACTAGAATGCCGGGTGGAAGTCCACCACAGGGCGGGTATGCGAGGTCGATTACTAGTGTCTAGTGCATGGGTGTCGACCATGGTGTTTCCCATGATATACAGTTGGTGAAAGTCCACCACAGGGTGAGTAAGTATGGACGATTACTAGTGTCTGGTGCTTGTTATCGACCATAGTGCTTCCTTATATATACAGTTATGATATGGTATGACAATATGATGATGGTGATGTGATTACGGATGCATGTAATACGGTTATGGTTGTGGTATGGGAGAAATGAAAAGATGACTTGGTGATGCTGGTAGCATTGACTTGGAGTATCACTATGATGCATATGCATTGCATTGATATTGACATCACACCTTACGTGCTATGCGTCTTTCACGTATATGATTTCCTTGCAGCATATTTATCTTGCTTGCATGTAGGACACACTGCACACACGTGTGTACTCACTAGGATTTTTTCCTAAGCTTCCTATTTTCCATTTTTTTTAGGGTTGGAGTAGCTTAGAAGACTTATCTTTCTTGATGCATTGCATCTATCTTTCGATTTGGCAATGATGATGTTATGTACCTTTTGGAAAGCATTATCCTTGTAACCATCAAGATTTTTAATGGAGAGTGTTGCTTGGTATTTTGATCATGAATCTTCATGCTCAGGTATTATGTATAAATATATATATATATATATATATATATATATAATTCATCCAAAATCTTCCTTGTGGTGCGCCGAACTTTAGACTTGGTGTACGGAAGTCGAGTGCCGGATTCAGGGCATCATGGAAGCTGTCCATCCCCGGGTTTGGGGTGTGACAACATGCTCGACCGGTCGTGCCACGACTGGTTGAGTATGTGCTCGACCAGTCATGAGAGCATAAAAATGCATATATTATATATATTTTCTCAAATTTTAAAATGAAATAAAATCACACAAAATTACACAATAGTACAAGCATGTAAACGTGAACATTTTAAGAAGAATTACACATACCTATATCTAATTTTAATTTGGAAAACCTGTTTCTATCAAGTGGTTTAGGGAATATGTCAGCAAGTTGGTTTTTAGTCTGCACATAGTCTAATGAAATAATTCTCTCTTCCATTAATTCTTGAATATAGTGATACCTATGTCAATATGCTTGGTACGAGAATGCTGGATGGAATTTTTTGAGATATTAATTGCCTTAGAGTTATTTTAATATAGAATCATTGTGCCTTGCGTAATTTCGTAATCATTTAACTTTCTTTTCATCCACACAAGTTGAGTGCAGGCATTTCCAACTACAATATATTCAGCCTCAGCTATGGATAGAGATACAGAACTCTATTTCTTGTTATGCCAGGAAACCGAACAGTTCTCAACATAAAATTAACCACCGCTAGTGGATTTTCTATTGTCTATATTCATAGCCCAATCAGCATCCGAGTATCCAGCTAATTGAACATTAGTATCAAGTGGATACCATAGACCTTGGTATTGATTCCTAACAGTGAAGTGTGAGCTGACAATGGGTGTACTAACAAGTTAACAAAAAAAATGGGTACCATAGACCTAAATTAACGGTACTTGCAACATACCTAATAATCCTCTTGACAGCAATCAGGTGGAATTTCTTAGGCTCAGATTGATATCTAGCACAAATTCCTACGCTGAATGCAATATCAGGTCGACTCGTAGTTAAATATAATAGACTATCAATCATATCGCGATACAACCTAGGATTTATGCGCTTACCTGTTTCATCTTTAGATAGCTAAAGAGTTGTACTCATAGGAGTATCCAAATGCTTATCACTTTCAAAACCAAACTTCTTAACCAAGTTTAGAGCATACTTGGTTTGAGAAATGAAAATACCATCTTTAAGTTGTTTTACTTGCAGACCTAAGAAGTAATTCAGTTCTCCAACCATGCTCATTTCGAACTTGCTTCTTCAACTCTGCAAACTTAGCAGACAGGTTAGAACATGTAGAGCCATAGATAATGTCATCAACATATATCTACACTATAAGTATGTGATCATTGTGTTTCTTTACAAATAAGGTTTTATCAACACTCTCCATTTTGAAGTTACGATTTAGTAAAACTTAGTCAGTTTCTCATACCATGCCTTGAGAGTTTACTTTAAACCATAGAGTGCCTTTTTTAGGCGATACACATGATCAGAGTGTTTAGGATCTTCAAACCCTTTAGGTTGTTCAACATACACCTCTTCATGTAAATCACTATTCAAGAAAGCACTCTTAACATCCATCTGATAAATTCTAAAATTTTTAAAACAAGCAATGGATATGAATAATCTAATGGATTGAAGACGAGCTACTTGGGAAAAGGTTTCATCATAATCAATGTCTTATATCTAAGTGTACCCTTGTACAACCAGTCTTGCCTTGTTTCTTATAATGTTCCCTAACTCATCAGATTTATTTTTAAAGATCCACTTAGTTCCTATGATATGTTTATCATTTGGTCTAGGAACTAGATACTATACATCATTTCTTACAAATTGATTTAATTCATCTTGCATGGCTACTATTCAGTTTTCATCAGTTAGTCATTATAGGAAATTGCTCTTTTACTGACGATATATTTCGTCATTATTTCATATTCTTTCATTGGTAATTATTATTATCGATGAAATATGTTGTCAAAAATAGCTTCGCGATAAGACTGTGGCGAAAAGCTTTTTTCGATGAAATATTACTTCGTCGGCAATGATAAAACAATTACCGATGAAAAAACTTGTCAGCAAAACATGTTACTTTTTGCAAGAACAAACAATATATTTTGTCAGTAAACACAGGTTATACTGACGAAATATTTCGTCAGTAAAACTGTGGATTCAACTTTAATCTACAAAGAATTTCGTAGCTAAAAAATGTGGATTAAACTTTTACCTACGAAGTATTTTGTCGGTATAAACTATTTATATTAATTTCTAATTACGAACTTTTTCATCGGTATAAGTTTTTAACCTACTATTACCAAGACATATTTTGTTGGTATAAATTTTTTTATTAATTTCTACCTACAAAATATTTCATCGGTATCAATTTTCGGCTACTATTACCGACGAAATATTTTTTTGGTAATAGTCTCCTTTTTTTTTTCAAAATTTAACAAAAATTCCTAATATACACCCTGTAAATACATCTGTTACAATACATTTTCATCATATTCACATTGACATCCATCTAGACACAAACTACATCCAAACATAAAATAAATCATAAAAAAATAAAAAAAATCACGAAGATGAAGGCGGAGGTGGTGGGGCATTAGTGGCTGAGCGTGTAGCAAGTGCTTGAAACATCTCCTGCATCCATTGCTCATGCTCCACTTACATCTCCTCGATCCTCCTCTCTTGCTCCTCCTGTCGCCTCTCGTTCTCCTCCCTTTACCTCTCTAGCTGCTCTCTGATCTCATCGATGACGACTTGTAGCTGCTGAACCTCTCTCTCTCTTTCTCTGCGATATTAGCTCGGCATAGGGCGCTCTTGCCAACGACAGATCGGCTGAAGGTAGGTCTAGCGGGTGTCATGAGCTTAGCCATGAGCTTGGCACCATGGCTAAACCCACGTACATATCTAGAACGAGTGCCAAGTACCTCGCTTAGGATATCTGGCTCACTCCGCTGACTATCATCGGGAGTGGGCTAAATGCGATGGTGTCTGTAAGGCCCGTATCATAGTTCGTACCACTCTATAGGCTTCTCCGGTCCACCAGCTCTAATTTCAACAACCCTCGACCTGTATCTAATGTTTGTACACTCTTAAGCCGAGTCCTGCATATCGAAGTCACCTTGACCCGAAACTTATACCTTAGCAACCGTGCCATCGCAGTGGTTCCAACACCGTGACTCTCGCACCGATCCGATACTCAGGCTAGGAGATGTGGGCCCGCGTTCATTCCGAAGAAACGTCGCACGTTGTGAATTTTGAGAGAATCTCTACAACATGTCTCATCAATCAAGTTAAGTATACCCTCCATACCCAATGTCACCTCACCCTATCACAAGTACAAGCACCCACTCCCTCTTTTTTCGAAGTGAACTCTCTCTCTCCCCATCCATTCCTCTTTTATCTAATTTTCAACTAAACCCATACCTTTCCATCCCCATTCCTTACAACACCCATTCCACCATTCTTTATCAATCCATCATTCCTCTCTCTCTCATTCTCTAAGTAATCTCCAAACTCCTAAGAGAGCTTCTAACATCCAAGCTCTCCAAGCTTTCTCAAAAACTAAGTGTGGCCCACTTTCCCACCCTCTCATCTCTCATCTCAACCCTTCATTCTTCATCAACCTCCATTAAAATTGAAGGCAAGAAGCATAAGAGTCCAAGGAGCTAAAGAAGAAGGCCGATAGGTGGGTGATCCACCGTTGATTTTAACTCTTAGGGCCTACTTGATGTGGGACCCACATGATGTATGCATTGTATAAGGGAGGGCCCAATAGTGGCGGGGTCCCTCCCCTTCACATTTTTCCCACTCTCTCGCTTATGGATGTCGGTGTGTGTGTGTGTGTGGCCTACCATGAAGTATGTTTTTATCCATGCCGTCCACCGAGTGGCCCACATGGCAGTCCGTTTGGACGGGCTTGATTAAAGGAAAACACAAGTATCAGTTTAATCCGAAGCCGATGTGGGCCACACGTGTGGACCCACCATGATATATGCATTGGCTCCACACTGTCCAGGGGCTAGGACGGTGGGGCCTACCTCATGTGGTGTGGCTTAAATCCACACGGTCCAGAGCATCTAGACTCTCTGGACGCTGGACCTTTAATAAAAAAAAGGGGGTAAAGTAAAGTATATATATATTATGATATATGGATTATATATATATATGTGTGTGTGTGTGTGTGTGTGTGTGTGTGTGTATATATATACAGAGAGAGATAAAAGAGAGTGGGTTGGCCCACGTATGTGGGACCCACCTTGGAATATGTATTGTATATCCACTCCGTCCAACAGATTTCATGACACCGTTCAAGGGCAGGGATGGTGGGTAACTGTGATGAACGTGCTGCATAGCATCTGTGGGACCCACGCACATGTGGACTCCACATGAAGCGTGTGCTCATCAAAGTCGTCCACCTGTTTTGTATCCATTGTCCAGATGACTAGACAATGGTGCATACCATGATGTCTGTGTAATATTCCAACCATCTAGATGGTTGGATGGTGGACAGTTTCAAAAATTATATATATATATATATATATATATATATATATATATATATATATATATATATATATATATATATATATATATAATAATTAAAAATAAAAATGAAGCAGATTCAGTTCTTTTGTGGGCCATGTATGTGGACCCCACCTTGATGTAGGTGACTCATCCAAACCATCCATACATTTGGTGAGCTTGTCCTTGAGCTTAAATAAAAAGACTGATCTAGCTATCAGGTGGACCACACTGCCATAACAATGGGGATTGAACGTCCAGCACTGAAACCTTTTGGGTCATAGAAGTTTTGGACCAATATGAAATTTGTTTTTCCTCCTATTCAAGTCTTTGTGACGTATGAACAGTTTGGATGGAAAAAGTAAATGTTTTGGTGGCCCCTATGAAATTTTCTAATAGTGAAAATCACTATCTCCACTGCTATTTGTGATGTGGTCCAAATGATCTCTCGATCATTATCACCACTATTATTTGTGGTATGGTTCTGATGATCCTCCAATGTGAACCATTTTTTGGTTAATGCACTAAAATGATCATAAAAAAAATAGATGAATGGTGTAGTTGGTGTGGCCCATTTGAATCGGCCCATTTGATTAATCCCATTTGACTCAGCCCATTTGATTTGGCCCATTTGACTTGGCCCATTTAAACCGGCCCATTGATTTGGCCCATTTGAATCGGCCCATTTGATTTGGCCCATTTGATACAGCCCGATGTTATATATATTGGCTCATGAGTGATGCCCAATACGATGCGTATATGCCCCATAAGCAAGGCCCGTGATGATGTATATTAGGCCCTTGTATGAGGACGTGGGCCCATTATATGATTGGCCCTATAAGCGCAATTCCTTGGGAGAAATGTTAGTTAAAGGTTCACATTGATGGGTAATGATGGGTGGACGTCCTCATTGTGACCTACCCTTATGCCTTATTAGGCCCATTCTCATCATTCTCTAGTAGGTTAACCCAAATTCTTGGGCCCCATTGATTTTAATTAATCCATCATCGGCCATCCATCTATGGACCTCGCCTTGCGTCAAGGTTGATTATCGGTGTCGATTGCTGATATCGACTACCGTTGCTGATTATGAGTTTGTGACAGCATAACATTATGATACATGCCCATACGCATCATCTGTATGTTTGTTATGTGATGTGAATGACTATCACATATACCATAGCATAGGCAGTTTATGGGACTCCCTGATAGGTGGAGTGATTCCACATGAGCGCACGGTATGCGTAAGATTAATGCATGATTAGATTGTGTGATTTATGTACTTTGCATTTGTGTGATTGTGATTACTATATGCCCTAGCAACATCAGGGCCGTAGCCTCTACAGACACATTGTGGGTGGCCAGATTAGATACTGAAAATACTTTTTTTAGCATTGGGGCGCTATAGATGTCCTTAAGTGAAAATCCTTGAACCCGATGATACCAGAGGATGACTCCAATGTCAAGACCGAGTGGATACATGAGCACACGAGGGCTGAATACCAGGAGGCCATGTCTCTAATTATGTCATGGTCGGTTAGAAAGGAGTGTGTTCTTACTCGCCCGAGGGTAGGAGGCATTACTATGGTGACTTTGACTAGCTCATGAATGGGTCTGCTATCGACGTGCCTGATAGGTATTGGCAGACTATTGGCCAGGTGGATAGTGAGGTTTCTTATGTTCACTTGGACTGCACACTTGGGAAAGGGATAGTGTCATTTGGAGTGTACTAAACCCTGGTGTTATCAAGAATGAAAACTGTACTAGTATTTGATGCTTTAATGATGAGCCACATTGATATGTGGATGAAGATTGGCATGCTTGAGTTGCATCTCACATCGCATGATCTTGATAAGACCAATAGCATTCATGTCTTGCACCACATAGCCTTGGTACGGCTAATTGCATTCATGTACTCATTTGCAATGTCTCAAAAAAATCCGTACAAAGACCCGAGTACCACCTAAGATAGAAATCCTTAATGAGCAAATCCTTTAGAAATTAGATAAAATTTTATTAAGTAATAGACTAAATTAATCTGCGAATTATCTTGAACCACTATCTATATAAACTGCAAGACCCAAAACCATTAGATTCACTAACTCAACATTACCTAAAAACTTAGGAGCAATCTTAAAACCCAATTGCTCTCGAGAGCGCATTGAAACTTCGTATCAAACCTAGACCACGTGTCAGAAGTATGATTACCATGAAACTCTAAGGTTATGACCGCCATACTGGGCTTGACAAGCAACGCAAGAATCGAACCCAAATAGTATCTAAAAACGTACAACTTGAGCCCTGAGTAAAATGTGTGAGAAATACAAATATTTTTAGAAAATGAACTTAAACTTAAGTGAATTGGACCATTCACTTACAGGCAAAATTGAAGACTACAGACTGTCATATTCTGACCAAACTACACCCTTGGATCAGGGAAATTTCCCTACACATGTCAGTATGCTTGTGGCATTGATCGAGTGACGATGACCGTTGAACTGAAACAGGTCCTTCACGGTCGATCTACAAATCCGATCAGACCAAAACCTTAACATGGCTTAGATTCATGGTCAGGGAACTTACTCCACAATGCAGGTGAGTAATGGGCCTCCAAATGAGTCTCATTTGCTCGAAACAGACACCCTTTGGCTATAACCTAAGTATATCATGGCCCTGGGGCCATAGGCATCAGTTTTGGGCCTATATAAGGACCTTAAACCACCCAATTCCTATCCCATACGAATTTTCTCTAACCCTAGGAGAGAGAAGATAGAAAATGAGAGAAAAGAGTGGAGATTGAAGGGAGATCCTTGGAGTTTGCTGCAGTACTTCTGTTCTGTTACTTCAGGCATCGAATTGCCTTTACGTCTAACTACTCAACTCATTTTAACTTCGACTTGGGTAAGAAATCTTAACCCTAATCTTGTTTTAGGGATTCAAATAAAGGAAACGATGAAATAGTTAATGTATTTCGTGATTTAAGTAGATGTTGTGCTGTAGACGGAAGCATAGTGTACGAACTGAGTTCGTAACGAGCCAACTGACGAAAGGTGCAGACTATAAATGTTAAGGTTATGGTTTTCAAGGCTTTCAATGTTAACAATGATTTATGCTTGACTTGATTGCTTCCATATGATATTAGTTACGACATTTTGTTTGATAAACTATACATGTGTGAAATATGTGAATATAAAATGTATTCTATGTATTTGTTGAAATGTTTGAATGAAAGTGAAATTATGATTTATGATGGCCATGCCTATTAACCTATAATACATGTTCGTTGTATGTATGACAACTCCTTTCTAAAAGGATTTGTCATAATATATGCTATAACTAGATTAGTTCATGTATGTAGTATTATGTAGTCCAAGTGTTTGTTAAAATGTCCGAATGAGATTTTGTTGATGGATTGTACTTATTAAGTGTATTAAGATAGAATTCTTAGTATCCTTAGTCATATGATTAGTTTTCTTCATGTATTACAAATTGTCACTATATGATTTGTGGATGAATGCATATGTAGATTAACTTGTCAAATGTGTTTGATAAAATGCTCAAATGAGATTTATGTTTTTATTATTTGTTAAATGATGATATGAGTAACATATGTGAGTCCCTATTGCATTTGAGTATGTTTGGGACCACCACTTAGTCCAGGCAATCGGTAATGGCTCCTTTTGTGGCCAAACTAGTTTCGTCACGTTAGATATGTTCGAGGAATCTGAGTCGTACGGTAATTTTTTAGAGGGTTAGGCCATGCGGAGTACTTACCTGCTCTATATCGATTAACTCAACATGTGCTCGTACCAATCACACTTGTCAAATAACTCGATTGGCCTATTGTGTGTTTACTAAGTATGGACGTTACTGTTTGAATCTAAGGTACCACTTACCAATGTGAAGGTCGTTTAAACCATGGTACCAAGATCTGCCAAGACTCATGAGTCGGACATAGTGGTATGGGACATCGTGTTCGAGCTGTTGGCCTACGCTGGGGTGATGAGTCTCCCCATAGTGACCAGTAAGCAACCCAAACTCGTGAGCCTAATATAGTGGTATGGGACACTGTATTTGAGTTGTCGACCTACGCTAAGGTGATGAGCCCTCCCTTAGTGACCTCAAGTATAAACTAGACCTACGTTGAGGTGATGTGCCTCTCCATAGTGACCTCGAGTGTGAACTCGTGAACCTACCTATCCACTGCTTTTCATCAGGGATGATGCCCTACAACTTGCATATCGTATGTGATTAACTAGGATTAACGACCATAGATGGATCATTGTTTGGGTAAGTAATATAAAGAGAGGTACTTTAGATTACCAAATCTGCTGTATGAATAAGCCTAATAAATTACTTGGCTAACACATCCATGCACCGCATTGCATATACTTTGGCGAGGAAGCACATGTTTAGGGAGTTTTTCATGTGCGATCGTGAGATGATGTCATTGAGAGAGTGTAAGTGAGGGCATGCATCATTATACATATCATTCCTACATTAACAAGAGTACTTATGATATGATTGTTGTACTGCTTTATCATTACTGCTTGATTGAATTAATAACATGTTAACCTTTGTCTTATAGTACCATTGAGTTGATCACTCACTCCCACTCTAGGATGGTGTTTTAAAACTCCAACCAGACTCTAATTTAGATGCAGGTTATGATGCTGCTTACGTGATGGAGCCAGACTTCATGGATGAGGAGGAGGAATTCTCCTACGTGACGAAGCTAGACTTTATGGATGAGGAGGAGGAATTCTCTTACGTGACGAAGCTAGACTTTATGGATGAGGAGGAGAAATTCTCCTATATTCAACTATCAGGCGGGTCTCTGTAGACCTTATTTTAATTTGTCAAGATTATAGGGTTTCATGGACTAGTTGGATAGTTATATCTTGATATTTTATGAATTTTGGAACAAACACTTGTATATATTCAACTTGGAATAGATTCATAGTCCGGATGGTGAAACACTTTCATGTTATAATTCAAATACTTAAGTCTTCCACTTGCTTAATTTAATTGTGCTTGGAGTATGATATGTCATTTTGGATTAATCTCATTCATGTTTAATGAACTAACATGGACAACATTTAATCATCATTATCTATGTTGCATAAGTAATGTGTTGGAACTCGAAAGTTGAACTTTGCTCGACCCCCTATTTTCGAGGTGTTACAAGTTGGTATCAGAGAATGATTTGTATTAAACTGGAACTGGGTTATGGTATCATGATGCACACTAGCATACTTTGACCTAGATGGGGGCGATAAAATGTAGAAATGATCATAGGATCCTAAGTTTCACCGACAGGCGAAACCGACTCTTGAAATGTGACCCGTATGCATCTATGATCATGTGAAATGATCATAAACCCTTTCTAGACCGTCAATCGATGGGTCTGGATGATAATTCAGCACATCTCATACTCAAATGACTAGGAAAGCATGAATACATATTTTTTGGGACTCGAAACCGCCTCAAAAGGATGAGGGGGCCCAAATCATGCAAATTGGTGGGACTCAGGGGGTCCCCCACACATTTTCGGCACCCCGAGAGGGGGTGGCCACCGCCTAGGGGTGGTGGCACCACGCCCGGTCTAATGAACTGTGGCGACACTGCGCCGACCGTGGCGCACCATTGTCCACTCCAGCGGGCCGCGGCGGGCCCCCGGGTCTGGTGCCCCGCAGCCCTTCACACAAGTGTGGGGCCCTCTATTTTGTCCCCTTTGATTCATTTCCACTCCATTGCACCCCCTAGATCTCAAAACCCCTCAAAAACCTCATTTTCCCTCTCAAATCTTCATTCCATACTCCATCTTCTTCTTCTTCTTCAATACACATACACCCACCACCATTTCCCTCAAAACCCATCTTCTCCATGTAACACCCTGAAAATCGGGAGTCGTGTAAAAACCCAACTCCCGAGTTCCAGACCATCACTTATGCCACAAATATGATTATAATTTAATGTTGTCTAAGTTAGAGCATTCACATGAGTAAGATTATACCAAAATTGCAATTCATACTCCAGATCCAGTGATAAAATGCAAGCGGAAGACTGAAGAATATATATATCACTGTATGGAAAACAAAATAATCTCAACTGTCTCCAAAGTATGAATACATCTCTGAGTCTCATATACATGTCATAAAGTAAAAATAAATGTCAGGTGATAGTCCAACTAGCACAAGTCCCACCGATCCAGTCCATCTAGGCGAAGCCGTCGGAGAACTGCATATACGACAACTCGTCCTGATCCTCGTAGTAATCTGACTCCGCGTCCTGGATCATCTCAACACCTGCATCTAAGACAGAGTGTGGTAGGTGTTTCAAACACCGTCCCGTAACGTGGGAGTGAGTGATCAACTCAATGGAATCATAGAGCAAAGATTAACATGTTATCAAATCAATCACGTGATAATAGTAAAGCAGATAATCAAACATTCCTAGATACTGTTGTTAATGCAAGCATGAAATGACATGATGGATGCCCTCACCGGCATTCTCCCTCATACGGCACCATCTTATGCCCGGGGCATGCTTTCTTCCCACAGTGCTCCACATCTTCCAGGCACATGCAGTGCGATGTGGATATGATTACCGAGTTATTATTATTCCTTTCATACAACAGTATTGGGAAACTAAGGTACCTTCCTTATATCAATCCCAACACAGATCCTGTCTAGGGTCGTCACTCCTAGTAATCTCATACGATGTTATATTTGTAGGTCGCTACAAGGGCTGTCAGGGCTGTTGCTCGCACTCGTTACACCGCTCCCCCATCACCTTATCAATACAGGCCTAATGTACTCTTGTTACTACGGAAGGGTCGTCGCCTCCCGTAGACTCAGAATACGCTCAAGGTCACTACAAAGGGCTCGTCACCAATCAGAGTATGCCGACAGCTCGAATGTAGTGTCCCATACCACCACAATCAGCTCACGAGTCAAATGTGCTCACTGGTCACTACGGGGAGGCTTGTAGCCTCAACGTAGGCCGACAGCTCGACCACGGTGTCCCATACCACCATTCCTGACTCATGAGTCTTTATGGATCAAGGTACCATGGTTAATAGGGTTTCCAATGGTAAGTTCAGTACCCTAGGTTCAAGCAGTTATGACTCATACATGGTGAACGTACAATAGCCAATTGGGTTACTTGATGAGCTCAACTAGTATGAGCGCATCTCAAGCTGAGCGACATGAAGTGCATAAAATACTTCGTGTGGCCTAACCACTGCCGCTGCCCAAGACACTACTCGCGTTCATCGACGCGTCCTTTGTGTTAAATGGAAGCCAACCACGAATTCGATCCATTACTGACTGCCTAGACTAGGTCATAGCCCCAAGCATTTGTATATCAACATCAGTAAGCATATGAGAACAACAGGAATGAATATAAACAATACAAGCATGTTGTCACATGTTATAACATACAACAAAAGCAAATCAAGCAACACATGCATTTCATATATATATAATGAAATCAATACATATAGCTAACATGATGGAAATCATATACATCAGCATATTAATTGAGAATTCAATCTCAAAACTAACTCACAACACCATTTACTCAATACAAACTAATACAAACATTTATACAAACACTTTGTCTACACACTTTAGCCTACATAGCGTATGTCGACTCAAAGTGTGCATTAGGGCGAATCTCTTCGCCAAACCAATCATACGCACATTCCTAATATCATAACACGACAAATAGCTATGGCAATCATTTCAGCAAAATATGGACATAAACAGTATTTCCTACAAATGACTAAAATACTCTAAATCTCATATTTTTCATACGCAGTTGAAACAGAAAACGGACATCATGTTCTACATGTCAAACGGCGTTCTCTTCGATAATCTACTATTAAACGACATTGAAATATTTGAAATCAGTTAATCAAAGTGTCTAAAATCCTCACCTTTCGCCTTAGACGTGTATCGATTCGAACAGAATTTCTACGCTTCGTCAACGGCGTATCGCTGACCTAATGCACACGATACATAAGCTACATCGCTAAAGTATCAAAGGAATCCATAAAATAGCAAGTGGTTAGGGTTTTTCTTACCTAGAAGTGTGTTAGAATCACCGGAAAAATGATTTGAATGTGGTGATTAATCACGAGTAGCAGCTGTAGCAAGTGGCGGGAAAACTCTCCCACACCCCCCTCACAATCTCTCACTCTCTCTCTCTCTCTCTCTCTCTCTCTCTCTCTCTATCTAGGGTTTTAAGCAAATTCGGATGGGATAGATATGTGAGGGTTTAAGGCCCTTATATAGCCTAAAATCTAACCTAAATTGACTTGGGACAAATGTATACTTAAGTTATAACCAAATCGGGACTTTTTCGATCCAAAAGGGTGTTTCGGGAGGTCCCTTGGCCGAATGTGATCGGACTTAAGCTCATGGTCATTGGATGTTGTTCACACCAAGTTTTTAGTCCATTAGAGTTCGCAGATCGCACGTGGCGGTCCAGTTTCAGTTCAGCGGTCATCGTACCTAAATCAAGTTTACAAGTCTTATGACATGAAAGAGAAATTTTTCCTAATTCGATGGTAAAATTTGGCTGAATTCTGACGGTTAGAACGCTTAATAATAACGTGCAACGACATGTGCCAGATTTGGAATTAATTTCCTAAACCTTTAGCCATTTCTCACTCTCTTCAGTCCAGGCTCAATGAAATAGCCTCAAAGCATCGGTTGGCCTTGATTTTCGAAATGATTGTCAAGTCTAGCTAAGTGGTCATAACGGTCTAAGATTGTAGATATCGGACTTTCGACGCGTGGTCTAAATCCAATACGAAGTTTCAGAGGGTTCCTGAGAGCAAACGGGTTTAGAGTTTGATCCTAGGTTTCATGGTATTATAGCATCATCGATTCTACAAGTTTTGGGTCTTGCAGAACATATTTAAAGTGATCAGGGACAATTTCACAGCTACTCTAAGGTAGCGCTAGTTAACTTACGCTTATTTTCTAAAGGAATTAATCCTAAGTGATTTCTGATCGAGTTAGTACTCGAGTCTCTGTACGGATTTTTCTGAGGCATTACACTCTATCAAGCCTTCTTCACTTCCATGGCTCTTCTTGAGCTAGTGGCTTCCATATTCTCGCTCTCCATACTCCTTTCCCTTATGGGAAAGAGAAGAGCATCCACCGATGAAGCCGGGCCAAGCCGCCTGACCCGTCCAAGGAAGAAAGCGAGCGCCGAAGCAAGCACAAGTGCCACATGAGAGCAACGGATGAAGCGGGATATTGATCCCTAAATTTCACTCAAAAGAGTTCTACTGGCAGGTACAGACACGATAAGTTTCGTAGCCGTAGAGTTGTCTTTAAAGCACATCTAGACGTGAGACTATTTGAGCTATATCCGGTAATGGACCTCTTATTGGAATCCAGGTCGGGTCCCATATTTGAAGGCAAGTCTCATGCGTGTGAGAACACTGTCTAAGCCTTTTATACCCAGATACGGGATCCACTGCTGGAGTCTCTACAGTTCACTATTTCCATAGGAAGGTGGGAAGTAATAGTCAATGTAGATGTGATGGCCCGAATCATGGGAATTGCACGTGGTGAGTGCATGCTAATGAATCTCATCTCAAGAGTATGCAAGAAAGAGATCACTGTACGCAGTTTCTTTGTGGTCGACTAGTTCAGTAGAAGCAAGGCAATTGCCTCCCATCAACCAAATTGATAGACGATTTTCGCTTGCTCCACCACATATTCACATATAATGTGTATCCTAGGTGGGGCAACCGTACCGAATGCACTCATTTGATGCTGGACTTCTTGTACAGAGCTAGATAAGGAGACAAGCTATGTCTGCATATGTTCACCCTATTGCAGATAATCCAGATCGTACGCTTTGTTAAGAGAGATGTTTCACTCCCATTTGGCCAACTTATATGCAAGGTTGCCCGAGAGTTCGGCTACAAACTTAACATGGATGAGCTTGCACCGATCCACTTCATTAATGACACTACGCTCAATAATATGGGAATTGGCCCTCGATAACGTCTGTTGAGGCATAAAAATGGCGAAGGATTGAAGCAAGAAGAGATAAGGAGTTTGAAAGAACTTTTGAAATGATGAAAATAGAGAACTTTTAAGAGAGTGCGCAGGACCGCGTAACCACTATCAGTTGCACAGTTCCGCGCAATAAATCCCAGTTGCACAGGACCGCGCAACAGAAATATCAGTTGCGCGGGTCCCAAAAATGAATTGTAGAAATAGTTCTTTGTAGAATAATCTAAAGCATTGGAAAATAGTCCCACATCGCTAAGATCAGGATTTTCACACATGTGAAGGTCTATAAATACCCCTTCCTCTCCTTCATTAAAGGTAATTTGAAGATTTTCAAGAGGAGCAGAGCGGAGCAGAAGACAGAAGGTTGAAGAGAGTCTTCTGGTAGTTGCGCAGGACTGCACAACCGGTATCAGTTGCTCAGGTCTGCGCAACCAGGCTACCCCACAGTCTGTGAAGTCCAAAGGCCGTCATGTTGCCAAAATTCGTGAGACAGGCTTCCTTTCTCCGAGCTTTCTCCTATTTATGGGTTTAAAGGAGAAAGATCAGTCGATCGAATCGACATTCCTCCCAAGTCCCAGAGGATGGTTGAAACAGGCATTGTTATGCTGCTGAAATCTTTATTTCATTAAAGACCTATCGATCGGATCAACATTCCTCCTAAGTCCTAGGAGATGATCAAATCAGATGCCGAAAGGCTGTCGAAATAAACTTTTAATGCTTAAAGCACAAGTCCTTTATTTCTAAATGATCTATCTTAGAATCAAGGGATGCAAAGAGGATGTAAATGAACTCAGTATCAATAAAATGTGATGAATGTTCCTAGTACTCTTTCTCTGTTATGTTTGAATAAGACAATCTCCCAAATCAAATGCATTTGTTTCTTCATCTAAACAAAATGACGACTCTCAGTGGGAAGTCCTCCCCTTCATCTCTAAGATAGATCATTCTAATCGTTCAATTACTAATTATAACTATGTTTTATGATTGAAGGTTTTGAAAATTCGACTACAACTTATTACCCATGGCGATCCCCGTAAGAAAAGTGAACTTTCGATTCACCCCGACAGGGTTCATGATAGAATACGCACAGAGTCATGTGCGTAAAAGCAGCAGGGCTCAAGTAACAGCTGGGGTCATTTCTGCTTCGCCCTAGTCATCAGAAGACAATGCAGGCTGGACCGTCATGACCGCTCGTAAGGCAAGAACACGAAACTTCAAAAATTTGGGAATGAATCAGCTTTCATTAAGAATCAGAGGCCCGTAACACGAAGCACAGTTAGAAGAAATCCTGAACTTACTCCTTCAGCAATTTATCCAACGCGGATAGTGCAAACAGCGTAAACAATTCCCCAGTTGACAGCACGCGACTTCCCGGCTTTAAATGCTTCAATGGCTAAATGAACAAGAGAACAAAAGGGAAAAACATTGGTCATTAGATCGCCAATGCCATCCCGAAAAGATTCATCAGTATCGGCGTCATCTCAGTCAATTGATGCCACAGGGAGCACGAAAAGGCCCGATGAAACTCTGTCCCCTCCCTTTTCTTTGAGCCCTGTTACATCAGCGTACTCTTGCTCTCCTTCAATTACTACTTCGTCAAAAAGTGGAGAAGTTGCAGTATTCATGGCTGGAACAAATCCAGATTATAGAAAAACTACAAAGGGTCGTTCCAATGAAATGGCAGAAGCCCATAATGCGTTAATGGAAGAATGCAGAAGTCTTAAAGAAGCCTTAGCGACTTTCATGTATAATGCAGCTCAAATAACAGTCATTGAAAAGGATAGCCGAATGGAGAAGGAACAAGAAAATACTAGACATTTTAGATACCGTGCGCCATATCTAAGAGAGGTGGATGACATTCCCTTCTCAGCCAGTTTCAGGTGTCCATATTTTCAAAAGTTTGATGGGAAAGGATGCCCTGAAGAACATTTAACGCGCTTCATTACCAGCATGGGAGATCTTTCTGCAGTACCACAATATTGTTTGTAATTATTTGGGGCATCGCTGACAGGTAGTGCATTCCAATGGTATTTCAATTTGGCTTCGGGTTCTATCCGCACTTGGAAGCAGATGCAAGATGTTTTCACATCTCAGTTTTTCTCCCCAAGTCGCGACATTAATATTGTTAAGTTGGCTTCAGTACGACAAGGAAAAGACGAGTCGGCAAGGAGCTATGTAAACAGATGGAGGGCATTGGGAACTTTGTGCAAACCGTTGCTAAAAGAAACTGAGCAAGTTAAGATATGTCTGAACTCTATGAAAAAGGAATTCGTAATGAGACTGGCCAATCTCAACATCAACACTCTTCATGATTTGGCCGTAACGGCTCATGCTTTGGAATTAGTAAATTAGATGGTGTCAAAATTTCACCATGATGTGGCTCGAAGGGATCCTAGCAGGATAACAGCAAATACCAGTGATCGCTATCAGCAACATAAAAGTGTGAAAGGTTTCAAGAAAGAAAGTACGAGGCAAAAAGAGGACTTGGCTCAATCAAGAAGAAATAAAAAGGTCCGAACGCTTAATTCGCACGCGGGATTTGCTTTTGATAAGGAAGATGTCATTCCAATGATGGAACAGTTATTGAAAGTTGGTGTGATAGAATTGCCGGAGCCTAAACGTCCCGAGGAGGCGACAAGACGCTGGGAGAAAAATTTTTGTCGCTATCATCGTGGTCACCCGTCGAACAGGAGGCAAGTTTGAGCCTAAATGGGATGACTCTTACATAATAAAAGAAGTATATTCTAATGGAGCATATCGAGTTATAGATCAAGACGGACAGGGAATCAGTATACTATTCAACGCTCGCTTCCTTAAGAGATATCGTCCGTAAATATATTTGTTGATTTTGCTCCAGAAAATTATCAGAGTTATGATTCTGCATCAAAAGGGGGCAACTTAGTCGATAAATATGACCGTAAAACGTGCAGTCTTCCGCAGAAATATACTGCCTCAATATCTCCAAGAATGAAAAAATATATCTCCAATAACAGTCACAATCATATCTAGGGGGCAAGTTCAAAGCCAAATGAGATAAAATGTGCTCAATGAAAGTAAAGTTCTTCAAAGAAGTAAATGAAAGCCTATGTTGGACTATACTCGCGTTGGCAAAAAGGAAATTACTTCTGAAGGCGCTACTGATTTTGATACAGAACATTATCAATATAATAATTCTGTATCAAAAGGGGGCAAGATGAATACGATGAATAAGGAAGAAGTTCGCAAGCATATCAAAATCATATGAAAAAGCATGTCAAGATCATATGATAGCAAGTAAAGAAAGATGAAGAAGGCGAAAATACCTATCATCATCTTCCAAGACAACATGCTAGATCATCGCCAAAAGTCTTCAGTCTTCCAAGACATTTGAAGATAGCATATTAAATCGTCACCAAACAAAAAAGTGTCGATGATCGCTATCAAGCATTGACGCTCATCGCCGATAGAAAATCTCCATCGAAATTAGAATCATCAGGTATTGATGATCATAAAAAGAAAAGAGGACAGCTATCGCTGTTGCCCATCAATTGCTCATCAAAATTGCCATCATGGCTAAGCTGATACATTGCTTTAAACATGATACAAAAGTCCTTATGACATTGTCAGCAGCAGTGAAATGTCAATATTGTTCAACCATATGATGAATCATACAACCAACTATATAAAATTGGTGACAGTGATGACCGCTGATCATAAAAAGGCGGTCTAGCCACAAGTCTAAAAAAAAAAGGGCCAAGTCCTAAAAGGACCAAGTTTTCAAGACCTAAAAAGGATAAATCCTAAAAGGATTAAATCTAGAAAGGGAACGACTACGCATAAGACCTATGATTATAAAGGCAGCCCAGTCAAGCCAATGGCCCACTGTGCATGAGACCTATGAAGATCGCCATTCGGCCAGTGGCGAGAAGCCAGTGGCCTTAAAAAGCCTGTGAAGGCCATCATACGCATACCTATGTAGGCAGCTGACGGAGTCAATGACCAAAAGCCAAAAAAAAAAGCTCAAAGTCTTCAAATGACCAAAGGCCAAAAGAGCTAAAAGTATTTAAATGACCAAAAGCCAAAAGAGCCAAAAGTCAACCAAAAGACCAAAAGTCAAAGGCCAAGAGTCAACTAAAAGCTGAAGTGCTAAAAGTCCTCAAATGACCAGTTAGCGTAACCCCTATGCCGTCTGTATAGCTTTTCGGCAGCATCACAGGGAATGGAGGACAATGCCCTCCCATGAATGGGCCCGACCTTGCAGGCAAAGAAAATGAGGGCTATAGTGTGTGCTTTAGATAGGCCAACCATGCATAAGACCCCCCAGATTTGTGGTTCGATTCCGGTACTAACTCATGAGGAAGGGCTTAAACCTACTCATCGATGGATCGACAACCATGGATTTGGTACCCCCAAAGGTAGCCTTGTATGCTCTGTGAACTCTAGAGAGTTACCGTGGCCAACCCTGTGCGTAAAACCAATCGAGTTCACGGCCCCAGTAGCTTCACTGGGCCCCTTTGATGGATCGCGGTTTGTGAACTCCCTAAGCAGTGAGAAGTCCAACGAACTCTAAAGAGTTACAGAGACCATCACGTAAGATCTAACTCTAACTAGAGTCCAAGTAAATTCGCCAAGTAAATTCACTCCACTACTCAAGAGCTTAAACTATGTGCGCAACTAATTGAATTGAAACTTAGCACCGCCAATAAAATATAAATGAATAAAGTCATATAGGAAATCCCGTACTAACAAGCATAAAATGTTGATGTTTTTATAATCAGTGCATTATTGAATATCATGATAAACTATATGCTACATTATAGACATATATTTCATTTTTATATGTTTGTTCAAATATGCAAAGCATAAACTGTGCAATATTTAGGATATAACAAATTCATGTTTCACTTTAGATGCGTTCAAATGTGAAAAATTCTAAACATTGATTCGACAATATGCAAGAATGCATTTCTCTGGAATCAGGTTCCCAATTACATCGACAGTAAATGCCCCCAAGATATTGGTTATTATCTATTCAAGAGCTCAAATCTCCAAGAGTATGATATAAAGAATACAACGTGAAGCACGATGAAAAGTTCAAAGATTGCTTAAATCATATTGCGAATACCACACTCAGTCTAAAAAGAGAAGAAACTTTCAATCTATTTCAAAAAAATTATCAAGTTACATTGAAAATTATAATGAATTAAAATACTAATTCCGATTAATCTGGCAGGAAAGATCATCACTTGAAAGCTTGAGTTATGCAGATCATGAATAAAGGAAATAATCAAAAAAGGATGTTGCAGCAGGAGCAACATTAAAGAGCAATTCCAGATACAAAGTTGAAGAAAAGAATCGCTGGAATTGATCAAAAGGAAAGAATCGCTGGAATTGATCAAAAGGAAAGAATTGCTGGAGTTGATCAAAGAGACCGTTATAACAGCAACAGTGTTGGAAGAAAGCTCTCTGATCAAGTCACTCAAAGATGAAGGCGTCACGACTGTTGAAGAAGCGTGCTTCAATGAAAAGAGAATCTTATCCTCTCTAGTGAAACATCTACTCGACACTACTGACTGGAGGCATTCCAGTCTTCCACTCGAATGCCAGCATTCCAGTCCTTTGTTTGAGCGCCAGCATTCCAGTCCTCCGCTTAAGTGTTAGCATTCCAGTCCTCCACTTGAGTGCCAGTATTCAAGCCTTCTGTTCGAACGCCATCATTCTAGTCTTCCGCTCGAGTGTCCTCCTTTAAGTCTTCCAGTCGGATGCAATCATTCAAGCCCTTCATTCGAGCATGAGAGCCCTCCGTTCAAGCATGAGCCTCCCAGTCTTCTATTCGAGTGTCATTATTCAAGCCTTCTATTCGGGCATAATACTCAGTCTTCCGTTTAAATGTGAGCATTCCAGTCTTCCAATCGAATGCGATCGTTCAATCTTCTGGACAAGCATGATCATCCAGTCTGCTATACAGGGGTGATTATCCAGTGTTCCATGAAAGCAAGATCATTCGATCATCCTTCAGTTGCAGTTTATTCAAGTTCTTCAGGCAGAGGAAGATCGATCCTCTATTTGATTTCAGAAATCAATCAAAGAAGGATCGAGGGGGCATCTGTTGAGGTACAAAAAATGGTGAAGAATTGAAGCAAGAAGAGATAAGGAGTTTGAAAGAACTTTTAAAAAGAAGAAAATAGAGATAGCTTTCAAGAGAGTGCGCAGGACTGCGTAACTACTATTAGTTGTGCGGTTCCGCGTAATAATCCCAGTTGCGCAGGACTGTGTAATGAAAATATCAGTTGCGCGGGTCCCAGAAATGAATTGCAGAAACGGTTCTTTGTGGTATGATCTAAAGCATTGGAAAATAGTCCCACATCGCTAAGATCAGAATTTTCACACCTGCGAAGGTCCATAAATACCCCTTCCCCTCTTCATTAAGGGTAATTTGAAGATTTTCAAGAGGAGCGAAGAGGAGCAGAAGACAGAAGGTAGAAGAGAGTCTCCTGACAGTTGTGCAGGACCGCGCAACCAGACTACCCCACAGTCTGTGAAGTCTAAAGGCCATCATGCTATCGAAATCCATGGGCTAGGCTTCCTTTCTCCGGGCTTTCTCCTATTCATGGGTTCAAAGGAGAAAGATCAGTCGATCGAATCGACATTCCTCCTAAGTCCCCGAGGATGGTTAAAACAGGCGCTGTTATACTGATGAAATCTTTATTTCATTAAAGACCCATCGATCGGATCGACATTCCTCCTAAGTCCTAGGAGATGATCGAATCAGACGCCGGAAGGTTGTCAAAATGAACTTTTGACACTTAAAGCATAAGTCCTTTATTTCTAAATGATCTATCTTAGAATCAAGGCATGCAAAGAGGATGTAAATGAACTCAGTATCAATAAAATGTGATGAATGTTCCTAGTACTCTTTCTCTGTTATATTTGAATAAGACAATCTCCCAAATTAAATGCATTTGTTTCTTCATCGAGACAACATCAAGCCCAACTCGATGAGTATGGGGATGAGAAAGAAAGTCAAGAGGAAGAAAGTAATGAAATAGAGGAAGAGGGTAATGAAGAAGAGAAAGAAAATGAAACAGAAGAAGAAAATTAGGAAGGAGGAAGTGAGGAAGAAGAGGAGGCCCAAGATTCTAATGAGGGTCCTCCTACTACTACACATGAGCTTCACTGTGATCAGGCCCCCCTGGAAGCCCGCATGGCTCAGATTGAAGAGAATCAGGCCGCCCTGAGACAAGAGGTCAAGGAGACTCAGGCCAAACTGAAGTAAAAGCTTGAAGAGAGTTAGGATTATATGAAACAGAGGTTTAAGAAGATGTCCTGCACTCTGAGGCCCTCCTGTGCTATATGCAGGACATGGGTGCTCCTCCACCATCACCAGATTCAGACGGCTAGTCATACGAGGCAGTCGTCTTTTATTTTGCTCTGTTTTTAGTTTCTTTTGTAATAACCTTGGTGGGCTTAGTTGGTTGTTATTATGTTTAGTATTTAACACTTGTGTTAGAATAGCTCACATGCATCTTCTATCATGATCCATGTAAGACTACATCTCATGTATTGTGACGATTTTGGTTAAATGAAATGCATGAAGCTTCTTTTGATTTGGAATGTGATTGATGTTTGGATAAATGTGTGTTATTATGCTAAATCTTACATGGGTTACACTATGTTATATATAGGGAATGCCACCTAAGAACACTCAGAGCACTGCACGTGTCGTACTTGGCGGATCGTTTAACGGGGCACCTCCCCTAAGCGATAACCACATGGACCTTGCTTTGGGCCCTGATAGTGACACCATGCTGGATTCTTATCCAGCCACTGGCCCCATAAATGGGCCAACACCTAGTGCACCACCAGTTTTAAAATAGAATCATGCGTCTACCTCAACACTACGCATGCCTCAGGTAGCTCCTCCTCCTGATAGGTTGGAGCAGATGATGCTCCTAATGCAGCAACAGTAATAAGTTTGGACCACGATCACAAGGGTCCTTACCCAAAACATCAATATGGTCCCGCCTGCACCACCTGTGCAGCCTGTTGGGAATATGAATGCCTACGGTTTATTTGAACGCTTTCAGCATTTGCTACCTCCCACCTTCATAGGCACTCATAGTCCCGAGGAGGCTGAATAGTGGCTCGACCGCATCTATAAGATGCCGAAGTCACTGCACTGCACTGAGGCAGAGTAGGTAGAGTTGATTACGTACATGATCGAGAAGGAGATCAGTCTCTAGTGGGACAGAGTCCAATGAACAGTTGCCCCTAGACACGTATGGATGTGGGATGTGTTTGGGACTTTCTTCCATGGGAAGTACTTCCCCCTCACATACTATAATGAAAAGGAGGGTGAGTTTCTTCACCTCTAATAGGGAGGGATGACCATGAAAGAGTATGAGAACCACTTCACGAAGATAGATAGATACACTCCTTTGATACTAGTAGACGAGCCGATGAAGATGGGGTGATTTTCTGAGGGTCTATGGCCTGAGATCCGCACGAAGATGTGTTGTGCTAGCATTTTCAACTATGCCGAGCTAGTGATCATGTCCCTGCGAGCTCAGCAGGATGGGGACAGACTGTCTCATATAAGTGTGCCCATGGGTTAGAGGCCCCTACCTGACTTGCCGAACCGATCATTCCTCGATAAGAGGCCATGTGTAGATTCGCCTTCCAGGCTTATAGCTCTGTCGACTCAATAGAGGTGATTAGATTTATGGTGCACCTACTGTAATAGTTTGGACCATACAGACACTTATTATTTTACCAAGATGAGGGATAACAGTTTTACGCCACCTCAGAAGATCAACCGTCAGTTACCTCAAGCCATTTCAGCTCCACATTTACAATCAGCACCGCCAGCACAACCTTTTTACAGACCGAACGTGCCTTGAAGTAGGTCGAGATCGACTATGAGACTTAACTGGTGATGGCACACGAGCTTGAAAACACTACCTTCACTTTCCCCATTTAGGTCAGTTGCCCCTTTCGAGTTCTTTGTTATGCTGTCATATTGAAAGATCATAATAGTGCTACACTTAGGAATACGCCCGTGGTCCAGGACTTCTGGGAAGTGTTTAAGACGATCCTTAGATTACCTCCTCAGTGTGAGATCGAATTTACTATCAACCTTGTGCCTGGTGCGACACCCATTTCCTTACCCACGTTTCCCATGCCTCCATGTGTAATGGAGGAATTGAGGAGACAAATTGATGATTTGTTAGATTCAAGTTTCATACGACCGAGTGTATTTCTTTGGGGAGCACCTGTGTTATTTGTGAAGAAAAAGGATGGATCACTATGATTATGTATTAATTATCGCAAGTAGAACCAACTGACAGTCAAGAACAAGTATCCTTTGCCCAGGATAGATGATCTATTCAACCATTTGAAGGGGGCATAAGATGGCAGGAATGAAGACATGCAGAAGATGGCATTTCAGTCCGGGTACCATCAGTTGTATGTCAGGGATGAAGACATGCAGAAGATGGCATTTCAGGACCAGTTTTGGGCACTACGAGTTCCTCATGATGTCGTTCAAACTAACAAACGCACCGGCAGTGTTCATAGACCTCATGAACCGGGTGTTTCTGCCGTACCTGTTCCGGTTCGTCATCATATTTATAGATGACATTTTGATATACTCCAAGTGCTGAAATGATCACGAGGAACACCTGCAAGCAGTCTTCGATACTCTCAAAAATAACTAGTTATTTGCTCAGTATAAGAAATGCGACTTCTGGAAGGAAGAAGTCATGTTCCTGGGACATGTTGTGTCCAAGGAAGGTATCGTTGTAGACCTTGCCAAGGTGGCCGCAGTTCAGGACTAGGAACAGCCCGGTTCGGTTATAGAAGTGAGGAGATTTTTAGGACTTTCTGTCTACTATTGTCGATTCATTAAATATTTCTCCAAGATATCCAAACCATTATCTCAGCTTACTCGAAAGGATCTTAAGTTTTCCTGGAACGAGAAGGCAGAACCAGCATTTTAGGAACTGAAAGATAAGTTGACATCCACACCCATGCTAGTATTGCCAGTGCAAGGGGTTAGATAAACAATATACACCGACCCGTCTCATGTTAGTTTGGGTTGTGTTTTTATACAGAAGGACAGAGTGATTGCCTATGCCTCGCGACAGTTAAGGAAGCACGAAGAAAACTACCCTACTCATGACCTGGAATTGGTAGCAGTTATCTTCGCATTAAAGCTCTAGAGAAATTACCTTTATGGAGAGGAATTTGAGCTTGTTTGCCACCATAAGAGCCTCAAGTATATATTCACGCAAAGGAACCTGAATATGAGGCAACGATGATGGATGAAAACCTTGAGAGACTTTAAGTTTGAGGTCCCTACCATCTCGGTAAGGCCAACCTTATGGCATACGCGTTGAACCATAAGAAGACGATAGCATTTGCAGCTCCGCTGATGATATAGGAATGGAACATGATCGAGTTTGTGTGCGAATTTGAAAAAAGTTTTACAGTAGATGAGCCTTTCGTGAGCGTCACACACATTCATGTCCAGCCACTTGTTGATGATCGAATCATTGTAGCTCAGAAAGAGGACGAACTGATAGTGAAAATGAGAGAGCATGTAACTAATGATGAAGACTCTGAATGGAGAGTTGGTTTAGATGGAGGTTTACATTATCATGGCTACCTATGCGTCCCGAATCTTCATGACTTGAGAAAGAAAGTTCTCGAAGCTGATCTCAATTCGAAGATGGCAATGCATCCTGGTAGGATAAAGATGTATCGAGATATGAAGCGTTTATATTGGTGGGACAACATGAAGGTTACATAGCAGATTTTGTATCCCGTTGTCTCATGTGCCAATAGGTCAAGGCTGAGCATCGCCGACCGCCTGGATTACTTCAGCCCATGCCCATAGCTGAATGGAAGTTGGACTTTATATCTATGAATTTCATTTCCAGGTTAACGAAGATGAGGAAGGGACATGACTCCATTTGGGTGATTGTGGACCGATTGATGAAATTCTATTCATATTTAATGCACTAACATGGACAACATTTAATCATCATTATCTATGTTGCATAAGTGATGCGTTGGAACTCGAGAGTTGAGTCGACCCCTAATTTTTGGGGTGTTATATCATCAGCATGATTCCACATTACTCTGACATTGCATTCTGACCACGCTTATATTGCACACACACTTACAACGTCCTCTAAGCTTTCTATGAGCTTATGCACGATTGATGCGTGTAGTAGGTGACGCCAAGACACTACCGTAGCCTCACTGCAGTAGAAGCGTATAGTCGAGCTTCAGGACTTTTCTGTTATTATTATCTTGGATTTCCCTTCTTACTCATTGTACCTTAAAATTTTTTATCATTGTAGATTTTATGATGGTGTTCTTATGGTTATTGTTCATGGGTTATGCTTATAGTTGTGCTTATTATGAATTAAAATCATGTTTGAAATCCTCCTTCTAGAATCTGAGGATCGGAACCTGGTGTATGGGTGATAGTAGCTGAGAATGGGGTACTATGTAGGCTATCGATGCCGGATTCAGCGATCAAGAATTTTGTAAGCCCGGTTTCCAAGTTTGGGGCGTGATAAAAGTTGGTATCAAAGCATAACTTGGGAATAATCAAGGATAACATCATATGTTTATTATGAGTCTTAGACAATTAGGTCCAAGTGCGTAACCTTCCAATTTAGTCCCTTAACATGCGTGCCTTCGAGAGTTCTTAAAGTTGATAGGGGTCCTTATTCTTTCCTTTAAGACATACCATTGAAGAGACTGACCTGAGCGACTCCCACTTCACTACTTGAGGCTTCCGCTTTAACACCTACGACTTCCCCTCCACCCCCAGAGATCCCTGCTCCCCAGCCTGAGGATGTCGTTCCTCCTCCCGAGACCGGTGCGAATTCGACCGTACCTGTGAGTGCCTCCCAGTTACAGCAGATGTTGTAGGCTGTGACGGCCACACTTTAGGGGCATGGTAGGCACCCAGCTGTTTCGCCAGCCCGAGCAGAGCAGGAGAGTGCGAGCGCCCTCCTTTGACAGTTTAGATAGTTCGATCCCTCGCATTTCCAGGGTGAGCCAGATTCGACTGCAGCCGAGAAATGACACTTTAATGTGGAGAATATTTTTAATACTATAGCATGTACGACCCAGTAGCGAGTCCGGTTGGTAGTATTTATTCTCCAATGTGAGGTCGAGCACTGTGGACCTCCGTTACCTATGTTGCAAGGCCTTATTTTGTCTGGACATGGGAGGATTTTATTGATCGATTTAAGCAGCAGTACTTCCTCGACCACATTCGTGGTTAGAGAGTGTTAGAGTTCGAGACTTTAGTGTCGGGAGACATGTCTGTGGCGCAGTATGTGGCCCGTTTTGTGGCTCTATTAAGGTTCGCACCGTATTTGGTTAATGAGGAGGGGCGGAAGGCCCGCCATTTTGAGAACAGCTTGTGTTACGATCTTTGAGGCCGTGTTATTGGGCATGAGCTCCAGACTTTTCAGGCATTAGTACGGAGGGCTCAGATCTATGAGACTAAGTGGGTTATCACACAGAGCGATCGAGATCAGAGGAGCGGTCCAAAGAGGCAGGCCCCCTCCACTAGCTCCCATCAGCATCGACGGCCACAGAGGCACATGAGCCACCCATTGCTAAAGCACTAACAACTCCAATGGAACCTCCAGCATCACCCCAACAGCAGTTTATGAGTTCCTGTGCCCTCATCTGCGGCAGTCGAGAGGGTAACAGCAGCCTTTAGTGCAGCA
Source organism: Magnolia kwangsiensis (assembly GCA_037074715.1). Lineage (NCBI taxonomy): Eukaryota > Viridiplantae > Streptophyta > Magnoliopsida > Magnoliales > Magnoliaceae > Magnolia > Magnolia kwangsiensis. Next base: position 101,993,001 of record CM073576.1, on the reverse strand, counting down.
ACGACCATAGAAGCAGCGACCCCATCAGTAGCGATCGCAGCTACCTTAGCCTCCGAGGCCCCAACAGCAGTAGAGACAGCATTACAGGTAGCCGCAGAGGCAGTAGCAGTAGCAGGGAGCTCAGAGGGGACAGACACCTCCCCAGCCAGCTCAAGCTAGGTTCTACGTGGCTCAGTAGGATCTGCAGTTTTTCGAAGGAGTTGTTGAGGGTATACTTCCAGTCTCTGCATGCATCACTCGAGTTTTATTTGATTCCGATGCTTCGTACTTATTTATGTCCAAGAAATTCTGTCGTTCAATTAGATTGCCAACAGAGTCTGCTCGAGAGGGGTTGACCGTATCGACACCCTTGGGGAAGACTATAGTATTAGGTTGCTTCCGTTCATCTTACCGCTTGTTAGTGGGAGAGATTTTCTTGCCCACCGACTTGTACGTGCTACCAATGTCAGATTTTGACGTTATCTTAGGTATGGATTGGCTTGCCGAGTACCATGCCATCTTGGATTGTTTCTGTGAGGATAGTCACGTTTTGCATACCAGGCTTTCCATAGTTTCTGTTCGTTACTAAGCCCGAGGAGAGCCATTGTCTTGTTTGATGTTCTGCGCCATTGAGGAACCTGTTGTCGCATGTATTGATCAGTTGCTGATTGTCTGTGATTTCCCCAACGTGTTCGAGGAGATTCTGGAGTTGCTACCTTGTTGGCATATTAAGTTGTTGGAGTATAAAATTAACATCAGATGAAAGGAAGGGAAGTAAGATGATTAGTTCCGCATGGGCGTGCAATGTTTATGCATTGCGCGTGGACGTGTAACAACTATTAGTTGCACGTAGGAGCGCAACACGTGTAAAGGAATTGATGAATTCCTTATTATGCATGGATATGCAGACAATGTTCATTGTGCGGGGATGCGCAGACAATTTTTTGTTACACGAGTAGGCGCAACGAATTTCCATATCACATGGATGCACAATCAAGAGCAAGTGGTTATAATGAATGGTTCAAATCAGATGCGAGAGTGGGCCATGGCACCAAGATCGAGGTGTGGCATGTGTGAGGCTCCTATAAATACCCCCTCACACCCTTCATTTGTGAGGATTGAAGATTTTGAAAGAGCAGAGCATCGAAAGGTGAGAAGTAAGGTCTCCATTACACGTGCTCTCTGTTGTGCGTAGTCACTTTGCCTTTGTGCAGGGACGCACAGTACAAGTTCCCGTTGCGCGTGGACCCCCAACACAAATCTCCATTACGCGGGGATGCGCTGCCCACTGCTCCATTACGCGGGGTCACACAACCTGTCTGCAGGTTACGCCTGTATGCAGAAGCACTAGATGATTTGTCTTGAATGGAGGACGAAATGCTGTTGGATCTTCTAAAAGCATTTAAGTTCACTCTTCATCACTTCAAACCCTCTCCTCTACCTAAAGGATGAGCTCAAAAGTGAAGCCAAGTTGATCAAATCAACATTCCTCCTAAGTCTTAGGAGATGATCAAAATAGCTGCCGAAAGGCTGCCGAATTCCAGATTTAATATATAAAGCTTCATTTATAATGCTTTACTTTCTCAAAATGATCTATTTTAGAATCAAGGGATGTAACGAGGATGCAAATGAACTCAGTATCAATGAAATATGATGATTGTTCCAAATACTCTTTCTGTTATGTTTAAATAAGATAACTTCCCAAATCAAACGCATTTGTTTCTGTTCAAAACAAAATGACGACTCTGTTGGGGAATTTTTTAATCTTATTTAATATTAACATTGAGATAGTTATGGAACCTTTGTCATAGTTTGGCATCTTTCTGATGCCTAAATGGCTACTCTCAGTGGGAACATACTCCCCTTCATCTCTAAGGTAGATCACCTTATTCTTCAAATACTAATCATGAATCTATTTCATGACAAAAGGTATTCGGATTCAATTTCAAGTTACAATCAAATGGCGATTCCCACAAGAGAAGTGAGCTTCCGTTTCACTTCAACTGGATTTCTGATAGAGTATGTGTAACACCCTGAAAATCGGGGGTCGTGTATAAACTCAACTCCCGAGTTCCAGACCGTCACTTATGCAACAAAAATGGTTATGATTCAATGTTGTCTGATTTAAAGCATTCACATGAGTAAAAGTATACCAAAACTGCAATTCATACTTCAGATCCAGTGATAAAAGCAAGCGGAAGACTAAACAAGATATATATCACTGTATGGAAAAACAAAGTAATCTCAACTGTCTCCAAAGTATGACTACATCTCTGAGTCTCATATACATGTACATAACAAAAGAATAATGTTCAAAAATAAAAGTCCCACTGATGTCCCCTCGATCCAGGTCACCTACGGAAAGCCGTCATGATACTGCATATACGAGAACTCATCCTGGTCCTCGTCATCATCTAGCTCCACCTCCTGGATCTCATCGTCACCTGCAACTACAACAGGGTCTGGTGGGTGTTGCAAACACCATCCCGTAACGTGGGAATGAGTGATCAACTCAGTGGAATCATAGAGCAAAGATTAGCATGTTCACAATTCAGTCACGCGATAATAGTAAAGCAGTAAATCAGACAAGTCCTAATACTGTTGTTAATGCAAGATGATATGACGTGATGTATGCCCTCACCGACGATCACCCTCATACGGCAACATCTTACGACCGCGGCATGCCACACTCCCTAGAGTGCTCCACATCTTCCAGGCACATGCAATGCTATGGTGATATGATTACCAAGTTATTATTAGTCCATTCAAACAGCAGGATTGGGAAACTAAGGTACCTCCCTTGTATCAATCCCAACACGGATCCTGTCTAGGGTCGTCACTCCTAGTAATCTCATACGATGTACATTTCGTAGGTCACTGCAAGGGCTGCCAGGGCTGTTGCTCGCACTCGTTGCACCGCTCCCCCATCACCTTATCAATGCAGGCCTACTGTACTCTACTGCACGGAAGGGTCGTCGCCTCCCGTGAACTCAGAATACGCTCGCGGTCACTACAAAGGGCTCGTCGCCTGATCAGTGTAGGCCGACAGCTAGAATATAGTGTCCCATACCACCATAATCTGCTCACGAGTCTAGGTGCTCACTGGTCACTACGGGGAGGTTTGTGGCCCCAGCGTAGGCCGACAGCTCGACCACGGTGTCCCATACCACCATGCCCGGCTCATGAGTCTTCGTGGATCAAGGTACCACGGTTAATAGGGTTTACAATGGTAAGTTCAGTACCCTAGGTTCAAGCAGTTATGATACATACATGGTGAACAAACATCGGCCAGTCGGGTTACTTGACGGGCTCGACTAGCGCGATCGCATATCGAATTGAACGACATGAAGTGCGTAAAACACTTCGCGTGGCCTAACCACTGCCGCCAACTCTCAACACGAATCACATTCATCGACGCGTCGTTCGTGACTATGACCAGTCAGCCACGAATTCGCTCGGTTACCGACTGCCTGGACTAAGTCAAGTCCCACACATCTATGGAATCACTATAAAAGTATTGGAATTGAAATACATCATGTGAGCATGTTAGCACATGTTATAACATTCAACTTAAGCAAATCTTCAAGGCATACTTCCCATGCATATTCAACTTAAGCAAATCCTCAAGCACATACATTCCATGCATGTAATGAAATCATGCATTTTGTCAACATGTAGAAAATCATTTAGGTTGGCATAATAATTGAAAAATCAATCACAAAGTATCAAATAACATCATTTAATTCAATACATACTAATACAAGCATTTATACAAACACATGCACTACACACTTAGGTCTACATATAGCATGTCGACCCAAAGTGTGCAACTAGGCGAATCTCTTCGCCAAACTAATTATGCACGCATTCCTAACTCCCTAATGCGACAACAAACCATGTCAATCACATCAGCAAAATATGAATGCAAACAGTACTTCCTACAAATGACTAAAATGCCCTAAATCTCATATTCTTCGTTAGCTTACGAAACGGGAAACGGAGAGCATTTTGTACATGTCAAACGGCGATGCCGTCAAGAATCTACTATTAAACGACATTGAAAGCATTGGGAACCGTCAATCCAAGCGTCTAAAATCCTCACCTAGTGTCTTGTAGACTCGGGAATTGAAGCGGAGTGTATATGCTTCGTCTACGGCGAGTAAGGAGCCTAATACATAAGATCCATAAGCTACATCGCCATGGAAACAAGAAAAACTCAAATCACCAACTATTAAGGGTTTTTACTTACCTAGGATTGCGGTGGAATCGCCGGGAAAGCGGTAGAGGAGTGTCGCTTAAGCATGTGCAACACGTAGCACAAGTGGCGGGAAGAACTCTCCCACTCTCTCACAATCTCTCACTCTTTTTCTCTCTCCCAAGCTAGGGCTTCTCTCAAATTCGGATGGGAGAGAGGAGTGAGGGTTTCAACCCCTTTTATAGCCTAAAACATTCCCAAAATAGGCTTGGGAACAATGTTTACTTGGTGCCTAACCAAATCGGGGCCGTTTCGGTCCAAAAGGGCATTTCTGGAGGTCCCCAGGCCAAGTGCGGTCGGACTTAAGCTCATGCATACTAGATCTAGCATACATCCAGTTTTCAGACCGGTTGGGTTCCCAGATCGCACGTGGCGGCCCAGTTTCAGTTTAACGGTCACCGCATCAAGATCAGGCCTATAAGTCCCGTGATATATAATAGATATTTTTCCTGATCCAAGGGTGTAATTTGGCTGTATTCTGACGGTCAGAATGCCTAATACTGATGCGTCAATTTTGTGTGCCAGATTTAAATTTGAAATTCCAACTATGTCCCTATTCACACTCTCTTCGGTCCGGGCTCAATGAAATAGCCTGTGATCATCGGTTTGACTTGATTTTTGGAATGAGTGTCAAGCCCAGCTAGACGGTCCTAACGGTCTAAGATAGGAGGTATCGGACTTTCAACGTGCGGTCTAGATCCAATACAAAGATTCAAAGTGGTCCAGAGAACAAACCGGCTTAGAGTTTGATCCGAGGCTTTAGAGCATTATAGCACCCTTAGTTCCACTCGCTTCGGGCCTTGTAGAACGTATTTAAAGTGATCAGGGACCATTTCCCAGCTATTCTAACGTTGCACTAGCTAACCTAGTCAAATTTTCCAAAGGAATGAATTCTACGCAAATTCGGGTCGAGTTGGTACTCGAGCCCAAGTATGGATTTTTCACGGGCGTTACAATCTACCCCCCTTAACAAATAATTTCGTCCTCGAAATTTTGTACCTTTTCGTACTCCTCGAGAAGCTGTGGGTAGTTCTTTCTGATCTCGGCTTCTGTCTCCCAAGTAGCCTCCTCCTCAGTATGATGCGTCCATAGTACCTTCACAAGGGGAATCACCTTGCTACGCAGTACCTGCTCCTTCCGGTCTAAGATGCGTGTCGGTCGCAGGATATAAGTAACATCCTCTCCTAACTGCACCTGCTCCCATCTGATGATATGAGAAGGATCAGCAACGTACTTCTTCAGCATAGAAACATGAAATACGTTGTGGACGCTCGCGAGGGGCGTGGGTAAAGCCAATCGGTAAGCCACTGCTCCCACACGATCGAGGATCTGAAATGGACCAATGTATCGCGGTGCCAGCTTCCCCTTCTTCCCGAACCGAAGGACTCCCTTCATAGGGGAAACTCGCAAAAACACATGATCCCCGACTGTGAACTCTAGTGGTCTCCGTCTCGTATCGGCGTAGCTCTTCTGTCTGCTCTGCGCTGTAAGAAGCCGACGTCGAATAATATCAATCTTCTCTGACGTCGCCTGCACCAACTCTGGGCCAATCAAGCTGCGCTCACCGACCTCTAACCAGCAATGCGGTGCGCGACAAGGTCGCCCATACAGCGCCTCATAAGGTGCCATGCCGATACTCGCCTGGAAGCTATTGTTGTATGCAAACTCCGCATATGCAAGACAGTCATCCCAACTGTCCTTGAAGTCCAATGCGCAAGCTCGCAACATGTCCTCCAGGATCTGGTTCACTCGCTCTGTCTGTCCGTCCGTCTGTGGGTGGAAGGCAGTACTGAACTTCAACTTCACACCCATAGCCTCCTGAATGCGAGTCCAGAAAATAGAAGTGAACCGCGTGTCTCTGTCCGACACGATCTCCAACGGAACTCCATGCAGACGCACGATCTCTCTAATATACAATCTAGCCAGCTCGTCTGCAGAGTTCGTAACTCTGATCGGTAGGAAGTGCGCCGACTTCGTCAATCGGTCGTCGATCACCCAAATAGAATCATGCCCCTTCCTCGTCTTCGGCAACCCAGAAATGAAGTCCATGGAAATGAAATCCCACTTCCACTCTGCAATCGGCATAGGCTGCAAAAGTCCAGGTGGTCGGCGATGCTCTGCCTTCACCTGTTGACAAGTGAGACAACGGGACACGAACTCAGCAATGTGGGTCTTCATACCTTCCCACCAGTACGTCCTCTTCACGTCACGATACATCTTCGTGCTGCCAGGATGCATCGCGAGTCTAGTAGAATGCGCAGCCTCGAGAATCTCTCGTCTCAAGTCAGGGACATCAGGAACGCATAGGCGGCCACGGTAACGTAAACCCCCATCCATGCCAACTCGCCAGTCGGCGTCATCATCATCACTGGCCTGCTCTCGAAGCTCAGTAAGATGCGCGTCGTCCCTCTGCGCCTCGATGACACGGTCATCGATCGGAGATCGCACCTGAACATGTGCGATGAACTCGAATGGCTCCTCTACGGTGAGTTTCTGCTCAAAGTCTCGCAAAAACTCAACCATATCCCACTCGGCAACCATCAGCGGAGCCGCAAACTCTATCGCCTTCTTGCGGCTCAACGCATCAGCCACAAGGTTCGCCTTCCCAGGATGGTAAGAGACTTCAAACTTGAAGTCCTTCAGCGTCTCCATCCATCGCCGCTGCCTCATATTCAAGTCCCGCTGTGTGAATATGTACTTGAGGCTCTTGTGGTCGCAAAAGAGCTCGAACTCCTCTCCATAGAGGTAATGTCTCCAGAGTCTCAGTGCGAATATCACGGCTGCCAACTCCAGGTCGTGTGTAGGGTAATTCTCCTCGTGCTTCCTTAATTGTCTCGAGGCATACGAAATTACCCTGTCCCTCTGCATAAGGACACAACCCAAACCAACGCTAGACGCGTCAGTGTATATAGTGTATTTAACCCCTTGCTCTGGCAATACTAGCACAGGGGCGGACGTAAGTCTGTCCTTCAGCTCCTGAAAAGCTGACTCCGCCTTATCATTCCAGGCGAACTTCACGTCCTTCCGTGTCAACTGAGATAAGGGTCTCGCGATCTTCGAGAAATCCTGAATGAAGCGCCGATAGTAGCCAGCGAGACCCAAGAAACTCCTCACCTCAGTGACAGAACCAGGCTGCTCCCAGTCCTGCACCGCAGCTACCTTAGACAGGTCAACTGCCATGCCATCCTTGGACACCACGTGTCCCAGAAACTTCATCTCCTGCTTCCAGAAGTCGCACTTCTTATACTGTGCGAACATCTGATGCTGTCTGAGCGTATCAAGGACCAAACGCAAGTGCTCCTCATGCTCCTCTCGACTCCTAGAGTATACCAAAATGTCGTCGATGAAGACAACGACGAATCGATAGAGGAAAGGCCGTAGTACCCGGTTCATCAGATCCATGAACACGGCCGGTGCGTTCGTGAGACCGAACGACATCACGAGGAACTCGTAGTGACCAAAACTGGTCCTGAACGCTGTCTTCTGCACGTCCTCATCTCTGACGCGCAACTGATGATATCCTGACTGAAGATCAATCTTCGAGAAGTACTGCGATCCTCTCAACTGATCAAATAAGTCATCGATCCTGGGCAAAGGGTACTTGTTCTTCACTGTGAGTTGGTTCAGCCTGCGATAATCAATACACAATCGCAGCGAACCATCCTTCTTCTTCACGAACAAGACCGGTGCTCCCCAAGGAGATACGCTAGGCCGTATAAGGCCAAGCTCTAGTAGACCATCAATCTGTGTCCTCAACTCCTCCATCTCACATGGTGCCATGCGATACGTCGGCAGTGAGACGGGTGTAGAACCAGGAATCAGATCGATAGTGAAATCGATCTCACGTCGGGGCGGCAAACCAGGGATCTTCCTGAACAGATCCCCGAACTCAGAAACAACCGGCGTCTGCTCAAGTACCTGGGCACCAGCGTCGTGCAACAGGGTGGCGTAGCTAAGAATGCGGAAAGGAAGATTTACCCGCACTGAAAATGTGAAAGGCGTGCCCTCAGGCTCGTACACCGTCACCACACGAGCCTCGCAGTCAATCTCGGCTCTCGCTGCAGTCAACCAGTCCATGCCAAGAATGACGTCGAGATATACGAGCGAGGGATCGACGACCAAATCAAGAGTCATCGTCCTGCCTCCCAGATCAAGTAAACAACCCTCACACATCTGGGTGACATCCGAATAATCTCCATGAGCTGCAAGGACTCGCACGCTATCCATAGTGATAGTCTGCAACCCAAGACGTCTGACTACGGCACGCGATATCAAGGAAATCGTGGAACCAGTGTCCACCATGACAAGAACGGGAGTACCTCCGATATGGCCCGTGACCTCGAAGGCTGAATGCTGGAAAGTCGGCGTCGTAGCTGCCTCAGCGGTCAGTGCATGAACTCGAGCCTGCTGTGGCCGGTTCGGCCGCTGTGTCAAGGGCCGTGGGGGCTGTCGAATCTGCGATACTGTGGGTCTGAAAGAGGACTGCGCAGGAGCTGACCGTATAGGCGGTGCTGATATCGCCTGTGGACGTACACGATCAATCTTCTGCGGCGGCGAGAACCCACTGTCCCGCATCCTCGCAAAGCAACTCGGCGCTAGGTGGCCCGTCCTCCCACAGTATGTGCATGATAGATCAGGGCGCCGAAACGGTCCTACTGGCGCCGTGGTCCTGGTAGGAGGATCAATGCGAGGCCTCTTGCCCGCGAAGGGCCTATCTGGCAACTCCGGTCGCGGCCTAGAAGTAGTCGGGCCTCGTGATCGCGCAAGTCGATCCACGTCCTGCTCTGCCCGCATGGACATGTGAACCAACTCCGCATAGGAGGAGAAACTGATGCAGCACATCTTCGACCGAATATCCGGTCGCAAGCCCTCCAAAAAGCGCCGTATGCGCATCTGCTCATCAGCTAAAATCGTCGGGACGTACCTGCCCAACTCTGTGAACCGATGCTCATACTCGGTGACCGTCATCGCTGCCTGCCTGAGACGGAGAAACTCATTCTCCCTCTCGTGTCTGTAGGTCTGAGGATAATACTTCTCATGGAAGCGAAACTCGAATGCTGCCCATGTCCACACGAAGTCTGCGGTAACAGTCCGCAATACACTATCCCACCACATACTGGCCTCTCTCTCAAACTGGAAGGTAGCCAGCTCTACCTGCTCTGCCTCAGTGCAGTGCAACATGCGCAGAATCTTCGACACTCGGTCGAGCCAAAACTCAGCCTCCTCGGGTCTGTGAGAACCCGTGAAAGTAGGAGGCCGCAAGCGCTGAAATCGCTCCAGAAGGCCCCGAGTGTCGGCAGGGTTCCCCGCAGGGAAAGCAGGCTGCGCAGGAAGTGCTATGCCCTCATCCTGGGCGTAAGCATAGGCATCCTCAGCTGGATGCGCAGGTGGTGCAGGCGGAGTAGATGCAGTCGCACCCCCACCCTGGGCTAAAGTCCCGACTATAGTAGTCAATAGCTGCTGCTGCTGTAGCATCATAGCCATCATCTGCTCGAATCTATCAGGTGGTGGAGCAGGCTGTGGCGGATGAGGTGCGGAAGTAGATGCGCGCTGTGGCTCTCTAACTGATGGTGTAAATGGCGGTGGTCCATCTGTAGGACCAGTAGCAGGCTGAGACGATCGAACAGTCTCAGGAATCGGGCCCACAGCAGGGTCCGGACGAGTGCCAGATTGAGAAGGAGCCTGATCCATCTGCTCTAACAATGAAAGCCGAACCGCGCTCCTCGTAGTCTTAGGTGGCATTCCCTATATTCAAAATAGGGCGCAACCTTGTCAGTCTCAATTGCACAAATACACCACAATCATTCACTAAAGAGTCAAAGGCATTCCATGCATTTCAATTAATCAAAATTGTCACAATACAAGGGATATATCCTTACAAGCATCATGACTAGAATGACATGGAAATTAAGACAGTCAAGCAACAGCGACAAAAGCAAAGCACTAGCCCTAATAGGCTTTACACACATGAAACAGAAAATAGTTAACTACTCATAACAACATCTAAGATCGCGTCGCTAGTCGGAGTCTGGCGACGGAGGAGGAGCACCCTTATCCTGTAAGCAACACAGGATTGCCTTCAATGTGCGAGTCACCTTGCCAAATTTCTTCTTCGTAACGGCCTTGGCATCAGCGACCTCTGCTCGAAGTTCTTGGACTTCCCTTCGCAAAGCGGTCTGACTCTCCTCCATCCGGGCAATGCGATCGTCAATAGTAGTCTGCGCAGAAGGAGGAGGACTCTCATCAGTATCCTGAGCCTCCTCTTCTGCTTCTTCCTGAGTCTCTTCCTGAACTTCTGCACTAGGTTCTCCTTCGCTTTGATCTTCCTCTTCATCAAAGTCGTCCCCACTATCCCTTTCAAGTTGATTTTCACGATATTGCGACCCAATCTTCATCTTAACCATCGTCGACTCATCGATGGTGTGAATCGATACCGGCAACTCGGGTCCAAGTCTATAGGCAAACTCAAGCGCAATTCTGCAAATGAGTCGGCCAAAGGGAAGGGATTCGGATGTTCTTCTCGACCTGGCTATGAGAACTATCTGCCGTAAGATGAAAGTGGCCATACATACGTTCTCTCCCTGGGCCACCAGAAATAAGAAATCGACCATAAGACGTGTACATTCAATGCGGTTCGTCGACCTAGGATAAACATTGAACGTGCAGATGTGATGCAGCAGACGTAAATCCTCAGACATGTACGTCGCCTTGAGGCTATTATTAGGCTGCCATGGAACCAACTTACCGCACAGAAACCTGGTGCGGCGATCTCGTTCACGTCTAGTCCTCGAATTCTTCTCACTTGGATGTACATCACCTAGAGGCACGTTGAGAAGTCGCGCAACCAACTGGACGTCGATCGTAGCCATCCGATCTCTACCAAAAGGGATTTTGAACTGCAAGGGCTCCAAGGTAGGACTCTGGATGCTAGCATAGAAGGCACGAACAGTGCTCACATTAGCACGAGCGCGAGCTTCAAAGATCGGTCCCCAGTGCGCAGCTTCAATGCGTTCGAACAACAGATATTCGCCGAACAATCGCCCATCTACGTCCGCCTCAAATAACACTCTACGATCAGTGTATTCACCATGAGGCATCTCTGATAGGATGGTTCGTCCAAGGTGTGCATGGGGATCCAAATCCCGCTTCGTACGGCACTCCAGGACTGCAGCTGGACCTGCGGCGGCGCTTGAACTTGCGGCACCACCCCGCGGTCTTCTCAATCGAGCAGGGCGGCTCGGCCCAGCCTCGTCTGTTGCAGTTTTCCTCTTACCCATCAAAGACAGGATGGATGAGAGTGACAAAAGACCCAAAATAGCTTCCACGAAAGCCATGGAAAACGCCGAAAATGCGGAGAAATGGCTGCCCAATCTGACAAAAGGAAATCTAGGCGTCGTAGAGGGATGCTTCAAGCTTCCCAAGGCTATAGTTTCAGGGAAAAATAAGAACAAAAAGATGGAATGGAGCTGCTCACGATTTCGACACTATTTGGGGGATTTTGGAGCTCCAAATGGGAAAATCTTCAAGGAAAGGGGCTGCCAACACCCAATAATCAATGGGTGGTGGTCGGTTTTGGCCAAGGAAGGGATTAGGAGGGGTTTGGGTCGCCGGGATTTGGAATGGAGCGCTGAAAATCGAAGATAGGGCATGCAAGGGGGCTGTTTGTGAAGGAGAGGGGTGTTTTAGGGGTTTTCGTGGGATGGGAGGTACCTAGGGGTGTTGTGGGAGACATATAAGTGGGTGCGCCCAAAGGGCAGCACCGTCCGAGGTGGCCGGCCGGCGATGCATCGCCCGGCCGGCGATGGCATCGCCGGCCAACCTCCAGGTTGGCCAGCGGGACCCCATGGGTCTGGTCCCCCATGGTCCCAGGGTCCCAAAAAGTCTAGTCCCACCCCTTAGTTCATAGTATTTTGGTCCCTATGGGCCCAAACATGTTTTTGGGGCTTTCCGGGTCCACATCGCAATCCCGAATACCAAACCATATGATGCAGCATATGAATTTGGGGTAGAAGGATCCAGTACATCTTTCTAGCTCCTTAGTTGCTAAAGAAAGTGAAGTTAGAATGGCCTTATGGCCATTTTTCATGAAATTTTACTATTCACTGTAAAATTTGGTGAATGTACTAATTTGTGTTATTTTCACATTAGGTTTGATGCCTAACATGAAATGGATACAAAAGAACTGAAGGTTGAAGTGTTTAGAGAAGGAATTTTGAGAATTTTTGGCAAAACGGGGTTTTTAAGCCCTGGCGATTGATTACTAGAGTCGTGGTCATTCCACGGCCCATGGATTCACTTTTGCGGTTTAAAACCGCTCATAGGACATCTCCACCCGACTTCCTACAGCTTAGAAGTGATTCGGGTCGCTTTACGCGACCCGAGATGCGTTACAGACTCGATCTTGCGATCGATCCTTATAGACTTCGCCTATCGGCGAATCTGTGATCCTAGAAGTGTTTCTAGATCCTTCTCGCACCCACCTAAGTCAAAGGAAGCGACAGCGTACGTCGCAAGACCATAACCCAGGCCCAGTATACTCTCATTCATGCTCTGATACCAACTTGTAACACCCTGAAAATCGGGGGTCGTGTATAAACTCAACTCCCGAGTTCCAGACCGTCACTTATGCAACAAAAATGGTTATGATTCAATGTTGTCTGATTTAAAGCATTCACATGAGTAAAAGTATACCAAAACTGCAATTCATACTTCAGATCCAGTGATAAAAGCAAGCGGAAGACTAAACAAGATATATATCACTGTATGGAAAAACAAAGTAATCTCAACTGTCTCCAAAGTATGACTACATCTCTGAGTCTCATATACATGTACATAACAAAAGAATAATGTTCAAAAATAAAAGTCCCACTGATGTCCCCTCGATCCAGGTCACCTACGGAAAGCCGTCATGATACTGCATATACGAGAACTCATCCTGGTCCTCGTCATCATCTAGCTCCACCTCCTGGATCTCATCGTCACCTGCAACTACAACAGGGTCTGGTGGGTGTTGCAAACACCATCCCGTAACGTGGGAATGAGTGATCAACTCAGTGGAATCATAGAGCAAAGATTAGCATGTTCACAATTCAGTCACGCGATAATAGTAAAGCAGTAAATCAGACAAGTCCTAATACTGTTGTTAATGCAAGATGATATGACGTGATGTATGCCCTCACCGACGATCACCCTCATACGGCAACATCTTACGACCGCGGCATGCCACACTCCCTAGAGTGCTCCACATCTTCCAGGCACATGCAATGCTATGGTGATATGATTACCAAGTTATTATTAGTCCATTCAAACAGCAGGATTGGGAAACTAAGGTACCTCCCTTGTATCAATCCCAACACGGATCCTGTCTAGGGTCGTCACTCCTAGTAATCTCATACGATGTACATTTCGTAGGTCACTGCAAGGGCTGCCAGGGCTGTTGCTCGCACTCGTTGCACCGCTCCCCCATCACCTTATCAATGCAGGCCTACTGTACTCTACTGCACGGAAGGGTCGTCGCCTCCCGTGAACTCAGAATACGCTCGCGGTCACTACAAAGGGCTCGTCGCCTGATCAGTGTAGGCCGACAGCTAGAATATAGTGTCCCATACCACCATAATCTGCTCACGAGTCTAGGTGCTCACTGGTCACTACGGGGAGGTTTGTGGCCCCAGCGTAGGCCGACAGCTCGACCACGGTGTCCCATACCACCATGCCCGGCTCATGAGTCTTCGTGGATCAAGGTACCACGGTTAATAGGGTTTACAATGGTAAGTTCAGTACCCTAGGTTCAAGCAGTTATGATACATACATGGTGAACAAACATCGGCCAGTCGGGTTACTTGACGGGCTCGACTAGCGCGATCGCATATCGAATTGAACGACATGAAGTGCGTAAAACACTTCGCGTGGCCTAACCACTGCCGCCAACTCTCAACACGAATCACATTCATCGACGCGTCGTTCGTGACTATGACCAGTCAGCCACGAATTCGCTCGGTTACCGACTGCCTGGACTAAGTCAAGTCCCACACATCTATGGAATCACTATAAAAGTATTGGAATTGAAATACATCATGTGAGCATGTTAGCACATGTTATAACATTCAACTTAAGCAAATCTTCAAGGCATACTTCCCATGCATATTCAACTTAAGCAAATCCTCAAGCACATACATTCCATGCATGTAATGAAATCATGCATTTTGTCAACATGTAGAAAATCATTTAGGTTGGCATAATAATTGAAAAATCAATCACAAAGTATCAAATAACATCATTTAATTCAATACATACTAATACAAGCATTTATACAAACACATGCACTACACACTTAGGTCTACATATAGCATGTCGACCCAAAGTGTGCAACTAGGCGAATCTCTTCGCCAAACTAATTATGCACGCATTCCTAACTCCCTAATGCGACAACAAACCATGTCAATCACATCAGCAAAATATGAATGCAAACAGTACTTCCTACAAATGACTAAAATGCCCTAAATCTCATATTCTTCGTTAGCTTACGAAACGGGAAACGGAGAGCATTTTGTACATGTCAAACGGCGATGCCGTCAAGAATCTACTATTAAACGACATTGAAAGCATTGGGAACCGTCAATCCAAGCGTCTAAAATCCTCACCTAGTGTCTTGTAGACTCGGGAATTGAAGCGGAGTGTATATGCTTCGTCTACGGCGAGTAAGGAGCCTAATACATAAGATCCATAAGCTACATCGCCATGGAAACAAGAAAAACTCAAATCACCAACTATTAAGGGTTTTTACTTACCTAGGATTGCGGTGGAATCGCCGGGAAAGCGGTAGAGGAGTGTCGCTTAAGCATGTGCAACACGTAGCACAAGTGGCGGGAAGAACTCTCCCACTCTCTCACAATCTCTCACTCTTTTTCTCTCTCCCAAGCTAGGGCTTCTCTCAAATTCGGATGGGAGAGAGGAGTGAGGGTTTCAACCCCTTTTATAGCCTAAAACATTCCCAAAATAGGCTTGGGAACAATGTTTACTTGGTGCCTAACCAAATCGGGGCCGTTTCGGTCCAAAAGGGCATTTCTGGAGGTCCCCAGGCCAAGTGCGGTCGGACTTAAGCTCATGCATACTAGATCTAGCATACATCCAGTTTTCAGACCGGTTGGGTTCCCAGATCGCACGTGGCGGCCCAGTTTCAGTTTAACGGTCACCGCATCAAGATCAGGCCTATAAGTCCCGTGATATATAATAGATATTTTTCCTGATCCAAGGGTGTAATTTGGCTGTATTCTGACGGTCAGAATGCCTAATACTGATGCGTCAATTTTGTGTGCCAGATTTAAATTTGAAATTCCAACTATGTCCCTATTCACACTCTCTTCGGTCCGGGCTCAATGAAATAGCCTGTGATCATCGGTTTGACTTGATTTTTGGAATGAGTGTCAAGCCCAGCTAGACGGTCCTAACGGTCTAAGATAGGAGGTATCGGACTTTCAACGTGCGGTCTAGATCCAATACAAAGATTCAAAGTGGTCCAGAGAACAAACCGGCTTAGAGTTTGATCCGAGGCTTTAGAGCATTATAGCACCCTTAGTTCCACTCGCTTCGGGCCTTGTAGAACGTATTTAAAGTGATCAGGGACCATTTCCCAGCTATTCTAACGTTGCACTAGCTAACCTAGTCAAATTTTCCAAAGGAATGAATTCTACGCAAATTCGGGTCGAGTTGGTACTCGAGCCCAAGTATGGATTTTTCACGGGCGTTACAGTATGTGCAGAACCAAGCCACCGCATGTACGACTCAACTTCCCACGAGTAAGAATAACATGACTCGAACAACAGCTGGGGTTGCGTCTGTTTCACCCCAATCGATGGACGGCGATAACGGTTGGATTGTCGTGGTGTCCCATAAAATGAGAGTATGAAATGCAAGAAACTCTCAGGTAAATCTAACTTCGTCAAGAGTTAGAGGGCCGGTTATTCGCAACGCAACTAAGAAGTATCCCGAACTTGCTCCTCTTGAGATATATCCCGAGCGGATGGTTCGCAATTGGCCTCGCGTGAATTTTCAGCTTTAGTCGCCCCAAGGACTAGATGGACAAAAGAGTAGAAAGGCAAAGCTGTAATGGCAAGTTCACTGGTATCCGCATCCCCACATATAAATTCACCTACGTCCGCACCGCCCTAATCGATCGATAACACCAGAAGTGTGGTGAAGTTGAACGGGACTCCATCTTCCCCTCTCTTCATGAGTCCTGTTATACTACCATACTCTCGCCTCACTCCAGCTACAGTTTCGTCTAAGAGTGGGGAAGCCGCGGTACACGTGACTAAGACAAATCAGAACAATATGCCAACCACGGAAGATCGTATCAATGAGATGGCAGAAGCCCAAAGAGCACTGATGGGAGAATTCAGACACCTTAGGGAGGCCCTGACAGCTCTTGCACATAATGTAACTCAGATGGTGCCCCCACCAATGATTGGCACGACGAATGGACAGGGAAACTAGCCTGAAGGCTCTCATCCGCTAGGGGTAGGATCGCGAGGGTCTATTTCAGCCACGAGAACTATAACACAGGATGATATAAGACAAGTCGTCGAAGAAGCAGTGAGAGTAGAGAGAGAACGTGAAATATTGGCCGCTTCCAATACCGAACACCATACCCGAGGGAGCTAGAAGATGTCCTGTTCCTGGCCAACTTTAAACATCCAGATTTTTAGAAGTTTAATGGAGAAGGATCGCCGGAAGTACATCTGATGCACTTCATTACCAGCATGAGAAATTTCTCTACGATTCCGCAGTATTTCTTGAGGTTGTTCAGATCATCGCTGACACACAAAGCATTTCACTGGTATTCCAATCTGACACCGAGGTCAATAAGAACTTGGGAGCAAATGTAGGATGCCTTTATGTCAAACTTCTTCTCTTCAGAATGTGATGTTAGTATTACAGAATTGGCCACCATACGGCAGAGAGAAGGAGAACCAGTAGAGAAGTTCATAGACAGATGGAAAATATTAGGAGCCTCGTGTAGACAGCTGCCAAAGGAAAAGGAACAGGTCAGAATGTGTCTAAATTCTATGGAAACGGGAATCACGTTCGGACTAACCAATGCTAATATCAGAACGTTCCATGATCTAGCTACTAAAGCCCATGCCTTAGAATTAATGACTCATAAAATGCTAGCATTTCGCCACGAGATAGCCAGAAAGGCGCCTGGTAGGATGAATGTGAATACTGTTGATCGTGATAGTAAGAGTAAAAATGCAAGGGATTCAAGGGAGAGGAGGTCGAAATGGATAGAAGGATGGGCCAGTCAAGGAGTATAAATAATGGGAAAAGACCTCAAATGCTTAATTCACATGAAGGGTTCAATTTCGTTAAAGAAGATGTCGTTCCTATGATGAAGCAGCTGCTAAAAGCTGGCACGATAGAATTACTAGAACCCAAGCATTCCGAAGATGTGACAAAGACCAGAGAAAGAGATTTTTGCCGTTATCATCGCTTGGTGGGATATCTGATAGAGAATTGCTATACACTAAAATGTATAATACAACAATTGATAGACAAGGGTGAGATAGTGACCGGTGAAGGAAAAGAAAAGAGCATGGGGGCCATAGTAAACATGCTCACAGCTCGAGAAGGGGCCCAAAAGGCAAGAGAAAAAGAAGACCAAAAGATGACAAAGAAGGTAGCAGTAATTACGTTAAGATCGGGAAAGAAGATTACAAGCCCTAGGAAGCAGAAGGTAGAGGTTATAAGAAAAGAAGCTGCTGAAAGACAGATTAGTGGTGATATAAATGAAGAGAGGGGAGAAACAGCGAGAGTGAATTACGATGTGGTCAATCACTTGAAGGGTATACCGGCACGGTTAAGCATCTATGATGCGCTCAAGTTGTCAGAAGAATTTCGATAGAGTTTGGTCCAAGCACTATCTGACCATGATGTTAGAAAAACTTTGCTTACAGAAATGAGACGCGAAGAGCATGGTAAACAAGCAAATAGCCTGCCAGTCATCTCATTCTCCGATGAGGATTTGATCTGCGAGATGGAGCATAATAGGCCACTAATGATAGAAGGCCATATTGGTGAGAAGAAGGTTAAATGGATTATGATAGATAACGAATCTGCAGTGAATCTCTTACTGCTCTCGATGTTATGTAAGCTGGGTTATCGCCGCTCTGATCTACGCCCCAGTGGAATGATGATAGAAGGCTTCAATCAAGATGGGCAACGAGCACTCGACAAGATTACGGTGATACTAAAAATAGGAGAACTGATTACCAATGTCGTATGCCATGTTATAAACGCCGTGACAATATACAACCTTCTCCTGGGAAGGCCATGGATACATCAATACAACATTGTACCATCCACTTTGCATCAATGCTTCAAATACTGTAAGGACGGGAGATAGTATAAAGTAATCGCTGATGCGAGGCCATATACAGAAGCAAAGTCTTTCTTTGCAGATGCTAGTTACTATAACGGTTTCACCGAAGAAGCGGGAGATAATGAAGAGAATAGAGTGTTGAAGGACATTCAAGCAAATGATTTCAAGGGAGAAAGGGATGAATCCTCTAAGACTGCAGACACAAAGAAGAAGTTCTATTTTGTACTGAAGCGTTTGACGCAACCAGGACAGCTGCCACTAACCTTATTGTAACCAGAGAAATTAAAAATCTTGCAGTCTAATTATACAGTGCCGCTGGCTAGCATTGAAAGGTGTAAGCCGTTCTCAGTAGCCCCGGGAAGGTTTTAAGTCAAGGCCAGTGCAAGATACCCCGAGCCGATAGAATTTTACACCGTAATAGAAACAAGGGTAAGAGAGGAAGTTGAGAATAACGTACACTGCGGTAAGTTGACTCAAAAAAATCTAGAAAGATACAGCTCGGTAAGTAAGAAAATCATGAGAAGAATGGGTTTTGATTGCGAAGAACCCATGGGACTAAATCATGGGAGAGGAATTCAGATCCCTCTCCGGGTTGATCAGGAAAAGCAAAGAAAATTCCAAGGATTGGGGGTAGAATCATCGGTAAATATGATTACGGCCGCACAAGCATCGGAAGAAGATTCTGAGACAGTCAAGTATCCTGAAGTAGCTCTGAAGTAGATGGAAGATGGGGGGCAGACAACGATAGACAGCTTGCGAGAAATAAACTTGGATACAGAAGAAGAACCCCATAATACATTTGTCAGTGGCGGTCTCTCTGAGTAAGAATCTGAGAAATATTACCAACTGCTCAAAGAAAATAAAGATCTCTTCGCCTGGACGTATGCAGAGATGCCATGTTTGGAACCCTCTGTAGCAATGCACCGATTAAATATTTCTAAGGAGAAACGGCTGGTTAAACAGGCACAAAGGCGATTTCACCCAGACTTAATTCCATTGATCGAAGAAGGAGTCAACAAGCTGATTAAAGTGGGGTTTATTGGAAAAGTCATGTATCCTAGGTGGATATCGAGCATTATCCCTGTAAAAAAGAAAAATGGACAAGTCAGGGTGTGCATTGATTTCAGGCATTTGAACAAGGCTTGTCCAAAAGATATTTTTCCTCTCCCTATAATAGAGTTGCTAGTTGATAACATGACTCAGTATGCTGTTATGTCCTTCATGGACGGCTACGCAGGATACAACCAGATTAGAATGGCACCTGGAGATGAAGAAGCGACGGCATTCAAAACGCCGCTTGGAATCTACTGCTATAAAGTCATGTCATTCGGCCTCAAAAATGCCGGTGCAATATATCAAAAAGCAATGCAGAATATCTTCCAAGACATGATGAACACACATGTTGAGTGCTATGTCGATGACTTGGTGGTCAGATTAGGGGACCATCAGGAGCATCGTGAACATTTGGCATCAGTTTTTCGTCGATTAAGAAAGAAGCAGTTGAAGATGAATCCAGCCAAATGCGCTTTTGGAGTATCCTCAGGAAAATTTCTTGGTTTCGTTATATGGCACAGGGGTATTGAAATCGATCCTGAGAAAATCAAAGCCATTCAAAATATGTCACCACCGACAAAGATAAAAGAATTGAAAAGTTTACAAGGAAAATTGGCGTATATTCATCGTTTTATCTCAAACCTAACAGGAAGATGCTAGCCGTTCTCTCATTTGATGAAGAAAGATGTAGAGTTTGTATAGGATCAAGCTTGTCAGAATGCATTTGACTTGATAAAGGAATTGTTGAAGTGGTCACCGGTACTCACAACTCCAATGAAAAGGGAAGCCACTTATTTTATACATATCTGCAGTTGAGAATTCCTTAGGTGCTTTGTTGGCTCAAGTAAATGAAGCTGGGAAAGAGGCCGCTCTCTATTACCTTAGTCGAACATTGATGGGGGATGAATACAATTATTCTCCAATTGAGAAGGAGTTTCTAGCACTAGTATTCGCAGTCTAAAAGCTAAGACATTATTATCTCTCCCATGATATAACCTTGATCTCAAGATCAGATCCGATCAAGTTTTTAATGACAAGGCCGATGTTATCAGGAAGACTGGCCAAATGGATGCTGTTGCTTTCAGAATACACTATTACTTATGATCCAGCCAAAGCTGTAAGGGACAAGCAGTGGCGAATTTCCTCGCAGCACACCCCGTTACAGAATGCGAGACTATCGTTGACGATTTTTTAGATGAGCAGGTTATGCTGGCCGAGTCGCAAAGCTCATGGAAAATGTATTTCAATGGTGCCGTATGAGCATCAGGAGCGGGGGCAGGTGTGATATTCATTACTCCTCAAGGTGACTTGTTACCATACTCTTTCACGATAGGCACTGTGTGCACGAATAATGAGGCTGAATACAGATCCCTCATTATTGGGATGAAAATGGCTTACGGATGGGGATAAAGATTTTGCATATCTTCAGGGATTCCAAATTGATTATAAATCAATTGACAATGGAATTCAAGGTGAGAAAGCAGGAACTCTTACCCTATTGTCGGAAAGCACAGCAGTTGTTGGAACACTTCAGTCATGTAGAAATCAAACACATCCCGCGGTCTGAAAACACAAAAGCAGATGTGTTGGCTAGTTTGGTGGCAACTGTCCTGCCCTAATCGGAGCCCTCTCCAAGTAACTATAGAAGAAAGAAGATTTTTGTCGTCTTTAGAGGTCACAGAAGAAGTCATCGATACACTTCCAGTGTCATGTTTAGAAATAACGACAGATGATTGGCATCAACCTTTCGTTGATTACCTCAAGTACAATATCTTGCCAGAAGATCAGGTGCAGAAACAACAGATCAAGCAGCGGTCAAACAGGTTCATCATATGTATTGAAGTGTTGTACAAAAAATCGTATAATGGGATGTTGCAATGTTGTTTAGATAAACAAGAAGCAGATCAAATATTACGGGAAGAACACTCTGGTGAATGCGGAACACATCAAGTGGGTAGAAATCTATTCCACAGAATACATCGAATGGGTTATTATTGGCCCACCATGTTCAAAGACGCAATAGATTATGCGAAGCGATGCCATGATGCCAAATTCATGGAGATGTTAAACACATTCCCTCAGAAGACTTGCACCAGTCTGTTACCTCTTAGCCCTTCTCTGCTTGGGGACTTGACGTAATTGGTCCTATAAACCTGCCTTCATCCAAAGGAAAGCAATATATTTTGGTGGTAACCGATTATTTCTCCAAGTGGAATGAAGCAGTCGCTTTGTGTAATGTTAAGGAAAATGATGTGGTTAATTTCATCCACCACGCCATAATATACCGACATGGTATTCTAAAGAAAATCGTTACGGATAATGGAACTCCCTTCAAAAACAGAGGCATGAAAAAGTTATGTGAGAAATTCAGTATTCGGCATTCGTTTTCAACTCCTTACTATCTACCGGCCAACGGATTAACAGAGGTGTTTAATAAAATGATAGTCAAAATACTGAAAAAGACAGTGACAGAAAACAAACACGATTGGGATGAAAAATTGTAAGAATCATTATGGCCATACAGAACCACTCATCGCACAGCAACAAGAGAAACACCGTATTCACTGGTCTATGGCATTGAGGCAGTCATCCCGATTGAAATACAAATAGTATCGCTCAGGGTGGCAGTGCATCAGTCCATAACGGAGGATGAGAATGCAAAGATAAGGTTGAAAGAGTTAGACTTTCTCAATGAGAAATGCCTAGCCGCACAGTAGTGGTTACAATCATATCAAGCAAGAATATCAATCGCTTTTGATAAATGGGTTAAATATCGTTCTTTCAAAAGGGGGGGCATGATGCTTATGTTGAAAAGACCGATAGTGATCACTTATAGAATAGGGGGTAAGTTCGAGCCCAAATGGGATGGACTATATATAATAAGGGAAGTATACTCCAATGGGGCATACAGAGTAGTAAATCAAGATGGATAAGGTATTAGTGTACCGGTCAATGCTCGCTTCATCAAAAGATATCATCCCTAGCGACACTATTGATTTTGATCTAGAATATTATCGGCATAATGATTCTGCATCAAAAGGGGGCAAGAATGGACAAGATCATGTCTGTGTATCATTAAAAGAATAAAAGAAAAAATTTGTGAGCATATCAAGACTATATTCCATGGGTATTGCAAAGAAAAGAAAAATCGTTATCATCAAGCGAGCTCTGTAGAACTCTGTCGAAATCGATGTCATCACCAAGCTGATTCATTATTAACAAGTACAGATGGATATTCTTGAAGATATTAGCAAAGGTGATGATGTATCAATTTCAGTCAGAGATGGGTATTATTCTGGCGACGACAATGATCGCACTCAGAGATGACTATTATTCTCGTGACGACAATGATCGCACTTACTATTATCTATCAAGACATTTTAAGGCAATCAAGTCAAAATCCTTAAAGGGGTCCAAATCCTAAAGAAAGGTAAAATCCTAAAGAAAAGAGCTAAACCCTAAAAGTATCAAGCTCTAAAAGAGCCAGGAGCTCTAAAAAGGATCAATCTCAAAAGGACCAAACCCTAAAGGGATCAAGCTCTAAAAGAGTCGGTCATGCATAAGACCTATTAAGATAGTCATTCGAGCAGCAACGAGAAACTAGTGGCCCTAAAAAGCCCGTGAAGGTCATCGTACGCATACCCATGCGAGCAGCTGACGGAGTCAATGACCAAAAGCCTAAGGGCCAAAAGTTCTCGAATGGCCAGTCAGCGTAACCCCCATGCTGTCTGTATATCTTTTCGGCAGCGTCATGGGGAATGGAGGATAATTCCCTCCCCTGAATGAGCTCGACCTTGCAGACGAAGAAAATGAGGACTGCAGTGCGAGCTTTAGATAGGCCAACCATGCATAAGACCCCCTAAATTTGTGGTTCAATTCCGATACTAACTCATGAGGAAGGGCTTAAACCTACTCATCGATGGACTAGCAACCATGGATTTGGTACCCCAAAGGTAGCCTTGAGAGCTCTGTGAACTCTAGAGAGTTACCGCGGCCAACCCTGTGCGTAAAACAAACTGAGTTCACCGTCCCGATAGCTTCACTGGGCCCCTTTAATGGATCGCGGTTTGTGAACTCCTTAGGCAGTGAAAAGCCCAGCGAACTCCTAAGAGTTACAGACGCCATCACGTGAGACCCAGCTCCACTACTCAAGAGCTTAAACTGAGTATGCTCCACTACTTAAGAGCTTAAACTATGTGTGACTAACTAAACTGAAATATAGTACCACCAATTAAGACAAAGATCATTTTGGAGACCCTTACTAACTATATGTATATAAAAGATACAATATGATAAAAATGAATTAAGAGAAAGTTTATTGCACCATAATACACCATTGAAAATGTCATTTGAAATATCACAAGTCACTAGTACAACTTGCAATTGTGAAAGCATGTATAGTAGAAAAATACATCAAAATTATACATTTCATAGCTCTCTTGTAATACCTAATGCTGCTAAATACTGTTGCAAATTGTCTTGAAGATTAACTTGAGCTGCAGCATGTTCTAATCTGGCATTTAAAATAATTCAGCAGGATCTGGGGTATCAGCTAATTTTTCCTCTAAGGAAGCGATCAATTCCTCATTTTTCTCCAATTTGGATCTTTCGGGATCCACAGAATGACATCCACACTCTATCTTTTCTTGGAATCTTTCAATGTTTAAACTTACTTCTGAACTTTGTCACTCTAACTGAGTGATCTCTTACTTCAGAAGGACAATATGATCCTTGATAGATTTCTTCTCGTCAACAAAGGTCTTCAATTTTTCTTGCAAAGACGATTGTTCTTGATCATGGCGAGAGATAATGGAAGAGATCTGAGAAACTTTCTCCATCGAATACGCAAGTTGTTTCCTATACTTCAGGATTTTAGGAGGAACAGTCACAGTTTCAGCTGAGGACAAGGTAGTTATTGAATTATGAAACCTTAAGAGAGCATTGCACACAGATGAAACATCAACTTTAGCCATCTGAGAAGCACTATCCGGGATAATCAAAGCAGTAGCTAAATCAGACCATTGATCGAGGTCTTTGAAGATTTCGACAACAGCCAGTATAGAATTCTTGATTAGGGCTAATTTGTGTGCGGAAACCCTCTCAAACGATAGTGCATTCAATGAAGTACAGATAGAGCCAGAACTCGCTGCACCATTTTGAGGTAAATCCCCTGTTAAGAAATAAAAAGTTATAATAAAAGTTTTATGAACAGGTAACATGAAAAGTGTGAAGAAAGGAAAGGAACCACCTCTCGTTGGCACCGA
Source organism: Magnolia kwangsiensis (assembly GCA_037074715.1). Classification (NCBI taxonomy): domain Eukaryota; kingdom Viridiplantae; phylum Streptophyta; class Magnoliopsida; order Magnoliales; family Magnoliaceae; genus Magnolia; species Magnolia kwangsiensis. The sequence goes on along the minus strand of CM073576.1, from coordinate 101,968,073 downwards.
AGCTGTGAGCAGTTGTGTCTCTCTGGCAAGAGAAGGAGTAGGTTCCACCATCCCTGCAAGAGATGGGGCCCTATTTTCAGTACTTGAGGCAACGGTGGTGGGAGTAGCCAAATCATTCGGCTCCGCCGGAGAAGCCATTTCGTGTTCAGTACTCAAAACAACAATATTATGAGCAGGCAAAATAATTGGCTCTGCTGGAAAAGAAATCTTACGAGCTGCTACCTTCGGGGGCATCAAAAATCTTGGCGAGGCTGTTGGGGCAACAGGAGGTAAATCCAAAGGAGAGGCTTGATCACCTGAAACAGAATGTGTAAGAGAAGAAGAGGGAAAAGAAAAGAAGAAAATGACGATAGTAAATTTTTCTTACAAGGCGAATATCTATATCCTCTGTGGACTAGGGGTTCTTCTTCCCTATCCCCTCCTATAGAAGAAACTTTTGAGAGGATAACATCAGAAGAGGGGAGTATGTCTCCCTCAGCTGCAGGAATATCTTCTGCAGCTATCTCATCTCCACTACTAATGTTAACTTCCCCCTCTTCATAATCACTATCTTGGCTTTCCCCCTTTATGTTATCTTCATCAGAGACAGTATCACTAGATGAGGAAGTTAAGCCTTCACTGTTCAGATCTTCTTCGCTCGATTCTTCAACAATGACTTGTTTTCCTTTGGAAGGAGGTTGCTGGCCTTCTGGTTGAGTGATTACGGTAGTCACTGCCAAAAAAGTAATACCGGTAGTCCTTTCCTGAGGGGAAGCTTGGGCATGTGCTTGAGATCTGGTAATGGGAGAAGAAGTTGGTTGCTGTCGATGTTGAGCGGTCTTAGAAACGGGGGAAGAAATTGGCTGCTGTGGAGATTGAGCAATCCCAAAAGTAGGAGAGGTGGTTAGTTATTGCTGGAGAGGAGTAGGTGGAGACAGTTCATCTTGGGGATTAGTAGCATCCTCTGGATGAAGGGGAATGTCTGCTGTAACCATTCCTCTTTGATGAAGAGAAACTGGTTCAAATTCGTGAGTCTCTCCATACACTAACCAACCTTCCAGGGTGTTGTCGGATTTTATCTCGCCAATAGGTTCATCTATAGATATCTTGACACAACGATGACCAGTAGAGGGGGCATGGATAGTTTTTAGAATGAAACTGACTCCTGATTCAATGACACGACTCTTAAGCTCGGGAGGAGGAAGCCACACGGGTTTATCTACTGACAGGCTTTTCTAGCCAAGTGGGATTGGTGTACCCACCACCTCATGTGATTGTATGATGCTCTGGGAGTACGATCACAGCCTGGAATAATAAAGGAAGAATTCACTCAGCATAACAGTCGTTTCCAAACCATTGCCCAGTTAAATGGACCAGTGTCATAGCTTCGCATTCTCCTGGTAACTAGTCTGTAGTCTTTCGGCACTGCTTGGTCAAAACCAAATTGACGAGGGAAACGGCTCGGATAATACAGTTCCCACCAGAATTCTGTCCCTTCCCTCGATGGGAGGCTGCACGATTTGATAGATACAAAGAATCCACTTTCTGCTACAGTAAGTGGAGATGTGCCTGTCCTCTCTGTGTCTTCAATATAATAGGGTAGGCCAAAATGAAAGTAATCTATCTTGTCGTCCAAGGAAATAGTGTCTTTTTCCAAATTGTAAGATATCTTTGCCATAGATCTCTTGTGGAAGAAGCAGAGGGGAAGTTTCGAGGGATGAACATAAGCCTTTTCTAGCACATCAAAAGTCCACAGGAAGTAAACGCCGAGCCAGCCGAAGAAATAATACCATGGCATGAAGGTTAAGGTGGAACCAACAGAAGGGCTCTTCACATGAGAAGAAATTTCCCCAAAGCCTCTATAGATCGAGCAAAAGATGGGAGATGCAAGAGAGTACCTAACTCCCTCAGCCATGGCGCCTGCTATCACAAATAAGGAGGGGCGAATAGCATCTGCTGACTTTGAACTTAGGAGAACTACTATGCTCAGCCAATAAGCCAAAAATGTCACGAGTTCGCCATAGACGGAATATTCGGCACGACCTTTGAAACCTTTTCAAAGGCGTTCAAGTTCCTGTGAATGATTGCCCTCAAATCTGAAAAATGAGTAGGTGAAATCAAGATTATATATATATAACAAACCGTAGTATGAAAAGAGAGATAAGGGAAGAAAAAGAATTACTTGAAACCTCGGCTGAAATGGGTCAGCCCTTGCATGGGATAAATTTTGTGAATGTTCGGGAATTTAGACATTTTCTTGAAAAGTTCTGTCGTTGATTATGAAATAGAAGGTATACGGTCAGGTGAAGAAATGAAGGAAAATTCTTCCTTAGTAGGGACGAATTCTTCGAAGATTTTCCCTATTATTGGTAAGCCGACATTTCTGTGACTATCCCAAAGAGTGATGCTCATTTCACCTTCGGGAAAATGAAAAGAGTTAGTGAAGGGACACTAGTAGTTAAGGAAAGCCTTCAAAATAGAAGGTTCCCTGTAGAAAGGTTGCGACGTTGCTCCAATGGCGGTGAAAACATCAATCTTCAACAGAGTGTCCGCATGTTCTTTCATGACTGCAGCAGCCCACTCCAAATAGTAATTTCAAGGAGTCAGAGAGCCTCTTGTTGTGAACTCCTCTGGGAGCCAGATAAGTCGACGATAACTGAAACGCTGTTGAAGCGTCTCGTAAAAGCAAGTGGGGTACAAGCTGTGGAGGTCATAAGAAAGCACGAGGAAGATCATAGGGTGCACACTGCCAATCCACTGCCTTAGTTTTGGTGGTTGCAGGATGCCTTCTAGTATTTTCGGTTGTTTAAACGACCAAGACTCTGAATAAGATGGTCTCTCTGAGGTTAAGACGTCCCTAGGCTCACAGATTAACATAAAACGATGATGGTGAATCTTGATGGGGATTGAGACAGTGCCTCGTCTGTAAGGGTTGTCAAATTCTATGGTACTTTGAACCAAGCGGATTGATTCCCAGGAATTGTTGAGCCTCTTCCTGTTATGCTCTTTAATCTTCTCTTGAAATTATTTCGCTTTGTTTCTGTGAACTTTCTTCGTTCTGGAGGGGGGAGGAGTATCTTCTCTAGCAGGTGGTCTTTCGCTGCTCATATGGTAATGCGTCATTATTTTTAGCCATTTATCCCAATCGTAATCTCGACCATGCGTTGACGACCTTTCGAGGTCTCCCATGATGATGGCCCTTTGGATAGGAGATGGTAAAGCCTCGATGCGAGGGGAGAAGTTAAATGTTGGCAACACTGGCTCCTTTATGTAGGCAGGGCACTTGACGGTTGTCTTGAAACATTTACGTAAGGGTTGAGCAAGAGACGATGGAGATTCTGTGGCTTGGGGCATGATAAAAGGATCAACATTGGGGAGGTCTTGATGAGAAGGTTGATCGTAGGAGGATCGACAACGATGAAGGTTCTCTTAGTACGAGCCATGACTAGAGAAGATCAGAACCTGAAAAAGAAAGAAGTTGGGAGAGTCAGTACAGAGTGAACAAAGATAAGTCTGGAAAGAGAAGTATTCATTGCCCGCGCACGCGGACAGAAGGTCATTGCATGTGTACGCGTAACCTAGTAATCGTGCATCAAGACAAGTATTCATCGCGTGTGCACCTCAATCGAGTTAACTGTTTCAAAACAAAATATGTTGCGCGAGGACGCACAAGGGATTTTCACCTTGTGCTTTGCGTGTGCTCGCGTAAGGTATTGTTTAAAAAATTATCCAAGCTCCGTTGCAGTAGATGGAAGTGGATAAATGAGGTAGTTGTGGGTATTTATAGGGAAAAAGGGGGCGAGTAAGGTACTCTGGCATGAGTCACGCATGAACGCGCAAGGAGACTAGTTACCCGTGGACGCGCAAGATGAAAACTGGAAAATATAAATACTGGTGAAGATTGATCCTGATTCTTTGATCCAAGAGAACAAAGAATGGATCAAAGGGGCATCTGTTGGAGCATAAAATTAGCATCAAATGAAAGGAAGGGAAGTAAGATGATTAGTTACGCGTGGACGCGCAATGTCTATGCGTTGCGCGTGGACGCATAACAACTATTCGTTATGCATAGGAGTGCAACAAAGGAATTGATGAATTCCTTATTAAGCGTGGATGCGCAGACAATGTTCATTATGCGGGGACGCGCAGACAATTTTCTGTTGTGCGAGTAGGTGCAACGAATTCCCATATCACATGGATGCATAATCAAGAGCAAGTGGTTACAATGAACGGTTCAGATCAGATGCGAGAGTGGGTCATGGCACAAAGATCGAGGTGTGGCATGTGTGGGGGTCCTATAAATACCACCTCACTCCCTTCATTTGTGAGGATTGAAGATTTTAGAAGAGCAGAGCATTGAAAGGTGAGGAGTAAGGTCTTCATTGCGTGTGGTCTCCATTGCGCGTAGTCACTTTACCTTTGAGTAGAGACGTGTAGTACAAGTCCCCGTTGAGTGTGGATGCGCAACATGAATCTCTGTTGCGTGGGGACGCGTTGCCCACTGCTCCATTGCGTGGGGTCGTTCAACCTATCTGCAGGTTGTACGTGTACGCAGAAGCACTAGATGATTTGTCTTGAATGGAGGACGGAATGCTGCCGGATCTTCTGAAAGCATTTAAGTTCACTCTTCATCACTTCAAACCCTCTCCTCTGCCTAAAGGATGAGCTCAAAAGTGAAGCCAAGTTGATCAAATCAACATTCCTCCTAAGTCTTAGGAGATGATCAAAATAGTTGCCGAATTCCAGATTTGAAATATAAAGCTTCATTTATAATGCTTTACTTTCTCAAAATGATCTATTTTAGAATCAAGGGATGTAACGAGGATGAAAATTAACTCAGTATCAATGAAATATGATGATTGTTCCAAATACTCTTTCTGTTATGTTTAAATAAGATAACTTCCCAAATCAAGCACATTTGTTTCTATTCGAAACATTAGTTCTAGATCGATCTTGTGTTTAGTACCACGCCTATTTTGAAGGCCCCGTATCGTATGGCATTGATGGAGTTGAGGGAGCTGCAGTAACAGTTGGCCGAGTTGCATGAGTTGAGATTTATTTGTCTGAGCAGTTCACAACTGGTACGCTTCCTCAGGAAGAAGGATGGCTTGTTGAGGCTCTATGTGGATTATCGCTAGCTCAACTGGGTCATGATCAAGAACAAGTATCCGCTCCCAAGGATAGATGATTTGTTTGATCAACTGGAGAGTGTACAATTCTTTTTGAAGATTGACCTACATTCAGTTATCATCAGATTCGAGTCTGAGAGGAGGATATCCCGAAGACAGCTTTCAGGACGCGTTATGGTCATTTTGAGTTTTAGGTCATGTCCTTCAGACTGAACAATGTGCCCACAGTATTCATACAGTTGATGAACAAGGTCTTTCGTTGGTATCTCTATTAGTTTGTTGTGGTAATCATCGATGACATTCTGATCTATTCGAGGACCCATAAGGAGCATGAGCAGCACTTGGAGATTGTATTGTAGACCCTCTGTGCCCACCATTTATATGCGAAGCTGGAGAAGTATGAGTTTTGGTAGGAGGAGGTAAAGTTCCTAGGTCACATGATGACAACAGAGGGTGTCGCAGTAGACCCCTCGAAGGTTAAGGTAGTGCGTTAATGAGTCCAGCCCACAACTGCATCCGAGATCCATAGTTTCCTTGGTTTAAAGTGCTACTATCGGCATTTCATTGAGGGCTTCTCCCGTATTACAGCCCCGTTGACCAGGTTGACTCGGAAGGGCACATATTTTGTTTGGACTGACGCATGTGAGCAGGCATTCGTGGAGCTGAAGGATCGTCTGACATCCGCCCCTATCCTCACTCTTCCCTCTAGGAGTGATGGATTTGTTGTATTTACTGATGCTTCGAGTATTAGCTTAGGTATTATCCTGATGTAACATGGGAGACCAGTGACTTATGCTTCTCGCCAGCTCAAGGTCCATGAGCTGAACTACCCGTGCATAATTTGGAGCTGGCAGTAGTCGTCTTCGCAGTGAAGGTGTAGAGACACTATCTCTTTGGGGTCAGGTTCTAGCTCTTCTTTGACCACAAGAGCTTGAAGTATCTATTCTCTCAGTCTGAGCTGAACATGAGGTAGAGACGTTGGATGGAGCTCCAGAAGGACTATGATTTATATCTCCACTACCACCCAGGAAAGGAAAACATGGTGGCGGATGCCCTCAGCCGTTAGCCATGGGGCCTGGTGACACATAGATGATTCTGGAGTGGAGGGTGCTCGAGGATATAGCAGAGTATGACTTCGAGTTTGGTCTGCAGTCTTCTATCATTCAACTATCAACCATGTCGATTCAACCCTCTCTTGTCGCAAGGGTGATTGAGGCTCAGGAGACAGATAAGTCGTTACAGGATTATCGAGTAGAGGTAGCATCTAAGAGTCAGACAGATTGAAAAATTGGTTTTGATGGTAGATTTCACTTCAGAGGCCGATTATGTGTCCCGGATATTCCTGAGCTGCGCAGAGATCTTATGACCGAGGCATATCAATTACGGTTTATCCACCCTGGCTCGACGAATATGTACCGTGACATGAAGTGATGGTATTTTTAGGCGGTGATGAAATGTCAGTTTTGTGGCTGAGTGTGACACATGTCAGCGTGTCAAGGCCGATCATTAGAGACCCCTTAGTCCATTGCAGTTGTTGAGTGTCCCGACGTGCAAGTGGGAGCATGTATCTACCGATTTTATCATGGGTTTGCCAAGGACTTAACATGGTCATGACGCCATCCGGGTTGTCATGGACTGTTTGACGAAGTCGACACATTTTCATGAAATTCGTGAGACTTAGCATTTGGACTGGCTCGCCAAGCTGTTTGTTGATGAGATTGTGATACTGCACGGTTTTCAGTCTCGATTATTTCTGACCGAGACCCAAAGTTCACATCTCAGTTTTGGAGGAGCTTTCAGAGGGTGATGGGGTCTACCTTACGATTCTGCACTGCGTATTATTCGCAGACCGATGGGCAGACCGAAAGGGTCAACCAGATCCTTAAGAATATGCTCAGAGCTTGCGTGATCGACATCTCGGGTAGCTGGGATGAACAACTGTGATTGACTGAGTTTGCATACAACAACAGCTATCAGGCGACCATTAGCACGGCTCCTTTTAAGGCATTGTTTGGCAGACCATGTAGATCTCTGAGTTATTGGCCCGAGGTCGGAGAGCGGTGTCTCCTAGGTCTCGAGCTTGTGCAGCAGATGTTAGAATCTATTAATATCATGAGGCAAAGGATGTGCATAGCTCAGAGCCAGTAGAAGAGTTTTGCTGATCGTCGATGTCATCCCTTAGAGTTCGCTGTTGGGTATAGAGTGTATCTAAAGGTCTTGCTGAAAAGGTCTAGCTATATGTCCTAGAGCGGGGGGAGGGGGTGGTGAATAGGACTATGCCAAATTTAAACTTTAATAGCAGAATAAAAGAATATGATAACCAAAAAAAGAAAATCAATTCACAATGCTAAAATGAAAAGCAGTCTCAATAATCAAGTATTAAGAGGTTGAGACAAATGCAGTTCTAAGAACAACCTTACACCATAAAAACCAAGGGTTTATGGAAGGACAACCTTATTTCTAGAACGTTCTTTGTATCAAAACTCAAACTGAAGAGGAATAAATAAATAGCAAGGAATTGAAACGAATTGCAAGAATTTAAATCTAAATTACTACAACATTCCCCACAATGCTTGAAATGTAAAAATTACAACATTCACATCCACACATACATTCTACAAATTAGAATGATAAAAGATATAGAAATTAAATGAACATTCAAACCATAAGACACAAGAAATTATAGTGGTTCGCCTGTGTGTACACGGACTGTTAAGCAACAGCCACAGAACTACTCCACTCCTAATATCCTCACATAGGGGATATCAGCGTTCACTATCAAAATAGGTTTCACAGGTTCACCTAAAACCTTCACAATTGTGTCTTTTAAATGGGCTTACACAATTCAAAAACCCCTCTTCTGAGTTTTCTGGCTCTCCTCAGATAACTAACAAATTGAGATTTTTCTGGCTTAATCTCAAACAAAACCAAAATAATGGAATTTACAATAAATGTAAAATACCTGAATTTCTCCTTTTTTTGCAGTTTGGAAGAACCAATCAAAGTGGAAGTTCGAATGTAGAAGTTCAATGTCCAATACTCACTTTAAAATGGTTCTAGGTTCTAATTGATTTTAAATTAAACTAGTTGGGGTAGTTATATTTGATTTTGATTCCAAGAAGAAGGAATACAACAATTCCTCTCTTCAATTAAGATTGGAATATAGAAACAAAATCAAATTAATAAATCTAACAAAAGAAAATATTAAATAAGCACAAAGTAGCTTAAAATAAACACAAACTTATCTCAGAGTGATGCCTTGAATTTTCTTGAAATGAGTTATCAATCTCTTAAATTCATGCTCAATTTATAGATGCAAAAATCATGTCTATGACTAGTCTTGGGAACCCTTCGACTGGTCGTAGAACCAACGGCATTTTGAATTTTTTAGCGCGATCTTAAAAAACCGTTCTACGACTAATCTTAGACCACTTACAACTGGTCGTAGCTGACCTAGGACTGGTTGTAGGAAACCAAAATTGGTTGCTGTAGTTCGAGTCATAGATCTAGGACTGGTCGAAGGACGAGTTGTGACCATTCCTACAACTGGTCGAACAGTCTCTAGGACTGGTCGTAGAATAACTAAAATTTTTTAAAAAATTGCAACAACTTAGGACTGGTCATGGAATTTCTTGGACTGGTCGAACTAGTGCTAGGACAAGTCGAACAAGGTCCAAGACTAGTCTTAGAACAGACCAAAATTATATAAAAAGATTCAACTTGAATTATGTATACAAAATGGCCTACCCTAAGGTCAATCTAAGGTTTATCATACCTGGGACATGAAGTATGAACATTGAAACTGCATTCAATTAGAAGATGGTAGACCTTTGAACCTTATGAAGCTTGAGATCTTTACTTGATGTAGGTTGATCTTGAGATCTTCTAAAGCTTGAATTTATCTTCTTAGGTTGTACTTATTTTGAGTTAAACATCTTCTTTAGACTTGAAAAAGCACTCTTCTTATCTAAGTAGTTCTGAACATTGAAACTTACAGAAGAGGACCAAGTACATGACCTTACATTTCTTGAAGTAGATCACCGTACTTGACTTGAAGCATTGATGCAGTGTCTTGAACAACCATATAACAAAAAACTACACAAGACACATATAGAGGTTTTGGCACCACAAAATTTGACAACCAAAGGAGCATGAGACCATAGCACTTACAATCTCCCCCTTTGTCAAAGTAGTTACAAAAACACTCAAATAAAATAAGAGAAGCATAAGATGTTCAATAAGGAATCATGCACCAGTTATATAAGAAAACTAGTTAGCCTGGTTAAAAAATCATGCACCAGATCTCATCAACTAGCATGTAGGCAAGACACGTCCTTACTTAATTACTCCCCCTGAGTAGCACACATATATTAAAAGAAAATGCCACGGTCAAGTCAAACAACATATCAAACATTCTCCCCCTTGTTGTCACAATATGATAAAGGAAGAAAAAAAATTGGAAAAAGATAATAATCATGACTAATAAAAGGATTAACCAGTCAAGAGATTAGCAAATTAAAGTCCACATACCATTAACTAGTTCAACCAAAAGTCAGCAAACCAAATAAAGTGTACAACCCAACAAAAGTAGAATAAAGTAGTTACAACCCAATAAAGAAAAACACTTAGTCAAATCCCGAAGAGAGAGCAGGAAAAGATGGATCAATTTTGTGTAAACCCTTAGTAACGCGCCTCATATACTTGTGCAAATAAGCAAATTGAGATGCTTGGGTTACATGTATTTAAGCCACCTCTTCCTCAAGAGAACACAACCTCTCATCAAAACTAGAAGGCTGATAGTCTAGATCATTTCCAGAGTCTGATTCCAGTTCATCAAAAATATCATCCATATCAACATCGTCAGGAGGAAGATTGCCAACTTCTTCATTCCCTGCTTCAATTCCACCACCACCAACATCCACTTGGCCAGGAGCCAATTCCAGTTTCATCTTATTAATATTTGTATTGTTAAAAATAAGATGATGGATAGAGGCCTCTCCAACAGGCATAGCCACGAGCATATGAGTGGCTAAAACATCACTATAATGTGGATGAAGACGAAACTGAATGATGGAATGACATATTAAAGACGACAGACGGATGTTTGCACCAGATATGACAAAATGCAAAACACGAACCATAAAGGCAGTCAATTCGGTCTTATTACTAGAATGCAGATACAGATTAGAAATAAAAATTCTGTGGAGAACCCTATATCTGGGTAACAAATACTTTGAGGGGAGTGCATTCCCTTTATGAGTCCATTGCACATCCAGATTACACAAATCTCTAGTGAACATGCACTTTTCTGATTCTAAGGGTTTTTTAGCTAAAGTATGAATGGGAATACCCTCATCATTAACAAGTATTCCATAAGGCCAACTATCAGATGTCGATCTAAATCAAATGGACCTTCTCTAGTATCAATTTAAAACTTAAATTCTCACTTGAAAAATCAAAAATGCATGCAAACATGGATTGAGCAATAGATTGGTATGCAGGCCCACCCCAATGTAAGATGTTATCTCAACCTACAGTTTAGAGTAGAGGAAGGATACCAAAATGAGCAATATGGTTAAGATCAATAGGACATTCAACAATGACTTTCCGCATATGCAAATCCTGTACATCTGAGGGATCATCTTCGGGAGACCGAAGATGGCGTTGAGTGATAGGATTTGATCTAGAAGATAATGGACCATGGGAAGATTTCTTTTTCCCTTTAGCATCCATTTTCAATACTAGGCTCAAAGAAATAAGTAGATTCAAAATATTTGAAGTGGGGTTTTGATAGATAAGATTTTTCAAAAGAAAACCCCAAAATTGTAATGACAAATCAAATAGATTACTCCAAGAGTGAAAATGAATTAATATTAACTAGAATCTACAAGAAAAATGTAATAGATCCACTAACCTTGAAGAACAATGAAGATGGGTTCGACTGGTCGGGCGTTAGCTCGTTGGAGAGGGAAGTGGAAATGAAGAAGATGAGATTTTCTCCAATTTTAAAAAGCACCACTGAGATTCACAACTGGTCGTGGATGTGCTCGACCGGTCGTGATACGACTGGTCGAGTATACTCACGACCGGTCTTGTACTGACTAAAAATATGCATTTTCCATAAAACTTTAAAATTTAAACCATTAAATTATCAAATAAATATACATTATGATACATGTATGCAAGAATATTCAATTTAAATTGCTCATACCAAGATCAAATTTCAATTTACTAAACCTGCTTTTGTCAAGAGGTTTAGTGAAAATGTCAGCAAGTTGAGTCTCGGTGGGAATGTATTCCAAAGATATTATTTTATCTTCCGCTAATTCATGAATGTAATGATACCTAATGTCAATGTGCTTGGTGTGTGAATGTTGGTTTGGATTTTTAAAAATGTTTATTGCACTAGAATTATCACAATATAAGACCATAGAATCTTGAGCTATTCCATAATCATTTAACATACGTTTCATCTAAACAAGTTGAGTACATGCATTTCCAGGTGCAATGTATTAAGCCTCAGCAGTTGAGAGTGATACGAAACTTTGCTTCTTGCTAAACCAAGAGACTAAACAATTTTCAATATAAAAACAACCACCACTGGTTGATTTCCTATCATCGATATTCCTAGCCCAATCAGCATCAGTGTACCCAGCCAACTAAACACTAGTATCATATGGATACCAAAGACCCAAATTTACAGAACTTGCAACATATCGAATAATCCGCTTAACCACAATTAGATGTGGCTCTTTAGGATTAGACCAATATCTAGCGCAAATACCAGCACTAAAAGCAATATTGGGTCTACTAGCAGTTAAATAAAGTAAACTTTCAATCATACTTCTATACAATTTAGGATTCACATCTTTTCCTGTAGAGTTCTTTGAGAGTCTTAGAGTTGTACTCATAGGAATATCAAAATACTTACCATTCTCAAATCCGAACCTTTTAATCAAGTTCAAGGCATACTTGGTTTGAGAAATAAAAATACCATCAGGTTGTTGTTTTACTTATAACCCTAGGAAATAATTTAATTCCATAACCATGCTTATTTTGAACTTAGATTTCATTAATTCTGTAAACTCAGCAGTCATGTTAGTATATGTTGATCCATAAATAATATCATCAACATAGATCTGAACCATTAAGATATCATCGTTATGTTTCTTAACAAAGACCGTCTTATTGACACTACCTATTTGAAAATTATGACTTAGTAAAAATTTAGTCAATTTTTTGTACCATGCCCTGGGAGCTTGTTTTAGACCATATAGAGCTTTTTTAAGACGGTATACATGGTCAGTATACTTAGGCTCTTCAAACCCTATAGGTTGTTCAACGTATACTTCTTCATGTAAATCGTCATTCAAAAAGACACTCTTTACATCCATTTGATAGATTTTAAACTTTCTAAAGCATGCAATGGATTAAAAAGTCTGATTGATTCAAGACGAGCAATTGGGCAAAAGGTTTCATTGTAATTAATGCCTTCTATTTGAGTGTACCCTTGTACAACCACTCTTACCTTATTTTGAATAATATTACCAAGTTCATCAGACTTATTTTTGAAATCCATTTTGTTGCAATAATATGTTTATCTATAGGTCTAGGAACAAGGTACCAGACATCATTTCAAACAAACTGATTAAGTTCTTCCTGCAGAGCTACTACCCAGTTTTCGTCAGAAAGAGCTTCTTTTACGTTTACCGGTTCAATCTGGGATGTAAAACACACGTAGTTATGTATTTCTTCTAATTGTCTACGAGTGCACACACCAGTGAGAGGATTTTCAAGAATTTGGTGGTTGGATGATCTTTAACAGTCCTATGTTCAGTATTAGTTTGATTTGATGAAGTATTTGGTTTGTCGATTAAAAGAACTTCATCATTATCTGAACTTGAGGTAGGTGTATTCAAGTGATCATCAATGACCACATTAATGGACTCTTGAATCACACCAATCATGTTGTTCAGAACACGATATGCATGACTATTTAAAGAATATCCTAAAAAGATCCCATCATCACTTTTTGTGTCAAACTTTCCCAGATTTTCACGGTCATGCAAAATATAGCACTTGCTGCCGAAAACTTGAAATTATTTGACAGTAGGCTTCTTATCAAACCAAAGTGCATAAGCAGTTTTATTATTAGATTTACATGTATAAACTCGGTTAATAATATAGCACGCAGTATTTACGACTTCAGCCCAAAGATTTCAAAGGAGCTTCATACTATTCAACATTACATTTCTCATTTCTTGAAACACTCTATTTTTTCTCTCCATAATTCCATTTTGTTGTGGTGTTTTGGGTGCAGAGAATTCATGCGATATTCCCTGATTGTTACAGAATTTCTCAAAATTTCTATTCTCGAACTCAAATCCATGATCAATACGGATCTTACAAACTCGAGAAACTTTTTCAGTTTGGATCCGTCTGAGAATCTTTTTTACTTCATTAAGGGTTTCTGATTCTAATTTATCCCTCAAGAAGGCTACCCAAGTGAATCTGGTAAAATCATCCACAATTACCAGTATGTATTTTTTGCCACCTCGATTTTCTGTCCTGGTAGGTCCTAAAAGGTCCATATGGAGAAGCTCGAGTGGTCTTGATGTGGCATTGGAGTTCACCTTTTTGTGAGAGCTCCTTGTTTGTTTGCCAATCTGGCATTCGCCACATATCTTGTCTATCTTTTGTAATTTGGGTAGACCTCTTATTAGTTCCTTTTTGCTCAATCTATACAAATTATGGTAGTGTACATGTCCAAGCCGTTTATGTCACAAATCAGTCTCATTGTATGGAACAGTAACACATTTGACTAGATGAGCTGGATTCACTAATAATATAGCAGTTTTCAGAAGTTCTGCGACCAGTAAATATTATTGAACCCTTATTAAGAAAATTTTACGTTGTGATTATTATCACATATTTGAGATATGCTTAACAGATTATGTTTTAACCCTTCAACGTATAAAATTCTTTTAAATAAAGGGAGGTTATAGAGCTGAATCATAGCTTGCCAATAATCTTGCAGATGCTTCCATCGCCGAACGTGACTGACCTATCAACCATGTCTTTGAGATCGGTGAATAGACTTTTATCACCAGTCATATGCCTTGAGCATCTACTATCAAGATACCATTTTGATTGGCTTGATGCTTTTAAAGCAGTGTGGGCAACCCAGCAGGTAACTTTAGGAAGCCATTTTAAAACTGTTTTGGGTTTAGGAGTATAGTTGGTGTTTTTCTTTATTGTAACGATTGTAAGATTGACCTACTGAGTTAGATTTTAAAAGCTTCTTAAGAAAATCAACTATTTTTTAGCTAAAGGATTTCGGTTATGATTTTTATAGTTGATACAATTGCTTTTAGGTTTGAAAGATTGAAAAGTTTTAGTATTTTTAGAAAAACTTTGTGTAACATCCCGAAAATTGGAGGTTAGGTAGAAACCCAACTCCCGAGTTCCAAAATGTTATTTATGCAACATAGATAATGTTAGATGCATGTTGTCTATAAAAAGGCATTAAACAAGATGGAGATTAATTCAAAACATCATATCATACTCTAGAGACCGTTAAATTAGCAAGCGGAAGACTGTGATAGTATGTATAACCAATTATACTGTTGTATGTCTCCAGAGTGTGAACATGTTACCAGCTTAAATATATACATGTATACTCCAAAAATGATCAAAAGAATATACATGAGTGCTCTAATACTATAAAATGACAAGTATCAAGGTATCTAATCAACCTCCCTGAAATCCCGTCGATCAGAACACGCATAAAGGAGGGATCCTCCTCATCATCATCAAGTCCGGCTCCGCTTCACAAGCAGCGCCATCATCTGCAACTAAAATAGGGACTGATGGGTGTCAGAAAACACCATCCCGTAATATGGGAGTGAGTGATCAACTCAGTGGAATAATAAAGCAGAGATTATCATGTTATCAAAACAATCATGTGATAATAGTAAAGTAATAAATCAAACATTCCTAAATATTGTTGTTAATGCGATATGTAACACCCTGAAAATCGGGGGTCGTGTATAAACTCAACTCCCAAGTTCCAGACCGTCACTTATGCAACAAAAATGATTATGATTCAATGTTGTCTTATTTAAAGCATTCACATGAGTAAAAGTATACCAAAACTGTAATTCATACCTCAGATCCAGTGATAAAAGCAAGCGGAAGACTGAACAATATATATATCACTGTATGGAAAACAAAGTAAATCTCATCTGTCTCTAAGTATGAATACATCACTGAGTCTCATATACATATACATGATCAAAATTAAATGTCCAAAACAGTCCCACTGAAGTCCCATCGATCCAGGTTGCCTACGCGAAGCCATCGTGATACTGCATGTACGAGAACTCATCCTGGTCCTCGTCAAAGTCTGGCTCCACCTCCTGGATCTCAGCCTCACCTGCATCTACAACAGGGTCTGGTGGGTGTTGCAAACACCATCCCGTAACGTGGGAGTGAGTGATCAACTCAGTGGAATCATAGAGCAAAGATTAGCATGTTCACAATTCAATCATGCGATAATAGTAAAGCAGTAAATCAGACAATCCTAATACTGTTGTTAATGCAAGATGACATGATGTGATGTATGCCCTCACCGACGATCTCTCTCATACGGCAACATCTTACGACCGCGGTATGCCACACTCCCTAGAGTGCTCCACGTCTTCCAAGCACATGCAATGCTATGGTAATATGGTTTCTAAGTTGTTATTAGTCCATTCAAACAGCAGGATTATGAAACTAAGGTACTTCCCTTGTATCAATCCCAACACAGATCCTATTTAGGGTCGTCACTCCTAGTAATCTCATACGATGTATATTTTGTAGGTCACTGCAAGGGCTGTCAGGGCTGTTGCTCGCACTCGTTGCACCGCTCCCCCATCACCTTATCAATACAGGCCTACTGTACTCTACTGCAACGGAAGGGTCGTCGCCTCCCGTGGACTCAGAATACGCTCGCGGTCACTACAAAGGACTCATCGCCTAATCAGTGTAGGCCGACAGCTAGAATATAGTGTCCCATACCACCATAATCTGCTCACGAGTCTAGGTGCTCACTGGTCACTACGGGGAGGTTTGTGGCCCCAGCGTAGGCCGACAGCTCGACCACGGTGTCCCATACCACCATGCCCGGCTCATGAGTCTTCGTGGATCAAGGTACCATGGTTAACAGGGTTTACAATGGTAAGTTCAGTACCCCAGGTTCAAGCAGTTATGACTCATACAAGGTGAACATACATCGGCCAGTCGGGTTACTTGACGGGCTCGACTAGCGCGATCACATCTCAAGTCGAACGACATGGAGTGCGTAAAACACTTCGCGTGGCCTAACCACTGCCGCCAACTCCAAACACGAATCTCGTTCATCGACGCGTCGTTCGTGGTTATGACCAGTCAGCCACGAATTCGCTCGGTTACCGACTGCCTGGACTAAGTCTAGTCCCAAGCACTTATGGAATCACATCAACAATATATGTAAAAGTATTGGAATTGAAATACAATCATGTGAGCATGTTAACACATGTTATAACATTCAACTTAAGAAAATCTTCAAGCACATATATTCCATGCATGTAATGAAATCATGCATTTAGTCAACATGTAGAAAATCATTTAGGTCAGCATATTAATTGAGAAATCAATCATAAACTATCACATAACATCATTTAATTCAATACATACTAATACAAGCATTTATACAAACACATACACTACACACTTAAGTCTACATATACCATGTCGACCCGAAGTGTGCAATTAGGCAAATCTCTTCGCCAAACTAATTATGCACGTATTCCTAACTTCCTAATGTGACAACAAACCATGTCAATCACATCAGCAAAATATGAATGTAAACAGTACTTCCTACAAATGACTAAAATGCCCTAAATCTCATATTCTTCGTTAATTTACGAAACGGGAAACGGAGAGCATTTTGTACATGTCAAACGGCGATACCGTCAAGAATCTACTATTAAACGACATTGAAAGTGTTGGGAACCGTCAATCAAAGCGTCTAAAATCCTCACCTTATGTATTGTAAACACGTGAATTGAAACGGAGCGTATACACTTCGTCTACGGCGAATAGGGAACCTAATACACGAGATCCATAAGCTACATCGCTATGGAAACAAAGGAAACTCAAATCAGCAACTATTTAGGGTATTTACTTACCTAGAATCGCGGTGAAATCGCCGGAAAAATGGTAGAGGTGTGTTGCTTGAGCACGTGCAACACGTAGCACAAGTGGCAGGAAGAACTCTCCCACTCTCTCACAATCTCTCACCTTTTTCTCTCTCCCAAGCTAGGGTTTCTCTCAAATTCGGATGGGAGAGAGGAGTGAGGGTTTCAACCCCTTTTATAGCCTAAAACATGCCCAAAATAGGCTTCGGAACAATGTTTACTTGGTGCCTAACCAAATTGGGGCCGTTTCGGTCCAAATGAGCATTTCTGAAGGTCCCCTGGCCAAATGCGGTCGGACTTAAGCTCATGCATACTGGATCTAGCACACATCCAGTTTTCAGACCGGTAGGGTTCCCAGATCGCACGTGGCGGTCCAGTTTCAGTTTAACGGTCATCGCACCAAGATCAGGCCTATAAGTCTCGTGATATGTAATAGATATTTTTCCTGATCCAAGGGTGTAATTTGGCTGTATTCTGACGGTCAGAACGCTTAATACTGATGCGTCAAATCGTTGCCAGATTTGAATTTCAAATTCCAATTCTAACCCTATTCTCACTCTCTTCGGTCCGGGCTCAATGAAATAGCCTGTGATTATCGGTTTGACTTGATTTTTGGAATGAGTGTCAAGTCCAGCTAGGCGGTTCTAACGGTCTACGATAGGAGGTATCAGACTTTCGACGTGCGGTCTAGATCCAATACAAAGATTCAAAGTGGTCCAGAGAACAAACCTGCTTAGAGTTTGGTCCGAGGTTTTAGAGCATTAAAGCACCATTGGTTCCACTCGCTTTGGGCCTTGTAGAACGTATTTAAAGTGATCAGGGACCATTTCCCAGCTATTCTAACGTTGCACTAGCTAACCTAGTCATATTTTCTAAAGGAATGAATTCTACGCAATTTCGGGTCGAGTTGGTACTCGAGCCCAAGTATGGATTTTTCACGGGCGTTACACAATATGACATGACATAATGGATGCCCTCACCGACGGTCTCCCTCATACGGCACCATCTTACGCCTGCGGCATGCTTTCTTCCCACAGTGCTCCACATCTTCCAGGCACATGCAATGTGATGTAGATATGATTATCAAGTAGTTATTAGTCCTTTTCATATACCAGGATTGGGAAACTAAGGTACCTTCCTTATATCAATCCTAACACAGATCCTGTCTAGGGTAGTCACTCCTATAAATCACATACGAGGTTATATTTTGTAGGTCGCTGCAAGGGCTGCCAGGGCTATTGCTCGCACTCATTACACAGCTTCCCCATCACCTTATCAATACAGGCCTACTGTACTCTCATTGCTACGGAAGGGTCGTCGCCTCCCGTAGACTCAGAATATGCTCGCGGTCACTACAAAGGGCTCGTCACCTGATCAGTGTAGGCCGACAGTTAAAATATAGTGTCCCATACCACCATAATTTGCTCACAAGTCAATGTGCTCACTGGTCACTACGGGGAGGTTTGTGGCCCCAGCGTAGGCCGACAGCTCGACCACGGTGTCCCATACCACCATGCCCTGCTCATGAGTCTTTATGGATCAAGGTACCATAGTTAACAGGGTTTTCATTGGTAAGTTCAGTACCCTAAGTTCAAGCAGTTATGATTCATACAGGGTGAACAATCAACGGCCAGTCGGGTTACTTGACGAACTCGACTAGTACGAGCGCATCACAAATCAAATGACATGAAGTGCGTAAAACACTTCGTGTGGCCTAACCACTGCCGCTAACTCAAACACGACTCGCGTTCATCGACGCGTCCTCCATGGCAATTACAAGCAAACCACGAACTTATTCTGTTACCGACTGCCTAGACTAGGTATAGTCCCAAACATTTGTGAATCCACTTCATCAATCATATAAGAGTAATAGAAATGCATTACAATAATGTGAGCATGTTAACACATATTATGACATACAACTTAAGTAAATCATCTAACACATGCATCTCATACATATAATGAAATCATACATATAGCCAACATGAAGGAAATCATTTACATTAGCATATTATTTGAGAATTCAATCTCAAACTAATTCACAACACCATTTAATTCAATACATACTAATACAAACATTTATACAAACACTTAGTCTACACACTTAAGTCTATATAGTGTATGTCGACTCAAAGTGCGCATTTGGGCGAATCTCTTCGCCAAACTGGTTATGTACGCATTCCTAATATCCTATTGCGACAAAAAGCCATGTCAATCATTTCAGCAAAATATGAATGTTTACAGTATTTCCTACAAATGACTAAAATGCCCTAAATCTCATATTTTTCATATGTTTACGAAACGGGAAACGGACAGCATGTTGTACATGTCAAACGGCGTTGCTGTCGATAATCTACTATTAAACAACATTGAAAGCATTGAAAACAGACAATCAAAGCGTCTAAAATCCGCACCTTTTACCCTAGATGTGTATCGATTCGAACGGAGCCTATACGCTTCGTCTACGGCGAACAGGCGACCTAATACACGAGCTACATAAGCTACATCGCTAATGAATCGAAGGAAACTCCAAATCAGCAAGTGGTTAGGGTTCTTCCTTACCTATAGGTGTGTCGGAATCAGCAACAAAGTGATTGGGATGTGTAGCTTTAGCACGTGTAGCAGGTGCAGCAAGTGGCAGGAAGATCACTCCCACACTCTCAAAATCTCTCACTTTCTCTCTCTCCCATTGTAGGGTTCTTAGCAAATTCGGATGGGAGAGATATGAGAGGGTTTAAAGCCCTTTTATAAGCTCAAACCTTCCCATACTAGGCTTGGGAACAAAGTACACTTAAATTATAACCAAAACGGAGTTGTTTCGATCCAAAAGGGCAGTTTGGGAGGTCCCCTGGCCGAATGCGATCTCTGGATGTTGTCCACACCCCATTTTCAGTCTGGTAGAGTTCGTAGATCGTACGTGGCGGTCTATTTTCAGTTCAACGATTATTACACCTAGATCAGGTCTACAAGTCTCATGATATGAAAGAGAAATTTTTCCTGATCCGAGGGTGTAATTTGGCTGAATTCTGACGGTCAGAACGCTTAATAATAACGCACCAAGTCACGTGCCAGATTTGAATTAAAATTTTTAAATCTAACCCCTTTCTCACTCTCTTCACTCCAGGCTCAATGAAATAGCCTTTGAACGTCGGTTGGGTTTGATTTTCGAAATGATTGTCAAGTCCAGCTAAGCGGTCATAATGGTCTAAGATTGTAGGTATCGGACTTTCGACGCACGGTCTAGATCCAATACAAAGTTTCAAAGGGTTCATGAGAGCAAATGGGTTTAGAGTTTGATCCTAGGTTTCAGGATATTACAACACCATTGATTCTACAAGTTTTGGGTCTTGTAGAACATATTTAAAGCGGTCAGGGACAATTTCACAGCTACTCCAGCGTAGCGCTAGCTAACTTACGCTTAATTTCTAAAGGAATTAATCCTAAGTTATTTCTTTAGCTATGGAATTGGGTTCTGAGCAGTTATCAAGGTGTTTTGGTTGACCCATTGCCTAAGGACGTCTAATCCCAGGTTGGCAAAAATTCGGGGTGTTACACTTTGATTAATACTTATCCCTTTTGAGTTAGAGGTTTCCCCTTTTACAAACTTAGGAGTATTCTTCTGTTTAGGAGAACTATTCTTATTGTAGCCCAAACCAGATCAGTCACCACATTTTTTTGACTCGGATAAAAGTTCTTCTAACTTTGGATCACATTTTGCATATCTCCATATATCCTTTAAACTCAAAAGAGAAGAGACTTCTTGTTTAAGTTTACCATTTTCAGATTTAAGATTTTCAATTAGGGAGTTTTTGAGTTCTAAATCACATTTAGTCTTTTCAAAATAATCTGAAATATGAGAATTTTCTAAAACAAAAGACTCAAAATTTTCTTTAAGTTTTAAAAACTTTTCTTTTTGAAGTTTTAGTTTTACAGTAATTTTACAGCTTTCCTTGTTTAGGGCATTATAAGCATCTTGAAGATCTTATTCATTTTCATAATCACTATTCAAATTTTTTTCACTAGTAAAATCATCATGATCTGAAAAAGTGAACTTGGCTAGAGTCATAAGGGCCTTAATATCATTGCCTAACTCAGTTTTAGAATCTTCTGAATCAGAAGAGGCTTTTGAATCAGAGGATCCATCCCAAGTAGCCAACATACTCTTCTTTTTGGGTCTTCTTTTTTAGGACGCTTATTTGCTAAATGCCCATATTCTTGGCAGTTGTAACATTGACTATCTTTTAAAGATTTTCAAGTTTTAGTTTTAGATTTAGATCTTTTCTTATCATTTTATTTTTGAAAGTTGATCTTCTTTTTACTTTTGAAAATCTTGTAAAACTTTTTTGTTAAAAGAGCCATATCATCTTTCAGAGTTTTCTAAATCAGAATTGTTATTATTTTCTTGAAAACTATTTTTAGAAGATTTAAGGGCAATTGATTTTCCTTTAGGAGCTTTAAAGTTTAACTCATAGGTTTATAAAGAACCATCTAGTTCTTCTACCCGGCTGAGGGCATCCGCCACCACGTTCGCCTTACCTGGGTGGTACTGGGGCCAGAATCATAGTCTTTCAGAAGTTCCATCCAATGCCTTTGTCTCATGTTCAGCTCAGACTGAGAGAATAAATACTTCAAGCTCTTGTGGTCAGAGAAGAGCTCAAACCTGACCCCATAAAGATAGTGCCTCCACACCTTCAGTGCGAAGATGACTGTTGCTAGCTCCAAGTCATGCGTGGGGTAGTTCAGCTCATGGACCTTGAGCTAACGAGACGCGAAGGCTACAGGCCTGCCGTGCTGCATCAGGAAAGTACCTAAACCAATACGTGAGGCATTAGTAAACACAACAAATCCATCACTCTCAGAGGGAAGAGTGAGGACAGGAGCGGACGTCAGACTGTCCTTCAGCTCCACGAATGCCCGCTTACATGCATCAGTCTAAACAAAGTCTGTGCCCTTGCGAGTTAACCTGGTCATCGGGGTAGCAATATAGGAGAAGCCCTCAATGAAACGCCGATAATATCCCTCTAAGCCAAGTAAACTGCGGATCTCGAATACAGTAGTGGGCTGGCTCCACTGACGCACTACCTCAACCTTCGAGGGGTCTACTGCGACACCCTCCCACGTCACCATGTGACCGAGGAACCTCACCTCCTCCTACCAGAACTCGCACGTCTCCAACTTCGCATACAGCTGGTGGGCACGGAGGGTCTGCAAAGTGATCTCCAGATGCTGCATATGGTCCTCACGGGTCCTCAAATAGATCAAAATGTCGTCAATGAAGACCACAACAAACTGATCGAGATATGGACGAAAGACCTCATTCATCAACTGCATGAAGACCACAGGTGCATTGGTCAGTCCGAAGGACATGACTTGAAACTCAAAATGACCATAACGCATCCTGAAAGCCGTCTTCGGGATGTCCTCCTCTTGGACTCGAATCTGATGATAACCGGAACGCAGGTCAATCTTCAAAAAGAACTATGCACCCTGCAGCTGATCAAATAAATCATCTATCCTCGGGAGCGGATACTTATTCTTAATCGTGACCCGATTGAGCTTGCGATAGTCTACGCAGAGCCTTAAAGAGCCATCCTTCTTCCTGACGAAGAGTACTGGCGCTCCCCAAGGTGAACTGCTCTGACAAATGAATCCCAACTCATGCAACTCCATCGGTGCCATACGGTACGGGGCATTCGAGATAGGCGCGGTACCGGGCACAAGGTCTATCTGGAACTCTATATGTCTACGAGGCGACAACCCTGAAATCTCCTGAAATACATCAGAGAAATCGCAAACAACCGGCAACTGATCAATACAAGCGGTGATAGGCTCCTCAACAGTGCAGGACATCAATCATGATAACGGCTCTCCTCTGGGCTCAGCAACAAACTGAAACTACTACAAGCTTGGTATGCAGAATGTGACTATCCTTGCAGAGTAGTCTAAGATGACGTAGTACTAGGTAAGCCAATCCATGCCCAAAATAACATCGAAGTCTGACATCGACAACATGTACAAGTCGGCGGGAAAAAGATATCACCGACCAGAACAGGGCAAGACGAACAGAAACGGCCTAATATTGTGGTCTTCCACAAGGGCGTCGATACGGTGAATCCCTCACTACTAGACTTTTTCGGTAATCCAGTCGATTAACAAAAATCCTCAGACATGAATGAGTGCGAAGCACCGGAATCAAACAATACATGTGCAATGCATGAAGAGACTGGAAGCATACCCTCTACGACTCCTCCAGAGGTCTGCGGGTCCTACTAAGCCGCATAAAATCTAGCCTGAGATGGCTAGGGAGGTGCCTATCCCCTCTGAGGTCCCTGGTGCTACTGATGTTGCTGAGGCGCTCGAAACTTCTGTCTCTACTGCTGTGGCCTTGGAGGCTGGTGCTGCTGCTGAGGGGGCCTCGGTGGTGGAATCTGCTGTCGCGGCTGCAGTGGAGGTTACTGTGGTGCTCTCGGCTACTGCTGCTGAGGTCGGGGACACTCCCACCTACGGTGTCCTATCCCATGGCATCCAAAGCATGTGTCAGAAAGCTGTCTCTGAGGTGGTGCCGCTGGGGGTGCCGACGGTGCTACTGGTGCTCTGGCGGATGGATGGCTCCTATATCTCTGTGGTCGTCAATGCTGTTATGAGCTACTGGAGAGGGCCTGCCTCTTCTGACTCCTCTGATCTCGGTCGGCCTGCGTACCAGCCCACTCAGTCTTATAAATTTGAGCCCTCCGCACTACTGCTTGAAAAGTCAGGAACTCATGCCCAATGACACGGCCTTGAAGACCGTAACGTAAGCCGTTCTCAAAACGGCGGGCCTTCCGCCCCTCGTCATCAACCATATACGGTGTAAATCTCGATAGTGCCACAAAACGGGCCGCGTACTGCGCCACAGTAATGTCTTCCTGCACCAGAGTCTCGAACTTTAAAGCTCTCTGACAACGGATATGGTCGGGGAAGTACTGCTCCTCGAATCGATCAATAAAGTCCTCCCATGTCCAGACATACTCAGGTCCGGCAACACGGGTAACAGAGGTCCACCATGCTCTGCCTCTCCCTAGAGAAGGAATACAGCCAATCGGACTCGCTGCTCAGTCATACATGACATGGTATAAAATTCTTCTCCACATCGGAGTACCATCTCTCTGCTGCAGTCAGATCTAGCTCACCCTGAAAATGTGGGAGATCAAACCGTCGGAACTCACGAAGAAGGGCACTCGCGCGCTCCTGCTCTGCCTGAGCTGGAGAAACAACTGGGCGCCTGCCCTATCCCTGGAGTGCGGCTGTCACAACCTGTAACATCTGTTGTAACTAAGAGGCACTCACAGGTACAATCGGCTCTGCATCGACCTCAGGTGGAGGAATGTCATCCTCAAGAAAGGGAGCAGGGATCTCTGGCGGTAGAACGGGAGGCACAGGTGGTAGAGCTGGTGCCTCATGTGGTGGAGCGGGGTGCATTCGGGTCACTCTCCTAGGCGGCATGTCCTATAGGAAAGAACAATAATTCCAATCAACCTTAAGAATCGCGCATTAGGGACTAAATCGGAAGGTTTCGCACTTGGAACCTAATCGTCTTAAACTCATAGCAAACATGTGATGTTGTTCTCAGTTATTCCCAAGTTATGCTCTGATACCAACTTCTTTCACGCCCCAAACTCGAAAACTGGGCTCACAAAATTTTCGATCGTCGAATCTGGCGCTGACAGCCTCCGTAGTACCCCATTCTCGGTTCCAAGCACCCATATACCAGGTTCCGATCCTGTGACCTGTGGGTTATGGGCCCACTATAACATTTATTTTCCATCAAATCCTCGGCCCACTGAAATGCTTATTTGTCACCCAACCTGTTGGTAAGACCACGTGAGCAAGGGCTCCACTATAATGTTTATTTTACGTCCAACCTGTTGATAAGGCCATGTGGCAAGGGGCCCACCAAAGTGTTTATTTATCATCCAGCCTGTTGAAAGGTCACAACGACCTCGGAAGGGGCTGGGCCCACTGTAATATTTATTTGTCATCCAAACCTGTTCATATGGTCACGTGGGACCAGGGGCCCACGGTGATGTTTGTTTGCCACCCACCCGTTCATTGGGTCACACGGTCAGGGGGCCCCACCGTAATGTGGTTCATAATCCAGCCCACTTATTATGTGTGTCCCACTTGGCTAGGGGTTCAGACCAAGTTTCAACCTCATCCAAAATTCAGGTAGGCCCCACCAAAATGTTTATATGTTTTACGCATGTCTTCACATGATTTTAGATGGTATGGCTGTAACACCCTGGATTTTTGCCAACCTAGGGTTAGACGTCCTTAGGCAATGGGTCAATCCTAACCCTTGATTAACTTCTCAAAACTCAATCCAAAAGTCTCAAATCCCTACTTCCTTCGAAAATCTCACCTTTTACTACTTTATTATGATCAAGTCACCACTATTTTACATTAAATACAAAACTCATAGTGAAAAACCAGAAAAATGAAAACGGTAAATAGAGCTTTGGTTCTAGTATGGCTCTGTGGGCCCCACCATGATCTATTTGTTTCATCCATTCCATCCATCCATTTCTCAACATAATTTTATCCCGAATCCAAAAAGTTAAGCATGAAATAAAGCTTAGGTAGATCACAAAATTCAAAAATAATAGTGATTGGACGTCCACCATTAAAAATTTGAAAACATTGTTTCCTGTAATGTGGTCCACTTGAGATTAGGACATACGTCATTTTTGGGTTCATGTTATAAAACTATCTAGAAAAATATGTAGACGGCATGGATGAAACACATACGTCATGGTGGGACCCACAGCCACTAACCATGCTAGTGGCAGGGGGAGTAGCCCATTTGTTTCGTCATGGGAAGACAAGCGCTGACGCTCTTCGAGTTCCGAGTTGTATGAACAGTTCAAAGGAGATCAAAGTTACATGGCCCATAATGATGTATTTATCATATCTACACCGTTCATATATTTTGAGAGATCATTCTAGAACTTGTTATAAAAAATGAGTAATTTTCAAATCTCAAGTGGACCACACCACAAATAGCAGTGGGACAGTGATTCTCACCGTTAAAAACATCCATAAGGCCCACCATAACATTTACTTTCCATCCAATCTTTTAATAATGTCACAAAAACCTAGATGAAGAGAAAAAACAAATATCATATTGATCCAAAATTACTTTCAGCCCACATAGGTTTCAATGGCAGGCGTTCAATCCCCACTGATTTTTACGGTGTGGTCCACTTGATTTTTGGATTTGTCTTATTTTTTGGATCAAGACTTACTACAAACTCATCTAGTAGATGAACGGTTTAGATATAATTCATACCTTATGATGGGAGCCACAGAGCTAGTGACGTTAACACAGCAGATATGTTGTCGGGTGTGTTGTACACCAGCAACTGTCCAATAATCACTTGTTGGACAGCTGCTGCTTCTGAAATTTTTAGAATTTTTCTACAACTCAAAATCCTATGAAATTTTGTGGAGTTAGGGTAAACTTGATGATGAACCCTCAAAAAAATAATAAAAATAATACGATACCTAGAAGTTCCCAAAATGGGGGATAGAATGGCCCTAAGACCGTATTCTGCCGTAATTAGGGTAGAATTTGGTTGAGTACCAAACTGAATACTCAGTAGAATTAACTTGGACCACTTTTAATGCGTTCTACAAGACCCAAAACTTGTACAACCAATGGTGCTATAACACTCTATAACCTCGGATCAAACTCTAAGCCGGTTTGTTCTCTGGACCACTTTGAAACATTGTATTGGATCTAGACCGCGCATCGAAAGTCCGATACCTGCTATCTTAGACCGTTAGGACCGCCTAGCTGGACTTGACAATCATTTCAAAAATCAAGTCCAATCGATAATCACAGGCTATTTCATTGAGCCCGGACTGAAGAGAGTGAGAATAGGGTTAAAATTGGAATTTGAAATTCAAATCTGGCACACGACTTGACGCGTCAGTATTGAGCATTTTGACCGTCAGAATTCAGCCAAATTATACCCTTGGATCAGGAAAAATTTCTATTTCATATCACGAGACTTGCAGACCTGATCTACGTGTGGTGACCGCTGAACTGAAACTGGACCGCCACGTGCGATCTGCGAACCCTGCCGGACTGAAAACTTGATGTATGCTAGATCCAATATGCATGAGCTTAAGTCCGACTGCATTTGGCCAGGGGACCTCCAGAAATGACCTTTTGGACCGAAACAGCCCCGATTTGGGTATACTTTAAGTATACCTTGACCTGGAGCCTATTTTGGGCATGTTTAGGCTTATAAAAGGGCTTGAAACCCTCACTCCTCTCTCCCATCCGAAATTGCAAAAAGCCCTAGATTGGGAGAGAGAAAAGGTGAGAGTTTGTGAGAGAGAGTGGGAGTGATTTTCCTGCCACCTGCTGCTGCTGCTGCACGTGCTTAGGCGACGCACTCTGATCACTTTCCCAGTGATTCCAACGCACTTCTAGGTGAGGAAAACCTTCAACACTTGCTGATTTAAGCTTTCGTCAATTCCATTAGCGATGTAGCTTATGTAGCTTGTGTATTAGGTCGTCTGATCGTCGTAGACGAAGCGTATACGCTCCATTCGAAACGATATATATACAAAGTGAAAGGTGCGGATATTAGACGCTTTGATTGACTGTTTTCAATGCTTTCAATGTCGTTTAATAGTAGATTCTTGACGGCAACGCCGTTTGACATGTACAACATGCTGTCCGTTTCCTGTTTCGTAAACCAATGAAGAATATGAGATTTAGGGCATTTTAGTCATTTGTAGGAAGTACTGTTTTCATCCATTTTTTGCTGATGTGATTGACATGGCTTCTTGTCGCATTAGAATACTAGGAATGCGTGCATAATTAGTTTGACGAAGAGATTCGCCTAAATGCGCACTTTGGGTCGACATACTATATGTAGACTTAAGTGTGTGGTTTAAGTGTTTGTATAAATGCTTGTATTAGTATGTATTGAATTAAATGGTGTTATGAATTAGTTTGAGATTGACTTCTCAATTAATATGCTGGTGTAAATGGCTTACTGCATGTTAGCCATATGTACGATTTCATTATATGTATGAAATGCATATGCTTGATGTTTCACTTAAGTGGTATGTTATAACATGTGCTTGATGATTTCATTATGATTTAGTTTGAGATTGAATTCTCAATTAATTTGCTGATGGAAATGATTTCCTATAGGTTGGCGATATGCATAATTTTATTATATGTATGAAAGGCTTACGTTGGATGATTTACTTAAGTTGTACGTTATAACATGTGTTAACATGCTCACATGGTTGTATTTCATTTCCGTTACCCTTACACAACTGCTGATGTGGATTTATGATTGTTTGGGACTATGCCTAGTCCAGGCAGTCGGTAACCGAGTAAATTCGTGGTTAGCTTATCTTTACCATGAACGGCGCGCCGATGAATGCGAGTCGTGTTCTGGAGTTGGCGGCAGTGGTTAGGCCACGCGAAGTGTTTTACGCACTTCATGTCGTTCGACTTGAGATGCGATCGTGCTAGTCGAGCCAGTCAAGTAACCCGACTGGCCGATGTATGTTCACTCTGCATGAGTCATAACTGCTTGAACTTAGGGTACTGAACTTACCATTGTAAACCCTGTTAACCATGGTACCTTGTTCCATAAAGAGTCATGAGCCGGGCATGGTGGTATGGGATACCGTGGTCGAGCTGTCGGCCTACGCTGGGGCCACAAACCTCCCCGTTGTGACCAGTGATCACCTAGACTCGTGAGCAGATTATGGTGGTATGGGACACTATATTCTTGCTGTCGGCCCACATTGATAAGGTGATGGGGGAGCGGTGCAACGAGTGCGACCAACAGCCCTGGCAGCCCTTTGTAGTGACCGCGAGCGTATTCTGAGTCTACAGGAGGCGATGACCCTTCAGTAGCAGTAGAGTACAGTAGGCCTGTAATGATAAGGTGATGGGGGAACGGAGCAACGAGTGCATGCAACAGCCCTGGCAGCCCTTGCAGCGACCTATAAAATATACCTCGTATGAGATTACTAGGAGTGACGACCCTAGACAGGATCTGTGTTGAGATTGATATAAGGGAAGTACCTTAGTTTCCCAATCCTGCTGTTTGAATGGACTAATAACAACTCGAAAATCATATCACCATACCATTGCATGTGCCTGGAAGATGTGGAGCACTTGAGGGTCGATTGCATGCCGCGGTCGTAAGATGTTTCCGTATGAGGGAGATCGTCGGTGAGGGCATACATCACGTCATGTCATATTGCATTAACAACAGTATTAGGATTGTGTGAATTACTGCTTTACTATTAGCGCATGATTGATTTGATAACATGCTAATCTCTGCTCTCTTATTCCACTGAGTTGATCACTCACTCCCACGTTACGAGATGGTGTTTCCGGACACCCACCAGTCGCTTTTTGTGATTGCAGATGATGGCGCAGCCTGTGAGGCGGAGCTGGATTTGATGATGGGGAGGAGGATCTCTCCTTTATGCGTGTTCTGATTGACGGGATTACAGGGAGGTTGAGTAAATGCCTTGGCACTTGTCATTTCATATTTTTAGCGCACTCATGTATATTTGTTTTGTCTACTTTTGGAGTATACATGTATGTATATAACCGGTAACATATTCACACTCTGGAGACATACAACAGTTTATATATGTTATACATACTATCACAGCCTTCCGCTTGCTAATTTAACTGTCTCTGGAGTAGGATATACTATTCTGGCTTAATCTCACTCATGTTTAATACATTAACACAGACAACATTCAATCATACATATCTATGTTGCATAAATAACATTTTGGAACTCGGGAGTTGAGTTTTTACTCGACCCCCCGATTTTCGGGATGTTACAGATGGTATCAGAGCATGATTTGGATTAAACCGGGCCTAAGTTATGGTCTCGCGACATACGTTGTCGCATCCTTTGACTTAGGTGGGTGCGAGAAGGGTCTAGAAGCACTTGTAAAATCGCAGATTCGCCAATAGGCGAAGACTATTCATATCAATCGCACGATCGAGTTCGTAACACATCTAGGGTCGCGTGAAGCGACTTGAGTAACTCCTAGGTTGTAGGTAAGTAGGTTGAGACGTTCTTTGAATGATTCTAAACCCATAAATGTAAATCCTTGGGCTGTGGGACAACCACAACCCCTGTATTCAATCGCCAGGGCTTAAAAACCCCGTTTCATCCAAAATCTTCAAAATTCTTCCTCTCACCATTCCAATCTTCAATTTTTTCTTATCCTTTTCATGTTAGGCATCAATACTAATGTGAAAATAACATAAAATCATACTTTCACAAAATTTTACAGTGAATAGTAAAATTTCATGAAAAATGGCCATAAGGTCATTCTAACTTTGCTTTCTTTAGCAACTAATGGGCTAGGTGGATTTAATAGCTCCTTCTACCCCAAAATAATATGCTGCATGATAGGGGTTTGTATTCAGGATTACAGATTGACCCCGAAAAGCCCCGAATGCATCTTTGGACCCATATAGGGCAATCTAGAATGAACCAAGGTGGGGACCATACATTTTTGGGGTCCCTGGACCATTGGGGACCAGACCCATGTGGTCCCACCAGCCACCGTGCAAGATGGCCGGTGATGCCATCCCCGGTTAGGCGATGCATCGCCGTCCGGTGGGGCCCACTTGAGGTAAATTTTGGGCGCACGCCCTATTTTGGGTGGTGTACCCCTCCCATGTATGGTCCGTCCGAAGAAAACCCCGAATATGGGTACTTCCTTCACAAACAACCCCTTCCCTAGCCCCATTTTCGTTTTCAGCTGCCCTATCCCAAAAATCATGATTTCAAATCACTCCCAAATCCTTCCTTGGCCAAAAACAACCACTCTCCATCACTCCATTGCTATTTGCAGCCCTCCCTCTTGCAAATTTCATCGTTTGGAGCTCTTACGACCTCCAGAACGAGCTGAAATCGTGAGGAGCTCCATTCCCCTTTTTCATTCTCTTTTCTTTCTGAAAATCCATCCTAGGGGAACTTGAAGCATCTCTCTACAACGCCTAGATTTCGTTCTGTCCATTTGGCCAACCATTTCTCTGCATTTCCTCCTCCTTCCATGGCTATTGTTAAGGCTGTTTCAGCCTTTTCCTCCCTTTCCATCGTCCTCTCTCTCATGTTCCTTTTATTTAATCCTCAGACTCACGAAAACCTGCTTACCCATCCCATTTCTCCACGTTCTTCGCTTGTTTGATTGCCGTTTAAAATTTCTGTGTTTTGTTGTTGTTAGGTAGAAAATGTGTTTGTGTTAGTGGTTTGGGCTTAATATAGCCAAATTTTGTTGAATGGAGTGCATGCCGTTCGTTTGTTGTATGGTATTGTTCCTAGATTGGGAGTATTGTAACTCCCTAGATTTAGCCTACAAATTAGTTTTTATCCCACCCCACCCTCCAACCAAGCATGCCACGCCCAATTCCAACATGGGATTAAGAATCTAGTTTCGTTTCATACAATCGGCCCTTGGCGTTTGGACCTAGTGTTAGCACTCCTAGATTTAAAGGATCTGACGATATAGGAACGCCAATTTTATTTCGATAATCTTGACCCTAAGCGATAGAGCAATTCCCTGTATTAGTAATGGTATGGAACCATTTACCGTATAATCTTAGGCTTTCGATTATAGCTACTGAGTTATAGACTAGCCTACTAGTTACCTTGAGTAGTGTAAAGCCTGTATATGCTAAGGAATTGTAGGTTAGATTTGGTTGAAGTAGAACCTTATTCCTTCGATAGATCCCCTTCTTACTTATAGATTTCTGTTGTAACCCATAGAAAAGTGTTTTTAACTTAGAACCATTCACTCTCAGGGAAAATTTATAAATCCCTCAGATTGAACTTAGAATGAACTCGCACGCCCCTTAGAATTACCTTTCCCAAGGACTTATTGCATTCGGAAACGCGGAATAAAGGAAATGCATTTATCAGCGAAGTATTCGCGGTTTGAATTGACTTCTAAATCCTGGTAGTTGCCAATAAATCCAATGCTCTGATCAAGCAGAAGATTGGCATCGTCTAGGATTAAGAACTGATATGGTAAATTTTCTGTTCTAGGCAGAAAGTCTATGTATCCGGCTCAGACCTACTACACAACCTTTCTTCTGTGATGACCCAACCACCTATAACCAAATGTGATCACATTGCCCTTGGGAAATGGCGAGGACTTAAAGCCAGTAAAGAATTCGACATCTTGCCACCAACTCATACCTGCCCCTGAACTCAACCACAATAGAGATTAGGCTCATCTCTATCGCCATAGATACCAATGCCATAAAACGCATCATTAGCAAAGGAAAACCACTGTGATGAGAGGTTGTTTCCCAATTCATGTCAAGGATAGGTCTTAAGTTGCACCTCGTTCTGATGTACGGGGTGAGACAGAATCTTAAACCTTAAGTAGAACCAAGTTTTAAGGGGGGTAGAACGTATCGAGCCCAATCTTATTAGTATTAGCTAATGCAACTGTTGGACTAGAGTGGTGCAGCGGAAGCGTGGTTAGCCTCTTCCCCACTAGCCCAGGATCGAAACAGCTGAGTTAGGTTCTACGTAAGGTTATGTTATTAAATAAGATTTGAACCTTCCTTAGAAAAAGTACTCACTACCCTTAGCCAATTTCGGGGACGAAATTTTGTTTTAAGGGGGGTAGATTGTAACACCCCGAATTTTTTGCCAACCTGGGGTTAG
The DNA here is from genome assembly GCA_037074715.1 of Magnolia kwangsiensis. Classification (NCBI taxonomy): domain Eukaryota; kingdom Viridiplantae; phylum Streptophyta; class Magnoliopsida; order Magnoliales; family Magnoliaceae; genus Magnolia; species Magnolia kwangsiensis. The sequence goes on along the minus strand of CM073576.1, from coordinate 101,935,013 downwards.
ACGTCCTTAGGCAATGGGTCAATCCTAACCCTTGATTAACTTCTCAAAACTCAATCCAAAAGTCTCAAATCCCTACTTCCTTCAAAAATCTCACCTTTTACTACTTTATCCTTCAAAATTTTCTAAAAGCTCTCACATTAGACACAAATTCTAAAGTTTAGGTGATGTTGATCAATACTTAAGCTAAAAAAGTACTATGAATAGTAAATAAATAAATGAAAAGGGTTTTTAACCATTAACCTTTTGAAGTTTCACTAAATAAGTAAACTAATTGGATAGATCAGCTTCTCCTACCCCAAAATCATATATTGCATGTCAAATAACTCATCTCATGTTCTAAAATACACCCATTTCAAATATCAGATGGAGAAATCATCCCAAACAGGTCAGTGGTCGGCGATGCCATCGCCGGTTTGGCGATGCATCGCCGAACTCGTCCGTACAGCGAGTTTCTGTACTTTTTTTCCTGCACGTTTCTTCCGACTTTGAAAAATCATATCTCCTTCGTTATAACTCCGATTTAGGTGATTCAAAAACCAAATTGAAACTAAATGAGTCTAGTTTTTATATGCTATAACACTCTATAACCTCGGATCAAACTCTAAGCCGGTTTGTTCTCTGGACCACTTTAAAACTTTGTATTGGATCTAGACCGCGCGTCGAAAGTCCGATACCTGCTATCTTAGACCGTTAGGACCGCCTAGCTGGACTTGACAATCATTTCAAAAATCAAGTCCAATCGATAATCACAGGCTATTTCATTGAGCCCGGACTGAAGAGAGTGAGAATAGGGTTAAAATTGGAATTTGAAATTCAAATCTGGCACACGACTTGACACGTCAGTATTGAGCATTCTGACCTGATCTACGCGCCAAATTATACCCTTGGATCAGGAAAATTTTTTATTTCATATCACGAGACTTGCAGACCTAACTACGTGCGGTGACGGCTGAACTGAAACTGGACCGCCACGTGCGATCTGCGAACCCTGCCGGACTGAAAACTTGATGTATGCTAGATCCAGTATGCATGAGCTTAAGTCTGACCGCATTTGGTCAGGGGACCTCCAAAAATGACCTTTTGGACCGAAACAATCCCGATTTGGGTATACTTTAAGTATACCTTGACCTGGAGCCTATTTTGGGCATGTTTAGGCTTATAAAAGGGCTTGAAACCCTCACTCCTCTCTCCCATCCAAAATTGCAAAAAGTCCTAGATTGGGAGAGAGAAAAGGTGAGAGTTTGTAAGAGAGAGTGGGAGTGATTTTCCTGCCACATGCCGCTGCTGCTGCACATGCTTAGGCGACGCACTCCGATCACTTTCCCGGCGATTCCAACGCACTTCTAGGTGAGGAAAACCTTCAACACTTGCTGATTTAAGCTTCCGTCCATTTCATTAGCGATGTAGCTTATGTAGCTTGTGTATTAGGTCGTCTGATCGCCGTAGACGAAGCGTATACGCTCCGTTCGAAACGATATATATACAAAGTGAAAGGTGCGGATATTAGACGCTTTGATTGACTGTTTTCAATGCTTTCAATGTCGTTTAATAGTAGATTCTTGACGGCAACGCCGTTTGACATGTACAACATGCTGTCCGTTTCCTGTTTCGTAAACCAACGAAGAATATGAGATTTAGGGCATTTTAGTCATTTGTAGGAAGTACTGTTTTCATCCATATTTTGCTGATGTGATTGACATGGCTTCTTGTCGCATTAGAATACTAGGAATGCGTGCATAATTAGTTTGACGAAGAGATTCGCCTAAATGCGCACTTTGGGTCGACATACTATATGTAGACTTAAGTGTGTGGTTTAAGTGTTTGTATAAATGCTTGTATTAGTATGTATTGAATTAAATGGTGTTATGAATTAGTTTGAGATTGATTTCTCAATTAATATGCTGGTGTAAATGGCTTCCTCCATGTTAGCCATATGTACGATTTCATTATATGTATGAAATGCATATGCTTGATGTTTCACTTAAGTGGTATGTTATAACATGTGCTTGATGATTTCATTATGATTTATTTTGAGATTGAATTCTCAATTAATTTGCTGATGGAAATGATTTCCTATAGGTTGGCGATATGCATAATTTCATTATATGTATGAAAGGCTTACGTTGGATGATTTACTTAAGTTGTACGTTATAACATGTGTTAACATGCTCACATGGTTGTATTTCATTTCCATTACCCTTACACAACTGCTGATGTGGATTTATGATTGTTTGGGACTATGCCTAGTCCAGGCAGTCGGTAACCGAGCGAATTCGTGGTTAGCTTATCTTCACCATGAACGGCGCGCCGATGAATGCGAGTCGTGTTCTGGAGTTGGCGGCAGTGGTTAGGCCACGTGAAGTGTTTTACGCACTTCATGTCGTTCGACTTGAGATGCGATCGTGCTAGTCGAGCCAGTCAAGTAACCCGACTGGCCGATGTATGTTCACTCTGCATGAGTCATAACTGCTTGAACTTAGGGTACTGAACTTACCATTGTAAACCCTGTTAACCATGGTACCTTGTTCCATAAAGACTCATGAGCCGGGCATGGTGGTATGGGACACCGTGGTCGAGCTGTCGGCCTACGCTGGGGCCACAAACCTCCCCGTTGTGACCAGTGAGCACCTAGACTAGTGAGCAGATTATGGTGGTATGGGACACTATATTCTTGATGTCGGCCCACATTGATAAGGTGATGGGGGAGCGGTGAAACGAGTGCGAGCAACAGCCCTGGCAGCCCTTTGTAGTGACCGCGAGCGTATTCTGAGTCTACGGGAGGCGACGACCCTTCAGTAGCAGTAGAGTACAGTAGGCCTGTATTGATAAGGTAATGGGAGAGCGGAGCAATGAGTGCGTGCAACAGCCCTGGCAGCCCTTGCAGCGACCTATAAAATATACCTCGTATGAGATTACTGGGAGTGACGACCCTAGACAGGATCTGTGTTGGGATTGATATAAGGGAAGTACCTTAGTTTCCCAATCCTGCTGTTTGAATGGACTAATAACAACTTGAAAATCATATCACCATACCATTGCATGTGCCTGGAAGATGTGGAGCACTTGAGGGTCGATTGCATGCCGCGGTCGTAAGATGGTGCCGTATGAGGGAGATCGTCGGTGAGGGCATACATCACGTCATGTCATATTGCATTAACAACAGTATTAGGATTGTGTGAATTACTGCTTTACTATTAGCGCATGATTGATTTGATAACATGCTAATCTCTGCTCTCTTATTCCACTGAGTTGATCACTCACTCCCACGTTACGAGATGGTGTTTCCGGACACCCACCAGTCCCTTTTTGTGATTGCAGATGATGGCGCGGCCTGTGAGGCGGAGCTGGATTTGATGATGATGAGGAGGATCTCTCCTTTATGCGTGTTCTGATTGACGGGATTACAGGGAGGTCGAGTAAATGCCTTGACACTTGTCATTTCATATTTTTAGCACACTCATGTATATTCGTTTTTTCTACTTTTGGAGTATACATGTATGTATATAACCGGTAACATATTCACACTCTGGAGACATACAACAGTTTATATATGTTATACATACTATCACAGCCTTCCGCTTGCTAATTTAACAGTCTCTGGAGTAGGATATGCTGTTCTGGCTTAATCTCACTCATGTTTAATACATTAACACAGACAACATTCAATCATACATATCTATGTTGCATAAATAACATTTTGAAACTCGGGAGTTGGGTTTTTACTCGACCCCCCGATTTTCGAGATGTTACAGATGGTATCAGAGCATGATTTGGATTAAACCGGGCCTGGGCTATGGTCTCGTGACATACGCTGTCGCATCCTTTGACTTAGGTGGGTGCGAGAAGGGTCTAGAAACACTTGTAGGATCGCAGATTCGCCAATAGGCGAAGACTATTCATATCGATCGCGCGATCGAGTTCGTAACACATCTAGGGTCGCGTGAAGCGACTTGAGTAACTCCTAGGTTGTAGGTAAGTGGGTTGAGATGTTCTTTGAATCATTCTAAACCCATAAATATAAATCCTTAGGCTGTGGGACAACCACAACCCCTGTATTCAATCGCCAAGGTTTAAAAACCCCGTTTCATCCAAAATCTTCAAAATTCTTCCTCTCACCATTCCAATCTTCAATTCTTTCTTATCCTTTTCAAGTTAGGCATCAATCCTAATGTGAAAATAACATAAAAACATGCTTTCATAAAATTTTACAGTGAATAGTAAAATTTCATGAAAAATGGCTATAAGGTCATTCTAACTTTGCTTTCTTTAGCAACTAATGGGCTAGATGGATTTACTAGCTCCTTCTACCCCAAAATAATATGCTGCATGATAGGGGTTTGTATTCAGGATTACAGTTTGGCCCCGAAAAGCCCTGAATGCATCTTTGGACCCATATAGGGCAATCTAGAATGAACCAAGGTGGGGACCATACATTTTTGGGGTGCCTGGACCATGGGGGACCAGACCCATGTGATCCCACCGGCCACCGTGCAAGATGGCCGGCGATGCCATCGCCGGTTAGGCGATGCATCGCCATCCGGTGGGGCCCACTTGAGGTAATTTTTGGGCGCACGCCCTATTTTGGGTGGTGTACCCCTCCCATGTATGGTCCGTCCGAAGAAAACCCCAAATATGGGTACTTCCTTCACAAACAGGCCCTTCCCTAGGCCCATTTTCGTTTTCAGTTGCCCTATCCCAAAAATCATGATTTCAAATCACTCCCAAATCCTTCCTTGGCCAAAAATGACCACTCTCCATCACTCCATTGCTGTTTGCAGCCCTCCCTCTTGCAAATTTCATCATTTGGAGCTCTTACGACCTCCAGAACGAGCTGAAATCGTGAGGAGCTCCATTCCCCTTTTTCATTCTCTTTTCTTTCTGAAAATCCATCCTAGGGGAGCTTGAAGCATCCCTCTACAACGCCTAGATTTCATTCTGTCCATTTGGGCAACCATTTCTCTGCATTTCCTCCTCCTTCCATGGCTATTGTTAAGGCTGTTTCAGCCTTTTCCTCCCTTTCCATCGTCCTCTCTCTCATGTTCCTTTTATTTAATCCTCAGACTCGCGAAAACCTGCTTACCCATCCCATTTCTCCACGTTCATCGCTTGTTTGATTGCCGTTTAAAATTTCTGTGTTTTGTTGTTGTTAGGTAGAAAATGTGTTTGTGTTAGTGGTTTGGGCTTAATATAGCCGAATTTTGTTGAATGGAGTGCATGCCGTTCGTTTGTTGTATGGTATTGTTCCTAGATTGGGAGTATTGTAACTCCCTGGATTCAGCCTACAAATTAGTTTTTATCCCACCCCACCCTCCAACCAAGCATGCCACGCCCAATTCCAACATGGGATTAGGAATGTAGTTTCGTTTCATACAATCGGCCCTTGGCTTTTGGACCTAGTGTTAGCACTCCTAGATTTAAAGGATCTGACGATATAGGAACGCCAATTTTATTTCGATAATCTTGACCTTAAGCGATAGAGCAATTCCCTGTATTAGTAATGGTATGGAACCATTTACCGTATAATCTTAGGCTTTCGATTATAGCTACTGAGTTATAGACTAGCCTACTAGTTACCTTAAGTAGTGTAAAGCCTGTATATGCTAAGGAATTGTAGGTTAGATTTGGTTGAAGTAGAACCTTATTCCTTCGATAGATCCCCTTCTTACTTATAGATTTCTGTTGTAACCCATAGAAAAGTGTTTTTAACTTAGAACCATTCACTCTCAGGGAAAATTTATAAATCCCTCAGATTGAACTTAGAATGAACTCGCACGTCCCTTAGAATTACCTTTCCCAAGGACTTATTGCATTCGGAAACGCGGAATAAAGGAAATGCATTTATCAGCGAAGTATTCGCGGTTTGAATTGACTTCTAAATCCTGGTAGTTGCCAATAAATCCAATGCTCTGATCAAGCAGAAGATCGGCATCGTCTAGGATTAAGAACTGATATGGTAAATTTTCTGTTCTAGGCAGAAAGTCTATGTATCCGGCTCAGACCTACTACACAACCTTTCTTCTGTGATGACCCAACCACCTATAACCAAATGTGATCACATTGCCCTTGGGAAATGGCGAGGACCTAAAGCCAGTAAAGAATTCGACATCTTGCCACCAACTCATACCTGCCCCTGAACTCAACCACAATAGAGATTAGGCTCATCTCTATCGCCATAGATACCAATGCCATAAAACGCATCATTAGCAAAGGAAAACCACTGTGATGAGAGGTTGTTTCCCAATTCATGTCAAGGATAGGTCTTAAGTTGCACCTCGTTCTGATGTACGGGGTGAGACATAGAATCTTAAACCTTAAGTAGAACCAAGTTTTAAAGGGCGTAGAACGTATCGAGCCCAATCTTATTAGTATTAGCTAATGCAACTGTTGGACTAGAGTGGTGCAGCGGAAGCGTGGTTAGCCTCTTCCCCACTGGCACAGGATCGAAACAGCTGAGTTAGGTTCTACGTAAGGTTATGTTATTAAATAAGATTTGAACCTTCCTTAGAAAAAATACTCACTACCCTTAGCCAATTTCGGGGACGAAATTTTGTTATATATGTTATACATACTATCACAGCCTTCCGCTTGCTAATTTAACTGTCTCTGGAGTAGGATATGCTGTTCTGGCTTAATCTCACTCATGTTTAATACATTAACACAGACAACATTCAATGATACATATCTATGTTGCATAAATAACATTTTGGAACTCGGGAGTTGGGTTTTTACTCAGCCCCCCGATTTTCGGGATGTTACAATTGCCCACCTGAGTTCCGTATACGGCTGATTTTTGACAGGGGGTCACTGCCCTATGGGGCCACCTAATGAATGGGATGAATGTTCAAAACGCATCACGTGGGGTCCACAGCTGGGGCCGTGAGCCCCAGTCAGACCATCCGGCCGCCAGTGCTGGACGCTGTGGCGTCCTTTACAGCAGCAGCAATTACTGCTTCTTTATTTTTTTTTCTCTTAGGTGGGACCCACGTTAACTAAATCCATCTCGTCCATTGCATGAGTCCCACAAAAATATGGGTCCAACACAAGTTTCAGGTGGGTCCAAGCTTTTGGTGGACCCCAACAATCATTTTTCCAAGTTTTAAAGGAAAATACTAGCATTCTTAATGTCACGGCCCGCCAGATAATTGGATCGGTCTCATTTTTCAGCTCAACGCCTAAAATGATCCCGAGATAGAATGGATGGCTTGGATTAAATATTACATCAAGGTGGGGCCATGTTGGAGCAGCTCACCATTTCCTTTCCCTTTTCTTTTTTTTTTTGTCAGCTCGTTAGTACACGTCCATGTCAGTACACGCACTCGATGTGCACCACGCTGGTCCAGCATCCCTGGACGCTGGACGGCCTGGATAAACACTGCATCATGGTGGGTCCCACATGCACGTGGTCCACGTTCACCAAGGTGGGACCCACATGATCGTGGCCCACCATGCATGTACATATATATATATTAATATAAAATAAATATCATTTTACCTAAAATGTGGTGGGCCACACCATTTGATGGATGGAGTAGATTTCTCATGAATTGGTGGGGCCCACTTCATTTAAGGGGAAGGATAAGGAGAGAGAGAGAAAGAGAGAACAAGAGAGAGACGGTGGTAAAGAGGAGGGACCCCGCCACTATGGGCCCTCCATTGATACAACACATACATCAAGTGGGTTCCACAACAAGTGGGCCCTTAAAATTAAAAATGAACGATGAATCACCCACCTCTAGGCCTCCTTCTTGCTCCCTTAGCCTCCTTAGATCCTTACCTTCGGATTTAACGGTGGTAGATGATGGATCAATGGTTGAGATGAGAGATGAGAGAGTAGGAAAGGTGGGCCACACTTGGCATTTGGGAGGGAGAAGCTTGGACGTGTGAAATTTTTGTTGCTTGGGAGGTTTGAGAAATGAGAGAGAGAGTGAGGTGATGGGTGAAAAAGGATGGGTGAGGTGTGATGGGTTTTGGGTTTGGTGATAGATGAAGTGATGTGAGAGTGGACTTTGGGTTGCTTGTGTAAGAGAAAGGTATGGGCATGGCATGGGTTAGTTGTACTTGGGTATGGAGTGACTTGACTTGTACTTGATATGAGTGATTGATTGATTGATGGGACTTCTCGTTGAGATTCCCTCGTGATTCACAATGTGCGGTGTTTTCTTCGAATTGAATGCGGCCCTACATCTTCTACCCTAGATATCTGGTCGGTGCGCGAGTCGGGGCGTTAGAACCACGACGACAGCGCGGTCGCTAAGGTACAAATTTAGGGTTGAGCCGGCTTTGGTATGTAGGACTCGGCTTAGGATCGTGCGCAAACGTCGGAAACGAGTCGAGGATTGCCAAATTTCGATCGAAAGGACCGCGGTGGCCCATGGAACAGTACGGACTAGAACACGGGTCTTACAGCACCGTCATCGCAGTTCCAATGCCTTATCTCGTAAGTCGATGTCATACCCTGGCCAGAAGATCTGGGCCCGCGAGAAAAATGTCGTGCGTACGAATTCTGAGAGAATCACTACAACATATCCCATCAATCAAGTGTACATCATTCATACCCCATGCCACCTCACCCTATTACAAGTACAAGCACCCATTCCCTTTTTTCCCTAAGTCAACTCTCTCTCTCCCCACTCATTCCTCTTTTACACAAAATTCAAACTAACCCATGCCTTCCCATCCCCTTTCTTACAACAGCCACTCCACCCATCCTTTATCAATCCATCACTTCTCTCTCTCTCTCCCTCATTTCTCAAACAATCTCCCAAGCAAGAAAAAAAAATCCAATGTCTAAGCCTTCCAAGAGAAACCCAAGTGTGGCACACTTCTCTACCACCCAATCTCTCATCCCCACCATTAAAACTTCATCACCCACTGTCAAAAGTTGAGCATAGGAACTAAAGAAGCTAAGGGACTAAGAAGAAGACCGATAGGTGGGTGATCCACCGTTGATTTCAAATTTTAGTGCCCACTTGATGTGGGACCCATTGATGCATGCATTGTATAGAGAGGGCCCAACAGTGGCGGGGTCCCTCCCCTTCACATCTCTCTCTCTCTTGTATGATGTAGAGGTGTGTGGCCCACCTGGTGTGTGTGTGTGGCCTACCATGAAGTATGTAGCACATCCATGCCGTCCATGCCCCAGATCCAGCTTATTAGACTGTCCAGTAGGCGAGATTGCTGCCCGTCCATCTAGACAGACCTGGATGAAGGAAAAACACAAATATCAGTTGGATCTAGAGTGGGTGGGCGACACCATGTGGACCCACCTTGATGCTATGACCCCCATTCCGTCCATATCACTATCCAGATCCCTGGACGATGTACCGTTCAGATGCAGGTAATCGCCCAACGTCAAACAATCTAGACGCCGGACTATTTTGTTTATATATATATATATATATATATATATATATATATATATATATATATATATATATACACACATATAATAGTATATATTATATTATAATTGGAGAGGGCGAGGTGGCCCATCTACTTGGGACCCACCTTGGCATATGTATTATGTATCCATCCTGTCCTGTCAATCGATCCAGACAGTCCAGTGGTCTGGACGTGGGGACCACAATGATGCATCGGTCTTATCCACACCGTCTAGACGGTTGGATGGTGGGACCCACGACATGATGTATATATTTTGTCCACGCCGTTCATCTGATGGACGGATCAGCTCTAGCAGCAACGTGCTGCTGTAATTGTAGTTAGCAAGTTCAATGGGACCTACACCATAATGGATGTGCTCCATGTAAACCGTCCATCCATTTGGCAACTTGCCTCAAGGCTTGAGATTAAAAATAAGACAGATCTAGTATCAAGTGGACCACACTGCAGAAACAGTGGGATTGAACGTCTACCTTTGAAACCCCTTTGGGTTAAAGAAGTTTTGGACCAATATGATATTTGTTTTTCCTCTAAGTTCTGGTCTTTATGACCTTATGAACAGACTGGATGGGAAATAAATGCTATGGTGGGCCCCCTAAATTTTAACAGTGAAAATCATTATCACCACTGTTATGTGTGGTTTGGTCCAAATGATCCTTTGATATGATTTAATTTTTTTAGATAATACTTTAAAATGATGTCTAATAATAGATGAATGGAGTATTGGTATGGCCCGTTTATGCGGCCCATGTGATGTATTTTGGGGCCCATTCGGTGAGGCCCGATGTGATGTATTTGGGGCCCATTTGATAAGGCTTGATATAATGTATTTTGGGCCCATTTGGTGAGGCCCATTGTGATGTATTTGGGGCCCATGGATTGAGGCCCATTGAGATGTGTTTGGAGCCCATGGAGCATGGCCCATTGTGATATATTCGAGGCCCATGGGATGCAACCCATTGTGATGTATATTAGGCCCGTGTTAGAGGCCCATTGTGATATATATATATATGTGTGTGTGTGTGTGTGTGTGTGTGTGTGTGTGTGTGGCCCATATGATGCGGCTCACTTGATGTATGAGAGGCCCATGACGATGTATAATAGGCCCTTGTGTGAGGCAGTAGACCCACTATACATTTGACCTTATGTGGGCCATTCCTTGGGAGCAATGTTGGTTAAAGGTCCACATTGATGGACAATGATGGTTGAACATCCACATTGTGACCTTTCCTTAGGCCTTGTTAGGCCCATCCTCATCATTCCCTAGTGGGTTAACCCGAATGATTAGGCCCCATTGAAATTGCTTGATCCATCTTTGACCGTCCATCTATAGACCTCACCTTATGCCGAGAGTGATTATCGATGCCAATTATCCATGCCGGCTATCGATACCGATTGTGAGTTTGCGACTGCAAAGCATCTTAATACATGCCCATACGCATCATCTGCATGTTTTTTATGAGATGTGATTAGCCATTGTATACGCCATAATGCAGGCGGTTTATGGGACTCCCTGATAGGCGGAGTTATCCCTCATAAGCGCATAGTATGCATAAAATTGATGCATTATTGGACTGCGTGACTCATGTACTTTGCATTTGTGTGATTATAATTACTATATGCCCTAGCGACATCAGGGCCATAACCTCCACATGCACATCATGGATGGCCGAATTGGATACCAGAAATATTATTTCTAGCATCGGGGTGCCATAAATGTCTCTAAGTGAAAATCCTAAACCCGATGGTACTAGAGGATGATTCCAATGTCGAGACTGAGTGGATACATAAGTACTCGAGTGCTGAATACTAGGAGGCCGTGTCTCCCACTATGTCATGGTCAGTTGGAAAGGGGTGTGGTCTTAGCCGCCCGAGGGTAGGGGGTATTGCTAGGTTGAATATGACCAGCTCGTAAATGGGTACGCTATTGACGTGCCGGATAGGTATTGACATACTATTGGCTAGGCAGATAGTGAGGTTTCTTATGCTCACTTGGGCTCTGCACCTGGGAAAGAGGCAGTGTCATTTGGAGTGTACTAAACCTCTGTGATTATTCAGAATGAGAACTGTACTGACATTTGATGATCTAGTGATGAGCTGCATTGATATGTAGATTTGGATGAGGATTGGCATGCTTGAGTTGCATCTTGCATCGTATGGTCTTGATATGACAGATAACATTCATGTTTTCCACCGCATAGCCTTAGTACAACTGATTGCATTCATGCAGTCATCAGCATGATTCTACATTACTCTGATATTGCATTCTAAGCACGTCCATATTACGCACACACTTACACTACCCTCTAAGCTTTTTATAAGCTTATGCACGATTGATGTGTGCAGGTAACACCAGGACGCAGCCATAACTTCACCGTAGTAGGAGTGTGCAGTCGACCTTCAGGAGTTGTCATCCCTTCATATGCATTGTACCTTAAAGGTTTTTATCATAGTGGATTTTGTGAAAGGGCCTAGCTATATGCCCTAGAGGGGAGGTGAATAGGGCTATGCCAAATAAAACTTATAACAGCAGAATAATAAAATAAAACAATCCATACTGCTGAATTAAAAAGCAACCTCTATAAACTAGTATTGAGAGGTTGATACTAATTCAATTCTAAGGACAACCTTACACTAAAAACCAAAGGCTTATGGTAGGACAACCTTATTTCTAGAACGTCCTTTGTATCAAAAACTCAAATCGAGAGGAATAAATAAAGTAAGGAAATAACTTGCAGGAAATTAAACCTAAGTTATTACAACATTCCACACACTGGCTTTGAAATAAAATGATTACAACATTCAACCACAGATACAATCCAAAAAACTGAATGAATAAAGGAATGAAGGAATAAAGCACATCCACAACACAAAGATATATAGTGGTTCGCCTATGTGTACACCAACTGTTATCCAACAGCCACACAGAATGCTACTCCACTCCTAATATCCTCACACACGGGATATTAGCATGCACTATCAAAATAGGTTTCACAGGTTCACCTAAAACCTTCACAATTGTGTCTTTTTATCTCAGGCTTACACAATCCAAAAACCCTCACAATCTGAGTTTTCTGGCTCTCCTCAGATAACCAAAATAATGAGATTTTTCTAGCAAATCTCAAACAAAACCAAAGAATGTAAATTACACAAATGTAAAATACCTGAATCTCCTTTTGAAGTAGCCCGGTAGAACCAATCGGAGTAGAAGTTTGATTCAATGTTCAAAGTCCAATACTTACTTTATGAATGGTTCTAAGTCTAATTGATTTTAAATCAAAAAGGTTAGTTCTATTTAATTTTGAATCCAAGAAGAAGGAATATAAAAAATTCCTCTTTTCTAATAAGATTGGAAAGTAGATCAAAATCAAATACAAAACAAGCTAGAAAAAGGAATATTAAATGAGCACAAAGTAGCTTAAAAACAAACACGAACTTATCTCAGAGTATGACCTTAAAATTGCTTGAATTGAAAAACTCTAAAATTCGTGCTCTATTTATAGCCTGAAAAATCCCATTTATGACTGGTCTTAGGATCCCTAGGACTGGCCGTTGCTTCAACAAATTTTCGAAGATTTCCGCGGGATAAGGATTAGCTGTTCCACGATTGGTCCTGGGTAGCCTACGACCGGTTGTGGGCCACCTACGACTGGTTGTGGGTCACCTAAGACTGGTCGTAGGACCCCCAGATTAGTTGCTGGAGTTCGAGTCGTAGGGCTAAGACCGGTCAAAGGATGAGTCGTATAGCTCACAGGACTGGTCGTAGGACAACCAGAAAAATTCAAAAATCTTCAACAACCTTGGACTGGTCCTAAAAAACTTAAGACTGGTCGTAGCAGAGCCAGGACTGGTCTTGAAGTCTCTAGGACTGGTCTTGAAGTCTCTAGGACTAGTCTTAGAGCAGCCCGTATAAGCATATTTAAAATATACGAATTATGTATCTAGAATGACCTACAATAAAACCCAACCTAAGGTCAATCTAAGGTCAAACAAACCTTGAAAGTGAGATGAACATTGATAATCTTTACTCTCAGATGACCCTGAAGAGAAGCTTTAGAATTCACGAATCTTGTTGTAGGCCTTCTTGAGCTTGAACCTTTCTTGACTTGATTAAGTCTTCTTCTATTCTTGTACTTGTTAGAATCTTAAACATGCATACTTGAAGACTTCTATTCTTGTATACTTCATCCATGACTAGACTTGAAACTTTCTTCATTTAAGTTCTTGTCTTGAAATATGATGTCTTGAAGCAATGAATAGTCTCAAACATGAAACACAAGATGTACAAGACATATATATATATATATATATATATATATATATATATATATATATATATATATATATATATATATATATATAAAAGTTTTGTCACCACAAAATTTAACAACCAAAGGGATATGAAATCATAGCACTTACAATCTCCCCCTTTGTCAAATTTGTGACAAAACACACATCATACAGATAAGAGAAAAATATGCTCCCCTGAGAGAAAACATGGAAACATTAGAGAAAACATGGAAACATTAAGCAAAGCGTAATATATCCACATTCCATATTATCAATCCACATATACTCTTCAATTAATCAATCCATACAAATTACTCCCCCTTTCCATACTACTCCCCTTTACCATACTACTCCCCATTTTTGTCACAAAATAACAAGGAAAAGTCACAATTGGAAAGAGAACAACAACATAGAAAGTAATAAAAAAGCAGATAATGAGCAAGGAATATGGAAGGAAATATCAGATCTCAAAATATAAATCCAGAATCATCAAGCCATAACCAAGTTAATACAATATCCAAAATAAAAGATAAGATAATGTTGTACAATCCAAAAGATAATCCACCTAATCAGATCCAGAGGAGGGAGCAGGAATAGTAGGATCAATCTGGTATAAGCCCCTATTAATGCGATGAAGATATTTTTTCATATATTTAAACTGCATATCGTGGGCTACACTCATGTTATCAACCTTCTCCTCCAATGCACGAAGGCGTGCATCATAACTAGATGGATCGTAATCAGGATCATTTGGCGAATCAGATTCTATCTCATCAAATAACTCATCCATATTAACATCCTGTTAAGGAAGATCGTCAGCTTCCCCTTCATTTTCGGCTCCACCACCATTACCACCAACACCACCTTCATCAACTTGACTAGGAAGTAAATCCAACTTCATCTTATTTAAATTTGTATTGTTGAATAAAAGATGATGAATGGGTGCTTCATTAACAGGTGTATCAAGAAGCATGTGAGTGGCTAACACAGTCATAAGATAACCAAACGGAATATCACTATGACCTGAATGGAGTCGAAACTGTATGATAAAATGACAGATCAATGAAGGTAGACAGACCATATGTAACATCATGAAAATCGGGGGTCGGGTAGAAACCCAACTCCCGAGTTCCAGAACGTCACTTATACAACATAGATAATGATAAATGCATGTTGTCTGTAAAATGACATTAAACAAGATTGAGACTAAGCCAAAACAACATATCATACTCCAGAGACAGTTAAATCAGTAAGCAGAAGACTGTGATAAATACATAAAATATATAATTGATTGTAAGTCTCCAGAGTGTGAACATGTTACCAGGTTAATTAAATACATGTATACTCAAAAAATGAAAAGAAAAGAATATACATGAGTACTCCAAAAATATAAAATGACAAGTGTCAAGGCGTCTAATCAACCTCCCTGTAATCCTGTCAATCAAAACACGGAGGAGAAGTCCTCCTCATCATCATACAAGTCCGGCTCCTCTTCACAAGCAGCGTCATCATCTGCAACTACAACCGGGTCTGATGGGTGTCCAGAAACATCGTCCCGTAACGTGGGAGTGAGTGATCAACTCAGTAGAATAATAGAGCAAAGATTAGCATGTTATCAAATCAATCACGAGTTAATAGTAAGGCAAATAATCAAACATTCCTAGATACTGTTGTTAATGCATGCATGAAATGACATGATGGATGCCCTCACCGACATACTCCCTCATACGGCACCATCTTATGCCCGCGGCATGCTTTCTTCCCACAGTGCTCCGCATCTTCCAGGCACATGCAATGCGATATGAATAATGATTACCAAGTTGCTATTAGTCCTTTTCATACAGCAGGATTGAGAAACTAAGGTACCTTCCTTATATCAATACCCAAACAATGATCCTGTCTAGGGTCGTCACTCCTAGTAATCTCATACGATGATATATTTCTAGGTCGCTGCAAGGGCTACCAGGGCTGTTGCACGCACTCGTTGCACCGCTCCCCCATCACCTTATCAATACAGGCCTAGTTATATCCTTAAGACTGCATTAGGACTTGTCGCCCCCATGCGGTGTCAGGATAAACTCAAGGTCACTACAAAGGGCTGCCAAGGCTGTTGCTCGCACTCGTTGCTCCACTCCCCCATCACCTTATCAATGTAAGCCGAAATCAAGAATATAGTGTCCCATACCACCATAATCTGCTTAGAGTAGGGTGCTCACTGGTCATTACGGGGAGGTTTGTGGCCCCAGCGTAGGCCGACAGCTCGACCACGGTGTCCCATACCACTATGCCCGGCTCATGAGTCTTAGGGGATCGAGGTACCAAGGTTAGAGGGGCTTTCTAATGGTAAGTTTAGTACCCTAGGTTCAAGCAGTTATGACGAATACAAGGTGAACATACAATGGTCAGTCGGGTTACTTGATGAGTCCGACTAGCGCGAACGCACGTCGAATCGACCGACATGAAGTGCACAAGCACTTCGTGTGGCCTAACCACTGTCGACGACTCTAGTACGAATCAAGTTCGTCATACACATCCTTCGTGGCGAATAGAATTCGACCACGAATTCTAAACTGTTACCGACTGCCTGGACTAGAGTATAGCCTCAAGCACATGGAATGTGAATCAGTAATCATATGAGATAGACAGAATTGAATAACAAGTGATTCAAGCATGTTAGCAACATGTTATAAGATACAACATATGCAATTTAACCATACACAAGCATTTCATATATATAAGGTAATCAATTCAAATAAACAAACATGGAGGAAATCATATACTTCACCCAAAGAGTTGAGAATCCTATCTCAATGCTTATCTACACCCTCATTTACTCAATACTTACTTATACAAACATTTATACAAACACTTAGACTACACAACTCCAACGTACTTGACGTATGTTGATTTCAACATATAATATGACAGATCCTTATATCAAGGAGATGTCTAATACACAACAATCATGTTCTTACATTCAAAACATGTGGCAAGCATAAATCATATTGATTTAGGCATTTCCACAAACACTTAGTCTACACACATTAGTCTACATAGCATATGTCGGCCAATATGTGCATTAGGGTGAATCTCTTCGCCAAACAGATCATATATCCATGACTAGTATAAATACACGACAAATACCCATGACAATCATATCGGCAAAATACGTACGTATACAGTATTTCCTACAAATACCTAAAATACCCTAAATCTCATATTCTTCGTACGTATTCAGAATGAAAAATGGACAGCATGTTGTACATGTCAAATAGCATTCTTGTCAACAATCTACCATTAAACGGCATTGAAAGCTTTGAAAAAAGGTAATCTAAGCATCTAAGATCCGCACCTTAAACCAGAAATTGTGAAACGGAGTTGATTCAGACGATAAGTCTTCGTCAATAGCGGGTAAGGTACCTATGGCTTGAAACGGGTTAGCTATACCAACACTACAACTATTCTAAGCTTTAAATTAGGTTAGGGTTAGGATTTCTTACCTAAGAATGGAGCTGAAAACATCGAAATGGCGGTGCAGAAGCGGCGGTTATGGAACATGGAGAAGCAGGGAAGAATCCCAGGAGAGAGCTCCAAATCTCCCTCCCTTTCTCTCTCTTTCTCCCTCTCTTTTCTCTCTTCTCTCTCCAAATTCGTATGGAATGAAAGAGTAAGGGTGCCAGATTTCATAAATTATATTAATTTCTAACATTTCTCACACTCTTCACTCTGGACTCAAGGAAATTTTCGTGGGATATCATTTAGACTTGATTTTCGAGGTGATTGTCAAGTCCAACTAGGCGGTCAGGATTGTCTAAGTTCGGGGTAATCGGACTTCCGACGTGTGGTCCAGAGCCGATACAAAGTTTCAAGGTGCTCCCGAGAGCAATCGGGAATAGAGTTTGATCCTATGTTTTACGGTATTGTAGCATCACCTATCCTATACGTTTTGACTCTAGCAGATCGTATTGAAAGTGATTGGTGAGAATTTCACAGGTCATCTAGTGCAGCACTAGTTGATTCTCGTCGGATTTCTAAAGGAAGTAGCCTTTATTGATTTTTGTTTGAGATGAGATTTGAAGCATGGATCGAGGATGTTTGGAAACGGAAGAAGGAAGAGTTTGGAGGGGTGGTTTTTGCCAAAAATCAGCCATTTTGGTGAGAAAGGAGAGCTTGGAGGGTCACTTTGTGAAGGAAGTACCTGATCGGGGAGGTTATAAGGGACGACCCACATAACAGGGGGCTACCCTAACGCCCAAACACCTCCTGCCCGTAGGCCGTCACGAGTGGGGCCCACTGTACGGTGAGCCCTTGCCGATCAAACTGCAAACTGGCGATGCCGGCCACATGGAGCGTGGTCCCCCTGTCCCCTAGGTCCCAAAAATATGTGGGGCCCACCTTAGATCATTGTGGATTAGCGTGGGTGGGCTCACGACTCCGTTCGAGGCATTTCGGGGCCAGTTTGCAAACTGGAATGAATTTCTATGGCGTATAGCATATGATTTTGGGGTAGGATGCTAATCTATCCAACTAACCTATCTATTTTGTTAGATTCCAAAAGGTTAAGGGTCGAAACCCATTTTACCCATTTATTTACTATTCACGGTAATTTTTAGCTTTAGTATTGTTCTTCATTGTTAATACCCTAGGATTGGTGTTCTTTACTATGTAAACTTGAGGAGTCGTGTCTAATATGAAAGTACTTGGAGAAATTTGAAGAATGAGGTGGTGAAAGGTGAGTTTTGAAGGAAATGGGTTGAAAAGTGATTTCTTTGGCTTTGGGATTGAGCTTTGAGAGTGTTATGGTTGACCCATTGCCTAAGGACGTCTAACCCCAGGTTGACAAAAATCTGGGGTGTTACAATCTACCCCCCTTAAAAATAATTTCATCCCCAAAATTGGCTAAGGGTAATGAGTAAAAATACTATTATTCCGTTCGCCTAAGCTTTATTGATTTCAAGTTTATATGCGTGGTAGGGTGTTTACTATCTATGCTAGTCTGACGTATTTTAGTCTATCCTCCTAAAATCATACTCTTTATTTCTCACTTATACCCTGATGGTTTGCTACAATTCATTGCTTTATCTATTTAGAGTCTTGACGACGATTCCCATCTACTTAGAGTAAAATATATGTTTTCAATGGTCGACCAATACGGAGAAACGGTTGTAATGGGCTTAATCTCGATACTTTGATTATCTACCTTGCCAGGGTAGATGGCTCAATGTATCCCTTCCTAACCCTGGTGGATCCGGGTCTTCTGCTCGGCTAAACAGTGAGTCCATTGGTAACCGTCGAAGATTGAGAATTGGGTCAAGCCGCGAATGCTTCGCAATCGTGTATTTCAGTAACTCCGTATAGTCCAATCACTCCAAAGCTTAGGGAATGCCCATCACTGAAAGGTTGAAATTTCCTATTTGGGTCTTAGCTTAATTTATATCCATGGTGGGAGTTAGGGGTTTCTACCTTTTTGTCTAACTTGGACCAGTTTCTTTCGATCCTGGGCCAGTGGGACTGCCAACCATGCTTTGCTGTGCAGTTCTAACTCAACTGTTGTATTAGCTGACCTTACTAGATTGGGCTCATAAGGTTCTACCCCCCTTAAAAATTATTTCTACTATAAAGGCTCAAGGATCTATTTCCTGATCCGTATGTCGGAACAAGGCATAATTTAGGACTTCTCTTGGGTGTTGTGGTTAATTCCAGGGTCGGGTGTGAGTTTGTGGCAAGATATCTATACCCTATCGGCTAAATGTTCTTAATACTTTCCAAGGGCGAATTAACAAACTTTTGGTTGTAAGTGGTCGGGCCAACACGGAAGAAAAGTTGCGTAGTAGGTCTGAGTCGGATACATAGACTTTCTGCCTAGACTCTGACAGAAAATTCATCGTATCAGTTCTTAATCCTAGCCGATGCCGATCTTCTACTTGATCAGAGCATTGGATTTATTGGAAACTACCAGGATTGAGAAGTCAATTCAAACCGCGAATACTTCGCTTATATATACAATTCCTTTATTCCGCGTTCCCGAATGTAATAAGTCCTTGGGAAGACAATTCTAAGTGGGTGTATTGATTTGACCTATTACTAATTCCAAGGGATTTATAAGTTCTCTCCAAGTGTGAATAGTTTCTAATCAAACAACCTCCCTAAGAGTTATTAAAGAAGCCCATAAGTATTATGGGGATTCAACGAAAGAATGAGGTCTCACTTCAACCTAATCAAGCCGACTAACTAAGTCTATATTTCACTTATCTTAGCAAAATCAGTCTTTTACATTCCTTAGTGACTAGTAGCCTAGTCTTAACTTATGGATAGTGGTAATCCACTAGTTGTAATCTAAAGTCTACGCTCATAAGAGAGATGATTTAATATCATTTCTGATACACGGAATTTATTTTATCACTTAGGGTGAAAGGTCACCTAATTGGAATTGAGTTGCCCAAACCTAAACGTAACTGCGCTCGAGCACTACACATATGCTCATATCAACTAAGGAGGTCCTAGGGTTTACATCATTAATTTATTAGATTTCCTATACTGTCAGATCTTTCTAAATCTAGGAATACCAACTTTAGGACCAAAATTCTAAGGGCCTGTTTGGGCTAGTGGTATGAAGTTGTATTAAATGGATAGCGTTGCTAATCCCACCTCGGGATTAGGAATGACATATTTGGTAGGAGGGTGGGAGGGGATTAAAATCGATCCATAGACTTTGGAAAATGAGTCTTGTGTTGGGAAGTAGGAGATGGGATTTCCAAGTCCCATGATGATAAATTTTTAAGTGTAATTTGAAAGGAGATACCGGGATTTACTTCTAATTACCTACATCCTGAGCATAGTATTAGAGATCATGAGATACACCCAATCTAGGGGCGATACCTTACACCTGCATCTATTCTTTGGTGGTTAATCTCGCCCGTCGGTGAAACTTCGAATTCTAATATGGTTTCTAAATTCTATCGCTCCCTTCCTAAGTCAGAGTGCGTAGGTGTGCGTTGTGTTACCATAACCCAGTTCCGGTTTAATCTAAATCATGCGCTGATACCATCTGTAACATCCCAAAAATTGGGGGTTGGGTAGAAACCCAACTCCCAAGTTCCAGAACGTCACTTATGCAACATAGATAATGATAAATGCATGTTGTCTGTAGAATGGCATTAAACAAGATTGAGACTAAGCCAAAACAACATATCATACTCCAAAGACAGTTAAATCAGTAAGCGGAAGACTGTGATAAATACTAAAAATATATAATTGATTGTAAGTCTCCAGATTGTGAACATGTTACCAGGTTAATTAAATACATGTATACACCAAAAATGGAAAGAAAAGAATATACATGAGTGCTCCAAAAATATAAAATGACAAGTGTCAAGGCGTCTGATCAACCTCCCTGTAATCCCGTCAATCAAAACACGGAGGAGAAGTCCTCATCATCATACAAGTCCAGCTCCGCTTCACAAGCAGCACCATCATCTGCAACTACAACTGGGTCTGGTGGGTGTCCGGAAACACCGTCCCGTAACGTGGGAGTGAGTGATCAACTCAGTAGAATAATAGAGCAAAGATTAGCATGTTATCAAATCAATCACGAGTTAATACTAAGACAAACAATCAAACATTCCTAGATACTGTTGTTAATGCATGTATGAAATGACATGATGGATGCCCTCACCGACATACTCCCTCATACGGCACCATCTTATGCCCGCGGCATGCTTTCTTTCCACAGTGCTCCGCATCTTCCAGGCACATGCAATGCGATATGAATAATGATTACCAAGTTGCTATTAGTCCTTTTCATACAGCAGGATTGAGAAACTAAGGTACCTTCCTTATATCAATACCCAAACAATGATCATGTCTAGGGTCGTCACTCCTAGTAATCTCATACGATGATATATTTTTAGGTCGTTGCAAGGGCTGCCAGGGCTATTGCACGCACTCGTTGCACCGCTCCCCCATCACCTTATCAATACAGGCGTAGTTTATATCCTTAAGACTGCATCAGGACTCGTCGCCCCCATGCGGTGTCAGGATAAACTCATGGTCACTACAAAGGGCTGCCAGGGCTATTGCTCGCACTCGTTGCTCCACTCCCCCATCACCTTATCAATGTAGGCTGACAACAAGAATATAGTGTCCCATACCACCATAATCTGCTTAGAGTAGGGTGCTCACTGGTCATTACGGGGAGGTTTGTGGCCCCAGCATAGGCTGACAGCTCGACCACGGTGTCCCATACCACCATGCCCGGCTCATGAGTCTTAGGGGATCGAGGTACCAAGGTTAGAGGGGCTTTCCAATGGTAAGTTTAGTACCCTAGGTTCAAGCAGTTATGACGAATATAAGGTGAACATACAATGGTCAGTCAGGTTACTTGATGAGTCCGACTAGTGCGAACGCACGTCGAATCGACCGACATGAAGTGCACAAGCACTTCGTGTGGCCTAATCACTGTCGACGACTCTAGTACGAATCGAGTTCGTCATACACATCCTTCGTGGCGAATAGAATTTGACCACGAATTCTAAATTGTTACCGACTGCCTGGACTAGAGTATAGCCCCAAGCACATGAAATGTGAATCAGTAATCATATGAGATAGACAGAATTGAATAACAAGTGATTCAAGCATGTTAGCAACATGTTATAAGATACAACATATGCAATTTAACCATACACAAGCATTTCATATATATAAGGTAATCAATTCAAATAAACAAACATGGAGAAAATCATATACTTCACCCAAAGAGTTGAGAATCCTATCTCAACGCTTATCTACACCCTCATTTACTCAATACTTACTTATACAAACATTTATACAAACACTTAGACTACACAACTCCAACGTACTTGACGTATGTTGATTTCAACATATAATATGACAGATCCTTATATCAAGGAGTTGTCTAATACACAACAATCATGTTCTTACATTCAAAACATGTGGCAAGCATAAATCATATTGATTTAGGCATTTCCACAAACACTTAGTCTACACACATTAGTCTACATAACATATGTCGGCCAATATGTGCATTAGGGTGAATCTCTTCGCCAAACAGATCATACATCCATGATTAGTATAAATACACGGCAAATACCCATGACAATCATATCGGCAAAATACATACGTATACAGTATTTCCTACAAATACCTAAAATACCCTAAATCTCATATTCTTCGTACGTATTGAGAATAAAAAATGGACAGCATGTTGTACATGTCAAATAGTATTCTTGTCAACAATCTACCATTAAACGGCATTGAAAGCTTTGAAAATAGGTAATCTAAGCATCTAAGATTCGCACCTTAAACCAGAAATTGTGAAACGGAGTTGATTCAGACGATAAGTCTTCGTCAATAGCGGGTAAGGTACCTATGGCTTGAAACGGGTTAGCTATACCAACACTACAACTATTCTAAGCTTCAAATTAGGTTAGGGTTAGGATTTCTTACCTAAGAATGGAGCTAAAAACATCGGAATGGCGGTGCAGAAGCGGCGGCTATGGAACATGGAGAAGTAGGAAAGAATCCCAGGAGAGAGCTCCAAATCTCCCTTCCTTTCTCTCTCTTTCTCCCTCTCTTTTCTCTCTTTTCTCTCCAAATTCATATGGAATGAAAGAGTAAGGGTTTCAGATTTCATAAATTATATTAATTTCTAACATTTCTCACACTCTTCACTCTGGACTCAAGGAAATCGTCGTGGGATATCATTTAGACTTGATTTTTGAGATGATTGTCAAGTCCAACTAGGCGGTCAGGATTGTCTAAGTTCGGGGTAATCGGACTTCCGACGTGCGGTCCAGAGCCGATACAAAGTTTCAAGGTGGTCCCGAGAGCAATCGGGAATAGAGTTTGATCCTATGTTTTACGGTATTGTAGCATCACCTATCCTATACGTTTTGACTCTAGCAGATCATATTGAAAGTGATTGGTGAGAATTTCACAGGTCATCTAGTGCAGCACTAGTTGATTCTCATTGGATTTCTAAAGGAAGTAGCCTTTATTGATTTTTATTTGAGATGAGATTTGAAGGGTGGAGCGAGGGTGTTTGAAAACGGAAGAAGGAAGAATTTGGAGAAGTGGTTTTTGCCAAAAATCAGGCATTTTGGTGAGAAAGGAGAGCTTGGAGGGTCACTTTGTGAAGGAAGTACCTGATCGGGGAGGTTATAAGGGACGACCCACATAACAGGGGGCTACCCTAACCCCCAAACACCTCCGAGCCGAAGGCTGGCCCGAGTGAGGCCCACTGTACGGCGAGCCCTCGTTAGAAAAAATCTAACCCCAGGTTGACCCATTACCTAAGGAAGTGGAAATGGTTAACCCATTACCTAAGGAAGTCTAACCCCAGGTTGAGAGTGTTATGGTTGACCCATTACCTAAGGAAGTCTAACCTCAGGTTGGCAAAAATTCAGGGTGTTACACCATAGTTCCTGAAGCAATGGAATGTAATATTCAGACTATAAAAGCAGTCAACTCACTTTTATTACCAGACTAAGGATACAGATTTGAAATAAATATACGGTGTAACACTCTGTATCTGGGTAACAAGTATTTTGAAGGGAGCACATTCCCTTTGTGTGTCCATTGCACATTAATTTTGCATAGGTCTCTTGTCAACATATGTTTTTTCGATTCAGATGGTTTGTCGTCTAGAGTATGAATCGGAATACCTTCATCATTGACAGGTATATCCATAATGCCCAATATCAAATGTCGGTCTACAAGAAATTTCCCTTCTCTAGTAGCAATTGAAAAAGTTAAGTTGTCAAGGGAGAATTCTGAGATACATGCAACCATTATTGTGCAATAGACTGGTATGCAGGCCCACCCCAAAGTAAAATATTAGCCCAGCCAATAGATTCAAGGATAGGAATGATACCATATGGTGCAACATGATTGAGATCAACGGGACACTCAACGATAACTTTACGGACACGTAAATCCTGTACATCTTGATGATCATCTTCGAGTGACCAAAGGTGCCGTTTTGTTATTGGTGTAGATCTAGATGAGGATGGACCACGGGATATTTTCTTCTTCGCTCTAGCATCCATCTTCAACAAGATATACTAAGAGCAAGAGAAATACACAAAAAGAAGGATGGGTTTTCTTTAGATCAGTAATTTGAGAAGAAACCCTTGAAAAATCCAATAAAAAGATGAAATCAAGCTACACAATGATCAAATCAAAGTATAGAGAACATCAAACTTCAAGAAAAATGAAGAAATAGGACTAACCTTGAAGAAATACAAGAAATCCTATGACTGGTCGAGCCACGACTCGACGTACGTCGGAGTGAAAATGAAGAAGGAGGTTTTCCCCAAATTATATCATGTTCACGAGCTCCACGACCGGTCGAGTGCTGTGTACAACCGGTTGTACCACAACTGGTCATGTACAGCTACGACTGATCGAGCATCGACCAAAAATACATATTTAATGTAAAAAATTGAAATTTCAACACATATAATACCAAATATAATACACTATGATACATGCAAACAAGAATACTCAATGTAAAATGCACATACCAATATTAAATTTCAATTTATTAAACCTTCTTTTGTCAAGCAGTTTAGTAAATATATCAACAAGTTGAGTTTTGGTTGGTATATATTCCAAGGAAATAACTTTTTCTTTAACCAACTCACGAATGTAATGATACCTAATGTCAATGTGCTTAGTACGTGAATGCTGGATTGGATTTTTTGAAATATTTATAGCACTGGAATTATCACAATGTAAGATCATTGAGTCTTGATTAATTCCATAATCGCTTAGCATGCGTTTCATCCAAACTAGTTGAGTACATGCATATCCAGCTGCAATATACTCAGCCTCAGTAGTGGAGAGTGATATTGAGCTTTGCTTCTTGCTGAACCAAGAAACTAAACAATTTCCAATGTAAAAACAACCACCACTGTTTGATTTTCTATCATCGATATTACTGGCCCAATCAGCATCTGAGTACCCGACTAATTGAACACTAGAATCAAAAGGATACCATAGACCCAGATTTATAGTACTTACGACATATCTAATAATCCGTTTAACAGCAGTAAGATGTGATTCCTTAGGATTAGACTGATATCTCGCAAAAATACCAACACTAAACGAGATATCAGGTCTACTTGCAGTAAGATACAACAAACTACCAATCATACTACGATACAGTTTGGGATCTATATCTTTACCCGTAGAGTCTTTTGAGAGTCTTAACGTTGTACTCATAAGAGTATCAAAGTTCTTACCATTCTCAAATCCAAACCTTTTAACCAAGTTCGTAGCATACCTGGTTTGGTAAATGAAAATTCCATCAGGTTGTTGTTTTACTTACAACCCTAGGAAATAATTTAGTTCACCAACCATGCTCATTTCAAACTTTGATTTCATTAACTCTGCAAACTCAATAGACATGTTAGTGCAAGTTGATCCATAAATAATATCGTCAACATAAATTTGAACCATCAAAATATCATTGTTATACTTCTTAACAAAGAGCGTCTTATCGACACTTCCTACTTGAAAGCTATGACTAAGTAAAAATTTAGTCAATTTCTCATACCATGCCCTGGGCGCTTGTTTGAGACAATAGAGAGCCTTTTTGAGACGAAATACATGGTCAGATAACTTGGAGTCTTCAAACCCTGAAGGTTGTTCAACATATACCTCTTCATGTAAATCACCATTAAGAAGGCACTCTTTACATCCATCTGATAAATATTAAATTTTTTAAAGTATGCGATGGAAATAAAAAGTCTGATTAATTAAAGGCGAGCGACTGGAGCAAAGGTTTCATCGTAATCGATGCCTTTAATCTGAGTGTACCCTTGTATAACCAGTCTAGCCTTGTTTCGTATTATATTTCCAAGTTCATCAGACTTATTTTTAAAGATCCATTTTTTTCTAATAATGTGTTTATCTTTAGGTCTAAGAACAAGATATCAGACATCATTATGAACAAATTGATTAAGTTCATCTTGCATAGCAACTATCCAATTTTCGTCAGAAAGTGCTTCTTTCACTTTGACCGGTTCTATTTGGGATGTAAAATAAATATAATTACATATGTTCACAAGTTGTTTGCGAGTACGAACTCCATTGAGAGAGTTTCTAAGAATTTGATTGGTTGGATGATCTTTGACAGTCCTTGGTTCAGATTCTTTTTGACTTGATGAGGTATCTTGATTGTCGATAATAAGAACTTCATCATCATCTGAACTTGGGGCTGGTGTATTCAAATGATCATCAATGACCACATTGAAGGACTCTTGAATCACACCAGTTCTCTTATTTAGAACCTTATAAGCTCGACTGTTCAAAGAATAACCAAGAAAAATACCTTTATCACTCTTCGTATCAAACTTTCCCAAATTTTCATGATCTCGTAAAATATATCACTTGCTGCCAAAAACTTGAAAGCATTTGACATTAGGTTTCTTTTCAAACCATAATTCATAAGTAGTCTTATTATTAGATTTACTAGTATAAACCCGATTAATAATATATCATGCGGTATTAACTGCTTCAGCCCAAAGATTTCTAGAGAGTTTCATGTTGTTCAACATAACATTAGCCATATCCTAAAGCACTCTATTTTTTCTTTCAACTATACCATTTTGTTGTGATGTTTTGGGCACAGAGAATTCATGCGATATTCCCTGATCACTACAGAATTTCTCAAAACTACTATTTTCAAATTCGGATCCATGATCACTACGGATCTTACTAACATGAGAACCTTTCTCATTTTGCATTCGTTTAATGACCTTTTTCACTTCATCAAGGGTTTCAATTTTGTCCTTTAAGAACGATACCCAAGTGAATCTGGTATAGTTATCTATGATAACCAAGATGTATTTTTTACCTCCTCGACTCTCTGTTCTGGTTGGTCCAATAAGATCCATGTGGAGAAGCTCGAGTGGTCTAGATGTGGTATTGGAGTACACTTTCTTGTGAGAGCTCCTAGTCTGTTTGCCCAACTGGCATTCACCACATATTTTGTCTACTCTTTGCAATTTGGGTAGACCTCTAATTAGTTCTCTTTTGCTCAATCTAAATAAGTTCCGGTAGTGTACATGTCCAAGGCGTTTATGCCATAATTCAGTCTCATCGGTATGGACCATGTAACACGATTGAGTAGATGAGCTTGCATCACTAACGATGTAGCAGTTTTTAGAAGTTCTGTGACCAGTTAATATAAGAGAACCCTTTTTATTAACTATCTCACAACCTTGATTTGAAAACTTCACACTATGGTTGTTATTGCATATCTGAGAAATGCTTAGTAGGTTGTGTTTCAAGTCCTCAACATATAAAACATTCTTAAATAAGGGAAGGTTATAAAGCTGAACCGTACCTTGGCCAATGATCTTGCAATTGCTTCCATCACCAAATGTGACTGACCCATCAGTCATATCTTTTAGATCGGTGAATAAAGCCTTGTCGCCTGTCATATGCCTGGAGCAACCACTATCTAGGTACCACTTTGAATGGCTTGTAGCTTTGAAAGTAGAGTGGGCAACCAAGTAGGCAACTTTATGAACCCATTTCAGAACTGTTTTGGGTTTAGGAGTATAGATGGTCTTTTTCTGTCTGTTGTTATAGGAGAGACCTATAGAGTTAGACTTTAATAGCTCCTTGAGTAAATCAATTATTTTTTCAGCCAATGGATTTCGGTTTTAAAAATCAAAGTTGACATGGTTACCTTTGGGTTTTTGAAAAGTCCTTGAATTTTTGGAAAAACCTTGATAAGTATTCTTTTCTTTTGAGGTTGAAGACTCTCCTTTTACAAATTTATGAGAAATATTCTTTTGTTTAGGAGATGTATTCTTATCATAGCCCAACCCGGACGATCGCCACATTTTCTTGATCCGGACAATAATTTTTCCAATTTAGGATCACCTTAGGCATATCTCCATGTGTCTTTCAAACTCAGAAGAGAAGCTACCTCATTTTTGAGTTTCTCATTTTCGGATCTCTAATCTTCAATTTTAGAGGTTTTGAAATCTAAATCACATTTGGTCTTTTCAAAAGAATCGAAAATATGAGACTTTTCTAAAATGAGAGACTCATAATCTTCTTTAAGCTTAGAAAATTTTTCTTTTTGTAACTTAAGCTTGACGGCAATTTTATAACTCTCCTTATAAAGGGCATTATAAGCATCCTGAAGATCATCTTCATTATCGCAATCACTATTCAGATTTTCTTCACTAGATATATTATCATTATCTGAAAAAGTGATCTTGGCTAGAGTCATAAGGGCTTTAACATCATTGCCCGACTCGGTTTCAAAATCTTCTGATTTAGAAGAGGATTCAGAATCAGACGATTCATCCCAAGTAGCCAACATGCTTTTCTTTTTTAATGTCCTTTTTAGGACATTTGTTAGCTAAGTACCCATACTCTTGACAGTTGTAACATTGACTATCTTTCAAAGATTTTCGAGCTCTAGGTTTAGATCGTCTCTTATCATTTTACTTTTGAAAATCAACTTTTTTCTTGCTTTTGAAAATTTTGTAAAACTTTTTTACTAAAAGCGCCATATCATCTTCGAAATTTTCTAAATCCGAAGTGCTCTCTTGTGAAACATTTTTAGATGATTCGAGAGAAATTGATTTTTCTTTAGGAGCTTTAAAGGACAACTCGTAGGGTTGTAGTGAACCAACTAGTTCCTCAACCCTCATGGTATCCGTATCACGAAGTTCCTGAATCGCGGTTACTTTAGAATTGAACTGTTCAGGAAGTGAACGTAGTATCTTTGCGCACACTTTACTTTCTGGGATTCTATCACCAAGACCCCATATAGAGTTCACAATGTCATTCAATCTAGTGTAGAAGTCCATAAACATCTCATTCCCCTCCATATGAATTTCTTCAAATTTAGTTGTGAGGAGTTGGACTTTAGATTTCTTGACAATTAATGTACCCTCATGTGTCATTTCTAATACATCCCATGCTTTTTTTACATTTTCATAAGAGATGATTCTTTTGAATTCATCTAGTGATAATGCACAAGTAATTACATTTAGTGCTTTTGCATTGACACCACTCCCACTTTTCTGAAGTGTGGTCCAAAGAAAATAAGTCGTCACTTTCATTGATTTTGAACCATCGTCATTAGTTACTTCAGTGATAGGAGGGTTCCATTCATTTACTGTGGCCAGCCACACACTTTCATCCATGGATTTGAGGAAGATCCTCATCCTGGCTTTCCAATAGGCATAATTTGTGCCATTAAAGGGTGGTGGCCTAGTGACTGATAGGCTATCAAAATTTGACATCTTAATATAACTTAGATCGTTAGCTCAGGAAATAAATCCAATAAATAAACAATAAGCACGAGCTATTAGGCTCTGATACCACTTGAAAGGGCCTAACTATATGCCCTAGAGGGGGGGGGGGGGGGGTGAATAGGGCCATTCTAAATAAAACTTATAACAGCAGAATAATAAAATAAAACAATCCACAATGCTGAATTAAAAAGCAACCTCTGTAAACTAGTATTGAGAGGTTGATACTAATTCAGTTGTAAGGACAACCTTACACCAAAAAATAAAGGCTTATGGTAGGACAACCTTATTTCTAAAATGTCCTTTGCATCAAAAACTCAAATCGAGAGGAATAAATAAAGCAAGGAAATTACTTGTAGGAAATTAAACCTAAGTTATTACAACATTCCCCACACTGGCTTTGAAATAAAATGATTACAACATTCAACCACAGATACAATCCACAAAACTGAATGAATAAAGGAATGAAGGAATAAAGCACATCCACAACACAAAGATATATAGTGGTTCGCATGTGTGTACCCCAACTGTTATCCAACAGCCACACAGAATGCTACTCCACTCCTAATATCCTCACACAGGGGATATTAGCACGCACTATCAAAATAGGTTTCACAGGTTCACCTAAAACCTTCACAATTGTGTCTTTTTATCTCAGGCTTACACAATCCAAAAACCCTCACAATTTGAGTTTTCTAGCTCTCCTCAGATAACCAAACACAATGAGATTTTTCTGAAAAATCTCAAACAAAACCAAAGAATGTAAATTACACAAATGTAAAATACCTGAATCTCCTTTTGAAGTAGCCCAGTAGAACCAATCGGAGTAGAAGTTCGATTCAACGTTTAAAGTCCAATACTCACTTTATGAATGGTTTTAAGTCTAATTGATTTTTAATCAAAAAGGGTAATTCTATTTGATTTTGAATCCAAGAAGAAGGAATATAAAAAATTCCTCTTTTCTAATAAGATTGGAATGTAGATCAAAATCAAATACAAAACAAGCTAGCAAAAGGAATATTAAATGAGCACAAAGTAGCTTAAAAACAAACACGAACTTATCTCAGAGTATGGCCTTGAAATTGGTTGAATTGAATTGAATTGAATTGAAAAACTCTGAAATTCGTGTTCTATTTATAGCCTGAAAAATCCCATCTATGACTGGTCTTAGGATCCCTAGGACTGGTCATAGCTTCAACAGATTTTCAAAGATTTCCGCGAGATAAGGATTAACTGTTCCACGACTGGTCCTGGGTAGCCTACGACCGGTCGTGGGCCACCTACAACTGGTCATGGGTCACCTACGACTGGTCGTAGGACCCCCAGATTAGTTGCTGGAGTTCGAGTCGTAGGGCTAAGACCAGTCGAAGGACGAGTCGTATAGCTCATAGGACTGGTCATAGGACAACCAGAAAAATCTAAAAATCTTCAACAACGTAGGACGTCCTGAAAAACTTAAGACTGGTCATAGCAGAGCTAGGACTGGTCTTGAAGTCTTTAGGACTGGTCTTAGAACAGCCCGTACAAGCATATTTAAAATATATGAATTATGTATCCAGAATGACCTACAATAAAGCCCAACCTAAGGTCAATCTAAAGTCAAACAAACCTTGAAAGTGAGATGAACATTGATGGTCTGTACTCTCCGATGACCCTTAAGAGAAGCTTGAGAATTCATGAATCTTGTTATAGGCCTTCTCGACCTTGAACCTTTCTTGACTTGATAAAGTCTTCTTCTATTCTTGTACTTGTTAGAATCTTGAACATGCATACTTGAAGACTTCTATTCTTGTATACTTCATCCATGACTAGACTTGAAACTTTCTTCATTTAAGTTCTTGTCTTGAAATACGATGTCTTGAAGCAATGAATAGTCTCAAACATGAAACACAAGATGTACAAGACATATATATATATAGGTTTTGTCACCACAAAATTTGACAACCAAAGGGATATGAAATCATAGCTCTTACATTTTGTGATGATATTCTTGTAGTTATTGTTCGTGGGTTATGCTTATGGTTATGCTTATTATGAATCAAAATCATGTTAGAAATCCTCCTTGTAGAATCGCAGGATCGAAACCTGGTGTATGGGTGTTGGCAGCCGAGAATGGTGTACTATGGAGGCTATTAGTACCGGATTTGGCAATCTGGAATGTTGTGAGCCCAGTTTCTGAGTTTGGGGCATGACATAAGGTGTAGGGGGAGTAGCCAATCCATTCTCAGAGTTTAGTGCATCAAAGTGGGGGCCATGTTTAGTGATCCAGACCATTAAGTGGGACCCATTTAAGAATGTTCCAACAATGGACATCAATTCTCACTGTTTCCTTTGGTGCACCCCATCTGAGATTTGAATTTAGCTCACTTAATGGGTTGGCAACATGGTGGGTATCATACACCCTAGTGTGGGCCCCAATGACCAGTGTCCACGCTCTGAAATAAGCTGAAAAAAATAGATGAACAACATGGCTAACATAAGTACAAAACCTTAGACTTGTGTGACTGTGTCCTAAAATAATCAAGGTTCCTAGGTTTCTCTTTTTTTAGTAATTGGCTGTTAATCTTGTTAGGAACCTTGGGCTAAAAAAGGGTTAGAAAACAAAGGATGTTGCAAAAAAAATTTCTAAAGTATTGTTTGGCAGCTTGGATCATGAGAATTTGTGGATTTGGAATCCAAATCCAAAGATTTTCTTTGTTTGGCTGATAATATGATTGAAAATCCTCAAAAAGCCACTTTTTTATTATCTCTAAAAGATGGGATTCAAAATTTGAGGATTTTCAAGTCTCTCCAATTTTCATAACTACTCTCTCCTCCTCTCAATGAAGTGGCCATTTTGAAAATCTAGATTGCCAAACACAGTTCTCTAAATTCTACAGGATTGAAAATCCAAGCTGCCAAATAGATCTGATAGAATGAAAATCCTAGGATTGAGAATCCTGAATTTGGACACGCCATAGATCAAGGCTGAGAGCCAGGACTTTGGAGATATTTGGATATTGCTGGTTTTTGCAAAATCTCCATTTTGATGAGATTACTAATCATCTCTTACTTTTGCTCATTTTCATTAGTGTTGTTGGGTTACTACTTACCAATTCATTTTACATATTTTAATGGGCTTATTGCCTTAATGAGCTTTCATGCTTTAGGTATGCTGCATAAAATAAGTTTTGTAGATGATCCCTGGTTCATTTGGACCCAGTTTTTGTGGAGTCCACCACGTTATATATGCAAAATCCACTCGGTCTATCCTGTGAAAACCCTTATGTGAACCGCACATACAAATTATTGTCCTAATAAAAAACTCATATGGCTCACACCAATGAAAATAATGGAAAATTACTCCTTAATCTCTAAGTTCATTTGGTGTTACCTTCCTGAGTTTTGAATCAATCTGAATTTTTTTATTCTCTCCTCTTAATGGTGAGCCACACATAAACATAATTAACGGGTTTGATGAAAGATAAATATATGATAGCCCCACATGCAAACTTATGATTTCCATCTTATACCACTATTTTGTATATTGTGGCCCACTTGAGCTATAAATACACTTGGGGCACATGACTTTGGTGTTTTAGCCTCTAAAACATGGACAAACAAATTCTAGAGCATTGGAGCATAGCATGCTTGTGACATCTCATTCATTTTACCCATATATTTTATTGTTATAATATTTTTGTCTTCTCTCACTTACTGGTATGGCTACTTAGTACATGGAGAAAAAGAGGAATTATATAACTAGTGGGACCTATAGTTTGACAAGTAGACCATTGGTACCACCATGGATTGTTGTTGCTCAAGATTATCATTGAACAATTCTAACTAGTGAGTTTTGAAAAAGTGATCGCAATTAACTCATAAGAACTACAACCCACTATATTCCCTATCATGCCCCAAACTCGGAAACCGGGCTCATAAAATTTTCGATCACCGAATCCGGTACTGGCAACCTCCCTAGTACCCCATTCTCGACTTCTAGCGCCCATACGCTAGATTTCTGATCCTGAGATCTTACAAGGAGGATTTTCAACATACGTTTATCTTGTAAGAAGCATAACCACAAGTTTACCCAAATCACAAAGGCAACATCATCATCACATATCGACTAATTTAAACATTTAAATACAGTGTTAAAAGGGAAATATACATATATCGAAAATTAAATCTCTAGAAGACTGTTGCATGCTCCAAGCTCAACGCTGCTATAACCTAACGTCACCTACACGCATCTATCATGTATAAGCTTATAGAAAGCTTAGAGGGTGGTATAAGTGTGTGCGTAAGGTAAGTGTCAAGTCTATAATATCAGATCAATGTGGAAACATGCTGGTAAGTCCATAAATATCATCAACCTTATATAGGCTATGTAATGTAAAAATATAATAAGCCAATATCATATAACGGGGAAGTAATGTATATCAGTTATGCAATGTGGAGACATAATAAGCTAAACATCGAATACTGAGGATTCAATATAATATGAAAATCCTGACGAATCCACGAATACTGTCAACCTCATCTAAGCCTAGCTATGCCCATTACCCTTGGGCGGGTAAGGCCATACCCCCTCCTAACCGACCACAACACAGTTGGAGATGCGGCCTACTGGTATACAACCCTCATACACTCATATATATCCACTTGGTCTCGATGTTGGGGCATCTACTGACCACGAAGGTTTAGGAATTTTCACCCAGGGACATTTATGACTCCCGTATGCTAGAACCAAACATTTATGGTGTCCCATCTTACCATCCACGTCATGCTTGTAGAGGCTAATGCCCTGATGTTGCTAGGGCATACAATAATTATATCACAAAATGTAAGATGCATGAGTCACATAGTCCAATCATGCACCAATCCTGCGCATACCTTGTGCTCATGTGGAGTAATTCCACTTATCAGGGAGCCCCATGGACAACCTGCCCTATGACATATGCAATGACCAATCACATCTCATAACAAACATACAGATGATGCGTATGGGCATGTATCATAATGTTATAATGTCACATACTCATAACCGACATCGATAACCGGTATCGGTAATCGGCATCGATAATTGGCCTCGATGAGAATGGTCCTAACAAGGCCTAAGGGAAGGCCACAATGAGGACATTTAACCATCATTGCCCATCAATGTAGACATTTAACCAACATTGCCCCCAAGGAGTGCCTCACATAGAGCCAAACGTGTCGTGGGCCCAAGGCCTCACTCAAGGGCCTCATACATAACATAATGGGCCACATATATGGGCTAATACACATCAAATGGGTTGCACGATAAGGCCTAATACACATCACAATAGGCCACATGACATGGGCCTCAAATACATCACAATGGGCCACAACCCATGGGCCTCAATATACATCATAATGGGCCTTAAATACAAAACAGGTGGGCTCCATCACATGAGCCAAGTATACATCACATTAGGCTACACCACTCGGGCCTCGAATGTGTCACAATGGGCCTAATGAGACAGCCCATACGGTCTAGAATAAATGGACAACATGAATATGGAACGTATACAACATGGTGGGCTTGCAAGATGGACCCCACCAAATGGATAGTGTGTATGCAACACACACATCACAACAGGCCTCGTACATTCACAATAGGCCTCAATCAATCAGTAATTGGGCCTGATAAAACACATGCTTCTAGTGGGCCTGAAAATTGATGGACGATAAGGATAAAACATATATCATGGTGGACCGCAGCCCATGAATGGCGTGCACACAAAACATACCTCATGTGGGTCCCGTCCTAACTGGAAGGTGCCGATAAAATACATACACCACGGTAGGGCCCACCGTCCTTTAGATAGTATAGATAAAACACATACATCATATTTAGAGTTAGGCATTTCATACCTGATTCAGTGGATCCGACCCCATCAGACTCGTTCCGACCCGATTCGAACAAAACCGATGGTCAGGATCGAGTAGCATAATCCAGATTCGAAATATTTTGGGGTCGAATCCAGATAGGCCCTGTTTCGAATGGACCCGATCCGAAATCTGATTCAATTGTATCCGATTCGGACAGACATGATCCAGATTGTATATATTAGTGTGTGTGCGTGTGTGTGTGTGTGTGTGTGTGTGTGTGTGTGTGTGTGTGTGTGTGTATATCTTTACTTTTTCTTACCCGACTATTTTTTTACCCAACAGAACAGAGAAAGCAAAGTTCTCTCTCATATGGACCAAAATTCTCTGCAACACCATGGGAGCGGACAGATTAGCTACTCCCCTGCCACCCGCCAATGGTTGGTGGTTAGTGCTTTATGGGCCCCACCATGATGTATGTGTTTCATCCACGCCGTCTATCTATTTTTCTAGATCATTTTATTGTACGAGACCAAAATTGAGATATATCCCAATCTCAAATGGAACACATTACAGGAAACAGTGTCGAATGAACGTTGACATTAAAAACTTTTTGAAGGCTATAAAGTTTTTTATCATGTTGAACTTTGTTTTTTCCCTTCATCTGGGTGTGTATGATCTAATCACGAGATTGGATGTCAAATAAATAGTACAGTGGGCCTTAGGAGGATTTTAATGGTGGATATCCAATCACTATTTCTTTTCCTATGGTGTGGTCTACTTTACATTTATATCCTTCTCATTTCTGTTATCAAGCCCTAAAATGAACTGTAAAAATGGATGAATGGAATGGATGAAACACATATATCATGGTGGGACCCACCGGGTTGGTTCCAGGGGGAGTAGCCAATCTATTTCCCACCATGATTTTGTCAGTCTATCTAACATCCACTCCAGCTATATAGCTGTTGTAGTAGGTACGTGTCATGTGAAGACGAGCACTAACACTCCTCGAGCTCCGAGTTGTACAAACGGTTCAAAGGATATCAAAGTTACATGGCCGCACAATTATGTATTTATTATATCTACACCATTCATGTATTTTTAGAGATAATTATATAGTATTATCCAAAAAATTAATAATATCCAAAGATTACATGGACCACACCACAAATAGCATTAGAGAATGATTTTCATCGTTAAAAAATTCGTGTGGTCCACTTGATAGTTAGATCTATTTTATTTTTTTATTTCAAGCCTTAAAACGAGCTCACTAAATGGATGGACGGTTTGGCTATAACACATACACCATGATTAGACCCATAGAACTTGCTAATGTCAATCACCCAGTCACAGCACGGACTTGAGTGAAAAGGACGTCACTGCACTTTCGTGCAGTGTACATCAACGCTATAATCGTCTGATGTAAGCGCAGATATAGTTATTTTAGGGCCATGTGGGGCCCACCTTAATGTTATGATTTATCTAAGCCATTTATCCATTTTGACATATTATTTTAACCTTTAAACACAAAAATACGGTATATTGAAGGTTGAAGTGGACCACACCACATGAAATAGTTAGATTAAATTCATACCGTCTAAATTGTACCCAATCCGATCCTACTCGGTTTCCCTGACTGAGTCGGACACGAATTGGGTCATGCCAAGTATGCATTGGATCAGTTCGAGTCAGGTGACCAGGACCCGGTCCCGAATCAGATCGAATCCAGATAAGACCATTGAGATTTCGGATTAGATAGAGTTGGACCCAATCTGACCCGATTTGGATCGATGCCCAGCTCTAATCATATTGTGGTCTGATATATGGGTGGCATGGACATACAATGTATACATCAATGTGGGCCCCACACCACCGTGGACAGATAGATAGAGTGGATATAGAATAAATACATCAAGGTGGGGTCTATGTCCCTAAATGGATGGACATTGAGGATACAACACATACCTCATATGGGGGCCCACAGAGACTTGCTGACGTCATACAGTGGGATCCACAGAGTTTACTAGATGGATGGTGTTAATAAAACACATATGTCAGGGTGTGGCCCACCATCCAAAAATTTGGACGGTGTGGATTTAACACATATATCATGGTGGGCATCCATAGATGGACGACGTGATGAAACACATATATTAGTGGACCACATCATCCTCAGCAAGACGGTGTGGGAAATACATACATTCAAGGTGGGCCACGTTGGATGGCCTGGATGAAACATTTATACCATGTGGGTCCACACGTGTCGGACCCACCAGAAATGAATAGACGGTGGGATGTCACATATACCTCGTGGTGAGATCCACCTATTGGATGGCTAAATATAGAACACATCATCAAGGTAGGCTCTATGGATGGACGACTTGGATGAGATATATGGTTCAGGTGGGTCCCATCGTCCTGGGATGGACGGTGTGATCAAAATACATACATCAGGGCTCCACCGTCCACTGCTGGATGGTGTGGCAAAGACACAAACATTAGGGTGGCCACCCACCGTCCAGATGATGGACAACTGGGATAAAACACATAATATTAAGGTGAGACCCCACCCCACATGTGCAGCACGTGTGTGTGGGTCCCACATCCATCAAAGGGATGGACAACGTGCATGAAACGCATACATCACAAGTGGCCCACTATCTAGATCTGCTAGACGGTGTGAATACAATAAATACAACAAGGGGGTGGCCCACATGACAGATGGATGATTTGGATCAACGCACAAAACATGGTGGTGGGCCACGGGGGTTTAGAACAAGCTGATGTTTATTTCCCTTCATCCGGGCCTATTGAAAACGGATGGCCTAGATGTAACAGGTGGGTCTCACCGTCTAGATCTGCTGGACGATGTGGATCCACATGTTCATCAGGTGGGCTGCAATAGGAGGGAGAGAGAGAGAGATCAGAATAGCGAAGGGACCTCGCCACTATGGGCCCCTCTTTGATACAAATCATACATGAAGATGGGTCCCACCACATGTGGGCCCTCAAATAATCAAATCCAAGCAAAAATTATAAATCTAATCCTAGAAAACACTCACCTTAGATCTCTTCTTCTTGGATCAATGGCAAGCTAAGCTCCTCAGCTTCGACTTTGATAAAGGTTGATGAAGTTTGGATGGTGGGATTGGATGGTAGGGAGTGGGCCACACCTAACTTTCTCTCTTCTTCCATGGAAAGGCTTGGACATTGGTTGCTTGGGAGTGAAGAAATAAAGAGAGAGGGAGAGAGGAGATAGGATGGAGTGATGGATGGGAGAAAGGGATGGGTGAAGTGATGGAAAGTTTGACTTTTAGGGTTGCTTTTGTACTTGGAGATGGGTTAGAGTAATGGGTTGAGTGATGGGTGTACTTTGACAAGTGAGGTGATTGATGTGATGTTTTGGATAGAGATTCTCTTAAGTTTACAAAGAGCGGTGTTTCTTCGAAATATACACGGACCCACATCTCCTGGCCCGAGTCGCATCGGTGCGTGAGACGGGCATTGGAACCATGATGATTGCGTGGTCGCAAGGGTACAAGTCTCGGGTCAAGCCAACTCTGGAATAGAGGATATGACTCAGGGTCACGTGCAACTGCTATCTACGGATCACGGGTTGCCAGAATTTGACCGGGAGGACCATGAAAGCCTACGGAATGGTACGAGTTAGGATATGGATCTCACATTCTCTCTCTCTCTCTCTCTCTCTCTCTCTCTCTCTCTCTATTTTTAGTTATTTTTCTTGCCACAGATCAGATCATTTCCTCTTTCTGACAGTGGTTAAAACTTTTGACTAGTGTATTCAACACAATCTAAAACCTGAAGATAAGATCCAAACCATTAGGTGGGATTTCTATTCTTCAATAGATAGAAATTTAATCTATATTTCAAAATTTAAATATTGAAGTTCCATTAGTTATTTTTTTTTGTTTAGTAAATTTTTAGGCACATTTTATGTTTTTGTATTTCTATATTTGTTCTTTAAATCATTATCTCAATCATTTTCTTATATATTTTGATATTTGTTCTTTAAATGTTTATGCTTATGATTCTTTCTTAGCTGATGTTGTTAATTAGTATTTAGGCCACCTAGTGTTTTAGTAAGGTATCCCTCCATTTAGGAATTTATATTGAACAAGTACGGTCATTTGATTGAAAGTGCTTGTTCTTTATGGATTCCTAAATTGTCCCATTTTAGACAGTTTGGTACCATACCATGTACTTAGGTTGTCCTCTTTTTCAGTTTACATGTATTTGGAATTTCAATGGTGTCTCCATATATTTTCTCTGGATATATGGTTCTTTACTAATTGGTTTCCTCTATCCCTGTATAATGCATTATATGTGGTAACTAATTAGTATTGAATTTTACATATATATGGAGAATATGGGGAGATGTTGTCAAAATTTTAACTCGCATGTAAACTGTATAGAGACAGTACATAGCATGTTAACAAATCTGATAGAGACAATTAGCACATCTAGATAGAGACAAGTAGGAATAGATGGGATATTTAGAGACAATTAGTAAACAAAATTTGAAATGATTAGGGATAATATATAGTTATGTAGATGTATGTACCCTGGTGGATTTATTTATTAGGGGACTATTTGAGATAATTGTGTTTTGTAGTTTATGTAGGGGCCTCGATATTATTTGTACAATATATTTATACACATACATAAATGTGATTGATTGATTACTTCAACCTGTAAAAGACCTGATCTTACCTTACCCTTGTTATCTTTTGATTTATAGATAACTAGTGAGGAAAATCCAAGTACCCTCGGTGTTGGTGCATCAATCACATCCCTTCCTATCGTGGAGGGAGATATATTTTAAAACAAAGTTGAAACGACTTCAAGTTTAGTTAAAAGAAAAAAAAAATCACCAATATGAGAATTTTTTGATGAGATCATGTTACCAGATGGTTTGGTAAATGTTAGAAGCGAAGGCAGACGGTGGTTGGACGGGCCGAGCCGAACAGATACTCAGAGGCGTATATTCTATTTGACTGTAACTCCCGTGAAAAATCCATACTTGGGCTCGAGTACCAACTCGACCCGAAATTGCGTAGAATTCATTCCTTTAGAAAATATGACTAGGTTAGCTAGTGCAACATTAGAATAGCTGAGAAATGGTCCCTGATCACTTTAAATACGTTCTACAAGGCCCAAAGCGAGTGGAACCAATGGTGCTTTAATGCTCTAAAACCTCGGACCAAACTCTAAGCAGGCTTGTTCTCTGGACCACTTTGAATCTTTGTATTGGATCTATACCGCACGTCAAAAGTCCAATACCTCCTATCTTAGACCGTTAGAACCGCCTAGCTGGACTTGACACTCATTCCAAAAATTAAGTCAAACCGATAATCATAGGCTATTTCATTAAGCCCGGACCGAAGAGAGTGAGAATAGGGTTAGAATTGGAATTTGAAATTCAAATCCGGCACACGATTTGACGCATCAGTATTAAGCGTTCTGACCGTCAGAATATAGCCAAATTACACCCTTGGATCAGGAAAAATATCTATTACATATCACGAGACTTATAGGCCTGATCTTGGTGCGATGACCGTTAAACTGAAACTGGACCGCCACGTGTGATCTGGGAACCCTACCGGTCTGAAAACTGGATGTGTGCTAGATCCAGTATGCATGAGCTTAAGTCCGACCGCATTTGGCCAGGGGACCTTCAGAAATGCTCATTTGGACCGAAATGGCCCCGATTTGGTTAGGCACCAAGTAAACATTGTTCCCAAGCCTATTTTGGGCATGTTTTAAGCTATAAAAGGGGTTGAAACCCTCACTCCTCTCTCCCATCCGAATTTGAGAGAAACCCTAGCTTGGGAGAGGGAAAAAGGTGAGAGATTGTGAGAGAGTGGGAGAGTTCTTCCTGCCACTTGTGCTACGTGTTGCACGTGCTCAAGCAACACACCTCTACCGTTTTCTCGACGATTTCACCGCGATTCTAGGTAAGTAAATACCCTAAATAGTTGCTAATTTGAGTTTCCTTTGTTTCCATAGCGATGTAGCTTATGGATCTCGTGTATTAGGTTCCCTATTCGCCGTAGACGAAGCGTATACGCTCCGTTTCAATTCACGTGTTTACAAGACATAAGGTGAGGATTTTAGACGCTTTGATTGACGGTTCCCAATGCTTTCAATGTCGTTTAATAGTAGATTCTTGACGGTATCGCCGTTTGACATGTACAAAATGCTCTCCGTTTCCCGTTTCGTAAATTAACGAAGAATATGAGATTTAGGGCATTTTAGTCATTTGTAGGAAGTACTGTTTACATTCATATTTTGCTGATGTGATTGACATGGTTTGTTGTCGCATTAGGAAGTTAGGAATACGTGCATAATTAGTTTGGCGAAGAGATTTGCCTAATTGCACACTTCGGGTCGACATGCTATATGTAGACTTAAGTGTGTAGTGTATGTGTTTGTATAAATGCTTGTATTAGTATGTATTGAATTAAATGATGCTATGTGATAGTTTATGATTGATTTCTCAATTAATATGCTAACCTAAATGATTTTCTACATGTTGACTAAATGCATGATTTCATTACATGCATGGAATATATGTGCTTGAAGATTTGCTTAAGTTGAATGTTATAACATGTGTTAACATGCTCACATGATTGTATTTCAATTCCAATACTTTTACATATATTGCTGATGTGATTCCATAAGTGCTTGGGACTAGACTTAGTCCAGGCAGTCGGTAACCGAGCGAATTCGTGGCTGACTGGTCATAGCCACGAACGACGCGTCGATGAACGCGATTCGTGTTTGGAGTTGGCGGCAGTGGCTAGGCCACGCGAAGTGTTTTACGCACTCCATGTCGTTCGACTTGAGATGCGATCGCGCTAGTCGAGCCCGTCAAGTAACCCGACTGGCCGATGTATGTTCACCTTATATGAGTCATAACTGCTTGAACCTAGGATACTGAACTTACCATTGTAAACCCTATTAACCATGGTACCTTGATCCATGAAGACTCATGAGCCGGGCATGGTGGTATGGGACACCATGGTCGAGCTGTCGGCCTACGCTGGGGCCACAAACCTCCCCGTAGTGACCAGTGAGCACCTAGACTCGTGAGCAGATTATGGTGGTATGGGACACTATATTCTAGCTGTCGGCCTACACTGATCAGGCGACGAGTCCTTTGTAGTGACCGCGAGCGTATTCTGAGTCCACGGGAGGCGACGACCCTTCCGTTGCAGTAGAGTACAATAGGCCTGTATTGATAAGGTGATGGGGGAGCGGTGCAACGAGTGCGAGCAACAGCCCTGGCAGCCCTTGCAGTGACCTACGAAATATACATCGTATGACATTATTAGGAGTGACGACCCTAGATAGGATCTGTGTTGGGATTGATACAAGGGAAGTACCTTAGTTTCCCAATCCTGCTGTTTGAATGGACTAATAACAACTTGGAAACCATATCACCATAGCATTGCATGTGCCTGGAAGATGTGGAGCACTCTAGGGAGTGTGGCATGCCGCGGTCGTAAGATGTTGCCGTATGAGGGAGATCGTCGGTGAGGGCATACATCACGTCATGTCATCTTGCATTAACAACAGTATTAGGATTGTCTAATTTACTGCTTTACTATTATCGCATGATTAAATTGTGAACATGCTAATCTTTGCTCTATGATTCCACTGAGTTGATCACTCACTCCCACGTTACGGGATGGTGTTTGCAACACCCACCAGACCCTGTTGTAGATGCAGGTGAGACTGAGATCCAGGAGGTGGTGCCAGACTTTGACGAGGACCAGGACGAGTTCTTGTACATGCAGTATCACGATGGCTTCGCGTAGGCGACCTGGATCGATGGGACTTCAGTGGGACTATTTTGGACATTTAATTTTATTCATGTATATGTATATGAGACTCAGTGATGTATTCATACTTAGAGACAGATGAGATTTACTTTGTTTTTCATACAGTGATATATATATTGTTCAGTCTTCCGCTTGCTTTTATCACTGGATCTGAGGTATGAATTACAGTTTTGGTATACTTTTACTCATGTGAATGATTTAAATCAGACAACATTGAATCATAATCATTTTTGTTGCATAAGTGACGGTCTGGAACTCGGGAGTTGAGTTTATACACGACCGCCGATTTTCAGGGTGTTACAAGTTGGTATCAGAGCATGAATGAGAGCATACTGGGCCTGGGTTATGGTCTCACGACGTACGCTGTCACTTCCTTTGACTTAGATGGGTGCGATAAGGGTCTAGAAACATTTCTAGGACCGCAGATTCGCCGATAGGCGACGTCTATTTGAATCGATCGCACGATCGAGTCTGTAATGCATCTCGGGTCGCGTAAAGCAACACGAATAGCTTCTAAGCCGTAGGAATTCGGGTTGAGACGTCCTATGAATGATTTTAAACCCATAAAAGTGAATCCTTGGGCCGTGGGATGACCACGACTCCTGTAATCAATCGTCAGGGCTTAAAAATCCCGTTTCACCAAAAATCTTCAAAATTCTTCCTCTAAACACTCTGATCTTCATTTCTTTCTTATCCATTTTATGTTAGGCATCAAACCTAATGTGAAAATAATACAAATTAGTACATTCACAAAATTTTACAGTGAATAGTAAAATTTCATGAAAAATGGCCATAAGGCCATTCTAACTTCACTTTCTTTAGAAAATAAGGGCCTAGATGGATGTATTGGATCCTTCTACCCCAAAATCATATGCTGTATCATAGGGTTTTGTATTCAGAATTACGGAGCGGTCCTGAAAATTCCTGAACACATGTTTGGGCTCATATAGGT
Organism: Magnolia kwangsiensis; assembly: GCA_037074715.1. Taxonomy (NCBI): domain Eukaryota; kingdom Viridiplantae; phylum Streptophyta; class Magnoliopsida; order Magnoliales; family Magnoliaceae; genus Magnolia; species Magnolia kwangsiensis. The sequence goes on along the minus strand of CM073576.1, from coordinate 101,890,365 downwards.
CAAAATACAATGAACCAGGGGGTGGACCGTACATATTTGGGGTCCTTGGACCAAGGGGGACCGAACCCACCTGGCCCCACCGACCGGATGCATCACCGGTCGACGATGCCATCACCGTACAGGTGGGCCCCTTTGATCTGATTTTTGGGCGCACGCCCTTAAATGAGGTGCATACCCTCCCCATATAGCTCCCGTCCCACGAAAACCCCTAAAATGTGCATCTCCTTCACAAACAGCCCTCCCCATAGCTCCGTTTTCATTTTCCAGCAACTATCTCCAAATTCCGTGGTCCCAAATCGCTCCTAAGTCCCTCCTTGGCCAAAACCGACCATCAGCCATCACTTCTCTGGAGTTGGCAGCCCTTCCTCTTGAAGATTTCACCATTTGGAGCTCCAAAAACCCCCAAATCGAGCTGAAATCGTGAGGTGCTCCATTCCACTTTTTTGTTTTCATTTCTCCCTGAAAATACACTCTTGGAAAGCTTGAAGCATCCCTCTACGATGCTTAGATTTCCTTTTTCCAGATTGGACAGCCACTTCTCCACATTTTTACCATTTTCCATGACTTACGTGGAAGCCATTTTAGGCCTTTTATCACTCTCATCCTCATATCTTTGATGGGTAAAAGGAAAACCGCAACGGACAAGGCTGGGCCAAGCTATCCTGCTCAATCGAGAAGACCACAGGGTGGTGCCGCAAGTTCAAGCGCCGCCGCAGGTCCAGCTGCAGTCCTGGAGTGCCGTACAAAGCGGGATTTGGATCCCCATGCACACCTTGGGCGAGCAATTCTATCGGGATGCCTCACGGCTAATACAGTGATCAAAAAGTGTTGTTTGAGGCGGACGTAGATGGACGACTATTCGGTGAATATCTGTTGTTCGAACGCATTGAAGCTGCGCATTGGGGTCCGATCTTTGAAGCTCGCGCTCATGCTAATGTGAGAACTGTTCGTGCCTTCTACGCTAGTATCCAGAGTCCTACCTTGGAGCCATTGCAGTTTAAAATCCCTTTTGGTAGAGATCGGATGGCTACGATTGATGTGCAACTGATTGCGTGACTTCTGAACGTGCCTCTTGGTGATGTTCATCCTAGTGAGAAGAACCTGAGGACTAGACGTGAACGAGATCGCCGCACTAGGTTTCTGTGCGGTAAGTTGGTTCCATGGCAGCCTAATAATAGCCTTAAGGCGACGTATATGTCTGATGATTTGCGCCTGCTGCACCATGTCTGCACGTTCAATGTTTATCCCAGGTCGACGAATCGCATAGAATGTACACGCCTTATGGTTGATTTCCTATATCTGGTGGCCTAGGGAGAGAATGTATGCATGACTACTTTCATCGTACGATAAATAATCCTCATAGCCAGGTCAAGAAGAACATCCGAATCGCTTCCCTTTGGCCGACTGATTTGCAAGATTGCGCTTGAGTTTGCCTATAGACTTGGGCCGAAATTGCCGGTATCGATTCATACCATTGATGAGTCGACTATGGTCAAGATGAAGATTGGGTCACAGTACCGTGAAAACCAGCTTGAGGAGGACAGCGAAGATGACTTTGATGATGAGGAAGATCAAAGCGAAGAAGAACCTGGAGCAGAGGTTCAGGAAGAAGCTCAGGAAGAGGCAGAAGAGGAGGCTCAGGATACAGATGAGAGCCCTCCTCCTTCTGCGCAGGCTACTATCGACGATCGCATTGCTCGGATGGAGGAGAGTCAGACCGCTTTGCGAAGGGAAGTTCAAGAACTTCGCACAGAAGTCGCGGATGCCAAGGCCGTTACAAAGAAGAAATTTGGCAAGGTGACTCGCACCTTGAAGGCGATCCTGTGTTGCTTACAGGATAAGGGTGCTCCTCCTCCGTCCCCAGACTCAGATTAGCGATGCGACCTTTTATATAGTTGTCAGTAGTTAGTCATTTCCTGCTTTATAAGTGTAAGCCTGTTAGGGCTAGTGCTTTGCTTATGTTGCTGTTGCAATTTTAACTATCTTAGTTCCCATGTATTTTCTCATCGTGATGCTTGTAAGGATATATCCCTTGTATTATGACCATTTTGATTAAATGAAATGCATGGAATGCCTTTGACTCCTTGTGTAGATGATTTCGGTGTAATTGTGCTATTAAGACTGATAAGGTTACGCCCTATTTTGAATATAGGGAATGTCGCCTAAGGCTACGCGGAGCACGGTTCGGCTTGCACTGACTGAGCATATGGATCAGACTCCTTCGCAGTCTGACACTCATGTAGACCCTGCTTTGAGCCTGATTCCTGAGGCAGTTCGATCGTCTCAGCCTACCACTGGTCCTATAGTTGGACCACCGCCATTTACACCATCAGTCAGAGAGCCTCATCGCGCATCTGCTTCGACACAGCATCTACCACAGCCTGCTCCACCTCCTGACAGATTCGAGCAGATGGTGGCTATGATGCTGCAGCAGCAGCAGCTTCTGACTACCATTGTGAGGACATTAGCCCAGGGTGGGGGTGCGGCTCCATCTACTCCACCTGCACCACCTGCGCATCCAGTTGAGGATGCTTATACATACGCCCAGGATGAGGGCATGGCTCATCCTGCGCCACCTGCTTACCCTGCGGGGAATCCCGCCGATACGCGGGGCCTATTGGAGCGGTTTCAGCGCTTGCGGCCTTCTACTTTCACGGGTTCTCACAGACCTCAGGAGGCTGAGTACTGGCTCGACCGTGTGTCGAAGATTTTACGGATGCTTCATTGCACTGAGGCCGAGCAGGTAGAGCTTACTACATTCCTGTTTGAGAGAGAGGCCAGCCTGTGGTGGGATAGCGTACTGCGGACCGTTGCCACCGACTTTGTATGGATGTGGGCAGCATTTGAGTTCCGCTTCCATGAGAAGTATTATCTCCAGACTTACAGGCACGACAGGGAGAATGAGTTTCTCCGTCTCAGACAGGCAGCTATGACAGTTACAGAGTATGAGCATCGGTTCATAGAGTTGGGCAGATACGTCCCGACGATTTTAGCTGATGAGCAGATGCACATACGGCGCTTTCTGGAGGGTTTGCGACCGGATATTCGGTCGAAGATGTGCTGTTTGACCATTTCCTCTTATGCGGAGTTGATTCACATATCCATGCGGGCAGAGCAGGATGTGGATCGGCTTGCACGATCTCGTGGCCCTGTTGCATATAGGCCGCGACCAGACATGCAGGACAGGCCCCTCGCGGGCAAGAGGCCTCGCATTGATCCCCCTGCTAGGACTACAACGCCTGTACCACCGTTTCGGCCCCCTGATTTGACATGTACATACTGTGGGAGGACAGGCCACTTGACGCAGAGCTGTTTTTCTCGGATGCGGGACAGTGGGTTCTCGCCGTCGCAGAAGATCGACCGTGCACGTCCACAGGCGTTATCAGCACCGCCTATACGGTCAGCTCCTACGCATCCTACATTCAGACCTACGGTATCGCAGATCAGACAGCCTCCACGGCCCTTGACATAGCGGCCGAACTGGCCACAGCAGGCCCGGGTTTATGCATTGACAGCTGAGGCAGCTGCGACACCGACTCTTCAGCATTCAGCCTTCGAGGTCACAGCCCATATTGGAGGTACTCCCATTCTTATGATGGTTGACACTGGTTCCACGATTTCTTTAATATCGCGTGCCGTAGTCAAGCGTCTTGGGTTACAGACTATCACTATGGATAGCGTACGAGTCTTTGTAGCTCATGGGGATTATTCGGATGTTACCTAGATGTGTGAGGGTTGTTTAGTTGATCTGGGAGGCAGGACGATGGCTCTTGATCTTGTCGTCGATCCCTCGCTCGTTTATCTCGACGTCATTCTTGGCATGGACTGGTTGACTGCTGGGAGGGCCGAGATTGACTGCGAGGCTCGTATGGTGACGGTGTACGAGCCTGAGGGCACGCCTTTCACGTTTTCAGTGCGGATAAATCTTCCTTTCCACATACTTAGTTATGCCACTTTATTGCGCGACGCTGGTGCCCAGGTACTCAAGCATGTGCTAGTCGTTTCCGAGTTCAGGGATCTGTTCAGGAAGACCCCTGGTTTGCCGCCTCGACGAGAGATCGATTTCACTATCGATCTGGTTCCTGGTTCTACGCCCGTCTCACTGCCGACGTATCGCATGGCACCATGTGAGATGGAGGAGTTGAGGACGCAGATTGATGGTCTGCTAGAGCTTGGCCTTATACGGCCTAGTGTGTCTCCTTGGGGAGCACTGGTCCTATTCGTGAGGAAGAAGGACGGTTCGATGCGATTGTGTATTGATTATCGCAGGCTGAACCAGCTCACGGTGAAGAACAAGTACCCTTTACCTAGGATCGATGACTTGTTTGATCAGCTGAGAGGAGCGCAGTACTTCTCGAAGATTGATCTTCAGTCGGGATATCACCAGTTGCGCGTCGGGATGAGGACGTGCAGAAGACAGCATTCAGGACTAGTTTTGGCCACTATGAGTTCCTCGTGATGTCGTTCGGTCTCACGAACGCACCGGCCGTGTTCATGGATCTGATGAACCGGGTATTTCGGCCTTTCCTCTATCGATTCGTCGTTGTATTCATTGACGACATTTTGGTGTACTCCAGGAGTCGAGAGGAGCATGAGGAACACTTACGCTTGGTCCTGGATACTCTCAGACAGCATCAGTTGTTCGCACAGTACAAGAAGTGCGACTTCTGGAAGCAGGAGGTGAAGTTTCTGGGACACGTGGTGTCCAAGGATGGCATGGCAGTTGACCTGTCTAAGGTAGCTGCGGTGCAGGACTGGGAGCAGCCTGGTTCTGTCACTGAGGTGAGGAGTTTCTTGGGTCTCGCTGGCTACTATCGGCACTTCATACAGGACTTCTCGAAGATCGCGAGACCCTTATCTCAGTTGACACGGAAGGACGTGAAGTTCGCCTGGAATGACAAGGCGGAGTCAGCTTTTCAGGAGCTGAAGGACAGACTTACGTCCGCCCCTATGCTAGATTGCCAGAGCAAGGGGTTAAATACACTATATACACTGACGCGTCTAGCGTTGGTTTGGGTTGTGTCCTTATGCAGAGGGACAGGGTAATTTCGTATGCCTCGAGATAATTAAGGAAGCACGAGGAGAATTACCCTACACACGACCTAGAGTTGACAGCTGTTATATTCGCACTGAGACTCTGGAGACATTACCTCTACGGAGAGGAGTTCGAGCTCTTTTGCGACCACAAGAGCCTCAAGTACATATTCACGCAGCGAGATTTGAATATGAGGCAGCGGCGATGGATGGAGACGTTGAAGGACTTCAAGTTTGAAGTCTCTTACCATCCTGGGAAGGCGAACCTTGTGGCTGATGCGTTGAGCCGCAAGAAGGCGATAGAGTTTGCAGCTCCGCTGATGGTTGCCGAGTGGGATATGGTCGAGTTTTTACGAGACTTTGAGCAAAAACTCACCGTAGAGGAGCCGTTTGAGTTCATCGCACATGTACAGGTGCGATCTCAGATCGATGACCGAGTCATCGAGGCGCAGAGGGACGATGCGCATCTTACTGAGCTTCGAGAGCAGGCCAGTGATGATGCTGACGCCGACTGGCGAGTTGGTATGGATGGGGGCTTACGTTACCGTGGCCGCCTATGCGTCCTAGATGTCCCTGACTTGAGACGAGAGATTCTCAAGGCTGCGCATTGTACTAGACTCGCGATGCATCCAGGCAGCACAAAGATGTATCGTGACGTGAAGAGGACGTATTGGTGGGAAGGTATGAAGACCCACATAGCTGAGTTCGTGTCCCGTTGTCTCACTTGTCAGCAGGTGAAGGCAGAGCATCGCCGACCACCTGGACTTTTGCAGCCTATGCCGATCGCAGAGTGGAAGTGGGATTTCATTTCCATGGACTTCATTTCTGGGTTGCCAAGGGTGAGGAAGGGACATGATTCCATTTGGGTGATCGTCGACCGTCTGACGAAGTTGGCGCACTTCCTACCAATCAGAGTTACGAACTCTGTAGACGAGCTGGCTAGATTGTACATCAGAGAGATTGTGCGTCTGCATGGAGTTCCGCTGGAGATCGTGTCGGACAGAGACACGCGGTTCACTTCCATTTTCTGGACTCGCATTCAGGAGGCTATGAGTGTGAAGTTGAAGTTCAGTACTGCCTTCCACCCAAAGACAGACGGACAGACAGAGCGGGTGAACCAGATCTTGGAGGACATGTTGCGAGCTTGCGCATTGGACTTCAAGGACAGTTGGGATGATTTTCTTGCATATGCGGAGTTTGCGTACAACAACAGCTTCCAGGCGAGTATCGGTATGGCACCTTACGAGGCGCTGTATGGCCGACCTTGTCGCGCACCGCATTGTTGGTTAGAGGTCGGTGAGCGTAGCTTGATTGGCCTAGAGTTGGTGCAGGCGACGTCAGAGAAGATTGATATTATTCGACGTCAGCTTCTTACAGCGCAGAGTAGACAGAAGAGTTATGCCGATACGAGACGACGACCACTAGAGTTCACAGTTGGGGATCATGTGTTTTTGCGAGTTTCCCCTATGAAGGGAGTCCTTCGGTTCGGGAAGAAGGGGAAACTGGCACTGCGATTTATTGGTCCATTCCAGATCCTCGATCGTGTGGGAGCAGTGGCTTACCGATTGGCTTTACCCACGCCTCTCGCGAGCGTTCACAACGTATTTCATGTTTCTATGCTGAAGAAGTACGTTGCTGATCCTTCCCATATCATCAGATGGGAGCAGGTGCAGTTAGGAGAGGACGTTACATATATCCTGCGACCGACACGTATCCTAGACAGGAAGGAGCAGGTACTGCGTAGCAAGGTGATTCCCCTTGTGAAGGTATTATGGACGCATCACTCTGAGGAGGAGGCTACCTGGGAGACAGAAGCCGAGATCAGAAAGAACTACCCACAGCTTCTCGAGGAGTACGAAAAGGTACAAAATTTCGAGGATGAAATTATTTGTTAAGGGGGGTAAATTGTAACGCCCGTGAAAAATTCATAGTTGGGCTCGAGTACCAACTCGACCCGAAATTGCTTAGAATTCATTCCTTTAGAAAATATGACTAGGTTAGCTAGTGCAACGTTAGAATAGCTGGAAAATGGTCCCTGATCACTTTAAATACGTTCTACAAGGCCCAAAGCGAGTGGAACCAATGGTGCTTTAATGCTCTAAAACCTCGGACCAAACTCTAAGCAGGTTTATTCTCTGGACCACTTTGAATCTTTGTATTGGATCTAGACCGCACGTCGAAAGTCCGATACCCCCTATCTTAGACCATTAGAACCGCTTAGCTGGACTTGACACTCATTCCAAAAATCAAGTCAAACCGATAATCACAGGCTATTTCATTGAGCCCAGACCGAAGAGAGTGAAATAGGGTTAGAATTGGAATTTGAAATTCAAATCTGGCACACGATTTGACGCATCAGTATTAAGCGTTCTGACCATCAGAATACAGCCAAATTACACCCTTGGATCAGGAAAAATATCTATTACATATCACGAGACTTCTAGGCCTGATCTTGGTGCGATGACCGTTAAACTGAAACTGGACCGCCACGTGCGATCTGGGAACCCTACCGGTCTGAAAACTGGATGTGTGCTAGATCCAGTATGCATGAGCTTAAGTCCGACCGCATTTGGCCAGGGGACCTTCAGAAATGCTCATTTGGACCGAAACGGCCCCGATTTGGTTAGGCACCAAGTAAACATTGTTCCCAAGCCTATTTTGGGCATGTTTTAGGCTATAAAAGGGGTTGAAACCCTCACTCCTCTCTCCCATCCGAATTTAAGAGAAACCCTAGCTTGGGAGAGAGAAAAAGGTGAGAGATTGTGAGAGAGTGGGAGAGTTCTTCCTGCCACTTGTGCCACGTGTTGCACGTGCTCAAGCAACACACCTCTACCGTTTTTCCGGTGATTTCACTGCGATTCTAGGTAAGTAAATACCCTAAATAGTTGCTGATTTGAGTTTCCTTTGTTTCCATAGCGATGTAGCTTATGGATCTCGTGTATTAGGTTCCCTATTTGCCGTAGACGAAGCGTATACGCTCCGTTTCAATTCACGTGTTTACAAGACATAAGGTGAGGATTTTAGACGCTTTGATTGACGGTTCTCAACGCTTTCAATGTCGTTTAATAGTAGATTCTTGACGGTATTGCCGTTTGACATGTACAAAATGCTCTCCGTTTCCCGTTTCGTAAATTAACGAAGAATATGAGATTTAGGGCATTTTAGTCATTTGTAGGAAGTACTGTTTACATTCATATTTTGCTGATGTGATTGACATGGTTTGTTGTCGCATTAGGAAGTTAGGAATACGTGCATAATTAGTTTGGCGAAGAGATTTGCCTAATTGCACACTTCGGGTCGACATGCTATATGTAGACTTAAGTGTGTAGTGTATGTGTTTGTATAAATGCTTGTATTAGTATGTATTGAATTAAATGATGCTATGTGATAGTTTATGATTGATTTCTCAATTAATATGCTGACCTAAATGATTTTCTACATGTTGACTAAATGCATGATTTCATTACATGCATGGAATATATGTGCTTGAAGATTTGCTTAAGTTGAATGTTATAACATGTGTTAACATGCTCACATGATTGTATTTCAATTCCAATACTTTTACATATATTGCTGATGTGATTCCATAAGTGCTTGGGACTAGACTTAGTCCAGGCAGTCAGTAACCGAGCGAATTCGTGGCTGACTGGTCATAGCCACGAACGACGTGTCGATGAACGCGATTCGTGTTTGGAGTTGGCGGCAGTGGTTAGGACACGCGAAGTGTTTTACGCACTCCATGTCGTTCGACTTGAGATGCGATCGCGCTAGTCGAGCCCATCAAGTAACCCGACTGGCCGATGTATGTTCACCTTATATGAGTCATAACTGCTTGAACCTAGGGTACTGAACTTACCATTGTAAACCCTGTTAACCATGGTACCTTGATCCATGAAGACTCATGAGCCGGGCATGGTGGTATGGGACACCATGGTCGAGCTGTCGGCCTACGCTGGGGCCACAAACCTCCCCGTAGTGACCAGTGAGCACCTAGACTCGTGAGCAGATTATGGTGGTATGAGACACTATATTCTAGCTGTCGGCCTACACTGATCAGGCGACGAGTCCTTTGTAGTGACCGCGAGCGTATTCTGAGTCCACGAGAGGCGACGACCCTTCCGTTGCAGTAGAGTACAATAGGCCTATATTGATAAGGTGATGGGGGAGCGGTGCAACGAGTGCGAGCAACAGCCCTGACAGCCCTTGCAGTGACCTACGAAATATACATCGTATGAGATTACTAGGAGTGACGACCCTAGATAGGATCTGTGTTGGGATTGATACAAGGGAAGTACCTTAATTTCCCAATCCTGCTGTTTGAATGGACTAATAACAACTTGAAAACCATATCACCATAGCATTGCATGTACCTGGAAGATGTGGAGCACTCTAGGGAGTGTGGCACGCCGCGGTCGTAAGATGTTTCCGTATGAGGGAGATCGTCGGTGAGGGCATACATCACGTCATGTCATCTTGCATTAACAACAGTATTAGGATTGTCTGATTTACTGCTTTACTATTATCGCATGATTGAATTGTGAACATGCTAATCTTTGCTCTATGATTCCACTGAGTTGATCACTCACTCCCACGTTACGGGATGGTGTTTGCAACACCCACTAGATCCTGTTGTAGATGCAGGTGAGGCTGAGATCCAGGAGGTGGAGCCAGACTTTGACGAGGACCAGGACCAGTTCTCGTACATGCAGTATCACGATGGCTTTGCGTAGGCGACCTGGATCGATGGGACTTCAGTGGGACTGTTTTGTACATTTAATTTTCTTCATGTATATGTATATGAGACTCAGTGATGTATTCATACTTAGAGACAGATGAGATTTACTTTGTTTTCCATACAGTGATATATATATTGTTCAGTCTTCCGCTTGCTTTTATCACTGGATCTGAGGTATGAATTACAGTTTTGGTATACTTTTACTCATGTGAATGCTTTAAATCAGACAACATTGAATCATAATCATTTTTGTTGCATAAGTGACGGTCTGGAACTCGGGAGTTGAGTTTATACACGACCCCCGATTTTCAGGGTGTTACATTGACGAACCTAGAAACTGGTATAACCAAACGTGGCCAATAACCTCGTCCGCAGATACGCATTATGCAATACACGATCATCAGGTTATGGAAAATATCTCCATGATCCGAGAATCCCCCTGATCATGCCGAGATTGTTGGACCACACCATACCATAGGCAAGTATAAATAGCACACGAAACCACGTCTACAGGTACACAATAGCAGATGCTCCTCTCCTCTACTCTCTACTTAGACCCCGATTCCCTTGGCCTGACTTAGGCATCGGAGGGTCCCTCGGCTTAGCTAGGGTTACCTTTGCCAGTTCTCTTGGTGCAGGTTCCAGGGGCGATACGTTGAGGTGAAGAAGACGTGGAGGGAGGGCCGACCAGATTTGGACATCAATATTTTTTGGCACCGTCTGTGGGAATCAGAGACTAAAAGTCAGGTTCTCATTTTCCTTCTTCTAAGCAATGGTGAGAAAAAAGAAGGTTGCGGTTGTGGAACAGGAATCGAATGAATGAACTCAGTCATCATCGCCACTTCACACCAATTCGCACCAGGGCCTTCCCAACGTTCTCGCAATCGGTTGAGTAAATATAGCACTATGTAGAACGAAATTCAAGCCCTGCACGACGAGATAAATAAAATGAAACAGCAGAGGGAGCCACTGTCACACCTGATTCAGGAAAACCCCATTCTTGAGCGGTGGGTTTGTTCATGGAGACTTGCTCTATACCGAGGAGTGTGAGACCTGAAGCTCTCCAGCATTCGAGGGTACCGCATTTGGGTCAAAATCCTCTCGCGGCGCGTGCTGAAGGATCCGCATGAAATCCCACTACTCGAGCCCCTACTACCATCCATTCAATCGCCTCCACTTTGACACCTACGGATCTTTGCCATCAATTAGAATGGAGGAGGGAAAGAAGAACTCCTGAAATTGAGAACGCCCCAGAGGTAATCACTGAAAATAAAGATCCTTGGGAGGCACAATTTGTGGAACTTAACGACAAGTTCTTGACATTGGAGAAAAATCAACAACAGTCGATAGTTCTTGCTACGATCCAAGCAATGATGGAAGAGACTGAGCCTCCCTTCACCCCCGCCATCATTGCTGAGATGATGCCGCAGAGGTTTCGGATGCCTCCTGTTATCCAGTATTCGGGACCTAGGGACCCATCCGAACATCTGGAAGCCTACCGATCGTGGATGAAAATCCTGACCGTAACGGACGCAATGATGCGTAGAGGATTTTCCATCACCCTTACAGGCTCCGCTCAGATTTGGTATCATCAGCTTAAACCAAACTCCGTGCTTCTTTCACTGAATTAAGTCAACTATTCCTTACGCAGTTCATAAGCGGTAAGAAAAGTCAGAAAGCCAACACTCACCTGCTCACCATCAAGCAGGTTGATGACTATGATGACAAGTTAGAAACCTAACACTCATCAAAAGAATCATTGAAAGACTACATCGCTCGTTTCAATGAGAAAGCATTGTAGGTTGAAGACTATGATGGTAAGATGGCTCTTGCTGCCATTCTAAGTGGACTAAAGGAAAGAAAGTTCGCTTTCTCCATCGAAAAGAATCCGCTGAGAACACTAGCAGACTTCATGGTGAAGGCTCAGAAGTATACTAATGTCGAGGAATTCACTAATGCTCGTAAGGGTACGTAAGTAACTGACCCAACAAACAAAGGGAAGAGGCCTAGGAACGAAGACTCCCAGCCGAATGGCAAAGGGGCGGACGACCGCGCTTCCTGCCATCGTCGACCGAGCCGTAGGCCAGAAGGGAAATGCCATTCTTACACTCCTCTAAATATGTCTGCCGAGCAAATCCTACTAGTAATTTGAGGAGACAAACTACTTAACTGACCAGTCTGCATGAGAGCTGACCCCGAACATCGGGACAAGCAAAAATTTTATCGTTTTCACCAGGATCACAGTCACAACAAGGACGATTGCATGGACTTAAAAGATGAAATTGAATCTCTCATTTGCAAGGGACATTTACATCGATACACTAAAAAAGAGAAGTCTTCTCGGAGAGAGGAATGACCTCAAGAATCGACGTACAACCCCCCAGAAGAACCAGCTGAAATTCGTACCATCTTCGAGGGCTCAGCGGGGGCAGGAGATTCAAACAGGGCTCAAAAAGCTCAATCCCGAAGATTCGAGCCGGAACACTACATTCACCTGGTGGTGCGTCCTAGCAAGGAACTCCGAGTCACTCCGTGCAGCCTGACTTTCATGGAAGATGACGCACGCGGGATTCAGCATCCGCAAGACGACGCACTAGTGGTCATGATGACCATAGCAAATCATAAGGTATATCGCATTCTGCTTGACACCGGAAGTTCGGCCGATGTAATGTACTCTGAAGTGTTCGAAAAGATGAAAATTTCATGGTCACAACTCCGACCCGTGAAGACTCCCCCACACGACTTTGCTGGAGAAAAAGTAATCTCTGAAGGAGTCATTTCCCTCCCAGTAACAGCCGGAGAAGGGCAACATCAGGTCAGACTCTTAGTGGACTTTTTGATTGACAATGTTCCTTCCGTGTACAATGTGATCCTGGGCCGGCCCTCCCTCAATATGATGAGGGCGGTTGTCTCAACTTACCATTTAATGATGAAGTTTCCAGGTGAAGGTGGGATCGGTTATCTCCGAGGCGACCAACGCGAGGCTCAAAGGTATTATGCGATAGCAGTTAGGAAAGGAGCTTCTAAGCAGGCGCTCATCGTGGACGTCTTGGATCCCTAAAGACCGACAGGAAGCTCATCAGTCGAAGATCTGGAAAAAGTGCCCCTCGATGAATCAGACCCGAGTAAAACTGTTCAGCTTAGGTCATCGTTAAATTTCGAGCAGAGGACTGCGTTGTTGGCCTTCTTGAAGCAGCACCGAGATGTCTTTGCGTGGTTACACACAGATATGCTAGGGATCTCTCCTGACCTATTGTTTCATAGATACAATGTAGATCTGGATCATAAGCCGGTGAAGCAAAAAAGAATATCGTTCGACGCCGAACGATACGAAGCCATTGCTGAGGAGGTCTCCGTCCTGCTCGATGCGGGTTTCATAGAAGAAGTATATTATCCTGACTGGATAGCGAATGTCGTGCTCGTTAGGAAATCCAATTGGAAGTGGCGGGTTTGTGTGGATTACTCAGATCTAAATAAGGCATGCTCTAGGGACAGCTTCCCGTTACCTAGGATCGATTAACTGGTGGACAGCACGGCCGGACATGAGTTACTCTCATTTTTAGACGCCTATTCCGGGTACAACCAGATTGCTACGTATCCCTCAGACAGGCAGAAGACTACCTTTGTCATGGACAAAGGGCTCTATTGTTACTGGGTCATGCCATTCGGCCTGAAAAATGCTGGGGCAACATATCAGAGGCTGGTAAATAAGATGTTCGCCAGACAGATTGGGTGCACCATAGAAGTATACATTGAAGACATGCTAGTGAAGAGTACCAGAGCCTCCGAACATTTTGTCTACCTCGGGAAAACTTTTAACGTCCTTCGAGAGTACCAGATGAAGCTGAATCCAGATAAGTGCGCATTAGGAGTTGAATCGGGAAAGTTTCTTAGTTTTCAAGTTAGTCAGCGAGGTATCGAGGCCAACCTGGATAAGATCAAGGCTCTCCTCAACCATTAAAGAAAGTTAGTCCTCTCTGAAACATACCGTGTAACACACGAAAGCTATATCGTTTAAAAAGGAGCTGTTTGAGTTACCGAGATTTTGAGCTTTATCCTCCTCGGGGGCATGCTTGGCGGCCCACGAAGCCAAACAGGCCATATGGTAGCCCGACTCGAACCTCCCGCCACTCATCCCCACCTGCGGCGAGACCACAACCTCCTCTGCCCCTACCCTACTACCGACCGAGTTTTGACCCTCGGCGCGGACACCTCCCCCGACCTTGAAGGGGGGGGGGGAAGCACGTTGTCGGTCATTCTAATGACCTCCTCCCACTTGGAAGAAGAATGAATAGTAATGGGGGGCTTGGGGTTTGCGATAGGAGCCTCCGTGGTGGGGAAAATGACTGTAGGAGGGGCATGGCTCACAACTGCTGGGGTGCCCGCCATGGTCATATAGGCAAGCACCAGGGGAGGAACTACCACCGGGCCCCTGGTCGGATCGAAAAGCACCGAAAGCGAAGCTGTCGGAGGAGCCATGACAGCACTAGGAAGCACCGGAGTCGGCGCTACACCCGACGTCTGTGGGTGATCGAGCACCGTAAGTGTCGAGCCAATGAGCCTTGGAGCGGGGGCTGCATCGATCGGTGAGGCAGCAGATTTCCCCTCATGGGGGGACCTGCTTTTTCTGAGTAATCTTCACTCGGGGGGCATCCTTCAACAACTCCGTCGCTGTCGGAGCCACCTTCCTCTTCCGAGAGCCAGACGCCTCAGCCATGCCTGTGAAAGAAATGACAGTGTCAGTGACTAAGTAGGTGAAACTAGACTCATCAGAAAGATTAAGATAACTTACTAAAAGACGTGGGCAAGGGCTGTGACTTGCAAAGCCCAGACCAATGAAGATTGGCCTCTGTTATCAGGTCCATACATGACCGAAGCCCCTCCGATCGTGCCCTAGCCGCTATGTGGTTCTTCTGAGCTGGGTCGAGGAGTGGCAATCCCTTCTAGAAACCTACAAAAGGAAACAGAGAGCTTTGCTTCAATTCAAATAAATGAAAAAAAGGGCAGTGGTACAGATACTGGTTAAAGTCTGACCTGGCTTTGTGAAGCAGATCGGGACCCATGTTGTTAAGGTTCTGAGCTCTGTTGTTGGTGCCTCCTACTCGCCTTCCACCCAGAACCATTTATTTTTCCAGTCCTTATTGAAGGACGGTAGGTTCATCACCAGCCCCAACCCCTTGTTGCCTCGGGTCGCGAAGTAGTACCATGAGTCGTTGCTGTCATGCTTGACTAACTACAAACTCATCAGCTCTTTCGGAGTCAACTCAGGGTTCTCGACTTATCGTCAGATGATGAATGCGAAGATTAGCACCCTCTAGGCATTGGGAGTGAATTGTCTCAGAACCAGCATGTAAGACCCGTATCCTAGCCCGTGCCGTTCCGTATGCTTCTATGGTCCCTCCAATCGAATTTTGGCAATCCTCGACCTATTTTTGACGTTTGCACGTGATCCTAAGCCGAGTCCTGCATACCGAAGTCAGCTCGAACCGAAATTTGTATCATAGCGACTACGTCGTCGCCGCGGTTCTAATGCCGTGACTCGCGCATCGAACCGATACTTAGGCTGGAAGATGTTGGTCTGTGTTCAATTTGAAGGAAACACCGTGTGTTGTAACCCCGAGAGAATCTCTACCATCCATCAAATTAATCAATCAAATCAAATCAAATCAATCAAGTACAAAGTAACCCATCACTCCATCCCATCCCCAAGTACACAAACCATTCCCCAAGTCAACCCTTTCTTACACAACCCATACCACCACATCACTCACCCATCTCTCTCTTTCAATCTCTCTCTCTCTCTCATTCTCCAAACAATTCCAAGAGCTCCAACGTCCATGGCTTCCATGGAGGGCTTGGTGTGGCCCACTCTCTACCACCCAATCCCACTCTCCAAAATCAATCTCCACCGTTCAAATGCATCCCTTGGAGCTCTAAGATACGTTGATGGAAGAAGAAGTCCGAAAAGATAATAGGTGGGTGATTTTATATTTTTTTTACCGTTGATTTTGTCATTTGAGGGCCCACATATGGTGGGACCCATCTTGATGTATGCATTATTTAGGGAGGGCCCATAGTGGCGGGGTCCCTCCCCTTCTCCCGATCTCTCTCCTCTCTATATATTTTTTTGTGATGGCGTGTGACCCACTTAATCCGTACCATCTGTGGACCCACCTTGTTGTATGCTCTATATATTCACACTATCCAGCGAGTGGGCCCATGGCCTGGATGATCAGCACCGACCAGCGCAACTGAGCCTGGATGAGGGAAAGCACGGATATAGCTTGATTCAAGGGTGCGACCCACCCTCGTGGGACCCACCTGATGTGGTTTGGACTAGAGGGTGTACCTCGCACCAACTATATGGCTTCTGTGTGCATGTGGGAGGTCTGACCTCAACCGTCCATCTGCTGGACACTGGGCTGCTGGCCCAGCAGTTTGGCAGCATGGCTGCTTTCGATGTGAGTAAGATCTGTGGGTCCCACTTACTATTCTAACAATCCTTTTCGCATTATAGGTCCCACAGGATGAAGTGGGGTATATCCATACCATCCGTCCATCAGGGCGAGAGCCCATATGGCATATGTGTTTTATCAACGCCGTCCAAAGTTGTGGGCCCTACCGTGAGATATGCATTATATCCTTCACCGTCCACCGCTTGGACGGTGGGAACCCATCACACGTGGGGCCTGCTTTGGATGGAATCGGAATGGCTCGAGGACTTCAAACCAGCTATAGCTGATGCATTGCGTCAGCAAGTTGTGGCCCTTACATGTGGTATGATCCACGTTGTCCATTCGTGGACGAGCAGCAGAATAGCTGCTATGTTGAAGCAGAAGTTCTGTGGGTCCCATGTGAGCCACGTGCTTTAGATCCAAGCCGTTCATCTATTTTAGCAGGAGGGGCCACCATGGTATGTGTTTCATTCATGCCATCCATCAGTGTCGTCCACCTGTTGTGTGGGGCCCACGCAACAAAAAAAAAATGCTACTGTTTTTTACGTCAGAAGCTCTGTGGGTCCACTGATGTATGTATTGTAATTCACACCTTCCATCAGGTGGACTGCACTATGATGTACGGGTCTCATCCACACCGTCCACACAGCAGGATGGTGGGACCCACCAGCAGTGGGAACGGTTTGGCTGGGGTACCTCGTACCAGCAATATAACCGGTGTCGTTGATGTCAGCAATTTTGAGGGCCCCATTGTGATATATATTTGTTTTATCTATGTTGTCCATCCATTTCAGATATGTGGGGCCACCTCACACGTGTTGTACGTGTGGGGGTGGGACCCACCTTGATGAAAGTGTTTTATATCCACACCGCCAGATATTGGACAGGTGGAGTACGCCATGATGTATGTGTTTCATCACTTTCGGTCCATCTGGATGTTGCTGGATGGGTGTCCAGCAGCTGTATAGGGACTGCCATGTATCTATCACCATCCATCCATTTCTATGTTGTGGGCCAGAGGCATGTGAGATCCTCACCGTCCAGCCACGTGGACGGTGGATCCCACCACGAGGTATTGTGATATCCAAACTGTCCATTCAAGTGTGGATTCCACACGTGTCTAGGTCTGGTCATAAGGTATGTTTTATATCCTAACTGTCTATCTGCTGGTGGGTCAGCATCCCACCAGCAATACAAGTGATGTATTGACGTCAGCCAATGGTATGGGCCTGACCGTGATATCCAGACCATCCATCTGTTTTTATAATCCATGTCATGCATCTGTTTTGTATCCACGCCATCCATCTATTTTATATCGACGTCGTCCATTTGTTGGACGAGCAGCAGATAGCTGCTGTAGTAACGTCATCAAATTTCGTAGGCCACGCCATGATGTATATGATGTAGCCCATACTGTCCAGATGGCTGGACGATGGGCCACGCCATGATGTATATGTTATATCTAGCCATTTATCAAGTGGACCACACTATAAAAATCAGTGGAGATTGAATGTCCACCAATGAAACTATTTGGGATCGCAAAAGGTTTGGATCCATATGAAATTATTTTCTTTTTTTTTTATTTAAGCCTTAGTGAACTTATGAATAGATTGGATGGAAAATAAATGTGATGGTGGGCCTTGTGAAGTCTTAACTGTGAAAATCATTATCTCCACTGCTATTTGTAGTATGGTCCAAATGATCTTTCGATATGATTCATTTTGTGATAATGCTCTAAAATGATCTGTAACACCCCGAATTTTGGCCAACCTGGGATTAGACGTCCTTAGGCAATGGGTTAACTAAAACACCTGAGAAATCGCTCAGAACCTAATTCCATAGCCAAAGAAACCACTTAGGATTAATTCCTTTAGAAACTAAGCATAAGTTAGCTAGCGCAACGCTAGAATAGCTGGGAAATAGTCCCTGTTCACTTTAAATACGTTCTACAAGACCCAAATCGAGTAGAACCAATGACTCTATAATACTCTATAACCTCAAATCAAACTCTAAGCAGGTTTGTTCTCTGGACCACCTTGAAATTTTGTATTGGATCTAGACCATGCGTCGAAAGTCCGATGCTGCTATCTTAGACCGTTAGAACCGCCTAGCTGGACTTGACAATCATTTCGAAAATTAAGTCCAATCAATAATCACAGGCTATTTCATTGAGCCCGGATTGAAGAGAGTGCGAATAGGGACAGATTTGGAATTTGAAATTCAAATCTGGCACACGACTTGACGCGTCAGTATTAAGCGTTCTGACTGTCAGAATTCAGCCAAATTACACCATCGGATCAGGAAAAATTTGTATTTCATATCATGAGACTTGCAGACCTGATCTACGGGCGGTGACCGCTGAACTGAAACTGGACCGCCACGTGTGATCTGCGAACCCTACCGGACTGAAAACTTGATGTATGCCAGATCCAGTATGCATGAGCTTAAGTCCGATCACGTTCGGCCAGGGGACCACTAGAAATCATCTTTTGGACCGAAACAGCCCCGATTTGGATATGCCCTAAGTGAACTTTGTTCCCGACCCTATTTCGGGCATTTTTAGGCTTATAAAAGGGGTTGAAACCCTCACTCCTCTCTCCCATCCAAATTTGCAAAAATCCCTAGAATGGGAGAGAGAAAAGGTGAGAGTTTGTGAGAGAAGGTGGGAGAGAATTCCCTGCTGTTTGTGCCACGTGCTGCAAGTGGTTAAGTCACGTGCTCTAATCACCTGGCTGATGATTCCTCCACTTTTTCAGGTATGAAATAACCCTAGAAAGTTGCTGATTTGAGGTTTACTAGGATTCATAGCTTGTTAGCTGACGTAACTCATGAATTAGGTTCTCTTATCGCTGTAGACGAAGCGTATACGCTCCGTTCGAATTTACACATCCATAAAAGACAAGGTGCGGATTTTAGATGCTTTGATTGACTGTTCCAAAAGCTTTCAATGTCGTTTAATAGTAGATTATCGACGGCAACGCCGTTTGACATGTACAACATGCTGTCCGTTTCCTGTTTCGTAAACCGGCGAACAATATGAGATTTAGGGCATTTTAGTCATTTGTAGGAAGTACTGATTTCATTCATATTTTGCTGATGTGATTGACATAATTTGTTGTCGCATTAGAATGTTAGGAATGTGTGCATAATTAGTTTGGTGAAGAGATTCGCCTAAATGCGCACTTCGGGTCGACTTACTATATGTAGACTTAAGTGTGTAGTGTTAGTGTTTATATTAATGCTTGTATTAGTATGTATTGAATGAAATGATGTTATGGATTAGTTTGAGATTGGTTTCTCAATTGATATGCTGATGTGAATGATTTCTTACATGTTAGCCATATGCATGATTTCATTATATGAATGAAATGCATGTGCTTGATGATTCACGTAAGGTGTATGTTATAACATGTGCTTGGTGATTTCATTATGATTTAGTTTGAGATTGAATTCTCAATTAATTTGCTGATGGAAATGATTTCCTATATGTTGGCAATATGCATAATTTCATTATATGTGTGAAAGGCATGTATCAGGTGATTTGCTTAAGTTGTATGTTACAACATGTGTTAACATGCTCATATGGTGGTATTTCATTTCCAATTCTTTCACATGCTTTGCTGATGTGATTCCACATGTTTGGGACTGTACTTAATCCAGGCAGTCGGTAACCGAGCGAATTCGTGGTTGGCTTATCTTTGCCATGAACGACGCGTCGATGAACGCGAGCCGTGTTTTGGAGTTGGCGGAAGTGGTTAGGCCACACAAAGTGTTTTACGCACTTCATGTCGTTCAACTTGAGATGCGATCGTGCTGTCGAGCCCGTCAAGTAACTCGACTGGCCGTTGTATGTTCACCCTGCATGAGTCATAACTGCTTGAACCTAGGGTACTGAACTTACCATTGTAAACCCTGTTAACCATGGTCCCTTGATCCACGAAGACTCATGAGCCGGGCATGGTGGTATGGGACATCGTGGTCGAGCTGTCGGCCTACGCTGGGGCCACAAACCTCCCCGTAGTGACCAGTGAGCACCTAGTCTCGTGAGCAGATTATGGTGGTATGGGACCTATATTCTTGTTGTCGGCCTACACTGATCAGGCGACGAGTCCTTTGTAGTGACCGCGAGCGTATTTTGAGTCTACGGGAGGCGACGACCCTTCGGTAGCAGTAGAGTACAGTAGGCCTGTATTGATAAGGTGATGGGGGAGCGGAACAACGAGTGCGTGCAACAGCCCTGGCAGCCCTTGCAGCGACCTACAAAATATACATCGTATGAGATTACTAGGAGTGACGACCCTAGACAGGATCTGTGTTAGGATTGAAATAAGGGAAGTACCTTAGTTTCCCAATCTTGCTGTTTGAATGGACTAATAACAACTCGAAAATCATATCACCATTACATTGCATGTGCCTAGAAGATGTGGAGCACTTTAGGGAGTGTGGCATGCCACGGTCGTAAGATGGTGCCGTATGAGGGAGATCGTCGATGAGGGCATACATCACGTCATGTCATATTGCATTAACAACAGTATTAGGATTGTTTGATTTACTGCTTTACTATTATCTCATGATTGATTTGAGAACATGTTAATCCTTGCTCTATTATTCCACTGAGTTAGCTACTCACTCCCACGTTACAGGATGGTATTTCCGGACACACAACAGACCCTTTTGTGATTGCAGACGATGGCGCGGCCTGCGAGGTAGAGCCGGACTTGATGATGATGAGGAGAATCCCTCCTTTATGCGTGTTCTGATCGACGGGATTACAGGGAGGTTGATTAGATACTTTGACACTTGTCATTTTATGTTTTTAGCGCACTCATGTATATTTGTTTTGTCTACTTTTAGAGTATACATGTATGTATATAACCTAGTAACATGTTCACACTCTGGAGACATACAACAGTTTATATATGTTATACATACTATCACAGTCTTCTGCTTGTTAATTTAACTGTCTCTGGAGTATGATATGCGGTTCTAGCTTAATCTCACTCATGTTTAATACATTATCACAGACAACATTCAATCATACATATTTATGTTGCATAAATAACATGTTGAAACTCGGGAGTTGGGTTTTTGCTCGACCCCCCGATATTCGGGATGTTACATGATCTCTAGCTATAGAGGAGTGTGTGGTTGGTTTGGGCCCATTTGGCTTAGCCCATATGATTCACCCATTTGATTCGACCTATTAGTGCGTCCCATTTGATGTGTATATGGCCCACTTGTACGGCCCATTGGTATAGCCCGCTTGATGTGTATATGGCCCACTTGTGCGGCCCATTGGTGTAACCCATTTGATGTATATGAGGCCCATTAGTGCGGCCCATTGATGTAGCCCACTTGATGTAGGCCTAGGTGATGCGGCCCATCATAATGTATTTAAAACTCATGGGTTGTGGCCCGTTGTGATGTATTCGAGGCCTATGGGCAAAGCCCATTGTGACATATTCGTGGCCTAAGGGCAAGGCCCATTATGAAATGTATTAGGCCCATGATGTGTAGCTTACTTGATGTATTCGAGGCCCAAGTACGTGGCCCATTTGATGTATATGAGACCCATGTGTAGGGCCCACCTATGATATATATGAGACCCATTAATGTGGTCCACTTGATGTATATTAGGCACATGCATTCGGCCCATTGTGTGTACATTAGACCCTTGTATGAGGCCGTGACCCCACTGTATGCTAGGCCCTATGTGGGTCACTCCTTGGGAGCAATGTTGGTTAAATGTCCACATTGATGGGCAATGATGGTTGAATGTCCACATTATGACCTTCCCTTAAGTCTGGTTGGGCCCGTTCTCATCATTCTCTAGTGGGTTAACCTAAACGAATGGGCCCCATTGATATTGCTTGGACCATCATCGGCCATCCATCTATAGATCCCACCTTGCGTCGATTATCGATCGAGGCCAATTACCGATTTTGATTTGTCGTGGCCGATTGCCGATTATCGATCGAGGTCGATTACCGATTCTGATTTGTCGTGGTCGATTGTCGATTATCGATCTAGGCCAATTACCGATTCTGATTTGTCATGGCCGATTGCCGATTATCGATCCATACTGATTATCGATCGAGGTCGAGTACCGATTCTGATGGCCGATCACTGATTATCGATCGAGGCTAAGTACCAATTCTGATGGTTGATTGCCGATTATCAATCGAGGCCGAGTACCGATTCTGATGTCCGATTGCTAATTATCAATCGAGGCTGATTATCTACCAGGGCCGATTACTGACTTTGATTCGTCGTGGCCGATTGCCAATTCTGATTGTCGGGGCCCAATGTGATGTACATATGACCTGTATTTGAGGCCTTACATGATGTGTATTCAGCCCGTGTCTAAGGCCCAATGTGATGTATATTGAGGCCTAGGTGATGAGACTCATTGTGATGTATTTGAGGGTCAGGCGAAAGAGCCCATTATGATATATGTTAGGCCCATGAGCAGGGCCCACCTGTTGTGTACATATAACCCTTGAGTAAGGCCCATTGTGTTGTATATTAGACCTTTGTGTGAGGCCGTGGGCCCATTATATGTTTGGATCTATGTGGGTCATTCCTTGGGGCAATGTTAGTTAAATGTCCACATTGTCGAGCCGATGGTTGATATCGATTATGAGTATGTGACTGCATAGCACCATGATACATGCCCATACGCATCATCTGCATGTCTGTTATGAGATATGATTGACCATGCATATGTCATAGTGCTGGTTGTTATGAGACTCCCTGATAGGCGGAGATTTTCTCACATGAGCACACGGTATACGCAGGATTAATGCATGATTGCACTGTGTGACTCATGCATCTCGCATTTGTGCGACATGACCACCGTACGCCCTAGCGACATCAGGGCTGTAGCCTCCACAGGCATATCGTGGATGGTCAGATGGGATACTGAAAATCTGTTCTACATGGGGTGCTATAGATATCCTTGGGTGAAAGTCCCAAAACTCTCTTGGTTCTAGAGGTTGCTCCAACGTCTAGACCGAGTGGGTAGATGAGCGCCGAGTATCGATTACCAGATGGCTGTGCTCTCCACTATGTCGTGGTCGGTTGGAAGGGGGTGCTGCCTTACCTGCCCAAGAGGAGGGGATAATGCTAGACTGAGTCTGACCAGCTCGAGGAATGGGTCCACTATTAACAAGCCGGGCCCGATATTGGCAGGCAGATAGTGGGGTCTCTTCCACTAACCTTGTTGCGCACGATGGGACCGCAATCTGGTTTGGAGTGTTGTCATGCTCCAAATCCAGAAATCGGATTCACAGGAATCTCGATCACCGAATCAGTGCCGACAGCCTCCGTAGTACCCCATTCTCGGCTCCTAACATTCATATGCTAGATTCCGATCCCGGGATCCTACAAGGAGGATTTTTTTTTGTACAATTAACTCGTAATAAGCATAACCACAAGATTACCCAATTCACAAAGGTAACATCATCATCACATATCCACTAATATAATCATTTGAGTACAATACTGAAAGGGAAATACATATATCAAAATCAAGCTTCGAAAGACCACTGCACGCTCTAAGCTCGACGCTGCTGCAACCTAACTTTACCTGCACGCATCTATCATGCATAAGATTATAGAAAGCTTAGAGGGTGGTGTAAGTGTGTGCATAAGGTAAGTGTCAAGTATTCAATACAGTGCCTTAATCATATAATACCAGAAACACTGATAATCCATAAATCATACAATGTCGGAATAAGCAGAAATACTGATAAGAGCAGAAATTATCAGAGTAAACCGAAATACAGACAAGATCATAAATCATACGATAACAGAGTAAGCAGAAATACGGACATGTCCGTGAGTCAATCAATATTAGAATACGCAATATAGGACAGCTATGATGAGTCATAAATAATCAAATATCGGATGACAAGGATATAATGCAATATACGATTCAGAAGAGCTAACAAATATCATCACTCTCATCTAAGTCACAGGAATACAAAAACATAACAACCCAAAATGCCATATACCGAGGATATAATGCAATATGAAATATGTGATGCTAATGGAATGACCATGCTGGAGTGTGAAGTCGGGATGATAGTACGTAGTATCGCAGGCTACGGGATCCACCATAAGGGACTTCTATCCAAACCAGTCCCATACCTAAATTTGGATAGTCAGACTCAATGTGGTAAACTCCTGATCTCAGGTTAGTCGCGCGCCCCAACCGAAATCATGGCCATTACGAAGGCACACGTGATAAATAGTTACGTACCACCAGCCCGAGTGAATAGTGAATGAATGAATGAATGAATGAGTATGCAACTCCTGCTCACTAAATCCACATATTAGTACAGTTCATCTCAGGGATCATCACTGGGGTCTATTACACTCTACGCCAGCTTGCCGCCCCTATCCAAGAACACAACTGGGTAAGTGGAAGAGACCTCACTATCCACCTGCCAATATCAGGCCCGACTCGTTGATAGCGGACCCATTCCTCAAGCTGGTCAAACTCAACCTAGACATTGCCCCCTCACTCAGGCGGGTAAGGTCACACCCCTTTCCAACTGACCATGACACAGTGAGAGATGCGGCCTCCTGGTATTCGACCCTCGTGCGCTCATATATCCACTCGGTCTCGACGTTGGAGTCCTCTCCTGGCCACAGATGTTTAGGAATTTTCACCCAGGGACATCTATGGTGCCCGTATGCTAGAACCAAGCATTTCTGGTGTCTCGTCTGGCCATCCACGATATGCCTGTGGAGCTTATGATCCTGATGTCGCTAGGGCGTATAACACACAATGCAAGATGCATGAGTCACACAATCCAGTCATGCATCAATCCTGCGCATGCCGTGCGCTCATGTGAGGTAACCTCCGCCTATCAGGGAGTCTCATATCAACATATTCAATGACATATGCAATGATCAACCACAACTCATAACAAACATGCAGATGATGTGTATGGGCATGTATCATGATGCTATGCTATCACATACTCATAGTCAATATCAACAATCGGCCTCGACAATGTGGACATTTAACCAATATTGCCCCAAGGAATGGCCCACATAGAGCCTAACATATAGTAGACCCATGGCCTCATACAAGGGTCAAATATACAAAACCATGGGTCCCACTTAAGAGCTTAATATACACCACGATGGGTCTCTTACATGGGCCTCATATAAGGGTTACATATACATATGACAGGCCTCACTATACAGGCTACAAATACATCACTATGGGCCTTATCAACTGGGCCGCAAATACATCACTATGGGCCGTTCACATGGGCGTAATATATATTTCATAGGTGGGCCCTGCGCATGGGCCTCATTTACATCAAGTGGGCTGCATCAATGGGCCGCACTAATATATCAAGATGGGCCATAAAAATATCATATTGGCCCTAACCACGGGCTGGATACACATCACAACGGGCCTCATACAAGGTCTAATATACATCGTCATAGGTCATAATTTCATCACATTGGGCCTCACTCGTGGGCTGCATATACATCGCCATGGGCCTTGGAACAAGGGCCGTAAATGCATCTCATTGGGCTACTTCCACGGGCCTTAAATACAAAATAGGCGGGCCCTGCACATGGGCCTAATATACGTAATAGGTGGGCTTTGCTCAAAATGAAGACGGGCATAAACGGCCTGTAGACTACAATATGGGCCTATCAGTGGGCCCTAAGGAGAGTGACGGTGCGGACATTTAACCGTCATCATCCTTACAATGTGGGCATCTAAACATCATTGTTCCCAAGGCATTACTTTCTATAAACATCATCATATGCCATTGGGGATCACGCATTGCAATGGACCTAGTTGCCCCCAATTGGGCCTAAAGTACATCAATTTGGGCATATGGGCTCTACATTCATCAAATGGATCACCTCAATGAGCCTCACCAATGGGCCTTAGGTCCTTTGCAATGAGTCATAACCCATGGGCCTCAGTATGCATTAAAAATGAGCCCCAATCACATGAGCTTTATGTGTATCAAATGGGCCTAATCACATAGGCCTTATATATACCAAGGTGGGCCTCAACAATGGGCCACAAATACATCAAATGGGCCTACACACATGGGCCCATAAATAACAAAGTGGGCCTAGTGGCGAGCCACAAATACATTAAGATGGGCCTCTACAATGGCCTTAAGATGATCTCAAAATGGTTGGATGGTTTGGATGAAACTCATGCATCATGGTAGGCTCCCATGTGGGCCCACTATAACATTTATTTTCCATCCAATCCTGGGCCCACTGAAATGCTATTTTGCCACCCAACCTATTGTTAAGGCCGTGTGGTAAGGGGCCCACCAAAATATTTATTTTACATCCCACCTATTGATAAGGCCACGTGGCAAGGGGCCCACCAAAATGTTTATTTTACATCCAATCTGTTCAAAGGTCACAAGGACCAGGGCCGCCATGTTGTTTATTTATCAGCCAACCTATTTATAAGGTCACTTGGACCTGGGGTGGGTGTGGGGCCCACCGGAATGTGTTTCACAAATCCGGCCCGTCCATTACGTGTGTCCCACCTGTTTGAGGGTTCATACCAAGTTTCAGCCACATTAAAAATTCAGGTAGGCCCCACCAAGTGTTTTTATATGATTTAGGCATGTCTTCACATGATTTGGATGGTATGGCCCACCTGAGTTCTGTTTATGGATGATTTTTGGAGTCAACGCACCATTCAAGGGGACCTATTAAATGAACGGTATAGATGTAAAACATACATCATGGTGGAGTCTACAAGTGGGGCTAAGGGGGCCCCCTCCTTTTTACGTGGACGTCTCTAGACGTCATGGCACAAAGTCATGCCAAAAAATTTTATTTTATTTTTTTATCCTAGGTGGGACCCACATTAATCAGATCTACCCCATCCATTGCATGTGTCCCACAAAAATAGGGGTCCAAAACAAGTTTCAGGTAGGTCCAAGCTTCTGGTGGACCCCAGCAATCATTTTTCCAAGTTTTAAAGGAAAATACTAGTATTCTTAATGCCACGGCCCGCCAGATAATTGGATCGGTCTCATTTTTCGGCTTAACGCCTAAAATGATCCCGAGAATATAATGGATGGCTTGGATTAAATATATACATCAAGGTGGGGCCATGTTGGAGCCCACCATTTCCTTTCCCTTTTTTTTTCTTCTTTTTTTTTTTTAAATATGGGCCCCACAATAAGATGATCCAAATCGTCTAATATGTGTGTCCTACGTGTTGGACTGTTCAGTCCAAGTTTAAGATGCATCCAAATTTCAGGTAGGCCCCACCAAGTACTTTTATATGTTCAGGCATGTCTCTACATGATTTTAGATGGTATGGCCCACCTGATAATTGGATTGGTCCCAAATTTCGGCTCAACGTCCAAAATAGTCTGAGGAAGGTGGTGGACGGCTTGGATTGAATACATGCATCAAGTTGGGGCCTGCATGAGTGGCCCATTCCAAAACACTAAAAGGAATCTTTTTTTTTCTTTTTTTTTTCTTTTTTTACCCCTGTAAGTACACGCCCCATGTTAGCCATGCCCACGTCCAGCGTCTAAAGATGCTGGACGGTCATGGATGAACACATGCACTGTGTGGGTCCCACATTCACGTGGCCCACACATCAAGGTAGGTCCCACATGATTGTGGCCCACCAAAAATATACATATATGTATATATATATGCATATATATTAATATAAAATAAAATCATTTTGTCTAATATGTAGCGGGTCACACCATTTGATGGATGGAGTAGATTTATCATGAATCGGTGGGGCCCACTTCATTTTAGGGGAAGGATAAGGAGAGAAAAAGAGAGAGAGAGAGAGAGAAAGAGAGAATAAGAGACGGTGATGGTGGGGCCCCGCCACTATGGACCCCACATAATGCAAATCATACATCAAAAATGGGTCCCACCAACAAGTGGTTCCTAAAAAGAATTCAACGGTGGATCACCCACCTCTTGGCTTCCTTCTTGCTCCCCTAGCCTCCTTAGCTCCTTGCCTTTACTTTGGACGGTGGATGATGGACCTTTGATGGTGAGGATGAGAGATAAGAGAGTGGGCCACACTTATGATTTGGGAGAGAGTTGGGAGGCTTGGATGTATGGAAATTTTTTTTCTTGGGAGATTTTGAGAAATGAGAGAGAATAATAAAAGATATAGTTGGAGTGATGGGTGTAATTAATGAAGTATGGGTTGGTTTGAAAAATGGGTAAAAGAGGGATGGTTATGGTTGAAATTTTTATAAAGTGAGATGGTGAGGTGGAAAGAGAGTTGACTTGAGGAAAAAAGGAGGGATGGGGCTTGTACTTGAGGTATGGTTGTACTTTGACATTGATTGATGGGATATCTCATAGAGATTCTCTCGTAATTCGCAATGCGCGGTGTATCTTCGGAACGGACGCAGACTGTCATCTTTCAGCCTGGGTATCGGTTCGGTGGGCAAGTCACGGCGTTAGAACCCCGACGACGGCGTGGTCGCTAAGGTATAGGTTTCAATTTTTAGCCGTCTTTAGCATACAGGTCTCAGCTTAAGATCGCGTGCAAACATCAGAAAGTGGTCGAGGATTGCCGACTTCTACCTGAAGGATCGCGGGAGTTGACGAAACAGTACAAACTAGGATACGAGTCTTACAAGTGTAATAGACCCCGGTGATTTCTCAGAGAGGAACCGTACTAATATGTGGACTTATCGAGTAGGAGTTGCATGTTCATTCATTCATTCACTATCCACTCGGGCTGGTGGTGCACAACTAATTATTGTGTACCTTCGTTATGGTAAGGATTTCGGTTGGACGCGCGACCAACCTGAGATCAGGAGTTTACCACGTTGAGTCTGACTATCCAAATTTTGGAATGGGACTGGTTTGGATTGAAGTCCCTTGTGGTGGACCCCGTAGCTTGCGATACTACGTACTATCATCTCGACTTCACACTCTAGCATGGTCATTTCATTCACATCGCATATTACATTACATCCACAGGCATATGGAATTTTGGGTTACTATATTTTTGTACTTATATGGCCTAGACAGACTTAGCAGGATTTGCATATTGCATTGTATCCTCGGCATCTGATATTTAGCTCTTCATGACTCCTTGTTGCATAGCTGTTCTATATTGCGTATTCTGCTATTGATTTACTTATGGACTTGTCCGTACTTCCGCTTACTCTGTTATCGTATGATTTATGATCTTGTTAGTATTTCTGCTTACTTTGATAATTCATGATCTTGTCAGTATTTCTGCTTATTCCGATATTGTATGATTTATGGATAACCAGTAATTTCGGTATTGTATAATGATGGCATTGTATTGAACATTTGATACTTACCTTGTGCACACACTTACACCACCCTCTAAGCTTTCTATAAGCTTATGCATGATAGATGCGTGCAGGTGATGTTAGGTTGCAGCAGTGTTGAGCTTGGAGCGTGCAGTGGTCTTCTGGAGCTTGATTTTCTATTTATGTAATTCCCTTTCAGTATTGTACCCAAATGATTATAATAGTAGATATGTGATGATGATGTTGCCTTTATGAATTGGGTAATCTTGTGGTTATGCTTATTACTAGTTAAATGTAAAATAAAATAAAATAAAATAAAATAAAAAATCCTCCTTATAGGATTCCAGGATTGGAATCTGGCATTTGAATGCTAGAAGCCGAGAATGGGGTACTACGGAGGCTGTCGGCACCAAATTCGACAATCGGGATTCCTATGAATCCGATTTCCGGGTTTGGGGGGTGACACAGCCCGAGGTAGGCCGTAACCTTCCGAACGAAGGGGTGAAGTGGGAGCCAAAGCCCACATTGCAATGTGCAGAGGAAGATTGTGACTTCCCCCTTAGCAGGAGCACCAGTCATGTCCATAAGCCCAAGAGCCCTTATCTAAACGGAGTTCGGAATTTGAAATTCTGAATGGATCCAATCTATCTGAGATTCCGACAAAATGAAACTTCCCGGGACTACTTTCGCGGTGTGCTCACTCGTGGGCATTTCAGTGGCTTCAGCAGTGCTGACTTGGAGGGCTCGGGTGGCCTTCTTTTTGCTGGGTTGCTTGGTCTTAGCACTCGTCCCCTTCTGTCTCCGAGGTGGGGGGTATAATGGTACGGCTTCGAAGGGGCCTTCGGAAGCCCCACTTTCGTCTTCAGAACTCCCTAGCTCAGAGTCCTCAGCGTACTCACGCACCATTTCAAGATCGAAAGACATTATGAAAAGAATGATGAAGATCAATGGAAGGGACTCACCGGACGACTACCGAAAATTACCTTCTACTGAAAAAGGGTGATCGGTCGGAATCACCCACCGAAAACGTCAAATTCGATCGGAATCGCCTCACAGAAAATCACCTCCTCCAGTATGCTCTCAAGTTCATAATGCAAATTACAAGAGAAAATTTGAGGATCCTTTATATAAGCTATGAAGGATCTCCGCATTAATGGTAAGCCATAATGGTTGCGGCCGAATCGGCGCCAGCCAATCTCCAAGCACACGTGGCCACAACTCGTTGGGGGAGTACTCAACTGACGGTACGAATCTGACATTGGACAGCGAGCTTCGATATGCGAAGCGACGCTTAAGCGGAGGGAGTCGTTAGGTGCACGTCTCCTTAGACCTGCATGATGACCCCTCATAGGCTGGAAGGATATCTGAAATCATAACCGTCGCCACGCGTCCACCAAAACAACTCGTATGCACATAATCTCAAGATGTGACACTTTGAATTCGAAAACCTTCATTCATGCAACATGGGCGGGAGATCTCCTGCACGAGTACTCTCTGAGTCCACAAGCGTGCTCGAAGAGTAGGGGGCTTCTTTTATGGGGAGATCCGAGCCCATATGAGGTTCAACGACAAAACGCCAGTCTGAGCCAACCCACTGCCATGACGTCCAAGGCAAGACCCGTCCAACTCGATACGAACATCCCATGAAGAGTGTCATGGGAAGATCCGAGCACATGTATAGTCCGAGGCGAGGAGAGCCGCTTCGGCTTGGACCCGTAAGCTCGGATCGGATTCGAAGGTCGCTCAGATCTTGGAACCACCCTTGTTCAACCGAATAATCGCAAAGGCAGACGGCAGTTGGACGGGCCGAGCCGAGCAGATACTCAGAGGCGTATATTCTATTTGATGAACATAGAAACTGCCATAACCAAACGTGACCGATAACCTCGTCCGCAGATACGCATTATACAATACACGATTAACAGGTCATGGGAAATATCTCCACGATCCGGGAATCCCCCTGATCGTGCCCAGATTGTATGACCACGCCATACAGAGGTAAGTATAAATAGCACATGATACCATGTCTACATGTACACAATAGCAGATGCTCTCTCCTCTACTCTCTACTTAGTCCCCGATTCCCTTAGCCTGACTTAGGCATTGGAGAGTGTAACATCCTGAAAATTGGGAGTCGAGCAGAAGCTCAGCTCCCGAGTTCCAGAACATCACTTATGCAGCATATTTGATGATGAATGAATGTTATTGGCATTA
The DNA here is from genome assembly GCA_037074715.1 of Magnolia kwangsiensis. Taxonomy (NCBI): domain Eukaryota; kingdom Viridiplantae; phylum Streptophyta; class Magnoliopsida; order Magnoliales; family Magnoliaceae; genus Magnolia; species Magnolia kwangsiensis. The sequence continues at coordinate 101,858,635 of CM073576.1, read as the reverse complement.
GGGCATAAACCATGAGGTAGATTAAACCAAAATAGCAAACATAATTCAGGGACAGTCCGAAAACACGAGCGGAAAACTAAAATATGTATATAAATCAACATAAGTTCCCAAGCTATGTATGCTCTGCCAGGTCAAAATTACAAGTTGTGTCTTAAAATACCTATATCAAAAGTGATAAATCACTGCCAACATAGCCCTGAATCCTCGTCAATCAGAGCGTTGTTTGCATGAATCCGCCTGAAGACTACATACAGGAGAAATCCTCTTCATCGGCATAAAAGACCGGCTCTGCCTCGCAAGCATCTCCACCATCTGAAACTAAAATAGGGACTGGTTGTGTTACAAACACCGTCCCGTAACATGGGAGTGAGTAGCTAACTCAGTGGAACAATAGAGTAAAGATTAACATGTTATCAAATCAGTCAAGCGGTAATGATAAAGTAATACAATGAAACATTCCTAGATACTCTTGTTAATGCAAGGATGAGATGCAATCATGATGCATGCCCTCGCCAACATACTCCCTCATGCGACACCATCTTACGTTCATGGCATGCTTTCGTCCCTCAGTGCTCCACATCTTCCAGGCACATGTAGTGCGATATGGACATGATTACCGAGTTGTTATTAGTCCTTTTCATACAGCAGGATTGGAAAACTAAGGTACCTCCCTTATATCATTCCCAAACAAGGATCCATTCTAGGGTCGTCAGTCCTAGATAATCTCATACAATGATGCGGTTCTAAGTCGCTGTAAAGGGTTGTCAGGGCTGTTACATGCACTCGTTGCACTGCTCCCCCATCACCTTATCAATATAGGCCTAGTTTATACTCTGTTTACTACGGGAACGCTCGTCGCCTCATCTCAGATTTAGAGTATACTCGAGGTCACTACAAAGGGCTGTCAGGGCTGTTACACGCACTCGTTGCACCACTCCCCCATCACCTTATCAATGTAGGCTGACAACTCGAATACAGTGTCTCATACGACCATATTCGGCTCACGAGTCTGGGTTTCTCATTGGTCACTACGGGGAGGCTCGTGGCCCCAGCGTAGGCCGACAGCTCGACTACAGTATCCCATACTGCCATGCCTGGCTCATGAGTCTTAACGGATCAAGGTACCAAGGTTAACGGGGTTGCATTGGTAAGTTTGGTACCTTAGGTTTAAGCAGTAGCGTCCATACATGGTTAACATACATCGGGCTAATCAGGTTACTTGACAAGTTTGACTAGTATAAACGCCCATTAGGTTGATCGACATGAAGTGCATAAGCACCTCGTGTGGCTTAACAATTGTCGACAAGCAACGCATGACTCGGGTTCGTCAAACACGTTCTGCGTGGCGAATACAACTCAGCCATAAACTCAAGTCCGGTTACCGATTGCCTGGACTATGGTATAGTCCTAAACACTTTCAATCTAAATCAGTAAGCATATGAACAAACAGAATCAAAATAATCAAGTAATCCAAGTATGATATCGAACATGTTAGAAGATACAACATGTACATGAAACCATACACAAACGTTTCATAAGTAAAGCGATTAAATCAAACACTTGCATGGAGGAAATCATAAACATCATTAAGATTGTTGAGAACCCTATCTCAACACCACTATTAAATTTACTTCGCCACACAATTTCTCACATAGGCATCTTATCAAACACTAAGACTACACAACTCCAACATACATGACGTATGTTGATTTTAACATAGAATATGACAAATCCTTATATCAAGGAGTTGTCTCATACATAACAATCATGTTCTTACATTCGATACATATGGTAGGCATAAATCATAAATCCATATTTATTTAGTCATTTCAATAAACACTTAGACTACACACATTAGCCTACATAAGCTATATTGGCCAAAATGTGTATTAGGGCGAATCCTTTCGCCAAATAGATCATGAATCCATAACTAGCATATATACACGGAAAATACTCATGGCAATCATATCAGTAAAATTTATACGGATATGTATTTTCTACAAATACATAGAATATACAAAATTTCATATTCTTTGTATTTAATCGAAACGGAAAATGAATAGCTTGTTCTACATGTGAAATAGCAACCACGTCAGGAATCTATCATTAAACGACATTGAAAGCTTTGAGAAATGATAACCTAAACATCTATAGTCCGCACCTTATGTCGTAGAAGGGTAAAGAAGTCGATGGAATCTCTAAGTCTTCATCAACGTTGATATGACGACCTATAACACGAGGTAAGTTAGCTATTTCATTACTTGCAACTATCGAAACCCTAAAATAGATTAGGGTTAGGTTTCCTTACCTAAGAATGATGCTAGAATCGTTGGCATAATGATCCAAACATGGTAGATGTGCACGAAGAATGGCAGGAACAACTGCCAAGAACAATCCTCACACTCTCCCTCACTTTCTCTCTCTCTCTCTCCTTCCTCCTTTTTCTTTTTTCTTTCTCCCTTAGGTTTAGGAAATTCGTATGGGATATGAGAGAGGGGCTTTAAGCCTCTTATATAGGCTCTAAATTGACGAAAATAGCCTTGTGGCTAAGGTATACTTAGGTTATAACGAAATAAACCTTGTTCCGATCCAACGGAGCATTTCTGGAGGTCCTGTTACTAAATGCGATTGGACTTAAGCTCATAAATTCTGGATCTTGATCGAGTTAAGTTTTTAGTCCGGTCGGGTTTCCAAATCGACCATGGATGACCAGTTTCAGTTCAGCGGTCATCAAAACTCGATCAGGGCCACAAGTGCCATGACATATAAGGGCCACCTATCCTGATCCAAGGGTAAATTTTGGTCAAAATCCAATGGTCAGAATGCTTAGAAATAACGCACAAGTGACACGTCTTATATTTCTTAAAATTATATATCGATAACATCAATAGGTGTATCGATATATCGATAATTCTGTCCAAGTATGTATGCGGTTTCTGGACACATTAAGTCCTCATTCGATATGATCGATTCAGCTTTCGAGGACATCGACAGTGCAAGTCAATTATACCGATATAATCGACAGGGTAAGAAAACTTAGAGATTTTTTTATGTTTGAAAAAGTTCTCTTACCCAAAAATCCTAATATGTTCTAGCTTATTTTTAAGGGTTTTAATCACTTGGTGTTTTGGGACATGGGATGTGAGGTTCGGATTTACATATGGCGAGCTTCCACAAATCCAGTTGAGGCAGACACTTGAATAGATCTTCCTGTGAGGCTCTACAGTCCGACTAACTCAACGCGCATGCGAATTGACAAACCAGGGCACTAGCAAGGGCACTTTCATATAAGATGTTGAATACCATTATAAGGAAGGACCACTTTCCTTTTCCCTTCATTGATCAAATTTTGAAAAGGCTAGCTGGTCACTCTTACTATTGCTTCTTTGACAAATATTTAGGCTATAATTAGATAGAGATAGCCCTTGAAGATCAAGAGAAGATAACATTCACATATCCCTTTGACACATTTTCTTACTGAAGGATGCTATTCAGACTATGTAATGCCCCGCTACTTTCCATCGATGCATGTTCAATATTTTTTCTGACATGGTGGTGTAATATTTAGAGGTCTTCATGGACGACTTCTCTATCTTTGATCCATCCTTTAACGAGTGTTTGAAAAATCTTAAATGTGTGCTAAAGTGATGCGAGGAACAAAATTTGGTTCTAAATTTGGAGAAATGTCATTTCATAGTTCCTAAGGGAATTATGCTTGGACACATAATTTCATCTAAAGGAATTGAGGTAGACAAGGCAAAAATTGATCTTATCTCTAACCTATCTCCACCCAAGAGTGTACGTGACATGCGATCCTTCTTAGAAAATACTGGATTTTATAGACGATTTATAAAGGACTTTGGTCATCTCTCTCATCTTTTATGCAATCTACTTCAAAAGGATGTACCATACGAGTGGACTGAACAATGTCAAGAAGCTTTCACTAAGCTCAAGGGCATGTTAACTATCCCACTTATTATAAAACCGCCTGATTGGAGCATCCCTTTTGAGACTATGTGCGATGCATCTGACTATGCTATTGGGGTGTTGTTAGGCTACAGAAAAGAAAAGAAGCCCTATGTTATTTACTATGCAAGTATAACTCTAAATTCTGCCAAAGTGAACTACTCTACTACGGAGAAGGAACCCTTAGCCGTAGTGTTTTCTTTGGAAAAATTTAGGTCCTACCTGATTGGATCTAAGATCATCATCTACACGGACCATCCGACGCTAAATTATCTTCTTTCTGAGATGGATGCCAAGCCCAACCTGATAAGATGGATCCTCTTACTCCAAGAATTTGATATTCACTACCTTTCTCGACTTGAACTCCCTGATTCCATTGAGCCAACACTAATAAATGATATGTTCCTCGATGAACAATTATTTAAACTCTCCCAACTACCTTGGTTTACTGACATTGTAAATTATCTTACTATAGGTTTCACACCAACATATTGGACTGTGCAAGATAAGAAAAAATTCTTCGCCAAGGTACGTAAATTTTTTGGGATGATCCTTATTTGTTTAAATATTACCCGGACCAAATTCTAAGGAAATGTGTCTCAGACAATAAACATCAGAGTGTCATCTCCTTTTGTCATTCTTAGGCCTGTCGTGGTCACTTTTCTGCTAAAAAGACCATGACAAAAATTTTACAGTGTGGCTTTTACTGGCCCACAATGTTCAGAGATACTCATGAGTTTTGTAAAGCGTGTGAGCGTTGTTAGAAATTGAGAGGGTTGTCCCATCGAAATATGATGCCTTTAAACCCCATTCTTATTATTAAAGCATTTGATTTTGGGGCATCGATTTCATGGGACCATTCCCCAAATCCTTTAGAAATATTTGCATTTTGTTAGTAGTAGACTCTGTCACTAAGTGGGTGGAAATGATCCTGTGTCGGAATAATGATCATAAAACGGTCATTCGATTCTTAAAAGAAAATATCCTTTCTTGGTTTGGAACCCCTCGAGCCATCATTAGTGATGGATGCTCATACTTTTGTAATAGTGTAATGTATCGAAAAAATTCGTACAAAGAACCGAGTACTACCTTAGGCAGAAATCTTTAATGAGCGAATCCTTTAGAAATTAGATGAAAATTTATTAAGTAATAAACTAAATTAATCAATGAATTATCTTGAATCACTATCTATACGAACTGTAAGACCTAAAATCATTAGAAATGCTAACTCAACATTACTTAAAGACCTAAGAGCAATCTCAAAACCTGGTTGCTCTTGGGAGCCCATTGAAACTTCGTATCGGACTTGGACCGTGCATCGAAAGTCTGATTATAGCGAAACTATAAGGTTATGATCGTCATATTGGGCTTGAAAAGCATAACAGGAATTGAACCCAAATAGTATCCAGAAATGCACAACTTGAGCCTTGAGCAAAGTGTGTGAGAAATGTGAATATCTTTAGAAAATGAACTCAAACTTAAGTGAATTGGACCATTCGCTTACAGGCGAAATTGAAGACTTCGTACCATTAGATTCTAACCAAACTATACCCTTGGATCAGGAAAAATTCCCTACACATGTCGATATACTTGTGGCCCTGATCGGGCAATAATGACCGTTGAAATGAAACAGGTCCTCCACGGTCGATACACAAATTTGATCAGACTGAAATCATAACCTAACTTAGATCCATGATCAGGGAACTTACTCCATGAAGTAGGTGAGTAATGGGCCTCCAGATGAATACCATTTACCCGAAACAGACACCCTTTGGCTAAAACCTAAGTATACCATGGCCCTGAGGCCATTAACATCAGTTCTGGGCCTATTTAAGGACCTTAAACCACCCCTCTCTCATTCCATACGAATTCTCTAATCCTAAGAGAGAGAAGAGAGAAAAGAGGAGAGAAGAGTGAGGAGAAGAGAGAGAGAGAGAGATCTGTGGATTGTTGCTAGGATTCACTCCCACACTCCACGTACCGAATCTCCACCACCCCATCACTGCACCATCGATTCCAAATACGATTTGGGTAAGAAATCCTAACCCTAATATTTTTTTAGGGATTCAAATAGAGAAAATGATGAAATAACTAAATTATTTCATGATTTAGGTAGTCTTTGTGCTATAGACGGAAGCGTAGTGTACGAATCAAGTTCATAACGAGCTAACTGATGAAAGTTGCTCACTATAAACATTTAGGTTATGGTTTTCAAAGCTTTCAATGTCAGCAATGATTTATGTCTGACTTGATTGTTGTCATATGATCTTAGTTATGATGTATTCTATAAATTATACATGTGTGTGAACTATGTGAATATAAAATGCATTTCATGTGTTTGTTGAAATGTTTGAATGAAAGTGAAATTATGATTTCTGATTGCCATGACTATTAATCTAGAATATATGTGTGTAATGTGTATGAAAACTCCTTTATGAAAGGATTTGCCAAAATGTATGCTATAACTAATTTAGTTTGTGTATATAGTATTATGTAGTCTAAGTGTTTGATAAAATGTCTGAATGAGAAAGTGATTAATAAATTGCTTCCAACAAGGGTGTTGAGATAGGATTCTCAACTACCTTGTCTACAGTCATGGTTTCTTTCATGTAATGTAATTTATGGTTAAAATGTACATGTATAACAATATGTTCAATGTGTTCGATAAAATGCTCAAATGAGATTTATATTTAAATTATTTGTTAAATGTTGTTATGAATATCACATGTATCCACATGCTACGTTTGAGTGTGTTTGGGACTACTACGTAGTCTAGGCAATCGGTAACGCTTCTTGATTTGGTGGTCGAAGTCGTTTCACCACATTAGACACGTTCGATGAATCTGAGTCATACGCTGATTGTTGCCAGTGGTTAGGCCACGCGGAGTGCTTACATAATCTATGTGGATCAATTCAATATGCGCTCGTACCAATCGTACTTGTCAAATAACCCAATTAGTCTATTGTGTGTTTGCCATGTATAGACACTACTGCTTGAATCTATGGTTCCACTTACCAATGTAAAGCTCGTTTAACCATGGTACCAAGATCTGCTAAGACTCATGAGTTGGACATGGTGGTGTATGGGACACCATGGTCGTGTTGTCGACCTACACTGGAGTGATGAGCCTTCCCGTAGTGACCAGTGAACAACCTAACTCGTGAGTCAAATATGGTGGTGTATGGGATACCGTATTTAAGTTGTCAGCTTATGTTCAGGTGACGAGCCTCCTGTAGTGACCTTGATTATAAATTAGGCCTACGTTGAGGTGACGAGCCTCTCTGTAGTGACCTTGAGTGTAAACTTGCGAACTTACCTATCCACTGCTTTCATCAGGGGTGATGCCCTACAACTTGCCTATCGTATGCGATTAACTAGGATTGACGACCCTAGGTGGATCCTTGTTTAGGTAAATGATATAAAGGGAGGTACCTTAGCTTCTCGAATCTGCTATATGAATAAGCCCAATTAAATATTCGCTAAAATGACTATTCACCGTATTGCATGTTCTTTGGCGAAGAAGCGCACGGTAAGGAGTGTTGCATGCATGATCATGAGATGATGTTGCTGAGGGAGTGCAGGCGAGGGCATGGATCATTACAAAATACTATTTTTGCATTAACAAGAGTACTTATGATATGATTTTTGTACTGATTTTTCATTACTATTTGACTGATTTGATAACATGTTAACCTTTTCCTTATAGTACCACTGAGTTGATCACTCACTCCCACTCTGGGACGGTGTTTTAAAACACCAACTAGACTCTGATTTAGATGCAGGTTGTGATGCGGCTTATGTGACGGAGCCGAACTTCATGTTTGAGAAGGAGGAATTCTCCTATTTTTAGCTATCAGGCGGGTCTCTGTAGACCTCGTTCTGAATCAAAAGGATTGCAGGATTATATGGATTAGTTGGACAGTTACATTTTATTATTTTATAAATTTTGAAACAAACACTTATATATTTTCATCCTATAACAGATTCATACTCTTGATGGTGAAACACTTTCATGTTATAATACAAGTACTTAAGTCATTCGCTTACTTAATTTAATCACCCCTGGAGTATGATATGTCATTTTAGATTAATCTTACTCATATTTAATGCACTAATATACATAACATTTAATCATTATTATCTATGTTGCATAAGTGATGCATTGGAACTTGCAAGTTGAGCTTTGCTCCACCCTCAATTTTCGAGGCATTACAAATAGGCCATTTGAGAACTTAATGAAGAAATATGGCATGTCTTATAATGTGATCACTCCATACCACCAGCAAACAAGCGGGCAAGCCAAGATTTTCAAAGGAAAATTAAATAAATTATGGAAAAAATAGTTAACCCTGACCTTAAGGATTGGCTGATTCGCTTGACTGATGCCTTATGGGCTTACCGTATAACTTTTATGGCCCCCATTGGAATGTCTCCCTTGAGACTAGTTTATGGGAAAAATTGCCACCTACCTGTGGAGCTAGAGCATAGAGACTACTGGGCTATCAAAAATTTAAACTTTAATTTGTACAACGCTGGCTCACTGCGCAAACTTTAATTGAATGAACTCAAAGAAATCCGGAATGGCGCTTATTAGAACTCTAGAATTTATAAGGACAAGATGAAGGTATTCCATGACAAGAACATCCTTCAGAAATCATTCATAACCGGTCAAAAAGTCCTTCTATATAATTCTCAGTTACATTTTTTTCAGGTAAACTTCAATCTCATTAGACCGATCCCTTCATTGTTACTAATGTCTATCCTCATAGGGCCTTTGAGATAAAGAATTCAACAAATGATTTTTTTTAAAAAGTAAATGGACATTGTCTTAAGCCATTTGTTGAGAAGTTTGATTAAGAGGACATGTCTATGCCTCTGATTAATTCGGTGTACCAGGATTAACCTCCTAGTCTGACGGAGGTGTAGTTAGGTTTATTTCTTTCATAGGATTTAGGATTAGGATAGTTTGATTTTAGTTCATTTACTCTTTGTGCCAACCCATTTACATGTTAAGAACTTTGGAAAAGCTTCAATTTTCCTTATTCGGGTATTATCTTCCCATCACTTCACAATTATTTTCATTGTCACATGTGCATTGCATGCTCATATCTTTTAAATTGAGGATAATGTAGGTTTTAGGTTGGGGAGGGGGGTGGATTAGAATTGGTGGAGATAGGTTAAAATTGATGAGGAACCAATAGAAAAATAATTAAAATAATATAATAACTAGAAGTGCCAAAAATGGGGAATATAATGACCCTAGGACCGTATTCTGCCATAATTAGGGTAGAATTTGGTTAGGTACTAAACTGAATACTCAGTAGAATTAACTTGAACTACTTTAAATATAAACTAAAAGACCCAAAATGAGTAGGAATGTGAATGTTATGTTACTTGGAAACCTAAGATCAATCTTTAAACCCAGTTGCTCTCGGGAGCATTCAGAAACTTCGTATCGGACCTGGACCTCACGTCAAAAGTCCGATAGCAATGAACTTAGACCATTATGACTACCTAGTTGGACTTGACTATCACCTCAAAAATTAAGGCCATACGATGTCTTGCGACTATTTTCTTGAGTCCAGAGTGAAGAGAGTGAGAAAGCGAAGTTTTTTTAAAAATTAAATATAATTTTAAGTAATCTGGATCATTTCACTTGCGTGTTATTTCTAAGCATTCTAACTGTTAGATTTCAACCCAAATTCACCCTCAGATCAGGATAGTTGGCCCATACATGTCATAGTACTTATAGCTCTGATCGAGTTCCCATAACCGTTGAACTGAAACTGGTCTGCCACGGTAGATCTGGAAACCCGACCGGACTGAAAACTTAGCTTGACCTAGATCCGATATTAGAGAGCTTAAGTCTGATCGCATTTAGTAATAGGACCTCCAGAAGTACTCCGTTAGATCGGAACAGACCCGATTTGGTTATAACCTAAGTATACCTTGGCCCCGGGGCTATTTTCATCGCTTTTGGGCTTATAAAAAGGCCTTAAACCCTCTCTCACAAATCCCATACGAATTTCAAACCCTAGATAAAAAAGAGAGAGAAAGAGAGAGAGAGTAAGAGATTCACCCAGGGATTCTATCCTGCCACTCCATGTGCTTCAACACCACTACCATATCACTATTACGGCATTTCTAATTCCAATCTTGGGTAGGAAATTCTAACCCTAACCTGTTTTGAAGTTTAAAATAGCTGTAGTGAAGTTATAGCTAACCTGTTTCATGCCATAGGTAGCGTATCCGCCGTTGACGAAGACTTATCATCTGAATCACATCTTATACGTATTTTCTGGTTTAAGGTACGGACTATATGTGTTTAGGTTATGGTTTTCAAGACTTTCAATGTCGGTTAATAATATATTACTGACGTGGATGCTGGTTTACATGTATAAAGTATTGTCCGTTTCAGTTTTCAATTATACATTAACTATGTTGAATATACGGTATTCCTCGTATTTGTAGAAAATACCGTATACGTATGAAATTTGAATTTGTGCTTGCCATGATTAATTATTGTCTATGTAAGCTAGATGCATGTGTATCAACTTCTGGGTGAACGGATTAGCCTAATACAAGTTTTATCAACGTACGTTGCATATGTTATATTGTGTAGTCTAAGTGTTTGTGAAAATGACTGAATGAGTATAGAATTCGCTTTCATGCTCGCCATGGCTAACTGTCATGGATATATGATTGTTGTATAGGTGATAACCCTTTGACGAAAGGATTTGTCCTAATACGTATGCTAATGAATACATAATATGTATGATGTAATGTGTAGACAAAGTGTTTGTAAAAGTGTCTGAATGAGTTAGTAGTTAGTAAGATGTACCTGTATACGGGTTGAGATTTGATTCTCAACTACATCAATGATGTGTATGATTTCCTCCATATATGACTTATTCTGATTTCTGCTTGATTATGAATTGAATGTGTGTGAATTGATGTTTACAATACACTTCAGAACATGTTCATATGATTGTATGAGTTGTAATATTGATCAATTACTGCTTTGACTATCTCATAGGACATCATGTTGTAATTGAATGTGATTAGGGCTATTGTATAGTCCAGGTAATCAGTAACAGTTTTTAAACTGGTGGTTGAGATTGTTTTCACCACCCAGGATGAATTTAATGAATCTGAGTCATGCTTGGGATGTTCGACAGTGGTTAGGCCACATGGAGTGCTTATGCATTCCATGTCATTCAATTCAATGTGCGCTTAGCCTAGTTAAGCTCATCAACTAACTCGATTGACCGATGTTTGTTCACCATATTTGGTCACTACTATTTGAATCTAAGACACTAAACTTACTAGTGAAACTCCCGTTAACCTTGGTACCGTGATCCCCTAAGACTCATGAGCTGGACATGGTGGTATGGGACACCGTGGTCGAGCTATCGTCCTACGCTGGGGCGATGAGCCTCCCCGTAGTGACCAGTGAGTACCCTACTCTCGTGAACAGATTATGGTGGTATGGGACACTAATTCTTACTGTCGGCCTACATTAATTGGTGACGAGCCCTCTGTAGTGACCTCGAGTATATCCTGAAACTGCATAAGTGCAACGAGTCTTGTTGCAGTATTGAGGATATAAGCCTGTATTGATTTGATGATGGGGGAGTGGTGTAACGATTCCGTGTAACAGCCCTAACAGCCCTTGCAGCTACCTAGAAATGTAACATCGTATGAGATTTCCTAGGACTGACGACCCTATGAGATTTCCTAGGATTGACGACCCTAGAATGGATCAATGTTTGGGAATTGATATAAGGGAGGTGTCTTAGCTTCCCAATTTTGCTGTATGAAAGGGACTAATAAGAACTTGGTAATCATAATCATGACATCGCACTGCATGTGTCATTGGCATTGGTGTGAGAGCACTGTGGTAGTGATTCATGCCGCGATCGTTAGATGATGTCACATGAGGGATTTGTGGTGAGGGCATACATCATTCCCTCATATCATACTTGCATTAACAAGAGTATCTAGAACATGTTTGATTGTACTACTTTGTCATTATTGCTTGATTGAATTGATAGCATATTAACCTTTGCTGTATAGTTTTCACTGAGTTGATCACTCACTCCCACATTACGAGACGGTGTTTGCAACACCAACCAGTCCCTGTTTTAGTTTCAGATGGTGGCGATGCTTGTGAGGCAGAGTCGGTCTTTTATGGAGATGAGGAGGATTTCTCCTGTATGCAGTTCTCAGGTGGGTGCCCAGATTGACAGGGATTTAGGGCTATGTTGGTAGTGATTTATCACTTTTTGATATATGTATTTTGAGACATAGCTTGTAATTATGACCTAGTAGAGCATACATATCTTGGGGACTTATGTTGATTTATATATGTATTTCCATCTTCCGCTCGTGTTTTCAGACTATCCCTAAATTATGTTTACTGTTTTGGCCTAATCCACTTCATGTTTTATGCATTAATACAGCCGACATTCATCCATCATTAAAAATGTTGCATAATTGATGTTTTGGAACTCGGGAGTGGAGTTTATGCTTGACCCCCAATTTTTAGGACGTTACAATTATGGTGAGTGGAAGGAATTCCATTACCCTACCATACCTAGGAGATGATGGTGAACAAAAGATTTACCAATCTCACAATCTCAAAATGGAAAAGAAGATACTCAAAGCTATCACAACATCTATTGTAATTTAATTCACAACAAACCATAGAAAATTGAAAAATAAATTAGGGAAGAAGAAAATTTCTTTGGCTGCTAGTCTACCCTTATGATATGCTCATTGAGACCATTTCAAACCCTAGAAGATGCTTTAGAGTATCCTAAGGATTCCTATTTATAGTTGTGGAACTCTAACTTTCGTACTGAGTTGGAAAAATCTAGAAACAGCCTCAACTTTATGCGCTCTGCACAGTTTTTCCAAAATATGCTCGGAGTTTAAACCGCCTCAAATTTACTCATTTTGCGTAGTTTCCCTAAATAAATTCAGAGTTTCAGAGTATACCTTTTTAGAAAAATTTCAGGATTCCCTTTCTTTACTTCAAATCTTTGATTCTCTTTATTCCTCACTTGGTTTTCTTGGATCTTTGGCTTATGAATTCTTCATTAATGATTTTCATATCTCTAAATCTTCATTTAGTAATTTTTTAAGCATAAATCTTCCTTTTGGCATCAACTTTACCTTAAACACTCAAAATCATCTCGCACATGGAAACATGCATAATTAAATCGATTAAACACTATCAAGTTTATAAAACCAAGGTATAAATAGGGGGGAATATGCAATATTTCACACTCAACACACTCTCCAACCTGCATTTTACTAGTCCCAAGCAAAACATGCATGAAGTGATCTTCAATCTTCAATGTTCAAATCGTTTTCAAAAACAATCTTTTGTTTAATCAAGTATGAATGGGTATAATATAAAGAAGTGAGAGTGCAATATTGAAAACTTAGAGCCAAATCACATGAGCAATCAATCAAAAAGTTTCTTTATTAATCATTTAAGAGCATAAGTTCATATATCAAAATTTTTCAATGTGCTTAGTGAATTCTATTTACTTTTCATAACATACTACTTTTTCATAATGTTAGCCATGCTTATCACTTCAAGTTTTATTGAATAATCAAGTATTGAATCCGAACTTATCACTTTTTCCTTCTTTTTTCAATTTTTAATTTTATATCAACGATCCCTTTTATTTATTCATTCTTGTCAAACTTTTCATTTCTTTCTAGTCTTTTCATCATACATGACCGTTTTGTTGATCACAAAAGATGAAAAGAACTAGTTAAAAAATAGAGAGATCGACAAAAAAGGTCATGTATGATGAAAAGACTGAAAATAAATGAAAAGTATGAAAAGAATAAATAAATTAAAGGGATCATCGATATAAAATAAAAAATTAGAAAAAGAAGGAAAATGTGATAAGTTCATAATCAGTACTTGATTATTCAATAAAACTTGAGGTGATGATAATGGCTAACATTATGAAATAGTAGTATATTATGGAAAGTAAATAGAATTCATTAAGCACATTGGAAAATTTTAATATATGAACTTGTGCTCTTAAATTATTGATAAAGAAACTTTTTGATTGACTGCTCGTGTGATTCAGCTCTAGGTTTTCAAAATTGCACTGTTGCTTCTTTAGATTGTACTCATTCATACTTGATTGCACAAAAGATTATTTTCTTAAAGTGATTTGAACATTGAAGATTGAAGATCACTTCATGCATGTTTTGCTCGAGACTAGCAAAATGCTGGTTGGGGGGGTGTGTTGAGTGTAAAGTATTACATACTTTCTCCTATTTATTCCTTGGTTTTATAAACATGATAATGCTTAATCGATTTAAGTATGGATATTTTCATGTGCGAGATGATTTCGAGAGCTTAAAGGTGAAATTGATGCCAAAAAGATGATTTATGCTCAAAAGATTACTAAATGAAGATTTGAAGATTTAAAAGTCATTAATGAAGAATTCACATGCCAAAGATCCAAGAAAACCAAGTGAGAAATGAAGATAATTAAAGATTTGAAGTGAAGAAAAGGAATCCTGAAATTATCCTAAAAACAAACTTATTTTTCAAATTGTCCTAAAAAGGCATATCTTAAAACTCCATAGATATTTTGAGAAACTACGCAGAGTGTGTAAATTTGAGGTGGTTTAAATTTTAAGCATACTTTGGGAAACTATACAGAGTGCTTAAATTTAAGGTGGTTTCAAGATTTTTCCAACTTGGTGTGAAAGTTGGACTTCCACAACTATAAATAGGACTCCTTAGGATTCTCTAAAGCATCTTCTAGGGTTTGGAAAGCTCTCAAGGAGAAGACACTGAAAGTGCCCTTTTTTGTCAATTAGAGTGAGGGTTGAGTCGGTAAGTCAAGTGAGGCCTATATGAAGATCGTTCAAGCCATTGTCTCAATTGGATGTGTCCTCCGAGCTCGTCAAAGGTAAAATTAGCCTCACATCTCACGTCCCAAAACACCCAAGTAAATAAATCCTTAAAAGCCTTAGAACAACATAAGAGTTAAAAATATGAAAACTTATTTTTAAACAGGAAATTTTTTAAAGTTTTTCAGCTTAGTTTCATAACATCGAGCTTGTGTCGATGACATCGAACACTCACGGTTGATGACATCGAAGATGCTTCGATGACATCGAATTAAGGTCATTTTATGTCCAATGGCCACAAAGAAATTGGATAGAATTTTTGATGGATCGAACATACCTTCGATGGCATCGAACATTTGTAATCGATGACATCGAAGGCTAATTGATAAAATAAAAGGACTTAGAGCAATGACCAACAAAACTTCTCAAAAAATATTTTTGACATTGCTTGAGTAATCGAATGATCTTCGATGTCGTTGAAATTCAAACTTTGATGACATTGAGCAAGGTTCGATGACATCGAATCTGAAAAAATCAGTGTCCAACAAGCTTGATAGGAAAATCATCTAAAAATTTTGAGGAATCAAGACTACTCTTGATGTCATCAAAATTCAAACTTCAATGACATCGAGGGAGCCTCGATGACATCGAATCTAGACAAGCTTGAATGGAAAGTCAAATGGAAATGTTCGAGGAATCGATATAACCTCGATATCATCGATATTCAAACTTCGATGATATCTAGGAAGCCTTGATTGCATCGAAAAAGGACAAAGAAGTGTCTAGCGAACTTTCAAGGAATATCCTCTAAAAAGATCGATGAATAGAACTTGGATTTGATATCATCAAACTTTGATATTCGATGACATCGAATTAGCCTGGATAACATCATAGTTAGCCTTTAATTTGTCCAATAAGCTCTTGTGCTTATAATGTCTAGGAATCAAACTATGATTCAATGACATCGAAGTTCAAATCTCGATTACATCGAATCAGGTTCGATGACTTCAATCTTTTACAAAAAAAAGTCTTGGAATCTGGTTCAATTGAGTTCGTATGATCGAAACGATATTCTATGGCATCGGAAGTATACATTTGATGACATCAAATCAAGTTCGAAGACATCAAACTCAGTTAGAAAGTGACAGTTTTATTTTCATTGAGCTTTTTGCCTTTATAAAGAGAGCTGGCTCTTGGTTGCTGAATTAAGAGAAAGAGAGAGAGCTTTGAGAGAGTAATTACATACCACCTACCTTAAGCCCTTTTTCTCATGGGAGTTCATCCTTCAATCCATCCTCATTATTGATATTCAATAAAGTGGATTGGTGAATGAACTTCCTCATTCAAGGATTATCAAGCTACTATCTTAATGACAAATCATTGACCTGAGATCCCTTGAATGCTTAAGAGCTTGGAATCTCTTCATCTCTCAAATGAGTAACATTCATTAGAGTAAATTCAAACATAACCTTGACCTAACCTGTCACCTTACATTGGAGCATCATAAGTGTTATGGATCAAGGGAGCTGAAGAATCTCCGTCATCGAGGGAGATCGTCTTCATCAACGTGCAGAACGGGGCTCATCTACTTATCTGTAAGTCATTAGAGTCCAGAGACCCTGTTGATAATTCCTTGTATAGGATTGGGTCAGAGGTGCATCTTACCCCTTACAAGCCCTCATAGGAGGCCTTCGACGAGAGAGTACGTTTAGGTTCTTAGTGCAAATCATTTGCTCTTATGTAGGGCATAAAATAAGTTCCTTGTGTGGATCATTGGCCTGTATGGCCTAAAACCTAGGTTCATTGTTGTAACATCCCGAAAATCGGGGGGTCGAGTAAAAACCTAACTCCCGAGTTCCAAAATGTTATTTATGCAACATAGATATGTATGATTGAATGTTGTCAGTATTAATGTATTAAACATGAGTGAGATTAAGCCAGAACAACATATCCTACTCCAGAGACAGTTAAATTAGCAAGCGGAAGACAGTGATAGTATGTATAACATATATAAACTGTTGTATGTCTCCAGAGTGTGAACATGTTACCAGGTTATATGCATACATGTATACTCCAAAAGTAAACAAAATGAATATACATGAGTGTGCTAAAAATATAAAATGACAAGTGTCAAGGTATCTAATCAACCTCCCTATAATCCCGTCAATCAGAACATGCATAAAGGAGAGATCCTCCTCATCGTCATCAAATCTAGCTCTGCCTCACAGGCCGCGCCATCATCTGCAATCACAAAAAGGGACTGGTGGGTGTCCGGAAACACCATCCCGTAACGTGGGAGTGAGTGATCAACTCAGTGGAATAAGAGAGCAGAGATTAGCATGTTATCAAATCAATCATGCGCTAATAGTAAAGCAGTAATTCACACAATCCTAATACTGTTGTTAATGCAATATGACATGACGTGATGTATGCCCTCACCGACGATCTCCCTCATACGGCACCATCTTACGACTGCGGCATGCAATCGACTCTCAAGTGCTCCACATCTTCCACGCACATACAATGGCATGGTGATATGATTTTCGAGTTGTTATTAGTCCATTCAAACAGCAGGATTGGAAAACTAAGGTACTTCCCTTATATCAATCCCAACACAGATCCTGTCTAGGGTCGTCACTCCTAGTAATCTCATACGAGGTATATTTTGTAGGTCGCTGCAAGGGCTGTCAGGGCTGTTACACGCACTCGTTGCTCCGCTCCCCCATCACCTTATCAATTCAGGCCTACTGTACTCTACTGCTACTGAAGGGTCGTTGCCTCCCGTAGACTCAGAATACGCTCGCGGTCACTACAAAGGGCTGCCAGGGCTGTTGCTCGCACTCGTTGCACCGCTCTCCCATCACCTTATCAATATAGGCCGACAGCAAGAATATAGTGTCCCATACTACCATAATCTGCTCACAAGTCTAGGTGCTCACTGGTCACTACGGGGAGGTTTGTGGCCCCATCATAGGCCGACAGCTCGACCACGGTGTCCCATACCACCATGCCCGGCTTATGAGTCTTCGTGGATCAAGGTACCATGGTTGACAGGATTTACAATGGTAAGTTCAGTACCCTAGGTTCAAGCAGTTATGACTCATGCAGGGTGAACATACAATGGCTAGTCGGGTTACTTGACGGGCTCGACTAGCACGATCGCATCTCAAGTCGAACGACATGAAGTCCGTAAAACACTTCGTGTGGCCTAACCACTGCCGCCAACTCCAAATACGACTCGCGTTCATCGACGCATCGTTCATGGTCAAGATAAGCCAACCACGAATTCGCTCGGTTACCGACTGCCTGGACTAAGTATAGTCCTAAACAATTATGAAATCACATCAGCAAATCATATGAGAGTATTGGAAATGGAATACAAACATGTGAGCAGAATAACACATGTTATAACGTACAACTTAAGTAAATCATCTTACACATGTCTTTCACACATATAATGAAATTATGCATATCACCACATATAGGAAATCATCACCATCAGTGTATTAATTGAGAATTCGATCTCAAACTAAATCATAAAGAAATCATCAAGCACATGTTATAACATACCACTTAAGTGAAACATCAAGCATATGCATTTCATACATATAATGAAATCATGCATATAGCTATCATGTAGGAAATCATTTACATCAGCATTTTAATTGAGAAATCAATCTTAAACTAATTCATAACACCATTTAATTCAATACATACTAATACAAACATTTATACAAACACTTACACTACACACTTAAGTCTACATATAGTATGTCGTCCCGAAGTGCGCATTTAGGAGAATCTCTTCGCCAAACTAATTATGCATGTATTCCTAACATTCTAATGCGACAATAAACCATGTCAATCACATCAGCAAAATATGAATGAAAACAGTACTTCCTACAAATGACTAAAATGCCCTAAATCTCATATTCTTCGTTGCTTTACGAAACAGGAAACGGACAGCATTTTGTACATGTCAAACGGCATTGCCGTCAAGAATCTACTATTAAACGACATTGAAAGCATTGAAAACAGTCAATCAAAGCGTCTAATATCCGCACCTTGTCTCTTATAGACGTGTCGTTTCGAACGGAGCGTATACGCTTCGTTTACGGCGATAAGAGAACCTGTTTTACAAGATCTATTGGTTAAAAAACTATGGATCCTAGTGAACCTTAAATCAACAACTTCTAGGGTTGTTTCATACCTGAAAACGTGGAAGAATCACTGGCTTGGTGATCAGTAGGTGATGCCATAGCACGTGCAACAGGTGGCACAAAGGCAGGAAAAATCTCCCCTAATCTCTCTCACAAACTCTCACCTTTTCTCTCTCCCAAATTAGGGTTTCTCTCAAATTCAGATGGGAGAGAGGAGTGAGGGTTTCAACCCCTTTTATAAGCTTAAAAATGCCGAAAATAGGCTCCGGTACAAGGTTCACTTAGTGCATAACCAATTCGGGGCTGTTTCGGTCCAAAAGATGCTTTCTGGTGGTCCCCTGGTCGAATGCGATAGGACTTAAGCTCATGCATACCAGATCTAGCACGTATTAAGTTTTCAGTCCAGCAGGGTTCGCAGATCGCACGTGGCGGACCAGTTTCAGTTCAGCGGTCACCGCACGTAGATCAGGGCTGCAAGTCTTATGATATAAAATAGAAATTTTTCCTAATCCGAGGGTGTAATCTGACTGAATTCTGATGGTCAAAACGCTTAATACTGACACGTCAAGTCGTGTGCCAGATTTGAATTTGAAATTCCAATTCTGTCCCTATTTGCACTCTCTTCAGTCCGGGCTCAATGAAATAGCCTGTGATTATTGGTTTGACTTGATTTTTGAAATGCTTGTCAAGTCCAGCTAGGCGGTCCTAACGGTCTAAGATAGGAGGTATCGGACTTTCGACGCGTGGTCTAGATCCAATACAAAATTTCAAAGTGGTCCAGAAAATAAACCTGCTTAGAGTTTGGTCTGAGGTTATAGAGTATTATAGAGTCATTAGTTCTACTCGCTTTGGATCTTGTAGAATATATTTAAAGTGGTCCAAGTTAATTCTACTGAGTATTCAGTTTGGTACTCAACCAAACTCTACCCTAATTATGGTAGAATACGGTCCTAGAGCCATTCTATCCCCCATTTTGGGAACTTCTAGGTATCATATAATTTTTATTATTTTTTTGGGGGTTCATCATCAAGTTTATGCTAACTTCACCAAATTTCATAAGATTTCGAGTTGTAGAAAAATTCTAAAAATTCTAGAAGCAGCAGCTGTCCAACAAGTGATTATCGGACAGTTGCTCACAATGACCTACTTTAAACTATATTAAGTATTTTATTATATTTTTCACATATTTTTATATAAAAATAGACTCATTTATCTTCAATCTGATTTTTGAATTACCTAAATTAGAGTTATAACGAAGGAGATATGATTTTTCAAAGTTCAAAGAAATGCGCAGAAAAAAAGGTACAGAAACTCGCTGTATGGACGAGTTCGGCGATGCATCGCCAAACCGGCGATGGCATCGCCGACCACTGACCTATTTGGGGTGATTTCTCCGTCTGATATTTGAAATGGGTGTATTTTAGAACCTGGAATGAGTTATTTGACATGCAATATATGATTTTGGGGTAGGAGAAGCTGATCTATCCAATTAGGCTACTTATTTAGTGAGACTCCAAAAGGTTAATGGTTAAAAACCCTTTTTATTTATTTATTTACTATTCATAGTACTTTTTATCTTAAGTATTGATCAACATTACCTAAACTTTAAAATTTGTGTCTAATATGAGAGCTCTTAGAAAATTTTGAAGGATAAAGTAGTAAAAGGTGAGATTTTCGAAGGAAATAGGGATTTGAGACTTTTGGATTGAGTTTTGAGAAGTTAATCAAGTGTTAGGATTGACCCATTGCCTAAGAACGTCTAACCCCAGGTTGGCAAAAATCTGGGGTGTTACAATTGTGTGGATCCTTTGCTCTTATGTAGGGCATAAAAACTAGGTTCCTCGTGTGGATCCTTGGCTTGTGTGGCTTGAAACCCAAGTTCCTTGTGTAAATCCTCTGCTCTTGTGTAGGGCATAAAACTTAGGCTTCTTAAGTGAATTGATCCTTTGATTTGTACTCATAACATTTATCTAGAGATAATGTAAAAACCTCCCAATAACTGTAACATTGATTAAATCCAAAAATGAATGAGGTGGTTAAGGGAGAAGTGTTTAAGTTATTGGATATGGGTATCATATACCCTATATACGATAGTCAATGGGTGAGTCCAACTCAGATGGTTCCTAAGTAGTGAAGAATTACCATTGTAAACAATGTTGACAATGAACCCATGCTAACTAGAGTCACTACTGGTTAGAGAATGTTAATTGACTGCAGAAAGTTGAATATCGTCACAAGGAAGGACCACTTTTTTTTTCCTTCATTGATTAAATTTTGGAAAGGTTAGCTGGTCATTCTTACTACTGCTTCCTTGATGGATATTCGGGCTACAATCAGATAGAGAAAGCCTTCGAAGATCAAGAAAAGACGATGTTCACATGTCCATTTAGCACCTTTTCTTATTGAAGAATGTCATTTGAACTGTGTACTTCCCCCTCCACTTTTCGGTGATGCATGTTGAATATTTTTTCTGACATAGTGGGGCAATATTTAGAGGTCTTCATGGATGACTTCTCCATCTTTGATCCATCCTTCAGCAAGTGTTTGCAAAATCTTAAATGTGTGTTGAAGTGATTTGAGGAAAAGAATTTGGTTCTGAATTGGGAGAAATGTCATTTCATGGTTCCCAAAATTTCGTCCAAGGGAATTGAGGTAGACAAGCCTAAAATTGATCTTATCTGTAACCAACCACCACCCAAGAGCATATGTGACATACAATTCTTCTTAGTACATGCCAGATTTTATAGATGATTCATAAAGGACTTTATCCATCTCTTTCATCCTTTATATTATCTACTTCTAAAGAATGCACCATACGAGTGGATTGAACAATGCCATGAAGCTTTCACTAAGCTTAAGGGCATGTTGACTACCACTCCTATCATACAGCCACTCGACTGGAACATACCTTTTGAGATTATGTACAATGCATCTGACTATGCTATTGGGGCGATGTTAGGCCAAAGAAAAGAAAAGATGCCCTATGGGATTCACTATGCGAGTAGAACTTTAAATTCTACCCAAGTGAACTATTTGACTACGGAGAAGAAACTCTTAGCCGTAGTGTTCGCTTTGGATAAATTTAGGTCCTACTTGATCAGATCCAAGATCATCATTTACACTGATCATGAGGTGTTAAAGTTCCTTTTCTCTAAGAATGATTCCAAGCCTCACTTGATAAGATGGATCCTCCTACTTTAGGAATTTGATTAGAAATAAGAGACAAAAGGAGAGTAGAGAACGTAGTGATTGACTACCTCTTAAGACATTTTCTCCTCAGTTCGCTTGAGCTAATACCAATAAATGACATGTTCCTTGATGAACAATTGTTTAAACTCTCCCAACTACTTGGGTTTGTTGACATTGCTGATTATCTTGCTACAGGTTTCAAGCCAACATATTGGATTGCGCAAGATAAGAAAAAAAATCTTTTTCAAGGTAGGTAAGTTTTTCTAGGATGATCCTTATTTGTTTAAATATTTCCCAGACTAAATTCTAAGGATATGTGTGTCAGACAATGAACATCAAAGTGTCATCTCCTTTTGTCATTCTTAGGCATGTGGTAGTCACTTTTCTACTAAAAAGACCATGACTAAAATTCTACAGTGTGGCTTTTATTGGCCCATGATGTTCAGAGATACTCATAATTTTTGCAAAGCTTGTGAGCGTTATCAGAAATATGGGTGGGTTCTCCCGTCGAAATATAATGGCTCTGAACCCCAGTATTTTTATTGAAACATTTAATTGTTGGGGCATTGATTTCGTGGGACCATTCCCCCAATTATTTGAGAATATTTATATTTTATTAGTAGTAGATTGTGTCACTAAGTGGGTAAGAGTGATCCCCTGATGGAATAATGATCATAAAATAGTCATTCAATTCTTACAAGAAAATATCCTTTCCCGGTTAGGAATGCCTCAAGTTATCATTAGTGATGGAGGTTCACACTTTTATAATAGGCCATTTGAGAACTTAATGAAGAAATATGACATCTCTAATAAAGTGAGCACTCGATACCACTCGCAGACAAGTGGACAAGTCAAGATTTTCCAGAGGAAAATTAAACAAATTCTAAAAAAAACAGTTAACCTTGACCGTAAGGATTGGTCAATTCACTTGACTGATGCCTTATGGGCTTACCATAGAGCTTTTAAGAGCTCCATTGTAATGTCTCCATTTAGACTCATCTATGGGAATGCTTGCCACCTACCTGTGGAGCTGGAGCATAGAGCCTACTGGGATATCAAAATTTTAAACTTTAATTTGGACAACACTGGCTCACTGCGCAAACTTCAATTGAATGAACTCGAAGAAATTCGAAACGACGCTTATGAGAACTCGAGAATTGATAAGGACAAGATGAAGGAATTCCATGACTGGAACATCCTTTAGAAATCATTCATAACTGGTAAACAAGTCCTATACAATTCTTGGTTACATCTTTTTCCAGGTAAGCTTCAATCTTGTTGGACCGGTCCCTTCCATGTTACTAATGTTTATCCTCATGGGACCGTTGAGATAAAGAATTCAGTGAATGACAATGTCTTCAAAGTGAATGGACTTCTTCTGAAGCCATTTATTGAGAATTTTGATTCAGAGGACATGTCCATGCCTCTGATTGATCTTATGTACCAGGATTGACATCTTAGTTTGATGGAGGTGTAGTTAGGTTTATTATTTTCATAGGATTTAGGATTAAGATAGTTTGATTTTAGTTTATTTAGTCTTCTTGCTAATCCATTTACATGTTAAGAACTTTGGAAAAGCTTTAATTCTCCTTCTTTAAGATTATCTTTTGATCACTTCCTGTAATGCCCTGAATTTTTGATACTCGAACATTGAAGGTTCTCGAAGATTACCATATGATTCAACGTAATCTATATACGTATGTACGATACCAATCCAACTATCCTAGCCTTACATCCTTGCCTTTACACAAACCTAACTATTGGGAATGATCTCCATTCATAGATTAAGCTATTTGACCATTGATTTTAAGATAAGACCATCTATTAAGTGATTCAATTATCCGTAATGATTTAGCACCTTCCCTTAAGTGATTTAGTGAATAACCAATTATCCGTAATGATTTAGATAAAAGTTCGCTTATAAGAATTGTTCAGAAAGGTACATAAAACCAAGTAGAACCATTAGATTTTCACAAAACTCTTAGATTAATGATAATTACGAAAGTGCCATTAACCTAGACCCCTGCAATCTAGATCACATAGTTCACACAATCTGATTAATATGAAATTTTATACCATGCTTACGAATCCTAAATTAACCATACATGTCAGATTTTAACCCTTAGATCATTGTAAAAATAACCCAATGGATAGATCGGCCATTAACCATTGATTTTAGGGCCCACCTGATCTTTGGTTATGCTTCAATTTGGACTCAACCCCTTAGGTCAGATGGAAAAATGAATAGGTGATGTAGATTCCTCAGATAAGAACCATTGTGGACCCCACTCATAGTGATTTTCATAGTATACATGCGCTAGAGGTGCACTAGACGGGTAGACGGGTCAAACAAGGTTTGACCCGAAAGATCTCCAAACGTATGCAATTTTCTTGATGTTGGAGATTTAAATGGATAATGTGTGTTTGAGAGATCTATGGCCCACCTCCAGGGTCGGCTCGACCAATCCAAACTGTCCATCCTGAAGATCACGAAAATTTGACCACACCCTAGGTCGTCTTACACACAGGGAAGGCCTCACATGTACACAAGTCCGGTGACAACCAGACTACTCCTGAAGCCCTCGTTATGTTCGTCCTGTTTTTGCATGTGGAACATGAATCCGACTGCGACAAGAATGCACAGTGGGACCCACCATCATGGAATGAGGAATGAATCCAAGTTGTTCATCACCATTCGTTATCACCATCCCTGACCACGATAGAGTAAACTGCTCTGTATAGAGCAATCGTGGCCACAAAACTATTATTCCAAAGTCCAGCACCACCAAGCTTAAAGATCAGATCATGATCTGAACCATCTAAAGATGGGCCAAGGGATTTCTGATGGAATGTATGTCGACCATAGGGATTTTAAATCAGGAGGGAATCCTGCATATAAATGGAAACAACACCGTTCCATAAGAAAGTGTGTCTGTCTTTCTTAGTTGTGAAACAAGCTGCGTAAGTCCCAACTTATTCCATTATGGTATGTGTAAGAGTTACGTACATAAACTCGAAAGCTTGGACACCTATAAAGGTTCAGTGTGCAATTAACCACCCTTCCCATTACCAGGAAAAAGAAAACGACAAAGAGGGCTAGAGGTGTTGCCGCATGGGTCATGGACTCGGTCTGGGCTCTGTTGGATGTTCCAACTTAAAGAGAAGTGTGAGAGAGAAAGAAGGAACAATGGCCAACCTTGTTGGACGTCGCAACAAGGAAGAAAGAAGAAAAAGAAAAGAGAAAGAAAGGAAAGAAAAAGAAAAGAGAAAGAAAAGAGAAAGGAAAGAAAGAAAGAAAGAAAGAAAAAGGAAAGGAAAGAAGGGAAGAGAGAAAGGTTGTGTGCTGAGTTGACTCACCGAGTCAGCCTCTGAGTTGCTACTAGACGTTAGTTCAAGACAGGAAAACGGGTTCTGATCCTAGAATTACTCAAGGCCTTTAACCTTAATAGTAGATATCAAATAACTGAAGGTGAGGGTTTATCCTTTAAGCTTACAATAATTTAAGTTATTGCTACTCTCCTCTTTATGAAATTGGCCATTACCAGTTTTATCTTTGCTGTGTTGGCCATTGCCACTCTTCTCTTTATGTTATTGGCCTTGTGTTATTTATCTTTAAGGCTTGGACATGTGTCTTGATATTCTTGAACTCTTATAATTCAATGGATTTCTCTCCTTAATGTAAGTATTATGTTAGGAATCCATCTTCTAGTGATCGAATAAATTTCGTGGCAGGAATACATTTTCAGTAGTTGCCCTAGGGCGACATGTAATTCCATGTTTCATGGGTGATGGTGCACAAATTGGTGTATGTAAATCATTATATGTGTTACATCAATTCTTTTATTTTTAGGGGCTGAATGTCTCAATTAGTTGCTTTAATCCTGGTTACGTGATTCACCCAGTTGTGTGTTGTATTCATCTTAAGATAACCGCATAAATCCATGTTAAAAGTGGGATATGCTAGCGAATTTCCATAGTATGGGATGTGGGGTGAGTTGGATAACTCTAATCATATTCCACATTATGGCGATCACTAGGTGTGATGAACCGCATATACTTTACTAGGCATGCATCTCATATAGATTGCTTGCGCATATTAATATCTCTTGTAGTTGTGGAGTACAGGACGTATCATAACCCTTACATTGCCTTTATGAATATCTTGAATTACTGTTAATCTTAAAAGATGACCATCACTATGAGTAGGGCATTGACACTCTCCTAACTATATAGATGATGTAGGTGATGTATAGATTGAAGACTTAGAGGACCATCTCTCTATTGAAGATCATACTGAAAGAATAGGAAGATAGTTTTACTATTTAGTTTCATACTTCTACTGTAAACTTGATAAATGTAATAAGCTCCCATTGAGAGGGCATTTGATTATTCTTTTACTTTGATGAAACAATCAATATAGTCGATTTTATTCTCATGAATGTTACCTTCATGAATGTATGTGGATGTGATCAAAATGAAAAAAAATAAGGTGCGATTTTTTAAAGCCTCAAATTTCTACATTACACCCAATTTTCTCGAGCATGAGTACATACTCTGGTTGTGAAAATTTGAGATGTTACACTTCCCACTTCTTTTCGTTGTCTAATGTGCATTGCATGCTCATATCTTTTACATTGAGGACAATGTAGGTTTTGGGTTAGGGTGTGGATTAGGTAAATTAGTCAGTGTTTTCTTAGTTTTGATGAAAATTTTCAAATTTTCAAGCTAAAAACATGTTAGGGAAATGATAATTTATGGAATTAATAATGCTTTGAGTATGATGATAAGATAAAAGATTGAATTAAATTGTTTTAGTTTGATCAACTGAGTAAGACTATCGCTTAAATTCTTTAATTTAATCGACTAAGAGGAAGTTTGAATATCATGATAATCTAAATCACGAGACATGTTCAATTTACTTTATGTGAATAGTACTAAAATTTTTGATTGTTAGTATGTATATCATTGAAAGATAGAGAATTGAGGCTGAAGAATTTTATCTACCTTAAAAAAATGAAAAGAACTTAAAAAATAGAGAGATTGACAATAAGGTCATGTATGATGAAAAGAATGAAAAAGAATGAAAAGTTTGAAAAAAATGAAAAAATAAAAGGGACCATCGATATAAAATAAAAAGTTAGAAAAGAAGAAAAATGTGATAAGTTCGAAATCAGTACTTGATTATTTAATAAAACATGAGGTGATGAGCATGGCTAACATTATAAAATAGTAGTATGTTACGGAAAGTAAATAGAATTGTAACGCCCCGGATTTTTGCCAACCTGGGGTTAGACATCCTTAGGCAATGGGGTCAACCTTATCACTTTCAGAGCTCAATCCCAAAGCCAAAGAAATCATCAACCCATTTCCTTCAAAACTCACCTTTCACCACCTCATTCTTCAAATTTCTCCAAGTACTTTTATATTAGACACGACTCCTCAAGTTTAAATAGTAAAGAACACCAATCCTAGGGTATTAATGATGAAGAACAATACCGAAGCTAAAAATTACGAGGGTAAAATTTGAACTTATGGAGAAACTAAAAAGTTAAAAGGTTGATATATGAACTTATGCTTTTGATGCTTCATTTGCTTTGATGCTTCATTTGCTTTGATTCTTATTTATGTTGAACATAATTGATTTCTAGTTTGAATTTAAGGAATATTTTATGCTTTCTATGATTTATTGTGACTCAAATTACAATAAATGATATGATAGCTTTGAATATCTTCTTTTCCTGTTTTGAGATTGTGAGATTGGTAAAACGCGTGATTCACCATCGTCTCCTGGGCATGGTGGATGCATGAATTCCCTTCCAATCATCACAATACTCCTTCATTGAGGAGTAGAGCAATGAAAAGTTCAAATATTTGATTTAATTGCTTTATCTTCCAATTGGATAGGAGAGGACTTTGATTCTAGTTATGTTTGTTGAATTAAGTAAGGTAACATCCTAATAACTACAATTGGATCCTTAGCGCTCTAATTTCTTTTTTATTATTGATACTTTATTTACTATTCCTCTCAATTATTCTGGAATTCAATTTAGATCTTTTTCTAGATATAGTTGTAGTTATTTTCAGATTATGTACAAGTTTTGTCCTTGGAGTTTCAACCTCGTTCTCACCTAGTTATTACTACATCGTGACCCTGCACTTGGATTTGTGAAAAAATATTTTCTTTCCCTTTATGAGATTGTGAGGTTTGTAAATCATATTGTTCACCATTGTCTCCTAGGCATGGTAGGATGATGGAATCCCTTCCAATCATAACAATACTCCTTCATGTGTGACTAGGTCAATGAAAAGTTTAGATTTGGTTTAATTGCTTCATCTCCCAATAAGATAGGATAAGACTTCAATTCCAATTGTGTTTCTTGAATTAAGGTAGCATCTTGATAGCTACAATTGGATCCTTGGCGCCCACCAAATGAAATTGATCAGACCACCATCTCGACTAACCATATGATGGGCAAATCAACTGATTATAGTCGGGAATCATAAAGGTGGATTCGACGCGACCGCCCAACAGTTGCTTCCAGATCACAGCCCAATTATATGGACCCATGTCATAACTTCTCATTCTTCGGGTAACAGCACCACAATCTTCTGAAACCGTCTAATCAAATTTGAATTGTTGGGCAAATTGGCTCGGATAATAAGGCTCCAACCAAAATTTCGTTCCTTCTCAGAGTGGGAGGCTGCAAGATTGGATTGAAATGTAGAATGCCTGTTCTCCTGAAGTGAGTGACTTGGTATCCACCATGTCTGTTTCTGCCGTATGCCGAAATAAACAGAATTGGAAGAAGTCAATGTTGTCAGTTGCCAAAATCTTGTTGATCACCTAGTCATACGTTCTCTTAGTCATCGCCCTCTCTTGAAAGAACCAAAGAGGAAGATGTGAGGAATTTATATATGCTTTCTCAAGGGCATTGAAAGTCCAAGGAAAGTAAACACCTAATCATCTGGTAAGATAATGCTAGCGGGCATAAGTGGAAGATACCTTGACAGCACGAGTCTTCACATGGGTTGCCACCTCGTCGAGGGCATTATATATAGAACACAAAATAGGGGGAGCGAGTGAATACTTACTGCCCTCTGTTGTAACTCCAGCAACAACAAATATTGTCGGTCGTATGGCGTCAGCCCAGTTCAAGCTTGGGAAAATAATTATACTTAGCCAATAAGCTAAGAAGGTTGCAAGCTTTCCATGAGTGTTGTATTTTGGGTGATCTATCATTCTCTCACACAAATTCATCGATTGAAAGTTTAAGTAGAATTTACCGAAGGCCCCTGGAGAAGTGAGCGAGCCATTGGAGTGGGGAAATCTTGTGGATGTCCAAAAATTTGGACATTTCCTTGAAAAGTTCGGTAGTTGTTTATGTGATGGAAGCTTCTTGACCGAGAGAAGAGAAGTATGCAAGTTATTTGTTTGTAGGTATGAATTCATCAAAGAACTTTCCTGTTAGCAGAAGACCAATGATCTGATGAATATCCCATAGCATAACGCTAACTTCACCAACCAGGAGGTGAAAAGAATTGGTGACTGGACACCAATAGTTGAGGAAGCCTTTGAGCACCATAGTGTCCTTACAAAAATATTCTGATGTGAATTCTATAGCGTTATATAAACCGATCTTTATCAAGGATACAACATGCTCTGCCAGGATCACTTTCGCCCACTCAGAATAGTGAGCGCGGGAAGACAGAAAACTATGGGTCCCGAATTCTTCATTAACCCAGATAGAATCACAATCTTTGAATCGCTGCTGAACAATTTCGTAGAAATGGGTTGGAAATAGAGCATGAGGGTCATGAGAGGGGATAGGAAATCTCATTGGTGGACATCACCTATCCTTTACTTGGATCCCCTAGCATGTAAAGTTCCTTCTAAGATCCATGTCTCCTTTTTTACAAAATTTGTAGTGAACATGAGTCTCTCTAATCACCTTGTTAGAGGATTCATTGTTGATAATGGATTGATGACGATTGAGATTCAACGGGATGATAACCATCCCTTCTCTGAATGGGCTATCGAATTTCATGATGTCCTGATTAAATCATATCATTTCCTAAGAGTTATAGAGCTTCTTCTTACTATGCTCCCTTATTTTCATCTGGAAATCTTCAGCCTTATTACTTCGTAGCTTCTTCTTCGATAAGGAAGGGGGTGGAGTATGTTCCCTTGGAGGCAGTCTCTGACTATTAGTTTGAAGATGGACTATTAACTTAAGCCACTCTTCCCAATCAACATCACGACCATGGCGAGGTGGTCTGTCTATGCCCCCAATTGTGATCGCTTTATGAATTGGAGAGGATAACACATTAATGAGGTCAGTAAAGTCGAAGGTTGGGAGGACAGGTTACTTGATATATGTAGGGTGCTTGCTGATGACTATTGAATGTTAAATATTGCATATTTTCACGCATTTATATCTTAGTTTTATGAACATGATAAAGATTAATGGTATATTTTATACATGTTTGTGTTGCAAGGTGAGTTTAAGAGCTTGGATTGAAAAGATTGTTAAAAGCATGGATTTGATGCTCAAGAATCACCAAGTAAAAGAATGGATCTTTGGAGACTAAAATTCCAGAAAATCAAGTGGAGAAGGAAGGAAGTGCATAAATTAGTACAAAAATTCACAGAATCTGAGCTTAGATGTCATCGAAGCAGTTTCGATAACATCGAAGCCAGTCTTCGATGACATTGAAGGCTATTCGATGATATAGAAGAATTACAAAAAAATTGAGTTCGGTTGCTGGACAAACTGGATGTCACGCCCCAAACTCAGGAACCAGGCATACAAAATTCTCGATCACCGAATCCAGTGCCGATAGCCTTTCTAGTATCCCATTCTCGGCTCCCAGCACCTGTATGCTAGATTCCAATTCTGGAGCCTAAAAGGAGGATTTTTCAGTGTGAAATTTCTTTTTTTTTTAAAGAACATAACCATAAGTGTACCCAAATCACAAGAGCAACATCGTCATCACATATCCACTAATATAAACAGTTGATTACAATGCTAATAGGGAGAGAAATACATATATATAATAAAATCTCCATAAAGCTTGGCACATGCTCCTGCCTCAACGGTAATGCGACCTAATGTCACCTGCATGCAACGGTCGTGCATAAACTTACTAAGAAGCTCAGAGTGTGGTGTGTGTGTGTGCAAAATGTATGTGCCAAGCAAATAAATATCAGAGTAAGTAAAAATATTGGCAAGTTCATGAATGATGTTAGCTATACTAAAGCTATGCAATGTAATACATAATAAGCCAAATGTTATATGCTGAGGATGCAATACAATATGCAAATCCTTACAAGTCCATAAATACAACTAGTCATATCCAGGCTATGTGATGCAAGAGAAATGACAAGCTGGTGTGTGTAATTGGTATGATAGTACATGGTATTGCAAGCTGTGGGGTTCATCATAAGGCGCTTCTATCCAAACTAATCCCATATGAATTTAGATAGCTAGACTCAATGTGGAAAACTCCTGATCTCAGGTTAGTTGCGCACTTAACTGAAATCATGACTATTAAAAAGGTACACATAATGATTTAGTTGTGCGCCACCAGCCAAGTGGATAGTGAATGAATGAATGATTGAGTCAAGTGTTGAACGTGCAATCCCATACTCAGTGCGTCCATATTCCAGTACAGCTCATCTCGAGGATATCACCGGGGTCTAGTACACTCCGCACTAGTTGCCGCCTCACTAGCCACACAACTAAGTGAGCGGAAAAAACATCACTACTTGCCTGGCCAGTAGTCTGCCAATACTTACCCAGCTCGTCGATAGCGAACCCATTTATGATCTGGCCAAACTCAGCCTAGCTTACAACACCCTACCCACAGGCGGATAAGGCCACACCCTGTTCTAATTGAGCACGATCAGTGGGAGACACTGCCTACTGGTATTCAACACTTGGGCGCTCATGTTATCCACCCGGTCTCGATATTGGAGCATCTTCTGGTACTAAGAGAGTTTAGGGACTTTAACCCACGAACATACTAAATGCCCATATGCTAGAACCTAACATTTTCGGTATCCCATCTAGTCATCCACGATATGCTTGTGGAGGCCACAACCTTGATGTTGCTAGGGCGCAAAGTGATAATGTCACATAAAATGCGAGATGCATAAATTATATCTCCTAGTCATGCATCAAACCTACACATACCGTACGATCATGTGGGGTAACTCTGTCTCACAAGGATGCCCTTAAATAACTCAACCCAACAGAAAATGCTACGATCAATCATTCTTTCCAATAGGCATATAAATGATGCGTATGGGCATGAATCATAATGTAATACTAAGCAAGTTCTCAGTGTGTCCTACTAGACTAAGTACACTAGCATGATTATCAGATACAGACAATAATTGGCCTAAATACATGGTGGGGTCCACAGAGGGACGACAGATCTAGCCCAAACATCCAGATAGGCTCTAAACAATGGATATACAAACCCAATACCATATATTCTTCCATCTATGACAAGGGATGATGGTGTACTAAACAGTCGATATACGAACATGATACCACATATTCTTCCATCTACAACCAGGGGTGATGGTGTGCTAAATAGTGGATGGCCTAGGCGTCATACTTACATCAAGAATGAGCCTCATGGGTGAGTCTAATGGTTATACAATAAGGTGAGTTGAGAGGGTGAAACTATGTACAACAAGTGGGCTTCCTCACCCTTTATCATGCAATAAATTGTGCCTTCCTATGGGGCTCGATATGAATACAAGGTGGTATCCAAAGTTTGGATAATTACTACAAGTCATGTTGGAAAGCACCGTCATAAATGGGGGCCCAACGATTTGGGTTATGTAAGTGTTATGATTTCATATCCCTTTGGTTGTCAAATTTTGTGGTGCCAAAACCTATCTCTATGTCTTGTATATCTTGTGTTTCATGTTTGAAACTATTCTTTACTTCAAGACATCGCATTTCAAGTCAAGAACTTAAATGAAGAAGTTTTCAAGTCATGGATGAAGAATTCAAGTATTGAAGTCTTCAAGTTTGCATGTTCAAGATTCAATTAAGTTCAAGTATATTAGAAGATTTTGTCAAGTCAAGATCAAGCTTAAGAAGGCCTACTATAAGATTTGTGTATTCTCAAGCTTCTCTTAAGGGTCATCTGAGTGTACAGACTTTCAATGTCCATCTCACTTTTAAGGTTTGTTTGACCTTAGATTGACCTTAGGATGGGCTTTACAGTAGGTCATTCTGGATACATAATTCATATATTTTAATATGCTTGTTTGGAGTGTTCTAAGACCAGTCCTAGGGACTTCAAGACCAGTCCTAGCTCTGCTACGACCAGTCTTAAGTTTTTCAGGACCAGTCGTAGGTTGTTGAAGATTTTTGGATCTTTCTAACTGTCGTACGACCAATCCTGGGCATCCTACAACCAGTCCTGTGAGTTCTACGACTCATCCTTCGACCAGTCATAGCTCTACGACTCAAACTCTAGTAATCAAATTGAGGATCCTATGACCAGTCGTAGGTGACCCACGACCAGTCATAGACCACCTAGGACCGGTCGTGGAACTGCAAAATCTTATCCCGCAGAAATCTTTGAAAATCTTTGAAGCTACGACCAGTCCTAGGATCTTAAGGCCAGTCGTAGACGGGATTTTTTAGGCTTTAAATTGAGCACGAACTTCAGAGTTTTAGCAATTCAATTTAACTCTATTCAAGCAATCTTTAGGCTACTCTTTGAGATAAGTTTGTGTTTATTTTAAGCTACTTTATGCTTATTTAATATTCCTTTTGCTAGCTTGTTTATTATTTGATTTTGATCTACATTCCAATCTTATTAGAAAAGGGGAATTTCTGATATTCCTTCTTCTTGGATTCAAAATCAAATAGAACTAGCCCTTTTGATTTAAAATCAATTAGACTTAGAACCATTCTTAAAGTGAGTATTGGACTTTGAACGTTGAATTGAACTTCTACTCCGATTGGTTCTACCGGGCTTCTTCAAAAGGTGATTCAGGTATTTTACATTTTTGTAATTTACTTTCTTTGGTTTTGTTTGAGATTTGCCAGAAAATTCTCATTGTATTGGTTATCTGAGGAGAGCCAGAAAACTCAGATTGTGGGGTCTTTGGATTGTGTAAGCCCGAGATCAAAGACACAATTGTGAAGGTTTTAGGTAAACCTGTGAAACCTATTTTGATAGTGCATGCTAATATCTCCTGTGTGAGGATATTAGGAGTGGAGTAGCATTCTGTGTGGCTGTTGGATAACAGTTGGTGTACACACAGGCGAACCACTATATATCGTTGTGTTGTGTATGTGCATTATTCTTTCATTCTTTTATTCATTCAGTTTTATGGTTTGTATTCATGGATGAATGTTGTAATCCTTTTATTTTAAGCAAGTGTGGAGAATGTTGTAATAACTTAGGATTTATTTCTGCAAGTTATTTTAATTTTCTTACTTTTTATTCCTCATTGTTTTGTGATACAAAGGACGTTCTAGAAATAAGGTTGTCCTACCTTAAACCTTTGGTTTTTGGTGTAAGGTTGTCCTTAGAACTGATAAAGTCTCATTCTCTTTATTTTAGGCTATTAAGATTACTTTAAATTCAGCATTGTGCTTTATTTCTTTTATTATTCCGCTGTTATTAGTTTTATTTGGCATTGCCCTATTCACACCCCCTCTATGGCATATAGCTAGGCCCTTTCAAGTGGTATCAAAGCCTAATAGCTCATGCTTATTATTTATTTATTGAATTTATTTCCTGAGCTAACGATCTAAGCTATATTAAGATGTCGAATTTTGATAGCCTATCAGTCACTAGGCCACCACCCTTTAATGGCACAAACTATGCTTATTGGAAAGTCAGAATGAGGATCTTCCTTAAATCCTTGGATGTAAATGTGTGGCTGGCCACAATGAATGAATGGAACCCTCCTATCACTGAAGTAACTAATAGTGATGGTTCAAAATCAATGAAAGTAAAGACTTATTCTCTTTGGACCACACTTTAGAAAAGTGAAAGTAGTGCCAATGCCAAAGCACTAAATGCAATTACTTGTGCATTATCACCAGATGAATTTAAAAGAATCATCTCTTGTGAAAATGTAAAACAAGCATGGGATGTATTAGAAATGACACACGAGGGTACATCTATTGTCAAGAAATCTAAAGTCCAACTCCTCACAACTAAATTTGAAGAAATCATATGGTGGAGAATGAGATGTTTATGGACTTTTATAATAGATTAAATGACATTGTGAACTCTATGTGGGGTCTTGGTGATAGAATCCCAGAAAGTAAAGTGTGCGCAAAGATACTACGCTCACTTCCTGAACGGTTCAATTCTAAAGTAACCGC
This sequence comes from Magnolia kwangsiensis, assembly GCA_037074715.1. Taxonomy (NCBI): domain Eukaryota; kingdom Viridiplantae; phylum Streptophyta; class Magnoliopsida; order Magnoliales; family Magnoliaceae; genus Magnolia; species Magnolia kwangsiensis. Next base: position 101,823,056 of record CM073576.1, on the reverse strand, counting down.
GATTCAGGAACTTCGTGATATGGATACCATAAGGGTTGAGGAACTAGTTAGTTCACTTCAAACCTATGAGTTGTCCTTTAAGGCTCCTAAAGGAAAATCAATTACTCTCAAATCATCTAAAAATGTTTCACAAGAGAGCACTTCGGATTTAGAAAATTCCGTAGATGATATGGCGCTTTTAGCAAAAAAGTTTTACAAAATTTTCAAAAACAAGAAAAGAGTTGATTTTCAAAAGTCAAATAATAAGAGACGATCTAAACCTAGAACTCAAAAATCCTTGAAAGATAGTCAATGTTACAACTGTCAAGAGTATGGGCACTTAACTAACAAATGTCCTAAAAAGGACAAATCAAAAAAGAAAAGCATTATGGCTACTTGGGATGAATTGTCTGATTCTGAATCCTCTTCTAAATCAGAAGATTCTGAAACCAAGTCGGGCGAAGATATTAAAGCCCTTATGACTCTAGCCAAGATCACCCTTTCAGATAATGATGATATATTTAGTGAAAAAAATCTGAATAGTGATTGCGGTAATGAAGATGATCTTCAGGATGCTTATAATGGCCTGTCAAGCTTAAATTACAAAAAGAAAAGTTTTCTAAGCTTAAGGAAGATTATGAGTCTCTTGTTTTAGAAAAGTCTCATATTTCTGATTCTTTTGAAAAGACCAAAGGTGATTTAGATTTCAAAACCTCCAAAATTGAAGATTTGAGATCCGAAAATGAGAAACTCAAAAATAAGGTAGCTTCTCTTCAGAGTTTGAAAGACACATGAAGATATGCCCATGGTGATCCTAAATTGGAAAAATTATTGTCCGGATCAAGAAAATGTGACGATCGATCCGGGTTGGGCTATGATAAGAATACATCTCCCAAACAAAAGAACATTGCTCCTTAATTTGTAAAAGGAGAGTCTTCAATCTCAAAAGAAAAGAATACTTATCGAGATTTTTCAAAAAATTCAAGGACTTTTCAAAAACCTAAAAGTAGTCATGTCAACTTTATTTTTCAAAATCGAAATCCATTAGCTGAAAAAATAATTGATCTTCTCAAGGATCTATTAAAGTCTAAATCTATAGGTCTCTCTTATAACTACAGACAGAAAAAGACCATCTATACTCCTAAACCTAAAACAGTTCTGAAATGGGTTCCTAAAGTTGACTGCTTGGTTGCCCACACTGCTTTCAAAGTTACAAGCCATTCAAAGTGGTACCTAGATAGTGGTTGCTCCATGCATATGACAGGTGACAAAGCTTTATTCACCAGTCTAAAAGATATGACTGATGGGTCAGTCACATTTGGTGATGGAAGCAATTGCAAGATCATTGGCCAAGGTACGGTTCAGCTTTATAACCTTCCCTTATTTAAGAATGTTTTATATGTTGAGGGCTTAAAACACAACCTATTAAGCATTTCTTAGATATGCGATAACAACCATAATGTGAAGTTTTCTAATCAAGGTTGTGAGATACTTAATAAAAGGGGTTCTGTTATATTAACTGGTCGCAGAACTTTTGAAAACTGCTACATCGTTAGTGATGCAAGCTCATCTACTCAATCATGTTACATGGTTCATACCGATGAAACTGAATTATGGCATAAACGCCTCAGACATGTACACTATCGGAATTTATTTAGATTGAGCAAAAGAGAACTAATTAGAGGTCTACCAAAATTACAAAAGTAGACAAAATATGTGGTGAATGCTAGTTGGGCAAATAGATTAGGAGCTCTCATAAGAAAGTGAACTCCAATACCACATCTAGACCACTTGAGCTTCTCCACATGGATCTTATTGGACCAACCAGATCGAAGAGTCGAGGAGGTAAAAAATACATCTTGGTTATCGTAGATGACTATACCAGATTCACTTGGATATCATTCTTAAAAGACAAAACTGAAACCCTAGATGAAGTGAAAAAGGTCATCAAACGAATCCAAAATGAGAAAAGTTCTCATATTAATAAGATCCGTAGTGATCATGGATCCGAATTCGAAAATAGTAGTTTTGAGAAATTCTATAGCGAATAGGGAATATCACATGAATTCTCTGCGCCCAAAACACCACAACAAAATGGTATAGTTGAAAGAAAAAATAGAGTGCTTCAGGATATGGCTAATGTTATGTTAAATAGCTTGAAGCTCTCTAGAAATCTTTGGGCTGAAGCAGTTAATACCACATGTTATATTATTAATCGGGTTTATACCAGTAAATCTGATAATAAGACTGCTTATGAATTTTGGTTTGAAAAGAAACCTACTGTCAAATACTTTCAGGTTTTTGGCAGCAAGTGTTATAATTTACATGATCATGAAAATTTGGGTAAGTTTGATACAAAGAGTGACGAAGGTATTTTTCTTGGTTATTCTTTGAACAGTCGAGCTTATAGGGTTCTAAATAAGAGAACTGGTGTGATTCAAGAGTCCATCAATGTGGTCATTGATGATCATTTGAATACACTAGCTCCGAGTTCAGATGATGATGAAGCTCTTATTATTAACAATTAAGATATCTCATCAAGTCAAAAAGGATCTGAACCAAGGACTGTTACAGATCATCCAATCAATCAAATACTTGGAAACCCTCTCATAGGAGTTCGTACTCGCAAACAACTTGAGAACATATGTAATTATGTTTGTTTTACATCCCAAATAGAACCGATATACGTAAAAGAAGCACTTTCTGACAAAAATTGGATTGTTGCTATGCAGGATGAACTTAATCAATTTGTTCGTAATGATGTCTGGTATCTTGTTCCTAGACCTAAAGATAAACACATTATTGGAACAAAATGGATCTTTAAAAATAAGTCTGATGATCTTGGAAATATTATACGAAACAAGGCTAGACTGGTTATACAAGGGTACACTCAAATTGAAGGCATCGATTACGATGAAACCTTTGCTCCGGTCGCTCGCCTTGAATCAATCAAATTTTTTATTTCCATCGCATGCTTTAGAAAATTTAAAATTTATCAGATGGATGTAAAGAGTGCTTTGTTGAATGGCGATTTACATGAAGAAGTGTATGTTGAACAACCTTCAGGGTTTGAAGACCCTAAGTTATCTGACCATGTATTTCGTCTCAAAAAGGCTCTCTATGGTCTAAAACAAGCACCCAGGGCATGGTATGAAAAATTGACTAAATTCTTACTTCGTCATAGCTTTCAAGTAGGTAGTATCGATAAGACGCTGTTTGTTAAAAAGAATAACAATGATATTTTGATAGTTCAAATATATGTTGATGATATTATTTATGGATCTACTTGTTCTAACATGTCTACTGAGTTTGCAGGGTTAATGAAATCAAGTTTCAAAATGAGCATGGTTGACGAACTCAACTATTTGCTAGGGTTGCAAGTAAAACAACAACCTGATGAAATTTTCATTTTCAGACCAAATATGCTTCAAACTTGATTAAAAGGTTTGGATTTGAGAATGGTAAGAACTTTGATACTCCTATGAGTACAACATTAAGACTCTCAAAAGACTCTACAAGCAAAGATATAGATCCTAAACTATATCGTAGTATGATTGGTAGTTTGTTGTATCTTACTACAAGTAGACTTGATATTGCGTTAAGTGTTGAAATTTGTGCGAGATATCAGTCTAATCCTAAGGAATCACATCTTACTGTTGTTAAATGGATTATTAGATATGTCATAAGTACTATAAATCTGGGTCTATGGTACCCTTTTGATACTAGTGTTCAATTAGCCGGGTACTCAGATGCTGATTGGGCCGGTAATATCGATGATAGAAAATCAACCAGTGGTGGTTATTTTTACATTAGAAATTGCTTAGTTTCTTGGTTCAGCAAGAAGCAAAGCTCAATATCGCTCTCCACTACTGAGGTTGAGTATATTGCAGCTGGATATGCATGTACTCAACTAATTTGGATGAAACGCATGCTAAGCGATTATGAAATTAATCAAGATTCAATGATCTTACATTGTGATAATTCCAGTGCTATAAACATTTCCAAAAATCCAATCCAGCATTCACGTAATAAGCACATTGACATTAGGTATCATTACATACGTGAGTTGGTTGAAAATCAACTTGCTGATATATTAACTAAACCGCTCGACAAAAGCAGGTTTAATAAATTAAAATTTGATCTTGGCATGTGCATTTTACATTGAATATTCTTGCTTGCATGTATCATAGTATATTATATTTCATATTATATTTGTTTAAGTTTCAATTTTTTATAAAATATGTATTTTTTGGTCGACACTCGACCGGTCATGGATGTACACGACCAGTCATGGTACGACCAGTTGTGCACCACACTCGACCAGTCGTGGTACTCGTGAACATGATATATTTGGAGAAAATCCCCTTCTTCTTCATTTCCATTCCGACCTACGACGAGTCGTGGCTCTACCAATCATAGGATTTCTTATTTTTCTTTAAGGTGAGTCCTATTTCTTCATTTTTCTTGAAGATTTATGCTCTCTATGCTTTGATTTGATCATTGTATAGCTAGATTTCATCTCTTGATGGGTTTTTCAAGGGTTTCTTCTCAATTTGCTGTTCTAGAGAAAACTCATCGTTTCTTTTATGCATTTCGCTTGCTCTTTGTATATCTTCTTGAATATAGATGCTAGAGGGAAAAAGAAAACATCCCGTGGTCCATCTTCATCTAGATCTGCACCGATAATAAAACGGCACATTCGGTCACCCGAAGATGATTCTCAAGATGTACGAGATTTACGTGTCCGTAATATTATCGTTGAGCATACCGCTGATCTCAATCACATTGCTCTATATGGTATAGTCCCTTTCCTTGATTCTGTTGGTTGGACTAATATTTTTCTTTGGGGTGGGCCTACATACCAGTTCATTGCACAATCAATGGTAGCATGCATCTCAGAATTTTCTCTTGATAATTTAACTTTCTCAATTGATACTAGAGAAGGGAAATTTGAAGTAGACCGTCATTTAATATCAGGTATTATGGATATACCTGTTAATGATGAAGGTATACCGATTCATACTTTATACGACAAACCATCTGAATTGAAAAAATGCATGTTAACAAGAGATTTATACAAAATTGGTGCGCAATGGACACACAAAGGGAATGTGCTTCCTTCAAAGTATCTGTTACCTAGATACAGAGTGTTACATCGTTTCTTCATTTCCAATGTGTATCCTCAGTCCGATAATAAAACCGAGTTGACTTCTTACATGGTTCATGTGTTGCATTCTATTGCTTCTGGTACCATGGTCTATCTTCCTTCTTTGATTTGTTATTTCATTATTCAGTTTCGTCTCCATCCGGGTCATAATGATATTCTGTTCGATTATCTTATGACTGTTTTAGCCACTCACATGCTTGTTGATAAACTTGTTAATGAGGCACTAATTCATCATCTTATTTTCAACAATTCTAATGTTAATAAGATGAAGTTGGATTTACTTCTTGGCCAAGTAGATAAAGGTGGTATTGGTGGTGATGGAGGTGTTGGTGGCGAAGCCGGAAATGAAGGGGAAGCTAACGATCTTCCACAACAAGATGTTAATATGGATGAGATTTTTGATGAGATAGAATCTGATTCACCAAATGATCCAGATTATGATCCATCTGGTTATGATGCACGCCTTCGTGCATTGGAGGAGAAGGTTGATAATATGAATATAGCCCACGATATGCGATTTAAGTACATGCGAAAATATCTTCGTCGCATCAATAGGGGCTTACACCAGATTGATCCGACTGTCCCTGCTCCCTCCTCTGGATCAGATTAGGTGAATTATCTTCTAGATAGTATATCATTATTTTTTATTTTGGATATGTATTATGGATTATGGTTTGATAACATTGTCTTTTGGATATTGTATTATGGATTGATGATGGCTTGATGCTTCAGGTTTATATTTTGTAATATGCCTTGTCCTTTCATATTTCTTTCTCATTATCTGCTTATTACTCTCTATGTTCTCTTTCCTTTTATGACTTTCCCTTGTCACTTTGAGAAAAAAAGGAGGAGTAGTAAGGTAAAAGGGAGTAGTATGGAAAGGGGGCATAATTTATTTATTTGAATTGATTGATTGAGAAGGATATGTGGATGAAAATATGTTATTGATTGTTTACATGATCAGTACTCGTATTACTCAGGGGGAGTAGAATAATTTGTGATTTCATGGCTCATGATTCCTTATTATCTTCTATGCTATGTGTTTTGTCATAAATTTGACAAAGGGGGAGATTGTGGTGATAAAACCTATCTCTATGTCTTGTATATCTTGTGTTTCATATTTGAAACTATTCTTTACTTCAAGACATCGCATTTCAAGTCAAGAATTTAAATGAAGAAGTTTTCAAGTCATGGATGAAGAATTCAAGTATTGAAGTCTTCAAGTTTGCATGTTCAAGATTCAATCAAGTTCAAGTATATTAGAAGATTTTCTCAAGTCACGATCAAGCTCAAGAAAGCCTACTACAAGATTTGTATATTCTCAAGCTTCTCTTAAGGGTCATCTGAGTGTACAGACTTTCAATGTCCATCTCACTTTTAAGGTTTGTTTGACCTTAGATTGACCTTAGGATGGGCTTTACAGTAGCTCATTCTGGATACATAATTCATATATTTCAATATGCTTGTTTGGAGTGTTCTAAGACCAGTCCTAGGGACTTCAAGACCAGTCCTAGCTCTGCTACGACCAGTTTTAAGTTTTTCAGGACCAGTCGTAGGTTGTTGAAGATTTTTAAATCTTTCAAGCTGTCCTACGACCAGTCCTATGAGTTCTACGACTCATCCTTCGACTAGTCGTAGCTCTACGACTCAAACTCCAGCAACCAAATTGAGGGTCCTACGACCGGTCGTAGGTGTCCCACGACCAGTCGTAGGTGACCCACGACCGGTCGTAGACCATCCAGGACTGGTCGTGGAACCGTAAAATCTTATCCCACAGAAATCTTTAAAAATCTTTGAAGCTACGACCAGTCCGAGGATCCTAAGACCAGTCGTAGACGGGATTTTTTAGGCTTTTAATTGAGCACGAACTTCAGAGTTTTAGCAATTCAATTCAACTCTATTCAAGTAATCTTTAGGCTATTTTCTGAGATAAGTTTGTGTTTGTTTTAAGCTACTTTGTGCTTATTTAATATTCCTTTTGCTAGCTTGTTTATTATTTGATTTTGATCTACATTCCAATCTTATTAGAAAAGGGGAATTTCTGATATTCCTTCTTCTTGGATTCAAAATCAAATAGAACTAGCCCTTTTGATTTAAAATCAATTAGACTTAGAACCATTCTTAAAGTGAGTATTGGACTTTGAACGTTGAATCGAACTTCTACTCCGATTGGTTCTACCGGGCTTCTTCAAAAGGTGATTCAGGTATTTTACATTTTTATAATTTACTTTCTTTGGTTTTGTTTAAGATTTGTCAGAAAATTCTCATTGTATTGGTTATCTGAGGAGAGCTAGAAAACTCAGATTGTGGGGTCTTTGGATTGTGTAAGCCCGAGATCAAAGACACAATTGTGAAGGTTTTAGGTGAACCTGTGAAACCTATTTTGATAGTGCATGCTAATATGTAACACCCTGAAAATCGGGGGTCATGTTAAACTCAACTCTCAAGTTCCGGACCGTCGCTTATGCAAAAAAAGTGATTATGATTCAATGTTGTCTGAGTTAAAGCATTCACATGAGTAAAAGTATACCAAAACTGCAATTCATACTTCAGATCTAGTGATAAAAGTAAGCGGAAGACTAAAGTATATATATATCACTGTATGGAAAAACAAAGTAGATCTCAACTGTCACTAAAGTATGAATACATCTCTGAGTCTCATATACATGTAAATAAATAAATCAAAATGCCAAAATAGTCCCACTGAGGAGTCCCGTCAACCCAGGCCACCTAAGCAAAGTCGTCGTGGTACTGCATGTATGAGAACTCATCCTGGTCCTCATCAAAGTCTGGCTCTACCTCCTGGATCTCTGCATCACCTGCATCTAAGACAGGGTCTGGTGGGTGTTGCAAACACCATCCCGTAACGTGGGAATGAGTAGCTAACTCAGTGGAATAATAGAGCAAGGATTAAAATGTTCTCAAATCAATCATGCGATAATAGTAAAGCAGTAAATCAGACATTCCTAATACTGTTGTTAATGCAATATGACATGACGTGATGTATGCCCTCACCGACGATCTCCCTCATACGGCACCATCTTACGACCACGGCATGCAATCGTCCCTCAAGTGCTCCACGTCTTCCAGGCACATGCAATGTTATGGTGATATGATTTCTGAGTTATTATTAGTCCATTCAAACAACAGGATTGGGAAACTAAAGTACTTCCCTTGTATCAATCCCAACACAGATCCTGTCTAGGGTCGTCACTCCTAGTAATCTCATACGATGTATATTTGGTAGGTCACTGCAAGGGCTGCCAGGGCTGTTGATCGGACTCTTTGCACCGCTCCCCCATCACCTTATCAATACAGGCCTACTGTACTCTACTGCTACTGAAGGGTTGTCGCCTCCCGTAGACTCAGAATACGCTCGCGGTCACTACAAAGGACTCGTCGCCTGATCAGTGTAGGCCGACAACAAGAATATAGTGTCCCATACCACCATAATCTGCTCACGAGACTAGGTGCTCACTGGTCACTACGGGGAGGTTTGTGGCCCTAGCGTAGGCCGACAGCTCGACCACGGTGTCCCATACCACCATGCCCTGCTCATGAGTCTTCGTGGATCAAGGTACCATGGTTAACAGGGTTTACAATGGTAAGTTCAGTACCCTAGGTTCAAGCAGTTATGACTCATGCAGGGTGAACATACAACGGCCAGTCGGGTTACTTGATGGGCTCGACTAGCACGATCGCATCTCAAGTCGAACGACATGAAGTGCGTAAAACACTTCGTGTGACCTAACCACTGTCGCCAAATCCAGAACACGGCTCGCGTTCATCGACGCGTCGTTCGTGGCAAAGATAAGCCAACCACGAATTCACTCGGTTACCGACTGCCTAGACTAAGTGTAGTCCCAAACATGTGGAATCACATCAGCAAAGCATGTGAGAGTACTGGAAATGAAATACAACCATATGAGCATGTTAACACATATTGTAACATACAAGCTAAACAAATCTTCAAGTACATGCATTTCATACATACAATGAAATCATGCATATAACTAACATGTAAGAAATCATTCACATCAGCATATTAATTGAGAAATCAATCTCAAACTAATCCATAACACCATTTAATTCAATACATACTAATACAAGAATTTATATAAACACTTACACTACACACTTAAGTCTACATATAGTATGTCGACCCGAAGTGTGCATTTAGGCGAATCTCTTTGCCAAACTAATTATGCACGTATTCCTAACATTCTAATGCGACAACAAATCATGTCAATCACATCAGCAAAATATGAATGAAATCAGTACTTCCTACAAATGACTAAAATGTCCTAAATCTCATATTCTTTATCTATTTACGAAACAGGAAACGGACAGCATGTTGTACATGTCAAACGGCGTTGCCGTCGATAATCTACTATTAAACGACATTGAAAGCATTGGAAACAGTCAATCAAAGTGTCTAAAATCTGCACCTTATCTCTTATAGGTGTGTGAATTCTAACGGAGCGTATACGCTTCGTCTACGACGAATAGAGGACCTAATTTACAAGATTTATCAGCTTACATGCTATGGAACGGAAAGAATCCTAAATCAGCAACTTATTAGGGTTATTTCTTACCTAGAAATGCGGAGGAATCACCGGCTGAATGATGGAAGCGTGTTGCTAAAGTACGTGCAATAGGTGGTGCAAAGGCAGGAAAATTCTCTCCTACTCTCTCTCACAAACTCTCACCTTTTCTCTCTCCCAATCTAGGGTTTCTCTCAAATTCGGATGGGAGAGAGGAGTGAGGGTTTCAACCCCTTTTATAAGCCCAAAAGTTTCCAGAATAGGCTCAAGAAAAAATTTCACTTAGGGCATATCCAAATCAGGGCTGTTTCGGTCCAAAAGTACATTTCTGGTGGTCCCCTGGCCGAACGTGATCGGACTTAAGCTCATGCATACAGGATCTAACACGCATCAAGTTTTCAGTCTGGCAGGGTTCGCAGATCGCACGTGGCGGTCCAGTTTCAGTTCAGTAGTCACCGTACGTAGATCAGGCCTGCAAATCTCATGATATGAAATAGAAATTTTTCCTGATCCAAGGGTGTAATTTGGCTGAATTCTGACGGTCAGAACGCTTAATACTGACGCGTCAAGTCGCGTGCCAGATTTGAATTTTAAATTCCAATTCTGTCCCTATTCGCACTCTCTTCAGTCCGGGCTCAATGAAATAGCCTGCGAATGTCGGTTGGACTTGATTTTCGAAATGATTATCAAGTCCAGCTAGGCGGTTCTAACGGTCTAAGATAGCAGGTATATGACTTTCGACGCCCGGTCTAGATCTAATACAAAGTTTCAAAGTGGTCTAGAGAACAAACCTGCTTAGAGTTTGATCCGAGGTTATAAAGTATTATAGAGTCATTTGTTCTACTCAATTTGGGTCTTGTAGAACGTATTTAAAGTGATCAGGGACTATTTCCCAGCTACTCTAGCGTTGCGCTAGCTAACTTACTCTTATTTTCTAAAGGAATTAATCCTACGCGATTTCGGGTCGAGTTGGTACTCGAGTCCAAGTATGGATTTTTCCCGGGCGTTACATAATATCCCTTATGTGAGGATATTAGGAGTGGAGTAGCATTCTGTGTGGCTGTTGGATAACAGTTGGTGTGCACACAGGCGAACCACTATATATCATTGTCTTGTGGATGTGCATTATTCTTTCATTCTTTTATTCATTCAGTTTTGTGGATTGTATTCGTGGATGAATGTTGTAATCCTTTTATTCCAAGCAAGTGTGGAGAATGTTGTAATAACTTAGGATTTATTTCTGCAAGTTATTTTAGTTTCCTTGCTTTTTATTCCTCATTGGTTTGTGATACAAAGGACGTTATAGAAATAAGGTTGTCCTACCTTAAACCTTTAGTTTTTGGTGTAAGGTTGTCCTTAGAACTGATAAAGTATCATTCTCTTTATTTTAGGCTATTGAGATTACTTTAAATTCAGCATTGTGCGTTATTTCTTTTATTATTCCGCTGTTATTAGTTTTATTTGGCATTGCCCTGTTCACCCCCCTTCTAGGGCATATAGCTAGGCCCTTTCAGGTTAGCCTAATGGGTATCACTAACATAAATGGGGACCCAACGGTTTGGGTTAGACCAAAATAGGCAAGTGTGAAATGGGTTTAAAAATGGGCCCTAAAGAACTTTACAACAGTGGACATTTAACCACCATTATCCTAAGGTGCGGTCCATTTGGGATTGGAATTGGAATCACAATGGGCCCTCAACCCTTAAAATTTCTAGAAGGACAGATGGATAGTGTGTGTACTACACACATATCATGGTGGGCCTCTTAAGGCAGTCCCTTATTGGGCATATAACTCATACATCATGGTGGGCCTGCATAAGGTGGCCCATAGTCCGTCTAAATAAATGGATAGCGTGCATATAACACGCACATAATGGTGGGCCTCTCACATCATAATGGGCCTCACACAATGGGCCTACATATCACTCATCAGCAAGTGGGCCACAATCATCAACAGGTGGGCCTCACACATCAGCAGGTGGGCCTCACATATCAACAAGTGGGCCTCACACATCATGATGGGCCCCACCAGATGGACAACGTAGATATAGAATACATACATCGCGTGGGCTAGCTGGGAGTCCCATTATTAGACGGCCTGAATAAAATACAACATGGTGGGTCCCACGGTCCCACGTGCCGGACGATGTAGATAATACACATACATCAAGGCCCCATCATCCCACGTACTAGATGGTGTTGATATAACATACATCAGGTGGGTCCCATCGTCCCACGTGCTGGACGATGTGGATATAACATACATCAGGTGGGTCCCACTGTCCCACGTGTTGGACAGTGTGGATATAACATACATTAGGTGGATCCCACCATCCCACGTGTTGGATGGTGTGGATATAACATACATCAGGTGGGTCCCACCGTCCCATGTGCTGAACGGTGTGGATATAACATAAATCAGGTGGGTCCACATGTATACAGCCCACCAGTGCTCGGATCAAGATGATATTAATGTTTTCCTTCATACAGGCCTATCCAAAATCGACACGTAGGTGGGCCACTGGATGGCCAGTCCAGCAAGGTGGGCCCTACTGCTGGATGGTAAGGGCATCCCAAAATGGGACGGCATGGATAAAACACATATATATATCAAGGTAGGGTCCATGTTGGTGGGTCGCGTCACTTCCAGATCAAGCCAATATTTGTATTTTCCCTTCATCTAGGCCTGCCTGAAAGCGGGAAGCAAGGTGAGACAGCTGGACGTGGCTGCAATGTGGGCCCCAGTTTGGGCAGCAAGGGTGTCCCACTTTGGTGGACAGTGTGGATGAAACTCTTGCATCAAGGTGGGCCATCATCAAGGGAAAGAGAGAGATAAAGAGAGAGAGAGAGAATCATGTAGTGGAGGGAGCTACGCCACTATGAGCTCCCTTGCAATACAATGCATACATCAAGATGGGCCCTCAAAACAGCAAATCAAGGTGGGGATACCATCCCCACCAAAATAATCAAGGGTCTAGATGATCCTCTACATTATCAAATAAACATCATGGTGGACTCTATCAAGCTCTGGAGAAAAAGAACTTAAAAATTTTGAGGAATTAACTCGATTCGATGACATCGAAATTCATATTTTGACGACATCGAATCACGTTCGATGACATCGAATAAAGGTCAAGAAAGTGTCCAATAAACTTTGAACGAAAATTCCATGTCATCGAACTGTTACTCGCTGACATCGAACACAAATAAATTCTGGCAAATTTATTACCATTGGGACCTTTTGCCTTTAAATCTAGAAGTTTAATTCTTGTGGTTGATGTAAGAAAAAGAGTAAGCTCTGAGAGAGTTATAGCTTACATAACATCATAAACCTTTTTCTCATGGGAGTTCATCCTTCAATCCTTTCGTAAATGTAAACATTGAATATTTAATAGATTGGATTGGAGAATGAACTTCACCATTCAAGGATCCTCTAGCGACTTACTCAATGGAAAATCATTATGTTGGAATCTCTTGAATGCACAAACCCAAAAATCTCTGTCTCTTAAAGATCCACATTCATTAGAGTATATTCCACTAAATACCTTGACCCAACCTCAACTACTTATATTGGAGCATCTACAAGTGTTGCGTTTCAAGGGTGCCGAAGACTCTCCATCATAAAGGGAGATCATCTTCATCATGTGATGAACGGGGCTCACCTACTTACAAGTAAGTCGCTAGAGTCCACAGATCCTGAAGATCATTCCTTGTGTAGGATTGAGTCTCAGGCTGCATCTCAAACTTACCAAGACCTCAGTGGAGGCCTCCGATGTTATGTCCAAAACTTAGAAACTGGGCTCACAGAATTCTCGATCGCTGAATCCTATGTCGATAGCCTCCATAGTGCCCCATTCTTGGCTTCCGGTACCCACACGCTAGATTCCAATCCTCGGATCCTACAAAGGAAATTTTTAAATGTACATTTATCTCGTAATAAGCATAATCACAAGTTTACCTGAATCACAAAGGCAACATCATCATCACATATCCACTAATATAAACATTTGAATACAGTGCTGAAAGGGAAATACATATATATCAATAATCAAAGCTTTAGAAGACCGCTGCATGCTCTAAGCTCAACGCTGCTACAACCTAACGCCACATACACGTATCTATCATGCATAAGCTTATAAAAAGCTCAGAGGGTGGTGTAAGTGTGTGCCCAAGGTAAGTGTTTGAAAAGGCCGAGCAATATATCCTAGAGGAGGGGAGGGGGTGAATAAAACTATGCCAAATGAAAAATAATAAGTGGAATAAAGACAACAGATAGCCAAATAAAATGCAAATAACCAAAGAAAATAACAACTTCAAAAATCAAGTATTGAGAGGTTGATACAAACTTAGTTCTAAGGATAACCTAACACTAAAAATTAATGGCTTATGGCAGGACAACCTTACTAGAACATGGATGAACATCAAAACCTCAAACCGAAGAGGATATGGAAGAAAAAGAAACTAATATATTACAACATTCACCACACAATGCTAAAATATAAAGATTACAACATTCACATCCACAAATACATCCCACGATCTTAAATCATAAAAGATAAAGAAATAAACCACACATCTATCAAACAAAAAGAATTATAGTGGTTCGCTTGTGTGTACACCAATTGTTAAATAACAGTCACAAAACTACTCTACTCCTAATATCCACTCCCTCAGGATATTAGTGTTCACTAATCAAAATAGGTTTTTTAAGGTTCACCTAAAACCTTCACAATTGTGTCTTTAGATGGGCTTACACAATTCACAAACCCCTCTCTTTGAGATTTTCTAAATCACCTCAAACAAAATCAAAATAGAAATTTTTTGGAACAATCTCACAAACTAGAAATGAATTGAATTATAGAAAAGAAAATACTTATCTGTATGATGATTCTGAAGCAACCCGGTAGAACTAACTTGATGACGATGTAGATGTTTAACGTACAGTCTCACAAGTGTATAAGATTCTAAGTCTAAATGATTTTTAATTAAATCAACAAGGGCTTTGTATTGATTTTGATCTTAAGAAAGGGTAAATCGAATATTCCTTTTCAATATAAGAATGGAATAGAGATTCAAAATTAAATTACAAGAGCTACTTTAAAGAATCTAAATTATGCACAAAATAGCTTAAAATGTACTCAAAATAAACTTAGAGTGATTACTTAAGAATGATAAGAATTGAATAGGAAACTCTGAGATTCGAGCATTATTTATAGGTAAAAAATCAGTTCGCATGACTGGCCTTTGATTAGCTACAACTGGCCTTATCCAAACAGATTTTCTAAAATTCTAGCACGATAAGATTTTTCAATTGCATGACTAGCCTTGTGGGTCCCACAACTGGTTGAGTGGCCTGCTCGACTGGTTGCAGACACCACATGACTGGTCATGTCAGTCCAGATTACTCGTTGGAAAATGAGTCGAGCACTGGACGATTGGTCGAACATTATTCACACGACTGGTCAAACATTTTCTAAAATTGGTCGTAGACTAACAGAAAATTTTTAAAAATTCATAACAAATCCTTAACAGGTCTAGGAAATACTAGGACTGGTCAAGCCAATGCTTGGGCTAGTCGAAAGAACATAATTTTACACTTATAAAATGACCAAAATGATTGACTGAAAGTATGAAATAATCTAATCATGATCTGAGGTTAATCTATGTCAATCATACCTTACTTGTGAGATAGAACATATGAACACGTAATCTATTGATCACTTCAGTAGCTTTAAATTTTGTGATCTTCAAAGCTTGAACTCGACATACCAAATATATTCTTTAACTAGGTCTTGAGTTCTTGGACTTTTCTAGTTCCAGATCTTGAACCGTAATGTTCTTGAAAACTCTATCTTCACTCAATGTATGAAAGTCTTCACTTTCTTCCAATTTGAAGATCTCGATAAGTTTGTTGTAGATATCAACCAGATAGATTTAGCACGAATAAAATGAACGTCGAAAATTTAATGTGAACAGATGCACAAGCTTGATACAAATCAAGATACAAACTTGAATTGGTTAGGCACACCAAAATTTGACAATACTTAGGGTTTATCAACATAGCACTTTCAATCTCCCCCTTTGTTAAATTTGTAATAAAACCAAAATTATAATATGCAATAGATATTCAAACAACACATTGCATAAACATATTATGATATCATGCATAATAATCAACTCTCCCCCTTAATCCACTACTCTCTGCAAAAAAAATAAAAATAAAATATTAGCCACATTTCATCATCATCATATCATTCAACAATGTTCTTCCCCTTTTTGTCACAACATGACAAAGGAAATGAATAATGATAAAGGTAGATAATAAAAGAGCAAGTAGAATTAATAACTACTCATTCAAATCAAATAAAACAAAGCATCTGAACTCAATAGATAAGAGTTTAAACAACATTATTGAAGCAGTTATAGGGAAAAGAGTTAGAATAAAGTTATTACAGATACCATCAAATCAAAATAAAAATAATCAGATCTTGAAGAGGGAGCAGGAATAGATGGATCAATTTGATGTAAACCCTTATTAATGCGCCTCATATGTTTGCACATATAAGCAAATTGAGAGCCTTGGGTTACACGAATCTGAGCCACTTGTTCCTCAAGAGTATGCAACCTCTTAGCAAAACTAGAAGGCTGATAATTAGGGTCATCTTCAGAATCTAATTCAAGTTCATTAAATAAATCATCCATATTAACATCTTCTTGAGGTAAAGCGGCAACTTCTTTAGCTTCTTCATCTCCTCCATCATTCCCATTAACTTGATCAGTTGTCAAGTCCAAGTTTATCTTATTGATATTAGAATTGTTAAATGGACGGAGATTAATAGAACCTTCTCCAACAGGCATAACTATCAAAGAATGATTAGCTAAGGCATTCATAAGATAAGCGAAAAGAATATCGCTATGACCAGGATGAAGATGAAACTGAATAATGTGATAAAAGATAAGAGAAGGAAGATAGATATGGATGCCAGTTACGACAAAATGTACAATGCGGGGCATAAAAGAGGTCAACTCAGTCTTGTTACTTGAGTGAAGATAGACATTCAAAATAAAAATCTGATGCAAGACCCTGTATCTAGGCAACATATATTTAGAACTGAGCGTAGTACCGCTGTTCCATTCTGCATTCATGTTACAGAGAACTCTTGTAATTAATTGTTTAACATTTTCAGAAGGTCTAGCTTGTAAAGTGGATATGGGTACACCTTCATCAACAACAGCTATATCCATGGTAGTTGAAATCAAATGACAGTCTACCTTAATTGGACCTTCTCTAGTTGACAAAGTGTAACATCTCGAAAATCGGGGGTCGGGTAGAATCCCAACTCCTGAGTTCCCAAATGTCATTTATGCAACATAGATAATAATAAATGCATATCGTCTGTAGAATGGCATTAAACAAGATTGGGATTAAGCCAAAATAGCATATCATACTCCAGAGACAATTAAATTTTACAAGTGAAAGACTGTGATAAATATTTAACAATGTATAATTGATTGTAAGTCTCCAGAGTGTGAGCATGTTACTAGGTTAGACATATACATGTATACTCCCAAAATGATAAAGAGGATATACATGAGTGCTCTAAAAATATAAAATGACAAGTGTCATGGCTTCTAATCAACCTCCCCGTAATCCCATCGGTCAGAACACACATATAGGAGAAATCCTCGTCATCATCATCAAGTCTGGCTCCACTTCACAAGAAACGCCATCATCTGCAACTAAAATAGGGACTGGTTGGTGTGCACGACACTGTCCCGTAACGTGGGAGTGAGTGATCAACTCAGTGGAATCATAGAGCAAAGATTAGCATGTTATCAAATCAATCACACGATAATAGTAAAGAAGACAATCAAACATTCCTAGATACTGTTGTTAATGCAAGCATGAAATGACATGATGGATGCCCTCACTGACATACTCCCTCATACGACACCATCTTATGCCTGCGGCATGCTTACGTTCCTCAGTGCTCCACATCTTCCAGGCACATGCAGTACGATATGAATATGATTACTGAGTTGTTATTAGTCCTTGTCATACATCAGAATTGGGAAACTAGGGTACCTTCCTTATATTAATCCCAACACAGATCCTGTCTAGGGTCGTCACTCCTAGTAATCTCATACGATGTTACATTTATAGGTCGCTGTAAGGGCTGCTAGGGCTGTTGCTTGCACTCGTTGCACCACTCCCCCATCACCTTATCAATACAGGCCTAATGTACTCTTGTTGCTACAGAAGGGTCGTCGCCTCCCGTAAACTCAGAATACACTCGAGGTCACTATAAAGGGCTCGTCACCAATCAGAGTAGGCCGACAGCTCGAATGTAGTGTCCCATACTACTACAATCAGCTCACGAGTCAAATGTGCTCACTGGTCACTACGGGGAGGTTTGTGGCCCTAGCGTAGGCCGACAGCTCGACCACGGTGTCCCATACCACCATGCTTGGCTCATGAGTCTTTATGGATCAAGGTACCATCGTTAACAGGGTTTTCAATGGTAAGTTCAGTACCCTAGGTTCAAGCAGTTATGACTCATGCAAGGTGAACATACAATGGCCAGTCGGGTTACTTGACAGGATCGACTAGTACGAGCGCATCTCAAGCTGAGCGACATGAAGTGCATAAAACACTTCGTGTGGCCTGACCACTGCCGCCTACCCAAAACACGACTCGCGTTCATCGACTCGTCCTTCGTGGCAACTAGAAGCCAACCATGAATTCAAATCATTACCGACTGCCTGGACTAGGTTATAGCCCCAAGCATTTGTAAATCAACATCAATGATCATATGAGAGTACTAGAATTGAATTTCAAACAATACAAGCATGTTGACACATGTTATAACATACAACGTAAACAAATCAACCAACACATATATTTCATATATATGAGGAAAAAATCATACACATCAGCCTATTAATTGAGAATTCAATCTCAAAACTAATTCACAATACCATTTACTCAATACGTACTAATACAAACATTTATACAAACATAGTCTACACACTTTAGTCTACAAAGCGTATGTCGACCCAAAGTGCGCATTAGGGCGAATCTCTTCACCAAACAAATTATACACACATACCTAGTTTCATAACATGATAAAAACACATGGCAATCATTTCAGCAAAATACAGACATATATAGTATTTCCTATAAATGACTAAAATGACCTAAATCTCAAATTCACTGTACGTATACGAAATGGAAAATGGACAGCATATTCTACATGTCAAATGGTGATCTCGTCGATAATCTACTATTAAACGACATTGAAAGCTTTGAAATCAGTCAATCTAAGCATCTAAAATCCTCACCTTTTTCCTTAGACGCGTATCGAATCGAATAGAACGTCTACGCTTCATCAACGGCGTTATGGCAACCTATATCACAAGATACATAAGCTACATCGCTATTTGTAACAAAGGAATCCTTAAAATAGCTTGTGGTTAGGGTTTTCTTACCTAGAAGTGAGTTGGAATCACCGAAAAAGTGATTTGAATGCGGTGCTTAAGCACGGGCAGAAGCTGTAGCAAGCGGTAGGAAATCTCTCCCACAACTCACTCACAATCTCTCTCTTTCTCTCTCTCTCTCTTTCTAGGGTTTATAGAAAATTCGGATGGGAGATACATGAGAGGGTTTAAAGCCCTTATATAGGCTAAAACCTCACCTAAATAGACTTGGGACAAGGGTATACTTGGGTTATAACCAAATCGGGTCTCTTACGATCCAAAAGAGCGTTTCGGGAGGTCCCCTGGCCGAACGCGGTCAGACTTAAGCTCATGCACATTGGATCCTGCTCACATCAAGTTTTCAGACCGGTAGAGTTCCCAGATCACACGTGGCGGACCGGTTTTAGTTCAGCGGTCACGGAGACTCGATCGAGGATTCCAAGTACACTGACCTGAGTGAGAAATGTTCCCTGATCCGAGGGTGTATTTGGGTCAGATTCTGACGGTCTGAATGCTTATACTGAACCCGCAAGCGAAACGTGCCAGATTCATTTGAATGATATTTAAATTTTTATAAATTTCACTCTTTCTCACACTCCCTGCTCTAAGCTCAATGAAATAGCCTCAGAGCATCGGTTGGGCTTGATTTTTGAAATGATTGTCAAGTCCAGCTAAGTGGTCATAACGGTCTAAGATTGTGGATATCAGACTTTCGACGCGCGGTCTAGATCCAATACAAAGTTTCAAAGGGTTCCTGAGAGCAAACGGGTTTAGAGTTTAATCTTAAGTTTTAGGGTAACGTAGCGTTAATGATTCTATAGGTTTTGGGTCTTACAGAGCGTATTTAAAGTGGTTCGAGCTAATTCTACTGATTGTTTAGTTAAGTACTTAACCAAATTTTGACCTAATTATGACAGAATAAGTCTCTAGGAAGTTCTACGCCCTTTCCTGACATTTTTAATTAGTATATTATTTTAATTATTTTTCTAATATTTCATCATCAAGTCTAATTCATCTCCACCAAATTTCATGATATTTCATGTTGTAGAAAAATTCTAAAAATTCTAGAAGCAGCAGTTGTCCAAAACTATGCTTTCTGAATAGTTGTCACAATGACCCATTTTTAACTATACTAAATATTTTATTATATTTTTTACTTATTTTTATATAAACTTAGACTCATTTAAATTCAATCTGGCTTTTGAATCACCTAAATCAGAGTTATAACAAGGGAGATATAATTTTTCAAAATTAAACTAAAATCACAGAAAATGTGGCTGAAAACAAGCCAGCCGATGAACTGCGGCCCGGCCAAGCCCGGTAATCGGCAAGCCCCTCGCCGTTCACTGACCTGTTTGGGGTGATTTCGCCGTCTAATATTTGAAATGGGTGTATTTTTGAACCTGGGATGAGTTATTTGACATGCAATATATGATTTTGGGGTAGGAGAAGCTGATCTATCCAAATAGCCTACTTATTTCATGAGATTCAAAAAGTTTAATAGTTAAAAACCCCTTTTATTTATTTATTTACTATTCATAGTACTTTTTAGTTTAAGTATTGATCAACATCACCTAAACTTTAATATTTGTGTCTAATATAAAAGCTTTTAGAAACTTTTGAAGGATATAGTAGTGAAAGGTGAGATTTTCGAAGGAAATAGGGATTTGAGACTTTTGGATTGAGTTTTGAGAAGTTAATCGGCGTTAAGATTGACCCATTGCCTAAGGACGTCTAAATCTAGGTTGGAAAAAATCTGGGGTGTTACACAAAGTAAATGTCAAATCATCTTGAGAGAACTCAATGATGCAAGCGTACATGCATTACGCAATGGATCGGTATGCAGGACCGTCCTAAGATAGTATTTTTTCCCATCCTATATCTTGAAGGAGAGGGACACTGTTGAAGCATTTAAGATGATCAACAATGACAACACTCTTAACAATAACATTTCTAAGATGGAAATCCCACATACTCTCAGGATCCTCTTCGGAAGGTCGAAGGTGAGGCACGATAATGTGTGCGGAACGGGAAGAAGAGGGACCATAAGTGGTTCTCTTCGTATTTCTTCTTTCTATTGTCACAAGAAAATAAGAAAATGAAGGTTTGCAAAAAGGAATGAAAGGATTCCAAGTAAATCAGATTTTAAGGAAGAAACACTTTCAAACCACCATAAATCTTGAAACAAGAAGAAAAATCAAGATTATGGATGATCAAAGAACTTAAATCCAGAAGGAAATAAAAAATTAAGCACTAACCGAAGAGTAATCGGAGATGGGTTCGATCGGATGAATTTTTTCTAAATAAAAACCCAATTCATGCGTTTCACGATTGGTCGTGTACATACTCAACCGGTCATGCCATGACTGGTCATGTAACATAGAAAATGTGCAATTTTGCATATATTTAAATAAAATAAAAATGCAAAATAATATATACAAACATTATGATACAAATGAGCATAAATCATCAGTTCTTATTACACATATCAAGATCAAATTTCAATTTTGTAAATCAATTTTTGTCAAGCGATTTTGTGAAAACATCAACTAGTTGATTCTTGGTCTGAATATATTCTAATGGAATTATCTTTTCTTCCACCAATTCATGAATATAATGATACCTAAAGTCAATGTGCTTGGTTTGTGAATGCTGAATAGGATTTTTTGAAAATGTTAATCGCTTAGCATTCTCTTTATCCATACAAGCTGAGTGCACGCATTACATGCAACAATATATTCAGCCTCAGTAGTGGATAGTGATACGGAACTTTATTTCTTACTTAGCCAGGAAACTAAACAGTTTTTAACATAGAAACAACCACTACTGGTTGATTTATGATCATTAACATTACCATCCCAATCAGCATCAGAGTAACCAGCTAATTGTACACTAGTATCATGTGGATAACAGAGACCAAGATTAGCTGAACTAGCGACATATCGTAAAATTTTCTTAACAGTAATCAAGTGGGACTCTTTAGGGTCTGATTGATATCTGGCACAAATTCTAATACTAAAAGCAATATCCAGTCGACTCGCAGTTAAATAAAGTAAACTTCCTATCATACTGTGATACAACTTAGGATCCACACTCTTACTTGTTGAATCCTTAGAGAGTTTTTTGAGTATCAAAATTCTTTCCACTCTCAAATCTGAACCTTTTAACTAAGTTCAGAGCATATTTGGTTTGAGAGATGAAGAATTCATCAGGAAGTTGTTGCAACCCTAGGAAATAATTTGGTTCTCCAACTATGCTCATTTCAAATTTGGACTTCATAAGATCTGCAAACTCAACAGACATGTTAGCACAAGTAGATCCATAGATAATGTCATCAATATAGATTTACACAATTTAAATATGATCTTTATGTTTCTTAACAAATAATGTTTTATCTACACCCCCCCATAACAAACTCATGACTTAACAAGAATTTAGTTAATTTCTCATACCATGGCCTGGGAGCCTGTTTCAAACTATAGAGTGCCTTTTTTAGGTAATAAACATGATTAGCAAGCTTAGGGTCTTCAAAACCCTTTAGTTGTTTAACATATACTTCTTCATGTAAATCACCGTTTAAAAATGCACTCTTAACATCCATTTGATATATTTTGAATTTTTTTAAAGCACACAATGATATAAACAATATGATTGATTCAAGATGAGCTATTGGGGTGAAGGTTTTCTCGTAATCAATACCTTCAATTTGAGTGTACCCTTGTACAACCAGCCTAGCCTTTTTCTAATTATGTTACCAGGGTCATCAGACTTATTCTTAAAAATTTATTTTGTTCCGATAATATTTTATCAGTTGGTCTTAGAACTAAATACCAAACATCATTTATTACAAATTCATTGAGCTCTTCTTGCATAGCTACAATCCAGTTTTCGTTAGTAAGGGCTTCTTTTACGTTAGCCGGTTCCATCTGAGATGTAAAGAACACGTAGTTATATATATCTTCTAATTGTTTACGAGTGCGTACACCAGTGAGGGGATTTTCAAGAATTTAATTAGTAGAATGATCTTTATTTGATCGTACTTTAGTATTATTTTGATTAGATGAAGAGTCTGGTTTATCAATTACAAGAACTTCATCATCTTTTGAACTTGAGATAGGTGTATTCAAATGATCATCAATGACCACATTAATAGATTCTTGTATTACACAGGTCCTCTTGTTAAGTACCCAATATGCTCGACTATTCAGAGCATACCCTAAAAATATCCCTTCATCACTTTTGGTATCAAGTTTTCCCAGATGTTCTCGGTCATGCAAGATATAACAATTACTGCCGAAAACTCAAAAGTATTTTAAAGATGGCTTCTTATCAAAGCACATCTCATAAGCCATTTTATTATTTGATTTTCTAATGTAAACACGGTTAATTATATAACAAGCAGTATTTACGACTTCATCCTAGAGATTTTTAAGAAGCTTCATACTATTTAACATTACATTTACCATATCTTGAAGCACCTTATTTTTTGTTTCCACTATCCCATTTTGTTGTGGTGTTTTATAAACAGAATATATATGTGATATTCCTTGGTCACTACAAAATTTCTCAAAACTACAATTTTCAAACTCAGACCCATGATCACTACGGATCTTAGTAACTTGTAATTCTTTTTCATTTTGGATAGGTTTAATTAACATTTTTACTTTATCAAGAGTTTCAGATTTCTCTCTTAAGAAGACTGAAAGTTCACCTATTACGTGCCCTGGTTTGTCAATTTCGTTGTATGTTGAGTCAGTCGGATGACAACACCTAACAAGAAGATCATGTCAAGCATCTGCCTCATCTGGATGTGTGGAAGCTCACCAAAAGGTAAATCATAGCCTCACATCCCATGTCCCAAAACACCAGGTGATTAAACCCTTAAAAAGAACTAGAACATCTTAAGGTTTATGTGTAAGAAAACTTTTTATCCAAAGGAAGATTTTCTAAGATTTTCTTACACTGTCGATTATATCGATTCCCCTTTCGATATGATCGACCAGATCTGTCGATGTCCTCGACATATCAATCGATACAATCGAGTGAGGACAAAAAGCGTCCAGCAATCAAACAATCTTCTGGACGATTTATCGATATATCGACCTTCGAGTCGATATCATCGATATTCAAAAATCGATCATATCTGAGGTGGATTGATCGTATCGACAGACTGCTTTCTGGCGCCCCTATTTTTCTAAAGAAAACTATCAACTGCTTCGATATATCGATGACTGTCCGATTCAATCTAAACTAAAATATCGATCATATTGGGAGTCAGTCGATCATATCGGGAGTCAGTCGATCATATGGGGCGCATGTTCTCTCCACCATGAATTTCAGGTTGCTTTTAATGTTGATTGGGGTACCTGTCGATAAATCGATATTCATATATCGATCATATCGAGACCATGTCGATTGGATCGAGTCAGGACATAATTCGTCCAGCAAGCTTACATGTAAAATCTATACGATTTTCGATCCCATCGAATGATCGCCGATATGATCGATGTACAAATTCCGATGACATCGACTGGCTCCCCGATCATATCTGTGATCCTGAAATTCTTCAAGACTTCTCTCTTATTTTTCAACTATCGATAGAATCGAACCATTACTCGATGGAATCGGAGTTCGAAATTCGATATCATCGATGTGTGTCTCGATCCCATCGACCAGTTGTCAGAAGGTTTCCAAAAGCGAAATGACAATTGAGATCTTATCATCGAGAAGTCAGCCGATACAATCGAGAGTATACGCTCGATTATATCGATGACTGATCGATGATATCGAACTCTATCATAAATATGACCGTTTATATCCGTTGGAACCTTTTGCTTATAAATAGAGAGAGTTGTCTTCATTGCTGAGAGAGAGAAAAAGAAGAGAGTGCTTTAGAATGTTTTAACCTTCCTATCATTTACCTAAGCCCTTTCTCTCGAAAAGTTCATCCTCCAATCCACCCTCATCATTGATATCTTATAGAGTAGATTGGGGAATGAACTTTCGCATTGAAGGATCCTTCAGCTACTGCTTTAATGACATATCATTGAGCTGGGATGCCTTGAATGTATAAATGATGGGAACCTCTCTATCTTCCTTATAGGAAAACCTTTAGAGAGTGGTAGTCCATCATAACCTTAACCCAACCTAAGCTTAGCATATATACATCTTCATGTTGCGGATCAAGGGAGCTGAAGACTCTTCATCAACAAGTAGAAGGTCTTCATCATTGTGCTGAAAGGGACTCATCAACTTATCTGTTAAGTACTAAGAATCCAGAGGACACTTGCGATCATTCCTTTTTAGGATTGGGTTTTAAGTGTTGCTCACCATTTGAAGTCCTCGAAGGAGGCCTCCGATGGGAGTGTACGTGCGGGGTGCGTTGTGTGGACCCTTGCTCTGTGGAGAGCATAAACATCTGGTTAGGAGTACGCCAGTAAAACTCCAGGGTTAGAGGTCAACCGAGTACAAACCTCAGGGTGCGTTGTGTGGACCCTTGTCCTATGTGGGCATAAACATCTGGTTAGGAGTATGCCAGTAAAACTCCAGGGTTTGAGGTGAACCGAGTAGATTCCTCTGTAAAGGTTGAAGGTGAACCTGATTTAAAACCTTAGGTTTGAGGTGAACCATGGGAAACCTCCTTAGTGAAATCCGGTCACTCAAGAGTTGAGTGTAGAAGCCGCGAGTGGAGTAGACAAGTCGTCGAACCACTATAAAATGATTGTGTTTGAGTTTGATATTATCTTTCACATGATTGCCTTGCATGTCTTAATATATGATCACATCCTATGCACACACAGTCATATCTATCACAATCTCATCTATACATTGTTTGTCTTTTAAATAGTTTGTGATTGGATCCTCTATCAGGCTTGGAAGCCAGTAGAGTTAAGGTTGAGTAATCCTAATCAATACTCTGTGATAGGATTAGTGTGATAAGGATCTTTAATAATTTATAAAAAATTTAAAAATTCCTATTCACCCCCCTCTAGGATATACTGACCTATTCCTACTTTAATTAAAGCGGTCTTCACCGTAATTTCAATTGGCATCAGAGCGGGTCTCTCTTTAAGGGTTTCACCGCCTAGAGAGTGATCTTGACTGAAGTAAAAATATGGCCAAAGGAGAGGGCTCATCTGTCACTAGACCTCCAGTATTTGATGGATCAAACTATGCTTACTGGAAGGCTAGAATGCACTACTTCTTGAGATCTTTAGATCATGAAGTTTGGGATGTAGTTGAAAAAGGAAATGTGGTACCATCGGAACAAATTGTACTTGAAAATGAAACCACAATCGCTAAACCCAAACCGAATGAGAAGTGGACGACGTTTGACAAAGAACAACGAAATGCTGAAGAAAAAGCAATGAACGCCATCTATTGTGCCGTGTCCTAAGACATTTTCAATCAGATAAGTATGTGTGGGATGTCTAAAGAAGCATAAGACTTATTGGAAACAACCCATGAAGGCACAAGCACTGTGAAGAGATCTAAACTACAACTCTTAACTTCACAGTTTGAAAATCTCAGGATGGAAGAGCATGAGACATTTATGAAGTTTTTCACAAAATTAAACATCATTTGTAACTCCATGGGTGGATTGGGAGAGAAGGTTCCGGCACCAAAAATATGCAGAAAAATCTTAAGATCCTTACCGGAACGCTTCAATCCCAAGGTAACAACAATTGAGGAGTGTAGGAATATTGATGAGATGAAAGTAGAAGAACTAGTAGGTTCCCTACAAACCTTTGAACTACACTTCACACAACCCCAAAAATTCAAAAACACTGTCCTAAAAACTTCTAAAAAATTAAACATGAGGACAGTGAGAGCGAAAAAGAAGATGAAGATGAGGAAGTGGCCTTGCTAGCACAAAGATTCAGAAGATTCTTTCAGAAGAATCACGGCCATCCTTCTAGAGGTGGAAAGGTGAAATACAAACCTTCTGTAGGAAAATTTGGTAAATAGACCAAAGAACCACAATGTTATGCCTGTCATGAATATGGTCACCTATCTACCGAATGCCCAAATAGAAAAACCAAGGGCAAGGCAATGGCCGCCACATGGGATGATAAGGAGGAGTCAAATTCAGAAAATAATGACTCAAGAAGTGATGGAGATTAGAAACCTTTGAAAATTCTTACGGTCTCCACCACTTCAATTATTCCCATGGAATCTGAAAGAAAAGAAGAACAACTAGCCACTGAATCATTTTTATCTGACAATGAGGAAACTAAAGAAGAAGAAGATAAAGAGCAGAATGAATTGCAGGATGCTTATAATCAACTATACAATCATAGCATCCACATCCTTAAGAAAATTGGCATGACTGAAAATAAAAAGAAATTGTTGCAGAAAGACTTGGACAGAACCTTAGAAATAAACATACATTTGTCCAATGATTTGCAACAATATCTTACAGATAATGATCAATTGGAAAAAGAAAACCTATCCCTAAAGGAAGAATTATCAGAACTCATGAACAAAGCTGAACTGCTAAGAGATGATAATGTAAAACTCAAAAATGAGAACCACTCACTTTGCATTGATTTAGAAAAATCCATTAAATTTTCCAAGATAAAGTATAAGTTTTCTCAGAGTGGTAAAAAACTTGAAAGAATGTTAGGGATAAGAAGGCCTGGAAAAGATAAGAGTGGCCTAGGGTATGAGAAAATCAAAATGAAAACTGAAAAATCTGTTGCTTCAGGTAGCAATAAAAGAACGTCTCCAGTTTGTCATTTGTGTGGTGATATAGGACATTACAAGTTTGAATGCTTAAAAATAACTTCCTGTAACTCTAGTCAAAATGACACTGATAAACTTAATCGGACCAGAGTAATGCAAAATATCCTTTTATCACCCAAAATGGAAGACAAAACGAAGAAACCACTAGATCAAGTTGGTAAGATAACAAAAGTCACCACAACAAAAACTTCTGTCTTAAGGTGGAGAGTGAAGGAAAAACTGAACTCTATATCCTGAATTCTTGAGCATATAAAAACACGTTCAGATTTTGCATCAAAATCTGGATAATTTGTGAAATGATGCATCTTTGCCTAATCCTCAATGTTACATCTAAGGTTGGAGACCTTTAATATTTGTATATAAACAATATCATGCTTATATTTGTATAGGATTTTTTTTATAAACTAGTTAAGTTAGAAATTATACAATAGCATGTCAAAATCAGAGAAAATTCTGAATAGCACATACTTTCAAAGCAAGTAACGGTCTTCTTCGATTTCATCGACTGAGGATCGATACAATCGACAACTGTTCAGAATATGAAAAGTCATGTGTCCTTGGATAACATCGAGGGTAGTCTCGATAGAATCGATCAACAACTTCTCGATATAATCGATATGTTGGTCGATATGATCGACAAATGGCACCCGATAAAAGCGAGTGAAATGTGAAAAAAAAGGGTTTCTCAAAGGGCGATTCGATTGCTTCCTTGTCCGATCCTCTCGACCAATCATCCTAAGCCAGGTAGGACCAGCCAAATCTCACTCCAAACCAGGTAATATTCTTCCATCATCAGAATCTCTTTCTCTTGGTTTGTCGAGATCTGTTTTTATCATTTTCCTAATATTTTAAATAGCCTTTTCTTCCACATGGGAAAGGACAAAAACGTGGCATCCGGTCCAGGTGAATCATCAAGAGGTACTCGACAAAAGGTCCTTGCCTCAAGGGAGAGAGCAAGGATCCCGGACAGAGGGACCCCCACACGGCAGAGATCACGACGCGGTGGGTCCCAAACTGAAATTCCTGAACCATCTCAACATGTGCCTCCTTCTTCTACTGTCCAACGGCCACCAAAATATGTCAATCGGAAGTTAATTTTTGAAAGAAAAGTAAACAGAGATTGTTTAACGTCCTACAACTTAGAACCTCTGTTTGCTGCAATTGGTTGGCTGCCCATCCTGGATTTTGGTAGACCATACCAACTGGAAAGAACACGCAACTTCTTTGCTGCATGTCATTCCCCGGTGGCTGATCCTCCTTCCTTCATGGTTTCCATGGATGGTGATGATGTATTCATCACTCCTACCACCATAGCACAGATTCTCAATCTTCAAATGGTTCCAGGAGGCCTTCCAAACTGGGATCTTGACTTTCCAGATGTGCGCTCCAAGATAACCAAATACCTATGCAATAATCGAGATATCCCATGGCATCAAGGGAATGCCCTGAAAGCTAGGCACATGGAGCCCCGGTTCAGAGTCATGCATGGAATCTTCACCACCAATCTGTATCCGAGAAGCACTAACAAATCGGATCTAATAAGCCTTATGGTGATGATAATCTACTCGACCGGAATGAATATCTGCCTTCCAACCTTAATTGTAAATCAGTTTGTTAATGCGATACACACGTCCAGAGATTTGCATCTGTCATATCCCTGGATCATTAGCAGAATCTGTCAGAGCATTGGCTTTCCTTCTACAACTGATCCGATTTTTTCCCTCAAAGTTTTCAACAAGAAAAATCTTAGGAAAATGGATCTGAGGTTTCATGAATACAAGGAGGAAACTGAGGAAGAAATTCATGCTGAAGCGGAAGGTGGAGAAGGTACAGATCCCATGTAAGGAGATGCAGTGGCTGATGATGCACCCCTTGGACCAGATGTTGCGCCATCCACATCAACTGCCGGGTATGGAAAAAGGCTGAAACTGGATAGGATTGGGGCCATACAGAAGGACGTGCACTCAATGAAGGAGCGCCTCACTATTTTAGAATGAATGGTTCAAGGAATTCAAAGCATAGTCCAACAGCTGGTGGATTTACTAACATGCCGACGCGACGACACGATGTCATCTCACTCTGCTCCCTGATGCCAGTTTTATACAAGTCTTCATGCACCCTTTCTCTTATTTCTGCGTATGAACATTAGTATCTTTTTTGGATGTTCTACGCTTTCAATAGTGCATGACTAGCTTCTTTTTCTTTCTTTCTGGTTTATGTTTGGATGTGTTTGCCCATGGTTGGGCTAAAATACTTTTTATTGTTGGTTTATTTTGCTACCGTCTGGGGCAGCATTGAATATTTCTGCCAATCTTGGGCAGCTTACATTTGGCTTAATCTAGTTTGTTTACTTCTGCCATTTGATTTTCTCCCTGGTTTATTGCAGTCTTAAGGTTATGATCTAAATGCTTATCTATTAACTTCATATTGTATGCTTATTGATGAATGCTTTATACTGCTCTCATTCATATGCATCTATCTATCTCTAGTTGGTTCTCCCATATGCTTCAATCTTCAGTCAATATCACGTCTTATACCTTTACCAATGACTGACAAAAAGGGGGAGAACAATTGAAAACACCCCAAGCGAAAATTGTATATCTTTGTTGCAGGTGTTAGGGGGAGCAGCCGCAACAAGAAAGGGGAAGTTTTTGAATTATGGGGGAGAATTTTGTTTGTTGTGTACATGGGTGTTTAGAATTTGTAAAATTATGTTAATACATGTACACAGAATTTAGGATATATCTGTCTAGATATGTTCCTAGGGTGTTTTGGGGATTTTGTCACGTAATTGACAAAGGGAGAGATTGAAAGTGCACCTATTACGTGCCCTGGTTTGTCAATTTTGTTGTATGTTGAGTCAGTCGGACGACAGCACCTAACAAGAAGATCATGTCAAGCGTCTGCCTCATCTGGATGTGTGGAAGCTCACCAAAAGGTAAATCATAGCCTCACATCCCATGTCCCAAAACACCAGGTGATTAAACCCTTAAAAAGAACTAGAACATCTTAGGGTTTATGTGTAAGAAAACTTTTTATCCAAAGGAAGATTTTCTAATATTTTCTCACACTATCGATTATATCGATTCCCCTTTCGATATGATCGACCAGCTCTGTCGATGTCCTCGACATATCAATCGATACAATCGAGTGAGGACAAAAAGCGTCCAGCAATCAAACAATCTTCTGGACGATTTATCGATATATCGACCTTCGAGTCGATATCATCGATATTCGAAAATCGATCATATCTGAAGTGGATCGATCGTATAGACAGACTGCTTTCCGGCGCCCCTGTTTTTCTAAAGAAAACTGTCAACTGCTTCGATATATCGATGACTGTCCGATTCAATCTGAACTAAAATATCGATCATATCGACTGTGGGGCGCATGTTCTCTCCACCATGAATTTCAGGTTGCTTTTAATGTTGATCGGGGTACCTGTCGATAAATCGATATTCATATATCGATCATATCGAGACCATGTCGATTGGATCGAGTCAGGACATAATTCGTCCAGCAAGCTTACATGTAAAATCTATACGATTTTCGATCCCATCGAATGATCGCCGATATGATCGATGTACAAATTCCGATGACATCGACTGGCTCCCCGATCATATCCGTGATCCTGAAATTCTTCAAGACTTCTCTCTTATTTTTCAACTATCGATAGAATCGAACCATCACTCGATGGAATCGGAGTTTTAAATCCGATATCATCGATGTGTGTCTCGATCCCATCGATCAGTTGCCAGAAGGTTTCCAAAAGTAAAATGACAATTGAGTTCTTATCATCGAGAGGTCGGCCGATATAATCGAGAGTATACGCTCGATCATATCGACGACTGATCGATGATATTGAACTTTGTCATAAATATGACTGTTTATATCCATTGAAACCTTTTGCCTATAAATAGAGAGAGTTGTCTTCATTGCTGAGGGAGAGAAAAAGAAGAGAGTGCTTTAGAGTGTTTTAACCTTCCCATCATTTACCTAAGCCCTTTCTCTCAGGAAGTTCATCCTCCAATCCACCCTCATCATTGATATCTTATAGAGAGATTGGGAAATGAACTTCCGCATTGAAGGATCCTTCAGCTACTGCTTTAATGACATATCATTGAGCTGGGATGCCTTGAATGCATAAATGATGGGAACCTCTCTATCTTCCTTATAGGAAAACCTTTAGAGAGTGGTAGTCCATCATAACCTTAACCCAACCTAAGCTTAGCATATATACATCTTCATGTTGCGGATCAAGGGAGCTGAAGACTCTTCATCAACAAGTAGAAGGTCTTTATCATTGTGCTGAAAGGGACTCATCAACTTATCTGTAAGTATTAAGAGTCTAAAGGACACTTGCGATCATTCCTTTAGGATTGGGTTTTAAGTGTTGCTCCCCATTTGAAGTCCTCGAAGGAGGCCTCCAACGGGAGTGTACGTGCAGGGTGCGTTGTGTGGACCCTTGCTCTGTGGAGAGCATAAACATCTGGTTAGGAGTACGCCAGCAAAACTCCAGGGTTAGAGGTCAACCGAGTAAAAACCTTAGGGTGCGTTGTGTGGACCCTTGTCCTATGTGGGCATAAACATCTGGTTAGGAGTACGCTAGTAAAACTCCAGAGTTTGAGGTGAACCGAGTAGAAACCTCTGTAAAGGTTGAAGGTGAACCTGATTTAAAACCTTAGGTTTGAGGTGAACAATGGGAAACCTCCTTAGTGAAATTTGGTCACTCAAGGGTTGAGTGTGGAAGCCGCGAGTGGAGTAGACAAGTCGTCGAACCACTATAAAATGACTGTATATGAGTTTGATATTATCTTTCATATGATTGTCTTGCATGTCTTAATATATGATCACATCCTATGCACACACAGTCATATCCATCATAATCTCATCTATACATTGTTTGTCTTTTAAATAGTTTGTGATTGGATCCTCTATCAGGCTTGGAAGCCAGTAGAGTTAAGGTTGAGTAATCCTAATCAATACTCTGTGATAGGATTAGTATGATAAGGATCTTTAATAATTTATAAAAAATTTAAAAAGTCCTATTCACTCCCCTCTAGGATATACTGACCTATTCCTACTTCAACTAAAGCGGTCTTCACCGTAATTTCAAAGACTATCGAAGTATACCTGGTAAAGTCATCTACAATGACCCAAATATATTTCTGGCCACCTCGACTCTCCGTTCTAGTTAGTCCAATAAGATCCATGTGGAGAAGTTCGAGTGGTTTAGATGTGGCATTGGAGTTTATCTTTTTATGAACACTCTTGGTTTATTTACCAATTTAGCACTCGCCACATATCTTATCCACTTTCTTTATTTTGGGTTGACCCCTTACCAAATCACTTTTGCTCAATTTATACAAGTTACGGTAGTGCACATGTCCTAGTCGCTTATGCCACATATCTCATCGGCATGGACCATGTAACATGATAGGTTAAATGAGCTTGAATCACTTACTATATAGTAGTTCTTAGAAGTTCTGTGACTAATTAATATTATAGAACCATTCTTATTTAAGATTTCACACTTTTGGTTTGAAAATTTTACACTGTGATTATTATTACAAATTTTTAAAATGCTTAATAAATTATGTGTTAAACCTTCTACATATAAAGCATTCTCAAATAGAGGGACGTTAAAGACTTGAACCGTACCTTGACCAATAATTTTGCAGTTGTTACCATCACCGAATGTGACTGAACCATCAGTCATGTCTTTAAGACTGGTGAACAGACTTTTGTCACCTGTCATATGTCTAGAGTAACCACCATCCAGGTACCACTTTGAATGGCGAGTGGCTTTTAATGCGGTGTGGGCAGCCAAACAAGCAACCTTAGGGACCCATTTCATTGCAGTTTTGGGTTTAGCAACATACTTGTTCTTCTATTGATTATAATTGTTATACGGCCTACTCCTCCTTAAGCAAGTCTATAATTTTCTTAGCTAAAGGATTACGGTTCTAATTTTTATACTTGATATGGTTCCTTTTAAGATTAAAGACTGAAAAGTTTTAGTTGTTTTAGAAATATTTTGATTCAAACTTTTCCCTTTTGAGTTAGAAGACTCTCCTTTAACAAATTTAGGAGGAGTATTCTTATATTTGGGAGAAATATTTTTATCGTAGCCCAATTCAGATTGATCACCACATTTTTTGGATCCAGACAAAAGTTTTTTCTAATTTAGGGTCACCTTGGCCATACCTCCATGTGTCCTTTAAACTCAAAATTGAAGAGATTTCTAGTTTTAGGTTTTCATTTTCAGATTTTAAGTTTTCAACTTGGGATGTTTTAAAATCTAAGTCACACTTAGTTTTTTCAAAGTAATCTGAAAGGTGTGATTTTTCTAAAATCATATTATCAAAATTCTCTTTCAATTTTAAAAACTTTTCTTTCTGAAGTTTTAATTTAACAGCTATTTTACAACTTTCCCTGT
This sequence comes from Magnolia kwangsiensis, assembly GCA_037074715.1. Lineage (NCBI taxonomy): Eukaryota > Viridiplantae > Streptophyta > Magnoliopsida > Magnoliales > Magnoliaceae > Magnolia > Magnolia kwangsiensis. Next base: position 101,788,705 of record CM073576.1, on the reverse strand, counting down.
ATAGGGCATCATAAGCATCCTGAAGATCTTCATTCTCATGATCACTTCCTAGATTTTCTTCACTAGTTGTATTATTATCTGAGAAAGTGAATTTGGCTAGAGTCATTAGGGCTTTAACATCATTACCCGACTCGGTTTCAGAATCTTCTGACTTAGAAGAGGCTTCAGAGCAAGAAGATTCATCCCATGTAGCCAATATACCTTTCTTTTTTAAGTTTATCCTTTTTAGGACATTTGTTTGCTAGATGCCCAAATTCATGACAGTTGTAGCATTGGTTGTCTTTTAAAGATTTTCAATTTTTAAATCTTGATCTTTTCTTTTCAATAGGTTTTTAAACATTAACCCTCTTTTTACTTTTAAAAATCTTGTAAAACTTTTTAGCTAAAAGGGTCATATTATCTTCAGAATTTTCTAAATCAAAATTGTTGTTATCATGAGAAATACTTTTAGAAGATTTAAGGGTGCTAGATTTACCTTTTGGATCTTTAAAGTTTAACTCGTAGGTTTGTAAAGAACAAACTAGTTCTTCAACCTGCATATGGTCTGTATCATGAAGTTCCTGAATGGCCGTGACTTTCAAATTGAACCTTTCAAGTAGTGAGCATAGTATCTTTGCATGGACTTTGCTTTCTGGGATGATATCTCCACGACCCCACATAGAGTTGACTATGTCATTCAACTTAGAATAGAATTCCATGAATGTTTCACTTTCTTCCATACGTATTTCCGTAAACCTATTGGTGAGGATTTGTAGTTTAGATTTCTTGACAGTAGTCGTGCCATGTGTCATTTCTAAGATATCTCAAGCTTGTTTCATAGTATCACAAGATATAATTCTCTTGAATTCATCTGGTGATAGTGTGCAAGTAATTACCTTTAAATCCTTGGAATTGACACTACTCTCAATTCTCTGAAGAGTGGTCCAAGTGCTATAAGGAGCAACTTTTATAGTTTTATTACTGTTAAGGCCTAGAACTTCAATAGTAGGTGGACTCCATTTAGTTACTATGGCATGCCACACATTCTCATCAATAGACCTCAAGAATATTCTCATTCTGGCTTTCAAATAAGCATAATTAGAGCCATCAAAAGGTGGAGGCCTAGAGATAGAAAGGCTATCAAATTTTGACATCTTAAAAGCTCAGATCGGTTAGCTCAGGGATTAAATCCAAATAAAAAAGCTATTAGGCTCTGATACCACTTAAAAAGGCCGAGCAATATGTCCTAGAGGGGGGGGGGGGGGGGGGGGGGGGGGGGGGGGTGAATAGGACTATGCCAAATAAAAAATAATATGTAGAATAAAGACAATAAATAACGAAATAAAATGCAAATAACCAATGAAAATAACAACCTCAAAAATCAAGTATTGAGAGGTTGATACAAACTTAGTTCTAAGGACAACCTAAGACCAAAAACCAATGGTTTATGGCAGGACAACCTTACTAGAATGTGGATGAGTATTAAAAACTCAAACTGAAGAGGATATGAAAGAAATAGAAACTAATCTATTACAACATTCACCACACAATGCTAAAATATAAAGATTACAATATTCACATCCACAAATATATTCCACAATCTTAAATCATAAAAGATAAAGAAATAAACCATACATCCACCAAACATAAAGAATTATAGTGGTTCACTTGTGTGCACACCAACTATTAAATAATAGCCAAACAACTACTCCACTCCTAATATCCACTCCCTTGGGATATTGGCCTTCACTGATCAAAATAGTTTTTTTAAGGTTCACCTAAAGCCTTCACAATTGTGTCTTTAGATGGGCTTACACAATTAAAAAACCCCTCTCTCTGAGATTTTTTGGATCACCTCAAATAAAACTAAAATAGAGATTTTCTAGAACAATCTCACAAATCAGAAATCAATTGAATTACATAAAAGAAAATACTTATTTGTATGACAATTTTAAGGTAGCCCGGTAGAACCAACTTGATGACAACATAGATGTTCAACGTTCAGTCTCACAAGTGTATAAGGTTCTAAGTCTAGATGATTTTTAATTAAATTAACAAGGGCTTTGTATTGATTTTGATCTCGAGAAAGGGTAAATCGAATATCCCTTTTCAATATAAGAATGGAATAGAGATTCAAAATCAAATTACAAGAGCTACTTTAAAGAATCTAAATTATGCACAAAATACCTTAGAATGTACTCAAAATAAACTCAGAGTGATTGCTTAAAAATGATAAGAATTAAATAGAAAACTCTGAAATTCAAGCACTATTTATAGGTGAAAAATCAGTTGCACGATTGGCCTTTGGTTAGCTATGACTGGCCTTATCCAAACAGATTTTTAAAAATTCTGGCACGATTAGTTTTTTCAGTTGCATGACTGGCCTTGTGGGTCCCATGACTGGTCGAGTGGCCTGCTCGACTAGTCGTGGACACTACACGAATGGTCGAGTGAGTCCAGATTACTCGCTGAAAAATAAGTTGAGCACTTCACGACTAATCGAGCACTATTCACACGACTGGTCGAGCAGTTTCTAGGACTGGTCGTAGACCAACAGAATTTTTTTTAAAATTCATAAGAAATCCTGAATAGGTCGAGGAAATAATAGCACTTGTCGAGCTAGTGTTAGGGCTAGTCAAAAGAATAGAATTTTACACTTATAAAATGACCAAAATGGTTGACTGAAAGTATAAAATGATCTAATCATGATCTAAGGTCAATCTAGGTCAATCATACCTTACTTGTGAGATAGAACACATGAATACTTAATCTATTGTTCAATTTAATAGCTTTAAATCTTGCGATCTTCAAAGCTTGAACTCAACATACCAAACATAATCTTCAACTAGTCTTGAGTTCTTAGACTTTTCTAGTTTCAAATCTTGAACCGCAATATTCTTGAAAACTCAGTCTTCACTCAATATATGAAATTCTTCACTTTCTTCTAGTTTGAAGATCTCAATAAGTTTGTCGTAGATATTAGTAAGATAGATTCAACACAAACAAAACGAACATCGAAGATTCAATGCGAATAGATGCACAAGCTTTATATAAATTATGATACAAACTTAAATTGGTTTTTCACACCAAAATTTGACAATACTTAGGGTTTATCAACATAGCACTTTTAGTGTCAAGTATACAATATCAGAGTAATGCGAAAACATGCTAGTAAGGCCATATATACCATTAGCCTTATCTAGGCTATGCAATGCAAAAACATAATAAACCAATGTTGTATTCTAAGGAGGCAATGTAGATCAGTTATGTAATGCGGAGACATAGTAAGCCAAATATCATATAATGAGGATACAATGCAATATGGGGTGTAAAAGAAATGAACAAACTAAAGTGAGAAGTGGGAATGATAGTACATGGTATTGCAGGCTATGGGGTTCATCACAAGCGACTTTTATCCAAACTAGTCTCATACAAAAATTTGGATAGCTAGATTCAATGTGGTAAACTCCTGACCTCAAGTTAGTCGCACGCCCCAATTGAAGTCCTGGCCATTACGAAGGTACACATATCAATTAGTTGCATACCACTAGCCTGAGTGGATAGTGAATGAATGAATGAATGGGTAAAATGCTAAGTATGTAACTCATGCTCAATAAGTCCACATATTAGTACTTACATCTTTGAGATCATCACCGGGGTCTAGTACACTCTACATACAATTGCCTCCCACTAGACGCGTAACCATGCAAGTAGAAGAGACCTCACTATCCGCCTGGCCAGTAATCGACCAATATCTACTTGACATGTTGATAGCGGACCCATTTACGAGCTACTCAGACTTAGCCTAGCTATGCCTCCTACCCTCGGGCGGGTAAGGCCACACCCCTTCCAACTGACCACGACACAGTGGGGGATGCGACCTATTGGTATTCGGCACTCTGGCACTCATGTATCCACTCGGTCTACAGGTTAGAGCGTCTCCTGTCCATGGAGGTTTAGTGACTTTCATGTAGGGATATCTATGGCACCCTATTTAGAAAAAGATTTCTAGTGTCCCATCTAGCCATCCACATTATGCCTGTGGAGGCTACGACCATGATGTCGCTAAGGTATAAAGTAATCATGTCACATAAATGGAGATGCATGAATCATGCTATTAGTCATGCAGTAAATCCTGCGTGTACCGCGCACTCATGTGGGCAACTCTGTCTATCAGGGAGTCACATAACAACCTGCCCAATGATATATGCAATGATCAACCATATCTCATATCAAGCATGTAGATGATGTGTATGAGCATGTATCATGATGTTATGCTATCACATGCTCATAATTGGCATCAATAATCGGCCTAACGAAGCCTAAGGGAAGGTCAAATGTGGACATTTAACCATCATTGCCCTTCAATGTGGACATTCAACCAACATTGCTCCCAAGTAGTAGCCCTCATAGGGCTAAACGTATAGTGAGTCCATGGCCACATACAAGGGCCTAACATATATCACAATGGGCCTCACTCAAGGGCCATATATACATCACATCGGGCCTCACCATATGGACCTCATATACATCACAATGACCTGCGTCACATGGGCCTTACACATCATAATGGGACGCATCTCATGGGCTTAATACACATCACAATAGGCTGCATCACATGGGCCTTATATACATCAAATGGGCCGTATCCACGGGTCGCACCAATGGGTCTCATATACATCAAGTGGGCCGCATTCACGAACCGCACCAATGGGCCTCATATACATCAAGTGGGCCGCATAAACAGACGGTATAGATGAAACACGTACAACATGGTGGCCCACATAACTTGCTATTAACATATAACATCAGGATGCCACTAGATGGTGAAGATGAAATACATAGATTAGGTGGGCCCCACCTGGATGTGGGTCACCAGAAAGTGGGTCCCATCTAGGTGGGCCATGAAATGGCTGAATGGCAAGGATGAAACATATACATCATGGTGTACACAACAGATTTGCTTACTACTAGCCCAATTGACGATGGTCTTGCCTGGTATTTAGGCCAACCCCCAAGGTAGTGAGGGCCCAATATAACATCACAGTGGGCCCCACCAAGGCGTGGGCCACCGAGGAGATGGGCCAGCCAACCAATCCACCTTAGCCAAATGGAGCGGGTGGATAAAATGCATACAATCAAGGTGGGCCAGACCTCAAAATAATATAGAAAACTGGATGGACGACTGGATGAAATGCATTTCAGTGGGGTCCTACCACATGTGCAGGGTGGGGCCCACCTAAAATTTACATCAATCTCATTCTCTTGCACAACTATAAAATGGTCTCCAAGAAAGGTTAGATGGTATGGATACAACACATGTAGCATGTTGCATGTTGCATCCTGCACTTGCTGACTAGTGGGCCCCACCCTCACACATGCCACACGTGTGAGTTGGGTCCCCACGCCCTAAAAATGGATGACTTGGTTGAAACAAATACATCAGGGTACGTCCCACAGCACCAGCATCATCCATGCACAGACGGTGTGGATTACATCAAGGTAAGTGTCTTCACATGCACCATCCAGATGGACGATGCATAGATAAAATACATACATTATGGTGGGCCCCACCCTCATATGTGTCACACGTGTGAGGTGAGCCCCATGTCCAAAGAAAGTGGACGGAAGGTGTAAATATACACATACATCACGCTAGCTTACACGACACCGTGCTAATCAATGGACGGTGCAGATAAATCACACATCATGATGGGTCCTGAAATAGCGGTGAAGACCGCTTGAGTTGAAGTAGGAATATGCCAATGTCCTAGAGGGGGGTGAATAGGACTATTTAAAGTTTTACAATGTATTTAAAAATCCTATTGCACTAATCCTATCAGATAAACAATTATCAGGATTACTCAAATGTAACTCTACTGGCTTTCAATCCTAGTAAAGGGTCCAATCACAAACTATTCAAAAGATAGCAATATAGAACTTAGTTCATGCTTGATATGATTGTGTATGTGTGTGAGGTGTGATCATTCATATATTGAAATAGTAAAGTAAATAACACAAACAAGGCAATTGCAAACACAGTCATTTTTATAGTGGTTCGACTACTTCTCTACTCCACTCCCGGCTGCCGCACTCAACCCTTGAGTGTACCGGATTTCACTAAGGAGGTTTCTCAAGGTTCAACTCAAACCTAAGGTTTTAAATCACGTTCACCATCAACCTTTACACGGAGGTTTCTACTCGGTTCACCTCTAACCCTGGAGTTTTAATGGTGCACTCCTAACCAGATGTTTATGCCCACACAGAGTAAGGGTCCACACAACGCACTCGGATGTTTATGCTCTCCACAGAGCAAGGGTCCACACAACGCACCCACAGCATAAACTCCCGCTGGAGGCCTCCTTTGAGGACTTCAAATGGTGAGCAACACTTAAGACCCAAACCCAGAAAGGAACGATCATAAGTTTCCTCTGGACTCTAGGTACTTAGAGATAAGTTGATGAGTCCCTTTTAGCACAGTGATGAAGATCTCCTTCTTGTTGATGAAGAGTGTTCAGATCCCTTGATCCGCAACACAAAAGATGTACTAGTACTAGGCTTCGGGTCGACTCAAGGTTAGGACGGAAATCCACTCTCTTGGAATTTTCCTATAAGGAACATAGAGTGATTCCCATCATGTATTCATTTAAGGCATCCCAGCTTAATAATATGCTATTAAGATAGTTGCTGGAGGATCCTTGAATGAAAACGTTCATTTCCTAATCCACTCTATTGAATATCAATGGTAAAGGTGGATTGGAAGATGAACTCCCGTGAGAGAAAGGGCTTTGGGTATATGATTTGAGGGTAAGACACACAAAAGTACTCTCGTCTTTCTCTACAAGCAAAATGGACAAGTCTCTCTTTATATAGACAAAAGATTCTAATGGATATAAAATGGTCATATTTATGACAGAGTTCGATATCATTGAGCATGGTCGATATCATCGAGCGTATACTCTCGATGGGATCGACTATCCGCTTGATAACATAAACTCAATTGTCATTCGCTTTTGAAACCTTTTGTTAGCTGGTCGATGAGATCGATACTAGTGTCGATGTTATCAAATTTCGAGCTTCGATACCATTGATACTGGGATCGATTTATCGACATTTGAAGAATGAGAGAGACTAGCCGAAATATTTCAGGTTTTATAGGATATGATCGTGGGTCAACCAATGCCATCGAAATTTGAATGTCGATGATATCGAGACCTTGTCAATAGGATCGATAAATCGTATAGATTTTCCTATAAGCACGCTGGACAGTTAATGCCCAGACTCGATCTTATTGATCAGGACTCGATACTATTGAGATAAGAATATTGATTTCCTCGAGTGGCCCCCGATCAACTTTTAGAACATCCTGAAATATTTGTTCGAGGAAACATGCGCCCACTATCGATATAATCGAATGACTGCCGATATGATCGATGTTTAAATTTAGATTAAATTAGAACAGACATCGATATATCGAAGCTTATAGTATATTCTTTAAAAAAATAGGGGCACCGAAAAACTGCCAGTCGATATTATCGATTGACTTTCGATGGGCTCGATATTCAAATATCGATGATATTGATTGAAACTTTGATATATTGATAAATCGTCTAGATGAATGTGTGGCTGCTGGACACTTTTTGTCCTCACTCGATTGTATCGATTGAGATGCCGAGCACATCGACAGAGCAGGTAATCATATTGAAATGTGAATTGATACAATCAACAGGGTAAGAAAACTTGAAGATTTTCCTGTTTGGTAAAATATTTTCTTACAGTAAAACCCTAAGGTGTTCTATTTAGTTTTAAGGGTTTTAATCACCTGGTGTTTTGGGACATGGGATGTGAGGCTATGATTTACCTATGGCGAGCTTCCACACATCCAATTGAGGCAGACACTTGAATTGATCTTCCTATTAGGCGTTGTTGTTTGACTAACTCAACTTACACCGTAATTGACAAACAAGAGAACTAGTAGGTGCACTTACAATCTCCTCCTTTGTCAATTACATGACAAAATATCAAAAACACCCTAGAAAAATATCTAGACAGATACATCTTAAATTGTGTGTACATGTGATTACACAATTTTACAAATTCTGACACTTTCATGTACACAGCCACTATTTACTCCCCCTTACTATAAAAATCCCTTTCTTGGTGCAGCTGCTTCCCCTTACACCTACAACATATAAGAGCACGAATATCCAATGTTCCGCATGGGGTGTTTTTAACTGTTCTCCCCCTTTTTATCTGTCATTGGCAAAGGCATAACAAGTGATATTGACTGAAGATTGGAAGCATATGGGAGAACCACAGTAAGATAGATGTATATAGATATTCAACAGTGATAAGCATACATCAATGAAGGTAGGAAGCAAATAGATGAAGCAATCAGCACAGTCATTGTATAAGCAACAGGAATGACAATGAATTAGGAATGAAATTATATATATATATATATATATATATATATATATATATATATATATATATATATACTACCACAGACAGCAGTATTTAATCCATTATCCAAATAAAACAAAGCCCATTTGAGGGACTTCAAGTATTATAACCAGTATTTCAGCCCATCCGAGGGCACACGCACACAACTAAAAAAAAACTTTTAACCTGTTCAAAATAGAGAGCTGTCACATGCACTTAAAGAAGCGTAGAACATTCAAACAGATACTATAGTTCATACGCTGAGTTAAAGAGTGAATGTGTGTGAAAGCTTTTAGAAATCAGCGTTAGGGAGCAGAATGAGAAGGAGCAGTGTCATCTTGGCGACAGGTCATCAGATCGACCAACTGTTGCACAGACTGTTGTATCTTATGGACAACACACTCCAAGACTGTAAGTCGCTCTTGCACAGATTGAATGTCCCGCTGAATTTTCCCGATCCTGTCCAGCTTGTATCATTTAGTATGCCCAAGGATTGACGTAGATGAGACTGGCTCAACTCTGGTAGATTCACCACCTTCCATCTCAGTTTCCTCAGCCTGAGGGACACTAGTACCTTCACCTCCTTCTTCTTGAATTCCTCCTTCCTTATAATCGTGATAAATCAGATCCATCTTGCAAATGTTTTTAAAATTGAAAACATAAAGTGGAAGTACATGATCATTTGTAGAAGGAAAGCCAATGCTTTGATAGATTCTGCTAATAATCCAAGGGTATGACAGATGCAGATCTCTAGATGTATGTATGGCAATGAAAAACTGATTGACGATCAGTGTTGGAAGGTAAATCTGTGTCCCAGTTGCAACGGAGTATATTATCATGACCATGAGACTTGTGAGATCAGATCGATTTGTACTTCTTGGGTACAAATTTGTAGTGAAGATCCCATGCATGACTCGAAACCAGGGCTTCATATACCTGGCTTTTAAGGCATTCCCTTGATGCCATGAAATATCTCTGTTGTGACATAAGTATTTAGTTACCTTTGATCAGACATCTGGAAGATCGAGATCCCAATTTGGAAGGCCTTCTGGAGCCAACTGTAGATTGAGAATGTGAGCTACAGTGGCGGGAGTGATAAATGCATAATCACCATCTAGGGATACCATAAATGAAGGAGGATCAGATATTGGAGAATGACACGCTGTAAGAAAGTTGCGTGTTTGTTCTAGTTGACAGGGTCCTCCGAAATCTAGAATAGGCAACCATCCTATTGCAGCAAATAGACGTTCTAAAATGTATGGTGCCAAACAGCCCTTGTTGACTTTTCACTCATGAATCAGCTTCCTTCCGGTGTGTTTTACAGGACGTTGGATAGCTGGAGGAGGTGACGCTGGTTGAGACGGTGTAGGAACTTCAGTTTTTGTAAGACCCATATCTTAGTCCGTACCATTCCATAGGCTTCCGCGGTCTTACCAGTCGAATTTCGGCAACCTTCGAAATACTTACGCATGACCCTGATTCGAATACCATCAACCCATATCGACTTAACCCAAGACCATTACCATAGCGACCGCGCCGTCACTGCGGTTTCGATGCCACGACTTGCGCGCCGAGGCGATACCCTAATCAAGCGATGTGGGCCAACGTTCGGTGCGAGAAAAATGCCGCACGTTGCGAAACCCAAGAGAATCTCTACGAGGTGTCACATCAATCCCATCAATCAATCAATCCATTAACATGTCAAGTACACATCACTTTTTCACCCTTCCCAAGCAAGCCCATACCTTCTTACACCAAAAATCCTCAAAAGTCAAAAAGGTCTTACAAAGCCCATGCTTTTCTTACACAAAAGGGCACCAAAGTCAAGATTTTCTTACACACCCCTCTCTCTCCCATCCATCACTCCATCACCCATCATTCCCTCTCTCTCTACAACACACTCTCTCTTTCTCATTTTCTCATCTCATTCTCTCAAGCAAAAACCCTCATACGTATGAGAGCTCTCCAAGCCTCTCCCTCTCATTCCAAAACTCCAAGGTGGCCCACTTTCCTACCCCACCATCTCTCATCTCAACCCTCCATTTCTCATCTCCTCCATTGAAATCCAAGCTAAGGTGCTAAGGAACCCCTTGGAGCAAGAAGATCGGACGGTGGGTGCTTAATACTATTAGATTTTTATGTTTTTAAGATAGGCCAAGTGAGGCCAACCGATCAATGGTTTGGATCTCACTTGGGACCCTAAGATGTGGCCGATGGCCCACTAGGATCATCATGATCATTCCATGATGGGGCCATTCTCCATGGACCCCATCATGATGTTTATTTCATTACAAAAGGTCATCTAGACCATTCGTATTGGTGGGGAAAGGATCTCCACCGTTGATTTGTAGATTTTGGTGGTCCCACTTACTTTAGGGCCCACTTGATGTATGATTCATTGTAAGGGAGGGCCCATAATGTCGGGGTCCCTCCATCACAAGCGTGTCTCACTTCTCTCTCTCTCTCTCTCTCCCTCTCATTTTTACTTATTTTTCTTGAATGTTGATGAGGTCATGTAGCCCACTTGAATGAGCCCCACATGACATATGTATTTTATCCAAGCCCTCCATGAGTGGGGCCCATCTTAGATGCACCACCCACCTTGTAATAGCCCACCTAAAAAAAAAAAAAGAGGAAACGTCCAGCGTCTAGACGCTGGACGTGGAAAAGGAAAAAAAATAAAATATTAGCTTGATTTACAAGCTTTTAGAGTGGTCTACTAGTATAGGCCCCACCTTGATGTAAGTATAAAATCCAAGCCGTCCATCCTCTTACCCATCTCATTTTAGGCATTGAGCCAAGAGTTGGGGTTGATTGGAAGATCTAGTGGGCCATAACGTCGAAGATTGCATCGTTACCATTCAAATACCATTTTCTCATTTTATTTCATTTTCTAAACATAAAAAAAATTTGAACTTTAGACTCATTGGGACGGCCTCGAGCCACTGAACACCATGGTCAGGGTGAATTTTTGTAAAGCGGGCCCCACGCGCGAAAAACCCCAGAAAAATTGAGTTTTTCCTAATTTTGCAAGAGGCGCTGCCTCTCTCTGACATGCAGCAGCAGCAGCTGCACGCTGCTGCTTGCAGCGTTGGACGGGCGGACGCAGGTGGTCCCACGGTTGACCGTGTGGACCCCACCTTGATGTTTATTTACCATCCGGCCTGTCCATAAGGTGGCCCACCCTCTGAGGAGGGCCCTCCCCAAAAAGGAGGCCGATCTAAAACTCAGGTGGCCCACACCACACGAAACAGTGTGAATTGAACTCTACCATTGAAATCTTTTTGGGGCCCACAGAAGTTTTGGACGAAGCTGAAATTTGTACTTTCTCTTCAACCAGGTCTCCATGACCTTATCAACGGGTTAGATGGCGTGTAAACATTATGGTGGGCCCCCCACATGGGACCCACAGTGATGTATGTGTTCCTTCCCACCGTCCAAGCGGACGGTGGAGCCCACCTTGATGCATGTGCTCTGCTCATGTTTTATTCACACCATCCAGGTGTGGATGGTGGGTCCCACCATGATGCATGAGTTGTATCCTCACCGTCCATCCATTTTGAGAGCTAAAATGAGTCAGATCTATGGTTCAAGTGGGCCAACCTTGGTTTGTGTATAAGGCCCATGTTGGCCTGTTTGTAACCATTCATTAAGGCCCACCTTGGTGTACATATAAGGCCCATGGGATCAGGCCCATTTGACATATATAAGGCCCATGGGACTAGGCCCATTTGATGTATTTTAAGGCCTATGGGTTAGGCCCATTTGATTTATAAAAAGGCCTATGGGTTAGGCCCACTTGATTTGTAAAAGGCCTATGGGTTAGGCCCATTTGATTTATAAAAAGGCCTATGGGTTAGGCCCACTTAATTTGTAAAAGGCCTATGGGTTAGGCCCATTTGATTTATAAAAAGGCCTATGGGTTAGGCCCACTTGATTTGTAAAAGGCTTATGGGTTTAGGCCCATTTAAGATACATAAAGCCCATAGTATTAGGCCCATTTAAGACACATAAGACCCATGAGACTAGGCCCATTTCAAGCAATCTAAGGCCCACGAGGTATGACCCATTGCAATGCACTTAAGGCCCATTGGTACGACCCATTGATGTGGCCCACTTGATGAATATAAGGCCCATAGGATGTGGCCCATTTGATATATTTAAGGCCCAATAGGATGCACCTAAGGTCCATTACAATGTGTGAACCTAACATGTTTGTGTAATGATGTTTACTACGGGCTATGCCTTGGGAGCAATGATGGTTTGACGTCCATATTGCGAGTGTAATGCTGGTTGGATGTCCACATTACGACTCTCCTTAGGGCCCATTATTAGGCTCGTAATTATTATGTATAGGCCGTCCGGGCCCATCTGCATTGTAAGAATAGTTCATTTCATTATAACATGTTTATTATAGTTCCATGACTCATGATCATACGTATCATATGTGTGCTTGATATGAAAAGTGACTGATCATAGCATATGCCTTTGGGCAGACTTTTTATGGGACCCCAATTAGGTGGTGTTGCCCTACATGAGCGCACGATACGTGCAGGATTTGTCGCATGATTTGATAGTGTGATTCATGTATCTCGCATTATATGGCATGATTACTGTACGCCCTAGCGACATCGGGGTCGTAGCTTCCATAGACTGATCGTGGTTGGCAGGATTGGATACCAAAAATCTTATTCTACATGGGATGCTATAGATATCCCTGGGTAAAAGTCCCTAAACCCTTATGGTACTAAGAGGTTGCTCTAACGTCTAGACCGAGTGGGTAGATGAGCGTTGTGTGCCGAATACCAGATGGTTATGCTCTCCACTATGTCGTGGTCGGTTGGAAGGGGGTGCGGCCTTACCCGCCCGAGTGTAGGGGGCAATGCTAGGCTGAGTCTGACCAGCTCGAGGAACGGGTCCGCTATCGACGAGTCGAGCCCGATATTGGCAGACGGATAGTGAGGTCTCTTCCACTTACCTTATTGCGCGCGATGAGGCTACGATTTAGTTTAGAGTGTACTAGACCCCGGTGATATCCTAGATTTGAGCTGTATTGATGTGTGGACATAGATGAGGATTTGTATGCTTGAGTTGCATTTCACATCGCATGGCCTTAGGATGGCCGATATCATTCATGTCTTGCATCGCATAGCCTTGGTACGTCTTATGATATTTATGGATCCATCTACATTTTTTGCATTACTTTGATATTGCATGATCACATTACTACCTTGCGCACACACTTTCACCACCCTCTAAGCTTTCTATAAGTTTATGCACGACTGTTGCGTGCAGGTGACGTTGGGGCGCAGCAGCGCTGAGGCAGGAGCACTTGCAGATCATTTTGGAGTTTTTATTCCTTACCATTGTATTTTCCTTTATGCTCATTGTACTTGTAAAGTTTTTGATCATAGTAGAAATGTAATGGAGTTTTTGGTTGTTGTTTGTGGGTTATGCCTTTGGTTATGCTTATCACTAATCAAACTGACGTTGAAAATCCTCCTGGTAGCATCCCAGGATCAGAACCTGGCGAATGGGAGCCAAGAGTCGAGAATGGGATTCTACGGAGGCTGTCGGCCTCGGATTCGGCGATCGAGAACTTTGTGAGCCTGGTTTAAGAGTTTGGAGCGTGACAGTCTGGGACCCACTGTGTCGTGATCTTTGCCGTGTGGGTGTCCCACGGTTCGGGATCCTCATCCTTTCCCTTGAGGCAAGGACTTTTTGTCAGGTAGCTCTTGAAGACTCCCTCGGACTGGATGGTACATTTTTATCTTTTCCTATGTGGAATAATAGGCTTTTTAAAGTATTTTCAGGAAAAATGACAAAAATGCCCGACAAACCAAGAGTATCCAAAAAATTTTGTCGATGTTAGAAAGATATTACCTGATTTGTGGAAGGATTTGGTTAGTCCGATGTGGCTCCTGGTGATTGGTTGAGAGGATCGAGCAAGGAAAACGACCGAGAAGCCCTTGAAGAATAAACCCCTTTTTTTCATCCCGCTGACTTTTATCGGGCGCCATCTGTCGATCATATCGACCAATGTATCGATAGTATCGAGAGGTTGCCAATCGATTCTATCGAGTCTGTCCATGATGTCATCCATGGTCGTATAACTTTTCATATTCTGAAGAGCAGTCGATTGTATCGACCCTCGATCAATGAAATCGAAAAAGGCCGACACTTGTATCGAAAGTAGATAATATTCAGAATTTTGATAATTTCGACACACTATTGTGTATTTCTTAACTTGATATGTCATAAAAAATTGTACTAGTTTTGTACAATTATAAACATGATAATGTTTATTTACAAAAGTTCGAGGTCTCTAACCTCAGATGTAATATTGAAGGCTCAAAAAATTGCATCATTTCAGCAAATATCTAGATCTAGATGCATAATATGGACTTGTTCCTTTTTCTACTTGATATATGAGGGTATATGAGAATTAATCATCAGACAGTTCAGTTTTTCTTTAATTACCCATTGTGAGACAGATTTCTTTATTTTATCCTTATCTTCAGGTGGTGGTGGATAAGTGTTTTTCTTAAGCAGACCTTTATCATTCAGTGTTTCCCTGTTGGGTTTGATTCCAATGTTTTTTTTATCAGAGTTATGTGAGGTCTGCCTTGGTGCCAAGCATTCAAACTTATAATGACCCACATCACCACATAAGTGGCAAACTGGAGAAATTCCCATATTGCTACTTAAAGCAGTAAGTTTTATTTGGGCTTTATTTTCAGTTTTCTTTTTTTTCTTCTCATATCTTAGTCCACTCTTGTCTCTTTCTAGTCTTCCCATCCTAACAATTTTTCCAATTTCTCACCACTCTGAGAAAATTTGTAGTTTATCTCGGCAAATTTCCTGGATTTTTCTAAGTCAATACAAAGTGAGTGGTTCTCATTTTTGAGTTGTGTATTATCATCTCTTAGCAATTCAGCCTGGTTCATAAGTTTTGATAATTCTATTTTTAGGGATAGGTTTTCTCTTTCAAATTTATCATTGTCTGTGTGTTATTGTTGCAAATCATTAGCTAAATGTATGTTTATTTCCAAGGTTCTGTCCAAGTCTTTCTGCAACAATTTCTTTTTATTTTCAGACATTGTAAGTGCTATGATTTCATATCCCTTTGGTTGTCAAATTTTGTGGTGCCAAAACCTATCTCTATGTCTTGTATATCTTGTGTTTAATGTTTGAAACTATTCTTTACTTCAAGACATGGCATTTTAAGTCAAGAACTTAAATGAAGAAGTTTTCAAGTCATGGATAAAGAATTCAAGTATTGAAGTTTTCAAGTTTGCATGTTCAAGATTCAATCAAGTTCAAGTATATTAGAAGATTTTTTCAAGTCACGATCAAGATCAAGCTCAAGAAGGCCTACTACAAGTTTTGTATATTCTCAAGCTTCTCTTAAGGGTCATCTGAGTGTACAGACTTTCAATGTCCATCTCACTTTTAAGGTTTGTTTGACGTTAGATTGACCTTAAGATGGGCTTTACAGTAGGTTATTCTGGATACATAATTCATATATTTCAATATACTTGTTTGGAGTGTTCTAAGACCAGTCATAGGGACTTCAAGACCAGTCCTAGTTCTGCTACGACTAGTCTTAAGTTTTTCAGGACCAGTCGTAAGTTGTTGAAGATTTTCAGATCTTTCTGGCTGTCCTACGACCAGTCCTGGACATCCTACAACCAGTCCTGTGAGTTCTATGACTCATCCTTCGACCAGTCATAGCTCTACAACTCAAACTCCATCAACCAAATTGAGGGTCCTACGACCTGTCGTAGGTGTCCCATGACCAGTCGTAGGTGGCCCTGACCGGTCGTAGACCATCCAGGACCGATCGTGGAACCGTAAAATCTTATCCCACGGAAATCTTTAAAAATATATGAAGCTACGACCAGTCCTAGGATCCTAAGACCAGTCGTAGATGGGATTTTTTAGGCTATAAATTGAGCACGAACTTCAGAGTTTTAGCAATTCAATTCAACTTTATTCAAGCAATCTTTAGGCTATTCTCTAAGATAAGTTTGTGTTTGTTTTAAGCTACTTTGTGCTTATTTAATATTCCTTTTGCTAGCTTGTTTATTATTTGATTTTGATCTACATTCCAATCTTATTAGAAAAGGGAAATTTCTGATATTCCTTCTTCTTGAATTCAAAATTAAATAGAACTAGCCCTTTTGATTTAAAATCAATTAGACTTAGAACCATTCTTAAAGTGAGTATTGGACTTTGAACGTTGAATCGAACTTCTACTCCGATTGGTTCTACCGGGCTTCTTCAAAAGGTGATTCAGGTATTTTACATTTTTATAATTTACTTTCTTTGATTTTGTTTGAGATTTTCTAGAAAAATCTCATTGTATTGGTTATCTGAGGAGAGCCAGAAAACTCAGATTGTGGGGTTTTTGGATTGTGTAAGCCCGAGATCAAAGACACAATTGTGAAGGTTTTAGGTGAACTTGTGAACCTATTTTGATCGTGCATGCTAATATCCCCTGTGTGAGGATATTAGGAGTGGAGTAGCATTCTGTGTGGTTGTTGGATAACAGTTGGTGTACACACAGGCGAACCACTACATATCGTTGTGTTGTAGATGTGCATTATTCTTTCATTCTTTTATTCATTCAGTTTTGTGGTTTGTATTTGTGGATGAATGTTGTAATATTTTTATTCCAAGCTAGTGTGGAGAATGTTGTAATAACTTAGGATTTATTTCTGTAAGTTATTTTAATTTTCTTGCTTTTTATTCCTCATTGGTTTGTGATACAAAGGACATTCTAGAAATAAGGTTGTCCTACCTTAAACCTTTGGTTTTTAGTGTAAGGTTGTCCTTAGAACTGATAAAGTATCATTCTCTTTATTTTAGGCTATTGAGATTACTTTAAATTCAGCATTGTGCTTTATTTCTTTTATTATTTCGTTGTTATTAGTTTTATTTGGCATTGCCCTATTCACCCCCCCCCCCCCCCCCCCCCCCCCTCCCCCCCCCCTCCCCTCTAGGGCATATAGCTAGGCCCTTTCAGACATACCAAGTTTTTTAAGGATATGGATGCTATGAATGTATAGTTGATTATAAGCATCCTGTAGTTTATCCTTTTCAATTTCTCCTTCTTCTTCAAATTCCTCATTGTCAGATGGAAATGATTTAGTACCTTGTTGTTCTTCTTCAGATTTTGTTTAAATGATTGAAGCAGTGGAGATCATAAGTATTTTCAATGATTTCTGATCTCAATCGCTTTCTGAGTCACTATTTTCTGAGTTTGACTCTTCTATATCATCCCATGTGGTAGCCATTTCCTTGCCCTTGGTTTTTCTGTTTGGGCATTCAGTAGATAGGTGTCCATACTCCTGACAGGCATAACATTGTGGTTCTTTGGTCCTTTTCCTAAATTTGCTTGTAAAAAGTTTGTTATCCACCTTTCTACCTCTAGAGGGGTGGCCGCAATTCCTTTGAAAGAACCTTCTGAATCTTTGTGCTAGAAGAGCCACTTCATCATCTTCATCTTCTATTTCACTTTCACTATTCTCATGTTTTGTTTTCTTGGAAGTTTTTAGGACAATGGTTTTGGGTTTTTAGGATTGAGTGAAGTGTAGTTCAAAAGTCTGTAGGGAACCTACCAGTTCTTCTACTTTCATTTCATCAATGTTTCTACACTCCTCAATTGTTGTTACCTTGGGATAAAACCGTTCCGATAGGGATCTTAAGATTTTCCTACATATTTTAGGTACCGAAACTTTTTCTCCCAATCCACCCATGGAGTTACAAATAATATTCAATTTGGTAAAAAAACTCCATAAATGTCTCATGTTTTTCCATCCTGAGATTTTCGAACTGTGAAGTCAAAAGTTGTAGTTTAGATCTCTTCACAGTGCTTGTGCTTTCATAGGTTATTTCCAGTAGATCCCATGCTTTCTTGGATGTCTCACACATACTTATCTAATTAAATATATCATGAGGCACGACACAGTAGATGGCATTCATTGCTTTTGCTTCCGCAGTTCGCTATTCTTTGTCGAGCGCCGTCCACTTTTCTTTGGGTTTGGGCTTAGTGATGGTAGTTTCATCTTTAAGTATGATTTGTTCAGATAGTACCACATATCCCTTTTCAACTACATCCCAAACATCATGATCCAAAGATCTCAGGAAGTAATGCATTCTAGCCTTCCAATATGCATAATTTGAACCATTAAATACTAGAGGTCTAGTGACTGATGAGCCCTCTCCTTTGGCCATATTTCATAACTTCAGTCAAGATCACTCTCTAGGCGGTGAAGCCCTTAAAGAGAGACCTGCTCTGATACCAATTGAAATAGTGGTGAAGACCGCTTGAGTTGAAGTAGGAATATGCCAATATGTCCTAGAGGGGGGTGAATAGGACTACTTAAAGTTTTAAAATGTATTTAAAAGTTCTATTGTAATAATCCTATCAGATACACAATTATCAGGATTACTCAAATGTAACTTTACTGGCTTCCAAGCCTAGTAGAAGGTCCAATCATAAACTATTCAAAAGATAGCAATATAGAACTTAGTTCATACTTGATATGATTGTGTATGTGTGTGAGGTGTGATCTCAAACATTCAAATATTGAAATAGTAAAGTAAATCACACAAACAAGGCAATCACAAACACAATCATTTTTATAGTGGTTCAACTACTTCTCTACTCCACTCCCGACTACCGCACTCAACCCTTGAGTGTACCAGATTTCACTAAGGAAGTTTCCCAAGGTTCACCTCAAACCCAAGGTTTTAAATTAGGTTCACCTTCAACCTTTACACGGAGGTTTCTACTTAGTTCACCTCTAACCCTTAAGTTTTGCTGGTGCACTCCTAACCAGATGTTTATGCCCACACAGAGCAAGGCTCCAAACAACGCACCCGGATGTTTATGCTCTCCATAGAGCAAGGGTCCACACAATGCACCCACAACGTACACTCCCATTGGAGGCCTCCTTTGAGGACTTCAAATGGTGAGCAACACTTAAGACCCAAACCTAGAAAGGAATGATCACAAGTGTCCTTTGGATTCTAGGTACTTACAGATAAGTTGATGAGTCCGTTTTAACATAGTGATGAAGATCTCCTTCTTATTGATGAAGAGTGTTCAGATCCCTTGAGCCGCAACACAAAAGATGTACCAGTACTAGGCTTCGGGTCGGGTCAAGGTTAGGATGAAAATCCACTCTCTTGGAATTTTCCTATAAGGAACATAGAGTGATTCCCATCATGTATTCATTCAAGGCATCCCAGCTTAATAATATGCTATTAAGATAGTTGCTGGAGGATCCTTGAATGCAAAATTTCATTTCCTAATCCACTCTATTGAATATCAATGGTAAGAGTGGATTAGAAGATGAACTCCCGTGAGAGAAAGGGCTTTGGGTATATGATCCGAGGATAAGACACACAAAAGCATTCTCTTCTTTCTCTACCAGCAAAATGCATAAGTCTCTCTTTATATAGACAAAAGATTCCAAAGGATATAAAACGGTCAAATTTATGACAGAGTTCGATATCATCGAGTATGGTCGATATCATCGAGCGTATACTCTCGATGGGATCAACTGTCCGCTCGATAACATAAACTCAAATGTCATTCGCTTTTGAAACCTTTTGTCAGCTGGTCGATGGGATCGATACTAGTGTCGATGTTATTAAATTTCAAACTCCGATACCATTGATACTAGGATCAATTTATCGACATTTGAAGAATGAGAGAGACTAGCCGAAATATTTCAGGTTTTATAGGATATGATCGTGGGTCAACCAATGTCATTGAAATTTGAATGTCAATGATATCGAGCCCTTGTCGATAGGATCGATAAATCGTATAGATTTTTCTATAAGCACACTGGACAGTTAGTGCCCAGACTCGATCCTATTGATCAGGACTCGATACTGTTGAGATAAGAATATTGATTTCCTCGAGTGGCCCCCGATCAACTTTTAGAACATCCTGAAATATTTATTCGAGGAAACATGCGCCCACTGTCGATATAATCGAATGACTGCCGATATGATCGATGTTTAAATTTAGATTGAATCGGAACAGACATTGATATATCGAAGCTTATAGTAGATTTCTTTAGAAAAACAGGGGCACCGAAAAACTACCAGTCGATATTATCGATCCACTTTCGATGGGCTCGATATTCGAATATCGATGATATCGATTGAAACTTTGATATATCAATAAATCATCCAGATGAATGTGCGGTTGCTGGACGCTTTTTGTCCTCACTCGATTGTATCGATTGAGATGTCGAGGACATCGACAGAGCAGGTCGATCATATCGAAATGTTAATCAATACAATCGACAGGGTAAGAAAACTTGAAGATTTTCCTATTTGGTAAAAAGTTTTCTTACAATAAAACCCTAAGGTGTTCTACTTAGTTTTAAGGGTTTTAATCACCTGGTGTTTTGAGACATGGGATGTGAGGCTATGATTTACCTATGGCGAGCTTCCACACATCCAATTGAGGTAGAAACTTGAATTGATCTTCCTGTTAGGCGCTGTTGTTCGACTGACTCAACTTACACCATAATTGACAAACAAGAGCACTAGTAGGTGCACTTACAGGTCTCACCTTCCCTCACGTGTCACACGTGTGGGGTGGGCCCCTCAATGAATGGATGGCTGAATGTTAATCAAATACATCATGGTGGTGGGGTTCACACGGACCAGCTGATATTTTTATTTTCCTTGCATCCAGGCCTATTACTGGACATCAGGCTGGATGGTGCACCTGGCCCATTTGGCCCATGATCTCTCCAAATAGACGATGAGGATGTAGTGTACATACATTAAGGTGTGGTCCATGTGAGTGGGGCACCCCACAATCAACGTGATCAAGCTAATATTTGTGTTTTCCCATCATCCAATCTATCCAATAGGACAAATAATCTAGTAGGGTGGACAGCAAAGCCATCCCACCTGCTGGATGGTCTAGATCACCCATAAATTGGCCAGCAAACCCAAAGAGACAAAGAGAGAGGTAGATAAAGAAATGAATGAAGGGGAGGGACCCTGCCACTATGGGCCCTCCCTATACAATGCATACATCAAGTGGGTCCCACCACAAGTGAGCCCATAAGTACAAATCAACAGTGAAAATCTCAAGATCACCTACCGATTCCGCTTCTTCTAGGCTTATTAGACTCCTTAGCTCCTAGGCCTTCCCTTTGATGGTTTAAGATGAAGATTGAAGGGTGGAGATGGAAGATAGGGTGGTAGGAAGTGGGCCACACTATAACTTCTCAATGGGAAGCTTGGACGTTTGGCTCTCTCTTAGGTTTCTTAAGAAGTGGTTTGAGAAAAAGAGAGAGAGAGAGAGAGAGAGAGAGAGAGTGTAAGAGTTAGAGGGATGGGTGTGATGGGTGTACTTGACTAGGTATGGGTTGCTTTGACTTTGAGTGAGAGAGGGATGGGTGTTGTACTTGATTGATTCATGGGATTGATTTGACATTCGGTATAGATTCTTTTGCACGACATTTTTCTCAAAATAAACATAGGCCCACATCTCCTGTAAAGGGTATCACATTTGCACATGAGACGCAGCATTGGAATTGTAACAGCGGCACGTGTCACATCCCAAACTCAGAAATTGAGCTCATAAAATTCTCGATAGTCGAATCCGGCCCCCGACAGCCTCCGTAGTACCCCATTCTCGGCTCCCGGCACCCATACACCAAGTTTCGATCCTCGGATCCTACAAGAAGAATTTTTTTCACATGAATTTGATTCATAATAAGCATAACCCATGAACAATAACCAAGACACCATCACAAAATCCACTATGATAAAAAACTTTAAGGTATAATGCGCATGAAGGGGAAATATAATGATAATAATAACGAAACTCCTGAAGTTTGACTGCATGCTCCTGCTGCGACTAAGCTACGACTACGTCCTGATGTCACCTGCATGCATCAATCATTCATAAGCTTATAGAAAGCTTAGAGGGTGGTGTAAGTGCGTGAGCAATATGAGCGTGCACAGAATACAATATCAGAGTAATGCAGAATCATGTTGATGAGTCCATGAATGCAATCAGGCGTACCAGGGCTATATGATGCAAGACAATAGTGTTACCGGCCATATCAAGACCATGCGATGTAAGGCATGAATACTATCAATCGCATTAAAGCCATACGATGCAAGGAGTGAATGATGTCAACCATACCAAGGCTATGCGATGCGAGATGCAACTCAAGCATACCAGTCCTTATCCAATTCAACATACTAATGTAACTCATTATGCTGGACAATCACCGGGGTCTAGTACACTCTACGCCAGCTTATCACCCCTATCCGAGCGCACAACTGGGTAAGTGAAAGAGATCTCACTATCTGCATGCCAATATTGGGCCCGTCTCGTCGATAGTGGGCCCATTCCTCAAACTGGTCAAAGTCTACCTAGATATTGCCCCCTTACTTAGGCGAGTAAGGTCACACCCCTTTCCAACTGACCATGACACAGTAGGAGACGTAGCCTACTAGTATACAGCCCTCGTGCGCTCAAGTATCCACTCGGTCTCGACATTAGAGTCGTTCTCTAGTACCATCAGGTTTAGGAATTTTCACCCAGTGACATTTAAGGCGCCCCGATGTTATTAACAGTATTTTCGGTGTTTGATCCTACCATTCATGATATGCTTGTGGAGGCCACAGTCCTGATGTCGCTGGGGCATACAATAATCATGTCATACAAATGTGAGGTGCATGAATTAAACTATCAGTCATACAACAATCATATGCATACCGCACGCTCATGTGGGGCAACTCCACCCATCAGGGAGCCCCATAAATGATCTTCCTGAAGACATGCTATGATCAGTCACTCCTCATATGAAGCATACATATGATGCGTATGAGTGAATCATGGAGCTATACTAAGCATGTTATATGGTGATGAACTCTATTCATAATGAAGATGGGCCTAGACAGCCTATACATAATAAGTATGGGCCTAACTATGGACCCTAGGGAGAGTTACAATGTAAAAATTTAACCATCATTGCTGTTACAATGTGGATGTCAAACCATCATTGCTCCTAAGGCATGGCTCGTCATACATCATGGTGAAATCACGCATTGTAACGGACCTCATACATCACATTCGACCTCACATACATCTCATTGGGCCTCACTCATGGTCCTCAAATATATATCATAACGGGCCTTAAATATATCACAATGAGCCTCATCATATGAGCTTCATATACAACGTATTGGACCTTATCTTATGGGCTTCATATACATCAAGTGGGCTGCATCAATGGGCCGCACAACTGGGCTCATAAATGTCAAGTGGGTCTCATCAACGGTCCACACCAATGGGTCTCATAAATATCAATTAGGTCGCACCAATGGGCCTCATAAACATCTAATGGATTGCATCAACGGGCTACACCATTTGGCCTCATAAACATCAAGTGGGCCACATCAATAGGCGACAACAATGGGCCTCATAAACATTAAGTGGGTCGCATCAACAAGATGCACCAATGGGCCTCATAAACATTAAGTGGGCTCCACCAATGGGCCACACGAATTGGCCTCATAAACATCAAGTGGGCCGCATCAACGGGCTGCAACAATGGGCCTCATAAACATCAAGTGGGTCGCATCAACGCGCCGCACCAATGGGCCTCATAATCATCAAGTGGGCCATATACATTCCCAAACAAATGAATCGTATCGAAAGATCATCTGGACCATGTTACAACTAGCAGTGGAGATAATGATCTCCACCGATAAAATCCTACATGACCCACCACAAAAAATCATGAGAGCTCCCACACCCACTGTTAAAACATTTATAGGACCTATCATTATGTATTTTTGAGATCCGGCCTATTCATAAGTTAACATGGAGATAGATGAAGTGAAAACAAAAACATCAGCTTGATTGGAACTACTGTGGCCCTTAAGAAGTTTTGAAAGGTGGATGTCACTGTCCCTACTATTTTCAGTGGTGGGGCCTGCTTGAACTATAGATTTGTTTCATTCTTTTCTCATGTCATAAAACGATCTCTCAAAATGGTTAGACGGTATAGATACAACGCATGCATCATAGTGGGTCCCACCATTCAAGGTCTGGACAGTGCGGATCCATACGACATGGACAACTGAGGGGGGGGGGGGGTGGATTTCACATCCATCATGGTGACCCCAAAGTGCTGCTATGGCATATGCAGTAGCAGCTGGCAGTGACTACTAGCCCACCATCTAAACAGATGGACGGTGGGGATTCAAAATGGATGAATGGTGTTGTAAACACAAACATCAAGGTGGGGCACTGCACGGACGGTGCAGTTACAATACTGCATCATGGTGGGGCCGTACACGGCACCATCCAGATGGATGGTGCAAATGAAACACATACATTTAAGGTGGGTCCCAGGGGATTTGGTGACGTCAATACACAGCTATACAGTTGATGTGGGGATCCCAACCAGTCCGTCCAGTAGGTGGGTCCAACATGGGGCCCACCACAACCTATATATATATATCATATATAATATATTATATATATTATTTTATATGTTTTTTTGTGTAATGATGCTATAACGTCCTGGGGCTGGACGTCCATCTACCGAACGATCTGGATGATCAGACATATACGTCAAGGTGGATCCCATCCCACACGTGTAGCATGTGTGGGGTGGGCCCCACACACCTGCTAAAAAATAGATGGATGGTGTAGGATATAACACATATTCCATGGTGGGACCAGCAGAACTGGCTGACGTCAGTCCAGCTATATGCTGGTGTGAGGTACTCCGTCCAATTTAATTTTAGGTGGGTCCACACGTGTGGGGCCCACCATTATGGATGGATGGTTTAAATATCAAGCATCAATGGGTGGGCTACAACATCACAAATAAAAGGGGAGAGAGAGAGAGAGAGAGAAAGAGGGAGAGAGAGAGAGAGAGAGAGAGAGAGAGAGAGAGAGAGAGAGAGAAAGAGGGAGAGAGAGAGAGAAACGTGAAGGGGAGGGACCCCGCCACTATTGGGCCTTCCCTTATATAATGTATAAATCAAGTGGGTCCACAACAAGTGGGCCCTTAAAACAAAAGTCAACGATGGATCACCCACCGATCAGCCTTATTCTTTAGCTCGTTGAACTCTTAGGCTACTGGCTCCCTCTTTGATGGTGAAAGATAGGGATTGAAGGTTGGAGATTGGGGTAGGGAAGTGGGCCACATTTGGGTTAGGCTTGGGAATCTTAGACGTTGGATGCTTTTCTTGGGAGCTTGAGAGTGAAGAGAGATAATGAGAGAGAGAGAGAGAGAAGTGATGGATGAAAAGAGATGAGATGGGTGTAAGGGATGGGTTGGGTTGAATTTTGGGTGAGAGAGGGTTGGGTGGAGAGAGAAAGAGTTGACTTTAGGTAAGGGCAGTGTAAGAGGGGAATGGTTGCTTGTACTTGATTTGATTTGATTTGATTGATTGATTGATGGGATAAATTGGAGTGATTCTCTCAGAATTTACACGACGATGTTTTCCTCGAAATGAATGCAAATTCACATCTTCTGGCCTGGGTATCGCATCGGCGTAGGAGATGTGGTGTTGGAACTGCGAGACAACGCGGTCGCTAGGATATAAGTTTCGAGTCGAGCCGATATAGATCTTCGGGATGTGACTTATAGTCGCGTGCAAATATTGATTACAGATCGCGGAGCACTAGAATTCTACCAGGAGGACCGCGGAAGCCTACGGAACGGTACGTACTATGATACGGGCCTTATAACTCTCCCTTCCTAATAAAAATTTCATCCTCAAAATTTATAAAATCATCGTAACTAAACATAACACATAAGGAAGAGGAAACATAACATCTTCATATAAAATCAGAAACAACATATAAGATGCAACATATAATCAATCATCAAAGAGATGGGAATAGCGCTCTCGAATCTTGGCCTCGTGCTCCTAAGATGCCTCATCAATAGAATGATGACCCCACTGCACCTTCACTAAGGGAATGACCTTGGTCCGAAGGACCTACTCCTTCCAATCAAGTATACGAACTGGTTTCTTAATGTAAGAAACGTCCTCACGAACCTCTAGCAGCTGCCAATCAATAATAGGAACGATGTCTAACCCACACTTCCTCAACATAGATACATAAAAAATGTTGTGGACGCCAGAAAACTGAGATACCAAGGTAAGTTGATAGGACATGACACCAACATGCCCAGTGTTCTCGAAAGGTCCTATGAATCTCGGGGCAAGCTTACCCTTCATGGGCGAGACCTTGAGATACACCTGTCCCTAACAATAAACTTCAAATGATGATGTCGACAATCAGAAAAACTCTTTTGTCGGCTCTAAGTTATTCTCATCCTTTTCCTGATGATATCGATAGCCTTTGACATCTGCTTCATAAGCTCGGGACCTAGGAGACGCCTGTAAGACCTGCACCCTAGACTGTACTATTCCGTAGGCTCCTGCGGTCCTCCCAGTCGAATTTTGGGAACCCTTGACCTGTATCCGACATTTGCATGCGATCTTAAGCTGAACCCTATATACCAAAGTTGGATCGACCTAAAACTTGTAACCTAGCGATGCGCCATCGCCATGGTTCCAATGCCGTGACTTGCACACCAATCTGATACCTAGGATAGAAGATATGGGCCCACGTTCATTTTGAGGAAAATGTCGTGCGTGTGAATTCTGAGAGAATCTCTACGCCCTATCTCATCAATCAATCAATCAATCAATCCCATCAATCCAGTACACATCACACCTCAAGTCAAGTACAAACAACCCATACCCTACCATTACCTATCTCTTACACAAGATACCCCAAAGTCAACCCTTACATCACTTCATACATTACTCCACCCATCACTCATCACTCCATCTCTTATCATCCCATCATTTCTCTCTCTCCCTCATTTCTCAAAAAAAAAAATCTCCCAAGCAACAAAAAATTCCAACTTCCAAGCTCTCTCTCTCTCTCTCTCTCCCAAAGCCAAGTGTGACCCACTTTCTCACTCTCTCATCTCTCATCTTAACCATCCATTCATCATCTACCTCCATAAAAATTGAAGGCAAAGAGCATAGGAGTCCAAGGGATCAAGGAGGAGTGCAATAGATGGGTGATCCACCGTTAATTTCAATTCTAAGGCCCAATTATTGTGGGACCCACATTGATGTAACCAATATAGAGAGGGGCCCATAGTGGCGGGGTCCCTCTATCTCACTGTTTCTCTCTTTCTCTCTCTCTCTCTCTCTCTCTCGCTCTCTCTCTCTCTTTCATGGATGATGGTGTGTGTAACGCCCGTGAAAAATCCATACTTGGGCTCGAGTACCAACTCGACCCGAAATTGCGTAGAATTCATTCCTTTGGAAAATGTGACTAGGTTAGCTAGTGCAACGTTAGCATAGCTGGGAAATGGTCCCTGATCACTTTAAATACGTTCTATGAGGCTCGAAGCGAGTGGAACCAAGGGTGCTATAATGCTCTAAAGCCTCGGATCAAACTCTAAACCGGTTTGTTCTCTGGACCACTTTGAATCTTTGTATTGGATCTAGACCGCACGTTGAAAGTCCGATACCTCCTATCTTAGACCGTTAGGACCGTCTAGCTGGGCTTGACACTCATTCCAAAAATCAAGTCAAACCGATGATCACAGGCTATTTCATTGAGCCCGGACCGAAGAGAGTGTGAATAGGGACATAGTTGGAATTTCAAATTCAAATCTGGCACACAAATTTGACGCATCAGTATTGAGCATTCTGACCGTCAGAATACAGCCAAATTACACCCTTGGATCAGGAAAAATATCTATTATATATCACGAGACTTATAGGCCTGATCTTGGTGCGGTGACCGTTAAACTGAAACTGGGCCGCCACGTGCGATCTGGGAACCCAACCGGTCTGAAAACTGGATGTATGCTAGATCTAGTATGCATGAGCTTAAGTCCGACCGCATTTGGCCTGGGGACCTCCAGAAATGCCCTTTTGGACCGAAACGGCCCCGATTTGGTTAGGCACCAAGTAAACATTGTTCCCAAGCCTATTTTGGGAATGTTTTAGGCTATAAAAGGGGTTGAAACCCTCACTCCTCTCTCCCATCCGAATTTGAGAGAAGCCCTAGCTTGGGAGAGAGAAAAAGAGTGAGAGATTGTGAGAGAGTGGGAGAGTTCTTCCCGCCACTTGTGCTACGTGTTGCACACGCTTAAGCAACACTCCTCTACCGCTTTCCCGGCGATTCCACCGCAATCCTAGGTAAGTAAAAACCCTAAATAGTTGGTGATTTGAGTTTTCCTTGTTTCCATAGCGATGTAGCTTATGGATCTTATGTATTAGGCTCCTTACTCGCCGTAGACGAAGCATATACACTCCGCTTCAATTCCCGAGTCTACAAGACACTAGGTGAGGATTTTAGACGCTTTGATTGACGGTTCCCAACGCTTTCAATGTCGTTTAATAGTAGATTCTTGACGGCATCGCCGTTTGACATGTACAAAATGCTCTCCGTTTCCCGTTTCGTAAGCTAACGAAGAATATGAGATTTAGGGCATTTTAGTCATTTGTAGGAAGTACTGTTTGCATTCATATTTTGCTGATGTGATTGACATGGTTTGTTGTCGCATTAGGAAGTTAGGAATGCGTGCATAATTAGTTTGGCGAAGAGATTCGCCTAGTTGCACACTTTGGGTCGACATGCTATATGTAGACCTAAGTGTGTAGTGTATGTGTTTGTATAAATGCTTGTATTAGTATGTATTGAATTAAATGATGTTATTTGATACTTTGTGATTGATTTTTCAATTATTATGCCGACTTAAATGATTTTCTACATGTTGACAAAAATGCATGATTTCATTACATGCATGGAATGTATGTGCCTGAGGATTTGCTTAAGTTGAATATGCATGGGAAGTATGCCTTGAAGATTTGCTTAAGTTGAATGTCATAACATGTGCTAACATGCTCACATGATGTATTTCAATTCCAATACCTTTTTATAGTGTTAATGTAATTCCATAGATGTGTGGGACTTGACTTAGTCCAGGCAGTCGGTAACCGAGCGAATTCGTGGCTGACTGGTCATAGCCACGAACGACGCGTCGATGAATGTGATTCGTGTTGAGAGTTGGCGGCAGTGGTTAGGCCACGCGAAGTGTTTTACGCACTTCATGTCGTTCAATTCGAGATGCGATCGCGCTAGTCGAGCCCGTCAAGTAACCCGACTGGCCGATGTTTGTTCACCTTGTATGTATCATAACTGCTTGAACCTAGGGTACTGAACTTACCATTGTAAACCCTATTAACCGTGGTACCTTTATCCACGAAGACTCATGAGCCGGGCATGGTGGTATGGGACACCGTGGTCGAGCTGTCGGCCTACGCTGGGGCCACAAACCTCCCCGTAGTGACCAATGAGCACCTTGACTCGTGAGCAGATTATGGTGGTATGGGACACTATATTCTAGCTGTCGGCCTACACTGATCAGGCGACGAGCCCTTTGTAGTGACCGCGAGCGTATTCTGAGTTCACGGGAGGCGACGACCCTTCCGTGCAGTAGAGTACTGTAGGCCTGTATTGATAAGGTGATGGGGGAGCGGTGCAACGAGTGCGAGCAACAGCCCTGGCAGCCCTTGCAGTGACCTACGAAATGTACATCGTATGAGATTACTAGGAGTGACGACCCTAGACAGGATCCGTGTTGGGATTGATACAAGGGAGGTACCTTAGTTTCCCAATCCTGCTGTTTGAATGGACTAATAACAACTTGGTAATCATATCACCATAGCATTGCATGTGCCTGAAAGATGTGGAGCACTCTAGGGAGTGTGGCATGCCGCGGTCGTAAGATGTTGCCGTATGAGGGTGATCGTCGGTGAGGGCATACATCACGTCATATCATCTTGCATTAACAACAGTATTAGGACTTGTCTGATTTACTGCTTTACTATTATCGCGTGATTGAATTGTGAACATGCTAATCTTTGCTCTATGATTCCACTGAGTTGATCACTCATTCCCACGTTACGGGATGGTGTTTGCAACACCCACCAGACCCTGTTGTAGTTGCAGGTGACGACGAGATCCAGGAGGTGGAGCTAGATGATGACGAGGACCAGGATGAGTTCTCGTATATGCAGTATCATGACGGCTTCCCGTAGGCGACCTGGATCGAGGGGACATCAGTGGGACTTTTCTTTTTGAACATTATTCTTTTGTTATGTACATGTATATGAGACTCAGAGATGTAGTCATACTTTGGAGACAGTTGAGATTACTTTGTTTTTCCATACAGTGATATATATCTTGTTTAGTCTTCCGCTTGCTTTTATCACTGGATCTGAAGTATGAATTGCAGTTTTGGTATACTTTTACTCATGTGAATGCTTTAAATCAGACAACATCGAATCATAACCATTTTTGTTGCATAAGTGACGGTCTGGAACTCGGGAGTTGAGTTTATACACGACCCCCGATTTTCAGGGTGTTACAAGTTGGTATCAGAGCATGAATGAGAGTATACTGGGCCTGGGTTATGGTCTTGCGACGTACGCTGTCGCTTCCTTTGACTTAGGTGGGTGCGAGAAGGGTCTAGAAATACTTCTAGGATCACAGATTCGCCGATAGGCGAAGTCAATTAGGATCGATCGCAAGATCGAATCTGTAACATATCTCGGGTCGCGAAAAGCGACCCGAATCACTTCTAAGCTGTAGGAAGTCGGGTGGAGACGTCCTATGAGCGGTTTTAAACCGCAAAAGTGAATCTTTGGGCCGTGGAATGACCACGACTCCAGTAATCAATCGCCAGGGCTTAAAAACCCCGTTTTGCCAAAAATTCTCAAAATTCCTTCTCTAAACACTTCAACCTTCAGTTCTTTCTTATCCATTTCATGTTAGGCATCAAAACTAATGTGAAAATAATACAAATTAGTACATTCACCAAATTTTACAGTGAATAGTAAAATTTCATGAAAAATGGCCATAAGGCCATTCTAACTTCACTTTCTTTAGAAACTAAGGAGCTAGAAAGATGTACTGGATCCTTCTATCCCAAATTCATATGCTGCATCATATGGTTTGGTATTCGGGATTGCGATGTGGACCCGGAAAGCCCCGAACACATGTTTGGGCTCATAGGGACCAAAATATAATGAACCAAGGGGTGGGACGAACTTTTTTGGGACCCTGGGACCATGGGGGACCAGACCCATGGGGTCCCGTGGGCCAACCTGAAGGTTGGCCGGCGATGCCATCGCCGGCCGGGCGATGCATCGCCGGCCGGCCACCTCTGTTGGTGCTGCCCTTTGGGCGCACCCACTTAAATACCCCCCACATCACCCCTAGCTACCTCCCATCCCACGAAAACCCCTAAAACACCCCTCTCCTTCACAAACAGCCCCCTTGCATACCCTAGATTTGATTTTCAGCGCTCCATTCCAAACCCCGGCGACCCAAACCCCTCCTAAACCCTTCCTTGGCCAAAACCGACCACCACCCATCGATTATTGGGTGTTGGCAGCCCCTTTTCTTGAAGATTTCCCCATTTGGAGCTCCAAAATCCTCCAAATAGTGCTGCAATCGTGAGCAGCTCCATTCCATCTTTTTGTTCTTATTTTTCCCTGAAAGTACAGCCTTGGGAAGCTTGAAGCATCTCTCTACGACGCCTAGATTTCCTTTTGTCAGATTGGGCAGCGATTTCTCCGCATTTTTGGCGTTTTCCATGGCTTTCGTGGAAGCTATTTTGGGTCTTTTGTCACTCTCATCCATCCTGTCTTTGATGGGTAAGAGGAAAACTGCAACAGACGAGGCTGGGCCGAGCCGCCCTGCTCGATTGAGAAGACCGCGGGGTGGTGCCGCAAGTTCAAACGCCACCTCAGGTCCAGCTGCAGTCCTGGAGTGCCGTACAAAGCGGGATTTGGATCCCCATGCACATCTTGGACGAACCATCCTATCAGAGATGCCTCATGGTGAATACACTGATCGTAGAGTGTTATTTGAGGCGGACGTAGATGGGCGATTGTTCGACGAATATCTGTTGTTCGAACGCATTGAAGCTGCGCACTGGGGACCGATCTTTGAAGCTCGCGCTCGTGCTAATGTGAGCACTGTTCGTGCCTTCTATGCTAGCATCCAGAGTCCTACCTTGGAGCCCTTACAGTTCAAAATCCCTTTTGGCAGAGATCGGATGGCTACGAACGACGTCCGGTTGGTTGCGCGACTTCTCAACGTGCCTCTAGGTGATGTACATCCAAGTGAGAAGAATTTGAGGACTAGACGTGAACGAGATCGCCGCACCAGGTTTCTGTGCGGTAAGTTGGTTCCATGGCAGCCTAATAATAGCCTCAAGGCGACGTACATGTCTGAGGATTTGCGTCTGCTGCATCACATCTGCACGTTCAATGTTTATCCTAGGTCTACGAACCGCATTGAATGTACACGTCTTATGGTCGATTTCTTATTTCTGGTGGCCCAGGGAGAGAACGTATGTATGGCCACTTTCATCTTACGACAGATAGTTCTCATAGCCAGGTCGAGAAGAACATCCGAATCCCTTCCCTTTGGCCGACTCATTTGCAAGATTGCGCTTGAGTTTGCCTATAGACTTGGACCCGAATTGCCGGTATCGATTCACACCATCGATGAGTCGACAATGGTTAAGATGAAGATTGGGTCGCAATATCGTGAAAATCAACTTGAAAGGGATAGTGGGGACGACTTTGATGAAGAGGAAGATCAAAGCGAAGGAGAGCCTAGTGCAGAGGTTCAGGAAGAGACTCAGGAAGAAGCAGAAGAGGAGGCTCAGGATACTGATGAGAGCCCTCCTCCTTCTGCGCAGACTACTATTGACGATCGCATTGCTCGGATGGAGGGGAGTCAGACCGCTTTGCGAAGGGAAGTCCAAGAACTTCGAGCAGAGGTCGCTGATGCCAAGGCCGTTACAAAGAAGAAATTTGGCAAGGTGACTCGCACCTTGAAGGCAATCCTGTGTTGTTTACAGGATAAGGGTGCTCCTCCTCCGTCGCCAGACTCCGACTAGCGAAGCGATCTTTGATGTTGTTATGAGTAGTTAGCCACTTCCTGTTCTATGTGTGTAAAGCCTATTAGGGCTAGTGCTTTGCTTATGTTGCTGTTGCTTAACTGTCTTAATTTCCATGTCATTCTAGTCATGATGCTTGTAAGGATATATCCCTTGTATTGTGACAATTTTGATTAATTGAAATGCATGGAATGCCTTTGACTCTTTAGTGAATGATTGTGGTGTATTTGAGCAATTGAGACTGACAAGGTTGCGCCCTATTTTGAATATAGGGAATGCCACTTAAGACTACGAGGAGCGCGGTTCGGCTTTCATTGTCAGAGCAGATGGATCAGGCTCCTTCTCAGTCTGGCACTCGTCCGGACCCTGCTGTGGGCCCGATTCCTGAGACTGTTCGATCGTCTCAGCCTGCTGTTGGTCCTACAGATGGACCACCGCCATTTACACCATCAGTTAGAGAGCCACAGCGCGCATCTACTTCCGCACCTCATCCGCCACAGCCTGCTCCACCACCTGATAGATTCGAGCAGATGATGGCTATGATGCTACAGCAGCAGCAGCTTCTGACCACCATAGTTGGGACGTTAGCCCAGGGTGGGGGTGCGACTACATCTACTCCGCCTGCACCACCTGCGCATCCAGCTGAGGATGCCTATGCTTACGCCCAGGATGGGGGCATAGCACTTCCTGCGCAGCCTGCTTTCCCGGCGGGGAATCCTGCCGACACACGGGGTCTTCTGGAGCGATTTCAGCGCTTGCGGCCTCCTACTTTCACGGGTTCTCACAGACCCGAGGAGGCTGAGTTTTGGCTCGACCGAGTGTCGAAGATTCTGCGCATGTTGCACTGTACTGAGGCAGAGCAGGTAGAGCTGGCTACCTTCCAGTTTGAGAGAGAGGCCAGTATGTGGTGGGATAGTGTATTGCGGACTGTTACCGCAGACTTCGTATGGACATGGGCAGCATTCGAGTTTCGCTTCCATGAGAAATATTATCCTCAGACCTACAGGCACGAGAGGGAGAATGAGTTTCTCCGTCTCAGGCAGGCAGCGATGACGGTTACCGAGTATGAGCATCGGTTCACAGAGTTGGGCAGGTACGTCCCGACGATTCTAGCTGATGAGCAGATGCGCATACGGCGCTTTTTGGAGGGCTTGCGACCGGATATTCGGTCGAAGATGTGCTGTATCAGTTTTCCCTCCTATGCGGAGTTGGTTCACATGTCCATGCGGGCAGAGCAGGACGTGGATCGACTTGCGCGATCACGAGGCCCGACTACTTCCAGGCCGCGACCGGAGTTGCCAGATAGGCCCTTCGCGGGCAAGAGGCCTCGCGTTGATCCTCCTACCAGGACTACGGCGCCAGTAGGACCGTTTCGGCGCCCTGAGTTATCATGCACATACTGTGGGAGGACGGGCCACCTAGCGCAGAGTTGCTTTTCGAGGATGCGGGACAGTGGGTTCTCGCCGCCGCAGAAGATTGATCGTGTACGTCCACAGGCGATATCAGCACCGCCTATACGGTCAGCTCCTGCGCAGTCCTCTTTCAGACCCACAGTATCGCAGATTCGACAGCCCCCACGGCCCTTGACACAGCGGCCGAACCGGCCACAGCAGGCTCGAGTTCATGCACTGACCGCTGAGGCAGCTACGACGCCGACTTTCCAGCATTCAGCCTTCGAGGTCACGGGCCACATCGGAGGTACTCCCGTTCTTGTCATGGTGGACACTGGTTCCACGATTTCTTTGATATCGCGTGCCGTAGTCAGACGACTTGGGTTGCGGACTATCACTATGGATAGCGTGCGAGTCCTTGCAGCTCATGGGGATTATTCGGATGTCACCCAGATGTGTGAGGGTTGTTTAGTTGATCTGGGAGGCAGGACGATGACTCTTGATCTGGTCGTCGATCCCTCGCTCGTATATCTCGACGTCATTCTTGGCATGGACTGGTTGACTGCAGCGAGAGCCGAGATTGACTGCGAGGCTCGTGTGGTGACGGTGTACGAGCCTGAGGGCACGCCTTTCACATTTTCAGTGCGGGTAAATCTTCCTTTCCGCATTCTTAGCTACGCCACTCTATTACGCGACGCTGGTGCCCAGGTACTTGAGCAGACGCCAGTTGTTTCTGAGTTCGGGGATCTGTTCAGGAAGATCCCTGGTTTGCCGCCCCGACGTGAGATCAATTTCACTATCGATCTGATTCCTGGTTCTACACCCGTCTCACTGCCGACGTATCGCATGACACCATGTGAGATGGAGGAGTTGAGGACGCAGATTGATGGTCTGCTAGAGCTTGGCTTTATATGGCCTAGCATATCTCCTTGGGGAGCACCGGTCTTGTTCGTGAAGAAGAAGGACGGTTCGCTGCGATTGTGTATTGATTATCGCAGGCTGAACCAGCTCACGGTGAAGAACAAGTACCCTTTGCCCAGGATCGATGACTTGTTTGATCAGTTGAGAGGAGCGCAGTACTTCTCGAAGATTGATCTTCAGTCCGGATATCATCAGCTGCGCGTCAGAGATGAGGACGTGCAGAAGACAGCATTCAGGACCAGTTTTGGTCATTACGAGTTCCTTGTGATGTCGTTCGGTCTCACGAACGCACCGGCCGTGTTCATGGATCTGATGAACAGGGTATTGCGGCCTTTCCTCTATCGATTCATCGTTGTCTTCATCGACGACATTTTGGTATACTCTAGGAGTCGAGAGGAGCATGAGGAGCACTTGCGTTTGGTCCTTGATACGCTCAGACAGCATCAGTTGTTCGCACAGTATAAGAAGTGCGACTTCTGAAAGCAGGAGGTGAAGTTTCTGGGACACGTGGTGTCCAAGGATGGCATGGCAGTTGACCTGTCTAAGGTAGCTGCGGTGCAGGACTGGGAGCAGCGTGGTTCTGTCACTGAGGTGAGGAGTTTCTTGGGTCTCGCTGGCTACTATCGGCGCTTCATTCAGGATTTCTCGAAGATCGCGAGACCCTTATCTCAGTTGACACGGAAGGACGTGAAGTTCGCCTGGAATGATAAGGCGGAGTCAGCTTTTCAGGAGCTGAAGGACAAACTTACGTCCGCCCCTGTGCTAGTATTGCCAGAGCAAGGGGTTAAATACACTATATACACTGACGCGTCTAGCGTTGGTTTGGGTTGTGTCCTTATGCAGAGGGACAGGGTAATTTCGTATGCCTCGAGACAATTAAGGAAGCACGAGGAGAATTACCCTACACACGACCTGGAGTTGGCAGCCGTGATATTCGCACTGAGACTCTGGAGACATTACCTCTATGGAGAGGAGTTCGAGCTCTTTTGCGACCACAAGAGCCTCAAGTACATATTCACGCAGCGGGACTTGAATATGAGGCAGCGACGATGGATGGAGACGCTGAAGGACTTCAAGTTTGAAGTCTCTTACCATCCTGGGAAGGCGAACCTTGTGGCTGATGCGTTGAGCCGCAAGAAGGCGATAGAGTTTGCGGCTCCGCTGATGGTTGCCGAGTGGGATATGGTTGAGTTTTTGCGAGACTTTGAGCAGAAACTCACCGTAGAGGAGCCATTTGAGTTCATCGCACATGTTCAGGTGCGATCCCAGATCGATGACCGTGTCATCGAGGCGCAGAGGGACGACGCGCATCTTACTGAGCTTCGAGAGCAGGCCAGTGATGATGCTGACGCCGACTGGCGAGTTGGCATGGATGGGGGCTTACGTTACCGTGGCCGCCTATGCGTTCCTGATGTCCCTGACTTGAGACGAGAGATTCTCGAGGCTGCGCATTCTACTAGACTCGCGATGCATCCAGGCAGCACGAAGATGTATCGTGACGTGAAGAGGACGTATTGGTGGGAAGGTATGAAGACCCACATTGCTGAGTTCGTGTCCCGTTGTCTCACTTGTCAGCAGGTGAAGGCAGAGCATCGCCGACCACCTGGACTTTTGCAGCCTATGCCGATTGCAGAGTGGAAGTGGGATTTCATTTCCATGGACTTCATTTCTGGGTTGCCGAAGACGAGGAAGGGGCATGATTCCATTTGGGTGATCGTCGATCGATTGACGAAGTCGGCGCACTTCCTACCGATCAGAGTTACGAACTCTGCAGACGAGCTGGCTAGATTGTATATTAGAGAGATCGTGCGTCTGCATGGAGTTCCGTTGGAGATCGTGTCGGACAGAGACACGCGGTTCACTTCTATTTTCTGGACTCGCATTCAGGAGGCTATGGGTGTGAAGTTGAAGTTCAGTACTGCCTTCCACCCACAGACGGACGGACAGACAGAGCGAGTGAACCAGATCCTGGAGGACATGTTGCGAGCTTGCGCATTGGACTTCAAGGACAGTTGGGATGACTGTCTTGCATATGCGGAGTTTGTGTACAACAATAGCTTCCAGGCGAGTATCGGCATGGCACCTTATGAGGCGCTGTATGGGCGACCTTGTCGCGCACCGCATTGCTGGTTAGAGGTCGGTGAGCGCAGCTTGATTGGCCCAGAGTTGGTGCAGGCGACATCAGAGAAGATCGATATTATTCGACGTCGGCTTCTTACAGCGCAGAGCAGACAGAAGAGCTACGCCGATACGAGACGGAGACCACTAGAGTTCACAGTCGGGGATCATGTGTTTTTGCGAGTTTCCCCTATGAAGGGAGTCCTTCGGTTCGGGAAGAAGGGGAAGCTGACACCGCGATTCATTGGTCCA
This sequence comes from Magnolia kwangsiensis, assembly GCA_037074715.1. NCBI lineage: Eukaryota > Viridiplantae > Streptophyta > Magnoliopsida > Magnoliales > Magnoliaceae > Magnolia > Magnolia kwangsiensis. Next base: position 101,750,562 of record CM073576.1, on the reverse strand, counting down.
TTTCAGATCCTCGATCGTGTGGGAGCAGTGGCTTACCGATTGGCTTTACCCACGCCCCTCGCGAGCGTCCACAACGTATTTCATGTTTCTATGCTGAAGAAGTACGTTGCTGATCCTTCTCATATCATCAGATGGGAGCAGGTCCAGTTAGGAGAGGATGTTACTTATATCCTGCGACCGACACGCATCTTAGACCGGAAGGAGCAGGTACTGCGTAGTAAGGTGATTCCCCTTGTGAAGGTACTATGGACGCATCATACTTAGGAGGAGGCTACTTGGGAGACAGAAGCCGAGATTAGAAAGAACTACCCACAGCTTCTCGAGGAGTACGAAAAGGTACAAAATTTCGAGGACGAAATTATTTGTTAAGGGGGGTAGATTGTAACGCCCGTGAAAAATCCATACTTGGGCTCGAGTACCAACTCGACCCGAAATTGCGTAGAATTCATTCCTTTGGAAAATGTGACTAGGTTAGCTAGTGCAACGTTAGCATAGCTGGGAAATGGTCCCTGATCACTTTAAATACGTTCTACGAGGCCCGAAGCCAGTGGAACCAAGGGTGCTATAATGCTCTAAAGCCTCGGATCAAACTCTAAACCGGTTTGTTCTCTGGACCACTTTGAATCTTTGTATTGGATCTAGACCGCACGTTGAAAGTCCGATACCTCCTATCTTAGACCGTTAGGACCGTCTAGCTGGGCTTGACACTCATTCCAAAAATCAAGTCAAACCGATGATCACAGGCTATTTCATTGAGCCCGGACCGAAGAGAGTGTGAATAGGGACAGTTGGAATTTCAAATTCAAATCTGGCACACAAATTTGACGCATCAGTATTGAGCATTCTGACCGTCAGAATACAGCCAAATTACACCCTTGGATCAGGAAAAATATCTATTATATATCACGAGACTTATAGGCCTGATCTTGGTGCGGTGACCGTTAAACTGAAACTGGGCCGCCACGTGCGATCTGGGAACCCAACCGGTCTGAAAACTGGATGTATGCTAGATCTAGTATGCATGAGCTTAAGTCCGACCGCATTTGGCCTGGGGACCTCCAGAAATGCCCTTTTGGACCGAAACGGCCCCGATTTGGTTAGGCACCAAGTAAACATTGTTCCCAAGCCTATTTTGGGAATGTTTTAGGCTATAAAAGGGGTTGAAACCCTCACTCCTCTCTCCCATCCGAATTTGAGAGAAGCCCTAGCTTGGGAGAGAGAAAAAGAGTGAGAGATTGTGAGAGAGTGGGAGAGTTCTTCCCGCCACTTGTGCTACGTGTTGCACACGCTTAAGCAACACTCCTCTACCGCTTTCCCGGCGATTCCACCGCAATCCTAGGTAAGTAAAAACCCTAAATAGTTGGTGATTTGAGTTTTCCTTGTTTCCATAGCGATGTAGCTTATGGATCTTATGTATTAGGCTCCTTACTCGCCGTAGACGAAGCATATACACTCCGCTTCAATTCCCGAGTCTACAAGACACTAGGTGAGGATTTTAGACGCTTTGATTGACGGTTCCCAACACTTTCAATGTCGTTTAATAGTAGATTCTTGACGGCATCGCCGTTTGACATGTACAAAATGCTCTCCGTTTCCCGTTTCGTAAGCTAACGAAGAATATGAGATTTAGGGCATTTTAGTCATTTGTAGGAAGTACTGTTTGCATTCATATTTTGCTGATGTGATTGACATGGTTTGTTGTCGCATTAGGAAGTTAGGAATGCGTGCATAATTAGTTTGGCGAAGAGATTCGCCTAGTTGCACACTTTGGGTCGACATGCTATATGTAGACCTAAGTGTGTAGTGTATGTGTTTGTATAAATGCTTGTATTAGTATGTATTGAATTAAATGATGTTATTTGATACTTTGTGATTGATTTTTCAATTATTATGCCGACTTAAATGATTTTCTACATGTTGACAAAAATGCATGATTTCATTACATGCATGGAATGTATGTGCCTGAGGATTTGCTTAAGTTGAATATGCATGGGAAGTATGCCTTGAAGATTTGCTTAAGTTGAATGTCATAACATGTGCTAACATGCTCACATGATGTATTTCAATTCCAATACCTTTTTATAGTGTTAATGTAATTCCATAGATGTGTGGGACTTGACTTAGTCCAGGCAGTCGGTAACCGAGCGAATTCGTGGCTGACTGGTCATAGCCACGAACGACGCGTCGATGAATGTGATTCGTGTTGAGAGTTGGCGGCAGTGGTTAGGCCACGCGAAGTGTTTTACGCACTTCATGTCGTTCAATTCGAGATGCGATCGCGCTAGTCGAGCCCGTCAAGTAACCCGACTGGCCGATGTTTGTTCACCTTGTATGTATCATAACTGCTTGAACCTAGGGTACTGAACTTACCATTGTAAACCCTATTAACCGTGGTACCTTTATCCACGAAGACTCATGAGCCGGGCATGGTGGTATGGGACACCGTGGTCGAGCTGTCGGCCTACGCTGGGGCCACAAACCTCCCCGTAGTGACCAATGAGCACCTTGACTCGTGAGCAGATTATGGTGGTATGGGACACTATATTCTAGCTGTCGGCCTACACTGATCAGGCGACGAGCCCTTTGTAGTGACCGCGAGCGTATTCTGAGTTCACGGGAGGCGACGACCCTTCCGTGCAGTAGAGTACTGTAGGCCTGTATTGATAAGGTGATGGGGGAGCGGTGCAACGAGTGCGAGCAACAGCCCTGGCAGCCCTTGCAGTGACCTACGAAATGTACATCGTATGAGATTACTAGGAGTGACGACCCTAGACAGGATCCGTGTTGGGATTGATACAAGGGAGGTACCTTAGTTTCCCAATCCTGCTGTTTGAATGGACTAATAACAACTTGGTAATCATATCACCATAGCATTGCATGTGCCTGGAAGATGTGGAGCACTCTAGGGAGTGTGGCATGCCGCGGTCGTAAGATGTTGCCGTATGAGGGTGATCGTCGGTGAGGGCATACATCACGTCATATCATCTTGCATTAACAACAGTATTAGGACTTGTCTGATTTACTGCTTTACTATTATCGCGTGATTGAATTGTGAACATGCTAATCTTTGCTCTATGATTCCACTGAGTTGATCACTCATTCCCACGTTACGGGATGGTGTTTGCAACACCCACCAGACCCTGTTGTAGTTGCAGGTGACGACGAGATCCAGGAGGTGGAGCTAGATGATGACGAGGACCAGGATGAGTTCTCGTATATGCAGTATCATGACGGCTTCCCGTAGGCGACCTGGATCGAGGGGACATCAGTGGGACTTTTCTTTTTGAACATTATTCTTTTGTTATGTACATGTATATGAGACTCAGAGATGTAGTCATACTTTGGAGACAGTTGAGATTACTTTGTTTTTCCATACAGTGATATATATCTTGTTTAGTCTTCCGCTTGCTTTTATCACTGGATCTGAAGTATGTATTGCAGTTTTGGTATACTTTTACTCATGTGAATGCTTTAAATCAGACAACATCGAATCATAACCATTTTTGTTGCATAAGTGACGTTCTGGAACTCGGGAGTTGAGTTTATACACGACCCCCGATTTTCAGGGTGTTACAGTGTGTTTGTGTATATGGCCCACCACGAAGTATGTATATTTTATCCATACCATCCACCTTCGTGGGACCCACCTGATGGATGTATTGGATCTACACCATCCACCCCGTTACCGAGCTTGGATGGAAGGAAAAACCAAAATATCAGGTTGATCCAAACAGGTGGGCCACGTCCATGTAGGACTCACCATGATGCCTATGTTGTACCCACACCATCCAGCGTCCAAGGACATTGGACATGGCCAGCAGTGAGTGTGAACTGCCAGTGGGGTGTACCTGCATGTCAAAAAAAAAGAAAGAGAGATAATAATAATATTTTAATTTATATAGCATATATATTGAAGTGGGCCACACATGTGGACCTACCATGATGAATGCGTTAGAGCCCACCACCCAGAACATCCAGAGGGTCTGGACGGTGGGCATTTTAAATGCATATATGTATATATATGATATTATATATATATATATATATATATATATATATATATATATATATCTTTATATATTATATTATATTATATTATATATGGATATATATTTTTTATATATACATAAGAGAGAGAGGGAAGTGTAGTGTGGTGGCCCGCCTACGTGGGACCCACTAGATGACGTTTAAGTCCAGCCATCCATTTCTGGACGGTGCTGGATGGGCCGCACTAGGTGTGTGTGGGTCTCATCCACACTGTCCAACAATCTGGACGGGTGGAGCCCGTCGTCATGTAATCCTATGCCGACCATCCATCTGATATGCTATGTGTGGCCCCACCATAATACATGTGGTGTCTGCACCGTCCGTGCAGTGGACCACCTTGATGTTTGTATCTAGCCGTCCATCTGCTAGACGTGGCCAACAGCCTTATCATGATGGATATTTTCCATCTAAACCGTTTATTCATCTGGTGGACAGCCATGTATGTGGACCCCACCTTGATATATGTGATTCATCTAAACTGTCCATACATTTGGTGAGCTCATCGTTGGGCTTGAGAAGAAAAATAAGATAGATTTAGTATCATGTGGACCACACTACAAAAATAGTGGATTTGAACGTCTACCATTGAAACCCCTTTTTGGGATTACAGAAGTTTTGAACCAATATGATCTTTATTTTTTCCTCTAATCTAGGTCTTTGTGACCTTATGAACATATTGGATAGGAAATAAATGCTATGGTGGGCCCTCTAACTTTTTAACTATGGAAATCATTACCACCGCTGTCATTTGTGGTATGGTCCAGATGATCCTTGGATATAATTCATTTTTTCTGAATTAATGCTTTAAAATGATCTCTAGTAGTAGGTGAATGGTGTGGTTAGTTTCGGCGTATTTGATCGGCCCATTTGATTCGACCCATTTGATCCGTCCCATTTGATCGGCCCATTTAATTCGGCCCATGTGATTCAGACCATTGAATCGGCCCATTTGAATCAGCCTATTTGATCAACCCATTTGATTCAGCCCATTTGAATCGGCCCATTTGATCGGCCCATTTGATTTGGCCTATTTAATTAGCTCATTTAATTCAGCCCATGTGATTTGGCCCATTGAATCGGCCCATTTGAATCAGTCCATTTGATCGGCCCATTTGATTCAACCCATTTGAATCGGCCCATTTGATTCGACCCACTTGATCGGCCCATGTGATTTGGCCCACTGAATCGGTACATTTGAATTGGCCTATTTGATTCAGCCCATTGATTCGGCCCATTTAATTCGACCCATTTGATACGGACCGATATTATATATTGGCCCATGAGTGAGGCCTAATGTGATGCATATATACCCCATAAGTGAGGCCCATGATGATGTATATTAGGCCCTTATATGAGGCCATGGGCTTATTATACGATTGGCCCTATGAGCATCATTTATTGGGAGCAATGTTAGTTAAAGGTCCACATTGATGGGCAATGATGGTTTGTCCACATTGTGACCTTCCCTTAGGCCTTATTAGGCCCATTCTCATCATTCTCTAGTGGGTTAATAGAAACACTTGTGCCCCATTGATTTTAATTGATCTACCATCAACCGTCCATCTATGGACCCCACCTTGTGTCGAAGTTGATTGTCAATGCCGATTATCGGTGCTGATTGCCAATACCGGCTACCGTTACCGATTATGAGTTTGTGACAGCATAGCATTATGATACATGCCCATGCACATCATCTGCATGTTTGTTATGAGGTGTGATTGGCCATCGCATATGCCATAGTGTAGGTGGTTTATGGGACTCCCTGATAGGTAGAGTTACCTCGCATGAGCACTGGGTATGCGTAGGATTGATGCATGATTGGACTGCGTGACTCATGCGCTTTGCATTTGTGTGATCGTGATTACTGTATGCCCTAGAGATATCAGAGCCATAGCCTCCACAAACACATCATGGGTGGTAGGATTGGACACCAAAAATATTGTTACTAAGCATCGGGGTGTCATAGATGTCCCTGGGTGAAAATTCCTAAACGATGGTACTAGAGGATGACTCCAATGTCAAAACTGAGTGAAAACATGAGTGCTCGAGTGCCGAATACTAGGAGGCCGCGTCTCCCACTGTGTCATGGTCGGTTGGAAAGGGGCATGGCCTTACTCGCCTAAGGGTAGGGGGCATTACTAGGTTGAATTTGACCAGCTTGTGAATGGGTCCGCTATTAATGTGCTGGATAGGTATTGGCGGACTATTAGCTAGGAAGATAGTGAGGTTTCTTATGCTCACTTGGACTAAGTGCCTGGGAAAGGGGCAGTGCCATTCAGAGTGTACTAAATCCTGGTGATTATCCAGAGTGAGAACCGTATTGATAGTTGATGCTCTAGTGAGGAGCTGCATTGATATGTGGATGAGGATTGACACGTGTGAGTTACATTTCGCATCACATGGCCTTAATATATCTGATAACATTCAAGTTTTGCACTGCATAGCCTTGGTACAGCTGATTGCATTCATGTACTCATCAGCATGATTCCACATTACTCTATAATTGCATTCTAAGCACGCCTATATTGTGCACACACTTACACCACCCTTTAAGATTCTATAAGCTTATACACTATTGATGTATGCAGGTGACATCAGGACGCAGTTGTAGCTTTGCCGTAGTAGGAGCGTGCAATCGGGCTTCAGGAGTTTTCGTTATCATTACCTTGTATTTCCCTTCATATGCATTGTACTTTAAAGTTTTTGATCATAGTGGATTTGTGATGGTGTTCTTGTGGTTATTGTTCATTGGTTATGCTTATATTGAATCAAAATCATATTACAAATCCTCCTTATAAGATTCCAGGATCAAAACCTGGTGTATGGGTGTCGGGAGCCGAGAATGGGGTACTATGGAGGCTGTTGGCACTGAATTCGGTGATCAAAAATTTTATGAACCCAGTTTCTGAGTTTGGCACATGACAACGCCGCTCTTTGACCTCGGTCCAACAACTCAGAGATCTGCACGGTCTGCCATATGTGCCTCAAAAGGAGTCATGCTAATGACCACTTGATAATTGTTATTATATGCGAACTCAGCCAATCCTAGATGCTCATCCCAGCTACCCTAGAAGTCAATCACGTAGTCCCGAAGTATATCCTCAAGGATCTGGTTGACCCTCTTAGTCTGGCCATTAGTCTGTGGATGGTATGCGGTGCTAAGCTGTAAAACAGACCCCATCGCTCTCTAAAAGCTCTCCCAAAACTGAGACGTGAACCTTGGGTCTCGGTCAGAAATGATCGAGACTAGAATATTGTACACCTCTCAATCTCCTCGATAAATAATTTAACAAGCCGGTCCAAAGACCAGATCACACGAATCATAAGAAAATGTGTCGACTTCATCAAGCGATCCACGACAACCTAGATGGCGTCATGACCACGCTGATTCCTCGACAAACCCATAATGAAATCTGTCGACACGTGCTCCCACTTCCACATCGGGACGCTCGACATCTACAATGGACTAGGGGATCTCTAATGATTAGCCTTGACATGCTAGAATGTGTCACACTTGGCCACAAAACTAACGATCTGACACTTCATCCCCCCTCAAAAATACTGTCAGTGCATATCATGGTACATCTTCATCGAGCTAGGGTGGATAGAAAACCGCGATCAACGTGCCTCTGTCGTAAGACCTCTACGCAACTCAGGAATATCTGGGACACATAATCGACCTTTGAAGCAGAGTCCACCACTAGAACCAATTTGTCAATCTGACTGACTCTTAGATGCCGCCTCAACCCTATAACTCTGCAACAACTCATCAACCTACTGAGCCTCGATCACCCTTACGACAAGAGAGGGTTGAATCGACAGGCTTGATAACTGTACTATAGAAGACTGCAGAGCGATATTAAAATCATATGCTGTCACATCCTCAAGCATCCTCCACTCATGAATCATCATATGCACCACCAGGCCTTGTGGCTAACGACTATGGGCATCTGTCGCCACGTTTGGCTTGCTTGGGAGGTACTAGAGAAAGAAATTTTTTCTATCATACCATAGACAGTAGAGAACTAGGTGCTAGTTGGAATCCTAATATTGACAAGCGTTAGAATAACTCCCTAGCTCTAGCTAATACTAAAATGAAACCTAAACCCGTTAGTTGATATGATAGACTAGAAATTTAAGAGTCATGGTGAATCTGTATATAACTTATTGGATTTTCACACTTAGACAAATATGAAATAGGATACACCCATAGGATAGTACTATAACTTCGAAGGATAAGAATTGCAATGAGATTTATCGAATTCCAAAGACAAGGTCTTCTTTAAGGGGGATAGATTGTAATAACCTTACTTTTATAATTAGTTGTATAAATGTGTACAAACACACAATCTTTATGGGAAATTAGTAAATGCCTAGATGCATTGTAAATTAGATTGTCATCATTCATATCAGTGGTAGAAGTACTAAATTTCAAGGGCAAAAATCTCTTTAAGGGGGGTAGATTGTAACACCCCATACTTTTTATACTCAGGTGTTACTTTGAAAATTTGAATTAATCACACGTGCATGGGATCACGCATGACTCACTTTACACATCATCGTCCAATGATTCTCAATCTATCCTTCTCAACCATCCGGTACAACCTTTATTCATACATCAGGACATGACGTCTTGATCAAACTAATAGGACCTTTAGAGAGACATGGGTTAAGCATTGAAACTCAGATTTACAGTTAAGCTAACTCACAACTGCTAATAAATAATCCATCATTTCTTACAATAATTAAGTTATCTGACCACCTTGTTTAAGAGAGCTTAGATACTTAGTAAATGATACAATCACCATACCTTGGAGCTATCTATGTAAGTGTATCTAGATTAGCCTGGGAATGTTTTAGGACAATGGAAATCAAGTATGGGCATGTCCTAACTGTTGAACCATCAGGTATCAATATATGGAATGCCAAGTCATCATGTGAATCCCACTCGGGATATGGATCTGCCTCATAGTCAGATTGGTGTGCCCATCCTAAGCTATTGGAGCTGATGGATGGGCTAGATTTTAGGTAGACATCTTGATGGACCACTAACTACCTTTGTCGAGGCAATCTAGCTATTCAAACTCACTATCGTTTGTCCAATTGTAAAATAGGATCAACGAATCATGTAATTTGACAAATTCTCTCGGAATTGAACTATAATTTGAAGATCATTGAGTATCACCCTTTAGAAACACAAATCCGATATTTCGGCCCACTAAAGCATTGGATCCATCTCATATTTGGCCAAGGGTCGGGTCAAAATTTCTTTGACCTAACAATCTCTAAAAATGAGGAAATGCCTTTGTCTTTGGTTCTTGCCTACGGGTTTTAAAAAAAGGACATCGTCTGTATGCCTAACATGTGGCCACCATCATGTCCAGTACCACGATCTGACCCGTCTATCTGATAGAGGGGCCACAATAGACCCAAACCCTATAAGATTTCAAGTTGATGGGCCTGGACGAACACACGAAGCCGATTGCAAGAAGAACAGCATGAGAGGGAGTTGTGTTTCTAATCGCTTCAAAACCAGCCCATTGTGATCAATGTGGGTTACCTCGAGCAAATCCAAACCGCTCGTTTAGTAGAGGATTCGGGTATGTCCAAAACCCCAAAGTGTCACTTGATCAATCACGCCTGCATGTGCAAAATATGGACCCAGATGAAGCCACATGTTGCATTTCTAAAAACCAAAAAAGTGTCATTTCCACTTCTGTCTGTCAAGAGGGAAATCCGCATAAGCTACCTTCTCTCAACCTCAGCCATCCATTAGGTGAAATATTAACCACCTAGTGATGTCCACATGGATTAAGGTTTGGTAGAAAATCGCCCACCAATAGCTGTTTGAAGCAAAACAGGGGGAGAGAGAGAGAGAGAGAGAGAGAGAGAGAGAGAGAGAGAGAGAGAGAGAGAGAGAACAGGGGAGACCGAGGGAGGTGCGGGCTGCTACTTTGTGCAACGCTAGCTCGGCTCGGTCAGATGAAAGCCCAAACCAATTAGGTTTGGCAGGAAGGAAAGAAGAAAGAGAGAGAGAGAGAGAGAGAGAGAGTTCAGGGGGGAAAAAGCAGCTGTTGCTGTCTTGGGCGCTGCACGAGCCCTGGGCACAGCTGACATCGCTAGATGGCCAGCAGAAGAAAGAAATGGAAAGAGAGGAAACAAGGAGAGAGGCAGAGAAGAGAGGAAGAAAGAAAATTAGAAGGAGAAGGAGGGAGAGAAGGGACAGCGAGAAAGAAAGAGAGAGAGAATGGAGGCGTGAGGAAACCTTCCAGGTTCAGCCAGGTAAACGACCCAACCTCTATTTTTTTTCCTCTTCTTCTTCTTCTATTTTCACTTCTTCTTTACAACATGTATGTCAGCCATGTTAGACACCACATTTTGGGCTGAAAAATCCAGCCGTAGAAGAGCTTGGACAGAGCAAAAAATGGGCTCTATGTGAGCTCTAAAATGGGCTAATTATGGTCGTGAATGGTGTTGGACAAGGCCTTACTTGGGCCTCGTAATGAACAAAAAATATGGAACAGTTGTTGGCCCTATAATGGGTGCATTCAGTGGGCCGAACGGCCAACCTAGATAGCCTTGGGCTGTATACACAGGTGGGCCACGTCGGGGCTTGATTCAGTGGGCCGTAGGAACAGTGGTTCTGCCCAGTCTTTGGGTAGCCACTACTGGGCTAAGGTAGGCCCAGTACAGGCCTTGTTGTTGGGCCAAATCCTAGCCTGGTCCAGAACTGCAGTTGGGCCAAATTGGGCTAAGGTTCAGGCCTAGTTTGCGCCGTAGTGTTGGGAAGTTTCGGGCCCAATATAGGCCACTTGTTGGGATAAAATTTTGTAGGCCTGTTCACTCTAATACAGGCCCAAATAACCACGTTCATGGGACCCTTCAAACCTGCACTAGGCTCATTTTAGTGCATTATCATCATTGTTACCATTGCTATCATTATTAGGGTTGCTATTGTTCAGAATTATTAATAAACATTATTAATTTTGCTACTCGACTGTTAGTATTATATACTAACATTTATCATTATTAATATGTTATCATTAGTAGGATATTTTCTATAAGATTATTATTGACTATATTAACTGATAATTATTACTTACCATTACACAATACTTCAAATTAATTATAGGGATTAGATTTCAAACTCTAAGTTAAAGCCTAAAATTAAATTAGTAGATAAAACTCTAAACCTAAGGAATCTAAACCAATTCTCTATGATATAATTATAGGTTCCTTTTACTATTGTTATTACTATTATGAGTCACTATTAATATTAATATTCATTATGGGTTGTTATTAGATAATTTAATATGATATTAGCCATGGTAGTATTCCTAAAGTTTATAACTAATTTATTTCTGTTCATTTATTATTCCCATTAATAATATCATTAACGACCATACAAATTAGAGTTCAAACCCCCTAATCAAAATCCTAGGATCTAAATTAAGAGTAAACCCTAGGATGAAAGTCCCGATCTTATACTAAAAACCCTATGATAAATGATTTAAACTATAGGCTATGATCTCACACCTAGGTGGTGCGTAGAACTTAGATCAAATCGTACTAATTGGTATCATCATAATAATTATTAACTAATGTCAACTATAACACTAATGTTAATAAATATCTTATAATTATTAAATTAACACTAACGTTAAGTTCACAAAATCTACCTTAGACCTAAACTCTAAGATAAAATCCTAAACCTAAGTAATCTAAACCCTAGGTCGATACTTCAAATATAAATAGTAAGTTAAGTTGGGATCTAATGATACAATTCATGGTATGATCCAAGTCTAAGGGCGTGCACGTTACCTTGCAACGTTAGTGGGCGATTCAAAATATAAGGTGATGATTCTTCCTCTTACGCTTTCCATTTCTAAATTGGTTTAAGTTATAGTATTTATCAAATGTAAAAATTGTTATCTCATAGTATGCAATCTCTTACATTAGTATGAATTCTTAAGATATGATTTATATCTAATTTACGGTCGATAATTGTGAACTATGATTGCATGTGATAGTTACTTATGCAATAACTCTCATTTTAATGGATAGGTCACATTATAAATTATTGTGATTATTATGCTCATATTCCATTTGCCATGCCACAACTATATGCTTTCTCATGGATTGTTGTGAGTCGCTATGGATCTGTATTCACTACACTTACTAGCGGGTGATACCTCTTGTGTACGTGAACCCATACTTAGGATGTAACAAGATGGGTTGGTGAAGAATCGGCCCTCGATTTAGAGGTTATATGGGAACATTAATGTGGAATTTACCATCCATAGGGCATACGGCTTAAATGGCTTGAGATGACTTCTTTAACCGCTCTGATTTAATCTTACCTGACCCTTTGTTGTTTCGATTTAATGTACTGAGCATTGTTTTACTGCTGCGATTTAACATCTGTCCCAAGTTTTGATGATTTCCTTGTGTGCCTTTGATGGCCTACACCATGCGATGGAAATTCCTACTTATTGAATTTGATTGGCCACTGATCAATGGGCTTCATTAAGCATCCTAAGGTAACAGAATCTCATGAGCCAAGGATGGTGGTCATGAGACACTATGCCCGAGCTGTCAGCCTACGCTGGGTGATGAGCCCCCCGTAATGACTATTGAGTTACTTAAATTGGTTGATTATAACTGTATTAATAACGGTTGGCTAATCATGTATTCATAACATATTGGCGATGATGAGTGGCTAATTCTGGATGTTGTAGCACGTGCCCTAAAGCTATTGGGGAATCATTTCTCTATCTCCCAGACCATCGACTATCGACCCTTTGTTCTGACTGGATGATCATTCTCAAGTTGATGATTGCGTGGGTAACAAGCCCAAGTCCGACTGGATGTGCATCCTTAGGTCGATGTACATTCATACATCCATGGATATAAAAAGACTGCATCATGTATTGTTTTGATTGCCTTGTCATTTTAACTATACTTAACTAAGGCGACAATATGTAATAATGAGGGGAATTCATACTGATTTGGCCACTCATCCATCAAATATATAACCCTACAGGTAGTATAGGCAGATCAGATGATATTCACAATCATGTTGGTGAGGTGCAGCCTATAGTTGACATGGGTGCATGATTCTATTTGCTAAGGGCTGCTACAGGATTTCACACTTCAAAATTGTTGCAGTTTACCTTGTTTCACATATAATGTTATTTCATTTTATATTTATAAGAATGGGGATATGGGTTTGTATTTGTAATTATGGGCGGCTCTTGTATATTTAAATGATAATGCAAACTTTCCTTTATGTTTGATTTGTCCATACTATGATCATCTTCTTTCTTTGAGAGTTGAAAAAGAAAATGTATACTCGAATTTGACCATCCTTTAAGGTTAACACCTAGGTTTTTGGGAAACAGGTCATGTACTTGGGTCCTAAAAACACGGGCCGTTACAGTTGGTATCAGAGAATAGCTTGGACAAACTTGGCCTTCGAAAATGACCTCATACAAACTTTAAATGTCCCAAGCTAGGATGTTTAAAACTAGAAATTTGAACCTAAGTGAATTTCCCATAGACTTAGAAGAAAATTTGAGAATGTAGAAACCTAAACTTAAGTCCCCTAAGAAGTGATTTTGGATGGCAATCCAAACTTACATGGAATTTCATCTGGACAAAGGACAATTTGAGAACATAGGTACTTAAATTCATGTAGGAATCCTTAGGAACTATTAGGTTAGCCATTTAAAATTTTATGAAATTTCCTTTGGATTGGGAAAAGTTAAGAACTTATAAGGAACTTAGGTTACTTAAAAAAATAAAAAAAAAATAAATAAAATTCTAGGTTTAGTCATTTGAACTTAGAGACAAAAACTCTGGTTTTCCTATAAACTATATGGCCATTATTTGAAAACTTAGAAATAAATTTTGGTTCCCATGTAAACTGCCAAAGTTGTTGTTTAAACTTAGAAAATAAACCCAAATGTTGTGTGAGGAAAAATACTCACTGCAATGTCCATAAGAACAAACGAGGACATTCCTTGAATATGGCTCCCAATGAACAAGTTTTAAGAAATCCATAATTTGAAGAGTCCAAAAACATCATTAATTAGGAGTAAAACTATCACAATGTTCAAGGAATGAAACGAACTTGCACTTCGTAGGAAATTCCTCACCTACCACATCGTACATTATATCAAAAATAAACAACCTCTAAGCCTTGAGAATCATACAATGAACGTAACTTGAATCCCCTAATACACCTCTTTATTTATAAATAATGTTTCATACAAATGCTCGCATATGGAAATTAATTAGAGGAGAAACTGTGTAATTCTGGGTAGATATTCAACTTTAAGCTACATGCATTAGAACTAGGTTTGAAATCCCAGATAAACTTAGCAAAATTTTAAACTTAGATTTTAAGTAGAAACCTTGGTCTTAAGATTTTGTGTTTAAATAACTAGAGTGCATAACAGAAGCATAATGTGCCATGTAGACTTATCAATTATGAGAAAATAAGATTTCATGATATTCCCCAGGAGTCTAGAATAATCGAGGTCTCAAGTTGATGGAACCACACTTAAACGAAGTTCACCTGGTTTGACTCAAGTTCTAAGTCCTAGCAAATCTCACATCTCAATGCCATGATCAAGTAAAGGATTGAGATTTAACAAGATTATGAATGGATATTAGAATCCTCTGTTCACCAGGCAGGTGATCGATGTATCGAGCTCGAAACCACTACAACCATTTATCCGTGTTGGCTCGAATGTTGAGAATGAAATTTTTTTAATCATACCATAGACAGTAGAGAGCTAGGTGCTAGTTAGAATCCTAATATTGACAAGCGTTAGAATAATTCCCGAGCTCTAGCTAATACTGAAACGGAACCTAAACCTGTTAGTTGATATGATAGATTCGAAATTTAAGAGTCGTAGTGAATCTGTATATAACTTATTGGGTTTTCACACTTAGACATATATGAATTAGGATACACCCTTAGGATAGTACTAAAACTTCGATGGACAAGAATTGTAATGAGAGTTATCGAATTTCAAAGATGAGGTCTTCTTTAAGGGAGGTAGATTGTAATAACCCTACTTTTTATAATTAGTTGTATAAATGTGTACAAACACACAATCTTTATGGAAAATTAGTAAATGCCTAGATGCATTGTAAACTAGATTGTCATCATTCATATCAACGGTAGAAGTACTGAATTTCGGGAGAAAAATTCTCTTTAAGGGGGGTAGATTGTAACACCCCCTACTTTTTGCACTCGGGAGTTACTTTGAAAGTTTGAATTTATCACACGTTCGTGGGATCACGTATGACTCACCTTACACATCACTGTCTAGTGATTCTCAATCTATCCATCTCAGTCGTCTAGTACAACCTTTATTCATACATCAGGACATGACGTCTTGATCACACTGATAGGACCTTTAGAGAACCATGGGTTAAGCATTGAAACTCAGATTTACAGTTAAGCAGACTCATAACTGATAATAAACAATCCATCATTGCTTATAATGATTAAGTTATCTGACAACCTTGTCTAAGAGAGCTTAGATACTTAGTAAATGATATAGTCACCAAACCTTGGAGCTATCTGTGTAATTGTATCGAGATTAGCCTGGGAATGCTTTAGGACAATGGAAATTAGGTATGGACATGGCCTCACCGTTGAACCATCAGGTATCAATATATGGAATGCCAAGTCATCATGTGAATCTCACTCGGGATATGGATCTGCCTCATAGTCAGATTGGTGTGCCCATCCTAAGCTATTGGAGCTGATGGATGGGCTAGATTTTAGGTAGACATCTTGATGGACCACTAACTACCTTTGTTGAGGCAATCTAGCTATTCAAACTCACTATCGTTTGTCCAATTGTAAAATAGGATCAACGATTCATGTAATTTGACAAATTCTCTCGGAATTGAACTATAATTTGAAGATCATTGAGCATCACCCTTTAGACACACAAATCTGATATTTCGGCCCATCAAAGCATTGGATCCACCTCATCTTTGGCCAAGTGTCCTAACAGGACCCATGCAACTCAATTAACGGGGTGGATTTCACATAAATATCACTGTGGACCCCACCATGTGCAGTGTGTGTATACACCCTGCATGCAACTGAGGTGCAACAAACCAAGGGTCGGGTCAAAACGCCTTTGACCAGACAATATCTGAAAATGGGAGAAATCCCTCTGTCTTCAGTTCCCGCCTATGGGTTTTTTTTTAAAAAAAAAACAATGCCTAGCATGTAGCCCACCAACATGGTCAGTACCACGATCTAACCCGTCTATTTGATAGAGGGGCCACAATGGACCCAAACCCTATAAGATTTTAAGTCGTTGGGCCTAGACGAACACACGACGCCGATCGCAAGAAGACCAGCATGAGAGGGAGTTGTGTTTATAACCACTTCAAAACCAGCCCATCATGATCAATGTGGGTCACCTCGACAGATCTAAACCGTCCGTTTGGTAGAGGTTCTGTGTGCGTCCAAAACCCCAAACTCTTACTTGATCAATCACACGTGTGTGTGCACAATATGGACCCAGATGAATCTGTGTGCAACATTTTTAAAAATGAAAAGTGTCATTTCCACTTTTGTCTGCCAAGAGGACGATCCCCGTGAGCTCCCTACTCTCAACCTCAGCCATCCATTAGGTGAAATCTCAACCATCTAATGATGTCCACGTGGATTAAGGTTTGGTAGAAAACCACAGACCGGTAGTTGTTTGAAGAAAAATAAGGAGAGAGAGAGAGAGAGAGAGAGAGAGAGAGAGAGAGAGAGAGAGAGAACAAGGGAGACCGAGGGAGGTGCGGGCTACTACTGTGTGCAGTGCTGGCTTAGCTCGGTCAGAAGAAAGCCCAAACCGATTGGGTTTGGCAGGAAGGAACAAAGAAAGAGAGAGTTCAGCGGAGAAACGGCAGTTGCTGCCGTCTTAGGTGCTGCACGAGCCTTGGCCGCGATTGACATTGCTGGACGACCAACAGAAGGAAGGAAAGGAAAGAGAGGAAACAGAGAGAGAGGGAGAGAAGAGAGAAAGGAAGAAAATGAGAAGGATAAGGAGGAAGAGTAGTGACAGAGAGAGAGAGAGAGAGAGAGAGAGAGAGAGAGAGAGAGAGAGAGAAGAGAGTGGAGGCGTGAGAAAACCTTCCAGGTTTGGCCAGGAAAACAGCCTAACCTCTATTTTTTCTTCTTCTTCTTATTTTATTTTCCTTCTTCATTGCTACATGTATGTCAACCATGTTGGATACCACATTGTGGGCTAAAAAATCCAGTCGTAAAAGAGCTTGGACACTGCCAAAAAGGGGCTCTATGTGAGCTCTAAAATGGGCTGATTATGGTTGTGAATTGTTTTGAACCAGGCCTTACCTAGGCCTTGTAATGAACTGAAAAGATGGAACCGTTGATGGCCATGTAATGGGTGTATTCAATGGGCTAGACAGCCAATCCAACCAGCCTTTGGCTATGTTCACAGGTGGGCCACGTCAGGGCTTGATTCCGTGGGCCGTAGGAACGAAGGTTCTGCCTGGTCTTTGGGTAGCCACTACTGGGCCAAGGAAGGCCCAGTACGGGCCTTGTTGTTATGCCAAATCCTGGCCCGATCCTGAACTGAAGTTGGGCCAAATTGGGCTAAGTTCAGGCCTAGTTCAGGCCCTGGTGTTGGGAAGATTCAGGCCCAATGTAGGCCACTTGTTGGATAAAATTTGGTGGGCCTATTCACTCTAATGCAGGCCCAAATAACCACATTCATGGGACCCTTCAAACCCGCACCAGGCTCATTTTAGTGCATTATCACCATTGTTACCATTGTTATCATTATTAGGGTTACTATTGTTCGAAATTATTAATAAACATGATTAATTTTGCTACTCGACTGTTAGTATTAGATACTAACATTTATCATTATTAATATGTTTTCATTAGTAGGATATTTACTATAAGATTATTGTTGACTCTATTAACTAATAATTATTACTTACCATATTACACCATACTTTAAATTAATTATATGGATTAGATTTCAAAGTCTAAGTTAAACCCTAAAATTAAATTAGTAGATAAAACACTAAACCTAAGGAATCTAAACCAATTCTCCATGATATAATTATATGTTCCTTTTACTGTTGTTATTACTATTAGGATTCACTATTAGTATTAATATTCATTATGGGTTGTTGTTAGATAATTTAATTTGATATTAGCCATGGTAGTATTCCTAAAATTTATAACTAATTTATTTTTGTTCATTTATTATTCCCATTAATAATATCATTAATGACCATACAAATTAGAGTTTAAACCCCCTAATCAAAATCCTATGATCTAATTTAAGACTAAACCCTAGGATGAAAGTCCCGATCTTATACTAAAAACCATATGATAAATGATTCAAACTATAGGCTATGACCACACACCTAGGTGGTCGTAGAACTCAGATCAAATCATACTAATTGGTGTCGTCATAATAATTATTAACTAATGTCAACTATAATGTCAACTATAGCACTAATGTTAATAAATATCTTATAATTATTAAATTAACACTAAGATTAAGTTCACAGAATCTCCTTAGACCTAAACTCTAAGATAAAATCCTAAACCTAAGTAATCTAAACCTTAGGTAGATACTTTAAATATAAATAGTAAGTTAATTTGGGATCTAATGATACAATTCATGGTAGGATCCAAGTCTAAGGGCGTGCATGTTACCTAGCAACGTTAGTGGGCGGTTCAAAGTATAAGGTGATGATTCTTCCCCTTTAGCTTTCCATTTCAAAATTAGTTTAAGCTATAGTCTTTATCTAATATTATAATTGTTATCTCATAGCATGCGACCTCTTACATTTGTATGAATTCTTAAGATATGATTTATATCTGATTTACGGTCGATAGTTGTGAACCGTGATTGCATGCAATAGTTACTTACGCAATAACTCTCATTTTAATGGATAGGTCACATTGTGAATTATGGTGATTATTATGCTCATCTTCCGTTTGCCATGCCACAACTATATGCTTTCTCATGGATTGTTGTGAGTTGCTATGGATCTTTATTCACTACACTTACTAGTGGGTGATATCTCTTGTATACGTGAACCCATACTTAGGATGTAACAAGATGGGTTGGTGAGAAATGGGCCCTCAATTTAGAGGTTATATGGGAACATTAAAGTGGGATTTACCATCCATCGGGCATACGGCTTGAATGACTTGAAATGACCTCATTAACCGCTTTAATTTAATCTTACCTGACCCTTTTCCGTTTCGATTTAATGTACCGAGCACTCTTTTACCATTGCGATTTAACATCTGTCCCATGTTTTGATGATTTCCTTGCGTGCCTTTGATGGCCTATACCATGCGATGGAAATCCCTACTTATTCAATTTGATTGGCCACTGATCGATGGGCTTCATTAAGCATCTTAAGGTGGGGCAATCTCATTAGCCGAGGTTGGTGGTCATGGAACACTATACCCGAGCTGTCGGCCTACGCTGGGTGACGAGCCCCCTGTAGTGACCATTGAGTTACTTAAATTGGTTAATTGTAACTAGATCAATAACAGTTGGTTAATCACGCATTCATAACATATTGGTGATGACGGGTGGCTAATTCTGGATGTTGTAGCACATGCCCTAGAGCTGTTGGGGTATTGTTTCGCTAACTCCCAGACCATCGACTATCGACCCTTTGTTCCAGCTGGATGATCATTCCCAGGTCAATGATTGCATGGGTGACGAGCCCAAGTCCGACTGGATGTACATCCCTAGGTCGATGTGCATTCATGCATCCATGCATATAAAAAGACTACATCATGTATTATTTTGATTGCCTTGTCGTTTTAACTATGCTTAACTAAGGCGGCAATGTGTAATCTTGAGGGGAATTCACATTGAGTTGGCCACGTATCCATTAAATATATAACCGTACAGGTATTGCAGGCGGCTCAGATGATATTTACATTCATGTTGGTGAGGAGCAGCCTATAGTTGACAAGGGTGCATGATTTTATTTGCTAAGGGCTGCTACAGGATTTCACAGTTTAAGATTGTTGCAATTTACCTTGTTTCACATGTAATGGTTTTTCATTTTATATTTGTAAGAATGGAGACATGAGTTTGTATAAGTCATTATGGGCAGCTCTTCTATGTTTAAATGATAACGCAAACTTTCATTTATGTTTGATTTGTCCATGATACGCTCATTTGCTTACTCTGATAGTTGAAAAAAAAATATATACTCAAATTTGACCATCCTTTAAGGTTAACATTTGGGTTTTTGGGAAAGGGGTCATGTAGTTAGGTCCTGAAAATAAGGGCTTTTATATGTGGATACTGTGCGCTCATATGGGGCAACTTTGCCTATCAAGGAGACCCATAAATAATTTTTCCAAAGGCACATGATATGATCAGTCACTCCTCATATCAAGCATACATATGATGCATATGAGTATGAATCATAGAGTTATACTAAGCATGTTATATAGTGATGAACTCTATTTATAATGAAGATAGGCCTAGACAACCTACACACAACAAGTATGGGCCTAATAGTGGACCTTAGGGAGAGTTACAATGAGGACATTTAACCATTATCGCTCTTACAATGTGGACCTCAAACCACCATTACTCCCAAGGCATGGCCCGCAATACATCATGGTGGAATCACACATCGCAATGGACCTCATATACATCACATTCGGCCTCACATACATCTCATTGGGCCTCACTCATGGTCCTTAAATAAATATCATAATGGGCCTTGAATATATCACAATGGGTCTCATCATATGAGCTGCATATACAACACATCGGGCCTTATCTTATGGGCTTCATATAGATCAAGTGGGCCACATCAACGGGCCACACCAATGGGCCTTATATTTGTCAAGTGGGCTGCATCAATGGGCTGCACCAATGGGTCTAATAAACATCAAGTGGGCCGCATCAACGGGCCGCACTAATGGACCTCATGAACATTAAGTGGGCCGCATCAACGGATCGCACCAATGGACCTCATAAACATCAAGTGGGTAGCATCAACGGGCCGCAACAATGGGCCTCATAAACATCAAGTGGGCCGCATACATTCCTAAATAAATGAATCGTATCGAAAGATCATCTGGACCATGTTACAACTAGCAGTGGGGATAATGATTTCCACTGATAAATTCCTACAAGGCCCACCATAGAAAATCGTGAGAGCACCCACCCCCACTGTCAAAACATTTATACTACCCACCGTTATGTATTTTTGAGATCCGACCTATTCATAAGTTAACATGGAGATAGATGAAGTGAAAACAAAAACATCAACTTGATTGGAACTACCGTGGCCGCCCTTAAGAAGTTTTGAACGGTAGATGCCACTATCCCCACTATTTTTAATGGTGGGACCCGCTTGAACTATAGATCTATCTCATTCTTTTCCCATGTCATAAAACGATCTCTCAAAATGGTTGGATAGTATAGATACAACACATGCATCATGGTGGGTCCCACTGTCCAAGGTCTGGATGGTGTGGATCCACATGACATGGATGGTTGGGGGGGATTTCACATACATCATGGTGACCATAGAGTGTTGTTGTTGTACGTATAGCAGTAGCTGGTAGCAGCTATTGTCCCACCATTAAAATAGATGGACGGTGGGGATTCAAAATGAATGAATGGTGTCGTAAACACAAGCATCAAGGTGGGCCACTATATGGACGATGCAATTACAACACTACATCATGGTGGGGCTGTACATGGCACTATCTAGATGGACGGTGCAGATGAAACACATACATTTAAGGTGGGTCCCACAAAATTTGGTGACGTCAATACACAACTATAAAGCTGGTGTGGGGATCCTAACCAGTCCGTCAAGTAGGTGGGTCCCACATGGGGCCCACCACATACCTGTCATGTCCCAAAACCTGAAAATCGGATTCACAGGAATCCCGATCGCCAAATCCGATGCCGAAAGCTTCTGTAGTACCCCATTCTTGGCTCCCAGCGCAACATACGTCAGATTCCGATCCTGGGATCCTACAAGGAGAATTTTTCAACGCACATTTGTCTTGTAATAAGCATAACCACAAGTTTACCCAAATCATAAAGGCAACATCATCATCACATATCCACTAATATAATCACTTGAATACAATGCTGAAAGGAAAATACATATATCAAAATCAGAGCTCCTAAAAATCACGGCACGCTCCAAGATCAACGCAGCTACAACCTAACGCCACCTACACGCATCTATCGTGCATAAGCTTACAAAAGCTTAGAGGGTAGTGTAAGTGTGTGTAAGGTAAGTGCCGAGTATACAATAGAGTCCATCATCGAGATAAGTAGGAAAAATGACAAGGTCATGAATCATATGATATCAGAGTAAGCAGAAATATACTGGTAAGTCCTTGAGTCACATAATATCAGAGTACACAATGCAGATCGTAATGAGCCAAATATTATATACTGCAGATGCAATGCAATATGCAAATCCTGTCAAGTCCTTCTAGGCCATATAAGTGCAGAAATGTAGAAATCCAAAATGTTAAGTACTACGAATGTAATGTAATATATGGTGTGAATGAAATGACTATGATGGAATGTGAAGTCGGGATAATAGTACGTAGTATCACAGGCTACGGGGTCCATCACAAGGGAATTCTATCCAAACTAGTCCCAAACCTAAATTTGAATAGTCAACACAATGTGGTAAACTCCTGATCTCAGGTTAGTCGTAGGCCCTAACCGAAATCCTAGCCATTGCGAAGATACACGTAACAAATAGTTGCACACCGCCAGCTCGAGTGGATAGTGAATGGATGAATGAATGATTATGCAACTTGTAACACCCTGAAAATCGAGGGTCGTGCATAAACTCAACTCCCGAGTTCCAGACCGTCACTTATGCAACAAAAATGATTATGATTCAATGTTGTCTGATTTAAAGCATTCACATGAGTAAAAGTATACCAAACTGCAATTCATACTTCAGATCCAGTGATAAAAGCAAGCGGAAGAGTAAACAATATGTATATCACTGTATGGAAAAACAAAGTAAATCTCATCTGTCTCTAAAGTATGAATACATCTCTGAGTCTCATATACATATACATGAACAAAAAGTAATGTTCCAAATAGTCCCACTGAAACCCCATCGATCCAGGTCGCCTACGGGAAGCCGTCGTGATACTGCATATACGAGAACTCGTCCTGGTCCTCGTCGATCTCTGGCTCCACCTCCTGGATCTCGGCCTCACCTGCATCTACAACAGGGTCTGGTGGGTGTTGCAAACACCATCCCGTAACGTGGGAGTGAGTGATCAACTCAGTGGAATCATAGAGCAAGGATTAGCATATTCACAATTCAATCATGCGATAATAGTAAAGCATTAAATCAGACAATCCTAATACTGTTGTTAATGCAAGATGACATGACGTGATGTATGCCCTCACCGACGATCTCCCTCATACGGTAACATCTTACGACCGCGGCATGCCACACTCCCTAGAGTGCTCCACATCTTCCAGGCATATGCAATGCTATGGTGATATGATTTCCAAGTTGTTATTAGTCCATTCAAACAGCAGGATTGGGAAACTAAGGTACTTTCCTTGTATCAATCCCAACACAGATCCTGTCTAGGGTCGTCACTCCTAGTAATCTCATACGATGTATATTTCGTAGGTCACTACAAGGGCTGCCAGGGCTGTTACTCGCACTCGTTGCGCCGCTCCCCCATCACCTTATCAATACAGGCCTACCGTACTCTACTACAACAGAAGGGTCGTCGCCTCCCGTGGACTCAGAATACGCTCGCGGTCACTACAAAGGGCTCGTCGCCTGATCAGTGTAGGCCGACAGCTAGAATATAGTGTCCCATACCACCATAATCTGCTCACGAGTCTAGGTGCTCACTGGTCACTACGGGGGGTTTGTGGCCCCAGCGTAGGCCGACAGCTCGACCACGGTGTCCCATACCACCTTGCCCGGCTCATGAGTCTTCGTGGATCAAGGTACCATGGTTAACAGGGTTTTCAATGGTAAGTTCAGTACCCTAGGTTCAAGCAGTTATGACTCATACAAGGTGAACATACATCGGCCAGTCGGGTTACTTGACGGGCTCGACTAGCACGATCGCATCTCAAGTCGAACGACATGAAGTGCGTAAAACACTTCGCGTGGCCTAACCACTACCGCCAACTCTAAACACGAATCACGTTCATCGACGCGTCGTTCGTGGCTATGACCAGTCAGCCACGAATTCACTCGGTTACCGACTGCCTGGACTAAGTCTAGTCCCAAACACTATTAGAATCACATCAGCAATGTATGTAAAGGTATTGGAATTGAAATACAATCATGTGAGCATGTTAACACATGTTATAACATTTAACTTAAGCAAATCTTCAAGCACATATATTCCATGCATGTAATGAAATCATGCATTTAGTCAACATGTAGAAAATCATTTAGGTTAGCATATTAGTTGAGAAATCAATCACAAACTATCACATAACATCATTTAATTCAATACATACTAATACAAGCATTTATACAAACACATACACTACACACTTAAGTCTACATATAGTATGTCGACCCAAAGTGCGCAACTAGGCGAATCTCTTCGCCAAACTAATTATGCACGCATTCCTAACTTCCTAATGCGACAACAAACCATGTCAATCACATCAGCAAAATATGAATGTAGACCGTACTTCCTACAAATGACTAAAATGCCCTAAATCTCATATTCTTCGTTAATTTACGAAACAGGAAACGGAGAGCATGTTGTACATGTCAAACGGCGATGCCGTCGATAATCTACTATTAAACGACATTGAAAGCGTTGTAAACCGTCAATCAAAGCGTCTAAAATCCTCACCTTAGGTTTTACGAAAGCGTGATTTTGAACGGAGCGTGTATGCTTCGTCTACAGCAGTAGGAGGACCTGATTTATGAAGTACGTTAGCTAACACGCCCTAAATCTGGATAAACCCTAAATCAACAAGTTCTAGGGTTGTTTTGTACCTGAAAGAACGGAGAAATCACTAGCCAGGTGATTGGGAAGAGTTGCTGAAGCAGCAGCAATCGGTGGCTCGGAAGCGGGAAAAATCCCTTCTACTCTTTCTCTCAAACTCTCTCTCCTTTATCCTAGGGTTTGCAATTTTCGGATGGGAGAGGGAAATGAGGGTTTCAACCCCTTTTATAAGCTTAAAAATGCCGGAAACAGGCTCCGGAATGAAGTTTACTTGGTGCCTATCCATTTCGGGGCTGTTTCGGTCCAAAAGTTGCTTTCTGGTGGTCCCCTGGTCGATTGCGATCGGACTTAAGCTCATGCGTACCAGATGTAGCACGTATTAAGTTTTCAGTCTGGCAGGGTTCGCAGATCGCACGTGGCGGACCAGTTTCAGTTCAGCGGTCACCGTACGTAGATCAGGGCTGAAAGTCTCATGATAACAAATAGAAATTTTTCCTGATCCGAGGGTGTAATCTGGATGAATTCTGACGGTCAGAATTCTTAATACTGACGCGTCAAGTCGTGTGCCAGATTTGAATTTGAAATTCCAATTCTGTCCCTGTTCGCGGTCGCTTCAGTCCGGGTTCAACGAAATAGTCTGTGATTATCGGTTTGACTTGATTTTCGAAATGATTGTCAAGTCCAGCTGGGCGGTTCTAACGGTCTAAGATAGGAGGTATCGGACTTTCGACGCGCGGTCTAAATCCAATACAAAAATTCAAAGTGGTCCAGAGAACAAACCCGCTTAGAGTTTGATCCGAGGTTATAGAGTATTGTAGAGTTGTTTGTTCTACTCGATTTGGGTCTTGTAGAACGTATTTAAAGTGATCAGGGACTATTTCCCAGCTACTCTAGCGTTGCGCTAGCTAACTTACGCTTAATTTCCATGGAAATTAATTCTACTCGATTTCGGGTCGAATTAGTGCTCGGGCCCAAGTACGGATTTTTCACGGGCGTTACACAACTCCTACTCAGTAGCCTTTCAGCATAGTAGCCTGCCAACAGTTGGTAGCTCTCCTAGTGTGGTAGCTCACCCAGGCCTCAGCCCCACCGACATCACACCCGCCCATATCAGCATCCGACCACGTGCGTCCGCCCACATGTACAACAGTGACGGGGTGTCATAATATCATGTCAGTCCTCATTTCAAGTCCACATATCAGGACGGTTCCTCTCTGAGAAAACACCGGGGTCTATTACACTCCACTCTGACTGCCTCCTCCCTAGTTGCATAGCCCAACGAGCGTAAGAGACCTCACTATCCGTCTGGCCAACAGTCTGCCAATACCTATCCGGCACATCGATAGCGGACCCATTTATGAGCTAGTCATACTCAGCCTAGCTTATAGCCCCCTCACTCGGGCGGATAAGGCTACACCTCCATCCAACTGACCACGACACAGTGGGAGACACGACCTCATGGTATAGGCACCGACGCTCATATTCCACTTGGTCTAGATATTAGAGCATCTCCTGGTACCAAGGAAGTTCTAGGATTTTCACCCAAGGACATCCTACGTGCCCATAGTACTAAAACCAAGTATTTTCATTGTCTCATCTGGCCATCCACGATGTGTCTGTCGAGGCCACGACCCTGATATCACTAGGGCGTACAATGATCAAATCACATATATGCGAGATGCATGAGTCACACTACCTAGTCATGCAGCAATCATGTGCGTACGACACGATAATGCAGACACTCTATCTCATAGGGAGTCTTGTAAATAGTCTGCCCAATGACGTATGATATGATCAAACATTCCTCATATCAGGCATACATATGACGCGTACGGGCTACATTATTGTAGTCAATCTAGGCTATTGACAGAAAAAAAAAATTGAAATCCTATGATAATTTCTAAATTTTATCGCCCCCTTCCTAAGTTAAAGTACATCAGATTGCATCGTGTTACCATAACCCAAGTCCAGTTTAATCGAAATCATGCTTTGATACCAACTTGTAATGCCCTGGATTTTGAAGGACAAGAAAAGCTCCACTCCCGAGATCCAGCACATCACTTATGTAATATGAATAAAGATGTTTAAATGCTATCCATATTAATGTATTAAACATAAGTGATATTATACTAAAACAGGATATCATACTCCAGATATAATTAAATTAACTAAGCGAAAGACTAAAATATATGTATTAAAATAAGTAAACGATTCACAGCCTCCAGAGTATGATGATGTAACAGGGTTTAATATATACAAGGTTTGTTTCAAAATATATAAATGTCAAAATGTTAGGTGTCCAACTAATCTATGTGTCCCTGTAATCTCATCGAATCAGCACAAGGTCTACGTAGACCCGCCTGATAGCTGAACATAGGAGAATTCCTCCTCCTAATCTATAAAGTCCAACTCAGCCGCATAGATGAGCCTTGATATGGTGATGAAATATCCTCACAACAAAGATGAGCCTTGATGGCCTACACACAACATTATTCTTACAATGTGGACGTCAAACCAACATTGCTCCCAAGGTATGGTCAGCCGTAAATGTCATTACATAACCCATGGTGGAATCACACTATAATGAGCCTCAATCCATGAGTTCCAAATACATCACAGTGGGCCTCAACCATGGGCCTTATACACATCATAGTGGGTCTCAACCCACGGGCCTTTATACATCACAATGGGTCTCAACCCATGGGCCCTAATGCATCGCAATGGGCCTTAACCCATGGGCCCTAGAATACATCACAATGAGCCTTAACCCATGGACCCTAGAATACATCACAATAGGCCTTAACCCATGGGCCCTAATACATCACAATGGGCCTCAACCCTTGCCCCAAATTCATTACAATGGGCCTCAACCCATGGGCCATTAACACACCAAAGGTGAGCCTCAACGACAGGCCTTAAACATGGTAAGTGGGCCACATCACATGGGCCATATGCGTATCAAATGGGCCACACCAATAAATAAGTAGTGTTAATGATTTCCACCATTAAAATTCCCAAGGCGTCCTGTTAAACGGGCCTAAAAACCCATCCAAAGTGTAAGATTATGGGGTTGCCACCATCCAAGCAGCTCAAAACTTTATATGCAACCTTGGGACCACAAATTAGTTGTACACGTCAAATTTCAGCTCCTGAATCCTTTTGAAAATGACTAAACTGATAGATTAGCCCCTAAAATCATGATTTGGGGCCCGCTTGATATCTGGATAAGCTTCAAATTCGGTCTCAACGCTTTAAATGAGCTAAAAATGCGGATGGACGGAGAAGATTTCTCACGATCATCACCATGGACCTATATGTACATTGCATACACATCACATACATGCATGACATCTTCTCATTTACGTAAACAGTGTTTACACTGTGCATTTAAAATTTTCTTAGTACAACCTACTCCACATTTAAATCATCGATCCGTACCATCCATTGTGTTCAAAAGGAAGATTTAACCCTTGTCAAAGTGGCATTCTGAAACCATGCAGGCTGTTGCAACATCCTAGCCGTTAAATATAAGATGGACGGTGAAGTAGACAAACCTGTGGACTGCACGGATTTCACTCAAAAAATAGTCCTTTTCGGATGGTTTTTCATCCTGAAATCAATGGATGGAGTGGATAAAACACATATATATCGTGGTGGGTTCCACCTCATGATGGACGGCATGAATGAAACACATACCATGGTGGGTTCCACATGAACCTTAGATCTGACTCGTTTTTACTCTTAAGCCCTAAAATGGGCTTTCAAAATGGTTAGACGGTGGGGATGCAACACATGCATCATGGTGGACCCCTCGAGACAGACGCATAGAATGAAGCACTGCATTAAGGTGGGGTCCATGTTCCCTTATTGGACAGATAGACTGGATTACATAGACACTAAGGAGGGCTCTATAAGAATGGACAGGCGGCATGGATGGAATCCATGCAGTAGTGGGACCCATTGAAAGTGCTGCACTACAGTAGCAATACAGTTAGTACAAGGTGAGCCAGCCAGTACGTTTCCAACAATAGGTGGGTTCTCACGTGGGGCCCACCATAACGTTGTTTTCCATCCAACTGTTGATAGGTCACACGGACCTGGATGAAAGGAAAAATAAATTTCCTATTAATCTAAAACTTATGTGACCCAGAAGGGTCTAATGGCAACCGTTCCATCACCACTGCTTCCTATGATGTGGACCACCTGAGTATTGATGGCCGATTTTAAGGGGGCCCATCGTTTGAAGAGGGGCCCATTTACTGCACGATGGTGATGTGGGGTCCACATCATGGTGGGGCATGTGGCTGGGACCCACGTCCCAGCCCCCTTTTCATGCCAGAACACTCTGACGGGTCAGCAGCAGCAGCAGCGCTGCTGCTCTCTCTCTCTCTTGTATTTTTTTTGAAAAAAATGAAATTTTGGGGGTTTTCATATGTGGGGCCCGCTTCAAGAGAATCCACTCCAGCCAATGGATTCCACAGCCCATAACAAATCTATCAAGACCAATATTGGGTCTCTTTCATAGTGTAAAAAAAATCTGGATAGATTTCAATGGTAATAACACTGTTTTCAACATTATGGCCCATTAGATACTCCGATCACCTCATTTTTCGGCTCAACGCTTAAAATGAGTTGGTAAATAGGATAGATGGTCTGGATTGAATACATACATCAAGGTGGGGCCTACACAAGCGGTCCACACAAAAGCTTGTATAACCAAGCTAATATTCATTTTTTCTTTCCACGTCCAGCGTCCAGGGACGCTGGACAGTCTGTCCATGTGAAGGTGGGCCTGCTTAGGTGGGACACCACATGATGTACGGTATGGTGCAACACACACTAGGTGGGCCCCATTCATAAACAGCTTGGATAAAATACTAACTTCAGGGTGGGGTCCATCCAAGTGGGCCACACAACCATGTCACGATCACACATAAAAAAGAAATAGAGAGGGAGAGAGAGAGATAGAGAGTGGGACACGCGTGATGGAGGGACCCCGACACTATGGGCCCTCCCTTCCATGATCTACAACATAAATCAAGTGGGTCCCATAACATGTGGGCCCTAAAAAATGAAATCTAATGGTGGAGATCCCTTCTCCACAAAAATAGGCTGCCTAGATAACCCATATACAAGCTAGGATGGTAAACATCATGATGGGGTCCATGGAGAATGGCCCCATCATGGAATGATATTAATGATCAAGATGGGCTATTGACCACATATTAGGATCCAAAGTGAGATCCATACCATTGATCGGTAGGCCTCACTTGGCCCATCTTAAAAATATGAAAATCTAGCCTATAGAAGCACCCATCTTATGATCTTCTCAGTCCGTTAGAATTTTGGTCTCCTTGTTCTTCACTTTTATGGTAGAGATGAGAAATGGATGGCTAGGATAAGATCTTTTAGGATGGGAAAGTGGGCCACACAACCCACTTCTCTCCCTTAGAAATGTTGGACGACCACCACTCTCTCCCTTGGAATGCTGCTTGGAAAAATGTGAGAGAGAAAGAGAGTTGTAAGAGAGACGAGGGATGGGTGTGATGGGTGAAAGGGTGAGGTGAGTGATGGATGTGGTACTTGACATGTATGGTGGTGTAAGAGAGAGGGTGAGAAAGAGTTAACTTTGGAGAAAGAAAGCATGGGTTGCTTTGTACTTGACATGAGGTGATTGATGAGATAGATTTGACATGTTGTAGAGATTCTCTTGAGATTTGCAACGTGCGGTGTTTTCCTCAAACTGAACGCAAGTCTACATCTCCCTGCCATGGTATCGGATCGTGAGTAAGTCATGGCATTGGAACCGCGACGACGGTGCGGTCTCAATGGTACAAGTCTCGAATTGAACTGACTCAGATATGCAGGATATGACTTAGGGTCAAGCGCGAATGTCGATCATCGGTCGCAGGTTACGGGAATTCAACCGGAAGGATTGCAGGAGTTGACGGAGCAGTACGGACTAGGATACGGGTCTTATAATACCTATGATATATATATATATATTATATCAAATATAATATAATATATATATTATTTTATATATTTTTTATGTGATGATGCTAAAGCGTCCAGGGGCTGGATGTTCGTCTACCAAATGGTCTGGATGATCAGATATATACATTAAGGTGGGTCTCATCCCACATGTGCAGCATTGTGGGGTGGTCCCCACACACTTGCTAAAAAATGGATGGACGGTGTAGGATAAAACACAATTCCATAGTGAGACTAGCAGAACTTGCTGACGTCAGTCCAGCTATATGCTGGTGTGAGGTACTCCAACTAATCTGATTTCAGGTGGGTCCATATGTGTGGGGCCCACCAGCTATGGATGGATGGTTTGAATATCAAGCATCAACGGGTGGGCCACAACATTACAAATAAAAGGAGCAAGAGAAAGAGGGAGCGAGAGAGAGATAAACGTGTAGGGGAGGGAGCTCCCACTATTAGGCCCTCCCTTATACAATGCATACATCAAGTGGGACCCATAACAAGTGGGCCCTTAAAATAAAAATTAACAGTGGATCACCCATCGATCGACCTTCTTCTTTAGCTCCTTGAACTCCTAGGCTTCTTGGCTCCCTCTTTGATTGTGAAAGATGGGGATTGAACAGTGTTGATTGGGGTAAGGAAGTGGGTCACACTTGGGATAAGCTTGGGAAGCTTGGACGTTAGATGCTCTCCTTGGGAGGTTAAGGGTGAAGAGAGATAATGAGAGAGAGAGAGAGAAGTGATGGATGAAAAGAGATGGGATGAGTGTAAGGAAGGGATGGGTTGGGTTGGATTTTGGGTAAGAGAGGGATGGATGGAGGGAGAGAGTTGACCTTAGGTAAGGGTGGTGTAAGAGGGGGATGGTTGCTTGTACTTGATTGAATTTGATTAATTGATTGATTGATGGGATAGATTGTAGCGATTCTCTCTGAATTCACACAAGCGGCGTTTTCCTTGAAATGAACGTAGGCCCACATTTCCGGCTTGGGTATCGCATTGGCGCGTGAGATGTGGCGTTGAAACCGAGGTGACGACGCAGTCGCTAGGATACAAGTTTTGAGTCAAGCCAATATAGATCTTCGGGATGTAACTTAGGGTCACGTACAAACATCGATTACAGGTCGTGAGTCACTGATATTCAACTGGGAGGACCACAGAAGCCAACAAAATGGTACAAATTATGATACGGGCCTTACAGTGTAGTCGCTTAGATACAAATTTCGAGTCGAGGCGACATAAATATACAGGATACAACTTAGGATCGCATGTAAACCCCAATTACAGGTCGCAGGTCACCGAAATTTGACCAGGAGGACAGTGGGAGTTTAAGGAATGGTACGGCCTAGCATACAGGTCTTATATCCGATGGGAGAATACATTTAGGTTCTAGTGTAGAACCTTGGCCTGTGTGGCCTAAACCTAGGTTCTTATGTAGAACCTTGGCCTGTGTAGCCTAAACCTAGGTTCTTGTGTAGAACCTTACCCTGTGTGGCATAAACTTAGGTTCTTGTATAGAACCTTTGCTCTTGTGTAAGGCATAAACTGTTGAGTCCTTGTGTAGGATGGTTTGCCTTGTGTAGACATCTTTAGGAAACCTTGTATAGGTCCTAGTGTCAACCTTGTGTAGGTTGTAAAGGTTTGAGGTGAACCTAATTTGAAACCTCCGTTACTAAAATCCAATACACTCATGGGTTGAGTGCGTCCACCGGGAGTGGAGTAGGCACATAACCGAACCACTATAGATGATCATGTTTGGGATTGCTATTTGCACATTCATTTGATTATGCTTATCTTGTATGTTTAAATAAGATGCATGATTACATGAATGTTTAGAAGTGATAGGAATCACATCCCACACACTTATATACACACTCTTACTTAGACTAGTCATTTAAATTACATAACTTGGGTAGTCTATTGCTTGGATCCTCTACTTGGCTTGGAAGGCTTTAGAATTAAGATTGACATATCTTGATTAATTACAAATGAGTTCAAGATTAGGAAATTAGTTTTTAAATTGGTATAATTTCTGAAAAGTCCTATTCAACCCCCCCCCCCCCCCCCCCCCCCCCAAAGGACACTTTGACCAATTCCATACTTCTACTATAGTAGCGGTCTAAATTACAATTTCAATTGGTATCAAAGCGAGTTCCTCTTAAGGGTTTAACAATATTGATAGAGATCTTGATTGAAGTTGGAAATTATGGCCAAAGGAGAGGGATCAACAATTTCTAGACCACCTGTCTTGGATGGTTCAAATTATGCATATTGGAAAGCTAGAATGCATTATTTTCTGCAATCTTTAAATCATGATGTTTGGAAAATTGTTGAAAATAGATATGTGCCACCAACTGATCAAGTGGTACTTGATAATTGTACATCTATCACCAAACCCAAATCTAAAGAGATGGAATACCTATGATAAAGAAAAGAAAACATATGGTGCTAAAGCTATGAATGCCATTTACTATGCGGTATCATAAGAAGTTTTCAATCAGATTAGCATGTGTGGTACATCAAAAGAAGCATGAGATTTATTGGAAACAACCCATTAAGGAACTAGCACAGTAAAAAGATCAAAGCTACAACTTCTGACAACACAATTTAAACACATCAGGAAGAACATGAGACCTTTATAGAGTTCTTCACGAAGCTGAACATCATTTGTAACTCTATGGGTGGATTGGGAGAGAAAATTTTGGTACATAAAATCTATAAGAAAATTCTAGGTCCTTACCGTAATATTTCAACTCTAAGGTTACAACCATCGAAGAATGTAGAAACATAGATGAAATGAAAGTAGAAGAACTAGTAGGTTCACTACAAACTTTTGAACTACACTTCAAACCACCCTCAAAATCCAAAAGTAATGCCCTTAAGGCCTCTAAAAACATAACCATGATTGAGGAAGAGGAAAGTGACAAAGAAGATGATGATGAGGAGGTGGTTCTCTTTGCTTAGCGATTCAAAAAAATTCTTTAACAAGAATCATGGTAGACCATACAATAATAAAAGTAAATAATTGGACAACAAATGCCATATAAGCAAACCTTTTAGGAAGTCCAATGATCTTTAATATTACATATAAGACCTATATCCTAGTCCGTACTATTCCGTCAACTCCCGCGATCCTTCCCATCGAATTTCGGCAACCTGCGACCGATAACTGACGTTTGCACGTGACCCTAAGTCATATCCTATAAATTTGAATCAGCTTAATCCGAGACTTCTACCATTTCGACCGCATAGTCGCCGCGGTTCCAACGCTGCGACTCGCGCACCGATCTGATACCCAGATGAGGAGATGTAGACTCACTTTCAGTTTGAGGAAAAACACTGCGCATTGTAAATTCCAAGAGAATCTCTACAACAAGTCCCATCAATCCATCAATCAATCAATCAACTCATGTCAAGTACACATCACCTTTCATCCCATCCCCAAGAAACCACTAAGTCAACTCTCTCTCACCCTCTCTCTTACACACCCATACTTGTCAAAGTACACCATCACCTCACCCATCACTCACATCCATCACCCATCCCTCTCTCCTTACAACTCTCTCTCTCTCCCTCTTTTCTCACACCATTTCCAAGCAAGGAGAGAGCCCACACGTCCGTGCCCTTTTCAAGAGAAAAATGTGAGTTGTGTGGTCCACCTTTCCCTTCCCAAAAACCTTCATCCTAGCCATCTATTTTTCATCTTCCACCATCGAAGAGAAGTACAAGGAGATAGGCTTTCCAACGGACCGAGAAGATCAATAGGTGGGTGCTTAAATAGGGCAGTTTTTTATATTTTTTTAAGATGGGCCAAGTGAGGCCTACCGATCAATGGTATGGATCTCACTTTGAACCCTAAGATGTGGCCGATGGCCCACCTTGATTATCAATATCATTCCATGATGGGGTCATTCTCCATGGACCCCATCATGATGTTTAATTCTAGTTTGAAAGAGGTCATCTAGACCATTCATTTTGGGTGGAGAAAGGATCTCCATAGTAAATCTTCGATTTGATGGGTCCACATGCAATGGGACCCACTTGATGTATGAATTGGATGCTCGAAACGGCGGGCCCATAGTGTCGGGGTCCCTCCATCACGCATGTCCCATTAACTTTCTCTCTCTCCCTCTCCCTCTCCCTCTCCCTCTCTTTTTATATTTTTTTAGTGATGATGATGAGGTTGGGTGGCCCACTTGAATGGACCCCACCATAAAGTAAGTATTTTACCTAAACCATCTATAAGTGGGGCCCATCTTATATGTATTGTACTCACACCATCCATCATGTGGTGGCCCACCTAAACAGGGCCACCTTAAATATGTTTGTTAAGCCCCCCCCCCCCAAAATAAATAAATAAATAAATAAATAAATAAATAAATAAATAATCTAGCGTTTGGACGTTGCTGGAAAGAAAACATAAATATGTGCTTGGCTTTCCAAGCATTGGAGAAGGGCCACTCATATAGGCCCCACCTTGATGTATGTATTCAATCCACGCCATCCATTCCATTCTTTAGATCATTTTAGGTGTTGAGCCTAAAAATGATGCTAATTCGAATTTTAGGTGGGTCATAGCATAGCAAACAATGTCTGCCATTGAAATCCACATTGACAACTGGATGCGTAAAAAAAATATGCAATATCAGACTCGTTTGGCTTGTCTTGAGCCATAGGGGCCATCGGGCGGGGTGGATTCATCATACGCGGGCCCCACACCTGAAAAACTGCCAAAAAACTGCATTAAAAAAAAAGAAAGCAAGTTGCAGACGTTGCTGCCTGTTAGAGGAGAAAGCGGCGCCTGCACTAGCGTTGGCGGATGGACGAGCCAGGGACCCATGGCTCCAGCCGTGGCCCCACCTTGATGTTTATTTGTCATCTAACCCGTCTCTGAGGTGGCCCACCCCCTGAGGTGGGCCCTCTCCAAAAATGAGGCACATCTAAAGCTCATGTGGCCCACACCGTAGGAAACAGTGGGATTGGACGTATACCATTGAAGCCCTTTCATTGGCCATAGAAGTTTTGGATCAAGCTGAAATTTGTATTTCCTCTTCATCTAGGTCTGTACGACCTTATCAACAAATTAGATGGAAAATATATGTGCCCCAGTGGGAGCCCACAGTGATGTATGTGTTGTACTCCCACTGTCCAGGTGGACAGTGGAGTCCACAGTGATGTATGTGTTGTAATGCCACTGTCTAGCGGACGGTGGAGCCCACTGTGATGTACACATGTCCACACTATGTGTGTGTGTGTGTGTGTGTGTATATATATATGTATATATATATATATATTATATTATATATAATATTGTATATATTATATATATTATATATGTATATACGTATATATGTATGATGGTGGGCCTTTATGTGGACCCTCACCATGATGCATGTGTTGCATCCAAACCGTCCATTTATTTTATAAGCTCATTTTATGGCTTGAGCTAAAAATGAGTCAGATCTATGGTTCAAGTGGGCCCACCTTGGTATGTGTATAGGGCCCATGTTGATTTACTTGTGGCCATTCATTGAGACCCACCTTGGTGTACATATAAGGCCCATGGGATCAGGCTCATTTGACATATATAAGGCCTATGAGATTAAGCCCATTTTGATGTATTCTAGGGCCATGGGTTAAGGCCCATTGTGATATATTAGGGCTTATGAATTGAGGCCCATCTTGATTTAATTGTGGCCGTCCATTGAGGCCCACCTTAGTATGTGTATGAGGCCCATTTTGATTTATTTGGGGCCGTTGTCGAGGCCCACCTTGATATGAACGTAAGGACCATTCGATGAGGTTTGATGTAATGTATTTGGGGCCCATGGGTTGAGGCCCATTAAGATGTATTAGGGCCCGTGGGATGAGGCCCATTGTGATGTATTCTAAGGCCCATGATATATGGCCCATTGCAATGTACATAAGGCCCATTGGTACGGCCCATTGGTGTAGACCACTTGGCCAACATAAGGCCCATATGATGCGGCCCATTTGATGTATCTAAGACCCATGGATCGAGGCCCCATGGGATGTCCTTAAGGTCCATTGCAATGTGTGATTCTACTGTGGTTTATGAATGATGTTTATGGCGGGCCGTGCCTTAGGAGCAACGTTAGTTTGATGTCCACATTATAAGAATAATGTTGGTTAAAAGTCTGCATTATAACTCTCCCTAGGGCCCATTGATAAGCCCATACTTGTTGTGTGTAGGCCATCAAGGCCCATCTTCGTTATGAGGATAGTTTATCACCATATAAAATGCTTAGTATAACTCCATGATTCATGCCCATACGCATCATATGTATGCTTGATATGAGAAATATTTGATCATAGCATACGCCATAGGGTAGACCATTTATGGGACTTCTTATGAGATGGAGTGCCCCACATTTCGTGCAATACGCACAAGATTGTTGCATGACTGGTTAGTGTGACTCATACATCTCACATATGTGTGACTTGATCATTATACACCCTAGCGACATTAGGGCCGTGGCCTCCACAGGCACATCGTGGATGGCTAAATGGGATACCAAAAATACTTGTTTCTAGCATTGTGGGCACTTAGGATATCCTTGGGTGAAAGTCCCAAAACCTCCGAGGTCGGGAGTATCCCCAACGTCTAGACCAAGTGGCACATGAGCGCCCGAGTGTCGAATACCAGTAGGCCGCGTCTCCCATTGTGTCGTGGTCGGTTGGGAGGGGGTGTAGCCTTATCCACCCGAGTGAGGGAGCTATAAGCTAGGCTGAGTATGACCAACTCGTAAATGGGTCCGCTATTGATGAGCCGGGTAGGTATTGACAGACTACTGGTCAGGCGGATAGTGAGGTCTATTCCTCTTGCTTGACAGTGCAGCTAGGGTGGAGGTAGTTAGTGCGAAGTGTATTAGACCCCGGTGATTTTCTCAGAGAGCAACCATACTGAATGTGGACTTATTAAGCAGGAATTACATATCCATTCATTCATTCATTCAATATCCACTCGGGCTGGTGGTGCGTAACCATTTATTACGTGTACCTTCGTATGACCAGGATTTTGGTTAGGCACGCGACTAACTTGAGATCAGGAGTTTACCACATTATGTCTGACTATCTAAATTTAGGTATGGGACTGATTTGGATAGAAGTCCCTTGTGATGGACCCCATAGCCTGTGATACTTCGTACTATAATCTTGACTTCACATTCCAGCATGGTCATTTCATTTGCACCTCATATTACATTGCATCGCAGTACTTAATATTTTGGGTTACTATGTTCTTGCACTTATATGGCCTAGATAAGGTTGATGGTATTCGCAGTCCGTCAGGATTTGCATATTGCATTACATCCTCAGCATCTGTTATTGTCTTATTATGTTTTGCATCGCATAGCCTTGGTACGGATGATAACACTCATGGACTTACCGATATATTTCTTCTTACTCTGATATCATATGATTCATGATCTTATCATTTTTCCTACTTATCTCGATGATGTATGATTTATGGGCTTTATTGTATACTTAGCACTTACCTTACACACACTTACACTACCTTGTAAGCTTTCTATAAGCCTATGCATGATAGATGCGTGCAGGTGGCGTTAGGTTGCAGCAGCATTGAGCTTGAAGTGTGCAACTGTTTCTAGAGCTTTGATTTCG
This sequence comes from Magnolia kwangsiensis, assembly GCA_037074715.1. Taxonomy (NCBI): domain Eukaryota; kingdom Viridiplantae; phylum Streptophyta; class Magnoliopsida; order Magnoliales; family Magnoliaceae; genus Magnolia; species Magnolia kwangsiensis. Next base: position 101,711,891 of record CM073576.1, on the reverse strand, counting down.
ATAGATTTATTTCCCTTTTAACATTGTATTCAAATGATTATATTAGTGGATATGTGATGATGATGTTGTTTTGTGACTTAGTTATGCTTGTGGTTAGCTCCATTACAAAAAAAAAATTATACTGAAAATTCTCCTTGTAGGATCCCAGGATTGAAATCTTGCATGTGAATGTCAGGATACGAGAATGGGGCACTACGGAGGCTGTCGGTGCCAGATTCGGCGATCGAGAATTTTGTGAGTCTTTTTTTCGAGTTTGGGACGTGACATTACAATTACCAAAAATCTGGGCATTTATCCACTGCATGTCCCATTAAGAAGACAAAGGGAAAGGCTATGGCAGCCACATGGGATGACACTGATGAATCACATTCTGAATCCAGTGATTCGAAAAGTGATGGAGACCAAAAGTCTTTAAAAGTACTTCTGGCCTTCACATCTGCTATCATTTCCAATCTAAAGGACAATGAGGAAATGGATGAACCCCAAGACAAAGAAAAACTCTCCTTAGATGAAGAAGAAGAAGAAGAAGAAAAGGATAAAATTCATGATGCTTATGATCAACTTTATATCCATAGCATTAGTATCCTTAAGAAGCTTGATATTACTGAAAATAAAAACAAACAGTTACAAAAGGATCTAGATAAAACTCTAGAAATTAATACCCACTTGATAAATGATCTCTAGCAATGCCATACGAAAAATGACAAGATTGAAAGAGTAACAACATCCCTTAAATCTGAAACACAAAATTTAAACAAATAAATTAAACTCCTGGAATCTGAGAATATGCATCTAAAGAATGAAAATCATAAACTTCTTTTTATGCAGAAAAATCAAAACTGTGATGCCCCGGTCCCTGTTCCAATGTGGGCGGGGCTGGATGCCTGGGCGAGATACTGCGCTGGGCGAGCTACTATAGTAGGTGACTGTAGACGGAACTTTATCCCACATCACTTGGGCAGTCGTTTGAAGTCTTGGCTATACGTGCAGGCCCTCCCTTAACTATCGTGATGCGTTTTAAAGTTATACAAGGAAGACCCCAAAACGAACAATATCACGGTGGTGGGGTGGGTCATTACAAATGGTATTAGAACCAAGGACGGCTCTACCCTCGGTGGGGGATAATTTGACACCCCGGTCACTGTTTTAATGTGGCAGGTGCGATATGGGCAGGGCCCAAGGGCCTGGGCGAGCTACTATTACAATTGATTGTAGCGTAACTTGTCCCATATCTGAAGCATTGTCTGAAGTAATGGTGCTTATATGTATGGTTCGAACCTTCCTTGTATGAGACCTCCTTCGAGAGAAAAACCACCACTGTGCACTCTGATGGCAGTTGGGTTGGACAATATCGTGGATGGGTAAGTGCCGATGTGGGCGGGGCCTGAGGTCCTAGGCGAGTTACCAGTATCCTTACCCCAAACGAGGCCTTTTAGGGGCAACCCCAAGAACAAAACCGTGAGGGTCCAGTGGGACCCAGAGCGGACAATATCGTACAGTGTTGGTCGGGCCGTTACAAAAACAATCTATTGACCTTAGTCATAAGTTCTCCCAAAGTAGTGAAAAACTAGAAAAACTTCTAGGAATGGGAAGAACACAAAAGGATAAGAGAGGCTTGGGATATGAAAGTTGCAAAACTAGCCCCCTTCTTGCAACACCTATGACTAAGAAAAATATGGCATCTAGAAGCAATATAAGGGACATTCCTATCGGTCATTCATGTGGAAACTTGGGACACTACAAGTTTGAATGTCTTACTTTTGGAATGTCTCACTCCACTTCCAGTTTGAACTTTTCTGGTAAATTTAAACCAACTAGAAGATCAATGTAGAATATCAAGAGTCCTTCAAAATATATACTAAATGAAGGAAGGAAACATCCTCCTCCACCCAAAATGACAAAAAGGATGGAGGAATTATTAAATCAGGTTGCTCGGCTGAATCAAAAGACCAAAGAACTGATGAAAAAAGGGAATCTGGTATAGTTGCCCAAAAAATCCAAACAAGGCCATGGTGAAAACAAAGCACCATCTCCAAGAAAGATTGTCACCAAATGGGTAGTGTAAAATAAGAACAATTGTCTGGTAATTCATAAGGTAGGCAATAGTTCTAAGTGGTATCTTGATAGTGGTTGCTCCAAGCACATGACAGGTGACTAAACCCATTTTTGTGATTACTCAAAATTTGATGGTGGGTGGTTACATTTGTAGATGGGAGCTCCGCCAAGATAATTGGGTAAGGAGAAATAGTTGACCTTAGAATGCCCAAGATTAAAGATGTTCTTTGCATAGATGGATTAAAACACAATCTTCCTAGTATCTCACAAATCTACAACAAAGAACATATGGTCACATTCTCCAAAAATGTGTGCAAGATCTCAGACCTAACATGAAAACTTATTATGAAAGGTCTTCACACAAGTGACAACTGTTACTAATTGAAAGTAGAATGGAGAATGATCCATCTATCTGATATCATATGGCTATGAATAATGAATCCAAGTCATGGCACCAAAGACTTGGGCATGCACACTACCAGAACATGATAAGAGGATACTTACTCTAGAAACTGCTATTGGGATTGTTGATGAATAATATTCTAACGAATTCGGTCCTTCAATTAATATAGAGGATGATGTGGATTCATGCATTATAGGTAAATCCAATAACAAATTCACATTTCCTCTCTTTTGAACCTTAGCCATTAAGTAACGTACCGACTATTAAGGATCATCCTCTTAATCAAATCATTAAGCGATTCAAATGTTGGTGTAAAAACTCTATGTAAGCTTGAAGGTTACTATAGTCATTGGTGTCTCACCTTAAAAAAATTGATCCCAAAAGTACAAGATGTGCTTAACAAATTGAAAAAGAATGAGGTGTGGCAGCAAGTTATAGATTACTTGGAATATGTGTGATATGATATATTTTGTGGTATACGAGTTCTTAATGATGTATTCGAGGATTTTAAGCCTCCAAAGATTCTTTTTGAACATAAACATAAGATATGTTTGTAATTTTGGTTACTATTCTTTTTGTACAATTTTTGATGAGCATACAAAACACATATATATATTCTTGTGTACATTCTCCTGATCCTATCAAATCATGCGAAAAACTCTAAAATTTATTGGTTCGATGGAACATCTGATGTCATCGAACATACTTCGATATCATTGAAGTATATGAAGGAATTAAAGCATCAAATATGGTTTCGATAACATTGAATAATCCGGTTGATGTCATCAAAAATTGAACTTCGATGACATCAAACTAGGATCGATGACATCGAAGATGCTTAAAAATATATAAACGGCACACATGAAAAAGTCCCATTTTACCTAAAATTTTTGAGGCATCTCCTCCCTTCTTCCTCCCTGTCTGACGGAATCCTAGTGTGCATGCAAAGCTCTTCGTGTGCAAGAAAAGCTCAAATCAACCCCTTCATCAACACATCTTAGTAAATCCTCACCATCTCGGTAAATATCTTCATCCTCACCTTCCTTGAGTCTTTTTCTTTGAAATTGGGTCTCTCTTTTGGCATCTACAATTATTATTGGATTTTCTTCCTTACTTTATGCCTAAGGACAAAGGGAAGGCCACTGTAGAAGGGGAATTATCTCGACCCTTGAGACAAAAGACCTTGGCACCAAAAGAGCGGGCCAAATGTTGAGTGCATCCAACCCTTTGATATTAAACCTCTTCTTACTGCTGTAGGTTGGACCCCTCTGTTGAATTTTAGGAGTGTTAGTCAGGATGAACAGGTCTATAGGTTCCTTGCACACTGTCACAACCGTTTCGGTTTGGCCTCACAAAATCTCCATTAGGTCGGTCAGATTTGGACATTGATGACCCTACTATTCATTCTTTAATGACCAAATTCATTTGTTATGTGTTCACAACCCCAAGTATAGGGTCGCGATGTAGTAATAATCTCGATGAGACTGAGGTTGAATCCACAGGGACTAATCTTGTGTGTCTATTCTGAAAGTACTTAGAATCAAAAGTAGGAAAAGATCTAACCTAAATCAGAAAAGTAGAGAGTAATTGTGAGATGATGAATTTAAAAAACTTAAGAATTTAAAGGTGGGAACTAAGGTTTCCAGGGATCCACTTGCAGTTATTAGGACATTTCCTTATTTGATTTAAGGCACTCAATTGGAATTGGAGTTCTATTGTCACGCCCCAAATTCAGAAACTGGGATCATAAAATTCCTGATCACCGAATCTGGCGCTGATAGCCTCCGTAGTACCCCATTCTCAGCTCCTGACACCCATATACCAGATTCCGATCCTGGGATTCTATAAGGAGGATTTTCAGAATAATTTTTTTTGTAAAGAAGCATAACCATAAGTATAACCAAGTCGCAATAAAACAACATCACCACATATCCACTATGATAACAAAACCTTTTGTGTACAATGCAAAAGGGTAGATACAAGTATATCAAAACTCCAGAAAGATTGTCGTATGCTCCTTCCTCGGCATAACTACGTCCTAGCGTCACCTGCACACAACGGCCGTTCATAAGCTTACAAGAATCTTAGAGGGTGGTGTATATGTGTACAAAGCATGTGTCAAGCATACAATATCAGAGTAATTAAAAATAGTGCCAAGTCCATGAATGCTGTCAGCCATACCAATGTTATGCGGTGCGAGGCCTACATGGCCAATGTCATATGTAAGATGTAATGCAAGCATGCTAGTCCTCATCAATATCCACATACCAGTATAGTTCATCTCTGGAATATCACTAGGGTCTAGTACACTCTACATTAGATTATCACCCTACACTAAGCGCACCAAACCAGTAGTCTATCAATATCTACCCGGCACGTCAATAGTAGACCATTTTCGAGCTGGTCAAACTCAAGCTAGCTTTACCCCCTACCCTCGGGTGGATAATGTCACACCCCCTTCCAACAGTCCACGACATAGTAGGAGACGCAACCTACTAGTATTCGACACTTGGGTGCTCATATATCCACTCGGTCTAAACGTTGGAGCATCCTCTTGGTACCATAAGGGTTCTGAAACTTTCACCCAAGGACATCCTGAGTGCCCATAGTGCTAGAACCAAATATTTTTGGTATCCAATCTTGTCATCCATGATATGCATATGGAGGCCACAACCCTGATGATTCTAGGGTGTACAGTGATCATGTCACACAAAATATAAGATGCATGAGTCATACAATTTAGTCATACATTAATCTTACGCATATCGAGTGCTCATGTGGGGCAACTCTGTCTCATAGGGAGTCCCATAAACATCTCAACTCAATGACATATGCTATGATCAATCATTCTTCATAACAGGCATGCAATGATGCATATGGACATGTGTCATAATGACTAAGCATGTTCTTGGTGTGTCTAACTAGACTAAGTATACTAGCATGATTATCCAATAAAGCAGACTACAATCGGCCTTAATGCCTGATGGGGTCCACAGAAGGATGACGGATCTAGCCTATTCATTAATATAGATCCCACGCAGTGGATATACCAACCTGATACTAAATATTCTTCCATTTATGGCAAGGGGTGATGATGTACTCACCTATAGACAATAGATGGTCTGGATGACATACTACACCAAGGAAGGACCTCATGGGATGAGTCAAATAGTCTACAACAAGATGAGTGAAGAGGATAAGTCTAAGTACAATAAGTGGGCTTCCTTACCCTCTCTATTATGTAGTAAACTGGGCCTTCTTATGGGGCCCGATACATATAAGGTGGCCTTCAAGGTTTGAATAATCCTAATAACATCAATGGAGGCCCAACGGTTTGAGGTTAGCCCAATAAGGTGAGATGGATTATCACTGGGAGCCCAATGATTTGAGATAGCCAATCTTGAGGTGATGAGCATGGCTAACATTATGAAAAGATAGTATTTTCACTGAGCACGTTAAAAAACTTGATATGCGAACTATGCTCTGACCTAATGAATAAAGGATTTATTTGATTGGTGGTTTATGTGATTCAACTCTAGGTTTTCAAAATCTCTCTTTCTTATCTTGAGTCTACTCATGCATACTTAATACATAAAAGATTGCATTAAACTTATTTTCGCATACTTTCCTCGAAACTAGCAAAATGTTGGTTAGGGATTGTGTTGAGGGTCAAATATTACATATTGGACCCCAGTTATTCCTTGGTTTTATGAACATGATAATGCTTAATGTCCTATTTTAATCATGTTTGTGTTGGAAGGTGAATTCAAGAGCTTAAATTGAAAAAATGTTAAAAGCCTGAATTTAACACTTAAGAATCACCAAAGCTAAAATTGGATCTGATGAAATTAAGAATGAAGAATGCACACATTGAAGATCCAAGAAAATTAAGTCAAGAATAAAGAAAATCAAAGTTTTGAAGCGAATTTGCATGATCCTTGACTAGTCCTAGCACCAACTCGACTAGTCTTACATACGCTCGACTAGTCCTAGACTCTACTCGACCAGTCCTGTCTCGACCAATCGAGCTGTCTCGACTCAAACTCTAGCAACTAAAATTGCTCAAATCAGGTCATCCTCAACCAGTCAAAGGAAACCCTCGACCAGTCGAAGGTGACCCTCAACTAGTCGAGGGTTGCCCTCGACCAATCCTGGGTTTGTAGCTAGCCCAAAAAGTGCAAAAATTTGAAGCAGTTTCTGGAAATTTCCAACTCGGTGTGAAAGTCTAAAGCCTAAAACTATAAATAGGGGTCCTTAGGGCATCCTTAGGCATCATCTAAGATTTGAGTAGTAGAGAAAAAGTGTGGAGAAGCCGTCGCCAAGAGTTTTTCTTCCCTTTCCTTAGTAGTTTTTATGCTTTTCTTAAGAGATTCTAGTTCAATCATGTCTATTGTTGGCTAAACCTCTTAGTCCTAGCTAAGAGGTGAAGCTTGTAGCATGAAGGGATGTTTTTATTGCTTTTATTCATATTTATATTGAACTCTCTTTGATTATAGTTTGATTATAAGGATTACTTTCAGTTTTTAATGGTTTATTGTGACTCAAATTACAATGAATCTGCGATAGCTTTGAGTATATTCTTTTCATGTATTGAGATTGTAAATTCAGGAAATCCTGTTGTTCACCATCATCCCTTGAGCATGATCGGGTGATGGAATCCTTCCTAGTTTTCACGATTCTCCCAGATTGGTTATGGGATTGGTAAATTATTGTTGTTTGCCTTGTCTCTTGGGCATGGTTTTATGACAGAATACTTCCAGTTCTCACACTTCTCATCCATTGAGAATTAGGTCAAAGGAAGTTCAGATTTAATTTTACTGAGATATCTTCCAATTGGATAGGATGGGACTCCGATTCCAATCGTGTGACTTGAATCAAGCATAGATCTCCCTGATCTCTTTAAGTGGATCCTTGGAAACCCTAGTTTCCTACCTTTAAATTTCTTAATTTTTTAATTATTAAATCTCTCACAATTACTCTCTATATTTTCAAATATAGGTTTTCATCTTTTAGAAAACACATGAGATTAGTCCTTGTGGATTCAACCTCAGTCTCACCGGGATTATTATAACATCGCAGCCCTATACTTGGGGTTTTGAACACCCGCACAATACTATTCACGTGCAACACTATTCACACAAAATACTATTCATGAATAATATTATTCACACGATTCCTTCTCTCTCTAAAATTTTTGATAATGTAATTGAGAGGGGGAGGGGGTATTTATAGGCTTTCACATGTGCGAGGCATCATTTTCGTGCCACAGGCCCCATTCCGTGCAACACTATTCACCATGCAACTATTCATCTCACACAATACTATTCATTGTGTAACTATTCATCCCACACAACACTATTCACCATGTGATTATTCATCCCGCACAACTATTCATCCACACAACACTATTCATCACACAACTATTCATCCCACACAACACTATTCATCCTACAACTATTCATCCCACATAACTATTCATCGTGGCACTATTCATCTAGGAACCATTCATCACAGCACTATACGAAACTATTCATTGCAACACTTATTTATCACGGCAGATTTTCTAAAGAGGGATGATAGAGAGAGGGCTGTGTAATGGGCAGGGCTGCCTATCTTGGATTCTTAATTCGTAACAAACTAAACTCCTATCAACTCGTGTATTTTTTTGTGCCCCAACAGATGTCCCCTCGATCTTTCTTTGATTATTTTACGATATCAAATGGAGGATCGATCTTCTTCTGTACAAAAATCCTTTCACGTCAGAGAAGGATCGCTTGAACAGAGATCTTCAATAATCGAGTTCGAATGGAAGACTGAATGATTGTAGTTGAAAGGAATATTAAATGATCGTGCTCAAATGGAAGACTGAATAATTGTAGTTGAAAGGAAGATTAAATGATCATGCTCGAACGGAAGACTAAATGATTGTAGTTGAAAGGAAGATTAAATGATCATGCTCTAACGGAAGACTGAATGATCATGCTTGAATGGAAGATTGAATGATCATGCTTGTGAATGCCCCCAATAAAAAACACTGAATCAATATTTTAATAGAGTGGATAATGGTAGCAATGAAAGCACTCTGTCTTCATAGCAGTGAATTAGATAGAACTCCTTTCTATGAACATGGCCACAAGTGCATCCTCCACAGTTTTAACTCTCTTATTCGCACAATTCTCTTTTCATCAAAACTTACCATTGTAACAGCTACGGAGACTCCATCTTTGAGTAACTTGATCAGAAAACCGTCTTTCAATGTTTCTCCTACTGCAACGGTCTCTTAGATCAACTCCAGCGACTCTTTCTTTGAACTCCATGGCTAGGGAATTGTTCTTTAATGTTACTCCTACTACAACAATCACTTCGATTATCTCCTTTATTCATAGTCTGCATAATCTAGGATTTCAAATGGTAATCTTTCCTACCAAATTAATCAGAATTAGTATCTCAAGATATCATAATTTTCTAATTTAGTTTCATGAAGTATTGATAATTTTGAAATATATTGAAAGCTTTTAGAATGATTGTTATAATTGCAATATGATAATGATTTAGTCATTCCATCTTTGTGCTTGTCAGCGTGCTTTGCATTGCATTTGTTGCATTATTTGCTTATTATATCATGCTTTCGAAGATGTCATTTTCAGCTCTAGAGGTTCAATCGCTGAGTCTTTTCTAGTTTGTGCTCCTTAATAATTCTTCATAGGCTGGCTAGGAGTGTCTTTTCCTTGGACCTTTGTTGATTCAGAAAAATAGAGAAGACTTCTTTTAATTTCCATTTACTAGCTTTTCAGAGGACATAAAAGTGACTGATGATGGTTCTATCTCTTTTGGTGAACATTCATTTCTTGTCTCCATCAGGTCCAGTACTCGGAGACTTGCAATATCATTACTAAAACAATGAGAAGTTATGACATTAAACCATATAATTGGGCCTTGATATGGAAGCAACTTTTGAACATTCACATTAGATCACACTTTATAATTCTTGGCTATAATTATCTAGTTCATGCTTCTTATAGTTGGATGCATTGGCAGGCTTATCAATATTACTTAGTGTACGATTATTGCTCAGTTGATTGTGCCATATCAATTCATTCACCGTGCATAATAAATTATCAAAAAGACCAAGGCATGGATTACTTTAAAGAAATAGATCATACCCCCTCTTGAGGCCAACTTTGCATAAGGATTTCTTTGAAAGATAATATTTATGAATTGAAATCTTCTGATACTCTTAAAGGATGGATAGCATTTGGTGCCCCTTGGAAGAATTCGAAGAATGCATCTGAATTTTTAGATCTTCCAGAAGAAAATGATGATTCTTTGTGATTTTACCTTCCTTTGCCCTCGCGAATTTTACTAGATAACTTTTCTTCATCATCAGAAAAGTAAGAGATAGGAGGACATCGTCATTCTCTTTGGAAGGATAAGCAGATTATAATTGTAAGGCCTGTATTCTAGACCATATAGCTTCTTAGACTCCTGTGATACTTTCCGATGAATTTCGCCAACCCATGACCTGTAGGTAGCATTTGCACGCGACCTTAAGTCATATCCCGTAGATCTGAGTCAACTCGACCTGAGACTCCTACCTTAGATATCACACCGTCACCGCGGTTCCAACGCCATAGCTTGCGCACCGATGTGATACCCGGGCTAGGAGTTGTGGGCCCACATATATATTGAGGAAAAAACCGCACTTTACAAATTCCTAGCGATTCCAAAGAATCTCTACCCACCTTTCAAATTAATCGATCAATCAATCAAGTACAGCCTATCACTCACTCATACCTCTCTCTTCCCCAAAGTCAACACAACCCATATGTAACACCCTAAAAATCGGGGTCGTGTATAAACCCGACTCCCGAGTTCCAGACCATCACTTATGCAACAAATATGATTATGATTCAATGTTGTCTAAGTTAAAGCATTCACATGAGTAAGATTATACCAAAACTGCAATTCATACTCCATATCCAATAATAAAACGCAAGCGGAAGACTGAAAGATATATATATATATATATCACTGTATGGAAAATAAAATAAATCTCATACTGTCTCCAAAGTATGAATACATCTCTGAGTCTCATATACATGTCATAAACAAAAAAAAATGTCAAAAATAGTCCCACTAAGAAGTCCCGCCGATCCAGATCACCTACGCAAAGCCATCGTAGAACTGCATATACGAGAACTCATCCTGGTCCTTGTCGTAGTCTGGCTCTGCATCCTGAATAGCCGCATCACCTGCATCTAAGACATGGTCTGATGGGTGTTGCAAACACCATCCCGTAACGTGGGAGTGAGTGATCAAGTCAGTGGAATAATAGAGAAGAGATTAGCATATACTCAAATCAATCACGCAATAATAGTAAAGAAATAAAATAATCATTCCTAGATTCTGTTGTTAATATATGCATGAAATGACATGATGGATGCCCTCACCGATATCTCCCTCATGCGGCACCATCTGCATCCGCAGCATGCTTTCTTCCCGCAGTGCTGCACATCTTCCAGGCACATGCAATGTGATATGGAGAATGTTTACCGAGTTGTTATTAGTCCTTCAATTCAGCAGTATTGGGAAACTAAGGTACTTCCCTTATATCAATCCCAACACAGATCCTGTCTAGGGTCGTCACTCCTAGCATTCACATACGATATTATATTTGTAGGTCGCTGCAAGGGCTGTCAGGGTGTTGCTCGCACTCGTTGCACTGCTCCCCCATCACCTTATCAATACAGGCCTAATGTACTCTCGTTGCTACGGAAGGGTCGTCGCCTCCCATAGACTCAGAATACGCTCGCGGTCACTATAAAGGGCTCATCACCTGATCAATGTAGGCCGACAGCAAGAATATAGTGTCCCATACCACCATAATCTGGTCACGAGTCATAGGTGCTCACTGGTCACTACGGGGAGGTTTGTGGCCCCAGCGTAGGCCGACAGCTCGACCACGGTGTCCCATACCACCATGCCCGGCTCATGAGTCTTTATGGATCAAGGTACCATGGTTAACAGGGTTTCCAATGGTAAGTTCAGTACCCTAGGTTCAAGCAGTTATGACTCATACATGGTGAACATACAATGACCAGTCGGGTTACTTGACGGGCTCGACTAGTACGATCGCATCTCAAGCTGAGCTACATGAAGTGCATAAAACACTTCGCGTGGCCTAACCACTGCCGCCAACCCAAAACACGACTCGTGTCCTTCGTGGCAAATATAAGCCAACCACGAATTTACTCTGTTACCGACTTCCTAGACTAAGCATAGCTCTAAACATTTGTAAGTCAACATTAGTAATTATATGTGAGAAATGGAAATGAATTACAACAATATAAGCATGTTGAAACATGTTATAACATACCACTTAAACAATTCATCCAACACATGCATTACATATATATGATGAAATCAATACATAAGCCAACATGATGGAAAATCACTTACATCAGCATATTACTTGAGAATTCATTCTCAAAACTATTTCATAACACCATTTACTCAATACATACTAATACAAACATTTATACAAACACTTAGGCTACACACTTTAGTCTACAGAGCGTATGTCGACTCAAAGTACGCATTAGGAAAAATCTCTTCGCCAAACCAATCATGCACGCATTCCTAATATACTAACATGACAAGAAGCCATGGCAAACATTTCAGCAAAACATGGATGTAAACAGTATTTCCTACAAATGACTAAAATGCCCAAAATCTCATATTTTCCATACGTTTGCAAAACGGAAAATAGACAGCATATTGTACATGTCAAACGGCGTTACCGTCGATAATCTACTATTAAAAGATATTGAAAGCTTTGAAATCAGCCAATCAAAGCGTCTAAAATCCACACCTTTCGCATCAGATGTGTATCATTTCGAACGGAACGAATACGCTTCGTCAACAGCGTCAATACGACCTAATGCACAAGTACATAAGCTACTTTGCTATTTGAATCGAAGAATTTTCCAAATCAGTAAGTGGTTAGGGTTTTTCTTACCTAGAAGTGCGTTGGAATCACCGGAAAAGTTATTTGAATGCGATGCTTTAGCACGTGCAACAGCTAGTGCAAGTGGCAGGAAGATCTCTCCCACACTCTCTCACAAACTCTCACTTTCTCTCTCTCGCTAGCTAGGGTTTCTAGCAAATTCGGATGCGTGATATGTGAGGATTTAAAGCCCTTATATAGGCTAAAACCTTCCCAAATTAGGCTTGGGAACAAGGTACACTTAAGTTATAACCAAAACAGGACTTTTTCGATCCAAAAGAGTGTTTCGGGAGGTCCCCTGGCCGAACGCGGTCGGACTTAAGCTCATGGTCACTGGATGTTGTTCACAATCAGTTTTCAATCCGGCCGAGTTCGTAGATCGCACGTGGCGGTCCAGTTTCAGTTCAGCGGTCATCGCACCTAGATCAGGTCTACAAGTCTCATGATATGAAAGAGAAATTTTTATTGATCCGAGGGTGTAATTTGGCTGAATTCTGACGGTCTGAACGCTTAATAATAAAGCGCCAAGTCATATGCCAGATTTGGATTTAAATTTCCAAATCTAACTCTTTTCTCACTCTCTTCACTCTAGTCTCAATGAAATAGCCTCTGAATGTCGGTTGGGCTTGATTTTCGAAATGATTGTCAAGTTCAGCTAAGCGGTCATAACGGTCTAAGATTGTAGGTATTGGACTTTCGACGCGCGGTCTAGATCTAATACAAAGTTTCAGAGAGTTCCTGAGAGCAAACGGGTTTAGAGTTTGATCCAAGGTTTCAGGATATTATAGCGTCATTGATTCTTCAAGTTTTGGGTCTTGCAAAACGTATTTAAAGTGTTCAGGGACAATTTCATAGCTACTCTAGCGTTGTGCTAGGTAACTTACGCTTATTTTCTAAAGGAATTAATCCTAAGCGATTTTCGGTCGAGTTGGTACTCGAGTCTCAGTACGGATTTTTCCAAGGCGTTACAATCTACCCCCCTTAACAAAAAATTTCATCCTCAAAATTTGTACCTTTTCGTACTCCTCGAGAATCTGTGGGTAGTTCTTTCTGATCTCGGCTTCTGTCTCCTAGGTAGCCTCTTCCTCAGAGTGATGCGTCCACAACACCTTCATAAGGGGGATCACCTTACTACGCAGTACTTGCTCCTTCCTGTCTAGTATACGCATCGGTCGCAGTATATATGTAACATCCTCTCCTAACTACACCAGCTCCCATCTGATGATATGGGAAGGATCAGAGACGTATTTCTTCAGCATAGAAACATGAAATACGTTGTGAACACTCGTGAGAGGCATAGGCAGAGCTAGACGATAAGCCACTGCACCCACACGATCGAGAATCTGAAATGGTCCAATGAATCGCGGTGCCAGCTTCCCCTTCTTCCCGAACCGAAGGACTCCCTTCATAGGGAAAACTCACAAAAATACATGATCCCCAACCGTGAACTCTAGCGGACGCTGTCTCGTATCGGCATAACTCTTCTGTTTACTCTGCGCTGTGAGAAGCCGGCGTCTAATAATATCAATCTTCTCTTACGTCGCCTGCACTAACTCTGAGCCAATCAATCTATGCTCACCAACCTCTGCCAAGCAATGCGGTGCTCGACAAGGTCGCCCATACAAAGCCTCATAAGGTGCCATACCGATACTCGCCTGAAAACTGTTGTTGTACGCAAACTCCGCATATGCAAGACAATCATCCCAACTGTCCTTAAAGTCCAATGCGCAAGCCCGTAATATATCCTCTATAATCTGGTTCACCCACTCTGTCTGTCCGTCTGTCTGTGGGTGAAAGGCAGTACTGAACTTCAACTTCACACCCATAGCCTCCTAAATGCGAGTCCAGAAAATAGAAGTGAAACGCGTGTCTCTGTCTGACACAATCTCCAACGAAACTCCATGCAGACGCACGACCTCTCTGATATACAGCCTAGCCAGCTCGTCTGCAGAGTTCGTAACTCTGATCGGTAGGAAGTGTGCCGACTTCGTCAGACGGTTGATGATCACCCGAATAAAATCATGTCCCTTCCTCGTCTTCGGCAGCCCTGAGATAAAATCCATGGAAATGAAGTACTTCCACTCAGCTATAGGCATAGGCTGAAGGAGTCCAGGTGGTCGGCGATGCTCTGCCTTCACCTACTGGCAAGTGAGATAATGGGACACGAACTCTACGATGTGGTTCTTCATACCTTCCCACCAATACGTCCTCCTCATGTCGCGATACATCTTTGTGCTGCCCGGATGCATCGCAAGTTTGTTACAGTGCGCAGCCTCGAGAATCTCTCGTCTCAAGTCAGGAATGTCTGGGAAGTATAGGCGGCCATGATAACATAAGCCCCCATCCGTGCCAACTCGCCACTCGGCGTCTGCATCATCACTGGCCTGCTCTCGAAGCTCAGTTAGACTCGCATCATCCCGCTGCGCCACGATGACTCTGTCATCGATAAAAGATCGCACCTGCACATATGCGATAAACTCATACGGCTCCTCCACAGTGAGTTTCTGCTCGAAGTCTCGTAAAAACTCAACCATGTCCCACTCAGCAACCATCAGCGGAGCCGTAAACTCTATCGCCTTCTTGCGGCTCAACGAGTCAGCCACAAGGTTCGCCTTTCCAGGATGGTAGGAGACTTCGAACTTGAAGTCCTTCAAAGTCTCCATCCATCTCCTCTGTCTCATATTCAAATTCCGCTGCGTGAATATGTACTTAAGGCTCTTGTGGTCGCAAAAGAGCTCGAACTCCTCTTGTAACATCCCGAAAATCGGGGGTCGAGTAAAAACCCAACTCCCGAGTTCCAAAATGTTATTTATGCAACATAGATATGTATGATTGAATGTTATCTGTGTTAATGTATTAAACATGAGTGGGATTACGCCAGAACAACATATCATACTCCAGAGATAGTTAAATTAACAAGCGAAAGACTGTGATAGTAGGTATAACATATATAAACTGTTGTATGTCTCCAGAGTGTGAACATGTAAGCAGGTTATATACATACATATATACTCCAAAAGTAAACAAAAAGAACATACATGCGTGCTCTAAAAATATAAAATGACAAGTGTCAAGGTATCTAATCAACCTCCCTGTAATCCCGTCGATCAGAACACGCATAAATGAGGGATCCTCCTCATCAACATCAAGTCCAGCTCCGCTTCTCAAGCAGCGCCATCATCTGCAACTAAAATAGGGACTGGTGGGTGTCCGAAAACACCATCCCGTAACGTGGGAGAGAGTAGCTAACTCAGTGAAATAATAGAGCAAGGATTAACATGTTCTCAAATCAATCATGCGATAATAGTAAAGCAGTAAATCAAACATTCCTAATACTGTTGTTAATGCAATATGACATGACGTGATGGATGCCCTCACCGACGATCTCCCTCATACGGCACCATCTTACGACCGCGGCATGCAATCGTCCCATAGTGCTCCACATCTTCCATGCACATGCAATGTAATGGTGATATGATTTCCAAGTTGTTATTAGTCCATTCAAACAGCAGGATTGGAAAACTAAGGTACTTCCCTTATATCAATCCCAACACAGATTCTGTCTAGGGTCGTCACTCCTAGTAATCTCATACGATGTATATTTTGTAGGTCGCTACAAGGGCTGCCAGGGCAGTTGCTCGCACTCGTTGCACTGCTCCCCCATCACCTTATCAATACAGGCCTACTGTACTCTCACTGCTACGGAAGGGTCGTCGCCTCCCGTAGACTCAGAATACGCTCGCGGTCACTACAAAGGACTCGTCGCCTGATCAGTGTAGGCCGACAGCAAGAATATAGTGTCCCATACCACCATAATCTGCTCACGAGTCATAGGTGCTCACTGGTCACTACGGGGAGGTTTGTGGCCCCAGCGTAGGCCGACAGGTCGACCACGGTGTCCCATACCACCATGCCTTGTTCATGAGTCTTTATGGATCAAGGTACCATGGTTGACAGGGTTTACAATGGTAAGTTCAGTACCCTAGGTTCAAGCAGTTATGACTCATATAGGGTGAACAAACAATGGCCAGTCGGGTTACTTGACGGGCTCGACTAGCACGAGCGCATCTCAACTCGAATGACATGAAGTGCGTAAAACACCTCGTGTGGCCTAACCACTGCCGCCAACTCCAAAACACGGCTCGCGTTCATCGACGCGTCGTTCATGGCAAAGATAAGCCAACCACGAACTTGTTCGGTTGCCGACTGCCTGGACTAGGTATAGTCCCAAACAATTATGAATCCACATCAGAAATCATGTGAGAGTATTGGAAATGAAATACAACCATGTGAGCATGTTAACACATGTTATAACATACAACTTAAGTAAATCTTCTAACGCATGCATTTCATACATACAATGAAATCATGCATATAGCCAACATGTAGAAAATCATTTACATCAGCATATTAATTGAGAATTCAATCTCAAACTAATTCATAACACCATTTAATTCAATACATACTAATACAAGCATTTATACAAACACTTACACTGCACACTTAAGTCTACATATAGTATGTCGACTCAAAGTGCGCATTTACGCGAATCTCTTCGCCAAACTAATTATGCACGTATTCCTATTATCCTAATGTGACAAGAAGCCATGTCAATTACATCAGCAAATTATGGATGAAAACAGTAATTCCTACAAATGACTAAAATGCCCTAAATCTCATATTTTTCGTCAGCTTACGAAATAGGAAACGGACAGCATGTTGTACATGTCAAACGGCTTTGCTGTCGATAATCTACTATTAAACGACATTGAAAGCGTTGGAAACAGTCAATCAAAGCGTCTAAAATCCGCACCTTTTCTCCTAGAAGCGTATCAATTCGAACGGAGCATATACGCTTCATCTACGATGAATAGGCAACCTAATTTACAAGATGCATCAGATATTTCGCTATGGAAACTAAGGATCAGCAAATCAGCAAGAGTTTAGGGTATTTTCTTACCTAGAAATGTGGAGAAATCATCGGTAAAGTGATTGGATTGCGTGGCTTAGGCACATGCAACAGGTAGTGTAGTAGCAGGAAAATTCTCTCCTACTTTCTCTCACAATCTCTCACCTTTTCTCTCTCTCAACCTAGGGATTTTTCCAAATTCGGATGGGAGAGATATGAGAGGGTTTCAAGCCCTTTCATAAGCCCAAACATGCCCAAAACAGGCTTGAGAACAAAGTTTACTTGATGCCTAACCAAATCGGGGCTGTTTCGGACCAAAAAACCATTTCTGGTGGTCCCCTGGCCGAACGCGATCGGACCTAAGTTCATGCTTGTTGGATGTCGCTCTCATCCCATTTTCAGACCAGCAGTGTTCGTAGATCGCACGTGGCGGTCCAGTTCAGTTCAGCGGTCACCGCACGTAGATCAGGTCTGCATGTCTCATGATATGAAATAGAAATTTTTCCTGATCCGAGGGTGTAATTTGGCTGAATTCTGACGGTCAGAACGTTTAATAATAACGCGTCAAGTCGTGTGCCAGATTTGAATTTTAAATTCCAAATCTAACCCTATTCTCACTCTTCACTCCAAGCTCAATGAAATAACCTATGAATGTCGGTTGGACTTGATTTTCGAAATGATTGTCAAGTCCAGCTAGGCGGTTTTAACGATCTAAGATTGTAGGTATCGGACTTTCGACGCGCGGTCTAGATCCAATACAAAGTTTCAAAAAGGTCCAGAGAACAAACCGGTTTAGAGTTTGATCCGAGGTTTTAGAGTACTATAGCACCATTGATTCTACAAGTTTTGGGTCTTGTAGAACGTATTTAAAGCGGTCAGGGACAATTTCACAGCTACTCCAGCGTAGCGCTAGCTAACTTATGCTTAGTTTCTAAAGAAATTAATCCTAAGTGATTTCTTTGGCTATGGAATTGGGTTCTGAGCGATTTCCCAGGTATTTTAGTTGACCCATTTCCTAAGGACGTCTAATCCCAGGTTGGCAAAAATTCAGAGTGTTACACCTCTCCATAGAGGTAATGTCTCCAGAGCTTCAATGCGAATATGACGGCTGCCAACTCCAGGTCATGTGCATGGTAATTCTCCTCGCGCTTCCTTAATTGTCTCGAGGCATACGAAATTACCTTGTCCTTCTGCATAAGGACACAACCCAGATCAACTCTAGACGCGTCAGTGTATATCATGTATCTAACCCCTTACTCTGGCAATACTAGCACAGGGGCGGACGTAAGTCTGTCCTTCAGCTCTTGAAAGGCTGACTCCGCCTTATCATTTCAAGCGAACTTCACGTCCTTCCGTGTCAAATGAGATAGAGGTCTAGCAATCTTCGAGAAATCCTGAATGAAGCATCTATAATAGCCAGCCAGACCCAAAAAACTCCTCACCTCAATGACAGAACCAGGCTGCTCCCAGTCCTGAACTGCAGCTACCTTAGACAGGTCAACTGCCATCCCATCCTTGGACACCACTGTCCCAGGAACTTCACTTCCTGCTTCCAGAAGTCACACTTCTTGTACTGTGCGAATAACTGATGCTGTCTGAGTGTATCCACGACCAAGCGCAAGTGCTCCTCATGCTCCTCTCGACTCCTGGAGAATACCAAAATATCGTCTATGAACACAATGACGAATCGATAGAGGAAAGACCGAAATACCCTGTTCATCAGATCCATGAACACGGCTGGTGTGTTCGTGAGACCGAACGACATCACAAGGAACTCGTAGTGGCCAAAGCTGGTCCTGAATGCTGTCTTTTGCACGTCCTCATCCCTGACGCGTAACTGATGATATCTGACTAAAGATTAATCTACGAGAAGTACTGCGCCCCTCTTAACTGATCAAACAAGTCATCGATCCTGGGTAAAAGGTACTTGTTCTTCACCGTGATCTGGTTTAGCATGCGATAATCAATACACAATCGTATAGAACCATCCTTCTTCTTCTCGAACAGAACAGGTGCTCCCCAAGGAGACACACTCGGTCGAATGAAGCCAACCTCCAACAATCATCAATCTGTTTCCTCAACTCCTCCATCTCACACGGTGCCATGCGATACGTCGGTAGTGAGACGGGCGTGGAACCCTGTACCAGATCGATGGTAAAATTAATCTCGCGCTGAGGTGGCAAACCAGGGATCTTCCTGAACAGATCCCCAAAATCACGGACGACTGGCGTATGCTCAAGTGTTAGGGCATCAGCGTCCCATAGTAAAGAAGCGTAGCTAAGTATGCGGAAGGGGAGATTTACTCACACTGAAAATGTAAAAGGCGTGCCATTTAGCTCATATACCGTCACTACACGGGTCTCGCAGTCAATCTTGGCCCTCGCTACAGTCAGCCAATCCATGCTAAGAATGACGTCGAGATAAACGAGAGAAGGGTCGACGACAAGATCAATAGATATGGTCCTGCCTCCTAGATCCATCAAGCAACCCTCACATATCAGGATGGCATCAGAAAAATCTCCGTGAGCTGAAAGGACTCGCACCCTATCCATCCGAATAGTCGGTAACCCAGGGCACCTGACTATGGAATGCGATATCAATGAAATTGTGGATCCAGTATCCACCATCACGAGTATAGGAGTACCTCCAATATGGGCGGTGACCTCAAAGGCCAAGGGCTGAGTAGCCTCTGTCTCGGCTGCCTCTGCTGTCAAGGTGTGTACCCGAGCCTACTGTGGCCGGTTCGGCCGTGATATCATAGGCCGTAAAGGCGGTCGGAACGAAGGTACGGGAGGTCTGAAGGATGGATGCGCAGGAGCCGACCGTAGAGGCGGTGCTGATAGAGCTTGTGGGCGTGGACGGTCGATCTTCTGCGGCGCTAAAAACCCACTCTCTCTCATCCGAGCGAAACAGTTCTCCACAGAATGACCTGATCTCCCACAATAAGTACACGATAGATAGGGCGCCTCGTCGAAAGTGCTGGTGCTGTAGCCCTAGGAGGAGGGTCGACTCGAGGCCTCTTGCCCGCAAAGGGCCTGTCCTGCAAATCTGATCGTGGCCTAGGAACAATAGGGCCACGAGATCGCGTAAGTCTATCCACATCCTGCTCTGCCCGCATAGACATGTGAATCAGCTCAGCGTAGGAGGGAATGCTAACGCAACACATCTCCGACCGAATGTCCGGTCGCAAACCCTCAGAGAACCGCTGTATGCGCATCTACTCGTCTGCAAGTATAGTCAAGATGTATCTACCCAACTCAGTAAACTGATGCTCATACTCTGTCACAGACATGCCTCCCTGTCTGAGGCATAGAAAATCACTCCCGCTCATGCCTGTAAGTATGGGGATAGTATTTCTTATGGAAACGGAACTCGAACGCTGCCCAAGTCCAGATATAATCAGCAGCAACAATCCGCAAGACGCTATCCCACCACAAGCTGGCCTCTCTCTTGAACATGAACGTAGCCAACTCTACCTGCTCGGACTCTGAGCAGTGCAGCATCCTCAGAATCTTCGACACACGGTCGAGCCAATACTAGGCCTCCTCGGGTCTATGAGAACCCGTAAAAGTAGGACGTTGCAAGAGCTGGAATCGCTCGAGTAAGCCCCGTGTAGCAGCGGCATTCCCCGTAGGGTAAGCAGGCAGTACAGGATGAGCCATGTCCTCATCCTGAGTCGAAGTACCGGCATCCTCAGTCGGATGCATAGGGGGTGCAGGTGGAGTCGCACTCCCACCCTGGGCTAGAGCCCCTGCTATCGTAGTCAAGAGTTGCTGGTGCTGCTGATGCATCATGGCCATCAACTGCTCGAACCTATCAGGAGGTGGAGCGGGCTGTGGCACATACTGCGTCGAGGAAGACGACGGTACTGCTCTCTGACAGGTGGTGTGAAAGGCGGTGTGAAAGGCGGTGTGAAAGCTGTAGGACCTGTGGAAGGCTGAGACTCACGCGCAGTCTCAGGAATCGGGCCCACAGCAGGGTCCGTATAAACATCAGTCTGGAGAGGAACCCGATCCATAGGCTCTCCCAATGTAAGTCGTGCTGTGCTCCGCGTAGCCTTAGGCTGCATTCCCTATATTCAAAATAGGGCACAACCTTGTCAGTCATAGCAATAGCACAAACACACCACCACACAGTCATTCACATAGCAAGCCAAAAACATTCTATGCATTTTATTTAATCAAAAATGTCACAATACAAGAGATATATCCTTACATACATCATGACCAGAAACACATGGAAACTAAGCCAGTAAGCTACTACAGCAACATAAGCAAACTACTAGCCTTATCAAGCTTACACACAGAAAGCAGAAAACAACTAACTACAACGAACAACATCTGGATCTAGATCACTAGTCCGAGTCTGGGGATGGAGGAGGAGCACCCTTATCCAGCAAGCAACACAGGATTGCCTTCAAGGTGCGAGTCACCTTGTCAAATTTTCTCTTCATGACGGCCTTGGTATCCTCAACCTCGGCCCGAAGTTCCTGGACTTCCTGTCGTAAGGAAACCTGACTCTCCTCAAGTCGGGCAATGTGAGCATCTCTAGTAGCCTAAGTCACTGGAGGAGGGCTCTCATCAGTATCCTGAGCCTCCTCTTCTTCTTCTCCCTGGGCTTCTTCCTCTATTTCAGCCTCAGCTTCTTCTTCACTTGCATCCTCTTCGCCGTCATAATCGCCCTCGCTATCCTCATCAAGCTGAGGCTCACACTGCCGAGGCCTGATCTTCATCTTGTCCATGGTAGTCTCATCGATGAAGTGGATCATTACAGGAAACTCCGGCCCAAGTCTGTAAGAAAACTCAAGCGCGATCTTGCATATGAGCTGGACAAAAGGAAGTGACTCAGACATTCTTCTCGACTTTGTTACACATAGGTGGCCATGCATACATTCTCTCCCTGGCCCACTTGATACAAGAAATTGACCATGAGACGCGTACATTCACAGCGGTTGGTCGACCTGGGATACACATTGAATGTGCAAATGTGGTGCAACAGGTGAAAATCATCCGACATATGGGACGCTAGGAGGCTATTGTTAGGCTGCCACAGAACCAAACTACCACATAGGAACCTGGTGCGGCGATCTCGCTCATGAACATTCTTCAGATTCATAGCACTTGGATGAACTTCACCTAAAGGAACCTTCAGAATGCGAGCTATCAACTGAACATCGATCGTAGCCATCCGGTCTCTATCAAAGGAAATCCTAAACTGTAATGGCTTCAATGTAGGATCCCGGATACGAGCATAGAAGGCACGAACGGTGCTCACGTTCACACGAGAGCGGGCTTCAAAGAGTGGACCCCAATTGGCAGCTTCAATTCGCTCAAACAACAGAAATTCACCGAAGAGCCGCTCATCCACATGTGCTTCAAACAGGACTTTGCGATCTGTATAAGCGCCATGAGGCAACTCTGCTAACAGTACTTGCCCTACGTGAGCGTGGGGATCCAAATCCCGCTTTGTGTGAAACTCACGAGCTGTACTTGGACCTGCGGTGGCGCTTGAGCTAGCGGCGCCACCCCTCGGCTTTCTTGCTCGTGAAGGGCGACCAAGCCCAGCCTCATCCGCTGTGGTCTTCCTCTTTCCCATGAGAGAGAGGAGGGTGAAAAGGGAGAAAAAGGCCAAAAAAGCCTCCACAAGAGCCATGGAAAAAGAGGAAAATGGGAAGAAACGGCTGCCCAAATGGATTAAAGCAAATCTAGGCGCTGTAGAGGGATGAATCAAGCTCCCAAAGGCTGGATTCTCAAAGGAAAAAAAGAAAACTAAATGGAAATGGAGCTCCACATGATTTCAGCTTTGAATGAAGGTTATGGGAGCTTCAACGGACGAGATCGGAGAGAGGGAGAGCTATGAACAGCCACAAATGGATGGGTAGGCGTCGGTTTTAGTAGAAAAAGGGATTGGGAGTGGTTAGGCACCAAGTTTTGAGAGGGTGGCAGCAAGAACTCGAAAATAGAGGGCTTGAGAGGGGTTGTTATGAAGGAAGTAGGGTATATAGGGGATTTTAAGGTGCGAACTGCACATGGGAGGCATGCCCTACCCTATTTAAGGCGTCCGCCCGACGCACGGCTCAAGTGGGGCCCACCGGTCGGCGATGCCATCGCTGGCCGACTTGAAATCCGGCGATGGGCACCCCCCCAGATTTGTTCCCACTGTCCTATAGGCCCCAAATGTACATGGGTCCTACCCTGGTTCATTACATATTGGCCTAGATAGGCCCAAGACTCTGTTTGGGGCATTTTGGGGCCAATTTATAAATCAGAATGAGCTTATACATCATGTAGCATATGATTTTAGGGTAGGAGAAGCTAATCCATCCAATTAACTCATTGTTTACAAGAGATTTCATAATTGGAATGGACAAAAGTCCAATTCTTACCTATATTTACTATTTATAGTAAATTTTTGTCGAAGCATGATTTTCTATCATCAACACATTAGGATTTATGCCTAGTGTGAAAAGACTTAGAAAAAGTTGAAGAATGGGGTGGTACGAGGAAGGATTCTGAAGGAATTAGATGAAACGGGGTTTTTAAGCCCTGAGATTGAGTGTAAGGGTTGTGGTTGCCCCACAACCCAAGGACTTGCATTTTTGGGTTGGAATTCCTCCTGTAATCCTCCCAAACCTGCCAACTAACAACCTAGAGGCAACTTAGGTCGCTTCACGTGACCTTAGATGCGCTGTGGACTCGATCGAATGATCGATTTGAGTAAACTTCGCCTATTGGCGAAACTGCGATCCTATAAGTGTTTCTAAGTTTTTCTCGCACCCACCTAAGTTGAAGGAGCGACAGCATGTCCATAACCCAGGTCTAGTTTAATCTCGTTCATGCTCTGATACCAACTTGTAACACCCTGAAAATCGGGGGTCGTGTATAAACCCGACTCCCCAGTTCCAGAACATCACTTATGCAACAAATATGATTATGATTCAATGTTGTCTGAGTTAAAGCATTCACATGAGTAAGATTGTACAAAAACTGCAATTCATACTCTAGATCCAGTAATAAAACGCAAGCGGAAGACTGAAAGATATATATATCACTTATGGAAAACAAAATAAATCTCATACTGTCTCCAAAGTATAAATACATCTCTGAGTCTCATATACATGTCATAAACAAAAAGGAAATGTCAAAAATAGTCCCAGTAAGAAGTCTCACCGATCCAGGTCACCTACGCAAAGCCATTGTAGAACTGCATATACGAGAACTCTTCCTAGTCCTCGTCGTAGTCTGGCTCTGCATCCTGAATAGCCGCATCACCTGCATCTAAGACAGGGTCTGGTGGGTGTTGCAAACATCATCCTATAACGTGGGAGTGAGCGATCAACTCAATGGAAAAATAGAGCAGAGATTAACATGTTCTCAAATCAATCACGCGATAATAGTAAAGCAATAAAACAATCATTTCTAGATTTTGTTGTTAATGTATGCATGAAATGACATGATGGATGCCCTCACCGACATACTCCCTCATGCGGCACTATCTGCGTCCGCGGCATGTTTTCTTCCCGTAGTGCTCCACATCTTCCAGGCACATGCAATGCGATATGGATAATGTTTACCGAGTTGTTATTAGTCCTTTAATTCAGCAGTATTGGAAAACTAAGGTACTTCCCTTATATCAATCCCAACACAGATCCTGTCTAGGATCGTCACTCCTAGCATTCACATACGATGTTATAATTGTAGGTCGCTGCAAGGGCTGCCAGGGCTGTTGCTCGCACTCGTTGCACCGCTCCCCCATCACCTTATCAATACAGGCCTAATGTACTCTCGTTGCTGCGGAAGGGTCGTCGCCTCCAGTAGACTCAGAATACGCTCGCGGTCACTACAAAGAGCTCGTCACCTGATCAGTGTAGGCCGACAGCAAGAATATAGTGTCCCATACCACCATAATCTGCCCATAAGTCATAAGTGCTCACTGGTCACTACGGGGAGGTTTGTGGCCCTAGCGTAGGCCGACAGTTCAACCACGATGTCCCATACCACCATGCTCGGCTCACGAGTCTTTATGTATCAAGGTACCATAGTTAACAGGGTTCCAATGGTAAGTTCAGTACCCTAGGTTCAAGCAGTTATGACTCATACATGGTGAACATACAATGGACAGTCGGGTTACTTGACGGGCTCGACTAGTACGATCGCATCTCAAGCTGAGCGACATGAAGTGTATAAAACACTTCACGTGGCCCAACCACTGCCGCCAACCCAAAACACAACTCGTATTCATCACGCGTCCTTCGTGGCAAATATAAGCCAACCATGAATTTACTCTGTTACCGACTGCCTGGACTAAGCATAGCTCCAAACATTTGTAAGTCAACATTAGTAATTATATGTGAGAAATGGAAATGAATTACAACAATATAAGCATGTTGAAACATGTTATAACATACCACTTAAACAATTCATCCAACACATGCATTACATTTATATGATGAAATCAACACATAAGACAACATGATGGAAAATCACTTACATCAGCATATTACTTGAGAATTCATTCTCAAAACTATTTCACAACACCATTTACTCAATACATACTAATACAAACATTTATACAAACACTTAGTCTACAGACTTTAGTCTACATAGCGTATGTCGACTCAAAGTGCGCATTAGGGCAAATCTCTTCGCCAAACCAATCATGCACGCATTCCTAATATACTAACACTACAAGAAGCCATGGAAAATATTTCAGCAAAATATGGATGTAAACAGTATTTTCTAAAAATGACTAAAATGCCCTAAATCTCATATTTTCCATACGTTTGCAAAACAGAAAACAGACAGTATGTTGTACATGTCAAACGGCGTTGCCGTCGATAATCTACTATTAAACGACATTAAAAGCTTTGAAATCAGCCAATTAAAGCGTCAAAAATTAGCACCTTTCACGTCAGATGTGTATCGTTTCGAACGGAACGAATACGCTTCGTCAACAGCGTCAATACGACCTAATGCACAAGTACATAAGCTACTTTGCTATTTGAATCGAAGAATTTCCCAAATCAGCAAGTGATTAGGGTTTTTCTTACCTAGAAGTGCGTTGAAATCACCGAAAAAGTGATTTGAACTCGATACTTTAGCACGTGCAACAGCTAGTGCAGGTGGCAGGAAGATCTCTCCCACACTCTCTCACATACTCTCACTTTCTCTCTCTCTCTAGCTAGGGTTTCTAGCAAATTTGGATGGGTGAGATATGTGAGGGTTTAAAGCCCTTATATAGGCCAAAACCTTCCCAAATTAGGCTTGGGAACAAGGTACACTTAAGTTATAATCAAAACGAGACTTTTCTAATCCAAAAGAGTGTTTCGGGAGGTCCCTTGCCGAACACGGTCGGACTTAAGCTCATGGTCACTGAATGTTGCTCACACCCAGTTTTCAGTCTGGTAGAGTTCGTAGATCGCACGGTCCAGTTTCAGTTCAGTGGTCATCGCACCTAGATCAGGTCTACAAGTCTCATGATATGAAAGAAAAATTTTTTCTGATCCGAGGGTGTAATTTGGCTGAATTCTGATGGTCAGAACGCTTAATAATAATACGCCAAGTCACGCGCCAGATTTGGATTTAAATTTTCAAATCTAACCCTTTTCTCACTCTCTTCACTCCAGGCTCAATGAAATAGCCTCTGAACGTCGGTTGGGCTTGATTTTCGACATGATTGTTAAGTCCAGCTAAGCGGTCATAACGGTCTAAGATTGTAGGTATCGGACTTTCGACGCGCGGTCTAGATCCAATACAAATTTTCAGAGAGTTCCTAAGAGCAAACGGGTTTAGAGTTTGATCTAAGGTTTCAGAATATTATAGCGTCATTGATTCTTCAAGTTTTGGGTCTTACAGAACGTATTTAAAGTGTTCAGGGACAATTTCATAGCTACTCTAGCGTTGCGCTAGCTAACTTACGCTTATTTTCTAAAGGAATTAATCCTAAGCGATTTTCGGTCGAGTTGGTATCGAGTCTCAGTACGGATTTTTCCAAGGCGTTACAGCATACCTCTCAAGTCAAGTAGATCCATCACTCACACCCTTCACACCCATCCCTCTCCCTTACAACCTCTCTCTCTCCTTCTCTCTCTCTCTCTCTGTCTCTCTCTCTCTCTCTCTCTCTCTCTCTCTCTCTCTCTTCCCTACCCATTTTTTTCCAAGCAACCTAAGAGAGGAGAGACCGTCCAAGCTCTAAGAGAGTAAGAAGCCAAGTGTGTGGCCCACTTACTACCCCATATCTATCAATCTAACCCTTCCATCTTCATCTCCCACCATCAAAGAGGAAGCCGAGCTTAACATTCCAAGGAGCCTAGAATATTAACAATCGGTGGGTGATTTGTAGGTTAGATTGTGTTTTGATGATGTGCCAAGTTAGGCTTACCGATCGATGGTATGGATATCACTTTAGACCCTATATGTGGCCGATGGCCCATCATGATTCATATGATCATCCCATGATTGGGCCATTCTCCATGGACCCCATCTTGATGTTTATTTTACCATTGCGAAAGGTCACCTAGACCTTGCATTTTGTTTGGTGGAAGGGAATCTCCACCATTGATTTTGATTATTGGCCCACATGCAATGGGACCCACTTGATGTATGTTTTATAATGCACGGAAGGGAGGGCCCATAGTGGCGGGGTTCCCCCATAGCACATCTCTCTCTCTCTGTCTTATTTTTTTCCATGTTGCGGCCACCTTAATGTATGTGTGATATCCACACCATCCAGAAACTGTACATGTGGGGGCCACCTTGATGTATGTGTGATATCCACACCGTCTAGAAACTATACGTGTGAGGGCCCATTGATGTATGTGTGAAATCCATACCGTCCAGAAGTTGGACGCGTGGGGCCTACCATGATGGATGTGTTGTATCCTCACCATCCAATCTTTGGACGAGGAAAAGTTGATTGATTGGAGTCCTCACACCAGCTATGCAGCTGCTGTGTGGATGTCAGTAGCTATGTGGGCCTGATTACGGGTACGTGTTATATCCAGACCATCCATCTATGTGGTCCCCACCAATAATACAACTGTTGTAGTTGTAGTGCTGTCAGCAAGTTCTATGGGTCCCACATGGATTTATTTCTAGACCATCCATTAATGGACGTCCAGAGGCCGGACATTTGATAAAAAAAATATAATATAAAAATAATAAAATAATATATATATATATATATATATATATATATATATATATATCTGGTGGGCCACACGTGGGACCCACCAGATGCATGGGTTTTGTCCACTTTCCATCTAGACGTGGACCCCTGTTGTGTTTTAGATCCACACCATCCAGTGGTCTAAACGGTGGGGATCGCTGCAATGTAAGTGTTTTATTCCACGCTATCCACACGTGGACAGTGGGACACACATAATATAGGTGTTGTATCCACATCGTTTGTAAGACTTGTATCCTAATCCGTACCGTTCCGTAGGCTTCCATGTTCCTCCCAGTCAAATTCTGGCAACCCACGACCTGTATCAGACATTTGCGTGAGATCCTAAGTCGAGTTATGCATACCGAAGTCGGCTTGATTTGAAACTTGTACCCTAATGACGAAGTTGTCACTGCGGTTCCAACACCGCGACTCGCACACCGATCCGAAACTTGGGTTAGAAGATGTGGGCCAGGTTCATTTCGAGAAAAACACCGCGCGTTGCGAATTTCAAGAGAATTTCTACAACATGTCCCATCACTCAATCAATCAGTCAAGTACACCACCTTACCTCAATGCCACCTTACCCTACAACAAGTACAAATGACCACTCCCTCTTTTCCCACAAGTCAACACTTTCTCTCCCTTAACCATTCCTCTTTTACAAAATTCAAACACAACCATACCTCCCTATCCCCTTCCATACAACACCCATCCCTTTAATATATTATTTCTCTCTCTCTCTCTCTCTCTCTCTCTCTCTCTCTCTCTTTCTCTCTCATTTCTCAAAAATTCACTCCTAAGCAACAAACAAGCTCCAACAATCCTTCCCAAGCTCTCCCAAATCATCAAGTGTGGCCCACTTTTCCACCCTCTCATCTCTCATCCCCACCATCGAAACTCCATCAACCACAGTCAAAAGTTGAGCATTGGAGCTAAGGAGGCTAAGGGACCAAGAAGAAGGCCGATAGGTGGGTGATCCACCATTGATTTTGATTTCTAAGGGCCCACTTATTGTGGGACCCACTTGATGTATGCATTGTATTTGGGAGGGCCCAATAGTGGCGGAGTCCCTCCCCTTCACGTCTCTCTCTCTCTCTCTCTCTCTCTCTCTCTCTCTCTCTCTCTCTCTTCCCCTTTAGAATGAAGTGGCCCCCACCTGTGTTAAATCTACTCCATCCATCAGATGGTGTGGCCCACCACATTTCAAGGAGATCCTTACCGTCCACTCTAGGGACGGTGGAAAGTCACGCACGCTGAATAAACACCCCCACCCTTTTGTATTTTTTATATAATATATACGATATATATAATATACAATATATATAAAATATATAATATAAGTTATAATGTTATAATAAACAGTTGGTGGGCCACCACGTGGTCCCACCTTGATAAAGGACAAAGCATCCAGCTATCCAGCGTCCCTGTTGCTGGACGCTGGACTGGATGTTATCATATAATATGTTATGATGCTGGACTCTATATATCGTATGTATATAATATATTAATATTATATTAATATCTTCTATGCGTGATGATGGTGGGCCACTCCCACGTGGGACCCACCCTTAAGTATACAATCTGCATCGTCCAAATGTAATTGGATGGTGGATCTAGAGCAGATATTTATATATTATATTATATTATATTATATTTAAATATATATATATAATACATTATTATTATTTTATATATATATATATATCACGGTGGGCCGCTCGTACGTAGGACCCACCTAACGAACGATCTGGATGGTATGCAGATAACAGGTGGGCCACATACGTGGGACCCACCTCCCTTGATGTACACGGCATACCCCAGCCGTCCATCCATATTGCCAGCCCGTCAGGGAGAAAAGGGAGACGGTGGGCCATGTACGTGGGACCCACCACTGATGGATGTTTTTCATCCAACTGTCCATCCATTTGTTACACTGGCCACTAGTCACGCTCGTGGACCCCACCTGTATTATGTGTTTCGTCTACACCGTCCATTTGGACGGTGCCAGGTGCGGCCCTATCATGATGTATGTACTGTATCTACACAACCAACCCAATTGATGCATGTTCTGCATCTATACCAATCCATCAATGGGCCCCATGACACCAGCAATTCCGTGGGACCCGCTGGTATGTGTTATGTCTAAACCGTCCGCCTATTGGGGGCTGCCTCATCTCACGGCTTGGGATAAAAAAAATAAATAATAATAATAATAATAATAATAATAATAATAATAAAATAAAATAAAAAAAAAAGTCGGATCTAATATCAAGTGGACTACCCTACAGAAAATAGTGGTGTGGAACGTCCACCCTTAAAACCCCTTTGGGTTACGGAAGTTTTGATTCAATATAATATTTTTTTACCTTTCCTATTTAGGTCCTTGTGACCATATGAACAGTATGGATGGAAAATAAATACTATGGTGGCCCACTAGAAATTTAACGGTGGAAATCATTACCACCACTGTCATTTGTTGTATGGTCCAAATGATTCTTTGGATATGATTCATTTTTGTATGCTTCATTATGATCTCTAATAACGGACGAATGATGTAGTTGGCTTATTCAACTCGGTCCATTCGATCGGCCCATTTGATTCGGCCCCTTTGATTCAGCCCATTTGATTCGGCCCATCTGAATCGGCCCATTCGACTCAGCCATCTGACTCGGCTCATTTGACTTGACCCGTTCGACTCGGCCTATTTGACTTGGCTATTTGACTCGGCCATTTAACTCGGCGTACTCGACTCGGCTTATTCGGCTCGGTCCATTTGATCGACCCATTTGATTCGGCCCATTCGATTCGACCCATTTAGATCGCCCCATTTGTTTCGGCCCATTTGTATTGGCCCATTTGATTTATCCCATTCGATTCGACCCATTTATATTGGCCCACAAGACTCGGCCCATTTGTACTGGCCCATTTGAGTTAGCCCATTTGATTCGACTCGTTGATACGGCCCGATGTTATATATATTGGCCCATGGACGAGGCCCAATGTGATGTGTGTATGCCTCATAAGTGAGGCCCATGATGATCTGTATTAGGCCCTTGTATGAGGTCGTGGGCCCATTATACAATTAGCCCTACGAGCGTCATTCCTTAAGAGCAATGTTGGTTAAAGGTCCACATTGATGGGCACTGATGATTAAACGTCCACATTGTGACCTTCCCTTTGGCCTTGTTAGGCCCATCCTCATCGATTCCGATCATCGAGGCCGATTATCGATCAAATCTGATTGTCGTGGCCGATTGCCAATTAGCGATCGATGCTGATTATTGTGACCGATTGCCAATTTCAATTGTCGGGGCTAGATATAGAGGCCGATTGTCAAGGCCCAATGTGATGTATATGCAGCCCATATTTGAGACCCATTGTAATGTACATTCGGCCCGTGTTTGAGGCCCAATGTGATATATATGCGGCCAGTATTTGAGGCCCGTTGTGATGTGTATTCAGCCCATGTTTAAGGCCCATTATGATTTATATGCAACCCATATTTGAGGCCCCTTTTTTGATGAGCATTCGGCATCAGCTTGATGCAATTGAGGCCTATTTAATGTATGTCAGGCCTATGTGATGAGGCCCATTGTAGTGCATTTGAGGGTCAGGTGATAGAGCCTATCGTGTTGTATATTAGGCCCATGTGAGAGGCTCATCATGATATATGTTAAACTCTTGAGTGAGGCCCATGGTGTTGTATATTAGGCTCTTGTGTGAGGCCATGTGTCCACTATATGTTAGGCTCTATGCGAGACATTCCTTGGAAGCAATGTTGGTTAAATGTCCATATTGTCGAGGCCGATTGTTGATGTCAGTTATTAATACCGATTATGAGTATGTGACAGTATAGCATCATGATACATACTCATACACATCATCCGCATGTTTGTTATGAGATGTGGTTGACCATTGCATATACCATTAGGCAGGTTGTTATGAGACTCCCTGATAGGTGGAGGTTGTCTCACATGAGTGCACAGTATGTGCAGGATTGATGCATAACTGGATTGTATGACTCATGCATCTGGCATTGTATTGTGATTATTGTACGCCCTAGTGACATCAGGGCTGTGATCTCCACAGGCATGTGGTGGATGACTAGATGAGACACTGAAAATATTTGATTAGAGCATCTAGGTACTTTGGATGTCCATAGTTAAAAGTCCTTAAACTTCCAAGGCCAGGAGATGCCCCAATGTCGAGACCGAGTGGATACATAAGCGCCCGAGCGTCGAATACCAGGAGGTCGCGTCTCCCACTGTGTCGTGGTCAGTTAGGAAGGGGTGTGGCCTTACCCCACCCCCTCCCTTCTCCTCCACCCAAGCGTAGGGGGCATAGCTAGGCTGAGTTTAACCAGCTCGTGAATGGGTTCGTTATCGACGTGCCAGGTAGATATTGACTGATTATTGACCATGCAGATAGTGAGGTCTCTTTGTAAGACCCGTATCTTGGTCCGTACCTTTCCGTAGACTTCCGCGGTCTTACCGGTCGAACTCCGCTAACCTTCGACCCTGAACCGATATCGACGCGCGACCCTGATTCATATGCCGACAACCCGAGTTGACTCAACCCAAGACCACTACCATAGCGACCGCGCCGTCGCTGCGGTTCCAATGCCGCGACTCGCGCGCCGAGGCGATACCCTGGTCAAGAGATGTGGGTCAACGTTCGGTGCGAGGAAACGCCGCGCGTTGCAAAACCCAAGGAAATCTCTACGATGTGTCACATCAATCACATCAATCTCATCAATCAATCACCCATCAATCCATCACATGTCAAGTACATGTCAACTACACATCACTTTCACCCCTTTTCCCAAGCAACCACAAAAGTCTTCCTAACCCATACCTTTCTTACACAAATGCTACAAAAGTCTTCACCTCCCGTACCCCTCTTACACAAAAGGCCACAAAAGTCAAGACTTTCTTATACAACCATCATTCATCCATCCATCCATCTCTCTCTACAACACACTCTCTCTCTCTTTTTCTCATCTCATTCTCTCAAGAAAAAATTCCAAGCTCCATACGTATGGAATTCCTCCAAGCTTCCGAAACTCCAAGTGTGGCCCACCTCTTCACCCCATGATCTCCCCATCCTAACCTTCTATTCTCCATCTCCTCCATTGAAATCCAAGCTAAGGTGTCAAGGAACCCCTAGGAGCAAGAAGATCGGACGGTGGGTGCCTCTATAGGGTAGTTTTTCTTATTTTTATGATGGACCAAGTGAGGCCCACCGATCAATGGTGTGGATCTCACTTGGGACCTTAAGTTGTGGCCAATGGACCACTTTCATCATCATGATCATCCATGGTGGGGCCATTCTCCATGGACCCGATCATGATGTTTATTTCATTATATTTAAAGGTCATCTAGACCGATCATATCGGTGAGGAACGGATCTCCACCATTGATTGTCAATTTCGGTGATTCCATGCATAGAGGGGTCCATTGATGTATGATTTCATATAAGGGAGGACTCATAGTGGCGGAGTCCTCCATCACAACGCGTGTCCCACTCTCCATGTCTTCCTCCCTTCTTATTTATTTTTATTTTTATTTTAATTTATTTTGTGCAATAGGGTTGTGTGCCCACTTGAATGAACCCCACCTTGAGCATTTATTTGGTCCAAGCTTTCTTCAAGTGGGGCCCACCTTGCATGTTGTAACCCCCGTCATCCATCAGTGGTGGCCCACTTCAATAGGCCCACCACAATGTATATTAAAAAAAAAGAAAGAAAGAAGACAAACAAAAAAAGAAAGAGGATAGCTTTGGGGTGAGCCACCTGCATAGGCTCTACCTCGATGTATTTTTTCCAATCTAAGACGTTCATCCTCTTACCTACAGTATTTTAGCCGTTGGGTAGAAGTTTGGGGCTGATTGGAAGATCTGGTGGGCCATAGCATCAAAGAATGCATCATTACCATTCAAGGATCCTTTTTCTTTTTTTATTTCATTTTCTATCATCAAAAAAATTCAAACTTTTGACTCTTTGGGCTCGTCTTGAGCCAGGAAAGCTAGTGAACGGAGCAGATTCATGTGATGCGGGCCCCACACTCAAAAAACCCCGAAAATCATTTTTTTTCCCAAAAATTGCAAGAGGCCTACCTCCTCTCTGACAGAGTGCAGCAGTTACACGCTGCTGCGTGCAGCGTCAGTGTGGGGCTGCCGCATGCAACACCGGGCGGCGTCCAGCAGGGACCCACGGCTCCAGCCGTGGGCCCCACCGTAATGTTTGTTTGTCATCCAATCTGTTCATGAGGTGGGTCCCATCCTCAGGTGGGCCCCTCCAAATTTCAGCTCGATCCAGAACTCAGGTGGCCCACACCACAGGGAACAGTGGAATTGAATATCTACCATTGAAATCTTTTTGGGGCCCACAGAAGTTTTGAACCAAGCTGAAATTTGTATTTTTCCTTCAACCAGGTCTGTTTGACCTTATCAATGGGTTGGATGCCAAATAAATATTACAGTAGGCCCTACATGGGACCCACAATGATGCATGTGTCTTAAAGTCCACTGTCCAGTGGACGGTGGCACCCACCTTCATATATCTGTACTCCCACCGTCCAGCGGACGGTGGGGCCCTTTGAGAAGTATGTGTTTGGTCCTCACTGTCCAGCGACAGTGGGACCCGCATGATGCATGTGATGCATCCAGACCGTCCATCCGCTTGGTGAAATCATTTTAAGGCATGAGTGGCTGATTGGGTGGGCCACTCATGTATGGGCTAGGCCCATTTGAATTACAAAAGGCCTATGGGTTAGGCTCAATTGATTTATGAAAGGCTCATGGGTTAGGCCTTTTTGATTCATATAAGGCCTATGGACTTGGGCCCACTTGATATGTAAAGCCTATGGGCTTAGGCTCACTTGATATTTAAGGCCTATGGGTTTAGGCCCACTTGATATGTTTCAAGTCCATGGGATTATGCCCATTTGATGTATTCCAAGGCCCATGAAATTGGACCCATTTGATGCATTTTTTAAAGCCTATGGAAGTAGGCCCATTTGACATATGTAAGGTCTAGGGGTTAAGGCCCATTTGGCGTGCATATGGGGTTCAATTGGTGTAACCCATTCATTACCTTTAAGACCCATGAGTTAAGCTCATTTGATGCAATCCAAGGCCCACGGGTTTTGACCCATTGCAATGCACATAAGACCCATTGGTGTGACCCATTTATGTGGCCCATCTGATGAATAAAAGGCCCATAAGATATGGCCCATTTGATATATATGTAAGGCCCAATGGGATGAACCTACGGTCCATTGCAATGTGTAATTCCCATACAGTCTATCTAGCGATGTTTTCAAAGATTGTGCCTTGGGAGCAATGTTGGTTTGACGCTCACATTGCGAGTGTAATGTTGGTTAGATGTCCACATTACGACTCTCCTTAGGGCCCATTACTGGGCCGTACTTGCTGTGTATAGGCCGTATGGCCCATCCGCGTTGTAAGAATGGTTCATCACTCATTTACATGTTTAGTATAGTTTCATGACTCATGATCATACACATCATATGTATGCTTGATATGAGGATCGTCTGATCATAGCATATGCCTTCGGGCAGGTTGTTTATGGGCTCCTGGTTAGGCGGTGTTGCCCTACATGAGAGCACGATATGCGCAGGATTTGTTGCATGACTGGATAGCGTGAATCATGCATTTCGCATTTGTGTGACATGATTATTGTACGCCCTAGCGACATCAGGGCCGTAGCCTCTACAAGCAGATCGTGATTGGCAGGATTGGATACCGAAAATCTCGTTCTACATGGGGTGCTATAGATATCCCTGAGTGAAAGTCCCTAAACCCTTATGGTACTAAGAGGTTACTCCAACGTCTAGACCGAGTGGGTAGATGAGCGCTGAGTGCCGATTACCAGTTGGCTGTGCTCTCCACTGTGTTGTGTCAGTTGGAAGGGGGTGCGGCCTTACCCACCCGAGTGTAGGGGGCAATCCTAGGCTGAGTCTGATCAGCTCGAGGAATGCGTCCGCTATCGACGAGTCCCGCCCGATATTGGCAGACGAATAGTGAGGTCTCTTCCACTTACCTTATTGCGCGCGATGTGGCGGCAATCTGGTTTAGAGTGTACTAGACCCCGGTGATATCCCATATTTGAGCTGTATTGATGTGTGGACATAGATGAGGATCTGTATGCTTGAGTTACATTGCACATCGCATGGCCTTGGGATGGCCGATACCATTCATATCTTGCATCGCATAGCCTTGGTACGACTCATGATATTATGGATCCTTCTGCATATTCTGCATTACTCTGACAATGCATGTCATATTACTACCTTGCGCACACGCTTTCACCACCCTCTAAGCTTTCTATAAGCTTATGCACGACTGTTGTGTGTAGGTGATGTTGGTTCGCAACAGTACTGAGGCAGGAGCACGTTGCAGATCGTTTTGGAGTTTTTGTTCTTTACCATTGTATTTTTCTTTCTGCTCATTGTACTTGTAAAGTTTTTTATCATAGTGGAAATGTAATGGATTTCTTGGTTATTGTTTGTGCGTTATGCCTTTGGTTATGCTTATTACGAATCAAACTGACGTTGAAAATCCTCCTCGTAGCATTCCAGGATCGGAACCTGGCGAATGGGCGCTAAGAGCCAAAAATGGGGTTCTACGGAGGCTGTCGGCGCCGGATTTGGAGATCGAAAATTTTGTGAGCCCGGTTTCTGAGTTTGGGGCGTGGCAGAAGTTGGTATCAGAGCATAACTTGGGAATAACCGAGAACAACATTACATGTCTGCTATGAGTGTAGAATGGCTAAGTTTCAAAGTTCGGATAGCTTAGCAACCTTCCGTTACAGACAGTTAACGTGCGTACCTTAGAGATTTTTGAAGTTGATAGGCGCCTTCGCTCTTTCCTGTAGGACATGGCGCATGGGAAGGTGACCCGATTGACTCCCGCACCACCACCTGAGGATTCCGCTTCACCACCGGAGGCTCCAGCTTTACCACTTGTGCCTCCCGTTCCACCCTCAGAGATCCCTGCTCCCTTCCCTGAGGATGACATTCCTCTACCTGAGGCCGATGAGGAGCCGACTGTGACTGTGAGTGCCTCTCAGTTACAGCAGATGTTACAGGCTATGACAGCCGCACTCCAGGGACAGGGCAGGCGCCTAGTTGTTTCACCAGCTCAGGCAGAGCAGGAGCGCCTTACTTCGTGAGTTCAGACGGCTTGATCCCCCACGTTTCCAGGGCGAGCTAGATCCGACCGCAACAGAGAGATGGCGCTCCGATGTGGAGAAGATTTTCGATACCATGTCATGTACGACCGAGCAGCGCGTCCGGTTAGCAGTATTTCTCTTCCAGGGTGAAGTCAAGTATTGGTGGACCTCTGTTACCCGTGTTGTCGGACCTGAGTATGTCTGGACATGGGAGGACTTTGTTGACCGATTCGAGGAGTAGTACTTCCCCAACCATATCCGTCGTCAGCGAGCTTTAGAGTTCGTGACTCTGGTGCAGGGAGATATGACTGTGGCGCAGTACGCGGCCCGTTTTGTGGTACTATCGAGATTTGCACCGTATATGGTTGATGACGAGTTTTGAGCACGGCTTACGTTACGGCCTTCGAAGTCGTGTTATTGGGTATGAGCTCCTTACTTTCCAGGCAGTGGTGCGAAGAGCTCAGATTTATGAGACTGAGTGGGCCGGTTCTCAGTCTGATCGTGGTCAGAGGAGAGACAGGAAGAGGCAGGCTTCTTCCAGTGATTCCTAGTAGCGTCGACCACAACAGCAGAGGCGCACAGGTCGCCCAGCCTTCCGAGCACTATCAACACCATCAGCACCTCCACCATCACCTCAGAGGCAGTTCACGGTACTTGCTTCAGGTGTGGTGCTACGGGACACCATTCATGGGAGTGTCCCAGCCCCCAGCAGCAGCAGAGAGGTCCACAGCAGCAGAGGGCTCCCCATTAGCCTCCACCGCAGCAGCAGAGACCCCCACAGCAGCAGCGACAGCAGCCTCCACCATCGAGGCCACCTCAACAGCAGCATCAGCATCAGCACCAGCCTCAGAGGCCGCAGCAGCAGAGGTAGCATTTTCGACCGCCTCAGTGACCCCATCAGCAGCAGCAGCATGCTCAGAGGGGACAGACACCTCCCCAGCCGGTTCAGGCTAGATTCTATGCGGCTCAGCAGGATCCGCAGTCATCCGGAGGAGTCGTTGAGGGTATACTTCCAGTTTCTGCATGCATTGCACATGTGCTGTTTGATTCCTGTGCATCGCACTCTTTTGTGGCCGAGAGCTTCTGTCGATCGGATGGCTTACCATTGGAGTCTGCTGGTGAGAGCCTATCAGTATCGACTCCCTTAGGGAGGACTGCAGTGTTGGGACTATTTTGCTCGTCTTGCCCCGTTCTGGTTAGGGATACCTTTCTGCCTGCCGATTTATTTCTTTTGCCGATGTCCGAGTTCGACGTCATCCTGGGCATGGATTGGCTCGCTGAGTATTATGCCATTTTGGACTGCGCTGTGAGGACCGTCACGTTCTGTATACCCGGCGTGCCACAGTTCTAGTTCGTTGTTGAGCCTAAAGGAGAGCGGTTGTCTTGTTTGATATCCTACGCCATAGAGGAGCCTGTTGCCGCCTGCATCAACCATTTACCCATAGTATGTGATTTTCCCGACATGTTCCAGGAGATTCTGGGATTACCACCTCGTCGACTCACCGAGTTTTAGATTGATCTCGTGCCTGGTATCGCGCCTATTTCGAAGGCCCCGTATCGTATGGCACCGTTGGAGTTACGGGAACTGTAGAAGCAGTTGGACGAGTTACGAGAGTTGGGTTTCATCCGTCCGAGCAGTTTGCCGTGGGGAGCGCCGGTACTCTTCGTGAAGAAGAAGGATGGCTCGTTGAGGCTCTACGTTGACTACCGCGAGCTCAACAAAGTCACGATCAAGAACAAGTACCCACTCCCTAGGATTGATGATATGTTCGACCAGCTGCAGGGTGCACAGTTCTTCTCGAAGATTGACCTGCGTTCCGATTATCATCAGATTCGGGTCCGAGATGAGGACATTCCAAAGACAGCATTCAGGACGCGTTACGGTCATTTTGAGTTTCAGGTCATGTCCTTCGGACTGACCAATGCACCCGCGGTCTTCATGCAGTTGATGAACGAGGTCTTCCGCCCATATCTGAATCAGTTTGTTGTAGTCTTCATCGATGACATTCTGATCTATTCGAGGACCCGTGAGGAGCACGAGCAGCATTTAGAGATTACTTTGCAGACCCTTCGTGCACACCAGCTGTATGCGAAGCTGGAGAAGTGCGAGTTCTGGCAGGAGGAGGTGAAGTTCTTCGGTTACGTGGTGACGAGGGAGGGTGTCGTAGTGGACCCCTCGAAGGTCGAGGCAGTGCGTATATGGGGACAGCCCACGACTATGTCTGAGATCCGTAGTTTTCTTAGTTTGGCGGGCTATTATCGACGTTTCATCGAGGGTTTTTCTTGTATTGCAGCCCCGCTAACCAGGTTGACTCAGAAGGGCACAGAATTTATTTGGAGTGACACCTGCGAGCGAGCATTTATGGAGTTGAAAGACCGTCTGACGTCCGCTCCTATCCTCACTCTTCCCTCTGGGAGTGACGGTTTTATTATATTCACCGATGCCTCGCATATCGGTTTGGGTGCTGTCCTGATGCAGCACGGGAGACCAGTGGCCTTTGCGTCTCGTCAGCTCAAGGTCCATGAGCTGAACTATCCTACGCATGATCTTGAGCTGGCTGCAGTTGTCTTTGCACTGAAGGTGTGGAGGCACTATCTTTATGGGGTAAGGTTCGAGCTCTTCTCTGATCACAAGAGCTTGAAGTACCTCTTCTCGTAGTCTGAGTTGAATATGAGACAGAGGCACTGGATGGAGCTCTTGAAAGACTATGATTTTGATCTCCAGTACCACCCGGGCAAGGCGAACGTGGTGACAGATGCCCTCAGCCGTCAGCCACGAGGCCTAGTGGCGCGTATGATGATTAAGGAGTGGCGGATGCTTGAGGATATCGCAGTGTATGATTTTGAGTTCGGCCTGCAGTCTTCCATCGTACAGTTATCGAGCCTATCGATTCAACCCTCTCTTGTTGCTAGGGTGATCGAGACTCAACAGGCTGATGAGTCGTTGTAGAGTTATATGGCTGAGGCGGCATCTGAGGGTAAGGCAGATTGGCAGATTCGTACAGACAGTGTACTTCATTTCAGAGGCCGATTATGTGTCCCAGATATTCCAGAGTTGCGCAGAGATCTTATGACCGAGGCACATCGATCACGGTTTTCTATCCACTCGGGCTCGACGAAGATGTACCGTGACATGAGGCGACAGTATTTTTGGGCCGGGATGAAGCGTCAGATCGTCAGTTGGCCGAGTGTGACACGTGCCAGTGTGTCAAGGCCGATTATTAGAGACCTCCTAGTCTATTGCAGCCGTTGAGCGTCCCGATGTGGAAGTGGGAGCACGTATGGACCGATTTCATTATGGGTTTGCCGAGGACTCAGCGCGGTCATGACGCCATTTGGGTTGTTGTGGATCGTCTGATGAAGTCGGCACATTTCCTTGCTATGCGTGCGACTTGGTCTATGGACCGGCTTGTGAGATTATTCATCGAGGAGATTGTGAGACTGCATGACGTTCCAGTCTCGATCGTTTCTGATCGAGACTCGAGGTTCACGTCTCAGTTTTGGGAGAGCTTCCAGCGAGCGATGGGGACTGATTTGTAGCTCAGCACCACGTACCATCCGCAGACCGATGGCCAGACCGAGAGGGTCAACCAAATCCTTGAGGATATGCTTCGAGCTTGTGCGATTGATTTCGGGGGTAGCTGGGATGAGCATCTTCGATTGGCTGAGTTCGTGTACAATAACAGCTATCAGGCGACTATTGGCATTGCTCCTTTCGAGGCATTATATGGCAGACCATGTAGATCACCGAGTTGTTGGACCGAGGTTGGAGAGCGCCGTCTCCTAGGTCCCGAGCTTGTGCAGGAGACGTCAGAGGCTATTGACATCATCAGGCAGAGGATGCGCACAGCTCAGAGTCGACAGAAGAGTTTTACTGATCGTCGGCGTCGTCCCTTGGAGTTTGATGTAGGGGACCATGTGTATCTCAAGGTCTCATCCATGAAGGGCGTAGTTCGATTTGGAGCGAAGGGCAAGCTTGCCCTGAGATTCATAGGACCTTTCGAGATCACTGGGCGCGTTGGCGCGGTGGCCTATCGGCTTGCCTTGCCATCACAGTTGTCTGGCATCCACGATGTTTTTCACATCTCCATGTTGAGGAAGTGTGGGTCAGATATAGTTCCCGTTATTGACTGGCAGCCGCTGGAGGTTCGTGAGGACGCTTCTTACATTGAGAAGCCAGTCCGTATCCTTGATCGGAAGGAGTAGGTCCTCAAAACCAAGGTCATTCCGTTGGTGAAGGTGCAGTGGGGTCACCATTCTGTAGAAGAGGCTTCGTGGGAGCGTGAGACTGAGATTCGAGAGCGTTATCCTCATCTCTTTGATGGTTGATCATGTATTGTATTTTGTATGCTGTCCCTGATTCTATATGATGATGTTATATCACTTCTTTTTCATGAGTAATGCTTAGTTGCGATGCTTGTGTAAATTTCGAGGACGAAATTTTTATAAGGAGGGGAGAACTGTAAGACCCGTATCTTGGTCCGTACCTTTGCGTAGACTTCCGCGGTCTTACCAGTCGAATTCTGGAAACCTTAAACCCTTAACCGATATCGACGCGCGACCCTGGTTCATATGCCGACAACCAGAGTCGACTCAACCCAAGACCACTACTATAGCAACTGCGCCGTCGCTGCGGTTCCAATGCCGCGACTTGCGCGCCGAGGCGATACCCTGGTCAAGAGATGTGGGCCAACATTCGGTGCGAGGAAACGCCGCGCGTTGCGAAATCCAAGGGAATCTCTATGATGTGTCACATCAATCACATCAATCAATCACCCATCAATCCATCACGTGTCAAGTACATGTCAACTACACATCACTTTCACCCCTTTTCCCAAGCAACCACAAAAGTCTTCCCAACCCATACCTTTCTTACACAAATGCTACAAAAGTCTTCACCTCCCATACCCCTCTTACACAAAAAGTCACAAAAGTCAAGACTTTCTTACACAACCATCATTCATCCATCCATCCATCTCTCTCTACGACACTCTCTCTCTTTCTCTTTTTCTCATCTCATTCTCTCAAGAAAAAATTCCAAGCTCCATACGTATGGAATTCCTCCAAGCTTCCTAAACTCCAAGTGTGGCCCACCTCTTCACCCCATGATCTCCCCATCCTAACCTTCCATTCTCCATCTCCTCCATTGAAATCCAAGCTAAGGTGTCAAGGAACTCCTAGGAGCAAGAAGATCGGACGGTGGGTGCCTCTATAGGGTAGTTTTTCTTATTTTTATGATGGGCCAAGTGAGGCCCACCGATCAATGGTGTGGATCTCACTTGGGACCCTAAGTTGTGGCCGATGGACCACTTTGATCATCATGATCATCCATGGTGGGGCCATTCTCCATGGATCCCATCATGATTTTTATTTCATTGTATTTAAAGGTCATCTAGACCGATCATATCGGTGGGGAACGGATCTCCACCATTGATTGTCAATTTCGGTGATTCCATGCATAGAGGGGTCCATTGATGTATGATTTCATATAAGGGAGGACTCATAGTGGCGGAGTCCTCCATCACAAAGCGTGTCCCACTCTCCATGTCTCCCTCCCTCCTTATTTCTTTTTATTTTTATTTTATTTTATTTTGTGCACTAGGGTTGTGTGGCCCACTTGAATGAACCCCACCTTGAGCATTTATTTGGTCCAAGCTTTCTTCAAGTGAGGCCCACCTTGCATGTTGTAACCCCCCATCATCCATCAGTGGTGGCCCACTTCAATAAGCCCACCACAATGTATATTAAAAAAAGAAAGAAAGAAAGAAAGAAGACAAACCGTCCAGCGTCTGGGACGCTGGACGTCCCTGTACAAAAAAAGAAAGAGGAGAGCTTTGGGGTGAGCCACCTGCATAGGCTCCACCTTGATGTATTTTTTTCCAATCTAAGCCGTCCATCCTCTTACTTACAGTATTTTAGCCATTGGGTAGAAGTTTGGGGCTGATTGGAAGATCTGGTGGGCCATAGCATCAAAGAATGCATCATTACCATTCAAGGATCCTTTTTCTTTTTTTATTTCATTTTCTATCATTAAAAAAATTTAAACTTTGGACTCTTTGGGCTCGTCTTGAGCCAGGGAAGCTAGTGAATGGATCAGATTCATGTGATGCGGGCCCCACACTCGAAAAACCCTGAAAATCATTTTTTTTCCCAAAAATTACAAGAGGCCTGCCTCCTCTCTGACAGAGTGCAGCAGCTGCACGCTGCTGCCTGCAACGTCAGCATGGGGCGGCCGCATGCAACACCGGGCGGTGTCCAGCAGGGACCCATTGCTCCAGCCGTGGGCCCCACCATAATGTTTGTTTGTCATCCAATCTGTTCATGAGGTGGGTCCCATCCTCAGGTGGGCCCCCTCCAAATTTCAACTCGATCCAGAACTCAGGTGGCCCACACCACAGGGAACAGTGGAATTGAATATCTACCATTGAAATCTTTTTGGGGCCCACAGAAGTTTTGAACCAAGCTGAAATTTATATTTTTCCTTCAACCAGGTCTGTTTGACCTTATCAATGGGTTGGATGCCAAATAAATATTACAGTGGGCCCCACATGGGACCCACAATGATGCATGTGTCTTAAAGTCCACCGTCCAGTGGACGGTGGCACCCACCTTCATGTATCTGTACTCCCACCGTCCAGCGGACAGTGGGGCCCTT
Organism: Magnolia kwangsiensis; assembly: GCA_037074715.1. NCBI lineage: Eukaryota > Viridiplantae > Streptophyta > Magnoliopsida > Magnoliales > Magnoliaceae > Magnolia > Magnolia kwangsiensis. The sequence continues at coordinate 101,667,504 of CM073576.1, read as the reverse complement.
TGAGAAGTATGTGTTTAGTCCTCACTGTCCAGCGACAGTGGGACCCGCCATGATGCATGTGATGCATCCAGACCGTCCATTCGCTTGGTGAAATCATTTTAAGGCATGAGTGGCTGATTGGGTGGGCCACTCATGTATGGGCTAGGCCCATTTGAATTACAAAAGGCCTATGGGTTAGGCTCAATTGATTTATGAAAGGCTCATGGGTTAGGCCTATTTGATTCATATAAGGCCTATGGACTTGGGCCCACTTGATATGTAAAGCCTATGGGCTTAGGCTCACTTGATATTTAAGGCCTATGGGTTTAGGCCTACTTGATATGTTTCAAGTCCATGGGATTAGGCCCATTTGATGTATTCCAAGGCCCATGAAATTGGACCCATTTGATGCATTTTTTAAAGCCCATGGAAGTAGGCCCATTTGATATATGTAAGGTCTAGGGGTTAAGGCCCATTTGGCGTGCATATGGGGTTCAATTGGTGTGACCCATTCGTTACCTTTAAGACCCATGAGTTAAGCTCATTTGATGCAATCCAAGGCCCACGGGTTTTGACCCATTGCAATGCACATAAGACCCATTGGTGTGACCCATTTATGTGGCCCATCTGATGAATAAAAGGCCCAAAGATATGACCCATTTGATATATATGTAAAGACCAATGGGATGAACCTATGGTCCATTGCAATGTGTAATTCCCATACAGTCTATCTAGCGATGTTTTCAAAGATTGTGCCTTGGGAGCATTGTTGGTTTAACATCCACATTGCGAGTGTAATGTTGGTTAGATGTCCACATTACGACTCTCCTTAGGGCCCATTACTGGGCCGTACTTGCTGTGTATAGGCCGTCTAGGCCCATCCGCGTTGTAAGAATGGTTCATCACTCATTTACATATTTAGTATCGTTTCATGACTCATGATCATACACATCATATGTATGCTTGATATGAGAATTGTCTGATCATAACATATGCCTTCGGACAGGTTGTTTATGGGCTCCTGGTTAGGCGGTATTGCCCTACATGAGTGCACGATATGCGCAGGATTTGTTGCATGACTGGATAGCGTGAATCATGCATTTCGCATTTGTGTGACATGGTTATTGTACGCCCTAGCGACATCAGGGCCGTAGCCTCCACAGGCAGATCGTGATTGGCAGGATTGGATACCGAAAATCTCATTCTACATGGGGTGCTATAGATATCCCTGGATGAAAGTTCCTAAACCCTTATGGTACCAAGAGGTTACTCCAACGTCTAAACTGAGTGGGTAGATGAGCGCTGAGTGCCAATTACTAGTTGGCTGTGCTCTCCATTGTGTCGTGGTCGGTTGGAAGGAGGTGCGGCCTTACCCGCCCGAGTGTAGGGGGCAATCCTAGGCTGAGTCTGACCAGCTCGAGGAATGGGTCCGCTATCGACGAGTCGGGCCCAATATTGGCAGACGAATAGTGAGGTCTCTTCCACTTACCTTATTGCACGCGATGTGGCGGCAATCTGGTTTAGAATGTACTAGACCCCGGTAATATCCCATATTTGAGCTGTATTGATGTGTGGACATAGATGAGGATTTGTATGCTTGAGTTGTATTACACATCGCATGGCCTTGGGATGGCCGATACCATTCATGTCTTACATAGCATAGCCTTGGTACGGCTCATGATATTATGAATCCTTCTGCATATTCTACATTACTCTGACATTGCATGTCACATTACTACCTTGCGCACACGCTTTCACCACCCTCTAAGGTTTCTATAAGCTTATGCACGACTGTTGCATGCAGGTGACGTTGGTTCGCAGCAGCGCTGAGGCAGGAGCACGTTGCAGATCGTTTTGGAGTTTTTGTTCTTTACCATTGTATTTCCCTTTCTGCTCATTGTACTTGTAAAGTTTTTTATCATAGTGGAAATGTAATGGATTTCTTGGTTGTTGTTTGTGCGTTATACCTTTGGTTATGCTTATTACGAATCAAACTGACGTTGAAAATCTTCCTCGTAGCATCCCAGGATCGGAACCTGGGGAATGGGCGCTAGGAGCCGAAAATGGGGTTCTACGGAAGCTGTCAGTGCCGGATTTGGCGATCGGGAATTTTGTGAGCCCAGTTTCCGAGTTTGGGGCGTGACACTCTTCCACTTGCTTGGTCGCGTGTCAGTGGGCGATGATTTTCATTTAGAGTGTACTAGACTTCAGTATGATCCCAACGATGTACAATACTGATATGTGGACTTATTGAGCAGGAGTTGCATACTCATACATTCATTCACTATCCACTTGAGCTGGTGGTGCAAAACTTTTTATTACGTGTACATTCGCAATGGACAGTAATTCAGGTTGGAGAGCGCAACTAACCTGAGATTAGGAGTCTACCACATTATGTCAGACTATCCAAATTAAGTATGAGAGTAGTTTGGATAGAAGTCCCTTGTGATGGACCCCATAACCTGTGATACTACATACTATCATCCTGACTTCACACTCCAGCGTGGTCATTTCATTCGCACCGCATATCGCATTTAGGTTGCTATATTTTTGTATTTATATGACCTAGATAAGGCTAATGGTATTAATAGCTCTATTGAATTGCATATTTTATTGCATCCTCGATATCTGAGATCTGATTCATTATGTTTCAGCATTACATAGTCGATTTACATTACTTCCTCTGTATATGATGTTGGCTTGATATGTCTTTTCATCGCATATCCTGGATAAGGTTGATGACATTTTTATGGACTTGCAGTATTTCTTCTTACTCTGATATCATTATGATACGTGACAGTAATTCCGATATTCTATGATAAAGGCATTATATTGAAAACTTGACACTTATCCTATGCACACACTTACACCGCCCTCTAAGCTTTCCATAAGCTTATGCATGATAGATGCGTGCAGGTGACGATAGGATGCAGTAGAGCTAGGGCAGGAGCATGTGGCAAATCTTCTGGAGATTTTATTATATGCATGTATTTCCTTTTTCAATATTGTACTCAAATGATTACATTAGTGGATATGTGGAGATGATATTGTTCTTATGATTTGGGTATGTTTGTAGTTATGCTTCTTATGAGACAAATTCGTTTTGAAAATCCTCCTTATAGGATCCCAGGATCGGAATCTGGCGCATGAACGCTGGGAGCCGAGAATGGGGTACTACAGAGGTTGTCAGCACCGGATTCGATTATCGGAGTTCCTATGAATTTGATTCCTGGGTTTAGGGCATGACATCGTTCATCCTATTTCCCAGCCCATTTTAGGTGCTAAGCTGAAAAATGAAACCAAACCGAATCTCTAGCGAGTCATATTGTAGAAAACAGTGGTGTTGAGCGATGTAAACTGTTAGGGCCCGCTGTGATGTTTTTGTGCGTCATAACAAATCAAATATTGGGCTCATTGGACCCGTCATGAGCCCGTGAACCCAACCAGCGGGGTGGATCCTCCTGATGTTGGCCCCACCCATGAAAAACCTTAATAAAAAAAGAAATCTGGACGCTGTTACTACCAGTGTCCAGAGGACTTGCTGCTTATTGAAGGGTGGAACCGTGAGTCCCACAATAGGTCCCACCGTGATGTATGTTGTTCATCTACACCATGCATTTGATGGGTCCCCTTTTAGAATGGGATGACCCCAAAAATTAGCCGTACACGGAACTCAGGTGGCCCACACCATCTAAAATCTTGTGAAGACATGTTAAATCATATAAAAGCACTTGTTGGGGTCCATTTGAGATTTGGATGCACCTGAAACTTGGTCTGACCCCTTAACCTAGTGGGACACACATAATGGATGGGCTGGATTTGTGAACCACGACTTGGTGGGCCCAATAAATGATTATGAATGCTTTAATGGAGGGTAACCTCTCAACTATGGTGTGGCTCACACAAGAAACAGATTGACTTGATTTTAAGCCCCAGGTCCCACCATGATGTTTGTATTATATCCACACTTTTCATCTATTTTCCCAGGGTCGTGGGCCCCATTGCATTGTATGACCCATCATGATGTATGTGTTATGTACACACTTTCTACCATTGTTCATAGGCCATTGGATGTATATGAGGCCCTTGTGTGAGGCCCAAAATGATGTATAAGAGGCCCTTAAGTGAGGCCCATTATGATGTATATGAGGCCCTTAAGTGAGGCCCATTGTGATGTATACGTGGCCCTTGAGTGAGGCCCATTGTGATGTATATGAGGCCCTTGATTGAGGCCCATTGTGATGTATATGGGGCCCTTGAGTAAGGACCATTGTGATGTATATGAGGCCCTTGTGTGAGGCCCAATGTAATGTATGAGAGAACCATATGATGAGGCCCACTTTGATATATGAGAGGTCCATGTGGTGAGGCCATTATGATGTGAGAGCCCACCATGATGTACATAGTAATGTTATGATGCCCATCTATCTCCTAGTTAGTATAAGGCCCATGGGCCCCCATCATGTGATAGATTATATGGGTCATTCCTTGAGAGAAATGATAGTTAAATGTCCATATTGTAAAAGTACTGGTGGTAAAATGCCCACCTTGTAATCCTCCCTAGGGCCCATTGTTAGGCCCTTTCTCGTCTCCCCTTGTTATGGACCAACCCAAATTGATGGGCCCCCACTAGTACAAGTATGATCCATCTCACCTTTTTAGGCTATCCCAAATTGTTGGGCCCCCATTGATGCTAATAGAAGTACCTAAACCTTGAAGCCCACCTTATGTTCACACTAGGCCTTCCATAGGAAATATGGGCCACTTAGATTCATGTTTTGCCCAAGTCTAGTAACCATACCCAAGGCCCACTTAGATGTGGAGTGGGCAAACTAAATTCGTTTGAAAGGATGGATAATCCTAGGTTACTACACCAAAATCGTGAATTTACGATGAACTAAATCCGTCGTAAAACCAAATAAACGACAGATTTCGTCCGTCGCTTGGTTCGTCGTTGTTTTCTGGGTCATTTTTTTCAACGGTTAAGGTCCATCGCATAGTAGCAACAGATAAGATCCGTCATTAAAATTTGAAAAAACCATTGTCATTAAAAATATTAGCGATGGATAAAGTCCGTCAATAATATGAGGAGCGATGGACCTCAAATCTGTTGTTGACTTTGAACTTGTTCAGAAATTACGGACGGATTTGGTTTGTCTCTAAAATATTTGTGAAAAAAAAAATATCACCAGATATTTTATTTTCTTTTTATTTTTTATTTCAAATCTTACACCTGATGGTCATTCAAAAAATAATTCACACGATTGTTTAGTGAGAATCCTATTCAAAAAATTGCGATGAATCTTGTTTCGCCATCCATTATAGCAAAGAAAATGATAATTACAAACACAATATGCTATAAAACAATGCCTAAAGTAAGAGAAAATACCTATTGGATGAAAAAAATGATTAGGCTAAGTCCTATGTCTTCAGTCAAGTCAATTTGTTGAGTTTATGGCCTTATTTTGGGTAGACTTGATGAGTTGTAGAACTATGGCTGACGATCTATCTATTGGATGCACCCACTTCGACACGAGTTCAATCCGTTAAAATATGAGCTCACGTTAAGCAATTGTGAAAACAATTAACTGATTTTCTGAGTGCATGAAGAAATCAAAAAGGGAAATATGATCTCATAATGTCACAAAGAGTTGGAGATTAGCATGTATGTGCTATTTTTCTACATCCAGCACCAAATTTATCCCAATTTGATTATGTTATTTCTCCCACCAAAAACTTATTATAGCATTTTAACACCATTTTATCACCATTTAAAACTCATTCAGATGCAAGTTATAATAGATCCCAATGGCATCAAACAATTTATTTAAAAAACATTAAGTAATAACATCAATAATTAAGTAACATGTAAGATATGCTCACCATGGAAGAATTCAATTGTTCTTGTAACAAACCATTATGAGCCCTTAAGTTGCATTGATTTCCATATTATGTTCTATTCCTTCTGTAACGTGGAAATGTTCTCGGCAGCCAACGCTACATCCGATTGAAGATTGTTGTTGTATTGCTGCAAACTCAATGTTATATTCTTGCAACCACTTGTTAAGATCCTGAAGAGATGCTATCTACAGAATCGAACAATACCCAATTGGGGATTTCAATTGAGATTCATCTAAAATAAAAATTGAAATAAAATGAAATAAATTAATTAATTAAACTAAACATTCGCATGCCCTGTTGATTGGAGGTTAATGGCTCTTGATGGGCTTTTTCAAGATCTTCTGACAAAGAAGCATGCAACTTTTTAGAAGCAACTCTTACCTCAATCTCTTTCCTATGAGAATTCAATCAGTACCTTTCTAAATGCACAAAAGGAAAGACACAAATATCAATAATACTTGATATAAAATATTCACCGATAACTGTGGTTTTCTCAAATTCTCTCCAATTTATGGGCTTTCCCCTTTATAAGTTTCATCATGCAAAGAACCACATTTCCCCTAAAGTCCGTAATCATTTCAATTAAATCCTTTTCCTTTTGCTTCATTTTTTCTTCTAAGAAAATACAAATTTCAGGTTGTTATCTACTACATTGGCCGACTAAAGAAGAATGGACTGATATTTGACTCTAATATTGGCTAAAGGCCTTTTTAAGTTGTTTATGTAATGTTATATTTCACCTACTCTATAATGCAAAGAAAATATTTTTCTAAATGCATAAAAGGAAAGACACAAATATCAATCACTGGTGAATCACATTTCCCCCAAAAGTTCGTAATCATTTCAATTAATTCTTGTTTCCTTTTGCTTCATTTTTGCCTCTAAGATAATACATGATTTCAGGTTGCTATCTACTACATTGGCCGATTAAAGAAGAATGGACTAATATTTGACTCTAATATTGGCTAAAGGCCTTTTAAAGTTATCTAGGTAATGTTATAGTTCACCTACTCTACAATGCAAAGAAAATCTTTTTCTTTCTTTATTTGTTTCTTCTTCTTCTTCTTTTCTTTTAGATGGTTACAAGAGTGACTAAAAGACATTGGAATTTTTTGTACAAGTATAGGTCAGGTCGTAAAGGGTTAGGATGTTGCCATTGCTGGTAGCTGCCTGGAAGATAGAGAATTTGCTGCCAAAGTTGTGGGGTTTAAGATTTCTTCTAGCTACATTGTTGTGCTCACACCCTAATATGAGCAGGAAAAACAGATTGATGCGGTGGATTTCTCAAAAACATCATGATAGGCCTTAGGTTAGTTTCAATAGGTCCGCACTTCTGTGGTGTGGTCCACTTGAGCTTTGGATCAACCTCATTTTAGGCTCATGCCCTAAAATGAGTTGGCAAAATGGATGGACTGCATGGATAAACCATATACATTACATGGCCCCACAGAGTTGCAACAAGGTTGGTAAATAGTTATCCACTAACATCACCCATGCATGCATGCATGCATTATAAATAGCATGGGTGGGCCCCACATAGTTTTGGCTTGAAACTGGTCGAGTATTGTGCAATTTTAAGGTGAAACTTCACCTCTCTTTCAAACAGTATGAAATTACAATTATTATACTTTTACTGTTGTTTACAGGTAATTACTGGCAACCAAACAGGCCTAAAGGATTGAAGAAAGTGAATTTGTTTTGTGGCTGTTATGATTCTTTAAGTAGGCTAGACACCTATGATATAGTTCACCACTTTTTTTTGAAAATGGTAATGACTCATCCTCATAGCAAACACTCATTTATGGCTACCCAGATTTTTTAGATTGTGGGACATAATGTGGATGAATAATGTCTCTGTATTACATTTACCAAGATTTCAGATTCATGCTTCAAATTTCAGATTCGGTCTTTAGATTTCAAATTCGAGCTTCAAAATTCAGATTCGGTCTTTAGAATTCAGATTCAGGCTTCAGATTTCAGATTCGGTCTTTAGACTTCAACCATAACTATCAAACAAGTTTTTTATTTATTTTTATTTTTTTTATTTTTTACTTCAGATTTCAGATTTAGGCTTTAGATTTCAGATACAGGCTTTAGATTTCAGATTCAGTCTTTAGAATTCATATTCAGGCTTCAGATTTCAGATTCGGTGTTTAGACTTTAGACATAATTATCAAACAAGTTTTTTTTACTTTAGATTTCAGATTCAGGCTTTAAATTTCAGATTTGGTCTTCAGAATTCAGATTCAGGCTTCATATTTCAGATTCGGTCTTAAGACTTCAACCATAATTATCAAACAAGTTTTTTTACTTCAGATTTTAGATTCAAGCTTTAGATATCAGATTCAGGCTTCAAATTTCAGATTCGGTCTTTAGAATTCAGATTCATGCTGCAGATTTCATATTCGATCTTTAAAATTCAGCCATAATTATCAAACAAGTTTTTTTTACTTCAGATTTCAGATTCAGGCTTCAAATTTTAGATTTGGTCTTTAGAATTCAGATTCAGGCTTCAGATTTCAAATTCGGTCTTTAAACTTTAGCCATAATTATCAAACAAGTTTTTTTAACTTCAAATTTCAAATTTAGGCTTCAAATTTTAGATTCAGTATTTAGAATTCAGATTTAGGCTTCAGATTTCATATTCGGTCTTTAGACTTCAGTCATAATTATCAAACAAGGTTTTTTTTACTTCAGATTTCAGACTCAGGCTTTAGATATCAGATTTAGGCTTTAGATTCTCACTTGATCGATTGGACTATCCTTGTGAAACAGTGTAACTAGGTATGAATCATCCAAATCTATAAGACTTACATATGGGTTGCCTCATGTTCTAGGCCATGCTATGCTTCTTATGGTGCCCTTAGGTGTATCCTTGATGTGTTTGTCTCCTGCCGCTCAGGAGGAGCAGGGTTTCGTCAGGTGAAGGTAGCTTGCACATGCTGATATTTTTTGTTGGGCAGAGGTTCTATCTTTGATGGATGTTGTGCAGGTAGTTATATTCATTGAAAGTGAACGCTCTGCTTTTTCTTTTGTTTCAACTTGGCAAGGGTCGTTTTCTTAAATCTTTTGAGTTGTCAGATCTGTCATGATACAGGCCATTTTGTTTTATTTCTTTTCTTTTCTTTCTCTGTTGTATAACTGCTTTACAACAGTTAGAAGTCAAACTAACATGATCATCCTGGCCATTGGATCAACAGATGGCTGAAAATAAAAAGTTACAGGTGGTACACTCCTACCTTTTTGAAAAAAAAAATAAATTCTCACTTTCATGGTATTCAATTTTTTTGGACCCAAACAGGAAGAAGAACCCTTTTTGTTAGTAGTTTCTCAAACCATCAATCAATCAACCGAACACTTAACCTTTTTAGTAAGAGCGTTCCTGAGGGATAGGTTAAGAGATTGACTCTTAACATTGCATAAATTTTATTTTGCCAAATGCACAAAAAAAATTGGTGAAATATTTTAGAATTAGTATTCTTTCTCTATTTAAATGGAAGATTTAAAGAGAATTCTACCCAAATATCCTTCCAAAAGCTAATTCCGGGACCTCGACCCACCAAAAATCCAACTACAAGTAATGGCTTGATTAGACTCTTTCCAATTCACCTAATCGCCCTCCACATATAAGATCTATCCAGATAAAAAATTTAGCCACATATAAAAAATATTGGAGCAATTTTGGGGCACCATACCATAAGCTACAAGAATTTCACGTCCCCCTAAACAAGGTATCCTCGATTGATAACATATATATATATATATATATATATATATATATATATATATATATATATATATATATATATATATATATATATATATATATATATATATATATATATATATATATATTATAATTTCTTTATTTTCATTTACATTCGCAAATACATTCATCATCCATCCAACTATTATAACATTTATAAAAAATAAAAGATATTCAACCAACTCTTAATAATCATTTGCAACTTAACCTACTGGGAACCGTCATGCACTGTAATGTCTTACGGCAGAGCAGGTTCTGAGGAGTTAAAAGTTGACCCTGACGACAACATATAAATGAAGCGATAAAGATATAAATGATTCAAGATTAATTTAAGGTTTCAAGAACTTACATCCACCCCACTCTTATTGTCAAGTGGTCCTGATGAAAATGCATCCACACTATAAGAAGGGGAAAAAATTTTGTGGCTGCGCTGATACGGTCTAGTATAAACGGCTGCCTATGTTCCCAATGTTTAGAAGATTAGGATTAAGCCACTACGTAGTTCTTAATATTTAAATTTAAACATTTTATGCATAAGCAAAGAAAAAATCAAAACAAATCATAATAGAAATATGTGTACCTTCTGTTACACATAAGAAGATGAAAAGCTGAAACAAATCACACCATAAATCTCTGTAGATTACTCAAGCAAAACTACTAAATAATTCAAGATAAATATTTAGTAAAATAATATCCAAAATAACCTCAAACACAATCCACATTTCTTGACCAAATTTAAAAAGTATGTTCTTGACTTAAGAAAAGTTTTAAGTATCATTTCAGGCTAAGTGCTTCGTTAAATCAATGATCCGTATAAGGCCATTCCAAACAACTAAAACTGTTCATCCTCAAGTAACACCATTCCCATGTGAGCTCCTCTCTGTCCTTCTACAATATCTCTTCTTTCTATATGAATAAAACATCTTTGGCCATTAATGACCATACAACAGCACAAGTGCACAACAGATGCTACATGCTGGGAGGAACAAACAGCTCTAGTGTTGAAAAGTTGAACAAGTGCCTAGATAATGTGGCCAACTAGATAAAATGCATATGGTTGGGGTTATGCTACAATAGTTTGCTTAGTTCTTTGAATTGAAAGCTAAATGTAGAGATGTCAAATGAGTAGAAACTATTCTTGGCTAACCATGCATTGAGAAGTAATGATAGTAGAGATTTATCAAATCCAACTTAAGATTTTGTGCAGGCATTAGATGCTACTGGATCCCACAAAAAATTATAAAAATATAAACTGAATAATGTCCTTCAGTGCATACATGTTGATTAAAAAAAATAAAATTGTAAACAAACAACCTGTTGAACACGCACACACACACATATTGAAAGATGACAAGACTTTATTAAAAGAAAGGAAAAACAGACAGAAAACAAAAGCAGCAATATATATATATATATATATATATATATATATATATATATATATATATATATATATATATATATATATATATATATATATATATATATATATATATATATATATATATATAGTATGGCAGAAAGTCTCTTTTATGTCACACCATTGATGGCACCTAGTCTCACGCATACCAAATGCATCTGACCAGATGTAATTGGATTTGGAAACATATTTCAGGCCCAATTGGGGTTCAGGTTCACAGATTCGCTCCAATTTGAAATTGGATCATGTTGGGTATGCAAAGATATTTTTTTAAAAAAGTTTTATCATTTATTTAATTATATTTATCATTAAAAAACATGTGAAGGGCATGTTTTTAGTATAGAACTGTCCACATGTGTAAGAGAAAATGAGTCCAGACTCCAATTCCCAATCCAAATCCTATTATAAATTCCAATTCAGGCTTGGAACTAGACCTGATGGAATACCAAATCTGATTAGATTTGGAACTAGTACCCAATCTGAACCCGACACGACTAGAATCTGATTCCTTTAGTCGGGTTCTGATACAAATAAACCAATAACTGCCCAAACATGAACCAACGACAGCCCTAGGTTTATATGAAACTTTTTTTTTTCTTTCCAAGTTGGAATACATTCTAGAAATGCAATACAAATGAAATATAGTAGCAAATAATAGAGACCATCAGAGGTAATCATAAAGGTTCTTGGTTAGATGGAAAACCTTGTAATAATCCAAAATCAACAAAAAAATAAAATAATATCCACATGTTAATATGCAACAAACATAATCAACTCTTGCAAATTGCAAGTGTAAAATGTACGAGAATGATCTCTTCCTATTCTAATATCACTGCATGCATTGATATATGTGATTTATATGCATTCATAACTTTTTCTTGAGCTTTGAATCGAATTAGAGAATAACCATCATGAACATTTCTATGACTGTAGTTGTATGAACTATTGCACCAATTTCTATGACTGTAGTTGTATCCAAGATGAACATTTGCGCCAAGTATAGATTTTGAATGAACTATTGCACCAATTTCTATGACTGTAGTTGTATCTAGACAAGATGATTTGTGGAAAAAGCCACCCCCATTAGGACACTTCTTGAACTCAGGACCAGAAGCAGTACCCTCCTCTAATCTTGAAGTTGACAGAACAGATTATAGTTAGTCTTTTTCACGAGGGGTAACAGATTATATCATGTAGAAACAAATAGTAATTCGTGAAATCATTTTACTATTTAATCTGGAGGATGTGTAGATTAGGCAATCCTAGTTATCCTATCACCAATCTTCTAGTACGATCCTACTTTAATTTTTAATTAACAGAAAGATGCAACATCTGTAAAATGTGAAGCTGAAGATAGTCAGACCAAATGAAAAACACAGTACCACTAGAAATTATAAAAACCTTTCAGTCCACATGTATTGGGTTACACTTCAAAGAAAAACATGGACTATTGACATTATAGTATTATGACCTCAATTTTCATCTTGTCAAGGACATCAACTTTAATTGCAGAAGGCTTCTTTAATCTGTGAAATGCATTCCCTTACATTATCTACCTAGACCTAGAGCATAGGATAATACTCATTCAAGTTACCATTACTCAGTACATAAAAATGAAATTGAAAAGAGCAGTACATATGCAGCAAGTGCAATTACTATTAACCTAGTAAAACACTTGAAAGAAGATATAGATGAGAAATTGAAAGGAAGTGCAATAAAGAAGAAAAGGAAAAAATTAATAGTAAATTGAGCTGGTGCAAAGCTTTTATCTTGACAGGATGCTTCCTGCAAAGGAGTTGCAGAACTTTTCAGCCTCACATAAGCTAGCTAAAAATGCTCCCAAAACATTTTGTTATTGAATTAGGACAATAGTTAGCTTCCCAGATCTTTGTAAAAAAAATAAAATCGGGGATGATTCTAGATGGATACAGTTTAACATGGTGAGTACCATCTGATGATCGTATTGGATCTCTCACGTGTGTGCCAAATCCCTAAAATCCCCAAATCCTCAACAACGTGAAGTAATGCACCCTAAAATCCCCAAATCCCTAAATAAGGGTCCACATCGAATCAAGAATCCACAAACTGTTAAATCTTCAAATCCCTAAATCTGTATTGAGATTAAGAGAGATTGAGAGAGAGAGAGAGACCGAATGGTCATCAATGATCTATCCCTCAACCGACGTTCAGAGAGAGAGAGAGAGAGAGAGAGAGAGAGAGAGAGAGAGAGAGAGAGAGAGAGAGAGAGAGAGAGAGAGAGAGAGAGAGAGAGAGAGCGTGCATGGCTAGAGCATGCGACAACGGTAGGGTGGAGAGATCAGAGAGAGAGAGAGAGAGAGGAAGAGAGAGATAGAGAGAGAGGAGGGAGAGGGTGCGAGAGTGATAAAGAGAGACGAGAGAGTGCGAAAGAGAGAGAGAGGGGAGAGGCTGCCTATGCGCGCGAGAGAGAGAGAGAGAGAGAGGAATTAGGGCGTCTCTTTGGACGCCCTAATTTCATCTAACATACATACATCACCATGGGTCCACTATGATGTTTGTGTTATATCCACACTGTTCATCCATTTTGAGATATCATTTTAAGTCATAAGCCAAAGAATGAGGAACATAAATATCTATAGTAGACCCCCCCATGGAAAACAGTGGGGAGAGTGATTCCAACCGTTGAAACTATCCTAAGGCCCATCATAATGTTTAATTGAAATCCAACCTGTTCAAAAGTTTAAAAATCATGAAATAAGGGAAAACACAAATATTAGCTTGATCTAAATATTTTATGGCCTTTAGAAGTTTTCAATGGTGGGCGTTGGTATCCCACTGTTTTCTATGTTGGGGTCCATTGGAGCTTTAGATTTAACTCATTCTTTGGATATTGCCCTAAAATATCTCTCCAAATGGATGGAAGGTGTGGATACAATACATACATCATGGTAGGGCCCATGGAACTGCTGACGTCACTTCAGTAGCTAGTCTCGCTACTCCCCCTGACACTAACCCTGTGGCTGGTGGTCGGTGCTCTGTAGGCCCCACCATGATGTATGTATTTCATCCATCATGTTCATCCATTTTTAAAGATCATTTTAGGGATTTATTCCATAAATGAGAGGTATATAAATCTCAGTTGGACCACACCACATGAAAACAATAGTGATTGGATATCCATCATTAAAATCCTCCTAAGGCCCATTGTACTGTTTATTTGACATCTAATCTATTTATTAGGTCATACAGTCCTAGATGAAGGGGAAAAACAAAAATCATCTCGATCCGAAACTTTTATTGCCCCCAAAATGTTTTTAATGGTTGACGCTCATTCAACACTATTTCCTGTAATGTGGTCCATTTCAGATTGGGATATACCTCATTTTTGGTCTCATGCCATAACATGATCTTTAAAAATAGATGGATGGCATGGATGGAACACATACATCATGGTGGGGCCCATAGAGCTCCAACCACTAGCCATTGGCCGGTGTTAGGGGGAGTAGCCGATTTGTTCTCCTTATTTATGGTGTGGTCCATTTAATCTTTGGATATGATTTGTTTTTTGGATAATTCTCTAAAATGATCTCAAAAAATGGATGAATGGTGTGGGTTAATCACCATGCCACACGAAACGGTGTGGAATAATGATTTCCATCGTTGATACCTACCTTGGGCCCACAGTAATGTTTATTTTCTATCCAACCTGTTCATAATATCAAAAAGATATGAATGAAGAGGAAACACAAACATCAGCTTGATCTAAAAGTACTTCTATGGCTTCCAATCACACTATTTCCTGTGGTGTACTTGAGCTTTAGATATGCTTCCTTTTTGTTCTTTAGACCTCAAATTATCTATTAGCATCAATGAACAGAGTGGATAAAATAAATAAAAAATGGTGGACCCCACAAAGTTTACTCTGGTAAGGGTAATGAGTACCTCACCTAAATGTAGTAGAAAGGGGTTTCCTTAAAACATTCATAATCATATATTGGGCCTGCCTCAATGTGATTCCCATATCCAACCCACTCATTATGTGTGTCCCACTTGGATGAGGGGTCAGACCAAGTTTCAGCCATATTCAAAACTAATGTGGGCCCCACCAAGTGCTTTTATATTTTTTAGGATGTCTTCACATGATTTTAGATGGTAAGACCCACCTGAGTTTCATATACGGATGATTTTTGAGATATTTCATAACCTAAAGGGGACATGTCAAATGCACAGTGTTGATGTTCGACACACATCATGATGGGGCCCACAAAACTTACTAGCATCAATTCTTAGGTTCTTGCGAGGTCAATAAGTTGGGTCACAATTTTGACTAGAATATTTGGCCCGTTTTATATGCTTGGTCTATTCACTCTATTTTACTGATCAATACCCCCAATTTGACTAGTTACTGGCTTTGATCAAGTTACATATTAGAAAGATATTGGGCATACAAGATTGATCAACAATTTGGGTGAAATTTGATTTAAACATCTGAAGTTAATTACTCTTCAATCTGGACTAATTAGATTGTCCAAAAATGGAGGTTTAATTAGTGGGTGTGCCTAATAATTTATTATTATTTTTTTTTCATAGATAGATTTCAATTTCCATTTAAAAATAACATTCTTTTCAAAATGTATATTTTTTTACTCTTAATTTTTCTTTAAAAACTTTTAACAAAATATCATTTTTATTATAAAATATTTCAAAAAGAAAATTAAAATACAAATTTTGAAATTTATTTTCAAAATCTCAAAAAATTTCTCAAATTTTAATTTTTTTCCCAAAAATTCAAAAATGCCAATTTTTTTTTCTTCAAAAGCATCATTTTGGTTTCAACTTTTCAATTTTCTTTTTTAAAATGATATATATATTTTTTTCAAAATCTCAATGTTTTTATAAATAACTTTGTCATTTAATTTTGAACATTTTCAATTATTTTTCAAAATCATAAATTTTTTCAACTTCTTTATTTTTCGTTTCAAAATGTTTGTTTGTTGTTAAAGTATCAATCTTTTTAATATCGTTTAATTTAAAAAATTTCAATTCTTTCTAACTTCTCCAATTTTTTTTAAAGCATTTTTTTTAACTAGTCAATTTTTATCGAACTTCTCAATTTTATTTTACTTTTCAAAATACAAACTCTCATTTTATTTTTAAAAATATCTTCCTTTTTCAACATTGTGAAAATTTTCACATTTTTAAAAATCTTTTTAATTTTCTTTATCAGGATATTATTTTTTCTCGAAATTAAATTCTTTTTTTCAACTTTTTTTCAATATTCTTTTTTTCCCACTAAATAGATTTTTATTGAATCACGATTTTTATTTTTTCAAGATCTAAATTTTTTCTCAAATATTGTTAAAATTTTTAAACTTCTCAATATTCTTTTTCTTATGATATTACAGATCATTTAAATTTTACTTTCAAATTTTAAAAAGAAAAAAAATTTCAATCATTTGGTATAAAAGAAAAATGTGTGTGTGTGTGTGTGTGTGTGTGTGTATACACATTCAATCAATTGTTAAAAAATAATCTTTGATACAAATATGTACAATTAAACGACTAAAATTCTATTAAAAAATAATTATTATACTAAAAAAACTTAATTTTCCACTATATTCTAAAAAATGAAAAAAAAAATAATGTTTAGAGGCAAAAGTCCTTTTACGATGGACCATGATCTGTCACAAAAGTAACTGAAAAGCGTCACCATTTGGTATTTTGGGCGGGAATTTACAACTGATAATATTCGTCACAAAATCAAAATTTGTTACGGATTTAATCCATCTCCAATTTACGATGGACCAAAATCCTTTGTAAATATGTCGTAAATCAGATTTTAGCGACGGATTTTGGTCCGTCGCGAAATTCCATGACATTTGGACTACGGATTTTGGAGAAAGACGCGCTTGGTGACGGACTCTTTCCGTTAGCGACGGATTAAATCAGTCATTAAACTAAACAATTTTTGTGACGGATGAAGTCCGTCACAAAAATAGGTTGCAAATTCACTATTTTGGCATAGTGGGTGTAGGAACTCCATCAAGCCACCTTATGCACATATCAGGCTCCCCGTAGGAAAGCCCAACTTATTACATGATAGAGAGGGTGAGGAAGCCCATTTGTTATATAGAGATTCACCCTCTCAACTCACCTTGTTGTACAACCACTTGACTTGCCTCATGACACATATCTTATCTTTGTATTTAGTTGTTAGGACCTTGATGTCACATATATATCATCCACATTGTCCATTTCCTTCTTTTGGACAAGTGTGAGGCCTATCCTTGACGTTAGTACACCATCTCCTCTTGCTGTAGATGGAAGAATATGTGGTACCAGATTTAGTATATCCACTATGTAAAGTCTATCTCGATGCATGGGTTAGGTCCACCATCCCTCTGTGGACCCTGCCTTAGGATTTATGATGTGCTAGTACCTTGAATAGGTTATGATAGTTTATCATGGACCATCCCATATAGACTTCTGCATGTCTAGTAGGGAGTATCATCCAGCCCCTTCTCTTGTAAGTGACATACTGGTTAAGACCGGTCATCGCCAGTTATACCTGATAATCATGCTAGTATACTCAGTCTAGTAGGACACAATGAGATCATGTTTAGTATTACATCATGCTACATGTCCATACGCATCATTTGTATGCTTGTTGTGAGGAATGGTTGATCATAGCATTACCTTTGGGCTAAGTTATTTAAGGGACTCCTTAAGTAACGGAGTTGCCCCACATGATCGTGCGGTATGCACAAGTTTGATGCATGACCAGATGGTATGACTTATGCATCTCGTATTTGTGTGACATGATCACTTGGTGCCCTAGCGACATTAGGGTTCTGGCCTCCACGGGAATGTCGTGAAGGCCATATGGAACATCGAAAATGTTTGGTTCGAGCATCTAAGAACATTAGTTGTCCGTGGGTAAAAGTCCCTAAACCTCTGTAGCCAGGAGATGCTCCAACATATAAACTGAGTGGATACATGAGCGCGTGAGGGTCGTATACCATTAGGTCACATTTTCTACTATGTCATGGTCAGTTGTGAAATTGCGGTAATGACCACTGTAGTAGAAGTGAGAATATGCCAAGGTGTCCTAGAGGGAGGTGAATAGAACTTTTTAAACTTTTCTGATGATTTAAATCCTATCAACCCTATACTGAGTTAATATGCAAATATCAAGATTTCTTCAATATAACTCTAATGGTTTCCAAGCCAAATAGAGGATCAATCATAAGACTATTCAAAACATAAACAAGATGAAGAACATAGTTCTGAAATAGCGGTGAAGACCGCTTGAGTTGAAGTAGGAATATGTCAATATGTTCTAGAGGGGGTGAATAAGACTATTTAAAGTTTTACAATGTATTTAAAAATCCTATTGCACCAATCCTATCAGATATACAATTATCAGGATTACTCAAATATAACACTACTGGCTTCCAAGCCTAATAGAGGGTCCAATCACAAACTATTCAAAAGATAGCAATATAAAACTTAGTTCATGCTGGATATGACTATGTATGTGTGTGAGGTGTGATCTCAAACATTCAAATATTGAAATAGTAAAGTAAATCATACAAACAAGGCAATCGTAAACACAGTCATTTTTATAGTGGTTCGACTACTTGTCTACTCCACTCCTGACTACTTGACTACCGGATTTCACTAAGGAGGTTTCCCAGGGTTCACCTCAAACCTAAGGTTTAAATCAGATTCACCTTCAACCTTTACACGGAGGTTTCTACTTGGTTCACCTCTAACCTTGGAGTTTTGCTGGTGCAGTCCTAACCAGATGTTTATGCCCACACAGAGCAAGGGTCCACACTACGCACTTGGATGTTTATGCTCTTCACAGAGCAAGGGTCCACACAATGCGCCCATAGCGTACACTCCCGTCGGAGGCCTCTTTTGAGGACTTCAAATGGTGAGCAACACTTAAGACCCAAACTTAGAAAGGAATGATTACAAGTGTCATCTGCACTCTAGATACTTATAAATAAGTTGATGAGTCCCTTTTAGCGTAGTGATGAAGATCTCCTTCTTGTTGATGAAAAGTCTTCAGCTCCCTTGATCCGCAACACAAAAGATGTACCAGTACTAGGCTTCGGGTCAGGTCAAGGTTAGGACGAAAATCCACTCTCTTGGATTTTTCCTATAAGGAACATAGAGTGATTCCCGTCATGTATTCATTCAAGGCATCCCAGCTTAATGATATGCTATTAAGATAGTTGTTGGAGGATCCTTGAATGCGATAGTTCATTTCCCAATCCACTCCATTGAATATCAATGGTAAGAATAGATTGGAAGATGAACTCCCATGAGAGAAAGGGTTTTGGGTATATGATCTGAGGGTAAGACACACAAAAGGACTCTCTTCTTTCTCTACCAGCAAAATGGACAAGTCTCTCCTTATATAGGCAAAAGATTTCAACGGATATAAAATGGTCATATTTATGACAGAGTTTGATATCATCGAGCATGGTCGATATCATCGAGCATATACTCTCGATAGGATCGACTGTCTGCTCGATAACATAAACTCAAATGTCATTCACTTTTGAAACCTTTTGTCAGCTGGTCGATGGGATTGATACTGGTGTTGATGTTATCAAATTTTAAACTTTGATACTATCGATACTGGCATCGATTTATCGATATTTGAAGAATGAGAGAGACTATCCGAAATATTTCAGGTTTAATATGATATGATCGAGGGTCAATCGATGTCATCAAAATTTGAATGTCGATGATATCGAGACCTTGTCGATAGGATCGATAAATCGTATAGATTTTCATATAAGCACGCTGGACAGTTAATGCCCAGACTCGATCCTATCGATCAGGACTCAATACTATCGAGATAAGAATATCAATTTCCTCGAGTGGCCCCCAATCAACTTTTAAAATATCCTGAAATATTTGCTAGAGGAAACATGCGCCCACTGTCCATATCATCGAATGACTGCCGATATGATCGATGTTTAAATTTAGATTGAATCGAAACAGACATCGATATATCAAAGTTTATAGTAGATTTCTTTAGAGAAATAGGGGCACCAAAAAACTGCCTGTCGATATTATCGATCCACTTTCGATGGGCTCGATATTCGAATATCGATGATATCGATTGAAACTTCGATATATCGATAAATCATTCAGATGAATGTGCGGTTGTTGGATGCTTTTTGTCCTCACTCAATTGTATCGATTGAGATGCCGAGGACATCGACAAAGCAGGTCAATCATATCAAAATGTGAATCAATACAATCGACAGGGTAAGAAAACTTGAAGATTTTCCTGTTTGGTAAAAGTTTTTCTTAGAATAAAACCCTAAGGTGTTCTACTTAGTTTTAAGGATTTTAATCACCTGGTGTTTTGGGACATGAGATGTGAGGCTATGATTTAGCTATGACGAGTTTCCACACATCCAATTGAAACAGACACTTAAATTGATCTTCCTGTTAGGCGTTGTTGTTCGATTAACTCAACTTACACCGTAATTGACAAATAAGAGCACTAGTAGGTGCACTTATAAGTTCATGATAGATGTGATTGTGTGTGAGATGTGATTATAATTAGTTTTAGGTAATCATGTAAGCATGCATTATGAGAACATTCAAAGGAATCACACAAGTATTAAAAGTAAATAGCAATCTCAAACACAATCGTTTTTATAGTGGTTCGACTAGGTGTACACTCTCAACCCTTAAGTGTACCAGATCTCACTAACGGAGGTTTTAAATAAGGTTCACCTCTAACCTTCACAACCTACACAAGGTCGACTCTAGGACCTACACAAGGAACCTAGACATGTCTCCACGAGACACAAGTTTATTCCCCACATAGGAGCAAGGGTCAACACATAGCACCCGGGTTTTAGGCCACACAGGCCAATGATCCACAAAATGAACCTAAAGTTTATGCCCTATACAAGAGCAAAGGTCAACACACAACACCTAAGGTTTTAGGCCACACAGGCTAAGGACCTATATTACGGACCTAAGTTTATGTTCACCAAGAACAAGGGTCAACACATAACACCCACACGTATTCTCCCGTCAAAGGCCTCCTATGAGAACTTGAAAGGGGTGAGAATCACATATGACCCAATCCTACACAAAGAAATGATCAGCAGGGTGTGACGCTCTGGAAAAATTCGTACTTAGACTCGAGTACCAACTCGACCAGAAATCGCGTAGGATTAATTCCTTTAGAAAATAAGTGTAAGTTAGCTAGTGCAATGCTAGAGTAGCTGGGAAATAGTCCCTGATCACTTTAAATACGTTCTACAAGACCCAAAGCGAGTAGAACCAATGACGCTATAATACTATAAAACCTCGGATCAAACTCTAAACCGGTTTGTTCTCTGGACCTCTTTGAAACTTTGTATTGGATCTAGACCGCGCGTCGAAAGTCCTATACCTACAATCTTAGACCGTTAGAACCGCCTAGCTGGACTTGACAATCATTTCAAAAATCAAGTCCAACCGACATTCGCAGGCTATTTCATTGAGCTTGGACTGAAGAGAGTGAGAATAGGGCTAGATTTAGAATTTGAAATTCAAATCTGGCACACGACTTGACGCGTCAGTATTAAGCGTTCTGACCGTCAGAATTCAGCCAAATTACACCCTCGGATCAGAAAAAATTTCTATTTCATATCATGAGACTTGTAGACCTGATCTACGTGCGGTGACCGCTGAACTGAAACTGGACCGCCACGTGCGATCTACGAACACTACTGGTCTGAAAATGGGATGAGAGTGACATCCGACATGTATGAACTTAAGTCTGATCGCGTTCAGCCAGGGGACCACCAGAAATGTCCTTTTGCACCGAAACAGCCCCGATTTGGATATACCTTAAGTATACCTTGACCTGAAGCCTGTTTTGGGCATGTTTGGACTTATAAAAGGGCTTGAAACCCTCACTCCTCTCTCCCATCCGAATTTGGAAAAAGCCCTAGGTTGAGAAAGAGAAAAGGTGAGAGATTGTGAGAGAGAGGAAGGAAATTTCCTGCCGCTTGTGCTACCTATTGCACGTGATTAAGCAACACGCTCTAATCACTTGGCCGGTGATTTCTTCGCATTTCTAGGTAAGAAAATACCCTAAATAGTTGCTGATTTAGTGTTCTTTCATTTTCTTAGCATGTTAGCTTATGGATCTTGTAAATTAGGTTGTCTATTCGCCGTAGACGAAGCATATACGCTCCGTTCGAATCGATACGCTTCTAGGAGATAAGGTGCGATTTTAGACTCTTTGATTGACTGTTTCCAACGCTTTCAATGTCGTTTAATAGTAGATTATCAACGGCAACGCCGTTTGACATGTACAACACGCTGTCCGTTTCCTGTTTCGAAAGAAGATGAAAAATATGAGATTTAGGGCATTTTAGTCATTTGTAGGAAATACTGTTTTCATCCATAATTTGCTGATGTGATTGAAATGGCTTCTTGTCGCATTAGGATATTAGGAATGCGTGCATAATTAGTTTGGCGAAGAGATTCGCCTAAATGCGCACTTTGAGTCGACATACTATATGTAGACTTAAGTGTGTAGTGTAAGTGTTTGTATAAATGCTTGTATTAGTATGTATTGAATAAAATAGTGTTATGAATTAGTTTGAGATTGATTTCTCAATTAATATGCTGATGTAAATGGTTTCCTACATGTTAGCTATGTACATGATTTCATTGTATGTATGAAATGCATGCGTTGGAAGATTTACTTAAGTTGTATGTTATAACATGTGTTAACATGCTCACATGGTTGTATTTCATTTCCAATACTCTCACATGATTGCTGATGTGGATTCATAATTGTTTGGGACTATACCTAGTCCAGGCAATCGGCAACTGAGCAAGTTCGTGGTTGGCCTATCTTTTCCACGAACGGCGCGTCGATGAACGCGAGCCGTGTTTTGGAGTTGGCGGCAGTGGTTAGGCCACATGAAGTGTTTTACGCACTTCATGTCATTCGACTTGAGATGCGCTCGTGTTAGTCGAGCCCGTCAAGTAACCCGACTGGGCGTTGTATGTTCACCCTGTATGAGTCATAACTGCTTGAACCTAGGGTACTGAACTTACCATTGTAAACCCTGTCAACCATGGTACCTTGATCCACGAAGACTCATGAGACGGGCATGCTGGTATGGGACACTGTGGTCGAGCTGTCGGCCTACGCTGGGGCCACAAATCTCCCCGTAGTGACCAGTGAGCACCTATGACTCGTGAGCAGATTATGGTGGTATGCCTGGATTGATAAGGCGACGAGTCCTTTGTAGTGACCGCGAGCGTATTCTGAGTCTACGGGAGGCGACGACCCTTCCATAGCAGTGAGAGTACAGTAGGCCTGTATTGATAAGGTGATGGGGGAGTGGTGCAACGAGTGCGAGCAACAGCCCTGACAGCCCTTACAGTGACCTACAAAATATACATCGTATGAGATTACTAGGAGTGATGACCCTAGACAGGATCTATGTTGGGATTGATATAAGGGAAGTACCTTAGTTTTCCAATCCTGCTGTTTGAATGGACTAATAATAACTCGGCAATCATATCACCATCACATTGCATGTGCTTGGAAGATGTGGAGCACTGAGCGGTACACAAGCATGCCGCGGGCGTAAGATGGTGCCGTATGAGGGAGAACGTCGGTGAGGGCATCCATCATGTCATGTCATATTGCATTAACAACAGTATTAGGATTGTTTGATTTACTGCTTTACTATTATCGCATGATTGATTTGAGAACATGTTAATCCTTGCTCTATTATTCCACTGAGTTACCTACTCATTTCCACGTTACGAGAAGGTGTTTGCAACACCCACCAGACCCTGTCTTAGATGTAGGTGAGGCAGCGATCCAGGAGGCAGAGCCGGACTATGATGAGGACCAGGACGAGTTCTCATACATGCAGTACCACGATGGCTTTGCTTAGGTGGCCTGGGTTACGGGACTTCTCAGTGGGACTCTTTTTGGACATTTAATTTTGTTTATTTACATGTATATGAGACTCAGAGATGTATTCATACTTTAGAGACAGTCGAGATCTACTTTATTTTTCCATACAGTGATATATATATGCTTTAGTCTTCCACTTTCTTTTATCACTGAATCTGGAGTATGAATTGCAGTTTTGGTATACTTTTACTCATGTGAATGCTTTAACTCAGACAACATTAAATCATAATCATTTTTGTTGCATAAGTGACGGTCTGGAACTCGGGAGTTGAGTTTATACACGACCCCCGATTTTCAGGGTGTTACACAGGGTCTCTAGACTCTAATGACTTATAAATAAGTAGATGAGCCTCATTTATCACATTGATGAAGATCTCCCTTGTTGATGAAGAATCTTCAGCTCCCTTGATCTGTAACACTTATGATGCTCCAATGTAAGGTAACGGGTTGGGTCAAGGTTATGTTGGTAATTACTCCATTAAATGATTAATCATTGGAGTGACATAGTAATACTACGATCTATGCATTCAAGGAATCTCAGCTCAATGATTTGCCATTAAGGTGGTAGCTGAAGGATCCTTAAATACGAAAGTTCATTCACCAATACACTTTATTGAATATTAATGATGAGGGTGGATTAAGGAATGAACTCTCATGAGAAAAAAGGGCTTAGGGTAGGTGATCTAAATTAAACACTCAAAAGATCTATCTATTTTCTCTACAAACAACCTCAGGCAAGCTCTCATTAGATAGATAAAAAGTTCCAACAAAAATAAAACAGTCATATTTTTTTGACAAAGTTCGATATCATCGTGCAGGCTTCAATATCATCGAGTGTATACTCTCGATAACGACAAATGGCCGCTCGATGACACAAGCTCAATCTGTCAAACACTTTTAAACCTTTTTGCTAACTGATCGAGGATATTGAACATACTTTGATGTCATCGGATTTCAAACTCCGATTTTATCGAGCCATGGTTCGATTCCTCGACATTTGAAAACCTAAGAGCAAACTTGCCTTTGGAATTAAACATGCATTGATATGATTGAGTATCCCTCAATATCATCTGGTTTTGAATATCGATGATATCAATACTAGTTTCGATCCATCAATCCTTTCAAGAAATTTTCCTATAAACTTACTGAAGAGTTTTGTATTCTAATTCGATGACATCGACCTAGTCTTGATATGATCGATCTTTAAATATTAATATCATCGAGTGATTCTCGATACCTTGAACATTTAAAAAAAATTTTCTGAAAGCTTGCTGGACAGTTTTGTGTCCCTATCCAATATCATCGAAGGTCCATCGATATCATCGAGGTTTGAAATTTGAAGATATCAAGGCTCTCTTCGAGATATTGAAAATCACATGATTTTCCTTAACTGCTTACTGGACACAAACTGACCAGTTATCGATTTTATCGAGCTGTTTCGATGAACTCGAGATTCGAAAGTCAATGATATCGAGCCTATCATCGATTCATCGATAATTCAGTCAAAGATTCATTTTGGGTGTTGGACATTTGAATTCCTCATTTCGATAATATCGAGTGAGTTTCGAGGACATCGATAACAGAGTCTGATTTCATCGAAGCACGATCGATAAATCGACAAAGGCTAAAATCTTAGAGATTTTCCTGATTTTGTAAAATAATTTTCACACCTTAAACCCTATGTTATTTTTATTATTTTTAAGGGTTTTATATACTTGGTATTTTGGGACATGGGATGTGAGGCTAAGTTTTCCTTTTTATAGATCTGAAGTCACATCCAGTTGAGGTAGATGCTTGAACAATCTTCCTATGGGGCTCACTTGTCTTTGCTGACTCAACAATCATACTAATTAACAAACCAGGGCACTTTCAGGTTAGAAGGGGGTGTGGCCTTATCTTCCTAAGCGAGGGGGCTATAAGCTAGGTTGAGTTTGACCTGCTCGTAAATGAGTTTGCTATCGACGAGCCGGGTAGGTATTGGTAGACTATTGATCAGGCAGGTAGTGAGGTCTCTTTCACTCATTTAGTTGTGCGGCTAGGGAGGCGGCGGCCAGTGTGGAGTGTATTAGACCTCGGTGATGATCTCAGAGATGTACTGTACTGATATGTGGACTTACTGAGTAGGAGTTGCGTACTCAGCATCTCATTCATTCATTTATTCACTATCCACTCGGGCTGGTGGTTTAAAACTAGATCATTATGTGTGCTCTCACAATGACCATGATTTCTAACTTAAGATCAAAAGTTTACCACATTGTGTCCAGCTATCCAAATCAGGTATGGGCCAATTTAGATAGAAGTCCTTTGTGATGAACCCCACAACTTGTGATACTACGTACTATCATCACAACTACACATTTTCGCTTGGTCATTTCGTTCACACCGCATATTGCATTGCATCCTCAAAACATAGCATTTGGTTTACTATGCTTCTGTATTGCATATCCTGAATAAGGTTGATGATATTATGGACTCACCAGGATTTGCATATTGCATTACATCCGTGGCATATAGAATTTGGGTTGTTATGTTTCTACATTTATATGGCCTAGATGAGGCTGATGGTAATTGTAGTTCATCAGGAATTTTATATTGCATTGCATCATCGACATCTAATATTTGGCTCTCTAAGACTCTGCATTTGCATAATCAAACTGTATTGCATACTCCGATATTGTATGACTTATGGATTTGGCAGTATTGCTACTTACTCTGATATTTGTGTACTTGGTACTTACCTTGAGCACACACTTACACCACCCTCTAAGCTTTCTATAAGCTTATGCATAACAGATGTGTGCAGGTGACATTAGGTCGCAGCAGCGTTGAGCTTGGAGCATGTATCTTTCTTCTAGAGTTTTGATTATCGATATGTATTTCCCCTTCAGTACTGTAATCAATTGTTTATATTAGTGGATATGTGATGATAATGTTGCCGTTGTGATTTGGGTACACTTGTGGTTATGCTTCTTTATTTATTAAAAAAATCACATTGAAAATCCTCCCCACAGGGTCCCAGGATTGGAACCTGGCGTATGGGAGCTAAGAATGGGGTACTACGGAGGCTGTCGGCACCGGATTCGGCAATCGAAAATTCTGTGAGCCTATTTTCGAAGTTTGGGACATGACAATAATCGAAAATTCATAATTCATATAGTTAATCTTAGATGATTTAACTTTAGAATAGAAAGTAGCAAGTATTTTGAACAAACTTGTTATCGCTATAATTTGAACTTGATTCAAGAGAAACACATTTCTGTATGCTGTTTAATCAGTGTTTAAGAATAGAAAGTAATATATATTTTGAACAAACTTGTTATCGTTATAATTTGAACTTGATTCAAGAGAAACGTATTTCTGTATGGTGTTTAATCAGTGTTTAAGATTTTTATGATTTATTTTATCATATCACGTAATTGCATATTTGAGTATATTTTAAGTAAAATAGGCGAACATATGTATCTGCAATATTTTGATGCTACACATAGTTTAACTCCTGAGTAGTGGAGCTAGTATACTTTTCACTGAACATACTTTGATTGGATTGGACTTGACTTGACTAAACTTGACTGGACTTAACTTGACTGGACTTAATTTGACTAGACGTAACTTGACATAAGTTAACTTGACTGGACACGACTTAACTTGACTGGACACTTTGACACACAATTTAAGCTCATGAGTAGTGGCGTAAGCACAATTTTTAAGACTCATGTTGGAGTTGGGTCTTACGCGAATGATCTCTGTAACTCTTATGAGTTCACTCGACTTATCGGGGCCGGAGAATTTCACAAACCGCGATCCATCAGATGGGCCCAGTGAAGCTACAAGGGCAGTGAACTTGGTGGGTTTTATGCACAGGGTTGGCTGCAGTAACTCTTTAAAATTCACGGGGTGCATAAGGTTACTTGGTGTGTGTGTGTAAATTTATTTATTTATTTATTATTATTATTATTTTAAAGTAGACTACAACAAAGAAAACAACTAAGTGGGAACGCCTTCCCTTGAATTTCACTGAGGGACACCTGAGTCATAAAACGGCCAAATTTTTGGCATGGCCCTTCATCTAGCCTGTGGGTGAAGGATTTGAACAGACTAGATTCTATATATACGATGTGGTATGTCCCATAATTTAATGAATAGTGGGTGTTCCCTCTCAACATGTTTCACATGCTATGGCCCACCGAAGTTTTAGATTGGGCTAATCTATGGAGGCTTGGGATTTTCAAAGTGACACATGATGGAATTCCATGAACACGTCAGTAGGCCACATATCTATCCCCTATATGGTGGTACCGGTACCAATGGAGTGAACCCTCATCACCCCCAGCAGGAGTTGGTCCCCTACCATAGATCATAGGCTACAAGATTATATATATATATATATATATATATATATATATATATATATATATATATATATATATATATATATATATATATATATATATATATATAGGGAAAAGGTGCTATGCGCTCGAGCTCACAATAAGCTTATCGTGAGGTCGAGCTGTGTGGGCCCCACCGTGATGCATGTCGACCATCAACACCATGCATTTGATGGTTCCCCTTTAAATAATGGGATATGCCAAAAATCAGTCGTGTACGGAACTCATGTGGGCCATACCATCTAAAATCATGTGAAGACACCGTTAAAGCATATAAAAGCACTTGGTGGGGCCCACCTGAGTTTTGAATGCTGTTGAAACTTGGTCTGAACCCTCATACAAGTGGGAGACGCATAATGGATGGGCTGGATTTTCAAACCACATCTTTTGTGGGCCCTAAAAATGATTATGAATGTTTTAATGGTTGCACGACCCCTCTCCACTTCTGTATGTGGTGTGGCCCACACAAGTTATGGATTGACTTGATTTTTGAGATATAGGTCCACAATGGAATGGCGCATCTGACTGATGGGGTAGATGTTCGAAAGCCATCATGGTGGGGCCCACACAGCTCAACCGCATGTGACGGAGCCGTGAGCTCGAGCGCATTGTACCTTTTATATATATATATATATATATATATTGGAAAAGTTACTATGCGCTAGACCTCACGATAAGCTCCCATGAGGTCGAGCTGCGTGGGCCCCACGGTGATGCATGTCAACCATCAACACCGTGCATTTGATGGGTACCCTTTAAATTATGGGACATCCCAAAAATCACCCGTATACGGAACTCGGGTGGGCCACACCATCTAAAATCATGTGAAACATTGTTAAAACATATAAAAGCACTTGGTGGGGCCCACCTGAGTTTTGAATACTGCTGAAACTTGGTTTGAACCCTCATACAAGTGGGACACATATAATGGATGGCTGGTTTTTCAAAAAACATCTTTTGTGGGCCCCAAAAATGATTATGAATGTTTTAATGGTGCACGGCCCCTCTCCACTTCTGTAAGTGGTGTGGCCCACACAAGTCACGGATTGACTTGAATTTTGACATTTAGGCCCACGATAGAATGGCGCATCTGACTGATGGGGTAGATTTTCGAAAGGGATCACGGTGGGGCCCACACAGCTCGACCGCATGAGTCCCAGTTGAAAATCCTTAATTCATGTCTGCCACAGTCGACTCCATCTCACCTAGCTCCACAGGATAGTTAAATCTGAATACTTACGTCGTGG
Source organism: Magnolia kwangsiensis (assembly GCA_037074715.1). Classification (NCBI taxonomy): domain Eukaryota; kingdom Viridiplantae; phylum Streptophyta; class Magnoliopsida; order Magnoliales; family Magnoliaceae; genus Magnolia; species Magnolia kwangsiensis. The sequence goes on along the minus strand of CM073576.1, from coordinate 101,637,845 downwards.
AAAGGACTATGTGCCAGCAAACCCAGATGGAATTGCATGTGCTGAAACTGTCAAAAGTCATCTTAATAACTCCAACAGAAGAGTATTGATGAGGAAGCTTTCATCCAAACCCAAACCAATGCAGTGTTGAGAGATGAAGAAATCTGAGTCCTGAAAAAGGTTCTCAATCCTTTTAGCTCTTTAAGTTCTCAATCAGTGATTCGGCAGAGAGCATTTCCAGCTAAGGTCATGGGTTCGAGTGGTAGACTCACAAGAGTTTCAACATGAGGTCATGGGTTTGAGTACCCATTGTGGTGAAAACCCACTGGTTTGTGAGTATGTGGATGTGCGCGGGGTATGAGTGCGTGTGGTAAAATAAAAAAAGAAAAACAACTAAGGTCAATACCTGGAAGAAACTAAAAAAACATGATTACTTCTATATGCATGAAATCCAAATATGGAATACAAACATGAAGAAAACCTTTTGGGTGTAACCACATAGTTTGAAAAGCTTATTTTAAATTATCAGGTGGTTTAGCCAACTATTGGAAGTACCCTAAATTGAATGTTTGGCTGAAATGGAAATGCAACGATTTTATTTGTACTTGCTGGATGGCAGGGAAAACATAACCTGAATAGATGGATGATTAGTTATTTTCCTCTTTCCCTACCTGAAATGACAAGTTGCGCATTCCTAGTACCACTTGAAATGAAAAAAATAAATAAATACTAATTTAGCGGAAAAGCATTCTGTCAACTCCATATTCCTGAGCTACTCCCCAATGGTAAAACCATTTGAAACTCTTCTAACCTTGTCATATAGAAGGAGATGACTATATGATCTGCAAACCGAGGACATGAGCAGGCTACTCCGAGATTAATTTTATATAAGTGGGGCCCATGGTTAAGAGATTCCGACCATTGACCTCAATTGGGTATCACAGTAGATGGACCACATTACCAGGATCTCCAAGATTGGATGATCCTAGCCACAAATCTTGGGCCCTTTCTCAGGTGAAGGTGGAACTCTTTTCTCTTGTTATTCACTTATTTGCACGCGACAAATTGAAAGGTTAGGATTATCCTATCAAAAATATTTTCGAGGAAAGTTCCACCATGGCGGGGTTCAACAGATCCATGGCCTGGACCATTGAACCGTGGGCCCCAGTTGCAAAAACTGAAAACCCAAGTATCTATACTTATACTCAGGTCAAGGAGCATATAATACCTTGGAAAGGATGGATACTGTTTGTTTGCTAACGCCAGATTCCGAGACTTCTCTAACTGCAACGTTGACAGAAACTCGAAGTAATCTAAGCATCGAAGCAGCAATCAACCTAGTACATAACGTGATTTAAAGAGGAAAATAAAAGGAGGAACACAAAAATGGCTAAACTTACAAATAAAGATATTCTATATATGTTTCAAAGTACATCAGGAATCAAGGGCCAGAAGAATCAATTTCTGCAATTTCGCATTTCACTCTTTTCAACAGAACAAGTTATCTGGGCAGAGAAGTGGAAAGCTGGCAACTAGCCCGATTGGGTTCATTTTCTGCTTCGTTCCAAATGCCCAGAGAGTTCAAAATCAAGTGATTCCACTAATATAATCAGCCAACTGTCGAGTTGGAGATAACTTCCAAATGCAACCTTTGGTGCTTCCTCTGATAGAAAATAGCTCTTTGTTTCTTCTTTTAAGCTTGTCGATGAGATTTAGAGTGCAAACACAAACCACTTGGAATCCCACCCTTAGTGAGCGTGCGTGTGTTATAAGCTAATCACTCCGATGACAATTAAGAAGGGCATGGCCATAACACATCGGTCACTTGCAACCTAAAGAAAAAGTGAATAAATTTAAAATAAAAATAAAAATAAAAATCAATATAACAAAGAGATAAACAGAGTAAAGAACTCTCAGAAACCAATTGAGTGACGTTTGAGAAGACTCACCTGCCTACTCATTTGTTCAGACTGAAGAGAACATATTGACAAATAATTTTAATACTTTTGGGGCAAACCAAGAAATCAGGGTTCTCATATCTTACCGTTGAAAGCTAGCTGCATGAGACCATTAAATCAAGAGAAATACCATTAAACAAAACACATGCCACCAAATGTATAGGAGTTAATTTTAACTAGGCTTAAACCCCAATCAAAGGAAATACCTTTAAACCAGCAGAATGCTCATGGCACCTCAGTAGAAAGCTGCAGACAAGTGATTCAGAGAAAAAATTCATGAATAAAGGACAACTCTCTAGCCAGTGAAAAGATGAAAACGCATGGAAAGGCAAATATCTTACAACTAGGATTTTTATTTTTATTTTTCTCTCCCTAAAGATGTTAATATGTGAGAAATCCAGGCCCTTAACAAATATGCTGATCTGGTCATTGGGTGGGGGACATGTATGTCAAAATGTGGACCTCGTTCAACCCTGTTTAAACACCCATGTTTCTGTACATTTATTATTATTATTATTATTTATTTATTTTACACACGCACACACACTCCCACACACTCAAGCCATGCGCGCACACACCGTGAGATTTCACCACCATGGGTACTCGAACCCTTGACCTGTTGTTGAAACTTCAAGGAGTCTACCACCCGAGTAAGAGTGAGGACCCACCCACGTTTCTGTACATGTGTGGCCACTAGACTAGTGGGACCAGGCAGGCTTTTAGGCCACTGGATGTACATGGAGGAGCCCCTAAATGAACAGCCTGGATCGTAAGCATACGCCACATTACTGCATCTTGGAAGAGTAGGATGCAAGTAAGCTTACTATTTCTTCAAGAGAAGTAGTCCACCTTTTCTGATCGTTCTGAACCGCTCCTGACCAGCTGTATCCCAAATTTGCAGCTTGATTCGTTTTCCATCATGCTCAATGGTCCTTATCTTAAAATCAATGCTGCATACAGAAATATGCTAGAGGTCAGCAAACCATAAGCAAAATTAAGGGCCTGTTCACACTCGGTAAAAATTACACTTGGTAGCTCATGCTCACTGGCAAAACGTGGCCACACCTTCTCATCTTCTTCTCCTTTTTTTTTTTCATTCAAAGAAAAAGCTAAAGAAGCCAAAACTCATAATGGAATAAATCATGAGAGTATATGAGAGTATCTTAGAGCCTGCAAAAAACACAGCCAAATTATGAGAAATCTTAAATCAAAACTTAAACTTCCAAAATATTAATGAACAAAAATATTTACACATCTGTTTTCCGTATAATTTCTATACACATGCAGAACCAACAACAGATATGGAATAACGATGAAGGAACTTCTCGTCAGAGCTGATCGCATTCTTTTCAACAACTACCACGGATGATGAAAATCCAGTGAGGTATAACCTCCAAGATTTATCATACCATCAAGATAATTAAGCATAGTTATCAAAGATAGTATAACAAATATTACACAATAATTATCATGGAGATTGGGTAAGGTTCATCAGATATACATTCATTAAATAAATTACACAGAATAATATTGTTTAAATGTATGATTACATGCACATGCTCACAGACCTAGGGATGTACATCCAACTGGCAAAAAGTCACTCAAAGAGAATTAGCCATACGGAAATGTATTCAAAGGTACACCCAAGGAGAACTAGCCACCTGGAAAAGTACTCAAAGGTACGTTCAGAGAAAACTAGCCATCCAGAAAAAATTATACAACAAAATTGCCCAAGGAGAACTAGCCACCAAGAAAGTAAGGAGAACTAGCCACTCAGAAAAGTACTCAAATATATGCCCAAGGAGAACTAAACATCCGGAAAAGACTATGTAATGAAGTTACACAAGGAGAACTAGCCACCCAAAAAAGTACTCAAAGTTATGCCCAAAGAGAACTAGTCATTTGGAAAAAACTATGCAACGAGGTCGCCCAAGGTGGACTAGTCTCTCGAAAAGTACTCAAAGGTACGCCCAAGGAGGACTAGGCACTCGAAAAAGTCCGCATGCCATGAAAATGCATGATTAACCCAACCATTATTATTTCAATTTTAAACAATCATTTTAAGAAAGCTCAAAGGTCACTATGGGAGGTTTATCACCCAATATATGCTGACAGCTCAGGCATAATGTCTCATTCCACCATCCCTGAGTCATGAGACTATCAATTATAACATTTTAGGGGTAACCTCTTCAACTAGTGGTTAATCGTAGTTCGATGAGTGGGACTTACCATCAAAGGGTTATTTAATAATAATTCATCAAAGGCGTATAGGCAGCCAATCAAAGCCACAAAGGGCAAATAGCCTATCAAAGCTGCAAAGAGCAAATAACCAATCAAAGCCACAAATGAAAAATAGCCTATCAACACCACAAAGGGCAAATAACCAATCAAAGCCACAAGGGAAAATACAAGCCGTAAAGGGTAAATAATTCATCCTAAGGATGTAATAAAAGAAGATTATCTCAAAAGATCTTAGGTAATAAATGGTTTATCATAAGGATGTAACAAAAGAAGATTATCTCAAAAGCTCTCAGGCAATAAATGGTCCATAAGATGGTAAATCCACAACAAAAACTTCATGTAACTTATAAGATGCAATAGCCACTAGTAAGAGGATCTCCAAGCTTCCATACAATAATCACAAGTGGTAAGACAAGCCACAACAAATTTAATACACTTATCCATATACAATGTTACATTTAAACCATGATAGAGATAATCGTAATCTATGGCATGTACAGATACTTGAATGTAAATCCAATGATTAGTCATTTAAGAAGAATTCACTCAAACATAAACTAGCATGCATCATCATTTTTACTAAATAATCAATTAAGCAATTAATGGAGTACATGAACTAGGATAATTATTATGATTTAGAAAAGCTTGAAGGTAATCCTCACCTTAAGATGTGAATTCATTCCTTGCTTGATTAGAGATCACTAAGGTCACTAAATGCCCATTCTAGCCTAAAATATAACATAGACAAATTATTAGGATTTAATGGATTCAAGTGTACTCCAACGGTTATGGATCAAAATATGAAAAATTGGAAAACCCACTTTCCACATTCCAATCAGCCATTTAACATTTGGTTGTCTATGAAAAGTTTAATTGAATAGTTCTAGAGGTCCTTTACGTTACTAATTTGAGATGACCCCAAAAATACACTCAAACTAGATTCCAAGCTAGATTTGCATTGAGAATTTGGACATCCTACATTCAATTCAAAGAGGGCTTAATAATTCCGTTTAAACTATAATTGATGTTCAAATTAGGGGATATATGGTTAACTCACCTTCACAGGATGACCACTTGTTGATTGAAAGAGGTGGATTCCAATATGAGGATAAATGATTTTTCCTACAATTCAAATATTAAAAAACTAATAATAACTCTAATCTGGACCTAAACTTATTTTAGAAAAGTACGAAAGCAATGAGTTACTTTACCAAGTTGACTTTCAACCCTGGACTCGGTGAACTCAACCAAGTCAACTCAACAAAACCGAATGGATCATAATCTCCTTCTTCCTCTTCTTCTCTAGCTTTCTTTTTCTTTCTTTTCCTCACAGCCAACATGGCATGAACTCAGTTAGTTTCGGGTCCCAACACACGACTCACACCGAGTCACAACCCAAACTGGACTGAACTTGTCTAGTCTCGGTGCTGTCCAGCAACAACGGTCTTAGTCCCAGCTCTCTCTCTCTCTCTCTCTCTCTCTCTCTCTCTCTCTCTCTCTCTCTCTCTCTCTCTCTCTCTCTCTCTTTCTCTCTTCTTCTTCTTCTTCTTCTTCTTCTCTTTTCCCTCTTCTCTGCATGCCTGAACGAGTTTGAACTCAGCCCATGTTCACTTCAACTCGAGTCAGCGAGTCACGGATTTACACACCATCTCCTCTTGCACTCTCCTCGATCTTCTTCCTTTCTCTACTTTTCTTCTTCTTCCTTTATTTCCTTTCTTCCTTCATCCAACTCGAATCCTGACTCTAAGGAATCTGACCAGATTCGATTCTCCTGGTGCGGTAGATCGGTGCAGCTCGAATGCAAGGGTCCCTCCCTCTTTCTCCCTTCCTCTTCTCTTGCTATACTAGGAAGGCTGAAAGTAGTGCTAGACTCAGCCTAGGCTCGTAACATCTCGAACTGAGTCGACTGGCTCAGTGCAGCAGGGATAACGACTCCCTCTCATTCTCCTTTTTCTCATTCTCTCTCTAACTTTCCTTCTTTGGAAAGTGTTGCCCTAAAAGGGCACCTTTTATAAGGCCATACTAATCAGCCTCTAGAGGCTTCGATGGTAACTAATCCTGAGATTCGTTACAGTTTTGTTGTCCGAGTAGGTAAGTTCTCAAGGAGATGTATTCAAATCTGAGTTACATGGCTGTAATCCAGCAATTTGGATGACCCTCTATGGCTATAAGCCACCAGATGAGCAATTTAGATCGGAAGATGGGGTCCACTTATGAGAGATGGGTTTTTTTCCCATTACTTGAGGAAAATGATCCACCGATCATGGTAAGTTTCGATCAAGTGGATCATCCTTTGTGCTAAGGCACTTGGATGGTCTGGATTTGTCCTGAGATCGTTGTGGGACCCACTAATCATCCAAGCATTCCTCTAAACTTGGTGGGTTCGGAGTCACTTGTGCCGGCTCTTTCATTGCAAAGGAAGCCCTAAAGTCTACGTGGATTGTAAGGTAGGGATTTGCTGAGGTAGAGGGCTAGGATTGAGGGAGATTTCGCACGCGCGTAGCTAGCCTGACAATAACGTGGAGTTTCTATTTTTGGAAACCATCACCCGTGACCTATTTGCACTAGAAATTGTGCACATGCACCCGTGTCTTAAGGGAGGGAAAAGCTTGGTTTTGGTTAGATCCTAAGTCTGAACATGATAGACGGTTCATATCATCTGAATGAATGGTCATGGTGGGCCAACTTCATTATGAACGAACTCAGTCTATTTAACTTACGTCGGTGGAATTTTTAAAAGTAGAGAGGAGAATTTCCTCATTGGGTCGACTCAAACGTGGTTTGACCCAAATCTGAATTTAGTGCGCCTCGGCTACGCATGTGTTGTGTACACGCATTAACAATGTGGGGTCCACTGTGATATCTTTCTTGGATCCGGTCTGTCAGTTCATTTTGTAATACCACTTTAAGGTGGGAGATTGAATATGAGGCAGATCCAATGCCTAGGTGGACCATGTTGACTGAAATATGGTCATTAACTGCCAATTATGGTCGATTCGACAGTTGGATCGGTTCAAATCTGAAAATAAACGGTCAAAAAGCCCTAAGGGGATCATAAGTAATCATATGTAGTGTAAGTTATGGGTTACGTGTGTTTTATCATGCATTCATGCTAGATTTGATTTAAATAGTAACACCCGAGTACTGAAAAGTACGGGGTGTTACAATCTACCGCCCTTAAAGATGATTTTGTCCTCGAAATTCCACACTCCTATTTTTCCTACCAATAGGAATATTCATTTTAATATTTCTACTAATTCACTATTTTCCCTTTAGAGCATATTTGTGTATTAATCATCAAAGTTTGGGGTTGTTACAATCTACTCCCCTTAAAGAAGAATCTCGCCTTCGAGATTCATTAGTGCACATCCAACTATTACGATACAAGTGGTAGGGTTATCTTAAAGGTATAATATGATTTTCCATTTTCAGTGTTTGAGCTAACACAATGGATGGTTGTAGTGAATTTGAGCCCGATACATCAATCCTCTGCTTACAAAAAATAGTGGAATCGACAGTATCGTCTTCCAATCCTGGTAAATCTCGATCTTCTGCTTAATCAAGGCATTGAGATCATTGAGGTTTGCTAGGATTAAAATTTGGATCAAATTGCATATGCTTTGCTTACATGCTTTTCCATCAGTTCGTGATCCCGATTAATTCGGATTCCTGGGAATCATTATGTAATTTTATTCTTTCTCATGGATAGTTCCTGATTTCTTCGAGATACAAACCTAAATAAGCTATTACATGTTCATTACGCACTTAAGTACCTTAGTGCACTACTTAACCATTTTAGAACCATAATTTCTACATGGAATTTGAGTTCGAAATTGTTATATTTATCTAAATTCTCAAATCTAGTCTCCATATGCCCAGCATGGGTTTAAAAACTTACCCAAAATTCTATCGCTTTGCCTTTAACCAATACTAAGCACTGAAATTTATTAGAAGTGTCGCTCTTAACTAAAGATAAGTATCTGGGAATTCAAACTACAATTCTTAGTACGATCTTTAAATTTTATGGAGTGTTCGAAGTTGACATAATATTCAATATGGTGGGTAGGGAATTTCCTACGATGCCTATGTTTGTTTTACTCTCCGAGTGTTGTGAAAATGTTATTTTAACTAATGAAAATTATGGAAAAAGTTCAAATCCTGGATTAAAAAATGTTCTTTAATCATAATCACATACTAGTGGGCATTTATCCTCCTATTGTTCCAAAGCTTATTTTCTAAGTTCAATAACTACCGTGGTAGTTTATAGTGGGGACCTGAGTTTTTTTATTTTCCAAGTTCTATGGTTATTCAAACAATTTTCTACAAAGCCTAAAAATTTTGAGTCTCTAAGTTCAATTTGTATTTTCCCTTGACTTTAAGGGAATTTCAAAATAAATTCAAATGGCTAATCTATCAATTCCGAAGGGAACTTATGTTTAGTTATCTACATTCTCAGACTTTCCTAATTCTAAGCGAATTCTGCATACATCTAAATGGTTAAATGATTTTAAATGGGACTTAAGTTTGGGTCTCTATGTTCTCAAAATTTCCCCAAGTCTAGGGGAGATTCACCTATGTTCCAGCCTCTAATTCTAACATTATCGTTAAAACATTTAAGGTTTGTATAAGTTTGTTTCCCATAGGCAAGGTTTGTCTAGACTCTCTCTAATACCATCTTCTTACACCCCGGTTCTCAGAACCCGAGTACTCTACACTTTCTAAAAACCTGAGTATTAATGTAACGTCTTAGAAAAATCCGTACTTAGACCCAAGTACCACCTTTAACAGAAATCATTAGAACCTAAGTCTTTAGAAATTTAATGTGTATTAACTAGCGCTAAACTAGATTACCTATGAAATTACCACCAATCACTTTAAATATGATCTGTAAGACCCAGAACCTATAGAATTGTTAACGCTATATTATCCTGAAATCTAGGATCCAACTCTAAACCCAGTTGCTCCCGGGAGTACTTTGAAACTTCGCATCGGACCTGGACCGCACGTCAAAAATCTGATAGTGATGAACTTAGACCACTATGACCACTTAGTTGGACCTGACTATCACCTCGAAAATAAAGACCAAACGATGTCGTGAGATCATTTCCTTGAGTCCGGAGTGAAGAGTGTGAGAAAACGAAGTTTTTAAAGAAATTAAATATGAATTTAAATAATCCGAGTCGTGTCGCTTACGCGCCTTTTCTAACATTTTTACCATTGGTTTTTATCCCAAATTCACCCTCGAATCAGGGAAGGTGGCCCATTCATGTCAAAGCACTTGTGGCCCTGATCGAGTTTTGGTGATCATTGAATTGAAACTGGTCCGCCACAGATGATCTGGGAACCCGATCGGACTAAAAACTTAACTTTCTTAAGATCCAATACTAGTGAGCTTCAGTCTAACCGCATTTGATAAGAGGACCTCCAGAAGTGTTCCGTTGGATAAGAAACAACCCGATTTGGTTATAACCTAAGTATACCTTGGCCCTAGGGCTATTTCCGCAGCTTTTGGGCTTATAAAAAGGCCTTAAACCCTCATTCTCATATCCCATATGAATTTTCAACCCTATCTAAGTTAAGAGAGAGAAAGGAGAGAGAAAGTAAGAGAGAACCTGGTATTTCTCCATGGGATTCTTCCCAGTTCTTCTACGTATCGATCCTGTGTATCTGAATCATTATTCCGGTGATTCTGATTTCATTTTTGGATAAGTTAAGCAGACCCTAACCGGTTTTAAAGCTTAGGATCTTTTGAGTGAAGTTGTATCTAAGTTAAGAGAGAAAGGAGAGAGAAAGTAAGAGAGAACCTGGTATTTCTCCATGGGATTCTTCCCAGTTCTTCTACGTATCGATCCTGTGTATCTGAATCATTATTCCGGTGATTCTGATTTCATTTTTGGATAAGTTAAGCAGACCCTAACTGGTTTTAAAGCTTAGGATCGTTTGAGTGAAGTTGTACCTAACCTATTTCATGCCTTAGGTAGCTCATCCGCCGTTGATGAAGACTTATAGTCTAAATCATATCTATTTTGTATTTTCTGGTTTAAGGTGCAGACTATACACATTTAGGTTATGGTTTTCAAGACTTTCAATGATAGATAATTATTTATTCTTGCCTAGGATGCTATTACAAATGTTAAACGTGCTATCCGTGTTGATTTGCGTATATATATAACCTATGTTATAAATAGAGTATTTCATGTATATGTTAGAACACCCGTATATGTATGGAAGTTTTTATTATGATTGCCATGATTATTTGATGTAGATATATGATCATTATGTATGCGGCAACTCCTTGATGAAAGGACTTGCCCTAATATGTAATGGAGTCGACATATGTGATGTATGTTGAATAGTGTAGTCAAAGTGTTTGTATAAATGTCTGAATGAGTTAGCATTTAGTAAAGTTTGATTTTTAAGTTTCTTGAGATATGAATCTCAATCACCTTACCTGTGCGTATAATTTCCTCCATGAACTCTTTAGCCAAAATTATTCATGTTAACTGTGTATAATTTCCTCCATGTACTGTATTTATGTTTAAGTTATATTTCACTACATGTTCATATGAATGTAAGATATGAATCAAATGCTTGTTATTGAGCTTGTATGTGATTGGGACTATACTACAGTTCAGGTAATCGATAACCATCCTTAAACTAGTGGTTGAAATCATTTACACCACGCAGGATATATTCGACGAATCCGAGTCGTGCTTGGGATGTTCGACAGTAGTTAGGCCACACGGAGTGCTTATGCATTCCATGTCGATCAACTCAATGTGCGCTTGGCCTAGTTTAGCTTATCAAATAACCCGATTGATCGATATATGTTCACCATATTTGGTCACTATTGTTTGATTCTAAGGCACTGAACTCACTAGTGAAAATCCCGTTAACCTTGGTACCGCGATCCCCTAAGACTCATGAGTCGGACATGGTGGTATGAACACCGTGGTCGAGCTGTCGGCATACGCTGGGGTGACGAGCCTCCCCGTAGTGACCCGTCAGCATCCTACTCTGGTGAGCCGATTATGGTGGTATGGGACACTATATTTGTGTTGTCGGCCTACATTGATTGGTGACGAGCCCTCTGTAGTGACCTCGAGTATATCTTGATACTGCATATGGGCGACGAGCCTTATTGTAGTATCTAGGATATAACTAGACCTGTATTGATTGGTGATAAGCCCTTTACAGCGATTTAGAACCGTAACATCATCTGAGATTTCCTAGGACTGACGACCCTAGAATGGATCATTGTTTGGGAATTGATGTAAGGGAGGTGTCTTAGCTTTTCAATCCTGCTGTATGAAAAGGACTAATAAGAAATAGATAATCATGCTCATAACATTGCACTGCATGAGCCGTTGATGTTGGTGTAGAGCACTGAGGAAGTGACTGACATGCGCGATCGTAAGATGAAGATCGCAGAGGGAGATTGTGGTGAGGGCATGCATCATTACCTCATATCATTCTTACATTAGCAAGAGTATCTATGACATGTTTGATTGTACTGCTCTATCATTACTGCTTGATTGAATTGATAACATGTTAACCTTTCCTGTATAATTCCACTGAGTTGATCACTCACTCCTGTATTCTGGGATGGTGCTTAAATACCAACCAGACTCTGATTTAGCTGCAGAAGATCCTATGCCGTTTAAGGTGGAGCCGAAGTTTGACAAGGACGAGGAGGCTTTCTTGTTCATGCAGTTCTTAGGTGGGTTCATGTGAGCCTTGTCCTATCTGGCAAAAATTCTGGGTTATGATTGTATTGATTATACATAGTTTAATACATGTATTTTGAGACATAGTTTGTATTTATTGTCCAAGCAGAGCACGCATATTTTGGGGATTGTTTTAGTTTATATATTGGTTTAAGACTTTCGCTTACATTTTCTTACTATCCCTGAATTATGTTTGTTATCTTGGCTTAATCTACTTCATGTTTTATGCACTAATACAGACAACATACATTCATCATTATTTATGTTGCATAAGTGATGTTTTGGAACTCGGGAGCTGAGTTATGCTCGACCCCCGAATTTCAGGGCATTACAAGTTGGTATCAGAGCATAATTTGGATTAAACTGTACCTGGATTATGGTCACATGATACACGTTGATGCCACTATAGTGTAGGAGGGTGTGAGAATAATTTAGACATAGGTTTAAGACTCCTAGTTTTGTTGTTGGAAAAAGTTTACTGAAAACGATCGCCAAGATCAAGTCCGTGCACGCTCCTGATCACACACGATGACCCCAAACCACTTCTAGACCGTCAATCGACGAGTTTAGATCATGTTTCAATCCACTTCAACAATTAGAAACCGGTAATTATCCAAATATATCCGTTTTGTTCCGAATCGACCCGAATCGAGCCAAACCGAACTAATGGCCCGATCGAGGCTGTTTTAGAGGGACCCAGGGTGGGACCCATATCAATTTGGACCCAAGGAGGGGAGGAGTTCTTTTTCGATGGGGCGAGCCCTCGTCAGGAGGTCTAGAGACCGGCCAGGCGCTCGCCGATCGGCGGGCTCAGCTGGGATGGGCCATCGGGCCGATGGTGTTTGGGGACTTGTGGATCCCACTGGTCCACGGTCCTTCAATTAAAACCCTCCCAAATACCTACTTCCTTCACAAAATCCACCTCCTAGCTCTCCCTTTTCTTCAAAATAGCCCATTTCTCTCTCAAAACGTCCTTTCAATCCTTCTTTCATTCATTTTCCTTCAAGCCTCACATCCTTCCACCGTCCTCAGCAATACCCATCTTCCAACTCTTTCGTTTTCTTTGTTTTAAGCTCGTAAATCCCCCATTTAAGTCTCGAATTTGTGCAAACTCACTACCCATCCTATTTTTTCATTTTCTTTTCTCAATATCCCCTTTCTTTGAGCCTTTACAACCTCTTTGAGGCTCAGATTCATGGAGATCCATATAGCTCATCCCTTTCTTTCCTTTTCTTCACTTTTCCATGGCTTTCATGGAGGTTGTTGTGGCCCTTTTCTCCATTTCCTCCATCCTTTCTTTCATGAGGAAGAAGCGAGCCCCCGTAGATGAAGCCGGCCCTTCTGGTGGGTCGCCTCCTATGACACCTTCTGTGGTGCCTCCTGTCACACCTGTAGTTCCAGAGCAGAACTGTGCATATGCGTTGATGCCTTCTACATCAAAGTTCGCTCTGCCTGCTGATAGGCTAGAGCAGATGATGTTGTTAATGCAGCAGTAGCAGATACAGCAACAGCAGTAGCAACAACAGTTCTTGTCCTCCATGGCTGGTATATTTCCTCAGTCGATGGGGGTGACTCCACTTTCCCACCTCTATACCCTGTTAGGAATCCTAGTGCAAGCGGTACATTCGAGCGATTTCAGCGCTTGAGACCTCCTACATTTACGGGTACTCACAGACCCAAGGAGGCTGAGTATTGGATCGACCACATCTCTAAGATGCTGAGACCGTTGCACTGTTCCGAGGTAAAGCAGTTTGAGCTTGCCACCTTCATGTTTGAGAAGGAGGCCAGCTTATGGTGGGATAGCATCCTCCATACAGTTGTAGAGGGATTTGTTTGGATGTGGGCGACGTTTGAGGCTCGCTTCCATGAGAAGTATTTTTCGGTCACTTACTGACATGAGAAGGAGAGTGAGTTCATTCCCCTTCGCCAGGGAGGAATGTCGGTGACAGAGTACGAGAACTATTTTACGGAGTTGGGCAGGTATGCTACTTTGATTCTGGGTGATCAGCGTTTGAGGATGCGGCATTTTTCCAAGGGTCTGCGGACTGAGATTCGATTGAAGATGTTCTATGCGAGCATCTCTTCTTATGCTGAGTTGGTGAACATGTCCTTATAAGCTGAGCAGGACGGGGATAGGTTGTCCCGCATGTGTGCACCTATGGCCCCCAGGCCACAACCTGATTTCCCGAGTAGGCCTTTCCTCGGTAAGAGGCCTCGTATCGATTCACCATTGGGGTTTGTGGCATCTCCTGCCCATGTGAAGTGTCCTGATGTGTGGTGCAGCTATTGTAAGAAGCCAGGTGTAACACGCTGAAAATTGGGGGTCGTGTATAAACTCAACTCCCCAGTTCCAGACCGTCACTTATGCAATAAAAATTATTATGATTCAATGTTGTCTGAGTTAAAGCATTCACATGAGTAAAAATATACCAAAACTGCAATTCATACTCCAGATTCAGTGACAAAAGCAAGCGGAAGACTAAAAGATATACATATCACTGTATGGAAAACAAAATAGATCTCAACTGTCTCCAAAGTATGAATACATCTCTGAGTCTCATATACATGTAAATAACAAAAATCGAATGTCAAAATAGTCCCACTGAGAAGTCCCACCAATCCAGGCCACCTAACCAAAGCCGTCGTGGTACTGCATATATGAGAACTCATCCTGGTCCTCATCATAGTCCGGCTCTGCCTCCTGAATCGCTGCCTCACCTGCATCTAAGACAGGGTCTGGTGGGTGTTACAAACACCAACCCATAACGTGGGAGTGAGTAGCTAACTCAGTGGAATAATAGAGCAAGGATTAGCATGTTCTCAAATTAATCATGCGATAATAGTAAAGCAGTAAATTAAATATTCTTAATACTGTTGTTAATGCAATATGACATGACATGATGGATGCCCTCACTGACGATCTCCCTCATACGGCACCATCTTACGCCCGCGGCATGCTTTCATCCCACAGTGCTCCACATCTTTCAGGCACATGCAATGTGATGGTGATATGATTACCGAGTTATTATTAGTCCATTCAAACAACAGGATTGGGAAACTAAGGTACTTCCCTTATATCAACCCAACACAGATCCTGTCTAGGGTCGTCACTCCTAGTAATCTCATACGATGTATATTTTGTAGGTCGCTGCAAGGGCTGCCAGGGCTGTTGCTCGCACTCATTGTACCGCTCCCCCATCACCTTATCAATACAGGCCTACTGTAGTCTCACTGCTACGGAAGGGTCGTCGCCTCCCGTAGACTCAGAATACGCTCGCGGTCACTACAAAGAACTCATTGCCTGATCAGTGTAGGCCGACAGTAAGATATAGTATCCCATACCACCATAATCTACTCATGAGTCATACGTGCTCACTGGTCACTACGGGGAGGTTTGTGGCCCCAGCGTAGGCCGACAGCTCGACCACGGTGTCCCATACCACCATGCCCGGCTCATGAGTCTTTGTGGATCAAGGTACCATGGTTGACAGGGTTTACAATGGTAAGTTCAGTACCCTAGGTTCAAGCAGTTATGACTCATACAGGGTGAACATACAATGGCCAGTTGGGTTACTTGACGGGCTCGACTAGCATGAGCGCATCTCAAGTCAAACGACATGAAGTGCGTAAAACACCTCGTGTGGCCTAACCACTGCCGCCAACTCCAAAACACGACTCACGTTCATCGACGCGTCGCTCGTGGCAATGATAGGCCAACCACGAACTTGCTCGGTTGCCGACTGCCTGGACTAGGGATAGTACCAAACAATTATGAATCCACATCAACAATCATGTAAGAGTATTGAAAATGAAATACAACAATGTGAGCATGTTAACACATGTTATAACATATAACTTAAGTAAATCTTCCAACACATGCATTTCATACATATAAAGAAATCACGCATATAGCCAACATGTAGGAAATCATTTACATCAGCATATTAATTGAGAAATCAATCTCAAACTAATTCATAACACCATTTAATTCAATACATACTAATACAAACATTTATACAAACACTTAGTCTACACACTTAAGTCTACATATAGTATGTTGACTCAAAGTGCGCATTTGGGCGAATCTCTTCGCCAAACTAATTATGCACGTATTCCTAATATCCTAATGTGACAAGAAGCCATGTCATTATGGATGAAAATAGTATTTCCTACAAATGACTAAAATGCCCTAAATCTCATATTCTTCGTCTGCTTACGAAACAGGAAACGGACAGCATGTTGTACATGTCAAACGGCGTTGCCGTCGATAATCTACTATTAAACGACATTGAAAGCATTGGAAATAGTCAATCAAAGCGTCTAAAATCCGCACCTTTTCTTCTATAAGCGTATTGGTTCGAATGGAGCGTATACGCTTCGTTTACGGCGAACCGGGAACCTAATTTACAAGATGCATCAACTACCGTGCTAACGAACTAAAGAAACCTTAAATCAGCAAGTATTTGGGGTATTTTCTTACCTAAAATTACAGCGAAATCACCGGGAAAGTGATTGGATTGCGTGGCTTAAACACATGCAACAGGTAGTGCAAGCAGCAGGAAATTCTCTCTCACTCTCTCACAAACTCTCACTTTCTCTCTCTCTCTTGCTAGGGTTTCTAGCAAATTCGGATGGGTGAGAGGAGTGAGGGTTTAAGCCCCTTTTATAACCTAATTCTTGCCCAAAATAGGCTTGGGAACAATGTTTACTTGATACCTAACCAAATCGGGGCTGTTTCGGTCCAAAAAGGCATTTCTGGTGGTCCCCTGGCCGAACACGATCGGACTTAAGTTCATGCACGTCGGATGTCACTCACATCCGATTTTTAGACCAGTAGTGTTCGTAGATCGCACGTGGCGTTCCAGTTTCAATTCAACGGTCACCGCACGTAGATCAGGCCTACAAGTCTCATGATATGAAATAGAAATTTTTCCTGATCCGAGGGTGTAATTTGGCTGAATTCTGATGGTCAGAATGCTTAATACTGACGGGTCAAGTCATGTGCCAGATTTGAATTTTAAATTCCAAATCTAACCCTATTCTCACTCTCTTCAGTCCAGGCTCAATGAAATAGCCTGCGAATGTCGGTTGGACTTAATTTTTAAAATGATTTCCAAGTCCAGCTAGGCGGTTATAATGGTCTAAGATTGTAGGTATCGGACTTTCGACGCGTGGTCTAGATCTAATACAAAGTTTCAAAGAGGTCCAGAAAATAAACCAGTTTAGAGTTTGATCTGAGGTTTTAGAGTATTATAGCGTCATTGGTTCTACTCGCTTTTGGTCTTGTAGAACGTATTTAAAGTGCTCAGGGGCTATTTCCCAGCTACTCTAGCGTTGCGCTAGCTAACTTACACTTATTTTCTAAAGGAATTAATCCTACGCGATTTCTGGTCGAGTTGGTACTCAAGTCCAAGTACGGATTTTTCCAGGGCGTTACACCAGGCCATGCTAAGGTGTCTTATTTTTTTAGGATGCGAGATAGTGGTTTCTCGCCACCTCAGAGGATCGGTCGTCCGATGCCTCAGGCTATTTTTGCATCAACCCTTCGATCAACACCAGTTCATCCTTCCTTCAGACCTCCAGCACCCCGATTCAGGCAGCCACAACGGCCCATGGTTCCTCCACCGCATCACCCACAGCAGGCTCGGGTTCATGCGCTCATAGCTGAGGCGCCCGAGGCAGATTCAGCACCGACGTCTTTTGAGGTTCCCGCTCACATCTTAGGTATGCCTATTTTCTTATTGGTGGACACTGGGTCTACTATTTCGATCATCTCTTGTACAGTGGTCAAGCGGCTAGGTTTAGTTTCAACTCCTGCGAAGGGAGTGAGACTCACGACAGCTATGGGGACTACTTCAGATATTATTCAGACCTGTGAGTCTTGCTCGATAGATTTGGGTAGCAGGATAGTGGTCGTCGACCTGATTGTCGCCCCACTGTGTCACTATAATATTATAGTTGGGATGGATTGGCTCACGAAGATGAGGGCAGAGATTGATTGTGAGGCTAGAATTGTGACAGCCTATGGACCTGAGGGCACGGTCTTTTCATTTCTAGTTCAGGTTTGTTGGTCCTATCGTGTTAGCAACTACGCTTCCTTATTAGAGAGTTCTGATGTTCCGATGTTAGAAGTTATTGCAGTGGTTCGTAATTTCTCTGATGTGTTTGAGAAGATTCCAGGACTTCCTCCTTGGCGCGAGATTGACTTCACTATCGATCTTGTGCCCGGTGCGACACCTATTTCCCTACCGACGTATCGTATGCCTCCATGTGAGATGGAGAAATTGAGGAGACAGATCGATTTATTGTTAGAGGCAGGTTTTATTCGATCGAGTGTGTCACCTTGGGGAGCGCCTGTCCTATTTGTGAAGAAAGACGGCTCCCTATGGTTATGTATTGATTATCGCAGGCTGAATCAGGTGACAGTGAAGAACAAGTATCCCTTGTCCAGGATTGATAATCTGTTCTATCAGCTGAAGGGAATATGTTATTTCTCGAAGATAGATTTACAGTCTGGGTATCATCAGTTGTGCGTCAGGGATGAGGACGTGCAGAACATTGTGTTCAGAACCAGTTTGGTCATTATGAGTTTCTTGTGATATCTTTTGGACTCACGAATGCTCCGGCCGTGTTCATGGATCTGATGAATAGAGTGTTTCGACCATTTCTGTTCTGATTCGTCATTATCTTTATCGATGACATTTTAATATACTCCATGGGTCGGGAAGAACATGAGGAGCACCTGAGAGCGGTATTGAATACTCTCATAGAGAACCAGCTGTTCGCGCAGTATAAGAAATGCGACTTCTGGAAGGAAGAAATTAAGTTCCTGGGACATGTGGTGTCCAAGGAAGACATTGTTGTAGACCTCGCTAAGGTTACTATGGTACAGGATAGGAAGCAGCCCAGTTCAGTTACTGAAGTGAGGAGTTTTCTGGGTCTGGAAGGTTACTATCGATGATTCATTCAAGACTTTTCTAAGATTTCTAGACCGTTGTCTCAGTTAACACTAAAAGACTTGAAGTTTTCCTGGAATGAGAAGGTCGAAGTAGCGTTTTAGGAGCTGAAGGACAAGTTAACGTCTACCCCTGTGCTAGTATTACCAGAGCAAGAGGTTAAGTATACGATATATACTACACGTCTCGAGTTGGTCTGGGTTGTGTCCTGATGCAGAAGGACAGGGTGATTGCATATGCCTCGAGACAATTAAGGAAGTACGAGGAGAATTACCCTACGTACGAACTAGAGTTGGCAGCTGTCATTTTCGCATTAAAGGTCTGGAGACATTACCTCTACGGAGAGGAGTTCGAGCTCTTTTGCGACCACAAGAGCCTTAGAAATATATTCTCACAGTGAGACTTGAATATGAGCCAGTGCCGATGGATGGAAACTTTGAAAGACTTTAAGTTCGAGGTTTCCTACCATCCGGGCAAGGCAAACCTTGTGGTAGATGCGTTGAGCCGCAAAAAGATTATAGAATTTGTGGCTCCGCTGATGATTGCGGAATGGGATATGGTGGAGTTTGTGCGAGACTTTGAGCAGAAAATCACGGTAGAAGAGTCATATGAAGTCGTCGTACATGTTCGTGTACAACCCCTCATAGATGGCCGGATTATCGAGGCTCAGGCTGACTATGAGCTTCTGGTGAAGATGAAGGAGTAGGTAGTTAATGATAAGGATTCTGAGTGGACTATTGGTACGGATGGGGGCTTACATTATCGAGGCCGCCTATGTGTCCTAAACATTCCTGACTTGAGACGAGAGGTTCTCGAGTCAGCCCACAGTTTGAGGCCTGCGATGCATCCAGGTAGCACGAAGATGTATCAAAACATGAAAAGATAGTGTAAGTGCTATGATTTCATATCCCTTTGGTTGTCAAATTTTATGGTGTCAAAACCTATCTCTATGTCTTGTATATCTTGTGTTTCATGTTTGAAACTATTCTTTACTTCAAGACATCGCAATTCAAGACAAGAACTTAAATGAAGAAGTTTTCAAGTCATGGATGAAGAATTCAAGTATTGAAGTCTTCAAGTTTGCATGTTCAAGATTCAATCAAGTTCAAGTATATTAAAAGATTTTGTCAAGTCAAGATCAAGCTCAAGAAGGCCTACTACAAGATTTGTATATTCTCAAGCTTCTCTTAAGGGTCATCTGAGTGTATAGACTTTCAATGTCCATATCACTTTTAAGGTTTGTTTGACCTTGGATTGACCTTAGGATGGGCTTTACAGTAGGTCATTCTGGATACATAATTCATATATTTCAATATGCTTGTTTGGAGTGTTCTAAGACCAGTCCTAGGGACTTTAAGACCAGTCCTAGCTCTGCTATGACCAGTCTTAAGTTTTTCAGGACCAGTCCTAGGTTGTTGAAGATTTTTGGATCTTTCTGGCTGTCGTACGACCAGTCCTAGACATCCTATGAACCAAATTGAGGGTCCTATGACCGGTCGTAGGTGTCCCACGACCAGTCGTAGGTGGCCCACGACTGGTCGTAGACCACACAGGACCGTTCGTGGAACCGCAAAATCTTATCCCATGGAAATCTTTGAAAATATTTGAAGCTAGGACCAGTCCTAGGATCCTAAGACCAGTCGTAGATGGGATTTTTTAGGCTATAAACATGAACTTCGGAGTTTTAGCAATTCAATTCAACTCTATTCAAGCAATCTTTAGGCTATTCTCTGAGATAAGTTTGTGTTTGTTTTAAGCTACTTTGTGCTTATTTAATATTCCTTTAGCTAGCTTGTTTATTATTTGATTTTGATCTACATTCCAATCTTATTAGAAAAGGGAAATTTCTGATATTCCTTCTTCTTGGATTCAAAATCAAATAGAACTAGCCCTTTTGATTTAAAATCAATTAGACTTAGAACCATTCTTAAAGTGAGTATTGGACTTTGAATGTTGAATTGAACTTCTACTCCGATTGGTTCTACCGGGCTTCTTCAAAAGGTGATTCAGGTATTTTATATTTTTGTAATTTACTTTCTTTAGTTTTGTTTGAGATTTGCAAGAAAAATCTCATTGTATTGGTTATCTGAGGAGAGCCAGAAAACTCAGATTATGGGGTTTTTGGATTATGTAAGCCGGAGATCAAAGACACAATTGGGAAGGTTTTAGGTGAACCTGTGAAACCTATTTTGATAGTGCATGCTAATATCCCCTGTGTGAGGATATTAGGAGTGGAGTAGCATTCTGTGTGGCTGTTGGATAACAGTTGGTGTACACACAGGCAAACCACTATATATCATTGTGTTGTGGATGTGCATTATTCTTTCATTCTTTTATTCATTCAGTTTTGTGGTTTGTATTCGTGGATGAATGTTGTAATATTTTTATTCCAAGCTAGTGTGGAGAATGTTGTAGTAACTTAGGATTTATTTCTGCAAGTTATTTTAATTTCCTTGCTTTTTATTCCTCATTGGTTTGTGATACAAAGGACGTTCTAGAAATAAGGTTGTCCTACCTTAAACCTTTGGTTTTTAATGTAAGGTTGTCCTTAGAACTGATAAAGTATCATTCTCTTTATTTTATGCTATTGAGATTACTTTAAATTCAGCATTGTGCTTTATTTCTTTTATTATTCCGCTGTTATTAGTTTTATTTGGCATTTCCCTATTCACCCCCCCTCTAGGGCATATAGCTAGGCCCTTTTAAGTGGTATCAGAGCCTAATAGCTCGTGCTTATTGTTTATTTATTGGATTTATTTCTTGAGCTAACGATCTAAGCTATATTAAGATGTCAAATTTTGATAGCCTATCAGTCACTAGGCCACCACCCTTTAGTGGCACAAACTATGCTTATTGGAAAGCGAGGATGAGGATCTTCCTTAAATTCTTGGATGAAAGTGTGTGGCTGGCCACAGTGAATGAATGGAACCCTCCTATCACTGAAGTTACTAATAGTGATGGTTCAAAATCAATGAAAGTAATGACTTATTCTCTTTGGACCACATTTCAGAAAAGTAGAAGTAGTGCCAATGCAAAAGCACTAAATGCAATTACTTGTGCATTATCATCAGATGAATTTAAAAGAATCATCTCTTATGAAAATGCAAAACAAGCATGAGATGTATTAGAAATGACACACGAGGGTACATCTATTGTCAAGAAATCTAAAGTCCAACTCCTCACAACTAAATTTGAAGAAATTCATATGGAGGAGAATGAGATGTTTATGGACTTCTATACTAGATTGAATGACATTGTGAACTCTATGTAGGGTCTTGGTGATAGAATCCCAAAAAGTAAAGTGTGCGCAAAGATACTACGGTCACTGCCTGAACGGTTCAATTCTAAAGTGACAGCGATTCAGGAACTTCATGATACGGATACCATGAGGGTTGAGGAACTAGTTGGTTCACTTCAAACCTGTGAGTTATCCTTTAAAGCTCCTAAAGGAAAATTAATTGCTCTCAAATCATCTAAAAATGTTTCACAAGAGAGCACTTCGGATTTAGAAAATTCCAAAGATGATAAGGTGCTTTTAGCAAAAAAGTTTTACAAAATTTTTAAAAATAAGAAAAAAGTTGATTTTCAAAAGTCAAATGATAAGAGACGATCTAAACCTAGAACTCAAAAATCCTTGAAAGATAGTCAATGTTACAACTGTCAAGAGTATGGGCACTTTGCTAGCAAATGTCCTAAAAAAGAAAAATCAAAAAAGAAAAGCATGATGGCTACTTGGGATGAATCGTCTGATTCTGAATCCTCTTCTAAATCAGAAGATTCTGAAACCGAGTCGGGCGAAGATGTTAAAGCCCTTATGACTCTAGCCAAGATCACCCTTTTAGATAATGATGATATATCTAGTGAAGAAAATCTGAATAGTGATTGCGATAATGAAGATGATCTTCAGGATGCTTATAATGCCCTTTATAAGGAGAGTTGTAAAATTGCTGTCAAGCTTAAATTACAAAAAGAAAAATTTTCTAAGCTTAAGGAAGATTATGAGTCTCTTGTTTTAGAAAAGTCTCATATTTTTTATTCTTTTGAAAAGACCAAAGGTGATTTAGATTTCAAAACCTCCAAAATTGAAGATTTGAGATTCGAAAATGAGAAACTCAAAAATGAGGTAGCTTCTCTTTAGAGTTTGAAAGACACATGGAGATATGCCCATGGTGATCCTAAATTGGAAAAATTATTGTCCGGATCAAGAAAATGTAGCGATCAATACGGGTTGGGCTATGATAAGAATACATCTCCTAAACAAAAGAACATTTCTCCTAAATTTATAAAAGGAGAGTCTTCAATCTCAAAAGAAAAGAATACTTATCAAGGTTTTTTAAAAAATTCAAGGACTTTTCAAAAACCTAAAAGTAACCATGTCAACTTTAATTTTCAAAACCGAAATCCATTGGCTGAAAAAATAATTGATCTTCTCAAGGAGCTATTAAAGTCTAACTCTATAGGTCTCTCCTATAACTACAGACAAAAAAAGACCATCTATACTCCTTAACCCAAAACAGTTTTGAAATGAGTTCCTAAAGTTGACTACTTGGTTGCTCACACTGCTTTCAAAGCTACAAGCCATTCAAAGTGGTACCTAGATAGTGGTTTCTCCAGGCATATGACAGGTGACAAAGCTTTATTCACCAATCTAAAGGATATGACTGACGGGTCAGTCACATTTGGTGATGGAAGCAATTGCAAGATCATTGGCCAAGGTACGGTTCAACTTTATAACCGTCCCTTATTTAAGAATGTTTTATATGTTGAGGGCTTAAAACACAACCTATTAAGCATTTCTTAGATATGCGATAACAACCATAGTGTGAAGTTTTCTAATCAAGGTTGTGAGATACTTGATAAAAGGGGTTCTGTTATATTAACTGGTCGCAAAACTTCTGAAAACTACTACATCGTTAGTGATGCAAGCTCATCTACTCAATCATGTTACATGGTCTATACCGATGAGACTGAATTATGGCATAAACACCTTCGACATGTACACTATCGAAACTTATTTAGATTGAGCAAAAGAGACCTAATTAGAGGTCTACCCAAATTGCAAAGAGTAGACAAAATATGTGGTGAATGCCAGTTGGGCAAACAAATTAGGAGCTCTCACAAGAAATTGAACTCTAATACCACATCTAGACCACTCGAGCTTCTCCACATGGATCTTATTGGACCAACCAGATCGGAGAGTCGAGGAGGAAAAAAATACATCTTGGTTATCATATATGACTATACCAGATTCACTTGGGTATCGTTCTTAAAAGATAAAATTGAAACCCTGGATGAAGTGAAGAAGGTCATCAAACGAATCCAAAATGAGAAAGGTTCTCATGTTAATAAGATCCATAGTGATCATGGATCCGAATTCGAAAACAGAAGTTTTGAGAAATTCTTTAGCGAACAGGGAATATCACATGAATTCTCTGCGCCTAAAACACCGCAACAAAATGGTATAGTTGAAAGAAAAAATAAAGTACTTCAGGATAAGGCTAATAGCATGAACCTCTCTAGAAATCTTTGGGCTGAAGCAGTTAATACCGCATGTTATATTATTAATCGGGTTTATACCAGTAAATCTGATAATAAGACTGCTTATGAATTATGGTTTGAAAAGAAACCTACTGTCAAATACTTTTGGGTTTTTGGTAGCAAGTGTTATATGTTACGTGATCGTGAAAATTTGGGTAAGTTTGATACGAAGGGTGATGAAGGTATTTTTCTTGGTTATTCTTTGAATAGTCAAGCTTATAGGGTTTAAAATAAGAGAACTGGTGTGATTCAAGAGTCCATCAATGTGGTCATTGATGATCATTTGAATACACCAGCTCCGAGTTCAGATGATGATGAAGCTCTTATTATTGATAATCAAGATATCTCATCAAGTCAAAAAGAATCTGAACCAAGGACTGTTAAAGATCATCCAACCAATCAAATACTTGGAAACCCTCTCACTGGAGTTCGTACTCGCAAACAACTTGAGAACATATGTAATTATGTTTGTTTTACATCCCAAATAGAACCGGTCAACATAAAAGAAGCACTTTCTGACGAAAATTGGATTGTTGCTATGCTGGATGAACTTAATCAATTTGTTCGTAATGATGTCTGGTATCTTGTTCCTAGACCTAAAGATAAAACACATTATTGGAACAAAATAGATCTTTAAAAATAAGTCTGATGAGCTTAGAAATATTATACGAAACAAGGCTAGACTGGTTGTACAAGGGTACACTCAAATTGAAGGCATCGATTACGATGAAATCTTTGCTCCAGTCACTCGCCTTGAATTAATCAGACTTTTTATTTCCATCGCATGCTTTAAAAAATTTAAAATTTATCAGATGGATGTAAAGATTGCTTTCTTGAATGGTGATTTACATGAAGAAGTGTATGTTGAACAACCTTCAGGGTTTGAAGACCCTAAGTTATCTGACCATGTATTTCGTCTCAAAAAGGCTCTCTATGGTCTAAAACAAGCGCCCAGGGCATGGTATGAGAAATTGACTAAATTCTTACTTAGTCATAGCTTTCAAGTAGGAAGTGTCGATAAGACGCTCTTTGTTAAGAAGAATAACAATGATATTTTGATAGTTCAAATATATGTTGATGATATTATTTATGGATCAACTTGCTCTAACATGTCTATTGAGTTTGTAGAGTTAATGAAATTAAGGTTCGAAATGAGCATGGTTGGCGAACTTAACTATTTCCTAGGGTTGCAAGTAAAACAACAACCTGATGGAATTTTCATTTTCCAGATCAAATATGCTTCAAACTTGGTTAAAAGGTTTGGATTTGAGAATGGTAAGAACTTGATACTCCTATGAGTACAACGTTAAGACTCTCAAAAGACTCAACAGGCAAAGATATAGATCCTAAACTATATCGTAGTATGATTGGTAGTTTATTGTAACTTACTGCAAATAGACCTGATATTGCATTAAGTGTTGGAATTTGTGTGAGATATCAGTCTAATCTTAAGAAATCATATCTTATTGCTGTTAAACGGGTTATTAGATATGTCGCAAGTACTATAAATCTGGGTCTATGGTACCCTTTTGATACTAGTGTTCAATTAGCCGGGTACTCAGATGCTGATTGGGCTGGTAATATCGATGATAGAAAATCAACCAGTGGTGGTTGTTTTTACATTGTAAATTGCTTAGTTTCTTGGTTCAGCAAGAAGCAAAGCTTAATATTGCTCTCCACTACTGAGGCTGAGTATATTGCAGCCGGATATGCATGTACTCAACTAGTTTGGATGAAACGCATGCTAAGCGATTATGGAATTAATCAAGATTCAATGATCTTACATTGTGATAATTCCAGTGCTATAAATATTTCCAAAAATCCAATCCAGCATTCACGTACTAAGCACATTGACATTATGTATCATTACATACGTGAGTTGGTTGAAGAAAAAGTTATTTCTTTATAATATATATCAACTAAAAATCAACTTGCTGATATATTTACTAAATCGCTCGACAAATGCAGGTTTAATAAACTGAAATTTGATCTTGGTATGTGCATTTTATATTGAATATTCTTGCTTGCATGTATCATAGTGTATTATATTATATTTGTTTAAATTTTATTTTTTTATATAAAATATCTATTTTTTGGTCGATACTCAACCGGTCGTGTATGTACATGACCAGTCGTGGTACGACCAGTCGTGCACTACACTAGACTGGTCGTGGTACTCGTGAACATGATATATTTGGGAAAAATCCCCTTCTTCTTCATTTTCACTCCGACCTACGATGAGTCGTGGCTCGACCAGTCATAGGATTTCTTGTTTTTCTTTAAGGTGAGTCCTATTTCATCATTTTTCTTGAAGATTCATGCTCTCTATGCTTTGATTTGATCATTGTATAGCTAGATTTCATCTATTGTTGGGTTTTTCAAGGGATTCTTCTCAATTTGCTGATCTAGAGAAAACTCATCCTTTCTTTTGTGCATTTTGCTTGCTCATTGTATATCTTCTTGAATATGGATGCTAGAGGAAAAAAGAAAACATCCCGTGGTCCATCTTCATCTAGATCTACACCGATAACAAAATAACACCTTCGGTCACCCGAAGATGATTCTCAAGATGTACGAGATTTACGTGTCTGTAATATTATCGTTGAGCTGATCTCAATCACATTGCTCCATATGGTATAGTCCCTCTCCTTGATTTTGTTGGCTGGACTAACATTTTGCTTTGGGGTGGGCCTACATACCAGTCCATTGCCCAATCAATAGTAGCATGCATCTCAGAATTTTCTCTTGATAATTTAACTTTCTCAATTGATACTAGAGAAGGGAAATTT
Source organism: Magnolia kwangsiensis (assembly GCA_037074715.1). Lineage (NCBI taxonomy): Eukaryota > Viridiplantae > Streptophyta > Magnoliopsida > Magnoliales > Magnoliaceae > Magnolia > Magnolia kwangsiensis. The sequence continues at coordinate 101,610,657 of CM073576.1, read as the reverse complement.
GAAGTAGACTGTCATTTGATATTAGGTATTATGGATATACTTGTTAATGATGAAGGTATACCGATTCATACTTTATACGACAAACCATCTGAATCGAAAAAATGCATGTTAACAAGAGGTTTATGCAAATTGATGCGCAATGGACACACAAAGGGAATGCGCTCCCTTCAAAGTATCTGTTACCTAGATACAGAGTGTTACATCGTTTCTTCATTTCCAATGTGTATCCTCGGTCCGGTAATAAAATCGAGTTGACTTCTTACTTGGTTCGTGTGTTGCATTCTATTGCTTCTGGTACCATGATCTGTCTTCCTTTTTTGATTTGTTATTTCATTATTCAATTTCGTCTCCATCTGAGTCATAGTGATATTCCGTTCGGTTATCTTATGACTGTTTTAGCCACTCACATGCTTGTCGATAAACCTGTTAATGAAGAACCAATTCATCATCTTATTTTTAACAATTTCAATCTTAATAAGATGAAGTTGGATTTACTTCCTGGCCAAGTAGATGAAGGTGGTGTTGGTGGTGAAGCCGAAAATCAAGGGGAAGCTGGCGATCTTCCACAACAAGATGTTAATATGGATGAGATTTTTGATGAGATAGAATCTGATTCGCCAAATGATCCAGATTATGATCCATCTGGTTATGATGCACGCCTTCATGCATTGGCGGAGAAGGTTGATAATATGAATATAGCCCACGATATGCGATTTAAGTACATGCAAAAATATCTTCGTCGCATCAATAGAGGCTTACACCAGATTGATCCGACCATCCCTACTCCCTCCTCTGGATCAAATTAGGTGAATTATCTTCTGGATAGTATATCATTATCTTTTATTTTGGATATGTATTATGGATTATGGTTTGATAACATTGTCTTTTGGATATTGTATTATAGATTGATGATGGCTTGATGCTTCAGGTTTATATTTTATAATATGCCTTGTCCTTTCATATCTCTTTCTCATTATCTGCTTATTACTCTTTATGTTCTCTTTCCTTTTGTGACTTTCCCTTGTCATTTTATGACAAAAAGGGGGAGTAGTAAGGTAAAAGGGAGTAGTATGGAAATGGGGAGTAATTTATTTGTTTGAATTGATTGATTGAGAAGGATTTGTGGATGAGAATATGTTATTGATTGTTTACATGAGCAGTACTCGTATTACTGAGGGGGAGTAGAGTAATTTGTGATTTCATGGCTCATGATTCCTTATTATCTTCTATGCTATGTGTTTTGTCACAAATTTGACAAAGGGGGAGATTGTAAGTGCTATGATTTCATATCCCTTTGGTTGTCAAACTTTGTGGTGCCAAAACCTATCTCTATGTCTTGTATATCTTTTGTTTCATGTTTGAAACTATTCTTTACTTTAAGACATCGCATTTCAAGACAAGAACTTAAATGAAGAAGTTTTCAAGTCATAGATGAAGAATTCAAGTATTGAAGTCTTCAAGTTTGCATGTTCAAGATTCAATCAAGTTCAAGTATATTAGAAGATTTTGTCAAGTCAAGATCAAGTTCAAGAAGGCCTACTACAAGATTTGTATATTCTCAAGCTTCTCTTAAGGGTCATCAGAGTTAGTTCAGGCGACTTTAGAGAAGATCGGCATTATTCAGCATCGACTGCTCTTAGCACAGAGCAGGAAGAACAGCTACGCCGATGCGAGACAACGACCGCTTGAATTTGATGTTAGGGACCATGTATTCCTTAAGGTTTCTCCTATGCGAGCAGTTCTTCAGTTTGGTAAGAAAGGGAAGCTCACGCTGAGATTCATTGGCCCATTCCAGATACTTGATCGAGTGGGAGCAGTAGCGTATCGCCTTGTTTTGCCGACACCATGCGCAGGTATGCATAACGTATTCCATGTGTCCATGTTGAAGAAGTACGTTCCTTATCCTTCGCATATTATCAGTTGGGAGCAAGTGCAGTTGAGCGAGGATGCCACTTATGAACTACGACCAACACTTATTTTGGATAGGAAGGAGCAAGTATTGCGTAGCAAGGTTATCCCACTTGTGAAAGTACTATAGACGCATCATAGTGAAGTAGAAGCTACTTGGGAGACTGAAGATGAGGTCAGGAAGAATTATCCCCAGATCTTCGAGGAGTATGAGAGGGCACAAATTTTGAGGACAAAATTTTTTCTTTAGGGGGTAGATTGTAACGTCTTAGAAAAATCCGTAGTTAGACCCGAGTACCACCTTTAGAAGAAATCATTAGAACCTAAGTCTTTAGAAATTTAATGTGTATTAACTAACGCTAAACTAGATTACCTATGAAATTAGCACCAACCACTTTAAATATGATCTGTAAGACCCAGAACCTATAGAATTGTTAACGCTATATTACCCTGAAATCTATGATCCAACTCTAAACCCAGTTGATCCCAGGAGTACTTTGAAACTTCATATCGGACTAGGACAGCACGTCGAAAGTCTGATAGCGATGAACTTAGACTACTATGACCGCTTAGTTGGACTTGACTATCACCTCAAAAATTAAGACCAAACGATGTTCTGTGACCATTTACTTGAGTCCGGAGTGAAGAGTGTGAGCAAATGAAGTTTTTAAAGAAATTAAATATGAATTTAAGTAATCTGATTCGTGTCGCTTGCGCGCCTTTTCTAAGCGTTATGACAGTTGGTTTTTGCCCCAAATTCACCCTCAGATCAGGGAAGGTGGCCCATTCATTTCAAAGCACTTGTGTTCCTGATCAAGTATCAGTGACCGTTGAACTGAAATTGGTCCGCCACGGACGATCTGGGAACTCGATCAGACTGAAAACTTAACTTGCTTAAGATCCAATACTAGTGAGATTAAGTCTGACCGCATTTGATAAGAGGACCTCCAGAAGTGTTCCGTTGGATCAAAAAGAGCCGAATTTGGTTATAACCTAAGTATACCTTGGCCTTAGGGTTATTTCCATCGCTTTTGGGCTTATAAAAAGGCCTTAAACCCTCATTCTCATATCCTATACGAATTTCTCACCCTAGCTAAGTTAAGAGAGAGAAAGGAGAGAGAAAGTAAAAGAGAACATGATATTTCTCCGTGGGATTCTTCCCAGTTCTTCTACGTATCGATCCTGTGTATTTGAATCGTTATTTCGGTGATTCTGATTTTCGTTTTGTGTAAGTTAAGCAAACCCTAACCTATTTTGAAGCTTAGAATCATTTAAGTGAAGTTGTACCTAACCTGTTTTATGCCTTAGTTAGCTTATCCGCCTAGCTCATCCGCCGTTGACGAAGACTTATAGTCTGAATCATATTTATTTCGTATTTTCTGGTTTAAAGTGCGGACTATATACGTTTAGGTTATGGTTTTTAAGACTTTCAATGATAGATAATGATTTATTCTTACCTAGGATGCTATTACATATGCTAAACGTGCTATCCGTGTTGATTTACGTATATGTATAACCTATGTTATAAATAGAGTATTTCATGTATATGTTAGAATACTCGTATACGTATGATGTAGATATATGAACGTTAAGTATGCAGCAACTCCTTGACGAAAGGACTTGCCCTAATATGTAATGGAGTCGACATACGTGATGTATGTTGAATAGTGTAGTCTAAGTGTTTGTATAATGATTGAATGAGTTAGCATTTAGTAAAGTATGATTTTTAAGGTTGTTGAGATATGAATCTCAATCACCTTACCTGTGCGTATGATTTTCTCCATGAACTCTTTAGCCAAAATTATTCATGTTAACTGTGTGTATGATTTCCTCCATGTACTGTATTTATGTTCAAGTTATATTTCACTACATGTTCATATGAATGCAGGATATGAATCAAATGCTTGTTATTGAGCCTGGACATGATTGGGACTATACTACAGTCTAGGTAATTGGTAACCGTCCTTAAACTAGTGGTTGAAGTCATTTACGCCACTCAGGATGTGTTCGACAAATCCGAGTCATGCTTGGGATGTTCGATAGTGGTTAGGCCACACGGAGTACTTATGTATTCCATGTCGATCAACTTAATGTGCGCTTGGCCTAGTTGAGCTTATCAACTAACCCGATTGACCGATGTATGTTCACCATGTTTGGTCGCTACTGTTTGAATTTAAGGCACTGAACTCACAAGTAAAAATCCCGTTAGCCTTGGTACCTTGATCTCCTAAGACTCATGAGCCGAACATGGTGGTATAGACACCGTGGTCGAGCTGTCGGCCTACACTGGGGTGACGAGCCTCCCCGTAGTGACCAGTGAGCATCCTACTCTCGTGAGCTGATTATGGTGGTATGAGACACTATATTCGTGCTGTTGGCCTACATTGATTGGTGACGAGCCCTCTGTAGTGACCTCGAGTATATCCTTACACTGCATATGGGCGACGAACCTTATTGTAGTATCTAGGATATAACTAGACCTGTATTGATTGGTGACGAGCCCTTTACAGCGATCTAAAACCGTAACATCTTCTGAGATTTCTTAGGACTGAAGACCCTAGAATGGATCATTGTTTGGGAATTGATATAAGGGAGGTGTCTTAGCTTCCCAATCCTGCTGTATGAAAAGGACTAATAAGAACTAGATAATCATGCTCATAACATTGCACTACATGTGCCGTTGGCGTTGATGTAGATCACAAAGGAAGTGACTGACATGCGCGACCGTAAGATGAAGATCGCAGAGGGAGATTGTAGTGAGGGCATGCATCTCTATCATTCTTACATTAACAAGAGTATCTAGGACATGTTTGATTATACTACTTTATCATTACTGCTTGATTAAATTGATAACATTTAACCTTTACTGTATAGTTCCACTGAGTTGATCACTCACTCCTGCATTCTGGGATGGTGCTTAAACACCAACCGGACTCTGATTTAGTTATAGATGATCCTGCGCCATTTGAGGTGGAGCCAGAGTTTGAGAGGATGAGAAGGCTTTCTCGTTCATGCAGTTCTCAGGAGAGTTCATGTGAGCCTTGTCTTATCTGGCGGGGATTCTGGGTTATGATTGTATTGATTATACACAGTTTGATACATGTATTTTGAGACACAATTTGTATTTATTGTCTAGGCAGAGCACGCATATTTTGGAGATTATTTTGGTTTATATATTGGTTTAAGACTTCCGCTTACATTTTCTCACTATCCCTGAATTATTTCTGCTAGTTTGGCTTAATCTACTTCATGTTTTATGTACTAATACGGACAACATACATCCATCATTATTTATGTTGCATAAGTGATGTTTTGGAACTCGAGAGCTGAGTTATGCTCGACCCCTGAATTTTAGGGCGTTACAAGTTGGTATCAGAGCATGATTTGGATTAAACTGGACCTGCGTGATGGTCACACGACACACGTTTACGCCACTATAGTGTAGGAGGGTGCAAGAACAATCTAGACACAGGTTTAGGACTCCCAGTTTTGTTGTTGGCGAAAGTTTACTGAAAACGATCATCGAGATCGAGTCCGTGCACACTCCTGATCACACACGACGACCCCAAACCACTTCTAGACCATTAATCGATGGGTTTAGATCGTGTTTCAATCCATTTCAGCCATTAAAAATCGGTAATTATCCAAATATATCCATTTTGTTTCGAATCGACCTGAATCGAGCTAAATCGAACTAAGGGCTCAATCGGGGCTGTTTTAGAGGGACCCAGGGTGGGACCCATATCAATTTGGACCCAAGGGGGGGGGGGGGGGGGGGGGGGGGGAGGACCTCGCCGGTGGGACGAGCACTCACCGGGAGGTCCAGAGACCGGCGAGGCCTCGCCGACTGGCGGGCTCAGCTAGGACGGGCCATCGGGCCGATGATGTTTGGGGACTTGTGGACCTCATTGGTCCATGGTCCTTCGATTAAAACCCTCCTAAATACCTACTTCCTTCACAAAACCCACCTCAAAGCACTCCGTTTTCTTCAAAACAGCCCATTTTCTCTCTCAAATCGTCCTTTCAATCCTTCTTTCTTTCATTTTCCTTTAAGCCTCACATCCTTCCACCATTGTAACGCCCTGAAATTCGGGGTTAGAGGATAACACAGCTCCCAAGTTCCAAAACATTACTTATGCAACATATTTGATGAAGATTGTATATTGTCTATATTAATGCATAAAATATGAAATAGATCAAGCCAGATTAGCAGACATAATTCAGGGATATTGAGGAAATGCAAGCGGAAGACTTAAATACATCCGTGTCTCAAAAATACATGTATCAACTGTGCAAAACTCATCAAGTACATATCCAAAAAAAATCTTTGCTGGTCAGGACAAGGTTCACATGAACCCGCTTGAGAACTGCATATATGAGAATACCTCCTCGTCCTCATCGAAGTCTGGCTCTGCCTCGCAAGCATCGCTATCTCCTGCAGCTAAGTCAGAGTCTAGTTGGTGTTTAAACATTATCCCAGAACGTGGGAGTGAGTGATCAACTCAGTGGTACTATACAGCGAAGGTTAACATGTTATCAATCCAATCAAGCAGTAATGATAAGGCAGTACAATCAAACAAGTCCAAGATACTCTTGTTAATGCGAAAATGAATGAGATAATGATGCATGCCCTCACACAAACTCCCTCATGCGACATCATCTAACGATTGCGGCATGAATCACTACCACTGTGCTCTCACACCAACACCAATGGCACATGTAGTGTGATGTCATGAGTATGATTACCCAGTTCTTATTAGTCCTTTTCATACAGCAGCATTGGGAAGCTAAGACACCTCCCTTATATCAATTTCCAATGTTGATCAATTCTAGGGTCGTCAGTCCTAGGGAACCTCATACGATGTTACGGTTCTAGGTCGATGCAAGGGCTGTCAGGGCTGTTGCGCGCAATCGTTACACCACTCCCCCATCACCTTATCAATACAGGCCTACTTATATCCTCAAGACTGCAACAGGACTTCTCGCCCCTATGCAATGTCAGGATAAACTCAAGGTCACTACAAAGGGCTCGTCACCAATCAGTGTAGGCAGACAACAAGAATATAGTGTCCCATACCATCATAATCTGCTCAGAGTAGGGTGCTCACTGGTCACTGCAGAGAGGTTTGTGGCCCCATCGTAGGCCGATAGCTCGACCACGATGTCCCATACCACCATGTCTAGCTCATGAGTCTTAGGGGATCTTGGTACCACTATTAACGGGAGTTTCACTGGTAAGCTCAGTGCGTTAGATTCAAACAATGACGACCATACATGGTGAACAAACATCGGTCAATTGGGTTAGTTAATAAGCTCAACTAGGCCAAGCGTACGTTGAGTTGAATGACATGGAATGTATAAACACTCCATGTGGCCTAACCACTGCCGAACATCCCAAGCACGATTGAGAGTCACTAAACTCATCCTGTGTGGTGAAAATAACCTCAACCACCATTTACAGAATGATTTTCGATTACCTGGACTATAGTACAGCCCCATTCACATTCAAATTTAATAACTAGCATATGATTCATATTCTGCATCCATATGAACAATCATGAAGTATAACTTGAATGTAAATAGTACATGCAGGAAATCACACACACATTTAACATGATTCAACTAAGTACATAATTCATGGAGGAAATCATACACCCATTTAACATGGATAACCTAAGTTACATGATTCATGGAGGAAATCATACACTCTAGTTTTGTGATGGAGATCCATATCTCAACCAGCTTAGCAATCACACTTTACTAACTACTAACTCACTTAGGCATTTATTCAATCACTTAGGTTACACTATTCAACATACATTACGTATGTCATCTCTATTGCATATTAGGGAAAATCCTTCCGCCAAGGAGTTACTTATACATATTAGGCATATAACAATGATAATTAATCATGGCAAGCAAATCAACAAATTCCATATGCATACATGTATTCTAACATATACATGAAATATGGTATTTACAATATAAAGTATACGTATGTGAAAAACAAAACGGATAGCACATTTGGCATGTGTAACGGCAATCACAATGTGAATAAATCATTATCTAACATTAAAAATGTTGAAAACCATAACCTAATCGTATATAGTCCGTACCTTAAACCAAAAAATACATATTCGAGATGATTCAGACGATATGTCTTCGTCAACGGTGGATATGCTACCTATGGCATGAAACAGGTCAGCTATAATGTACTTAAACTCTTCTAGGTCTTAGATCAGGTTAGGGTTAACTTTAACTTACCCAAAAATGGAATCAGAATCGACGGAAGAACGATTCAGAAAAGATGGTGCAATGTATAGATGGGTTAGGAAGAATCTTACGGAGTTTCAACTGATTCTCCCACACTTTCTCTCACTTTTCTATCTCTTAAAACTCTAGGGTTTGGAAATTTCGTATGGGTTAGAAAGCTAAGGATTTAAGGCCTTTTTATAAGCCTAAACATGACGAAAATGGACTTTAAGTCAAGGTATACTTAGGTTATAACCAAATCAGGATCTTTCTGATCCAACGGAGCACTTCTGGAGGTCCTCTTAACAAATGCAATCGGACTTAAGCTCACTAGCATCAGATCTTTAGTAAGTTAAGTTTTCAGTTCGATCGAATTTTCAGATCGTCCGCGGCGGACCAACTTCAATTCAACGGTTACCGAACTTCGATCAAGGCCACAAGTACTTGGACATGTAAGGGCCAACTTTCCTGATCCGAGGGTAAAATTTGGTTGAAATCTAATGGTCAGAATGCTTAAAAATGTCACGTAAGTGACACGTGCCAGATTACTTAAAAATGTATTTAATTTTCTAAGTATCTTCCTTTTCTCACTCTCTTCACTCTGAACTCAATAGAATGGTCTCAGGATATCATTTGGGCTTGATTTTCTAGGCGATTGTGAAGTCCAACTAGGTGGTCGAAATGGTCTAAGTTTATACCTATCAGACTTTCGATGCGTAGTCTAGAATCAATACAAAGTTACAAAGCATTACTGGGAATAACTGGGTTTAGAGTTGGATCCTAGATTTCAGGGTATTATAGCGTAACGATTCCACAAGTTTTAAGTCTTGTAGAATGTATTTAAAGTGAACAGTACTAATTTCACAGCCAGTCTAACTTAGTGCTAGTTAACTTATGTTTAATTTTTAAGAGAACTAATCCTAAGTGATTTCTGATTGAGGTGGTACTCAGGTCTTGGTACGGAATTTTTTGAGTCGTTACAACCGTCCTCAGCAATACCTATCTTCCAACTCTTTCATTTCCTTTATTTTGAGCTCATAAATTCACCATTTAAGTCTCAAATTTGTGTAAACCCACTACCTATCCTATTTTGTCATTTTCTTTTCTCAATATCCCCTTTCTTTGAGCCTTTACAACCTCTTTGAGGCTCAGATCCATGGAGACCCATATAGCTCATCCCTTTCTTTCTTTTTCTTCACTTTTCCATTACTTTCATGAGGTTGTTGTAGCCCTTTTCTCCATTTTCTCCATCCTTTCTTTCATGGGGAAGAAGCGAGCCCTCGTAGATGAAGTCGGGCCTAGTCGCCCAACCTGTTCTAGAAGATTGAGGGGTGCCGCCGCTAGTTCAAGCGCCACTCCTGAATTGCAGATGAAGTAGGATCTAGATCCCCATGCTCCACTAGGAAGATCCCTGTTGGCAGAGTTGTCCCATTGTGTTTTTGAAGACCGTAGAGTCCTCTTTCAAGATCATGTTGATGAGCGGCTATTAGGAGAATTTATGTTGTTCGAGCGTCTAGTTGATGCCGGGTGGGGTCCGCTATTTGAAGGTGAGCATCGTGCTAATGTGGTTATTGTTCAAGCTTTTTATGCCTACATCCAAGAGCCAACGCTGGAGCCCTTGCAGTTTAGAATTTCAGTTGGAAGAGATCGGGTGGCTACAGTTAACGCTGCTTTGATATCTCATATTCTGAATGTGCCACTTGGAGAGGTTCATGCCAGTGAGAAGAATCTAAATAGTGCATGTGAGAGGGCTCACCGCACACGATTCCTTTGTGGTCGTCTGGTTGAATGACAGCCTAACAGAAGCCTCTTAGTGACAAATATGTCAGACGACTTCCGTTTTCTTCACCACATCTGTACGTTTAATTTTTATCCAAGGTGGAGCAACCGTAGTGAGTGCACGCGCCTGATGGTGGATTTCTTGTATCAAGTGGGGCAGGGAGAGAAACTTTGTGTGCCTACATATGTCTTGTGATAGATAATCCTTATTGCACGTTCAAATAGAAGGACTAAATCTCTCCCGTTCGGCCGACTCATATGCAGGATTGTACTTAAGTTTGGCTACAGGATTGGGGCAAAGTTGCCGGTGCCAGTCCATTACATTTCTGAGAGTACTCTCAATCAGATGAAGATCGGGCCTCGGCAGCGACAAGCCCTCCTTAAGGAGAGCGGGGATGAGTCTGAGAGTGAAGAAGAGGAAAGCAATGAAGAAGGTGAACCAGAGATAGGAGAGGAAGAAGAGCAGGATGAAGAAGAAGAGGAGGCTCAGGATACTGATGAGAGTCCTCCTCCTGTGACTCAGGAGCATGATCCTAATAGGGCTGATAGAGAAGCCTGTTTAGTTAGGCTTGAGGAGGGCCACGACACTCTTCGACAGAACATTGTGGATTTGCATGGCTACGTGAAGCACAAGTTTAGGAAAGTAACCCGTACTTTGAAGACGATCTTGTGTTGTCTGCAGGATAAGGGCGCCCCTCCTCCATCGCCAAATTCTGAGGAATAGTCTTTTATGTATTTGTTGTTTGTCTGTTTGTTGCTTGTTCTTGTGTGTGATTTGGTAGTTGTTTAGTGGTTTGGTAGTTATTTAGGGTTTGAAGCTTAGTTGTTTTGCTCACATGCTTTCTCCGTTGCAGTTCATGTAATGTTACACATCATGTATTGTGACAATTTTGTTAATGAAATACATGTTGTTTCTTTGGTTGTGAAGTTGATACTGTGGATGGACTGTGTGAATGCTTAATCTCATTGGTTGCTACCCTCTGTTGTGTGTAGGGTATGCCACCTAAGGGCTCGAGATCCTTGGCCCGTCTCTCTCTGGGTGATTCGCTTGATGGGGCCATTGCCCTGAGCAATAGTCATATGGACCCCCATTCGAGCCCATCTCGTTCTGATCCCATGTCAGGTTCTCAGCCTGCTTTTGGACCTGCTGTTGGGCCGCCTCCTGTGACACCTTCTGTGGTTCCTCCTGTCACACCTGCAGTTCCTGAGCAGAACCGTGCGTCTGCGTCGACACCTTCTACATCACAGTCCGCTCTGCCTCCTGATAGCCTAGAGCAGATGATGTTGTTGGTACAGCAGCAGCAGATACAGTAGTAGCAGCAACAGTAGCAGTTCTTGTCCTCCATGGCTGGTATCTTCACTCAGTCAATGGGGGTGACTCCACCTGCCTTGCCTCTATACCCTATTGGGAATACTAGTGCCAGCGGCACTTTCTATCGATTTCAGCGCTTGAGACCTCCTACATTTACGGGTACTCACAGATTCGAGGAGGCTTAGTATTGGATCGACCGCATCTTTAAGATGCTGAGACCGTTGCACTGTTTCGAGGCCAAGCAGGTTGAGCTTGCCACCTTCTTGTTTGAGGAGGCCAACTTATAGTGAGATATTATCCTCCGTACAATTGCGGAGGGATTTGTTTGGACGTGGGAGGCGTTTGAGGCTCGCTTCCACGAGAAGGAGAGTGAGTTCATTCACCTTCGCAAGGGAGGAATGTCGGTGACAGAGTACGAGAACCGGTTTACGAAGATGGGAAGGTGTAACACCCTGAATTTTTGCCAACCTGGAATTAGACGTCCTTAGGCAATGGATCAATCATAACACCTTGGTACCTACTCAAACCTCAATTCCAAAGCTAACGAAATTGTTTAGAACCAATTTCTTTAGAAATTTAACGTGTAGTAACTAGTGCTACATTGGATTGTAAAATTAGCACCAACCACTTTAAATACGATCTGTAAGAACCAAAACCTATAGAATTTTTGATGCTATATTGCCCTAAAATCTAGGATCCAACTCTAAACCCAGTTGCTCCCGAGAATGCTTTGTAATTTGGTATTGGATCTAGACCGTACGTTGAAAGTCTGATAGCTATGAACTTAGACCATTATGACCGCTTAGTTGGACTTGACAATCACCTCGAAAATCAAGCCCAAACGATGTCTTGAGACTATTTCATTGAGTTCGGAGTGAAGAGAGTGAGAAAGCAAAGATTTTTAGAAAAATTAAATATCATTTTAAGTAATCTGGATAGTTTCACTTGCGCATTATTTCTAAGCATTCTGAGAGTTAGATTTCGACCCAAATTCACCCTCGGATCAGGATAGTTGGCCCATACATGTCATATTACTTGTATCTCTGATCGAGTTCCCGTAACCGTTGAACTAAAACTGTTCCACCACGGTCGATCTGAAAACCCGACTGGACTGAAAACTTAGCTTGACCTAGATCCGATATTAGTGAGCTAAAGTTCGACCGCATTTAGTAATAAGACCTCCAGAAGTGCTCCGTTGGATTGGAACAGACCCGATTTGGTTATAACCTAAGTATACCTTAGCCCTAAGTCTGTTTCCATCACTTTTGGGCTTATAAAAAGGCCTTAAACCCTCTTTCACAAATTCCATACAAATTTTCAAACCCTAGCTAAGAAAGAGAGAGAAAGTGAGAGAGAAGTTAGTGATTCTTCCCAGCTTTACTACGTGCCTAATCCACCTATCTGTATTGTTATTCCGGCATTTCTGGTTCCATTCTTGTGTAAGAAATCCTAACCCTAACCTATTTTGAAGCCTAAAACTATTCCAATGAAGTTATAGCTAACCTGTTTCATGCCTTAGGTTGCCTATCCGCTGTTGACGAAGACACATCGTCTGAATCATATCCGTTCCACGTTTTCTGGTTTAAGGTGCGGACTATATGCATATAGGTTATGGTTTACAAGGCTTTCAATATCAGTTAATGATTTATTACTGACGTGGATGCTATTTTACATATCTAACGTGTTGTTTGTTTTGCTTTACGAATACGTATGGAAAATGTATAGTATTGCATATTCTATGTATTTATTGGAATACCTGTATATGTATAGAATTTGGATTTGTATTTAACATGGTTATTTGCCGTAAATATATGCTTGTTACATGTGCAACAACTCCTTAGCAAAAGGACTTGCCCTAAATAACGCCACGACCAATATACGCCATATACGTTAAAGTGTGTAGCCCACGTGTTTGGAAAAATATTTAAATGAATATGGAACTCAGATTCATGCATACCATGATTATCCGTCATGGGTATATGCAAGTGGTATATGAGGCAACTCCCTAATGAAAGGATTTGGCCTAATACATGTAAAATCAACATACACATGTATGATAAAGTATGTACTCTAAGTGTTTGTGAAAATGACTGAATGAGTATGGAATTTGCTTTTGTGCTCGCCATGGCTAATTGTCGTGGATATATGATTGTTGTATAGGCGATAACCCTTTAACGAAAGGATTTGCCCTAATACGTATGCTAATGAATACATAATATGTATAATGTAATGTGTAGACTAAGTGTACGTAAAAGTGTCTGAATGAGTTAGTAGTTAGTAAGATGTACCTGTATGCGGGTTGAGATATGATTCTCAACTTCATCAATGATGTGTATGATTTCCTCCATAAATTGTGTAACCTAGATTATTCATGTTAAATACGTGTATGATTTCCTCCATGTATTGTATTTACGTTCAAGTCATATTTCATGATTGTTCATATGAATGTAGGATATAAATCATATGCCTGTTATCACCCTTGTACATGATTGGGGCTGTACTACAGTCCAGGTAATCGGTAATCGTACTCCAAATGATGGTTGAGGTTGTTCGCTACGCAAGATGAGTTTAACGAATCTGAGTCGTGCTTGGGATGTTCGACAGTGGTTAGGCCACATGGAGTGTTTATGCATTCCATGTCGTTCAACTCAACGTTCACTTGGCCTAGTTGAGCTTATCAATTAACCCGATTGACCGATGTATATTCACCATGTTTGGACACTATTGCCTGAACCTAAGGTACCAAACTCACCAATGAAAAGCCCCTCTAACCTTGGTACCTCGATCTACTAAGACTCATGAGTCGATTATAGTGGTATGAGACACTATATTCGAGCTATCGGCCTACGCTGGAGCCACGAGCCTCCCCGTAGTGACCCGTGAGCAACCCAGACTTGATCTGATTATGGTGGTATGAGACACTATATTTGAGCTGTCGGCCTACAGTGTTTGGTGATGGGGGAGTGGTGTAACGATTGTGTGTAACAGCCCTGGCAGCCCTTGTAGTGACCTCGAGCGTACTCTGAGTCTACGTGGGGGCGAAAACCTTTTCGTAGCAACAAGAGTACAAGCTAGGCCTGTATTGATTTGGTGATGGTGGAGTGGTGTAACGATTGCATGTAACAGCCCTGACAGCCCTTGCAGCGACCTAGAACCGTAACATCGTATGAGATTATCTCAGACTGACAACCCGAGAATGGATCACCGTTTGGGTAATGATACAAGGTACCTTAGCTTCCCAATCCTGCTGTATGAAAAAGATTAATAAGAACTTGGTAATCATGCTCATATCATCGCATTGTATGTGCTAACGGGGTTGGTGATAGAGCATTGAGGAAGTGATTCATGCCGCGATCGTTAGATGATGTCGCAGAGGGGATTGTGGTGAGGGCATGCATCATTCTTCATAACATTCGTGCATTAACAAGAGTATCTAGGACATGTTTGATTTTACTGCCTTATCATTACTACTTGATTGAATTGATAACATGTTAACCTCTGTTGTATAGTTACCATTGAGTTGATCACTCACTCCCATGTTACGGGACGGTTTTGGCAACACCAACCAGTCCCTGTTTTAATTTCAGATGGTGGTAATGCTTCTGAAGCAGAGTCGGTCTTTTATGCCAATGAGGAGGGTTTCTCCTGTATGTCTCCTGTATGCAGATCTCAGGAAGGTTCATGTGAACAATGCTCTGATTGATGGGGATTCAGGTCCATGTTGGTAGTGATTTATCACTTTTGATATAGGTATTTTGAGACACGACTTGTAATTAACACTTGACAGAGCATACATATCTTGGGGACTTATGTTGATTTATATATGAATTTATCTTTCGCTCGTATTTTCAGACTATCCCTGAATTATGTTTACTATTCTGGCTTCATTCACTTCATATTTTATGAATTACTACAACCGACATTTATCTATCATTAAAAATGTTACATAAGTGATGTTCTGGAACTCGGGAGTGGAGTTTATGCTAGACCTCCGATTTTCAGGGCGTTACAGCAGGTATGCTCCTTTGATTCTGGGTGATCAACCATCGAGGATGTGGCATTTTTTTGAGGGTCTGCAACCTGAGATTCTATTGAAGATGTGTTATGAGAGCATCTCTTCTTATGCTAAGTTGGTGAGCATGTCCTTGCGAGCTGAGCAGGAAGAAAATAGGTTATCCCGCATGCGTGCACCTATGGCCCCCAGGCCGCGACCTGATTTCCCGAGTAGGCCTTTTCTTGGTAAGAGGCCTCGTATCGATTCACCGTCGGGGTTTGTGGCATCTCCTGCCCGTGTGAGGAGTCCTGATGTGTGGTGCAGCTATTGTAAGAAGCCAGGCCACGCTGACGTGTCTTATTTTTTCAAGATGAGAGATAGTGGTTTCTCGCCGCCTCAGAGGATAGGTTTTCCGATGTCTCAAGCTATTTCTGCACCACCCCTTCGATCAACACTAGATCATCCTTCCTTCAGACCTCCATCACCCCGATTTAGGCCACCACAACGGCCCATGGTTCCTCCACCGCATCGTCCACAGCAGGCTCAGGTTCATACGCTCACAGCTGAGGTGCTCGAGGTAGATTCAGTACCGACATACTTTGAGGTTCCTGCTCACATCTTAGGTATGCCTATTTTCTTATTGATGGACACTAGGTCCACTATTTCGATCATCTCTTGTGCTGCGGTCAAGCGGTTAGGTTTGGTTTCGACTCCTGCGAAGGGATTGAGACTCACGACAGCTACAGGGACTATTTCAGATATTACTCCGACCTGTGAGTCTTGCTCAATAGATTTGGGTAGCATGACAGTGGTCGTCGACCTAATTGACGCCCCACTGTGTCACTAAGATATTATATTTGGGATGGATTGGCTCGTGAAGATGAGGGCAGAGATTGATTATGAGGTTAGAATTGAGACAGCCTATGGACCTGAGGGCACGATCTTTTCATTTCTAGTTTATGTCAGTTAGTCATATCGTGTTAGCAGCTACGCTTCCTTATTATAGAGTTCTGATGTTCCGACGTTAGAAGTTATGCCAGTGGTTCGTGATTTCTCTGATGTGTTTGAGAAGATTCCAGGACTTCCTCCTCAGCGCGAGATTGACTTCACTATCGATCTTGTGCCCAGTGCGACACCTATTTTCCTGCCGACATATCGTATGCCTCCATGTGAGATGGAGGAACTGAGGAGACAGATCGATGTACTGTTAGAGGCATGTTTTATTCGACCGAGTGTGTCACCTTGGGGAGCGCCTGTCCTGTTTGTGAAGAAGAAAGATGGTTCCCTGCGGTTATGTATTGATTATCGTAGGCTAAATCAAGTGACAGTGAAGAACAAGTATCCCTTGCCCAGGATTGATGATCTGTTCGATCAGTTGAAGGGGGCGCATTATTTCTCGAAGATAGATTTGTAGTCTAGATATCATCAGTTGCGCGTCAGGGATGAGGACGTGCAGAAGACTGCGTTCAGAACCAGTTTTGGTCATTATGAGTTTCTTGTGATGTCTTTTGGACTTACAAATTCTTCGGCCGTGTTAATGGATCTTATGAACAGAGTGTTTTGACCATTTCTATTCCGATTCGTCATTGTCTTTATCGATGATATTTTGATATACTTCACGAGTTGGGAAGAGCACGAGGAGCACCTGAGAGCGGTATTGAATACTCTTAGAGAGAACCAGTTGTTTATGCAGTATAAGAAATGTGATTTTTGGAAGGAAGAATTTAAGTTCTTGGGACATGTGGTGTCCAAGGAAGGTATTGCTGTAGACCTTGATAAGGTTGCTGCGATACAGGATTGGAAGTAGCCCAGTTTAGTTACTGAAGTGAGGAGTTTTCTGGGTCTGGCAGGTTACTATCAATGATTCATTTGAGACTTTTCCAAGATTGCCAGACCATTGTCTCAGTTAACACGGAAAGACTTGAAGTTTGCCTGGAATGAGAAGGCCGAAGCAGCTTTTCAGGAGCTGAAGGACAAGTTGACTTCCACCACTGTGCCAGTATTGCCAGAGCAAGGGGTTAAGTATACGATATATACTGACTCGTCTCGCGTTGGTCTGGGTTGTGTCCTGATGCAGAAGGACAGGGTGATTACATATGCCTCGAGACAATTAAGGAAGCATGAGGAGAATTACCCTACACACGACCTAGAATTGGCAGCTATCATTTTTGCATTAAAGCTCTGGAGACATTACCTCTACGGAGAAGAGTTCGAGCTCTTTTGCGACCATAAGAGACATATATATATATTCTCACAGCGAGACTTGAATACAAGGCAGCGCCAATGGATAGAAACTTTGAAAGACTTTAAGTTCGAGGTTTCCTACCATCCGGGCAAGGTAAACCTTGTGGCAGATGCATTGAGCCGCAAGAAGACTATAGAATTTACGTCTCCGCTTATGATTATAGAATGGGATATGGTGGAGTTTATGCGAGACTTTGAGCAAAAACTCACGGTAGAAGAGCCATATGAAGTTATCGCACATGTTCGTGTACAGCCCCTAGTAGATGGCCGGATTATCGAGGCTTAGGCTGACGATGAGCTTCTGGTGAAGATGAAGGAGCAGGTTGGTACTGATGAGGACTCTGAGTGGACTATTGGTACGGATGGGGGCTTACGTTATCGAGGCTGCCTGTGCATCCCAGACATTCCTGACTTGAGACGAGAGGTTCTCGAGTCAGCCCACAGTTCGAGGCTTGTGATGCATCCAGGTAGCATGAAGATGTATCAAAACATGAAAAGATCGTACTGGTGGGATAATATAAAGGTTCACATTGCTGAGTTCGTATCCCATTATCTCACGTGTCAGCAGGTTAAGCAGAGCATTGCCGACCTCCTGGATTGCTTCAGCACATGCCCATAGCTGAATGGAAGTGGGACTTTATTTCCATGGATTTTATTTCTAAACTACTGAAGATGAGGAAGGGACATGACTCTATTTGGGTTATCGTTGATAAGTTGACGAAGTCAGCTCATTTCCTACCGATCTGAATTATGAATTCTGCAGGCGAGCTGGCTAGGTTGTATATCAAGGAGATTGTACGTCTGCATGGAGTTCCCTTGGAGATCGTGTCAGATCGAGACACGCGATTCACATCTATCTTCTGGACTCGTATCCAGGAAGCGATGGATGTGAAGCTGAAGTTCAGTACCACGTTCCATCCGTGGACAGACGGGCAGATGGAGCATGTGAATCAGATTTTAGAGGATATGTTGCGAGCTTATGTGTTGGACTTCAAGGACAGTTGGGATGATTGTCTTCCTTATGCAGAGTTCACATATAATAACAGTTTTCAGTGGAGTATTGGTATGGCTCCCTATGAGGCACTGTATGGTCGCCCGTGTAGAGCATCGCATTATTGGGCAGAAGTGGGTGAGAAGAATCTGATTGGCCCAGAGTTAATTTAGGTGACTTCAGAGAAGATCGGTATTATTCGGCGTCGACTTCTCACATCACAGAGCAGGCAGAAGAGCTACGCCGATGCGAGACAGCGACCACTTGAGTTTGATGTTAACGCTATATTACCCAGTAATCTAGGATCCAACTCTAAACCTAGTTGCTCCTGGGATTACTTTGAAACTTCGTATCTGACCTGGACCGCACGTTGAAAGTCTGATAGTGATGAACTTAGACCACTATGATTGCTTAGTTGGACTTGACTATCACCTCAAAAATCAAGACCATACGATGTCCTGAGACCATTTCCTTGAGTCCGAAGTGAAGAGTGTGAGAAAATGAAGTTTTTAAAGAAATTAAATATGAATTTAAGTAATATGAGTCGTGTCGCTTGTGCGCCTTTTCTAAGAATTCTGACCATTGGTTTTTGCCCCAAATTCACCCTCAGATTAGAGAAGGTGGCCCATTCATGTCAAAGAACTTGTGGCCCTAATCGAGTTTCAGTGACCGTTGAACTGAATCTGGTCCGCCACAGAGGATCTGGGAAACCGAACGGAATGAAAACTTAACCTGCTTAAGATCTAATACTAGTGAACTTAAGTCTGACCGCATTTGATAAGAGGACCTCCAGAAGTGTTCCGTTGGACCAGAAAGAACCCAATTTGGATATAAGCTAAGTATTCCTTGGCCCTAGGGCTATTTCCATCTCTTTTGGGCTTATAAAAAGGCCTTAAACTCTCATTCTCGTATCCCATACGAATTTCCAACCCTAGGTAAGTTAAGAGAGAGAAAGGAGAGAGAAAGTAAGAGAGAACCTAGTATTTCTCCATGGGATTCTTCCTAGTTCTTCTACGTATCAATCCTGTGTATCTGAATCGTTATTCCGGCGATTCTGATTTCATTTTTGGGTAAGTTAAGGAAGCCCTAACTTGTTTTGAAGCTGAGAATCGTTTGAGTGAAGTTGTACCTAACCTTTTTTATGCCTTAGGTAGCTCATCCGCTGTTGATTAAGACTTATAGTCTGAATCATATCTATTTCATATTTTCTGGTTTAAGTTGTGGACTATATACGTTTAGGTTATGGTTTTCAAGACTTTCAATGATAGATAATGATTTATTCTTTCCTAGGATGCTATTACACATGCTAAACATGATATCTGTTTTGATTTACGTATACATATAACCTATGTTATAAATATAGTATTTCATGTATATGTTAGAATACCCGTATACGTATGGAATTTGCAGTTATGATTGCCATGATTATTTGACGTAGATATATATGATCGTTATGTATGCGACAACTCCTTGATGAAAGGACTTGCCCTAATATGTAATGGAGTCGACATACGTGATGTATGTTGAATAATGTAGTCTAAGTGTTTGTATAAATGTCTGAATGAGTTAACATTTAGTAAAGTGTGATTTTTAAGGTTATTGAGATATGAATCTCAATCACCTTACCTATGCGTATGATTTCCTCCATGAACTCTTTAAGAAAAATTATTCATGTTAACTGTGTGTATGATTTCCTCCATGTACTGTATTTATGTTCAAGTTATATTTCACTACATGTTCATATGAATGTAGGATATGAATCAAATGCCTGTTATTGAGCCTGTACGTGATTGGGACTATACTATAGTCCAGGTAATCGGTAACTGTCCTTAAACTAGTGGTTGAAGTCATTTACGTCAAGGAGGATGTGTTCGATGAATCCAAGTCATACTTAGGATGTTCGACAGTGGTTAGGCCACACGGAGTGCTTATGCATTCCATGTCAATCAACTCAATGTGCGTTTGGCCTAGTTGTCTTATCAACTAAGCCGATTGACTGATGTATGTTCATCATGTTTGGTCGCTACTGTTTGAATCTAAGGCACTGAACTCGCTAGTGAAAATCCCGTTAACCTTGGTACCGAGATCCCCTAAGACTCTGAGCCAGACATGGTGGTATGAGATACCGTGATCGAGCTGTCGGCCTACGTTGGGGCCACGAGCCTTCCCATAGTGACCAGTGAGCATCCTACTCTCGTGAGCCAATTATGGTGGTATGGGACACTATATTTGTGCTGTCGGCCTACATTGATTGGTGACAAGCCCTCTGTAGTGACCTCGAGTATATCCTGACACTGTATATGGGTGACGAGCCTTATTGTAGTATCTGAGATATAACTAGGCCTGTATTGATTGGTGACGAGCCCTTTACAACGATCTTGAATCGTAACATCATCTGAGATTTCCTAGGACTGACGACCCTGGAATGAATAATTGTTTGGGAATTGATATAAGGGAGGTGTCTTAGCTTCCCAATCCTATTGTATGAAAAGGACTAATAAGAACTAGATAATCATACTCATAACATTACACTACATGTGCCGTTGGCATTAGTATAGAGCACTGAGGAAGTGACTGACATGCGCGACCATAAGATAAAGATCGCAGAGGGAGATTGTGGTAAGGGCATGCATCATTCCCTCATATAATCTTGCATTAACAAGAGTAACTAGGACATATTTGATTGTACTGCTTTTCATTACTGCTTGATTGAATTGATTTAACCTTTACTGTATAGTTCCACTGAGTAGATCCCTCACTCCTGCATTCTTGGACGATGCTTAAACACTAACCAGACTCTGATTTAGCTGTAAATGATCCTGCGCCGTTTGAGGTGGAGCCGGAGTTCGACAAGGACGAGAAGGCTTTCTTGTTCATGCAGTTCTCAGGTAGGTTCATGCGAGCCTTGTCCTGTCTGGCGGGGATTCTGGGTTATGATTATATTGATTATACACAGTTTGATACATGTATTTTGAGATACAATTTGTATTTTTGTTCAGGAAGAGCACGCATATTTTGGGGATTGTTTTGGTTTATATATTGGTTTAAGACTTTCACTTGTATTTTCTCACTATCCCTAAATTATGTCTACTGTTTTGGCTTAATGTACTTCATGTTTTATGCACTAATATGGACAAAATACATCCATCATTATTTATAGTTCATAAGTAATATTTTGGAACTCGGGAGCTGAGCTATGCTCGACCCTCAAATTTTAGGGCGTTATAATTAACCTTTAATGGTGGCTCTCTTTCACATACATTTTTTTTTCTTTGATCAGAGTTAACAATTTTAGAGGAATAGAAACAAATCAAGTATAAGTAGGAGTCCAAATATACATAACCAAGATTTCTAGTGGTTACTTAAAACTTATACAAACCAACGTCTCATAACTAGAGATGGAACAACCCCAATAGTAAAAGTAGACTAGAAATTTGAGCCGCATAGCCATCGATCTCTCTACGAGATGCACCAGAGTCAACTCATATGTCATCTACATATCCTGCACACTGAATACGGTTTGATAGCATCAATGGCTATCCAGTGAAGTATAACCCCCAAGATTTATCATACCATCAAGATAATTAAGCATATTTATCAGAGACAATATATAACAAATATTACACATTGATTATCATGTAGATCAGGTAAGGTTCATCAGATACGCATTCATTAAATAAATTACACAGAATAATCTTGTTTAAATGTATGAATGCATGCATATGCTCACAGACCTGGGGATGTACATCCAATTGGCAAAAAGTCATGAAAGGAGAACTAGCCACCTGAAAAAATACTCAAAGGTATGCCCAAGGAGAACTAGCCACCCAGAAAAGACTATGCAATGAAGTCGCCCCAAGAAGAACTAGCCACCCAAAAAAGTACTCAAAGGTACA
The DNA here is from genome assembly GCA_037074715.1 of Magnolia kwangsiensis. NCBI lineage: Eukaryota > Viridiplantae > Streptophyta > Magnoliopsida > Magnoliales > Magnoliaceae > Magnolia > Magnolia kwangsiensis. Next base: position 101,588,281 of record CM073576.1, on the reverse strand, counting down.
CCCAATGAGGGCCAGACACCCGTAAAAGTCTACATGCCATGAAAATGTATGATTAGCCCAACCATTATTATTCTAATTTCAAACAATCATTTTAAGAAAGCTCAAAGGTCACTATAGGGGGTTTCACCCTGCATAGGCCGATAGCCTAGGCATAATGCCCCATTCCACCATTCCTAGCTCATGAGACTATCAATTATAACATTTTAAGGGTAACCTCTTCAACTAGTGGCTAATCGTAGTTCGACGAGTGGGACATACCATCGAAGGGTTATTTAACAATAATTCATCAAAGGTGCATAGGCAAGTAGCCAACTAAAGCCATTGTAACGCCCTGAAAATTGGGGGTCAAGCATAACTCAGCTCCCGAGTTCCAGAACATCACTTATGCAACATTTTTTATGATGGATGGATGTTATCTATATTAGGGAATAAAACATGAGGTAGATTAAGCTAAAAAACAAACATAATTTAGGGACAGTCTGAAAACACGAGCGAAAGACTGAAATACATATATAAATCAACATAAGTCTCCAAGATATGTATGCTCTGCTAGGTCATAATTACAAGTCGTGTCTCAAAATACATATATTAAAAAGTGATAAATCACTACTAAAATAGCCCCGAATCCCCATCAATCAGAGCATTGTTCAAATGAGCCCACCTGAGAACTGTATATAGGAGAAACCCTCCTCATCGGCATAAAAGATCAGCTCTGCCTCGCTAGCATCGCCACCATCTGAAACTAAAACAGGGACTGGTTGATGTTGTAAACACTGTCCCGTAACGTGGGAGTGAGTGATCAACTCAGTGGAATCATAAAGTAAAGATTAACATGTTATCAATTCAGTCAAACAGTAATGATAAAGCAAACATATCAACCATTCCTATATACTCTTATTAATGCAGGGATAAGATGTTTCATGAATGCATGCCCTCACCTACACTCCCTCGTGCGACACCATCTTACGTTCGCGGCATACTTCCAGCCCTCTGTGAACTTCATCGTCGGCACATGCAGTGCGATGATATGAACATGATTACCGAGTTATTATTAGTCCTTTTCATATAATAGGATTCGAAAGCTAAGGTACCCCCCTAAGCTCGAGGTCATTACAAAGGGTTCGTCACCAATCAATGTAGGCCGACAACATGAATATAGTGTCCCATACCACCATAATCGGCTCACGAGTCTAGGTTGCTCACTAGTCACTACGGGGAGGATCGTTGCCCCCGCGTAGGCCGACAGCTCGACCACGGTGTCCCATACCACCATGCCCGACTCATGAGTCTTAGCGGATCGAGGTACCAAGGTTAGAGGGGCTTTACACTGGTAAGTTTAGTACCTTAGATTCAAGCAGTAGCGTCCAAACATGGTAAACATACATTAGTCAATCGGGTTAGTTGAAAAGCTCAACTAGGCCAAGCGCACGTTGAAATGATCGACATGGAATGCATGAGCACTCCGTGTGGCCTAACCACTGTTGAACATCCCAAGTATGACTTAGATTCGTCGAACCCATCCTGCGTGGTGTAAATAACTTCAACCACTAATTTAAGGGCTGTTACCGATTACCTGGACTATGTCATAGCCCCAAACACATTCAATTATTATGACTTAGATTCGTCGAACCCATCCTGCGTGGTGTAAATAACTTCAACCACTAATTTAACCACTAATTTAAGGGCTGTTACCGATTACCTGGACTATGTCATAGCCCCAAACACATTCAATTACGACATGCCATCAGATGATATAGTCAAAACAGTAAATGGATCATATTTCAAATTAAACAATCAAAGGTCAGATATTGTCCACTTTAGGGATGTTAGGGCTGTTGTACGGAATCGTTACACCACTCCCCCATCACCCTTCATGGCTTTGTTTCTGCCTGTTATGGAATACAAATGAATTCACACATAGGCAATATAAAATACATGGAGGAAGTCATACACATAGATAAGGTAGTTGAGAAGCATATCTCAACATGCATACAGGTACACCTTACTAACTACTGACTCATTTAAACACTTTTACAAACACTTAGCCTACACATTCCATCATATGTGATATATATAAGTTTATCATACGTATTAGGGTCAATCCTCTCGTCAAAGGTTATTGCCTATACAACAATCATATATCGAAGACAGTTAGTCATGGTGAGTACAAAAGCAAATTCTATACTCATTCAGTCATTTTCACAATCACTTAGACTATAAAATATAATATACACAACGTATGTTGATAAAACATGTGTTAGGCTAATCCATTCACCCAGAAGGTGATACACATGCATCTAGCATACATAGATAGCAATTAATCAATACAAGCACAAATCTAAAATTTATGCATATACACGTATTTCAATAAATACATAGAATACACTACGGTATACATATTTCATACGTATTCGTAATGCGAAACAAACAACACGTTTTGCATGTGAAATAGCTTCCAAGTCAATAATAAATCATTATCTGACATTGAAAGCTTTGAAAACCATAACCTATACATCTATAATTGGCACCTTAAACCAGAAAATGTGTAATAGATATGATTCAGACGATAAGTCTTCGTCAACGGTAGATAGGCTACCTAAGACATAAAACAGGTTAGCTAAAACATCACTTAAACTATTCTAAGCTTCAAAACAGGTTAGGGTTTGATTAACTTACCCAAGAATGGAAATAGAATTGCCGAATTAACGATTCAGAGGTGATGGATTTGATGTGTAGAAGAACTGGGAAGAATCCCAAGAAGGAACAACAGGTTCTCTCTTACTTTCTCTCTCTATCTCTCTTTTCTCTCTCTTGATTTGGCTAGGGTTTAGAATTCGTATGGGATTTGTGAGAGAGGGTTTAAGGCCTTTTTATAAGCCCAAAAGCGAAAAAAATAGCCCTAGGGCCAGGGTATACTTAGGTTATAACCAAATCGGCCTTGTTCAGATCCAACGGAGCATTTCTAGAGGTCCCTTTACTGAATGCGATCGGACTTAAGCTCACTAATATTAGATCTTAAGAAAGTTAAGTTTTTAGTCCGATTGGGTTTTCAGATTGTCCGTGGCGGACCAGTTTCAATTCAGCGGTCACTAAAACTCGATTAGGGCCACTTTGACATGAATGGGCCACCTTCCCTGATCTGAGGGTGAATTTGGTTCAAAAACTAACGGTTATAATGCTTAGAAAAAGTGCACAAGCGACACGACCCAGATTACTTAAATTCTTATTTAATTTCTTAAAACTCTTCACTTTTTCACTCTCTTCACTTCAAACTCAAGGAAACAGTCTCAGGACATCGTTTGGATGTGATTTTTAAGGTGATTATCAAGTCCAACTATGCAGTCTTAATGGTCTAAGTTTGTTGCTATCGAACTTTCGACGTGTGGTCCAGGTCTGATACGAAGTTTCAAAGTGCTCCTATGGGCAACTGGGTTTAGAGATTTATCCTAGATTTCTAAGTAATGTAGCATTAGTGGTCTTACTCATTTTGGATCTTTTATTTCATATTTAAAGTGGTTCAAGCTAATTCTTCTGAGTATTCAGTTTAGTACTTAACTAAATTCTACCATAATTATAGCAGAATACTGTCCCAAGGCCATTCTATACCCCATTTTTGGAACTTCTACTTGTTATATTATTTTAATTATTTTTTTAGTGGTTCATCATCAAGTTTACCCTATCTCCACCAAATTTCATGAGATTTCGTATTGTAGAAAAATTCTAAAAATTCCCGAAGCAGCAGCTGTCCAACAAATGATTTTCGAACAGTTGTCACAACGACCTACTTTAAACTATGTTAAATATTTTATTATATTTTTTTACATATTTTTATATAAAACTAGATGCATTTAGCTTCAATCTGATTTTTGAATCACCTAAATCAGAGTTATAACGAGGGAGATATAATTTTTCAAAATTGAATAAAATCCTTAGAGAAAATGCAGAAACCGGGCTGCCTGACCACTGTACGGATGAGGCCTTGCCAAACCAACGAGCCCCTCTCCGGTCACTAGACTTTTTACTGAGAACTCACCCTAGGGGCAATGTCCTCCCCCCCTCCCCCCGCGAAGGATGCCGAAAACATGTGGGACCCACCTCGAGTCCCCCCGAATTGAGCCGTTTAGGCCGACGAGTCCGTTGTGGCATTTATCGAGTCTCATTTACAAACCAAAATGAGTTACATGATATAAAATATATGATTTTGGGGTATAAGAAGCTAATACATCCAAATAACCTATCTACATCATGAAATTTCAAAAATTAAATAGTCAAAATCTCATTTTATTCATGTACGTACCATTTACAGTAATTTTTAGTTTAGGTATAGTTCTTCACCTTTTAAACTTTAGAATTTGTGTTTAACATGAAAGTACTTAGAGAAATTTGAAGAATGAGGTCATGAAAGGTGAGATTTTGAAGGAAATGGGTTGAAAAACAATTTTTAGACCTTGGTATTGATCTTTGAGAGTGATATGGTTAACTCATTGCCTAAGGACGTCTAACTCCAGGTTGGCAAAATTCCGGGGTGTTACAATTTACCCCCCTTAAAAATAATTTCATTCCCGAAATTTGCTAAGGGTAATGAGTAAAGATTTTATTATTCCTTTCACCTAAGCTTTACTAATTTTAAATTTATATGCGTGGTGGGATATATACATCTATACTAGTCTGGCGCATTTTTATCTGTCCTCCTTAAAAATTTACTCTTTATTTCTTACTTATACCCTAATGGTTTGCTATAATTTAGTTCTTTATCTATTTGGAGTCTTGATGATGATTCCCATCTACTTAGAGTAAGATATATGTTGTCAATGGTCGACCAATACGGAGAGACGGTTGTAATGGACTTGATCCCGATACTTCGATCACCTACCGGATCAGGGTAGAAGGCTCGTCGTATCCCTTCCTAGTCCTGGTAGATCCTGGTCTTCTACTCAGTCAAAGCAGTGAGTCCATTGGTAGTCTCCCAGGATTGAGAATTGGGTCAAGCCACGAATGCTTCACCATTGTATATTTCAGTAACTCTGTATAATGTGATTACTCCAAAGCTTAGGGAATGCCCATCACTGAAAGGTTCCAATTTTCTATTTATAAGGTTGCCCTTTGGGTCTTGGTTTAGGGGAGTCCTCGTCTGAATCTATGTCCAAGGTGGGGGTTAATATGCACCCTAATAGATCATCCTAAAAATATTTCTAATCGTATAGAGTTGACCAAGGCTTCTATTATGTTCGTATTTAACGAGTAGATTCATGGATACATTGACCTCCGCTCGTTTCCATTGTTAGGCTATAATTTAATATGAATGGGTTCAACATTTAAGCCCTAATTGTTTCCCTTTAAAGACTTCGTTATTGGCATTCTAGGGAAGATTCAGACCCTATTTAATGACCTAATCTTATGTATAACCTGAATCAATTACCTTTGATCCTACGCCAGTGGGGAAGGGGCCAACCACGCTTCCGCTGTGCCACTCTGATCCAACGGTTATATTAGCTGACCTAACTAGATTGGGCTCATAATGGTCTATCCCCCTTAAAAATTATTTCTACTCTCAAGGCTTAAGAATCTATGTCTCGATCCGTATCTCGGAACGATGTGTAATTTAGTACCTATCCTTGACATGAAATGGGAAACAACCTCTTAATACATTGGTCTTCCTTCGATAATGATGCGTACTATGGCATTGGTACCTATAATTATAGAAAGGAGCTAAAAATGATGGGTGTTGTAGTTGATTTCAGGGATGGGTGTGAGCTTGCGGCAAGATGTCTAATCTCTATTGGCTATATGCCCTTAACATTTCCCAAAGGTAAAGCAATAACTTTTGGTTGTAGGTGGTTGGGCCAACACGGAAGAAAAGTTGTGTAGTAGGTCTGATATGGATACATAGACCTTCTGCCTAGGGCTGTTCACGAGTCGAGCTAGCTCGAAAAACTCGCTCGACTCGGCTCGAGTCAGCTCGAATTGACTCAGCTTGAATGGCCGATTCAAGCCGAGCCAAGCTAATTATTTAAAGCTCGAGTTGAGTTCAAGCCAAGTTCGACCAGGAGGCATTTCAACTCGACTCGAACTCGAACTCGACTCAACTCGAAGCTTGAATTCGAGTTTGACTTGGCTCAATTAATAAATATATTAAATATTAAATATTATATATATTATATCAATATAAGTTTTAAGTTTTAACTTTAAAAAATAAATAAATAAATAAATAAACTCTAGAATCTCTACCCGACCGCACGCACCCCCTTTCCCTTTCCTCTTTCTCTACCCACTGCTAGCTGCACGCCCACCTAGACCGCCACCATTAGGTTTTCTTGTAACATCCCAAAAATCGGGGGTCGGGTAGAAACCCAACTCTCGAGTTCCAGAACGTCACTTATGCAACATAGATAATGATAAATGCATGTTGTCTGTAGAATGACATTAAACAAGATTGAGACTAAGCTAAAACAACATATCATACTCCAGAGATAGTTAAATTAGCAAGTGAAAGACTGATAAATACATAAAATATATAATTGATTGTAAGTCTCCAGAGTGTGAACATGTTACCAGGTTAATTAAATACATATATACTCCAAAAATGGAAAGAGAAGAATATACATGAGTGCTCCAAAAATATAAAAATGACAAGAGTCATGGTGTCTAATCAACCTCCCTGTAATCCCGTCGATCAGAACACAGAGGAGAAGTCCTCCTCATCATCATACAAGTCCAGCTCCGCTTCTTAAGCAGCGCCATCATCTGCAACTAAAATAGGGACTGGTGGGTGTCCTGAACACCATCCCGTAACATGGGAGTGAGTAATTAACTCAGTGAAATCATAGAGAAAAGATTAGCATGTTATCAAATCAATCACGCATTAATAGTAAAGCAAACAATCAAACATTCCTAGATACTGTTGTTAATGCAAGCATGAAATGACATGATGGATGCCCTCACCGACATACTCCCTCATGCGGCACCATCTGCATCCGCGGCATGCTTTCTTCCCGCAGTGCTCCACATCTTCCAAGTACATGCAATGCGATATGGATAATGATTACCGGGTTGTCATTAGTCCTTTTCATACAGCAGGATTGGAAAACTAGGGTACCTTATATCAATCCCAACACAGATCCTGTCTAGGGTCGTCACTCCTAGTAATCTCATACGATGATATATTTGTAGGTCGCTGCAAGGGCTGCCAGGGCTGTTGCTCGCACTCGTTGCTCCTCTCCCCCATCACCTTATCAATACAGTCCTATTTTCCTTAAGACTACATCAGGACTCGTAGCCCCCATGCGGTGTCAGGATAAACTCAAGGTCACTACAAAGGGCTCGTCACCTAATCAGTGTAGGCCGACAGCAAGAATATAGTGTCCCATACCACCATAATCTGCTCAAAGTAGGGTGCTCACTGGTCACTACGAGGAGGTTTGTGGCCCCAGCGTAGGCCGAAAGCTCAACCACGGTGTCCCATACCACCATGCCTCGCTCATGAGTCTTTATGGATTAAGGTACCATGGTTGACAGGATTTTCAATGGTAAGTTCAGTACCCTAGGTTCAAGTAGTTATGACTTATACAGGGTGAACATACAATGGCCAGTCGGGTTACTTGACGGGCTCGACTAGTACGAGTGCATCTCAAGCTGAACGACATGAAGTGCATGAAACACTTCGTGTGGCCTAACCATTGCCGCCAATCCAAAACACGACTCACGTTCATCGACGCGTCCTTCGTGGTACATAGAAACCAACCACGAATTAAATCCATTACCGACTGCCTGGACTAGGTCATAGCCCCAAGCATTTGTAAACCAACGTCGGTAAGCATATGTGAGTAACAGAAATGAAATACAACAATGTAAGCATGTTGACACATGTTATAACATACAACTTAAGCAAACATCCAACACATGCATTTCATATGTATAATGAAATCAATATATATAGTCAACATGATGAAAATCCTTTACATCAGCATATTAATTGAGAATTCAATCTGAAAACTAATTCACAACACCATTTACTCAATACCTACTAATACAAACATTTATACAAACACAGTCTACACACTTTAGTCTACATAGCGTATGTCAGCCAATATGTGCATTAGGGAGAATCTCTTCGTCAAACAGATCATACACGCATTTCTAATATTATAATACGACAAATATCCATGGCAATCATTTCAGCAAAATACGAACTTATACCGTATTTTCTATAAATGCCTAAAATACCCTAAATCTCATATTTACCGTACGTTTATGAAACGGAAAACGGACAGCATGTTGTACATGTCAAACGGTGTTGCCGTCGATAATCTACTATTAAACGACATTGAAAGCTTTGAAATCCGTCAATCTAAGTGTCTAAAATCCTCACCTTTTGCCCTAGACGTGTATCGTTTCGAACGGAACGTATACGCTTCGTCAATGGCGTACAGGCTACCTAATGCACAATATACATGAGCTATGTTGCTATTTGAATAGAAAGAACCCTAAATCAGCAAGTAGTTAGTGTTTTTCTTACCTAGGAGTGCGTTGGAATCGCTGGGAAAGTGATTGGAGTGCGGTGCTTTGGCACGTGCAAAAGCTGCAGCAAGTGGCGGGAATCCTCTCCCACTACTCTCTCAAAATCTCTCACTTTCTCTCTCCCTCAATTTAGGTTTTTATCCAAATTCGGATGGGAGAGATATGAGAGGGTTTCAAGCCCTTATATAGGCTAAAACTTCACTAAAACAGACTTGGGACAAAGGTATACTTGGGTTATAACCAAATCGGGACTTTTTCGATCCAAAATAGCATTTCGGGAGGTCCCCTGGCCGAACGCGGTCGGACTTAAGCTCATGGTCACTGGATGTTACTCACACCAAGTTTTCAGTCCGGTAGAGTTCGCAGATCGCACGTGGCGGTCCAATTTCAGTTCAGCGGTCATCGCACCTAAATCAGGTCCACAAGTCTCATGATACGAAAGAAAAAAAATTTCCTGATCTGAGGGTGTAATTTGGCTGAATTCTGACGGTCAAAACGCTTAATAATAACGTGATAAGTCACGTGCCAGATTTGGATTAAAATTTCCAAATCTAACCCATTTCTCACTCTCTTCACTCCAGGCTCAATGAAATAGCCTCCGTACATCGGTTGGGCTTGATTTTCGAAACGATTGTCAAGTCCAGCTAAGCAGTCATAACGGTCTAAGATTGTCGGTATCGGACTTTCGACGCGCGGTCTAGATCCAATACAAAGTTTCAAAGGGTTCCTGAGAGCAAACAAGTTTAGAGTTTGATCCTGGATTTTAGGGTATTGTAGCGTCCTTGTTTGTACAAGTTTTGGATCTTGTAGAACGTATTTAAAGTGATTAGGGATAATTTTGCAGCTAATCCAACGTAGCACTAGTTAACTTACGCTTAATTTTTAAAGGAATTAATCCTAAGTGATTTCTTTGGCTTTGGAATTGGGTTTTAAGAGGTTACCAAGGTATTATGGTTGACCCATTGCCTAAGGACGTTTAATCGCAGGTTGGCAAAAATTCGGGGTGTTGCAATCTACCCCCCTTAAAGAAAAATTTCATCCCCAATATTTGAATGAGTGTAATGAGTCCCTAGAGAGACTTTAGTATTGACATTCTAAGGAAGGTTCAAATTCTATTTAAAGACCTAACCTTACATATAACCTAAACCAACTGTTTCGATCCTGGGCCAGTGGGGAAGGGGCTAACCACGCTTCCACTGTGCCACTCTGATCTAACGATTGCATTGGCTGACCTAACTAGATTGGACTCAAAATGTTCTACCCCACTTAAAACTTAGTTTTACTTAAGGTTCAAGAATCTATGTATCGATCCGTATATCGGAACGAGGTGCAACTTAGGGGCTATCCTTGACATAAAATGGAAAACCACCTCTCACTACATTAGTCTTCCTTTGTTAGGGATGTGTTCTATGGCATTGGTACCTATGGTTGTAGAAATAAGCCTACTCTCTATTGGCTAGATGTCCTCAACATTTTTCAAAGGCAAAGTAATAACTTTTGGTTGTATGTGGTCGAGCCAACACGGAAGAAAAGTTATGTAATGGGTCTGAGCCGGATACGTTGAACCTTCTGTCTAATCAGGACAGAAAACTCGTTGTATCAGTTCTTAATCCTAAACGATGTCGATCTTCTGCTTGATTAGAGCATTGGATTTATTGGCAACTACCAGGATTGAGAAGTCAATTCAAATCGCGAATACATCGCTTACATGTACAGTTCCTTTACTCCGCGTTCCCGAATGCAATAGGCCCTTGGGAAAGGCAAGTCAAAGGGACATGCTAGTTTATTCTAAGTTCAATCTGAGGGATTTATAAGTTTTCCCTGAGAGTGAATGGGTCTAAGTTAAATAAGCTTCCTAATAGTTACTAAAGGAGCCTATGAATGTTATGAGGATCTACCCAAGGAAGGGAGTCCCACTCCAACCAAATCTAACCTACTATTCCTTAGCATATACAGGCTTTACACTACTTATTATAACTAGTAGCCTAGTCCGTAACTCACTAGCTGTAATCCAAAGCCTATAATTATACGTTAGATGGTTTCATACCATATCTACTATAGGGATTGTTCTATAGCTTAGGGTCAAGATTGTTTAACGGTTCCTATATCGTCAGATCTTTCAAATCTAGGAATACTAACTCTAGGTCCAATACTCTAGATGTCCTAGCACTAGATGGTTGTTGTTTATGGACTAAACTATTGTGTTTGGTCTCGCCCGTTGGTGGTAGATTTGAGGTCGAGAAGATGGCTAAAACTAGCTCTAATGAGCCATGGAAATTGAGGGAAATGGGGAGAAATGGCGGCCCAATTTGACTGGAACGAATCTAGGCTCTGTAGAGGGATGAATCAAGCTCCCAAAGGCTAGATTCTCAAAGGGAAAAGAGAAAACTAAATGGGAATGGAGCTCCACACAATTTCAGCCTTGATTGGAGGTTATGGGAGCTTCAAACAACGAAAACAGAAAGAGAGGGGACTGCCTACTGCCGTGGACGATGGAGTAGGGTCGGTTGTGATCGAAAATGAGAATGGAAACGGTTTGGGGACGAGATTTGAGAGAGAGGCAGTAAAGAACTTGAAAAGGGAGAGCTTGGGGGCTTGGATTGTGAAGGAGGTAGGACCTTTAGGGGGTTTTGAGATGCGACCCACCTATAGGAGGCCTCCCCTAACCCTTTTAGGGTGTTTGCCCAATGCACGGCCCAAGTGGGGCCCACCGGTCTGCGATGCCTTCGCCGGCCAACTTGAAATTCGGTGATGGGTACCCCCCCCAGATTTGTTCCCCCTGTCCTGTAGGCCCCAAATGTACATGGGTCCCACCCTGGTTCATTGCATATTGGCCTAGATAGGACCAAAAGTCCATTTAGGGCGTTCCGGGGCCACTTTGTAAACCATAATAAGTTTATGTATCATGTAGCATATGATTTTGGGGTAGGAGAAGCTAATCCATCCAATTAACCCATTTTTTATAAGAAATTCCATAATTGGAACGGCTAAAAGTCCAATTCTTACCTATATTTACTATTTATAGTAACTTTTTGTCTAAGTATGGTTTTCTATCTTTTACACATTAGGATTTATTCCTAGTGTGAAAATACTTAGAAAAAGTTAAAGAATGGGGAGGTAAGAGGAAGGGTTCTGAAGGAATTGGAGAAAACGGGGTTTTCAAGCCTTGAAATTGAGTGTAAGGGTTGTGGTTGCCCCACAACCCAAGGACTTACATTTTTGGGTTTAGAATTCTTCTGGAATCATCCCAAACCTGCCAACTAACGACCTAGAGGCAACTTAGGTTGCTTCACGCGACCATAGATGCGTTACGGACTCGATCGAACGATCGATTTGAGTAAACTTTCCCTATTGGCGAAACTGCGATCCTATAAGTGTTTCTAGGTTCCTTTCGCACCCACCTAAGTTAAAGGGGTGACAACATACGTCGTGTGTCCATAATCCCGGTCCAGTTTAATCTCAATCATGCTCTGATACCAACTGTAACATCGCGAAAATCGGGGGTTGGGTAGAAACCGAACTCCCGAGTTCCAGAACATCACTTATGAAACATAGAAAATGATAAATGCATGTTATCTGTAGAATGACATTAAACAAGATTGAGACTAAGCTAAAACAGCATATCATACTCTAGAGACAGTTAAATGAGCAAGCGAAAGACTGATAAATACATAAAATATATAATTGATTGTAAGTCTCCAGAGTGTGAACATGTTACCAGGTTAATTAAATACATGTATACTCCAAAAATGGAAAGAAAAGAATATACATGAGTGCTCCAAAATATAAAAATGACAAGAGTCATGGTGTCTAATCAACCTCCCTGTAATCCCGTTGATCAGAACACAGAGGAGAAGTCCTCCTCATCATCATACAAGTCCAGCTCCGCTTCTCAAGTAACGCCATCATCTGCAACTAAAATAGGGACTGGTGGGTGTCCGGAACACCATCCCGTAACTTGGGAGTGAGTAATTAACTCAGTGGAATCATAGAGCAAAGATTAGTATGTTATCAAATCAATCACGCATTAATAGTAAAGTAAACAATCAAACATTCCTAGATACTGTTGTTAATGCAAGCATGAAATGACATGATGGATGCCCTCACCGACATACTCCCTCATGCGGCACCATCTGCGTCTGCGGCACGCTTTCTTCCCGCAGTGCTCCACATCTTCCAGGCACATGCAATGCGATATGGATAATGATTACTGGGTTGTTATTAGTCCTTTTCATACAGCAGAATTGGAAAACTAGGGTACCTTACTTATATCAATCCCAACACAGATCCTGTCTAGGGTCGTCACTCCTAGTAATCTCATATGATGTTATATCTGTAGGTCGCTGCAAGGGCTGCCAGGGCTGTTGCTCGCACTCGTTACTCCTCTCCCCCATCACCTTATCAATACAGTCCTATTTTCCTTAAGACTACATCAGGACTCGTAGCCCCCATGCGGTGTCAGGATAAACTCAAGGTCACTACAAAGGGCTCGTCACCTAATCAGTGTAGGCCGACAGCAAGAATATAGTGTCCCATACCACCATAATCTGCTCAAAGTAGGGTGCTCACTGGTCACTACGAGGAGGTTTGTGGCCCCAGCGTAGGCCAACAGCTCAACCACGGTGTCCCATACCACCATGCCTGGCTCATGAGTTTTTATGGATTAAGGTACCATGGTTGACAGGATTTTCAATGGTAAGTTCAGTACCCTAGGTTCAAGTAGTTATGACTCATATAGGGTGAACATACAATGGCCAGTCGGGTTACTTGACGGGCTCGACTAGTACGAGTGCATCTCAAGATGAACGACATGAAGTGCATGAAACACTTCGTGTGACCTAACCACTGCCGCCAACCCAAAACACGATTCGCGTTCATCGACGCGTCCTTCGTGGTACATGGAAACCAACCACGAATTAAATCCATTACTGACTGCCTGGACTAGGTCATAGCCCCAAGCATTTGTAAACCAACGTCAGTAAGCATATGTGAGTAACAGAAATGAAATACAACAATGTAAGCATGTTGACACATGTTATAACATACAACTTAAGCAAATCATCCAACACATGCATTTCATATGTATAATGAAATCAATACATATAGCGAACATGATGAAAATCCTTTACATCAGCATATTAATTGAGAATTCAATCTCAAAACTAATTCACAACACCATTTACTCAATACCTACTAATACAAACATTTATACAAACACTTAGTTTACACACTTTAGTCTACATAGCGTATGTCGGCCAATATGTGCATTAGGGAGAATCTCTTCGCCAAACAGATCATACACGCATTTCTAATATCATAATACGACAAATAGCCATGGCAATCATTTCAGCAAAATACGGACTTATACTGTATTTTCTATAAATGCCTAAAATACCCTAAATCTCAACATTACCGTACGTTTACGAAACGGAAAACGGACAGCATGTTGTACATGTCAAACGGCATTGTCGTTGATAATCTACTATTAAACGACATTGAAAGCTTTGAAATCAGTCACTCTAAGCGTCTAAAATCCTCACCTTTTGCCCTAGACGTGTATCGTTTCGAACGGAACGTATACGCTTTGTTAACGGCGTACAGGCGACCTAATGCACAAGATACATGAGCTATGTTGCTATTTGAATATAAAGAACCCTGAATTAGCATGTAGTTAAGATTTTTCTTACCTAGGAGTGCATTGGAATCACCGGGAAAGTGATTGGAGTGCGGTGCTTTGGCACGTGCAAAAGCTGTAGCAAGTGGCGGGAATCCTCTCCCACTACTCTCTCAAAATCTCTCACTTTCTCTCTCCCTCAATCTAGGGTTTTATCCAAATTCGTATAGGAGAGATATGAGAGGGTTTCAAGCCCTTATATAGGCTAAAACTTCACCAAAATAGACTTGGGACAAAGGTATACTTGGGTTATAACCAAATCAAGACTTTTTCGATCCAAAAGAGCATTTCGGGAGGTCCCTTGGCCGAATGCGGTTGGACTGAAGCTCATGGTCACTGGATGTTGCTCACACCAAGTTTTCAGTCCGGCAGAGTTCACAGATCGCATGTGGCGGTCCAATTTCAGTTCAGCGGTCATCACACCTAAATCAAGTCCACAAGTCTCATGATACGAAAGAGAAATTTTTTCTTGATCCGAGGGTGTAATTTGGCTAAATTCTAACGGTCAGAACGCTTAATAATAACGCGCCAAGTCACGTGCCAGATTTGAAGTAAAATTTCCAAATCTAACCCATTTCTCACTCTCTTCACTCCAGGCTCAATGAAATAGCCTCCGTACATCGGTTGGGCTTGATTTCTGAAACGATTGTGAAGTCCAGCTAAGCAGTTATAACGGTCTAAGATTGTCGGTATCAGACTTTCGACGCGCGGTGTAGATCCAATACAAAGTTTCAAAGGATTCCTGAGAGCAAACAGGTTTAGAGTTTGATCCTAGATTTTAGGGTATTGTAGCGTCCTTGTTTCTACAAGTTTTGGGTCTTGCAGAACGTATTTAAAATGATCAGGGATAATTTCGCAGCTAATCCAACGTAGCGCTACTTAACTTACGCTTAATTTCTAATGGAATTAATCCTAAGTGATTTCTTTGGCTTTGGAATTGGGTTCTGAGAGGTTACCAAGGTGTTATGGTTGACCCATTGCCTAAGAACGTCTAATCCCAGGTTGACAAAAATCTGGGGTGTTACAATCTCTTATTAACACCGTCCCCTAACGTGGGAGTGAGTGATCAACTCAGTGGAATCATAGAGCAAAGATTAACATGTTATCAATTCAGTCAAGCAGTAATGATAAAGTAAACATATCAACCATTCCTAAATTCTCTTATTAATGGAGGGATGAGATGTTTCATGAATGCATGCCCTTTCTTACACTCCCTCGTGCGACACCATCTTACGTTCGCAGCATGCTTTCAGCCCTCTGTGCACTTCATCGTCGACAAATGTAATGCGATGATATGAACATGATTACCGAGTTATTATTAATCTTTTCATACAGCAGGATTGGGAAGCTAAGGTACCTCCCTCGTATCAATACCCAAACGATGATCCATTATAAGGTCGTCAGTCCTAAACAATCTCATACGATGTTGCGGTTCTTGGTCGCCATAAAAGGACTTGTCACCAAATCAGTGTTGCTCCTGCAGGAAATACATCACACGCACAGGATGGGACAACTGATCAGCGTAGGCCTAGTTATACTCTAATGCTATGGAAAGACTCATCGCCTCAACGCAGACTCAGAGTATGCTCGAGGTCACTACAAAGGGCTCGTCACCAATCAATGTAGGTCGACAACATGAATATAGTGTCTCATACCACCATAATCGGCTCACGAGTCTAGGTTGCTCACTTGTCACTACGGGGAGGCTTGTCGCCCCAGCGTAGGCCAACAGCTCAACCATGGTATCCCATACCACCATGCTCGGCTCATGAGTCTTAGCGAATCGAGGTACCAAGGTTAGAAGGGCTTTACATTGGTAAGTTTGGTACCTTAGGTTCAAGCAGTAGCGTCCAAACATGGTGAACCTACATTGTTCAATCGGGTTAGTTGATAAGCTCAACTAGGCTAAGCGGACGTCGAAATGATCAACATGGAATGCATGAGCACTCCGTGTGGCCTAACCACTGTCGAACATCCCACGTACGACTCGGATTCATCGAACCCATCCCGCATGGCGTAAATAACTTCAACCACCAATTTAAGGGCTGTTACCGATTACTTGGAGTATGTCTAGCCCCAAACACATTCAATTACGACTTGTCATCCGATGATATAGTCAAAATAGTAAATGGATCATATTTTAAATTATACAATCAAAGGTCCGATATTATCCGCTTTAGGGTTGCCAGGGCTGTTACACGGAATCGTTACACCACTCCCTCATCACCCTTCACCGCTTTGTTTCTGCATGTTATGGAATACAACTTAAACATGAATCCACAGATAGGCAATATAAAATACATGGAGGAAGTCATACACATAGAGAAGGTGGTTGAGAAGCATATCTCAACACGCATACAGGTACACCTTACTAACTACTGACTCATTCAAACATTTTTACAAACACTTATCCTACACATTCTATCATATGTGATATATATAAGTTTATCATACGTATTAGGGCCAATCCTCTCATTAAAGGGTTATCGCATATACAACAATCATATATCCATGATAGTTAGTCATGGTGAGTACGAAAGCGAATTCTATACTCATTCAGTCATTTTCACAATCACTTAGACTACACAATATAATATACACAACGTATGTTGATAAAACATGTATTAGGCTAATCCGTTCACCCAGAAGGTGATACACATGCATCTAGCATACATAAATAGCAATTAATCATGGCAAGCACAAATCTAAAATTTATACATATACAGGTATTTCAATAAATACATAAAATACACTACGGTATACATATTTCATACGTATTCGTAATACAAAACAAACAACACGTTTTGCATGTGAAATAGCTTCCAAGTCAATAATAAATCATTATTTGACATTGAAAGCTTTGAAAACCATAACCTATACATCTATAATTGGCACCTTAAACCAGAAAACGCGTAATAGATATGATTCAGACGATAAGTCTTCATCAACGGTGGATAGGCTACCTAAGGCATGAAACAGGTTAGCTAAAACATCACTTAAACTATTCTAAGCTTCAAAATAGGTTAGGGTTTGATTAACTTACCCAAGAATGGAATTAAAATCGCTGAATTAACGATTCAGAGGCGATGAATTTGATGTGTAGAAGAACTGGGAAGAATCCCAAGAAGGAACAATAGGTTCTCTCTTACTTTCTCTCTTTTTTCTCTCTCTTGATTTGGCTAGGGTTTAGAATTCGTATGGGATATGTGAGAGAGGGTTCAAGGCCTTTTTATAAGTCTAAAAGCGATGAAAATAGCCCTAGGGCCAAGGTATACTTTGGTTATAACCAAATCAGCCTTGTTCTGATCCAACGGAGCATTTCTGGAGGTCCCTTTACTGAATGCGATCGGACTTAATCTCACTAATATTGGATCTTAAGAAAGTTAAGTTTTTAGTCCGATCGGGTTTCCAGATCGTCCTGGCGGACCAGTTTCAATTCAGTGGTCACTAAAACTCGATCAGGGCCACAAGTGCTTTGACATGAATGGGCCACCTTCCCTGATCCGAGGGTGAATTTGGGTCAAAAACCAATGGTCAGAATGCTTAGAAAAAGTGCACAAGCGACACGACCCAGATTACTTAAATTCCTATTTAATTTCTTAAAATTCTTCACTTTCTCACTCTCTTCACTTCAGACTCAAGGAAACAGTCTCAGGACATCATTTGGATGTAATTTTCGAGATGATTGTCAAATCTAACTAGGCAGTCATAATTGTCTAAGTTTGTCGCTATCGAACTTTCGATGTGCGGTCCAAGTCTGATACGAAGTTTCAAAGTGCTCCCATGAGCAACTGGGTTTAAATTTTGATCCTAGATTTCTAGGTTACGTAGAATTAGTGGTCCTACTCATTTTGGGTCTTGTATTTCAAATTTAAAGTGGTTCAAAATAATTCTACTAAGTATTTAGTTTAGTACTTAACCAAATTCTACCCTAATTATAGCAGAATACTGTCCTAGGGCCATTCTATGCCCAATTTTTTAGAAGTTCTTATTTTTATATTATTTTAATTATTTTTCTAGTGGTTCATAATCAATTTTACCCTGTCTCCACCAAATTTCATGAGATTTCGTGTTGTAGAAAAATTCTAAAAATTTTCGAAGCAGCAGTTGTCCAACAAGTAATTTTTGGATAGTTGTCACAACGACCTACTTTAAACTATATTAAATTTTTTATTATATTTTTTACAATTTTTATATAAAACTATACTCATTTAGCTTCAATCTGATTTTAGAATCACCTAAATCAGAGTTATAACATGGGAGATATGATTTTTCAAAGTTGAACAAAATGCGTAGAGAAAATGCCTGATCGTTGTACGGACGAGGCCTCGTCAAACCGGTGAGCCCCTCACCGGTCACTGGACTTTTTGGTGAGGGCACACCCCAGGGGCGATGTCCTCCCCCCCTGGGGTTGTCGAAAACATGTGGGACCCACCTCGAATCCCCCCGAATTGAGCCGTTTGGGCCCACGAGTCTGTTGAGGCATTTATCGAGTCTCATTTGCAAACCAAAATGAGTTACGCAGCATACAATATATGATTTTTGGGTTAGAAGAAGCTAATCCATCCAAATAACCTATCTACATCATGAAATTTCAAAAATTAAATAGTTAAAATCCCATTTTATTCATGTACATACAATTTACAGTAAGTTTTAGTTTAAGTATAGTTCTTCACCTTTTAAACTTTAGGATTTGTGTCTAACATGAAAGTACTTGGAGAAATTTGAAGAATGAGGTGGTGAAAGGTGAGATTTTGAAAGAAATGGGTTAAAAAGTGATTTTTAGACCTTGGGATTGATCTTTGAGAGTGATATGGTTGACCCATTACCTAAGGACGTCTAACTCCAGGTTGGCAAAATTTCAGGGTGTTACAACCATAAATGGTAAATAACATATCAAAGCCAATAGGGGAAAATGACCAATCATAGCCACAACGGTAAATACAAGCCGCAACAGGCAAATGATCTATCCTAAAGATGTAATAAAAGAAGATTATCTCAAAAGCCTCTTCGACAATAAATGGTCCATAAGATGGTAAATCCACAATAAAAACTCCATTTAACTTATAAGGCAAAATAGCCACTAGTACGAGGATCTCTAAGCATCCATATAGTAAAGTGGTAAGACAAGCCACAACAAATTCAATACACTTATCTGTATACAATGTTACATTAAAACCAGGATGGAGATAATCGCGATCTATAGCATGTACAGATACTTGAATGTAAATCTGTAGCTTAATTATGTTAAATCTAACTCGAATTATTAGTCATTTTTAAATTCGACAACGGATATCATCCGTTGCTAATCTTAGGCGAAGCGATGGACCTCAAATCTGTCGTCAATTTTTGACTTCATTAGAAATTAGCAACAAATTTGGTTCATCACTAAAATTTCTCTCTCTCTCTCTCTCTCTCTCTCTCTCTCTCTCTCTCTATATATATATATATATATATATATATATATATATATATATATATATATAATAAAAAACAGCTTTGAGTTTATTTTTTTAAAAAACATTTGTTGCACCTGATAGCCATTAAAAATAAAAAAAAATTCAAATAAGAATCACATTCATAAAATTCAAAAGAATATACCCTTCTAAGGATCATACAACACGCTTCTTTTCCATCTGAGGAAGGTGCTGGAAGTTGGTCTAAGGATGAAACAGTACCATAGGTTAACACAATCACGGTGAAGGCAGGAAACATGTCGAAGTGGCTATCGATAAACCAACCCACAGTATGACACAACAACCTCAAAGCATAGTATATATCAGCCTATCTGGATAGAAGCCCTATTACCAGGAATTTGGTCAACAATGGGGCTGTAATTAACCTATTACCATGGAGAATCCTATGCCAAAATCATGAATCTACGATGGACCAGATCCGTTGGAAAACAAAATCAACCGTTGTATGGTCTGTCACTATTTGTTGGGTCACGAAAATCAAACGATGGAAGGGATGTGATGGATCTACGAGAGATTTAGTCCATCATAAAAAATAAAAATTATCACTTAATTATAGAAAAACCAACGTGAATTATTCAGTGTTTTAAAATTTGGCAACGGATATGGTCCGTTTTTTATCTTAGGAGAAGCGACAGACCATAAATCTGTCTTCGATTTTTTACTTGGTCAGAAATTAGCGACTGATTTAGTATGTCACTAAAATTGCTGCAAAATTTTTTTTTAAAAAAAAATACAACAACGTTAAGTTTTATTTTTTGTCTTTTTTTTTTTAAAAAAAAAACAAACTTTGTTGCACCTGATTGTCATTTAAAAAATTCACATAATTTTTTAATAAGAATCACATTGACAAATTTTAAAAGAATATACCCTACCAGTGATCATACAACACGCTTCTTTTTCATTTGAAGAAGGTGTTGGAAGTGAGTCCAAGGATGATATAGTACCACAGGTCAAAGAAATCATGGTGGAGGCAACGGATGTGTCGGACTCGTCCTCAATAAGCCTAACCACGGTATGACACAATAACCTCAAAGTATAGTATATATCAGCCCATCTACATACATGCCCTATTACCAGGAATCTGTTCAACAATGGGGCTGCAGTTAACCTATTACTAAGGAGAATCACTATGCCAAAATCATGAATTTACGATGGACCGGATCTGCTGCAAAACCAATTTAACGAATGCATGGTGTTTCACTATTTTTCGGGTCGCAAAAATCAAACAACAGATGGGATGTGACGGATCTATGACAGATTTAATCCGTCAAAAATTTGCCACATATCCTATACATCATAAAAATTAAAAATCTATCACT
Source organism: Magnolia kwangsiensis (assembly GCA_037074715.1). NCBI lineage: Eukaryota > Viridiplantae > Streptophyta > Magnoliopsida > Magnoliales > Magnoliaceae > Magnolia > Magnolia kwangsiensis. Next base: position 101,567,294 of record CM073576.1, on the reverse strand, counting down.
TAAATATTGAAAAACCCTTCCGAATTATTTATCATTTTAAAATTTGGCGATAGATACGGTTCGTCGCTAATCTTAGGAGAAGCGACAGACCTCAAATCCATCGTCGATTTTTTTACTTCATCAGAAATTAGTGACAGATTTGGTTCACCGCTGAAATTTTTGCAAAAAAAAAAAAACTACAGCATGTATTTTTTTTTTTATTATTATTAATCTGTTACACTTGATAGTCATCCAAAAAAAATTACATGATTGTTTTATAAGACTCACATTTATAAAATTCAAAAGAATATACCCTGCCAGTGATCATACAAAACGCTTCTTTTCCATTTGAGGAAGGTGCTGGATGTGAGTCCAAGGATGATACAGTACCACAGGTCAACCCAATCACGGTGGAGGCAGAGGACGTGTTCGAGTGGTCATCGGTAAGCCTACTTACAGTATGACACAACAACTCCAAAGCATAGTATATATCGACAAATCTGGATAGATGCCCTATTACCAGGAATCTCGTCAACAATGGTGTTGTAGTTAACCTATTACCATAGAGAATCACAACACAAAAATCATGAATTTATGATGGACCAAATTCGTTTCCAAAACAAATCAAATCCTATCCATAACAAAAATTAAAAATCCATAGTTTAATTATGCACAAACTGACCCAAATTATTCATCATTTTAAAATTTGGCGATGGATACCATCCGTCGCTGATCTAAGGAGAAGCTGCGGACCTCAAATCTGTTGTGATTTTAGACTTCATCAGAAATTATCAACAGATATGGTTCGTCACTAAAATTTCTACAAAAAAAAGCTTTAAGTTGTTTTAAAAAAAGAAGAAGAAAAAAAAAACTGTTGCACCTGATAGTTATTAAAAAAAATTTCACATGATTTTTTTATAAGAATCATATTCACAAAATTCAAAAGAATATACCTGTAACGCCCGGGAAAAATCCGTACTTGGACTCGAGTACCAACTCGACCAGAAATCGCGTAGGATTAATTCCTTTAGAAAATAAGTGTAAGTTAGCTAGCGCAATGCTAGAGTAGCTGGGAAATAGTCCCTGATCACTTTAAATACGTTCTATAAGACCTAAATCGAGTAGAACCAATGACTCTATAATACTCTAAAACCTCGGATCAAACTCTAAGCAGGTTTATTCTCTGGACCACTTTGAAACTTTGTATTAGATCTAGACCGTGCGTCGAAAGTCTAATACCTACTATCTTAGACCGTTAGAACCGCCTAGCTAGACTTGACAATCATTTCGAAAATCAAGTCCAACCGATAATCACAGGCTATTTCATTGAGCCCGGACTGAAGAGAGTGTGAATAGGGACAGATTTAGAATTTGAAATTCAAATCTGGCACACGACTTGAAGCGTCAGTATTAAGCATTCTGACCGTCAGAATTCAGCCAAATTACACCCTCGGATTAGGAAAATTTTTTATTTCATATCATGAGACTTGCAGGCCTAATCTACGTGCGGTGACCGCTGAACTGAAACTGGACCGCCACGTGCGATCTGCAAACCCTGCCGGACTGAAAACTTGATGTATGCTAGATCCAGTATGCATGAGCTTAAGTCCGACCGTATTTGGCCAGGGGACCACCAGAAATGTCTTTTTGGACCGAAATAACCCCGAATTGGATATACATCAAGTAAACTTTGTTCCCGAGGCTATTCCAGGCATTCTTGTGCTTATAAAAGGGGTTGAAACCCTCACTCCTCTCTCCCATCCGAATTTGAGAAAAGCCCTAGATTGGGAGAGAGAAAAGGTGAGAGTTTATGAGAGAGAGTAGGAGAGGATTTTCCTACCGTTGCCTTACCTATTGCACGTGCTTTAGCAACACGCTCCGATCACCTGGCCGGTGATTTCTCCACATTTTCAGGTAAAAAAATACCCTAGAAGTTGCTGATTTAGTGTTCCCTTGGTTTAATAGTAAAGTAGCTGATAGATCTCGTAAATCAGGTTCCCTATTCGTCGTAGACGAAGCGTATACGCTCCGTTCGAATCACTTCACCTATAAGGGAAAATGTGCGGATTTTAGACGCTTTGATTGACATTTTCCAACGCTTCAATATCGTTTAATAGTAGATTATCGACAGCAACACCGTTTGACATGTACAACATGCTGTCCGTTTCCTGTTTCGTAAACCGGCGAAGAATATGAGATTTAGGGCATTTTAGTCATTTGTAGGAAGTACTGTTTTCATTCATATTTTGCTGATGTGATTGACATGGCTTATTGTCGCATTAGAATACTAGGAATACGTGCATAATTAGTTTGGCGAAGAGGTTCTCCTAAATGCGCACTTTGAGTCGACATACTATATGTAGACTTAAGTGTGTAGTGTAAGTGTTTGTATAAATGCTTGTATTAGTATGTATTGAATTAAATGGTGTTATGAATTAGTTTGAGATTGTTTTCTCAATTAATATGCTGATGTAAATGATTTCCTACATATTACCTATATGCAAGAATTCATTATATGTATGAAATGCACATGCTTGAAGATTTGCTTAAGTTGTATGTTATAACATGTGTTAACATGCTCACATGGTTGTATTTCATTTCCAATACTATAATATGATTGCTGATGTGATTCCATAATTGTTTGGGACTATACTTAGTCCAGGCAGTCGGTAACCGAGGAATTTTGTGTTTGGCTTATCTTTGCTACGAACGACGCGTCGATGAACGCGAGCCGTGTTTTGGAGTTGGCGGCAGTGGTTAGGCCACACGAAGTGTTTTACGCACTTCATGTCGTTCGACTTGAAATGCGATCGTGCTAGTCGAGCCCATCAAGTAACTCGACTGGCCGTTGTATGATCACCCTGCATGAGTCATAACTGCTTGAACCTAGGGTACTGAACTTACCATTGTAAACCCTGTTAACCATGGTACCTTGATCCACGAAGACTCATGAGCCGGGCATAGTGGTATGGGACACCGTGGTCGAGCTGTTGGCCTACGCTGGGGCCACAAACCTCCCTGTAGTGACCAGTGAGCACCTAGTCTTGTGAGCAGATTATGGTGGTATGGGACACTATATTCTTACTGTCGGTCTACACTGATCAGGCGACGAGTCCTTTGTAGTGACCGCGAGCGTATTCTGAGTCTACGGGAGGCGACGACCCTTCAGTACCAGTGAGAGTACAGTAGGCCTATATTGATAAGGTGATGGGGGGGCGGTGCAACGAGTACGAGCAATAGCCCTGGCAGCCCTTGCAGCGACCTACAAAATGTATATCGTATGAGATTATTAGGAGTGACGACCCTAGACAGGATCTGTGTTGGGATTAATATAAGAGAAGTACCTTAGTTTCCCAATCTTACTGTTTGAATGGACTAATAACAACTTGACAATCATATCATCATTACATTGCATGTTCCTGGAAGATGTGAGCACTGAGCGGGATGCACGCATGCCGCGGGCGTTAGATGATGTCGTATGAGGGAGAACGTCGGTGAGGGCATCCATCATGTCATGTCATATTACATTAACAACAGTATTAGGATTGTCTGATTTACTGCTTTACTATTATCGCATGATTGATTTGAGAACATGTTAATCTTTGCTCTAGGATTCTACTGAGTTGATCACTCACTCCCACGTTACGGGATGGTGTTTGCAACACCCATCAGACCCTGTTTTATATGCAGGTGATGCAGAGATCCAGGAGGCAGAGCCGGACTATGATGAGGACCAGGACGAGTTCTCATACATACAGTACCACGACGGCTTTGCTTAGGTGACCTGGGTTGATGGGACTCTTCAGTGGGACTATTTTGAACATTTTATTTTGGTTTATTTACATGTATATAAGACTCAGTGATGTATTCATACTTTAGTGACAGTCGAGATCTACTTTGTTTTTCCATAGTGATATATATATTGTTTAGTCTTCCGCTTTCTTTTATCACCAGATCTGGAGTATGAATTACAGTTTTGTTATACTTTTAATCATGTGAATGCTTTAAATCAGACAACATTGAATCATAATCAGTTTTGTTGCATAAGTGACGGTCTGGAACTCGGGAGTTGAGTTTATACACGACCCCCGATTTTCAGGGTGTTACAAGTTGGTATTAGAGCATGAATAAGATTATACCGGGCCTGGGTTATGGTCACGCGATGTACGCTGTCACTTCCTTTGACTTAGGTGGGTGCGAGAAGGGTTTAGAAACACGTATAGGATCGTAGATTCACCAATAGCCGAAGTCTATTCATATCGATTGCGCGATCGAGTCCGTAGAGCATCTAGGGTCGCGTGAAGCGACCTGAGTAGCTCCTAGGTTGTAGGTAGTTGGGTTAAGACGTTCTTTAAATGATTCTAAACTCATAAATGAGAATCCTTGGGCTGTGGGACAACCATAACCCCTGCATTCAATCGCTAGGGCTTAAAAACCCCGTTTCACATAAAATCTTCAAATTTCTTCCTCTCACCACTCTAATCTTCAATTCTTTCTTATTATTTTCATGTTAGGCACTGATCCTAATGTGAAAATGACATAAAATCATACTTCGATAAAATTTTACGGTGAATAGTAAAATTTCATAAAAAATGGCCATAAGGCCATTCTAAGTTTACTTTCTTTAGTAACTAATGGGCTAGATGGATGCACTAGCTACTTCTACCCCAAAATCATATGCTGCATAATAGGGAATTGTATTTGGGATTACAGACTGGCCCCGAAAAGCCCCAAACACATGTTTGGGCCTCTATAGGGCAATATACAATGAACTAGGATGGGGACCATATATTTTTGGGGTCCATGGACCATGGGGGACCAGACCCATGTGGTCCCACCGATCAGATCATTGGACGATCGGCGATGCATCACTGCCCGGGGTGGCCCACTCAAGCTGAATGTTGGCACGTGGGGTTTTTTAGGGTAATACACCCCATCCATGTAGTGTCCGACAGTAGAAAACCCCAAAAAGGGGTACTTCCTTCACAAACAACCCCTTTCCAAGCCCCATTTTTGTTTTTCAGCTGCCCTAACCCAAAATCGTGGTTCCAAACCACTCCCAAATCCATTCTTGGCTAAAAACGACCCCACTCCATCATTTTATTGCTGTTGCAGCCCTCCATCTTACAAATCTCGACGTTTGGAGCTCTTACAACCCCCAAATCGAGCTGAAATCGTGAGGTGCTCCATTCTCCTTTTTCATTCTCTTTTCTTCCTGAAAATACATCCTAGGGGAGCTTGAAGCATCCCTCTACAACGCCTAGATCTCCCTTTTCCAGTTTGAAAAATATTTCTTTACATTTCTCCCATTTTTCATGACTTTTGTTGAAGCCATTTTGGGTCTTTTGTCACTCTCTACCATCCTCTCTTTGATGGGTAAGAGAAAGACCGCAGCGGAAGAGGCTGGGCCAAGTCACACTACTCAATTAAGAAGACCATGGGGTGGCGCCGCTAGCTCAAGTGTCGTCGCAAGGCCAAGCACAGCCCTAGAGTTCCATACAAAGCGGGATTTGGATCCCCATACTCAACTTGGGCGAGTGATTTTAGCAGAGACGCCTCACGGCCAATACACTGACCATAAGGTGTTTTTGAGGCGGATGTGGAAGGATGACTATTCGGTGAATTTCTGTTGTTCGAGTGCATTGAAGCTGCGCATTGGGGTCCGATCTTTGAAGCTCGTGCTCGTGCTAATGTGAGCACCATTCGTGCCTTCTACGCTCGTATCCAGAATCCTACACTGGAGCCATTGCAGTTCAAGATTCCTTTTGGTAGAGACCGAATGGCTACGATCGATGTTCGGTTGATTGCGCGACTTCTGAACGTGCCTCTTGGTGATGTTCATCCTAGTGCGAAGAATTTGAGGAGTAGGAGTGAACGAGATCGTCGTACCAGGTTTCTTTGTGGTAAACTGGTTCCATGGCAGCCTAATAATAGCCTCAAAGCGTCTTATATGTTTGATGGTTTGCGCCTGCTGCACCACATTTGCACGTTCAACGTGTATCCCAGGTCGACAAATTATATTGAATGTACGTGCCTTATGGTTGATTTCTTGTATCTGGTGGCCCAGGGAGAGAATGTGTGTATGGATACTTTCATCTTGCGACAGATTATCCTCATAGCGAGATCAAGAAGAACGTCAGAATTGCTTCCTTTTGGTCGACTTATATGCAAGATCGCGCTTGAGTTTGCTTACAGACTTGGGCCAGAATTGCCAGTTTCGATTCACAGCATTAATGAGTCTACTATGGTCAAGATAAAGATCGAGTCTCAGTACCGTGAGACTCAGCTTGAGGAGGATAGAGAGGATGATTTTGATGATGAAGAGGATCCTAGTGAAGGAGAACCTGGAGCAGAAGTTGAGGAAGAAGTCCAGAAAGAGGTAGAAGAGGAGGCTCAGGATACAGATGAGAGCCCTCCTTCTGCTCAGGCTACTGGCGATGATCGCATTGCCCAAATTGAGGAGAGCCAGGTCACCTTGCGAAGGGAAGTTCAGGAACTTCGAGCTGAAGTCGAGGATGCTAAGGCCGTTACGAAGAGGAAATTCGGTAAGGTGACTCGCACCTTGAAGGCGATCCTGTGCTGCTTGCAGGATAAGGATGCTCCTCCTCCGTCACCCGACTCAGACTAGCGATGATCTTTGATGTTGTTGTTAGTAGTTAGTCATTTCCTGCTTGAAGTTGTGTAAGCTTGTTAAGGCTAGTAGTTTGCTTATGTTACTGTTGTAACTTTAAATGTCTTTGTTCCCATGTATTTTCTGTCATGATGCTTGTAAGGAGATATCCCTTGTATTGTGACAATTTTGATTAAATGAAATGCATGGAATGCTTTTGACTCTTGTGTGAATGATTGCGGTGTGTTTGTGCTATTGAGACTGACAAGGTTGCGCCCTATTTTGAATATAGGGAATGCCGCCGAAGGCTACATAGAGCACATCTCGGCTTACATTGAGTGAGCCTATGGATCAGGCTCCTTCGCAGTCTGATGCACATGCGGACCATGCTGTGGGCCCGATTCCTGAGACAGTACGTGCGTCTCAGCCTACTGCTGGTCCTACAGTTGGACCACCGCCATTCACACCGCCTGTTAGAGAGCCGTATCGTGCGTCTTCTTCGACGCAGTACACGTCACAGCCTGCTCCACCTCCAGACATATTTGAGCAGATGATGGCCATGATGTAGCAGCAGCAACAGCTTCTGACTACTATTGTGGGGACACTAGCCCAGGGTGGGAGTGCGGCTCCTCCTGCACCACCTGCGCATCCAGCAGAGGTTTCTGATACATATGCCTAGGATGAGGGCATGACTCATCCTGTACCACCTGCTTACCCTGCGGGGAATGCCGCAGACACACGGGGCTTGTTAGAGCGATTCCAGCGCTTACGGCCTCCCACTTTTACGGGTTCTCATAGACCCGAGGAGGCCGAGTATTGGCTCGACCATGTGTCGAAGATACTGCGGATGCTACACTGTATAGAGGCTGAGCAGGTCGAGTTGGCTACGTTCCTGTTTGAGTGAGAGGCCAGCTTATGGTGGGACAGTGTATTGCAGACCGTTGTCGCTGATTATATATGGACCTGGGTAGCATTCGAGTTTCGCTTCCATGAGAAATACTATCCCCAGATGTACAGGCATGATCGGGAGAACGAGTTTCTATGCCTCAGACAGGGAGGCATGACAGTCACGAAGTATGAGCATCGGTTCACGGAGTTGGGTAGATACGTCCCGACTATTTTGGCAGATGAGCAGATGCGCATACGGCGCTTTTCAGAGGGTTTACGATCAGATATTCGGTCGAAGATGTGCTGCGTGAGCATTCCCTCTTATGCAGAGCTGATTCACATGTCTATGCGGGCAGAGCAGGATGTGGATCGACTTACCCGATCTCGTGGCCCTGTTGCTCCTAGACCATGACCAGAGTTGCCGTAGAGGCCCTTCGCGGGCAAGAGGCCTTGCGTCGACCCTCCTACTCGGGCTACAGTGCTAGCACCACCGTTTCGGTGCCCTGAGTTATCGTGTACATACTGTGGGAGATCGGACTATTCGGCTCAGAGTTGTTTTGCTCGGATGCGGGACAGTGGGTTCTCGCAGCTGCAAAAGATCGACCGTACACGTCCACAGGCGATATCAGCACCGCCTATACGGTTAGCTCCTGCGCACCCTTCCTTCATACCTCCGGTATCCCAGATCAGGCAGCCTCTACGGCCCACGGCGCAGCGGCCGAACCAGCCACAGCAGGCACGAGTTCATGCATTGACAGCTGAGGCAGCTGCGACGGAGACTTCTCAGCATTCGGCCTTTGAGGTCACTGCCCATATTGGAGGTATTCCTATTCTCGTGATGGTGGACACTGGATCCACGATTTCTTTGATATCACGTGCCATAGTCAGACGCATTGGGTTACAGACTATTACTATGGATGGGGTGCGAGTTTATACAGCTCACGGGTCCTTTACAGATGCCACCCAGATGTGTGAGGGCTTTTTGGTGGATCTGGGGGGCAAGACGATGACTCTAGATCTTGTCTTCGACTCCTCTCTTGTTTATCTTGACATCATTCTTGGCATGGACTGGTTGACTGCAGCGAGGGCCGAGATTGACTGCGAGACTCGTATAGTGACAGCCTACGAGCCAGAGGGTGCATCCTTCACGTTCCCAGTGCGGGTAAATCTCCCATTCCGCATACTTAGTTACGCTACTTTACTGCGAGACGCTGGTGCCCAGATACTTGAGTATATGCCAGTCGTTTGCGAGTTTGGGGATCTATTCAGGAAGATCCCTGGTTTGCCGCCTAGACGAGAGATTGATTTCACTATCGATCTGGTGCTTGGTTCCACGCCCGTCTCACTGCCGACGTATCGCATGACACCGTGTGAGATGGAGGAGTTGAGGACAGAGATTGATGGTCTGCTGGAGCTTAGCCTTATACGGCCTAGTGTGTCTCCTTGGGGAGAACCAGTTTTGTTCGTGAGGAAGAAGGATGGTTCGATGCGATTGTGTATTGATTATCGCAGGCTGAACCAGATCACGGTGAAGAACAAGTACCCTTTACCTAGGATTGATGACTTATTTGATCAGTTGAGAGGAGCGCAGTACTTCTCGAAGATTGATCTTCAGTCAGGATATCATCAGTTGCACGTCAGGGATGAGGACGTGCAGAAGACAGCATTCAAGACCAGTTTTGGCCACTACGAGTTCCTTGTGATGTCGTTCGGTCTCACGAACGCACCAGCCGTGTTCATGGATCTGATGAACCGGGTATTTCGGCCTTTCCTCTATCGATTCGTCATTGTGTTCATTGACGACATTTTGGTATACTCCAGGAGTCGAGAGGAGCATGAGGAGCACTTGTGCTTGGTCCTGGATACGCTCAAACAGCATCAGTTGTTCGCACAGTACAAGAAGTGTGACTTTTGGAAGCAGGAAGTGAAGTTCCTGGGACACGTGGTGTCCAAGGATGACATGGCAGTTGACCTATCTAAGGTGGCTGCGGTTCAGGACTGGGAGTAGCCTGGTTCTGTCACTGAGGTGAGGAGTTTCTTGGGTCTCGCAGGCTACTTCGCCTGGAATGACAAGGCGGAGTCAGCTTTTCAGGAGCTGAAGGATAGACTTACGTCCGCCCCTGTGCTAGTATTGCCAGAGCAAGGGGTTAGATACACTATATACACTGACGCGTCTAGCGTTGGTCTGGGTTGTGTCCTTATGCAGAGGGACAGGGTAATTTCGTATGCCTCGAGACAATTAAGGAAGCACTAGGAGAATTACCCTACACACAACCTAGAGTTGACAGTCGTCATATTCGCACTGAGACTCTGGAGACATTACCTCTACGGAGAGGAGGTCAAGCTCTTTTGCGACCACAAGAGCCTCAAGTACATATTCACGCAGCGAGACTTGAATATGAGGCAGTGGCGATGGATGGAGACTTTGAAGGACTTCAAGTTCGAAGTCTCTTACCATTCTGGGAAGGCGAACCTTGTGGCTGACGCGTTGAGCCGCAAGAAGGTGATAGAGTTTGTGGCTCCACTGATGGTTGCTGAGTGGGATATGGTTGAGTTTTTGTGAGACTTTGAGCAGAAACTCACCGTAGAGGAGCCGTATGAGTTCATCGCACATGTGCAGGTGTGATCTCAGATCGATGACCGATTCATCGAGGCGCAGAGGGACGATGTGCATCTAGCTGAGCTTCGAGAGCAGGCCAGTGATGATGCTGACGCCGAGTGGCGAGTTGGCATGGATGGGGGCTTACGTTATCGTGGCCGCCTATGCGTCCCAGATGTCCCTGACTTGAGACCAGAGATTCTCGAGGTTACGCATTGTACCAGACTCGCGATGCATCCAGGCAGTACGAAGATGTATCGTGACGTGAAGAGGACTTATTGGTGGGAAGGTATGAAGACCCACATAGCAGAGTTCGTGTCCCGTTGTCTCACTTGTCAGCATGTGAAGGCAGAGCATCGCCGACCACCTGGACTTTTGCAGCCTATGCCGATCGCAGAGTGGAAGTGGGATTTCATTTCCATGGACTTCATTTCTAGGCTGCCGAAGACGAGGAAGGGACATGATTCCATTTGGGTGATCGTCGACTGTCTGACAAAGTCGACGCACTTCCTACCGATCAGAATTACGAACTCTGCAGACGAGCTTGCTAGACTGTACATCGAGAGATTGTGCGTCTACATGGAGTTTCATTGGAGATCGTGTCGAATAAAGACACACGATTCACTTCTATTTTCTAGACTCGCATTCAGGAGGTTATGGGTGTGAAGTTGAAGTTCAGTACTGCCTTCCACTCACAGACAGACGGACAGATAGAGTGGGTGAACCAAATCTTAGAGGATATGTTACGAGCTTGCGCATTGGACTTTAAGGACAACTGGGATGATTGTCTTGCCTATACGGAGTTTGCGTACAACAACAGTTTTCAGGCGAGTATCGGTATTGCACCTTACGAAGCGCTGTATGGCGACCTTGTGGTGCACCGCATTGCTGGGCAGAGGTCGGTGAGCATAGCTTGATTGGCCCAGAGTTAGTGCAGGCAACGTCCGAGAAGATTGATATTATTAGACGTTAGCTTCTCACAGCGCAGAGCAGACAAAAGAGTTATGCCGATACGAGACGACGACTGCTGGAGTTCACAGTTGGGGATCATGTATTTTTGTGAGTTTTCCCTATGAAGGGAGTCCTTCGGTTCGGGAAGAAGGGGAAGCTAGCATCGCGATTCATTGGTCCATTTCAGATCCTCGATCGTGTGGGAGCAGTGGCTTACCGTTTGACTTTACCCACGCCTCTCGCGAGCGTTCACAACGTATTTCATGTTTCTATGCTCAAGAAGTACGTTTCTGATCCTTTCCATATTATCAGACGGGAGCAGGTGCAGTTAGGAGAGGATGTTACATATATCCTGCGACCGACACGTATCCTAGACAGGAAGGAACAGTGACTGCGTAGCAAGGTGATTCCCCTTGTGAAGGTATTGTGGACGCATCACTCCGAGGAAGAGGCTACCTGGGAGACAGAAGCCGAGATCAGAAAGAACTACCCACAGCTTCTCGAGGAGTACGAAAAGGTACAAATTTCGAGGATGAAATTATTTGTTAAGGGGGGTAGATTGTAACGCCCGGGAAAAATCCGTACTTGGACTCGAGTACCAACTCGACCAGAAATCGCGTAGGATTAATTCCTTTAGAAAATAAGTGTAAGTTAGCTGGCGCAACGCTAGAGTAGCTGGGAAATAGTCCCTGATCACTTTAAATACATTCTATAAGACCCAAATCGAGTAGAACCAATGACTCTATAATACTCTAAAACCTCGGATCAAACTCTAAGCAGGTTTGTTCTCTGGACCACTTTAAAACTTTGTACTGGATCTAGACCGCACGTCGAAAGTCCGATACCTACTATCTTAGATCGTTAGAACTGCCTAGCTGGACTTGACAATCATTTCGAAAATCAAGTCCAACTGATAATCACAGGCTATTTCATTGAGCCCGGACTGAAGAGAGTGTGAATAGGGACAGATTTAGAATTTGAAATTCAAATCTGGCACACGACTTGACGCATCAGTATTAAGCGTTCTGACCGTCAGAATTCAGCCAAATTACATCCTCGGATCAGGAAAAATTTCTATTTCATATCATGAGACTTGCAGGCCTGATCTACGTGCGGTGACCGCTGAACTGAAACTGGACCGCCACGTGCGATCTCCGAACCCTGCCGGACTGAAAACTTGATGTATGCTAGATCCAGTATGCATGAGCTTAAGTCCGACCGCATTTGGCCAGGGGACCACCAGAAATATACTTTTGGACCGAAACAGCCCCGAATTGGATATACATCAAGTAAACTTTGTTCCCGAGCCTATTCCGGGCATTTTTGTGCTTATAAAAGGGGTTAAAATCCTCACTCCTCTCTCCCATCCGAATTTGAGAAAAGCCCTAGATTGGGAGAGAGAAAAGGTGAGAGTTTGTGAGAGAGAGTAGGAGAGGATTTTCCTGCCGTTGCCTTACCTATTGCACGTGCTTTAGTAACACGCTCCGATCACCTGGCCGGTGATTTCTCTGCATTTTTAGGTAAGAAAATTCCGTAGAAGTTGCTGATTTAGTGTTCCCTTGGTTTAATAGTAAAGTAGCTGATAGATCTCGTAAATCAGGTTCCCTATTCGCCGTAGTCGAAGCGTATACGCTCCGTTCGAATCACTTCACCTATAAGGGAAAATGTGCAGATTTTAGACGCTTTGATTGACTTTTTCCAACGCTTTCAATGTTGTTTAATAGTAGATTATCGACGGCAATGCCGTTTGACATGTACAACATGCTGTCCGTTTCCTGTTTCGTAAACCGGCGAAGAATATGAGATTTAGGGAATTTTAGTCATTTGTAGGAAGTACTGTTTTCATTCATATTTTGCTGATGTGATTGACATGGCTTATTGTCGCATTAGAATACTAGGAATACGTGCATAATTAGTTTGGCAAAGAGATTCGCCTAAATGCGCACTTTGAGTCGACATACTATATGTAGACTTAAGTGTGTAGTGTAAGTGTTTGTATAAATGCTTGTATTAGTATGTATTGAATTAAATGGTGTTATGAATTAGCTTGAGATTGTTTTCTCAATTAATATGCTGATGTAAATGATTTCCTACATATTACCTATATGCAAGAATTCATTATATGTATGAAATGCACGTGCTTGAAGATTTGCTTAAGTTGTATGTTATAACATGTGTTAACATGCTCACATGGTTGTATTTCATTTCTAATACTATAATATGATTGCTGATGTGATTCCATAATTGTTTGGGACTATACTTAGTCCAGGCAGTCGGTAACCGAGGAATTTCGTGGTTGGCTTATCTTTGCCACGAACGACGCGTCGATAAACGCGAGCCGTGTTTTGGAGTTGACGACAGTGGTTAGGCCACACGAAGTGTTTTACGCACTTCATGTCGTTCGACTTGAGATGCGATCGTGCTAGTCGATCCCGTCAAGTAACCCGACTGGCCGTTGTATGTTCACCCTGCATGAGTCATAACTGCTTGAACCTAGGGTACTGAACTTACCATTGTAAACCCTGTTAACCATGGTACCTTGATCCCTGAAGAATCATGAGCCGGGCATGGTGGTATGGGACACCGTGGTCGAGCTGTCGGCCTACGCTGGGGCCACAAACCTCCCCATAGTGACCAGTGAGCACCTAGTCTCGTGAGCAGATTATGGTGGTATGGGACACTATATTCTTGCTGTCGACCTACACTGATCAGGCGAGGAGTCCTTTGTAGTGACCGTGAGCGTATTCTGAGTCTACGGGAGGCGACGACCCTTCAGTAGCAGTGAGAGTATAGTAGGCTTGTATTGATAAGGTGATGGGGGAGCGGTGCAACGAGTACGAGCAACAGCCCTGACAGCCCTTGCAGCGACCTACAAAATGTACATCGTATGAGATTATTAGGAGTGACGACCTTAGACAGGATCTGTGTTGGGATTGATATAAGAGAAGTACCTTAGTTTCCCAATCCTGCTGTTTGAATGGACTAATAACAACTTGGCAATCATATCACCATTACATTGCATGTTCCTGGAAGATGTGGAGCACTGAGCGGGATGCACGCATGCCGCGGGCGTTAGATGATGCCGTATGAGGGAGAACATCGGTGAGGGCATCCATCATGTCATGTCATATTGCATTAACAACAGTATTAGGATTGTCTGATTTATTTCTTTACTATTATCGCATGATTGATTTGAGAACATGCTAATCTTTGCTCTAGGATTCCACTGAGTTGATCACTCACTCCCACGTTACGGGATGGTGTTTGCAACACCCACCAGACCCTGTTTTATATGCAGGTGATGCAGAGATCCAGGAGGCAGAGCCAGACTATGATGAGGACCAGGACGAGTTCTCATACATGCAGTACCACGACGGCTTTGCTTAGGTGACCTGGGTTGACGAGACTCTTCAGTGGGACTATTTTGAACATTTTATTTTGGTTTATTTACATGTATATGAGACTCAGTGATATATTCATACTTTAGTGACAGTCGAGATCTACTTTGTTTTTCCATACAGTGATATATATATTGTTTAGTCTTCCGCTTGCTTTTATCACTGGATCTGGAGTATGAATTACAGTTTTGGTATACTTTTAATCATGTGAATGCTTTAACTCAGATAACATTGAATCATAATCATTTTTGTTGCATAAGTGACGGTCTGGAACTCGGGAGTTGAGTTTATACACGACCCCCGATTTTCAGGGTGTTACAATGCCCTTCTAGTGATCATACAACACGCTTCTTTTCGATTTGAGGAAGGTGGTGGAAATTTGTCCAAGGATGATACAATACAATAGGTCAACACAATCACGGTGGAGGCAAAGGATGTGTTCGAGTGGTCATCAATAAGCCTACCGACAGTATGACACAACAACCTCAAAGCATAACATATATCGGTCAATCAACATAGATGACCTATTACCAGGAATCTAGTCAACAATGGGGCTGCAATTAACATATTACAATGAAGAATCGCTACTCTAAAATCACGATTTTACGATGGACCAGATCCGTTGTGAAACCAAATTAACCGTTGCATTGTCCATCACAGTTTTCCTAGTCGTAAAAATTAAATGACGGATGGGATGTGATAGATTTAGTCCGTCGTAAATTTGCCACGAATCCTATCCATCGCAAAAATTAAAAATTCATAGCTTATTTATGTAAAAACTGACCCGAATTATTCGTCATTTTTAAATTTGGTGACGGATACCATTGTCACTGATCTTAAGAGAAGCAACGAACCTTAAATCCGTTGTCAATTTTTAACTTCATTAGAAAGTAGCAATAAATTTGGTTTGTCGCAAAAATTTCTACAAAAAAAAAGGCATTTTGCTTTTTTTTAAAAAATTGTTACACCTGATTGTCATCCAAAAAAAGAATCACATGATTATTTAATAAGAATCATATTCACAAAATTCAAAAGAATATACCCTTCCAGTGATCCTACAACACATTTTTTTTTTTTTCCATTTGGGTGAGGTGTTGGAAGTGGGTCCAAAGATTGCACAGTACCACTGGTCAACATGATCACGGTGGAGACAGGGGACATTTCTAAGTGGTCATTGATAAGCCTACCCACAGTATGATACAACAACCTCAAAGGAATCAGGCTACAATTATATCGGCCCATCTGGATAGATGACCTATTACCAGGAATTTGATCAACAATGGGGTTGCAATTAACCTATTATCATCGAGAATTACTACACCAAAATCATGAATTTATGATGGAGAATATCTATTGTAAAACCAAATTAACCATTGCATGGTCTATTACTGTTTGTAGAGTCACAAAAATCAAACGATGGGTGTTATGCGACGGATCTATGACAGATTTAGTCCCTCCCAAATTTGTCAAGGATCTTATCCGTCGTAAAATTATAAATCTGTCGCTTAATTATGGAAAAACCCTCCCAAATTATTCATCATTTAAAATTTTGGTGATGGATACAGTCCGTCACTGATCTTAGGACAAAAGACGGACCTCAAATCTATAGTCGATTTTTTACTTCATTAGAAATAAGAAACATATTTGGTCCGTCGCTAAAATTTCTCCGGAAAAAAAAACAACGTTAAGTTTGTTTCTTTTTTCTTTTTAATCTATTACACCTGATAGTCATCTAAATAAAATTCTCATGATTGTTTAATAAGAATCTGATTCACAAAATTCAAAAGAATATACCTTACCAATGATCATACAACTCGCTACTTTTCCATTTGAGTAAGGTGCTGGAAGTGGGTCCAAGGATGATACATTACTACAGGTCAACACAATCACGGTGGAGGCAGGGGAAGTGTTCGAGTGGTCGTCGATAAGCCCACCAACAGTATGACCTACAACCTCAAAGAATATTATATATCGCCCCATCTGGATTGATGCCCTATTATCAGGAATCTCATTAATAATGGGGCTACAATTAACCTATTAGCATGGAGAATCACTATGCCAAAATCATGAATTTATGATGGACTAGATCTATTGGAAAATCAAATTAATTGTTACATGGTCCATTGCAAGTTGCAGGGACACAAAAATCAAACGTCGGAAGGGATGTGACGAATATACGACTGATTTAGTCTGTCGTAAATTTTCCATAGATCTTATCCGTCTCAAAAAATAAAAAATTGTTGCTAAATAATATAAAACCTAGGCAAATTATTTATCATTTTAAAATTTGGCGACAGATATGGTCAGTCCCTAATCTTAGGAGAAGTGATGAGCCTTAAATCTTTCGTCGTTAAAATACCTGAAAAAAACATCGTCAAGTTTGTTCTTTAAAAAAAATTCACATGACTGTTTAATAAGAATCACATTCACAAAATTCAAAAGAATATACCCTACCAGTGATCATATAAGAAATTTCTTTTCTAACTGAGGAAGGTGTTGGATGTTTGTCCGAGGATGATACAATACAACAAGTCAACACAATCACGGTGGAGGCAGAGGATGTGTCCGAGTGTTCATCGATAAGCCTACCCATAATATGACACAACAATCTCAAAGCATAGTATATATTGGCCCATTTGGATAGATGACCTATTACCAGGAATCTGGTCAACAACGAGGCTGCGGTTAATCTATTACAATAGAGAATCACTAAGCTAAAATCATGAATTTATGTTGGACTAGATCTATTGCAAAACTAAAATAACCGTTGCATTGACCATCACAGTTTGTCGAGTCGCAAAAATTAAATGATGGATGGGATGCAACAGATTTAGTCCATCGCAAATTTTTCACGAATCCTATTCATCGTAAAAATTAAAAATCCGTAGCTTAATTATGTAAAAACTTCCTGAATTATTCATCATTTTAAAATTTGGAGATGGATACCGTCCAACGCTGATCTTAGGAGAAGCAACGAACCTCAAATCTTTGGTTAATTTTTAACTTCATCAAAAATTTGCAACAAGTTTGGTTCTTCATTAAAATTTTTGTAAAAAAAAAGATAGCATTTAGTTAGGTTTTTTTTTTTTTAATACTATTACACCTGATAATCATCAAAAAAAGAAATTACATAATTATTTAATTAAAATCACATTCAAAAAATTCAAAAGAATATACCCTTCTAGTGATCATCTAACATGGTTCTTTTCCATTTGAAGGTGGTGGAAGTGGGTCCAAGGATGATATAGTACCAAAGGTCAACACAATCATGGTCGAGGAAAGGGACATGTCCGAGTGGTCATCGATAAGCCTACCCATAGTATGACACAACGACCTGAAATCATAGTATATATCGGCCCACCTGGATAGATGCCCTATTGTTAAGAATCTGGTCAACAATGGGGCTACAATTAACCTATTACCATGGAGAATTACTACGCCAAAATCACAAATTTACAATGGACCAAATCCATTGGAAAACCAAATTAACCATTACATGGTCCGTTACTATTTATCTGGTCACAAAATTCAAATGAACGAAGGGATGCGATGGATTTAGTCCGTCGCAAAATTTTCCACAGATCCTATCCGTCACAAAAAATAAAAATTTGTTGCTTAATTATATAAAAACCAATGTGAATTATTTGTTATTTTAAATTTTGGAGATAAATATGGTCCATTCAAGATCTTAGGAGAAATGACGGACCTCAAATCTGTCATTGATTTTTTACTTGATTAGAAATTAGAGACAAATTTGGTTAAACACTAAAATTTTTGCAAAAAAAAATAAAATAAACAGTGGTAAGTTTGTTCTTTTAAAATAAAAATAAAAATCTATTACACCTGATTGTCATCCAAGAAAAAAAATCACATGATTGTTTAATGAGAATCACATTCACAAAATTTAAAAGGATATACCATACCAGTGATCATACAACTCGCTTCTTTTCCATTTAAGGAAGGTGTTGAAAGTTTGTCCAAGGATGATACAATACAACAAGTTAACATAATCACGGTGGAGGCAAATGACGTGTTCGAGTGGTCATCGATAAGCCTACCCACAGTATGACACAACTACCTCAAAGCATATTATATATAGTTTGATCTGGATAGATGCCCTATTACCAGGAATTTGGTCAACAACAGGGCAACAGTTAACCGATTACAATAGAGAATCACTATGCCAAAATCATGAATTTACAAAGGATGAGATCCATTGTAAAACCAAATTAATCGTTGCATTGTCCATCACAGTTTGTCGAGTTGCAAAAATTAAACGATGAATGGGATGCAATGGATTTAGTCCGTCGCAAATTTTCCATAAATCCTATCCATTGCAAAAATTAAAAATCCATAGCTTAATTATGTAAAAACTGACCCGAATTATTCATCATTTTAAAATTTAGTGATGGATACTATCCATCGTTGATCTGAGGAAAAGCGACGGACCTCAAATTAGTCATCAATTTATTGACTTCATAAAAAACTAGCAACATGTTTGGTTCGTCACTAAAATTTCTACAAAAAAATGCATTAAGTTTGTTTTTTTTTAATATATATATATATATATATTGTTACACCAGATATTCATCCAAAAAAAAATAAATCACATGATTATTTAATAAGAATCACATTCACAAAATTTAAAAGAATATACCCTTTCTATGATCATCCAACACGCTTCTTTTCCATTTGAGGAAGGTGGTGGAAGTGGGTCCAATGATGATACAATACCACAGGTCAAAACAATCACGATCAAGGTAGGGGATGTGTACGAGTAGTCATCGATAAGCCTCCCCACAGTATGACACAACAACCTCAAAGCATAGTATATATCGGCCCATCTAGATTGATGCCTTATTACCAAGAGTCTGGTCAACAATGGGGCCGTAATTAACCTATTACCATGGAGAATTGCTACATCAAATCAAAAATTTATGATGAAACAGATTTGTTGGAAAACTAAATTAACCGTTTCATGGTCCATCACTGTTTGTCGGGAGACAAAAATCAAATGACGGAAGGGATGCGATGTATTTAGTCCATTGCAAATTTTTCACAATATACAAAATCCAAGACGAATTATTTGTCATTTTAAAATTTGGTGATGAATGCGGTCCATTCCTGATCTTAGAAGAAGCAACGGACCTCAAATCTGTCATCTATTTTTGAGTTAATAAAAAATTAGTGATAAATTTGGTCCATTATTAAAATTTCTCCAAAAAGAAAAAGCGTTAAGTTTGTTCTTTTTTTTTTTATCTGTTACACCTAATTGTCATCCAAAAAAAAATCACATGATTGTTTAATAAGAATCACATTCACAAAATTCAAAGGAATATACCTTATCAGTGATCATACAACAAGCTTCTTTTCCATTTGAAGAAGGTGCTGGAATTGTGTCCAAGGATGATATAATACCACAGGTCAACGCATTCACAGTGGAGGTGTGGGACATTTTTGAGTGGTCATTGATAAGCCTACCCACAGTATGACACAACAACGATAAAGCAAAGTATATATCCGCACATACGAATTGATGCCCAAATTACCAAGAATCTGGTCAACAATGGGGCTGCAGCTAATGTCACGTCCCAAACCCGAAAATCAGATTCACATGAATCCCGATCGCCGAATTCGATGTCGACAGCCTCCGTAGTGCCCCATTCTCGGCTTATGATAATCATATGCCAGATTCCGATCCTGGGATCCTACAAGGAGGATTTTCAGAGTGATTTTTTTTTTATAATGGAGCATAACCACAAGCATAACCAAGTCACAAAATAACATCACCACATATCCACTATATCAAAAACTTTAAATACAATGCGGAAAGAGAAATACAAGATGATCAAAAAGCTCCAAAATGGTCTGATACGCACTCCTACCTCAGCGCTGCTGCTGTCCAACGACACATGCACGCAACGGTTATGCATAAGCTTACAAAAGCTTAGAGGGTGGTGTCAGTGTGCTCGTAAGGCAAGTGTCAAGTATATAATATCAGAGTAATGTAAAAACCTGCGGTAAGTCCATGAATACAATCAGTTGTACTAAAGCTATATGATGCAAGGCATGAATGTTATCGGTCATACCAAGGCCATGCGATGCGAGGCCTATGTAGCCAAATGTCATATGCGAGATATAAAGAAAGCATACCAGTACTCATCCAGTACACATATCAATACAGTTCCTCTCTGGATATCACCGGGGTCTAATACACTTCGCAGTGATTGCCACCTCCCTAGCTGCATAGTCAAGCAAGAGGAATAGACCTCACTATTCACCTGACCAGTAGTCTGCTAATACCTATCCGGCTCGTTGATAGCGGACTCATTTGCGAGTTGGTCAAACTCAGCCTAGATTATAGCCCCCTCACTCTGGTGGATAAGGCCACACCCCCTCCTAACTGACCACGACACAGTGGGAGACAGGGTCTACTGGTATTCGGCACTCGGGCGCTCGTGTATCCACTTGGTCTAGACGTTGGAGCAACTCCTGGTACCAAAAAAGTTCTGAAACTTTCACCCAAGGACATCCTAAGTTCCCATAGTGCTAGAACAAAGTATTTTTGGGATCCAATATGGCCATCCACGATGTACATGTGGAGCCACGACCCTTATGTTGCTAGGGCGTGCAGTGATCAAGTCACACATATGCGAGATGCATGAATCACACCATCAAATCATGCAGCAATCTAGCGCATACCGCGCGATCATGTGGGGCACTCTGTCTCATAACGAGTCCTGTAAATGGTCTGCCCAATGACGTATGCTATGATCAGTCACTATTCATATCAAGTATACATATGATGCGTATGGGCATGAGTCAAGGGATTATACTAAGCACGTTATAAAGAAATGAATATTAACGAGCATGGGCCTATCAATGGGCCCTAAGGAGAGTTACAATGTGGACATTTAACCACCATTATACTTAAAATGTGGACGTCAAACCATCATTGATCCTAAGACACGACCCGCTACAAACTATGGAGAAATCACACATAGCAATGGACCTTAAGGACATCGTATTGGGCCTCGACCCATGGGCCTTAGATACATCAAATGGGATGCGTCGATGGGCCTTATGTACATTGCAATGGGCCATATCCCTTGGGCCTTTTAATACACCACAATGGGCCTCGTAACATGGGCCTTATATATCAAAGTGGGCCTCAACCACGGGCCACAAATACATCGAATAAGACTTATAACATGGGCCTTACAGTCACCTCAAAGTGGGCCTCAATAACGGCTTCATACACATCAAGGTGAGCCTTATCAATGGACCATGATTAAGGTAAGGTGGGCCTAATCACTTGCGCCTTATATATACTAAGGTGGGCCCACTTGAACTATAGATCTATCTTATTTTTAGTCTCAAGCCTACTAAGGTAAGCTTGCCAAATGGTTGAACAAATTGGATGCAACACATGCATCATGGTGGGTCCCACTGTCCAAACAGTGGACAGTGTGAGTAAAACACATACATCATTAAGGGCCCATTTGGTTGGGTAGACTGGATGGGATTAGGCCCGTCTAAAGGGTGGACGGTGTGGACAGAACCATGCATCTAGGTGGGCTCCATCGTCCACTGATGGTGTGAATAAAACTCATACTTTACTGTGGGTCCCAAGTGGGACCCACCATAATGTTTCTAAGCCATCCAAACCATTGATAAGGTCACGCAGACCTGGATTGAAGAGAAAAAAAAACAAATTTTACCTTGATCCATAACCTCTATGGACCCAAAGAGGGTTTCAATGATAGAGTTCAATTCACAGTGTTTCCTCTCACGTGGGCCACTTGAGCATTGGATGGGCCTGATTTTTGGAGGTGGCCCACTGCGCTAAGGGCCCACATATGAATGGATTGGATGACAAATAAACATCAAGGTGGGGCCCACGGCTGGAGCCGTGGGTTGCTGCCCGTCTGCCCGCCAGCAGTAGGCGCTGCCTGTGCCTCTGACAAGCAGTAGCCTCTGCTGCCTTTCTTATTTTATTTTTTTTTGAAAACCCATTTTTCTGGGGTTTTTCTCATGTGAGGCCTGCATCAACAGGACCCGCCCCACCCAATGGATTTGGCATCCCATAACAAGTCCATCAAAACCAATATCGGGCCTCTTTTAGCGTGTAGGAAAAATCTAGATAGATTTCAATGGTAATAATACTATTTTCAATATTATGGCCCACTAGACACTTGAATCATCCTCATTTTTCGGCTCAACGCCTAAAATGGGTTGGGGAAGAGGATGGATGGCGTGGATTGAATATATACATCAAGGTGGGGCCTATGCAAGTGACCCATCCCATAAGCTTGAAATCAAGTTCATTTTTTTTTTTTGTGTTTTCTGCTCAGCAACGTCCAAACACTGGACGTTTTTGAGCTGAACAACATATTTAAGGTGGGCCCTATTTAAGTGGGCCATCACATGATGGATAGTATGAGTACAATACTTGTAAGATGGGCCCCCACTTTTAGATGACTTGGGTCAATACATACCTAATGGTGGGGTCCATTCAAGTCGGCCACACCCCCATGACATCACACACAAAAGAAAATAAATAAATGAAAAGAGAGGGAGAGAGAGAGAGATAAAGTGGGACACGCGTGATGGAGGGATCCCGACACTATGGGCCCTCCGTTTTGAGCATCCAATTCATACATCAAGTGGGTCCTATTGCATGTGGACCCATCAAATCAAAGATCTACGGTGGAGATCCTTTCTCCACCTAGATAAAATGGTCTAGATGACCTCTTTCAAACTAGTATTAAACATCATGATGGGGTCCATGGAGAATGGCCCCATCATGGAATGAAATTGATGATCAAGATGGGCCATCGGCCACATCCTAGGGTCCAAAGTGAGATCCATACCATTGATCGATAAGCCTCACTTGACCCATCTTAAAAACATGAAAAACTAGGCTATGGAAGCACCCACCACTTGATCTTCTCGGTCCGTTGGAAAACCACTCTCCTCATGCTTCACTTTGATGGTGGATGATGAGATTTGGATGGCTAGGATGGAGGTTTTGGGATGGGAAAGTGGGCCATCAACATGCACTCTCTCACATGGAAGAGAGCTTGGATGTGAGTGTTTTTGGTTGCCTAGACTTGTGCGTTGAGAAAGAGAGAGAGAAGGGGTTGTAAGGAGTGATGGAGTGATGGGAAGTGAGTGATAGAGTGATGGACATGTACTTGATATGTATGGGTGTGTAAGAGAGAGAGAGGGAGAGAGTTGACTTTGGTGGTTGCTTGGGGATGGGGTGAAAGGTGATGTGTACTTGACATGAAGTGATTGATGGATTGATGGATGATTGATGGGACATGTTGTAGAGATTCTCTTGGGATTGCAACGTGCGGCGTTTTCTTCAAAATAAACGCCGACCCACATCTCTTATTTAAGGTATCGAATTGTATACAAGTTACGGCATTGGATCCGCGGCGACGGTGTGGTCGCAATGATACAAGTCTCGGATTAAGCCGACTCAAATGTATAGGATACGACTTACGGTCATGCGCAAACATTGATTACAAGTCACGGATTGCCGGAATTTGACGGGAAGGATCGTGGAAGTCGACGGAATAGTACGGACTAGGATACGGGTCTTACAGCTAACTTATTACATTGAAGAATCACTATGCCAAAATTACGAATTTACGATGGACCATATCCATTGCAAAACCTAATTAACCATTACATGGTCCGTCACAGGTTGTCAGGTTACAGAAATAAAATGTTGGAAGGGATGCGACGGATTTAGTCCATCACAAATTTGCCACTAATTCTATCCATCGTAAAAAATAAAAATCTGTAGCTTAATTATATAAAACCCGACCTGAATTATTCATCATTCTTAAATTTGGCGATGGATATCGTCCCTTGTTGATCTTAGGAGAATTGACGGACCTCAAATCTATCATCGATTTTTTATTTAATAAGAAATTTGCAGGAAGTTTGGTTCATCAGTAAAATTTTAGCAAAATAACAGTGTTAAGTTGATTTTTTTTTTAAAAAAAAAACCGTTATACCAGATAGTCATCCAAAACAAATTATTTAATTATTTAATAAAAATCATATTCACAAAATTCAAAAGAATATACCCTTCCAGTGATCATCCAACACACTTCTTTTTCATTTAAGGAAGGTGCGGGAAGTGGGGCCATGGATGATACAACAATACTGGTCAATGCAATCACGGTGGAGGCGAGGGTCGTGTCCGAGTGGTCATTAATAAGCCTACCCACATTATGACACAACAAGCTCAAAGCATAGTATATATCGGCTCATCTGGATAGATGGCCTATTATGAAGAATCTGGTTAACAATGATGTTGCGATTAAGCTATTACCATGGATAACCACAACGCCAAAATCACGAATTTATGATTGAGCAGATCCGTTGAAAAACCAAATTAACCAATGCATGGTCTGTCACTATTTATCGGGTCACGAAAATCAAACGACGGATGTGATGCAATGGATCTACGACAGTTTAGTCCCTCACGAATTTCCCACGGATCATATCCGTCAAAAAAATTAAAAATCTATTAGTTAATTATCGAAAAACACTCTCAAATTATTCATCATTTTAAAATTTGGTAATGGATACGGTTAGTTGCTAATCTTAAGAGAAGAGACGGACCTCCAAACTATCATCAATTTTTGACTTCATCATAAATTAGCGACAGATTTGGTCCGTCGTTAAATTTTTTAGAAAAAAAAGTGTTAAATTTGTTTCTTTTAAAAAAAAAAATCTATTACACCAGATAGTCATCCCAAAAAAAAAAACATCACAAAAGTGTTTAAAATGAATCACATTCACAAAATTCAGAAGAATATATCATACCATTGATCATATAATTTGCTTTTCCATTTAAGGAAGGTGATGGAAGTGGGCCCAAGGATGATACAATACCACAAGTCAACACAATCACGGTAGAGGCACGCAACGTGTCCGAGTGGTCATCTATAAGCCTAACCATGGTATGACACAACAACCTCAAAGCATAGTATATATCGGCCCATCTGGATTGTTGCCCTATTACCAGGAATTTGGTCAACAATGAGGCTGCAGTTCACCTATTACAATAGAGAATTACTACGCCAAAATCAAGAATTTATGATGGACTAGATCCATTGCAAAACCAAATTAACCATTGCCTTGTCTGTTAGAGGTTGTGGGGTCATAGAAATTAAACGTTGGAAGGGATGCGACGGATTTAGTCCTTCATAAATTTGTCACCAATCCTATCCATCGTAAAAATTAAAAATCCGCAACTTAATTATCTAAAAATTGACTTGAATTATTTATCATTTTAAAATTTTGCAATGGATATCATTTGTCATTGATCTTTGGAGAAGTGATGGACCTCAAATTTATCATCGATTTTTAACTCAATCAGAAATTTGCAAGAAGTTTGGTTCGTCGCTAAATTTTCAGCAAAAAGAAAGAGTGCGTAAGTTTGTTTTTTAAAAAAACAACTATTACACCAGATGGTCATCCAAAAAAATCACTTGATTATTTAATAAGAATCATATTCACAAAATTCAAAAGAATATACCCTTCCAATGATCATCCAACATGCTTCTTTTCTATTTAAGGTGCGGGAAGTGGTGTCAAGGATGATACAACACTACAGGTCAACGCAATCACAGTGGAGGCGGGGGACATGTCCGATGGTCATCAATAATCCTATCCACATTATGACACAGCAACCTCAAGGCAAAATATATATCGGCCCATCTAGATAGATGGCCTATTACGAAGAATCTAGTTAACAATGGGGCTGCAGTTAACCTATTACCATGGATAATCACAACCCCAAAATCATGAATTTATGATGGAGCAGATCCGTTGCGAAACCAAATTAACCAATGCATGGTTTATCACTATTTACCGAGTCATGAAAATCAAACGACGGATGCGATGCGGCGGATCTACGACAGATTTAGTCCCTCACAAATTTCCCACGAATCATATTAGTCAAAAAAATTAAAAATCCGTCGGTTAATTATCGAAAAACACTCCCAAATTATTCATCATTTTAAAATTTGGAGATGGATACAGTCTATCCCTGATCTTAAGAGAAGAGGCAGACCCCAAATCTATCGTCAATTTTTAACTTCATTAGAAGTTAGCGACAGATTTGGTCTGTCGCTAAAATGTTTGAAAAAAAAAACAGCGTTAAATTTGTTGCTTTTTTTAAAAAAAAAAAAAATCTGTTACACCAGTTAGTCATCCAAAAAATAATCACGTAAGTGTTTAAAACAAATCACATTCACAAAATTCAAAAGAATATATCATACAACTTGCTTCTTTTCCATTTGTGTAAGGTGATGGAAGTGGGCCCAAGGATGATACTGTACCACAGGTCAACATAATTACAGTAGAGGCAAGCAATGTGTCTGAGTGGTCATCGATAAGCCTAACCATAGTATGACACAGCAACCTCAAAGCATAGTATATACCGGTCCATCCGGATTGTTGCCCTTCTACCAGGAATTTGGTGAACAATGGGCTACAGTTAACCTATTACAATAGAGAATCACGACGCCAAAATCATGAATTTGTTGCAAAACCAAATTAACCTTTTCCCTGTCTGTCAGAGGTTGTCAGGTCACAGAAATTAAACGTTCGAAGGGATGCGACGGATTTAGTCTGTCGTAAATTTGTTACTAATCCTATCCATCGTAAAAATTAAAAATTTACAACTTAATTATGTAAAAATCGACCCAAATTATTGGTCATTTTTATATTTGGTGATGGATATCGTCCGTCATTGATCTTAGGAGAAGTGACGGACCTTAAATCTATCATCGATTTTTGACTTGATCTAAAATTTTTAGGAAGTTTGGTTCGTCGCTAAATTTTTAGGAAAAAAAAAAAGAGCGTTAAGTTTGTTTTAAAAAAACAACTGTTACACTAGATCGTCATCTAAAAAAAATCACTTGATTATTTAATAAGAATCATATTCACAAAATTCAAAAGAATATACCCTTCCAGTGATCATCCAACACGCTTCTTTTCCATTTAAGGTGCAGGAAGTGGGTCCAAGGATGATATAGTACTACAGGACAACGCAATCACGGTGGAGGCGAGGGGCGTGTCCGAGTGATCATCAGTAAGCCTACTCATACTATGACACAACAACCTCAAAGTAGCGTATATATCGGCCCATCTGGATAGATGGTCTATTAGCAAGAATCTTCTTAACAATGGGGCTGCAGTTAACCTATACCATGGAGAATCACAACGCTAAAATCATAAATTTACGATGGAGTAGATCCATTGCAAAACCAAATTAACCAATGCATGGTCTGTTACTATTTACCGGGTCACGAAAATCAAACGACGGATGTGATGCGATGGATCAAAGACAGATTTAGTCCCACGCAAATTTGCCGTGTATCCTATCCGTAATAAAATTAAAAATCCATTGGGTAATTACAGAAAAACTCTCACTAATTATTCATCATATTAAAATATGGTGACAAATACGGCCTCTCGGTGATCTTAAGAGAAGAGACGGATATCAAATCTAACGTCAATTTTTGACTTCATAAAAAATTAGCAACAGATTTGGTCCGTCGCTAAAATTTTTGAAAAAAAAACAACATAATATCGTTTCTTGTTTTTTATTTTGTTTTTAAAAATGTGTTACACTGGATAATCGTCCAAAAAAAAAATCACATAATTGTTTAAAACAAATCACATTCACAAAATTCAAAAGAATATTTCATATTAGTGATCATACAACTTGCTTCGTTTCCATTTGAGTAAGGTGCTGGAAGTGGGTCCGAGGATGATGCAGTACCACAAGTCAACACAATCATGGTAGAAGAAAGCAACGTGTCCAAGTAGTCATCGATAAGCGTAACCATAGTATGACACAACAACCTCAAATATATGTGCCCATCCGGATTGATGCCCTATCACCAAGAATCTGGTCAACAATGGGGTTGTAGTTAACCTATTACAATGGAGAATCACTACACCAAAATCATGAATTTACGACGGACCAGATCCATTGCAAAACCAAATTAACCATTGCCTTGTCTGTCACTGGTTTTCGAGTCACAAAAATCAAACATTGGAAGGGATGTGCCGGATCTAGTCCGTCACAAATTTGTCACTAATCCTATCCATCGTAAAAATTAAAAATCCATAGCTTATTTATGTAAAAATTGACCCGAATGATTCATCATTTTCAAATTTGGTGATGGATATCATTCATCATTGATCTTAGGAGAAGTGACGGACCTCAATTCTATCGTCAATTTTTTACATAATCAGAAATTTGCAGGAAGTTCGGTTCGTCGCTAAAATTTCAGTAAAAAAAAAAAGCGTCGTCTTTTTTTTTTTTTTTTTTTAAAAGAAAATTGTTACACCATATAGTCATCCAAAAAAAAAATCACTCGATTATTTAATAAGAATCATATTCATAAAATTCAAAACAATATACCTATCTAGTGATAATCCAACACGCTTCTTTTCCATTTAAGGAAGGTGCGAGAAGTGGGTCCAAGGATGATACAGTACTACAGGTCAACGCAATCATGGTGGAGGCAAGGGACATGTCTGAGTGATCATCGATAAGCCTACCCATAGTATGACATAACAACCTCAAAGTAGAGTACTTATTGGCCCATATAGATAGATGTTCTATTACCAAGAATCTTGTTAATAATGGTGTTGCAGTTAACCTATTACCATGGAGAATCACAACGCCAAAATCACAAATTTATGATGGAGTAGATTCATTGCAAAACCAAATTAACCAATCCATGGTCTATCACTATTTACTGGGTCACGAAAATCAAACGACAAATGCGATGCGATGGATTTACAACAGATTTTATCCCTCACAAATTTGCCACTATCCTATCGTAGCAAAATTAAAAATCCACCAGGTAATTATGGAAAAACCTTCATGAATTGTTCATCATTTAAAAATTTAGCAACGGATACGGTCCGTCGTTGATCTAAAGAGAAGAGATGGACCTCAAATCTATCGTCAATTTTTGACTTCATCAGAAATTAGCGACAGATTTGATCCGTCGCTAAAATTTTTGAAAAAAAAAAGTGTTTAGTTTGTTTGTTTTAAAAAAAAATAAAAAATAACAAATGATATAACAGATAATCATCCAAAAAAATCACATAATTGTTTAAAATGAATCACATTCATAAAATTTAAAAGAATATATCATACCAATGATCATCCAACTTGCTTCTTTTCCATTTAAGGTGCTGGAAGTGGGTCCAAGGATAATACAGTACCACAGGTCAACACAATCACAGTAGAGGCAGGCAACATGTCCAAGTGATCATCGATAAGCTTAACCGTAGTATGACACAATAACCTCAAATCATAGTATATATTGGCCCATTTGGATTGATGCCCTACTACTAAGAATCAAGTCAACAATGGGGATGCAGTTAACCTATTACAATGGAGAATCACTATGCCAAAATCACGAATTTATGACAGACCAGATCCATTGTAAAACTAAATTAACCATTGCCTTGTTTTCACAGGTTGTTGGATCACATAAATCAAATGTTGCATGGGATGCAACGGATTAAGTTCATCGTAAATTTGTCATTAATCCTATCCATCTCAAAAATTTAAAATTTGTATCTTAATTATATAAAAAATGACCTGAATTATTCATCATTTTTAAATTTGGCGATGGATATCATCCATCGCTATTCTTAGGATAAGCGACGACCTCAAATTTGTCGACGATTTTGGACTTACTCAGAAAATTGCAGGAACTTTTGTTCATCGCTAAAATTTTAGCAAAAAAAAAGTGTTGAGTTATATATATATAAAACGGTTATACCATATAGTCATATTCACAAAATTCAAAAGAATATACCCTTGCAGTGATCATCCAACACGCTTCTTTCCCATTTAAGGAAGGTGAGGGAAGTGGGGCCAAGGATGATATAGTACTGCAGGTCAACGCAATCATGGTGGAGGCAAGGGAAGTGTCTAAGTGGTCATCGATAAGCCTACCCATAGTATGACACAACAACCTCAAAGCATTGCATATATCAGCCTATCTGGATAGATGGCCTATTGCGAAGAATCTGGTTAACAATCGGGCCGCAGTTAACCTATTACCATGGATAATCACAATGCCAAAATCATGAATTTACAATGGATCAGATTCGTTGCAAAACCAAACTAACCAATGCATGGTCTGTCAGTATTTACCGAGTCACGAAAATCAAATGACGGATGCGAAGTGACAGATCTATGATAGATTTAGTCCCTTGCAAATTTTCCATGTATCCTATCCATTGCAAAAATTAAAAATCCATCAGTATATTATGGAAAAACCCACCCGAATTATTCATCATTTTAAAATTTGGCAACGGATATGGTCCATCGCTGATCTTAGAAGAAGAGACGGACCTCATCTCTATCATCAATTTTTTACTTCATTTGAGTAAGGTGTTGTTAACAAGAATCTGGTCAACAATGGGGCTGTAGTTAACCTATTACAATGGAGAATCACTACGCCAAAATCACGAATTTACTACGGACTGGATCCATTGGAAAACCAAATTAACTGTTGCCTTGTCTATCAGAGGTTGTCGGGTCACCGAAATCAAACGTTGGAAGGGATGCAACGGATTTAGTCCATCACAAATTTGTCATTAATCCTATCCGTTGCAAAAATTAAAAATCTGTAACTTAATTATGTTAAAACTGACTTGAATTATTCCTCATTTTCAAATTTGGCAATGGATATCATCCGTCACTGATCTTAGGAGAAGCAACGAACCTCAAATTGGTCATCAATTTTTGACTTAATCAGAAATTTTGAGGAAGTTTAGTTCGTCGTTAAAATTTCAGCAAAAAAAAAAGAGCGTTAAGTTTGTTTAAAAAGAAAAAAAAAACTTTTACACCAGATAGTCATCTAAAAAAAAATCACTTAACTATTTAATAAGAATCATATTCACAAAATTAAAAAAAATATACCCTTCCAGTGATCATCCAACACGCTTCTTTTCCATTTTAAGGTGAGGGAAGTTGGGCCAAGGATGACACAACACTACAAGTCAATGCAATCATGGTGGAGGTGATGGACGTGTCTGAGTGGTCATCGACAAGCCAACCCACATTATGACACAACAACCTCAAAGCATAGTATATATCGGCCCATTTGGATAGATGAACTCTTACGAAGAATTTGGTTAACAATGGGGCTGTAGTTAACCTATTACCATGGATAATCACAATGCTAAAATCACAAATTTATGATGGAGTAAATCTGTTGCAAAACAAAATTAACCAATGCATGTTCTGTCACTATTTACTGGGCCATAAAAATCAAATGACAGATGTGATATGCAGATCTACGACAGATTTAGCCCCTCGTAAATTTCCCACGGATCATATCCATCGTAAAAATTAAAAATCCATTTGTTAATTAAGGAAAAACACTCGAATTATTCATTATTTTAAAATTTGGTGACTGATATGGTCCGTCGCTGATCTTAAGAGGAGAGACATCAAATCTTTCGTTAATTTTTGACTTCATAAGAAATTAGCAACAGATTTGGTCTGTGGCTAAAATTTTTGAAAAAATAATAATGTTAAGTTTTTTTCTTTTTCTTTTTATAAATCTGTTACAGTAGATAGTCATCCAAAAAAATCACATAAGTGTTTAAAACGAAGTACATTCACAAAATTCAAAAGAATATATCGTACCAGTGATCATACAACGTGCTTCTTTTCCATTTTAGTAAGGTGCTGGAAGTGGGTACAAGGATGATACAGTACCACAGGTCAACAAAATCACAGTAGATGCAAGCAACATGTCCAAGTGGTCATGGATAAGCCTAATCATAGTATGACGCAACAACCTCAAAGCATAGTATATATCAGCCCATCTGGATTGATGCCCTATTACCAGGAATCTGGTCACAATGGGGCTGTAGTTAACCAATTACAATAGAGAATCACTATGCCAAAATCAAAAATTTATGGCAGACCATATCCATTACAAAACCAAATTAACTGTTTCCTTGTCTGTCAAAAGTTGTTGAGTCACAGAAATCAAATGTTGGTAGGGATGCGATGGATTTAGTCCGTCACAAATTTGTCACTAATTTTATCCATCATAAAAATTAAAAATCCGTAGCTAAATTATGTAAAAACCGACCCAAATTATTCATCGTATTTAAATTTAGTGATAGATATCGTCCATCGTTGATCTTAGGAGCAGTGACACCTCAAATCTATCGTCGATTTTAGACAATCAAAAAATTGCTCGAAGTTTGGTTCATTGCTAAAATTTCAACAAAAAAAGAGAGCGTTAAGTCTATTTTTTCTTTAAAAAAAATAAAATTTGTTACACCAGATAGTCATTAAAAAAAAATCACTTGATTATTGAATAAGAATCATATTCACAAAGTTCAAAAGAATATTCCCTTTTAGTGATCATCCAACAGGCATCTTTTCCATACAGTACTATAGGTCAACATAATCACGGTGGAGGTGAGAGACATGTCCGAGTGATCATTGATAAGCCTACCCACAGAATGACACAACAACCTCAAAGCAGACCATATATCGGCCCATCTGGATTGATGGTGTATTACCAACAATCTTGTTAACAATGGGGCTACAGTTAACCTATTACCATGGAGAATCACAATGTCAAAATCACAAATTTATGATGGAGTAGATCCGTTGCAAAACCAAATTAACCAATGCATGGTCTGTCACTATTTATCGGGTCACAAAAATCAAACGACGGATGTGATGCGATGGATCTATGACAGATTTAGTCGCATGCAAATTTGCCACGTATCCTATTCCTCACAAAATTAAAAATCCATCAGGTAATTATAGAAAAACCCTCCTGAATTATTCATCATTTTAAATTTTGGTGACAGATACGGTCCGTCGCTGATCTTAAGATGAGACAGGCCTCAAATCTATCATTAATTTTTTATTTCATCAAAAATTAGCAATAGATTTGGTTCGTCGCTAAAATTTTTGAAAGAAAAACAGCTTTAAGTTTGTTTCTTTATATATATATATATAAATATGTTACAACGGATAATCATCCAAAAAAATCATATAATTGTCTAAAGTGAATCACATTCACAAAATTCAAAAGAATATATCATACCAGTGATCATACAACTTGCTTCTTTTCCCTTTGAGTAAGGTGTTGGAACTGGGTCTAAGGATGATACATTAACACAAGTCAACACAATCATAGTAGAGGCAGGAAACATGTCCAAGTGGTCATCGACAAGCATAACCATAGTATGACACAACAACCTTAAAGCGTAGTATATATCGGCCCATCTGGATTGATGCCATATTACCAAGAATCTAGTCAACAATGGGGCTGCAGTTAACCTATTACAATGGAGAATCACTACGCTAAAATCATGAATTTAAGACGAACCAGATCCATTGCAAAACCAAATTAACCCTTGCCTTGTCTGTCATAGGTAGTTGGATCATAGAAATCAAATGTTGGAAGGGATGTAATGGATTTAGTCCATCACAAATTTGTCACTAATCCTATCCATCAAAAAAATTAAAAATTCGTAGCTTAATTATGTAAAAATCGACCCGAATTATTTGTCATTTTTAAATTTAAAGATGGATATCCTCCGTCGTTGATCTTAGTACAAGTGACGAAACTCAAATCTATTGTCGATTTTTGACTTAATCAGAAATTTGCAAGAAGTTTGGTTCGTCGATAAAATTTTAGCAAAAAAAAAAAAAAGCGTTAAGTTTGTTTTTAAAAAAATTAAAATTAAAATAAAATAAAATAAAAAAATTGTTACACCATATAGTCATCCAAAAAAATAAAATAAAATCACTTGATTATTTAATACGAATCATATTCACAAAATTCAAAAGAATATACCGATCCTGTGATCATCCAACATGCATCTTTTCCAATTAAGGAAGGTGCGAGAAGTGTGTCCAAGGCTGATATAGTACTACAGGACAACACAATCACGGTGGAGGCGGGGGATGTGTCCGAGTGATCATCGATAAGCCTACCCACTGTATGACACAACAACCTCAAAGCAGAGTATATATCGGCCCATCTGGATATATGGTCTATTATCGAGAATCTTTTTAACTATGGGGCTGCAGTTAACCAATTACCATGGAGAATCACAAGGCCAAAATCACAAATTTATGATGGAGTAGATCCGTTGCAAAACCAAATTAACCAATGCATGGTCTTTCACTGTTTATCGGGTCACGGAAATTAAACAATGGATGCGATGCGACGAATCTACGACAGATTTAGTCCCTTACAAATTTTCCACGTATCCTATCCGTTGCAAAATTAAAATCCATCGGTTGGAAAAACCCACACAAATTATTCATCATTTAAAAACATGACAACGGATACGGTCCATCGCTAATCTTAAGAGAAGAGACGGACCTCAAATCTATCGTCAATTTTTTACTTCATCCGAAATTAGAGACAGATATGGTCCATCGCTAAAATTTTTGAAAAAAAAAAATAGCATTAAGTTTGTCTTCTTTTTTTTCTAAAAAAAAATGTTACAATGTATAATCATCCAAAAAAATCACATAATTATTTTAAACTAATGACATTCACAAATTTTAAAAGAATATATCATACTAGTAATCATACAACTTGCTTCTTTTCCATTTGAGTAAGGTGCTGGAAGTGGGTCTAAGGATGGTATAGTACCACAGGTCAACACAATCACGATAGAGGCAGGCAACGTGTCCAAGTGGTCATCGATAAGCATAACCATAGTATGACATAACAACCTCAAAGCATAGTATATATCGGCCCATCTGGATTAATGCCTTATTACTAAGAATATAGTCACCTATGGGGCTACAGTTAACCTATTACCATGGCGAATCACTATACTAAAATCACGAATTTATGACGAACCAAATCCATTGCAAAACTAAATTAACCGTTGCCTTGCTTGTCATAGGTTGTCTGGTCATTAATCCTATCCAGTACAAAAATTAAAATTTTATAGCTTAATTATGTAAAACCTGACCTGATTTATTCGTTATTTTAAAATTTAGCGAAGGATATCATTTGTCGCTGATCTTAGGAGAAGCGACGGACCTCAAATTTGTCCTCAATTTTGGACTTAATTAGAAATTTGCAGGCAGTTTGGTTCGTCGCTAAAATTTCAGCATAAAAAAGTGTTAAAGTTTTTTTTTTTTTTTAAAAAAAAACAGTTATACCAAATAGTCATCGAAAAAAAATCACTTGATTATTTAATAAGAATCATATTCACAAATTTCAAAAGAATATACCCTTCCAGTGATCATCCAACACGCCTCTTTTCCATTTAAGGAAGGTGTGGGAAGTGGAGCCAAGGATGATACAGCACTACAAGTCAATGTAATCACAGTGGAGGCGAGGGACGTGTCCGAGTGGTCATCGATAAGCCTACCCACAGTATGACACAACAACCTCAAAGCATAGTATATATCGGCCCATCTAGATAGATGACCTATTATGAAGAATCAGGTTAACAATGGGGCTGCAGTTAACCTATTACTATGGATAATCACAACGCCAAAATCATGAATTTACGACAAAGCAGATCCATTGCAAAACTAAATTAACTAATGCATGGTCTGTCACTGTTTACCGGGTCATGAAAATCAAACGACGGATGCGATTTGATGGATCTATGATAGATGTAGTCCCTTGCAAATTTACCATGTATCCTATTCGTTGCAAAAATTAAAAATCCTATTCGTTGCAAAAATTAAAAATCCGTCAGTTTCTTATGGAAAAACCCTTCCGAATTATTCATAATTTTAAAATTTAGCGACGGATACGGTCTGTTGCTGATCTTAGGAGGAGACCAACCATAAATTTATTGTCAATTTTTTACTTCATTAGAAATTAATGACAGATTTGGTACAACACTAAAAATTTTGGAAAAATAAAGCGTTACGTTTGTTCATTTAAAAAAAAAAAAAAATATATGTTACACTGGATAATCATCCAAAAAAAGTCACATAATTGTTTAAAACAAATCACATTCACAAAATTTAAAAGAATATATCATGCCAATGATCATATAACTTACTTCTTTTCCATTCGAGTAAGGTGCTGGAAGTGGGTCCAAGGATGATACAGTACCATTGGTCAACACAATCACAGTAGAGGTAGGCAATGTGTCCAAGTGGTCATCGATAAGCATAACCATAGTATGACAGAACAATCTCAAAGCATAAAATATATCATCCCATCCAGATTAATGCCCTATTACCGAGAATCTGGTCAACAATGGGGCTACAGTTAACCTATTCCAATGGAGAATCACTACGCCAAAATCACAAATTTACGATTAACCTGATCCATTGGAAAACCAAATTAACTATTACCTTATCTGTCAGAGGTTGTCGGGTCAGTTAAATCAAACGTTAGAAGGGATGCAACGGATTTAGTCTGTTGTAAATTTGTCATTAATCCTATTCATCACAAAAATTAAAAATCTGTAGCTTAATTATGTAAAAATCGATACTTATTATTCTTCATTTTTAAATTTGGCGATGAATGGTCCGTCACTGATCTTAGGAGAAGAGACAGACCTCAAATATATCGTCGATTTTTGACTTAATTAGAAATTTACAGGAAGTTTAGTTCATCGATAAATTTTGAGAAAAAAAAAAGGAGTGTTAAGTTTGTTTTAAATAAAACTGTTACACCAGATAGTCATCCAAAAAAAATCATTTGGCTATTTTAAAAAAATCATATTTACAAAATTCAAAAGAATATACCCATCTAGTGATCATCCTGCATGTTTTTCCATTTTAAGGAAGGTGCAGGAAGTGGGGCCAAGTATGATACAGTACTAAAGGTCAACGCAATCACGGTGGAGGCGAGGGACGTGTCTGAGTGGTCATCGATAAGCCTACCCACATTATGACACAGCAACCTCAAAGCATAGTATATATCGGCCCATCTAAATAGATGGCCTATTACAAAGAATCTGGTTAATAATGGGGATGGAGTTAACCTATTACCATGGATAATCACAACACCAAAATCATGAATTTATGATCGAGCAGATCCGTTGAAAAACTAAATTAACCAATGCATGGTTTGTCATTGTTTACCGGGTCACGAAAATCAAACGACGGATGCGATGCGACGGATCTACAACAGATCTGGTCCCTGATAAATTTCCCACAGATCATATCCGTCACAAAAATTAAAAATCCGTCTATTAATTATGGCAAAACACTACCAAATTATTCATCATTTTAAAATTAGTGACAGATTTGCTCCATCGCTAAAGTTTTTGAAAAAAGCAGTGTTAAGTTTGTTTCCTTTTTCTTTTAAAATATGTTATAATGAAAAATCATCCAAAAGAAAAATTGCATAATTTTTTTAAAATGAATCACATTCAAAAATTTCAAAAGAATATATCATACTAGTGATCATACAACTTGCTTCTTTTGCATTTGAGTAAGGTGATGGAAGTGGGCCCAAGGATGATACAGTACCATAAGTCAACACAATCATGGTAGAGCCAAGTAATGTGTTCGAGTGGTCATCGATAAGCCTAACCATAGTATGACACAACAACCTAAAAGCATAGTATATATCGGCCCATCCAGATTGATGCCCGATTACCAGGAATCTGGTCAACAATGGGGCTGCAATTAGCCTATTATAATAGAGAATCAAGTTTGGTTAGTTGTTAAAATTTGTAGGAAGTTTGGTTCGTCGCAAAAATTTTAGCAAAGAAAAAAAGTGCGTTAAGTTTATTTTTTTAAAATAATAATAAATAAATAAAATCTGTTACACCAAAGTCATCCAAAAAAAGTCACTTGATTATTCACAAAATTCAAAAGAATATACCCTTCCAGTGATCATCCAACCCGCTTCTTTTCCATTTAAGGAAGGTGATGGAAGTGGGTCCAATGATGATACAATACTATAGGTCAACGCAATCACGGTGGAGGCGTGGGATGTGTCCGAGTGGTCATCCATAAGCCTACCCACATTATGACACAACAGCCTCAAACCATAGTATATATCAACCCATATGGATAGATGGCGTATTACCAGGAATATGGCTAACAATGGGGCTGCAGTTAACCTATTACCATGGAGAATCACTACAATAAAATCATAAATTTACGATAGAGCAGATCCGTTGCAAAAATAAATTAACCAATGCATGGTTTGTCACTTTTTATCGGGTCACGAAAATTAAAAGACGGATGCGATGCGAGGGATCTACGACAGATTTAGTCCCTCACAAATTTTCCACGTATCTTGTACATCGCAAAATTAAAAGTCCATCAGGTAATTATGGAAAAACCCTCATGAGTTATTCATCATTTTAAAATTTGGTGACGGATACAGTCTGTTGCAAATCTTAAGAGGAGACAGACCTCAAATCTATTGTCAAATTTTGACTTCATATGAAATTAGTGACCAGATTTGGTCTGTTGCTAAAATTTTTGAAAAATAAAAAACAGCATTAAGTTTGTCTCCTTTTTTTTTTACAAAAAAAAATATATGTTACAACAGATAATCATCTAAAAAAATCACATGATTTTTTAAATGAATCTCATTCACAAATTTTAAAAGATATATCATACCAGTGATCATACAACTTACTTCTTTTCCATTAGAGTATGGTGCTAGAAGTGGGTCCAAGGGTGATACAGTAGCACAGGTCAACACAATCACGATAGAGCCAGACAACGTGTCCAAATAGTCATCGAAGAGCATAACCATAGTATGACATAACAGCCTGAAAGCATAGTATATATCGGCCCATCCTAATTGCTGCCCTATTACTAAGAATCAAGTCAACAATGGGGCTATAATTAACCTATTACATTGGAGAATCACTAACCCAAAATCATGAATTTATGACTAACTGGATCCATCATAAAACCAAATTAACTGTTGCCTTGTCTGTCACAGGTTGTCGAGTCACTGAACGTCGCAAAATTTTCATTAATCTTATCCATTGTAAGAATTAAAAATCCATAGCATAATTATGTAAAAGGTGACCCAAATTATTCATCATTTTAAGTTTGGTGATGGATATCGTCTGTTGATGATCTTAGGAGAAGCGACAGAGCTCAAATCTATCGTCGATTTTGGACTTAATCACAAATTTGAAGGAAGTTTGGTTCGTCGCTATTTTTTTTAAAAAAAATTGTTATACCAGATAGTCATCCAAAAAAATAACTTGATTATTTAATAAGAATCATATTCATAAAATTCAAAAGATATACCCTTCCAGTGATCATCCAACACGTTTCTCTTCCATTTAAGGAAGGTGCGGGAAGTGGGCCTAAGGATGATATAGTAATATAGGTCAATGCAATCACGATGGAGGTGAGGGACATGTCTGAGTGGTCATCGATAAGCCTACCCACAGTATGACACAACAACTTCAAAGCATAGTATATATCGGCCCATCAGGATAGATGGCCTATTACGAAGAATCTAGCTAACAATAGGGCTGTAGCTAACCCATTACCATGGATAATCACAATGCCAAAATCATGAATTTATGATGGAGCAGATCCGATGCAAAACCAAGTTAACAAATGCATGGTCTGTCACTGTTTCCCGGGTCCCAAAAATCAAACGACGGATGCGATGGGATGGATATACGATAGATGTAGTCCCTTGCAAATTTGCCTCGTATCCTATCTGCCGCAAAAATTAAAAATATGTTGGTTAATTATGGAAAAAACCTCATGAATTATTCATCATTTTAAAATTTACCTATAGATACAGTCTGTCGCTAATCTTAGGTGAAGAGATGGACCACAAATCTATCATCAATTTTTTACTTCACCTGAAATTATCGAAAAATTTGGTCCATTGCTAATTTTTTTGGAAAAAAACAACATTACGTTTGTTACTTTTTAAAAAAATATGTTAAACTGGATAATCGTAAAAAAAAAATTCACATAATTGTTTAAAACGAATACATTCACAAAATTTAAAAGAATATACCATACTAGTGATCATACAACTTGCTTCTTTTCCATTTGAGTAAGGTGCTGGAATTGGGTCTAAGGAAGATACAGTATCACAGGTCAACATAATCACAGTAGAGGTAGGCAATGTGTTCA
Organism: Magnolia kwangsiensis; assembly: GCA_037074715.1. Lineage (NCBI taxonomy): Eukaryota > Viridiplantae > Streptophyta > Magnoliopsida > Magnoliales > Magnoliaceae > Magnolia > Magnolia kwangsiensis. Next base: position 101,526,738 of record CM073576.1, on the reverse strand, counting down.
AGCGGTCATCAATAAGCATAACGATAACATGACACAACAACCTAAAGCATAGTATATATTAGCCCATCCGGATTGATGCCCTATTACCAAGAATCTAGTCAACAATGAAGTTGCAGTTAACCTATTACGATGGAGAATCACTACACCAAAATCATGAATTTACGACTGACTAGATCCATTGGAAAACCAAATTAACCATTGCCTTGTCTGTCAGAGGTTGTCAGGTCACCAAAATCAAACATTGGAAGGGATGCAATGGATTTAATCCATAGCAAATTTGTCATTAATCCTATCCATCGCAAAAATTAAAAATTTGTAGCTTAATAATATAAAAACTGAGCCAAATTATTCATCATTTTAAAATTTAGTGATGGATATGGTTCGTCACTAATCTTAGGAGAAGCGACGAACCTCAAATCTGTCATCGATTTTTGACTTAATCAGAAATTTGTAGGAAGTTTTGTTCATCCCTAAAATTTCAACAAAAAAAGACCGTTAAGTTTGTTTTAAAAAAAATTGTTACACCAGATAGTCATCCAAAAAAACTCATTTGACTATTTAAAAAGAATCATATTCATAAATTTCAAAAGAATATACACATCTATTGATCATCCAACATGCTTCTTTTCCATTTTAAGGAAGGTGCGGGAAGTGGGGCCAAGGATGATACAGTGTTACAGGTCAACACAATCACAGTGGAGGCGAGGGACATGTCCGAGTGGTCATTGATAAGCCTACCCACGTTACGACACAACAACCTCAAAGCATAGTATATATCGGCCCATCTGGATAGATGCCCTATTACAAAGAATCTGGTTAACAATGGGGATGAAGTTAACCTATTACCATGGATAATCACAATACCAAAATCATGAATTTACGATGGAGCATATCCGTTGAAAAACCAAATTAACCAATGCATGGTCTGTCATTGTTAACCGTGTCATGAAAATCACACGACAGATGCGATGTGATGGATCTACAACAAATTTAGTCCATTGCAAATTTCCCATGGATCATAGCTATCACAAAAAGTAAAAATCTATCGGTTAATTATGGAAAAACACTATCAAATTATTCATCATTTTAAAATTTGGTGACGGATACGGTCCGCCGTTGATCTTAAGAGAAGAGACGGACCTTAAATCTATGATCAATTTTTGACTTCATCAGAAATCAGCGATAGTTTGGTCCTTCGCTAAAATTTTTGGAAAAAAAAAACAGCGTTAAGTTTGTTTCTTTTTTATATATATAAATATGTTACAACGGATAATCATAAAAAAAAAATCACATAATTTTTAAAAATGAATCACATTCACAATTTTAAAAAGAAAATATCATACCAGTGATCATACAACTTGCTTCTTTTCCATTTGAGTAAGATGTGGAAGTGAGTCCAAGGATGATACAGTACCACAGGTCAACACAATCACGGTAGAGGCAGGCAACGTGTCTAAGTGCTCATCGATAAGCATAACCATATCATAACACAAAAACCTCAAAGCATAGTATATATCGGCCCATCCGGATTGATGCCCTATTACCAAGAATCTAATCAACAATGGGGCTGCAGTTAACCTATTACAATGGAGAATCACTATGCCAAAATCATGAATTAACGATTGACCAAATCCATTGGAAAACCAAATTAACCATTTCCTTGTATGTTAGAGGTTGTCAGGTCATCGAAATCAAACGTTGGAAGGGATGCAACGAATTTAGTCCTTTGCAAATTTATCATTAATCTTATCCATCGCAAAAATAAAAAATCTGTAGCTTAATTATGTAAAAATCGATGCGAATTATTCATCATTTTAAAATTTGGCTTTGAATATGGTTCGTCACTGATCTTAGGAGAAATGACGAACCTCAATTCTGTCGTCGATTTTTAACTTAATTAGAAATTTTTCGGAAGTTTAGTTCGTCGCTAAAATTTCAGTAAAAAAAAAAAAGTGTTAAGTTTGTTAAAAAAAATAAACCGTTACACCAGATAGTCATCTAAAAAAAATCATTTGACTATTTTAAAAGAATCATATTCAAAACATTCAAAAGAATATACCCATCTAGTGATCATCTAACATGCTCCTCTTCCATTTTAAGAAAAGTGCGGGAAGTGGGGCCAAGGATGACACAATACTATAGGTCAACACAATAACGGTGGAGGCGAGGGACATTTTGGAGGGGTCATCGATAAGCCTACCCACATTATGACACAACAACCTCAAAGCATTGTATATATCGGCCCATCTGGATAGATGGCCTATTACAAAGAATCTGGTTAACAATGGGACTGCAGATAACATATTACCATGGATAATCACAACACCAAAATCACAATTTTACGATGGAGCAGATCCGTTGTAAAACTAAATTAAGCAATGCATAGTCTATCACTGTTTATTGGGTCACAAAAATCAAACGATGGATGCGATGCGACGGATCTACGACAAATGTAGTCCATCGAAAATTCACCATGGATCATATCCGTCGCAAAAATTAAAAATCCGTCGGTTAATTATGGGAAAAAAATCTTGAATTATTCATCATTTTAAAATTTGATGACAGATATGGTTTGTTGTTGATCTTAAGAGAAGAGATGGACCTCAAATCTATCGTCAATTTTTGACTTCATCAGAAATTAGCGACAGATTTGGTCTGTCGCTAAAAATTTTAAAAAAAGGAGCATTAAGTTTGTTTCTTTTTTTTTAAAAAAAAATGTTACAATGGATAATCATCCAAAAAGAAATCACATAATTCTTTAAAATTAATCACATTCCCAAATTTCAAAAGAATATATCATACTGGTGATCATACAACTTGCTGCTTTTCCATTTGAGTAAGGTGATGGAAGTGGGCCTAAGGATGACATAATACGATAGGTCAACACAATCACGGTAGAGCCAATCAACATGTCTGAGTGGTCATCAATAAGCCTAAACATAGTATGACACAACAACCTCAAAGCATAGTATATATTGGCCCATCTGGATTGATGCCCTATTACCAGGAATCTGGTCAACAATGGGGCTACAATTAACCTATTACAATATAGAATCACTACACTAAAATCATGAATTAACGACGTACCAGATCCATTGTAAAATGAAATTAACCATTGCCTTATCTGTCAGAGGTTATCGGGTCATAGAAATATGGAAGGGATGCGACGAATTTAGTCCGCGCAAATTTATCACTAATCCTATCCATCGTAAAAATTAAAAATTCTCAGCTTAATTATGTAAAAACTGGCCTGAATTATTCATCATTTTTAAATTTGGCGATGGATATTGCCCATCGTTGATCTTAGGAGAAGTGACCGACCTCAAATCTATCGTCAATTTTTGACCTAATCAGAAATTTGCAAGAAGTTTGGTTCGCCACTAAAAATTCAGCAAAAAAAAAGTGCGTTAAGTTTGTTTTTTTTTAAATAAAAAAAAATTGCTACACCAGATAGTCATCCAAAAAACTCACTTAATTATTTAATAAGAATCATATTCACAAAATTCAGAAGAATATACCCTTCCAATGATCATCCAACACACTTCTTTTCCATTTAAGGAAGCTGCAGGAAGTGGGTCCAAGGATGATATAGTATTACAGGTGTAGCCAATCACGGTGGAGGCCTGGGACGTGTCCGAGTAGTCATCCATAAGGCTACCCACGGTATGATATAACAACCTCAAAGCATAGTATATATCGGGCCATATGGATAGATGGCCTATTACCAGGAATATGGTTAACAATAGGGCTGCAATTAGCCTATTACCATGGAGAATCACTATGCCAAAATCATGAATTTACAATAGGGCAGATCTGTTGCAAAATTAAATTAACCAATGCATGGTCTGGCACTATTTACCAGGTCATGAAAATCAAACAACGGATGCGATGCGACGGATCTACGATAGATTTACTCCCTCATAAATTTGCCACATATCCTATCCGTCGCAAAATTAAAAATTGATTGGGTAATTATGGAAAAACCCTCATGAGTTATTCATCATTTTAAAATTTGGTGATGAATACGGTCCGTCGCTAATCTTAAGAGAAGAGAGTCCTCAAATCTATCGTCAATTTTTGACTTCAACAGAAATTAGCAACAGATTTGGTCCATTGCTAAAAATTTTGAAAAAAAAAACAGCGTTATGTTTGCTTCTTTTTTTAAAAATAAATAAATAAATAATAATATGTTACAATGGATAATCATCCAAAAAAAATCACATAATTTTTAAAAATGAATCACATTCACAAATTTCAAAAGAATATATCATACCAGTGACCATACAACTTGCTTCTTTTCCATTTGAGTATGGTGTTGGAAGTGGGTTCAGGGATGATATAGTAGGATAGGTCAACACAATCATGGTAGAGGCAGGCAACGCGTCCAAGTAGTCATCGATAAGTGTAACCATATTATGGCACAACAACCTCAAAGCATAGTATATATCGGCCCATCCGGATTGACGCCCTATTTCCAAGAATCTGGTCAACAATGGGGCTGCAATTAACGTATTATAGTGGAGAATCATTACACCAAAATCATGAATTTATGATCAACCAGATCCATTACAAAACCAAATAACTGTTGCCTTGTCTGTCATAGGTTGTCGGGTCACCAAACGTCCCAAATTTGTCATTAATCCTATCCATCACAAAAATTAAAAATATGTATCTTAATTATGTAAAATCCAACCTGAATTATTCATCAATTTTAAATTTGGCGATGGATATGGTCCGTTGCTGATCTTCAAAGAAGCGATGGACCTCAAATCTATCCTCAATTTTGGATTTAATCAGAAATTTGCAGGAAGTTTGGTTCGTCACTAAAATTTCTCCAAAAAAAAGTGTTAAGTTTGTTTTTTTTTTTTTTAAAAAAAAAAAAAAAAAAACTATTATTCCACATAGTCATCCAAAAAAAAAAAAAAAACACTGGACTATTTAATAACAATCATATTCACAAAATTCAAAAGAAAATACCCTTCCAGTGATCATCCAACACGCTTCTTTTCCATTTAAGGAAGGTGCGGGAAGTGGGTCCAAGGATAATACAATTCTACATGTTAACGCAATCACGGTGGAGGTGAGGGACGTGTCCGACTGGTCATCGATAAGCCTACCCACATTATCACACAAAAATCTCAAAGCATGGTATAGATCAGCCCATCTGGATAGATGGCCTATTATGAAGAATCTGGTTTACATGGGGTCTACAGTTAACCTATTACCATGGATAATAACAATGCCAAAATCATGAATTTAGGATGGAGTTGATTTGTTACAAGACCAAATTAACCAATGCATGGTCTGTCACTATTTACTAGGTCTTGAAAATCAAACGACGGATGCGATATGACGGATCTACGACAAATTTTGTCGCTCACAAATTTGCCACGTACCTTATCCATCGCAAAAATGAAAAATCTGTCAGTTAATTATGGAAAAACCCTCAGGAATTGTTCATCATTTTAAAATTTGGCGACAGATATGGTCTGTCACTGATCTTAGGAGAACAGACGGACCTCAAATCTATCGTCAATTTTTTACTTCATCATTTTAAAATTTGGCGACAGATTTGGTCTGTCACTAAAAATTTTGAAAAAAAAAACAGTGTTATGTTTGATGCTTTTTTTAAAAAAAATATGTTACACTGAATAATCATAAATAAATAATCACATAATTGTTTAAAACGAATTACATTCACAAAATTCAAAAGAATGTATCATACTAGTGATCATACGGCTTGCTTCTTTTCCATTTGAGTAAGGTGTTGGAAGTGGGTCCAAGGATGATACAGTACCATAGTTCAACATAATCACGGTAGAGGTAGACAATGTGTCCAAGTGGTCATCGATAAGCATAACCATAGTATGACACAACAGCCTCAAAGCATAGTATGTATCGGCCCATCCAGATTGATGCCCTATTACCAAGTATCTGGTCAACAATGGGGCTGCAGTTAACGTATTGCAATGGAGAATCACTACAACAAAATCACGAATCTACAATGGAGCAGATCCATTGGAAAACTAAATTCACCATTGCCTTGTCTGTCACAGGTTGTTAGGTCGCAGAAATCAAGTGTTGGAAAGGATGCAACGGATTTAGTCCGTTGCAAATTTGTCATTAATCATATACATCGTAAAAATTAAAAATCCATAGCTTAATTATGTAAAAAATGACTCGAATTATTCACCATTTTTAAATTTGGCGATATATATCGTCCATCACTGATATTAGGAGAGGCGATGGACCTCAAATCTGTCGTCGATTTTGGACTTAATTAGAAATTTGCAGGAAGTTTAGTATGTCACTAAAATTTTAGCAAAAAAAAAGTGTTAAGTATTTTATTTTTTTTTAAATGTTATACAAGATAGTCATCCAAAAAAAATCACTTAATTATTTAGTAAGAATCTTATTCACAAAATTCAAAAGAATATACCCTTCCAGTGATCATCCAACACGTTTCTTTTCCATTTAAGGAAGGTGTGGGAAGTGCGGCCAAGGATGATATAGTACTATAGGTCAACGCAATCATGGTGGAGGTGAGGGTCATGTCCGAGTGGTCATCGATAAGCCTCTACTCATAGTATGACACAACAACCTCAAAGCATAGTATATGTCAGCCCATCTGGATAAATGGCCTATTACGAAGAATCTGGTTAACAATGGGGTTGTAGTTAAACTATTACCATGGATAATCACAACGCCAAAATCACAAATTTACAATGGAGTAGATCTGTTGCAAAACCAAATTAATCAATGCATGGTCTGGCACTGTTTACTAGGTCACAAAAATCAAACGATGGATGCAATGCGACGGATCTAGGAAAGATTTAGGCCCTTGCAAATTTGCTACATATCCTTTCCGTCACAAAAATTAAAAATACGTCAGTTAATAACAGAAAAAACCCTGCCAAATTATTTGGCGACGGATACGGTCTATCACTGATCTTAGGAGAAGAGTAATACCTCAAACCTATTGTTAATTTTTTACTTCATTAGAAATTAGTGATAGATTTGGTCCGTCACTAAAAATTTTGGAAAAAAAAAGTAGTTTTATGTTCGTTTCTTTTAAAAAAAAAATATGTTACACCGGATAATCATCCAAAAAAAATCACATGATTGTTTATAACGAATCACATTCACAAAATTAAAAAGAATATATCATATAGTGATCATACAACTTGCTTCTTTCCATCTGAGTAAGGTGCTGGAAGTGGGTCCAAGGATGATACAGTACCACAGGTCAACACAATCACAATAGAGGTAGGCAACATGTCTGAGTGGTCATCAATAAGCCTAACCAAAGTATGACATAAAACCTTAAAGCATAGTATATATTGGCCCATCCAGATTGATGCCATATTACCAGGAATCTAGTCAACAATAGCGTTGTAGTTAACCTATTATAATGGAGAATCACTACACTAAAATCATGAATTTATGACGGACGAGATCCATTGCAAAACTAAATTAACTGTTGCCTTGTCTATCACAGATTGTCGGGTCACAAAAATCAAATGTTGGAAGGGATGCGGCGGATCTAATCCATCACAAATTTGTCACTAATCCTATTAATCAAATAAATAAAAATCTGTAGCTTAATTATCTAAACACATACCGGAATTATTTATCATTTTTAAATTTGGTGATGGATATTGTCCGTCGCTGATCTTAGGAGAAGCGACGGACCTCAAATCTGTCGTCGATTTTTGACTTAATCAAAAATTTACAGGAATTTTGGTTCATCGCTAAAATTTCAGCAAAAAAAAAAAGAGCGTTAAGTTTGTTTAAAATAAAAACTGTTATACCAGATAGTCATAAAAAAAATCACTTGATTGTTTAATAAGAATCATATTCACAAAATTCAAAAGATTATACCCTTCCAGTGATCATCCAACACGCTTCTTTTCCATTTAAGGTGCTGGAAGTGGGGCTGAGGATGATATAGTACCACAGGTCAATGCAATCACGGTGGCAACGAGGGGCGTGTCAGAGTCGTCATGATAAGCCTACCCACAATATGACCCAATAATCACAATGCATAGTTTATATCAGCCATTATGGATAGATGGCCTATTACCAGGAATCTGGTCAGCAATGGCACTGGAGTTAACCTATTACAATGGTGAATCACTACGTAAAAATCATGAATTTAAGACGAACCAGATCCATTGCAAAACTAAATTAACCGTTGCCTTATTTTTCACAGGTTGTTAGGTCACAGAAATCAAATGTTGGAAGGGATTCGACAGATTTAGTTCGTCGAAAATTTGTCACTAATCCTATCCATCACAAAAATAAAAAATTCGTAGCTTAATTATGTAAAAAATGACCCGAATTATTCGTCATTTTTCAATTTAACGATGGATATCATCCATCGCTAATTTTAGGAGAAGCGACGAACTTCAAATCTGTCATTGATTTTTAACTTAATTAGAAATTTCTAGGCAATTTGGTTTGTCGCTAAAATTTCAGGAAAAGAAAGTGTTAAGTTAGTTTTTAAAAAAAAAATAAAAAAAAAATTTGTTATACCAAATAATCATCCAAAAAGCAACACTTGATTATTTAATAAGAATCATATCCAAAAAATTCATAAGAATATACCCTTCCAGTGATCATCAACATGCTTCTTTTCCATTTAAGGTGCGGGAAGTGGTGCCAAGGATGATATAGTTCGACGGGTCAACACAATCACGGTGGAGGCGAGGGATGTGTACAACTAGTCATCGATTAGCCTACCCACGTTATGACGCAACAACATCAAAGCATAGTATACATCGGCCTATCTGGATAGATGACCTTTTACGAAGAATCTGGTTAACAATGGGGATGAAGTTAACCTATTACTATGGATAATCACAATGCCAAAATCATGAATTTACGATGGAGCAAATCCATTGTAAAACCAAATTAATCAATGCATGGTCTGTCACTATTTACCAGATCATGAAAATCTAAAGACGAATGCGATGCGACAGATCTACAACAGATTTAGTCCCTTACAAATTTTCTAAGTATCCTATCCGTCGTAAAAATTAAAAATTCGTCGATTAATAATGGAAAAACCCTCCCGAATTATTCATCATTTTAAAATTTGGGATTGGATACGGCCCGTCGCTGATCTTAGGAGCAGAGACGGACCTCAAATCTATCGTCAATTTTTTACTTCATCAGTAATTAGCGACAGATTTAGTCCGTCACTAAAAGTTTTGAAAAAACAATATTGTTAAGTTTGTTTCTTTTTCTTAAAATATGTTACACCAGATAATCATACAAAAAAAATCACATGATTGTTTAAAATGAATCACATTCACAAAATTCAAAAGAATATATCATAACAGTGATCATACAACTTGCTTCTTTTCCATTTGAGTCGTGTGTTGGAAGTGGGTCCAAGGATGATACAGTACCACAGGTCAACATAATCACGATAGAGGAAGGCAACGTGTTCGAGTGGTCATCAATACGCATAACCATAGTATGACACAACAACCTCAAAGCATAGTATATATCATCCCATTCGGATTGATGCCCTATTACAAGGAATCTGGTCAACGATGGGGCTGCAGTTAACCTATTACAATGGAGAATCACTACGCCAAAATCATGAATTTACAATGGACCAGATCCATTACAAAACCAAATTAATCATTGCCTTGTCTGGCATAAGTTGTCAGGTCACAGAAATCAGACGTTGGAAGGGTTGTGATGGATTAAATCCGTCGCAAATTTGTCACTAATCCTATCCATCGCAAAAAATAAAAATCCGTAGCTTAATTATCTGTAAATAGACCAGATTTATTCATCATTTTTAAATTTGGTGATGGATATCATTTGTCGCTAATGTTACGAGAAGCAACAGACCTCAAATCTATCCTCGATTTTTTACTTAATCAGAAATTTGCAGGATTTCAGTTCGTCGCTAAAATTTTGGCAAAAAAAAAAAGTGTGCTAAGTTTGTTTTTTAAATAAAAAAAACTGTTATACTAGATAGTCATCCAAAAAAAAATCACTTGATTATTCAATAAGAATCATATTCACAAATTTAAAAGATTATACCCTTCCAGTGATCATCCAACACGCTTCTTTTCCTTTTAAGGAAGGTGCTGGAAGTGGGGCCAAGGATGATATAGTACCACAGGTCAACGCAATCATGGTGGATGCAAGAACGTGTCCGAGTGGTCATGATAAGCCTACCCATAGTATGACACAACAATCACAATGCATACTATATATCAACCCTTCTGGATAGATGGCCTATTAACAAGAATCTGGTCAGCAATGACGTTGCAGTTAACCTATTAAAATGGTGAATCACTACGCTAAAATCATGAATTTACGACGAACCAGATCCATTGCAAAAATAAATTAACCATTAACTTATTTTTCACAGGTTGTCGGGTCACAAAAATCAAATGTTGGAAGGGATGTGACGGATCTAATCCATTGCAAAATTGTCACTAATCCTATCAATCAAAAAAATAAAAATTTATAGCTTAATTATCTAAAAACAAACCTAAATTTTTTTTCATTTTGAAATTTGACGATGGATATCGTCCGTCACTAATCTTAGGAGAAGCAATGAACCTCAAATCTGTCGTCAATTTTTGACTTAATCAGAAATTAGGCTAGAAGTTTGGTTCGTCACTAAATTTTCATCAAAAAATAAAGAGTGTTTAGTTTGTTTAAAAGAAAAAACTGTTATACTAGATAGTCATCCCAAAAAATCACTTGATTATTTAATAAGAATCATATTCACAAAATTCAAAAGAATATGCCCCTCCAGTGATCATCCAACACGCTTCTTTTCCATTTAAGGTAGGTTCTGGAAGTGGGGCCAAGGATGATATAGTACCACAGGTCAACGCAATCATGGTGGAGGCGAGGGACGTGTCTGAGTCATCATGATAAGCCTACCCATAGTATGACACAACAATCTCAATGCATAATATATATCGACCCTTTTGGATAGATGGCCTATTACCAGGAATCTGGTCAACAATGGCGCTGCAGTTAACCTATTATAATGGAGAATCACTACGCCAAAATCATGAATTTACGATGGACCAGATCCATTACAAAACCAAATTAACTGTTGCCTTGTCTGTCACAGGTTGCCAGGTCATAGAAATCAAATGTTGGAAGGGATTTGACGGATTTAGTCAATCACAAATTTGTCACTAATCCTATCCATCGCAAAAATTAAAAATCTGTAGCTTAATTATGTAAAAATTGACTTGAATTATTCGTCATTTTAAAATTTGGTGATGGATATCATCCATCGCTGATTTTAGGAGAAGCAACGGACTTCAAATCTGTTGTCAATTTTTTATGTAATTAGAATTTTCTAGGAAGTTTGGTTTGTTGCTAAAATTTCAAGAATAAAAAAGGGCCGTGAGTTAGGATTTATTTTTTTTAAAAAAAAAAACTGTTATACCAGATAGTCATCCATAAAGAATCACTTGATTATTTAATAAGAATCATATTTAAAAAATTCAAAAGAATATACCCTTCTAATGATCTTCAACCTGCTTCTTTTCCATTCAAGGAAGGTGCGGGAAGTGGTGCCAAGGATGATATAGTACTACAGGTCAACGTAATCATGGTGGAGGTGAGGGACGTGTCCTACTGGTCATGATAATCCTACCCACAGTATGACACAATAACCTTAAAGCATTGTATATATCGACCCATCTGGATAAATGGCCTATTACGAAGAATTTGGTTAACAATAGGGTTGTAGTTAACCTATTACCATGGATACTCACAACGCCAAAATCATGAATTTATGATGGAGCAGATCCATTGTAAAACCAAATTAACCAATGCATGGTCTGTGACTATTTACCGGATCATGAAAATTAAAAGACGGATGTATTGCGACGGATCTACAATAAAATTAGTCCCTCAAAAATTTGCCACGTATCCTATCCGTTGTAAAAATTAAAAATCTGTCAGTTAATTATGGAAAAACCCTCCCGAATTATTCATCATTTTAAAATTTGGCGATGGATACGGTCTGTCGCTGATCTTAGGAGAAGAGATGGCCCTCAAATCTATCATCAATTTTTTTACTTCATCAGAAATTGGCAACAGTTTTAGAAAATAAACATCTTTTAGTTTGTTTCTTTATTTTAAAATATGTTACACCAGATAATCATCCAAAAAAATCACATAATTGTTTAAAATGAATCACATTCATAAAATTCAAAAGAATATATCAGAGCAGTGATCATACAACTTGCTTCTTTTCCATTTGAGTAGGGTGTTGGAAGTGGGTCTAAGGATGTTACCGTACCACAGGTCAACAAAATCACGGTAGAGGTAGGCAACGTGTCTTAGTGGTCATCAATACACATAACCATAGTATGACATAATAACCTCAAAGCATAGTATATATTAGCCCATCTGGATTGATGCCCTATTACCAGGAATCTGGTTAACAATGGAGCAGCATTAACCATTACAATGGAGAATCACTATGTCAAAATCACGAATTTACGTTGGACCAGATCCATTGCAAAACCAAATTAATCGTTGCCTTGTCTGGCATAGGTTGTCAGGTCACAGAAATTAAACGTTGGAAGGGATGTGCCAGATTTAATCTGTGGCAAATTTGTCAGTAATCCTATCCATCACAAAAAATAAAAATCTATAGCTTAAGTATCTATAAACAGACCCAATTTATTCGTCATTTTGGTTTAGTTGGATGATCACTGGAAAAAAAAAAGAGCATTAAGTTGGTTTTTTTTTTTTAAAAAAAAAAAAAAAAAACAGTTATCCATGATAGTCATCCAAAAAGAATCACTTGATTATTTAATAAGAATCATATCCACAAAACTCATAAGAATATGCCCTTCCAGTGATCATCCAACATGCTTCTTTTCCATTTAAGGAAGGTGCAGGAAGTGGGGCCAAGGATGATACAGTACGACAGGTCAACGCAATTATAGTGGAGGCGAGGGACGTGTCCGACTGGTCATCGATAAGCCTACCCATATTATGACACAACAACCTCATAACATAATATATCTCGGCCCATCTAGATAGATGGCCTATTACGAAGAATTTGGTTAACAATAGGGTTGCTGTTAACCTATTACCATGGATAATAACAACACCAAAATCATGAATTTAGGATGGAGCAGATCTGTTGTAAAACTAAATTAACCAATGCATGGTTTGTCAATATTTACCGAGTCATGAAAATCAATAGACGGATGCAATGTGATGGATCTACGACAGATTTAGTCCCTCAAAAATTTGCCACATATCCTATCCGTCGCAAAAATTAAAAATCTGTCGGTTAATTATGGAAAAATCCTCTCAAATTATTCATCATTTTAAAATTTGGTGACGGATATGGTTCGTTGCTGATCTTAGGAGAAGAGGCGGACCTCAAATCGATAGTCAAATTTTTACTTAATCAGAAATTAACGACAGATTTGGTCCGTCGCTATAAGTTTTAGAAAAAGAACATTGTTAAGTTTGTTTGTTTCTTTATATATATATATATATATATATATATATATATATATATATATATATATATATATATATATATATATATATATATATATATATATATATATATATATATATATATATATATATATGTTATAACGGATAATCATCTGAAAAAAAATATCATAATTGTTTGAAACAAATTTAAAAGAAGATATCCTAGCAGTGATTATACAACTTGCTTCTTTTCCATTTAAGGTGCTAGAAGTGGGTCCAAGGATGATACAATACCATAGGTCAACACAATCATGATAGAGGCAGGTAACGTGTCTGAGTGGTCATCGATAAGTATAACCATAGTATGACACAACAACCTCAAAGCATAGTATATATCGGCCCATCTGGATTGATGCCCTATTACTAGGAATCTTTTCAACAATGGGGTTGTAGTTAACCTATTACATTGGGGAATCACTATGCCAAAATCATGAATTTACGATGGACCAGATCCTTTGCAAAAAAAAAATTAATTGTTGCCTTGACTAGCACAGGTTGTCGGGTTATAGAAATCAAATGTTGGAAGGGATGCGATGGATTTAAATCGTCGCAAATATGTCACTAATCCTATGCATCACAAAAACTAAAAATTCACAGCTTAATTATGCAAAAACTGACCCAGATTATTTGTCAATTTTAAATTTGGTGATATATATCATCCATCACTGATCTTAGGAGAAATGACGGACCTCAAATCTGTCGTCAATTTTTGACTTAATAAAAAATTTGCACGAAGTTTGGTTCCTCGCTAAAATTTCAGCAAAAAAGAGCATTAAGTTTATTTTTCTATTTATTAAAAAAATTGTTATACCAGATAGTCATCCAATATATATATATATATATACATATATACATATATATATATATATATATATATATATATATACATATATACATATATATATATATATATATATATATATATATATATATATATATATATACACCCTTCCAGTGATCATCCAACATGCTTCTTTTCCATTTAAGGTGTTGGAAGTGGGGCCAAGGATGATATAATACCATAGGTTAATGCAATCATGTTGGAGGCGAGGGATGTGTTCGAGTGGTCATGATAAGCCTACCCACAATATGACACAACAATCTCAATGCATATTATATATCGGCCCTTCTGGATAGATGGCCTATTACCAGGAATTTGGTCCACAATGGGACTACAGTTAACCTATTATAATGGAGAATCACTACGCCAAAATCATGAATTTACGATGGACCAAATCCATTGCAAAACCAAATTAACTGTTGTCTTGTCTGTCACAGGTTTTCCAATCACAGAAATCAAATGTTGGAAAGCATGCGACGGATTTAGTATGTCGTAAATTTGTCACTAATCCTATCCATCGCAAAAATTAAAAATCTATAGCTTAATTATGTAAAAACCAACTGGAATTATTCGTCATTTTAAAATTTGGTGATGGATATCATCCGCTGTTGATCTTAGGAGAAAGGATGGACCTCAAATCTATTGTCGAATTTTGACTTAATCAAAAAATTCCAAGAAGTTTGGTTTGTTGCTAAAATTTCAGAAAAAAAAAAGAGCGGTAAGTTTGTTTTTATGAAGAAAAAAAAGGTTATACTAAATAGTCATTCAAAAAAATCACTTGATTATTGAATAAGAATCATATTCAAAAAATTTAAAAGAATATACCCTTCCAGTGATCATCCAACATGCTTCTTTTCCATTTAAGGAAGGAGAGAAAAGTGGGGCCAAGGATGATACAGTACTACAGGTCAACGTAATCATGGTGGTGGCGAGGGACGTATCCGAGCGGTCATCAATAAGCCTACTCATAGTATGACACAACAACCTTAAAGCATGATATATATCGGCCCATCTGGATAGCTGGCCTATTACTAAGAATCTAGTTAACAATGGGGCTACGGTTAACCTATTACCATGGATAATCACAACTCCAAAATCGTGAATTTATGATAGAGGAGATCCATTGCAAAACTAAATTAACCAATGCATGGTCTGTCACTATTTACTGAGTCACAAAAATCAAACGACGGATGTGATGTGACGGATCAAAGACAGATTTAGTCCCTCGTAAATTTGCCATGTATCCTATCTGTCAAAAAAATTAAAAATTCATTGGTTAATTATGGAAACACCCTCCCGAATTATTCATCATTTTAAATTTTGGTGATGGATATGATCCATTGCTGATCTTAGGAGGAGACAGACCTCAAATCTATCGTCAATTTTTTACTTCATCAGAAATTAGCGACAGATCTGGTTCGTCGATAAAAATTTTGGAAAAATACAGCGTTCAGTTTGTTTCTTTTTTTTTTTTTTTAAAGATATGTTATACCAAATAATCATCTAAAAAAGTCACATAATTGTTTAAAATGAATCACATTAAGAAAATTCAAAAGAATATATCATAACAGTGATTATACAACTTGCTTCTTTTCCATTTGAGTAAGGTGCTGGAAATGGGTCCATGGATGATAAAGTACCACAAGTCAACATAATCACGGTAAAGCAGACATTATGACCAAGTGGTGAACGATAAGCCTAGCCATAATATAAGATAACAACCTCAAAGAATAATATATATCGGCCCATCTAGATTGTGGCCATATTATTAGGAATCTGGTCAATAATGGGGCTACGGTTAACCTATTACAATGTAGAATCACTACGCCAAAATCATGAATTTACAACGGACTAGATCCATTATAAAACCAAATTAACCGTTGCCTTATCTGTCACTGGTTGTTGGGTCATAGAAATTAAACATTGGGAGGGATGCGACAGATTTAGTCCTTCACAAATTTGTCATTAATCCTATTCATCACAAAAATTAAAAATTCGTTTCTTAATTATGTAAAAACTAACCCGAATTATTCATCATTTTTAAATTTGGTGATGGATATCATTCGTCGCTAATCTTAAGAGAAGCAACAGACCTTAGATCAGTCGTTGATTTTTGTCTTAATAAAAAATTTACAGGAAGTTCGGTTCGTCGCTAAAATTTCAGTAAAAAAAAGTGTAAAGTTTGTTTTTTTTTTTTTTTTTTTTTAAATGTTATACTAGATAGTCATCCAAATAAATCACGTGATTATTTAATATGAATCATATTCACAAAATTCAAAAGAATATACCCTTCCAGTGATCATCCAACACACTTCTTTTCCATTTAAGGAAGGTGCTGGAAGTGGGGTGAAGGATAATATAGTACCACAGGTCAACGTAATCATGGTGGAGGTGAGGGAAATGTCCGAGTGATTATGATAAGCCTATACACAATATGACACAACAATCTCAATGCATAGTATATATCGACCCTTCTGGATAGATGGCCTTTTACTAGGAATCTAGTTAACAATTATGCAGTTAACCTATTACAATGGAGAATCACTACACTAAAATCATGAATTTATGACGGATCAGATCAATTACAAAACCAAAATAACCGTTGCCTTGTCTGTCACAGGTTATCAGGTTAAAGAAATCAAACGTTGGAATGGATGCAACGGATTTAGTCTGTCGCAAATTTGTCATTGATCCTATCCATCGTAAAAATAAAAAATTCGTACCTTAATTATGTAAAAACTGACCCAAATTATACATCATTTTTAAATTAGGTGATGGATATCATCCATCGTTGATATTAGGAAACACAATGGACCTCAAATCTGTGGGTTATTTTTGACTTAATCAGGAATTTCCAAGAAGTTTGGTTTGTCGCTAAAATTTCAGCAAAAAAAAAAAGAGCATTAAGTTTGTTTTTTTTTTTTTAAAAAAAAAACTATTATACCAAATAGTCATCCAAAAAGAATCACTTAAATATTTAATAAGAATCATATCCATAAAATTCAAAAGAATATACCCTTCCAGTGATCATCTAACACGCTTCTTTTCCAATTAAGGAAGGTGCGAGAAGTGGGGCTGAGGATGATACAGTACTACAGGTCAACGCAATCACAGTGGAGGCAAGGGACATGTCCGAGTGGTCATCGATAAGCCTACCCATAGTATGACACAACAACCTCAAAGCATAGTATATATCGGCCCATCTTGATAGATGGCCTATTACGAAGAATCTGGTTAACAATGGGGCTGCAGTTAACCTATTACCATGGATAATCACAATGCTAAAATCACTAATTTATGATGGAGAAAATCCATTGTAAACCCAAATTAACCAATGCATGGTCTGTCACTGTTTAGCGGGTCATGAAAATCAAAAGACAGATGCGATGTGACGGATCTATGATAGATTTAGTCCCTCGCAAATTTTCCACGTATCCTATCCATCGCAAAAATTAAAAATTCATCGGTTAATTATGGAAACACCCTCTCGAATTATTCATCATTTTAAATTTTGGCGATGGATATGGTCCATTGCTGATCTTAGGAGGAGACAGACCTCAACTCTATCGTCAATTTTTTACTTCATCAGAAATTAGCGACAGATCTGGTCCGTCGATAAAAATTTTGGAAAAATACAGCGTTAAGTTTTGTTTTTTTTTTTTTTTTTTTAAGATATGTTATACCAAATAATCATCTAAAAAAGTCACATAATTGTTTAAAATGAATCACATTAAAAAAAT
This sequence comes from Magnolia kwangsiensis, assembly GCA_037074715.1. Classification (NCBI taxonomy): domain Eukaryota; kingdom Viridiplantae; phylum Streptophyta; class Magnoliopsida; order Magnoliales; family Magnoliaceae; genus Magnolia; species Magnolia kwangsiensis. Next base: position 101,508,633 of record CM073576.1, on the reverse strand, counting down.
TCAAAAGAATATATCATAACAGTGATTATACAACTTGCTTCTTTTCCATTTGAGTAAGGTGCTGGAAATGGGTCCAAGGATGATAAAGTACCACAAGTCAACATAATCATGGTAAAGCAGACATTATGACCAAGTGGTGAACGATAAGCCTAGCCATAATATAAGATAACAACCTCAAAGAATAATATATATCGGCCCATCCAGATTGTGGCCATATTATTAGGAATCTGGTCAATAATGGGGCTACGGTTAACCTATTACAATGTAGAATCACTACGCCAAAATCATGAATTTACAACGGACTAGATCCATTATAAAACCAAATTAACCGTTGCCTTATCTGTCACTGGTTGTTGGGTCATAGAAATTAAACATTGGGAGGGATGCGACAGATTTAGTCCATCACAAATTTGTCATTAATCCTATTCATCGCAAAAATTAAAAATTCGTATCTTAATTATGTAAAAACCAACCCGAATTATTCATCATTTTTAAATTTGGCGATGAATATCATTCATCGCTGATCTTAAGATAAGCAACAGACCTTAGATCAGTCGTAGATTTGTCTTAATAAAAAATTTACAGGAAGTTCGGTTCGTCGCTAAAATTTTAGTAAAGAAAAGTGTTTTTTTTTTTAAAAAAAAAAAAAAAACCGTTATACTAGGTAGACATCCAAAATAAATCACGTGATTATTTAATATAAATCATATTCAAAAAATTCAAAAGAATATACCCTTCCAGTGATCATCCAACACACTTCTTTTCCATTTAAGGTGTTGGAAGTGGGGCGAAGGATGATATAGTACCACAGGTCAACGCAATCACCGTGGAGGCGAGGGACGTGTCCAAGTGATTATGATAAGCCTATACACAATATGACACAACAATCTCAATGCATAGTATATATCGGCCCTTCTGGATAGATGGCCTTTTACTAGGAATCTAGTTAACAATGATACAGTTAACCTATTACAATGGAGAATCACTACACTAAAATCCTGAATTTATGACGGATCAGATGAATTGCAAAACCAAAATAACCGTTCCCTTGTCTGTCACATGTTGTCAGGTTAAAGAAATCAAACGTTGGAAGGGATGCGACGGATTTAGTCTGTCACAAATTTGTCACTAATCTTATCCATCGTAAAAATAAAAAATTCAAACCTTAATTATGTAAAAACTGACCCAAATTATACATCATTTTTAAATTTTGTGATAGATATCATCCATCGCTGATATTAGGAAACACGACGGACCTCAAATTTGTCGACGATTTTTGACTTGATCAAAATTTTCCAAGAAGTTGGGTTTGTCGCTATTATTTCAGCAAAAAAAAAAAGAGCATTAAGTTTGTTTTAAAAAAAAAAAAACTATTATACCAGATAGTCATCCAAAAAGAATCACTTGATTATTTAATAAGAATCATATCCATAAAATTCAAAAGAATATACCCTTCCAGTGATCATCTAACACGCTTCTTTTCCAATTAAGGAAGGCGCGAGAAGTGGGGCTGAGGATGATACAGTACTACAGGTCAACGCAATCACAATGGAGGCGAGGCACATGTCCGAGTGGTCATCGATAAGCCTACCCATAGTATGACACAACAACCTCAAAGCATAGTATATATCGGCCCATCTTGATAGATGGCCTATTATGAAGAATCTGGTTAATAATGGGGCTGCAGTTAACCTATTACCATGGATAATCACAATGCCAAAATCATGAATTTATGATGGAGAAAAGCCATTGTAAACCCAAATTAACCAATGCATGGTCTGTCACTATTTACGGGGTCATGAAAATCAAAAGACAGATGCGATGCGACGGATCTACGATAGATTTAGTCCCTCATAAATTTTCCACGTATCCTATCCGTCGCAGAAATTAAAAATTTGTCGATTAATTATGGAAATCCCCTGCCAAATTATTCATCATTTTAAAATTTGGTGACGAATACGAGCCGTCGCTAATCTTTGGAGGAGATGGACCTCTAATCTATCGTCAATGTTTTACTTCATGAGAAATTAGTGATAGATTTGGTCCGTCGCTAGAAATTTTGGAAAAAAATAGCGTTAAGTTTATTTCTTTAAAAAATATATATATATGTTACACCAGATAATCATAGAAAAATTGCATAATTGTTTAAAACGAATCACATTCACAAATTTTAAAAGAATATATTATACCAGTGATCATACAACTTTTCCATTTGAGTAAGGTGCTAGAAGTGGGTCCAAGGATGATATAGTACCATAGGTCAACACAATCACGGTAGAGTCAGACAACATGTCCGAGTGGTCATCGATAAACCTAACCAGAGTATGACACAACAACCTCAAAGCATAGTATATATCGGCTCATCCGGATTGATGCCCTATTTCTAGGAATCTGGTCAACAATGGGGCTGCAATTAACCTATTATAATGCAGAATCACTACGCTAAAATCATGAATTTGCAACGGACCAGATCCATTGTAAAACTAAATTAACCATTGCCTTGTCCGTCACAGGTTGTTGCGTCACAGAAATCAAATGTTAGAAGGGATGCGACGGATTTAGTCCATTGTAAATCTGACACTAATCCTATCCATCATAAAAATTAAAAATTTGTAGCTTAATTATGTAATAACCGACCCGATTTATTCGTCATTTGTCAATTTGGTGATAGATATCGTCTGTCGCTAATTTTAGAAGAAGCAACAGACCTCAAATCTTTCGTCGATTTTGACTTAATCAGAAATTTACAGGAAGTTTGGTTCGCCACTAAAAGTTCAGCAAAAAAAAGGGTGTGTTAAGTTTATTTTTTGTATTTAAAAAAAAAAACACTTATACCAGATAGTCATCCAAAAAAACATCACTTAATTATTTAATAAGAATATAACCTTCCAGTGATCATTTAAGATGCTTCTTTTCCATTTAAGGAAGGTGCTGGAAGTGGGGCCAAGGATGATATAGTATTATAGGTCAACGCAATCACGGTGGAGGCGAGGGATGTGTTCAAGTGGTCATGATACGCCTACCCATAGTATGACACAACATTTTCATTACATATTATATATCAGCCCTTTTGGATAGATGGCCTATTACAAAGAATCTAGTTAATAATGGGGCAGTAGTTAACCTATTACCATGGATAATCACAATGCCAAAATCACAAATTTACGATGGAGCAGATCTGATGCCAAATTAAATTAACTAATGCATGGTCTGTCACTATTTACCAGGTCATGAAAATCAAAAGATAGATGTGATGCGACAGATCTATGACAGATTTAGTCCCTCGCAAATTTGCCATGTATCCTATTCTTTGCAATAATTTAAAATTTGTCGGTTAATTATGGAAAAGCCCACCTAAATTATTCATCATTTTAAAATTTGGCAATGGATATGGTCCGTCACTAATGTTAGGAGGATATGGACCTCAAATCTATCAGCAATTTTTTACTTCATCAGAAATTAGCAACAGATTTGGTTTGTTGCTAAAATTTTTGGAAAAAAAAGTAGCCTTAAGTCTTTTTCCTTTTTTAAATAAATATGTTACACTAGATAATAAAAAAAAAAATCACATAATTGTTTAAAATGAATCACATTCACAAAATTTAAAAGAATATATTATAGCAGTGATCATACAACTTTCTTCTTTTCCATTAGAGTAAGGTGCTAGAAGTGGGTCCAAGGATGATACAATACCATAGGTCAACACAATCACGGTAGAGGCAGGTAATGTGTCTGAGTGATCATCGATAAGTCTAACCATAGTATGACATAACAACCTTGAAGCATAGTATATATCGGCCCATCCGGATTGACGCCCTATTACCAGGAATCTGGTCAACAATGGGGCTACAGTTAACCTATTACAACGAAGAATCACTACAAAATCATGAATTTATGACGGTCTAGATCCGTTACAAAAATAAATTAACCATTGCATGGTTTGTCAGAGGTTGTCAGGTCAACGAAATCAAATGTTGGAAGGGTTGTGACGGATTTAGGCTGTTGCAAATTTTCCATTAATCCTATCCATCGTAGAAATTAAAAATCCGTAGCTTAATTATGTAAAAATTGACTCAAATTATTCATCATTTTTTAATTTGGCGATGGATATTGTCCGTCGTTGATCTTAAGAGAAGCGAGGGACCTCAAATCTGTCATCGATTTTTGACTTCATCAGAAATTAACAAGTATGGTTTATCATTGAAATTCTGTCAAAAAAAAATAGCATTAAGTTTGTTTTTTTTTTAAAAAAAAAAAGAAAGAAAAAACTATTACACAAAATAGACATAAAAAAAAAATACTTGATTATTTAATAAGAATTAAATTCATAAAATTCAAAAGAATATACTCTTCTAGTGATCATCCAACACGCTTCTTTTCCATTTAAGGAAGGTGCTGGCAGTGGGGCGAAGGATGATATTTTACCACAAGTGAACGCAATCACGGTGGAGGCAAGGGACGTGTCCAAGTGGTCATCGATAAGCCAACCAACATTCTGGCACAACAACCTCAAAGTATAGTATACATTGGCCCATCTAGATAGACGGCCTATTACCAAGAATCTGGTTAACAATGGGGCTACAATTAACCTATTACCATGGAGAATCACTATGCTAAAATAAAAAATTTATGGAGCAAATCTGTTGCAAAACCAAATTAACCAATGCATGGTTTGTCACTGTTTACTGGGTCACGAAAATCAAACGACGAATACACTGGATCTACGACAGATTATCCCTTGCAAATTTGCCATGGATCCTATCCGTTGAAAATTTTAAAAATCCGTCGATTAATTATGGAAAAAAGTCTTTCGAATTATTCATCATTTTAAAATTTGGCAATGAATACGGTCTGTTGCTCATCTTAGGAGAAGTGACGAACCAGAAATCTATTGTCAATTTTTGACTTGATCAGAAATTAGCTACAGATTTGGTCTGTCGTTAAAATTTTTGTAAAAAGAAATTAAACCAGCGTTAGGTTTATTTCTTTTTTCAAAAATAAAATAAAATCTATCACACTAGATAGTCATCCAAAAAAAATTCACATGACTTTTTAAAAAGAATCACATTCATAAATTTTAAAAGAATATATCCTACCATTAATCATACAACTTGCTTCTATTCCATTTGAGTAAGGTGTTGGAAGTGGGTCCAAGGATGATATAGTACCACCAATTAACACAATCATGGTGGAGGTAGGCAATGTGTCCGAGTGGTCATCAATAAGCCTAACCACAGTATAACACAACAACCTTAAAGCATAGTATATATCGGCCCATCCGGGTTGATGCCCTATTACCAAGAATCTGGTCAACAATGGGGCTGCAGTTAACCTACTGCAATGGAGAATCACTACGCCAAAATCATGAATTTACGACGGACCAGATCCGTTACAAAACTAAATTAACCGTTACATGGTCTGTCATAGGTTTTTAGGTCATAGAAATCATATGTTAGAAGGGATGTGACAAATTTAGTCCATCGTAAATTTACCACTAATCCCGTCCATCGTAAAAATATAAAATTCGTAGCATAATTATGTAAAAATTGACCTAAATTAGTCATCATTTATAAATATCGCGATGGATATCATCCATCACTGATCTTAGGAGAAGCGATGGACCTCAAATTTGTCGTAGATTTTTGACTTCATCAGAAATTAGCAAGAAGTTTAGTTCGTTGCTAAAATTTTTACAAAAAAAATATAACGTTAAGTTTGTATAAAAAAACTATTACACCAGATAGTCATCCAAAAAAAAATCACTTGATTATTTAATAAGAATCATATCCATAAAATTCAAAAGAATATACCCTTCCAGTGATCATCTAACACGCTTCTTTTCCAATTAAGGAAGGCGCGAGAAGTGGGGCTAAGGATGATACAGTACTACAGGTCAACGCGATCACAGTGGAGGCGAGGCACATGTCCGAGTGGTCATCGATAAGCCTACCCATAGTATGACACAACAACCTCAAAGCATAGTATATATCGGCTCATCTAGATAGATGGCCTATTACTAGGAATCTGGTTAACAATGGGGCTACAGTTAACCTATTACCATGGAGAATCACAATGCCAAAATCACTAATTTATGATGGAGTAGATCCGTTGCAAAACCAAATTAACCAACGCATGGTTTGTTGCTTTTTACTAGGTCACAAAAATTAAATGACGGATGCGATGCGACGGATCTATAACAGATTTAGTCCCTCACAAATTTGCCACGGATCCTATCCGTTACAAAAATTAAAAATTCATCAGTTAATTTTGGAAAAACTCTCCCAAATTATTCATCATTTTAAAATTTGACGATGGATACGGTCCATCGCTGATCTTAGGAGAAGTGACGGACCTGAAATCTATCATTAGTTTTTGACTTTATTAGAAATTAGCAATAGAATTAGTATCTCGCTAAAATTTTTATAAAAAAAAAAAAATTGCATTAGTTTGTTTCTTTGTTTAAAAAAAATATGTTACACTGGATAATCATCCAAAAAAAATTCACATTACTGTTTAAAAAGAATCACATTCATAAATTTCAAAAGAATATATCCTACCATAAATCATACACCTTGCTTCTTTTCCATTTGAGTAAGGTGCTGGAAGTGGGTTCAAGGATGATACAGTACCACCAGTCAACACAATCACGGTGGAGGCAGGCAACGTGTTCGAGTGGTCATCGATAAGCCTAACCACAGTATAACACAACAACCTTAAAGCATAGTATATTTCGGCCCATCCAGATTGATAGCCTATTACCAGGAATCTGGTCAACAATGGGGCAGTAGTTAAACTATTACAATGGAGAATCACTACGCCAAAATCACAATTTTATGACAGACCAGATCTGTTGCAAAACCAAATTAACCATTGTATGGTCCGTCACAGGTTGTTGGGTCATAGAAATGAAACGTTAGAAGGGATGTGACGAATTTAGTTCGTCACAAATTTACCACTAATCCTATCCATCACGAAAACTAAAAAATCGTAGCTTAATTATGTAAAAATTGACACGAATTATTCATCATTTTAAAATTTGGTGATGGATATCATCCATCACTAATCTTAGAATAAGCGACGGACGTCAAATTTGTTGTTAATTTTTGACTTCATCAGAAATTAGAAAGAAGTTTGGTTCATCACTAAAATTTCTACAAAAAAAAAAAATAGCGTTAAGTTTGTTAAAAAAAGAAAATGTTACACCAGATAATCTTCCAAAAAAATAACTTGATAATTTAATAAGAATCATATTCACAAATTTCAAAAGAATATACCCCTCTAGTGATCATCCAACATGCTTCTTTTCCATTTAAGGAAGGTGTTGGAAGTGGGGCAAAGGATGATACAGTACCATAGGTCAACCCAATCATGGTGGAGAAGAGGGACGCATCTGAGTGGTCATCAATAAGCCTACTCACAGTCTGACAAAATAACCTCAAAGTATAGTATATATCGTCCCATCTGGATAGATGGTCTATTACCAGGAATTAGATTAATAATGGGGCTGCAGTTAACCTATTACCTTGGAGAATCACAACACCAAAATCACTAATTTATGGAGTAGATCCGTTGCAAAACCAAATTAACCAATGCATGGTCTGTTGCTATTTACCGGGTCACAAAAATCAAACGACGGATGTGACGTAATGGATTTATGATAGATTTAGTCCCTCGTAAATTTGCCACGGATCCTATCCATGGTAAAAATTAAAATTTTGTCAGTTAATTATTGAAAAACTCGTCGCTAATCTTAGGAGATGTGACGGACCTGAAATCCATCTTTAATTCTTTATTTCATTAGAAATTAGCGGCAGAATTGGTTTGTCACTAAAATATTTGAAAAAAAAAAAACTACATTTGGTTTGTTTCTTTTTTTAAAAAATATGTTACACTGGATGATCATCCAAAAAAAAATTCACATGATTGTTTTAAAAGAATCACATTCATAATTTTCAAAATAATATATCCTACCATAAATCATACAACTTGCTTCTTTTCCATTTGAGTAAGGTGCTGGAAGTGGGTCCAAGGATTATATAGTACCACTAGTCAACACAATCACAGTGGAGGTAGGCAACATGTTCGAGTTGTCATCGATAAGCCTAACCACAATATAACACAACAACCTTAACGCATAGTATATTTCGGCCCATCCAGATTGATGCCTTATTACCAAGAATCTGGTCAACAATGGGGCAGCAGTTAAACTATTACAATGCAGAATTTTACACCAAAATCATGAATTTATGACAGACCAGATCCGTTGCAAAACCAAATTAACCATTGCATGGTCTATCACGGGTTTTCGGGTTACAGAAATCAAACGTTAGAAGGGATGTGACGGATTTAGTCGGTCACAAATTTACCACTAATCCTATCCATCTTAAAAACTAAAAACCCATAGCTTAATTATGTAAATATCGACCTGAATTATTTGTCATTTTTAAATTTGGTGATGGATGTAGTCCATCACAGATCTTAAAATAAGTGACGGACCTCAAATTTGTTGTCGTTTGTTGACTTCATCAGAAATTAGCAAGAAGTTTGGTTTGCCGCTAAAATTTTTATATAAAAAAAAACAACATTAAGTTTGTTAAATAAAAAACCTGTTACACCAAATAGTCATCGAAAAAAATAACATGTGTATTTAATAAGAATCATATTAATAAAATTCAAAAGAATATGCCTCTCCAGTGATCATCCAACACGCTTCTTTTCCATTTTAAGGAAGGTGCTGGAAGTGGGGCGAAGGATGATACAGTACCACAGGTCAACGCAATCACGGTGGAGGCGAGGGACGTGTCTGAGTGGTCAACAATAAGCCTACCCATAGTATGACACAACAACTTCAAAGTATAGTATATATCGGCCCATCTAGATAGATGGCCTATTACCTAGAATCTGATTAACAATGGGGCTGCAGTTAACATATTACCATGGAGAATCACTAAGCCCAAATCACGAATTTACGATGGAGTAGATCCGTTGCAAAATCAAATTAACCAATGCATAGTCTGTCACTGTTTACCGGGTCACGAAAATCAAACGACGAATCTATGACAGATTTAGTCCCTCGCAAATTTGCAACAGATCCTATCCGTCACAAAATTTTAAAATTTGTCAGTTAATTATGGAAAAATTCTCCTGAATTATTCATCATTTTAAAATTTTTCAACGGATACGGTTCGTCACTGATTTTAGGAGATGTGACGACCTGAAATCAATCGTCAATTTTTTACTTCATCATAAATTTTCGTCGATAAATTTTTGCAAAAAAATAATAAAAAATGCCTTAGGTTTGTTTCTTTAAAAATAAAAAATAAAAAAATATATTGCACTGGATAGTCATCCAAATAAATTCACACAACTATTTAAAAAGATTCACATTCATAAAATTCAAAAGAATATATCCTACCATTAATCATACAACTTGCTTCTTTTCCATTTGAGTAAGGTGCTGGAAGTTGGTCCAAGGATGATACAGTACCACCAGTCAACACAATCACGGTGGCGACAAGCAATGTGTCTGAGTGGTCATCGATAAGTCTAACCACCGTATGACATAACAACCCTAAAGCATAATATATATTGGCCCATCCGGATCGATGTCCTATTAGCAAGAATCTGGTCAACAATGGGGCTGTAGTTAACCTATTACAATGGAGACAATGGAGATTCACTATGCCAACATTATGAATTTACGATAGTCCAAATACGTTGCAAGACCAAATTAACTGTTGCATGATCTGTCACAGGTTGTCGGGTCATAGAAATTAAATGTTAGAAGGGTTGCAATGGATTTGGGTCGTCGTAAATTTTCCATTAATCCTATCCATTAGAAAAATTAAAATTCCATAGCTTAATTATGTAAAAACCAACCCGAATTATTCGTCATTTTTATATTTGGCGATGGATATCATTCGTCGCTGATCTTAAGAGAAGCGACGAACCTCAAATCTGTCGTCGAATTTTGACTTCATCTAAATTTAACAAGAATTTTGGTACATCGCTGAAATTTCTAAAAAAAAATAAAGAAAAAGCATTTAGTTTATTTTAAAAAAAAAAAAAAAAGAAAAAGAAAAAACTTTTACACCAAATAGACATCCAAAAAAAAATCACTTGATTTTTTAATAAGAATCAAATCCACAAAATTCAAAAGATTATACCCTTTTAGTGATCATCTAACACTCTTCTTTTCCATTTAAGGAAGGTGCTGGAAGTGGGGCGAAGGATGATATAGTACCACAGGTCAACGTAATCACAATAGAGGTGAGAGATGTGTCCCAGTGGTCATCGATAAGCCTACCCATAGTCTGGCACAACAACCTTAAAGTATGGTATATATCGGCCCAACTAGATAGATGGTATATTACCAGGAATTTGGTTAACAATGGAGTTGCAGTTAACCTATTACCATAGAGAATTAATACACCAATATCACGAATTTACGATGGAGCAAATTCGTAGGAAATCTAAATTAACCAATGCATGGTCTGTCACTATTTACCATGTCAAGAAAATCAAACGAAGGATGTGATGCGATAGATCTACGATAGATTTAGTCCCTTGCAAATTTGCCATTAATCCTATCCATCGCAAAAATTAAAAATCTGTTAGTTATTTATGTAAAAACTCTCCCGAATTATTCATCATTTTAAAATTAGGCAACAAATACGGTCTGTTGCTGATCTTAGGAGAAGTGACGACCTAAAATCTATCGTCAATTTTTGACTTCATCAAAAATTAGCGACAGATTTGTTCCACCGCTAAAATTTTTATGAAAAAAAAATAGCTTTTGGTTTGTTTCTTTTTTAAAAAATTTCAGTTACACTAGGTAGTCATCTAAAAAAATCACATGACTGTTTAAAAAAGAATCACATTCGTAAATTACAAAAGAATATATCCTACCATTACTCATACAACTTGCTTCTTTTCCATATGAGTAAGGTGCTGGAAGTGGGTCCAAGGGTGATATAGTACCACTAGTCAACACAATCATGGTAGAGGCAGACAATGTGTACTAGTGGTCATCGATAAGCTAAACCACAATATAACACAACAACCTCAAAGCATAGTATATATTGGCCCATCTGGATTGATGCCCAATTATTAGGAATCTGGTCAACAAGGGGGCAACAATTAACCTATTACAATGGAGAATCACTACGCTAAAATCACAAATTTACGACGGACTAGATCCATTGCAAAACCAAATTAACCATTGTATGGTCCATCACAGGTTGTCAGGTCACAAAAATCAAACATTAGAAGGGATGTGATGGATTTAGTACCTCTTAATTTTACCACTAGTCCTATCCATCCCAAAAAATTAAAAATTTGTAGCTTAATTATGTAAAAATTGACCTGAATTATTCATCATTTTAAAATTTGGCGATGTATATCGTCCATCGCTGATCTTAGGAGAAGCGACGGACCTTAAAATTATCATCTATTTTTTACTTCATTCGAAATTAGCATGAAGTTTGGTTCGTCGCTAAAATTTCTACAAAAAAAATAATGTTAAGTTTGTTTTTTTAAAAAAACATTTTACACTAGATAGTCATCTAAAAAAATTGCTTGATTATTTAATAAGAATAATTTTCACAAAATTCAAAAGAATATACCCTTCCAGTGATCATTTAACACACTTCTTTTCCATTCAAGTAAGGTGCTAGAAGTGGGGCGAAGAATGATATAGTACCACAGTTCAACGCAATCACGTTGGAGGCAAGGGACATGTCCGAGTGGTCATCGATAAGCCTACCCACAGTCTGACGTAACTACCTCAAAGTATAGTATATATCGGCCCATCTGGATAGATGGCCTATTAGCAGGAATCTGGCTAACAATGGGGTCGCAGTTAACTTTTTACCATGGAGAATCACTACACCAAAATAGGAATTTACGATGGAGCATATTCGTTGCAAAACTAAATTAATTGTTTCATGGACCGTCACAGGTAGTCGGGTCACAGAAATCAAACGTTAGAAGGAATTTGATGGATTTAGTCCATCGCAAATTTACCACTAATCCTATCCATCGCAATAATTAAAAATCTGTAGCTTAATTATGTAAAAATCAACCTGAATTATTCATCCTTTTTAAATTCGGTGATGGATATTGTCCATCGCTGATCTTAGGAGAAGCGACGGACCTCAAATTTGTCGTTGATTTTTTACTTCATTCGAAATTAGCAGAAGTTTGGTCCGTCGCAAAACTTTCTATATAAAAAAAAAAAAAAAACCAATGTTAAGTTTATTTTTTTTAAAAAAAAAAAAAAAAAAAAAAAAAAACCATTACACTAGATAGTCATCCAAAAAACAAATTTCTTGATTATTTAATAAGAATCATATTCATAAAATTCAAAAGAATATTCCCTTCCAGTGATCATCCAACATGCTTCTTTTCCATTCAAGAAGGTGCTGGAAGTGGGGCAAAGGATGATACAATACCACATGTCAATGCAATCACGGTGGAGACAAGGGACGTGTCCGAGTGGTCATCGATAAGTCTACCCACAGTTTGACACAACAACCTCAAAGTATAGTATATATCGGCCCATCTGGATAGATGGCCCATTACCAAGAATCTGGTTAACAATGGGGCTGTGGTTAACCCATTACCATGGAGAATCACTATGCTAAAATCATGAATTTAGGAAAGAACTGATCCGTTGCAAAACCAAATTAACCGTTGCATGGTCCGTCACAAGTTATTGGCCCATAGAAATCAAACGTTATAAGGGATGTGACGGATTTAGTCAATCGTAAATTTACCACTAATCCTATCCATCGTAAAAATAAAAAATCTATAGATTAATTATGTAAAAATCAACCCGAATTATTCGTCATTTTTAAATTTGGTGATGGATATTGTCTATTGCTGATCTTAGGAGAAGCGATGGACCTCAAATTTGTCGTCAAATTTTGACTTCATTTTAAATTAGCAAGAAGTTTGGTTCGTTGCTAAAATTTTTGCAAAAAAAAAAAGCATTAATTTTATTTTTTTAAAAAAAAAAAAACTGCTACACTAGATAGTCATCCAAAAAAAAAAAAATCACTTGATTATTTAATAAGAATCATATTCACAAAATTCAAAAGAATATACCCTTTCAGTGATCATCCAACATGCTTCTTTTCCATTCAAGGAAGGTGCTAGAAGTGGGGCGAAGGATGAAACAGTACCATAGGTCAACACAATCACGGTGGAGGCAAGGAACGTGTCCCAGTGGTCATCAATAAGCCTACCCATAGGCTAACACAACAACTTCAAAGTATAGTATATATTAGCCCATCTAGATAGATGGTCCATTACCTAGAATCTGGTTAACAATGGGGCTGCAGTTAACCTATTACCATGGAGAATCACTATGCCAAAATCATGAATTTAGGATAGAGCACATCCGTTGCAAAATCAAATTAACCATTGCATGGTCCATCACAGGTTATCACGTCACAGAAATCAAATGTTAGAAGGGATGTGACGAATTTAGTCCATCTCAAATTTACCATTAATCCTATCCATAGTAAAAATTAAAAATTTGTAGCTTAATTATGTAGAAATCAACTTGAATTATTCGTCATTTTTAAATTTGGTGATGGATATCGTCCATCGCTGATCTTAGGAGAAGCGACGAACCTTAAATTTGTCATCAATTTTTTACTTCATTCCATATTAGCAAGAAGTTTGGTTCGTCGCTAAAATTTCTACAAAAAAAGGAACAACATTTTGTTTTTTTTTAAAAAAAAGCTGTTACACTAGATAGTCATCCAAAAAAAAATAATATACCCTTCCAGTGATCATCCAACATGCTTCTTTTCCATTCAAGGAAGGTGTTCAAAGTGGGGCAAAGGATGATACAATGCCACAGGTCAACGCAATCATGGTGGAGGTGAGGGACGTGTCCGAGTGGTCATCGATAAGCCTACCGACAATTTAATACAACCTCAAGGTATAGTATATATCGGCCCATCTGGATAGATGGCCCATTACCAGAAATTTGGTTAACAATGGGGATACAATTAACCTATTACCGTGGAGAATCACTACGCTTACGATAAAGGGGATCCATTGCAAAACCAAATTAATCGTTACATGGTCCGTCACAGGTTATCAGGTCATAAAAATCAAACATTAGAAGGGATGTGATGGATTTAGTCCATCAAAATTTAATACTAATCCTATCCATTACAAAATTTAAAAATCCATAGCTTAATTATGTAAAAATTGACCCGAATTATTTGTCATTTTAAAATTTAGCGATGGATATCATCCATCGCTGATCTTAGGAGAAGCGACAGATCTCAAATTTGTCGTTGATTTTTGACTTCACTTGAAATTAGGAAGAAGTTTAGTTCGTCGCTAAAATTTCTGTAAATAAAAAACAGCGTTAAGTTTTTTTTTTTTAAAAAAAAAACTATTACACCAGATAGCCATGCAAAATAAAATAAAAATCGCTTGATTATTTAATAAGAATCATATTCACAAAATTCAGCACCTTACTCAATTTTAGTCTGTCGCCAAAATTTTTGCAAAAAAGAAAATAGCATTAAAAAAAAAAATCTGTTACATTGGATAGTCATCCACAAAAAAAATTTCACAAGACTATTTAAAATGAATCACGTTCATAAAATTTAAAAGAATATATCCTACCATTAATCTTACAACTTGCTTCTTTTCCATTTCAGTAAGGTGTTGGAAGTGGGTCCACAGATGATACAGTACCACCAGTCAACACAATCACAGTGGAGGCGGGCAACATGTCCGTGTGGTCATTGATAAGCCTAACCATAGTATAACAAAACAACCTCAAAGCATAGTATATATCGGCCCATCCGGATTGATGTCCTATTACCAGGAATCTGGTCAACAATGGGGCTGCAGTAAACCTATTACAATGGAGAATCACTACGCCAAAATCATGAATTTACGACGAACCAAATCCATTGTAAGACCAAATTAACCATTGTATGGTCCGTCACAGGTTGTCGGTCACAAAAATGAAACATTAGAAAGGATGTGAAGGATTTAGCCCATCGCAATTTTACAACTAATCCTATCCATCGCAAAAATTAAAAATCCATTGCTAAATTATGTAAAAATCGACCCAAATTATTCGTCATTTTTAAATTTGGTGATGAATATCGTCCATTGCTGATCTTAGGAGAAGCAATGGACCTCAAATTTGTCATTGATTTTTTATTTCATTTAAAATTAGCAAGAAGTTTGTTTCGTCGCTAAAATTTCTACAAAAAAAAAAAAAGCGTTAAGTTTGTTTTTTTAAAAAAAAAACTGTTACACCAGATAGTCATCCACAAAAATCGCTTGATTATTTAATAAGAATCATATTCACAAAATTCAAAAGAATATACCCTTCTAGTGATCATCCAACGCACTTCTTTTCCATTCCAGGAAGGTGCTGGAAGTGGGGTGAAGGATGATACAATACCACAGGTCAATATAATCACGGTGGAGGCGAGGGACGTGTCCGAGTGGTCATCGATAAGCTTGCCCATAGTTTGACACAACAACCTCAAAGTATAGTATATATCGGCCAATCTGGATAGATGGCCCATTACCAAGAATCTGGTTAATAATGGGGCAGCAGTTAACCTATTACCATGAAGAATCACTATGCCAAAATCATGAATTTACAATGGAGCAGATCTGTTGCAAAACCAAATTAACCGTTACGTGGTCTGTTATAGGTTGTCGGGCCCCAGAAATCAAACGTTAGAAGGGATGTGACAGATTTAATACGTCACAAACTTACCACTAATCCTATCCATCGTAAAAATTTAAAATTCGTTGCTTAATTATGTAAAAATCGACCTAAATTATTCATCAATTTTAAATTTGGCGATGGATATCATCCATCGCTGATCTTAAGAGAAGAGATGGACCTCAAATTTTCATCGATTTTTAACTTCGTCTTAAATTAGCCAGAAGTTTGGTTCGTCGATAAAATTTTTGCAAAAAAAAAAACTGTGTTAAGTTTGTTATTTTTTATTTTATTTTTTTTAAAAAAAAACAACCATTAAACCAAATAGTCATCCAAAAAAAATCAGTTGATTATTTAATAAGAATCATATTCACAAAATTCAAAAGAATATACCCTTCTAACGATCATCCAACACGCTTCTTTTCCATTTAAGGAAGGTGCTGGAAGTCGGGCGAAGGATGATAAAGTACCACAGGTCAACGCAATCGCGGTGGAGGCGAGGGACGTGTCCAAGTGGTCATCGATAAGTCTACCCATAGTCTGACACAACAACCTCAAAGTATAGTATATATCGACCCATCTGGATAGTGGCCTATTACTCAGAATCTGGTTAACAATGGGGCCGCAGTTAACTTATTACGATGGAGAATCACTATGCCAAAATCATGAATTTAGAAAGGAGCAGATCTGTTGCAAAACCAAATTAACCAATGCATGGTCTGTCACTATTTACCGGGCCACAAAAATCAAACGACGGATGCGATGCGACGGATCTACGACGGATTTAGTCCCTCGCAAATTTGCCACAGATCCTATCCGTCGAAAAAAATAAAAATCCGTGGGTTAATTATGGGAAAACTCTCCCAAATTATTCATCATTTTAAAATTTGGCAATGGATACAGTCCGTCACTGATCTTAGGAGAAGTGACAGACCTGAAATCTATCGTCGATTTTTTACTTCATTAGAAATTAGCGATGGATTTGGCCTGTCACTTAAATTTTTGCACAAAAAAAAAAAAACAGTGTAAGTTTTGTTTCTTTTTTTCTTAAAATAAAAAATAAAAAAAATCTATTACACTGGATAGTGACCCAAAAAAATTCACAATGATTGATTAAAATGAATCACATTCATAAAATTCAAAAGAATATATCCTACCATTAATCATACAACTTGCTTCTTTTCCATTTGAGTAAGGTGCTGGAACTGGGGCCAAGGATGATACAGTACAACAAGTCAACACAATCACGGTCGAGGTGAGGGATGTGTCCGAGTGGTCATCGATAAGACTACCCACAATATGACATAACAAGCTCGAAGCATAGTATATATCGGCCCACCGGATTGATGCCCTATTACCAGGAATCTGGTCAACAATGGGGCTGCAATTAACCTATTACAATGGAGAATTACTATGCCAAAATCATGAATTTACCACAAACCAGATCCGTTGCAAAACTAAATTAACCATTGCATGGTCTGTCACAGGTTGTTGAGTCACAGAAAATAAATGTTAGAAGGGATGTGGCGGCTTTAGTCGGTTGCAAATTTACCACTAATCCGATCCATTGCAAAAATTAAAAATCCGTATCTTAATTATGTAAAAATTGATCCGAATTATTTGTCATTTTAAAATTTGGCGATGGATATCATCCATCGCTGATCTTAGGAGAAGTGACAGACCATAAATTTG
This sequence comes from Magnolia kwangsiensis, assembly GCA_037074715.1. Lineage (NCBI taxonomy): Eukaryota > Viridiplantae > Streptophyta > Magnoliopsida > Magnoliales > Magnoliaceae > Magnolia > Magnolia kwangsiensis. The sequence goes on along the minus strand of CM073576.1, from coordinate 101,491,220 downwards.
TAGTCTATTTTTGACTTCTTCAGAAATTAGCACAAAATCTGTCGCAAAATTCAAAAGAATATACCCTTCTTCACACAAATTTCTACAAAAAAAAAAAAAAAACTGTTACACCAGATAGTCATAAAAAAAAATCACTTGATTATATAATAAGAATCATATTCACAAAATTCAAAAGAATATACCCTTCCAGTGACCATCCAACACGCTTCTTTTCCATTTAAGGAAGGTGCTGGAAGTGGGGCAAAGGATGATACAGTACCTTAGGTCAACGCAATCACAATGGAGGTGAGGGACGTGTCCAAGTGGTCATCGATAAGCCTACCCACATTATGACTCTACAACCTCAAAGCATAGTATATATTAGCCCATCTTGATAGATGGCCTATTACCAAGAATCTGGCTAACAATGGGGCTGCAGTTAACCTATTATTATGGAGAATCACTTTGCCAAAATCATGAATTTACAATGGTGCAAATCCATTGCAAAACCAAATTAACCATTACATGGTCTGTCACTATTTACCGGGTCACAAAAATTAAACGACGGATGCGATGCGACGGATCTATAACAAATTTAGTCCCTCGCAAATTTGCCACGGATCTTACCTATCGCAAAAGTAAAAAATTCATCGGTTAATTATGGAAAAACCTTCTTAAATTATTCATCGTTTTTAAATTTTACGATGAATACCGCTGTCATTGATCTTAAGAGAAGAAACGGACCTCAAATCTATCATTAATTTTTGACTTCATCAGAAATTAACGACAGATTTTGTCCGTCGCTAAAATTTCTGTGAAAAGAAATGTCGTTAACTTTGTTTCTTTTAAAAAAAAATCTGTTACACCAGATAGTCATCCACGAAAAATCACATGACTATTTAAAAAGAATCACATTCACAAAATTCAAAAGAATATATCCTACTAGTGATCAAACAACTTGCTTCTTTTCCATTTGAGTTAGGTGCTAGAAGTGGGTCCAAGGATGATACAGTACCACAGGTTAACACAATCATGATGGAGGTAGGCAACGTGTCTGAGTGGTTATCGATAAGCCTAACCCTAGGATAACACAACAACCTCAAAGCATAGTATATATCGTCCCATCCAGATTGATGCCTTATTACAAGGAATCTGGTCAACAATGGGGCTGTAGTTAACCCATTACAATGAAGAGTCATTACGCCAAAATCATGACTTTACGACGGACCAGGTCTGTTGCATAACCAAATTAACCATTGCATGGTCTGTCATAGGTTGTCAGGTCATAGAAATTAAACGTTGGAAGGGATGGGATGGATTTAGTCCATCGCAAATTTGTCGTGTTGAAACGAGGTATCTTTCAAAAAAAAAATCCACAGCTTAATTATGTAAAATCCAACCAAAATTATTCGTCATTTTAAAATTTGACAATGGAAATCGTCCTTCACTGATCTTAGGAGAAGTGTCAGACCTTAAATCTATTTTTGATTTTTGACTTAATCAGAAAGTAGTAGGAAGTTTGGTTCACCGGTAAAATTTCTAGAAAAAAAAACTTGTTACACCAGATAGTTATCCAAAAAAAAAAACACTTAATTATTTAATAAGAATCATATTCACAAAAATCAAAAGAATATAACATTATAGTGATCATCTAACACGCTTCTTTTCCATTTAAGGAAGGTGCTGGAAGTGGGGCCAAGGATGATATAGTACCATAGGTTAATGCAATCATGGTGGAGGCGAGGGACATGTCCGAGTGGTCATTGATAAGCCTAATCACAATATGACACAACAACCACAAAGCATAGTATATATCAGCCCATCTGAATCGATGTCCTATTATCAGGAATCTGGTCAACAATGGGGCTACAATTAACCTATTACAATGAAGAATCACTACGCTAAAATCATGAATTTACGACAGACGAGATTCGTTGCAAAACTAAATTAATCGTTGCATGGTTTGTCACATGTTGTCGGATCACAGAAATCAAATTTTTAAAGGGATGTGATGGATTTAGGCCATCGTAAATTTTCCACTAATCCTATCCATCGCAAAAATTAAAAATCCATAGCTTAATTTTCTAAAAACTGACTCAAATTATTTGTCAATTTAAAATTTTTCAATGGATATCGTCTGTCGCTGATCTTTGGAGATACGACGAACCTCAAATCTATTGTCGATTTTTGACTTCATTAGAAATTAGCAAGAAGTTTGGTTCATCACTAAAATTTCTAAAAATAAAAAAAAATAGTGTCAAGTTTGTTTAAGTAATTAAAAAAAAAAAAAAAAAACTGTTCCACCAGATAATCATAAAAAAATCACTTGATTATTTAATAAGAATCATATTCACAAATTTCAAAAGAATATAACCTTCCAGTGATCATCCAATATGGTTCTATTCCATTTAAGGAAGGTGTTGGAAGTGCGACCAAGGATGATACAATACCACAGGTCAATGCAATCACGGTGAAGGCAAGGGACATGTCTGAGTGGTCATCGATAAGCCTACCCACAATATGACATAACAACCTGAAAGCATAGCATATATTGGCTCATCTGGATAAATGGCCTATTACTAGGATTCTGGCTAACAATGGGGTCGCATTTAACCATTTCCATGGAGAATAACTACACCAAAATCATGAATTTATGATGGAGCAGATCCACCAATTTAACCATTGCATGGTCTGTCATTGTTTACCAGGTCACAAAAATCAAATGACGGATGCAATGTGACAGATCTACAACAAATTTAGTCCTCGCAAATTTGCCACAGATCCTATCTGTTGGAAAAATTAAAAATTCGTCAGTTAATTATGGAGAAACCCTCCTGAATTATTCATCATTTTAAAATTTTATGACGGATACGATCCTTCGCTGATCTTAGGAGAAGAGACGACCTCAAATATATCGTCAATTTTTTACTTCAGTAGAAATTAGCGACATATTTGGTCCATTACTAAACTTTCTGCAAAAAAAATAAAAATAAAAAAATCTAGCATTAAGTTTGTTTCTTTTAAAAAAAAAATAAAATCTGTTACACTGAATAGTCATCCAAAAAAATTCACATGATTGTTTAAAAAGAATCACATTCACAAAAATTAAAAGAATATATCCTACCAGTGATCATACAACTTCTTTTCCATTTGACTAAGGTGCTAGAAGTGGATGCAAGGATGAAATAGTACCACAAGTCAACACAAACATGGTGGAGGCAGGCAACGTGTCTGAGTGGTCATCAATAAGCCCAACCACAATATGACACAACAACCTCAAAGCATTGTACATATCGGTCCATCCAGAATGATGCCCTATTACCAGGAATGTGGTCAACAATTAGGCTGCTATTAACCTATTATAATGGAGAATCACTATGCCAAAATCATGAATTTATGACATACCAGATCCGTTGTAAAACCAAATTAACTGTTGAATGGTCTGTCATAGGTTATCGGGTCACAAAAATCAAACATTGGTTGGGATGCCTCAGATTTATTCTACCACAAACTTGCCACTAATCCTATCCATCACAAAAATTAAAAATTCGTAGCTTAATTATATAAAAACTGACCCGAATTATTCCTCATTTTTAAATTTGGCAATGGATATCATCTGTCGCTGATCTTAGGAGATGTGACGGACCTCAAATCTATTGTCAATTTTTTACTTCATTAGAAATTAGCAAGAACTTTGGTTTGTCGCTAAAATTTCTGGAAAAAAAAAAAAACAGCGTTAAGTTTGTTTAAATAAAAAAATAAAAAAAAATAAAAAACTATTACAATAAATAGTCATCCAAAAAGAATCACTTAATTATTTTATAAGAATCATATTCACAAAATTCAATGGAATATAACCTTCAGTGATCATCCAACATGCTTCTTTTCCATCCAAGGAAGGTGGTGGAAGTAGGGCCAAGGATTGTACAGTACCATAGGTCAACACAATCACGGTGGAGGCGATGGATGTGTCCATTCGGTCATTGATAAGCCTACCCATAGTATGTTACAACAACCTCAAAGCATAGTATATATCGGCCCATCTGGTTAGATGGCCTATTACCAAGATTTTGGTTAACAATGGGGCTATAGTTAACCTATTACCATGGAAAATCACTACACCAAAATCATGAATTTACGATGGAACAGATCCGTTACAAGACCAAATTAACCATTGCATGGTCTATCACTATTTACTTGGTCGGAAAAATCAAACGACGGATGTGATGTGATAGATCTACGACAAATTTAGTCCCTTGCAAATTTACCATGGATCCTATTTGTCGCAAAAATAAAAAATCCATACGTTAATTATGGAAAGGCCTCCTAAATTATTCATCATTTTAAAATTTGGTTACAGATATGGTATGTCGCTAATCGTAGGATAAGAGATGGACCTCAAATCAATCGTCAATTTTTGACTTCGTCAGAAATTAGGGACAGATTTGGAACGTCGCTAAAATTCTGGAAAAAAAAAACACCTTGTTAAGTTTGTTTCTTTTTTTAAAAAAATATAAATCTGTTACATCGGATAGTCATAAAAAAAAATCATATTATTGTTCAAAAAGAATCACATTCCCAAAATTCAAATAAATATATCCTACTAGTGATCATACAACTTTTCCATTTGAGTAAGGTGCTAGAAGTGGGTCCAAGGATGATATAGTACCACAGGGCAACACAATCATAGTGGAGGTAGGCAACATGTTTAGTGGTCATCAATAAGCCGAACCACAATATGACAGAACAACCTCAAAGCATAGTATATATTGACCCATCCGAATTTATGCCCTATTACAAGGAATCTGTTTAACAATGGGGCTACAGTTAACCTATTACAATGGAGAATCACTACACCAAAATCATGAATTTACTACAGATCAAATCCATTGCAAAATGGAATTAACTGTTGCATGGTCTGTCACAGGTTGTCTGGTCATAGAAATCAAAAGATGGAAGGGATGCGACGGATTTATTCCGTCGCAAATTTGCCACTAATCCTATCCATCGCAAAAATAAAAAAAATCCCTAGCTTAATTATGTAAAAACCGACTTGAATTGTTTGTTATTTTTAATTTTAAAGATGGATATCGTCCATCGTTGATCTTAGGAGAAGCGATGGACCTCAAATATGATGTCAATTTTTGACTTCATCAGAAATTAGCAAGAAATTTGGTTCGACACTAAAATTTCTATAAAAAAAATATATCATTAAGTTTGTATCAAAAAAACTATAACATTAATCCTAAGTGGTTTCTTTGGCTATGGAATTGGGTTCTGAACGATTTTCCAGGTGTTTTAATTGACCCACTGCCTAAGACGTCAAATCCCAGATTGGCCAAAATTCGGGGTGTTACAACTATGCTTTAATGTTGTTGTGTCATAATGTGGGTAGGATTATCGATAACCACTTGGACATGTCCCATGCCTCCACTGTCATTACGTTGACTTGTGGTACTATATCATCATCGGCCCCACTTCGTGCACCTTCCTTAAATGGAAAAGAAGAATGTTGGATGATCACTGGAAGGTTGTATTCTTTTGTATTTTGTGAATATGATTGTTATTAAATAATCTTAGCTAGCGCAACGTTAGAGTAGCTGGGAAACAGTCCCTGATCACTTTAAATACGTTCTACAAGACCCAAATCGAGTAGAACGTATGACTCTATAATACTCTATAACCTCGGATCAAACTCTAAGCAGGTTTGTTCTCTGGACCACCTTAAAATTTTGTATTGGATCTAGACCGCGCGTCGAAAGTTCGATGCCTACTATCTTAGACTATTAGGACCGCCTAGGTGGACTTGACAATCATTTCGAAAATCAATTCCAACCGATAATCACAGGCTATTTCATTGAGCCCGGACTGAAGAGAGTGCGAATAGGGACAGAATTGAAATTTGAAATTCAAATCTGGCACACAACTTGACGTGTCAGTATTAAGCGTTCTGACCATCAGAATTCAGCCAAATTACACCCTCGGATCAGGAAAATTTTTTATTTCATATCATGAGATTTGCAGGCCTGATCTACGTGCGGTGACCGCTGAACTGAAACTGGACCGCCACGTGTGATCTGCGAACCCTGTCGGACTGCAAACTTGATGTATGCTAGATCCAGTATGCATGAGCTTGAGTCCGACCGCATTCAGCCAGGGGACCACCAGAAATGTCCTTTTGGACTGAAACAGCCCCGATTTGGTTACCCCTCAAGTGAAACTTGTTCCCGAGCCTATTTCGGGCAAGTTTGGGCTTATAAAAAGGAATGAAACCCTCACTCCTCTCTCCCATCCGAATTTGTAAAAAATCCCTAGATTGGGAGAGGGAAAAGGTGAGAGTTTGTGAGAGAAGGTGGGAGAGAATTCCCTGCTGCTTGTGCCACGTGCTGCAAGTGGTTAAGCCACGTGCTCTAATCACCTGGCCGATGATTCCTCCACTTTTTCAGGTATGAAATAACCCTAGAAAGTTGTTGATTTGAGGTTTACTAGGATTCATAGCTTGTTAGCTGACGTAACTCGTGAATTAGGTTCTCTTATCGCTGTAGACGAAGCGTATACGCTCCGTTCGAATTTACACATCCATAAGAGACAAGGTGCGGATTTTAGACGCTTTGATTGACTGTTTCCAATGCTTTCAATGTCATTTAATAGTAGATTATCGACGGCAACGCCGTTTGACATGTACAACTTGTTGTCCGTTTCCTATTTCGTAAACCGACGGAGAATATGAGATTTAGGGCATTTTAGTCATTTGTAGGAAGTACTGATTTCATTCATATTTTGCTGATGTGATTGACATGATTTGTTGTTACATTAGAATGTTAGGAATTCGTGCATAATTAGTTTGGTGAAGAGATTCGCCTAAATGCGCACTTCGGGTCGACATACTACATGTAGACTTAAGTGTGTAGTGTAAGTGTTTGTATTAATGCTTGTATTAGTATGTATTGAATGAAATGATGTTATGGATTAGTTTAAGATTGGTTTCTCAATTGATATGCTGATGTGAATGATTTCTTACATGTTAGCCATATGCATGATTTCATTATATGAATGAAATGCATGTGCTTGATGATTCACGTAAGGTGTATGTTATAACATGTGCTTGGTGATTTCATTATGATTTAGTTTGAGATTGAATTCTCAATTAATTTGCTAATGGAAATGATTTCCTATATGTTGGCGATATGCATAATTTCATTATATGTGTGAAAGGCATGTATCTGGTGATTTTCTTAAGTTGTATGTTACATGCATAATTTCATTATATGTGTGAAAGGCATGTATCAGGTGATTTGCTTAAGTTGTATGTTACAACATGTGTTAACATGCTCATATGGTGGTATTTCATTTCCAATTCTTTCACATGCTTTGCTGATGTGATTCCACATGTTTGGGACTGTACTTAGTCCAGGCAGTCGGTAACCGAGCGAATTCGTGGTTGGCTTATCTTTGCCACGAACGACGCGTCGATGAACGCGAGCCATGTTTTGGAGTTGGCGGCAGTGGTTAGGCCACACGAAGTGTTTTACGCACTTCATGTCGTTCAACTTGAGATGCGATCGTGCTAGTCGAGCCCGTCAAGTAACCCGACTGGCCGTTGTATGTTCACCCTGCATGAGTGATAATTGCTTCAACCTAGGGTACTGAACTTACCATTGTAAACCTGTTAGCCATGGTACCTTGATCCACGAAGACTCATGAGTCGGGCATGGTGGTATGGGACACCGTGGTCGAGCTGGCGGCCTACGGTAGGGCCACAAACCTCCCCGTAGTGACCAGTGAGCACCTAGTCTCGTGAGTAGATTATGGTGGTATGGGACACTATATTCTTGCTGTCAGCCTACATTGATAAGGTGATGGGGGAGCGGTGCAACGAGTGCGAGCAACAGCCCTGGTAGCCCTTTGAAGTGACTGCGAGCGTATTTTGAGTCTACGGGAGGCGACGACCCTTCCGTAGCAGTAGAGTACAGTAGGCCTGTATTGATAAGGTGATTGGGGAGCGGTGCAACGAGTACGAGCAACAGCCCTGGCAGCCCTTGCAGCGACCTACAAAATATACATCATATGAGATTACTAGGAGTGACGACCCTAGACAGGATCTGTGTTGGGATTGATATAAGAGAGGTACCTTAGTTTTCCAATCTTGCTATTTGAATGAACTAATAACAACTGAGAAATCATATCACCATTACATTGCATGTGCCTGGAAGATGTGGAGCACTTTAGGGAGTGTGGCATGCCGCGGTCGTAAGATAGTGCCGTATGAGGGAGATCGTCGGTGAGGGCATACATCACGTCATGTCATATTGCATTAACAATAGTATTAGGATTGCTTGATTTATTGCTTTACTATTATCGCATGATTGATTTGAGAACATGTTAATCGTTGCTCTATTATTCCACTAAGTTAGCTACTTACTCCCACGTTACGGGACGGTGTTCCTTGACACCCACCAGACCTTTTTTTGATTGCAGATGATGGCGCGGCCTGCGAGGCAAAGCCGAACTTGATGATGTTGATGATGAGGAGGATCCTTCCTTTATGCGTATTCTGATTGACGGGATTACAGGGAGGTTGATTAGATACCTTGACACTTGTCATTTTATATTTTCAGAGCACTCATGTATATTCCTTTTGCTTACTTTTAGAGTATACATGTATGTATATAACTTGGTAACATGTTCACACTCTGGAGACATATAACAGTTTACATATGTTATACCTACTATCACAGTCTTCCGCTTGTGACTTTAACTGTCTCTGGAGTATGATATGTTGTTCTGGCTTAATCTCACTCATGTTTAATACATTATCACAGACAACATTCAATCATACATATCCATGATGCATAACTAACATTTTGAAACTCGGGAGTTGGGTTTTTGCTCGACCCCCCCAATTTTCGGGATGTTACAGATGGTATCAGAGCATGATTTGGATTAAACCGGGCCTGGGTTATGGTCACGCGACGTACGCTGTTGCTTCCTTTGACTTAGGTGGGTGCGAGAAGGGTCTAGAAACACTTCTAGGATCGCAGATTCGCCAATAGGCGAAGACTATTCGTATCGATCGCGCGATCGAGTCTGTAACGCATCTAGGGTCGCGTGAAGCGACCTGAGTAGCTCCTAGGTTGTAGGTAGGTGGGTTCAGACATTCTTTAAATGACTCTAAACCCGTTAATGTGAATCCTTGGGCCGTGGGACAACCACAACCCCTGTATTCAATCACCAGGGCTTAAAAACCCCGTTTCACCGAAAATCTTCGAAATTCTTCCTCTCACCACTCCAATCTTCAAATTTCTCTTATCCTTTTCATGTTAGGCATCAATCCTAATGTGAAAATAGTATAAAATCATACTTTCATAAAATTTTACAGTGAATAGTAAAATTTCATGAAAATTGGCCATTAGGCCATTGTAAGTTTGCTTTCTTTAGCAACTAATGGGCTAGATGGATGTACTAGCTCCTTCTATCCTAAAATCATATGCTGCATGATAGGATTTTGTATTTAAAATTACAGATTGGCCCCGGAAAGCCCCGAACTCATGTTTGGGCCTATATAGGTCAAAATACAATGAACCAAGGTGGGGCCCATAGTTATTTGGGGTCCCTGGACCATGGGGGACCAAACCCATGTGGTCCCACCAGCCACCATGCAAGATGGCCGGCGATGCCATCGCCGGTTCGGCGATACATCACAGTCCCGTGGGGCCCACTGGATTTAATTTTCGGGCACACGCCCTAATATGGCTAGGGCACCTCCCCCATATGTGGTTCACACCTTGAAACCCCCTCTATACCCTACTTCCTTCACAAACGGCCCCCATTCCAAGCTCCATTTTTGTTTTTGCTACCCCATTCCAAAAACTGTAATTTTAAATCACTCCCAAATCCATCCTTGGTTGAAAACGACCACACTCCATAACTCCATCGAAGTTTACAACCTTCCCTCTTGCAAATCTCATTGTTTAGAGCTCTTATAATCCACAAAACGAGCTGAAATCGTGTGGAGCTCCATTCCCCTTTTTCCTTCTCTTTTCTTTTTGAAAATCTAGCCTTTGGGAGCTTGAAGCATCCCTCTACAACGCCTAGATTTCATTCTATCCATTTGGGCAACCATTTCTCCGCATTTTCTCCGCTTTTCATGCCTATTGTTAAGGCTATTTTAGCTTTTCCTCCCTTTCCATCGTCCTCTCTCTCAAGTCCCTTTTATTTGATCCTCAGACTCGTGGAAACCTGCTTACCCATCCCATTTCTCCACATTCTTCGCTTGTTTGATTACTATTTTGAAATTTTTGTGTTTTGTTGTTGTTAGGTAGAAAATGTATTTGTGTTGTGGTTTGAGCTTAATATAGCTGAAATTTGTTGAATGGAGTGTATGCCGTTCATTTTTTAGTTAGGTATTGTCCCTAGATTGGGAGTATTGTAACTCCCGAGATTCAGCATATAAATTAATTTTTATCCCAACCCACCCTCCTACCAAGCATGCCACTTCCAATCCCGCCATGGGACTAAGAATGCAGTTCCATTTGATACAACTAAACGCTGCTGGCCACATAGGCCCTTGGCGTTTTGGTCCTAGAGTTAGCACTTCTAGATTTAAAGGGTCTGACGACATAAGAAATCCAATTTCAGTTAGACAATCTTGACCCTGATCGATAGAACAATTCCCTGTAGTAGAAATGGTATAGGAAAGCCATTTACTGTATAATCTTAGGCTTTGAATTATAGCTACTGAGTTATAGACTAGCCTAATAGTTACCTGAAGTAGTGTAAAGCCTGTATATGCTAAGGAATTGAAGGTTAGATTTGGTTGAAGTAGAACCTTATTCCTTCGATAGATCCCCTTATGACTTATAGACTTCTGTTGTTGCCCATAGGAAGGAACCATTCACTCTCAGGGAACATTTATAAATCCCTCAGATTGAACTTAGTATGTACTAGCATGCCCCTTAGAATTGCCTTCTCCAAGGGCTTATTGTATTCGGGAACACGGAATAAAGGAAATGCAATTATCAGCGAAGTATTCGCGGTTTGAATCGACTTCTTAATCCTAGTAGTTACCACTAAATCCAATGCTCTAATCAAGCAGAAGATCGGCATCGACTAGGATTGAGGACTGATACAACAACTTTTCTGTCATCGCGGGGTAGAAGGTTTGTGTATCCGGCTCAGACCCATTACACAACTATTCTTCCGTGTTGGCCCGACCATCTACAACCACAAGTTATTGCTTTGCCCTTGGTAAATGTTAAGGACTTCAAGCCAGTAGAGGATTCGACATCTTGCCACCAACTCATACCTACCCCTGAACTTAACCACAATAGAGATTAAGCTCATCTTTATGACCATAGGTACCAATGCCATAGAACGCATCATTAGCAAGGAAAACCATGTAGAGAAAGGTTGTTTCCATTTTAGGTTAAGGATAGCCCCTAAGTTGCGTCTCGTTCCGATATACGGATCGATGCAACGATTCTTCAACCTTAAGCAAAACCAAGTTTTAAGGGGGGTAGAATGAATTAAGTCCAATCCAGTTAGGTTAGTCAACGCTGCCGTTCGATCAAAGTGGCGCAGCGGAAGCGTGGTTAGGCTCTTCCCCACTGGCCCAAGATCGAAACATTTGATTTAGGTTATATGTACGGTTAGGTTATTAAATAGGATTTGAACCTTCCTTAAAAAAAGTACTCCTTGCCCTTCGCCAATTTCGGGGACAAAATTTTATTTTAAGGGGGGTAGATTGTAACACCCCGAATTTTGGCCAATCTGGGATTTGACATCCTTAGGCAGTGGGTCAATTAAAACAGCTAGAAAACGTTCAGAACCCAATTCCATAGCCAAAGAAACCATTTAGGATTAATTCCTTTAGAAATTAAGCGTAAGTTAGCTAGCGCAACGTTAGAGTAGCTGGGAAACAGTCCCTGATCACTTTAAATACGTTCTACAAGACCCAAATCGAGTAGAACGTATGACTCTATAATACTCTATAACCTCGGATCAAACTCTAAGCAGGTTTGTTCTCTGGACTACCTTAAAATTTTATATTGGATCTAGACCGCGCGTCGAAAGTTCGATGCCTACTATCTTAGACCGTTAGGACCGCCTAGCTGGACTTGACAATCATTTCGAAAATCAAGTCCAACCGATAATCACAGGCTATTTCATTGAGCCCGGACTGAAGAGAGTGCGAATAGGGACAGAATTGGAATTTGAAATTCAAATCTGGCACACGACTTGACGTGTCAGTATTAAGCGTTAAGACCATCAGAATTCAGCCAAATTACACCCTCGGATCAGGAAAAATTTCTATTTCATATCATGAGATTTGCAAGCCTGATCTACGTGCGGTGACCGCTGAATTGAAACTGGACCGCCACGTGCGATCTGCGAACCCTACCGGACTGCAAACTTGATGTATGCTAGATCCAGTATGCATGAGCTTAAGTTCGACTGCATTCAGCCAGGGGACCACCAGAAATGTCCTTTTGGACTGAAACAGCCCCGATTTGGTTACCCCTCAAGTGAAACTTGTTCCCGAGCCTATTTCGGGCAAGTTTGGGCTTATAAAAAGGAATGAAACCCTCACTCCTCTCTCCCATCCGAATTTGTAAAAAATCCCTAGATTGGGAGAGGGAAAAGGTGAGAGTTTGTGAGAGAAGGTGGGAGAGAATTCCCTGCTGCTTGTGCCACGTGCTGCAAGTGGTTAAGCCACGTGCTCTAATCACCTGGCCGATGATTCCTCCACTTTTTCAGGTATGAAATAACCCTAGAAAGTTGTTGATTTGAGGTTTACTAGGATTCATAGCTTGTTAGCTGACGTAACTAGTGAATTAGGTTCTCTTATCGCTGTAGACGAAGCGTATACGCTCCGTTCGAATTTACACATCCATAAGAGACAAGGTGCGGATTTTAGATGCTTTGATTGACTGTTTCCAATGCTTTCAATGTCATTTAATAGTAGATTATCGACGGCAACGCCGTTTGACATGTACAACTTGTTGTCCGTTTCCTATTTCGTAAACCGACGGAGAATATGAGATTTAGGGCATTTTAGTCATTTGTAGGAAGTACTGATTTCATTCATATTTTGCTGATGTGATTGACATGATTTGTTGTCACATTAGAATGTTAGGAATTCGTGCATAATTAGTTTGGTGAAGAGATTCGCCTAAATGCGCACTTCCGGTCGACATACTATATGTAGACTTAAGTGTGGAGTGTAAGTGTTTGTATTAATGCTTGTATTAGTATGTATTGAATGAAATGATGTTATGGATTAGTTTAAGATTGGTTTCTCAATTGATATGCTGATGTGAATGATTTCTTACATGTTAGCCATATGCATGATTTCATTATATGAATGAAATGCATGTGCTTGATGATTCACGTAAGGTGTATGTTATAACATGTGCTTGGTGATTTCATTATGATTTAGTTTGAGATTGAATTCTCAATTAATTTGCTAATGGAAATGATTTCCTATATGTTGGCGATATGCATAATTTCATTGTATGTGTGAAAGGCATGTATCAGGTGATTTGCTTAAGTTGTATGTTACATGCATAATTTCATTATATGTGTGAAAGGCATGTATCAGGTGATTTGCTTAAGTTGTATGTTACAACATGTGTTAACATGCTCATATGGTGGTATTTCATTTCCAATTCTTTCACATGCTTTGCTGATGTGATTCCACATGTTTGGGACTGTACTTAGTCCAGGCAGTCGGTAACCGAGCGAATTCGTGGTTGGCTTATCTTTGCCACAAACGACGCGTCGATGAACGCGAGCCGTGTTTTGGAGTTGGCAGCAGTGGTTAGGCCACACGAAGTGTTTTACGCACTTCATGTCGTTCAACTTGAGATGCGATCGTGCTAGTCGAGCCCATCAAGTAACCCGACTGGCCGTTGTATGTTCACCCTGCATGAGTCATAATTGCTTCAACCTAGGGTACTGAACTTACCATTGTAAACCCTGTTAACCATGGTACCTTGATCCACGAAGACTCATGAGTCGGGCATGGTGGTATGGGATACCGTGGTCGAGCTGGCGGCCTACGGTAGGGCCACAAACCTCCCCGTAGTGACCAGTGAGCACCTAGTCTCGTGAGTAGATTATGGTGGTATGGGACACTATATTCTTGCTGTCAGCCTACATTGATAAGGTGATGGGGGAGCGGTGCAACGAGTGCGAGCAACAGCCCTGGTAGCCCTTTGAAGTGACTGCGAGCGTATTTTGAGTCTACGGGAGGCGACGACCCTTCCGTAGCAGTAGAGTACAGTAGGCCTGTATTGATAAGGTGATTGGGGAGCGGTGCAACGAGTACGAGCAACAGCCCTGGCAGTCCTTGCAGCGACCTACAAAATATACATCGTATGAGATTACTAGGAGTGACGACCCTAGACAGGATCTGTGTTGGGATTGATATAAGAGAGGTACCTTAGTTTTCCAATCTTGCTATTTGAATGAACTAATAACAACTGAGAAATCATATCACCATTACATTGCATGTGCCTGGAAGATGTGGAGCACTTTAGGGAGTGTGGCATGCCGCGGTCGTAAGATGGTGCCGTATGAGGGAGATCGTCGGTGAGGGCATACATCACGTCATGTCATATTGCATTAACAACAGTATTAGGATTGCTTGATTTATTGCTTTACTATTATCGCATGATTGATTTGAGAACATGTTAATCCTTGCTCTATTATTTCACTGAGTTAGCTACTCACTCCCACGTTACGGGACGGTGTTCCTGGACACCCACCAGACCTTTTTTTGATTGCAGATAATGGCGCGGCCTGCGAGGCAGAGTCGAACTTGATGATGTTAATGATGAGGAGGATCCCTCCTTTATGCGTATTCTGATTGACGGGATTACAGGGAGGTTGATTAGATACCTCGACACTTGTCATTTTATATTTTCAGAGCACTCATGTATATTCCTTTTGTTTACTTTTGGAGTATACATGTATGTATATAACTTAGTAACATGTTCACACTCTAGAGACATACAACAGTTTATATATGTTATACCTACTATCACAGTCTTCCGCTTGTGACTTTAACTGTCTCTGGAGTATAATATGCTGTTCTGGCTTAATCTCACTCATGTTTAATACATTATCATAGACAACATTCAATCATACATGTCCATGTTGCATAAATAACATTTTGAAACTCGGGAGTTGAGTTTTTGCTCGACCCCCCCGATTTTCGGGATGTTACAATAGTATATATCGTCCCATATAGATAGATGGCATATTACTAGGAATCTGGTTAAGAATAGGGCTACAGTTAACCTATTACCATGGAGAATCACTACGCCAAAATCATAAATTTACGAGGGAGCATATCTATTGCAAAACCAAATTAACCATTGCATGGCCTGGCACTATTTACCGGATCAGAAAAATCAAATGACCAATGCAATGAGATGGATCTATGACAAATTTAGTCCCTCATAAATTTTCCATGGATCCTATCTGTCGCAAAAATTAAAAATTTTCCAGTTAATTATGGAAAAACCCTCCCAAATTATTCAACCTTTTAAATTTTAGTGACGGAGACGGTCCATTGTTGATCTTAAGAGAAGAGACGGACCTCATATCTATGGTCAATTTTTGATTTCGTAAAAATTAGCAACAAATTTAGTCCATCGCTAAAATTTCTGTAAAATAATAATAATAATAATAATAATAATAAGAATTTTCTTTATTTATTTTTTTAAATTTGTTACTCCCGATAGTCATCCAAAAGAAATTCACATGATTCTTTAAAAAGAATCACATTCACAAAATTTAAAAGAATATATCCTACCAGTGATCATACAACTTGCTTCTTTATCATTTAAGTAAGGTGCTGGAAGCGGGTCCAAGGATGATATAGTACCACTAATCAACATAATCACGGTGGAGGCAGGTAACGTGTCTTTGTGGTCATCGATAAGCCTAACCAGAGTATTACACAACAACCTCAAAGAATACCATATATCGGCCCATCCGGATTGATGCCCTATTACCAGGAATATGATCAACAATGGGGATGCAGTTAACCTATTACAAAGGAGAATCACTACGCCAAAATAATGAACTTACGATAGACCAGATCCATTGCAAAACCAAATTAACCGTTGCCTGGTCCGTCAAAGGTTGTGGGGTCATAGAAATCAAATGTTGGAAGGGATGCGATGGATTTATTCTGTCCTAAATTTGCCACTAATCCTATCCATTGTAAGAATTAAACATCCGTAACTTAATTATGTAAAAATGGACATGAATTATTTATCATTTTTAAATTTGGCGAAGGATATTGTCCATCGCTGATCTTAAGAGAAGCGATGGACCTCAAATCTGTTGTCGATTTTTCACTTCATCAGAAATTAGCAAGAAGTTTGGTTCCTTGCAAAAATAAAAATAAAAAATCATTAAGTTTGTTAAATTAAAAAACTATTAAACCAGATAGTCATTCATTAAAAAACACTTGATTATTTAATAAGAATCATATTCACAAAGTATAAAAGAATATAACCTTCCAGTGATCATCCAACACGCATCTTTTCCATTTAAGGTGCTGGAAGTGGGGCCATGGATGATACCATACCACCGGTCAACGCAATCACGGTGGAGGCGAGGGACGTGCATGAGTTGTCATCGATAAGCCTACCCACAATATGACACAACAACCTCAAAGCATAGGATATATCGGTCCATCTGGATAGATGGCCTATTACCACGAATCTGGCTAACAATGGGACTGTGGTTAACCTATTACCATGGAGAATCACTATGCACTAATCATGAATATATGATGGAGTAGATCCATTGTGAAACCAAATTAACCATTGCATAGTCTGTCACCATTTATTAGGTCATAAAATTCAAACGAAGGATGTGATGTGATGGATCTACAACAAATTTAATCCCTCGCAAATTTGCCACGGATCCTATCTGTCGCAAAAATTAAAAATTCGTCAGTTAATTATGGAAAAATCCATATCAAATTTTTCATCATTTTAAAATTTGGTGATGGATACGGTCCATCACTGATCTTATGAGAAGAGACAGACCTCAAATCCATATTCCATTTTTACTTCATCAGAAATTAACAACAGATTTGGTCCATCGCTAAAATTTCTGCTAAAAAATAAAATATTGTTATGTTTGTTTCTTTTTTTTTTCTTTTTTTTTTTTTATATCTATTACACCAAATAGTAATCAAAAAAAAAATTCACATGATTGTTTACAAAGAATCACATTCACAAAATTCAAAGAATATATCCAACCAGTGATCAATCAACTTGCTGCTTTTCCATTTGAGTAAGGTGTAGGAAGTGGGTCCAAGGATGATACAGTACCACAGGTCAACACAATCATGGTGGAGGCATGTAACGTGTCTGAGTGGTCATCGATAAGCCTAACCACAGTATGAGACAACAACCTCAAAGCATAGTATATATCAGCCCATCCGTATTGATGCCCTATTATTAAGAATTTGGTCAACACTGGGGTTGCAGTTAACTTATTACAATGGAGAATCAGTATACCAAAATCATGAATTTACAACAAACTAGATCTGTTACAAAATGAAATTCACCATTGCATGGTCCATCACAGGTTGTCGGGTCACAAAAATCAAACATTGGAAGGGATGCGACAGATTTATTCCGTCATAAATTTGCCACTAATCCTATTCATCCCAAAAATAAAAAATATGCAGCTTAATTATGTAAAAACAGACCCAAATTATTCATTATTTTTTATTTTGGCGATGGTTGTCATCCGTCGCTGATCTTAGGGGAAGCGACGGAACTCAAATCTGTTGTCGATTTTTGACTTCATCAGAAATTTACCATTGCATGGTCAATCATAGGTTGTCGGGTCACAAAAATCAAACGTTGGAAGGGATGCAACGGATTTATTTCATCGCAAATTTGCCACTAATCCTATCCATCGAAAAAATTTAAAATCCGTAGCTTAATTATGTAAAAAACAACCTAAATTATTCATTATTTTTAATTTTTGCAATGGCTATCGTCCGTCGCTGATCTTAGGAGAAGCGATAAACCTTAAATTTGTTGTTGATTTTTAACTTCATTAGAAATTAGCAAGAACTTTGGTTCATCGCCAAAATTTCTGTAAAAAAAAAAATTAAACAAAAACATTAAGTTTGTTTAAAAAAAACAAAACTATTACACCAGATAGTCATGATTATTTAACAAGAATTAAATTCACAAAATTCAAAAGAATATAACCTTCCAGTGATCATCCAGCATGCTTCTTTTCCATTTAAAGAAGGTGCTGGAAGTGGGGCCAAGGATGATACAGTACAAAAAGTCAACACAATCACGATCGTGGCGAGGGATGTGTCCAAGTTATCATCGATAAGCCTACCCACAGTATGACACAACAACCTCGAAGCATAGTATATATCGGCCCATCTGGACAGATGGCATATTATCAAGAATCTGGTTAACAATGGGGCTGCAATTAACTCATTACCATGGAGAATCACTATGCCAAAATCATGAATTTATGATGGTACAGATCCATTGCAAAACCAAATTAACTAGTGCATGGTCTGTCACCATTTACCAGGTCACAAAAATCAAATGAAGGATTAGATTCGACGGATCTACAACAAATTTAGTCCCTCACAAATTTGCCACGAATCCTATCTGTCGTAAAAATTAAAAATTCATCGGTTAATTATGGAAAAACCCTACCGAATTATTCATCATTTTAAAATTTGGCGATGGATACGGTCCATCACTGATCTTAAGATAAGGGATAGACCTCAAATCTATCGTTAATTTTTTATTTCATTAGAAATTAGTGACAGATTTGGTCCAGTGCTAAAATTTCTGCAAAAAAAAAAGGAAAAAAAAAAACAACGATAATTTGTTTCTTTTATTTTTTTAATCTGTTACACTGGATAGTCATCAAAGAGAAATTCATAATATTTTTTAAAATGAATCACATTCACAAAATTCAAAAGAATATATCCTACCAGTAATCATACAACTTGCTTCTTTTCCATTTGAGTAAGGTGTTGGAAGTGGGTCCAAGGATGATACAATACCACAAGTCAACACAATCACAGTGGAGGTAAGCATCATGTCCGAGTGGTCATCGATAAGCCAAACCATAGTATGACACAACAACCTCAGAGCATAGCATATATTGGCCCATCCGGATTGATGCCCTATTACTAGGAATCTCGTCAACAATGGGGCTACAGTTAACCTATTACAATGGAGAATCACTACGCCAAAATCACGAATTTACAATGGACTAGATCTGGTGTAAAACTAAATTAAGTCCATCACTGGTTTTCAGGTTACAGAAAATAAACATTGGAAGGGGTGCGACGGATTTATTTCATCGCAAATTTGCCACAAATCATATCCATTGCAAAAGTTAAAAATCTGTAGCTTAATTATGTAAAAACCGACCCAAATTATTCGTCATTTTTAAATTTGACGATGGATATTGTTCATGGCTAATATTAATAGTAGTGACGGACCTTAAATCTATTGTCGATTTTTGACTTCATCAGAAATTAGTAAGAAGTTTGGTTCGTCGCTAAAATTTCTGAAAAAAAAAAAAACAGCGTTAAGTTTTTTATAAAAAAAAATAATAATAAATACTATTACACTAGATAGTCATCCCTAAAAACCACTTGATTATTTAATAAGAATCATATTCAAAACATTCAAAAGAATATAACCTAATAGTGATCATCCAACACGCTTCCTTTCCATTTTGCGATGGTTAATTATGGAAAAACCCTCCCGAATTATTCATCATTTAAAAATTTGTCACCGGATACGGTCCATTGCTGATCCAAGGAGGAGATGAACCTCAAATCATCGTCTTTTTTTGACTTCATCAGAAATTAGCGACAGATTTAGTCCGTTGCTAAAATTTCTTAAAAAAATAGTGTTAATTTTGTTTCCTTTTTAAAAAATAAAAAATAAAAATATATTACATCGGATATCCATCCAAAAAAAAATTCACATGATTTTTAAAAAAAGAATCACATTCACAAAATTCAAAAGAATATATCCTACCAGTGATCATACAACTTGCTTCTTTTCCATTTGAGTAAGGTATTGAAAGTGAGTCCAAGGGTGATACAGTACCACAGGTCAACACAATCACAGTGGAGGCATGCACCGTGTCCGAGTGGTCATCAATAAACCTAACCACGGTATGATACAACAACCTCAAAGAATAGTATATATCAGCTCATCTGGATTGATGCCCTATTACCAGGAATCTAGTCAACAATGGGGCTGCAGTCAACCTATTATAGTGGAGAATCACTATGGTATAATCACGAATTTATGACGAACGAGATCCATTGCAAAATAAAATTAACCGTTGCATGGTCCATCACTGGTTATCAGGTCACAAAAATCAAACGTTGGAAGGGAAGCGATGATTTATTCCATCATAAAATTTCCATTAATCCTATCCAACGCAAAAATTAAAAATCCGTAGCTTAATTATGTAAAAATTGATGCGGATTATTCATCATTTTTATATTTGGCGATGGATATCATCCGTTGCTGATCTTAGGAGAAGCGACGGACCTCAAATCTGTTGTCAATATTTACTTCATTAGAAATTATCAAGAAGTTTGGTTCGTCAATAAAATTTCTACAAAAAAACCAGTGTTAAGTTTATTTTTTTTTTAAAAAAAGAAACAAAACCATTACACCAGATAGTCATCCAAAAAAATCACTTGTTTATTTAATAAGAATCATATTCAAAAAATTCAAAAGAGTATAACCTTCTAGCGATCATCCAACACGCTTCTTTTTCATTTAAGGTAGTGGAAGTGGGGTCAAGGATGATACAGTACCACAGGTCAATGCAATCATGGGGGAGGCAAGGAACGTGTTCGAGTGGTCATCTATAAGCATACCCACAGTATGACACAACAACCTCAAAGCATAGTATATATTGACCCCATCTGGATAGATGGCCTATTACATGGAATCTCATTAACAATGGGGCTGCAATTAACCTATTATCACAGAGAATCGCTATGCCAAAATCATGAATTTACGATGGAAAAAATCAGTTGCAAAACCAAATTAACCATTGCATGGTATGTCACTATTTATCGGGTCAGAAAAATCAAACGACTGATGCGATGCGACAGATCTACGACAAATTTAGTCCCTCGTAAATTTGCCACGGATTCTATCTATTGCAAAAATTAAAAATTCGTCAGTTAATTATGGAAAAACCTTCCTAAATTATTCATCATTTTAAAATTTGGTGACAGATACGGTCCATTGCTGATCTTAGGAGAGGAGACGGACCTCAAATCTATTGTCATTTTTTGACTTCATCATAAATTAGGGACTGATTTGGTCCATCGCTAAAATTTCTGTAAAAAAAAAAAAGCATTAAGTTTGTTTCTTTTTTAAAAATAAAAATAAATATGTCACACCGGATAGTCATCCAAAAGAAATTCACATGATTGTTTAAAAAGAATCACATTCACAAAATTCAAAAGAATATATCTTACAAGTGTTCATGCAACTTGCTTGTTTTCCATTTGAGTATGATGCTAAAAGTGTGTCCAAGGATGATATAGTACCACAGGTCAACCTAAACACAGTGGAGGTAGGCAACATGTCCGAGTGGTCATCGATAAGCCTAACCACAGTATGACATAACAACCTCAAAGCATAGTGTATATCGACCCATCCGGATTGATGCCCTATTACAAGGAATCTGGTCAACAATAGGGCTACAGTTAACTTATTACAATGTAGAATCGCTACACCAAAATCACATATTTATGACGGACCAGATCCATTGCAAAACCAAATTAATCATTGCATGGTCCGTCACAGGTTATCGGGTCACAGAAATTAAACGTTGGAAGGCATGCGACAAATTTATTCTGTCACAAATTTGCCACTAATCCAATCCATCGTAAAAATTATTTAAAAACTAACACGAATTATCCGTCATTTTTAAATTTAGTGATGCATACCATCCGTCACTGATCATAGTAGAAGCGAGGAACATTAAATCTGTTACCAATTTTTAACTTCATCAAAAATTAGGAAGAAGTTTAGATCGTCGCTAAAATTTTTGCAAAAAAAAAAAACAGTTACAATAGATAGTCATCCATAAAAAATAACTTGATTATTTAATAAGAATGATATTCACAAAATTCAAAAGAATATAATCATCCAGTGATCATCCAACACACTTCTTTTCCATTTATGGAAGGAACTGGAAGTGGGGCCAAGGATGATATAGTACCAGAGGTCAACACAATCACGGTGGAGGCGAGGGACGTGTCCAAGTGGTCATCGATAAGCCTATCCACAATATGACATAAAAACCTTAAAGCATTGTATATATCGGCCCATTTGGATAGATGGCCTATTACAAGGAATCTGATTAACAATGGGGCTATAGTTAAACTATTACCAAGGATAATCACTACGCCACAAACACAAATTTACGATGGAGCAGATTTGTTGCAAAAGCAAATTAACCATTGCATGGTCTATCACTATTTACCGGATCAGAAAAATCAAACAATCGATGCAATGCGACAGATCTACTACAAATTTAGTCCCTCGAAAAATTTCCATGGATCCTATCTGTCACAAAAATTAAAAATTTGGCAGTTAATTATGGAAAAACCATCCCAAATTATTCATCATTTTAAAATTTAGCATTGGATATCGTCTGTCGCAAATCTTAAGAGAAGCGATGGGCCCCAAATCTATTGTCACTTTTTGACTTCGTAAGAAATTAGCAAGTAGTTTAATTCGTTGCTAAAATTTTTGCATGAAAAGAAAACATCGTTAAGTTTATTTTAAATTATTTTTTTTTAAAAAAACTATTACACTAAATAGTCATCCAAAAAAAATCACATGATCATTTAATAAGAATCATATTCACAAAATTCAAAAGAATATAACCTTCCAGTGATCATCCAACACGCTTCTTATCGATTTAAGGTGCTGGAAGTGGGGTCAAGGATGATATAGTACCACAGCTCAACGCAATCACAGTGGAGACGAGGAACGTGTTTGAGTGGTCATTGATAAGCCTTCCAATAGTATGACACAACAACATCAAAGCATAGTATATATCGACACATCAAGATAGACGGCCTATTACCAAGAATCTGGTTAACAATGGGGCTATAGTTAACCTATTACCATGGAGAATCACTATGCCAAAATCATGAATTTACGATGGAATAGATCCATTTCAAAACCAAATTACCCATTGCATGGTCTCTCTGTTTATCGGGTTAGAAAAATCAATCGATGGATGCGATGTGACATATCTATGACAAATTTAGTCTCTCACAAATTTTCCATGGATCCTATCTATTGCAAAAACTAAAAATTCATCAGTTAATGATGGAAACACCATATCGAATTATTCTGCATTTTAAATTTTTACGACAGATACGGTCCGTCGATGATCTTAAATCTATCATCAATTTTTGACTTCATCAGAAATTAGCGATAGATTTGGTCCATCGCTAAAATTTCTGCAAAAAAAAAAAAAGAGAGAAAAAAAATAGTGATAAGACAAACCACGGTATGATACAACAACCTCAGAGCATAGTTAACCTATCATCGTGTCCAAGTGGCCCTTCCGAATTGATGCTCTATTACCAGGAATTTGGTCAACAATGGGGCTGCAGTTAACCTATTACTATGTAAAATTGCTACGCCAAAGTCATGAATTTACGACAGACCAGATATGTTGCAAAACCAAATTAACTGTTGCATGGTCCGCCATTGGTTGTCAGGTCACAGAAATCAAACGTTGGTAGGGGTGCGACGGATTTATTCAGTCACAAATTTGCCACTAATCCTATCCATCAAAAAAGTTAAAAATCCATAGCTTAATTACATAAAAACCAACTTAAATTATTCATCATTTTTAAATTTTGTGATGGATATCGTCCATCGAGGATCTTAGGAGTAGTGACAGACCTGAAATCCATTGTGAATTTTTTACTTCATTAGAAATTAGCAAGAAGTTTAGTTCGTCGCTAAAAATTCTGCCAAAAAAAAAAACAAGGTTAAGTTTTTTTAAAAAAAAAAATAGTAAAAAAAAGGTTGTTACACTAGATAGTCATCCAAAAAAATCACTTAAGTATTTAATAAGAATCATACTCAAAAAAATTCAAAAGAATATTACCTAAATGTGATCATCCAACGCGCTTCCTTTCCATTTAGCGATGGTTAATTATGGAAAAACCCTCCCAAATTATTCATCATTTTAAAATTTATTGATAGATATGGTCCGTCGATGATCTTATGACAAGAGACAAACCTCAAATCTATTGCCAATTTTTGACTTCATCATAAATTATCGACAGATTTAGTGCACTGCTAAAATTTCTTCAAAAAAAAAGTATTTAGTTTGTTTCTTAAAAAAAAATAAATCTATTACATCGGATAGTCATTCAAAAAAAATCACATGATGGTATAAAAAGAATCACATTCAAAAAATTCCAAAGAATGTATCCTACTAATGATCATACAACTTGCTTCTTTTCGGTTTGAGTGAGGTGTTGGAAGTGAGTCCAAGGATGATACAGTACCACAAGTCAACACAATCATAGTGGAGGCAGGAAATGTGTCTGAGTGGTCATTGAAAAGCCTAACCACAATATGACATAAAAACCTCAAAGCATATTATATATCAGCCCATCCGGATTGATTCCCTATTACCAGGAATCTAGTCAACAATGGGGCTGCAGTTAACCTATGACAATGGAGAATCACTGCTGTAAAATCATGGATTTACAACGGACCAGATCCATTGCAAAAATGAAAATAACTGTTGCATGGTCCGTCACTGGTTGTCGGGTTAAAGAAATCAAATAATGGATGGGATGCGATGGATTTATTCTGCCGTAAAATTTTTCAATAATCCTATCCATCGCAAAAATTAAAAATATGTAGCTTAATTATTTAAAAATGGACATGAATTATTCGTCATTTTTAAATTTGGCGATAGATATTGTCCGTCGCTGATCTTAGGAGAAGTGACGGACCTCAAAACTAATGCCTATTTTTTACTTCATCAGAAATTAGCAAGAAGTTTGGTTCATCACTAAAATTTCTATAAAAAAAAAAAGCAACATTAAGTTTCTGTAAAAAAAAAAAAAAAAACAAAACAATACCATTACACCAGATAGTCATCCAAAAAAAATCACTTGGTTATTTAATAAGAATTATATTCACAAAATTCAAAGGAATATAACCATCCAGTGATCATCCAACACACTTCTTTTCCATTTATGGAAGGAGCTGGAAGTGGGACCAAGGATGCAACAGTACCACAGGTCAACAGAATCACGGTGGAGGCGAGGGAAGTGTCCGAGTGGTCATCAATAAGCTTATCCATAGTATGACACAACAACCTCAAAGCATTGTATATATCGACCCATTTGGATAGATGGCCTATTACAAGGAATCTGGTTAACAATGGGGCTGCAATTAACCTATTATAACGAAGAATCACTATGCAAAAATCATGACTTAATGACAGACCAGATCTGTTATAAAATGAAATTAACTGTTGCATGGTCCATCACTGGTTGTTGGGTCGTAGAAATCAAGCGTTGGAAGGTATGCGACGGATTTATTCAGTCACAAATTTGCCATTAAATCTTGTCCATCGTAAAAATTAAAAACTCATAAATTAATTATGTAAAAAATGACCCGAATTATTCTTCATTTCTAAATTTGGCAATGGATATTGTCCGTCACAAATTTTAAGAGAAGCGACGGGCCTCAAATCTATTGTCAATTTTTGACTTCGTAAGTAATTAGCAAGTAGTTTAATTCATTGCTAAAATTTCTGCACAAAAAAAAAAACATCGTTAAGATTGTTTTAATTTTTTTTTTTAAAAAAAACTATTACACCAAATAGTCATCCAAAAAAAAATCACACGATCATTTAATACGAATCATATTCACAAAATTCAAAAGAATATAACCTTCCAGTGATCATCCAACACGCTTCTTATCCATTTAAGGTGCTGGAAGTGGGGTCAAGGATGATATAGTACCACAGCTCAATGCAATCACAGTGGAGGTGAAGAACGTGTCTGAGTGGTCATCGATAAGCCTACCAATAGTATGACACAACAACATCGAAGCATAGTATATATCGGCACATCTGGATAGACGACCTATTACCAAGAATCTGGTTAACAATGAGGCTGCAGTTAACCTATTACCATGGAGAATCACTATGCCAAAATCACAAATTTACGATGGAGTAGATCCATTTCAAAACCAAATTACGCATTGCATGGTCTGTCACTGTTTATCGGGTCAGAAAAATCAAACGATGGATGCGATGTGACGTATCTATGACAAATTTAGTCCCTCACAAATTTGTCATGGATCCTATCTGTTGCAAAAACTAAAAATTCATTGGTTAATGATGGAAACACCATATCGAATCATTCATCATTTTTAAAATTTACGACTGATATAGTCCGTCGTCGATCTTAATTCTATCATCAATTTTTGACTTCATCAGTAATTAGCGACATATTTAGTCCATCGCTAAAATTTCTACAAAAAAAAAAAAGAGAAAAAAATAGTGATAAGACAAACCACGGTATGATACAATAACCTCAGAGCATAGTTAAGCTATCATCGTGTCCAAGTGGCCCTTCCGAATTGATGCTCTATTACCAGGAATTTGGTCAACAATGGGGCTGCAGTTAACCTATTACTATGTAAAATTGCTACGCCAAAGTCATGAATTTACGACAGACCAGATATGTTGCAAAACCAAATTAACTGTTGCATGGTCCGCCATTGGTTGTCAGGTCGCAGAAATCAAACGTTGGAAGGCGTGTGACAGATTTATTCAGTCACAAATTTGCCACTAATCCTATCCATCAAAAAAGTTAAAAATCCATAGCTTAATTACTTAAAAACCAACTTAAATTATTCATCATTTTTAAATTTTGTGATGGATATCGTCCATCGAGGATCTTAGGAGTAGCGACAAACCTGAAATCCATTGTGAATTTTTTACTTCATCAGAAATTAGCAAGAAGTTTAGTTCGTCACTAAAAATTCTGCCAAAAAAAAAAAACAAGGCTAAGTTTTTTTTTTAAAAAAAACAGCAAAAAAAAAGGTTGTTACACTAGATAGTCATCCAAAAAAATCACTTAAGTATTTAATAAGAATCATATTCAAAAAAATTCAAAAGAATATTACCTAAATGTGATCATCCAACGCGCTTCCTTTCCATTTAGCGATGGTTAATTATGGAAAAACCCTCCCAAATTATTCATCATTTTAAAATTTATCGATAGATACGGTCCGTCGATGATCTTATGACAAGAGACAAACCTCAAATCTATCGCCAATTTTTGACTTCATCATAAATTATCGACAGATTTAGTGCGCCGCTAAAATTTCTTCAAAAAAAAAGTATTTTGTTTGTTTCTTGAAAAAAAAAAAATCTATTACATCGGATAGTCATCCAAAAAAAATCACATGATTGTATAAAAAGAATCACATTCAAAAAATTCAAAAGAATGTATCCTACTAGTGATCATACAACTTGCTTCTTTTCGGTTTGAGTGAGGTGTTGGAAGTGAGTCCAAGGATGATACAGTACCACAAGTCAACACAATCATAGTGGAGGCAGGCAATGTGTCTGAGTGGTCATTGAAAAGCCTAACCACAATATGACATAAAAACCTCAAAGCATATTATATATCAGCCCATCCAGATTGATTCCCTATTACCAGGAATCTAGTCAACAATGGGGCTGCAGTTAACATATGACAATGGAGAATCACTGCTGTAAAATCATGGCTTTGCGACGGACTAGTTCCATTGCAAAAATGAAAATAACTGTTGCATGGTCCGTCACTGGTTGTCGGGTTAAAGAAATCAAATAATGGAAGGGATGCGATGGATTTATTCCGCTGTAAAATTTTTCAATAATCCTATCCATCGTAAAAATTAAAAATATGTATCTTAATTATTTAAAAAAGGACATGAATTATTCGTCATTTTTAAATTTGGCGATGGATATTGTCCGTCGATGATCTTAGGAGAAGTGACGGACCTCAAAACTAATGCCGATTTTTTACTTCATCAGAAATTAGCAAGAAGTTTGGTTCATCACTAAAATTTCTATATATAAAAAAAAAGCAACATTAAGTTTCTGTAAAAAAAAAAAAAAAAAAAAGGCAATACCATTACACCAGATAGTCATCCAAAGAAAATCACTTGGTTATTTAATAAGAATTATATTCACAAAATTCAAAGGAATATAACCATTCAGTGATCATCCAACACACTTCTTTTCCATTTATGGAAGGAGCTGGAAGTGGGACCAAGGATGCTACAGTACCACAGGTCAACAGAATCACGGTGGAGGCGAGGGACGTGTCCGAGTGGTCATCAATAAGCTTATCCACAGTATGACACAACAACCTCAAAGCATTGTATATATCGACCCATTTGGATAGATGGCCTATTATAAGGAATCTGGTTAACAATGGGGCTATAGTTAACCTATCACCCTGGATCATCACTATGCTAAAAACATGAATTTACGATGGAGTAGATCCGTTGCAAAAGCCAATTAACCATTGCATGGTCTGTCACTATTTACCGAATCAAAAAAATCAAACAATCGATGCGATGCGACAGATCTACGATAATTTTAGACCCTCGAAAACTTTCCGTGGATCCTATCTGTCGTAAAAATTAAAAATTTGGCAGTTAATTATGGAAGAGCCATCCTAAATTATTCATCATTTTAAAATTTAGCATTGGATACGGTCCGTTGATTATCTTAGGAGAAGAGAGGGACCTCAAATCTATCGTCAATTTTTGACTTCATCAGAAATTAGCAATAGAATTTGTCCATCGCTAAAATTTCTGCCAAAAAATAGTGTTAAGTTGTTTTTTTTTTTTTTTTGAAAAAAGAATCTGTTACACCAGATAGTCATCCAAAATAAATTCACATGATTGTTTAAAAAGAATCGCATTCACAAAATTCAAAAGAATATATCCTACCAGTAAT
The DNA here is from genome assembly GCA_037074715.1 of Magnolia kwangsiensis. Lineage (NCBI taxonomy): Eukaryota > Viridiplantae > Streptophyta > Magnoliopsida > Magnoliales > Magnoliaceae > Magnolia > Magnolia kwangsiensis. The sequence continues at coordinate 101,462,153 of CM073576.1, read as the reverse complement.
CATACAACTTGCTTCTTTTCTATTTGAGTAAGGTGTTGGAACTAGGTCCAAGGATGATACAGTACCACAGGTCAACACAATCACAGTGGAGGCAGGCAACGTGTCCAAGTGGTCATCGTTAAGCCTAACCATAATCTTACACAACAACCTCAGAGCATAGTATATATCGGGCCATTTGGATTGATGCCTGATTACCAGAAATCTGGTTAACAATGGGGCTGCAATTAACCTATTAGAACGAAGAATCACTACGTAAAAATCACGACTTGATGACAGACTAGATCCGTTATAAAATGAAATTAACTGTTGCATGGTCCATCACTGGTTGTTGGGTCATAGAAATCAAGCGTTGGAAGGTATGCGACGGATTTATTCAGTCACAAATTTGCCATTAAATCTTGTCCATCGTAAAGTCTAAAAACTCGTAGCTTAATTATATAAAAATTGACCCGAATTATTCTTCATTTCTAAATTTGGCAATGGATATTGTCCGTCGCAAATTTTAAGAGAAGCGACGGGCCTCAAATCTATTGTCAAATTTTGACTTCGTAAGAAATTAGCAAGTAGTTTAATTCATTGCTAAAATTTCTGTACAAAAAAAAAAAAAAACATCGTTAAGATTGTTTTAATTTTTTTTTAAAAAAAAACTATTACACCAAATAGTCATCCAAAAAAAAAAAAATCACACGATCATTTAATACGAATCATATTCATAAAATTCAAAAGAATATAACCTTCCAGTGATCATCCAACACGCTTCTTATCCATTTAAGGTGCTGGAAGTGGGGTCAAGGATGATATAGTACCACAGCTCAATGCAATCACAGTGGAGGTGAAGAACGTGTCTGAGTGGTCATCGATAAGCCTACCAATAGTATGACACAACAACATCGAAGCATAATATATAAAGGCACATCTGGATAGACGACCTATTACCAAGAATCTGGTTAACAATGGGGCTGCAGTTAACCTATTACCATGGAGAATCACTATGCCAAAATCACAAATTTACGATGGAGTAGATCCATTTCAAAACCAAATTACCCATTGCATGGTCTGTCACTGTTTATCGGGTTAGAAAAATCAAACGATGGATGCAATGTGACGTATCTATGACAAATTTAGTCCCTCACAAATTTGTCATGGATCCTATCTGTTGCAAAAACTAAAAATTCATCGGTTAATGATGGAAACACCATATCGAATCATTCATCATTTTTAAAATTTATGACTGATACAGTCCGTCGCCGATCTTAATTCTATCATCAATTTTTGACTTCGTCAGAAATTAGCGACAGATTTGGTCCATCGCTAAAATTTCTGCAAAAAAAAAAGAGAAAAAAATAGTGATAAGACAAACCACGGTATGATACAACAACCTCAGAGCATAGTTAACCTATCATCGTGTCTGAGTAGCCCTTCCGAATTGATGCCCTATTACCAGGAATTTGGTCAACAATGGGGCTGCAGTCAAGCTATTACTACGTAAAATTGCTATCCCAAAGTCATGAATTTACGACGGACCAAATATGTTGCAAAACTAAATTAACTGTTGCATGGTCCACCATTGGTTGTTGGGTCACAGAAATCAAACGTTGGAAGGGGTGCGACGGATTTATTGAGTCACAAATTTTCCACTAATCCTATCCATCAAAAAAGTTAAAAATCCATAGCTTAATTATGTGAAAACCAACCTGAATTATTTGTTATTTTTAAAATTTTTGATGGATATCGTCCATCGCGGGTCTTTAGAGTAGCGACAGACCTGAAATTCATTGTCGATTTTTTACTTCATCAGAAATTAGCAAGAAGTTTAGTTCGTAGCTAAAATTTCTGTTAAAAAAAAATTTTAAGTTTTTTTTAAAAAAAAATAATAAAAAAAGACTATTACACTAGATAGTCATCCAAAAAAATCACTTAATTATTTACTAAGAATCATATTCAAAAAAAATTAAAAGAATATAACCTAAATGTGATCATCCAATGCACTTCATTTCCATTTAGCGATGGTTAATTATGGAAAAAGCCACCCAAATTACTCATCATTTTAAAATTTATTTATAGATACGGTTCGTCGATGATCTTATGACAAGAGACAAACCTCAAATCTATCGCCAATTTTTGACTTCATAAAAAATTATCGACAGATTTAGTGTGTCGGTAAAATTTCTTCAAAAAAAAAGTTTTTAGTCTGTTTCTTTTTTAAAAAAAAAAAAAATCCATTACATCGGATAGTCATCCAAAAAAAAATCACATTATTGTATAAAAAGAATCACATTCACAAAATTCAAAAGAATGTATCCTACTAGTGATCATACAACTTGCTTCTTTTCGGTTTGAGTAAGGTGTTGGAAGTGAGTCCAAGGATGATACAGTACCGTAGGTCAACACAATCATAGTGGAGGCAGGCAATTTGTCTGAGTGGCCATTGATAAGCCTAACCACAGTATGACACAAAAACCTCAAAGCATAGTATATATCGGCCCATCCGGATAGATTCCCTATTACCAGGAATCCAGTCAACAATGGGGCTGCAGTTAACCTATGACAATGGAGAATCACTGCTGCAAAATCATGGCTTTACGATGGTCCAGATCCATTGCAAAATGAAATTAACCGTTGCATGGTCTGTCACTGGTTATCGGGTCATAGAAATTAAACGATGGAAGGGATGTGATGGATTTATTCCGTTGCAAAAATTTTCACTAAATCTATCCATCGTAAAAATTAAAAATATGTAGCTTAATTATTTAAAAACTATCATGAATTATTCGTCATTTTTAAATTTAGCGATGGATATTGTCCGTCGCTGATCTTAGGAGAAGTGATGGACCTCAAAATTGTTGTCGATTTTTGACTTCATCAGAAATTAGCAAGAAGTTTGGCTCATCTTTAAAATTTCTACGAAAAAAAGCAACGTTAAGTTTCTGTAAAAATAAAATACAATAAAACAATACCATTACACCAGATAGTCATCTAAAAAAATCACTTGGTTATTTAATAAGAATTATATTCACAAAATTCAAAAGAATATAACCATCCAGTGATCAACCAACACACTTCTTTTCCATTTATGGAAGGAGCTGGAAGTGGGACCAAGGATGATATAGTACCACAGGTCAACGGAATCACGGTGGAGGCGAGGGACGTGTCCGAGTGGTCATCGATAAACCTATCCATAGTATGACACAACAACCTCAAAGCATTGTATATATCGGCCCATTTGGATAGATGGCCTATTACAAGGAATCTGGTAAACAATGGGGCTATAGTTAACCTATTACCATGGAGCATCACTACGCTAAAAACATGAATTTACGATGGAGTAGATCCGTTGCAAAATCAAATTAACCATTGCATGGTCTGTCACTATTTACCGAATCAAAAAAATCAAACAATCGATGCGATGCGATAGATCTACGAAAATTTTAGACCCTCGAAAATTTTTCGTGGATCCTATCTGTCACAAAAATTAAAAATTTGGCAGTTATTTATGGAAAAACCATCCTAAATTATTCATCATTTTAAAATTTAGCGTTGGATACGGTCTATTGATTATCTTAGGAGAAGAGAGGGACGTCAAATCTATCATCAATTTTTGACTTCATCAGAAATTAGCAACAGAATTTGTCCATCGCTAAAATTTCTGTCAAAAGATAGTGTTAAGTTTTTTTTTTTTTTTTAAAGAATCTGTTACACCAGATAGTCATCCAAAATAAATTCACATGATTGTTTAAAAAGAATCACATTCACAAATTTCAAAATAATATATCTTACCAGTAATCATACAACTTGCTTCTTTTCCATTTGAGTAAGGTGCTAGAACTGGGTCCAAGGATGATATAGTACCATAGGTCAACACAATAACGGTGAAGGCAGGCATTGTGTCCAAGTGATCATCGATAAGCCTACCCACAGTATTACACAACAACCTCAAAGCATAGTATATATCGGGCCATCCGAATTGATGCCTGATTACTAGGAATCTGGTTGAAAATGGGGCTGCAATTAACCTATTAGAATGAAGAATCACTACGCAAAAATCATGACTTGATGACGGACCAGATCCATTAAAAAATGAAATTAACTATTGCATGGTCTATCACTGGGTGTTGGGTCACAGAAATGAAGCGTTGGAAGGTATGCGACGGATTTATTCAATCACAAATTTTCCATTAATATTATCCATCATAAAAATTAAAAATTCGTAGCTTAATTATGTAAAAACAGACTCGAATTATTCTTCATTTTTAAATTTGGCAATGGATATTGTCCGTCACAAATCTTAAGAGAAGCGACGTGCCTCAAATTTATTGTCAATTTTTGACTTCGTAAGAAATTAGCAAGTAGTTTAATTCGTTGCTAAAATTTCTGCACAAAAAAAAAAAAAAAAACATCGTTAAGTTTTTTTTTAAAAATAAAAATAAAAACTATTACACTAAATAGTCATCCAAAAAAAATCACATGATCATTTAATAAGAATCATATTCACAAAATTCAAAAGAATATAAACTTTCAGTGATCATCCAACACGCTTCTTATCCATTTAAGGTACTGGAAGTGGGGTCAAGGATGATACAGTACCACAACTCAACGCAATCACAGTGGAGGCGAGGAACATGTCTGAGTGGTCATTGATAAGCCTTCTAATAGTATGACACAACAACATCAAAGCATAGTATATATCGACACATCAAGATAGATGGCCTATTACCAAGAATCTGGTTAACAATGGGGCTATAGTTAACCTATTACCATGGAGAATCACTATGCCAAAATCATGAATTTACGATGGAATAGATCCATTTCAAAACCAAATTACCCATTGCATGGTCTCTCTGTTTATTAGGCTTGAAAAATCAATCGATGGATGCGATGTGATGTATCTATGACAAATTTAGTCTCTCACAAAATTTCCATGGATCCTATCTATTGCAAAAACTAAAAATTCATTAGTTAATGATAGAAACACCATATCGAATTATTCTGCATTTTAAAATTTTACGACGGATACGGTCCGTCGCTGATCTTAAATCTATCATCAATTTTTGACTTCATCAAAAATTAGCGACAGATTTGGTCCATCGCTAAAATTTCTGCAAAAAGAAAAAAAGAAAAAAAATAGTGATAAGACAAACCACGGTATGATACAATAACCTCAGAGCATAGTTAACCTATCATCGTGTCCGAGGAATTGATGCTCTATTACCAGGAATTTGGTCAACAATGGGGCTGCAGTTAACCTATTACTATGTAGAATTGCTACGCCAAAGTCATGAATTTACGACAGACTAGATATGTTGCAAAACCAAATTAACTGTTGCATGGTCCACCATTGGTTGTCAGGTCGCAAAAATCAAATGTTGGAAGGGGTGTGACGAATTTATTCAGCCACAAATTTGCCACTATTCCTATCCATCAAAAAAGTTTAAAATCCATAGCTTAATTATGTAAAAACCAACCTAAATTATTCATCATTTTTAAAATTTGTGATGGATATCATCCATCGAGGATCTGAGGAGTAGCGACAGACCTGAAATCCATTGTGAATTTTTTACTTCATCAGAAATTAACAAGAAGTTTAGTTCGTCGCTAAAAATTCTGCCAAAAAAAAAATAAGGTTAAGTTTTTTAAAAAAAATAAAAATAAAAAAAAGGTCATTACACTAGATAGTCATCCATAAAAATCACTTAAGTATTTAATAAGAATCATATTCACAAAAATTCAAAAGATCATCCAACGCTCTTCCTTTCCATTTAGCGATGGTTAATTATGGAAAAACCCTCCCAAATTATTCATCATTTTAATATTTATCGATAGATACGGTCCGCCGATGATCTTATGACAAGAGACAAACCTCAAATCTATCGCCAATTTTTGACTTCATCATAAATTATCGACAGATTTAGTGCGTCGCTAAAATTTATTCAAAAAAAAAGTTTTTAGTTTATTTTTTTTAAAAAAAATAAAATCTATTACATCGGATAGTCATCCAAAAAAAATCACATTCACAAAATTCAAAAGAATGTATCCTACTAGTGATCATACAACTTGCTTCTTTTTGGTTTGAGTAAGGTGTTGGAAGTGAGTTGAAGGATGATAAAGTACCGCAAGTGAACAAAATCATAGTGGAGGTAGGCAATGTGTTTGAGTGGTCATTGAAAAGACTAACCACAATATGACACAAAAACCTTAAAGAATAGTACATATCAGTCCATCCGGTTTGATTCCCTATTACCAGGAATCTAGTCAACAATGAGGCAGCAGTTAACCTATGGCAATGGAGAATCACTGCTGTAAAATCATGGCTTTACGACGGACCAAATCCATTGCAAAAATGAAAATAACTATTGCATGGTCCGTCACTGGTTGTCGGGTTAAAGAAATCAAACAATGGAAGGGATGCGATGGATTTATTCCGCTGTAAAATTTTTCACTAATCCTATCCATCGCAAAAATTAAAAATATGTAGCTTAATTATTTAAAAAATAACATGAATTATTCGTCATTTTCAAATTTAGCGATGCATATTGTCCGTCGCTGATCTTAGGAGAAGTGATGGACCTCAAAACTGTTGCCGATTTTTGACTTCATCAGAAATTAGCAAGAAGTTTGGCTCATCGCTAAAATTTCTACAAAAAAAGGCAACGTTAAGTTTCTGTAGAAATAAAATACAATAAAACAATACCATTACACCAGATAGTCATCTAAAAAAATCACTTGGTTATTTAATAAGAATTATATTCACAAAATTCAAAAGAATATAACCATCCAGTGATCAACCAACACACTTCTTTTACATTTATGGAAGGAGTTGGAAGTGGGACCAAGGATGATACAGTATCACAGGTCAACGGAATCATGGTGGGGGCGAGGGACGTGTCCGAGTGGTCATCGATAAACCTATCCATAGTATGACACAACAACCTCAAAGCATTATTGTATATATCGGCCCATTTGGATAGATGGCCTATTACAAGGAATCTGGTTAACAATGGGGCTATAGTTAACCTATTACCATGGACCCTCACTACGCTAAAAACATGAATTTACGATGGAGTAGATCCGTTGCAAAAGAAAATTAACCATTGCATGGTATGTCACTATTTACCGAATCAAAAAAATTAAACAATCGATGAGATGCGACAGATCTACGATAATTTTAGACCCTCGAAAACTTTCCGTGGATCCTATCTGTCGCAAAAATTAAAAATTTGGCAGTTAATTATGGAAAAACCATCCTAAATTATTCATCATTTTAAAATTTAGCGTTGGATACGGTCCGTTGATTATCTTAGGAGGAGAGGGACCTCAAATCTATCGTCAATTTTTGACTTCATCAGAAATTAGCAACAGAATTTGTCCATCGCTAAAATTTCTGCCAAAAAATAGTGTTAAGTTTATTTTTTTTAAAAAAAAGAACCTGTTACACCAGATAGTCATCCAAAATAAATTCACATGATTGTTTAAAAAGAATCACATTCACAAATTTCAAAATAATATATCTTACCAGTAATCATACAACTTGCTTCTTTTCCATTTGAGTAAGGTGCTGGAACTGGGTCCAAGGATGATACAGTACCATAGGTCAACACAATAACAGTGAAGGCAGACAATGTGTCCAAGTGATCATCGATAAGCCTACCCACAGTATTACACAACAACCTCAAAGCATAGTATATATCGGGCCATCCGGATTGATGCCTGATTACCAGGAATCTGGTTAAAAATGGGGCTGCAATTAACCTATTAGAATGAAGAATCACTACGCAAAAATTATGACTTGATGACGGGCCAGATCCATTACAAAATGAAATTAACTGTTGCATGGTCCATCACTGGTTGTTGGATCGTAGAAATCAAGCGTTCGAAGGTATGCAACGGATTTATTCAATCGCAAATTTGCCATTAATCTTATCCATCGTAAAAATTAAAAATTCGTAGCTTAATTATGTAAAAACTGACCTGAATTATTCTTCATTTTTAAATTTGGCAATGGATATTGTCCGTCACAAATCTTAAGAGAAGTGACAGGCCTCAAATCTATTGTCAATTTTTGACTTCGTAAGAAATTAGCAAGTAGTTTAACTTGTTGCTACAATTTCTGCACAAAAACAAAAAACATCGTTAAGTTTTTTTTAAAAAATTAAAACTAAAAACTATTACACCAAATAGTCATCCAAAAAAAATCACATGATCATTTAATAAGAATCATATTCACAAAATTCAAAAGAATATAACCTTTCATTGATCATCCAACACGCTTCTTATCCATTTAAGGTGCTGGAAGTGGGGTCAAGGATGATACAGTACCACAGCTCAACGCAATCACAGTGGAGGCGAGGAACGTGTCTGAGTGCTCATCAATAAGCCTTCCAATAGTATGACACAACAACATCAAAGCATAGTATATATCGACACATTAAGATAGACGGCCTATTACCAAGAATTTGGTTAACAATGGGGCTATAGTTAACCTATTACCATGGAGAATCACTATGCCAAAATCATGAATTTATGATGGAATAGATCCATTTTAAAACCAAATTACCCATTGCATGGTCTCTCTATTTATCGGGTCAGAAAAATCAATCGATGGATGCGATGTGACGTATCTATGACAAATTTAGTCTCTCACAAATTTTCCATGCATCCTATCTGTTGCAAAAACTATAAATTCATCAGTTAATGATGGAAACACCATATCGAATTTTTCAGCATTTTAAAATTTTACGACGGATAAAGTCCGTCGCTGATCCTAAATCTATCATCAATTTTTGACTTCATCAGAAATTAGCGACCGATTTGGTCCATCGCTAAAATTTCTGTGAAAAAAAAAAAGAAAAAAAATAGTGATAAGAAAAACCACGGTATGATACAACAACCTCAGAGCATAGTTAACCTATCATCGTGTCCGAGTGGCCCTTCCGAATTGATGCTCTATTACCAAGAATTTGGTCACAAATGGGGCTGCAGTTAACCTATTAGTACGTAGACTTTCTATGCCAAAGTCATGAATTTATGACAGACCAGATATGTTGCAAAACCAAATTAACTGTTGCATGGTCCGCCATTGGTTGTCAGGTCGCAGAAATCAAACGTTGGACGGGGTGCGATGGATTTATTCAGTCACAAATTTGCCACTAATCCTATCCATCAAAAAAGTTAAAAATCCATAGCTTAATTATGTAAAAACCAACCTAAATTATTCATCATTTTTAAAATTTGTGATGGATATCGTCCATCGAGGATCTTAGGAGTAGCGACAGACCTAGAATCCATTGTGAATTTTTTACTTCATCAGAAATTAACAAGAAGTTTAGTTGGTCGCTAAAAATTCTACCAAAAATAAAAAACAAGGTTAAGTTTTTTTTTAAAAAAATAATTAAAAAAAAGGTTGATACACTAGATATTCATCCAAAAAAATCACTTTAGTATTTAATAAGAATCATATTCAAAAAAATTCAAAAGATCATCCAACGCACTTCCTTTCCATTTAGCAATGGTTAATTATGGAAAAACCCACCCAAATTATTCATCATTTTAAAATTTATTGACAGATACAGTCCGTCGATGATCTTATGACAAGAGACAAACCTCAAATCTATCGCCAATTTTTGACTTCAAGATAAATTATCGACAAATTTAGTGCGTCACTAAAATTTCTTCAAAAAAAAAGTATTTAGTTTGTTTCTTTAAAAAAAAAAAAAATCTATTACATCGGATAGTCATCCAAAAAAATCACATGATTGTATAAAAAGAATCACATTCACAAAATTCAAAAGAATGTATCCTACTAGTGATCATACAACTTGCTTCTTTTCGGTTTGAGTAAGGTGTTGGAAGTGAGTCCAAGGATGATACAGTACCGCAAGTCAACACAATCATAGTGGAGGCAGGCAATGTGTCTGAGTAGTCTTTGAAAAGCCTAACCATAATATGACACAAAAACCTCAAAGCATAGTATATATCAGCCCATCCGGATTGATTCCCTATTACCAGGAATTTAGTCAACAATGGGGCTGCACTTAACCTATGAAAATGGAGAATCACTGCTGTAAAATCATGGCTTTACGACGGACCAGATCCATTGCAAAAATGAAATTAACTGTTGCATGGTCCGTCACTGGTTGTCGGGTTAAAGAAATCAAACAAAGGAAGGGATGCGATGGATTTATTCCGCCGCAAATTTTTTCAATAATCCTATCCATCGTAAAAATTAAAAATATGTAGCTTAATTATTTAAAAACGGACATGAATTATTCATCATTTTTAAATTTGGTGATGGATATTGTATGTCGCTGATCTTAGGAGAAGTTACGGACTTCAAAACTGTTGTCGATTTTTTACTTCATCAAAAATTAGCAAGAAGTTTGGTTCATCACTAAAATTTCTACAAAAAAAAAAAGAAGAAACATTAAGTTTCTGTAATAAATAAATAAATAAATAAATACCATTACACCAGATAATCATCCAAAAAAATCACTTGGTTATTTAATAAGAATTATATTCATAAAATTCAAAAGAATATAACCATCCAGTGATGATCCAACACACTTCTTTTCCATTTATGGAAGGAGTTGGAAGTGGGAACAAGGATGATACAGTACCACAGGTCAACGGAATCACAGTGGAGACGAGGGACGTGTCCGAGTGGTCATCGATAAGCCTATCCATAGTATGACACAACAACCTCAAATCATTGTATATATCGGCCCATTTGGATAGATGGCCTATTACAAGGAATCTGGTTAACAATGGAGTTATAGTTAACCTATTACCATGGACCATCAGTACGCTAAAAACATGAATTTACGATGGAGTAGATCCGTTGCAAAAGAAAATTAACCATTGCATGGTCTGTCACTATTTACCGAATCAAAAAAATCAAATAATCGATGCGATGCGACAGATCTACCATAATTTTAGACCCTCGAAAACTTTCCGTGGATCCTATCTGCCGCAAAAATTAAAAATTTGGCAGTTAATTATGGAAGAACCATCCTAAATTATTCATAATTTTAAAATTTAGCATTGGATACGGTCCGTTGATTATCTTAGGAGAAGAGAGGGACCTCAAATCTATTGTCAATTTTTGACTTCAACAGAAATTAGCAATAGAATTTGTCCATCGCTAAAATTTCTGCCAAAACATATTGTTAAGTTTTTTTTTTTTTTTTGAAAAAAGAATCTGTTACACCAGATAGTCATCCAAAATAAATTTACATGATTGTTTAAAAAGAATCACATTCACAAAATTCAAAAGAATATATCCTACCAGTAATCATACAACTTGCTTCTTTTCTATTTGAGTAAGGTGCTGGAACTAGGTCTAAGGATGATACAGTACCACAGGTCAACACAATCACGGTGGAGGCAGGCAACGTGTCCAATTGGTCATCGTTAACCCTAACCACAGTATTACACAACAACCTCAAAGCATAGTATATATCGGGCCATTCGGATTGATGCCTGATTACCAGAAATCTGGTTAACAATGGGGCTGCAATTAACCTATTAGAATGAAGAATCACTACACAAAAATCATGACTTGATGATGGACCAGATCTGTTATAAAATGAAATTAACTATTGCATGGTCCATCACTGGTTGGTGGGTCGTAGAAATCAAGCGTTGGAAGGTATACGACGGATTTATTCAGTCAGAAATTTTCCATTAAATCTTATCCATCGTAAAAATTAAAAACTCGTAGCTTAATTATGTTAAAACTAACCTGAATTATTCTTCATTTCTAAATTTGGCAATGGATATTGTCCGTCGCAAATTTTAAGAGAAGCGACAGGCCTCAAATCTATTGTCAATTTTTGACTTCATAAGAAATTAGCAAGTATAATTCATTACTAAAATTTTTGCACAAAAAAAAAACATCGTTAAGATTGTTTTAATTTTTTTTTTTTAAAAAAAAAAACTATAACAGCAAATAGTCATCCAAAAAAAAATCACACGATCATTTAATACGAATCATATTCACAAAATTCAAAAGAATATAACCTTCCAGTGATCATCCAACACGCTTCTTATCCATTTAAGGTGCTAGAAGTGGGGTCAAGGATGATATAATACCACAGCTCAATGCAATCACAGTGGAGGTGAGGAACGTGTCTATGTGGTCATCGATAAGCCTACCAACAGTATGACACAACAACATCGAAGCATAGTATATATCGGCACATCTGGATAGACGGCCTATTACCAAGAATCTGGTTAACAATGGGACTGCAGTTAACCTATTACCATGGAGAATCACTATGCCAAAATCACAAATTTACGATGGAGTAGATCCATTTCAAAACCAAATTACCCATTGCATGGTCTGTCACTGTTTATCGGGTCAGAAAAATCAAACGATGGATGCGATGTGACGTATCTATGACAAATTTAGTCCCTCACAAATTTGTCATGGATCCTATCTGTTGCAAAAACTAAAAATTCATCGGTTAATGATGGAAACACCATATCAAATTATTCATCATTTTAAAATTTTACGACTGATACGGTCCGTCGCTGATCTTATTTCTATCATCAATTTTTGACTTCATCAGAAATTAGCGACAGATTTGGTCCATCGCTAAAATTTCTACAAAAACAAAAGAGAAAAAAACAGTGATAAGACAAACCACAGTATGATACAACAACCTCAGAGCATAGTTAACCTATCATCATGTCTGAGTAGATCTTCCGAATTGATGCCCTATTACCAGGAATTTGGTCAACAATGGGGCTGCAGTCAACCTATTACTACATAGAATTGCTATGCCAAAGTCATGAATTTACGACAGACCAAATATGTTGCAAAACTAAATTAACTGTTGCATGGTCCACCATTGGTTGTCGGGTCACAGAAATCAAACGTTGGAAGGGGTGCGACGGATTTATTCAGTCACAAATTTGCCACTAATCCTATCCATCAAAAAAGTTAAAAATCCATAGAATAATTATGTAAAAACAAACCTAAATTATTCGTTATTTTTAAAATTTGTGATGGATATCGTCCATCGCGGATCTTTGGAGTAGCGACAGACCTGAAATTCATTGTCGATTTTTTACTTCATCAGAAATTAGCAAGAAGTTTAGTTCGTAGCTAAAAATTCTGCCAAAAAAAAATTTTAAGTTTTTTTTATAAAAAACAATAAAAAAAAAAGGCTATTGCACTAGATAGTCATCCAAAAAAATCACTTAATTATTTACTAAGAATCATATTAAAAAAAAAAATTAAAAGAATATAACCTAAATGTGATCATCCAATGCACTTCCTTTCCATTTAGCGATGGTTAATTATGGAAAAACCCACCCAAATTATTCATCATTTTAAAATTTATTTATAGATACGGTCCGTCGATGATCTTATGAAAAGAGACAAACCTCAAATCTATCGCCAATTTTTGACTTCATAATAAATTATCGATAGATTTAGTGCGTCAGTAAAATTTCTTCAAAAAAAAAAAGTGTTTAGTTTGTTTCTTTAAAAAATAAAAATAAAAATCCATTACATCGGATAGTCATCCAAAAAAAATCACATCATTGTATAAAAAGAATCACATTCACAAAATTCAAAAGAATGTATCCTGCTAGTGATGATACAACTTGCTTCTTTTCGGTTTGAGTAAGGTGTTGGAAGTGAGTCTAAGGATGATACAGTACCGTAGGTCAACACAATCATAGTGGAGGCAGGCAATTTGTCCGAGTGGTCATTGATAAGCCTAACCACAATATGACACAAAAACCTCAAAGCATAGTATATATCGGCCCATCCGGATAGATTCCCTATTACCAGGAATCCAGTCAACAATGGGGCTGCAGTTAACCTATGACAATGGAGAATCACTGCTGCAAAATCATGGCTTTACGACGAACCAGATCCGTTGCAAAATGAAATTAACCGTTACATGGTCCGTCACTGGTTGTCGAGTCATAAAAATCAAATGATGGAAGGGATGCGATGGATTTATTCCGCTGCAAAATTTTTCACTAATCCTATCCATCGCAAAAATTAAAAATATGTAGCTTAATTATTTAAAAACTAACATGAATTATTCGTCATTTTTAAATTTAGCGATGGATATTGTCCGTCGCTGATCTTAGGAGAAGTGATGGACCTCAAAACTTTTGCCGATTTTTGACTTCATCAAAAATTAGCAAGAAGTTTGGCTCATCGCTAAAATTTCTACAAAAAAAAGCAACGTTAAGTTTCAGTAAAAATAAAATACAATAAAACAATACCATTACACCAGATAGTCATCTAAAAAAATCACTTGGTTATTTAATAAGAATTATATTCACAAAATTCAAAAGAATATAACCATCGAATGATCATCTAAAACACTTCTTTTCAATTTATGGAAGGAGCTGGAAGTGGGACCAAGGATGATACAGTACCACAGGTCAACGGAATCACGGTGGAAGCAAGGGACGTGTCCGAGTGGTCATCGATAAACCTATCCATAGTATGACACAACAACCTCAAAGCATTATTGTATATATCGGCCCATTTGGATAGATGGCCTATTACAAGGAATCTGGTTAACAATGGGGCTATAGTTAACCTATTACCATGGACCCTCACTACGCTAAAAACATGAATTTACGATGGAGTAGATCCGTTGCAAAAGAAAATTAACCATTGCATGGTATGTCACTATTTACCGAATCAAAAAAATCAAACAATCGATGCGATGCGACAGATCTACGACAATTTTAGACCCTCGAAAACTTTCCATGCATCCTATCTGTCGTAAAAATTAAAAATTTGGCAGTTAATTTTGGAAAAACCATCCTAAATTATTCATCATTTTAAAATTTAGCATTGGATACGGTCTGTTGATTATCTTAGGAGAAGAGAGGGACCTCAAATCTATCGTCAATTTTTGACTTCATCAGAAATTAGCAACAGAATTTGTCCATCGCTAAAATTTCTGCCAAAAAATAGTGTTAAGTTGTTTTTTAAAAAAAAAAGAATTTGTTACACCAGATAGTCATCCAAAATAAATTAACATGATTGTTTAAAAAAAATCACATTCACAAAATTCAAAAGAATATATCTTACCAGTAATCATACAACTTGCTTCTTTTCCATTTGAGTAAGGTGCTGGAACTGGGTCCAAGGATGATACAGTACCATAGGTCAACACAATAACGGTGAAGGCAGGAAATGTGTCCAAGTGCTCATTGATAAGCCTACCCACAGTATTACACAACAAACTCAAAGCATATTATATATCGGGCCACCCAGATTGATGCCTGATTACCAGGAATCTGGTTAAAAATGGGGCTGCAATTAACCTATTAGAATGAAGAATCACTACGAAAAAATCATGACTTGATGACGGGCCAGATCCATTACAAAATGAAATTAACTGTTGCATGGTCCATCACTGGTTGTTGGATCGTAGAAATCAAGCGTTCGAAGGTATGCAACGGATTTATTCAATCGCAAATTTGCCATTAATCTTATCCATCGTAAAAATTAAAAATTCGTAGCTTAATTATGTAAAAACTGACCCGAATTATTCTTCATTTTTAAATTTGGCAATGGATATTGTCCGTCACAAATCTTAAGAGAAGTGACAGGCCTCAAATCTATTGTCAATTTTTGACTTCGTAAGAAATTAGCAAGTAGTTTAATTCGTTGCTAAAATTTTTGCACAAAAAAAAAAAAAAAAAAAAAAAAAAAAAAAAAAAAAAAAAACATCGTTAAGTTTTTTTTTTAAAACTAAAAATAAAAACTATTACACCAAATAGTCATCCAAAAAAAATCACATGATCATTTAATAAGAATCATATTCACAAAATTCAAAAGAATATAAACTTTCAGTGATCATCCAACACGCTTCTTATCCATTTAAGGTGCTGGAAGTGGGGTCAAGGATGATACAGTACCACAGCTCAACGCAATCATAGTGGAGGTAAGGAACGTGTCTGAGTGGTCATCGATAAGCCTACCAGTAGTATGACACAACAACATCAAAGCGTAGTATATATTGGCACATCTAGATAGACGGCCTATTACCAAGAATCTGGTTAACAATGGGGCTGCAGTTAACCTATTACCATGGAGAATCACTGTGCCAAAATCATGAATTTATGGAGTAGATCCATTTCAAAACTAAATTACCCATTGCATGGTCTGTCACTGTTTATCGGGTTAGAAAAATCAAACGATGGATGCGATGTGACGTATCTATGACAAATTTAGTCTCTCACAAATTTTCCATGGATCCTATCTGTTACAAAAACTAAAAATTCGTCGGTTAATGATGGAAACAACATATCGAATTATTCATCATTTTAAAATTTTACGACGGATACGGTCCGTCGCTGATCTTAAATCTATCATCAATTTTTGACTTCATCAGAAATTAGTGACAGATTTGGTCCATCGCTAAAATTTCTGCAAAAAAAGAAGAAAAAAATAGCAATAAGACAAACCACGGTATGATACAACAACCTCATAGCATAGTTAACCTATCATCGTGTCCGAGTGGCCCTTCCGAATTGATGCCCTATTACCAGGAATTTGGTCAACAATGGGGCTACAATTAACCTATTACTACGTAGAATTGCTATGCCAAAGTCATGAATTTACGACGGACCAAATGTGTTGCAAAACCAAACTAACTGTTGCATGGTTCGCCATTGGTTGTCAGGTCGCAGAAATCAAACTTTGGAAGGGGTGCGACGGATTTATTTAGTCACAAAATTTCCACTAATCCCATCCATCGAAAAAGTTAAAAATCCATAGCTTAATTATGTAAAAACCAACCAAATTATTCATCATTTTTAAAATTTATGATGGATATCGTCCATCGCGGATCTTAGGATTAGCAACAAGACCTGAAATCCATTATCAATTTTTTACTTCATCAGAAATTTGCAAGAAGTTTAGTTCGTTGCTAAAAATTCTGCCAAATAAAAAACAACGTTAAGTTTTTTTTTTTTTTAAATAAAAATAAAAAAAAGGTTTTTACACTAGATAGTCATCCAAAAAAATCACTTGATTATTTAATAAGAATCATATTCAAAAAAATTCAAATGAATATAACCTAAATGTGATCATTCAACACTCTTCCTTTCCACTTAGCGATGGTTAATTATGAAAAAACCCTCCCAAATTATTCATCATTTTAAAATTTATCGACAGATACGGTTCGTCTTTGATCTTATGACAAGAGATAAACCTTAAATCTATCGTCAATTTTTGACTTCATCGTAAATTAACCACAAATTTAGTACGTCGCTAAAATTTCTTCAAAAAAAAAAGTGTTAAGTTTGTTTCTTTTTTAAAAAAAAATTCTATTACATCGGATAGTCATCCAAAAAAATCACATGATTGTATAAAAAGAATCACATTCACAAAATTCAAAAGAATGTATCCTACTAGTGATCATACAACTTGCTTCTTTTCGGTTTGAGTAAGGTGCTGGAAGTGAGTCCAAGGATGATACAGTATCGCAGGTCAACACAATCATAGTGAAGGCAAGCAATGTGTCCGAGTGGTCATTGATAAGCCTAACCACAATATGACACAAAAACCTCAAAGTATAGTATATATCGGCCCATCCAGATTGATTCCCTATTACTAGGAATCTAGTCAACAATGGGGCTGCAGTTAACCTATGACAATGGAGAATCACTGTGGCAAAATCACAACTTTACGACGGACCAGATCCGTTGTAAAATGAAATTAACCGTTGCATGGTCCGTCACTGGTTGTCGGGTCATAGAAATCAAATAATGGAAGGGATGCGATGGATTTATTCCGCAGTAAAAAAATTTCCACTAATCCTATCCATTGCAAAATAAAAAATATGTAGCTTAATTATTTAAAAAATGACATGAATTATTCATCATTTTTAAATTTGGCGATGGATATCATCCATTGCTGATCTTAGGAGAAGTGACGGACCTCAAAACTGTTATTAATTTTTGACTTCATTAGAAATTACCAAGAAGTTTGGTTCATCGCTAAAATTTCTACAAAAAAAAGCAACGTTAAGTTTATTTTTTTTTTAAATAAATAAATAAAACAAAATAATACCATTACACTAGATAGTCATCCAAAAAAATACTTGATTATTTAATAAGAATCATATTCACAAAATTCAAAAGAATATAACCATCCAGTGATCATCCAACACACTTCTTTTCCATTTATGGAAGGAGCTGGAAGTGGGGCCAAGGATGATACAGTACCACAGGTCAACTCAATCACGGTGGAGGCGAGGGACGTGTCCAAGTGGTCATCGATAAGCCTATCCACAGTATGACACAACAACCTCAAAGCATTGTATATATCGGCCCATTTGGATTGATGGCCTATTACAAGGAATCTGGTTAACAATGGGGCTGTAGTTAACCTATTACCATGGATAATCACTACGCCAAATGCACGAATTTATGATGGAGTAGATCCGTTGTAAAAACAAATTAACCATTGCATGGTCTGTCCTATTTATCGGAACAGAAAAATCAAACAATCGATGCGATGCGACAGATCTACAACAAATTTAGTCACTCGAAAACTTTCCATCGATCCTATCTGTCGTTAAAATAAAAAATTTGGCAGTTAATTATGGAAAAACCATCCCAAATTATTCATCATTTTAAAATTTAGCATTGGATACGGTCCGTTGATGATCTTAGGAGAAGAGAGGGACCTCAAATCTATCGTCAATTTTTGACTTCATCAGAAATTAGCAACAGAATTGGTCCATCGCTAAAATTTCTGCCAAAAATCAGTGTTAAGTTTGTTTTTTTTTAAAAAAAAAAAATATGTAATATTGGATAGTCATCCAAAATAAATTCACATGATTGTTTAAAATGAATCACATTCACAAAATTCAAAAGTATATATCCTACCAATAATCATACAACTGCTTCTTTTCCATTTGAGTAAGGTGTTGGAAGTCGGTCTAAGGATGATACAGCACCACAGGTCAACACAATCATGGTGGAGGCAGGAAACGTGTACAAGTGGTCATTGATAAGCCTAACCACAGTATTACACAACAACCTCAAAGCATAGTATATATGGGGCCATCCGGATTGATGCCTGATTACTAGGAATCTGGTTAACAATGGGGCTGCAATTAACCTATTAGAACGAAGAATCAATAAAATAAAGACTTGATGCGGACCGGATTCGTTACAAAATGAAATTAACCATTTCATGATCCATCACTGGTTGTCGAGTCACAGAAATCAAGCGTTGGAAGGTATGTGACGGATTTATTCAGCCACAAATTTGCCATTAATCTTATCCATCGTAAAAAATAAAAATTTGTAGCTTAATTATGTAAAAACTGACCCAAATTATTCTTCATTTTTAAATTTGGCATTGGATATCATCCGTCGCATTTCTTAAGAGAAGCGACGGGCCTCAAATCTATTGTCAATTTTTGACTTTGTAAGAAATTAGCAAGTAGTTTAATTCGTTGCTAAAATTTCTGCACCCAAAAAAAACATCGTTAAGTTTTTTTTTAAAAAAAATAAAAATAAAAACTATTACACCAAATAGTCATCCAAAAAAAAATCACATGATCATTTAATAAGAATCATATTCACAAAATTCAAAAGAATATAACCTTCCAGTGAACATCCAACATGCTTCTTATCCATTTAAGGTGCTGGAAGTGGGGTCAAGGATGATACAGTACCACAGCTCAACGCAATCATAGTGGAGGCGAGGAACGTGTCTGAGTGCTCATCGATAAGCCTACCGACAGTATGACACAACAACATTAAAGCATAGTATATATCGGCACATCTGGATAGACGGCCTATTACCAAGAATCTGGTTAACAATGGGGTTGTAGTTAACCTATTAGCATGGAGAATCACTATGCTAAAATCATGAATTTATGATGGAGTAGATCCATTTCAAAACCAAATTACCCATTACATGGTCTGTCACTATTTATCGGGTCAGAAAAATCAAACGATGGATGCGATGTGACGTATCTATGACAAATTTAGTCTCTCACAAATTTGCCATGGATCCTATCTGTTGCAAAACTAAAAATTCGTCAGTTAATGATGGAAACACCATATCGAATTATTCATCATTTTAAAATTTTGAGACGGATATGGTCTGTCACTGATCTTAAATCTATCATCAATTTTTGACTTCATCAGAAATTAGCGACAAATTTGGTCCATCGCTAAAATTTCTGAAAAAAAAAAGAAAAGAAAAAAAAAATAGCGATAAGACAAACCACGGTATGATACAACAACCTGAGAGCACCGTTAACCTGTCATCGTGTCCGAGTGGCCCTTCTGAATTGATGCCTTATTACCTGGAATTTGGTCAACAATGGGGCTGCAGTTAACCTATTATTGCGTAGAATTGCTACGCCAAGTCATGAATTTACAACGGACCAGATATGTTGTAAAGCCAAATTAACTGCTGCATGGTCAGCCATTGGTTGTCGGGTCATAGAAATCAAACGTTGGAAGGGGTGCGACGGATTTATTCAGTCACAAATTTGCCACTAATCCAATCCATCGAAAAAGTTAAAAATCCATAGCTTAATAATGTAAAACCAACCTAAATTATTCATCATTTTAAAAATTTGTGATGGATATCGTCCATCGCGGATCTTAGGAGTAGCGACAGACCTGAAATCCATTATTAATTTTTTACTTCATCAGAAATTAGCAAGAAGTTTAGTTCGTCACTAAAAATTCTGTGAAAAAAAATATTAAGTTTTTTTTTAAAAACAATTAAAAAAAGGCTGTTGCACTAGGTAGTCATCCAAAAAAATCACTTGATTATTTAATAAGAATCATATTCAAAAAAATTCAAAAGAATATAACCTAAATGTGATCATCCAACACGCTTCCTTTCCATTTAGCGATGGTTAATTATGCAAAAACCCTCCCAAGTTATTCATCATTTTAAAATTTATCAACAGATATGGTCCGTTGATGATCTTATGTCAAGAGAAACCTCAAATCTATCATCAATTTTTGACTTCATCATAAATTATCGACAGATTTAGTGCGTCGCTAAAATTTCTTCAAAAAAAAAAAGTGTTAAGTTTGTTTCTTTTTGAAAAAAAAAAAAATCTATTACATCGGATAGTCATCCAAAAAAAATCACATGATTGTATAAAAAGAATCACATTCACAAAATTCAAAAGAATGTATCCTACTAGTGATCATACAACTTGCTTCTTTTCAGTTTAAGTAAGGTGTTGGAAGTGAGTCCAAGGATGATACAGTACTACAGGTCAACACAATCATAGTGGAGGCAGGCGATGTGTCTGAGTGGTCATTGATAAGCCTAACCACACTATGACACAAAAACCTCAAAGCATAGTATATATCGGTCCATCCGGATTGATTCCCTTTTACCAGGAATCTAGTCAACAATGGGGCTGCAGTTAACCTATGACAATGGAGAATCACTGAAGCAAAATCACGATTTTATGACAGACCAGATCCGTTACAAAATGAAATTAACCATTGCATGGTCCATCATTGGTTGTCGGGTCATAGAAATCAAACAATGGAAGGGATGCGATGGATTTATTCCGCCGTAAAATTTTCCACAAATCCTATCCATTGTAAAAATTAAAAATATGTTGCTTAATTATTTTTAAAATGGCATGAATTATTCATCATTTTTAAATTTGACGATGGATACCGTCCGTCGCTGATCTTAGGAGAAGTGATAGACCTCAAAACTGTTGCCGATTTTTTACTTCATCAAAAATTAGCAAGAAGTTTGGTTCATCGCTAAAATTTCTACAAAAAAAAAAGAAGCAACGTTAAGTTTTTTTTTTTTAAAAAAAAAAAAAATAAAAAAAAACAATACCATTACACTATATAGTCATCCAAAAAAATCACTTGATTATTTAATAAGAATCATAATAATAAAATTCAAAAGAATATAACCTTCCAATGATCATCCAATATGCTTCTTTTCCATTTAAGGAAGGTGCTAGAAGTGGGGCTAAGATGATACAGTACCACAGGTCAATGTAATCACGATGGAGGCGTGGGATGTGTCTGAGTGGTCATCTATTACCCTACCCATAGTATGACACAACAACATCAATGAATAGTATATATCGGCCCCATCTGGATAGATGGCCTATTACTAGGAATCTGGTAAACAATGGCAGGCAGTTAACCTATTACCATGGAGAATCACTACGTCAAAATCACAAATTTATGATGGAATAAATCCGTTGCAAAACCAAATTAACCATTCCATGGTGTGTCACTGTTTACCAAGTGAGAAAAATCAAACGACTGATGTGATGTGACGGATCTACGACAAATTTAGTCCCTCACAAATTTGCCACGGATCCTATCTTTCACGAAAATTAAAAATTCATCAGTTATGGAAAAACCTTCCCGAATTATTCATCATTTTAAAATTTGGCGATGGATACGGTCCGTTGCTGATCTTAGGGGAGGAGACAAACCTTAAATCTATCGTCAATTTTTTACTTCATTAGAAATTAGTGACGGATTTGGTCCATTGCTAAAATTTCTGTAAAACAAAAAAGCATTAAGTTTGTTTCTTCTTAATATGTTACACCGGATAGTCATCCAAAAGAAATTCACATGATTGTTTAAAAAGAGTCACATTCACAAAATTTAAAAGAATATATCCTACCAGTGATCATACAACTTGCTTCTTTTCCCTTTGAGTAAGGTGCTAGAAGTGTGTCCAAGGATGAAACAGTACCACAGGTCAACACAAACACGGTGGAGGACGGTAACATGTCTGAGTGGTCATCGATAAGCCTAACCACAATATGACACAAAAACATCAAAGCATAGTATATATTGGCCCATCCTGATTGATGCCCTATTACTAGGAATCTGGTCAACAATGGGGCTACAATTAACCTATTACAACGGAGAATCACTTCACAAAAATCATGAATTTATGACAAACCAGATTCATTGTAAAACCAAATTAATCATTGAATGGTCCATCACGAGTTGTCGGGTCATAAAAATCAAATGTTAGAAGCCATTTAGCGGATTTATTCTATCGCAAAGTTTCTACTAATCCTTTCCATTGTGAAAATTAAAAATTTGTAGCTAATTATGTAAAAATCGACCCGAATTATTCATCATTTTAAAATTTTGTGATGCATTTCATCCGTCACTAATCGTTGGAGAAGCGATGGACATCAAATTTGTTGTGATTTTTGAATTGATCAGAAATTAGCAAGAAGTTTGGTTTGTCATTAAAATTTCAGCAAAAATATAAAATAAAAAATAGTTACACCAGATTTTCATCCAAAAAAAATCACTTGATTATTTAATAAGAATCATATTCACAATTTTCAAAAGAATATAACCTTCCAATGATCATCCAACACGCTTCTTTTCCATTTAAGGAAGGTGCTGGAAGTGGGGCTAAGGATGATGCAGTACCACAGCTCAACGCAATCACAGTGGAGGCGAGGGACGTGTCCGAGTGGTCATCAATAAGCCTACCCACAGTGTGACACAACAACCTCTTCGCATTGTATATATCGGCCCATATGGATAGATGGCCTATTACTAGGAATCTAGTTAACAATGGGGCTACAGTTAACCTATTACCATGGAGAATCACTACACCAAAATCACGAATTTATGATGAGCAGATCCGTTGCAAAACCAAATTAACCATTTCATGGTCTGTCACTGTTTATCAGATTAAAAAAATTAAATGACCGATCCGAAGCGACGGATCTATGACAAATTTAGTCCCTTGGAAATTTGCCACGGATCTTATATGTCGCAAAAATTAAAAATTCGTTAGTTAATTATGGAAAAACCATCCCAAATTATTCATCATTTTAAAATTTAACAATGGATATGATCCATTACTAATCTTAGGAGAAGAGATGGACCTCAAATCTATCGTCAATTTTTTACTTCATCAGAAATTAGCGAAAGATATGGTCCATCGCTAAAATTTTTACAAAAAAAAAAAGCCTTAAGTTTGTTTGTTTTTTTTTTTTTTTTTTAATTCTGTTACACCAAATAGTCATCCAAAAGAAATTCATATGATTGTTTAAAAAGAATCACATTCATAAAATTTAAATGAATATATCCTACCAATGATCATACAACTTGCTTTTTTTCCATTTGAGTAAGGTACTGTAAGTGGGTTCAAGGATGATACAGTACCACAGGTCAACACAATCATAGTGGAGGCAAATAATGTGTCTGAGTGGTCATCGATAAGCCCAACCACAGTATGACACAACAACCTCAAAGCATAGTCTAAATCGGCCCATCTGGATTGATGCCTCATTACCAGGAATCTGGTCAACAATGGGGCTGCAGTTAACCTATTACTACGGAGAATCATTACATTAAAATCATGAATTTATGACAGTATAGATCTGTTACAAAACCAAATTAACCATTGCATGGTCCGTCACTAGTTTTCGGGTCATAGAAATCAAGCGTTGGAAGGGATGCGATGGATCTATTCCACCGCTAATTTTCCACTAATCTTATCCATCGTAAAAATTAAAAATTCGAGTGAGGGACGTGTCCGAGTAGTCATCGATAAGCCTACCCACAGTATCACACAACAACCTGAAGCATAGTATATATCATCCCCCTTTAGATAGATGGCCAATTACCAAGAATCTGTTTAACAATGGGGCTGTGGTTAAGCTATTACCATGGAGAATCATTATGATAAAATCACGAATTTACAATGGAGCAGATCTGTAACATCCCAAAAATCGGGGGGTCGAGCAAAAACCCAACTCCCGAGTTCCAAAATGTTATTTATGAAACATAGATATGTATGATTGAATGTTGCCTGTGATAATGTATTAAATATGAGTGAGATTAAGCTAAAACAGCATATCACGCTCCAGAGACGGTTAAATTTACAAGCGGAAGACTGTGATAGTATGTATAACAAATATAAACTGTTGTATGTCTCCAAAGTGTGAATATGTTACCAAGTTATATACATACATGTATACTCCAAAAGTAAACCCACAAGGATATACATGAGTATTCTAAAAATATAAAATGACAAGTGTCAAGGTATCTAATCAACTTCCTTATAATCTCGTCAATCAGAACACGCATAAAGGAGGAATCCTCCTCATCATCATCAAGTCCAGCTCCACCTCGCAGGCCGCGCCATCATCTGCAATCACAATAGGGACTGATGGGTGTCTGGAAACACCATCCCCTAACGTGAGAGTGAGTAGCTAACTCAGTGGAATAATAGAGCAAGGATTAGCATGTTCTCAAATCAATCATGCGATAATAGTAAAGCAGTAAATCAAACAATCCTAATATTGTTGTTAATGCAATATGACATGACGTGATGTATGCCCTCACCGACGATCTCCCTCATAAGGCACCATCTTACGACCACAGCATGCAATCAACCCTCAAGTGCTCCACATCTTCCAGGCACATGCAATGGTATGGTGATATGATTTTCGAGTTATTATTAGTCTATTCAAGCAGCAGGATTGGGAAACTAAGGTACCTCCCTTATATCAATCCCAACACAGATCCTGTCTAGGATCGTCACTCCTAGTAATCTCATACGATGTATATTTGCAAGGACTGCCAGGGCTGTTGCTCGCACTCGTTGCACCGCTCTCCCATCACCTTATCAATACAGGCCTACTGTACTCTACTGCTACGGAAGGGTCGTCGCCTCCCGTAGACTCAGAATACGCTCGCGGTCACTACAAAGGGCTGCCAGGGCTGTTGCTCGCACTCGTTGTACCTCTCCCCCATCACCTTATCAATGTAGGCCGACAGCAAGAATATAGTGTCCCATACCACCAGAATCTGCTCACGAGTCATACGTGCTCACTAGTCACTACGGGGAGGTTTGTGGCCCCAGCGTAGGCCGACAGCTCGACCACGGTGTCCCATACCACCATGCCCGGCTCATGAGTCTTCGTGGATCAAGGTACCATGGTTAACAGGGTTTACAATGGTAAGTTCAGTACCCTAGGTTCAAGAAGTTATGACTCATGCAAAGTAAATATACAACGGCCAGTCGGGTTACTTGACGGGCTCGACTAGCGCGATCGCATCTCAAGTCGAACGACATGAAGTGCGTAAAACACTTCGCGTGGCCTAACCACTGCCACCAACTACAAAACACGACTCGCGTTCATCGACGCGTCGTTCGTGGCAAAGATAAGCCAACCACGAATTCGCTCGGTTACCGACTGCCTGGACTAAGTATAGTCCCAAACAATTATGGAATCACATCAGCATTCATATGGGAGTATTGGAAATGAAACACAACCATGTGAACATGTTAACACATGTTATATCGTACAACTTAAGTAAATCATCTGACACATGCCTTTTATACATATAATGAAATTATGCATATCGCCAACATATAGAAAATCATTTCCATCAGCATATTAATTGAGAATTCAATCTCGAACTAAATCATAATGAAATCATCAAGCACATGTTATAACATACAGCTTAAGCGAATCGTCAAGCACATGCATTTCATTCACATCATGAAATCATGCATATGGCTAACATGTAGGAAACCATTTACACCAACATATTAATTGAGAAATCAATCTCAAACTAATTCATAACACCATTTAATTCAATACATACTAATACAAGCATTTATACAAACACTTACACTACACACTTAAGTCTACATATATTATGTCGTCCCGAAGTGCGCATTTAGGCGAATCTCTTCGCCAAACTAATTATGCACGTATTCCTAACATTCTAATGCGACAACAAATCATGTCAATCACATCAGCCAAATATGAATGAAATCAGTACTTCCTACAAATGACTAAAATGCCCTAAATCTCATATTCTTCGCCGTTTACGAAACAGGAAACGGACAGCATGTTGTACATGTCAAACGGCGTTGCCGTCGATAATATACTATTAAACGACATTGAAAGCTTTGGAAACAGTCAATCAAAGCGTCTAAAATCCGCACCTTGTCTCTTATAAACGTGTCGTTTCGAACGGAGCGTATACGCTTCGTCTACGGCGAATAGAGAACCTAATTTACGAGTTATATCAGTTTACATGCTATGGAACGGAATGAATGCCAAATCAGAAACTTATTAGGGTTATTTCTTACCTGAAAACGTGGAGAAATCATCGGCCAGGTGATTAGAGCACGTGGCTTAACCACTTGCAGCACGTGGCACAAGCAGCAGGGAATTCTCTCCCACCTTCTCTCACAAACTCTCACCTTTTCTCTCTCCCAATCTAGAGCTTTTTGCGAATTCGGATGGGAGAGAGGAGTGAGGGTTTCAACCCCTTTTATAAGCTCAAATGTGCCCAAAATAGGCTCAGGAACAAAGTTCACTTAGTGCATAACCAAATCGGGGCTGTTTCGGTCCAAAAGATGCTTTCTGGTGGTCCCCTAGCCGAATGCGATCACACTTAAGTTCATGCGTACCAGATCTAACACGCATTAAGTTTTCAGTCCAACAGGATTCACAGATTGCACGTGGCGGTCCAGTTTTAGTTCAGCGGTCACCGCACGTAGATCAGGGCTGCAAGTCCCATGATATGAAATAGAAATTTTTCCTGATCCGAGGGTGTAATCTGGGTGAATTCTGACGGTCAGAACGCTTAATACTGACACGTCAAGTCGTGTGCCAGATTTGAATTTCAAATTCCAAATCTGTCCCTATTTACACTCTCTTCAGTCCGAGCTCAATGAAATAGCCTGTGATTATCGGTTAGACTTGATTTTCGAAATGATTGTCAAGTCCAACAAGGCGGTTCTAACGGTCTAAGATTGTAGGTATCGGACTTTCGACGCGCGGTCTAGATCCAATATAGATTTTTAAAGTGGTCCAGAGAACAAACTTGCTTAGAGTTTGATCCGAGGTTATAGAGTATTATAGAGTCATTGGTTCTACTCGATTTGGGTCTTGTAGAATGTATTTAAAGCGATCAGGGACTATTTCCCAGCTACTCTAGCGTTGCGCTAGCTATCTTATGCTTAGTTTCTAAAGGAATTAATCCTAAGTGGTTTCTTTGGCTGTGGAATTGGGTTCTAAGCGATTTTCCAGGTGTTTTAGTTGACCCACTGCCTAAGGACGTCAAATCTCAGATTGGCCAAAATCCGAGGTGTTACAATCTACCCCCCTTAAAACACAATTTCGTCCCTGAAATTGGCGAAAGGTAAGGACTACTTTTTCTAAGGAAGGTTCAATTATATTTAATGACCTAACCGTAGTATAACCTAAGTCAAATGTTTCGATCTTGGGCCAGTGGGGAAGAGGCTAACCACACTTTCGCTGTGCCACTCAGATCGAACAGTTGCCTTGGCTGACCTAACTGGATTGGACTCAATACGTTCTATCCCCCTTAAAACTTGGTTTTACTTAAGGTTGAAGAATCTTTGCATCTATCCGTACAGCGGAACGAGGCGCAACTTAGGGGCTATCCTTGACATAAAATGGAAACAACCTTTCTCTACATGGTTTTCCTTGCTAATGATGCGTTCTATGGCATTGGTACCTATGATCATAGAGATGAGCCTAATCTCTATTGTGGTTAAGTTCAGGGGCAGGTATGAGTTGGTGGCAAGATGTCGAATCCTCTACTGGCTTGAAGTCCTTAACATTTACCATGGGCAAAGCAATAACTTGTGGTTGTAGGTGGTCGGGCCAACACGGAAGAATAGTTGTGTAATGGGTCTGAGCCGGATACACAAACCTTCTGCCCCGCGATGACAGAAAAGTTGTTGTATCAGTCCTCAATCCTAGTCGATGCCGATCTTCTGCTTGATCAGAGCATTGGATTTAGTGGTAACTACTAGGATTAAGAAGTCGATTCAAATCGTGAATACTTCGCTGATAATTGCATTTCCTTTATTCCGCGTTTCCGAATGCAATAAACCCTTGGGGAAGGCAATTCTAAGGGGCGTGCTAGTATATTCTAAGTTCAATCTGAGGGATTTATAAATGTTCCCTGAGAGTGAATGGTTCCTTCCTATGGGCAACAATAGAAGTCTATAAGTCATAAGGAGATCTATCGAAGGAATAAGGTTCTACTTCAACCAAATCTAATCTACAATTCCTTAGCACATACAGGCTTTACACTACTTAAGGTAACTAGTAGGCTAGTCTGTAACTCAGTAGCTATAATCCATAGCCTAAGAATATACGTTAAATGGTTCCATACCATTACTAATACATGGAATTGTTCTATCAATTAGGGTTAAGATTTTCTAAATAGAATTGGCTTTCCTATATAGTCAGATCCTTCAAATCTAGGAGTGCTAACAGTAGGTCCAAAACGCCCAAAGGCCTATATGGCCAGTAGCATTAAGTTGTATTAAATGGAACTGCATTCCTAATCCCATATTGGGATAGGGAGGGGCATGCTTGGTAGGAGGGTGGGGTGGGATAAAAACTAATTTGTAGGCTGAATTCTGAGAGTTACAATACTCCCAATCTAGGGACAATACCTTACTACAAACGAACGGCATGCACTCCATTCAACAAATTTCGGCTATATTAAGCCCAAACCACCACATAAACACATTTTCTACCTAACAACAACAAAACACAATAATTTCAAAATGGTAACCAAATAAGCGAAGAACGTGGAGAAATGGGATGGGTAAGCAGGTTTCCACGAGTCTGAGGATCAAATAAAAGGGACTTGAGGGAGAGGATGATGGAAAGGGAGGAAAAGGCTGAAACAGCCTTAACAATAGCCATGGAAAATAGAGAAAATGCCAAGAAATGGCTACCCAAACTGGAAGAGGGAGATTTAGGCGTTGTAGAGGGATGCTTCAAGCTCCCCTAGGATGTATTTTCAGGAAGAGAAGAGAATGAAAAAGGGGAATGGACCACCTCACGATTTCAGCTCGATTTGGGGGTTGTAAGAGCTCCAAACGACGAGATCTGTAAGAGGGAAGGCTGCAAACTTCAATGGAGTGATGGAGTGTGGTCGTTTTCATCCAAGAATGGGTTTGGGAGTGGTTTGAAACCACAGATTTGGATTAGGGCAGCAAGAAAATGAAAATGGGGCTAGAAAAGGGGCTGTTTGTGAAAGAAGTACCTCTTTTTGGGATTTTCTATGGTCGAACCCTACATGGAGGGTATATACTTACTAAAATAGCCCCAGATCCCAAAAATCGGATCAACCGGCGATAGCATCGCCGACCGTCCATCACATTGGTCGGTGGGACCACATTGGACTGGTCCCCCATGGTCTAGGGACCCCAAAAATTCATGGTCCCTACCTTGGTTCATTGCATTTTGACCTATAGAGGCCCAAACATGAGTTCAGAGCTTTCTGGGGCTAATCTGTAATCCTGAATATAAAACTCTATCATGCAGCATATGATTTTAGGGTAGAAGGATCTAGTACATCCATCCAGCCCATTAGTTGCTAAAGAAAGTGAAGTTAGAATAGCATTATGAACATTTTTCATGAAATTTTACTATTCACTGTAAAATTTTATGAAAGTATGATTTTATGTTATTTTCACATTATTATTGATGCCTAATATGAAAAGGATAATAAGAAATTAAAGATTGGAGTGGTGAGAGGAAGAATTTTGAAGATTTTCGGTGAAACGGGGTTTTTAAGCCCTGACGATTGAATACAGGGGTTTTGTTTATCCCACAGCCCAAGGATTAACCTTCACGGGTTTAGAATCATTCAAAGAATGTCTCAACCCACTTACCTACAACCTAGTAGCTATTCAGGTCGCTTCACGCGACCCTAGATGCGTTACGGACCCGATCGCGCGATCAATACCAATATACTTCGCCTATTGGCGAATCTACGATCCTATAAGTGTTTCAAGACCCTTCTCGCACCCACTTAAGTCAAAGGAAGTGACAGCATGCTTCACGTGACCATAACTCAGGCCCGGTTTAATCCAAATCATGCTCTGATACCATCTGTAACATCCCGAAAATCGGGGGGTCGAGCAAAAACCCAACTCCCGAGTTCCAAAATGTTATTTATGCAACATAGATATGTATGATTGAATGTTGCCTGTGATAATGTATTAAACATGAGTGAGATTAAGCTAAAACAGCATATCACGCTCCAGAGACGGTTAAATTTACAAGCGGAAGACTGTGATAGTATGTATAACATATATAAACTGTTGTATGTCTCCAGAGTGTGAATATGTTACCAGGTTATATACATACATGTATACTCCAAAAGTAAACCCAAAGGATATACATGAGTGTTCTAAAAATATAAAATGACAAGTGTCAAGGTATCTAATCAACTTTTCTGTAATCCTGTCAATCAGAACACTCATAAAGGAGGAATCCTCCTCATCATCATCAAGTCCAGCTCTGCCTCGCAGGCCGCGCCATCATCTGCAATCACAATAGGGACTGGTGGGTGTCCGGAAACATCATCCCCTAACGTGGGAGTGAGTAGCTAACTCAGTGGAATAATAGAGCAAGGATTAGCATGTTCTCAAATCAATCATGCGATAATAGTAAAGCAGTAAATCAAACAATCCTAATACTGTTGTTAATGCAATATGACATGACGTGATGTATGCCCTCACCGACGATCTCCCTCATAAGGCACCATCTTACGACCGCGGCATGTAATCGACCCTCAAGTGCTCCACATCTTTCAGGCACATACAATGGTATGGTGATATGATTTTCGAGTTATTATTAGTCCATTCAAGCAGCAGGATTGGGAAACTAAGGTACCTCCCTTATATCAATCCCAACACAGATCCTGTCTAGGGTCGTCACTCCTAGTAATCTCATACGATGTATATTTTGTAGGTCACTGCAAGGACTGTCAGGGCTGTTGCTCGCACTCATTGCACCGCTCCCCCATCACCTTATCAATACCGGCCTACTGTACTCTACTGCTACGGAAGGGTCGTCGCCTCCCATAGACTCAGAATACGCTCGCGGTCACTACAAAGGGCTGCCAGGGCTGTTGCTCGCACTCGTTGCACCTCTCCCCCATCACCTTATCAATGTAGGCCGACAGCAAGAATATAGTGTCCCATACCACCATAATCTGCTCACGAGTCATAGGTGCTCACTGGTCACTACGGGGAGGTTTGTGGCCCCAGCGTAGGCCGACAGATCGACCACGGTGTCCCATACCACCATGCCCGACTCATGAGTCTTCGTGGATCAAGGTACCATGGTTAACAGGGTTTGCAATGGTATGTTCAGTACCCTAGGTTCAAGCAGTTATGACTCATGCAAAGTAAACATACAACGGCCAGTCGGGTTACTTGACGGGCTCGACTAGCGCGATCGCATCTCAAGTCGAACGACATGAAGTGCGTAAAACACTTCGCGTGGCCTAACCACTGCCGCCAACTACAAAACACGACTCGCGTTCATCGACGCGTCATTCGTGGCAAAGATAAGCCAACCACGAATTCGCTCGGTTACCAACTGCCTGGACTAAGTATAGTCCCAAACAATTATGGAATCACATCAGCATTCATATGGGAGTATGGGAAGTGAAACACAACCATGTGAACATGTTAACACATGTTATATCGTACAACTTACGTAAATCATCTGACACATGCCTTTCATACATATAATGAAATTATGCATATCGCCAACATATAGAAAATCATTTCCATCAGCATATTAATTGAAAATTCAATCTCGAACTAAATCATAATGAAATCATCAAGCACATGCTATAACATACAGCTTAAGCGAATCGTCAAGCACATGCATTTCATTCACATCATGAAATCATGCATATGGCTAACATGTAGAAAACCATTTACACCAACATATTAATTGAGAAATCAATCTCAAACTAATTCATAACACCATTTAATTCAATACATACTAATACAAGCATTTATACAAACACTTACACTACACAGTTAAGTCTACATATAGTATGTCGACCCAAAGTGCGCATTTAGGCGAATCTCTTCGCCAAACTAATTATGCATGTATTCCTAACATTCTAATGCGACAACAAACCATGTCAATCATATCAGCAAAATATGAATGAAATCAGTACTTCCTACAAATGACTAAAATGCCCTAAATCTCATATTCTTTGCCGGTTTACGAAACAGGAAACGGACAGCATGTTGTACATGTCAAACGGCGTTGCCGTCGATAATATACTATTAAACAACATTGAAAGCTTTGGAAACAGTCAATCAAAGCGTCTAAAATCCGCACCTTATCTCTTATAAACGTTTCGTTTCGAACGGAGCGTATATGCTTCGTTTACGACGAATAGAGAACCTAATTTACGAGTTATATCAGTTTACATGCTATGGAACGGAACGAATGCCAAATCAGAAACTTATTAGGGTTATTTCTTACCTGAAAACGTGAAGAAATCACCGGCCAGGTGATTAGAGCACGTGGCTTAACCACTTGCAGCACGTGGCACAAGCAGCAGGGAATTCTCTCCCACCTCTCACAAACTCTCACCTTTTCTCTCTCCCAATCTAGGGGTTTTTGCAAATTCGGATGGGAGAGAGGAGTGAGGGTTTCAACCCCTTTTATAAGCTCAAATGTGCCCAAAATAGGCTCAGGAACAAAGTTCACTTAGTGCATAACCAAATCGGGGCTGTTTCGGTCCAAAAGATGCTTTCTGATGGTTCCCTAGCTGAATGCGATCGGACTTAAGTTCTTGCATACCAGATCTAACACGCATTAAGTTTTCAATCCAGCAGGATTCACAGATTGCACGTGGCGGTCCAGTTTTAGTTCAGCGGTCACCGCACGTAGATCAGGGCTGCAAGTCCCATGATATGAAATAGAAATTTTTCCTGATCCGAGGGTGTAATCTGGGTGAATTCTGACGGTCAGAACGCTTAATACTGACACGTCAAGTCGTGTGCCAGATTTGAATTTTAAATTCCAAATCTGTCCCTATGTACACTCTCTTCAGTCCGAGCTCAATGAAATAGCCTATGATTATCGGTTGGACTTGATTTTCGAAATGATTGTCAAGTCCAACAAGGCGGTTCTAACGGTCTAAGATTGTAGGTATCGGACTTTTGACGCGGGGTCTAGATCCAATATAGATTTTTAAAGTGGTCTAGAGAATAAACTCGCTTAGAGTTTGATCCGAGGTTATAGAGTATTATAGAGTCATTGGTTCTACTCGATTTGGGTCTTGTAGAACGTATTTAAAACGATCAGGGACTATTTCCCAGCTACTCTAGTGTTGCGCTAGCTATCTTATGCTTAGTTTCTAAAGGAATTAATCCTAAGTGGTTTCTTTGGCTGTGGAATTGGGTTCTAAGCGATTTTTCAGGTGTTTTAGTTGACCCACTGCCTAAGGACGTCAAATCTCAGATTGGCCAAAATCCGAGGTGTTACAATCTACCCCCCTTAAAACACAATTTCGTCCCCGAAATTGGCGAAAGGTAAGGACTACTTTTTCTAAGGAAGGTTCAATTATATTTAATGACCTAACCGTAGTATAACCTAAGTCAAATGTTTCGATCTTGGGCCAGTGGAGAAGTGGCTAACCACACTTTCGCTGCGCCACTCAGATCGAACGGTTGCCTTGGCTGACCTAACTGGATTGGACTCAATACGTTCTATCCCCCTTAAAACTTGGTTTTACTTAAGGTTGAAGAATCTTTGCATCTATCCGTATAGCGGAACGAGGCGCAACTTAGGGGCTATCCTTGACATAAAATGGAAACAACCTTTCTCTACATGGTTTTTCTTGCTAATGATGCGTTCTATGGCATTGGTACCTATGATCATAGAGATGAGCCTAATCTCTATTGTGGTTAAGTTCAGGGGCAGGTATGAGTTGGTGGCAAGATGTCAAATCCTCTACTGGCTTGAAGTCCTTAACATTTACCATGGGCAAAGTAATAAGTTGTGGTTGTAGGTGGTCGGGCCAACACGGAAGAATAGTTGTGTAATGGGTCTGAGCCGGATACACAAACCTTCTGCCCCGCGATGACAGAAAAGTTGTTGTATCAGTCCTCAATCCTAGTCGATGCCGATCTTCTGCTTGATTAGAGCATTGGATTTAGTGGTAACTACTAGGATTAAGAAGTCGATTCAAACCGTGAATACTTCACTGATAATTGCATTTCCTTTATTCCGCGTTCCCGAATGCAATAAGCCCTTGGGGAAGGCAATTCTAAGGGGCGTGCTAGTACATTCTAAGTTCAATCTGAGGGATTTATAAATGTTCCCTGAGAGTGAATGGTTCCTTCCTATGGGCAACAACGGAAGTCTATAAGTCATAAGGGGATCTATCGAAGGAATAAGGTTCTACTTCAACCAAATCTAATCTACAATTCCTTAGCACATACAGGCTTTACACTACTTAAGGTAACTAGTAGGCTAGTCTGTAACTCAGTAGCTATAATCCATAGCTTAAGAATATACGGTAAATGGTTCCATACCATTACTAATACAGGGAATTGCTCTATCGCTTAGGGTCAAGATTTTCTAAATAGAATTGGCTTTCCTATATAGTCAGATCCTTCAAATCTAGTAGTGCTAACAGTAGGTCCAAAATGCCCAAAGGCCTATATGGCCAGTAGCATTAAGTTGTATTAAATGGAACTGCATTCCTAATCCCATATTGGGATAGGGAGGGGCATGCTTGGTAGGAGGGTGGGGTGGGATAAAAACTAATTTGTAAGCTGAATCCTGGGAGTTACAATACTCCCAATATAGGGACAATACCTTACTACAAACGAACGGCATGCACTCCATTCAACAAATTTCGGCTATATTAAGCCCAAACCACCACACAAACACATTTTCTACCTAACAACAACAAAACACAGTAATTTCAAAATGGTAACCAAACAAGCGAAGAACGTGGAGAAATGGGATGGGTAAGCAGGTTTCCACGAGTCTGAGGATCAAATAAAAGGGACTTGAGGGAGAGGATGATGGAAAGGGAGGAAAAGGCTGAAACAGCCTTAACAATAGCCATGGAAAATAGAGAAAATGCCAAGAAATGGCTACCCAAACTGGAAGAGGGAGATTTAGGCGTTGTAGAGGGATGCTTCAAGCTCCCCTAGGATGTATTTTCAGGAATAGAAGAGAATGAAAAAGGGAAATAGACCACCTCACGATTTCAGCTCGATTTGGGGGTTGTAGGAGCTCCAAACGACGAGATCTGTAAGAGGGATGGCTGTAAACTTCAATGGAGTGATGGAGTGTTGTCGTTTTCAGCCAAGAATGGGTTTGGGAGTGGTTTGAAACCACGGATTTGGGTTAGGGTAGTAAGAAAATGAAAATGGGGCTAGCAAAGGGGCTGTTTGTGAAGGAAGTACCTCTTTTTGGGGTTTTCTATGGTCGAACCCTACATGGAGGGTATATACTTACCAAAATAGCCCCAGATCCCAAAAATCGGATCAAGTGGGCCATGTTGGACGGCGATGCATCGCCGAACCGGCGATAGCATCGCCGACCGTCCATCACATTGGTCAGTGGGACCACATGGGACTGGTCCCCCATGGTCTAGGGACCCCAAAAATGCATGGTCCCCACCTTGGTTCATTGCATTTTGACCTATAGAGGCCCAAACATGATTTCAGAGCTTTCCGGGGCCAATCTATAATCTTGAATATAAAATTCTATCATGCAGCATATGATTTTATGGTAGAAGGAGCTAGTACATCCATCCAACCCATTAGTTGCTAAAGAAAGCGAAGTTAGAATAGCATTATGAACATTTTTCATGAAATTTTACTATTCACTGTAAAATTTTGTGAAAGTATGATTTTATGTTATTTTCACATTAGGATTGATGCCTAATATGAAAAGGATAATAAGGAATTGAAGATTGGAGTGGTGAGAGGAAGAATTTTGAAGATTTTCGGTGAAACGGAGTTTTTAAGCCCTGACGATTGAATACAGGGGTTGTGGTTATCCCACAGCCCAAAGATTAACCTTTACGGGTTTAGAATCATTTAAAGAATGTCTCAACCCACTTACCTACAACCTAGGAGATAC
Organism: Magnolia kwangsiensis; assembly: GCA_037074715.1. Classification (NCBI taxonomy): domain Eukaryota; kingdom Viridiplantae; phylum Streptophyta; class Magnoliopsida; order Magnoliales; family Magnoliaceae; genus Magnolia; species Magnolia kwangsiensis. The sequence goes on along the minus strand of CM073576.1, from coordinate 101,425,212 downwards.
TCAGGTCACTTCACGCGACCCTAGATGCGTTACGGACCGGATCGTGCGATCAATACCAATATACTTCACCTATTGGCGAATCTGCGATCCAATAAGTGTTTCTAGACCCTTCTCGGACCCACTTAAGTCAAAGGAAGTGACAGCATGTAACGCCTGTGAAAAATCCGTACTTGGAATCGAGTACCGATTTGACCCGAAATCGCGTATAAATAATTTCCATGGAAATTAAACGTAAGTTAGCTAGCGCAACGCTAGAGTAGCTGGGAAATAGTCCCTGATCACTTTAAATACGTTCTACAAGACCCAAATCGAGTAGAACAGACAACTCTACAATACTCTATAACCTTGGATCAAACTCTAAGCAGGTTTGTCCTCTGGACCATATTGAACTTTTGTATTGGATTTAGACCGCGCGTCGAAGGTCCGATACCTCCTATCTTAGACCGTTAGAACCGCCCCGCTGGACTTGACAATCATCTCGAAAATCAAGTCAATCCGATAATCATAGAGTATTTCGTTGAACCCGGACTGAAGCGACCGCGAATAGGGACGAATTGGGAATTTTAAATTTAGATCTGGCACACGACTTGACGCGTCAGTATTAAGCATTCTGACCGTCAGAATTCATCCAGATTACACCCTCGGATCAGGAAAAATATCTATTTATTATCATGGGACTTTCAGCCCTGATCTATGTGCGGTGACCGCTGAACTGAAACTGGTCCGCCACGTGCGATCTGCGAATCCTGCCAGACTGAAAACTTAATACGAGGTACATCTGGTACCCATGAGCTTAAGTCTGATCGCAATCGACCAGGGGACCACCAGAAATCAGTTTTTGGACCGAAACAGCCCCAAAATGGATAGGCAATAAGTAAACTTCGTCCCGGAGCCTATTTTCGGCGTTTCCAAGCTTATAAAAGGGGTTGAAACCCTCATTCCTTCCTTGCATACGAATTTCACAAACCCTAGAAAAGAGAGAGAGAGTTTGAGAGAAAGGGAAGAGGAGATTTTTCCCGCATCCGAGCCCCTGACAGTGCTGCTTCAACACTTCATTCCAATCACCTGGCTGGTGATTTTTCCACTTTTTCAGGTATAGAAAAACCCCAAAAACTTGCTGATTTAGGGTTTATGTAGATTCTGAACATGTTAGCTAATGTAATTCATGAATCAGGTTCTCCTACTGTCGTAGACGAAGCGTACACGCTCCGTTCAAAATCCCGCGACCGTAAGAGATTAGGTGAGGATTTTAGACGCTTTGATTGACGGTTTACAACGCTTTCAATGTCGTTTAATAGTAGATTATCGACGGCATCGCCGTTTGACATGTACAACATGCTCTCCGTTTCCTGTTTCGCAAATTAACGAAGAATATGAGATTTAGGGCATTTTAGTCATATGTAGGAAGTACGGTCTACATGCATAATTTGCTGACGTGATTGACATGATTTGTCGCCGCATTAGAGAGTTAGGAATGCTTGCATAATCAGTTTGGCGAAGAGATTCGCCAAGTTGCGCACGTTGGGTCGACATACTATATGTGGACTTAAGTGTGTAGTGTATGTGTTTGTATAAATGCTTGTATTATTATGTATTGAATTAAATGATGTTATGTAGTAGATTGAGATTGATTTCATGATTAATATGCTGACCTGAATGATTTCCTACATGCTTACCTTATGCATGATTACACTACATGCATAGAAAGTACGCCTTGAAGATTTGCTTAAGTTGTATATACATGGGAAAGTATGCCTTGAAGATTTGCCTAAGTTGAATGTTATAACATGTGCTAACATGCTCACATGATGTGTTTCAATTCCAATACCCTGATATATAGCGTTAATGTAATTCAATAGATGTGTGGGACTTGACTTAGTCCAGGCAGTCGGTAACCGAACGAATTCGTGGCTGACTGGTCATAGCCACGAACGACGCGTCGATGAATGTGATTCGTGTTGAGAGTTGGCGGCAGTGGTTAGGCCACGCGAAGTGTTTCACGCACTTCATGTCGTTCAATTCGAGATGCGATCGCGCTAGTCGAGCCCGTCAAGTAACCCGACTGGCCGATGTTTGTTCACCTTGTATGTATCATAACTGCTTGAACCTAGGGTACTGAACTTACCATTGTAAACCCTATTAACCGTGGTACCTTGATCCACGAAGACTCATGAGCCGGGCATGGTGGTATGGGACACCGTGGTCGAGCTGTCGGCCTACGCTGGGGCCACAAACCTCCCCGTAGTGACCAGTGAGCACCTTGACTCGTGAGCAGATTATGGTGATATGGGACACTATATTCTAGCTGTCGGCCTACACTGATCAGGCGACGAGCCCTTTGTAGTGACCGCGAGTGTATTCTGAGTCCACGGGAGGCGACGACCCTTCCGTGCAGTAGAGTACAGTAGGCCTGTATTGATAAGGTGATGGGGGAGCGGTGCAACGAGTGCGAGCAACAGCCCTGGCAGCCCTTGCAGTGACCTACGAAATGTACATCGTATGAGATTACTAGGAGTGACGACCCTAGACAGGATCCGTGTTGGGATTGATACAAGGGAAGTACCTTAGTTTCCCAATCCTACTGTTTGAATGGACTAATAACAACTTGGTAATCATATCACCATAGCATTACATGTGCCTGGAAGATGTGGAGCACTCTAGGGAGTGTGGCATGCCGCGGTCGTAAGATGTTGCCGCATGAGGGTGATCGTCGGTGAGGGCATACATCACGTCATATCATCTTGCATTAACAACAGTATTAGGATTGTCTGATTTACTGCTTTACTATTATCGCGTGATTGAATTGTGAACATGCTAATCTTTGCTCTATAATTCCACTGAGTTGATCACTCATTCCCACGTTACGGGATGGTGTTTGCAACACCCACCAGACCCTGTTGTAGTTGCAGGTGAGGACGAGGTCCAGGAGGTGGAGCCGGAGATTGACGAGGACCAGGATGAGTTCTCGTATATGCAGTATCATGACGGCTTCCCGTAGGTGACCTGGATCGAGGGGACAGCAGTGGGACTTTTCTTTTTTGAACATTATTTTTGTTATGTATATGTGCCTGAGACTCAGAGATGTAGTCATACTTTGGAGACAGTTGAGATTACTTTGTTTTTCCATACAGTGATATATACATTGTTTAGTCTTCCGCTTGCTTTTATCACTGGATCTGAAGTATGTATTGCAGTTTTGGTATACTTTTACTCATGTGAATGCTTTAAATCAGACAACATTGAATCATAACCATTTTTGTTGCATAAGTGACGGTCTGGAACTCGGGAGTTGAGTTTATACACGACCCTCGATTTTCAGGGTGTTACACAGCATGCTTCGCGTGACCATAACTCAGGCCCGGTTTAATCCAAATCACTGTAACATCCCGAAAATCGGGGGGTCGAGCAAAAACCCAACTCCCGAGTTCCAAAATGTTATTTATGCAACATAGATATGTATGATTGAATGTTGCCTGTGATAATGTATTAAACATGAGTGAGATTAAGCTAAAATAGCATATCACGCTCCAGAGACGGTTAAATTTACAAGCGAAAGACTGTGATAGTATGTATAACATATATAAACTGTTGTATGTCTCCAGAGTGTGAATATGTTACCAGGTTATATACATACATGTATACTCCAAAAGTAAACCCAAAGGATATACATGAGTGTTCTAAAAATATAAAATGACAAGTGTCAAGGTATCTAATCAACTTTCCTGTAATCCCGTCAATCAGAACACGCATAATGGAGGAATCCTCCTCCTCATCATCAAGTCCAGCTCTGCCTCGTAGGCCGCACTATCATCTGCAATCACAATAGGGACTGGTGGGTGTCCGGAAACACCATCCCCTAACGTGGGAGTGAGTAGCTAACTCAGTGGAATAATAGAGCAAGGATTAGCATGTTCTCAAATCAATCATGCGATAATAGTAAAGCAGTAAATCAAACAATCCTAATACTGTTGTTAATGCAATATGACATGACGTGATGTATGCCCTCACCGACGATCTCCCTCATAAGGCACCATCTTACGACCACAGCATGCAATCCACCCTCAAGTGCTCCACATCTTCCAGGCACATACAATGGTATGGTGATATGATTTTCGAGTTATTATTAGTCTATTCAAGCAGCAGGATTGGGAAACTAAGGTACCTCCCTTATATCAATCCCAACACAGATCCTGTCTAGGATCGTCACTCCTAGTAATCTCATACGATATATATTTTGTAGGTCGCTGCAAGGACTGCCAGGGCTGTTGCTCGCACTCGTTGCACCGCTCCTCCATCACCTTATCAATACAGGCCTACTGTACTCTACTGCTACGGAAGGGTCGTCGCCTCCCGTAGACTCAGAATACGCTCGCGGTCACTACAAAGGGCTGCCAGGGCTGTTGCTCGCACTCGTTGCACCTCTCCCCCATCACCTTATCAATGTAGGCCGACAGCAAGAATATAGTGTCCCATACCACCATAATCTGCTCACGAGTCATAGGTGCTCACTGGTCACTACGGGGAGGTTTGTGGCCCCAGCGTAGGCCGACAGCTCGACCACGGTGTCCCATACCACCATGCCCGGCTCATGAGTCTTCGTGGATTAAGGTACCATGGTTAACAGGGTTTGCAATGGTAAGTTCAGTACCCTAGGTTCAAGAAGTTATGACTCATGCAAAGTAAACATACAACGGCCAGTCGGGTTACTTGACGGGCTCGACTCGCGCGATCGCATCTCAAGTCGAACGACATGAAGTGCGTAAAACACTTCGCGTGGCCTAACCACTGCCGCCAACTACAAAACACGACTCGCGTTCATCGACGCGTCGTTCGTGGCAAAGATAAGCCAACCACAAATTCGCTCGGTTACCGACTACCTGGACTAAGTATAGTCCCAAACAATTATGGAATCACATCAGCATTCATATGGGAGTATTGGAAATGAAACACAACCATGTGAACATGTTAACACATGTTATATCGTACAACTTAAGTAAATCATCTGACACATGCCGTTCATACATATAATGAAATTATGTATATCGCCAACATATAGAAAATCATTTCCATCAGCATATTAATTGAGAATTCAATCTCGAACTAAATCATAATGAAATCATCAAGCACATGTTATAACATACAGCTTAAGCGAATCGTCAAGCACATGCATTTCATTCACATCATGAAATCATGCATATGGCTAACATGTAGGAAACCATTTACACCAACATATTAATTGAGAAATCAATCTCAAACTAATTCATAACACCATTTAATTCAATACATACTAATACAAACATTTATACAAACACTTACACTACACACTTAAGTCTACATATAGTATGTCGACCCGAAGTGTGCATTTAGGCGAATCTCTTCTCCAAACTAATTATGCACGTATTCCTAACATTCTAATGCGACAACAAATCATGTCAATCACATCCGCAAAATATGAATGAAATCAGTACTTCCTACAAATGACTAAAATGCCCTAAATCTCATATTCTTCGTCGGTTTACGAAACAGGAAACGGACAACATGTTGTACATGTCAAACGGCATTGCCGTCGATAATATACTATTAAACGACATTGAAAGCTTTGGAAACAGTCAATCAAAGCGTCTAAAATCCGCACCTTGTCTCTTATAAACGTGTCGTTTCGAACGGAGCGTATACGCTTCGTCTACGGCGAATAGAGAACCTAATTTACGAGTTATATCAGTTTACATGCTATGGATCGGAACGAATGCCAAATCAGAAACTTATTAGGGTTATTTCTTACCTGAAAACGTGGAGAAATCACAGGCCAGGTGATTAGAGCACGTGGCTTAACCACTTGCAGCACGTGGCACAAGCAGCAGGGAATTCTCTCCCACCTTCTCTCACAAACTCTCACCTTTTCTCTCTCCCAATCTAAGGCTTTTTGCAAATTCGGATGGGAGAGAGGAGTGAGGGTTTCAACCCCTTTTATAAGCTCAAATGTGCCCAAAATAGGCTCAGGAACAAAGTTCACTTAGTGCATAACCAAATCGGGGCTGTTTCGGTCCAAAAGATGCTTTCTGATGGTCCCCTAGCCGAATGCGATCGGACTTAAGTTCATGCATACCAGATCTAACACGCATTAAGTTTTCAGTCCAGCAGGATTCACAGATTGCACGTGGCGGTCCAGTTTTAGTTCAGCGGTCACCGCACGTAGATCAGGGCTGCAAGTCCCATGATATGAAATAGAAATTTTTCCTGATACGAGGGTGTAATTTGGGTGAATTCTGACGGTCAGAATGCTTAATACTGACATGTCAAGTCGTGTGCCAGATTTGAATTTTAAATTCCAAATCTGTCCCTATTTACACTCTCTTCAGTCCGAGCTCAATGAAATAGCCTGTGATTATCGGTTGGACTTGATTTTCGAAATGATTTTCAAGTCCAACAAGGCGGTTCTAACGGTCTAAGATTGTAGGTATCGGACTTTCGACGCGCGGTCTAGATCCAATATAGATTTTTAAAGTGGTCCAGAGAACAAACTTGCTTAGAGTTTGATCCGAGGTTATAGAGTATTATAGAGTCATTGGTTCTACTCGATTTGGGTCTTGTAGAACGCATTTAAAGCGATCAGGGACTATTTCCCAGCTACTCTAGCGTTGCGCTAGCTATCTTATGCTTAGTTTCTAAAAGAATTAATCCTAAGTGGTTTCTTTGGCTGTGGAATTGGATTCTAAGCGATTTTCCAGGTGTTTTAGTTGACCCACTGCCTAAGGACGTCAAATCTCGGATTGGCCAAAATCCGGGGTGTTACAAGATCTGTTGCAAAACCAAATTAACCAGTGCATGGTCTATCACTATTTACTGGATTAGAAAAATTAAGCTACTGATGCGATGCGACGGATCTACGGTAAATTTAGTCACTCGCAAATTTTCCATGGTTCTTATCAATCGCAAAAATTAAAAATTCGTCAGTTAATTATGGAAAAACCAACCTGAATTATTCATCATTTTAAAATTTAGCGATGGATACGGTTCATTGCTTATCTTAGGAGATGATATGAACCTCAAACCTATCATCAATTTTTGACTTCATCAGAAATTAACGATAGATTTAGTCCATCGTTAAAATTTCAACAAAAAAATGTTAAGTTTGTTTCTTTTTTTAAAAATAAAAAATAAAATCTGTTACATTGGATAGTCATCTAAAAGAAATTCACATGATTGTTTAAAAAGAGTCATATTCCCAAAATTCAAAAGAATATATCCTACCAGTCATCATGCAACTTGCTTCTTTTCCATTTGAGTAAGGTGCTGGAAGTGTGTCCAATGATGATACAGTACCACAGGTCAACACAATCACAGTGGAGGCAGACAATGTGTCCGAGTGGTCATCGATATGCCTAACCACAATATGATACAACAACCTCAAAGCACAGTATATATCGACCCATCCGTATTGATGCCCTATAACTAGGAATCTGGTAAAAAAGGGGGCTGCAGTTAGTCTATTGCAATAGAGAATCACTATGCAAAAATCACGAACTTACGATGGACCAGATCTATTGCAAAACCAAATTAACCGTTGTATGGTCCGTCGAGGTGGTTGGGGCCCAAAAATCAAACTTTGGAAGGGATGCGACGGATTTAGTCCTTCGCTGATTTGCCACTAATCCTATCAATTGCTAAAATTAAAAAACCATAGCCTAATTATGTAAAACCCAAACCGAATTATTTGTCATTTTTAAATTTGGTGATGGATATCGTCCATCGCTGATCTTAGGAGAAGCGACGGACCTCAAATCTGTTGTTGATTTTTGACTTCATCAGAAATTAGCAAGAAGTTTGGTTCGTCATTCAATTTTCTGCAATATATATATATATATATATATATATATATATATATATATATATATATATATATATATATAATGTATATATATGTATATATATATATATGTATATATATATATATATATATATATATATATTATATATATATATATATATATATATAATATATATATATATATATATATATATATATATATACATATATATATATATACATATATATACATTATATATATATATATATATATATATATATATATATATATATATATATATATATATATATATATCGTCACGTTTGTTTCAAAAATAAAAAATAAAAAACATTTATACCAGATAGTCATCCAAAAAAAATCAGTTAATTATTTAATAAGAATCATATTCACAATATTCAATAGAATATAACCTTCTTGTGATCATCTAGCATGCATCTTTTCCATTTAAGGATGGTGCTGGAAATGGGGCCAAGGATGATATAGTACCACATGTCAACACAATCATGGTGGAGGCGTGGGACGTGTCCGAGTGGTCATCGATAAGCCTACCCACGGTATGACACAACAACCTCAAAGCAAAGTATATATCGGCCCATCTAGATAGATGGCCTATTACCTGGAATCTAGTTAATAATGGGGATGCAATTAACCTATTACCATGGAGAATCACAACACCAAAATCATGAATTTTCGATGGAGTAGATCCGATGCAAAACCAAATTAACAATTGCATGGTCTGTCACTGTTTACCAGATCAGAAAAATTAAATGACTGATGCAATGTGACGGATCTACGGCTAATTTAGTCCCTCACAAATTTGCCACGGATCCCATCTGTCGTAAAAATTAAAAATTCGTAGGTTAATTATTGAAAAACCCTCCCAAATTATTCATCATCTTAAAATTTAGGAATGGACATGGTCCGTTACTAATCTTGGGAGAAGATATAGACCTCAAATCTATCGTCAATTTTTGACTTCAACAGAAATTAGCAACAGATTTGGTCCATCGCTAAAATTTCTATATATAAAAAAAGAAGTTTCTTTCCTTTAAAAAAAAAATAAATCTGTTACTTTGGATAGTCATCCAAAAGAAATTCACATTATTGTTTAAAAAGAATCACATTCACAAAATTCAAAAGAATATATCCTACTAGTGATCATACAATTTGCTTCTTTTCCATTTGAGTAAGGTGCTGGAAGTGGGTCTTAGGATGATATAGTACCACAGGTCAACATAATCACGATGGAGGTAGGCAATGTGTCTGAGTGGTCATCGATAAGCTTAAGAACGGTATGACACAACAACCTCAAAGCATAGTATATATCAGCATATCTGGATTGATGCTCTATTACGAAGAATTTGATCAACAATGGGGCTGTAGTTAACCTATTACAATGGAGAATCACTATGTCAAAATCATGAATTTATGATGGACCAGATTCATTGTAAAATAAAATTAACTGTTGCATGGTCCATCACAGTTTGTTGGGTCACAGAAATCAAATGTAGGAAGGCATGTGACGAATTTATTCCTTCGCAAATTTGCCACTAATCCTATCCATCGCAAAAAATTAAATCCATAGCTTAATTATGTAAAAACTAACCCTAATTATTCATCATTTTTAAATTTGGGCATGCATATCGACCGTCATTGATCTTAGGAGAAGCAATGGACCTCAAATCTGTTGTCGATTTTTGACTTCATCAAAAATTATCAAGAAGTTAGGTTCATCGCCAAAATTTCTGTAAAAAAAAATAAAATAGTGTTTAGTTTGTTTTTTTAAAAAAATGTTTCACCTGATAGTGATCCAAAAAAAATCTCTTGATTATTTATTAAGAATCATATTCACAAAATTCAAAAGAATATAACCTTCAAGTGATCATCCAACATGCTTCTTTTCCATTTAAGGAAGGTGCTGGAAGTGGGGCTAAGGATGATACAGTATCACAAGTCAACGCAATCATGGTGGAGGCATAGGACGTGTCCGAGTGGTCATCGATAAGCCTACCCATAGAATGACACAACAACCTCGAAGCATAGTATATATCGGCCCATTTGGATAGATGGCCTATTACCAGGAATATGGTTAACAATGGGGCAGCAGTTAACCTATTTCCATGGAGAATCACTACACCAAAATCATGAATTTACGATAGAGAAGATCCGTTGCATAAAAAAATTAACCATTACATGGTTTGTCACTATTTACCGAATTAGAAAAATCAAACGACCGATGCGATGCAACGGATCTATGACATATTTAGGCCCTCACAAATTTGTCACAGATCCTATGTCGCAAAAATTAAAAATTCGTAGGTTAATTATGCAAACCCCCCCTCCCCGAATTATTCATCATCTTAAAATTTATCGACGGATTAAAGGAGAAGATACAAACCTCAAATCTATCGTCAATTTTTGACTTCATCATAAATTAGAGACAGATTTGGTCCATCGCTAAAATTTCTACAAAAAAAAATGTTTTGTTTGTTTCCTTTTTTATTTTTTAAATCTGTTACATTAGATAGTCATCCAAAACAAATTCACAAGATTGTTTAAAAAGAATCACATTCACAAAATTCAAAAGAATATATCCTACCAGTGATCATACAACTTGCTTCTTTTCCATTTGAGTAAGGTGCTGGAAGTGGGTCCAAGGATGATACAGTAGCAGAAGTCAACACAATCACGGTGGAGGCAGGAAACGTGTCCGAGTGGTCATCCATAAGCCTAACTATAATATGACACAACAACCTCAAAGCATTGTATATATAAGTATTCAGATTGATGCCTTATTACTAGGAATTTGGTCAACAATGGGGCTGTAGTTAACCTAATACAATGAAGAATCACTATGCCAAATCACAAATTTACAACGGACCACCTCCATTGCAAAACCAAATTAATCGCTACGTGGTCCGTCATAGGATGTCGGGTCACAGAAATCAAACGTTGGAAGGGATGCAACGGATTTATTCCGTCACAAATTTCCACTAATCCTATCCATCGCAAAAATTGAAAATCTGTAGCTTAATTATGTAAAAACTAACAAGAATTATTTATCATTTTAAAATTTGGTGATGCATATCGTCCATCACTGATCCTAGGAGAAGCGACGGACCTCAAATCTATTATCGATTTTTGACTTCATCAGAAATTAGCAAGAAGTTTGGTTCGTCGCTAAAATTTCTACAAAAAAAAAATAAATATATATATATATATATATATATATATATATATATATATATATATATATATATATATATAGCATTTAGTTTGTTTTTAAAAAAATTGTTACAAAAATAGTCATCTAAAAAAATCACCTAATTATTTAATAAGAATCATATTCACAAATTTTAAAAGAATATAACCTTATAGTGATCATCCAACGCACTTCTTTTCCATTTAAGGAAGGTGTGGAAGTGGGGCCAAGGATGATACAACACCGCAGGTCAATGTAATCACAGTGGAGGCGTGGGATGTGTTCGAGTAGTTATCCATAAGCCTATCCATAGAATGACACAACAACCTCAAAGCATAGTATATATCGGCCCATATGGATAGCTGGCCTATTACCAGGAATATGGTTAATAATGGGGCTGCAGTTAACCTATTACCACGGAGAATCACTATGATAAAATCATAAATTTAAGATAGAGCAGATCTGTTGCAAAACGAAATTAACCATTGCATGGTTTGTCACTATTTACCAGATCAGAAAAATGAAACGACCAATGCGATGTGACGGATTGACGACAAATTTAGGCCCTCACAAAATTGCCACGGATCCTATCTGTTACAAAAATTAAAAATACACAGCTTAATTATGGAAAAACCCTCTCGAATTATTCATCATCTTAAATTTTAGCGACGGATACGGTCCACTGCTGATCTTAGGAGAAGATATGGACCTCAAATCTATCGTCAAATTTTGATTTCATTAGAAATTTGTGACAGATTTGGTCCTTCGCTAAAATTTCTGTAATAAAAAAGCATTATGTTTGTTTCGTGTTTTTTTTTTTTTTTTTTAAAATAAATCTGTTACATCGAATAGTCATCTAAAAGAAATTCACACAATTTCTTAGAAGGAATCACATTCACAAAATTTAAAAGAATATATCCTACCAGTGATCATACAACTTGCTTCTTTTCCATTTGAGTAAGGTGCTGGAAGTGGGTCCACGGATGATATTGTACCACAGGTCAACACAATCACGGTGGAGGCAGGGAACGTTTCTGAGTGGTCATCGATAAGCCGAACCATAGTATGACACAACAACATCAAAGAACAGTATATATCAGCGTATCCGGATTGATGTCCTATTACCAGGAATCTGGTCAACAATGGGGCTGTAGTTAACTTATTACAATGGAGAATCACTATGCCAAAATCATGAATTTATGACGGACCAGATCCGTTGCAAAAATAAATTAACCATTGCATGGTCTATCACAGGTTGTCGGGTCACAGAAATCAAATGTTGGAAGGGATGCGACAGATTTATTCCATCATAAATTTGTCACTAATCCTATTCATCGCAAAAATTAAAAATTCATAGCTTATTTATGTAAAAACTGACCCGAATTATTCATCATTTTTAAAGTTGGCGATGCATATCATCCGACACTGATCTTAGGAGAAGCGACAGACCTCAAATCTATTATCAATTTTTGACTTCATCAGAAATTAGCAAGAAGTTTGGTTCGTCAATAAAAGTTCTGCAAAAAAAAAAAAAAAAAAAAAAAAGGGAGAAGGAAAAGAACAGTGTTAAGTTTGTTTCAAAAAACTTGTTACACCATATAGTCATCCAAAAAAAATCACTTGATTATTTAATAAGAATCATATTCACAAAATTCAATAGAATATAATCTTCCAATGATCTTCCAACACGCTTCTTTTCCATTTAAGGTGCTAGAAGTGGGGCCAAGGATGATATAGTACCATAGGTCAACACAATCACGGTGGAGGTGTGGGGCATGTCTGAGTAGCCATCCATAAGCCTACCCACAATATAACACAACAACCTCAAAGCATAGTACATATCGGCCCATATGGATAGATGGCCTATTACTAGGAATATGGTTAACAATCAGGCTATAGTTAACCTATTACCATGGAGAATCTCTACGTCGAAATCACAAATTTACAATAGAGCAGAACCGTTGCAAAACCAAATTAACCATTGCATGGTCTGTCATTGTTTACTGGATCAGAAAAATCAAACGACTGATGTGATGCAATGGTTCTATGACAAATTTAGGCCCTCACAAATTTGCCATGGATCCTATCTTTCCTAAAAATTAAAAATTTATAGGTTAATTATGGAAAAACAGTCCTGAATTATTCATCATCTTAAATTTTAGTGATGGATAAGGTCCATTGCTAATCATAGGAGAAGACACGGACCTAAAATCTATTGTCAATTTTTTACTTCATTAGAAATTAGTGACAAATTTGGTTCATCGCTAAAATTTCTAGAAAAAAAAAAGCGTTAAGTTTGTTTCTTTTTTAAAAAAAAAAAATTGTTACTTCAGATAGTGATCCAAAAGAAATTCACATGATTGTTTAAAATGAATCACATTCACAAAATTCAAAAGAAAATATCCTACTAGTGATCATACAACTTGCTTCTTTTCCATTTGAGTAAGGTGTTGGAAGTGGGTCCAAGGATGATACAGTACCACAGGTCAACACAATCATGGTGGAGGCAGGCAACGTGTCTGAGTGGTCATCGATAAGCCTAACCACAATATGATACAATAACCACAAAGCATAGTATATATCAGCGTATCCGGATTGATGCCCTATTACTAGGAATTTGGTCAACAATGGGGCTGTAGTTAACCTATTACAATGGAGAATCACTACAGAAAAATCATGAATTTACGACGGAACAGATCCATTGCAAAAGTAAATTAATCATTGAATGGTCCGTCACAGGTTTTCGAGTCATAGAAATCAAACGTTGGAAGGGATGTGATGGATTTATTCCATCACAAATTTGCCACTATTCTGTCCATAACAAAATTTGAAAATCTGTAGCTTAATTATGTAAAAAATGATTGCTATTATTCATCATTTTTAAATTTGGAAATACATATCATCCATCACTGATCTTAGGAGAAGCAATGGACCTCAAATCTGGTGTCAATTTTTTACTTCATCAGAAATTAGCAAGAAGTTTGGTTCGTCGCTAAAATTTCTGCCAAAAAAAAGAAATAGTGTTAAGTTTTTTTTAAAAAAAAATTTTTTTTACACCAGATAGTTATCCAAAAAAATCACTTGATTATTTAATAAGAATCATATTCACAAAATTCAAAAGAATATATCCTTCCAGTGATCATCCAACACGCTTCTTTTCCGTTTAGGGAAGGTGCTAGAAGTGGGGCCATGGATGATACAGTACCACAGGTCAATGCAATCACGGTGGAGGCATGGGATGTGTTCGAGTAGTCATCCATAAGCCTACCCACAGTATGACACAACAACCTCAAAGAAGAGTATATATCGGCCCATATGGATAGATGGCCTATTACCAGGAATATGGCTAATAATGGGGCTACAGTTTACCTATTATCATGGGGAATCACTATGCCAAAATCATGAGTTTACGATAGAGTAGATCCATTGCAAAACTAAATTAACCATTACATGGTCTTTCACTATTTACCAGATCAGAAAAATTAAACGACCGATTAGATGCGACGGATCTATGACAAATTTTATCCCTCGTAAATTTGCCACAGATCCTATCTGTCACAAAAAATTAAAAAATTTTCAATTAATTATGGCAATACCATCCCAAATTAATCATCATTTTTAAATTTAGCAACGAATACGGCCCATTGCTAATCTTAGGAGAAGAGACGGACCTCAAATCTATCGTCAATTTTTAACTTCATCAGAAATTAGAGATAGATTTGGTCCATCGCCAAAATTTCTGCAAAAAAAAAGTGTTAAGTTAGTTTTTTTTTTTTTTTAAAAAAAAATCTGTTATGTCGGATAGTCATCTAAAAGAAATTCACATGATTGTTTAAAAAGAATCACATTCACGAATTTCAAAAGAATATATCCTACCTGTAACACCCTAGATTTCGAGAGTCGAGCTAAGCTCTACTCCCGAGATCCAGCACATCACTTACGCAACATGGATATTGATGTTCAGATTTCGTCTATATTAATGAGTCAAACATGAGCGGGATTATACCAAAATAGCATATCATACTCCAAATATAATTAAATTAAGCAAGGGAAAGACTGAAACATATATATATATATATATATATATATATATATATATATATATATATATATATATATATATATATAAGTGTTTCACAACCTCCAGAGTATGAGTATGTTACCGAGTTGAATATATACATGTGTTATTTCAAAATTTATAAAATATCAAAATCTGAAGTGTCCAACTAATCCATATGTCTCTGTAATCCCATTGAATTAGCACAAGGCCTACATAAACCCACCTGAGAGTTTAACATAGGAGAATTCTTCCTCCTCATCTATGAAGTCCAACTCCGCTACGTATACTTCCTCATCACCAACATCTAAACTAGATACTGGTTGGTGTTTTAAAACACCGTCCTAAGGTGGGAGTGAGTGATGAACTCAGTGGTATTATAAGGCAAAGGTTAACATGTTATCAAGTTAATCAAGCGGTAATGATAAAGCAATACAACAATCACTTCCTAACTACTCTTGTTAATGTAGGAATGGAGTACAAGTAATGATGTATACCCTCACACAAAGCTCCCTCACAAGAAACTCCAACAACTAAGTTCACACATGACAGCCACCCTAAAGTGCACCTTCCTCACCAAAAGCACATCCTAGCTAATGTAATGCGATACATGGCATGTTAGCCGAGTAATTAATTAAGCTTATTCATACAGCAGGTTCGAGAAGCTAAGGTACCTCCCTTTATATCATTAACCCAAACTAAGGATCCATTTAGGGTCGTCAATCCTAGTTAATCACATACGATAGACAAGTTATATGGCATCACTCTAAATGAAAAGCAATCAATAGGCAAATTTAAAGTTTATACTCATGGTCACTACGGTGAGGCTTATCACCTTAGTGTAGGCTGATAGCTCAAACACGGTGTTCCATACCATCATGCCCAGCTCATGAGTCTGGGTTTCTCACTGGTCACTACGGGGAGGCTCGTCACACTAGCATAGGCCAATAGCTTGACCACGATGTCCCATACCACCATGCCCAGCTCATGAATCTTAGTGGATCGTGGTACTATGGTTGAAATGGACTTTTACATTGGTAAGTGGTACCTTAGATTCAAGCAGTGATGTCCATACATGGTAAACACATAATAGGCCAATTAGTTTGTTTGACAAGTTCGATTGGTATGAGCACACGTTAACTTAATCGACCTGGAGCACATAAGCACCTCGTATGGCCTAACCACTGTCGACAATCGTTATACGACCCGGATTCGTTGAGTTACCCAATGTGGCGAGACTAATTCAGCCACCCAGATGGGAGCTATTCTCAATTGTCTAGGCTAGGTTATAGCCCCAATCTTACTCAGATGTAGCAATTAAGTACATGGGATAATTAATTTAGCATTTAACAAACAATCCAAGTGAAAATTCTCATTTGAGCATTTTATCAAACACATTGAACATGTTACCAAATACTTACATTTTATACATAAATCACGTAATGGAAAATATGGTTACATGAAAGAAACTATGCATATGAACAAGGTAATTAAGAATCCTATCTTAATACTCTTATTAAATACAAATCATCAATAATTTCTCATTCAGGCAATTTATTGAACACTTAGACTATGCGTCACCAAAAACATAGATTAGGTTAGTTACAACATATATTTTAGTAATTCCTTAAACAGAAAGATCATCATGCATGCGACAAGGATGATTCCTAGATCAGAAATCATGGCAAGAACAAATCATATTTATGTGTTCATTTAAACATTTCAATAAACACATGAGATGCCTATTTTGTTCAACATAGTTCACATGTGTGTATTGTATCGAGAACGGTGTATCTAAAATAGTATGATAGCAATCAAGTCAGACATAAATCATTAGCTAACATTGAAAGTATTGAAAACCATAACCTAAACATTTATAGTCCGCACCTTTCATCAGAATATTCGATTCGAACTCGGTTTGAATTCTACGTTCCCAAAACAGAATGTCGGACACCTATACAACGAAATGGGTTAGCTAGTTTGTCAATTACTCTATTTAGATCTCTAAATCAAGATTAGGGTTAGGGTTTCTTACCCAAATCGTAGCTGAAAACGATTAAGTAGTGAAGAGGGAAGGTGATTCAAGGCGTGGAGTAATGGGAGAGAAACACTACAGCAATCTCCCAAACTTTCCCTTCTCTCCTTACTCTTTTCTCTTCTTTTTTCTCTTTTCTCTCCTAGGGTTTAGAGAAATTCACATGAGAGAGGGGTGGGGTGGTGTATGGGCTATATATATAGGCCTAGAAGTGATATAAATGACCCCAGGGCCATGGTATACTTAGTTTATATCCAAAGGGCGACCGTTTTTTACAGATAGGGCTCATAGGGAGACCCACTACTCACATGCGTCATAGGGTAAGTTCCCTGACAATGGATCTATGCCAGGAGGTGATTTCGGTGCGATCTGATAAACAAATCGACTATGGGAGACCCGTGTCAAATCAACAGTCATGCTTACTCGATCGGGGCCATAAGTATACAAATATGAGTAGAAAAATTTTCCTTTTCCTATGGGTGAAGTTCGGTCAGAAACTGACGGTCAAAAATCCTCAATTTCGCATGTGAGCGAATGGCCCAATTCACTTAAGTTTTATTACATTTTGTAAAGATATTCGCATATCTCACACACTTCACTTAGAGCTCAAGTTGTGCGTTTTGAGACACTATCTAGCCTTGATTCCCGTGATGGTTGTCAAGCCCAGTAGGATGGATATTAACTTATAGTTTCACCGTCATCGGACTTTCGACATGCGGTCCAGGTCCGATATAGGGTTTCAATGTACCCCCGAGAGCTACAGGATCCGAGGATTTCTCCTAGGTCTTTATGTAGTGTTGAGTTAGTGGTATTAATGATTTTAGGTCTTGCCATTTGTAGAAATGGTGGTTTAAGCTAAATCCATCGATTATTTAGTTTTTCACTTAACCTATTTTCACCCTTAGGTATTTCTGCTTGAGGTGGTACTTGGCTCTCTATACGGATATTTCAGAGACGTTACAATCTACCCCACTTGATAATTTCATGAGAGAGACGTTAAAAAAAAATTTCATCCCCGAAATTAATACCTTTTTGTACTCCTTGGAGATCTGAGGGTAGTTCTTATGGATTTCAGCTTTCGTTTCCTAAGTAGCCTCTTCCTCAGTGTGGTGTGTCCATAACACTTTCATAAGCAGGATCACTTTGTTGTGTAGCACTTGTTCCTTCCTATCTAGAACACGTGTTGGTCGTAATACATAGGTAGCATCTTCTCTTTGCTGTACTTGCTCCCACTTGATAATTTGGGTAGGTTCAGGAACATATTTCTTCAGCATTGATACGTGAAATATGTTGTGCATGCTTACAAGTGGTGTGGACAAGGCGAGACGGTATGCCACCACACGCACTTGGTCTAGAATCTGAAATGGGCAAATGAATCTCGGTGTGAGTTTCCCTTTCTTGCCAAAATTAAGTACTCCTTCATTGGGGAGATCTTAAGGAATACATGGTCCCCAACTTTAAATTCCAGCGGTCGCCGTCTTGTATCGGCGTAACTCTTCTGTCTACTCTGAGCTACAAGAAATCGACGCCTGATAATATCGATCTTCTTTGAGGTTGCCTGTACCAAATATGGGCCAACTAAACTCTTCTCGTCAACTTTTGCCCAACAATGTGGTGCTCGACATGGGCATCCATACAAGGCTTCGTAAGGAGCCATGCCAATGCTTACTTGGAAGCTGCTATTATAAGCAAACTTGGCATAAGGGAGAAAGTCATCCCAGCTATCCTTAAAGTCAAGTACGCATGCTCGTTACATGTCCCCAAGAATCTGATTTTCCAATTTTGTTTGTCCATCAGTCTGTAGGTGGAACGCGGTACTGAACTTCAGTTTCACACCCATTGCTTCTTAGATTTGAGTCCAGAAAATGGATGTGGATTCGAGTTTAGAAAATCTAATGTCGATATTTGACTTCCATCGAAAATTAGCAAGAAGTTTGGTTCATCACTAAAATTTCTGCAAAAAAAAAACATAAAGTTTATTTTTTTTTTATATATAAAAAAGAATTGTTACACCAGGTAGTCATCCAAAAAAAATCACTTGATTATTTAATAAGAGTCATATTCACCAAATTCAATAGTATATAACCTTCTAGTGATTATCCAACATGCTTCTTTTCCATTTAAGGAAGGTGATGGAAGTGGGGCTAAGGACGATACAGTACCACAAGTCAACACAATCACGGTAGAGGCATGGGACATGTCCGAGTAGTCATCGATAAGCCTATCGACAGTATCACACAACAACCTTAAATCATAGTATATATCGGCCATCTGAATAGATGGCCTATTACTAGGAATCTGATTAACAATGGGGCTGCAGTTAACCTATTACCATGGAGAATCACTATGCCAAAATCACGAATTTACGATGGAGCAGATCCGTTACAAATCCAAATTAACCATTACATGTTCTGTCGCTGTTCGCTGAATTAGAAAAATCAAATGACTGATGCAATGCAACGAATCTACCACAAATTTAGTCCTTTGGAAATTTGCCATGGATCCTATCAGTTGTAAAAACTAAAAGTTCGTTAGTTAATTAGGGAAAAACCCTCCCGAATTATTCATCATGTTAAAATTTAGGGATGGATATGGTCTATCGCTGATCTTAGGTGGAGACAGACCTCAAATCTATCATTAATTTTTGACTTCATTAGAAATTACCGACAGATTTGGTCCATCGCTAAAATTTTTGCAAAAAAAAAAAAGCATTAAGTTTGTTTCTTTTTTTTAACAAAAAGTAATTGTTACACCGGGTAGTCATCAAAAAGAAATTCACATGATTGTATAAAAAGAATCACATTGACAAAATTCAAAAGAATATATCCTACCAGTGATCATACAACTTACTTCTTTTCCATTTGAGCAAGGTGATGGAAGTGGGTCCAAGGATGATACAGTACCACAGGTCAACACAATCTCAGTGGAGGCAGGCAACTTGTGCTAGTGGTCATAGATAAGCCTAACCACAGTATGACATAACAACCTCAAAGTATAGTATATATCGCCCCATTCGAATTAATGCCCAATTACCAGGAATCTGGTCAACAATGGGGTTGCAGTTAACCTATTACAACGAAGAATCACTACACCAAAATCACAAATTTACGATAGACCAGATCCCTTACAAAACCAAATTAACCGTTGCATGGTCTATCACTGGTTGTCAGGTCATAGAAATGAAACATTAGAAGGGATGGGATGGATTTATTCCGTCACAAATTTGCCACAAATCTTATCCATCACAAAAATTAAAAATTCATAGCTTAGTTCATCGCTAGAATTTTTGTAAAAGTAAAAATAATTTTTTTTTAAAAAAAAACTATTATGCTAGATAGTCATCCAAAAAATCACTTGATTATTTAATACGAATCATATTCACAAAATTCAATAAAATATAACCTTCCGGTGATCATCCAACATGCTTCATTCCATATAAGGAAGGTGCAAGAAGTGGGGCCAAGGATGATACAATACCACAGGTCAACGAATCATAGTAGAGGCGTGGGACGTGTCCGAGTAGTCATCGATAAGCCTATCCACAGTATGACACAATATCCTTAAAGCATAGTATATATCGGCCCATCTGAATAGATGGCATATTACCAGGAATCTAGTTAACAATGGGGCTGCAGTTAACCTATTACCATGGAGAATCACTATGCCAAAATCACGAATTTACGATGGAGCAGATCCGTTACAAATCCAAATTAACCATTACATGTTCTGTCCCTGTTTACCTAATTAGAAAAATTAAACGACTGATGCAATGCGACGAATCTACAACAAATTTAGTCCTTTGGAAATTTTCCACGGATCCTATCTGTTGTAAAAACTAAAAGTTTGTTAGTTAATTAAGGAAAAACCCTCCCGAATTATTCATCATGTTAAAATTTAGGGATGGATATGGTCTATCGCTGATCTTAGGTGGAGACAGACCTCAAATCTATCATTAATTTTCGACTTCATTAGAAATTACCGACAGATTTGGTCCATCGCTAAAATTTTTGCAAAAAAAAAAAAGCATTAAGTTTGTTTCTTTTTTTTAACAAAAAGTAATTGTTACACCGGGTAGTCATCAAAAAGAAATTCACATGATTGTATAAAAAGAATCACATTGACAAAATTCAAAAGAATATATCCTACCAGTGATCATACAACTTGCTTCTTTTCCATTTGAGCAAGGTGATGGAAGTGGGTCCAAGGATGATACAGTACCACAGGTCAACACAATCTCAGTGGAGGCAGGCAACTTGTGCTAGTGGTCATAGATAAGCCTAACCACAGTATGACATAACAACCTCAAAGTATAGTATATATCGCCCCATTCGAATTAATGCCCAATTACCAGGAATCTGGTCAACAATGGGGTTGCAGTTAACCTATTATAATGAAGAATCACTACACCAAAATCATGAATTTACGATAGACCAGATCCCTTACAAAAGCAAATTAATCGTTGCATGGTCTGTCACTTGTTGTCGGGTCACAGAAATCAAACATTAGAAGGGATGCGACGGATTTATTCCGTCGCAAATTTGCCACAAATCTTATCCATCATAAAAATTAAAAATTCATAGCTTAGTTCATCGCTAGAATTTTTGTAGAAGTAAAAATAAAAAAAATAAAAAAAATATTATTATGCTAGATAGTCATCCAAAAAATCACTTAATTATTTAATACGAATCATATTCACAAAATTCAATAAAATATAACCTTCCGGTGATCTCCAACCTGCTTCATTCCATATAAGGAAGGTGCAAGAAGTGGGGCCAAGGATGATATAATACCACAGGTCAACGAATCATAGTAAAGGCGTGGGATGTGTCCGAGTAGTCATCGATAAGCCTATCCACAGTATGACACAACAACCTTAAAGCATAGTATATATCGGCCCATCTGAATAGATGGCCTAGGAATCTGGTTAACAATGGGGCTGCAGTTAACGTATTACCATGGAGAATCATTATGCCAAAATCACGAATTTACGATGGAGCAGATCCGTTACAAATCCAAATTAACCATTACATATTCTATCGCTATTTACCGAATTAGAAAAATTACACGATTGATGCAATGCGACGAATCTATAACAAATTTAGTCCTTTGGAAAATTTCCACGGATCCTATCTATTGTAAAAACTAAAGTTCGTTAGTTAATTAGGGAAAAACCCTCCCGAATTATTCATCATGTTAAAATTTAGGGACGGATGCGGTCTTTCGCTGATCTTAGGTGGAGACAGACCTCAAATCTATCATTAATTTTTGACTTCATTAGAAATTACCGACAAATTTGGTCCATCACTAAAATTTCTGCAAAAAAAAAAAGCATTAAGTTTGTTTCTATTTCTTAAAAAAAATAAAATTTTTTCACCGGATAGTCATCCAAAAGAAATGCACATGATTGTTTAAAAAGAATCACATTGAGAAAATTCAAAAGAATATATCCTACCAGTGATCATACAACTTGCTTCTTTTCCATTTGGGCAAGGTGATGGAAGTGGGTCCAAGGATGATACAGTACCATAGGTCAAGACAACCTCAGTGGAGGCAGGCAACTTGTGCTAGTGGTCATCGATAAGCCTAACCACAGTATGACATAACAACGTCAAAGTATAGTATATATCGCCCCATTCGAATTAATGCCCAATTATCAAGAATCTGGTCAACAATGGGGTTTCAGTTAACCTATTACAACAAAGAATCACTACACCAAAATCACGAATTTACGATAGACCAGATCCCTTACGAAACAAAATTAACTGTTGCATGGTCTGTCACTGGTTGTCGGGTCACAGAAATCAAACATTAGAAGGGATGCGACGGATTTATTCCGTCGTAAATTTCCCACAAATCTTATCCATCACAAAAATTAAAAATTCATAGCTTAGTTCATCGCTAGAATTTCAGTCAAAGTAAAAATAAAAAATAAATAAATAATTAAAAAGTAATTGTTACACTAGATAGTCATAAAAAAAAAATCATTTGATTATTTAATATGAATCATATTCACAAAATTCAATAAAATATAACCTTCCGGTGATCATCCAACATGCTTCATTCCATTTAAGGAAGGTGCTAGAAGTGGGGCCAAGGATGATATAATGTTACAGGTCAACGAATCATAGTAGAGGCATGGGACGTGTCCGAGTAGTCATCGATAAGCCTATCCACAATATGACATAACAACCTTAAAGCATAGTATATATCTGCCCATCTGAATAGATGGCCTATTACCAAGAATCTGGTTAACAATGGGGCTGCAGTTAACCTATTACCATGGAGAATCACAATGCTAAAATCACGAATTTACGATGGAGCAGATCCATTACAAAACCAAATTAACCATTACATGTTCTGTCGCTGTTTACCGAATTAGAAAAATCAAACGACTGATGCAATACGACGAATCTACAACAAATTTAGTCCTTTGGAAATTTTCCACGGATCTTATCTGTTGTAAAAACTAAAAGTTTGTTAGTTAATTAGGGAAAAACCCTCCCGAATTATTCATCATGTTAAAATTTAGTGACGGATACGGTCTGTCGTTGATCTTAGGTGGAGATAGACCTCAAATCTATCATTAATTTTTGACTTCATTAGAAATTAGCGACAGATTTGGTCCATCGCTAAAATTTCTGCAAAAAAAAAAGCATTAAGTTTGTTTCTTTTTCAAAAAATAAAAATAAAAATCTGTTACACCGGATATTCATCCAAACGAAATTCACATGATTGTTTAAAAAGAATCACATTCACAAAATTCAAAAGAATATATCCTACCAGTGATCATACAACTTGTTTCTTTTCCATTTGAGTGTTGTGCAGGAAGTGGGTCCAAGGATGATACAGTACCACAGGTTAACACAATCTCAGTGGTGGAAAGCAACTTGTCCTAGTGGTCATCGATAGCCTAACCACAATATGGCATAACAACTTCAAAGTATAGTATATATCACCCCATTCGAATTAATGCCCGATTACCTGGAATCTAGTCAACAATTGGGTTGCAGTTAACCTATTACAACGGAGAATCACTACACCAAAATCACAAATTTACGATAGACTAGATCTGTTGCAAAACCAAATTAACCGTTACATGGTCTGTCACTGGTTGTCGGGTCACAGAAATCAAACATTAGATGGGATGCGACGGATTTATTTCGTCGCAAATTTGCAACAAATCTCATCCATCACAAAAATAAAAAATTCATAGCTTAGTTCATCGCTAGAATTTATGTAAAAATAATAAGAAAAAATTGTTACGCTAGATAGTCATCCAAAAAAAATCACTTGATTATTTAATACGAATCATATTCACAAAATTCAATAAAATATAACCTTCCGGTGATCATCTAACACACTTCATTCCATTTAAGGAAGGTGCTGGAAGTGGGGCCAAGGATGATACAATACCAAATGTCAACGAATCATAGTAGAGGCGTGGGACGTGTCCGAGTAGTCATCGATAAGCCTATCCACAGTATGATACAACAACCTTAAAGCATAGTATATATCGGCCCATCTGAATAGATGGCCTATTACCAGGAATCTGGTTAACAATGGGACTGCAGTTAACCTATTACCATGGAGAATCACTATGCCAATATCACGAATTTATGATGGAGCAGATTCATTACAAAACCAAATTAACCATTACATGTTCTGTCGCTGTTTACCGAATTAGAAAAATCAAACGACTGATGCAATGCGACGAATCTACAACAAATTTAGTCCTTTGGAAATTTGCCACGGATCTTATCTGTTGTAAAAACTAAAAGTTTGTTAGTTAATTAGGGAAAAACCCTCCCGAATTATTCATCATGTTAAAATTTAGTGACGGATACGGTCTGTCGTTGATCTTAGGTGGAGATAGACCTCAAATCTATCATTAATTTTTGACTTCATTAGAAATTAGCGACAGATTTGGTCAATCGCTAAAATTTCTGCAAAAAAAAAAGCATTAAGTTTGTTTCTTTTTCAAAAAATAAAAATAAAAATCTGTTACACCGGATATTCATCCAAAAGAAATTCACATGATTGTTTAAAAAGAATCACATTCACAAAATTCAAAAGAATATATCCTACCAGTGATCATATAACTTGTTTCTTTTCCATTTGAGTGTTGTGCAGGAAGTGGGTCTAAGGATGATACAGTACCACAGGTTAACACAATCTCAGTGGCGGCAAGCAACTTGTCCTAGTGGTCATCGATAAGCCTAACCACAATATGGCATAACAACTTCAAAGTATAGTATATATCACCCCATTCGAATTAATGCCCGATTACCAGGAATCTAGTCAACAATTGGGTTGCAGTTAACCTATTACATCGGAGAATCACTACACCAAAATCACAAATTTACGATAGACCAGATCCGTTGCAAAATAAAATTAACCGTTGCATGGTCTGTCACTGGTTGTTGGGTCACAGAAATCAAACATTAGATGGGATGCGATGGATTTATTTCGTCGCAAATTTGCAACAAATCTCATCCATCACAAAAATAAAAAATTCATAGCTTAGTTCATCGCTAGAATTTCTGTAAAAGTAAAAATAAAAAACAAAAAAAAAAATTGTTACGCTAGATAGTCATCCAAAAAAAATCACTTGATTATTTAATACGAATCATATTCACAAAATTCAATAAAATATAACCTTTCGGTGATCATCTAACACGCTTCATTCTATTTAAGGAAGGTTCTGGAAGTGGGGCCAAGGATGGTACAATACCACAGGTCAACGAATCATAGTAGAGGCGTGGGACGTGTCTGAGTAGTCATCGATAAGCCTATCCACAGTATGACACAACAACCTTAAAGCATAGTATATATCGGCCCATCTGAATAGATGGCCTATTACCAGGAATCTGGTTAACAATGGGGCTGTAGTTAACCTATTACCATGGAGAATCACTATGCCAATATCATGAATTTACGATGGAGCCGATCCGTTGTAAAACCAAATTAACCATTAAATGTTCTGTCGTTGTTTACCGAATTAGAAAAATCAAATGACCGATGCAATACGACGAATCTACAACAAATTTAGTCCTTTGAAAATTTGTCATGGATCCTATCTGTTGTAAAAACTAAAAGTTCGTTAGTTAATTAGGGAAAAACCCTCCCGAATTATTCATCATCTTAAAATTTAGCGACGGATACGGTCTGTTGCTGATCTTAGGTGGATTCAGACCTCAAATCTATCATCAATTTTTGACTTCATTAGAAATTAGCAACAAATTTGGTCCATCGCTAAAATTTCTATAAAAAAAAGCGTTAGTTTGTTTCTTTTTAAAAAATAAAAATAAAAATAAAAATCTGTTACACCAGATATTCATCCAAAATAAATTCACATGATTGTTTAAAAAGAATCACATTCACAAAATTCAAAAGAATATATTCTACTAGTGATCATACAACTTGTTTCTTTTCCATTTGAGTAAGGTGCAGGAAGTGAGTCCACGGATGATACAATACCACAGGTGAACACAATCATGATGGAGGCAGGCAACGTGTCCGAGTGGTCATCGATAAGCCTAACCACAGTATGACACAACAACCTCAAAGCATAGTATATATCAGCCCATTCAGATTGGTGCCCGATTACCAGGAATCTGGTCAACAATGGGGTGGACGTTAACATATTACAATGTAGAATCACTACGCCAAAATCACGAACTTACGACGGACCAGATCTGTTGGAAAATGAAATTAACCATTGCTTGGTCCATTACTGGTTGTCGGTTCGCAGAAATTAAACGTTGGAAGGGATGCGACGGATTTATTCCTTCACAAATTTGCCACTAATCTTATCTATCTCAAAATTTAAAAATCCATAGCTTAATTATGTAAAAACCGACCCAAATTATTCGTCATTTTTAAATTTGGCCTTGTATATTGTCCATCGCTGATCTTAGGAGAAGTGACGAACCTCAAATTTGTTGTCAATTTTTGACTTCATCAGAAATTATCAAGTAGTTTATTTTATCACTAAAATTTCTACAAAAAAAGAAAAAAAAAACATCGTTAAGTTTGTTTTAAGAAAAAAAACTATTACGCCAGATAGTCATCCAAAAAAAACATATGATCATTTAATAAGAACCATATTCACAAAATTCAAAAGAATATAACCTTCCAATGATCATCTGACACGCTTCTTTTCCATTTAAGGAAGGTGCTGGAAATGGGGCCAAGGATGATACAGTACCATAGATCAACGCAATCATGGTGGGGGCGAGGGATGTGTCCGAGTGTTTATCGATAAGCCTACCCATAGTATGACACAACAACCACAAAGCATAGTATATATCGGCCTATCTGGATAAATGGCCTATTACCAGGAATCTAGTTAACAATGGGGCTGCAATTAACCTATTACCGTGGAGAATCATTACGCCAAAATCATGGATTTACGATGGAGGAGATCCGTTGCAAAAATAAATTAACCGTTCCATGGTCCGTCACTAGTTGTCGAGTCAAAAAAATCCAACGTTGGAAGGGATGCGACAGATTTATAACATCACAAATTTGCCACTAATCCTATCCATCGCAAAAATGAAAAATCCATATCTTAATTATGTAAAAACTAACCCGGATTATTTGCCATTTTAAAATTTGGCGATACACATAATCCATCAATGCTTTTAGGAGAAACAGTGAACCTCACATCTATTGTCGATTTTTGACTTCATCAGAAATTAGCAAGAAGTTTAGTTTATTGCTAAAATTTTTGCAAAAAAAAAAAAAAGCGTTAAGTTTGTTAAAAAAAATTGTTACACCAGATAGTCATCTAAAAAAATCACGTGATTATTTAATAAGAATCGTTTTCACAAAATTCATAAGAATATAACCTTCCAGTGATCATCCAACACTTCTTTACCATTTAAGGAAGGTGTTCAAAGTGGGGTCAAGGATGATACAGTACCACAGGTCAACACATTCATGGTGGAGGAAAGGGACGTGTCCGAGTGGTCATCAATAAGCCTACCCACAGTATGACACAACAACCTCAAAGCATAGTATATATCGGCCCATCCGGATAGATGGCCTATTACCAAGAATTTGGTTAACAATGGGGTAGCAGTTAACCTATTACCAGAATCACTATGCCAAAATCACGAATTTATGATGGAGGAGATCCATTGCAAAATCGAATTAACCATTGCAGGGTCTATCACAGTTTACCGGGTCAGAAAAATCAAACGATGGATGTGATGTGACCGAGCTACGACAAATGTAGTGCCTTGTAAATTTGCCACGGATCCTATTTGTCGCAAAAATTTTTTTTTAAAAAATCGGTTAATTATGGAAAAACCCTCTTAAATTATTCATCATTTAAAAATTTGCCGATGGATATGGTCCGTCGTAGATATTAGGAGAAGAGACGGACCTCAAATCTATTATTAATTTTTTACTTCATCAGAAATTAGTGAAAGATTTGTTCCATCGCTATAATTTCTGCAAAATAAGTTTAAAACAGCGTTAAGTTTGTTTTGGTTTTTTAAATTTGTTACATTGGATAGCCATTCAAAAGAAATTCACATGATTGTTTAAAAAGAATCACATTCACAAAATTCAAAAGAATATATCCTATTAATGATCATACAACTTGCTTCTTTTCCATTTGAGTAAGGTGTTAGAAGTGGGTCCAAGGATGATACAATACCACAGGTCAACACAATCACGGTGGAGGTAGGCAATGTGCCTAATTACTCATCGATAAGCTTAACCACAGTATGACACAACAACCTCAAAGCATAGTATATATCATCCCATCCGGATTGATGCCCTATTACCCGGAATCTAGTTAACAATGGGGCTTCAGTTAACCAATTACAATGGAGAATCACTATGCCAAAATCATGAATTTACGATGAACCAGATCCGTTGTAAAACCAAATTAACCATTGCATGGTTCATCACTGGTTGTCAGGTCACAGAAATAAAATGTTTGAAGGGATGCGACGGATTTATTCAGTCACAAATTTGCCACTAATCCTATCCATCGCAAAAATGAAAAATCTATAGCTTAATTATGTAAAAACCGACTCGAATTATTCATCAATTTTAAATTTAGCGATGGATATCGCCCATCACTGATCTTAGGAGAATCGACAGACCTCAAATCTGTTGTTGATTTTTGACTTCATCAGAAATTAGCAAGTAGTTTAGTTCGTCACTAAAATTTTTACAAAAAAAAAAAAAGAAAAAAGAAAAAAACATAGTTAAGTTTGTTATAAAAAAACTGTTACACCAGATAGTCATCCAAAAAAAATCACATGATCATTTAATAAGAATCATATTCATAAAATTCAAAAGAATATAACCTTCCAGTGATCATCCGACACGCTTCTTTTCCATTTAAGGAAGGTGGTGGAAGTGGGGCCAAGGATGATACAGTATCACAGGTCAACACAATCACGATGGAGGCGAGGGACATGTCTGAGTGGTCATCGAGAAGCCTAGCCACAGTATGACACAACAACCTCAAAGAATAGTATATATCGGCCCATCTAGATAGATGGCCTATTACCAGGAATCTGGTTAACAATGGGGCTGCAGTTAACCTATTACCATGGAGAATCATTACGCCAAAATCATGAAATTTTGATGGAGGAGATCCATTGCAAATTGAGATTAACCGTTGCATTGTCCGTCACTAGTTGTTATGTCATAGAACTCCAACGTTGGAAGGGATGCGACAGATTTATTTCGTCACAAATTTGGCACTAATCCTATCCATCGCAAAAATGAAAAATTTGTAACTTAATTAAAAACCGAATCGAATTATTTATCATTTTAAATTTTGGTGATGCATATCATCCGTCATTGATTTTAGCAAAAGCGGCAGACCTCAAATCAGTTGTTGATTTTTGACTTCATCAGAAATTAGCAAGAACTTTGGTTTATCGCTAAAATTTCAGAAAAAAAAAACACAGTGTGAAGTTCGTTTTTTTTTTTTTTTTTAATATTGTTACACCAGATCGTCATCCAAAAAAAATCACTTGATTATTTAATAAGAATCATATTCACAAAATTCAAAAGAATATAACCTTCTAGTGATCATCCAACACACTTCTTTTCCATTTAAGGAAGGTGCTGAAAGTGGGGCCAAGGATGATACTGTACCACAGGTGAATGCAATCACGGTGGAGGCAAGGGATGTGTTCGAATGGTCATCGATAAGCCTACCCATAGTATGACACAACAACCTCAAAGCATAGTATATATCGGCCCATTTGGATAGATGGCATATTACTAGGAATCTAGTTAACAATGGGGTTGTAGTTAACCTATTACAATGGAGAATCACTACGTGAAAATCATGAATTTATGATGGAGGAGATCCATTACAAAACCAAATTAACCATTGCACAGTCTGTCATTGTTTACCAGGTCAAAAACTCAAACGACGGATGTGACGCGACAAAGCTATGACAAATTTAGTCTCTTGCAAATTTACCACGGATCCTATTTGTCGCAAAAACTAAAATTTATCGGTTAATTATGGAAAAACCCACTCAAATTATTCATCATTTTAAAATTTTTCGATGGATATGGTCAGTCGTAGATATTAGGAGAAGAGAAGGACCTCAAATCTATCATCAATTTTTAACTTCATCAGAAATTAGCGACAGATTTGGTCCATCGCTATAATTTCTGCAAAATAAGTTAAAAACAATGTTAAGTTTATTTTTGTTTTTTTAATCTGTTACATCGGATAGTCATCCAAAAGAAATTCACATGATTGTTTAAAAAGAATCACATTCACAAAATTTAAAAGAATATATCCTATCAGTGATCATACAACTTGCTTCTTTTCCATTTGAGTAAGGTGCTGGAAGTGGGTCCAAGGATGATATAGTACCACAAGTCAACACAATCATGGTGGAGGCAGACAATGTGTCCGACTGGTCATCGATAAGCTTAACCATAGTATGACACAACAATCTGAAAGCATAATATATATCAGCCCATCCGGATTGATGCCCTATTACGAGGAATCTGGTCAACAATGGAGCTGCAGTTAACCTATTACAACAGAGAATCACTACACCAAAATCATGAATTTATGATGGACCATATCCGTTGCAAAACCAAATTAACCATTTCACGGTTCATCATTGGGTGTCGGGTCACAGAAATCAAACGTTGGAAGGGATACGATGGATTTATTCCGTCGCAAATTTGCCACTAATCCTATCCATTGCAAAAATAAAAATTCGTATCTTAATTATGTAAAAACCCACCCGAATTATTCATCATTTTTTTAATTGGTGATGGATATCATCCATCACTGATCTTAGGAGGAGACAAACCTCAAATATGTTGTCGATTATTGACTTCATCAGAAATTATCAAGAAGTTTAGTTTGTCGCTAAAATTTCTGCAAAAAAAAAAAAAAAAAAAAAAAAAAAAACAACGTTAAATTTGTTTATAAAAATAAAATAAAATAAAAACTGTTATGCGAGATAGTCATCCAAAAAAACTAATTACTTATTTAATAAGAATTATATTCACAAAATTTAAAAGATTATAACCTTCTAGTGATCATCCAACATGCTTCTTTTTCATTTAAGTTGCCGGAAGTGGTGCGAAGGGTGATATAGTACCACAGGTCAGCGCAATCATGGTGGAGGAGTGGGACGTGTCCGAGTAGTCATCGATAACCTACCCACAGTATGACATGACAACATCAAAGCATAATATATATCGACCCATTTGGATAGATGGCCTATTACCAGGAATCTGGTTAACAATGGGGCTGCAGTGCACCTATTTCCTTGAAGAATCACTATGCCAAAATCATGAATTTACGATGAAACATATCCTTGTAAAACCAAAATAAACATTGCATGGTCTCTCACTATTTACCGGGCCAAAAAAATCAAACGACGGATGCGATGAGATGGATCTACGACAAATTTAGTCCCTCGTAAAATTTCCACGGATCCTATCCATCGAAAAAATTAAAAATCCGTCAGTTAATTATGCAAAAACCCTCCCAAATTATTCATCATTTTAAAATTTGTCAACGGATACAGTCCGTTGTTGATGTTAGGAAGAGAGATGAACCTCAAATCTATCGCCAAATTTTGATGATTTGACTTCATCAGAAATCAGCGAAAGATTTGGTCCGTCACTAAAATTTCTACAAAAAAAATGTGTTAAGTTTCTTTCTTCTTTTTTTCTTTAATTCTGTTACAATAGATAGTCATGCAAAAACAACATTTCACATAATTGTTTAAAAATTAACACATTCACAAAGTTCAAAAGAATATAATTTGCTTCTTTTCCATTTGAGTAAGGTGCTGGAAGTGGGTCTAAGGATGATATAGTACTGTAGGTCAACACAATCATAGTGGAGGTAGGTAATGTGTCCGAGTGGTCATCAATAAGTCTAACCATAGTATGACACAACAACCTCAAAACATAGTATATATCAGCCCATTCGGATAGATGCCCTATTATTAAGAATCTGGTCAACAATGGGGTTGCTGTTAACCTATTACAACGGAGAATCACTACACCAAAATCATGAACTTATGACGGACCAGATCCATTGTAAATAAATTAACCATTGCATGGTCTGTCACTGGTTGTCGGTTCACAAAAATCAAACTTTGGAAGGGATGCGACGGATTTATTCTGTCCCAAATTTGCCAAAAATCCTATCCATCACAAAAATTAAAAATCTGTAGCTTAATCATGTAAAACCCGACCCGAATTATTCGTCATTTTAAAATATGGCAATGGATTTCATCCATCGCTAATCTTAGGAGAAGCGACGGACCTTAAATTTATCATAGATTTTATACTTCATTAGAAATTAGTAAGAAGTTTGGTTTGTCACCAAAATTTTTGCAGAAAAAAAAAATAGTATTAAGTTTGTTTTTTTTTTAAAAAACTATTACACGAGATAATTATCCAAAAAAATTGACTTAAATATTTAATAAGAATCATATACACAATATTTAAAAGAATATACCCTTCGAGTGATCATCCAACACGCTTCTTTTACATTTAAGGTGGTGGAAATGTGGCGAAGGATGACAGTACCGCAACTTAATGCAATCACGGTGGAGGCAAGGGACATGTTTGAGTGGTCATCGATAAGCCTACCCACAGTAGGACACAACAACCTCAAAGCATAGTATATATCGGCCCATCTAGATAGATTTCTTATTACTAGGAATCTGGTTAACAATAGGGCTGCAATTAACCGATTACCATGGAGAATCACTATGCTAAAATCATGAATTTATGATAGAGTAGATCCGTTGCAAAACTAAATTAAACATTGCATGGAATGTCATTGTTTACCAGGTCACAAAAATCAAACGACGGATGCGATGCGATGGATCTATGACAAATTTAGTCCCTCGCAAATTTGCCACAGATCCTATTTGTCCTAAAAAATAAAAATTCGTCGGTTAATTATAGAAAAACTCACCCGAATTATTCATCATTTTAAAATTTGTCAACGGATACGGTCCGTCGCTAATCTTAGGAGAAGATACGAACCTCAAATCTATGGTCAATTTTTTACTTCATAAAAAATTAGCGACAGATTTGGTCCATCACTAACATTTTCGTAAAAAATAAAACAACGTTAAGTTTTTTTCTTTTCTTTTTTTTTAAAAATATGTTACACCAGATAGTCATCTAAAAAAATTCACACGATTGTTTAAAAAGAATCACATTCACAAAATTTAAAAGAATATATCCTACCAGTGATCAAATAACTTGCTTCTTTTCCATTTGAGTAAGGTGTTGGAAGTTGGTCCAAGGATGATATAATACCGCAGGTCAACCCAATCACGGTGGAGGTAGGCAACGTGTTTGAGTGGTCATCGATAAGCCTAACCACAGTACGGCACAACAACCTCAAAGAATAGTATATATCGGCCCATCCGGATTGATGCCCTATTACGAGGAATCTGGTCTACAATGGGGCTGCAGTTAACCTATTACAATGGAGAATCACTACGCCAAAATCACCAATTTACAATCGACAAGATCCGTGGCAAAACTAAATTAACCATTGCATGGTCCGTCACAAGCTGTCGGGACATAAAAATCAAACGTTGGAAGGGATGCGACGGATTTATTTCATCGCACATTTGCCACTAATCCTTTCCACCGTAAAAAATAAAATTTCATAGCTTAATTATGTAAAAACCAACCAGAATTATTTTTTATTTTAAAATTTTTTGATGGATATCATTTGTCGCTGATATTAGGAGAAGCAACCGACCTCAAATCTTTCGTCGATTTTTGACTTCATCAGAAATTAGCAAGAAATTTAGTTCATCACTAAAATTCTTGCAAAAAAAAAAAACATTAAGTTTGTTTTTAAAGAAAAACTGTTACATAGATAGTCATCTTAAAAAATCACTTCATTATTTAATAAAAATGATATTCACAAAATTCCAAAGAATATACCCTTCTAGTGACCTCCAACACGCTTCTTTTCTATTTAAGGAAGGTGCTGGGAGTGGGGAACATGTTGATACAGTACCACAGGTTAACACAATATTGGTGGAGGTGAGGGACGTCTCCAAGTTGTTATCGATAAGTTTACTCAGTATGACACAACAACCTCAAAGCATAGTACATATCGGCCCAGCTGAATAGATGGCCTATTACCAGGAATCTGGTTAATAATGGGGTTGCAGTCAACCTAATACTAAGGTGAATCACTACACCAAAATCATGAATTTACAATGGATCAGATATATTACAAAACTAAATTAACCATTGCATGGTTTGTCACTGTTTACCGAGTTAGAAAAATCAAATGATGTATGCGATGTGACGGATCTATGACAAATTTAATCCCTCGTAAAATTGCCACGGATCCTATATGTCACAAAAATTAGTAATTCATCATTTAATTTTGGAAAAACCCTCTTGAATTATTCATCATTTTAAAATTTGGCAACGGATACAGTCCATCGCTGATCTTGGGAGGAGACAGACCTCAAACCTCTTGTCACTTTTTAACTTCATTAGAAATTAGAGACAAATTTGGTCCATCGCTAAAATTTCTTTTTTGTTAAAAAAAACCATCATTAATTTTGTTTCTTTTAAAAAAAAATAAAATTTGTTACACCAGATAGTCATTCAAAAGAAATTCATATGTTTCTTTAAAAAGAATCACAATCACAATTTTTAAAAGAATATATCTTACCCGTGATCATACAGCTTGCTTCTTTTCCATTTAAGTTGCTGGAAGTGGGACCAAGGATGATACATTACCACAGGTCAACACAATCACAGTGAAGGCAGGCAATGTATCCGAGTGATCATCGATAAGCCTAACCACAGTATGACACAACAACCTCAAAGCATAGTATATATCGGCCCATCTAGATTGATGCCCTATTAACAGGAATCTGGTCAATAGTGGGGTTGCAATTAACCTATTACAATGGAGAATCACTACCATAAAATCATGAATTTATGATGGACCAGATCTGTTGTAAAACCAAATTAATCGTTTCCTGGTCCATCACAGGTTGTGGGGTCACAAAAATCAAATGTTGGAAGGGATGCGACAGAGTTAGTCTGTCGTAAATTTGCTACTAATCTTATCCATTGCAAAAATTAAAAATTCATAGATTAATTTTGTTAAAACGAACCAGAATTATTCATCATTTTTAAATTTGGCAATGGATATTGTCCGTCGCAGATCTTAGGAGAAGCGACGGACCTCAAATCTACCGTTGATTTTTGACATCATCAGAAATTAGCAAGAAGTTTGGTTCGTTGCTAAAATTTCTGGAAAAAAGAAAAACAGCGTTAAGTTTGTTTTATATATATATATATATATATATATATATATATATATATATATATATATATATATATATATATATATAACTGTTACACCAAATAGTCATAAAAAAATCACTTGATTATTTCATAACAATCATATTCACAAAATTCAAATGAATATACCATTCTAGTGATCATCCAACACAATTCTTTTCCTTTTAAGGAAGGTGCTAGAAGTGGGGCCAAGGATGATATAGTACCACAACTCAACGTAATCACGGTGGAGGCTAGGGACGTGTCCGAGTGGTCATCGATAAGCCTACCCATAGTATAACCCAGCAACCTCAAAGCATAGTATATATCAGCCCATCACGATAGATGGCCTATTACCAGTAATCTGATTAACAATGGGGCTACAGTTAACCTATTACCATGGAGAATCACTACGTCAAAATCACGAATTTATGATAGAGCAAATCCGTTGCAAAACCCAATTAACCATTGCATGGCTATCACTATTTACCGGGCCAAAAAAATGAAATGACAGATTCAATGCGATGGATCTTTGACAAATTAGTCCCTCACAAATTTGTCACGGATCATATCCTTTATAAAAATAAAAAATCCATTAGTTAATTATGAAAATACCCTCCCAAATTATTCATCATTTTAAAATTTGGCGATGGATACGGTCCGTTACTAATCTTAGGGGAAGAGATGGACCTCAAATCTATCGTAAAATTTTGACTTCATCAGAAATTAGTGATAGATATGGTCCATCGCTGAAATTTCTGTAAAAAAAATGACATTAAGTTTGTTTGTTTTTTTTTTTTAAAAATAAAATAAAACCTATTACACCGAATAGTCATCTAAAAAAAAATTCACATGATTGTTTAAAAGGAATTACATTCACAAGATTCAAAAGAATATATCCCACCAGTGGTCATACAACTTGCTTCTTTTCCATTTGAGTAAGGTGCTGGAAGTAGGTCGAAGGATGATACAGTATCATAAGTTAACATAATCACGATGGAAGCAGGCAATGTGTCCGTGTGGTCATCGATAAGCCTAACCATAGTATGACACAACAACCTCAAAACATAGTATATATCGGCCCATCCGAATTGATGCCCTATTACCAGGAATCTGGTCAACAATGGGGCTGCAGTTAACCTATTACAATGGAGAATCCCTGCACCAAAATCATGAATTTACGACGGACCAAATCCATTGCAAAACCATATTAACCGTTGCATGGTCCGTAACAAGTCGGGTCACAGAAATCAATCATTGGAATGGATTCGACAGATTTAGTCCATTGCAAAGTTTCCATTAATCTTATCCATCATAAAAATTTAAAATACTTAGCATAATTATGTAAAACCGACCCAAATTATTCATCATTTTTAAATTTGAATATGGATATCGTCCGTTGTTGATCTTAGGAGAAGCGACGGACCTCAAATCTTTCATTAAAATTTGACTTCATCACAAATTAGAAAGAAGTTTTGTTCATCACTAGAATTTTTGCACAAAAAAGTGTTAAGTTTGTTTTGTTAAAAAATTAGTTACACCAGATAGTCATCCAAAAAAATCACTTGATTATTTAATAAGAATCATATTCACAAAATTCAAAAGAATATAACCTTCCAGTGATCATCCAACATGCTTCTTTTTCATTTAAGGAAGGTGTTGGAAGTGGGGTGAAGGATGATATAGTACCACAACTCAATGCCATCACGGTGGAGGCGAGGGACGTGTCTGAGTGGTCATCATAAGCCCACCCACAGTATGACACAACAACTTCAATGCATAATATATATATCGGGCCATCTAAATAGATGGCCTATTACTAGGAATCTTGTTAACAATGGGGTTGCAGTTAACCTGTTACCATGGAGAATGACTATGTTAAAATCAGGAATTTATGATGCAGCAGATCCATTGCAAAACCAAATTAACCATTGCATGGTTTGTCACTATTTATCAGGTAACAAAAAAATCAAAATCAAACGACGGATGCGATGCGACGGATCTACGATAAATAGTCCCTCGCAAATTTGCCACAAATCCTATCCATCGCAAAAATAAAAAATTCATAGGTTAACTATGCAAAAACCCTCCCGAATTATTCATCTTTTTAAAATTTGGCGACAGATACGGTCCATCGCTAATCTTAGGAGAAGAGATGGACCTCAAATCTATCGTCAATTTTTTACTTCATAAGAAATTAAAGACAGATCTGGTCCATCACTACAATTTCTGCATAAAAAAAAAAAAAAAAAAACAACGTTAAGTTTGTTTCTTTTAAGAAAAAAAAATTGTTACTCCAGGTAGTCATCTAAAAAAATTCACATGATTGTTTAAAAAGAATTACATTCACAAAATTCAAAAGAATATAACCTACAAGTGATCATACAACTTTCTTCTTTTCCATTTGAGTAAGGTGCTAGAAGTGGGTCGAAGGATGATATAATACCACAGGTCAACACAATGACGGTGGAGGCAGGCAACGTGTCCGAGTGGTCATCGATAAGCCTAACCACTGTATGACACAACCTCGAAACATAGTATATATCGGCCCATCTTAATTGATTCCCTATTACCAGGAATCTAGTCAACAATGGGGATGCAGTTAACCTATTACAATGGAGAATCACTATGTCAAAATCATGAATTTACGACGGACCGGATCCATTGCAAAACCAAATTAACCGTCACATGGTCCGTCACAAGACGGGTCAAAGAAACTAAACATTGGAAGGGATGCGACGGATTTAGTCCGTCATAAATTTGCCACTAAACCTATCTATCATAAAAATTAAAAATACTTAGCTTAATTATGTAAAAACTGACGTGAACTATTCATCATTTTTAAATTCGAAGATGAATATCATCCGTTGCTGATCGTAGGATAAGCGACAAACCTCAAATCTGTCATCGATTTTTGACTTCATCACAAATTAATAAGAAGTTTGGTTCGTCACTAAAATTTTTGCAAAAAAAAAAAAAAACAGTGTTAGGTTTGTTTTAAATAAAAAAAAAAACTGTTACACCAGATAGTCATCTAAAAAAAATCACTTGATTATTTAATAAGAACATATTCACAAAATTCAAAAGAATATAACCTTCCAGCGATCATCCAACATGCTTCTTTTCCATTTAAGGTGCTGGAAGTGGGGCGAAGGATGATACAAAGCCACAAATAAATCCAATCACGGTGGAGGTGAGGGACTTGTCCGAGTGGTCATCGATAAGCCTACCCATAGTACGACACAACAACCTTAAAACGTAGTATTTATCGGCCCATCTCGATTGATGGCTTATTACAAGGAATCTGGTGAACAAATGGGCTACAGTTAACCGGTTACCATGGAGAATGACTATGCCAAAATCAGGAATTTACAATGAAGCAGAACCAATGTAAAACCAAATTAATCAAATTAACCATTGGATGGTCTATCACTATTTACCAGGTCACAAAAATCAAACGAAAAATGCGATGTGATGGATCTATGACATTTTTTCCCTTGAAAATTTACCACAGATCCTATCCATCGCAAAAATAAAAAATTCATCAGTTAATTATGCAAAAACCCTCATGAATTATTCATCATCTAAAAATTTGGCGACGAATAAGGTTCATTGTTAATCTTAGGAGAAGTGATGGACCAAAATCTATCGTCAATTTTTCACTTCATCAAAAATTAGCGACAGATGTGGTTTGTCGTAAAAATTTCTCTGAAAATATTTTTTTTAAAATTGTTACTCCGTGTAGTCATCCAAAAAAATTTGACATGATTGTTTAAAAAGAATTACATTCATAAAATTCAAAAGGATATATCCTACAAGTTATCATACAACTTGCTTCTTTTCCATTTGAGTAAGGTATTGGAAGTGGGTCGAAGGATGATACAGTACCACAAGTCAACACAATCACGGTGGAGGTAGGCAACGTGTCTGAGTGGTCATCAATAAGCTTAACCATTGTATGACACAACAACCTCTAAACATAGTATATATCAGCCCATCCGAATTGATGCCCTATTACCACAAATCTGGTCAACAATGGGGCTGAAGTTAACCTATTACAATGGAGAATCACTACGCCAAAATCACAAATTTACAATGGACCAAATCCATTGCAAAACCAAATTAATCATTGCACGGTCCGTCACAGGACGGGTCACAGAAATCAAACGTTGGAAGGGATTCGACAAATTTAGTTCGTAGCAAAAGTTGTCACTAATCCTATCCATCATAAAAATAAAAATACTTGGCTTAATTATGTAAAAACTGACCCAAATTATTCGTCATTTTTAAATTTGAAGATGGATATCATCCGTTATTGATCTTAGGAGAAACGACGGACCTTAAATCTATTGTCAATTTTTGACTTCATCACAAATTAGCAAGAAGTTTGGATCATCGTCACTAAAATTTCTGCCAAAAAAAAAATAATGTTAAGTTTGTTTTTTTATAAAAAAAGTCACACTAGATGGTCATCCAAAAAAATCACTTGTTTATTTAATAAGAATCATATTCACAAAATTCAAAAGAATATAACCTTCCAGTGATCATCTAAAATGCTTCATTCCATTTAAGGAAGGTGCTGGAAGTGGGGCGAAGGATGATACAGTGCCACAAATCAACGCAATCACAGTGGAGATGAGGGACATGTCCGAGTGGTCATCGATAAGCCTACCCACAGTATAGCACAACAACCTCAAAGCGTAGTATATATCGGCCCATCTCGATAGATGGCATATTAAAAAGAATCTAGTGAACAATTGGGCTGCAGTTAACCTGTTACCATGGAGAATAACTACGCCAAAATCAGGAATTTACAATGGAGCAGATCCATTGTAGAACCAAATTAACCATTGCATGGTCTGTCACTATTTACTGGGTCACAAAAATCAAATGACGAATGCGATGCGACGGATCTACGAGAAATTTAGTCCCTCACAAATTTGCCACGGATACTATCTGTCGCAAAAATAAAAAATTCATGGGTTAATTATGTAATAACCCAGATGAATTATTCATCATTTTAAATTTTGGCGACGGATTCGGTCCATCGCTGATCTTAGGAGAAGGGACAGACCTAAAACCTATGGTCAATTTTTGACTTCATCGAAAATTAGTGACAGATTAGATCTGTTGCAAAAATTTCTCTAAAAAAGAAAACGACATTAAGTTTGTTTCTTTTTTTTTTCTTAAATCTGTTACTCAGGGTAGTTATCCAAAAAACTTCACATGATTGTTTAAAAAGAATTATGTTCAAAAAATTGAAAAGAATATATCCTACCAGTGATCATACAACTTGCTTCTTTTCCGTTTGAGTAAGATCTTGGAAGTGGGTCCAAGGATGATACAATACCATAGGTCAAAACAATCATGGTGGAGGCAGGCAACATGTCCGAGTGGTCATCGATGAGCCCAACCATAGTATGACACAACAACCTCAAAGCATAGTATATATTAGCCCATCCGAATTGATGCCTTATTACCAGGAATCTGGTCAACAATGTGGCTGTAGTTAACCTATTACAATGGAGAATCATTACGCCAAAATTTTGAATTTATGATGGACCGAATCCATTGCAAAACCAAATTAAACATTGCATGGTCCATCACATAAATCAAACGTTGGATGGGTTGCGATGAATTTAGTCTGTCACAAATTTGCCACTAATCCTTTCCATCATAAAATTTAAATATACTTAGCTTAATTATGTATAAACCGACCCGAATTATTCATCATTTTTAAATTTGAAGATGGATATCATTTGTTATTGATCT
Source organism: Magnolia kwangsiensis (assembly GCA_037074715.1). NCBI lineage: Eukaryota > Viridiplantae > Streptophyta > Magnoliopsida > Magnoliales > Magnoliaceae > Magnolia > Magnolia kwangsiensis. The sequence continues at coordinate 101,383,504 of CM073576.1, read as the reverse complement.
TAGGAGAAGCGACGGACCTCAAATTTGTCATCAATTTTTGAATTCATCACAAATTAGCAAGAAGTTTGGTTCGTCACTAAAATTTTTGCAAAAAAATAAAATAAAATAGTTACACCAGATAGTCATCCTAAAAAAATCACTTGATTATATTCAATAAGAATCTTATTCACAAAATTCATAAGAATATAACCTTCCAGTGATCATCTAACATGCTTCTTTTCCATTTAAGGAAGGTGCTAGAAGTGGGGTGAAAGATGATACGGTACTATAGATCAACTGTCACGCCCCAAACTCAGAAATTGGTCTCACAAAATTCTTGATCGTCGAATCTGGTGCCGACTGCCTCCGTAGAACCCCATTCTTGGTTCCCAGTGCCCATTCGCCAGGTTTCGATCCTGTGAAGCTATGAGGAGGATTTTCAACATCAGTTTGATTCGTAAAAAGCATAACCAAAGGCATAACCCACAAACAACAACTAAAATCTCCATTAGATTTCTACTATGATCAAAAACTTTACAAGTACAATGAGCATAAAGGAAAATACAATAATGATAGACCTAAAGCTCCAAAATAATTTGTCATGTGCTTAAGCCTCAGTGTTGCTGCAATCCAACGTCACCTGCACTCAACGGTCGTGCATAAGCTTATAGAAAGCTTAGAGGGTGGTGAAAGTGTGTGCGCAAGGTGGTAATGCAGTTATGCAATATCAGAGTAATGTGGAACATGTTGATGAAAGCTAAGAATACCATTAGCCGTACCAAGGCCATGCGGTGCAAAGCATGAATGATGTCGGCCATAACAAGGTCATGAGATACAAAATGCAACTCATGCATACGAATCCTCATCAAAGTCCACATATCAATACATCTTAACTCTGGAATATCACCGGGGTCTAGTACACTCTAAACCAGATCGCCGCTCCATCGCGTGAATAAGATAAGTGGAAGAGACATCACTATCCACCTGTCAATATTGGGCTCGGCTCGTTGATAGCTGACCCATTCCTCGAGCTAGTCAAACTTAGCCTAGCTTTGCCCCCTCCACTCAAGCGGGTAAGGCTACACTCCCTTCCAACCGACCACGACACAGTGGAAAGTACGACCGTCTGATAATCGCCACCAGCGATCTTGTACCCACTCGGTCTAAACATTTGAGCAACTTCTTGGTATTATAAGGGTTTAGGGACTTTCACTCAGGGATATCTATAACATCCCATGTAGAATAAGATTTTCAGTATTTAATCCTATCAACCACGATACACCTATGGAGGCTATGGCCCTAATGTTACTAGGGCGTACGGTAACCATGTCACACAATGTGAAATGTATGAATCACACTATCCAATCATGTAGCAATCCTGCTCATATCATGCACTCATATAGGGAAACACCGCCTAATCGGGAGCCCATAAACAATCTACCCGAAGGCATATGCTATGATCAGTCACTTCTCATATCAAGCATACATATGATGCGTATGATTATGAGTCATGGAACTATACTAAACATGTAATAAAGTAGTGAACTATCCAGACAATGTAGATGGGCCTAAACAGCCTACACACAACAAGTATGGGCCTATCAATGGGCCCTAGGGAGAGTCGTAATGCGGACATTTAACCAATATTATACTTGCAATGTGGACGTTAAACCATCATTGCTCCCAAGTGATAGCCCTTCGTAAACATCATTACATAAACCGTGTTGGGATCACACATTGCAATAGACCTTAGGTACATCCCATTGGGCCTTAAATACATCAAATGGGCCATATCACATGGGCCTTATGATTATCAAGTGGGCCACATCAATGGGCCGCACCGATGGGCCTTATGTACATTGCAATGGGCCATAACCCGTGGGCCTTAAAATGCATCAAATGGGCCTAATCACATGGGCCTTATGTGTATCAAATGGGCCACACCGATTAGGCCCCATATGTACATTAAATGGGTCTCAACCCATAGGCCCTAATACATCTCAATGGGCCTTAACCCATGGGCCTTACATATAACAAGATGGGACTCATATATTCCCAAAAAAATCATATTGAAGGATCTGGACCATTCCACAAATAGTAGTGGAGATGATGATTTTCACCATTTACAATCCCAAGGCCCACCACCAAGCTTATTTCCCATCTAGTCTGTTAGAAAAGTCACAAAGGTTGATTGGGAGGAAAAATAAATATCACCTTAATCCAATACTAATATTGTCAAAAAAGAATTTTAATGGTGGACATTCATCTCTCCACTATTTTTTTTGTGGTGGGGTCCACTTGAACCTTAGATCTGACTCATTCTTAGCCTCAAGCCCTAAAATGGGCTTTCAAAATGGTTGGATGGTTTGGATATAAAGTGTGCATCATGGTGGGCCCCACCATTCAAATGGTGGATGGTGTAGATATGACACATACATCATTGGGGCCCACACCATATGGATGAAACACATACACCTGGAGTGAGTACGGGGCCCACAGAATTACCTACTGACGTTGAGAGAGAGAGAGGGAAGGAGAGAGAGAGAGAGAGAACAGCCACGTGCTGCTTGAACGAGCAGTATAACTGCATTATTTTATTTTATTTTATCTTTTTCTTTTTCTTTTTTCTGTAACAAGACAGAGGTGGGTCTCATATAGGGCCCACCACCATAGCATATATTATATATAATATAATATATATATATATTATAAAAGAAATGTCCAGGTCGTGGCCTGGACGGTCACGTACATCAAGGATGGGCCCCACACAGAGGATGTGTCCCACTGTCTAAGGACGGTGGACGCAATACATGCACCACAGTGGGTCTAAGTAAATGGATGGACGGTGGAGATGGGTCCCATGGACCCCACGCTAGCCACCATCACAAGGGATCGTTACCATGACCTTAGTGTTTGAAACGAGGTATCTTTCACTCTGTCTGCGAGTCAAGCTATGGAATTGGGCGTCAAGGAGGGCCCCACATGAGGGGGTGGGTCTCACCGTCCAAGGACGGTGGACACCACACGTGCATGGTGATGTGGGCCACGCCAAATGGATGGATGGTGTGGATGGGTCCCATGGACCCCACACCCTTGTCAGCACACACATGTCAGTACACACTCCATGTCAGCCACCTCACACCCATGTCAGTGCACACTCCATGTTAGCCACCACCAACAGAGATCAATACCAAGACCTCAACGCGAAACAAGGTATCTTTCACTCGATCTGCCAGTGAGCTATGGGGCTGGGTGGGCCCATCTGGATCACACTTCACTGGCGGCCACCCCCACTATTAGCCACCTTAAGGTGGGCCTCCCTTATGGATGGGTGGGATGACATATGAACATCATGGTATGTCCCGCATAGATGGGGTCCATCGGTAGATGGCATGGATGATATACACACATTAGGTGGGCCATAATCAAAGAAAGAGAAGGGAAAAAGAGTGAAAGAGAGATAGTAGACAACGAAGGTGATGGAGGGGCCCCGCCACTATGGGCCCCTCTTTGATACAAAATATACATCAAGGTGGGTCCTACATACATGACCCTTAAATCAAATAAACGGATGAAAGATAAAAATCAAAGATCACTCACTGGCTTCTTCTTACACCTTTGCTTCCTTAGCTCCTTAGCTTCAATTCCAATGGAGGAGATGAGTTTTGGATGGTTGAGATGAGAGATGAAGGGGTAGGAAAGGTGGGCCACACTTATAGTTCTCTTAGAGTTGGAGAGCTTGGACGTATGGAGCTCTCTTGCTTGGGTAAGGTAATGTGAAACTGAAGGAGAGAGAGGGTTGTAAAGGGAGAGAAGGGGAGAGAGAGAGAGAGAGAGAGAGAGAGAGAGAGAGAGAGTGATGGGTGATGGATGGATGTGGTGACTGATGGGTGTAAGAGACCTTTTTTGACTTTTGTGGTAAATGGTGTAAGCAAAGTATGACTTGTGTAAGAACTTTTTGACTTTGGGGCTTGCTTGGAAAAGGGTGAAAGGTGATGTGTACTTGACATGTACTTGACCCTTGATGGGATTGATTGATGGATTCAGGTGACATGTTGTAAAGATTCTCTTGGGTTTTGCAACACGCGGCGTTTTTCTTGCACTGAACGCTGGCCCACATCTCCTGACCAAGGTATCGCCTCGGCACGTGAGTCATGGCATCGGAACCGCGGCGACAGCACGGTCACTAGGGTACAAGTCTTAGGTTGAGTCAACTCGGGTTGATGACGTGTAACGCAGGGTTACGTGCAAATGCCGATTAAGGGTCGAAGGTTGTCGAAATTCGACCGGAAAGACTGCGGAAGTCTATGGAATGGTACGGTCTAAGATACGGGGCTTACAGCTCTCCCCTCCTAATAAAAATTTCATCCTTAAAATTTACACAATCATCGCAACTAGACATAATTCATGAGGAAGAAGAAACATGACATCACCTTATATAATCAGAGTTAACATACAAAATACAACACAATCAATCATCAAAGAGATGGGGATAGTGTTCTTGACTCTCAACCTCACGCTCCCAAGAAGCCTCCTCAACAGAATGGTGACTCCACTGAACCTTCACCAACGGTATGACCTTGGTCCGGAGGACCTGCTCCTTCCGATCAAGGATATGGATTGGCTACTCAATGTAAGAAGCATCCTCACGAACCTCCAGTGGCTGCCAATCAATAACAGGAACTATGTCTGACCCACACTTCCTTAACATAAAGACATGAGAAATGTTGTGGACGCCAGACAACTGAGGTGGCAAGGCAAGCCGATAGGCCATGGCACTAACGCGCCTAGTGATCTCAAAAGATCCTATGAATTTAGGTAAGCCGATAGGCCATGGCGCTAACGCTCCTAGTGATCTGAAAAGGTCTTATGAATCTCGGGGCAAGTTTGCCCTTCTCTCCAAATCGAACTACACCTTTCATGGGTGAGACCTTAAGATACACATGGTCCCCTACATCAAACTCCAAGGGACGATGCCGATGATCAGCAAAACTCTTCTGCCAGCTCTGAGCTGTACGCATCCTTCGCCTAATGATATCAATAGCCTCCGACGTCTCCTGCACAAGCTCGGGACCTAGGAGATGGTGCTCTCCAACATCAGTCCAACAACTCTGTGATCTGCATGGTCTGCCATATAGTGCCTTAAAAGGAGTCATGTCGATGATCGCCTGATAGCTGTTGTTGTATGCGAACTCAGCCAATCGCAGATGCTCATCCCAGTTACCCCTGAAATCAATTACGCAGGCTTGAAGCATATCCTCAAGGATCTAGTTGACCCTCTCGATTTGACCATCGGTCTGCGGATGGTACGCGGTGCTGAGTTGCAGATCAGTCCCCATCACTCCCTGGAAGCTCTCCCAAAACTGAAACATGAACCTCGTGTCTCGGTCAGAAACGATCGAGATTGGAACGCAATGCATCTCACAACCTCCTCGATAAATAACCTCGCAAGCTGGTCCATATACTAAGTCGCATACATCGCAATGAAATGTGCCGACTTCGACAGACGATCCACAACAACCCAAATGGCATCAAGCCCATAATGAAATCTGTCGATACGTGCTCCCGCTTCTACATCTGGATTCTCAACTTCTACAATAGACCAGAGAGTCTTTGATGATCGGCCTTGACATGCTGGCATGTGTCACACTCGGCCACAAAACTGGCGATCTGGCGCTTCAACCACGCCTAAAAATATTATCGCCTCATGTCACGATACATCTTCATCGAGCTAGGATGGATAGAAAATCACGATCGATGTGCCTCGATCATAAGATCTTTACATAACTCAGGAATATCCGGGACACATAATCGGCCTCTGAAGCGAAGTCCACCATCTATACCAATCTGTCAATCTGCCTGACTCTCAGATGTTGCCTCAGCCATATAACTCTATAATGACTCATCAGCCTGCTGAGACTCGATCACCCTTGGGACAAGAGAGGGTTGAATCGACAGGCTTGATAACTACACGATAGAAGACTGCAGGCCGAACTCAAAATCATACGCTGCAATATCCTCGAGCATCCTCCACTCTTGGACCATCATATGTGCCACCAAGCCATGTGGCTACCGGCTGAGGGCATCTGCCACTATGTTTGCCTTACCCGAGTAGTACTGAAGATCAAAGTTATAGTCCTTCAGAAGCTCCATCCAGCGCCTTTGCCTCATGTTCAACTCAGACTGCGAGAAGAGGTACTTCAAGCTCTTGTCATTAGAGAAAAGCTCGAACTTAACCCCATAGAGAGTTTCTCCACACTTTCAGTGCGAAGATGACTACAGCGAACTCCAAATCATGTGTGGGGTAGTTTAGCTCATGGACCTTGAGCTAACGAGACGCGAAAGCCACTGGTCTCCCATGCTATATCAAGACCGCACCCAAACCAATATGCGAGACATCGGTAAATATAATAAATCCATCACTCCCAGAGGGAAGATGTAACACCCTGGATTTTTACCAACCTGGGATTAGACGTCCTTAGGCAATGGGCTAACCATGACACCTCTGTAACCTCTCAGAACCCAATTCCAAAGCCAAAGAAATCATTTAAAACCTAATTCTTGACGTTGTATGTTATAACATGTGACCACATGCTTGTATTGTTTATATTCATTTCTGTTACTCTCATATGCTTACTGATGTTGATTTACAAATGCTTGGGGCTATAACCTAGTCTAGGCAGTCTGTAATGGTTTGAATTCGTGGTTGGCTTCTATTTTCTATGAAGGACGCGTCGATGAACACGAGTCGTGTTTTGGGTTGGCGGCAGTGGTTAGGCCACACGAAGTATTTTATGCACTTCATGTCGTTCAGCTTGAGATGCGCCCGTACTAGTCAAGCCTGTCAAGTAACCCGACTGGCCATTGTATGTTCACCTTGTATGAGTCATAACTGCTTAAACCTAGGGTACTGAACTTACCATTGAAAATTCTATTAACCATGGTACCTTGATCCATAAAGACTCATGAGCTGGGCATGGTGGTATGGGACACCGTGGTAGAGCTGTCGGCCTACGCTGGGGCCACAAACCTCCCCGTAGTGACCAGTGAGCAACCCAGACTCGTGAGAAGATTATGGTGGTATGGGACACTATATTCTTGCTGTCGGCCTACATTGATAAGGTGATGGGGGAGCGGTGCAACGACTGCGAGCAACAGCCCTGGCAGCCCTTTGTAGTGACCTCGAGCGTACTCTGAGTCTACATGAGGCGACGACCCTTTCGTAGCAACAAGAGTACAACTAGGCCTGTATTGATAAGGTGATGGGGGAGTGGAGCAATGAGTGCGTGCAATAGCCCTGACAGCTCTTGCAGCGACCTAGAAATATACCATCGTATGAGATTACTAGGAGCGACGACCCTAGACAAGATCCTCATTGGGAATGAAATAAGGAAAGTACCCTAGTTTCCCAATCCTACTGTATAAAAAGGACTAATAACAACTCGGTAATCATATTCATATCGCACTACATGTGCCTGGAAGATGTGGAGCACTGAGGAACGTAAGCATGCCGTGGGCGTAAGATGGTGCCGTATGAGGGAGTATGTCGATGAGGGCATCCATCATGTCATTTCATGCTTGCATTAACAACAGTATCTAGGAATGTTTGATTGCCTGCTTTACTATTATCACGTGATTGATTTGATAACATGCTAATCTTTGCTCTATGATTCCACTGAGTTGATCACTCACTCCCACGTTAAGGGACAGTGTCGCACACACCAACCAGTCCCTGTTTTAGTTGCAGATGATGGCACTGCTTGTGAAGTGGATCCAGACTTGATGATGATGAGGAGGATTTCTCTTATATGCGTGTTCCGACCGACGGGATTACAGGGAGGTTGTTTAGATGCCATGACACTTGTCATTTTATATTTTTAAAGCACTCATGTATATCCTTTTTATCATTTTTGGAGTATACATGTATATGTCTAACCTGGTAACATGCTCACACTCTGGAGACTTACAATCAATTATACATTGTTATATATTTATCACAGTCTTCCGCTTATAAAATTTAACTGTCTCTGGAGTATGATATGTTGTTTTGGCTTAATCCCAATCTTGTTTAATGCCATTCTACAGACGACATGCATTTATTATATTCTATGTTGCATAAGTGACATTTTGAAACTCGGGAGTTGGGATTCTACCCGACCTTCGATTTTCAGGGTGTTACAGAAGAGTGAGGACAGGAGCGGATGTCAGACGGTCCTTCAACTTCATAAATGCTCACTTGCAGGCATCACTCCAAATAAACTCCACGCCCTTCCGGGTCAACCTGGTCAACGGGGCTGCAATACGAGAGAAGCCCTCAATGAAACACCGATAGTATCCCGCTAAACCAAGGAAACTACTGATCTCGGACACGTTGGTGGGCTGGCCCCACTGACGCACTGCCTCGACCTTTGAGGGGTCCATTGTGATGCCCTCCCTCGTCACCACGTGACAGAGGAACTTCACCTCCTCCTACCAGAACTCGCACTTCTCTAGCTTTGCATACAGCTGGTGTGTGCGGAGGGTCTGTAAACTAATCTTCAAATGCTGCTCGTGCTCCTCATTAGTCCTCGAATAGATCAGAATGTCATCGATGAAGACTACAACAAACTGATCAAGATATGGGCGGAAGACCTCGTTCATCAGCTGCATGAAAACTGCAGGTGCATTAGTTAGTCTGAAGGACATGACCTAGAACCTAAAATGACCGTAACGTGTCCTAAATGTTGTCTTCAGAATATCCTCCTCTCGGACCCGAATCTGACGATAACTAGAACGTAGGTCGATCTTCGAAAAAAACTATACACCCTGCAACTGATCAAACAAATCATCAATCCTCGGGAGCGGGTACTTGTTCTTGATCGTGACTTTGTTGAGCTCGTGGTAATCTACTCAGAGCCTTAACGAGACATCCTTCTTCTTCACGAAGAGTACCAGTGCTCCCCGTGACGAAATGCTCAGATGGATAAAGCCTAACTCACGTAACTCATCCAATTACTTCTGCAGTTCCCACAACTCCAATGGTGTCATACGATACGGGGCCTTCGAAATAGACGCGGTACTGGGCACGAGATCAATCTGAAACTTGGTGAGTCGATGAGGCGATAATCCCGAAATCTCCTAGAACACATCGGGAAAATTGTAAACCACGAGCAACTGGTCGATGCTCACCACTATGGGCTCCTCTATGGCACAACATCACACAAGACAACGGCTCTCCTTTGGGCTCTACAACAAACTGGAACTACAGCACACCGGGTATACAGAACGTGACTATCCTTGCGGAGCAGTCCAATATGGCATAGTATTCGGCAAACCAATCCATGCCCAGGATGACATCGAACTCAGACATCGGCAATGCAAACAAATCGGCACGCAAAAAGGTATCCCCAACTAAAATGGGGCAAGACGAGCAAAATCGGTTATCTTCCCTAAGGGAGTCGATACTGACAAGACCTCACGAGCAGACTCCAATGGCAAGCCAGTCGATCGGTAGAAACTCTTGACCATAAAAGAATGTGATGTACCAGAATCAAACAACACACGTGTAGTGCATGCAGAGACTAAAAGTATACCCTCGACGACCCCTCCAGATGACTGCGGATCCTGCTAAGCCGCGTAGAACCTAGTCTGAGCCAGCTGGGGAGGTGCCTGTCCCCTCTGAGTGTGCTGCTGTTAGTGGGGTCACTGAGGAGGTTAAAACTGCTGCCTCTACTATTGCGACCTCAGAGGTTGGTGTTGATGTTGTTGCTGAGCTGGTCTCGGTAGTGTAGGCTGTTGTCGCTGCTGCTGTCGAGGTCTCTACTGTTGCGATGGTGGAGGCTGTTGTGGACCTCTCTACTGCTTCTGGGGTCAAGGACACTCCCACACATGGTGCCCTGTCCACCACACCTAAAAAAGGTACCGGTGAACTGCCTCAGAGGTGGTGTCGGAGGTGCTGCTGGTGCTGGGAAGGCTGGGCGACCTGTGCACATTTGCTGCTGTGGTCGACGCTGCTGGGAGTCATCAGAAGGTACCCACCTCTTCTGATCTCTCCTCTGACCGTGATCAGACTGAGAACCGGCCCACTCAGCCTAAAAAATTTGGGCCTTTCATACCACTCCCTCCAAAGTCGGGAGCTCATGCCCAATAACACGGCCTCGAAGACCGTAACGCAAACCATCCTCGAATTGGTGGGCTCTCCGCTCCTCATCATCTACTAGGTATGGTGCAAACTGGACAGCGCTACAAAGTGAGCTGCGTACTGGGCCACTATCATATCACCCTACACTAAGGCCTCGAACTCCAACGTTCGCTGTCATTAGATGTGATCTAGAAAATACTGTCTGTCAAACTGATCCACAAAATCCTCCCAAGTCCACACAAAATCGACACTTGCTGCTCGAGAGAATGATGTCCACCAATGCTCAGCCTCACCATGAAGAAGAAATACGAGTAATCGGACTCACCGCTCGGTCGTATATCCCATCGTATCAAATATCTTCTCCACATCGGCGCACCATCTCTCAGCTACCATCGGGTCTGGCTCACCTGGAAAGGCAAGGGATCGAGCCGTCGAAACTCATGAAGGAGGGCGCTTGCGTGCTCCTGCTCTGCCTGGGCCGATGAAATGACTGGGTGCCTACCCTATCCTTGAAGTTCAGCCATCACAGCCTGTAACATCTGCTGCAACTGGGAGGTACTCACGGATACAGTCGGGTCTGCATCGGTCTCTGGTGGAGGAGATGCATCCATAGACTAGGCAGTAGGAATCTCTGGTGGTGGAGTGGGCATTATAGGTGATAGGGGGGGAGTCTCAGGTGGTGGTGTGAGAGTCTATTGGGTCACTCTCCTAGGCGGCATGTCCTACAGGAAAGAGCGAAGGCGCCTATCAACTTGAAAGCTCTCGAAGGCACGCACGTTAAGGGCCTATAACGGAAGATCGCTAAGCTATCCAAACTTCGGGACTTAGTCATTCTAAACTCATAGTAGACATGTAATGTTGTTCTTAGTTATTCCCAAGTTATGCTCTGATATCAACTTCTATCACGCCTTAAACTCGAAAATCGATCTCACAAAATTCCCGATCACCGAATCTGGCGTCGACAGCCTCGTAGCATCCCAGCCTCCATAGCATCCCATTCTCATCTCCCAGCGCCCATTCGCCAGGTTCCGATCCTGGGATGCTACGAGGAGGATTTTTAACATCAGTCTGATTCGTAATAAGCATAACCAAAGGCATAACTCATAAACAACAACCAAAAACTCCATTACATTTCCACTATGATTAAAAACTTTACAAGTCAATGAGCATAAAGGGAAATACAATGATTATAGACCAAAAGCTCCAAAATAATATGTCACGTGCCCAATCTTTAACACTGCTGCAATCCAACGTCACCTACACGCAACAGTCATGCATAAGTTTATAGAAAGCTTAAATGGTGGTGAAAGTGTGTGTGCAAGGTGGTAATGTAGATATGCAGTATCAGAGTAATGTGGAACATGCTGATGAAAGCTAAGAATACCATTAGCCGTACCAAGGCCATGCGATGCAAAGTATGAATGATGTCGGCCATACCAAGGTCATGCGATGCGAAATGTAACTCAAGCATACAAATCCTCATTAAAGTCCACATATCAATACAGCTCAACTCTAGAATATCACTGGGGTCTAGTACACTCTAAACCAGATCGTCACCCCATCACGCCCAATAAGATAAGTGGAAGAGACCTCACTATCCGCCTGCCAATATCAGGCTCAGCCCGTCGATAGCGGACCCATTCCTCGACCTGGTCAAACTTAGCCTAGCTTTGTCTCCTCCACTTGGGCGGGTAAGGCCGCACACCCTTCTAACCGACCACGACACAGTGAAAAATGTGACTATCTGGTAATCAACACTCAGTGCTGATGTACCCACTCGATCTAGACGTTGGAAAAATCTCTTGGTACCATAAGGGTTTAGAGACTTTCACTCAGGGATACTTATAGCACCCCTTGTAGAACAAGATTTCTGGTATCCAATCCTGCCAACCATGATATGCTTGTGGAGGCTACAGCCCTAATGTTGCTAGGGTGTACAGTAACCATGTCACACGATGCAAAATTCATGAATCACAATATCTAGTCATGCAGCAATCCTACACGTATTGTGTGCTCATGTAGGGAAACACCACCTAATCGGGAGCCCATAAATAATCTTCCCGAAGGCATATGCTATGATCAGTCACTTCTCATATCAAGCATACATATGATGCGTATGATCATGAGTCATGAAATTATACTAAACATGTAATAAAGTAGTGAACTATCCTTACAATGCCGATGGGCCTAGACGGCCTACACACAACAAGTACGGGCCTATCAATGGGCCCTAGGGAGAGTCATAATGCGGACATTTAACCAACATTATTGTCACACCCCAAACTCAAAAATCGGGCTCACAAAATTCCCGATCGCCGAATCCGGCGCCGACAGCCTCCTTAGAACCCCATTCTCGGCTCCTAGCGCCCATTCGCCAGGTTCCGATCCTGGGATGCTACGAGGAGGATTTTCAACGTCAGTTTGATTCATAATAAGCATAACCAAAGGCATAACCCACAAACAATAATCAAGAACTCCATTACATTTCCACTATGATCAAAAACTTTACAAGTACAATGAGCATAAAGGGAAATACAATGGTAAAGAACAAAAACTCCAAAATGATCTGCAACATGCTCCTGCCTCAGCGCTGCTGCGAACCAACATCACCTGCACGCAACGATCGTGCATAAGCTTATAGAAAGCTTAGAGGGTGGTGAAAGTGTGTGCGCAAGGTAGTAATATGAACATGCAATGTCAGAGTAATGCGGAATATGCAGATGGATCCATAATATCATGAGCCGTACCAAGGCTATGCAGTGCAAGACATGAATGGTATCGGCCATCCCAAGGTCATGCGATGTGTAATGCAACTCAAGCATACAGATCCTCATCTATTTTCACACATATTTCCCTAATCGGGGTCTAGTACATGAATGGTATCGGCCATCCCCATGATCTCTTCCACCTGCTCATATCATGCACTCATATAGGGAAACACCGCCTAATCGGGAGCCCATAAACAATCTACCCGAAGGCATATGCTATGATCAGTCACTTTTCATATCAAGCATACATATGATGCGTATGATCATGAGTCATGAAACTATACTAAACATGTAAATAAGTGATGAACCATTCTTACAACGCAGATGGGCTTAGACGGCCTATACATAACAAGTACTGCCTATCAAAGGGGACCTAGGGAGAGTCGTAATGTGGACATCCAACCAACATTACACTTACAATGTGGACGTCAAACCGACATTGCTCCCAAGGTACGATTGTCGCAAACATCGTTACATAATTCGTGTTGGGCTCACACATTGCAATGGACCTTAGGTACATCCCATTGGGCCTTAAATACATCAAATGGGCTCTATCATATGGGCCTTTTATTCAATGGGTCACATCAATGGGCCACACCAATGGGCCTTAAGTGCATTGCAATGGGTCAAAACCCGTGGGCCTTGGATTGCATCAATTGGGCCTAGTCTCATGAGTCTAATATGTAATAAATGGGCCACACCAATTGGTCCCCACATGTACATCAAATGGGCCTCAACCCATTGGCCTTATATGAGTCAAATGGGCCTAAACCCCTAGGCCTTATATGAACCAAATGGGCCTAAACCCATAGGCCTTATAGTACATCAAATGGGCCTAAACCCGTAGGCCTTATATAAGTCAAATGGGTTTAGTCCCATGGGCCTTAAAATATATCAAATGGACCTAGTCTCATGGCCTTGGAGCATATCAAGTGGGCCTAAACCCATAGGCATTTAATATCAAGTGGGCCTAAGCCCATAGGCCTTAAATATCAAGTGGGCCTAAGCCCATAGGCCTTAAATATCAAGTGGGCCTAAGCCCATAGGCTTTTTATATCAAGTGGGCCTAAGCCCATACATAAGTGGCCCACCCAATCAGCAACTCATGCCTTAAAATGATCTCACCAAGTGGATGGACGGTCTGGATGCATCACATGCATCATGGCGGGTCCCACTGCCGCTGGACAGTGGGGATGACACATGCATCACGGAGGGCTCCATCGTTCGCTAGACGGTGGAGACAATACAACGTCAAGGTGGGTGCCACCGTCGACTTAAAACACATACATCATTGTGGGTCCCATGTGGGGCCCACAGTAATATTTATTTGGCATCCAAGCCGTTCACAAGGTCACTCAGACCTGGATGAAGGGAAAACACAAATTTCAGATTGATCTGAAACTTCTGTGGCCCAATAATGGATTTCAATGGTAAGAGTTTAACCCCACTTTTTCATGTGGTGTGGGCCACCAGAGTTTTGGATGGGGCCCAGTTTTGGAGGGGGCCACCTACAAGGGACGACCCACCTTATGAACAAGTTGGATAACAAATAAACATTACGGTGGGGCCCACACGCAGGGTCGTGGGCCCCTGCGTCCGTCCGCCCGCCCCAAAGGCTGCACGCAGCAGCGTGCAGCTGCTGTCCTTTGGTCAGAGGTAGAGGCACTGCCTCTTGCAAAATTGGGAAAAAACCCATTTTCTGGGGTTTTTCGCACGTGGGGCCCGCTTTACAAAAATCCACCCCTGTCATTGAGTTCTTCAGCTCGCAACCATTCCACTGGGTCTAATATAGAGTATTTTCTATGTTTAGAGAATAAAATAAATTGAAAAATGATCTTTTAAAAGGTAGGGATGCAACCTACAACGCTATGGCCCACCAGATCTCCCAATCAACCCCAACTCTTGGCTCAACGCCTAAAATTAGATGGAGATTGGGATGGACGGTGTGGATTTCATACTTACATCAAGGTGGGGCCTAAGCAAGTGGACCACCCCAAAAGTCTGTTTTTTTTTTAACAGAGACGTCCAGCGTCTGACACTGGACGGTTTCATTTTTAAAAAAAATACAGTATGGTGGGCCCTGTTGAAGTGGGCCACCACTGATGGATGACATGGGTACAACATATAGGGTGGGCCCCACTTGAAGAACACTTGGACAAAATACCTCAAGGTGGGGTCCATTCAACTGGGCCACACAAACCTATTACATAAAATAAAATAAAATAAAATAAAAAGAAATAAAAAGGGAGAGAGACATGGCGAGTGGGACACGCTTTGTGATGGAGGGCTCCGCCACTATGAGCCCTCCCTTGAAAAAATTATACAATCGGAGGGGTCCTTTAACACATGGGACCACTAAAATCTAAAATCAACGGTGGGGATCCTTTCCGCACCAATATGGATGGTCTAGATGATATTTTCTAAGAAATAAACATCATGATGGGGTCCATAGTGAATGGCCCCATCATGGAATGGTCATGATGATCCTACTGGGCTATCGGCCACATCTTAGGGTCCCAAGTGAGATCCACACCATGGATCGGTGGGCCTCACTTGGCCCATCATAAAAATAAGAAAAACTACCCTATAGAGGCACCCACCGTCCGATTTTCTTGCTCCTAGGGGTTCCTTGGCACCTTAGCTTGGATTTCAATGGAGGAGATAGGGAATGAAAGGTTAGGATGGAGAGATCATGGGGTAGGGAAGGTGGGCTACACTTAGAATTTTTGAAAAGCTTGGAGAAATTTCATACGTATGGAGCTTGCTTGGAGAATGAGATAGGAAAATGAGAAAGAGAGAGAGTTGTAGAGAGAGATGGAATGATGGGTGATGGAGTGATGGATGTGGTGATGGGTGTATAAGAGCCACTTTTTGACTTTTATGGCCTTTTGTGTAAGAGAGGTATGGCATTGGAAGACTTTTGTGGTTGCTTTGGAAAAGGGGTGAAAGTGATGTGTACTTGACATGTATTTGACATGTGATGGATTGATGGATGATTGATTGATGTGATTGATGTGATTGATGTGACACATCGTAGAGATTCCCTTGGGTTTCGCAACGCGTGGCGTTTCCTCGCACCGAATGTCAGTCTACAACTCTCGACCAAGGTATCGCCTCGGCGCGTGAGTCAGGGCATTGGAACCGCGGTGACGGCGCGGTCGCTACGTACAGAACTCGGGTCGAGTCGAAATAGGTTAACATCATATGAATCAGGGTCACGTGTTAATATCAGTTAAGGGTCGAAGGTTGCCGGAATTCGACCAGTAAGACCGCGAAAGTCTATGGAACGGTATGGTCTAAGATACGGGTCTTACAATTATACTTGCAATGTGGACGTTAAACCATCATTGCTCCCAAGTCATAGCCCTTCGTAAACATC
Organism: Magnolia kwangsiensis; assembly: GCA_037074715.1. Taxonomy (NCBI): domain Eukaryota; kingdom Viridiplantae; phylum Streptophyta; class Magnoliopsida; order Magnoliales; family Magnoliaceae; genus Magnolia; species Magnolia kwangsiensis. The sequence continues at coordinate 101,367,258 of CM073576.1, read as the reverse complement.
ATTATATAAATCGTGTTGGGATCACACATTGCAATGAACCTTAGGTACATCCCATTGGGCCTTAAATACATTAAATGGGCCATATCACATGGGCCTTATGATTATCAAGTGGGCCACATCAATGGGCCGCACCGATGGGCCTTATGTACATTGCAATGGGCCATAACCCGTGGGCCTTAGAATGCATCAAATGGGCCTAATCACATGGGCCTTATGTGTATCAAATGGGCCACACCGATTGGGCCTCATATGTACATCATATGGGTGTCAACCCATAGGCCCTAATACATCTCAATGGGCCTTAACCCATGGGCCTTACATATCACAAGGTGGGCCTCTTACATTCCCAAAAAAAATCATATTGAAGGATCTAGACCATTTCATAAATAGTAGTGGAGATAATGATTTTCACCATTTACAATCCCAAGGCCCACCACTAAGGTTATTTCCCATCTAGGCTGTTAGTAAAGTCACATAGGTTGATTGGGAGGAAAAACAAATATCACCTTAATCTAATACTACTATGGTCCAAAAAAGGACTTCAATAGCGGGCATTCATCTCTCCTTATTTTTTTTGTGGTGGGGTCCACTTGAACCTTAGATCTAACTCATTGTTAACCTCAAGCCCTAAAATGGTTGGATGGTTTGGATACAATGTCTGCATCATGGTAGGCCCCACCATTCAAACAGTGGATGGTGTAAATATGGCACATACATCATTGGGGCCCACACCATATGGATGAAACACATACACCTGGAGTCGGTAAGGGGCCCACAGAATTAGCTATTGACGTTGGGAGAGAGAGATAGGGAGGGAGGGAGAGAGAGAGTAGCCACGTGGTGCTTGAACAAGTAGCATAGCTGCTTTTATTTTATTTTATTTTCTCTTTCTCTTTTTTTTTTTTCTATTCTGTAACAAGACAGAGGTGGGTCCCACGTAGGGCCCACCACCATAGCATATATTATATATATAATATAATATATATAAAATATAATAATATATATATTATATACAAGAAATGTCCAGGCCGTGGCCTGGAAGGTCACGTACATCAAGGATGGGCCCCACACAGTGGGTGTGTCCCACCGTCCAAGGACGGTGGACGCAATACATGCACCATGGTGGGCCCAAGTAAATGGACGGACGGTGGAGATGGGTCCCATGAACCCCACGCTAGCCACCGCCACAAGGGATCAATACGATGACCTTAGTGTTTGAAATGAGGTACCTTTCACTCCGTCTGCCATTCGAACTATGGATTTGGACGTCAGGGAGGAACCCACACGAGGGGGTGGGTCCCACCGTCTAAGGACGGTGGACACCACACGTGCATGGTGATGTGGGCCATGCCAATGGATGGACGGTATGGATGGGTCACATGGACCCCACACCCTTGTCAGTACACACATGTTAGTACACACTCCATGTCAGTGCACACTCCATGTTAGCCACCACCAACAGAGATCAATACCAAGACCTCAACGTGAAACGATGTATCTTTCACTCGATCTCCTAGTGAACTATGGGGCTGGGTGGGCCCACATGGATCACACTTCACTAGCGGCCACCCCTACTATTAGCCACCTCAAGGTGGGCCTCCTTTATGGACGGTTGGGTTAACATATAAACATCATGGTGTGTCCCACATAGATGGGGTCCACCGGTAGATGGCATGGATGATATACACACATTAGGTGGGCCATAATCAAAGAAAGAGAAGGGAAAGAGAGAAAGAGAGATAGTAGACAACAGAGGTGATGGAGGGGCCCTGCCACTATGGGCCTCTCTTTGGTACAAAATATACATCAAGGTGGGTCCCACATACATGGACCCTTAAATCAAATAAACGGATGAAAGATAAAAATCAAAGATCACCCATCGGCTTCTTCTTGCACCCTTGGCTTCCTTAGCTCCTTAGCTTCGATTCCAATGGAGGAGATGAGGTTTGGATGGTTGAGATGGGAGATGAAGGAGTAGGAAAGGTGGGCCACACTTGTTGTTCTTTTGGAGAGTTGGAGAGCTTGGACGTATGGAGCTCTCTTGCTTGGGTAAGGTAATGTAAAAACTAAGGAGAGAGAGGGTTGTAAAGGGAGAGAGAGAGAGAGAGAGAGAGAGAGAGAGAGAGAGAGAGTGATGGGTGATGGATGGATGTGGTGAGTGATGGGTGTAAGAGAACTTTTTTGACTTTTGTGGCAAATGGTGTAAGAGAAGTATGGCGTGTGTAAGAACTTTTTGACTTTGGGGCTTGCTTGGGAAAGGGTGAAAGGTGATGTGTACTTGACATGTACTTGACCCTTGATGGGATTGATTGATGGATTGAGGTGACGTGTTATAGAGATTCTCATGGGTTTTGCAATGTGCGGCGTTTTCCTCGCACCAAACGCTAGCCCATATCTCCTGACCAGGGTATTGCCTCGGTGCGCAAGTCGTGGTATCGGAACTGCAGCGACGGCGCAGTTGCTAGGGTACAAGTCTTGGGTTGAGTCACTCGGGTTGACGGTGTGTGATGTAGGGTTGCGGGCAAATGCCGGTTAAGGGTCGAAAGTTGTCGGAATTCGACCGAAAAGTCCACGGAAGTCTATGGAACGGTACGGTCTAAGATACGAAGCTTACATCAACACAATCATGGTGGAGGCAAGGGACGTGTCCGAGTGGTCATTGATAAGCCTACCAATAGTATAACATAGCAACCTCAAAGCATAGTATATATCGGCCCATCTGGATAGATGGCCTATTACTAGGAATCTGGTGAACAATGGAGCTACAGTTAACCTGTTACCATGGAGAATGACTACACTAAAATCAGGAATTTACGATGGAGTAGATCCATTCCAAAACCAAATTAACCATTGCATGGTCTATCACTATTTACCAGATCACAAAAATCAAATGATGGATGCGACGCGATGGATCTACAATAAATTTAGTCCCTTGCAAATTTGCCACGGATCCTATCCATTGTAAAAATAAAAAATTTACTGGTTAATTGTGTAAAAACCCTCCCGAATTATTCATAATTTTAAAAGTTGGTGACGGATACGATCCATCGCTAATCTTAGGAGAAGAGACAAACCTCAATTCTATCGTTATTGACTTCATCAGAAATTAGCGATAGATTTGGTCCGTTGCTAAAATTTCTACAAAAAAAGTAACAACGTCAAGTGTGTTTCTTTTTAAAAATAAAAAATAAAACAATTACTTCAGATAGTTGTCTAAAAAAATTCAGATGATTGTTTAAAAAGAATTACATGCACAAAATTCAAAAGAATATGTCCTACTAGTGATCATACAACTAGTTTCTTGTCCATTTGAGTTGGGTCGAAGGATGATACAGTACCACAGGTCAACACAATCACGGTGGAGGCAGGAAACATGTCCGAGTGGTCAGCGATAAGCCTAACTACAATATGACACAACAATCTCAAAACATTGTATATATCGTCCCATCCGAATTGATGCCCTATTACAAGCAATCTGGTCAGCAATGGGAATGCAATTAACCTATAACAATGGAGAATCACTACGCCAAAATCATGCATTTAGGACAGACCAGATCCATTGTAAAACTAAATTAACCATTACATGGACCATCATAGGTCGAGTCACAAAAATCAATCGTTGGAATGGATGTGATGGATTTAGTCTGTCGCAAATTTTCCACTAATCCTATCCATCATAAAAATTTAAAATACTTGGCTTAATTATGTAAAAACTGACTCGAATTACTCATTACTTTTAAATTTGAAGATGGATATCATCCGTTGCTGATCTTAGGAGAAACGACGGACCTTAAATCCGTCGTCGATTTTTGACTTCATCACAAATTAGCAAGAAGTTTGGTTCGTCACTACAATTTCTGCAAAAAAAAAAAAACAACGTTTAGTTTGTTTTTTTAAATAAAAATAAAAACGGCCACACTAGATAGTTATCCAAAAAAATCACTTGATTATTTAATAAGAATCATATTCATAAACTTCAAAAGAATATAACCTTCTAGTGATCATCCAACACGCTTCTTTTCCATTTAAGGTGTTGGAAGTGGGGCGAAGGATGATACAGTACCACAGATCAACGTAATCACAGTGGAGGAGAGGGACGTCTCTGAGTGGTCATCGATAAGCCTACCCACAGTATGACACAACAACCTCAAAGTATAGTATATATTGGCCCATCTCGATGGATGGCCTATTACCAAGAATCTGGTGAACAATGGGGGTGTAGTTAACCTGTTACCATGGAAAATGACTACACCAAAATCAGGAATTTACGATGGAGCAGATCCGTTGCAAAACTAAATTAACCATTGTATCGTCTATCACTAATTACTGGGTCACAAAAATCAAACGAAAAATGTGATGCGACGGATCTACAGCAAATTTAGTCCCTCGCAAATTTACCACAAATCTTATTCATCGTAAAATAAAAAATCCATTGGTTAATTATGCAAGAACCCTCCCGAATTATTCAGCATTTTTAAATTTAGCGATGGATACGCTCCATCGCTAATCTTAGGGAGACACGTCAAATCTATCATCAGTTTTTAACTTCATAAAAAATTACCGGCAGATTTGGTCCGTCGCTAAAATTTCTACAAAAAAAAAAAAACAATGTTAAGTTTGTTTCTTTTTTCTTAAAAAATCTGTTACTTAGGATATTCTTCTAAAAAAAATTCACATGATTGTTTAGACATAATTACATTCAGAAAATTCAAAAGAATATATCCTACCAGTGATCATACAACTTGCTTCTTTTCCATTTGAGTAAGGTGTTAGAAGTGTGTTGAAGGTTGATACAGTACCATATGTCAACACTGAAAGTTCCCTAGTTTGACAATTAGCATGAGTGTTGAGTCAGTCAGGCTGCAGAGCCTCATAGGAAGATCAATTCAAAGCGTCTGCCTCAACCGAATGTGTGCAAACTCCCCATAGGTAAATTTAAGCCTCATATCCCATGTCCTAAAACACCATGTACTTAAACCCTTAAAACAAGTTACAACATCATATGGTTTTTTAGTTAAGAAAACTTTTTTAAAAATTAGAAAATATATAAGTTTTCTTGCCTTGTCAATTTTATCAGCACACATATCGATATGATTAACCTGCGCTGTCGATGTCCTTGATGACAAATCGATTCCATCGGAATGAGGAAAAAAGTGTCCAACAACCACATATATCTCTGGACGGATTTATCAATGTATCAATATACCTATCAATATCATCGATTCTTGAATCTCGAGTCCATCGAAGGTGACTCAATAATATCGACATGCAGATCTCTGGTGCCCTTGTTTTTACTTAAGAATATCATATGTGCATCAATATATTGAAGCCCTCTTTGATACCATCGAAGTTCAAATCTCGATGACATCGTAAGGCTCTTGATGATATCGGTCATAGGCGCGAATATTTTCAACAAAATATTTCAGGATAGCTTATCTATGATTGAGGGTCACTCGATAGAATCGATATTCAAATATTGATAATATCAGTACGGTCTCGATGGCATCAAAAAGAGACAAAACTGTCCAGCAAGCTTAAACAAAAATCCTTTAAATTTACCAATGTCTCGACACAGCTATCGATATCATCGATATTCAAATTCTGATGATACCGAAGGTCCCTCGATCATTCTTGTAAACCTAAAATATTACAAAGAAAGTCTCTCTCAATTTCAAATGTCTAGGAATCGAAGCTCACATCGATAAAATCAGAGTTCAAAATCTGATGACATTGACACATGTTTCGATTCCCTCGACCAATTGGCAATAGGTTTGAAAAGCGTATGACATTTGAGTTTGTGTCATCGAGCAGACCATCGATGCTATCGAGACTATACGCTTAATGATATCGATCCCGCTCGATGATATCGAACTCTATCCTAAATGTGACCATTTTATATCCATTAGAACATTTGCCTATATAAAGAGGACTTGTCTATTATTGTTGGTAGAGAAAGAAGAGAGTGCCTTTGAGTGTTTTACCTTAGATCATATACCCAAAGCCCTTTCTCTCATGGGAGTTCATCATCCAATCCACCCTCATCATTAATATTTAATAGAGTGGATTGGGGAATGAACTTCCACATTTAAGGATCCTCCAACTATTACCTTAATGACAAATCATTAAGCTAGGATGCCTTGAATGCATAAGATGATTGGAATCACTCTATCTCCTTTATAGGAAAATAATTGAGAGTAAGATTTCACCATAACCTTGACACAACCAGTCATGCCCCAAACCTAGAAATCAGATTCACAGGAATCTTGATTGTCAAATCTGGTGCCGACAGCCTCCGTAGTACCCCATTTTTGGCTCTCAGTGCCGTATGCCAGGTTCCGATCCTGGGATCCTACAAGGAGGATTTTCCCAACATACATTTATCTCGTAAGAAGCATAATACAAGTATACCCAAATCACAAAGACAACATCGCCATCACATATCCACTAATATAAACTTGAATACAATGCTAAAGGGGAAATACATATGTCAAAATAAAATCAAAGCTCTAGAAGTCAGCCACATGCTCCAAGCTCCACGCTGCTACAACCTAACATCACCTGCACGCATCTACCGTGTATAAGTTTATAGAAAGCTTAGAGGGTGGTGAAAGTGTGTGCATAAGATAAGTGTCAAATATCAAATACAATGCCATAATCATACAATATCAAAGTAAACAGAAAACATATTGATAGGCCCATAAATACCATCAGCCTTATCCAAACTATGCGATGCAGAAATATAATAAAAACAATATCATACACTGATGAAGCAATTCAGATCAGCTATGCAATACGGATACAACGAGCCAAATATCAGATGTCAATGATGCAATGCAATGTGCAAATCCTGATGAGTCCACGAATACCGTTAGTCGTATCTAGGCCGTATAAATGCAGAAACATAGCAACCCAAAATGTCATATGTTGAGGATGTAATGCGACATGCAGTGCGAATATAATGTCCCTACTGGAGTGTGAAGTAGGGATGATAGTACGCAGTATCGCATGCTATGGAGTCCATCACAAGGGACTTCTAGCCAAACCAGTCTCATACCTAAATTTGGATAGTCAGACTCAATGTGTTAAACTCCTGATCTCAGGTTAGTCGCGTGCCCAACCTAAATCCTAGTCATGCGAAGGCACATGTAACAAATAGTTACACACCACCAGCCCGAGTGGATAGTGAATGAATGAATGAATGAATATGTAATTTCTGCTCACTAAGTCCACATATCAGTACAGTTACTCTTTGGAAAATCACCGGGGTCTATTACACTCTAAACCAGATTACCGCCCCATCGCGCGTAACAAGGTGAGTGAAAGAGACCTCACTATCCGCCTGCCACCATCGGTCTCGGCTCGTTGATAGCGGACCCATTCCTCGAGCTGGTCAAACTCAGCCTAGCATTGCCCCCTCCTCTGGGGCAGGTAAGGCCGTACCCCTTTTCAACCGACCACGACACAGTGGGAGATGCGCCCTAACGGTATACGGTCCTCATACGCTCATGTATCTACTCAATCTAGACGTTGGAGCAACCTTTAGAACCAAAAGGGTTCTGAGATTTTCATCCAAGGATATCTATAGCACCCCATGTAGAACAAATTTTTGGTGTCCCGTCTAGCCACCCATGATATGCCTATGGAGGCTACGGCCCTAACGTTGCTAGGCCACACAATGCAAGATGCATGAGTCATACAAATCCAGTCATGCATCAATCCTGCGCATATTATGCGCTCACGTGAGATAATATCCCTCTATTAGGGAGTCTCATAACAATCTGCCCAATGACATATGCAATGGTCAACAACATCATATAACAAACATGCAGATGATGCGTATGGGCATGTATCATGATGCTATGCAGTTACATACTCGTAATTGGTATCAATAACCAACATCAACAATTGGCCTCGACAATATGGACATTTAACCAACATTGCCCCCCCCCCCCCCCCCCCCCCAAGGAATGACCCACACAAAGCTAAACATATAATGGGCCCACGGCCTCGTACAAAGGCCTAATATACAACACAAGGGGCCTTACCCAAGGGCCACATATACACAACCGGTGGACTCTGCTCATGGGCGTAATACATATCACAATGGGCCTTGCCCATAGGCCATGAATACATCACAATGGGCCTTGCCATGAGCCATCAATACATCACAATGGTCCTTGCCCATGGGCCATGAATACATGACATGTGGACCCTACACATGGGTCTTGAATACATTAAATGGGTCATGCATCATGGGCCTAATATGTGTCACGATGGGCCTCAACTACGAGTCGCATGTACATTATATAGGTCTCGACAATCAGTGTCAACAATTAAAATCGGCCTCGACAATTGAGGTCGTCCTCGATAATTGAAATCGGCCTATACAATTAGTCTCGACAAATCAGAATCAACCTCGATAATTAAAATCAGAATTGGCCTCAACAATCAACCTTGACAATCGGAGTCGGAATCGACAATCGAAATCGACATCGATAATCGGCCTCGACAATCGGAATCGACAAATCGGCCAAGTCAATCAGAATCAACAATCGGCCACGACAATCAGAATCGGTCAATAATCGGAATCGACAAATCGGTTACATCAATCAGAATCGGCAATCGGCCACAACAATTGACACCGATAATCAACATCGATAATAGACACCGATACACAGGGTCGTTAATCAACGTCGGCCTCGAAAATCAGCACCGATAATCAGCAGATAAACAAAGCGGGTCCATAGATGATCAGCCAATCAACCATAATATAAAGATCACACTTGGCCGTTGTCATATCAAATCTGATACCACGGAGTCATTCGTCTACAGCGAATGGGGCCCACTTATTTGGGTTAACCCACTAAGGGAATGATGAGAATGGGCCTAACAAGGCCTAATGGAAAGTCACAATGTGGACATTCAACCATTATTTCCCATCAATGTGGTCATTTAACCAACATTTCTCCCATGGAATGATGCTCAGAGGGCCAATCGGATAGAGGCCCACAGCCTAGCACAAAGGCCTAATATACATAATCATGGGCCTCAATTATATCAAATATGTCGAATCAATCAAATGGGCTGAAATCAAGTGAGCTGATCAAATGGGCAGATACAGATGGGTTGAATCACTGGACCGACACAAATGAGCCGAATCAAATGGGCTGATACAAATGGGCCAATCAAAAGGGCCAATATAATGGGCCGAATCAACTGGCTGATACAAATGGGTCGAATCAAATGGGCCGATATAATGGGTCGAATCAACTAGGCTGATACAAATGGGCCGAATCAACTGGGCCGATACAAATGGGCGGAATTAAATGGCCGATCGAATGGGCCGAATCAAATGGCCGGTCGAATGGGCCACGTCCCACGACCTAATACACATCACATGGGCCTCACGTTGGTAGCCAAAACAGGTGGACGACGTGGCTGTAAAGTTTATCAAGGTGGGTTCCACCATCAGGACAATAAGAATACAATGCATACATTATGGTGGCTTTAAATGTATCAAGGTGGGCCTTACAGATGGGCCACAAGTGGGCCACATTTTATGGGCCGCATTAACGGGCCTCACCATCTACACTATTCAACTATATGTTAAAAGATCATTCTATAGCATTTCAAAAAGAATCATATCGAAAGATTTTCTGGACCGCACACCAAATAACGGTGGTGATAATGGTTTTCACCATTAAAACCCCACAGGGCCACCATAATATTTACATTCCATCCAATTTTCTCATAAGGTCACAAGGACCTAAATTAAGAGGGTAAAAAAAATGAATTTCATATTGTTCCAAACTTTTGTAACCCCAAAATGGGTTTCAATGGTGGACGTCTACTCAACACTGTTTTCTGCGGCCACTAGATCCTCAGCTCTACCTCATCTTTAGTCCCAAGCCTTAAAATAAGCCTGCCAAAAAGGATGGACGGTTTGGATGGAACACCTCTACCAGGGGTGGGATGAACGTGGCACCGTACAGATGGACAGTGCAGATAAAATACATGCAGCTACAGTGGGTCCCAGCAGAACTTGTTGTTGTTAACCTCACAGCAGCCAGCATTGTGTGAGGCATATCCGCTTATCAGTTGGGTCCCACGTGTGTGGCCCACCCCATCTATTTACTATAAACGTGTGTATATATATATTATTTATATTATTATTATTATTATATTACTATTATTATTTTATCTCAAGCCATAAGACGTGCTCGCCATTGGGTGGAAGGTTTGGATTTATCACATACATTAGGGGAGGGCTCACCATTTGGACGGTGTGGAAAAAACCCATACATCTCGGTGGCCCCCACATGAATGGACGGGCGGTAGGTATATAACACAATGCATCATGGTGGGGCTGCACCAGACATCCATACCGCTGGACTGGTGGGCCAGCAGCTCAGCGTCCAGCAGATGGACGGTAAGGATACTACATATATATATATATATATATATATATATATATATATATATATATATATATATGCATTATGGTGGGGTCCACAAGCATGGCCAGCGGCCAGCATGAGAAATGGATGGAGGGTTTAGATATGGCACAAGCCACATGCACGGCTCACAAGAGCAGGCATTGGTAGTATTGTTAATACAGCACCACTATAGCTACTGTGTAAACCTCACCTGCTGGATTTCCAACGAAGTGGGTCCTATGTGCGACCCACCATACAAACAATATAATATATATTATATTAATATAGTTCATATATAATATAACTATATAATAATATATCATTTTGTATGTTATATTCATCCATTGCAACGTCTAGATGGATGGCCTGGACAGTGGATTCTTTACACATGCGATGTTGTGGCCCATGGATGTACGGTGTGGATGGTCCCACGGACCCCACTTCCATCTCACACTTCCCTATCAGCCACACTTCACAGCTAGCCACCACCCACAGTCAGTACACACCTCACTGACCATCCACACTTCACTGTTAGCCACGCCCCAGAGTCAATTCACACACTCCACGGCTTGCCATACAACACAAGCATCATGGTGGATCCCATAAGGACGTGGTCCACCAAGATTTTGGATGAAGATGATATTTGTGTTTTTCCTTCATCCTAGCCGTCCAATGGACCACCACAAGGTGGGCTTCACGATCGGATGGTCAAGATCGTCTTACACCATGGAGGCCACAAGACATCACAAAAAAAGAGAGAGAGAGAGAGAGAGAGAGAGAGAGAGAGAGAGAGACCAATGAGAAGGGGAGGGACCCCGCCACTATGGGCCCTCCCTATACAATGCATACACCATGATGGGTCCCACAATAAGTGGTCCTCAAATCATAAAATTAAATGATGAGATCACCCACCGGCTTCTTCTTGCACCATAGGCTTCCTTTGCTCCTTAGCTTTGATTCTAACAGAGGAGATGAGGTTTGGATGGTTGAGATGGGAGATCTTGGGATGGAATGGTGGGCCACACTTGGAGCTTGGAAGAGAGGGAGGGGCTTGGACGTATGGGGTTTTTTTTTCAGGTTGCTTGGAAGGTGAGTTTGAAAATGAAGAAGAAAGAGAGTTGTAAAGAGAGAGGAGTGATGGGTGATGGATGTGGTGAGTGATGGGTGTTTAAGAGACCTTTTGACTTTTGGGTAGATTTTGTAAGAAAGAGGTATGGGCTTGTAAGAAACTTTTGACTTTAGGGGTTGCTTGGGGAAGGGTGAGAGGTAATGTGTACTTGACATGTACTTGACCCTTGATGGGATTGATTGATGGATTGAGGTGACATGTTGTAGAGATTCTCTTAGGTTTTGCAATGCGCGGTGTTTTTCTCACACCGAATGCTGTCCCACATCTCCTGACCAGGGTATCGCCTCGGCGCGCGAGTCGCGGCATCGGAACCACTGCGACGATGCGGTCGCTAGGGTACAAGTCTTGGGTTGAGTTGACTCGGGTTGACGACGTGTGACTTAGGGTCGCGTGCAAATACCGGTTAAGGGTCGAAGGTCACCAAAATTTGATCGAAAGGACTGCGGAAGCCTACGGAATAGTACAGTATAGGATACGGGTCTTACAGGTCTCCCCTCCTAATAAAAATTTCATCCTCGAAATTTAAATTACAATACAACCAATACAGAGCTCACTAATGGAGGGAAATCCTATTAGAACACTTCATACCATCATAATTAAACACCCAAGGGATGGGGATAACGCCCATAAACCTCAGCCTCCTGCTCACAAATTGCTTCATCAACACTGTGATGACCCGATTGAATCTCGGATCCTAGGTCAAAAATGATCGAAACTAGAATACTATATAGCCTCACAATCTCAACGGAAGGGATCTATATCAGAAAATCTATAAGTTATTCGAACTCGGGGGTCTAATCATTCTAGGTTCTCAACAATCAGAGAGTGTCAGGTAGCTATCAGCAGATATGTGATGTTATCTTCAGGTATTCCCAAGTTATGCTCTGATACCAACTTCTGTCACACCCCAAACTCAGAAATCGGATTCATGGGAATCTCGATTGCCAAATCTGGTGCCGACAGCCTCCGTAGTACTCCATTTTTGACTCTCAGCACCCATATGCCAGTTTTCGATCCTGGGATCCTACAAGGAGGATTTTTTCAACATACATTTATCTCGTAAGAAGTATAACACAAGGTATACCCAAATCATAAAGACAACATCGCCATCACATATCCACTAATATAAACTTGATTACAATGCTAAAAGGGGAAATACACATATCAAAATAAAATCAAAGCTCTAGAAGTCAGCACATGCTCCAAGCTCCACGCTGCTGTAACCCAACATCACCTGCACGTATTATTATGCATAATCTTATAGAAAGCTTAGAGGGTGGTGAAAGTTTGTGGACAAGATAAGTATCAAATATCCAATACAATGCCATAATCATACAATATCAAAGTAAACAGAAAACATACCGATAGGCCCATAAATACCATCAGCCTTATCCAAGCTATGCGATGCAGAAATATAATAAAAACAATATCATATACTGATGAAGCAATGCAGATCAGCTATGTAATGCAGAGACAACGAGCCAAATATCAGATGCCAATGATGCAATACAATGTGCAAATCCTAATGAGTCTACGAATACCGTCAGTCGTATCTAGGCCGTATAAATGCAGAAACATAGCAACCCAAAATGTCATATGTTGTGGATGTAATGCGACATGCGGTGCGAATGTAATGACCCTGCTAGAGTGTGAAGTCGGGATGATAGTACGTAGTATCGCATGCTATGGGGTCCATCACAAGGGACTTCTATCCAAACCAGTCCCATACCTAAATTTGGATAGTCAGACTCAATGTGATAAACTCCAGATCTCTGATTAGTCGCATGCCCAACTGAAATCTTGGCCATGCGAAGGCACACGTAACAAATAGTTACACACCACCAGCCCGAGTGGATAGTGAATGAATGAATGAATGAATATGCAATTCCTGCTCACTAAGTCCACATATCAGTACAGTTACTCTCTGGGAAATCACCGGGGTCTATTACACTCCAAATCAGATTGCCGCCCCATCACGCGTAACAAGGTGAGTGGAAGAGACCTCACTATCCGCCTACCACTATCAGACTCGGCAAGTCGATTGTGGACCCATTCCTTGAGCTGGTCAGACTCAGCCTAGCATTGCCCCCTCCTCGAGGGTAGGTAAGGCTGTACCCCTTTTCAACTGACCACGACATAGTGGGATATGCAGCCTAACGGTATACGGCCCTTAGTCACTCATGTATCCACTAGGTCTAGACGTTGGAGTAACCTCTAGAACCAAGAGGGTTTTAGGACTTTCACCCAAGGATATCTATAGCACCCCATGTAGAATAAATTTCTGGTGTCCCGTCTAGCCACCCATAATATGCCTGTGGAGGCTACTACCCTGACGTCACTAGGCCACACAATACAAGATGCATGAGTCATACAAATCCAGTCATGCATCAATCCTGTGCATACCATGCGCTCATGTGAGATAACATTCATCTATCTGGGAGTCTCATAATAATCTTCCCAATGACATATGCAATGGTCAACCTTATCTCCTAACAAACATGCAGATGATGCGTATGGGCATGTATCATGATGCTATGCAGTTACATACTTGTAATCGGTATCAATAACCGGCATCAACAATCGGCCTCGACAATGTGGACATTTAATCAACATTGCCCCCCCCCTCCCCCCCCCCCCCCCCCCCCCCCCCAAGGAATGGCCCACACACAGCCAAACATATAATGGGCCCATGGCCTCGCACAAAGGCCTAATATACAACACAAGGGGCCTTACCCAAGGGCCACATATACACAACCGGTGGACCCTGCTCATGGGCGTAATACATATCATAATAGGCCTTGCCCATAGGCCATGAATACATCACAATGGGCCTTTCCCATTGTAACGCCTCGAAAAAATTCATACAGAGACCCGTGTAGCAACTCGATCAGAAATCACATAGGATTAATTCCTTTAGAAATTAAGCGTAAGTGCACTAGCGCTACGTTAGATTAGCTGTGAAATTGTCCCTGATTGCTTTAAATACGTTCTGCAAGACCCAAAACTTGTAGAACCAATGACGCTACAATACCCTGAAACCTATGATCAAACTCTAAACCCTTTTGCTCTCAGGAACCCTTTGAAATATCGTATTGGATTTAGACCGCGCGTCGAAAGTTCGATATCCACAATCTTATAATGTTATGACCACTTAGCTGGACTTGACAATCATTTTAAAAATCAAGCCCAACTGATGTTCTGAGGCTATTTCATTGAGCCTGGAGCAGGGAGTGTGAGAAAGAGTGAAATTCATAAAAATTTAAATGGGATTTAAATAAATCTGGCACATTTCTCTTGCGGGATCAGTATAAGCATTCAGACCATCGTAATCTGACCCAAATACACCCTCGGATCAGGAAACATTTCTCACTCAGGTCAGTGTACTTGGAATCCTCGATCGAGTCTCCGTAACCGCTGAACTGAAATTGGACCACCACGTGCGGTCTGGGAACTCTACCAGTCTGAAACTTGATGTGTGCTAGATCCGATATACATGAGTTTAAGTCCGACCGCATTCGGCCAGGGGACCTCCCAAAATGCTCTTTTGGATCAGAAAAGTTCCGATTTGTTTATAACTCAAGTATACCTTTGTCCCAAGTCTATTTAAGTTAGGTTTTAGACTATATAAGGGCTTTAAACCATCTCATATCTCTCCCATCTGAATTTTCTATAAACCCTAGAAAGAGAGAGAGAGAAAGAGAGAGATTGTGAGTGAGTTGTGGGAGAGATTTCTTGCCGTTTGTTCCACCCTTTGCACATACCAAAGCACTGCATTCAAATCACTTTTCCGGTGATTTCCAACACACTTCTAGGTAAGAAAATCCTAACCAAAAGTTATTTTAGGGATTCCTTTGTTACAAGTAGCGATGTAGCTTATGTGTCTTGTGATATAGGTCGTCATAACGCCGTTGACAAAGCGTAGACTTTCTGTTCGAATCGATATACGTCTAAGGCGAAAGGTGAGGACTTTAAACGCTTAGATTGACTGATTTCAAAGCTTTCAATGTCATTTAATAGTAGATTATCGACGAGAACGCTGTTTGACATGTAGAACATGCTTTCCGTTTTCCATTTCGACTGCGTACGGGAAATATGAGATTTATGATATTTTAGGTATTTGTAGGAAATACAGAATACGTCCATATTTTGTTGAAATGATTGCCATGGGTATTTGTCATGTTAGGATATTAGAAATGCGTGCATGATCTGTTTGGCGAAGAGATTTGCCCTAATGCGCACTTTGAGTCGACATACGCTATGTAGACTAAAGTGTATAGACTAAGTGTTTGTATAAATGTTTGTATTAGTATGCATGGAGTAAATGGTGTTGTAAAGTAGTTTTGAGATTGAAATCTCAATTAAGATGCTGATGTATATGATTTCCACCATGTTGGCTATATGAATTGATTTCATTATATATATGGAATGCATGTGTTGGTTGATTTGCTTAAGTTGTGTGTTATAACATGTATCAACATGCTGGTATTATTTATATTCATTCCTGTTACTCTTATATGATCATTGATGTTGTTTACAAATGCTTGGGGCTATAACCTAGTCCAGGTAGTAGGTAATGGATTGAATTCGTGGTTAGCTTCTACTTGTCACGAAGGACGCGTTAATGAACGTGAGTCGTTCCTTGGACAGGCAGCAGTGGTTAGGCCACACGAAGTATTTTATGCACTTCATGTCACTCAGCCTGAGATGCACTCATACTAGCCGAGCCCGTCAAGTAACCCGACTGGCCATTGTATGTTCACCTTGCATGAGTGATAACTTCTTGAACCTAGGGTACTGAACTTACCATTACAAACCCTATTAACCATGGTACTTTGATCCATAAAGATTCATGAGCCGGGCATGGTGGTATGGGACACCGTGGTCGAGCTGTCGGCCTACGCTAGGGCCACAAACCTCCCCGTAGTGACCAGTGAGCACATTTGACTTGTGAGCCGATTGTGGTGGTATGGGATACTACATTCGAGCTGTCGGCCTACACTGATTGGTGACGAGCCCTTTGTAGTGACCTCGAGCGTAATCTAAGTCTACGGGAGGCGACGACCCTTCCGTAGCGACGAGAGTACATTAGGCCTGTATTGATAAGGTGATGGGGGAGCGGTGCAACGAGTGCGAGCAACAGCCCTGACAGCCCTTGCAACAACGTATAAATATAACATCGTATGAGATTACTAGGAGTGACGACCCTAAACAGGATCTGTGTTAGGATTGATATAAGGAAGGTACCTTAGTTTCCCAATACTGCTGTATGAATGGACTAATAACAACTCGGCAATCATATTTATATCGTACTGCATGTGCCTGGAAGATGTGGAGCACTGAGGAATGTAAGCATGCCGCGGGCGTAAGATGGTGCCGTATGAGGGAGTATGTCGGTGAGGGCATCCATCATGTCATTTCATGCTTGCATTAACAACAGTATCTAGAAATATTTGATTGATTGCATTACTATTATCACGTGATTGATTTGATAACATGTTAATCTTTGCTCTATGATTCCACTAAGTTGATCACTCACTACCACGTTAAGGGATGGTGTTTCAACACCTACCAGACTCTGTTTTAGTTACAGGTGACGAGGCGATACAGGACGTAGAGCCAGACTTCTATGAGGACCAGGATGAGTTCTCGTATATGCAGTTCACTGATGGCTTTGCGTAGGTGGCCTGGATCGGCGGGACTTGCTAGTTGGACAGTTATATGACATTTTATTTTGGTTTGATCTATGTATATGTGACTCAGGGGTGTATTCATACTTTGGAGGCAGTTTGAGATTATTTTATTTTCATTCAGTGTATAATCTTACTCATGTGAATGCTCTAACCCAGCAACATTGAATCATAATCATATTTATTGCATAAGTGATGGTCTGGAACTCGGGAGTCGGGTTTCTACGCGACCCCCAATTTTTAGGGTGTTATAAGTTGGTATCGGAGCATGATTTGGATTAAACCGGACTTCGGTTATGACCATGCGACGTACGCTGTCGCCCCTTTGACTTAGGGGGTGCGAGAAAAACCTAGAAACACTTATAGGATCGCAGTTTCGCCAATCGACGAAGTTTAATCAAATCGATCATTTTGATCGAGTTCGTGTGCATCCGTGGTCTCATGAAATGACCCCGGACCACTTCTAGATCATGTGTGGATGGGTCTAGACCTCTCTGGACTCAATCCCAGCCGTTAAAAATTGCTAAATGCGAATGTGTATTAGGTAGTACCTGAAATGGCCTGAATAGGGTGAAATGGAGTCGTGGGCCCACCCAAGCTAATCCAGCATGATCTGGGGTGGGATCCATACCAATTTTGGGCCTACAGGACAGGGGGACCATGCCCCATGGGTCGGCCATCGTCGAATTTGAGTTTGGCCGGCGAGGGCCTCGCCAGTTCTGCGAGGCCTAGCCGTACGGTGGGCCCCACTCGGGCCGGGCATCGATTTGATGCTGTTAGATGGGTAGGGCACCTCCCCTATATGTGGGTCATCCCTTAAAAGTCCCCCAAAACCCTACTTCCTTCACAAAATCATCCTCCAAGCTCTCCTTTCTTTAAGTTCTTGCTGCCTCCCTCTCAAATCCCATTCCAAATCTCTGCCATTCTCATTTTCGGTCACAACCGATGCAAATCCATCATCCACAGCTATTGGCACTCCCTTTCCTCTCTATTTTCATCGTTTGAAGCTCTCACATCCTCCATTGAAGGCTGAAATTCGTGTGAGCCTCCATTCCTAGCTATCTTGCTCCTTTCCCTTTGAAATCCTAGCCTTTGAGGGCTTGATTCACCCCTCTATACGACCTAGATTCATTTTATCCCATTAGGTCAGCCCTATCTCCCCATTTCCTTCATTTTCCATGGCTTTTGTAGAGGCTATTTTATCCTTTTTCTCCCTTTCCACCATCCTCTCTCATGAGAAAGAGGAAGACCACCATAGACGAAGCTGGGCCTAGTCGCCCTTCATGATCAAGGAAGCCAAGAGGTGGCGCCGTTAGCTCAAGTGTCGCCGCTAGTCCAGGTGTTGGGAGAGACCTGCATACGAAGCGAGATTTGGATCCCTGTGCTCACATAGGGCGAGCATTGTTGGTAGACTTGGCCCATGGCACGTATGCTGACTGCAAGGTTCTGTTTGAGGTGCATGTGGATGGGCGACTCTTTGGTGAGTTTCTGTTATTTGAGCACATCGAAGCTGCCAACTGGGGTCCACTCTTTGAAGCCCAGTCTCGTGCGAACGCGAGCACTATTCGTGCCTTCTATGCTCATATCCGGAACCCTACGTTGGAGCCATTGCAGTTCAGGATTCCCTTTGATAAAGATCAGAAAGCCACGATCGATGTTCGGTTGATAGCTCGACTTCTGAATGTGCCTCTTGGCGAGGTACATTGTAACGCCCGTGAAAAATCCATACTTGGGCTCGAGTACCAACTCGACCTGAAATTGCGTAGAATTAATTTCTATGAAAATTAAGCGTAAGTTAGCTAGCGCAACGCTGGAGTAGCTGGAAAATAGTCCCTGATCACTTTAAATACGTTCTACAAGACCCAAATCGAGTAGAACCAATGACTCTATAATACTCTATAACCTCGGACCAAACTCTAAGCAGGTTTGTTCTCTGGACCACTTTGAATCTTTGTATTGGATCTATACCGCACGTCGAAAGTCCGATACCTCCTATCTTAGACCGTTAGAACCGCCTAGCTGGACTTGACACTCATTTCGAAAATCAAGTCAAACCGATAATCACAGGCTATTTCATTGAGCCCGGACCGAAGAGAGTACGAATAGGGACAGAATTGGAATTTCAAATTCAAATCTGGCACACGACTTAACGCGTCAGTATTAAGCGTTCTGACCTTCAGAATTCATCCAGATTACACCCTCGGATCAGGAGAAATTTCTATTTTATATCATGAGACTTTCAGCCCTGATCTACGTGCGGTTACCGCTGAACTGAAACTGGCCCGCCACGTGCGATCTACGAACCCTGCCGGACTGAAAACTTAATACGTGCTAGATCTGGTACGCATGAGCTTAAGTCCGATCGCATTCGACCAGGGGACCACCAGAAAACATCTTTTGAACCGAAATAGCCCCGAATTGGATATACACTAAGTAAACTTCGTTCCGGAGCCTGTTTTCGACATTTTTAAGCTTATAGAAGGGGTTGAAACCCTCATTCCTCTCTCTCATCCGAAATTGCAAAAACCCTACATTTGGGAGAGAGAAAAGGTGAGAGTTTGAGAGAGAGAGTAGAAGGGATTTTTCCCGCCTTCGTGTCGCTTGTTGCACGTGCTTCAGCAGCTCATCCCAATCACCTGGCCGGTGATTCCTCCACTTTTTCAGGTATGAAACAACCCTAGAAGTTGCTGATTTAGGATTTACTAGGATTCATAGCGTGTTAGCTAACGTACTTCGTAAAACAGGTTCTCTTACTGCCGTAGACGAAGCGTATACGCTCCGTTCGAAATCACGAGTCTACAAGAGACTAGGTGAGGATTTTAGACGCTTTGATTGACGGTTTCCAATGCTTTCAATGTCGTTTAATAGTAGATTATCAACGGCATCGCCGTTTGACATGTACAACATGCTATCCGTTTCCTGTTTCGTAAATCAACGAAGAATATGAGATTTAGGGCATTTTAGTCATTTGTAGGAAGTACTGATTACATTCATATTTTGCTGATGTGATTGACATGGTTTGTTGTCGCATTAGGAAGCTAGGAATACGTGCATAATTAGTTTGGCGAAGAGATTCGCCTAATTGCGCACTTCGGGTCGACATACTATATGTAGACTTAAGTGTGTAGTGTATGTGTTTGTATAAATGTTTGTATTAGTATGTATTGAATTAAATGATGTTATGAATTAGTTTGAGATTGATTTCTCAATTAATATGCTGATCTAAATGATTTCCTACATGTTGACTATATGCATGATTTCATTACATGCATGAAATGTATGTGCTTGAAGATTTGCTTAAGTTGAATATTATAACATGTGTTAACATGCTCACATGATTGTATTTCAATTCCAATACTCTTACATAGATTTCTGATGTAATTCCATAATTGTTTGGGACTAGACTTAGTCCAGGCAGTCGGTAACCGAGCGAATTCGTGGCTGGCTGGTCTTAGCCACGAACGACGGGTCGATGAACGCGAGTCGTGTTTGGAGTTGGCGGCAGTGGTTAGGCCACGCGAAGTGCTTTACGCACTTCATGTCGTTCGACTTGAGATGCGATCGCGCTAGTCGAGCCCGTCAAGTAACCCGACTGGCCGATGTATGTTCACCCTGTATGAGTCATAACTGCTTGAACCTAGGGTACTGAACTTACTATTGTAAACCCTGTTAACCATGGTACCTTGATCTACGAAGACTCATGAGCCGGGCATGGTGGTATGGGACACCGTGGTCGAGCTGTCGGCCTACGCTGGGGCCACAAACCTCTTCGTAGTGACCAGTGAGCACCTAGTCTCGTGAGCAGATTATGGTGGTATGGGACACTATATTCTAGCTGTCGGCCTACACTGATCAAGCGACGAGTCCTTTGTAGTGACCGCGAGCGTATTCTGAGTCTACGGGAGGCGACGACCCTTCAGTAGCGGTAGAGTACAGTAGGCCTGTATTGATAAGGTGATGGGGGAGCGGTACAACGAGTGCGAGCAATAGCCCTGGCAGCCCTTGCAGCGACCTACGAAATATACATCGTATGAGATTACTAGGAGTGACGACCCTAGACAGGATCTGTGTTGGGATTGATAAAAGGGAAGTACCTTAGTTTCCTAACTCGAAAATCATATCACCATAGTATTGCATGTGCCTGGAAGATGTGGAGCACTCTAGGGAGTGTGGCATGCCACGGTCGTAAGATGTTTCCGTATGAGGAGATCGTCGGTGAGGGCATACATCACGTCATGTCATCTTGCATTAACAACAGTATTAGGATTGTCTGATTTACTGCTTTACTATTATCGCATGATTGATTTGTGAACATGCTAATCTTTGCTCTATGATTCTACTGAGTTGGTCACTCACTCCCACGTTATGGGATGGTGTTTGCAACACCCACCAGACCCTGTTGTAGATGCAGGTGAGGCTGAGATCCAGGAGGCAGAGCCAGACTTCGACGAGGACCAGGACGAGTTCTCGTACATGCAGTATCATGATGGCTTTGAGTAGGTGACCTGGGTTGATGGGACTTCAGTGGGACTATTTTGAACATTTGATTTTGTTCATGTATATGTATATGAGACTCAGAGATGTATTCATACTTTAGAGACAGATGAGATCTACTTTGTTTTTTCTTACAGTGATATATATATTGTTTAGTCTTCCGCTTGCTTTTATCACTGGATCTGCAGTATGAATTGCAGTTTTGGTATACTTTTACTCATGTGAATGCTTTAAATCAGACAACATTGAATCATAATCATTTTTATTGCATAAGTGACGGTCTGGAACTCGGGAGTTGAGTTTATACACGACCCCCAATTTTCAAGGTGTTACATACATCCAAGTGCTAAGAATCTGAAGAGTGTTCATGAGAAAAATCGCCGCACCAGGTTCTTATGTGGTGGTTTGGTTCCGTGGCAGCGTAACAAGAGCCTCTTAGCGTCCCATATGTTGGATGATTTTTTCCTGTTGCACCAAATTTGTACGTTCAATGTGTATCCTAGGTCGACCAACCGCAGTGAATGTACGCGTCTCATGGTCGATTTTCGATATCAAGTGGGCCAGGAAGAGAATGTGTGCATGGCCAACTTTATGTTGCAATAGATCGTCCTCATAGCGAAATCGAGATGAAAGTCTGACTCACTTCCTTTTGGCCAGCTCATATGTAAGATCGCGCTTGAGTTTGCTTAAAGACTTGGGCCGGAGATGCCTGTACCGATTCACTTCATTGATGAGGCTACCATGAACCAGATGAAGATAGGGCCTCGGCAGCATGAGGCTCAGCTTGATGATGACAGTGAGGGCGATTATGATAGTGAGGAGGATGCAAGTGAAGAAGCTGGGGCAGAAATAGTGAAAGAGGTCCAGGAAGAAGAGGAAGAGGAGGCTCAGGATACTGATGAGAGTCCTCCTACTGCGACAAGGGCTGCTAGGGATGCTCACATAGCCCGACTTGAGGAGAGTCAGGTTGCTTTGCGACGGAAAGTCCAAGAACTCTGGGCTGAGGTGAAACAAGATCTTGAGGATACCAAGGCCATCATGAAACAAAAATTTGGCAAGGTGACTCACACTTTGAAGGCCATCCTGTGTTGTCTGCAGGATAAGGGTGACCCTCCTCCATCGCCAGACTCGGATTAGCGATTGAATTTTAGATGTTTGTTGGTTGTAGTTAGTTTGTTTCTTGCTTTTTGTGTGTAAACCTGAGAAGGCTAGTTGTTGGTTTATGTTTCAGTTGTATCTTTGACTAGTTTAGTTTCCCATGTGTTTCTTGTCATGATGCATGTAAAGATATATTTCTTGTATTGTGAGAATTTTGATTAAATGAAATGCATGGAGTTTCTTCGGCTTGTTATGTGAATGATTGTGTGGTGGTGTGTTTGTGCTATTGCTGAAACTGATAAGGTTGCGCCCTATTTTGAATATAGAGAATGTCGCCTAAGGCTACGCAGTGCACGACACGACTTACACTGGGAGAGCCTATGGATCGGGTTCCTCTCCAGAGTGATGTTCATATGGACCCTGCTGTGGGCTCGATTCCTGAGACTGCACCTGAGTCTCAGCCTTCTGCAGGTCCTACAGTCGGACCACCACCATTCATACCGCCAGTCAGAGAGCAGTATCGTGCGTCTTCCTCGATGCAGTATGTGCCTCAGCATGCTCCACCTCCTGATAGGTTTGAATAGTTAATGGTCATGATGCACTAGCAGCACCAGCAGCTTTTAACTACGATAGCAAGGGCCTTAGCCCAGGGTGGGAGTGTGACTCCACCTGCACTTCTGCGTATCCAGCTGAGGATAGTGGGACTTCGGCTCAGGATGAGGAGATGGCTCATCCTGCACCATCTGCTTACCCTATGGGGAACACTACTGATACACGGGGCCTACTTGAGCGATTCCAACGCTTGCTGCCTCCTACTTTTATGGGTTCTCACAGACCCGAGGAGGCCGAGTATTGGCTTGACCGTGTGTCAAAGATTTTGAGGATGCTGCACTGCTCAAAGTCTGAGCAGGTTGAGTTGGCTACGTTCATGTTCGAGCGCGAGGCCAGCTTATGGTGGGATAGTGTATTATGGACAGTTACTGCTGGCTACATCTGGACTTGGACAGCATTTGAATTCCGTTTTCATGAGAAATACTATTCCCAAACTTACAGGCACGAGAGGGAGAATGAGTTTTTATGCCTCAAGCAGGGAGGCATGTCAGTCACAGAGTATGAGCATTAGTTTACTGAGTTGGGTAGATACGTCTCGACGATACTTGCTGACGAGCAGATGCGCATACGACTATTTTCTGAGGGCTTGCGACCGGACATTCGGTCGAAGATGTGCTGCGTCAGCATACCTTCCTATGCAGAGTTAATACATATGTCCATGAGGGCAGAGCAGGATGTGGATCGCTTGGCACGATCTCGTGGCCGTGTGGTTGTTAGGCCACTATCGGATATGCAGGACAGGCCATTTGTTAGCAAGAGGCCTCGCATCGACCCTCCTCCTAGGGCTACAGTGCCAGTACTTTCGATGAGGCACCCCGATGTGTCATGTACTTATTGTGGGAGATCGGGCCACACCGTGGGGAGCTGTTTCGCTCAGATGCGGGATAGCGAGTTTTCGCTGCCATAGAAGATCGACCGTCCTCGTCCACAGGCATTGTCTGCTCCACCTTTATGGTTGTCTCCTGCGCACCCCTCTTTCACACCTCCTGCACCTTAGTTTCGGTAGCCTCAACGGCCCATGATTCTGTGGTCGAACTGTCCACAGCAGGCTCGGGTACATGCATTGACAGCAGAGGCATCTGAGACAGAGACTATCCAGCCCTTGGCCTTTGAGGTCACCGCCCATATTGGAGGTACTCCTATACTTGTGATGGTGGATACAGGATCCATGATTTCCTTGATATCGCATTCCATAGTCAGGCGCCTTGGGCTATCGACTATTCGGATGGATGGGGTGCGAGTTCTTACAGCGCACGGGACTTTCTCTGATGCCACCATGATGTGTGAGGGTTGTTTGGTGGATCTTGGGGGCAGGACGATGGCTCTTGATCTTGTCGTCGACCCCTCTTTCTATTATCTCGACGTCATTCTTGGCATGGATTGGTTGACTGCAAGGAGGGTCGAGATTGACTGCGAGACACATATAGTGACGGTTTACGAGCCAGAGGGCACGTCCTTTACATTTTCGGTGCAGGGCAGTTGTACCTATCGAGTACTTTGTTACGCTTCCTTATTAAGGGATGTGGATGCCCCGACACTTGAGCACACGCCCGTAGTTTGTGATTATGAGGATCTGTTCAAGAAGATTCTTAGTTTGCCACCTCAGCGAGAGATCGATTTTACTATCGATCTGGTACCTGGTTCCACGCCTGTCTCACTACCGATGTATCGTATGGCACCGTGTGAGATGGAGGAGTTGAGAAAATAGATTGATGATCTGTTGGAGGTTGGCTTCATTCGGCTGAGTGTGTCTCCTTGAGGAGCACCGGTATTATTTATGACGAAGAAGGATGGTTCACTGCGATTATGTATTGATTATCGCAGGCTGAACCAGATTACGGTGAAGAATAGATATCCCTTGCCCAGGATAGATGACTTGTTTGATCAGTTGAGAGGGGCACAGTACTTCTCGAAGGTTGATCTTCAGTCAGGGTATCACCAGTTGCGCGTCAGGGATGAGGACGTGAAAAAGACAGCCTTTAGGACCAGCTTTGGCCACTACGAGTTCCTCGTGATGTCGTTCGCTCTTACGAATGCACCAGCCGTGTTCATGGATCTGATGAACAGGGTATTTCAGCCTTTCCTTTATCGATTCGTCATTATTTTCATAGACGACATTTTGGTATACTCCAGGAGTCGAGAGGAGCATGAGGAGCACTTGCGATTGGTCCTGGATACACTGAGGCAGCATCAGTTGTTCGCACAGTATAAGAAGTGCAATTTTTGGAAGCAGGAAGTTAAGTTCCTGGGACATGTGGTGTCCAAGGATGGGATGACAGTTGACCTGGCTAAGGTAGCTGCATTTCAGGACTGGGAGCAGTCTAGTTCTGTCACTGAGGTGAGGAGTTTCTTAGGTTTGGCAGGCTACTATAGACGTTTCATTAGAGATTTCTCGAAGATCGCCAGACCTCTATCTCAGTTGACACGAAAGGATGTGAAGTTCGCCTGTAACGAAAAGGTGGAGACAGCTTTTCAGGAGCTGAAGGATAGGTTGACGTCCGCCCCTGTGCTACTATTGCCAGAGCAAGGGGTTAGATACACGATATATACTGACGCATCTAGCGTTGGTCTGGGTTGTGTCCTTATGCAGAAGGACAGGGTAATTTCGTATGCCTCGAGACAATTAAGGAAGCATGAGGAGAATTACCCGACACACGACCTTGAGTTGGCAGCCATCATTTTCGCATTGAAGCTCAAGAGACATTACCTCTATGGAGAGGAGTTCGAGCTCTTTTGCGACCACAAGAGCCTCAAGTATATATTCACGCAGTGGGACCTGAATATGAGGCAAAGGCGATGGATGGAGACCTTGAAAGACTTTAAGTTTGAGGTTTCCTACCATCCTGGCAAGGCGAACCTTGTGGATAACGCTTTCAGCCGCAAGAAGGCGATAGAGTTTGCGGCTCTGCTGATGGTTGTCGAGTGGGACATGGTTGAGTTTTTACGAGACTTTGAGCAGAAACTCACTGTGGAGGAGCCATATGAGTTTATCGCACATGTTCAGGTGCGATCTCTTATCAATGACAAGGTCATCGGGGTGCAGCGGGATGATGTACGTCTGACCAAGCTTCGAGAGTAGGCCAGTGACGATGCAGACGCCGAGTGACGAGTTGGAACGAATGGGGGCTTACGTTATCATGGCCGCCTATGCGTCCCTGATATCCCCGACTTGAGACGAGAGATTCTCGAGGCTACGCACAGTACCAGACTTGTGATGCATCCGGGAAACACAAAGATGTATCGTGACGTGAAGATGACGTATTAGTGGGATGGTATGAAGACCCACATCGCAGAGTTCATATCCCGTTGTCTCACTTTCCAGCAGGTGAAGGCAGAGCATCGTCGACCTCCTGGACTCCTTCAGCCTATGCCTATAGCTGAGTGGAAGTGGGATTTTATCTCTATGGACTTCATTTCAGGACTGCTGAATACGAGGAAGGGACATGATTCTATTTGGGTGATCGTCGACCGTCTGACGAAGTCGGCGCACTTCCTACCGATCAGAGTTACGAACTCTGCAGACGAGTTAGCCAGGCTGTATATCAGAGAGATAGTGCGTCTGCATGGAGTTCCTTTAGAGATCGTGTCGGACAGAGACACGCGTTTTACTTCTATTTTCTGGACTCGCATTCAGGAGGCTATGAGTGTGAAGTTAAAGTTCAGTACTGCCTTCCACCCATAGACGAATGGACAAACAGAGCGGGTGAACCAGATTCTACAGGACATGCTGCGGGCTTGTGTGTTTTGTAACGCCCTGGAAAAATTCGTACTTAGACTCGAGCACCAACTCGACCAGAAATCGCGTAGGATTAATTCCTTTAGAAAATAAGTGTAAGTTAGCTAGCGCAACGCTAGAGTAGCTGAGAAATAGTCCCTGATCACTTTAAGTACATTCTACAAGACACAAAGTGGGTAGAACCAATGATGCTATAATACTCTAAAACCTCAGATCAAACTTTAAACCGGTTTGTTCTCTGGACCTCTTTGAAACTTTGTATTGGATCTAGACCGCGCGGCGAAAGTCCGATACCTACAATATTAGACCGTTAGAACCGCCTAGCTGGACTTGACAATCATTTCAAAAATCAAGTCCAACCGACATTCGCAGGCTATTTCATTGAGCCTGGACTTAAGAGAGTGAGAATAGGGTTAGATTTGGAATTTAAAATTCAAATCTGGCACACAACTTAACACGTTATTATTAAGCGTTCTGACCATCAGAATTCAGTCAAATTACACCCTCGGATTAGGAAAAATTTCTATTTCATATCATGAGACTTGTAGACCTGATCTACGTGCGGTGACCGCTGAACTGAAACTGGACCACCACGTGCGATCTACGAACACTACTGGTCTGAAAATGGGATGAGAGCCGACAAGCATGAACTTAAGTCCGATCGCGTTCGGCCAGGGGACCACCAGAAATGTCCTTTTGGACCGAAACAGCCCCGATTTGGTTAGGTATCAAGTAAACATTATTCCCAAGCCTGTTTCGGGCAAGAATTAGGTTATAAAAGGGGCTTAAACCCTCACTCCTCTCACCCATCCGAATTTGCTAGAAACTCTAGCAAGAGTGAGAGAGAAAGTGAGAGTTTGTGAGAGAGAGTGGAAGGGAATTTCCTGCTGCTTGTGCCACGTGATGCACGTGCTTAAGCAACGCGCCTCAATCACTTTCTCGGTGATTTTGCCGCGATTCTAGGTAAGAAAATATCCTAAATACTTATTGATTTGTTGTTCCGTCATTTCCATAGCATGTTAGCTTATGGATCTTGTGTATTAGGTTCACAGTTCGCCGTAGACGAAGCGTATACGCTCCATTCGAATTAATCCACCTATAAGAGAAAAGGTGAGGATTTTAGACGCTTTGATTGACTGTTTCCAACGCTTTCAATGTCGTTTAATAGTAGATTATCGACGGCAACACCGTTTGACATGTACAACATGCTGTCCGTTTCCTGTTTCGTAAGCAGACGAAGAATATGAGATTTAGGGCATTTTAGTCATTTGTAGGAATTACTGTTTTCATCCATAATTTGCTGATGTGATTGACATGGCTTCTTGTCGCATTAGGATATTAGGAATGCGTGCATAATCAGTTTGGTGAAGAGATTCGTCCAAATGCGCACTTTGAGTCGACATACTATATGTAGACTTAAGTGTGTAGACTAAGAGTTTGTATAAATGTTTGTATTAGTATGTATTGAAATAAATGGTGTTATGAATTAGTTAGAGATTGAATTCTCAATTAATATGCTGATGTAAATGATTTCCTACATGTTGGCTATATCCATGATTTCATTATATGTATGAAATGCATGTGCTTGATGATTTACTTAAGTTGTATGTTATAACATGTGTTAACATGCTCACATTGTTGTATTTCATTTCCATTACTCTTACATAATGGCTGATGTGAATTCATAATTGTTTGGGACTATCCCTAGTCCAGGCAGTCGGCAACCGAGCAAGTTCGTGGTTGGCTTATTTTTGCCACGAACGACACGTCGATGAACGCGAGCTGTGTTTTGGAGTTGGCGGCAGTGGTTAGGGCACACGAGGTGTTTTACACACTTCATGTCGTTCAACTTGAGATGCGCTCCTGCTAGTCGAGCCCGTCAAGTAACCCGACTGGCCGTTGTATGTTCACCCTGTATGAGTCATAACTGCTTGAACCTAGGGTACTGAACTTACCATTGTAAACCCTTTTAACCATGGTACCTTGATCCACGAAGACTCATGAGCCGGGCATTGTAGAATGGGACACCGTGGTCGAGCTGTCGGCCTACACTGGGACCATAACCTCCCCGTAGTGACCAATGAGTACCTATGACTCGTGAGCAAATTATGGTGGTATGGGACACTGTATTCTTGCTGTCGGCCTACACTGATCAGGCAATGAGTCCTTTGTAGTGACCGTGACCGTATTCTGAGTCTACGGGAGGCGACGACCCTTCCGTAGTAGTGAGAGTACAGTAGGCCTATATTGATAAGGTGATGGGGGAGCGGTGCAACGAGTGCGAGCAACAGCCCTGGCAGCCCTTGCAGTGACCTACAAAATATACATCGTATGAGATTACTAGGAGTGACGACCCTACACAGGATCTGTGTTGGGATTGATATAAGGGAAGTACCTTAGTTTCCCAATCCTGCTGTATGAAATGGACTAATAATAACTCGGTAATCATATCACCATCTCATTGCATGTGCTTGGAAGATGTGGAGCACTGTGGGATGATTGCATGACGCGGGCGTAAGTTGGTGCCGTATGAGGGAGATCGTCGGTGAGGGCATCCATCATGTCATTTCATATTGCATTAACAACAATATTAGGAATGTTTGATTTACTGCTTTACTATTATCGCATGATTGATTTAAGAACATGATAATCCTTGCTCTATTATTCCACTGAGTTAGCTACTCACTCCCACGTTATGAGATGGTGTTTGCAACACCCACCAGACCCTGTCTTGGATGCAGGTGAGGCGGCGATTCAGGAGGCAGAGCCGGACTATGATGAGGACCAGGACGAGTTCTCATATATGCAGTACCACGACGGCTTTGCTTAGGTGGCCTGGATTGGTGGGACTTCTCAGTGGGACTATTTTGACATTTTGATTTCTGTTTATTTACATGTATATGAGACTCAGAGATGTATTCATACTTTAGAGACAGTCGAGATCTACTTTGTTTTCCTTACAGTGATATATATTCTTTAGTCTTCCGCTTGCTTTTATCACTGGATCTGGAGTATGAATTGCAGTTTTGGTATACTTTTACTCATATGAATGCTTAAACTCAGACAACATTGAATCATAATCATTTTTGTTGCATAAGTGACGGTCTGGAACTCGGGAGTTGAGTTTATACCCGACCCCCGATTTTCAAGGTGTTACAAGTTGGTATCAGAGCATGAATGAGATTATACTGGGCCTGGGTTATGGTCACACGACGTACGCTGTCGCTTCCTTTGACTTAGGTGGGTGCGAGAAGGGTCTAGAAACACTTATAGGATCGCAGATTCGCCAATATGCGAAGTCTATTCGTATCGATTGCACGATCAAGTCCATAACACATCTAGGGTCGCGTGAAGCGACCTAAGTAGCTCCTAGGTTGTAGGTAGGTGGGTTGAGATATTTCTTGAATGGTTCTAAACCCAAAAATGTAAATCATTGGGCTGTGGGGCAACCACGACCCTTACATTCAATCGCTACGGCTTAAAAACCCCATTTCACCTAAATTCTCCAAAATTCTTCCTCTCACCACTCCATTCTTCAATTATTTCTTATTATTTTCATGTTAAGCATTGATCCTAATGTGATAATGATATAAAATCATACTTTGATAAAATTTTATAGTGAATAGTAAAATTTCATGAAAATTGGCCATTAGGCCATTCTAAGTTTACAATATTTAGCAAATAATGGGCTAGATGGATGTGTTAGCTCCTTCTACCCCAAAATCATATGCTGCATGATAGGGGATTACATTCGGGTTTACAGATTGGCCCCAAAAGTACCTGAATGGATGTTTGGGCCTCCCTAGGGCAATCTACAATGAACGAAGGTGGGGCCCACATATTTTTGGGGTCCCTGAGGCAGGGGGACCTGACCCATGTGGTCCCACCAGCCACCTTGCGAGATGGCCGGTGATGCCATTGCCGATCCGGCGATGCATCGCCGTCCGGTGGGGCCCACTTGATATAAATTTCGGGCGCACGTGCTGGTTTGGGTAGTACACCCCTCCCATGTGTGGTTCATCCATAGAAAACCCCTAAAAAGTGTACTTCACAATAACCCCCTTACTTAGCTCCTTCTCACGTTTTCTTGCTGCCCTCTCTCAAATCGTTGCTCCAAATCCTTCCCAAACCCATTTCTTGTTGAAACCGAATCCACTCCATCACTCCATTGCAGTTTGTAACTCCTCCTCTTACAAATCTCATCCGTTGGAGCTCCTACAACCCCCAAAACGTGCTGAAATCGTGTGGAGCTCCATTCCCCTTTTTCCTTCTCTTTTCTTTTTGAAAATTCATCCTAGGGGAGCTTGAAGCATCCCTCTACAACACCTAGATCTCCTTTTTTCAGTTTGGGCAGCCATTTCTCTACATTTTCCCCATTTTTCATGGCTTTTATTGAAGCCATTTTGGGTCTTTTATCTTTCTCCACCATCCTCTCTTTGATAGGAAAGAGAAAGACCGCAGCGGATGAGGCTGGGCCTAGTCGCCCTGCGCAATCAAGAAGACCGAGGGGTGGCGCCGCTAGCTCAAGCACCGCCGCAAGTCCAAGCACAGCCCGAGAGTTCCATACAAAGCGAGATTTGGATCCCCATACTCAACTTGGGCGAGTGATATTAGCAGAGATGCCTCATGGCAAATATACTGACCATAAGGTGTTGTTTGAGGCAGACGTGGAAGGACAACTCTTTGGTGAATTCCTGTTGTTCGAGCGCATTGAAGCTGCGCATTGAGGTCCGCTATTTGAAGCTCGTTCTCGTCTAATGTGAGCACCGTTCGTGCCTTCTACGCTCGTATCCAGAATCCTACACTGGAGCCAATGCAGTTCAAGATTCCTTTTGGTAGAGACCGGATGGCTACGATCGATGTTCGGTTGATAGCGCGACTTCTGAACGTGCCCCTTGGTGATGTTCATCCCAGTGTGAAGAATTTGAGGAGTAAGCGTGAGCGAGATCGCCGTACCAGGTTCCTATGCGGTAGTCTGGTTCCATGATAGCCTAACAATAGCCTCAAGGCATCTCATATGTCTGTTGATTTACGCCTGCTGCACCACATTTGCACGTTCAACATGTATCCTAGGTCGACAAATTGCATTGAGTGTACGCGCCTTATGGTTGATTTCTTATATCAGGTGGCCCAGGGAGAAAATGTGTGTATGGCCACTTTCGTGCTGCGACAGAGACTTCTCAGCATTCGGCCTTTGAGGTCACTACCCACATCGGAGGTATTCCTATTCTTGTGATGGTGGACATAGGATCCACGATTTTATTGATATCACGTGCCATAGTCAGGCGCATTGGGCTACCGACTATTAGGATGGATGGGGTACGAGTTTATACAGCTCACGGGTCCTTTACAAATGCCACCCTGATGTGTGAGGGCTTTTTGGTGGATCTAGGGGGCAAGACGATGGCTCTTGATCTTATCATCGACCCCTCTCTTGTTTATCTCGACGTCATTCTTGGCATGGACTGGTTGACAGCAGCGAGGGCCGAGATTGACTGCGAGACTCATATAGTGACTGCCTACGAGCCAGAGGTCGCATCCTTCACATTCCCAGTGCGGGTAAATCTCTCCTTCCACATACTTAGCTACGCTACTTTACTATGGGACGCTGGTGCCCAGATGCTTGAGCATAACCAGTCGTTGTGAGTTTAGGGATCTGTTCAGAAAGATCCCTGGTTTGCCGCCTCGACGAGAGATTGATTTCACTATCGATTTGGTGCCTGGTTCCATGCCCGTCTCACCGCCGACGTATCGCATGGCACCGTGTGAGATGGAGGAGTTGAGGACGCAGATTGATGGTCTGTTGGAGCTTGGCCTTATTCGACCTAGTGTGTCTCCTTGGGGAGCACCAGTCCTGTTTGTCAGGAAGAAGGATGGCTCGATGCGATTGTGTATTGATTATCGCAGGCTGAACCAGATCACGGTGAAGAACAAGTACCCTTTACCCAGGATCGATGACTTGTTTGATCAGTTGAGAGGATCGCAGTACTTCTCGAAGATTGATCTTCAGTTAGGATATCATCAGTTACACGTCAGGGATGAGGACGTGGAGAAGACAGCATTCAGGACCAGCTTTGGCCGCTACGAGTTCCTTGTGATGTCGTTCGGTCTCACAAACGCACCAGCCGTGTTCATGGATCTGATGAACTGGGTATTTTGACCTTTCCTCTATCGATTAGTCGTTGTGTTCATTGACGACATTTTGGTATACTCCAGGAGTCGAGAGGAGCATGAGGAGCACTTACGCTTGGTCCTGGATACACTTAGACAACATCAGTTGTTCGCACAGTACAAGAAGTGAGACTTCTGGAAGCAGGAAATGAAGTTCCTGGGACACGTGGTGTCCAAGGATGGCATGACAGTTGACCTGTCTAAGGTAGCTGCAGTTCAGGACTGGGAGCAGACTGGTTCTGTCACTGAGGTGAGGAGTTTCTTGGGTCTCGCTGGCTATTATCGACGCTTCATTCGGGATTTCTCGAAGATCGCGAGACCTTTATCTCAGTCGACACGGAAGGACGTGAAGTTTGCCTGGAATGACAAGGCAGAGTCAGCTTTTCAGGAGCTGAAGGACAGGCTTACGTCCGCCCCTATGCTAGAATTGCTAGAGCAAGGGGTTAGATACACTATATACACTGACACGTCTAGCGTTGGTCTGGGTTGTGTCCTTATGCAGAGGGACAGGATAATTTCGTATGCCTCGAGACAATTAAGGAAGCACGATGAGAATTACCCTACACACGACCTAGAGTTGGCAGCCGTCATATTTGCACTGAGATTCTGGACACATTACCTCTATGGAGAGGAGTTCGAGCTCTTTTGCGACCGCAAGAGCCTCAAGTACATATTCACTCAGCGAGACTTGAATATGAGGCAGCGGCGATGGATGGAGACTTTGAAGGACTTCAAGTTCGAAGTCTCTTACCATCATGGGAAGGTGAACCTTGTGGCTGACGCGTTGAGCCGCAAGAAGGCGATAGAGTTTGCGGCTCCGCTGATGGTTGCTGCGTGGGATATGGTTGAGTTTTTGCGAGACTTTGAGCAGAAACTCACTGTAGAGGAGCTGTATGAGTTCATCGCACATGTACAGGTGCGATCTCAGATCGATGACCGGGTCATCGAGGCGTAGAGGGATGATTCGTATCTGACTGAGCTTCTAGAGCAGGCCAGTGATGATGCGGACGCCGAGTGACGAGTTGGCACGGATGGGGGCTTACGTTATTGTGGCCGCCTATGCGTCCCAGATATCCCTGACTTGAGATGAGAGATTCTCGAGGCTGCGCATTGTACCAGACTCGCGATGCATCCAGGCAGTACGACGATGTATCGCGATGTGAAGAGGACCTATTGGTGGGAAGGTATGAAGACCCACATAGCAGAGTTCGTGTCCCGTTGTCTCACTTTCCAGCAGGTGAAGGCAGAGCATCGCCGACCACCTGGACTCTTGCAGCCTATGCCGATCGCAGAGTGGAAGTGGAATTTCATTTCCATGGATTTCATTTCAGGGCTGCCGAAGACGAGGAAGGGACATGATTCCATATGGGTGATCGTCGACTGTCTGACGAAGTTGGCGCACTTCCTACCGATCAGAGTTACGAACTCTGCAGACGAGCTGGCTAGACTCTATATTAGAGAGATTGTGCGTCTGCATGGAGTTTCGTTAGAGATCGTGTCGGACAGAGACACGCGGTTTACTTCTATTTTCTGGACTCGCATTCAGGAGGCTATGGGTGTAAAGTTGAAGTTCAGTACTGCCTTCCACTCACAGACAGAAGGACAGACAGAGCGGGTGAACCAGATCTTAGAAGACATGTTGCGAGCTTGCGCATTGGACTTCAAGGACAGTTGGGATGATTGTCTTGCATATGCAGAGTTCGCGTATAACAACAGTTTTCAGGCGAGTATCGGTATGACACCTTACGAGGCGTTGTATGGGCGACCTTATCGCGCACCGCATTGCTGGGCAGAGGTCGGTGAGAGAAGCTTGATTGGCCCAGAGTTAGTGCAGGCGACGTCGGAGAAGATTGATATTATTAGACGTCGGCTTCTCACAACGCAGAGCAGACAGAAGAGTTATGCCGATACGAGACGACGGCCGCTAGAGTTCACAGTTGGGGATCATGTATTTTTGTGAGTTTTCCCTATGAAGGGAGTTCTTTGGTTCGGGAAGAAGGGGAAGCTAACACCACGATTCATTGGTCCATTCCAGATCCTCGATCGTGTGGGACTAGTGGCATACCGTTTGGCTTTACCCACGCCTCTCGCGAGCGTTCACAACGTATTTCATGTTTCTATGCTGAAGAAGTACGTTTCTGATCCTTCCCATGTCATCAGATGGGAGCGGGTAAAGTTAGGAGAGGATGTTACATATACCCTGCGAGCGACGCATATCATAGACAAGAAGGAGCAGGTACTGCGTAGCAAAGTGATTCCCCTTGTGAAAGTATTGTGGACGCATCACTCTGAGGAAGAGGCTACCTGAGAGACAGAAGCCGAGATTAGAAAGAACTACCCACAGCTTCTCGAGGAGTACGAAAAGGTATAAATTTTAAGGATGAAATTTTTTGTTCAGGGGGGTAGATTGTAACGCCCTGGAAAAATCAGTACTTGGACTCGAGTACCAACTCGATCAGAAATCGCGTAGGATTAATTCCTTTAGAAAATAAGTGTAAGTTAGCTAGCGCAACGCTAGAGTAGCTGGGAAATAGTCCCTAATCACTTTAAGTACGTTCTACAAGACCCAAAGCGGGTAGAACCAATGACGCTATAATACTCTAAAACCTCGGATCAAACTCTAAACCGGTTTGTTCTTTGGACCTCTTTGAAACTTTGTATTGGATCTAGACCGCACGTCGAAAGTCTGATACCTACAATCTTAGACCGTTAGAACTGCCTAGCTGGACTTGACAATCATTTCAAAAATCAAGTCCAACCGACATTCGCAGGCTATTTCATTGAGCCTAGACTGAAGAGAGTGAGAATAGGGTTAGATTTGGAATTTGAAATTCAAATCTGGCACACGACTTGATACGTTATTATTAAGCATTCTGACTGTCAGAATTCAGCCAAATTACACCCTCGGATAAGAAAAATTTTCTATTTCATATCATGAGACTTGTAAACCTGATCTACGTGCGGTGACCGCTGAACTGAAACTGGACCGCCACGTACGATCTACGAACACTACTGGTCTGAAAATGGGATGAGAGCGACATCCGACAAGCATGAACTTAAGTCCGATCGCGTTCGGCCAGGGGACCACCAGAAATGTCCTTTTGGATCGAAACAGCCTCGATTTGGTTAGGTATCAAGTAAACATTGTTCCCAAGCCTGTTTCAAGAAAGATTTAGGTTATAAAAGGGGCTTAAACCCTCACTCCTCTCACCCATCCGAATTTGCTAGAAACCCTAGCAAGAGTGAGAGAGAAAGTGAGAGTTTGTGAGAGAGAGTGGAAGGGAATTTCCTGTTGCTTGTGCCACGTGATGCACGTGCTTAAGCAACGCGCCTCAATCACTTTCTCGGTGATTTTGCCGCGATTCTAGGTAAGAAAATATCCTAAATACTTATTGATTTGTTGTTCCGTCATTTCCATAGCATGTTAGCTTATGGATCTTGTGTATTAGGTTCACAGTTCGCCGTAGACGAAGCGTATACGCTCCATTCGAATTAATCCACCTATAAGAGAAAAGGTGAGGATTTTAGACGCTTTGATTGACTGTTTCCAACGCTTTCAATGTCGTTTAATAGTAGATTATCGACGGCAACACCATTTGACATGTACAACATGCTGTCCGTTTCCTGTTTCGTAAGCAGACGAAGAATATGAGATTTAGGGCATTTTAGTCATTTGTAGGAATTACTGTTTTCATCCATAATTTGCTGATGTGATTGACATGGCTTCTTGTCGCATTAGGATATTAGGAATGCGTGCATAATCAGTTTGGTGAAGAGATTCGTCCAAATGCGCACTTTGAGTCGACATACTATATGTAGACTTAAGTGTGTAGACTAAGTGTTTGTATAAATGTTTGTATTAGTATGTATTGAAATAAATGATGTTATGAATTAGTTAGAGATTGAATTCTCAATTAATATGCTGATGTAAATGATTTCCTACATGTTGGCTATATCCATGATTTCATTATATGTATGAAATGCATGTGCTTGATGATTTACTTAAGTTGTATGTTATAACATGTGTTAACATGCTCACATTGTTGTATTTCATTTCCATTACTCTTACATAATGGCTGATGTGAATTCATAATTGTTTGGGACTATCCCTAGTCCAGGCAGTCGGCAACCGAGCAAGTTCGTGGTTGGCTTATTTTTGCCACGAACGACACGTCGATGAACGCGAGCCGTGTTTTGGAGTTGGCGGCAGTGGTTAGGCCACACGAGGTATTTTACGCACTTCATGTCGTTCGACTTGAGATGCGCTCCTGCTAGTCGAGCCCGTCAAGTAACCCGACTGGCCATTGTATGTTCACCCTGTATGAGTCATAACTGCTTGAACCTAGGGTACTGAACTTACCATTGTAAACCCTTTTAACCATGGTACCTTGATCCACGAAGACTCATGAGCCGGGCATTGTAGAATGGGACACCGTGGTCGAGCTGTCGGCCTACACTGGGACCATAAACCTCCCCGTAGTGACCAATGAGTACCTATGACTCGTGAGCAAATTATGGTGGTATGGGACACTGTATTCTTGCTGTCGGCCTACACTGATCAGGCAACGAGTCCTTTGTAGTGACTGTGACCGTATTCTGAGTCTACGGGAGGTGACGACCCTTCCGTAGTAGTGAGAGTACAGTAGGCCTGTATTGATAAGGTGATGGGGGAGCGGTGCAACGAGTGCGAACAACAGCCCTGACAGCCCTTGCAGCGACCTACAAAATATACATCGTATGAGATTACTAGGAGTGACGACCCTAGGCAGGATCTGTGTTGGGATTGATATAAGGGAAGTACCTTAGTTTCCCAATCCTTCTGTATGAAATGGACTAATAATAACTCGGTAATCATATCACCATCACATTGCATGTGCTTGGAAGATGTGGAGCACTGTGGGATGATTGCATGCCGCAGGCGTAAGATGGTACCGTATGAGGGAGATCGTCGGTGAGGGCATCCATCATGTCATTTCATATTGCATTAACAACAGTATTAGGAATGTTTGATTTACTGCTTTACTATTATCGCATGATTGATTTGAGAACATGTTAATCCTTGCTCCATTATTCCACTGAGTTAGCTACTCACTCCCACGTTACGGGATGGTGTTTGCAATACCCACCAGACCCTGTCTTAGATGCAGGTGAGGCGACGATTCAAGAGGCAGAGCCAGACTTTGATGAGGACCAGGACAAGTTCTCATATATGCAGTACCATGACGGCTTTGCTTAGGTGGCCTGGATTGGCGGGACTTCTCAGTGGGACTATTTTGACATTTTAATTTCTGTTTATTTACATGTATATGAGACTCAGAGATGTATTCATACTTTAGAGACAGTCGAGATCTACTTTGTTTTCCTTACAGTGATATATATATTCTTTAGTCTTCCGCTTGCTTTTATCACTGGATCTGGAATATGAATTACAGTTTTGGTATACTTTTACTCATGTGAATGCTTAAACTCAGACAACATTGAATCATAATCATTTTTATTGCATAAGTGATGGTCTGGAACTCGGGAATTGAGTTTATACAGGACCCCCAATTTTCAGGGTGTTACAGTGTTGGATTTCAAAAATAGTTAGGATGACTGTCTTGCATATGCAGAGTTCGTGTACAACAAAATTTTTCAGGTGAGTATCGATATGACACCTTATGAGGCCTTGTATGGGTTGGTGAGTCCAGATTGATTGGCCCAGAGTTAGTGTAGGCGACCTCGGAGAAGGTTGATATTATTAGACGCTGGCTTCTTACAGCGCAGAGCAGACAGAAGAGTTCTGTCGATACGAGACAACGCCCGCTGGAGTTTACGGTTGGAGATCATGTATTTTTACGAGTTTTCCCTATGAAGGGAGTTCTTCGGTTCGGGAAGAAGGGAAAGTTAGCACCGCGATTCATTGGCCCATTCCAGATTCTTGACCGTGTGGGTGCAGTGGCTTATCGTTTGGATTTTCCTACGCCTCTCACGAGCGTACACAACGTATTTCATGTTTCTATGCTGAAGAAATACATTCCTGATCCTTCCCATATCATTAGATGGGAACAGGTGCAGTTAGGTGAGAATGTTACGTATATATTATGACCGGTGCGTATACTAGACAAGAAGGAGTAGGTACTGCGTAGTAAGGTCATCCCCCTTGTGAAGGTGTTGTGGACGCATCACTCTGAAGAAGAGGCTACTTGGGAGACGGAAGCCGAGATCAGAAAGAACTACCTACAACTTCTTGAGGAGTACGAAAAAGTATAAATTTAAAGGATAAAATTTATTGTTAAGAGGGGTAGATTATAACGCCTCGAAAAAATCCATACAGAGACTCGTGTACCAACTCGATCAGAAATCACATAGGATTAATTCCTTTAGAAATTAAGCGTAAGTGCACTAGCGCTACGTTAGATTAACTGTGAAATTGTCCCTGATCACTTTAAATACGCTTTACAAGACCTAAAACTTGTAAAACCAATGACGCTACAATACCCTGAAACCTAGGATCAAACTCTAAACCCGTTTGCTCTCAAGAACCCTTTGAAATTTCATATTGAATTTAGACCGCGCGTCGAAAGTTCGATATCCACAATCTTAGACCATTATGACCGCTTAGCTGGACTTGACAATCATTTCGAAAATCAAGCCCAACTGATGTTCTGAGGCTATTTCATTGAGCCTGGAGCAGGGAGTGTGAGAAAGAGTGAAATTCATAAAAATTTAAATGGGATTTAAATAAATCTGGCACATTTCGCTTGCGGGATCAGTATAAGCGTTCAGACCGTCAGAATCTGACCCAAATACACCCTCGGATCAGGAAACATTTCTCACTCAGGTCAGTGTACTTGGAATCTTCGATTAAGTCTCCGTGACCGCTGAACTGAAACTGGACCGCCACGTGCGATCTGAGAACTCTACCAGTCTGAAAACTTGATGTGTGCTAGATCCGATATACATTAGTTTAAGTCCGACCGCGTTCGGCCAGGGGACCTCCCGAAATGCTCTTTTGGATCGAAAAAGTTTCGATTTGGTTATAACTCAAGTATACCTTTGTCCCAAGTCTATTTAGGTTAGGTTTTAGCCTATATAAGGGCTTTAAACCCTCTCATATCTCTCCCATCCGAATTTACTATAAACCCTAGAAAGAGAGAGAGAGAAAGAGAGATTGTGAGTGAGTTGTGGGAGAGATTTCCTGCCGTTTGTTCCAGTTTTTGCACATACCAAAGCACCGCATTCAAATCACTTTCCCGGTGATTTCCAACGTGCACTTCTAGGTAAGAAAACCCTAACCACAAGCTGTTTTAGGGATTCCTTTGTTACAAGTAGCGATGTAGCTTATGTGTCTTGTGATATAGGTCGCCATAACTCCATTGACAAAGCGTAGACTTCCTGTTCGAATCGATACACATCTAAGGCGAAAGGTGAGGATTTTAGATGCTTAGATTGACTGATTTCAAAGCTTTTAATGTCGTTTAATAGTAGATTATCGACGAGAATGCTATTTGACATGTAGAACATGCTGTCTGTTTTCCATTTCAAATCATACGGGAAATATGAGATTTAAGATATTTTAGGTATTTGTAGGAAATACAGAATACGTCCGTATTTTGCTAAAATGATTGTCATGAGTATTTATCGTGTTAGGATATTAAAAATGCGTGCATGATCTGTTTGGCGAAGAGATTCGCCCTAATGTGCACTTTGGGTCGACATACGATATGTAGATTAAAGTGTGTAGACTAAGTGTTTGTATAAATGTTTGTATTAGTATGTATGGAGTAAATGGTGTTGTGAATTAATTTTGAGATTGAATTCTCAATTAAAATGCTGATGTATATGATTTCCACCATGTTGGCTATATGAATTGATTTCATTATATATATGGAATGCATGTGTTGGTGGATTTGCTTAAGTTGTGTGTTATAACATGTATCAACATGCTGGTATTGTTTATATTCATTCCTGTTACTCTTATCTGATCATTGATGTTGTTTACAAATGCTTGGGGCTATAACCCAGTCCAGGTAGTCGGTAATGAATTGAATTCGTGGTTAGCTTCTATTTGCCACGAAGGATGCGTCGATGAAAGGGAGTCGTGCCTTGGGCAGGCGGCAGTGGTTAGGCAACACGAAGTGTTTTATGCACTTCATGTCGCTCAGCCTTAGATGCGCTCGTACTAGTCGAGCCCGTCAAGTAACCCGACTGGCCATTGTATGTTCACTTGCATGAGTCATAACTGCTTGAACCTAGGGTACTGAACTTACCATTGCAAACCCTATTAACCATGGTACTTTGATCCATAAAGACTCATGAGCCGGGCATGGTTGTATGGGACACCGTGGTCGAGCTGTCGGCCTACGCTGGGGCCACAAACCTTCTTGTAGTGACCAGTGAGCACATTTGACTCGTGAGCCGATTGTGGTGGTATGGGACACTACATTCGAGCTGTCATCCTACACTGATTGGTGAGGAGCCCTTTGTAGTGACCTCGAGTATAATCTGAGTCTACGGGAGGCGACGACCCTTCCGTAGCGACGAGAGTACATTAGGCCTGTATTGATAAGGTGATGGGGGAGCGATGCAACGAGTGCTAGCAATAGCCCTGACAGCCCTTGCAGCGACCTATAAATATAACATTATATGAGATTATTAGGAGTGACGACCCTAGACAGGATCTGTGTTGGGATTGATATAAGGAAGGTACCTTAGTTTCCCAATACTGCTGTATGAATGGACTAATAACAACTCGGTAATCATATTCATATCACACTGCACATGCCTGGAAGATGTGGAGCACTGAGGAACGTAAGCATGCTGTAGGCGTAAGATTGCTTGCATTAATAACTGGATCGGCGGGACTTGCTAATTGGACAGTTATACGACATTTTATTTTGGTTTGATTTATGTATATGTGACTCAGGGGTGTATTCATACTTTGGAGACAGTTTGAGATTATTTTATTTTCATACAGTGATATATTGTAACATCTCGAAAATTGGGGGTCGAGCAAAAACTCCACTCCCGAGTTCCAAAACATCATTTATGCAACATTTTTAATGATGGATGAATGTTATTCATATTAGTACAGAAAACATGAGTGGGATTAGACCAAAACAGCATATCATACTCCAGAGACTGTTAAATTAGTAAGCGGAAGAATGTAATAGATATATAAAGTATATGAACTGTTGTGGGTCTCTAGAGTGTGAACATGTTACCAGGTTAAACATATACATGTATACTCCAAAAATGATAAAAAGAATATACATGGGTGTGTAAGAAAAAGGCAAAATATCAAGTATATTGGCATCTAATCAGTAACCCTGTAACCCCGTCAATCAGAACCTGCATATAGGAGGGATCCTCCTCATCATCATCAAGTCTGGCTCTGCTTCGCAAGCATCGCCATCATCTGCAATTAAGATAGGAACTGTTTGGTGTGTGCAACACCATCCCGTAACGTGGGACTGAGTAATTAACTCAGTGAAATAATAGAGCAGAGATTAGCATGTTCTCAAATCAATCATGCGATAATAGTAAAGCAATTAATCAAACATTCCTAGATACTATTGTTAATGTAATATGACATGACATGATGGATGCCCTCACCGACATTCTCCCTCATGCGGCACCATCTGCGTCCGCAGCATGCTTGCATACCGTTCAGTGCTCCACATCTTCCAGGCACATGCAATGCGATGTGGATATGATTACCAAGTTGTTATTAGTCCATTCATTTAGCTGTATTGGGAAACTAAGGTACTTCCCTTATATCAATCCCAACATAGATCCTTTCTATGGTCGTCACTCCTAGAAATCACATACGATGTTACATTTGTAGGTCCCTACAAGGGCTGTCAGGGCTGTTGCTCGCACTCGTTGCACCGCTCCCCCATCACCTTATCAATACAGGCCTAATTATCCTTAAGACTGCATCAGGACTCGTCGCCCCCCATGCGGTGTCAGGATAAACTCAAGGTCACTACAAAGGGCTCGTCACCAATCAGTGTAGGCTGACAGCAAGAATATAGTGTCTCATACCACCATAATCTGCTCAGAGTAGGGTACTCACTAGTCACTACGGGGAGGTTTATGGCCCCAGCGTAGGCCGACAGCTCGACCACGGTGTCCCATACCACCATGCTC
This sequence comes from Magnolia kwangsiensis, assembly GCA_037074715.1. NCBI lineage: Eukaryota > Viridiplantae > Streptophyta > Magnoliopsida > Magnoliales > Magnoliaceae > Magnolia > Magnolia kwangsiensis. The sequence goes on along the minus strand of CM073576.1, from coordinate 101,323,761 downwards.
GGCTCATGAGTCTCTTATAGATCAAGGTACCATAGTTAACAGGATTTTCAATGGTAAGTTCAGTGCCCTATGTTCAAGCAGTTATGACTCATACAGGGTGAACATACAATGGCCAGTCGGGTTACTTGACGGGCTCGACTAGTGTGAGCACATCTCAAGCTGAACGACATGAAGTGCATGAAACACTTCGTGTGGCCTAACCGTTGCCGCCAACCCAAAACACGACTCGCGTTCATCGACGCGTCCTTCGTGTCAAATAGAAACCAACCACGAATTCGATCCATTACCGACTGCCTGGACTAGGTCATAGCCCCAAACATTTGTAAACAACATCAGTAAGCATATGAGAGTAGTAGAAATGAATATAAACAATACAAGCATGTTGACACGTGTTATAACATACAACTTAAGCAAATAATCCAACACATGCATTTCATATAAATAATGAAATCAATACATATAGTCAACATGATGGAAATCGTTTACATCAGCATATTACTTGAGAATTCAATCTCAAAACTCATACACAACACCATTTATTCAATACATACTAATACAAACATTTATACAAACACTTAGACTACACACTTTAGTCTACATAGCGTATGTCGACTCAAAGTGCGCTTAAGGGTGAATCTCTTCGCCAAACCAATCATGCACGCATTCCTAATATTCTAACATGATAAATAGCTATTACAATTATTTCAGAAAAATACAGACGTATACTGTATTTCCTACAAATACCCAAAATGCCCTAAATCTCATATTTCCCGTACGTATACGAAATGAAAAACGGAAAGCATGTTCTACATGTCAAACGGCATTGCCGTCGATAATCTACTATTAAACGACATTGAAAGCTTTAAAATCAGTCAATCAAAGCGTCTAAAATCCTCACCTTTTTACCCTAGATGTGTATCGTTCCGAACGGAGCGTATATGCTTCGTCTACAGCGAATAGGCGACCTAATACACAAGATGTATAAGCTACTTTGCTATTGGAATCGACAAAACCTTAAATCAGCAAGTGTTAAGGGTTTTCCTTACCTTGAAATGCATTAGAATCACCGAAAAAGTGATTGGGATACGTTGCTTAAGCACGTGCATCAGCTAGTGCAGGTGGTAGGAAGATCACTCCCACACTCTCTCACAAACTCTCACTTTTTCTCTCTCTAGCTAGGGTTTCTAGCAAATTTGGATGGGTGAGATATGCGAGGGTTTAAAGCCCTTTTATAGCCTAAAACCTTTCCAAATTAGGATTGAGAACAATGTCTCTTGAGGTATAACCAAATCGGGGCTGTTCTGGTCCAAAGAAGCACTTCGGGAGGTCCCCTGGCCGAACGCGGTCGGACTTAAGCTCATGCATACTGGATCTAGCACACATCAAGTTTTTAGACCGGAAGAGTTCTCAGATCGTACGTGGAGGTCCAATTTCAGTTCAGCGGTCATCATGCCTAAATCAGGTCTACAAGTCTCATGATATGAAAGAGAATTTTTTCTTGACCCGAGGGTGTAATTTGGCTGAATTCTGACGGTCAGAATGCTTAATAATAACGCGCCAAGTCACGTGCCAAATTTGAATTAAAATTTCCAAATCTAACCCTTTTCTCACTCTCTTCCCTCCAGGCTCAATGAAATAGCCTCTGAACGTCGGTTGGCCTTGATTTTCGAAACGATTGTCAAGTTCAGCCAATCGGTCATAACAGTCTAAGACGGTAGATATCGGACTTTCGACGCGCGGTCTAGATCCAATACAAAGTTTTAAAGGGTTTCCGAGAACAAACCGGTTTAGAGTTTGATCCTAGATTTTAGGGTAACATAACGTCAACAATTCTACAAGTTTTGGGTCTTGTAGAACATATTTAAAGCGATCAGGGACAATTTCACGGCTACTCTAGCGTCGCGCTAGTTAACTTACTCTTAATTTCTAAAGGAATTAATCCTAAGTGATTTCTTTGGCTTTGGAATTGGGTTCTGAGCCGTTACCAAGGTGTTTTGGTTGACCCATTGCCTAAGGACGTCTAATCCTAGGTTGGCAAAAATCCGGAGTGTTACAATCTAACCCCCTTAAAACAAAATTTCATCCCCAAAATTAGCTAAGGGTAATAGGTACTTAAACAGACTTTTGTATTGACGTTCTAAGGAAGGTTCAAATCTTATTTAATGACCTAACCGTACGTATAACCTAAATCAACTGTTTCGATCCTGGGCCAGTGGGGAAGGGGCTAACCATGCTTCCGCTGCGCCACTCTGATCCAACAGTTGCATTAGCTAATCCTAACAAGATTTGGCTGAATACGTTCTACCCCCTTAAAACTTAGTTCTACTTAAGGTTCAAGATTCTATGTATCGATCCGTATATCGAAACGAGGTGCAACTTAGGGGCTATACTTGACATAAAATGGGAAACAACCGCTCACTACATTAGTCTTCCTTTGTTAATGATGCGTTCTATGGCATTGGTACCTATGATTGCAGAAATAAGTCTACTCTCTATTGGCTAGATGTCCTCAACATTTCCCAAAGGTAAAGCAATAACTTTTGGTTGTACGTGGTCGGGCCAACACGGAAGAAAAGTTGTGTAGTAGGTCTGAGCCGGATACATAGACTTTCTGTCTAGCTAGGACAGAAGATTTATTGTATCAATTCTTAATCTGAGTCGATGCCGATCTTCGACTTGATCAGAGCATTAGATTCATTGGTAACTACCAGGATTAAGAAGTCGATTCAAACTGCGAATACATCGCTTATATTTAATTCCTTTACTCCGTGTTCCCGATTGCAATAAATCCTTAGGAAGGCAATTCTAAGGCAAATTCGAATGGGCGTGCTAGTTTATTCTAAGTTCAATCTAAGGGATGTAGAAGTTTTCCCTGAGAATGAATGGTTCTAAGGTTAGACAACTTTCCTAAGGGTTATAACAGAACTCTATAAGCCTTAAGGGGATCTATCGAAGGAATGAGGTTCTACTCCAACCAAATCTAACTTACCATTCCTTAGCATATACAAGTTTTAGACTAGTTAAGGTAACTAGTGGACTAGTCTCTAACTCACTAGTTGTAATCCAAAACCTAAGACTATACGCTAAATGGTTTCATACCATTTCTAATACAGTGAATTATTTTATCGCTTAGGGTTAAGATTATCTAAATGGAATTGGATTTCCTATATCGTCAGATCCTTCAAATCTAGGAGCACTAACTCTAAGTCCAAAACTCCAAGGGCCTATATGGCTAGTGGTCTCAAATAGTGTTAACTGGGACCGCATTACTAATCCCATGTCGGGATTGGGAGTGGCATGCTTGGTAGGAGGGTGGGTTGGGATAAAAAATTACTTTTTATAGGTTTAATTCGGGATTTACAACATGGTAGTGGAAACCATAGGCTACACTCAATCTAGGGACAATGCCTTACTGCGAACGAAACGGCATGCACTCCATCTAACAAAATTTGTCACAATACATGGAATAAAGTTCCGCATGGATTGTGACAGGAATGCATTCGGCTATGCTAAGTCCAAACCACTAACACAAACACATTTTCTACCTATGACTTCACTAGACCCAATAACAACAAAACACAAAAATCCCTAACATGATAATCAAACAATCTACAGGACAACGGCCTACATGGGATTTGAGGTTTGCACAATTGAGACCAAAAAGAGTATAAAGGCTCAAATAATAGGGACATGAGAGGGAGGATGGTGGAAGGGAGAAAAAGGCTAAAATAGCCTCAACAAAAGCCATGGAAAGTAGAGGAAATAGGGAGAAATGGCTGCTTAATGGACTGAAATGAATCTAGGCTCTATAGAGGGGTGGAATAAGCTCCCAAAGGCTGAATTTTCAAAGGGAAAAAGGGAAAGCTAAATAGGAATGGAGCTCCACACGATTTCAGCCATGTTTGGAGGTTGTGGGAGCTTCAAACGATGAGATCAGAGAGAGAGGGTGCTATGAACAGCCATGAATGGCTGGGTAGGCATCATTTTTAGCAAAAGAGGGGATTGAATGGGATTTGGCACCGATTTTGAAAGGATGACAGCAAGGAAAAATGAAAATGGAGGCTTGGGAGTGTTTTTTGTGAAGGAGGTAGGCTTTTGGGGGGTCTTTAACGTGCGAACCCTACCTAGGAGGGCTGCCCTAACCCATTTAGGGCATGCGACCGACGCACGGCTCACGTGGGGTCCATCGGTCAGCGATGCATCGCTGAACCGGCGATGCCATCTCGGCCGACCATTGATCCGGCCAGTCTGGCTAGGTGGGCTGGGTCCCCCCTGCCCTAAGGGTCTTAAATAACTATGGGTCCCATCCCAGATCATTGTAGTTTGGCCTAGATAGGCCCAAAACTCCATTTGGAGTGTTCCGGGGCCAGTCTGTAAAACAGAATGAACTTGTACATCATGTAACATATGATTTTAGGGTAGAAGGAGCTAGTCCATCCAACTAACCCATCTATTACAAAATATTTCAAAATTGGAATGGCCAAAAGGCCAATTTTCACGTATTTTTACTATTCATTATAAAATTTTGCCTAAGTATGATTTTATATCATTTTCACATTAGGATTAATGCCTAACATGAAAATAATGAGAAAGAATTGAAGAATGGGGTGGTGAGAGGAAGGATTCTGAAGGAATTGGGTGAAACGGGGTTTTTAAGCCCTAGCAATTGAGTGTAAGGGTTGTGGTTGCCCCACGACCCAAAGACACACATTTTTTGAGATTAGAATTTTCCTAGAATCATCTTAAACCCACCTATTTACAACCTAGGTGCTACTTAGGTCGCTTCACGCGACCCTAAATGCGTTACGGACTCGATCAAACGAACGATTTGAGTAGACTTCGCCTATTGGCGAAACTGCGATCCTATAAGTGTTTCTAGGTTCCTTTCGCACCCACCTAAGTCAAAGGAGCAACAGCGTACATCGCGTGTCCATAACCCAGGTCCAGTTTAATCTCAATCATGCTCTGATACCAACTGTAACATCTCGAAAATCGGGGGTCGAGCAAAAACTCCACTCCCAAGTTCCATAACATCATTTATGCAACATTTTCAATGATGGATGAATGTTGTTCATATTAGTGTAGAAAACATGAGTGGGATTAGACCAAAATAGCATATCATACTCCAAAGACAGTTAAATTAGCAAGCGGAAGAATGTAATAGATATATAAAGTATATGAGCTGTTGTGGGTCTCTAGAGTGTGAACATGTTACCAGGTTAAACATATACATGTATATTCCAAAAATAATAAAAAGAATATACATGGGTGTGTAAGAAAAAGGAAAAATACCAAGTATATTGGCATCTAATCAGTAACCTTGTAACTCCGTCAATCAGAACTTGCATATAGGAGGGATCCTCCTCCTCACCATCAAATCTGGCTCTGCTTCTCAAGCATCGCCATCATCTGCAATTAAGATAGGAACTGTTTGGTGTGCGCAACACCATCCCGTAACGTGGGACTGAGTAATTAACTCAGTGCAATAATAGAACAGAGATTAACATGTTCTCAAATCAATCATGCGATAATAGTAAAGCAATTAATCAAACATTCCTAGATACTGTTGTTAATGCAATATGACATGACATGATGGATGCCCTCACCGACATTCTCCCTCATGTGGCACCATCTGTGTCCGCGGCATGCTTGCATACTGCTCAGTGCTCCACATCTTTCAGGCACATGCAATGCGATGTGGATATGATTACCAAGTTATTATTAGTCCATTCATTCAACCGTATTGGGAAACTAAGGTACTTCCCTTATATCAATCCCAACACTGATCCTGTCTAGGGTCGTCACTCCTAGAAATCACATATGATGTTACATTTGTAGGTCACTGCAAGGGCTGTCAGGGCTATTGCTCGCACTCGTTGCACCGCTCCCCCATCACCTTATCAATACAGGCCTAATTATCCTTAAGACTGCATCAGGACTCGTCGCCCCCATGCGGTGTCAGGATAAACTCAAGGTCACTACAAAGGGCTCGTCACCAATCAGTGTAGGCCGACAACAAGAATATAGTGTCCCATACCACCATAATCTTCTCAGAGTACGGTGCTCACTAGTCACTACGGGGAGGTTTATGGCCCCAGCGTAGGCCGACAGCTCGACCACGGTGTCCCATACCACCATGCCCGGCTCATGAGTCTCTTATGGATCAAGGTACCATGGTTAACAGGGTTTCCAATGGTAAGTTCAGTGCCCTATGTTCAAGCAGTTATGACTCGTACAGGGTAAACATACAATGGCCGGTCGGGTTACTTGACGGGTTACTTCGTGTGGCCTAACCGCTGCCGCCAACCCAAAACACGACTCGCGTTCATCGACGCGTCCTTCGTGGCAAATAGAAACCAACCACGAATTCGATTCATTACCGACTGCCTGGACTAGGTCATAGCCCCAAACATTTGTAAACAACATCAATAAGCATATGAGAGTAGTAGAAATGAATATAAACAATACAAGCATGTTGACACGTGTTATAACATACAACTTAAGCAAATAATCCAACACATGCATTTCATATAAACAATGAAATCAATACATATAGCCAACATAATGGAAATCGTTTACATCAGCATATTACTTGAGAATTCAATCTCAAAACTCATACACAACACCATTTACTCAATACATACTAATACAAACATTTATACAAACACTTAAACTACACACTTTAGTCTACATAGTGTATGTCGACTCAAAGTGCGCTTAAGGGTGAATCTCTTCGCCAAACCAATCATGCACGCATTCCTAATATTCTAACACGATAAATAGCCATAGCAATTATTTCATCAAAATACGGACGTATACTCTATTTCCTACAAATACCCAAAATGTCATAAATCTCATATTTATCGTACGTATACGAAATGGAAAACGAAAAGCATGTTCTACATGTTAAATGATGTTACCGTCGATAATCTACTATTAAATGACATTGAAAGATTTGAAATCAGTCAATCAAAGCGTCTAAAATCCTCACCTTTTTACCCTAGATGTGTATCGTTTCGAACGGAGTGTATACGCTTCGTCTACGGCGAACAGGTGACCTAATACACAAGATGTATAAGCTACTTCGCTATTGGAATCGACGGAACCTTAAATCAGCAAGTGTTAAGGGTTTTCCTTACCTAGAAATGCGTTAGAATCACCGGCAAAGTGATTGGGATACATTGCTTAAGCACGTGTAACAGCTAGTGCAGGTGGCAGGAAGATCACTCCCACACTCTCTCACAAACTCTCACTTTTTCTCTCTCTCTAGCTAGGGTTTCTAGCAAATTTGGATGGGTGAGATATGTGAGGGTTTAAAGCCCTTTTATAGCCTAAAACCTTCCCAAATTAGGCTTGGGAACAATGTCTACTTGAGGTATAACCAAATCGGGGCTGTTCTGGTTCAAAGAAGTACTTCGGGAGGTCCCCTGACCGAACGCAGTCGGACTTAAGCTCATGCATACTGGATCTAGCTCACATCAAGTTTTCAGACCGGAAGAGTTCTCAGATCGCACGTGGCGGTCCAATTTCAGTTCAGTGGTCATCACGCCTAAATCAGGTCTACAAGTCTCATGATATGAAAGAGAAATTTTTCCTGACCCGAGGGTATAATTTGACTGAATTCTGATGGTCAGAACACTTAATAATAACGCGCCAAGTCACGTGCCAGATTTGAATTAAAATTTTCAAATCTAACCCTTTTCTCACTCTCTTCACTACAGGCTCAATGAAATAGCCTCTGAACGTCGGTTGGCCTTGATTTTCGAAACGATTTTCAAGTCCAACCAAGCGGTCATAACGGTCTAAGACGGTAGATATCGGACTTTCGACGCGCTGTCTAGATCCAATATAAAGTTTCAAAGGGTTCCCGAGAACAAACTGGTTTAGAATTTGATCCTGGTTTTTAGGGTAACGTATCATCAACGATTCTACAAGTTTTGGGTCTCGTAGAACGTATTTAAAGCGATCAGGGACAATTTCACAGCTACTATAGCGTAGGGCTAGTTAACTTACTCTTAATTTCTAAAGGAATTAATCCTAAGTGATTTCTTTGGCTTTGGAATTGGGTTCTGAGCGGTTACCAAGGTGTTTTGGTTGACCCATTTCCTAAGGACGTCTAATCCCAAGTTGGCAAAAATCCGGGGTGTTATATATATATATCTTTCAGTCTTCCACTTACGTTTTATCACTAGATCTGGAGTATGAATTGCAGTTTTGGTATAATCTTACTCATGTGAATGTTATAACTCAGACAACATTAAATCATAATCATATTTGTTGCATAAGTGATGGTTTGGAACTTGGGAGTCGGGTTTCTACACGACCCCCAATTTTTAGGGTGTTACACCCATGAGCCATGAATATATCAGAATGGTCCTTGACCATGGGCCATGAATACATGACATGTGGACCCTACACATGGGTCTTAAATATATCAAATGGGCCATGTGTCATGCCCCAAACCTGAAAATCAGATTCACGGGAATTCCGATCGTTGAATCCAGTGCCAACAATCTCTGTAGTACCCCATTCTCGGCTCCTGACAAACATATGCCAGATTCCGATCCTGGGTTCCTACAGGAGGATTTTCAGAATAATTTTTTTTTTTTTTTTTTGTAATGTAGCATAACCACAAGCATAACCAAGTCACAAAACAACATCACCACATATTCATTATATCAAAAACTTTAAGTACAATGAGGAAAGGAAAATATAAGGTGATCAAAGGCTCCAAAATAGTTAGATGCAAACTCCTGCCTCAGCGCTGCTGCTGTCCAACGCTACCTGCACACAACAGTCATGCATAAGCTTACAAAAGCTTAGAGGGTGGTGTAAGTTTGTGCATAGGGCAAGTGTCAAGTATATAATATCAGAGTAATGCGGAAACCTGCAGTAAGTCCATGAATGCTATCAGCTGTACCAAAGCAATATGATGCAAGGCATGAATGTTACCGGCCATACTAAGGCCATGCGATGCGTGGCCTATGTAACCAAATATCATATGTGCAATGGAAAGCAAGCGTGACAGTACTCATCAAGTACACATATTAATACATTTCCTCTCTGGATATCACTGGGGTCTAATACACTTTACAGTGACAGCCACCTCCCTAGCTTCACAGTCAAGCAAGCGAAATAGACCTCACTATCCACCTGACCAGTAGTCTGTCAATACCTACCCGGCTCGTCGATAGAGGACTCATTTGTGAGCTAGTCAAACTCAGCCTAGCTTATAGCCCCCTCACTCAGGCGGATAAGGCCACACCTCCTTCCAACCGACCACGACACAGTGGGAGATGCAGCCTACTAGTATTCAACACTCAGGCGCTCATGTATCCACTCGGTCTAGACGTTGGAGCAGCTCCTGGTACCAAAAAGTTTCTGAGACTTTCACCTAAGGACATCCTAAGTGCTCACAGTGCTAGAACCAAGTATTTTCAGTATCCAATATGGTCATCCACGATGTACCTGTGGAGTCTCGGCCCTGATATCGCTAGGGCATGCAGTGTTCAAGTCACACATATGCGAGATGCATGAATCACACCGTCAAATTATGCAGCAATCTAGTGTGTACTACACGATCATGTGGGCACTCTGTCTCATAACGAGCCCCGTAAATGGTCTGCCCAATGGCGTATGCTATGATTAGTCACTCCTCATATCAAGTATACATATGATGCGTATGGGCATGAGTCATGGGATTGTACTAAGCATGTTATAAAGCGATGAATATTAACGAGTATGGGCCTATCAATGGGCCCTAAGGGGAGTTACAGTGCGGACATTTAACCAACATTGTACTTACAATGTGGACGTCAAACCATCATTGTTTCCTAGGCATGACCCGCCATAAAACATCATTACACAACCATGGAGGAATCACACATTGCAATGGACCTTAGGTAACTCCCATTGGGCCTTAAATACATCAAATGGGTCGTATCACATGGGCCTTTCATTCATCAAATGGGCCACATTAATGGGCCTCACCAATAGGCCTTATGTACATTGCAATGGGCTATAACCCATAGGCCTTTGAATACATCAAAATGGGCCTAATATATGCCAAATAAGCCTAGTCCCATGGGCCTTATATATGTCAAATGAGCCTAATCCCATGAGCCTTATATATGTCAAATGGGCCTAATCTCATGGGCCTTATGAATGTCAAATGGGCCTGATCCCATGGGCCTTATATGTACACCAAGGTGGGCCCCAATGAATGGCCATAAATAAATCAACATGGGCCCTATACACATACCAAGGTGGGCCCATTTGAACCATAAAGCTGACTCATTTTTAGCTCAAGCCATAAAATGAGCTTGCAAAATGGATTGACGGTTGGGGTGCAACACAAGCATCATGGTGGGGGCCCACATGGATGGGCAGCACGGAGAGAACACATGCATCCTTGTGGTCCCACCATCTAGCCCTAGACTGTGTGGTGAAGACACATGCACCATGGTGGGTTTCACTGTCCATGGTGGACAGTGTGAATAAAACAAACACATCACTGTGGGTCCCACATGGGGCCCACCATAATGTTTATAAGCAATCCAACCCGCTGGTAAGGTTACACGGACCTGGATGTAAAGGAAAAGCAAATTTCCTACTGATCCAAAACCTCTGCCAACTTAAAAAGGGTTTCAATGACAGAAATTTAATCACCGCTGTTTCCTATGATGTGGGCCACCTGATCATCAGATTAGCCTGATATTTGAAGGGGGCCTACCTCAGGAGGTGACCCACCTAATGAATGGCCTGAATATCAAACATACATCATGGTGGGGCCCACGGCTAGGACCGTGGGTCCCTATCCACCCGCCTATACACGCAGCAACGTTCTGCTGCTGCATCAGAGCAGCAGGCATTGCCTCTTTTATTATTATTATTTTTTTTTTTGAAAACCTGAAATTCCATAGTTTTTCACGTGTGGGGCCTGCATTGGACGGATCCACCCCAGCCATTGGTTCCCATAATCCATAACCAACATATCAAGCCCAATATTCAGTATATTTCGATTTGTAGAAAAAAAATTAAAGTAGGCCATAGTGAATTTTAATGGTCAACATACTATTTTCTAAGATAAGGTCCACTAAATATCCGGATTGACCTCAAATTTTGACTCAACGCCTCAATTAATCTGAAGAATAGGGTGAACGGCATGGATTACATTCATGCACGAAGGTGGGGCCTACACAAGTGACCCACCCCAATTTTAAACCAAACTTATATTTTTGCTTTCATACCAGTAACGTCCAGTGTCCAGGGACGCTGGACGGTTTTTAATATAATACCCATTATGGTGGGCCCTACTTTGGTGGGCCACCTCATGGCTATATAGTGTGGATACAACACATATATGAAGTGGGCCCCACCTACAAATGGCTTGGATCAAATACATTCTTCATGGTGGGGTCCATCCAAGTGGGCCACATGGCCACCTCATCACACACAAAAAAAAAAAACTAAAAAGAGAGGGAGAAAGAGAGAAAGATATAGGGACACGCGTGATGGAGGGACCTCGACACTATGGATCCTTCGTTTTAAGCATCCAATCATACATCAATGGGTCCCATTGCATATGGGCCCTCCAAATAAAAGATCAACGGTGGAGATCCCTCTCCACCCAAAATGAACGGTCTATATGACCTCTTTATGCAAGAAAATATAAACATCATGATGGGGTCCATGGAGAATGGCCCCATCATGGAATGATCATGAGGATCAAGGTGGGCCATCGGCCACACCTAGGGTCCAAATTAAGATCCATACCATAGATTGGTAGCCTCACTTGGCCCATCTTAAAAACATGAAAAACTAGGCTATGAAAGCACCTACCACTTGATCCTCTCGGTCTATTGGAAAGCCACTCTCCTTATGATTCACTTTGATGGTGGAGATGAGAATGGATGGCTAGGATGAGAGTTAAAGGGATATAAAAGTGGGCCACAAAAATTCTTTTCTCACCTTAAAAAGCATGCACGTGAGCTCTCTTGCTTGGGATTGTTGTTTAGAAAATGTGAAGGAAAAAAGAGAGGTGTGGTGGTTGTAAGAGAGATGTGAGTGATGGATGTGAGGTGAGTGATGGGTGAGGTGATGGATTGGTTGACTTTGGGTTTGCTTAACTTGTGGAGAAAGAAAGCATGGGTGCTTTGTACTTGACATGAGAGGTGATTGATGAGATTGATGGGATATATTGTAGAGATTCTCTTGAGATTGTAAATGCACGGCATTTTCTCGAAACAAACGCTGGCTCACATCTCTTAGTCAGGGTATCGGATCGGTACATGAATCGCGGCATTGGAACCGCGACAACTGTACGGTCGTAATGGTACAAGTCTCGGATTAAGTCGACTTAAATCTACAGGGTACGACTTAAAGTCATGCGCAAACGTCGATTATCGGTCGCAGGTTGTTGGAATTCGACGGGAAGGATCGCGGGAGTTGACGAAATAGTACGAATTAGGATACGAGTCTTACACCATGCATCATGGGCCTAATACATGTCACAATGGACCTCAACTACGAGTTGTATGTACATCATATAGGTCTCGACAATCGGTCTCGACAATCAAAATGAGCCTCGATAATTGAGGTCGGCCTCAACAGTCAGAATGGGCCTCGATACTCGGCCTTGACAATCGAAATCGGTCTATACAATCAGTCTCGACAAATCAGAATCAACCTCGATAATCAGAATTGGAATCGGCCTTGAAATCAGAGTCGGAATCAACAATCGGCATCAACATCAATAATCGGCCTCAATAATCAGAATCGACAAATTGGCCAAGTCAATCGGAATCGACAATCGGCCACAACAATCGACATCGATAATCGGCACTGATACTCACGGTCAATAATTAGCGTTGGCCTCGATAATCGGTACCAATAATCGGCAGATAAATAAATCGGGGTCCATAAATGATCAGCCGATCAACTATATTATAAAGATCGGCACTCGGCCGTTGTTATATCAAATCTGATTGCACGGAGTCATTTATCTACGGTGAATGGGGCCCACTTATTTGGATTAACCCACTAAGGAAATGATGAGCATGGACCTAACAAGACCTAAGGGAAGGTCACAATGTGGACATCCAACCATCATTGCCCATCAATGTGGTCATTTAACCAACATTGCTCCCATGGAATGACGCTCATAGGGCCAATCGGATAGAGGCCCACAGCCTAACACAACACAAAGGCTTAATATACATCATCATGGGCCTCAGTTATATCAAATATGTCGAATCAATCAAATGGGCCGAAATCAAGTGAGCCAATACAGATGGGTTGAATCACTGGGCTGACACAAATGAGATGAATCAAATGAGCCAATACAAATGGGCCGATCAGATGGGCCGATATAATGGGCCGAATCAATTGGGCCGATACAAATGGGCCGAATCAAATGGGCCGATATAATGGACCAAATCAACTGGGCCGATACAAATGGGCCAAATCAAATGGGCCGAATCAAATGGTCGATCGAATGGGCGAAATCAAATAGCTGATCGAATGGGCCACGTCTCATGGCCTAATACACATCACATGGGCCTCACGTTGGCAGCCAAAATAGGAGAATGACATGGCTACAAAGTTTATCAAGGCGGGTTCCACCATCAGGATGATAAGAATACAACGCATACATCATGGTGGCTTCAAATATATCAAGGTGGGCCTTACAGATGGGCCACAAGTGGGCCACATTTTATGGGCTGCATTAACGGGCCTCATCATCTACACCATTCAACTATATGTTAAAAGATCATTCTATAACATTTCAAAAAGAATCATATCGAAAGATTATCTGGACCGCACACCAAATAACGATGGTGATAATGGTTTCCACCATTAAAACCCCACAGGGCCACCATAATATTTACGTTCCATCCAATCTGCTCATAAGGTCACAAGGACCTAAATTAAGAGGGTAAAACAAATGAATTTCATATTGTTCTAAACTTTTGTGACCACAAAATGGGTTTCAAAGGTGGACGTCTACTCAACACTATTTTCTGCGGTGTGGCCCACTAGATCATCAGCTTTGCCTCATCTTTAATCCCAAGCCTTAAAATAAGCCTGCCAAAAAGGATGGACGGTTTGGATGGAACACCTCTACCAGGGGTGGGATGAACGTGGCACTGTACAGATGGACGATGCAGATAAAATACATGCAGCTACAGTGGGTCCTAGCAAAACTTGCTATCGTTAACCTCACAGCAGCCAGTGCTGTGTGAGGCACGCCCTCCAATCCGCTTATCAGGTGGGTCCCACGTGTGTGGCCCACCCCATCTATTTACTATAAACGTGTGTGTGTGTGTATATATATAATTTATATTATTATTATTATTATTATATTACTATTATTATTTTGTCTCAAGCCATAAGACGTGCTCGCCATTGGGTGGAAGGTTTGGATTTATCACATACATTAGGGGAGGGCTCACCATTTGGACGGTGTGGATAAAACCCATACATCTCGGTGGCCCCCACATGAATGGACAGGCGATAGGGATACAACACAATGCATCATGGTGGGGCCACACCTAACATCCATACCGCTGGACTACTGGGCCAATAGCCCAGCATCCAGCAGATGGACGGTAAGAATACTACATGTATATGCATTATGGTGGGGTCCACGAGCGTGGCCAGCGGCCAGCATGAGAAATGGATGGACAGTTTAGATATGGCACGTGCCACATCCATGAATCAGAAGAGCAGGCATTAGTGGTATTGTTAATAGAGCAGCACTACAGTTGCTGTGCAAACCTCAGCCGCTGGATTTCCAACGAAGTGAGTCCTACGTGCGGCCCACCATACAAATAATATAATATATATTATATTAATATAGTTCATATATAATATAACTATATAATAATATATCATTTTGTATGTTATATTCATCCACTGCAATGTCCAGATGGACAGCCTGCACGGTGGATTCTTTACACATGCAATGTTGTGGCCCATGGATGTACAGTGTGAATGGTCCCACGGACCCCACTTCCATCTCACACTTCACTGTCAGCCACACTTCACAGCTAGCCACCACCCACCGTCAGTACACACCTCACTGACCATCCACACTTCACTGTTAGCCATGCCCCAGAGTCAAGTCACGCACTCCACGGCTGGCCATACAACACAGGCATCATGGTGGGTCCCATAAGGACATGGTCCACCAAGATTTTGGATGAAGCTGATATTTGTGTTTTTCCTTCATCTTGGTCGTCCAATGGACCTACTATAGGGTGGGCCTCACGATCGGACGGTCAATATCATCTTACACCGTGGAGGCCACAAGACATCACACAAAAAGAAAGAGAAAGAGAGAGAGAAAGACCAGTGAGAAGGGGAAGGACCCCACCACTATGGGCCCTCCCTATACAATGCATACACCATGATGGGTCCAACAATAAGTGATCCTCCAATCATTAAATTAAATGATAAGATCACCCACCGACTTCTTCTTGCACCATAGGCTTCCTTTGCTCACTTAGCTTTGATTCCAACGGAGGAGATGAGGTTTGGATGGTTGAGATGGGAGATCTTGGGATGGAAAGGTAGGCCACACTTGGAGCTTGGAAGAGAGAGAGGGGCTTAGCCGTATGGGGTTTTTTTGGGGTTGCTTGGAAGGTGAGTTTAAAAATGAAGGAGAGAGAGGGTTGTAAAGAGAGAGGAGTGATGGGTGATGGATGTGGTGAGTGATGGGTGTGTAAGAGACTTTTTGACTTTTGTGTAGATTTTGTAAGAAAAGAGGTATGGGATTGTAAGAAACTTTTGACTTTAGGGGTTGCTTGGAGAAGGTTGAGAGGTGATGTGTACTTGACATGTACTTGACCGTTGATGGGATTGATTGATGGATTGAAGTGACATGTTGTTGAGATTCTCTTAGGTTTTGCAACACGTGACATTTTCCTCACACCGAACACTGGCCCACATCTCCTGACCAGGGTATCGCCACGGTGCGCTAGTCACGGCATCGGAGCCGAGGTGATGACGCAGTCGTTAGGGTACAAGTCCTGGGTTAAGTCGACTCGGGTTGACGAGGTGTGACTTAAGGTCACGTACAAATACTGGTTAAGGGTAGAAGGTCACCGAAATTTGACCGGAAGGACCGCAGAAGCCTACGGAACGGTACAGTATAGGGTACGGGTGTTAGACAACCTGTCACCATGCATTGGTATATCTTCTGAGTTGCAGTTCAAAGGAGTAGAAGACTCTTCATCAACAAAGGAGGAGATCTTCAACAACGAGTTAAAATGGGACTCATCCACTTATCTGTAAGTAACAAGATTTTAGAGGACCCCTGTGATCATTCTTTTATAAGATTGGGTTTAAGGTGTTTCTCACCCCTTACAAGTCCTCTAAGAGGCCTCCAGCGGGAGTGTACATAGTGGGTGCATTGTGTTGACCCTTGCTCAGTGGAAAGCGTAAAAAGTTAGGGTCTTGTGGAAGATCCTTAGCCAGTGTGCCTAAACGTGGGTGTGTTGTGTTGACCCTTGCTCATGAGAGCATAAACAGTGAAGTTCCTTGTGTGGATCCTTGGATAGTGTGCCTAAAATCGAGTACTATGTGTTGACCCCTGCTCAGGGAGAATAAACAGTCAACTTAGGTGTAGGTTGAACATGATTTAAAACCTTAGGTTTAAGGTTAATCACTGTGAAACCTCCTAGGTGAAATCCGATACACTTAAGGGTTGAGTGCGGTTACTGAGAGTGGAGTAGACAAGTAGTTGAACTACTGTAAAAATGACTATGTTTGAGATTACTATTCTTTTGTTTGTGTGATTTACTTTAATATTTTTATATTTAAATATCTGAGATCACACCTCACACACATACACAGTCATATCCATCATAAATTAGTTTGCATATTGTTCACTTCTTAAATAGTTTGTGATTGGATCCTCTACCGGGAATGGAAACTAGTGGAGTTACTTTTGAGTAATCCTAATATGTGCTTGTTAATAGGATTAGTGTAATAGGATTTTAAATAAACCATAAAATTTTAAAAAGTCTCATTCATCCCTCTCTAGGACATATTTGCATATTCCTACTTCAACTAAAGCTATCTTCACCGCTATTTCAATTGGTATCAAAGTGGGTCTCTCTTTAAGGGCTTCACCGCCTAGAGAATGATCTTAATTAAAGTTGGAATTATGGTCAATAGTGTCTAAGAAGGTGTGACAAATCGAAACAATTTCCTAGTAATCCATACGGCTCTTAAAGTTGGCAATAGTTCAAAATGGTACCTTGATAGTGGATGCTACAGACACACGACTGGTGATCAAACTCACTTTCGTGAATATTTAGACTTTGATGAAGGATCAGTCACATTTGGAGATGATAGCTCTGCCAAAATTGTTTGACAATGAACAATAATTGTACTAGGCCTTCTAAAATCAAACATGTTCTTTGTGTAGAAGGTCTGAAACATAATCTCCTTAGTATCTCTCAAATGTGTGACAAAGAACATCTAGTCACTTTTTCAAAAGATGTGTGTAGGATTTTAGATCATACAGGAAAATCTCTCATAAAAGGTTTATGTACTAATGATAACTGTTTTATTATTGATAGTACAAATGAGAGTGTGTTATCCACAAAATGTAATATAGCTATAAATAATGAATTCAAATTATGGCACAAAAGGTTGGGACATGTTCACTACCGAAATTTAGCTAAGCTGAGTTTAAAAAAATTGGTTAAAGGTCTTCCCAAGATTAGAAAAGAAGAAAAAGTTATTTGTGGAGAACGTCCAAAAGAAAAACAGATAAAAGTCAGTCACAAAAAGACAACCACCATAGCAACAAAAAAACCTTTAGATTTACTGCATATGGACCTGGTTGGCCCGACCAAAGTGAAAATCCATGCTAAGAAAAGATACTTCCTGGTGGCAGTAGATGACTACACCAGATTTACTTGGGTCGCATTCCTTCGAGAGAAATCAGATGCCTTTGAAAAATTTATAATTTTGGTAAAGCGACTTCAAAATGAAAAAGGATATTGCATCAATCGCATCAGAAGTGATCATGGTGGAGAATTTGAAAAATATTGCAATGAGAAAGAAATTCGTCATGAATTCTCAGCCCCAAAAACTCCATAAAAAAATGGAGTCGTTGAAAGGAAAAATCGAGTATTACAAGAAATGGAGTCAGATATGGCAAAAATTTTCTGGGCAAAAGCCATCAATACCGCCTGTTACATCATTAATAGAGTATATCTTAGAGCAGACTTGAACAAAACTCCATACGAATTATGGTATGGGAAACTACCTAGAGTAAAATATTTTTGAGTGTTTGGTAGTAAATGTTATGTCTTAAGAGACAGAGATCACCTTGAAAAATTTAAGTCTAAAAGTGATGAAGGTATTTTTTTGGGGTATACTATGAATAGTCGTGCTTATAGAGTGTACAACCTAAGAACTCTCACTGTTCAAGAGTTTGTCAATGTGGTAATTGATAATCATCCTCATGAAGAAGATACCCTAGTAAATGAATTAGAAGGTGATGTAGATTCATTATTACTAGAAAAATCTGATAACAGATCTTCATCATCCATTGAACCTCAACCATCATTTGACATACCCATCATAAATGATCACCCTTGAGAGAAAATTATTGGAGATCCTAATGACTGTGTGAAAATGAGACGGCAGATAAAAAATATCTATAATCATTTCTACTTTACCTCGAAGATTGAACCTAAGAATATTATAGAAGCTCTTCAAGATGAATACTGGATAAATGCTATACAAGAAGAACTTTAACAATTTCAGAGAAATGAGGTATGGAAATTGGTTCCCAAACCAACTATACAAATGTCATTGGAACCAAATTGGTCTTTAAGAATAAATCCAACGAGTCTGGCAATGTGATAAAAAATAAAGCAAGGATAATTGCTCAAGGGTACTCACTGATAGAAGGGATTGATTTTGATGAGACATTTGCCCCTGTCGCTTGTCTTGAGTCTATTAGAATTCTTATGTCAGTTGTATGCGCACTAAAGTTTAAATTGTTTCAAATGGACGTTAAGAGTGCTTTTCTTAATGGGGATCCTACTGAAGAAGTTTATGTAGAACAACCAAAAGGATTTTCAGATCCTAAGCACCCCCATCATGTTTATCATCTTGATAAAGTTCTGTATGGTCTCAAACAAGCACCACGTGCTTGGTATGAACGATTAACAAAATTTCTTTAAGACCTTGAATTTTGCAGAGGAAGTGTAGATGAGACACTATTTACCCAAAGAACAAAGAACTCATTGCTTATTACACAAATTTATGTGGATGATATAGTGTTTGGGTCAACCTGTGGAGATGTTGCAAACAAATTCGCCAACCTCATGAAATCAGAATTTGAAATGAGCATGGTCGGCGAATTAAACTTCTTTTTAGGATTACAAGTCAAGCAACTAAATGATGAAATTTTTATAAATCAGACAAAGTATGTAAAAGACTTGGTGAAAAGATTTGGGCTTGAGTTTGGATGAACTTATCACACGCCTATGAGTACCATACTTAAACTTTCTAAAGATGCCAATGGCAAAAGTGTGGACCAACATCTCTATTGGAGTATGATCGGAAGCCTACTATACCTCACAGCTAGTCATCCAGATATATCCTTTAGTGTGGGAATGTGTGCTGGGTATCATGCAGATCCTAAGGAATCACACCTAACAGCTGTTAAAAGGATTATCAAATATGTAGCAAGCACTACCACCTTTGGTCTATGGTATTGTAAGACCCGTATCTTAGTCCGTACCGTTCCGTAAACTTCCGCGGTCTTACTGGTCAAATTTCGACAACCTTCGACCTTTTCTGATATTTGCGCGCGATCCCGAGTCAGATCCCGTATTTAGAGTCAGCTCAACTCGAGACTTGTACCTTGACGACCGCACCGTCGCCGCGGTTCCGATGCCGCGTCCCGAGCACCGAGGCGATACCCAGGCTAAGAGTTGTGGGCCCGCATTCAGTTCAAGGAAAACACCGCACGTTGCTAATCCCAAGAAAATCCATCACATCAATCACATCATTTGTTAAAAGTACACCCATCCCTAAGTACAACTACCCATCCCCAAAAGTCAACCCTCCCATCACCTCACCCATCTCTCTCCCCATCACTCCACCACTCACATCACCTTTCTCTCTCATTCTCTCCTAAGCTCCATGAGAGCAACCCACGTCTAAGCTATCTCCAAGAGAGGAGAGCTTGGTGTGGCCCACCTCCCATCTCCACCGTCTATGATCCAATCTCGACCGTTGAAGTTCATCCATTGATGCTCTACAATACTTTGGTGAAAGGAGGAGAATATCATAGGTGGGTGCTTTTTTCTTTCTTTATTCTCTCTTTTTCTTTTGTTTTGTGGGTGATCTTTATTTTATTTTTGTGATTTAAGGGCCCACATTTTGTGGGACCCATCTTGATGTATGCTTTGCATTTAGGGAGGGCCCATAGTAACAGGGTCCCTTCCCTTCTTACCGATCTCTCTCTCTCTCTCTCTCTCTCTCTCTTGTATGGATGTGTGTGTGTGGCCCACCCGATGGATGTGTTAAATCTACACCGTCCAGCCTGTTATCAGGTCTGGACGGAAGGAAAACACAAATGTCAGCCGATTCAAAGCTCTGGTGGGCCACCACGTGGGCCCCATTTGTTGCAACCGTCCATTCACGTGCGGCCTACCATGATGGATGTGTATTGCATCCGGATCGTCCTTTCATTAGGGGCCTACCATGATGGATGTGTTTCATTCATCAGGACGTCCGTCCAGCGTCTCTGGACGCTGGACGTTGACACTTCCACCTTCCCACACACATATATATATACAAATATGATATATATATATATATATATATATATATATATATATATATATCATTATATAATATAATATTTTATATTAAATTCTATGGTGGGTCACTCCTATGTGTGGACCCACCATGATATAGGCGTTAGATCAGCACCGTCCAGAACATCCAGGGTTGGGACGGTGGCTCTTTATTGCTCATGTATATTATGATATATATTAATATATTATATTATATTATATTATATCACCTCATATATATAACACTGTATCTGGCTTTGGACGCCAGTCAGATCAGTGGGACCCACTGCAGGTGGGCGTATCCCATCTTGACCGTCCATCTACCTGGCGTGGAATGTACGGCCCACTATGATGAGTGGATTTGATCCACACCGTCCGTCTTGTGGACGCTGATGGACAGCTGTCCAACAGTCGTGGAACCATGGTAAGTGACATATCATACTGTCCATCCATGCACGGCCAACCCTGCACGTGTCACACGTGCAGGTGGTGAGACCCACCTTGATGAATGTGCTCTATAAATCCCACCGTCCAGAGATCTCTGTACGGTGCTGTGGGACCTACAATGATATATCTGTCCATCCACGCTCACCACCTGTTTTAGCAGCTGTGGGCCCACCCCACACGTGTGAGGGGTGGGGCCCACCTTATTTGTATATATGTGGCATTCAACGCCGTCCACCCGTTTGAGGCCGTGGACCCCACAACGTGACATACATTTTTTTTTAATTCACACCGTCCATCCAGGCCTTCAGGCCTGGAGAATGAAGCAGATTCAAATCTCAGGAGGAGCATGCCACGTGGGACGTGGATCTCCACATGAAGTATGTGCTTTATCAAAGCCGTCCATCTGTTTTGATATGTGGACCATCCCACACGTGTGGCATGTGTGGGTGGGACCCACCTTGATGTATTTATTCAACAGTCAATCTTCCTTAAATCTTGATCGTCCATTTGGATGGGACCACCATGAAATGTGTGTTAGATCCAGCCGTCCATCAGGTGTACCACACTACAGAAATCAGTGGAGATTGAACGTCCACCGTTGAAACCCATTTGGAACACACAAGTTTTGGATCTAAATGATATTTTTTTCCTTCTCTCCAACCAGGTCCTTGTGACCTTACAGATAGATTGGATGGGAAATAATCGTTATGGTGGGGCCCACCTTGGCCTATGTATTCTGTATCCCCACCGTCCATATCTGAACGGTGCTGGTGAGGCCCTATCATGATATATATGTTTATCTATGCCGTCCAAACGTGACCCACCTTGATGTAAGTATTTTAGCCACGTGGTTGAGCTGGAAGTGGGGTGGTACCCTGATGCATGTGCTTTGTTCACGCCGTTCATCTATTTGTATCACACCAAGCAACGATGTCAGCAAGTTCTCTGGACCCCACATTGAGGTATGTGTCTTACATCCACCATCCACACCATAAGACGGTGGGAGCCTTGACGTACAACTGTTGTACGTGCAGCAGCAGGGCCATGGGTCCGATTATAATCCAGACCATCCATTTTAGAATGCTGCTGGACTGGTATCCAACAGCTGTGGCAACACCGTGATGTATTTGCTTTACATCCACACCGTCCAGATGTGTGGACGATGGGTGCCAACGAGGTGTACATGTGTAATATGCACCACCCATATATGGGGGCCCATGCATGATGTTCTTGTTACATCCAAACTATCCGTCCAAAAGGGCAGGCTCAGTTTAAGGCTTGAGACCCAAAACGAGGCAGATCCAGTTATCAAGTGGACCACACTGCAGAAAACAGTGATGTTGAACATCCACCACTGAAACCTCTTGGGTTGCAGGGTATTGAACTAATATGTTATTGGTTTCTTTTTCTATGTCCAGGTCTATGTGACCTTATGAACACACTGGATGGAAACCAAATACTATGGCGGGGCTCATTGGGATTCAACAGTGGAAATCTTTATTACCACTGCCACTTGTGGTATGGTCCAAATGATCCTTAGGATGTGGTTCATTTTGTGATAACACTCTAAAATGATCTCTAACTATAGATGAATGGTGTGGATGCTTCAGCTCATTTGATCGGCCCATTTGATTCGGCCCAATTCGAATCGTCCATTGATTGAGATTCCACCATGATGTATGTGACGATGTTTTCAGCGGTCATGCCTTGGGAGCAATGTTGGTTTGATGTCCACATTGAGGGGCAATGATAGTTAGACGTCCTCATTGTGACCTTCCCATAGGCTTGTTAGGCCCATTCTCATCATTCCCTTAATGGGTTAACCCAAATTAGTGGGTCCAATTCACCGTAGACAGATGGCTCCGTGCTATCGGATTTGATATAACCACGGCTGAGTGCTGATCTTTATACTATGGTTGATCAACTGATCATCTATGGACCCCGCTTTATTTATCTACTGATTATCGGTGTCAATTTTCGACGTCGATTATCGACCCTAATTATCGATGCTGATTATTGACCCTGATTATCAGTGTCGACTGTCGATGCTGATTATCGATTATGAATGTTGTAACTGATTTGCCGATTTCGATTAGCGATCGATTTTGATTGTCATGGTAGATTGTCAATTTCGATTGACTTGACCGATTGACCGATTACCGATTGTTGGGGCCGATTATCGTAACCGATTACCGACCGTGGCCGATTATCGATTGACGTGACCGATAGTCGATTTCGATCGACGTGACCGATTTATCGATCCTGACTATCGATCGATTCCGATTGTTATGACCGATTACCGATTCTGATTTGTCGTGGCCGATTGTCGATTATCGATCGAGGCCGATTACCGATTCTGATTTGTCGTGACCGATTTTGCCGATTCTGATTATCGATCGATTCCGAACGACATGGCCGATTGCTGATTCCAGTTAACGTGACTAATTTGCTGATTCTTATTACCGATAAATTATGATTATCGTGGCCGATTGATCGATTAGCGATCGAGGCCGAGTATTGAGGCCAATTATCGATCAATTTCGATTGTCATGGCCGATTGACGATTCTGATTGTCGTGACCGATTCCGAATACTGAGGCCTACTCCAATTCCGACTTCGATTGCTAAGGCCGATTGTCGAGACCTATATGATGTACTGCAACCCGTAGTTAAGGCCTATTATGATACGTATTAGGCCCATGATGCATGGCCCATTTGATGTATTTAAGACCCATGTGTAGGGCCCACATGACATCTATTCATGGCCCATGGGCAAGGCCCATTGTGATGCATTCATGGCCTATGGGCAAGGCCATTATGATATGTATTATGCCCATGAGCAGGGTCCACCGGTTGTGTATATGTGGCCCTTGAGTAAGACCCCTTGTGTTGTATATTAGGCCTTTGTGTGAGGCTATGAGTCCACTATATGTTAGGCTCTATGTGGACCATTTCTTAGGGCAATGTTGGTTAGATGTCCACATTGTCGAGGCCGATTGTGGATACCGATTATGAGTATGTGACAACATAGCATCATGATACATGCTCATACGCATCATCTGCATGTTTGTTATGAGATATGATTGACCATTGCATATGCCATAGTGCCGATTATTATGAGAGTCCCTGATAGGCGGAGATTGTCTCACATGAGCGCACGGTGTGCGCAAGATTGATGCATGACGGGATTGTATGACTCACGCATCTTGCATTGGTTGCTGTGATTACTGTACGCCCTAGCGACACTAAGGTCGTAGCCTCCACAGGCATATCGTGGATGGCCAGACGGGACACCGAAAATCTGTTTTACATGGGGTGCTATAGATATCCCTGGGTGAAAGTCCCTAAACCCTCTTGGTTCCAGAAGTTGCTCCAACGTCTAGACCGAGTGGGTAGATGAGCGCCGAGTGCCGATTACCAGATGGCTGCGCTCTCCACTGTGTCGTGGTCGGTTGGAAGGGGGTGTGGCCTTACCTGCCTGAGAGGAGGGGGCAATGCTAGGCTGAGTTTGACCAGCTCGAGGAATGGGTCCGCTATCGACGAGCCGGGCCCGATATTGGCAGGCGGATAGTGATGTCTCTTACACTCGCCTTGTTGCGCGCGATGGGGCGGCAATCTGGTTTGGAGTGTAATAGACCCCGGTGATTTCCCAGAGAGGAACCGTACTGATATGTGGACTTATTGAGTAGGAGATGCATGCTCATTCATTCATTCACTATCCACTCGGGCTGGTGGTGCGCAACTAATTGTTGTGTACCTTCGTTATGGCAAGGATTTCGGTTGGGCGCGCGACTAGCCTGAGATCAGGAGTTTATCACAATGAGTCTGACTATCCAAATTTAGGTATGGGACTGGTTTGGATAGAAGTCCCTTGTGGTGGACCCCATAGCCTGCGATACTACGTACTATCATCCCGACTTCACACTCCAGCATGGTTATTTCATTCGCATCGCATATTACATTACGTCCGCAGGCATATGGCATCTTGGGTTGCTATTTCTGCACTTATATGGCCTGGATAGATTTAGCAGGATTTGTATATTGCATTGCATTCTCGACATCTGCTATTTAGCTCTTTATGACTCATTATCGCATAGTTGTTCTATATTGCGTATTCTGATATTGATTAACTTATAGACTTGTCCATACTTCCACTTACCCTGTTATCGTATGACTTACATCTTGTCAGTATTTCCGCTTACTCTGATAATTCCTACTCTTGTTAGTGTTTCTGCTTATTTAGAAATTGTATGGTTTATGGATTATCAATTTTTTTGGTATTGTATGATTATAGCATTGTATTGAATACTTGGCACTTACCTTGTGCACACACTTACACCACCCTCCAAGCTTTCTATAAGCTTATGCACGATAGATGCGTGCAGGTGATGTTAGGTTGCAGCAGTGCTGAGCTTGGAGCGTGCAGTGGTCTTCTGGGGCTTGATTTTTATTTATGTATTTCCCTTTCAGTATTGTACTCAAACGATTATATTAGTGAATATGTGATGATGATGTTGTCTTGTGAATTGGGTAAACTTGTGGTTATGCTTATTATTAGTTATATGTACAAAAAAAAAATTCTCCTTGTAGGATCCCAGGATCGGAATCTAGCATATGAATGCTAGGAGCCGAGATGGGGTACTACGGAGGCTGTCGGCGCCGGATTCGGCGATCGGGAATTCTGTGAGCCCGGTTTCCGAGTTTGGGGCGTGATAGGTATTCATTTGAAACATCCACCATTATTGTAGGCTACTCTGACGCAGATTGGGTTGGAAATTTGGATGATTGAAAATCAATAAGTGGAGGATGTTTTTATGTTGAAAATTGTCTGGTCTCTTGGCAGAGCAAGAAGAAAAATTCAATATCATTATCCACTGTTGAGGCTGAATACATTACTGCAGGAAGTTGTTGCACACAACTCCTTTGGATGAAACAGATATTGTTGGACTATGGAATCGAACAACCCATAATGAGTCTATTCTGTGATAACACAAGTGTGATCAACATTTCAAAGAATCCTGTCCAACACTCTCAGACCAAGCACATTGACATCTGTCATCACTTTATCCGAGAACTTGTTGAAGACAAGATTATTACATTGGATTATGTTTCCACAGAAAAGAAACTCACAGATATCCTCACTAAACCTCTTGATATAAATAGGTTCAGTGATCTTCAAAAATTCATTGGAGTATGCACTTATTGAAAAAATCCAAGTGACCTTGATCCACATAGGTAAAATCTTCATACTGGGACATTCATGGTTAAATTTAGCCACAAGTTTAAACCTTATGTATTAACCATGTTAGTTTTGGAATGCTAGATTATAACATTCTCGATGATATCTGAACCCTGTCGATACCATCAAAATTTAGAGTTTAATGATATCGATATTCGACATCGATGAAATTGAAGTATCTCGAAAATGTAAGGTAATAACCAGTGATCCTTCCCAACGGTTGGACTGAATCAACTAGATATTGGCATGTTCCCAATGGTCATCAACACAGTCTTTAATGTCTTTATGAGTGTGAGATCTATGCCATCGATGGAGGATCGATTTGATCAACAATGCTGCTATAAGAACGGGGGTGTATTCGATTTCAAGTTCTCATATCCCCTCCCTTCTCTGGTTGTTTCTTCTTCCTTTTACCTGGTTCACAAACTGAAAAATCATGATCAAAGTGAAAGGTAAGTCTCTTCACTCTTTACAATCAAAGAACATGCAATCAGAATACAGTAGGCATCAACTTATTCCAGTGGAAGGACGTTCATTCACCATTGTTGAATGTCTAGTGCTCAATAGTGCCATTGAGCCTTTTGGAATGGACCTACTTTTGGAAGTAATAGGTTGGTAGAACATCCTCAATCTTGGAGGATCGTACCAACTGGGGGTGATCCAAGAATTCTTCAATCACTATCATGTTATTAGTAATGATCCCCCTAGCATTCGAGTTGAACTAGCACATTACTCAAAACTTATCACTCCGATCACCTTGGCTCATCTTCTAGATCTTAATGTCACTCGAATTCCAATGACTAACAGGAATCTCAACAGTTTGGGTGTGTGGGGAGAAATAACTCATGCATTATGTCAAGGCACTACTGTTCCGTGAAATGATGAAAATTTACGTCACATCAACTATCTTGGGCCCACTTTCAAAATTCTTCATAGAATTTTTGGGTCTAATGTATATCCCTGCGATGCCAAAAGTAATAACCTCCCTCCGTTTGTGATAAATGTGCTTTATGATGTATATCAAGAAAATCAAGTGTGCTTGTCGCCTCTTCTCCTCAAGCAAGTCATTTGTGTAATCCAAGGCAATCATAGGGAGACACTGCCCTTTCTTGTGCTCATATGCAAACTAGCACTTCATGCAGGGCTTCCTACCACATCTGACACTGTGTATCCTGAAGCATGGTTTGATAGTGATGCAGCTCAGGAGGCCCAACAATTATGTCCCTCTTCGTCTCTCCCCGGGCATAGCCTTCCCATGCCACGGCTGTCTAACATGCTCAACCATCTGTCCGGCCTACACATGAGGGGTCCAACCGCACTCCAATGGTCAGCCTAGAATCTATCACAAACTGCCAGACGCATCACCTAGAACATCACCTGCTGGAAGGGATGGCTGGGATGGAGGAATGACTTTACAATTGTGAAAGGCGCCTCACTACGATTGAAGAGAATGTCAACATCTTCCAGTAAACAACTGAGCAAGTGGTGGACTTGCTCACACATAGCAATCCTCGAGGACATTAAGCGTCAGTTAAGACGTGCAGATATCATTGGAGTACTAAGCGTGTTTATTGCCATGTTAATTTTTTTACTACTTTTTGGATGAATTTGGACTGACTAATGCTCTACTGCCAACCCTTGGGCAGTATTCTTTTATTTTTGGATATTTTGGCTATGGATGATTATCATTTGTATCTATCTACTGTCATACTGATATGTGTTCTCCCACATGTCTTTAAACTTCAGTCAATATCTACTATAATGTAATCTTTGTCAGTGACTGACAAAAAGGGGGAGAATGACTCAAACACCCCGTCAGAAATTGTATATCTGCTTCAGTATGGTGTTGCAGGTGTTATGGGGAGCAGCTGCACCAAGCGAGGGGGACTTTGCAGTCAAGGGAAGCAGCTATACTGACTTGTATGTATGGTTTCATTAGACAATGTACAATTGTGTAAATTACAAGTACACACAATTTAGGAGGTGTTTGTCTAGATGCTAGTCTAGGGTGTTTTAGTATTTTGTCACGTAATTGAAAAAGGGGGAGATTGAAACTGCCTTGGTTTGCGAATTAGCGTGAGTGTTGAGTCAGTCATACTGTAGAGTCTCATAGGAAGATCAATTCAAAGCATCTACCTCAACCGAATGTGTGCAAGCTCGCCATAGATAAATCTAAGCCTCACATCCCATGTCCCAAAACACCAGTTACTTAAACCCTTAAAACAAGTTAGAACATCATAAGTTTTTTAATTAAGAAAACTTTTTCAAAAATTAAAAAATCTCTAAATTTTCTTGCCTTGTCAATTTTATCGATACACATTGATATGATCAACCTGCACTGTCGATGTACTCGATGATAAACTCATTCCATCGGAATGAGGACAAAAGTGTCCAGCAACCACATATATCTCTGGACGGATTTATTAATGTATCGATGTACCTATCGATATCATCAATATTTGAATCTTAAGTCCATTGAAAGTGACTCGATAATATCGACAGATTGATCTCCAGTGCCCCTATTTTTACTTAAGAATATCAAATGTGCATCGATATATCGAAGCCCTCCTCGATACCATCGAAGTTCAAATCTCAATGACATCGCAAGGCTCTCGATGATATTGGTCATGGGCGCGAATATTTCCAGAAAAATATTTCAGGATAGTTTATCTATGATCGTGAGTCACTCGACTGAATCGATATTCAAATATCGATAATATTAGTACGGTCTCGACTGTCCAGCAAGCTTAAACGAAAATCCTTTGAATTTACAGATGCCTAGACACAACTATCGATATCATTAATATTCAAATTCCGATGATATCGAAGGTCCCTCGTTCATTCTTGTAAATTGAAAATATTTTAAAGCAAGTCTCTCTCATTTTCAAATGTTAAGGAATCAAAGCTAACATTGATGAAATCAGAGTTTGAAATCCAATGACATCGACACGTGTTTCGATTCCCTCGACCAGGTAGCAATAGGTTTCAAAAGCGTATGACATTTGAGTTTGTGTCATCGAGCAGACTTCGATGCTATCAAGAGTATACACTCAATGATGTCGATCCTGCTTGATGATATCGAACTTTATCATAAATGTGACCATTTTATATCTGTTGGAACATTTTATATCCGCTTGATGATACACTCGATGATCTATTATTGCTGGTAGAGAAAGAAGAGAGTGCTTTTGAGTGTTGTACCTTAGATCATATACCCAAAGCCCTTTTTTTCATGGAAGTTTATCCTCCAATCTGCCCTCATCATTAATATTCAATAGAGTGGATTGGGGAATGAACTTTCGCATTTAAAGATCCTCCAACTACTACCTTAATGACAAATCATTAAGTTGGGATGCCTTGAATGCATAAGATGATTGGAATCACTCTATGTCCTTTATAAGTAGGATTCCATCATAACCTTGACCCAACCCGTCACCATTCATTGGTATATCTTCTTAGTTGCGGTTCAAGGGGGCAGAAGACTCTTCATTAACAAAGGAGGAGATCTTCAACAACAAGCTAAAATGGGACTCATCCACTTATTTGTAAGTAACTAGAGTCCAGAGGGCCCTTATGATCATTCCTTTATAGGATTAGGCCTAAAGTATTTCTCACCCCTTGTAAGTCCTCTAAGAGGCCTCCAGCGAGAGTGTACATAGTAGGTGAATTGTGTTAACCCTTGCTCTGTGGAGAGCATAAACAGTTAGGGTCTTGTGGAAGATCCTTGGCCAGTGTGCTTAAAAGATGATGTGTTGTGTTGATCCTTACTCGTGAGAGCATAAATAGTGAGGTTCCTTCTGTGGATCCTTGGCCAGTGTGCCTAAAACCGAGTGCTATGTATTGACCCTTGCTCAGGGAGCATAAACAGTTAGCTTAGGTGTAGGTTGTAAACGTTGAAGGTGAACATGATTTAAAACCTTAGGTTTGAGGTGAACCGCTATGAAACCTCCTTAGTGAAATCTGGTACACTCAAGGGTTGAGTGCAGTTACCCGGAGTGGAGTAGACATGTAACACCCGGGATTTTTGTCAACCTGGGATTAGACGTCCTTAGGCGATGGGTCAACCATAACACCTTGGTAACCTCTCAGAACCTAATTCCAAAGCCAAAGAAATCATGTAGAACCAAATTCTTTAGAATTTAACGAGAATTAGCTAGCGCTACGCTAGATTAGCTGTGAAATTGTCCCTGATCGCTTTAAATACGTTCTGCAAGATCCAAAACTTATAGAACCAATGACGCTACAATACCCTGAAATCTAGGATCAAACTCTAAACTCGTTTGCTCTCAGGAACCCTTTGAAACTTCGTATTTGATTTATACCGCGCGTCGAAAGTCCGATATACACAATCTTAGACCGTTACGACCGCTTAGCTGGACTTGACAATCCTTTCGAAAATCAAGCCCAACCGACGTTTAGCGGCTACTTCATTGAGCCTGGAGTGAAAAGAGTGAGAAATGGGTTAAGATTTAAAATTTTAATTCAAATCTAGCACGTGTCTTTGCGCTTTATTATTAAGCGTTCTGACCATCAGAATTTAGCCAAATTTCACCCTCGGGTCAGGAAAAATTTCTCTTTCATATCATGAGACTTGTAGACCTGATTAAGGCACGATAACCGCTGAACTGAAACTGGACTGCCATGTGCGATCTAGGAACTTTCCCGGTCTGAAAACTTGATGTGTGCTAGATCTAGTAATCATGAGCTTAAGTCTGACCGTGTTCGGCCAGGGGACCTCCCAAAATGCTCTTTTAGATCGGAACAGTCCCGATTTGGTTATAACTTAAGTATACTTTGTTCCCAAGTCTATTTAAGTTATGTTTTAGCCTATATAAGGGCTTTAAACCCTCTCACAACCCTCCCATCCGAATTTGCAACAAACCCTAGATAGAGAGAGAGAGAGAGAGAGAGAGAAAAAGTGAGAGATTTTAAGAGAGGTGGGAGAGATTTTCCTGCCACTTGATATAACTATTGCACGTATCGAAGCACCGCTCTCCAATCAGTTTTCCAGCGATTCCAATGCACTCCTAGGTAAGAAAACCCTAACCTATTGCTGTTTTAGGGATTCCTTTGATTCAATAGCGAAGTAGCTTATATATCTTGTGCATTAGGTCGCATTTACGCCGTTGACGAAGCGTATGCATTCAAATCGAATCGATACACGTCTAGGACAAAAGGTGAGGATTTTAGACACTTTGATTGACTGATTTCAAAGCTTTCAATGTCGTTTAATAGTAAATTATCGACGAGCATGCCGTTTGACATGTAGAACATGCTGTCCGTTTTCCATTTCGTAAACGTACGGTAAATATGAGATTTAGGGTATTTTAGGCATTTATAGAAAATACTGTATATGTCCGTATTTTGCTGAAATGCTTGACATGTAAATTTATCGTGTTATGATATTATATATACGTTTATAATCTGTTTGGCGAAGAGATTCACCCTAATGCGCACTTTGGGTCAACATACGCTATGTAGACTAAAGTGTGTAGACTAAGTGTTTGTATAAATGTTTGTATTAGTATGTATTGAGTAAATGGTGTTATAAATTGGTTTTGAGAATGAATTCTCAATCCACCTGATGTTGTATACGATTTCCTACATGTTTTCTATATGAATTGATTTCCTTATATGTATGGAATACATGTGTTGGTTGATTTACTTACTTTGTATGCTATAACATGTGTTAACATGCTTGTATTGTTGAACTTCAATTCTATTACTCTCATATGATCACTGGTATGGATTACACATGTTTGGGGCTATGCTTTAGTCCAGGCAGTCGGTAATGGATTGAATTAGTGGTGGGCTTCTATTTGCCATAGTGGACGCGTCGATGAACATGAGTCGTGTTTTGAGTTGGCGGCAGTGGTTAGGCCACACGAAGTGTTTTATGCACTTCATGTCGTTCAGCTTGAGATGCGCCCGTACTAGTCGAGCCCGTCAAGTAACTCGACTGGCCATTGTATGTTCACCCTGTATGAGTCATAACTTCTTGAACCTAGGGTACTGAACTTACCATTGGAAACCCTGTTAACCATGGTACCTTGATCCATAAAGACTCATGAGCCGGGCATGGTGGTATGGGACACCGTGGTCGAGCTGTCGGCCTACGCTGGGGCCACAAACCTCCCCGTAGTGACCAGTGAGCACCCTACTCTGAGCAGATTAGGGTGGTATGGGACACTATATTCTTGTTGTCGGCCTACACTGATCAGGTGACGAGCCCTTTGTAGTGACCTTGAGTTTATCCTAACACCGCATGGGGGCGACGAGTCCTGATGCAGTTTTAAGGATATAAGTAGGCATGTATTGATAAGGTGATGGGGGAGAGGTGCAACGAGTGCGAGCAACAGCCCTGACAGCCCTTGCAGCGACCTAAAAATATAACATCGTATGAGATTACTAGGAGTGATGACCCTAGACAGGATCTGTGTTGGGATTGATATAAGCAAGGTACCTTAGTTTTCCAATCCTGTTATATGAAAAAGACTAATAATAACTCGGTAATCATTATCCATATCGCGTTGCATGTGCCTAGAAGATGTAAAGCACTAAGGAACGCAAGCATACCGCGGGCGTAAGATGGTGCCGTATGAGGGAGTATGTCAGTGAGGGCATCCATCATGTCATTTCATGCATACATTAACAACAGTATCTAGGAATATTTGATTGTTTGCTTTACAATTAACGCGTGATTGATTTAATAACATGCTAATCTTTGCTCTCTTATCCCACTGAGTTGATCACTCACTCCCACGTTACGGGATGGTGTTTCGAACACCCACCAGTCCCTATTTTAGTTGCAGGTGATGGCACTGCTTGTGAAGTGGAGCCGGACTTATATAATGATGAGGAGAACTCCTCTGTGTTTTGATCGAAGGGATTACAGGGAGGTTGATTAGACGCCTTGACACTTGTCATTTTATTTTTGGAGCACTCATGTATATTCTTTTCTTTCCATTTTTGGAGTATACATGTATTTAATTAACCTGGTAACATGTTCACACTCTGGAGACTTACAATCAATTATATATTTTATGTATTTATCACAGTCATCCGCTTGCTAATTTAACTATCTCTGGAGTATAATATGTTGTTTTGGCTTAATCTCAATCTTGTTTAATGCCATTCTACAGACAACATGCATTTATCATTATCTATGTTGCATAAGTGACGTTCTGGAACTCGGGTGTTGGGTTTCTACCTGACCCCCGATTTTCGGGGTGTTACAAGACAAGTAGTCGAACCACTATAAAAATGACTATGTTTGAGATTGCTATTCTTTTATTTGTGTGATTTACTTTTATATTTTCATATCTGAATATCTGCGATCACACCTCACACACATACACAGTCATATCCATCATAAACTAGTTTGCATATTGTTCACTTCTTAAATAGTTTGTGATTGGATCCTCTATTAGGCTTGGAAACCATCAAAGTTACTTTTAAGTAATCCTAATATGTGCTTGTTGTTAGGATTAGTGTGATAGGATTTTAAATAAACCATAAAAACTTTAAAAATTCCTATTCTCCACCCTCTAGGACATATTGGCATATTCCTATTTTAACTAAAACGGTCTTCACCACTATTTCAAACACAATCACGGTGGTGGCAGGCATCGTGTCCGAGTGGTAATCGATAAGTTTAACCACAATATGACACAAAAACCTCAAAACATAGTATATATCAGCCCATCAAAATTGATGCCCTATTACCAGGAATTTAGTCAACAATGGGGCTGTTGTTAACTTATTACAATGGAGTATCACCATGAAAAAATTGTGAATTTACGACTGACCAGATCCATTGCAAAACCAAATTAACCATTGCATGGTCCGTCACAAGTCGGGTCACAGAAATCAATCGTTGGAATGGATACAACAGATTTAGTCTGTCACAAATTTTCCACTAATCCTATCCATCATAAAAAATAAAAATACTTAGCTTAATTATGTAAAAATCCACCCAAATTATTTGTCATTTTTAAATTTAAAGATGGATATTGTTTGTTGCTGATTGTAACATCCCGAAAATTGGGGGTCGGGTAGAAACCCAACTCCCGAGTTCCAGAACGTCACTTATGCAACATAGATAATGATAAATGCATGTTGTCTGTAGAATGGCATTAAATAAGATTGAGACTAAGCCAAAACAGCATATCATACTCCAGAGACAGTTAAATTAGCAAGCGAAAGACTGATAAATACATAAAATATATAATTGATTGTAAGTCTCCAGAGTGTGAACATGTTACCAGTTTAATTAAATACATGTATACTCTAAAAATGGAAAGAAAAGAATATACATGAGTGCTCCAAAAATATAAAATGACAAGTGTCGAGGCATCTAATCAACCTCCCTGTAATCCCGTTGATCAGAACACGGAGGAGAAGTCCTCATCATCATACAAGTCCGGCTCCGCTTCACAAGCAGTGCCATCATCTGCAACTACAACCGGGTCTGGTGGGTGTCCGGAAACACCGTCCTATAACGTGGGAGTGAGTGATCAACTCAGTGGAATAATAGAGCAAAGATTAGCACGTTATCAAATCAATCACGCATTAATAATAAAGCAAACAATCAAACATTCCTAGATACTGTTTTTAATGCATGCATGAAATGACATGATGGATGCCCTCACCGACATTCTCCCTCGTGCGGCACCATCTTCGTCCACGACATGCTTTCTTCCCGCAGTGCTCCACATCTTCCAGGCACATGCAATGCGATATGGATAATGATTACCAAGTTATTATTAATCCTTTTCATACAGCAGGATTGGAAAACTAGGGTACCTTCCTTATATCAATCCCAACACAGATCCTGTCTAGGGTCGTCACTCCTAGTAATCTCATACGATGTTATATTTATAGGTCGCTGCAAGGGCTGTCAGGGCTATTGCGCGGACTCGTTGCTCCTCTCCCCCATCACCTTATCAATACATGCCTATTTATATCCTTAAGATTGCATCAGGACTCGTCGTCCCCATGCGGTGTCAGGATAAACTCAAGGTCACTACAAAGGGCTCGTCACCAATCAGTGTAGGCCAACATCAAGAATATAATGTCTCATACCACCATAATCTTCTCAGAGTAGGGTGCTCACTGGTCAATACGGGGAGGTTTATGACCCCAGCGTAGGCCGACAGCTCGACCATGGTGTCCCATACCACCATGCCCGGCTCATGAGTCTTTATGGATCAAGGTACCATGGTTGACAGGGTTTTCAATGGTAAGGTCAGTACCCTAGGTTCAAGCAGTTATGACTCATACATAGTGAACATACAATGGCCAGTCGGGTTACTTGATGGGCTCGACTAGCACGAGTGCATCTCAAACTGAGCGACATGAAGTGCATAAAACACTTCGTGTGGCCTAACCACTGCCGCCAACTCAAAACACGACTCGCGTTCATTGACGCATCCTTTGTGGTACATAGAAACCAACCACGAATTCAATTTGTTACCGACTGCCTGGACTAACGTATAGCCCCAAGCATTTGTAAACAACATCAAGAATCATACGAGAGTCATAGAAATGACTATAAACAATACAAGCATGTTGACACATGTTATAACATACCACGTAAGCAAATCAACCAACACTTGCATTCCACATATATCATGAAAGCAATTCATATAGCCAACATGGTGAAAATCATATACATGATTATATTAATTGAGAATTCATTCACAAAGCTAAGCTACAACAACATTATCTCAATACATACTAATAAAATCATTTATACAAACAACTAGACTACACAACTCCAACGTACGTTACGTATGTTGATTCCAACATATAATATGACAAATCCTTATATCAAGGAGATGTCTAATACACAACAGTCATGTTCTTACATTCAATATATATGGCAGGCATAAATCATATTGATTTAGGCATTTCAACAAACACTTAGTTTGCACACATTAGTCCACATAGCATATGTCGGCCAATATGTGCGTTAGGGCGAATCTCGTCACTAAACAGATCATACACGCATTTCTAATATCATAATATGACAAATAGCCATGGTAATCATTTCAGTAAAATACGGACTTATACCGTATTTTCTATAAATGCCTAAAATACCCTAAATCTCATATTTACCGTACGTTTACGAAACAGAAAATAGACAGCATATTGTACATGTCAAACGCCATTGCTGTCGATAATCTACTATTAAACGACATTGGAAGCTTTGAAATCAGTCAATCTAAGCGTCTAAAATCCTCACCTTTCGCCTTATACGTGTATCGTTTCGAATAGAACGTATACGCTTCGTCAACAGCGTAGCGGTGACCTAATGTACAAGATGTATAAGCTACTTTGCTATTTGAATCGACGGAATCCTAAATCAGCAAGTAGTTAGGGTTTTCCTTACCTAGAAGTGTGTTGGAATCACCGAGAAAGTCATTGGAGTGCGGTGCTTTGGCACGTGCAAAATCTGCAGCAAGTGGCGAGAATTCTCTCCCATTACTCTCTCACAATCTCTCACTTTCTCTCTCTTTCAATCTAGGGTTTCTAGCAAATTCGGATGGGAGAGGTATGTGAGGGTTTAAGGCCCTTATATAGCCGAAATTCTAACCTAAATAGACTTGTGAACAAAGTATACTTAAGTTATAACCAAATCGGTGCTGTTCCGATCCAAAAGAGCATTTCGGGAGGTCCCCTGGCCAAACGCGGTCGGACTTAAGCTCATGGTCACATGATATTGCTCACACCCAGTTTTCAGTTCGGCAAAGTTCATAGATCGCACGTGGCGGTCCAGTTTCAGTTCGGCGGTCATCGTACCCAAATCAGGTCTACAAGTCTCATGATATGAAAGAGAAATTTTTCCTGATCCGAGGATGTAATTTGGCTGAATTCTGACGGTCAGAATGCTTAATAATAACGCGCCAAGTCACGTGCCAGATTTGGATTAAAATTTTCAAATCTAACCCATTTCTCACTCTCTTCACTCCAGGCTCAATGAAATAGCCTCTGAACGTTGGTTGGGCTTGATTTTCGAAATGATTGTCAAGTCCAGCTAAGCAGTCATAACGGTCTAAGATTGTAGGTATCGGACTTCCGACGCGCGGTCTAGATCCAATACAAATTTTCAGAAGGTTCCCGAGAGCAAATGGGTTTAGAGTTTGATCCTAGGTTTCAGAGTATTATAGCGTCATTGATTCTACAAGTTTTGGGTCTTGCAGAACGTATTTAAAGTGTTCAGGGACAATTTCACAGCTACTCTAGCGTAGCGCTAGCTAACTTATGCTTAATTTCTAAAGAATTTGGTTCTAAATGATTTCTTTGGCTCTGGAATTGATTCCTAAGAGTGATGTGGTTGACCCATTGCCTAAAGACGTCCAATCCCAGGTTGGTAAAAATTCAGGGTGTTACACTGATCATAGGAGAAGCGACGGACCTCATATCCGTTGTCGATTTTTGACTTCATCACAAATTAGCAAGAAGTTTGGTTCGTCACTAAAATTTCTACAAAAAAAAAAAACAACATTTAATTTGTATTTTTTTAAATAAAAATAAAAATAGTCACACCAGATAGTCATTAAAAAAAATCACTTGATTATTTAATAAGAATCATATTCATAAAATTCAAAAGAATATGACCTTTTGGTGATCATCCAACACGCTTCTTTTCGATTTAAGGAAGGTGTTGGAAGTGGGGCGTAGGATGATATAATACCACAGCTCAACGCAATCACGGTGGAGGTGAGGGGCGTGTCCAAGTGGTCATCGATAAACTCACCGACAATATGACACAACAACCTTAAAGCATATTATATATCGACCCACATCGATAGATGACCTATTACAAGGAATCTGGTTAACAATGGGGCTGCAATTAACCTGTTACCATGGAGAATGACTACACCAAAATCAGGAATTTATGATGGAGTAGATACGTTGCAAAATTAAATTAACCATTGCATGGTCTGTCACTGTTTACCGGGTAAAAAAATCAAACGACATATACGATGCGAAGGATTTGCAACAAATTTAGTCCCTCACAAATTTGTCCTGGATCCTATCTGTTGTAAAAATAAAAAAATCCATTAGTAAATTATTGATGTTTTAATTTAAACCAATATGATTTAAATGATTTTCACTCGCAAGTATACGAATTAGATGTAGATATGGTATGTATTACGAGATCGTTCCCATGAGGACTGGTTGTCACAATTCAAAATTTAAGACTCTTCTTAACTAATCCAACGAATGATTTAACAAACTATTAAGTAAATTAGCATAAATCTATGGAAAATAACTGAGAACAATGAGAAAGATTCAATCGAGGAGAAGATTAGGACTTTCGAATCCACCCCTAATTATCCTAACCCTTGTTTTACCTGCTGATTCACCCTAATCAGATTGATATAAATTAAATAAATCACAAACTATGTCCTTGGTCGGGCACACAGAATGTATAATCCCTTAAAGCATATGGATCACATCTTTCCATCCATGGTCAGGCATGAAGAGATGTAGATTTCTATTTCTTCCTCTATAGGAAACTTGTTCATGGTCAGACATAAGCACCTAGTTAAGATTTCAAACAACATCCATATCTAGACTTTGGTCGAGCTCATTGAATGGAGAAGCATGAAAATTACAATTAAGCACACTAGCGAAAGAAACAAATCAATCAGATTAAAATAAATTAAACATAGAAAAGAGTTATTCAAATTAGGGGCTTCATCTCAGCCCTAGCTACAAGATTAGCAATCCATAATTTCAAATAGAAGAAGGAAAAATAAGATTTAAACAGTGAGAACATCTCTCTTCTTCCTTCCTCTCTCTCTCTCTCTCTCTCTCTCTCTCTCTCTCTCTCTCTCTTCTCTTTCTTCTCTTTCGGGATCTTTCGAAGGTCTGAATGATTGCTCCCCACGTCCAAAACCTCCTTCTATAGCTGTTAGAGTGGTGAAAATCAGATTTGAATCGGATTTGGAAAGCTATCGCATGCGCAACGAAAGCCTTTTCACAGCCAAGTTCGAGGCTTCAAAAATCACCACTTTCCTCGCTCAAATTTCAAAGAAACACAATCCCTTAGGACTTTCTCGAGTCCTATACATGATGGATGGTTCAGATCTACCATATGATCAAAGATGGTGGCCCACAACCGCCTGAAAAACTGGATTTCCTAATACATGCGAAACCTTTCACACCCTTTCGCTATTGTGATCGGTGGGCCCCACAAAGGTATTTTCTGAGAAATTCACCTCGTCCATTGCATTCAGAAAGAAATTTCAGTCAAGAATGGGTGGTTTTGAATGTCCATTGATGCGGCCCAGAGAAGACATCACAAAAGGATCAGTTTTGAACGTTGCATGGCAGTCCACTTGTGGCCCTTGTATTGCACACATGTGTATGCATGGACGAAAAGTATCAACATGGGTTTGTAGTGTTTGTAGCTCTCTACAAGATGGTCAGATCGGATGAGTCATACGGTCCATAGGTGGGGCCCACAGTCGATTGCAAAATGGATAACGTCGTCCGTTACGCAGCGGTGGAAACGGATGCTTCCGTTTTTTAGAACAAGACACGGGTCAGCGCTTGCGCTGACCGCCTCTTCATCCGGTGCACAGTGTACGTGGACACTATGTATACACACGTACATATACAGGACCAACTGTGATATTTCTCAGAAATCTAATCTGTCCATCCTTTTAATCATCTCATTTAAACCGTAGGGACCAATTTTGACGCATATCCAAATATCAGACGGGCCCCAAATCGGAGATTAATGGGATGATCTGTCTGTTGGCCCACTTCCCGAGATCTTCAATAGCTAAAATTTTATGTGTACGGTTAATTTATGACCCTCATCCCATGTATGAAGTTTCGAGTTAATCAGATGGCAGAAAACATGTGATCTTGCATTCTGGACCATTTTCAGGCATCTTTAACGCAAACGGCTTGATTTTCTCGGATCTCTGCCGTGTAAATCCGTCAATATTGGTCTTCTGGAGTCCGTCCCTTGCTCTGGTGACTTCAGAGCATTAAATCAATGCTTTTAATACACTTTTTCAATCAACGCTCTTTATTTCATCCTACAACAAAACACAATTAAACTATGGCATTAACCATTATCATGTTGGTAAAATCTGGTAATAGTCGGGGTCCAATATGTAATATTTAACCCTCATCACAACCCCCAACCAGCATTTTGCTAGTCCCGAGCAAAACATGTGAAAAATAATTTCAAAAATAAAAGAGTAATTCCTTTAAACCCGAGTGACTTGTGAACAAATAGTCGAGATGTGAGAATTCTAAGGTTCATGAATGGGAGCAGTATGTTCTCCTAGAATCATGCTCATGGTAAACTTCATAATCAAGTTGAAACTATTAATCCATTAATTAAAATATTCTAAACATTGAGTTCCATGAGTGTATAGTGCGATCTCGACTTACGATCATTAAGAGATCCAATTGTCAATTTCATATTATCATTGGTAATTAACAACCGAATTCATGACAACCAAAACTCCACTTGTCTTACCGATTAACTTTTCATTCTATCAGCCTTTGATATTTTTATTAATAGCAACGCCAAGGAGGGGAATAAAATCCTCCCCCATAGGGAGCAAACCTATGGTGAAGATCACTTGTCACCTAACTTTTTTTTTCAAATGTCAACCATAGGGGATCGAATCTAAACCTATAGGGAGCAAACCTATGGTAAAGATTATGCGACTTACCCTTTCAATTCTTCTTTATAACCTTATGCTAAAAATTATTTTTAGGCTGGTTCCTTTCATGCTTAGTGATGACCAAGTTAATCATTCAATTTCGAACCGGAACCTTAATGTGTAAGCGAGATGTGATATGTGAAATCATGACTCAATCAATGTTTAAAACTTCTAATCATGGGTTAACAATTCAAATTTAACTGTGAAATCTAACAGATAACTGAATCCCAGAGTCATAAAATACCAACATCAAAATCACAACTATTCAAAATCCCTTCAAATTCATAAGAAATTCCATAAAAATTTAAAAATTAAAAATTTTCACAATTTTGCCCATGACTAAGAAAATACTGATTAGGTAACCTAATCTCCCAACCCCAACCTAAAATCTACATTGTCCTCAATATAAAAGATGTAGGCATACAATGTACATGGGACAACGAAAGTAAAAAAGGAGTGATGGAAAGATAGTACCTGGATGAAAGAATCAAGAGGCTTTCCAAAGATATCAACTTAAAAGCGGGTCAACACAAGAGAGAAATCAACAAAAGCAAAATAACAAAAAGAAAATCACAAAAGAAAATCCTACCTATACCACTTTCGCAGGTGCTCTCGATTACATTTAGCGTATGTAATAAGCCTTTAAACCCCTAGATTACCCCTAATGGACTAGTCTCATGAGGATTTGCAGCAATGTTACCCACAAACATTGAACTAACTAACTAGGAGAAAAAAATGAAAAGAAAAAGTTAGGTTGCCTCCCAGGAGCGCTAAATTTAACGTCTTCAGCAAGAAAAGCAACATCTCGATTAACCAATCCCAAAATTTTCGGGAACAACTTGAACCGTGCTATTTGAAATGGTGTAAATATCCAACAATTTAAGCATCACCGCTCGAACAACCTCTTTCATGTTAGGATTAAGCCTCCTTTTTATTTCATGCGACATTTTTATACTTTCTTCAAGAACAGTATGATGCATACACATAGCGGGGCTTATTCCTTCCATATCTTCTATCATCCACCTAATAGCTGCCTTATATTCTTTAAGTACTTTAAGCAACTTGCTCTCCTGTTCCTTCTTGAGGTTAGAAGCTTTGAGGACAGGAAGGGTCTTAGAAGGAGCTAAAAATACATACTCGAGATTTTCAAGTAATTGTTTAAGGTCAGGATCAGGTGGTTTCTCTTTAGACTTAGAGGGTAGAAGAGGTTCCACTTTAGCTTTCCATTTTGAAGTCTCCATTATAGGAGTAGAATCGAGCAATGCATTGACTTCTTCGATGGAACATTCCATGTTAAAATCCATTCCAAAATGTGCTAAGCAAGTCTTAAGTACGTTTTCGAAAGACTAAATGAAAGTTTCTTGCACTAGACTCTCAATCATGTCCACTTCAAATAAATTATTTGAGTCTGCTAGTTGTTGTCCATCATTGCAAACATTTAGCTTTATCTTCATGTTACCAAAAGACAACTTCATGACTCCATCCCTACAATTTATGATAGCATTAGATGTGGCTAAGAATGGACATTCCAGAATAACAGAAATTTGAGTAGTAGGATTCTGGACAGGCTGAGTATCTAGAACGATGAAATCCACTGGAAAATAAAACTTATCAACCTGGATTAGCACATCCTCAATAACACCAAGGGGCACCTTGATAGATCTATCAGCTAGTTGTAGTGTTATTTTAGTTGGTTTCAACTCACCAAGTCCTAGCTGCTCATATATAGAATATGGTAACAAATTAACGCTCGCCCCTAAATCAAGTAATGCCTTCTCAATTTTATAATCTCCTATAGCGCAAGAAATGTTAGGGGCTCCTGGATCCCTAAATTTAGGAGGGGTGTTGTTTTAAATCATGGAGCTGAGTTACTCTGCAAGGAAGACCTTCTTATGAACA
This sequence comes from Magnolia kwangsiensis, assembly GCA_037074715.1. Taxonomy (NCBI): domain Eukaryota; kingdom Viridiplantae; phylum Streptophyta; class Magnoliopsida; order Magnoliales; family Magnoliaceae; genus Magnolia; species Magnolia kwangsiensis. The sequence continues at coordinate 101,280,641 of CM073576.1, read as the reverse complement.
TGCATCTTACGGTTCTGAGTGCATAAATCTTTAAGAAACTTAGCGTAAGCAGGGACTTGCTTGATAGCATCAAGCAATGGAATGTTAATTTGCACTTGCTTAAACATCTCCAATATCTCATTAAAGTTGTTTCCTTTCTTAAATGGTGTCAGACGTTGAGGAAAAGGTGCTTTAGGAACATAGGATGACACATGAGTGGTTTCTGGAGGGTCAGAGTGCTTTTGGACTTTGGATGCACTAGTATGTCTCTCCTCTTCATTTTGATCTTCTGATTTGGAATTTGATTCTCCCCTAGGCATCTCTACTCTGTTCTCAATCGTTTATTGGACCTAAGGGTAATGATTGATTTAGCTTGCTCATGATATTGTTTTTGGTTTAAGTTAGAGGCAATCTCATACTGTCCCTTTGGATTTTCCACAGGTTGACTAGGGAACTTACCCCTCTCTCTCTCACTCAATATGGCAGCAAGTTGACCCAACTGTACTTCCAGGTTGGTAATAGATTGCGCATTTTCATGTAAGCTTTGCTGGTTAGCTAGGAAATTTTGTTGGATGTCTTTTTGAAATTGAAGTGACCTTGTATTAAAAGATTGAGTGTATCATCAAGAGATGGTTTCCTAGATTGTGGAGGTACTTGTTGATACTGCAGAAACTATTGAGGTTGTTGACTACCAACTTGAGGGTAAAGTTGCATTCGAGGATTTTCAGATGGTCCTCCTTGTTGTGGTCCTTTTGCCCAAGAAAAATTTGGTTGTCTAGCCCACCCTGGGTTGTAGGTGTTTGGGTAAGGATCATTGCCGGGTCTCCGAAAGGTGTTCATAACATGTACTTGTTCAGAGAGAAATTTTGAAAATGCTGCACCAGATGGACACGACTACGTAGGATGGCCAGGATTAGAACATATGTCACATGACTCGATTTGAGTTGTTTGTGGAGGTCCATTATTCAACATCATAGCATCAACTTTTTGTGTCAGGCTATTAATTATGGCATAAAGATCTGGTGTGACTCCTATCTCATACATACCACCTTTCTTTGGTAATTGGAGATTTCTTACACCTCTATTTGAGTAGTCCCATTGATGAAAATTTTCACACAAGGTTTCAAAGAAATTCCACGCTTTTGAAAGTGCACCTACTAGTGCACTGGTTTGTCAATTACGGTGTAATTTGAGTCAGTCGGGCAACAGCGCCTAACAGGAAGATCAACTCAAGTGTCTGCCTCAACTGGATGTGTGGAAGCTTGCCATAGGTAAATCATAGCTCCACATCCCATGGCCAAAAACACCAGGTGATTAAAACCCTTAAAAATATGTTGAACATCTTAGGGTTTTTGTGTAAGAAAACTTTTTACAAAATAGGAAAATCTTCAAGTTTTTCTTACACTGTCGATTATATCGATTCATATCTCGATATGATCGACCTACTCTGTCGATGTCCTCAGTATATCAATCGATACAATCGAGTGAGGACAAACAGCGTCCAGCAATCAAACATTTATCTGGACTATTTATCGATATATTGACGGTTCAGTCAATATCATCGATATTCGAATATCGATCCTATCGAAAGTGGATCGATAATATCGACAGGCAGTTTTCTGGCGCCCCTATTTTTTTAAAGAAAACTACTGTGAGCTTCGATATATCGATGACTATCCGATTCAATCTAAACTCAAATATCGATCATATTGGAAGTCACTCGATCACATCGATAGTGGGAGCATGTTTTCTCCAGCATAATTTTCAGGATGTATTTAAACATTGATCGGGGTGCCAGTCAAGAAATCGATATTCATATGTCGATCTTATCGAGACCTAGTCGATTGGATCGAGATGGGACACAAATCGTCCAGCAAGCTTATAGGTAAATCTATACGATTTATCGATCCCATCGACGCGGTCTCCGATATCATCGATATACAAATTCCGATGACATCGACTGTTCCCTGATCATATCTATCTTTAGAACCTAAAAATCTTCAAGGCTTGCCTCTCTTACTTTCACCTGTCAATAGATCAATTCATATATCGATGGAATCAGAGTTCAAATTTCAATAACATCGATGTGTGTCTCGATCCCATTGACCAGTTGGCAAAAGGTTTCCAAAAGTGAAAATGAGATTTGAGTTTGTATCATCGAGAGGACATTTGATACAATCGAGAGTATACGCTCGATCATATCGACACTTGCTCGATGATATCGAACTCTGTCATAAATATGACCGTTTTATATCCGTTAGAACCTTTTGCCTATATATAGAGAAGCTTGCCTTTATTGCTGGTAAAGAAAGAAGAGAGTGCTTTTGAGTGTTCTAACCTTCCTATCATTTACCTTAAGCCCTTTCTCTTAGGGAGTTCATCCTCCAATCCACCCTCATCATTGATATTCAATAGAGTGGATTGGGGAATGAACTTTCGCATTCAAGGATCCTCCAGCTACTACCTTATTGAAAAATCATTAAGCTGGGATGCCTTGAATGCAGAGATGATCGAAACCACTCTATCTTCCTAATAGGAAAATCCTTAGAGAGTGAAATTCCATCACAACCTTAACCCAACCTAAAGCCTAGAATAGGTATATTTTTTATGTTGCGGATCAAGGGAGCTGAAGACTCTTCATCAACAAGAAAGAGATCTTCAACGTTGCGCTGAATGGGACTCATCAACTTATTTGTAAGTATCTAGAGTCTAGAGGACACTTGTGATCATTCCTTTCTAGGATTGGGTCTTAAGTGTTGCTCACCCTTTGAAGTCCTCAAAGGAGGCCTCCGATGGGAGTGTACGTACGGGGTGCATTATGTGGACCCTTGCTCTGTGGAGAGCATAAACATCCGGGTGCATTGTGTAGACCCTTGCTCTATGTGGGTATAAACATCTGGTTTGGAGTGCACCAACAAAACTCCAGGGTTAGAGGTGAACCGAGCAGAAACCTCCGTGTAAAGGTTGAAGGTGAACCTGATTTAAAACCTTAGGTTTGAGGTGAACCATAAGAAACCTCCTTAGTGAAATCTGGTCACTCAAGGGTTAAGTGTGGAAGCCGGTAGTGGAGTAGACAAGTAGTCGAACCACTATAAAATGAATGTGTTTGAGATTGATACTTGTGTTTGATTTTTTGTGAGATTATATTAACTGCATTTATACTTGCTCACACTTCACACACAGTCACATTCATCATAGACTATAATTGCACCATGATTATCAATTAAATAGCTTTGTGATTGGATCCTCTACCAGGCTTGGAAGCCAGTAGAGTCAACTTTGAATAATCCTAATCTATACTTTGTGATAGGATTTTTAATAATTCATAAAAACTTTAAAAAGTCTTATTCACCTCCCTCTAGGACATATTGGCGTATTCCAACTTCAACTCAAGCGGTTTTCACCGCTATTTCAATTGGTATCAGAGCGGGTCTCTCTTTAAGGGCTTCACCACCTAGAGAGTGATCTTGTCTGAAGTTGAAATATGGCCAAAGGAGTGGGCTCATCTGTCACCAGACCTCCAGTATTTGATGGTTCAAATTATGCGTACTGGAAGGCTAGAATGCATTACTTCCTGAGATCTTTGGATCATGAAGTTTGGGATGTAGTTGAAAAAGGATATGTAGTACCATCTGAAAAAATTGTACTTGAAAATGAAACCACAATCACTAGACCCAAACCTAATGAAAAGTGGACGGCGTTTGACAAAGAATAGCGAAACGCTGAAGCAAAAGTAATGAATGTCATCTACTATGCCTTGTCCCAAGATATTTTTAATCAGATAAGTATGAGTGGGACCTCTAAAGAAGCATGAGACCTATTGGAAACAACCCATGAAGGCACAAGCACTGTGAAGAGATCTAAACTACAACTTTTAACTTCACAGTTTGAAAATCTCAGGATGGAAGAGTATGAGACATTTATGGAGTTTTTCACCAAATTGAATATCATTTGTAACTCCATGGGTGGATTGGGAGAGAGGTTTCGGCACCTAAAATATGTAGGAAAATCTTAAGATCCCTATTGGAACAGTTTAATCCCAAGGTAACAACAATTGAGTGTAGGAATATTGATGAGATGAAAGTAGAACTAGTAGGTTCCCTACAAACTTTTGAACTACACTTCACTCAACCCCAAAAATCCAAAAACATTGTCCTAAAGACTTCTAAGAAATCAAAACATGAGGACAGTGAAAGTGAAAAAGAAGATGAAGATGAGGAAGTGGCTCTACTTGCACAAAGATTTTTAAGATTCTTTCAAAGGAATCACGGCCGCCCCTCTAGAGGTAGAAAGGTGGATGACAAACATTCTGCAGGTAAATATGGAAAAAGGACCAAAGAACCACAATGTTACGCCTGTCATGAGTATAGACACCTATCTACTAAATGTCCAAATAAAAAAACTAAGGGCAAGGCAATGGCTGCCACATGGGATGATATGAAAGAGTCAAACTCAGAAAACAGCAACTCAGAAAGTGATGGAGATAAAAATTCCTTGAAAATACTTATGGTTTCCACTACTTCAATCATTCCAACTAAATCTGAGGAAGACCAACAAGCCACTGAATCATTTCCATCTGACAATGAGAAAATTGAGTCTGAAAAAGAAGAAAAAATTGAAAAGGATAAATTGCAGGATACTTATAATCAACTATACATTCATATCATCCATATCCTTAAAAAACTCGGCATGTCTGAAAATAAGAAGAAATTGTTGTAGAAAGACTTGGATAAAACCTTGGAAATAAACATACATTTAGCTAATGATTTGCAACAATATCACATAGACAATGATAAATTAGAAAGAAAAAACATATCCCTAAAAGCAGAATTATCAAAACTTATGAACCAGGCTGAATTGCTAAGAGATGATAATGCACAACTCAAAAATGAGAACCACTCACTTTGTATTAACTTAGAAAAATCTAGGAAATTTGCCAAGATAAACTACAAATTTTCTCAGAGTGGTGAGAAATTGGAAAAATTGTTAGGGATGGGAAGACTAGGAAGAGACATGAGTGGATTAGGATATGAGAAAAGTAAAAAGAAAACTGAAAATAAAGACCAAACACTTATGACTTTAAGTAGTAATATGGAAATTTCTCCTGTCTGTAATTTATGTGGTGATATTGGTCATTATAAATTTGAATGTTTAACACCTAAAAGGACTATATATAGCTCTGATCAAAATCACATTGGAAAGTTCGAACCAATTAGAGAAACACAGAATGTTAAAAGTCCATCTAAGAGAAGCACTGATCCATCACCACCTAAAGAAAAGAACAGAATGAAGAAATCTGTCTCAAAATGGGTAGTTAAAGGAAAACCGAACTGTCTGATGATTAAATCCCATATACCCTGATATATCAAGCAAATAAAAGAGGAACAAATCCAGATTATGCATCTAGATCTGGATATTTGCTGAAATGATGCAATTTTGTTGAGCCTTCAATATAACATTTAAGGTTGGAGACCTTGAATTTTTGTATATAAACATTATCATGTTTATAATTGTATAGAACTGGTATAAATTTTTATGACATATACTGATCAAGCCAAAGAAATACTCGATAGTGTGTCAAAATTGTGGAAATTCTGAATATTATCTACCTTCGATACATGTGTCGGCCTCTTTTCGATTTCATCGACTGAGGGTCAATACAATCGACGACTCTTCAGAATATAAAAAGTTGTATGACTATGGATGACATCGTGGGCAGTCTCGATAGCATCGATCGATAACTTCTTAATACAATCGATACATTGGCTGATATGATCGACAGATGGCGCCCGATAAAAGTCAGCAGGATGAAAAAAAGGGGATTTTCTTCAAAAGCCTTTTTGGTCGTCTTCTCTATCCGATCCTCTCGACCAATGATCAGAAGCCAAGTCGGACTAACCAAATTCCTCCACAAACCAGGTAATATTCTTCCAACATTGTCAGAACCTTCTTTTCTTGGTTTGTTGGGCGTTTTTGTCATATTTCCCCAAATACCTCAATCAGCCTATTCTTCCACATGGGAAAAGATAAAAACATTGCATCCGGTCAGGGAGAGTCTTCAAGCGTACGGAAAAAAAAGTCCTTACCTCAAGAGAAAGAGCAAGGATCCCGAACAATGTGACCCCCACACGGTAAAGATCACGACGCAGTGGGTCCCAAACTGAAGTTCCTGCATCGTCTTAACCAGCGCCTCCTCCGACGACGGTCCAACGATCACCAAAATACACTAATAGGAAGTTAATTTTTAAGAGAAAAGTATACAGGGAGTGTTTAGCACCCTATAAATTAGAACCCCTGTTTGCTGCAATTGGTTGGCTGCCCATCCTGGATTTTAGTGGACCATGCCAACTGGAAAGGACACGCAACTTCCTTGCTGCATGTCATTCCCCGATGGCTGACCCTCCTTCGTTCATGGTATCCTTGGATGGTGATGATGTATTTATCACCCCCGTCACTGTAGCTCACATCCTCAATCTACAGTTGGCTCTAAAAGGCCTTTCAAACTGGGATCTCGATCTTCTAGATGTGCGATCAAAGATAACCAAATACCTATGTCATGATAGAGATATTCCATGACATCAAGGGAATGCCCTAAAATCTAGGTATATGAAACTCCGATTTCGAGTCATGCATGGGATCTTTACCACTAATTTGTACCCAAGAAGTACAAACCGATCAGATCTCACAAGTCTCATGGTCATGATTGTCTACTCCGTTGTAATCGAGACAAATATCTGCCTTCCAACTTTGATTGTCAATCAGTTTGTCAATGCCATACATACTTCCAGAGATTTACATCTGCCTTATCCTTGGATTATTAGTAGAATCTGTCAAAGCATTGGCTTTCCGTCTACAACTGATCCGTTTTCTCGCTCAAAGTTTTCAATAAAAAGAATATTCAGAAAATGGATCTGATATTTCACAAGTACAAGGCAGAAACTGAGGAAGACATTCATACAGAAGGGGAAGGAGGAGAAGGTGGTGATCCCATGGAAGGAGATGCAATGGCTGACGACACACCTCATGGACCAGATGTCGCTCCATCTACATCAACCACTGGGTATGGAAAAAGGCTCAAACTGGACAGGATTGGGGCCATTCAGAATGACATGCACTCGGTTAAGGAACGACTTACTGTCCTGGAAAGGATGGATCAAGGAGTGCAGAGCACGGTGCAATAATTGGTGGATCTGCTGACGTGCCGACGGGACGACACAATGCCATCTCATTTTGCTCCGTGAAGCCAGGTTCATGCATGTTATCATACACACCTTATTCTTATCTTGCGGATGAACATCAGTATCTTTTTGGATGTTCTACGTTCTCAATGGTGTGTATGACAGCCTTTCTACCATGCATAGTTTTTTTTTTCTTTGGTTGAATATGCCCATGGTTGGGCTAAAATACTGGTTTTGATTTTTGGGTGCCCTCAAATGGGCTTTAATTTTTTTGGATTAAATTACTGCTGTCTGGGGCAGCATTGGATATTTTTGCCAATCTTGGGCAGTTTATTTTACATATGGCTGAATCTAGTTCTTATATTCCTGCCATTTGAATTTCTGTCTCCCTAGTTTAATGAAGTTTTGGGGTTATGGTTTGCATGTTTATCTTATGCCTTAAGTACTTTATTAAATCCATAATGTCTGCTCATGATGTATGCTTTACACTGGTTTATTTATATACATCTATCTGACTATGTTTCTCCCATATGCTTAAAACTATTCAATCAATATCACTTGCTATATCTTTGTCAATGATTGACAAAAAGGGGGAGAAAAACTACAAACACCCCTGTGGAAAATTGGATATTTGTGATCTTATATGTTGTAGGTATTAGGGGGAACAACCGCAATAAGAAAGGGGGAGAAATTACTGGGTGTGTACATGGGTGATTAGAATTTGTAAATTATGTTAATGCATGTACATACAATTTAGGATGTATCCGTCTAGATATTTTCCTAAGGCATTTTTGGACATTTTGTCACGTAATTGACAAAGGGGGAGATTGAAAGTGCACCTACTAGTGCCATGGTTTGTTAATTACGGTGTAAGTTGAGTCAGTCAGACAATAGCGCCTAATAGGAAGATCGACTCAAGTGTCTGCCTCAACTGGATGTGTGGAAGCTCACCATAGGTAAATCATAGCCACACATCCCATGTCCAAAAACACTAGGTAATTAAAACCCTTAAAAATATGTAGAACATCTTTGGGTTTTTGTGTAAGAAAATTTTTTATAAAATAGAAAAATCTTCAAGTTTTTCTTATACTTTTATTATATCGATTCATATCTCGATATGATTGACCTGCTCTGTCGATGTCCTCGGTATCTTAATTGATACAATCAAGTGAGGACAAAAAGCATCCAGCAATCAAACATTCATTTGGACGATTTATCAATATATCGACAGTTCAGTCGATATTATCGATATTCGAATATCGATCCTATCGAAAGTGGATCGATAATATCGACAAGCAGTTTTCTGGCGCCCCTATTTTTCTAAAGGAAATCACTGTGAGCTTCGATATATCGATGACTGTCTGATTCAATCTGAACTCAAATATCGATCATATTGGAAGTCAGTCGATCACAACGATAATGGGTGCATGTTTTCTCCAGCATGATTTTCAGGATATTTTTAAACATTGATCGGGGTGCCAGTCGAGAAATCGATATTCATATGTCGATCTTATCGAGACCTAGTCGATTGGATCGAGATGAGACACAAACCGTCCAACAAGCTTATAGGTAAATCTATACGATTTATCGATCCCATCGACACGGTCTCTGATATCATCGATATACAAATTTTGATGACATCGACTGTTCCCCGATCATATCTATCTTTAGAACCTGAAATTCTTCAAGGCTTGTCTCTCTTACTTTCACCTGTCGATAGATCAATTCATCTATCGATGAAATCGGAGTTCGAAATTCGATAACATTGATGTGTGTCTCGATCCCATCGACTAGTTGGCAAAAGGTTTTCAAAAGTGAAAATGACATTTGAGTTTGTATCATCGAGAGGACATTTGATACAATCGAGAGTATACGCTCGATCATATCGACACTTGCTCGATGATATCGAACTCTGTCATAAATATGACCGTTTTATATCCGTTGGAACCTTTTGTCTATATATAGAGAAGCTTGCCTTTATTGCTGGTAAAGAAAGAAAAGAGTGCTTTTGAGTGTTTTAACCTTCCTATCATTGCCTTAAGCCCTTTCTCTCAGGGAGTTCATCCTCCAATCCACCCCTCATCATTGATATTCAATAGAGTAGATTGGGGAATGAACTTTCGCATTTAAGGATCCTCCAGCTACTACCTTATTTGCAAATCATTAAGCTGGGATGCCTTGAATGCATAGATGATCGGAACCGCTCTATCTTCCTAATAGGAAAATCCTTAGAGAGTGAAATTCCATCACAACCTTAACCCAACCTAAAGCCAAGAATAGGTATATCTTTTGTGTTGTGGATCAAGGGGGCTAAAGACTCTTCATCAACAAGAAGGAGATCTTCAACATTGTACTGAATGAGACTCATCAACTTATTTGTAAGTATCTATAGTCCAGAGGACACTTGTGATCATTCCTTTTTAGGATTGGGTCTTAAGTGTTGCTCACCCTTTGAAGTCCTCAAAGGAGGCCTCCGACGGGATTGCACGTGCGGGGTGTGTTGTGTGGACCCTTGCTTTATGGAGAGCATAAACATCTGGGTGCGTTGTGTGGACCCTTGCTCTGTGTGGGCATAAACATCTGGTTAGGAGTGCGCCAACAAAACTCCAGGGTTTGAGGTGAACCGAGTAGAAACCTCCGTGTAAAGGTTGAAGGTGAACCTGATTTAAAATCTTATGTTTGAGGTGAACCATAGGAAACCTCCTTAGTGAAATCCGGTCACTCAAGGGTTGAGTGTGGAAGCCGGTAGTGGAGTAGACAAGTAGTCGAACCATTATAAAATGACTGTTTTTTAGATTGATACTTGTGTTTGATTTTTTGTGAGATTATATTAACTACATTTATACTTGCTCATACTTCACACACAGTCACATTCATCATAGACTATAATTACACCATGATTATCAATTAAATAGCTCTATGATTGGATCCTCTACCAGGCTTGGAAGCCAGTAGAGTTAACTTTGAGTAATCCTAATCTGTACTCTGTGATAGGATTTTTAATAATTTATAAAAACTTTAAAAAGTCCTATTCACCCCCCTCTAGGACATATTGGCGTATTCCAACTTCAACTCAAGCGGTCTTCACCGCTATTTCAGCTTCGACATCACTTTTGGTCATGAATGACCCTCCACCGGTGGCATCAACCATGCGACGGTTTTGGGGTGTCAAACCATCATAGAAGTATTGAACTTATTGCCACTTCTCAAAACCATGGTGTGGACATTTAAGAAGCAAGTCCTTCCATCTTTCCCAACATTCGTGAAATTATTTGCCCTCTTTTTGTGTGAAATTAGTGATTTCTCCACGGAGAGCATTCGTTTTGTGAACAGGGAAGAACTTGTTTAAGAACTTCTTCGACAGTTAATCCCATGTAGTGATCGTCCCAACTCCTAGAGAATTCAACCATGCTTTTGCCTTATCCTTCAAAGAAAACAGAAAAGGCACAAACAGATCGAATCATCTGAGAAGTTTTGAAACTTAAAGGTAGAGCATATGTCTAGGAATTCTTTTACATGATGATATGTATCCTCTTTGTCTAAACCATAGAAAGACGGTAAAAACTATATGACCCCTGGTTTAAGTTCAAAGTGTGCTGCCGTGGTGGCTGGCAACACTATGCATGAAGGCGCATTAAATTGGATAGGAGCTGAATAATCTCTAAGCGCTTTAATTCCATTCTCGTCCGCCATTGCAATGTAAGAAAGAAAACTAAACTAACATGCAACCTAAGAGAAATAAAATTGGAATTAAAAATTATGAATTCCTAAAAATAAGATAAAGCCATGTAAATAAGAATTAGAAGAAAGAACTCAGAAAAGATGATGGATGTCTGAAGATTTGAGAACTTCTCCTTTTGAAGACAATCTTATTTAGCAGTTTCCTTCTTCAATTCCTGTAAAAATAAAAATAAAAATAAAAACAAATTAAATTTTCTAAAATAATGCTAGAAAATTCCTAAGGCTATGAATTATGATAAGAAAGAATCCTCAATCCAATTTGGACCGAAATAGTCACCGGCAATGACGCCAAAAACTTGATGTTTTAATTTAAACCAATCTGATTTAAATGATTTTAACTCGCAAGTATATGAATCAGATGTAGATATGATACGTATTACAAGATCATTCCCATGAGGAGTGGTTGTCACAATTCAAAATTTAAGACTCTTCTTAACTAATCTAACAAATGGTTTAACAAACTATTAAGTAAATTAGCATAAATTTATGAAAAATAACTGAGAACAATGAGAACGATTCAATCGAGGAGAAGACTAGGACTTTCGAATCCACCCCTAATTATCCTAACCCTTGTTTTACCTGCTGATTCACCCTAATCAGATTGACATAAATTAAATAAATCACAAACTATGTCCTTGGTCGGGCACATAGAATGTATAATCCCTTAAAGCATATGGATCACATCTTTCCATCCATGGTCAGGAATGAAGAGATGTAGATTCCTGTTTCTTTCTTTATAGGAAACCTGTTCACGGTCAGACACAAGCACCTAGTTAAGACTCCAAACAACATCCATATCTTGACTTTGGTCAAGCTCATAGAATGGAGAAGCATGAAAATTACAGTTAAGCACACTAGCGAAAGAAATAAATCAATTAGATTAAAATAAATAATACATAGACAAGAGTTATTCAAATTAGGGGCTTCATCTCAGCCCTAACTGCAAGATTAACAATCCATAATTTTAAATAAAAAGAAGAAAAAATAAGATTTAAACAGTAAGAACATCTCTCTTCTTCCTTCCTCTCTCTTTTTCTCTTCTCTTTCTTCTCTTTTTGGATCTTCCCAAGGTCTGAATGATTGCTCCCCACGTCCAAAACCTCCATATATAGCTACTGGAGTGGTGAAAATCAGATTTGAATCGAATTTGGAAAGCTATCGCATGCGTAGCGAAAGCCTTTTTCTAACCAAGTTCAGAGCTTCAAAAATCACCACTTTCCTCGCTCAAATTCCAAAGAAACACCATCCCTTAGGACTTTCTTAGGTCCTATACATGATGGACAGTTCAAATCTACCATATGATCAAAGATGGTGGCCCACAACTGCCTGGAAAACTGGATTTCCTAATATATACGAAACCTTTCGCACCCTTTCGCTATTGTGATCGGTGGGCCCCACAGAGGTATTTTCAGGGAAATCCACCCCGTCCATTGCATTCAGAATGAAATTTCAGTCAAGAATGAGTGGTTTTAAATGTCCATTGATGCAGCCTAGAGAAGACATCACAAAAGGATCAGTTTTGAATGTTGCAGGGTAGTCCACTCGTGGCCCTTGTATCGCATACATGTGTATGCATGGACGAAAAGTATCAACATGTGTTTGTAGTGTTTGCAGCCCTCTACAAGATGGTCAGATCGGATGAGTCATACGGTCCATAGTTGGGGCCCACAGTCGATCGTAAAACGGATAGCGTCGTCCATTACGCAGCGGCGGAAATGGATGTTTCCATTTTTTAGAACAAGACACGGGTCAGCGCTTGCGCTAACCGCCTCTTCATCCGGTGCGCAGTGTATGTGGGCACTATGTACGCACACGTACACATACAGGGCCAACTGTGATATTTCTCAGAAATATGATCCGTCCATCCTTTTAATCATCTCATTTAAACCGTAGGGACCAATTTTGAAAAATATCCAAATATCAGGCGGGCCCCAAATCAGAGATTAATGGGCTGATCTGTCTGTTGGCCCACTTCCCGAGATCCTCAATAACTAAAATTTTATGTGTATGGTTAATTTATGACCCTCATCCCATGTATGAAGTTTCAAGTTAATCAGATGGCAGAAAACATGTGATCTTGCATTTTGGACCATTTTCAGGCCTCTTTAACGTAAACGACTTGATTTTCTCAGATCCCTGGCGTGTAAATCCGTCAATATTGGTATTCTGGAGTTCGTCCCTTGCTCTGGTGACTTCAGAGCGTTAAATCTATGCTTTTAATACACTTTTTCAATCAACACTCTTTATTTCATCCTCCAACCAAACACAATTAAACTATGGCATTAAGCATTATCATGTTGGTAAAATCTGGTAATAGTCGAGGTCTAATATGTAATATTTGACCCTCATTAATTATGCAAAAACCCTCCCCAATTATTCATCATTTTAAAATTTGAAGACGGATATGGTCCGTCGTTGATCTTAAGAGAATATACGAACCTCAGATCTTTTGTCAATTTTTGACTTCATCAGAAATTAGCGACAGATTTGGTCCATCGCTAAAATTTCTAAAAAAAAAAAAATTAACATTAAGTTTGCTCCTTTTTTTTTTCAAAAATCTGTTACTATGGATAGTCATGCAAAAAAAAATTTCACATGATTGTTTAAAAAGAATTACATTCACAAAATTCAAAAGAATATATCCTACCAGTGATCATAAGACTTCTTTTCCATTTGAGTAGGAAGCTGGAAGTGAGTCGAAGGATGATACAGTACCACAGGTCAACATAATCATGGTGGAGGTAGGCAACATGTCCAAGTGGTCATCAACAAGCCTAACCACAGTATGACACAACAACCTCAAAACATAGTACATATCAGCCCATCCGAATTGATGCCCTATTACTAAGAATCTGGTCAACAATGGGGTTGCAATTAACCTATTACAATGGAAAATCACTACGCTAAAATCACAAATTTACAATGGACCCGATCCATTACAAAACCAAATTAACCATTGCACGGTCTGTCATAGGTCGAGTCACAGAAATCAAACGTTGAAACGGATGCGACGAATTTAGTCCGTCACAAATTTGGCACTAATCCCATCCATCATAAAAATTAAAAATACTTAGCTTAATTATGTAAAAATTGACTCGAATTATTTGTCATTTTTAAATTTGAAGATGGATATCGTTCGTTGTTGATTTTAGGAGAAGCGACGGACCCAAATCTGTCATCAATTTTTAACTTAATCATAAATTAGCAAGAAGTTTGGTTCGTCACTAAAATTTCTATAAAAATTTAAAAAAAAACATCATTAAGAAAAGAAAAATAGTTACACCAGATAGTCATCCAAAAAAAATCACTTATTTATTTAATAAGAATCAAATTCACAAAATTAAAAGAATACAACCTTCTAGTGATCATCCAACACGCTTCTTTTCCATGTAAGGAAGATGCTCGAAGTGGGCGAAGGATGATATAGTACCACAAATCAACGCAATCAAATCAACGCAATCATAGTGGAGGCGAGGGACGTGTCCGAGTGGTCATCGATAAGCCTACCCATAGTATGATACAACAACCTCAAAGCATAGTATATATCGACCCATCTCGATATATGGCCTATTACAAGGAATTTGGTGAACAATGGGGCTGCAATTAACCTGTTACAATGGAGAATGACTACACCAAAATCAGGAATTTATGATAGAGTAGATCCATTTCAAAACCAAATTAACCATTGTATGGTATGTCACTGTTTATCGGGTCATAAAAATTAAATGACAAATGTGATGCGACGGAGTACAACAAATTTAGTCCCATGCAAATTTTCCATGGATCCAATCCGTCACAAAAATAAAAAATCTATCAGTTAATTATGTAAAAACCCCCCCGAATTTTTCATCATTTTAAAATTTGGTGACAGATATGGTTCATTGTTGATCTTAGGAGAAGAGATGGACCTCAAATCTATCATTAATTTTTTTCTACATCAGAAATTAGTGATAGATTTGGTCCATCGATAAAATTTGAAAAAAAAAATTTAACAACATCAAGTTTGTTTCTTTTTAAAAATAAAAATAAAAATTTGTTACTGCGGATAGTCATCCAAAAAAATAATTCACGTGATTGTTTAAAAAGAATTACATTCACTAAATTCAAATGAATATATCCTACCAGTGATCATACAACTTGCTTCTTTTCCATTTGAGTAAGGTGCTGGAAGTGGGTTGAAGGATGATACAGTACCACAGGTCAACACAATCACAGTGGATGTAGGCAACATGTACGAATGGTCATCGATAAGCCTAACCACAGTATCAGATAAAAACTCAAAAGATTGTTCATATCGACCCATCCGAATTGATGCCCTATTACTAGGAATTTGGTCAACAATGGGGCTACAGTTAACCTATTAGTTAACCTATTACAATGGAGAATCGCTACGCCAAAATCATGAATTTATGATGGGCCAGATCCATTGCAAAACCAAATTAATCGTTGCATGGTCCGTAATAGGTTGGGTCACAAAAGTTAAACGTTGGAATGCATGCGACGGATTTAGTCCGTCATAAATTTGCCACTACTCCTATCCGTCGTAAAAATAAAAAATACTTAGCTTAATTATGTAAAAATCGACCCGAATTATTCATCATTTTAAATTTTAAAGACAGATATCGTCTGTTACTAATCTTAGGACAAGCGATGGACCTCAAATCAGTCGTCGATTTTTGGCTTCATCACAAATTAGTAAGAAGTTTGGTTCGTCACTAAATTTCTGCAAGAAAGAAAGAAAAAAAAAAACAGGGTTAAGTTTGTTTTTTTAAAAGAAAAAACCAGTTACACTAGATAGTCATCCAAAAAAATCGCTTGACTATTAAATAAGAATCATATTCACAAAATTCAAAAGAATATAACCTTCCAGAGATCATCCAACATGCCTCTTTTCAATTTAAGGAAGGTGCTGGTAGTGGGGTGAAGGATGATACAATACCACAGATCAACACAATCATGGTGGAGGCGAGGGACGTGTCCAAGTGGTCCTCGATAAGCCTACCTATAGTATGACACAACAACCTCAAAGCATAGTATATAACGGCCCATCTCGATAAATAGCCTATTACCAGGAATTTGGTGAACAATGGGGGTGCAGTTAACCTGTTACCATAGAGAATGACTACGAAAAAATCAAGAATTTAATATGGAGCAGATCCATTGTAAAATCAAATTAAGCATTGCATGGTCTGTCACTATTTACTGGGTCACAAAAATCAAACGACGGATGTGATGAGATGGATCTACGACAAATTTAGTCCCTCGCAAAATTTCCATGGATCCTATCCGTCTCAAAAATTAAAATTCATCGGTTAATTATGCAAAAACCCTTCCAAATTATTTATCATTTTAAAATTTGGCAATGGATATGGTCCGTCGCTAATCCTAGGAGAAGAGACGGACCTCTAATCTATCGTTAAATTTTGACTTCATCGAAAATTAGTGACAAATTTACTCCGTCACTAAAATTTCTGAAAAAAAAAAAAAACTTTAAGTTTGTTTTTTTTTTTTTTTTTCTTAATATGACACACAGGATAGTCATCCAAAAAAATTCACATGATTGTTTAAAAAGAATTACATTCACAAAATTCAAAAAAATATATCCCACTAGTGATCATACAACTTGATTCTTTTCCATTTGAGTAAGGTGTTGGAAGTGGGTCGAAGGATGACACAGTAGCACAGGTCAACACAATCACGGTGGAGGCAGGCAACATGTCCAATTGGTCATCGATAAGCCTAACCAAAGTATGACACAACAACCTCAAAACATAGTGTATATCCACCCATCCGGATTGATGCCCTATTACGAGAAATCTGGTCAATAATGTAGATGCAGTTAACCTATTACAATGGAGAATCACTACATTAAAATCATGAATTTAGGATGGACTAGATCCATTATAAAACCAAATTAACCGTTGCATGGTCCGTCATAGGTCGGGTCATAGAAATCAAACATTGGAAGGGAAGCGACGGATTTAGTCCATCGTAAATTTGCCACTAAACCTATCCATCATAAAAATTTAAAATACTCATCTTAATTATGTAAAAACCAACCCGAATTATTCGTCATTTTTAAATTTGAAGATGGATATCGTCCGTTGCTGATCTTAGGAGAAACGACGAACCTCAAATTTTTCGTCAATTTTTTGACTTCATCAGAAATTAGCAAGAAGTTTGGTTCGTCACTAAAATTTCTGGAAAAAAAAAACAGTTACACCATATAGTCATTTGAAAAAAGAATCACTAAATTATTTAATAAGAATCATATTCACAAAATTCAAAAGAATAAAACCTTCCAGTGATCATCCAACACGCTTCTTTTCCATTTAAGGAAGGTGCTGGAAGTGGGGCCAAAGATGATGCAGTACCACAGCTCAACGCAATCATAGTGGAGGCGAGGGACGTGTCCAAGTGGTCATCGATAAGCCTACCCACAGCATGACACAACAACCTCAAAGCATAGTATATATAAGCCCATCTCGATAGATGGCTTATTACCATGAATCTGATTAATAATGGGGCTGCAGTTAACTTGTTACTATGGAGAATGACTACGCCAAAATCAGGAATTTATGACAGAGCGGATCGTTGTAAAACTAAATTAACCATTGCATGGTATGTCACTGTTTACCAGGTCACAAAAATCAAATGATGGATGCGATGCGACGAATCTACAACAAATTTTGTCCCTCGCAAATTTTCCACAGATCCTATCCGTTGTAAAAATTAAAAATCCGTCGGTTAATTATGCAAAAATCCTACTAAATTATTCATCAATTTTAAATTTGGCAACATATATGATTTGTCGCTAATCTTAGGAGGAGACGAACCTCAAATCTATCATTAATTTTTTACTTCATTAGAAATTAGAGACAGAATTGTTCCGTTGCTAAAATTTCTTCTAAAAAAGCGTTAAGTTTGTTCGTTTTTTTTTTTTTTTAAATCTGTTACACCGGATAGTCTTTTAAAAAAATTCACATGATTGTTTAAAAAGAATCACATTCACAAATTCACAAGAATATATCCTACTAGTGATCATACAACTTGCTTCTTTCCCATTTGAGTAAGGTGCTGGAAGTGGGTTGAAGAATGATATAGTACCATAGGTCAACACAATCATGGTGGAGGCAGGCAACGTGTCCGATTGGTCATCAATAAGCCTAACTACAATATGACACAACATCCTCAAAGCATAGTATATATCCACCCATCCAGATTGATGACCTATTACAAGGAATCTGGTCCACAATGGGGCTGCAGTTAACCTATTACAATGGAGAATTACTACGCCAAAATCACAAATTTTTGACGGACCAAATCTGTTGTAAAAACAAATTACCCATTCCATTGTCTGTCACAGGTTGTCAGGTCATAGAAATCAAACTTTGGAAGGGATGCGACGGATTTAGTCTGTCACAAATTTGCCACTATTCCTATCCATCGCAAAAATTAAAAATCCATTGCTTCAGTATGTAAAAACTGACCCAAATTATTCATCATTTTAAAATTTGGTCACTAATATTAGGAGAAGTGACAGACCTCAAATCTTTCCTAGATTTTTTGACTTCATCAGAAATTAACAAGAATTTTGGTTCGTAGATAAAATTTCTACAAAAAAAACAACAACGTTAAGTTTGTTTTAAAAAAAAAAAAAAAAAAAACTGTTACACCTGACATTCATCCAAAAAAATCACTTGATTATTTAATAAGAATCATATTTAAAAAATTTAAAAGAATATACCCTTCCAGTGATCATCCAACATGCTTCTTTTCCATTTACGGAAGGTGCTAGAAGTGGGGCCAAGGATGATACAGTACCACAGGTCAATGCAATCATGATGGAGGCGAGGGATGTGTCTGAGTGGTCATTGATAAGCGTACCAACAGTAAACACAACAACCTCAAAGCATAGTATAAATCGCACCATCTGGATAGATGGCATATTGTCAGGAATCTGGTCAACAACGGGGCTGCAGTTAACCTATTACAATGGAGAATGACTACACCAAAATTAAGAATTTACAATGGAGCAGATCTGTTGTAAAACCAAATTAACCATTGCATGGTCTGTCACTATTTACTGGGTCAAAAAATCAAACGACAGATGCGATGCGACGGATCTACGATAAATTTAGTCCCTCACAAATTTTCCACGAATCCTATCCGTCGTAAAAATTAAAAATCTGTCGGTTAATTATGCAAAACCCCTCCAAAATTATCCATCATTTTAAAATTTGGCGACGGATACAGTTTGTTGTTGATCTTAAGAGAAGAGATAGACCTCAAATTTATTGTCAATTTTTTACTTCAACAAAAATTAGCGACAAATTTGGTCCGTCGGTAAAATTTTTGTTTAAAAAAAAAATACAACATTTAGTTTGTTTCTTTTAAAAAAAAAAAAAAAAATATCTGTTACAATGGATAGTCATCTAAAAAAATTCACATTATTTTTTAAAAAGAATTACATTCACAAAATTCAAAAGAATATATCCTACCAATGATCATACAACTTGCTTCTTTTCCATTTGAGTAAGGTGTTAGAAGTAGATCGAAGGATGGTACAATACCACAGGTCAACACAATCATAGTGGAGGCAGGAAACGTGTCCGAGTGGTCATCGATAAGCCTAACCACAGTTTGTCACTAAAATTTTAGCAAAAAAAAAAACATCGTTAAGTTTGTTTTTTTTTAAAAAAAAAGAAAAAGAAAAAACTGTTACACAAGTTAGTCAACCAAAAAAATCACTTGATTATTTTATAAGGATCATATTCACAAAATTTAAAAAAATATAGCCTGTCAGTGATCGTCCAACACGCTTCTTTTCCATTTAAGGAAGGTGCTGGAAGTGGGGCGAAGGATGATATAGTACCACAGATCAACGCAATCACAGTGGAGGTGAGGGACGTGTCCGACTGGTCATCGATGAGCTTACCCACAGTTTGACGAAACAACCTCAAAGCATAGTTTATGTCGTCCCATCTCGGTAGATGGCCTATTACCAGGAATGTGATGAACAATGGGGCCGCAGTTACCATGTTAACATGGAGAATGACTACGGCAAAATCAGGAACTTACCATGGAGCAGATCCATTGAAAAACCAAATTAATCATTGCATGGTCTGTCACTATTTACCAGGTCATAAAAATCAAACGATGGATGCGATGCGACGGATCTACGACAAATTTAGTCCCTTGCAAATTTTCCATGGATCCTATTTGTCGCAAAAATTAAAAATCAGTCGGTTAATTTTGCAAAAAGCCTCCCGAATTATTCATCATTTTAAAATTAGGTGACAAATACGGCCCGTCGCTGATCTTAGGAGATGAGGCGGACCTTAAATCTATCGTCAATTTTTGACTTCATCAGAAATGAGCGACAAATTTGGTCTGTAACTAGAATTTTTGCAAAATAAAATAAAAAATAATAATGTTAAGTTTGTTTCCTTCTTTTTTTTAATCTGTTACATTTGATAGTCATCCAAAAAAAATTCACATGATAGTTATAATAGAATTACATTCACAAAATTTTAAAGAATATATCCTAACGGTGATCATACAACTTGCTTCTTTTCCATTTGAGTAAGGTGCTGGAAGTTGGTCGAAGGATGATACAATACCACAAGTTAACACAATTATGGTGGAGGTAAGCAACGTGTCCGAGTGGTCATCGATAAGCCTAACCACAGTATGACACAACAACCTTAAAACATATTATATATCGGCCCATCCAAATTGATGACCTATTACTAGGAATCTGGTCAACAATGGAGCTGTAGTTAACCTATTACAATGGAGAATCAGTACGCCAAAATCACAAATTTACAACGGACCAGATCCATTGCAAAACCTAATTAACCATTGCATGGTCTGTCACAGGTCGGGTCACAAAAATCAAACGTTGGAAGGGATGCGCCGAATTTAGTTCGTCACAAATTTTCCACAAAACCTATCCATTGTAAAAATTAAAAATACTTAGCTTAATTATGTAAAAACCAACCTGAATTATTCGTCATTTTAAAAACTAAAGATGGATATCATCAGTTGCTAATCTTAGGAGAAGCGATGGACCTTAAATATGTCATCAATTTTTTACTTCATTAGAAATTAGTAAGAAGTTTGGTTCGTCACTAAAATTTCTGTAAAACGAAGAAAAGAAAAATAGCGTTAAGTTTGTTTTTTAAAAATAAAAAATAAAAAAACTAGTTACACCAGATTGTAATCCAAAAAAATCACTTAATTATTTTAAAAAAATCATATTCACAAAATTCAGAAGAATATAACCTTCCAGTGATCATCCAACACTCTTCTTTTCCATTTAAGGAAGATGCTGGAAGTGGGGTGAAGGATGATGCAGTACCACAACTCAATGTAATCATGGTGGAGGCGAGGGATGTGTCCGAGTGGTCATTGATAAGCCTACCCACAGTATGACTCAACAACCTCAAATCAGAGTATATATCGGCCCATCTCGAGCTGAACTATTACCAGGAATCTGGTTAACATTGGGGATGCATTTAACCTGTTACCATAGAGAATAACTATGCCAAAATCAGGAATTTACAGTAGAGCAGATCCGTTGCAAAAGAAAATTAACCATTGCATGTTCTGTCACTGTTTACTGGTTCATAAAAATCAAACAAAGACGGATGCGATGCGACGGATCGACGACAAATTTAGTCCCTCGCAAATTTGCAATAGATCCTATCCGCCGTAAAAATTCAAAATTCATAGGTTAATTATACAAAAACCCTCCTAAATTATTCATCAATTTAAAAGTTAGTGATAGATACGGTTCGCTGCTGATCTTAGTAGAAGAGACGGACCTCAAATCTATCGTTAATTTTTTACTACATCAGAAATTACCAATAGATTTGGTCCATCGCTAAAATTTCAGTAAAAAAAAAAATTACGTTAAGTTTTTTTCTTTTCTTTTCTTTTTTTTTTTAAAAAATCTGTTACACCGGACAGTCATCCACAAAATGTTCACATGATTGTTTAAATAGAATCACATTCACAAATTTCACAAGAATATATCCTACCAGTGATCATACAACTTGCATCTTTTCCATTTGAGTAAGGTGTTGGAAGTGGGTCCAAGGATGATACAGTACCACGGGTGAACACAAGCATGGTGGAGGCAGCCAACATGTCCGAGTGGTCATCGATAAGCCTAAACATAGTATGACACAACAACCTCAAAGCATAGTATATATCAGTCCATCTAGTTTGATGACTTATTATAAGGAATCTGGTCAACAATGGGGCTGCAGTTAACCTATTACAATAGAGAATTACTACGTAAAAATCATGAATTTATGACGGACCAGATCTATTGCAAAACCAAATTACCCATTGCATGGTCTATCACAGGTTATCGGGTCACAAAAATCAAACGTTGGAAGGGATGCGATGGATTTAGTCCATCGCAAATTTTCCACTAATCCTATCCATCACAAAAATTAAAAATACTTAGCTTAATTATGTAAAAACTGACCCGAATTATTCATCATTTTTAAATTTGGCGATGGATATCGTCCTTCGGTAATCTTAGGAGAAGTAACGGACCTCAAATTTGTTTTAGATATTTGACTTATCAAAAATTAACAAGAAGTTTGGTTTGTTGCTAAAATTTCTACAAAAAGAAAAACAACAGAGTCAAGTTTATTTTTAAAAAGAACTTTTACACTAAACAGTCATCCAAAAAAAATCACTTGATTATTTAATAAGAATCATATTCAAAAAATTCAAAAGAATATACCCTTCCAGTGATCATCCAACACACTACTTTTCCATTTATGGAAGGTGGTGAAAGTGGGCCAAGAATGAGATAGTACCACAAGTAAACGCAATCATGATGGAGACAAGGGACATGTCCGAGTGGTCAATGATAAGCCTACCCACAGTAGACACAATAATCTCAAAGCATAGTATATATTGGCGCATCTAGATAGATGGCCTATTACCAGGAATCTAGTTAACAATAGGGCTGCAGTTAACCTGTTACAATAGAGAATGACTACACCAAAATCAGGAATTAACGATGGAGCAGATTCGTTGCAAAACTAAATTAACCATTGCATGGTCTGTCACTATTTACTAGGTCACGAAAATCAAACAACAGATGCAATGTGATGGATCTACGACAAATTTAGTTCCTCGCTAATTTAAATTAAAAATCCATTAGTTAATTATGCAAAAACCCTCTTGAATCATTCATCGTTTTAAAATTTGGCAATAGAAACAGTCGGTCGCTGATCTTAGGAGAAGAGACGGACCTCAAATCTATCGTCAATTTTTTACTTCATAAAAAATTAGTGACAGATTTGGTCCATCGGTAAAAATTTTACAAAAAAAATAAAATAAAACAACGTTAAGTTTGTTTTTTTTTTTTAAATAAAAATTTATTACACCAGATAGTCATCCAAGAAAAATTCACATGATTGTTTTAAAATAATTACATTCAAAAAATTCAAAAGAATATATCCTACCAGTGATCATGTAACTTGCTTCTTTTCCATTTGAGTAAGGTGCTGGAAGTGGGTCGAAGGATGATATAGTACCACGGGTCAATATAATCACAGTGGAGGCAGACAACATGTCCGAGTGATCATCGATAAGCCTAACCACAGTATGACACAATAACCTCAAAACATAGTATATATCGGGCCATCCGAATTGATGCCCTATTACCAGGAATCTGGTCAACAATGGGGCTGCAGTTGACCTATTACAATGGAGAATCACTATGCCAAAATCTTAAATTTACGACGGATCAGATCCATTGCAAAATCAAATTAATTGTTACATGGTCCATCACAGGTCGAGTCACAGAAATCAAACATTGGAAGGGATGTGATGGATTTAGTCCGTCGCATGGAAGGGATGTGATGGATTTAGTCCATCGCAAAGTTGTCACTAATCCTATCCATCGTAAAAATTAAAAATACTTAGCTTAATTATATAAAAAATGACCTGAATTATTCATAATTTTTAAATTTGAAGATGGATATCGTCCGTTGCTGATCTTTGGAGAAGCGAAGGACCTCAAATCTGTTGTCGATTTTTGACTTCATCAGAAATTAGCAAGAAGTTTGGTTCGTCACTAAAATTTTTATAAAAAACAAGCGTTAAGTTTGTTAAAAATAAATAAAAAATAGTTACACCATATAGTCATCCAAAAAAAAAAAATCACTTGATTATTTAATAAGAATCATAATCACAAAATTCAACAGAATATAACCTTTCAGTGATCATCCAACATGCATATTTTCCATTCAAGGTGCTAGAAGTGGGGCAAAGGATGATACAGTACCACAACTCAATGTAATCATGGTGGAGGCAAGGGACATGTCCGAGCGGTCATCGATAAGCCTACCCATAGTATGACACAACAACCTCATAACATAGTATATATCGGCCCATCTCGATAGATGGCCTATGACCCAGAATTTGGTTAACAATAGGGCTACAGTTAACCTGTTACCATGGAGAATGACTACTCCAAAATCAAGAATTTACGATTGAGCAGATCTGTAGCGAAACCAAATTAACCATTGCATGGTCTGTCACTGTTTACCGGGTCAGAAAAATCAAACAACGGATAGGTTGCAACAGATCTATGACAAATTTAGTCCCTTGCAAATTTGCCATGGATCCTATCCATTGCAAAAATTAAAAATCCATCAGTTAATTATGCAAAAACCCTCTTGAATTATTCATCATTTTAAATTTTGGTGACAGATATGGTCTATCGCTGATCTTAGGAGAAGAGACAGACCTAAAATCTATCATCAAATTTTGACTTCATCAAAAATTAGCGACAGATTTGGTCCGTCACTAAAATTTCTGCAAAAAAAAAAAAAAATGTTAAGTTTGTTTTATTTTTTTTAAAAAATAAAAATAAATCTATTACATCGGATAGTCATCCAAAAAAAAATTCACATGATTTTTTAAAAAGAATTAAATTCACAAAATTTAAAAGAATATATCCTAACAGTGATCATACAACTTGCTTCTTTTCCATTTGAGTAAGGTGCTGGAAGTCAGTCCAAGGATGCTACAGTACCACAAGTTAACACAATCATGGTGGAGACAGGCAACGTGTCCGAGTGGTCATCGATAAGCCTAATCACGGTATGACACAACAACCTCAAAATATAGTATATATCGGCCCATCCAAATTGATGCCTTATTACTAGGAAAATGGTCAACAATGGGGCTGTAGTTAACCTATTACAATGGAGAATCACTATGGTAAAATCATGAATTTACGAGGAACCAGATCCATTGCAAAACTAAATTAACCATTGCATGGTCCATGTAACGTCCCAGATTTTGGCCAACTTAGAATTAGATGTCCTTGTGTAATGGGTATATCATAACACCTTATCGACTTCTCAAAACTCAATCCCAAAGTCTTAAATCTCCTTTCCAACTAATCTCCTTCAAAAATCTCACCTTTCACCACCTTATTCTTCAAATTTTAAGTACTTTCACATTAGACACTAATCCTAAAGTTATGAAGAACTATACTTAAATAAAATTTACTATAACTAGTAAATATATAAATAAAATGAGATTTTTACCATTAAACTTATGGAATATCACAAAATAAATAGGTTATTTGGATAGATCAGCTTCTTTTATCTCAAAATCATATATTGCATGTCAAATAACTCATTTTAGTTTGCATAATACACTCATTTCAAAACATCGGGTGGCAGGCATCACAGCATTGCACGGTGCCACTGCCCAAGTGGCGGCACACTACCCACCTTCACAGCGGACCACGGCACACCGCCAGTACACCGTATTTTGATGGATAGTCAATGTGATTTTTTACAGTTTTGACCGACTTCAAAAAGTCGTATCTCTCTCATTATAACTCCGATTTACGTGATTCAAAAGCAAAATTGAAGCTCGATAAGTCTAGTTTCATATAAAAATAAGTGAAAAATATAATAAAAATTTTAATATATTTAAATCTAGGTTGATGTAACAACTATGCAAAAATTATTAGTTTGGACAACTGCTACTTCTAAAATTTTTAAAATTCTTCTAGAACACGAAATCTAATGAAATTTGGTAGAGATAAAGTATGCTTGATGATGAACTGATAAAAATAATTAAAATAATATACTAACTAAAATTACTAAAAAGGGACATATAACTCCCCTAGGACCTTATTCTGTCAAAAATAGGGCAGAATTTAGTTAAGTACTAAACTAAATAATTGCTGGATTTAACTTGAACCACTATCTATATAAATGGAAAGACCTAAATTCATTAATACAATTGACTTAACGTCCCTTATAAACATAAGAGAAATCTCAAAATCCAGTTGCTCTCAGGAGCACATTGAAACTCCACATCAGACTTGGATTGCACATCGAAAGTCTGATGTCCACAAAACTATAGGTTTATGACCACCTTATTAGGCTTGACAAGCATCGTGGGAATCGAGCCTGAATAGTATCTAAAAAAGTACAACCTGAGCCTTGAGCGAAATGTGTGAGAAACGTGAATATCTTTAGAAAATGAATCCAAATTTAAGTGAATTGGACCGTTCACTTGTGAGTGAAATTGAAGACTTCAGACCATCAGATTCTGACCAAACTTCACCAATGGATCAGGAAAATTTTCCTACACCAATAAGTATACTTGTGACCCTGATCAAGGAACGGCGACCGTTGATTTGATACAAGTCCTTCACGGCCAATCCATTTGTCAAATTGCACCATAAACAGATCCTGGCGTAGGTCCATTGTGTAACGCCCGTGAAAAATCCGTACTTGGGCTCGAGTACCAACTCGACCCGAAATCGCGTAGAATTAAATTCCATGGAAATTAAGCATAAGTTAGCTAGCGCAACGCTAGAGTAGCTGGGAAATAGTCTCTGATCACTTTAAATACGTTCTGTAAGACCCAAATCGAGTAGAACAAACAACTCTACAATACTCTATAACCTCGGATCAAACTCTAAGCGGGTTTGTTCTCTGGACCACATTGAAATTTTGTATTGGATTTAGACCGCGCGTCGAAGGTCCGATACCTCCTATCTTAGACCATTAGAACCGCCCAGCTGGACTTGACAATCATCTCAAAAATCAAGTCAAACCGATAATCACAGACTATTTCATTGAACCCGGACTGAAGCGACCTCGAATAGGGACAGAATTGGAATTTCAAATTCAAATCTGGCACACGACTTGACGCGTCAGTATTAAGCGTTCTGACCGTCAGAATTCATCCAGATTACACCCTCGGATCAGGAAAAATTTCTATTTATTATCATGAGACTTTCAGCCCTGATCTACGTGCGGTGACCGCTGAACTGAAACTGGTCCGCCACGTGCGATCTGCGAACCCTGCCAGACTGAAAACTTAATACGTGCTACATCGGGTACGCATGAGCTTAAGTCTGATCGCAATCGACCAGGGGACCACCAGAAAGTAACTTTTGGACCGAAACAGCCCCGAAATGGATAGGCACCAAGTAAACTTTGTCCCGGAGCCTATTTTCGGCGTTTTTAAGCTTATAAAAGGGGTTGAAACCCTCATTTCTCTCTCCCATCCGAAAATTGCAAACCCTAGGAAAAGGAGAGAGAGTTTGAGAGAGAGATTGGAAGGGATTTTTCTCGCTTCCGAGCCACCGATTGCTGCTGCTTCAGTACCTCTTCCCAATCACCTGGCTGGTGATTTCTCCGTTCTTTCAGGTACAAAACAATCCTAGAACTTGCTGATTTAGGGTTTATCCAAATTTAGGGCGTGTTAGCTAACGTATTTCATAAATCAGATTCTCCTACTGCCGTAGACGAAGCGTACACGCTCTGTTCAAAATCACGCTTCCGTAAGAGACTAGGTGAGGATTTTAGACGCTTTGATTGACAGTTTACAACGCTTTCAATGTCGTTTAATAGTAGATTATTGACGGCATCGCCGTTTGACATGTACAACATGCTCTCCGTTTCCTGTTTCGTAAATTAACGAAGAATATGAGATTTAGGGCATTTTAGTCATTTGTAGGAAGTACGGTCTACATGCATATTTTACTGACGTGATTGACATGGTTTGTTGCCGCATTAGGGAGTTAGGAATGCTTGCATAATCAGTTTGGCGAAGAGATTCGCCTAGTTGCGCACTTTGGGTCGACATACTATATGTAGACTTAAGTGTGTAGTGTGTGTTTGTATAAATGCTTGTATTAGTATGTATTGAATTAAATGATGTTATGTAGTAGTTTGAGATTGATTTCTTGATTAATATGCTGACCTAAATGATTTCCTACATGTTGACCTTATGCATGATTGCATTACATGCATGGAAAGTATGCCTTGAAGATTTGCTTAAGTTGAATGTTATAACATGTGTTAACATGCTCACATGCTGTATTTCAATTCCAATACCTTTGCATATAGTGCTAATGTGATTTCATAGGTGTGTGGGACTAGACTTAGTCCAGGCAGTCGGTAACCGAGCGAATTCGTGGCTGACTGGTCATAGCCACGAACGACGCGTCGATGAACGTGATTCGTGTTTAGAGTTGGCGGCAGTGGTTAGGCCATGCGAAGTGTTTTACGCACTTCATGTCGTTCGACTTGAGATGCGATCGCGCTAGTCGAGCCCGTCAAGTAACCCGAATGGCCGATGTATGTTCACCTTGTATGAGTCATAACTGCTTGAACCTAGGGTACTGAACTTACCATTGTAAACCCTGTTAACCATGGTACCTTGATCCACTAAGACTCATGAGTCGGGCATGGTGGTATGGGACACCGTGGTTGAGCTGTCGGCCTACGCTGGGGCCGCAAACCTCCCCGTAGTGACCAGTGAGCACCTAGACTCGTGAGCAGATTATGGTGGTATGGGACACTATATTCTAGCTGTCGGCCTACACTGATCAGGCGACGAGCCCTTTGTAGTGACCACGAGCGTATTCTGAGCCCACGGGAGGCGGCGACCCTTCCGTTGCAGTAGAGTACAGTAGGCCTGTATTGATAAGGTGATGGGGGAGCGGTGCAACGAGTGCGAGCAACAGCCCTGACATCCCTTGCAGTGACCTACGAAACATACATCGTATGAGATTACTAGGAGTGACGACCCTAGACAGGATCTGTGTTGGGATTGATACGAGGGAAGTAACTTAGTTTCCCAATCCTGCTGTTTGAATGGACTAATAACAACTTGAAAATCATATCACCATAGCATTGCATGTGCCTGGAAGATGTGGAGCACTCTAGGGAGTGTGGCATGCCGCGGTCGTAAGATGTTGCCGCATGAGGGTGATCGTAGGTGAGAGCATACATCACGTCATATCATCTTGCATTAACAACAGTATTAGGATTGTCTGATTTACTGCTTTACTATTATCGCATGATTGAATTGTGAACATGCTAATCTTTGCTCTATGATTCCACTGAGTTGATCACTCATTCCCACGTTACGGGATGGTGTTTGCAACACCCACCAGACCCTGTTGTAGATGCAGGTGAGGCCGAGATCCAGGAGGTGGAGCCAGAGATCGACGAGGACCAGGATGAGTTCTCGTATATGCAGTATCACGACGGCTTCCCGTAGGCGACCTGGATCGAGGGGACATCAGTGGGACTTTTTTGAACATTATTCTTTTGTTTATATATATGTATATGAGACTCAGAGATGTAATCATACTTTGGAGACAGATGAGATTACTTTGTTTTTCCATACAGTGATATATACATTGTTTAGTCTTCCGCTTGCTTTTATCACTGGATCTGAAGTATGAATTACAGTTTTGGTATACTTTTACTCATGTGAATGCTTTAAATCAGACAACATTGAATCATAACCATTTTTGTTGCATAAGTGACGGTCTGGAACTCGGGAGTTGAGTTTATAAACGACCCCCGATTTTCAGGGTGTTACACATTGTCAGGAAACTTATTTCATGACTTTGGTGAGAAATGGACCTTCCTGAGGGCCCTGTTTGTAAAAAATAGGCACCCTTTGGCTATAATCTAAGTATACCATGTTCATGGGGCCATTGACATCAGTTTTAAGCCTATATAAGGCCCTTAAACCACCACTCTCTCATTCTATAAGATTTTATCTAACCCTAGGAGAGAGAAGAGAGAAGAGACTGAGGAGAATCGAGATGTAGGGAGATTGTTGCTGGGATCCCTTCCCACGACTCCACGTAGGGTTTCGCCACCCCACCATCACTACACGAGCCATTCCAACTTTGATTTGGGTAAGAAATCTAAACCCTAATCTTTTTAGGAATCTGAATAGAGGAATTAACGAACTAGTTAACCTATTTCGTGATTCAAGTAACCTTTGTTCAGTAGACAGGATCGTAGGTTTCCAACTGAGTTTGAAATGAGAAATTCGACGAAAGGTGCGGACTATAAATGTTTAGGTTATGGTTCTCAAGGCTTTCAATGTCAGCTAATGATTTATATTTGACTTGATTACTGTCATATGATCTTAGTTACGATGTATTCAATAATTTATACATGTGTGTGAACTTTGTGAATATATGATGCATTACAGGTGTTTGTTGAAATGTTCGAATGAATATGAAATCATGATTTATGCTTTCCATGACTAGTAACCTAGAATACATGATTGTTGTATGTATGGAAACTCCTTTGTGAAAGGATTTGCCATAGTATATGCTATAACTATTTTAGTTCTTATATGTGGTAATGGGTAGTCTAAGTGTTTGATAAAATGTTTGAACTAGAAATCGTCTGATGAATTGTAGTCTTAGTTTCAACTATATGATTTATTTATCAAATGCATATGTATAATAACATGTTTTATGTGTTTGATAAAATGTTTGAATGAGATATTGTTTGATGAATTGTATTTAATAAGGGTGTTGAGATAGAATTCTCAACTTCCTTATCTATATGTATAATTTCCTTGATGTAATCTTAATTTCAACTATGTAATTTATGGATGAATTGAAATATTTGGTAGCATGTTCAATATGTTGATAAAATGCTCAAATGAGTGTTGTACTTGGATTGTTTGTTAAATGCATATATGATTATCACATGTCTCCACATGCTGCATTTGAATATGATTGGACTACTACGTAGTCCAAGCAATAGGTAACGGTTCTTGTTTGAGTGGCTGAAGTAGTTTCGCCACATTAGATACATTCGACGAATCTAAGCTATACGGTGATTGTCGACAATGGTTAGGCCACGTGGAGTGCTTATGCGCTCCATGTCGATTACTACAGCGTGCACTCGCACCAATCAAACTTGTTAAATAACCTGATTGACATATTGTGTGTTTACCATGCATGGATGCTACTGCTTGAATCTAAGATACCGCTTACCAATATTAAGCCCATTTTTACCATGTTATCAAGATCCACTAAGACTCATGAGCCGGGCATGGTGGTATATGGGACACTGTGGTTAAGCTGTTGGCCTACGCTAGGGTGACGAGCCTCCCCGTAGTGACCAGTGAACAACCCAAATTCGTGAGCCAAATATGGTGGTGTATGGGATACCGTATTCAAGTTGTTGACCTATGTTTAAGTGACGAGCCTCCCGTAGTGACCTCGAGTATAAACTAAGCCTATGCTGAGGTGACGAGCCTCTCCGTAGTGACCTCGAGTTTAAACTCATAAACTTACCTATCCATTACTTTCATCAGGGGTGATACCCTATAATTTACCTATCGTATGTGTTTAACTAGGATTGACAACCCTAGATGGATCATTGTTTGGGTAAGTAATATAAAGGGAGGTACCTTAGCTTCCTGAATCTGCTACATGAATAAGCCTAATAAATTACTTGGCTAACACGTTCATGCACCGCATTGCATGTGCTTTGGCGAGGAAGCGCACGTTTAGGGAGTTTGTCATGCACGATCGTGAGATGATTTGCTGAGG
Organism: Magnolia kwangsiensis; assembly: GCA_037074715.1. NCBI lineage: Eukaryota > Viridiplantae > Streptophyta > Magnoliopsida > Magnoliales > Magnoliaceae > Magnolia > Magnolia kwangsiensis. The sequence goes on along the minus strand of CM073576.1, from coordinate 101,248,847 downwards.
GAGTGCAGGCAAGAGCATGCATCATTACACATATCATTCTTGTATTAACCAGAGTAGTTGAGAAATGTTTGTGGTATTGTTTTATCATTACTGCTTGATTGAATTAATAACATGTTAACCTTTGCCTTGTAGTACCACTGAGTTAGCCACTCATTCCTACCCTGGGATGGTGTATTAAAACACCACCCAGACTTTGGTTTAGATGAATGTGATGGCAAAGTCTATATAACGGAGTTGGACTTCGTAGGCGAGGAGGAAGGATTCTCCTATGTTCAGCTCTCAGATGGGTCTATGTAGACCTCATGCTAATTCAATGGGATTACTGTGACTTATGGATTAGTTGGACATTTAAACTTTGATATTTTAAAAATTTTAGGACTATACATGCATATATTTAACCTGGTAACATATTCGTACTCTAAAGGTTGTGAAACACTTATATACTTTATATATCTATCTCAGTCATCTGCTTGCCTAATTACATTAACTTTAGAGTATGAAATGTTGATTTAGTATAATCTCACTCATGTTTAAATGTACTAATATGGACAACATTTAATCATCATTATCTATGTTGCATAAGTGATGCGTTGGATCTCGGCAATTGAGCTTTGCTCGACCACCGAAATTCTGGGCGTTACAAGATGGTATCAGAGCATGATTTGGATTAAACTAGACCTGGGTTATGGTAACACGATGCACACTGATGTACTTTAACTTATGAGGAGGTAATAAATTGTAGAAATAATCGTAGGATACCAAGTTTCACTGACAAGAGAGATTGACAGTCGAAATGTAACCCGTATGCATCCGAGATCCTGTGAAATGATCTTGATTCCTTCTTAGGCTGTTAAACGATAGGTTTAAACTCTTAGACAATGATTCTCAAACTTAAAACATGCCAAAAGGCTTGAATATGTGCAAAATGGACCGAAGAAATGCATTTCACGGACATGGGGGCCCAAACCACAAAATACGGTGGGATCCAGGGGGTCCCCCACATGTTTTCGGCACCCCAGGAGGGGGGCGGTGACCGCCCACAGTGGAGGGGACTACATCACGCTGCGCTCACCTCCAACAGTCCAGGCGGGCTGGCGGGTCCGGCGGCCCATCGCCCTTACCCACTCATGTGGGGCCTTGTACACATGTGGGGCGACCCTATTTAGGTCCCCTTTGCCTCCCTTTGTCCATTTCACCCCCTTCCAAGCTTCCAAAACCCTTCAAAAATCTGATTTCTCTCTCAAATCTTCCTCCCATACACACCAAACCTCTTCTTCTTCTACATTTTACTCCCACCTCCACCATTTTCCTTAAACCCATCTTGTACACCTCTCCATCTTTCTATTTCCCACTTATTTAAGCACAAAGGCTCTCTTTTGTGTCTCATAATCTCCAAAACCTACAAACCCATCGCACCCTTCAAGTTTCTTCTCTCCCGTAGCTCTTTTTTAGCTAGTTACCACTATTTTCTCTATCTCAACATTCCTTTCCCTCATGGGAAAGAAGACAGCAGCCCCAAATGAGGTTGAGCCTAGTCGTCCAAGCCGTTTTAGGAAGAAGACGAGTGTCGAGACTCGTGCGAGCGTTGAGTGAAGGTTGAAAAGGGAGACCAAACACTGTAGTTTAGTCCATAAACAATGACCATTAAATGTTGGGACGTTTAGAGTTTTGGGAGCTAAAGTAGGTACTCGTATATTACAAAAAATCTGACAATATAGGGAATCCAATAAATTAATAACGTGAACCCTAGGACCTCCTTAGATGGTATGAGCATATGTGAAGTTCTCTAGCGTAACTAAATTCAAGTTCAGGTTACTTGATTCCAATCAGACAACTTTTGACCCTAAACGATAAAACAATTTCTTGTATTAGAAATGGTATGAAATCATCTAACGTATGAGCATAGACCTTAGATTACAACTAGTGGATTACCACTACTCGTAAGTTAAGACTAGGCTATTGGTTATACTAAGGAATGTAAAAGACTGAATATACTAAGATAATTGAAAGATAGACTTAGTTAGTTGGCTTGATTAGATTGGAGTGAGACCTCATTCCTTCATTGGATCTCCTAGATACTTATAAGCTTCTTTAATAACTCTTAGGAAAGTTGTTTTAATCAGAAAATATTCACACTTATGGAAAATGTATGTATACCTTAGATTAAACATTAGATCAAATTAATACACCCCTTAGAATTACCTTCCCAAGGACTTATTACAATCAAGAACACGAAGTAGAGAAACTATATATAAGAAAAGTATTCACAGTTTGAATCAAATTCTCAAATCCTAATAGTTACCAATGAACTCAATGCTCTGATCAAGTAGAAGATCAAGATCAACTAGGACTAAGAATTGATAGACAAATTTTCTATCATAGCTAGGCAGAAGGTTTATGTATCCGACTCAAGACCCACTACACAACTTTCCTTCCGTGTTGGCCTGATCACTTACAACCAAAAGTTTATTACTTCGCCTTTGAGAAGTGTTAAGAACATATAACCAATAGGGATAATTTTTTTCTTAGGCCCAAGAAATTTCTCAAATGAGCATCAGATAGTTAGGAATTAGGTCCCGAATCAAAGACCATTTTCGTATACATATTGTGCATATGAACTTAAAAAGATAGTCTACCCGTTAACCTATTTTATCCAAATTCCTTACATGCTAATAATTTATAGATTATCTTACAATATTAAACTAAACATGATTAAAGAAGGTAAGTTGACAAAAGTCCTTTGGTAGAATTAGGCACCTTGCCACACACTCACACCCATCCCTGAAATCAATCACGACACCCATCATTTTTAGCTCCTTTCTATAATCATATGTACCAATGCCATAATACACATCATTGATGGAAGGAAGACCAATGTATTGAGAGATCGTTTCCCATTTCATGCCAAGGATAGGTCATAAATTACACCTTATTTTGACATACGGATCATGACATAGATTCTTGAGCCTTGAGAGTAGAAATGATTTTTAAGGGGGGTAGAACATTATGAGCCCAATCTACTTAGGTCTACTTATACATCCATTTGATCAAAGTGGTGCAGCGAAAGCATGGTGGGCTCCTGCCCCACTGGCCCAGGATCGAAGGAAATTGATCCAGGATACACGTAAGGTTAGGTCACTAAATAGGATCGAAATCTTCATTAAAATATTAATAATGAAGTCATTGAAGGAAAGAAATTAGGGTTCAAGTGTTAAACCAATTCATATTGAAGAATAGGCCTAACAATGCGTACGAGCTGAATTATAATAGCCGAAGTCAGTGTATCTACAAATGTGCTCATTGAATACGAACCCAATAGAAGCCTTAACCAATTTTATGGCGAAAAAGTTTTAAGAGAGGTAGACTAAAATGAGCCTGACTAGCATAGATAGTATACACTCTGTCACGCATATAAACTTGAAATAATAAAATCTTTACTTATTACCCATAGGCAATTTCGAGGACGGAATTGTTTTTAAGGGGGGTAGATTGTACATCCCGAATTTTTGCCAACTTAGAGTTAGGCGTCCTTGGCCAATGGGTTTATCATAACGCCTTATCGACTTCTCAAAACTCAATCCCAAAGTCTTAAATCTCCTTTTCAACTTACCTTTTTCAAAAACCTCACCTTTCACCACCTTATTCTTAAAATTTTTCTAAGTACTTTCACATTAGACACTACTCCTAAAGTTTAAATGATAAAAAATAATACTTAAACTAAAATTTATAATAAATAGTAAATATATAAATAAAATGGGCTTTTGACCATTAAACTTATAAAATCTTACAAAATAAATAAGTTATTTGGATAAATCAGCTTCTCCTACCCCAAAATTATATATTTCACGTCAAATAACTCATTTCGGTTTACAAAATACACCCGTTTCAAAAACATAGGATGGTAGGCACCATAGTGGGGCGCGGCCCCACCACCCAGGTGGTGGTGCACCGCCCACCTTCACAGTGAATCACGATGCGACCGCCTTGACCACAGGGCACCATCGGTGCGCTGGATTTCAGTGGACACTCGCTACTATTTTCTACACTTTTTGACCGACTTCAAAACATCGTATCTCCCTTATTATAACTCCAATTTAGGTGATTCACAAGCCAAATTGAAAATTGATTAGTCTAGTTTCATATAAAAATGAGTGAAAATATAAGAACAATTTTACTATAATTAAATCTAAGTTGATGTGATAACTATAAATAAATTATTAGTTCAGACAGCTGGTACTTCTAGAATTTTTTGAATTTTTCTAGAACATAAAATCTAATGAAATTTGGTGGAGATAAAGTATACTTGATGATGAACTAATAGAAAAATAATTAAAATAATATACTAATTAAAATTTCTAAAAAGGGTCATAAAACTACCCTAGGACCTTATTCTATCAAAATTAGGGTGGAATTTAGTTAAGTACTAAACTAAATAATTACTGGATTTAACTTAAAACACTATCAATACAAATGGCAAGACCTAAATTTATTAATATTATTGACTCAATGTCCCTTACAATCCTAGGGGAAATCCAAAATCCACTTGCTCTCGGGAGCACATCGAAACTCCATATCAGACCTGGACCACATGTTGAAAGTCCGATGACTACAAAATTATAGTGTTATGACCACCTCATTGGGCTTGAAAACCATTGTGGGAATCGAGCCCAAATAGTATCCAAAAATGCACAATCTGAGCCTTGAGCAGAGTGTGTGAGAAACATGAATATCTTTGGAAAATGAACCAGAACTTAAGTGAATTGGACCGTTTGCTTGCGAGTGAAATTGAAGACTTCAGACTGTCATATTCTGACCAAACTTCACCCATGGATCAGCAAAATTTCCCTGTACCAATCGGTATACTTATGTCCCTAATCAAGGAACGATGACCATTGATCTGATATAGGTCCTTCACGGCCGATCCGTTTGTCAGATCGCACCATAAACATGTGTAACGCCCGTGAAAAATCCATACTTGGGCTCGAGTACCAACTCGACCCGAAATTTGCGTAGAATTCATTCCTTTAGAAAATATGACTAGGTTAGCTAGTGCAACGTTAGAATAGCTGGAAAATGATCCCTGATCACTTTAAATATGTTCTACAAGGCCCAAAGCAAGTGGAACCAATGGTGCTATAATGCTCTAAAGCCTCGGATCAAACTCTAAGCCGGTTTGTTCTCGGGACCTCCTTGAAACTTTGTATTGGATCTAGACCTCGCGTCGAAAGTCCGATACCTACCATCTTAGACTGTTATGACCATTTAGTTGGGCTTGGCAATCGTTTCGAAAATCAAGTCCAACTGACATTCAGAGGCTATTTCATTGAGCCTGGAGTGAAGAGAGTGAGAATAGGGTTAGAATTGGAATTTGAAATTCAAATCTGGCACACCATTTGACGCATCAGTATTAAGCGTTCTGACCGTCAGAATACAGCCAAATTATACCCTTGGATCAGGAAAAATATCTATTACATATCACGAGACTTATAGGCCTGATCTTGGTGCGATGACCGTTAAACTGAAACTGGACCGCCACGTGCGATCTGGGAACCCTACCGGTCTGAAAACTGGATGTGTGCTAGATCCAGTATGCATGAGCTTAAGTCCGACCGCATTTGGCCTGGGGACCATCAGAAATGCTCTTTTGGACCGAAACGGCCCCGATTTAGTTAGACACTAAGTAAACATTGTTCCCAAGCCTATTTTGGGCATGTTTTAGGCTATAAAAGGGGTTGAAACCCTCACTCCTCTCTCCCATCCGAATTTGAGAGAAATCCTAACTTGGGAGAGAGAAAAAGGTGAGAGATTGTGAGAGAGAGTGGGAGAGTTCTTCCTGCCACTTGTGCTACGTGTTGCACGTGCTTAAGCAACACACCTCTACTACTTTCCTGGCAATTACACCACGATTCTAGGTAAGAAAATACCCTAAATAGTTGCTGATTTGAGTTTCCTTTGTTTCCATAGCGATGTAGCTTATGGATCTCGTGTATTAGGTTCCCTATTCGCCGTAGACGAAGCGTATACGCTCCGTTTCAATTCACGAGTCTACAAGACATAAGGTGTAGATTTTAGACGCTTTGATTGACGGTTTCCAACGCTTTCAATGTCGTTTAATAGTAGATTATTGACGGCATCGCCGTTTGACATGTACAACATGCTCTCCGTTTCCCGTTTCGTAAACTAACGAAGAATATGAGATTTAGGGCATTTTAGTCATTTGTAGGAAGTACTGTTCACATTCATATTTTGCTGATGTGATTGACATGGTTTGTTGTTGCATTAGGAAGTTAGGAATACGTGCATAATTAGTTTGACAAAGAGATTCGCCTAATTGCGCACTTCGGGTCGACATACTATATGTAGACTTAAGTGTGTAGTGTATGTGTTTGTATAAATGCTTGTATTAGTATGTATTGAATTAAATGATGTTATGAGATGGTTTGAGATTGATTTCTCAATTAATATGCTGACCTAAATGATTTCCTACATGTTGATTATATGCATGATTTCATTACATGCATGAAATATATGTGCTTGAAGATTTACTTAAGCTGAATGTTATAACATGTGTTAACATGCTCACATGACTATATTTCAATTCCAATACTCGTACATAATTTACTGATGTGATTCCATAAGTGTTTGGGACTAGACTTAGTCCAGGCAGTCGGTAACCGAGCGAATTCGTGGCTGACTGTCTTAGCCACAGCGACGCGTCGATGAACGCGAGTGGTGTTTGAAGTTGGCGGCAGTGGTTAGGCCACGCGAAGTGTTTTACGCACTTCATGTCGTTCGACTTGAGATGCGATCGCGCTAGTCGAGCCCGTCAAGTAACCCGACTGGCCGATGTATGTTCACCTTGTATGAGTCATAACTGCTTGAACCTAGGGTACTGAACTTACCATTGTAAACCCTGTTAACCATGGTACCTTGATCCACGAAGACTCATGAGCCGGGCATGGTGGTATGGGACACCGTGGTCGAGTTGTCGGCCTATGCTGGGGCCACAAACCTCCCCGTAGTGACCAGTGAGTCCCTAGACTCGTGAGCAGATTATGGTGGTATGGGACACTATATTCTAGCTGTCGGCCTACACTGATCAGGCGACGAGTCCTTTGTAGTGACCGCGAGCGTATTCTGAGTCCACGGGAGGCGACGACCCTTCCATTGCAGTAGAGTACAGTAGGCCTGTATTGATAAGGTGATGGGGGAGCGGTGCAACGAGTGCTAGCAACAGCCCTGACAGCCCTTGCAGTGACCTACGAAATATACATCGTATGAGATTACTAGGAGTGATGACCCTAGACAGGATCTGTGTTGGGATTGATACAAGGGAAGTACCTTAGTTTCCCAATCCTGCTGTTTGAATGGACTAATAACAACTTGGAAATCATATCACCATAGCATTGCATGTGCCTGGAAGATGTGGAGCACTCTAAGGAGTGTGGCATGCCGCGGTCGTAAGATGTTGCCGTATGAGGGAGATCGTCGATGAGGGCATACATCACGTCATGTCATCTTGCATTAACAACAGTATTAGGATTGTCTGATTTACTGCTTTACTATTATCGCATGATTGAATTGTGAACATGCTAATCTTTGCTCTATGATTCCACTGAGTTGATCACTCACTCCCACGTTACGGGATGGTGTTTGCAACACCCATCAGACCCTGTTGTAGATGTAGGTGAGGCTGAGATCCAGGAGGTGGAGCCAGACTTTGATGAGGACCAGGACGAGTTCTCGTACATGCAGTATCACGATGGCATCGCGTAGGTGACCTGGATCGATGGGACTTCAGTGGGACTGTTTTGGACATTTAATTTTGTTCATGTATATGTATATGAGACTCAGTGATGTATTCATACTTAAAGACAGATGAGATTTACTTTGTTTTCCATACAGTGATATATATATTGTTCAGTCTTCCGCTTGCTTTTATCACTGGATCTGAGGTATGAATTACAGTTTTGGTATACTTTTACTCATGTGAATGCTTTAAATCAGACAACATTGAATCATAATCATTTTTGTTGCATAAGTGACGGTCTGGAACTCGGGAGTTGAGTTTATACACGACCCCCGATTTTCAGGGTGTTACAACACGGTCCAGGCATAGATCCATTGTCAGGGAACTTACTTTATGACTTAGGTGAGAAATGGACCTTCCTAAGGGCCCTGTTTGTCAAAAATAGACACCCATTAGCCATAACCTAAGTATACCATGGCCCTGGGGCCATTGACATCAGTTTTGAGCCTATATAAGGCCCTTAAAACACCCCTCTCTCATTCCATACGATTTTCTCTAACCCTAGGAGAGAGAAGAGAGAAAAGAGGAGAAAAGACTGAGGAGAAGAGAGAGATGTAGGGAGATCGTTGCTGGGATCCCTTCCTATGACTCCTCGTATGGTTTCGCCTCCCCACCATCGCTACACGAGCCATTCCAACTTTGATTTCGATAAGAAATCCAAACCCTAATCTATTTTAGGAATCCGAATAGATGAATTGACGAAATAGCTAACCTATTTCATGATTTAGGTAACCATTGTTTTGTAAAAGGGAGTATAGGTTTCGAACCGAGTTTGAAACAAGAAATCCAAAGAAAGGTGCGAACTATAAACGTTTAGGTTATGGTTTTCAAGGCTTTCAATGTCAGCTAATGATTTATGTTTGACTTAATTTTTACCATATGATCTTAGGTACGATGTATTCGATAATTTATGCATGTGTGTGAACTATGTGAATATATGATGCATTCCATGTGTTTGTTGAAATGTTCAAATGAATATGAAATCATGATTTGTACTTGCCATGACTAGTAACCTAGAATACATGATTGTTGTATGTATGATAACTCCTTTGCGAAAGGATTTGCCATAATATATGCTATAACTAATTTAGTTCATATATGTGGTAATGTGTAGTCTAAGTGTTTGATAAAATGTCTAAACGAGAAATTATATGATGAATTGTATTTATTAAGGGCGTTGAGATAGGATTCTCAACTACCTTATCTAGATGTATAATTTTCTTCATGTAATCTTAGTTTCAACTACGTGATTTATGTATAATAACATGTTTTATGTGTTTGATAAAATGTTTGAATGAGATCTTATTGGATGAATTGTATTTTATAAGGGTGTTGAGATAGAATTCTCAACTTCCTTATCTATATGTATAATTTCCTTCATGCAATCTTAATTTCAACTATTTAATTTATGGATGAATTGAAATATTCAGTAGCATGTTCAATATGTTGATAAAATGCTCAAATGAGTGTTGTACTTGGATTGTTTGTTAAATGCTTATATAATTATCACATGTCTCCATATGCTGCATTTGAGTATGATTGGGACTACTACGTAGTTCAGCCAATCGGTAACGGTTCCCATTTGAGTGGGAGAACTAATTTTGCCACATTTCTATAGCGTGCGCTCGCACCAATTGAACTTGTCAAATAACCCGATTGACTTATTATGTGTTTACCATGTATGGACACTACAGCTTGAATCTAAGGTACCGCTTACCAATGTACAACCCATTTTAATCATGGTACCAAGATCTGATAAGACTCATGGGCAGGCATGGTGGTATATGACATACCGTGGTCGAGCTGTCAGCCTATGCTGGGGTGACAAGCCTCCTCGTAGTTATTAGTGAGCAACCTAAACTTATGACCCTAATATGGTGGTGTATGGGATAGCGAATTCGAGCTATCAGCATACCTATAGGTGACAAGCCTCTCATAGTGACCTTGAGTATAAACTAGGCCTATGAAGAGGTGACAAGCCTCTCCGTAATGGCCTCGAATATAAACTCGTGAACTTACCTATCCATTGTTTATAATCAGGTGTGATGCCCTACAAATTGCCTATCATATGTGTTTAACTATAATTGATGACCCTAGATGGATCATTGTTTGGGTAAGTGAAATAAAGGGAGGTACTTTAGCTTTCCGAATCTGTTATATGAATAAGCCTAATAAATTACCTGGCTAACACGTTCATGCACCACATTACATGTGCTTTGGCGAGGAAGAGCGCGTTTAGGGAGTTTGCCGAAATCAATCGTGAGAAATCTAAGACAATCCAGGAACCACGATCATATCCTGAACTAAACCCTAATCCCCAGCGTAACCCTGACCCAAAAGTCTCAAACTTCCAACCTGCGACGAAAAACCTTAATCCAAATTGTTCAATCCACATATAGCCCCAACATATACCTTATACCCTAATTAAAACCCATTACCAAAACCTAAGACCACCTATCTGAAACTCAAAAACCCCAAAAGGAGACGATCAGGAGAACTAATGCATCGAACAAAGCCAACACGCTTGAGCCTGGCCCGAGCCCTCATCGAGCGGTAGTCCGCCTACCACTGGCGGTAGTCAAACTACCGCCGACGATACTCGGAGTGCCGCTACTCGCGGCCCACGTGTGGATTTCTAGAAACAGTTGTCTTAGCATTTGAAAGTCAACTTTCTCTAAAAATTACCCCTCCATCCAGTCATTTTTACCATTTTACCAATCCTAAGAACCAATGGGAGTGCGCCACATGGCATTTCTCTCCCCTTAGCCACTCATAGCTTACCACATCAACTTTCACCCTTCTTAAACCCCATAATTACCAAAAGACCATTGGAGAAGGCTATAAATAACCCTCTCCTCTTCACATTTAAGGGGACAACTCTTCACTTCCAAGCTTAAGTGAGAAAGAGAGAAAGAGAGAGGGAGAGAGGGAGGGTGAAGAGGTGCTCCTAAGCCTCCAAGTTTAAATTTTTTAGCTTCTCCTTAACCTTGTCCCGACCTTCCTAACCCGGCAAGTCTAGCCCGAATTGATCATGGGGCAGTCCATGTCTTAGATTACTCAAGATCAAGCCAAAGATCCTTCTACTTTATGCAAGCATTCATCATGACATCTATTCCCTTCTTAACCCCCCCTGCTCCTCTAGATCTCTAGTGAACATATGCTTTATGACTTGCCATACATCGAATCCTGTCACATCAAAAATTTGTAGTGATCTAGTCTACTCTTCTTTACCTTTTTACATAAGCATCATCATATCTGCCTTTTAGACACGACGTTGGACGTATGCTCTATGGCTTGCCGAAATCTCAGATCTTGCTACATCAGAAATCCGTGTGTGTGCCTAGTCCCATATCGACCCCAGCATCCATCATCCATTGAGATTATTTTACCACACTAAGTAGAGACCATACATTTGTATAGGCAGAGAGGGTGCCTAACCCCTTCCCTCTTTGTAACTAAGGCCCCTTACCCAAAATCCCGGATCACAGACCAGGAGTCAATCTATGGTAGGAGAGTCTTCGAATTTCTCCAACCTCACATATTTCGCGAGTTCTAACCAACAACAGGATTTTAAGATTAATTGGCTAGTGGTGACTCCAACATTCACAAATCAGCCTAATCACCCCCACCACCAAACATAACATTTAAACCAGCGTGGGTACGGATTTTCAGTGTCTACAGAATGACGACTCTGATGGGGAGGGATGCTAGAGCACACTAGCTGAGACCCGATTCGAAAGAGTGTGGTACTTTAATCTTAAGGGATATTATCACTGCATTCATACAAAAAAAATATCTTTGGCTTCCACTTGCTTGGGCACAGATTCGAACCATGACCACTCAATCCTGCATAGCCATGACCTCTCAAGCTACACATGAAGAAGAGTCGGCAGTCCAATCAACTCCTAAAACATCAGTACCCGCGCCTACACGAACACATGGGTTGTTACCTCCAATAGCTCCAACAAACCCACAAACTAATACAACCATGCAAGAAGTGGCCCAAAGTCTCCGAGCAATGCAAGAGCTACTACTTCGCCTAGTACTAAGTGCCGCACCAAATACATAGGCAACCCAACCTAGTGTATAGAATAGTTCACTCCCTTAAACCCCTTTTGCCTTTTCTCTCATTCCTCCAGTAAATCTTGTTCTCCCTCACCTAGAAGAGTCAGCACAAGATCAATAGCAACCAACAAACGGGAGCTACCCTCCCACACATATCTACTCAGTACATCACAACAATTAGGTTACAACACAAGTTTCCCCTAACAAGAACTACAGACAAGAACTGGTAGATGCCCACGAAGGGGACCAATTTCGAATCCAACTCACTCTCCATAACGAGAGTAAGTAACATTCAGGAATTGGCAGATATCCTAGGCGGGCGCCATTTTTGAACATCACACCCTCCTTCGAAAGGGAGCAGTGTCTAGTTCCAGATACCTCTCGCCACTGGGAGTCCATCTTCTATCCAACAACCCCCCATTTTCGATCCATATGAAGAGGAAGCAGCACAAGCCCTTCAGCAAGGCATAAGATATCTGTCGCAAGACAAGTCTGAAATCAAGAAATTATAAGAGCAATTATAAATGGTATAAAATCAACTCCAGAGGCAACAAGGAGTGGACCACCCATCCACCAAATTCAGTGATCTTTATCCCTTTTCAGACGCCCGGGTACCTCCAAACTTCAAGGTACCAAAATTCAAAAGGTATGAAGGTAGCGGATGCCCCACTATACATCTAGAGGCCTTTTATGGGGAACTCAATGCAATAGCAGGGAAGATGGAGCTCTGATACGAGTCTTCCAGAAATTTCTTAAGGGCGACATTTTGGATTGGTACACCTCGTTGGATAGCCACCAAATCAAAACTTGGAAAAGACTCCCAATCTTTCATTGACAGATTTTTCGTATAACCTGAACATGGATCCAAGAAGGTCTAGTGTGACTGTCGTGAGATAAAAAAGTGATGAGTCATTATCAGCATAAGTAGGGCAATGACGAACCATGGCGACTCGAATGAGATACCCCATCGATGACGGAGAGCAGATATCTATGATCGTACATTCAACAAATCTCAACATTTCACGATATCTAATCTCGTACCCCTACGCAAATTTCTCCCAACTCATCCGAGTTGGAGAATAAGCGGAAGCCGGGATAAGAGACGGAACCATTTTCCCATGGCCACACCAGGCCCCCTCAATCAAAAGAAACAAAGTCGAGGGGAATCCCCTTAGATACAGGAATGGAAACGGCACTGTCCTCATGCAACACACCACGGAGGTTAACAATATCATCACCAACACTCAAGGAAATCAGTATGCTCCACAACCGGAGCCATAATAAGATAGGCAGTACCAGTCACAATCAAATATGCAGTACCAACCACAACAAGCCCAACAGGGATATCAGGCACAGTCATCTCAACAACAATAGCAATAGCCTAGGGAAAATGCGCAAGGCCCCTATAAACATGCAATGTTACGTAGAAAGTTCACCCCTCTAGCACAAAAAAATAATCAGGTTCTAACATTGTTAATGCAAGAGCAAATTTTGACACTGCTCCAACCTCGACTTCTACCTAATCCCTTGCCATCAGGTTGTAATGAAAATCAGTATTACACATATCACCAGGCTCCTGACCACCTAATAGATCACTGTTTCACTTTGAAACATACGGTCCAAGATTTAATCAAAAGTTAGAAGATCATTATCACCCCGCAAGCTAGCAACATGGCTCAGGCCAACATCCTCCAGAATCCCCTACCATCGTATCAAGCAGGACCCATCACATCCAGCACCTCTACCCTCAGCCACATCGAGAGCGAGCGACCCACGTACTCCTCTCCACTTCATTCCATACAAGCAATCCTACATGATATAGTAAATTGGACGTGGGGATATCGACAGGCGTCGTCGTCTGGGCCACAAGTATTCCTTGAAGCAACACTAACAACACAACCTCTCATATTCCTTAAAGAAGCACTAACAACACAACCTCTTGTATCCCTCGAAGTAGCACCAACAACACAGCCTCTCATATTCCTTGAAGTAGCACCTAACATGTCACAACCTCAGCATCTCGTCCCCCAAGAGGCACATTTGACTCTGTCCTCGGTAGATCCAAAAAAGTTAAATTCTGAATCCCTCAGTTTCCCAATAAGCCTCCCTGATCTAGCTTCGCTAACCTTGCAAAGGGCACCCCCAGTTCAAACATCAAGCTTCCTAATGCCTCACCAACTGGCACATGCCCAAAGGACCCCCCCCACCTTAAAAGGGGGAAGAAAATTCCATTTCCAAAATCGGTCAAGAGTTGGTAGCACCTCAAGAGAAATCATCAAGTCCATCACAAATAGTTCCAGTCATAATCTCTTAGCCTCAAGAACCACTGATATACCTGGAAGGAAGAACGGTTCCCTCCTACAACCCAAAACCAGTCCCATGACATTATCCTGAATGCACCGAAGTGGGCAACAACGAGAGGTATTTCAGGAGAGATAACCAAAACTCGAAAGAAACCTGGGGAACTTCGTAGGGAGCCACCTACAAAACCGATGATACTTATGACACAGCAGCCCAACTCAAATCCATTCCCGCACAAATATCCATCTGGGAACTCTTGTGTAAGTCAATATCGCATCGAGAAATCTTTATGAAAACATTGAATGATACACATATCCCCCCTGATGTACCTCTTGAAATGGTGGCAAGTATGATCGGACAACTCACACCATGAGCTATCACTTTCTCTGATGAGGAGTTACCACCCGAAGGTCACAAACATGGGCGCTCATTAAATATAGCTGTCCATTACAAGAATTTTAAAGTTCCACTCGTACTCATAGATAGCAGATCAAGACTAAATGTCTACTCTTTGAGGACTGTCAAACCTTTGAGGATTAAATTGTCTTCCTTCTGACCTAGTACTATGAGCATCCGAGCCTTTTGATAACTACCAGAGGCAAATCGAGGAAGAAATCGATATTGACATACAAATTGGACCTAACATGACACCTGTCACATTTCAAGTCATTGACATCCCTGCCTCATTTAACCTTCTGTTGAGGTAGTCATGGCTCCGTGCTGTTAGAGCCATCCCATCTACCCTCAATCAAAGGGTTAAATTCCCTTCGAAAAATCGAATCATCTCAGTACTGGCTGAGCTAGAAATCATCCTACCAGTAACAGTCAATATCCCAAAAACTAACATTCCAGTGATTGATGTTCAGCATGCAAAGGGTGACATTTCGTATCACATAACTCAATCGCCAATCCGCGCCCTCTCGCTGGTGAATATGTCATACCCCCCGCTGAACGATTAATCTTGAACTACCATACCAAGTTCCATGAGAAATGTATGGTAGTAAAGCTAGCACGTGCCAATGTGCAGTGACAGTGATTGGGATATCAATCAACACCAGAAGAGCTAGCCGCGAGGTTTCAAATGAGGCAACCATTTAAGTGCACACCTATCGAGTTCATCAAGGCTAGGACAGTTTGTGGGGACACAATGATCTCCCTTGAGGACCACCTCCAGTGGCTCAAACTCACAGAACATTCTAGCCAGGAATCCATTTGGCTGCCCATATGGTGAGATAAGATCCTCAGGACAGAAAAAAACACACTCAATGCCACAAGCAAAACCCCCGAACCCCTCACATGAAACTAGGGGCATGGAAACAGGTCCACCCATGGAGGACCCAAGACCAAAGGTGTAACACCCCGAATTTTTGCCAACCTAGATTTAGATGTCCTTAGGCAATGGGTCATTCCTAACACCTAATTAACTTCTCAAAACTCAATCCAAAAGTCTCAAATCCCTATTTCCTTCGAAAATCTCACCTTTCACTACTTTATCCTTCAAAATTTTCTAAGAGCTTTCATATTAGATACAAATCTTAAAGTTTAGGTGATGTTGATCAATACTTAAACTAAAAAGTACTATGAATAGTAAATAAATAAATAAAAATGGTTTTTAATGATTAAACTTTTGGAATCTTATGAAATAAGTAGGCTATTTGGATAGATCAGCCTCTCCTACCTCAAAATCATATATCGCATGTCAAATAACTCATCCCAGGTTCTAAAATATGCTCATTTCAAATATCAGACGGTGAAATCACGCCAAACATGTCAGCGAGCAGCGAGGGGATCGCCGGTTTGGCGAGGCCTAGCCGATTATCGGGCTTGGTCGGGCCGCAGTTCATTGGCTGGCCCGTTTTCGGCTACATTTTCTAGGATTTTGGTTCAACTTTGAAAAATTATATCTCCCTCGTTATAACTCCGATTTAGGTGATTCAAATTCCAGATTGAACCTAAATGAGTCTATTTTCATATAAAAATAAGTAAAAAATATAATAAAATATTTAGTATAGTTAAAAATGGGTCATTGTGACAACTATTCAGAAAGCATAGTTTTGGACAGCTGCTGCTTTTGGAATTTTTAGAATTTTTCTACAATATGAAATATCATGAAATTTGGTGGAGATGAATTAGACTTGATGATGAACTATAGAAAAATAATTAAAATAATATACTAATTAGAAATGTTAGGAAAGGGCGTAGAACTTTCTAGGGACTTATTCTATCATAATTAGGTCAGAATTTGGTTAAGTACTGAACTAAACAATCAGTAGAATTATCTCGAACCACTTTAAATATGATCTATAAGATCCAAAATGAGTAAAACCGTTAACGCTACATTGCCTAAAAATCTAGAATCCATCACTAAACCCGATTGCTCTCGGGAGCAAACCGAAACTCCGTATCGGACTTGGACCGCACATCGAAAGTCCGATATCTACAATCTCAGACCATTATGACCGCTTAGTTGGACTTGATAATTGTTTTGAAAATCAAGCTCAACTGATGTCCTGACACCATTTTACTGAGTTCGGAGTGAAGAGAGTGAGAAAAGGAAAAGATTTAGAAAAGAAATTCTAAATCTGGCATGTTCACTTGCGCATTATTTTTAAGTATTCTGACCGTCGGAATTCAACCAAATTTCACCCTCGGATCAGGAAAAATTAGCCCTTTCATGTCATGAAACTTGTAGTCCTGATTTAGGTTCTGTAACTGTTGAATTAAAATTGGTCCCCCACGGACGATCGGGAAATCCGATCGGACTAAAAACTTAACTGACTAAAGATCCGATGTTAGTGAGCTTAAGTCCGATCGCATTTGATAACAGGACCTCCAGAAGTGCTCCGTTGGATCAGAACAAGCCCATTTTGGTTATAAAATAAGTATACCTTGGCCCCAAGTCTATTTTCATCGCTTTTGGGCTTATAAAAAGGCCTTAAATCCTCTCTCACAAATCCCATACGAATTTCAAATCCTACCCAAATCAAGAGAGAGGAAAGAGAGAGAAAGTGAGAGAGAAGTTGGTGATTCTTCCTGGGATTCTTCCCAGCTTTGCTACGTGCCTAATTTACCCCTCCATATCGCTTTTTCGGAGACTCTGGCTTCGTTCTTAGGTAAGAAAGCCTAACCCTAACCTATTCTAGGGTTTCAATTGGTGCAAGTGGTAAAGTAGCTAACCTAAATCATACTATAGGTTATCAATCAGTCGTTGACAAAGACTTAGAGTCGTTATTGAATTCGTTACACTTCTACGGCGTAAGGTGCAGATTTTAGACGCTTAGATTATCTGTTTTCAAAGTTTTCAATGCCGTTTAATGGTAGATTGCTGATAAGGATGTTGTTTGACATGTAGAACATGTTGTCTGTTTTTCATTTCGAATACGTACGAAGAATATGAGATTTGGGGTATTTTAGGTATTTGTAGGAAATACTGTATACATACATATTTTGCTAATATGATTGCCATGAGTATTTATCATGTACCTATACTAGTTATACGTGTATGATCTGTTTGGCGAAGAGATTCGCCCTAATGCACATATTGGCCGACATATGCTATTTAGACTAATGTGTGTAGACTAAGTGTTTGTTGAAATGCCTAAATCAATATGATTTATGCCTGCCATATGTTTTGAATGTAAGAACATGATTGTTGTGTATTAGACATCTCCTTAATATAAGGATCTGTCATATTATATGTTGAAATCAACATACGTCAAGTACATTGGAGTTGTGTAGTCTAAGTGTTTGTATAAATGTATGTATTAGTAAGTATTGAGTAAATGGTGTTGTAGATTAGCGTTGAGATTGACTTCTCAACTAATTTGATGAGGTACATGATTTTCCTGCATGCTTGTTGTATGTGAATTGATTACCTTATGTATGAAATGCTCGTGTATGGATAACTGTTTATGATGGATGTTATAACATGCTGATAACATGCTGAAATTACTTGTATTTCAATTCTGTCTCTCTCATATGATTATTGATTTAGATTACAAGTGTTTGGGGCTATACTCTAGTCCAGGCAGTCGGTAACAGATTAGAATTCGTGGTTGGATTCGGTTCACCACGAAGGATGTGTATGATGAACCCGAGTCGTACTAGAGTCGTCGGCAGTGGTTAGGCCACACGTAGTGCTTGTGCACTTCATGTCGGTCAATTCAACGTGCGCTCGTACTAGTCGAACTCGTCAAGTAACCCGATTGACCATTGTATGTTCACCTTGTACTGGTCATAACTGCTTGAACCTAGGGTACTGAACTTACCAATGATAACCCTGATAACCGCGGTACCTTGATCCACTAAGACTCATGAGCCGAGCATGGTGGTATGGGACACCGTGGTCGAGCAGTCGGCCTACGATGGGGCCACAAACCTCCCCGTAGTGATCAGTGAGCAACCCAGACTCGTGAGCCGATTATGGTGGTATGGGACACTATATTCGAGTTGTCGGCCTACACTGATAAGGTGATGGGGGAGCGGTGCAACGAGTGCGTGCAACAGCCCTGACAGCCCTTTGTAGTGACCTCGAACGTATTTTGAGTCTACATGAGGCGACGACCCTTCCATAGTAACAAGAGTACAACTAGGCCTGTATTGACAAGGTGATGGGAGAGAGGTGCAACGAGTGCGTGCAACAGCCCTTACAGCCCTTGCAGCGACTTAGAAATATATCATCGTATGAGACTACTAGGAGTGACGACCCTAGACAGGATCCTTGTTGCGAATGATATAAGGGAAGTACCCTAGTTTCCCAATCCTGCTTTATGAAAAGGACTAATAATAACTCGGTAATCATATTTATATCGCACTGCATGTGCCCGGAAGATGCGGAACACTGAGGGAAGAAAGCATGCCGCGGACGTAAGATGGTGTCGCATGAGGGAGTATGTCGGTGAGGGCATCCATCATGTCATTTCATTCTTGCATTAATCACAGTGTTTAGGAATATTTGATTTGCTTGCTTTATCATTATCACTTGATTGATTTGATAACATGTTAACCTTTGCTCAATGATTCCACTGAGTTGATCACTCACCCCACGTTACGGGACGGTGTTGTACACACCAACCAGACTCTGTCTCAGCTGTAGGTGTAGGCGATGCTTTGAGGCAAAGTCGGTCTATTAGAGGACGAGGAGGAGCTCTCCTATGTCCAACTCTCTGGCGGGTCTAAGCAGACCTGGAGTTATGTTGGTGGGACTATAGGGTTTGGATAGAAAACACTACTTTTCCTTATTGCACATTTCATGTAATTATTTAACCTGGTGATAATCATACTCTGAGAGCTTACCATCATTTTTGTATAATTCATATATATACCACAGTCTTCTACTTGGATAATTTAATTGTCTCTAGAGTATGATTTTCTATTTGGCTTAATCTCACTCATATTTACTATACTAACAGACAACATTCAATCATCATCATCATATATGTTGCATAAGTGATGTTCTGGAACTCGGGAGTTGGGTTTCTACCCGACCCCTAATTTTTGGGATGTTACAAAAGGTGCCCCTTAAAAAGGATACAGGCAAGAATGGGGAGACACCCATCTCCACCCATAGTTAAGGGGATGCATCCCAGACACCAGCTCATCAACACAAAGAGCAAAAGTAGCCCATCCATTGGATGGATAAAGGAAAGTGGCCTTCCCTTGATTGGACAGACATCAGGATCCCACCGTAAGGTGAATCCGAGAAGTCAGAAGAGCTCCAAGTCCTGAGCAAGGAGATCGAATCAGATTCCGACTCTGAGCCCAGCCTAGTCGACATCATGGTCATCAAGACAGATGACCCTTATGAACAAACAGATCAGAACAATAAGATCGAAATGGGGAAAGAATCAAGACGAACAACTACTCCCCTAACGATCGAATCAGCCGGTAAGCCATCCATGGATGCCGTTCCCAAAAAAATGCCAATGTAAATAGCAGTTGGTATCTCAAATTAGGACAAGAATAATCATGACTTTCAACACCATCCTGTTTGGGACCCCTTGGTTACATGAAAGAATAAAAAAAATACAAATTACAAAAACATCGCATATTCCAAAAAGCACAAAAAAATCAAATATCCCTCAAAATCACAAAACATCATAAAATCTTCAAAATACAAAAACATTAGAAAAGCTTTCAAAAGCCACCATGCCAAACACTTCACATAGTGTCAGAATTCGAAGTCGACTCATATGATTTTGACCTAGAGTTGGACTTCGAACTCATGGTTTTGAATGAAGCCCTGGATGAAGGAAATGATGATATAGCTCTTGAACTCGAGGACTCTCTTGAAAGGTTTGAAACAAAGGCCAACGTTGTGGCAGATGACTTCAAAATTGTGAACTTAGGAGTAGCGAAACTCCCCAGAGAGGTGCGCATTGGAAGGTCGCTGTCTCTAGAATACAAACAGAGGATGATGGAATTTCTGAGACCGAGGTTATCCAACTTTTCTTTCCTTTATGAGGACATGCCAGGGCTCGATGAAGATTTGGTAGTACACCACTTTCCTACTAAGCTAGACATGAAGCTTATCAATCAGAAGTTGCGGAGAATGAAGCCAAAATGGGCCCTGAAGGTCCGTAATGAAGTCATCGAGCAATACAATGCGGGATTCCTGGTAGTCTCCAACTACCCAAAATGGCTCGCAAATATCGTATAGGTGCCAAAGAAGGATGGTAAAGTCAAAATGTGTATTGACTTTAGGGACCTCAATAAAGCAAGCCCTAAAGATGACTTTCCTCTCCCTCGTATCGACACACTGGTGGATAATACTGCATGACACAAGATCTTCTCCTTTATGGATGGTTTCATCGGTTACAATCAGATCAAGATGGCTATTGAAGATCGAGAGAAGACATCTTTCATCACATCATGGGGAACTTTCTGCTATCAGGTCATGCCCTTTGGGTTAAAGAAAACAGGAGCAACATATCAGTGAGACATGACTGCCTAGTTCCATGACATGATAAACAAGGAAATGAAATTTTATGTGGACGACATGATCATCAAGTCTCGCATGATCAAAGGACATTTCGAAGACCTCAAGTAGCTCTTCGATACGTTGGACAATTCAAGCTCCACCTCAACCTGTAAAAGTGTGTCTTCGGCGCTACCAGAGGCAAACTATTAGGCTTTATTATCAGTGAAGATGGTATTTGGGTGGACGAGACTAAGACTAAGGCAATCATCGAAATGTCGCCGCCCAAGATCAAAAAGGAAACCTGGGGCTTCCTCAGACGGATCCAATATATCAGTCGATTCATCGCACAACTCACTCCCATCTGTGAGCCCATATTCAAACTCCTGCGGAAGAACTCGCTAAAGGAATGGAATGACAACTGTCAAGCGGCCTTTGACAGGATCAAAAAGTACCTGCTAAATCATCCAGTGCTCATGCCACCTACCCTAGGTAGGTCACTACTGCTGTATGTCTCCATCACAGCAAAAGTAATTGGATGCATCCTCGGCCATCATGACGACACAGGAAGAAAGGAGCAATCAATCTACTACCTAAGCTGATGTTTCACAAGCTATGAAGCCAAGTATTCTAGCTTAGAGAAAATGTGTCTTGCTCTAGTTTGGGTGACACAACAGCTACGACAGTACATGATCGCTCACCAAATCGTATAACTCACCCGCATGGACCTATTGAAGTACTTGTTCAAAAAATCAGCACTAACAGGTAGGATCGCAAAATGGAAACTACTGCTTTCTGAGTTTGACATCACCTATGTCACTTAGAAGGCAATCAAGGGGCAAGCACTGGTCGACCACCTAGCAACACATTCTCTGCTTGACTACCAACCACTGAAGACCTTTTCCTTGACAAGGATATCCTCCTAATTGAAGAAGAAAAAGAAAGAAGGCAGGAGAGTGGACACTTGTAACACCCTGAAAATCGGGGGTCGTGTATAAACTCAACTCCCGAGTTCCAGACCGTCACTTATGCAACAAAAATGATTATGATTCGATGTTGTCTGATTTAAAGCATTCACATGAGTAAAAGTATACCAAAACTGCAATTCATACTTCAGATCCAGTGATAAAAGCAAGCGGAAGACTAAACAATATATATATCACTGTATGGAAAAATAAAGTAGATCTCATCTGTCTCTAAGGTATGAATACATCTCTGAGTCTCATATACATATACATGAACAAAATTAAATGTTCAAAATAGTCCCACTGAAGTCCCGTCAACCCAGGTCGCCTACGCAAAGCCATCATGATACTGCATGTACGAGAACTCGTCCTGGTCCTCGTCGAAGTCTAGCTCTGCCTCCTGGATCTCAGCCTCACCTGCATTTACAACAGGGTCTGGTGGGTGTTGCAACACCATCCCGTAACGTGGGAATGAGTGATCAACTCAGTGGAATCATAGAGCAAAGATTAGCATGTTCACAAATCAATCATGCGATAATAGTAAAGCAGTAAATCAGACAATCCTAATAATGTTGTTAATGCAAGATGATATGACGTGATGTATGCCCTCACCGACGATCTCCCTCATACGGCAACATCTTACGACCGCGGCATGCCACACTCCCTAGAGTGCTCCACATCTTCCAGGCACATGCAATGCTATGGTGATACGATTTTTGAGTTGTTATTAGTCCATTCAAACAGCAGGATTGGGAAACTTAGGTACTTCCCTTGTATCAATCCCAACACAGATCCTGTCTAGGGTCGTCACTCCTAGTAATCTCATACGATGTATATTTTGTAGGTCGCTGCAAGGGCTGCCAGGGCTATTGCTCGCACTCGTTGCACCGTTCCCCCATCACCTTATCAATACAGGCCTACTGTACTCTACTGCTACTGAAGGGTCGTCGCCTCCCGTAGACTCAGAATACGCTCGCGGTCACTACAAAGGACTCGTCGCCTGATCAGTGTAGGCCGACAGCTAGAATATAGTGTCCCATACCACCATAATCTGCTCACGAGACTAGGTGCTCACTGGTCACTACGGGGAGGTTTGTGGCCCCAGCGTAGGCCGACAGCTCGACCACGGTGTCCCATACCACCATGCCCGGCTCATGAGTCTTCGTGGATCAAGGTACCATGGTTAACAGGGTTTACAATGGTAAGTTCAGTACCCTAGGTTTAAGCAGTTATGACTCATACAGGGTGAACATACATCGGCCAGTCGGGTTACTTGACGGGCTCGACTAGCGCGATTGCATCTCAAGTCGAACGACATGAAGTACGTAAAATACTTCGCGTGGCCTAACCACTGCAGCCAACTCCAAACACGACTCGCGTTCATCGATGCATCGTTCGTGGCCAAGACCAGCCAGCCACGAATTTGCTCGGTTACCGACTGCTTGGACTAAGTCTAGTCCCAAACAATTATGGAATCACATCAGCAATTTATGTAGGAGTATTGGAATTGAAATGCAATCATGTGAGCATGTTAACACAAGTTATAACATACAACTTAAATAAATCTTCAAGCACATATATTTCATGCATGTAATGAAATCATGCATATTGTCAACATGCAGGAAATCATTTAGGTTAGCATATTAATTGAGAAATCAATCTCAAACTATCTCATAACATCATTTAATTTAATGCATACTAATACAAGCATTTATACAAACACATACACTACACACTTAAGTCTACATATGGCATGTCGACCCGAAGTGCGCAATTAGGCGAATCTCTTCGCCAAACTAATTATGCACGTATTCCTAACTTCCTAATGCGACAACAAACCATGTCAATCACATCAGCAAAATATGAATGTAATCAGTACTTCCTATAAATGACTAAAATGCCCTAAATCTCATATTTTTCGTTGATTTACGAAACAGGAAACGGATAGCATGTTGTACATGTCAAACGGCGATGCCGTCGATAATCTACTATTAAACGACATTGAAAGCGTTGGAAACCGTCAATCAAAGTGTCTAAAATTCTCACCTAGTCTCTTGTAGACGTGTTGTTTCGAACGGAGCGTATACGCTTCGCCTACGGCAGTAAGAGAACCTGTTTTACGAAGTACGTTAGCTAACACGCTATGAATCCTAGTAAACCCTAAATCAGCAACTTCTAGGGTTGTTTCGTACCTGAAAAAGTGGAGGAATCACCGGTCAGGTGATTGGGATGAGCCGCTGAAGCACGTGCAACAAGCAACACGAAGGCGGGAAAAATCCCTTCTACTCTCTCTCTCAAAACTAGGGTTTTTGCAATTTTGGATGGGAGAGAGGAATGAGGGTTTTAACCCCTTTTATAAGCTTAAAAACGCCAGAAACAGGCTCCGGAATGAAGTTTACTTAGTGCATATCCAATTCGGAGCTGTTTCGGTTCAAAAGATGTTTTCTGGTGGTCCCCTGGCCGAATGCGATCGGACTTAAGCTCATGCGTACCAGATCTAGCACGTATTAAGTTTTCAGTCCGGCTGGGTCCGCAGATCGCACGTGGCGGACCAGTTTCAGTTCAGTGGTCACCACACGTAGATCAGGGCTGAAAGTCTCATGATATAAAATAGAAATTTCTCCTGATCCGAGGGTGTAATCTGGATGAATTCTGACGGTCAGAATGCTTAATACTGACGCGTCAAGTCGTGTGCCAGATTTGAATTTGAAATTTCAATTTTATCCCTATTCGCACTCTCTTCGGTCCGGGCTCAATGAAATAGCCTGTGATTATCGGTTTGACTTGATTTTCGAAATGAGTGTCAAGTCCAGCTAGGCGGTTCTAACGGTCTAAGATAGGAGGTATCAGACTTTCGACGTGCGGTCTAGATCCAATACAAAGATTCAAAATGGTCCAGAGAACAAACCTGCTTAGAGTTTGGTCCGAGGTTATAGAGTATTATAGAGTCATTGGTTCTACTCGATTTGGGTCTTGTAGAACGTATTTAAAGTGATCAGGGACTATTTTCCAGCTACTCCAGCGTTGCGCTCGCTAACTTACGCTTAATTTCCATAGAAATTAATTCTACGCAATTTCGGGTCGAGTTGGTACTCGAGCCCAAGTATGGATTTTTCACGGGCATTACAATCTACCCCCCTTAACAAATAATTTTGTCCTCGAAATTTGTACCTTTTCGTACTCCTCGAGAAGCTGTGGGTAGTTCTTTCTGATCTCGGTTTCTGTCTCCCAGGTAGCCTCCTCCTCAGAGTGATGCGTCCATAATACCTTTACACGGGGAATCACCTTGCTACGCAGTACCTGCTCCTTCCTGTCTAGGATACGTGTCGGTCGCAGGATATAAGTAACATCCTCTCCTAACTGCACCTGCTCCCATCTGATGATATGGGAAGGATCAGCAACGTACTTCTTCAGCATAGAAACATGAAATACGTTGTGAATGCTCGCGAGAGGCGTGGGTAAAGTCAATCGGTAAGCCACTGCTCCCACACGATCGAGGATCTGGAATGGACCAATGAATCGCGGTGCTAGCTTCCCCTTCTTCCCAAACCGAAGGACTCCCTTCATAGGGGAAACTCACAAAAACACATGATCCCCAACTGTGAACTCTAGTGGCCTCCGTCTCTTATCGGCATAACTCTTCTGTCTGCTCTGCGCTGTAAGAAGCCGACATCGAATAATATTGATCTTCTCTGACGTCGCCTGCACTAACTCTGGGCCAATCAAGTTACGCTCACCGACCTCTATCCAGCAATGCGGTGAGTGACAAGGTCGCCCATACAGTGCCTCATAAGGTGCCGTACCGATACTCGCCTGAAAACTGTTGTTGTATGCAAACTCCGCATATGCAAGACAATCATCCCAACTGTCCTTGAAGTCCAATGCGCAAGCTCGCAACATGTCCTCTAAGATCTGGTTCACCCGCTCTGTCTGTCCGTCTGTCTGTGGGTGGAAGGCAGTACTGAACTTCAACTTCACACCCATAACCTCCTGAATGCGAGTCCAGAAAATAGAAGTGAACCACGTGTCTCTGTCCGACACGATCTCCAGCGGAACTCCATGCAGACGCACAATCTCTCTGATATACAGTCTAGCCAGCTCGTCTGCAGAGTTCGTAACTCTGATCGGTAAGAAGTGAGCCAACTTCGTCAGACGGTCGACGATCACACAAATGGAATCATGTCCCTTCCTCGTCTTCGGCAACCCAGAAATGAAGTCCATGGAAATGAAATCCCACTTCCACTCTGCGATCGGCATAGGCTGCAAAAGTCCAGGTGGTCGGCGATGCTCTGCCTTCACCTGCTGACAAGTGAGACAACGGGACACGAACTCTGCTATGTGGGTCTTCATACCTTCCCACCAATACGTCCTCTTCACGTCACGATACATCTTCGTGCTGCCTGGATGCATCGCGAGTCTAGTACAATGCGCAGCCTCGAGAATCTCTCGTCTCAAGTCAGGGATATCTGGGACGCATAGGCGGCCACGATAACGTAAGCCCCCATCCATACCAACTCGCCAGTCGGCGTCTGCATCATCACTGGCCTGCTCTCGAAGCTCAGTCAGATGCGCATCGTCCCTCTGCGCCTCGATGACTCGGTCATCGATCTAGGATCGCACCTGTACATGTGCGATGAACTCAAACGGCTCCTCTACGGTGAGTTTCTGCTCAAAGTCTTACAAAAACTCAACCATATCCCACTCAGCAACCATCAGCGGAGCCGTAAACTCTATCGCCTTCTTGTGGCTCAACGCATCAGCCACAAGGTTCGCCTTCCTATGATGGTAAGAGACTTCAAACTTGAAGTCCTTCAACGTCTCCATCCATCACCACTGCCTCATATTCAAGTCTCGCTGCGTGAATATGTACTTGAGGCTCTTGTGGTTGCAAAAGAGCTCGAACTCCTCTCCGTAGAGGTAATGTCTCCAGAGTCTCAGTGCGAATATAACGGCTGCCAACTCTAGGTCGTGTGTAGGGTAATTCTCCTCGTGCTTCCTTAATTGTCTCGAGGCATACAAAATTACCCTGTCCCTCTGCATAAGGACACAACCCAGACCAACGCTAGA
Organism: Magnolia kwangsiensis; assembly: GCA_037074715.1. Taxonomy (NCBI): domain Eukaryota; kingdom Viridiplantae; phylum Streptophyta; class Magnoliopsida; order Magnoliales; family Magnoliaceae; genus Magnolia; species Magnolia kwangsiensis. Next base: position 101,221,723 of record CM073576.1, on the reverse strand, counting down.
CGCGTCAGTGTATATAGTGTATCTAACCCCTTGCACCGGCAATACTAGCACAGGAGCGGACGTAAGTCTGTCCTTCAGCTCCTGAAAAGCTGACTCTGCCTTATCATTCCAGGCGAACTTCACGTCCTTCCGTGTCAACTGAGATAAGGGTCTCGCGATCTTCGAGAAGTCCTGAATGAAGCGCCGATAGTAGCCAGCGAGACCCAAGAAACTCTTCACCTCAGTGACTGAACCAGGCTGCTCCCAGTCCTGTACCGCAGCTACCTTAGACAGATCAACTGTCATGCCATCCTTGGACACCACGTGTCCCAGGAACTTCACCTCCTGCTTCCAGAAGTCGCACTTCTTGTACTGTGCGAACAACTGATGCTGTCTGAGCGTATCCAGGACCAAACGTAAGTGCTCCTCATGCTCCTCTCGACTCCTAGAGTACACCAAAATGTCGTCAATGAAAACAACGACGAATCGATAGAGGAAAGGCCGAAATACCCGGTTCATCAGATCCATGAACACGGCCGGTGCGTTCGTGAGACCGAACGACATCACGAGGAACTCGTAGTGGCCAAAACTGGTCCTGAATGCTGTCTTCTGCACGTCCTCATCCCTGACGCGCAACTGATGATATCCTGACTGAAGATCAATCTTCGAGAAGTACTGTGCTCCTCTCAACTGATCAAACAAGTCATCGATCCTAGGTAAAGGGTACTTGTTATTCACCGTGACCTGGTTCAGCCTGCGATAATCAATACACAATCGCATCGAACCGTCCTTCTTCCTCACCAATAGGACCGGTGCTCCCCAAGGAGACACACTAGGCCGTATAAGGCCAAGCTCTAGTAGACCATCAATCTGCGTCCTCAACTCCTCCATCTCACACGGTGCCATGCGATACGTCGGCAGTGAGACGGGCGTAGAACCATGAACCAGATCGATAGTGAAATCGATCTCTCGTCGGGGCGTCAAACTAGGGATCTTCCTGAACAGATCCCCGAACTCGGAAACGACCGACGTATGCTCAAGTATCTGGGCACCAGCGTCGCGCAATAAAGTGGCGTAACTAAGTATGCGAAAAGGGAGATTTACCCGCACTGAAAATGTGAAAGGCATGCCCTCAGGCTCGTACACCCTCACCATACGAGCCTCACAGTCAATCTCGGCCCTCCCAGCAGTCAACCAGTCCATGCCAAGAATGACGTCGAGATAAACGAGCGAGGGATCGACGATAAGATCAAGAGCCATCGTCCTGTCTCCCAGATCAACTAAACAACCCTCACACATCTGGGTAACATCCGAATAATCTCCATGAGCTGCAAAGACTCGCACGCTATCCATAGTGATAGTCTGTAACCTAAGACGCCTGACTACAGCACGTGATATCAAAGAAATCGCGGAACCAGTGTCCACCATCACGAGAATAGGAGTACCTCCAATAGGACTATGACCTCGAAGGCCGAATGCTGAAAAGTCAGAGTCGCAGCTGCCTCAGCTGTCAATGCATGAACCCGTGCCTGCTGTGGCCGGTTCGGCAGCTGTGTCAAGGGCCGTAGAGGCTGTCTGATCTGCAATACCGGAGGTCTGAAAGAAGGGTGCGCAGGAGCTAACCGTATGGGCGGTGATGATATCGCCTGTGAACGAGCACGGTCAATCTTCTGCGGCGGCTAGAACCCACTGTCTCGCATCCGAGAAAAACAGCTCTGCGCCAAGTGGCCTGTCCTCCCACAGTATGTACATGTTAAATCAGGGCACCTAAACGGTGGTACATGCGCTGTAGTCCTAGTAGGAGGGTCAACGCGAGGCCTCTTGCCCGCGAGGGGCCTGTCCTGCATGTCTGGTCGTGGCCTAGAAGCAACAGGGCCACGAGATTGCGCAAGTCAATCCACATCCTGCTCTGCCCGCATAGACAAGTGAATCAACTCCTCATATGAGGGAATGCTCACACAGCACATCTTCGACCGAATATCCAGTCGCAAACCCTCCAAAAAGTGCCGTATACGCATCTGCTCATCAGCTAAAATAGTTGGGACGTATCTGCCCAACTCCGTAAACCGATGCTCATACTCCGTGACTGTCATGGCTGCCTTTCTGAGGCGGAGAAACTCATTCTCCCTGTCATGCCTGTACATCTGGGGGTAATACTTCTCGTGAAAGCGAAACTCAAATGCTGCCCATGTCCATACAAAGTCGGCGGCAACGGTCCGCAATACGCTATCCCACCACAGGCTGGCCTCTCGCTCAAACAGGAATGTAGCCAGCTTTACCTGCTCAGCCTATGTGCAATGAAGCATCGGTAATATCTTCGACACAAGGTCGAGCCAGTACTCGGCCTCCTCGGGTTCGTGAGAACCCGTAAAAGTGGGAGGCCGTAAGCTCTGGAATCGCTCTAATAGGCCCCGTGTATCTGCGGCATTCCCCGCAGGGTAAGTAGGTGGTACAGGATGAGCCATGCCCTCATCCTGGGCGTATATATAAGCATCCTCAGCTGGATGCGCAGGTGGTGCAGGTGGAGCCACACCCCCACCTTGGGCTAATGTCCCCACAATGGTAGTCAGAAGCTGCTGCTGCTGCTGCATCATAGCCAACATCTGCTCAAATCTGTCAGGAGGTGGAGTAGGCTGTGGCGGGTGCTGCGTCGAAGTAGATGCACGATGTGGCTCTCTGACTGACGGTATGAACGGCGGTGGTCCAACTGTAGGACCAGCAGTAGGCTGAGACGCTCGAACTGTCTCAGGAATCGGGCCCACAGCAGGGTCTGCATGGCTGTCAGACTGTGAAGGAGTCTGATCCATATGCTCACTCAATGCAAGCCGAACCGTGCTCCGCATAGCCTTAGGCGGCATTCCCTATATTCAAAATAGGGCGCAACCTTATCAGTCTCAATAGCACAAATACACCACAATCATTCACACAAGGAGTCAAAGGCATTTCATGCATTTCATTTAATCAAAATTGTCACAATACAAGGGATATATCCTTACAAGCATCATGACGAGAAATACATGGGAACTAAGACAGTTAAAAATTACAACAGTAACATAAACAAAGCACTAGCCCTAACAAGCTTACACAACAAAAGCAGGAAATGACTAACTACTAACAACAACATCTAAGGTCGCATCGCTAGTCCGAGTCCGGTGACGGAGGAGGAGCACCCTTATCCTGCAAGCAACAGAGGATCGCCTTCAAGGTGCGAGTCACCTTGCCGAATTTCATCTTTGTAACGGCCTTGGCATCCTCGACTTTAGCGCAAAGTTCCTGAACTTCCCTTCGCAAGGCGATCTGACTCTCCTCAATCCGAGCAATGCGATCGTCGCTAGTAGCCTGCGCAGAAGGAGGAGGGCTCTCATCTGTATCCTGAGCCTCCTCTTGTCTCTTCCTAAACTTCTTCCTAAACTTCTGCTCCAGGTTCTTCTTCGCTTTGATCTTCCTCATCATCAAAGTCATCCTCGCTATCCTCCTCAAGCTGATTTTCACAGTACTGAGACCCAATCTTCATCTTGACCATAGTCGACTCATCAATGCTATGAATCGAAACTGGCAATTCCGGCCCAAGTCTATAAGCAAACTCAAGCGCGATCTTGCATATCAGTCGGCCAAAAGGAAGCGATTCGGAAGTTCTTCTTGACTTGGCTATAAGGATTATCTGTTGCAAGATGAAAGTGGCCATACATATGTTCTCTCCCTGGGCCACCAAATACAAGAAATCGACCATAAGGCGTGTACATTCAATGCGATTCGTCAACCTGGGATAAACATTGTACATGCAGATATGGTGCAGCAGGCGCAAATCATCAGACATATATGTCGCCTTGAGGCTATTATTAGACTGCCATGGAACCAACTTACCGCACAGAAACCTGGTGCGACGATCTCGTTCACGCCTACTTCTCAGATTCTTCTCACTAGGATGAACATCACCAAGAGGCACGTTCAGAAGTCGCGCAATCAGTCGCACATCAATCGTAGCCATCCGATCTCTACCAAAAGGGATTTTGAACTGCAATGGCTCCAAGGTAGGATTCTAGATACAAGCGTAGAAGGCACGAACGGTGCTCACATTAGCACGAGCGCGAGCTTCAAAGATCGGACCCCAATGCGCAGCTTCAATGCGCTCGAACAACAAAAATTCACCGAACAGCCGTCCTTTCACGTCTGCCTCAAACAACACTTTGCGATCAGTGTATTGACAGTGAGGCATCTCTGATAGAATTACTCACCCAAGGTGAGTATGGGGATCCAAATCTCACTTTGTACGGCACTCTAGGGCTGTAGCTGGACCTGTGGCGGTGCTTGAACTTGTGGCACCACCCCGCGGTCTCCTCGATTGAGCAGGGTGACTTGGCCCAGCCTCGTCTATTGCGGTCTTTCTTTTACCCATCAAAGATAAGATAGAGGAGAGTGATAAAAGGCCTAAAATGGCTTCCACGAAAGCCATGAAAAACGGAGAAAATACGAAGAAGTGGCTGTCCAAACTGAAAAAAGGGAGATCCAGGCGTCGTAGAGGGATGCTTCAAGCTTTCCAAGGATGTATTTTCAAGGAGAAATGAAAATAAAAAAGTGGAATGGAGCACCTCACGATTTTAGCTCGATTTGGGGGTTTTTGGAGCTCCAAATGATGAAATCTTCAAGAAGAAGGGCTGCCAACTCCAAAGGAATGATAGATGATGGTCGTTTTTAGCCAAGGATGGATCTAGGGGTGGTTTGAAATCACGAAATTTGGAGATGGTTGCTGGAAAATGAAAATGAAGCTATGGGGAGGGCTATTTGTGAAGGAGGGGAAAGTTCTAGGGGTTTTCTTTGGACGGGACACATATAGGGGGTTTGTACATGGCATATAAGGGCGTGCACCCGAATTTCACTTCAAGTGGACCCACCTGTAAGGCGATGCATCACCGAATCGGCGATGGCATCGCTGAACGGTGGTGCATCCGGCTGGTGGGACCAGATGGGTTTGGTCCCCCATGGTCCAAGGACCCCAGATATGTACGGTTCAACCCTTGGTTCATAGTATTTTGACCTACATAGGCCCAAACATGTGTTCGAGGCTTTCCGGGACCAATCCGCAATACTGAATACAAAACCCTGTCATGTAGCATATGATTTTAGGGTAGAAGGATCTAGTACATCCATCTAGATCCTTAGTTGCTAAAGAAAGCGAATTTAGAATGGCCTTATGGCCATTTTTCATGAAATTTTACTATTCACTGTAAAATTTTGTGAAAGTATTATTTTATGTTATTTTTACATTAGGTTTGATGCCTAACTTAAAATGGATAAGAAAGAAATGAATATTGGAGTGGTGAGAGGAAGAATTTTGAAGATTTTTGGTGAAACGGGGTTTTTAAGCCCTGACGATTGAATACAGGAGTCGTGGTCATCCCACGGCCCAAGGATTCACTTTTATGGGTTTAAAATCATTCAAAGAACGTCTCAACCCAACTTCCTATGACCTAGGAGCTATTCGGGTTGCTTTACGCGACCCGAGTTGCGTTACAGACTCGATCCTGCGATCGATTCGAATTGACTTCGCCTATTGGCGAATCTGCGATCCTAGAAATGTTTCTAGACCCTTCTCGCACCCACCTAAGTCAAAAGAAGTGACAGCGTACATCGCGAGACCATAACCCAGGCCCAGTATACTCTTATTCATTCTCTGATACCAACTTGTAACACCTTGAAAATCGGGGGTCGTGTATAAACTCAACTCCCGAGTTCCAGACCGTCACTTATGCAATAAAAATGATTATGATTCGATGTTGTCTGATTTAAAGAATTCACATGAGTAAAAGTATATCAAAACTGTAATTCATACTTCAGATCCAGTGATAAAAGCAAGTGGAAGACTAAACAATATATATATCACTGTATGGAAAAACAAAGTAGATCTCATCTGTCTCTAAGGTATGAATACATCTCTGAGTCTCATATACATATACATGAACAAAATTAAATGTTCAAAATAGTCCCACTGAAGTCCCGTCAACCCAGGTCGCCTACGCAAAGCCATCATGATACTGCATGTACGAGAACTCGTCCTGGTCCTCGTCGAAGTCTGGCTCTGCCTCCTGGATCTCAGCCTCACCTACATCTATAACAGGGTCTGGTGGGTGTTGCAACACCATCCCGTAACATGGGAATGAGTGATCAACTCAGTGGAATCATAGAGCAAAGATTAGCATGTTCACAAATCAATCATGCGATAATAATAAAGCAGTAAATCAGACAATCCTAATACTGTTGTTAATGCAAGATGATATGACGTGATGTATGCCCTCACCGACAATCTCCCTCATACGGCAACATCTTACAACCGCGGCATGCCACTCTCCCTAGAGTACTCCACATCTTCCAGGCACATGCAATCCTATGGTGATATGATTTCTGAGTTGTTATTAGTCCATTCAAACAGCAGGATTGGGAAACTAAGGTACTTCCCTTGTATCAATCCCAACACAGATCCTGTCTAGGGTCGTCACTCCTAGTAATCTCATACGATGTATATTTCGTAGGTCGCTGCAAGGGCTGCCAGGGCTGTTGCTCGCACTCGTTGCACCACTCCCCCATCACCTTATCAATACAGGCCTACTGTACTCTACTACTACTGAAGGGTCGTCGCCTCTCGTAGACTCAGAATACGCTCGCGGTCACTACAAAGGACTCGTCGCCTGATCAGTGTAGGCCGAAAGCTAGAATATAGTGTCCCAAACCACCATAATCTGCTCACGAGATAGTTGCTCACTGGTCACTATGGGGAGGTTTGTGGCCCCAGCATAGGCCGACAGCTCGACCACGGTGTCCCATACCACCATGCCCGGCTCATGAGTCTTCGCGGATCAAGGTACCATGGTTAACAGAGTTTACAATAGTAAGTTCAGTACCCTAGGTTCAAGCAGTTATGACTCATACAGGGTGAACATACATTGGCCAGTCGGGTTACTTGACGGGCTCGACTAGCGCGATCGCATCTCAAGTCGAACGACATGAAGTGCGTAAAACACTTCGCGTGACCTAACCACTTCCGCCAACTTCAAACACGACTCGCGTTCATCGACGGGTCGTTCGTGGCCAAGACCAGCCAACCACGAATTTGCTCGGTTACCGACTTCCTGGACTAAGTCTAGTCCCAAACAATTATGGAATCACATCAGCAATTTATGTAGGAGTATTGGAATTGAAATACAATCATGTGAGCATGTTAACACATGTTATAACATACAACTTAAATAAATCTTCAAGCACATATATTTCATGCATGTAATGAAATCATGCATATAGTCAACATGTAGGAAATCATTTAGGTCAGCATATTAATTGAGAAATCAATCTCAAACTATCTCATAACATCATTTAATTCAATACATACTAATACAAGCATTTATACAAACACATACACTACACACTTACGTCTACATATGGCTTGTCGACCCGAAGTGCGCAATTAGGCGAATCTCTTCGCCAAACTAATTATACACGTATTCCTAACTTCCTAATGCAACAACAAACCATGTCAATCATATTAGCAAAATATGAATGTAATCAGTACTTCCTACAAATGACTAAAATGCCCTAAATCTCATATTCTTCGTTGATTTACGAAACAGGAAACGGATAACATGTTGTACATGTCAAACGGCGATGCCGTCGATAATCTACTATTAAACGACATTGAAAGCGTTGGAAACCGTCAATCAAAGCATCTAAAATCCTCACCTAGTCTCTTGTAGACGTGTTGTTTCGAACGGAGCGTATACACTTCGCCTACGGCAGTAAGAGAACCTGTTTTACGAAGTACGTTAGCTAACACGCTATGAATCCTAGTAAACCCTAAATCAGCAACTTCTAGGGTTGTTTCATATCTGAAAAAGTGGAGGAATCACCAGCCAGGTGATTGGGATGAGCTGCTGAAGCACGTGCAACAAGCGACACGAAGGCGGGAAAAATCCCTTCTACTCTCTCTCTCAAACTCTCACCTTTTCTCTCTCCCAAAACTAGGGTTTTTGCAATTTCAGATGGGAGAGAGGAATGAGGGTTTCAACCCCTTTTATAAGCTTAAAAATGCCGAAAACAGGCTCCGGAACGAAGTTTACTTAGTGCATATCCAATTCAGGGCTGTTTCGGTTCAAAAGATGTTTTCTGGTGGTCCCCTGGCCGAATGCGATCGGACTTAAGCTCATGCGTACCAGATCTAGCACGTATTAAGTTTTCAGTCCGGCTGGGTCCGCAGATCGCACGTGGCGAACCAGTTTCAGTTCAGCGGTCACCGCACGTAGATCGGGGCTGAAAGTCTCATGATATAAAATAGAAATTTCTCCTGATCCGAGGGTGTAATCTGGATGAATTCTGAAGGTCAGAACGCTTAATACTGACTCATCAAGTCGTGTGCCAGATTTGAATTTGAAATTCCAATTCTGTCCCTATTCGCACTCTCTTCGGTCCGGGCTCAATGAAATAGCCTGTGATTATCGGTTTAACTTGATTTTCGAAATGAGTGTCAAGTCCAGCTAGGCGGTTCTAACGGTCTAAGATAGGAGGTTCGGACTTTCGACGCGCGGTCTAGATCCAATACAAAGATTCAAAGTGGTCCAGAGAATAAACCTGCTTAGAGTTTGGTCCGAGGTTATAGAGTATTATAGAGTCATTGGTTCTACTCGATTTGGGTCTTGTAGAACGTATTTAAAGTGATTAGGGACTATTTCCCAGCTACTCCAGCATTGTGCTAGCTAACTTACGCTTAATTTTCATAGAAATTAATTCTACGCAATTTCGGGTCGAGTTGGTACTCGAGCCCAAGTATGAATTTTTCACGGGCGTTACAACACTCTTCTTCGACGGGGCTACAAATTCAAAAGGGAGTGGAGTATGCGCCATACTCTATTCTCCCAAGGATGTCCTAATTCCCATATCTAGGCGATTGGCATTCCAATGCACTAACAACATAACAGAATATGAAGCATGTATTATTAGCCTAAGAGAAGCCATAATCCTCAACATGCAAAAGTTATGAGTCTTCGGAGACTTGCAACTCATTATCAATAAGAGAAATGGCGACTGGAAGACTAAAGATGAAAAGTTGATCCCATATCACGTTTATCTGGAGAATCTAACTGAGGAATTCAAAGAAATCACATTCTCTTACATGCTCCGAGCCTAGAACCAGTTTGTAGATGCTTTGGCCACCCTCACCTCAATGTTGGAAATCCCGAAAGGGGCTATTGAATGGGAGATTACTGTTGAACTCTAGGAGGAACTCACGTTCTGCCTACAGATCAATGAGGCTAAACCTCCCACGAATGATTAGCCATGGTACATAGACATCAAGGAATATCTCGAACATCAGAAGTACTCAGAAGGAGCAACAATAGCTAATCATCGCACTATCCAACGGCTATCAGCATAGTTTGTGATCACCGAAGGCATCCTTTACAAACGATCCTCCAACCAAGTCCTTCATTGTGTGGATGAGACAGAGGCAGTAGAAATTATGTTAGAAATCCACGAAGGACTATGCGGCCCACACATGAATGGACACATGATGGCAAAAAAGATCATACGACTCGGCTACTATTGGCTTACAATGGAAACAGATTGCTGCAAACACGTCAGGAAATGCTTCAAGTGTCAGGAGCATGCAAACCAGATCCATGTGCCTGCTTTCGAACTTTACAACTTGACAGCACCATAGCCCTTCTTTGTATGGGGGCCGGACATTATTAGCAAGATCAACCCCAAAGCTTCAAACGGGCATGAATACATCCTGGTGGCAGTGGATTACTTCACCAAGTGGATAGAGGCAGCATCATACACCACCATCACAACATCTCATGTGGTCAAGTTTATGAAGAACAACGCCATTAGCCACTATGGGGTCCCTCAAGACATTATCACAAACAACGAAACTCCATTCATCAATAAAAGGATGGGCAATTTCCTCGACAAGTGCAAGATCCAACGTCATAGGTCAAGTCCTTATCGTCCGCAAATGAATGGTGGGGTCGAAGCTACAAACAAAACTATCACCGTACACTACAGAAAATGGTGAAGACATATAGCGACTGGTTGGAGATGCTTCCTTACACACTCTGGGCCTATCGGACATCTGTATGGTCTACTACAGGTGCAACTCCATATGAGCTCGCATGCAGAATGGAAGCAGTGCTACCATTTGAAATTGAAATCCCATCACTTCGGATATTACTGGAAAGCTAAGTCGAGGAAGGCAAGTGGCAACAAGAAAGATATGATCAACTGCATTTAGTAGATGAGAAGCACATATGGGCGCTAAGCCATTCCCAATGTTATTAAAGAAGGATTGCTCGGGCCTACAACAAGAGGGTCCGAAAGAGAAGTTTCAAAGTCGATGACATAGTCATGAAGCGTATCTTACCGCCGCACTTACCAAACCCCAGAGGAAAGTTCAAACCCTCGTGGGATGGACCGCTAATCATTCGAGAAGTACTCTGTAACGCCCGTGAAAAATCCGTACTTGGGCTCGAGTACCAACTCGACCCGAAATCGCATAAAAATAAATTCCATGGAAATTAAGCATAAGTTAGCTAGCGCAACGCTAGAGTAGCTGGAAAATAGTCCCCGATCACTTTAAATACGTTCTGCAAGACCCAAATCGAGTAGAACAAACAACTCTACAATACTCTATAACCTCGGGTCAAACTCTAAGCGGGTTTGTTCTCTGGACCATATTAAAATTTTGTATTGGATTTAGACCGCGCGTCGAAGGTCCGATACCTCCTATCTTAGACCGTTAGAACCGCCCAGCTGGACTTGACAATCATCTCGAAAATCAAGTCAAACCGATGATCACAGACGATTTCGTTGAACCCGGACTGAAGCGACCGCGAATAGGGACGGATTTGGAATTTCAAATTCAAATCTGGCACATGACTTGACGCGTCAGTATTAAGCATTCTGACCTTCAGAATTCATCCAGATTACACCCTCGGATCAGGAAAATTTTCTATTTATTGTCATGAGACTTTCAGCCCTGATCTATGTGCGGTGACCGCTGAACTGAAACTGGTCCGCCACGTGCGATCTGCGAACCCTGCCAGACTGAAAACTTAATACGAGGTACATCTGGTACACATGAGCTTAATTATGATCGCAATCGACCAGGGGACCACCAGAAAGTAGTTTTTGGACCGAAACAGCCCCGAAATGGATAGGCACCAAGTAAACTTTGTCCCGGAGCCTATTTTCGGCATTTTTAAGCTTATAAAAGGGGTTGAAACCCTCATTTCTCCCTTCCATCCGAAAATCCCAAACCCTAGAGAAAAGGAGAGAGAGTTTGAGAGAAAGAGAGGAAGGGAATTTTCCCGCTTCCGAGCCGCCGACTGCTAGTGCTTCAGCACTTCTTCCTAATCACCTGGCTGGTGATTTCTCTCCTTTTTCAGGTATAAAATAACCCCAAAAACTTTCTGATTTAGGGTTTACTTAGATTCATGGCATGTTAGCTAACGTATTCCATAAATCAGGTTCTCCTACTGCCGTAGACGAAGCGTACACGCTCCGTTCAAAATCCCGCATCCGTAAGAGGCTAGGTGAGGATTTTAGACGCTTTGATTGACGGTTTACAACGCTTTCAATGTCGTTTAATAGTAGATTATCGACTGCATCGCCGTTTGACATGTACAACATGCTCTCCGTTTCCTGTTTCGTAAATTAACGAAGAATATGAGATTTAGGGCATTTTAGTCATTTGTAGGAAGTACGGTCTACATGCATATTTTACTGACGTGATTGACATGGTTTGTCGCCGCATTAGGGTGTTAGGAATGCTTGCATAATCAGTTTGGCGAAGAGATTCGCCTAGTTGCGCACTTTGGGTCGACATACTATATGTAGACTTAAGTGTGTAGTGTATGTGTTTGTATAAATGCTTGTATTAGTATGTATTGAATTAAATGATGTTATGTAGTAGTTTGAGATTGATTTCTTGATTAATATGCTGACCTAAATGATTTCCTACATGTTGACCTTATGCATGATTGCATTACATGCATAGAAAGTATGCTTTGAAGATTTGCTTAAGTTGAATGTTATAACATGTGTTAACATGCTCACATGATCATATTTCAATTCCAATACCTTTGCATATGTTGCTAATGTGATTCCATAAATGTGTGGGACTTGACTTAGTCCAGGCAGTCGGCAACCGAGCGAATTCGTGGCTGACTGGTCATAGCCACGAACGACGCGTCGATGAACGTGATTCGTATCTGGAGTTGGCGGCAGTGGTTAGGCCACGCGAAGTGTTTTACGCACTTCATGTCGTTCGACTTGAGATGCGATCGTGCTAGTCGAGCTCGTCAAGTAACCCGACTTGCCGATGTATGTTCACCTTGTATGTGTCATAACTGCTTGAACCTAGGGTACTGAACTTACCACTATAAACCCTGTTAACCGTGGTACCTTGATCCACGAAGACTCATGAGCTGGGCATGGTGGTGTGGGACACCGTGGTCGAGCTGTCGGCCTACGCTGGGGCCACAAACCTTTCCGTAGTGACCAGTGAGCACCTAGACTCGTGAGCAGATTATGGTGGTATGGGACACTATATTCTAGCTGTCGGCCTACACTGATCAGGCGACGAGCCCTTTGTAGTGACCGCGAGTGTATTCTGAGTCCACGGGAGGCGACGACCCTTCCGTTGCAGTAGAGTACGGTAGGCCTGTATTGATAAGGTGATGGGGGAGCGGTGCAACGAGTGCGAGCAACAACCCTGGCAGCCCTTGCAGTGACCTACGAAATACACAATCGTATGAGATTACTAGGAGTGACGACCCTAGACAGGATCTGTGTTGGGATTGATACAAGGGAAGTACCTTAGTTTTCCAATCCTGCTGTTTGAATGGACTAATAACAACTTGGAAATCATATCACCATAGCATTACATGTGCATGGAAGATGTGGAGCACTCTAGGGAGTGTGGCATGCCGCGGTCGTAAGATGTTGCCGCATGAGGGTGATCGTTGGTGAGGGCATACATCACGTCATATCATCTTGCATTAATAACAGTATTAGGATTGTCTGATTTACTGCTTTACTATTATCGCGTGATTGAATTGTGAACATGCTAATCTTTGCTCTATGATTCCACTGAGTTGATCACTCATTCCCACGTTACGGGATGGTGTTTGCAACACCCACCAGACCCTGTTGTAGATGCAGGTGAGGCCGAGATCCAGGAGGTGGAGCCAGAGATTGACGAGGACCAGGATGAGTTCTCGTATATGCAGTATCATGACGGCTTCCCGTAGGCGACCTGCATCGAGGGGACATCAGTGGGACTTTCCTTTTTGAACATTATTCTTTTGTTATGTATATGTATATGAGACTCAGAGATGTAGTCATACTTTGGAGACAGATGAGATTACTTTGTTTTTCCATACAGTGATATATACATTGTTTAGTCTTCCGCTTGCTTTTATCACTGGATCTGAAGTATGAATTGCAGTTTTGGTATACTTTTACTCATGTGAATGCTTTAAATCAGACAACATTGAATCATAACCATTTTTGTTGCATAAGTGACGGTCTGGAACTCGGGAGTTGAGTTTATACACGATCCCCGATTTTCAGGGTGTTACAAGTTGGTATTAGAGCATGAATGAGAGTATACTGGGCCTGGGTTATGGTCTTGCGACGTACGCTGTCACTTCCTTTGACTTAGGTGGGTGCGAGAAGGGTCTATAAACACGTCTAGGATCGCCAATTCGTCGATAGCCGAAGTCTATTAGGATCGATCGCAAGATCGAGTCTGTAACGCATCTCGGGTCGCGTAAGGCAACCTGAATCACTTATAAGCAGTAGGAAGTCGGGTTGAGACGTCCTATGAGCGGTTTTAAACCACAAAAGTGAATCCTTGGGCCGTGGGAAGACCACGATTCCTGTAATCAATCGCCAGGGCTTAAAAACCCCGTTTCGCCAAAAATTCTCAAAATTCCTCCTCTAAACACTCCGACCTTCAGTTATTTCTTATCCATTTCATGTTAGGCATCAAACCTAATGTGAAAATAACATAAACTAGTACTTTCACAAAATTTTATAGTGAATAGTAAAATTTTATGAAAAATGGACATAAGGACATTCTAAATCCACTTTCTTTAGAAACTAAGTATTTAGATAGGTGTACTGGCTCCTTCTACCCCAAATTCATATGCTGCATCATATGGTTTGGTATTCAGGATTGTGATGTGGACCCAGAAAGCCCTGAACACATGTTTGGGCTCATACAGACCAAAATACTATGAAATAGGGGGTGGGACGTAACTTTTAGGAACCCTGGGACCATGGGGGACCAGACCCATGGGGTCCCACCGGCCAACGTGGAAGTTGGCCAGCGATGCCATCGCCGGTCGGGCGATGCATCGCCGACCGGCGGGGTCCATTGGAGCTGTTTTTTAGGCGCACACCCTTAAATGGGGTCCACACCCTCCCTATGTAACTCCCATCTCACAAAAACCCCCAAATCATACCCCTCCTTCACAAACAGCCCTCTCCATAGCCCTATTTTCAATTTTCAGCAATCATCTCCAAACTCCGGCGTCCCAAAGCACTTCTAGGTCCCTCCTTGGCCAAAACCGACCACCACCCATCACTTATTGGGTGTTAGCAGCCTCTCTTCTTGAAGATCTCACCATTTGGAGCTCCAAAATCCCCCAAATAGAGCTGAAATCGTGAGGTGCTCCGTTCTATCTTTTTGTTTGTATTTCTCCCTGAAAGTACAGCCTTGGGAAGCTTGAAGCATCCCTCTACGATGCCTAGATTTCCTTTTCTCAGATTGGGCAGCCATTTCTCCGCATTTTCAGCATTTTCCATGGCTTTTGTGGAAGCCATTTTGGGCCTTCTGTCACTCTCATCCATCATATCTTTGATGGGTAAGAGGAAAACCGCAACAGACGAGGCTGGACCGAGCCGCCCTGCTCGATCAAGAAGACCGCGGGGTGGTGCCGCAAGTTCAAGCACCGCCGCAGGTCCAGCTGTAGTCCTGGAGTGCCGTACAAAGCGGGATTTGGATCCCCATGCACACCTTGGACGAACAATTTTATCGGAGATGCCTCATGGCCAATACACTGATCGCAAAGTGTTATTTGAGGCGGACGTAGATGGACGATTGTTCGGCGAGTATCTGTTGTTTGAACGCATTGAAGCTGCGCACTGGGGTCCGATCTTTGAAGCTCGCGCTCGTGCTAATGTGAGCACCGTTCGTGCCTTCTATGCTAGCATCCAGAATCCTACCTTGGAGCCTTTGCAGTTCAAAATCCCTTTTGGTAGAGATCGGATGGCTACGATCGACGTTCGGTTGATTGCGCGACTTCTCAACGTGCCTCTAGGTGATGTGCATCCTAGTGAGAAGAATTTGAAGACTAGACGTGAACGAGATCGCCGCACCAGGTTTCTGTGCGGTAAGTTGGTTCCATGGCAGCCTAATAATAGCCTCAAGGCGACGTATATGTCTGAGGATTTGCGCCTGCTGCACCATATCTGCACGTTTAATGTTTATCCCAGGTCGACGAACTGCATTGAATGTACACGTCTTATGGTCGATTTCTTATTTCTGGTGGCCCAGGGAGAGAACGTATGTATGGCCACTTTTATTTTACGGCAGATAGTTCTTATAGCCAGGTCGAGAAGAACATCCGAATCGCTTCCCTTTGGCCGACTTATTTGCAAGATTGCGCTTGAGTTTGCCTATAGACTTGGGCCCGAATTGCCGGTATCGATTCACACCATCGATGAGTCGACAATGGTCAAGATGAAGATTGGGTCACAATACCGTGAAAATCAATTTGAAAGGGATAGTGGGGATGACTTTGATGAAGAGGAAGATCAAAGCGAAGAAGAACCTAGAGCAGAGGTTCAGGAAGAAGCTCAGGAAGAAGCAGAAGAGGAGGCTCAGGATACTGATGAGAGCCCTCCTCCTTTTACGCAGGCTACTATCGACGATCGCATTGCTCGGATGGAGGAGAGTCAGACCGTGTTGCGAAAGGAAGTCCAAGAACTTTGAGCAGAAGTCACTGATGCCAAGGCCGTTACAAAGAAGAAATTTGGCAAGGTGACTCGCACCTTGAAGGCGATCATGTGTTGCTTACAGGATAAGGGTGCTCCTCCTCCGTCACCAGACTTCGACTAGCGATGCGATCTTTGATGTTGTTATTAGTAGTTAGCCATTTCCTGTTTTATGTGTGTAAAGCCTATTAGGGCTAGTGCTTTGCTTATGTTGCTGTTGCTTAACTGTCTTAATTTTCATGTAATTCTAGTCATGATGCTTGTAAGGATATATCCCTTGTATTGTGACAATTTTGATTAATTGAAATGCATGGAATGCCTTTGACTCTTTAAGTGAATGATTGTGGTGTATTTGTGCAATTGAGACTGACAAGGTTGCACCCTATTTTGAATATAGGGAATGCCACCTAAGACTACGCGGAGCGCGGTTCGGCTTGCATTGTCAGAGCATATGGATCAGACTCCCTCTCAGTCTGGCACTCGTTCGGACCCTGCTGTGGGCCCGATTCCTGAGGCGGTTCGATCATCTTAGCCTGCTGTTGGTCCTACAGATGGACCACCGCCATTTACACCATCAGTTAGAGAGCCACATCGCGCATCTACTTCCACACCGCATCCGCCACAGCCTGCTCCACCCCCTAACAGATTCGAGCAGATGATGGCTATGATGCTGCAGCAGCAGCAGCTTCTGACCACCATAGTGGGGACACTAGCCCAGGGTGGGGGTGCGACTACATCTACTCCACCTGCACCACCTGCGCATCCAGCTGAGGATGCCTATACTTACGCCCAGGATGAGGGCATGGCCCATCCTGCGCCGCCTGCTTTCCCTGCGGGGAATCTTGCCGACACACGGGGCCTTTTGGAGCAATTTCAGTGCTTGCGGCCTCCTACTTTCACGGGTTCTCACAGACCCTAGGAGGCTGAGTACTGGCTTGACCGAGTGTCAAAGATTCTACGGATGTTGCACTGCACCGAGGCTGAGCAGGTAGAGCTGGCTACCTTCCTGTTTGAGAGAGAGGCCAGTATGTGGTGGGATAGCATATTGCGGACTGTTGCCGCAGATTTTGTATGGACGTGGGCAGCATTTGAGTTCCGCTTCCATGAGAAGTATTATCCCCAGACCTACAGGCACGACAGGGAGAATGAGTTTCTCCGTCTCAGACAGGTAGCGATGACAGTTACCGAGTATGAGCATCGGTTCACAGAGTTGGGCAGGTACGTCCCGACGATCCTAGCTGATGAGCAGATGCGCATACGGCGCTTTTTGGAGGGCTTGCGACCAGATATTCGGTCGAAGATGTGCTGTGTTAGTTTTCCCTCCTATGCGGAGTTGGTTCACATGTCCATGCGGGCAGAGCAGGACGTGGATCGACTTGCGCGATCTCGAGGCCCGGCTGCTTCTAGGCCACGACCGGATTTGCCAGACAGGCCCTTCGCGGGCAAGAGGCCTCGCATTGATCCTCCTACCAGGACCACGGCGCCTGTACCACCGTTTCGGCGCCCTGATTTGACTTGTACATACTGTGGGAGGACGGGCCACTTGGCGCAGAGTTGCTTTTCGAGGATGCGGGACAGTGGGTTCTCGCCGCCGCAGAAGATTGATCGTGTACGTCCACAGGCGATATCAGCACCGCCTATACGGTCAGCTCCTGCGCATCCTTCTTTCAGACCTACGGTATCGCAGATTCGACAGCCTCCACGGCCCTTGACACAGCGGCCGAACCGGCCACAGCAGGCTCGAGTTCATGCATTGACCGATGAGGCAGCTACGACGCCGACTTTCAAGCATTCAGCCTTTGAGGTCACGGCCCATATCGGAGGTACTCCCGTTCTTGTCATGGTGGACACTGGTTCCACGATTTCTTTGATATCGCGTGCCGTAGTCAGACGTCTTGGGTTACAGACTATCACTATGGATAGCGTGCGAGTCTTTACAGCTCATGGAGATTATTCGGATGTCACCCAGATGTGTGAGGGTTGTTTGGTTGATCTGGGAGGCAGGACGATGACTCTTGATCTGGTCGTCGATCCCTCGCTCGTTTATCTCGACGTCATTCTTGGCATGGACTGGTTGACTGCAGCGAGAGCCGAGATTGACTGCGAGACTCGTATAGTCACAGCGTACGAGCCTGAGGGTGCATCCTTCACATTTCCAGTGCAGGTAAATCTTCCTTTCTGCATTCTTAGCTACGCCACTCTATTGCGCGACGCTGGTGCCCAGGTACTTGAGCAGACGCCAGTTGTTTCTGAGTTCGGGGATCTGTTCAGGAAGATCCCTGGTTTGTCGCCCCGACGTGAGATCGATTTCACTATCGATCTGGTTCCTGGTTCTACACCCGTCTCACTGCCGACGTATCGCATGGCACCATGTGAGATGGAGGAGTTGAGGACGCAGATTGATGGCCTGCTAGAGCTTGGCTTTATACGGCCTAGCGTGTCTCCTTGGGGAGCACCGGTCGTGTTCGTGAAGAAGAAGGATGGTTCGCTGCGATTGTGTATTGATTATCGTAGGCTGAACCAGCTCACGGTGAAGAACAAGTACCCTTTGCCCAGGATCGATGACTTGTTTGATCAGTTGAGGGGAGCGCAGTACTTCTCGAAGATTGATCTTCAGTCAGGATATCATCAGCTGCGCGTCAGGGATGAGGACGTGCAGAAGACAGCATTCAGGACCAGTTTTGGCGACTACGAGTTCCTCGTGATGTCGTTCGGTCTCACGAACGCACCGGCCGTGTTCATGGATCTGATGAACCAGGTATTTCGGCCTTTCCTCTATCGATTCGTCGTTGTCTTCATTGACGACATTTTGGTGTACTCTAGGAGTCGAGAGGAGCATGAGGAGCACTTGCGTTTGGTCCTTGATACGCTCAGACAGCATCAGTTGTTCGCACAGTATAAGAAGTGCGACTTCTGGAAGCAGGAGGTGAAGTTTCTGGGACACGTGGTGTCCAAGGATGGCATGGCAGTTAACCTGTCTAAGGTAGCTGCGGTGCAGGACTGGGAGCAGCCTGGTTCTGTCACTGAGGTGAGGAGTTTCTTGGGTCTCGCTGGCTACTATCGGTGCTTCATTCAGGACTTCTCGAAGATCGCGATACCCTTATCTCAGTTGACACGGAAGGACGTGAAGTTCGCCTGGAATGATAAGGCGGAGTCAGCTTTTCAGGAGCTGAAGGACAGACTTACGTCCGCCCCTGTGCTAGTATTGCTAGAGCAAGGGGTTAGATACACTATATACACTGACGCGTCTAGCGTTGGTTTGGGTTGTGTCCTTATGCAGAGGGACAGGGTAATTTCGTATGCCTCGAGACAATTAAGGAAGCACGAGGAGAATTACCCTACACACGACCTAGAGTTGGCAGCCGTTATATTCGCACTGAGACTCTGGAGACATTACCTCTATGGAGAGGAGTTCGAGCTCTTTTGCGACCACAAGAGCCTCGAGTACATATTTACGCAGCGAGACTTGAATATGAGGCAGCGGCGATGGATGGAGACGTTGAAGGACTTCAAGTTTGAAGTCTCTTACCATCCTGGGAAGGCGAACCTTGTTGCTGATGTGTTGAGCCGCAAGAAGGCGATAGAGTTTGCGGCTCCGTTGATGGTTGCCGAGTGGGATATGGTTGAGTTTTTGCGAGACTTTGAGCAGAAACTCACCGTAGAGGAACCATTTGAGTTCATCGCACACGTACAGGTGCGATCTCAGATCGATGACCGAGTCATTGAGGCGCAGAGGGACGACGCGCATCTTACTGAGCTTCGAGAGCAGGCCAGTGATGATGCTGACGCGGACTGGTGAGTTGGTATGGATGGGGGCTTACGTTACCGTGGCCGCCTATGCGTCCCAGATGTCCCTGACTTGAGACGAGAGATTCTCGAGGCTGCGCATTCTACTAGACTCGCGATGCATCCAGGCAGCACGAAGATGTATCGTGACGTGAAGAGGACGTATTGGTGGGAAGGTATGAAGACCCACATAGCTGAGTTCGTGTCCCGTTGTCTCACTTGTCAGCAGGTGAAGGCAGAGCATCGCCGACCACCTGGACTTTTGCAGCCTATGCCGATTGCAGAGTGGAAGTGGGATTTCATTTCCATGGACTTCATTTCTGGGTTGCCGAAGATGAGGAAGGGGCATGATTCCATTTGGGTGATCGTCGACCGATTGACGAAGTCGGCGCACTTCCTACCGATCAGAGTTACGAACTCTGCAGACGAGCTGGCTAGATTGTACATCCGAGAGATTGTGCGTCTGCATGGAGTTCCGTTGGAGATCGTGTCGGACAGAGACACGCGGTTCACTTCTATTTTCTGGACTCGCATTCAGGAGGCTATGGGTGTGAAGTTGAAGTTCAGTACTGCCTTCCACCCACAGACGGACGGACAGACAGAGTGAGTGAACCAGATCTTGGAGGACATGTTGCGAGCTTGCGCATTGGACTTCAAGGACAGTTGGGATGACTGTCTTGCATATGCAGGTTTGTGTACAACAATAGCTTCCAGGCGAGTATCGGCATGGCACCTTATGAGGCGCTGTATGGGCGACCTTGTCGCGCACCGCATTGCTGGTTAGAGGTCGGTGAGCGTAGCTTGATTGGCCCAGAGTTGGTATAGGCGACGTCAGAGAAGATTGATATTATTCGACGTCGGCTTCTTACAGCGCAGAGCAGACAGAAGAGCTACGCCGATACGAGACGGAGGCCACTAGAGTTCACAGTTGGGGATCACGTGTTTTTGTGAGTTTCCCCTATGAAGGGAGTCCTTCGGTTCGGGAAGAAGGGGAAGCTGGCACCGCGATTCATTGGTCCATTCCAGATCCTCGATCGTGTGGGAGCAGTGGCTTACCGATTGGCTTTACCCACGCCCCTCGCGAGCGTCCACAACGTATTTCATGTTTCTATGCTGAAGAAGTACGTTGCTGATCCTTCCCATATCATCAGATGGGAGCAGGTGCAGTTAGGAGAGGGTGTTACTTATATCCTGCGACCGACACGCATCTTAGACAGGAAGGAGCAGGTACTGCGTAGCAAGGTGATTCCCCTTGTGAAGGTACTATGGACGCATCACTCTGAGGAGGAGGCTACTTGGGAGATAGAAGTCGAGATCAGAAAGAACTACCCACAGCTTCTCGAGGAGTACGAAAAGGTACAAATTTCGAGGACGAAATTATTTGTTAAGGGGGGTAGATTATAACGCCCGTGAAAAATCTGTAATTGGGCTCGAGTACCAACTCGACCCGAAATCGTATAAAAATAAATTCCATAGAAATTAAGCGTAAGTTAGCTAGCGCAACTCTAGAGTAGCTGGAAAATAGTCCCTGATCACTTTAAATACGTTCTGCAAGACCCAAATCGAGTAGAACAAACAACTCTACAATACTCTATAACCTCGGGTCAAACTCTAAGCGGGTTTGTTCTCTGGACCATATTGAAATTTTGTATTGGATTTAGACCGCGCGTCGAAGGTCCGATACCTCCTATCTTAGACCGTTAGAACCGCCCAGCTGGACTTGACAATCATCTCGAAAATCAAGTCAAACCGATGATCACAGACGATTTCGTTGAACCCGGACTGAAGCGACCGCGAATAGGGACGGATTTGGAATTTCAAATTCAAATCTAGCACACGACTTGACGCGTCAGTATTAAGCGTTCTGACCGTCAGAATTCATCCAGATTACACCCTCAGATCAGGAAAAATTTCTATTTATTGTCATGAGACTTTCAGCCCTGATCTATGTGCGGTGACCGCTGAACTGAAACTGGTCCGCCACGTGCGATCTGCGAACCCTGCCAGACTGAAAACTTAATACGAGATACATCTGGTACACATGAGCTTAATTCTGATCGCAATCGACCAGGGGACCACCAGAAAGTAGTTTTTGGACCGAAACAGCCCCGAAATGGATAGGCACCAAGTAAACTTCGTCCCGGAGCCTATTTTCGGCGTTTTTAAGCTTATAAAAGGGGTTGAAACCCCCATTTCTCCCTTCCATCCGAAAATCCCAAACCCTAGAGAAAAGGAGAGAGAGTTTGAGAGAAAGAGAGGAAGGAAATTTTCCCGCTTCCGAGCCGCCGACTGCTAGTGCTTCAGCACTTCTTCCTAATCACCTGGCTGGTGATTTCTCCCCTTTTTCAGGTATAAAATAATCCCAAAAACTTGTTGATTTAGGGTTTACTTAGATTCATGGCATGTTAGCTAATGTATTCCATAAATCAGGTTCTCCTACTGCCGTAGACGAAGCGTACACGCTCCGTTCAAAATCCCGCATCCGTAAGAGGCTAGGTGAGGATTTTAGACGCTTTGATTGACGGTTTACAACGCTTTCAATGTCGTTTAATAGTAGATTATCGACGGCATCGCCGTTTGACATGTACAACATGCTCTCCGTTTCCTGTTTCGTAAATTAACGAAGAATATGAGATTTAGGGCATTTTAGTCATTTGTAGGAAGTACGGTCTACATGCATATTTTACTGACGTGATTGACATGGTTTGTCGCCGCATTAGGGTGTTAGGAATGCTTGCATAATCAGTTTGGCGAAGAGATTCGCCTAGTTGCGCACTTTGGGTCGACATACTATATGTAGACTTAAGTGTGTAGTGTATGTGTTTGTATAAATGCTTGTATTAGTATGTATTGAATTAAATGATGTTATGTAGTAGTTTGAGATTGATTTCTTGATTAATATGCTGACCTAAATGATTTCCTACATGTTGACCTTATGCATGATTGCATTACATGCATAGAAAGTATGCTTTGAAGATTTGCTTAAGTTGAATGTTATAACATGTGTTAACATGCTCATATGATCATATTTCAATTCCAATACCTTTGTATATGTTGCTAATGTGATTCCATAAATGTGTGGGACTTGACTTAGTCTAGGCAGTCGGTAACCGAGCGAATTCATGGCTGACTGGTCATAGCCACGAACGACGCGTCGATGAACGTGATTCGTATTTGGAGTTGGCGGCAGTGGTTAGGCCACGCGAAGTGTTTTACGCACTTCATGTCGTTCGACTTGAGATGCGATCGCGCTAGTCGAGCCCGTCAAGTAACCCAACTGGCCGATGTATGTTCACCTTGTATGTGTCATAACTGCTTGAACCTAGGGTACTGAACTTACCACTGTAAACCCTGTTAACCGTGGTACCTTGATCCACGAAGACTCATGAGCCGGGCATGGTGGTATGGGACACCGTGGTCGAGCTGTCGGCTTACGCTGGGGCCACAAACCTCCCCGTAGTGACCAGTGAGCACCTAGACTCGTGAGCAGATTATGGTAGTATGGGACACTATATTCTAGCTGTCGGCCTACACTGATCAGGCGACGAGCCCTTTGGAGTGACCGCGAGTGTATTCTGAGTCCACGGGAGGCGACGACCCTTCCATTGCAGTAGAGTACGGTAGGCCTGTATTGATAAGGTGATAGGGGAGTGGTGCAACGAGTGCGAGCAACAGCCCTGACAGCCATTGCATTGACCTACGAAATACACAATCGTATGAGATTACTAGGAGTGACGACCCTAGACAGGATCTGTGTTGGGATTGATACAAGGGAAGTACCTTAGTTTCCCAATCCTGCTGTTTGAATGGACTAATAACAACTTGGAAATCATATCACCATAGCATTACATGTGCCTAGAAGATGTGGAGCACTCTAGGGAGTGTGGCATGCCGCGGTCATAAGATGTTGCCGCATGAGGGTGATCGTTGGTGAGGGCATACATCACGTCATATCATCTTGCATTAATAACAGTATTAGGATTGTCTGATTTACTGCTTTACTATTATCGCGTGATTGAATTGTGAACATGCTAATCTTTGCTCTATGATTCCACTGAGTTGATCACTCATTCCCACGTTACGGGATGGTGTTTGCAATACCCATCAGACCCTGTTGTAGATGCAGGTGAGGCCGAGATCCAGGAGGTGGAGCCAGAGATTGACGAGGACCAGGATGAGTTCTCGTATATGCAGTATCATGACGGCTTCCCGTAGGCGACCTGGATCGAGGGGACATCAGTGGGACTTTCCTTTTTGAACATTATTCTTTTGTTATGTATATGTATATGAGACTCAGAGATGTAGTCATACTATGGAGACAGATGAGATTACTTTGTTTTTCTATACAGTGATATATACATTGTTTAGTCTTCCGCTTGCTTTTATCACTGGATTTGAAGTATGAATTGCAGTTTTGGTATACTTTTACTCATGTGAATGCTTTAAATCAGACAACATTGAATCATAACCATTTTTGTTGCATAAGTGACGGTCTGGAACTCAGGAGTTGAGTTTATACACGACCCCCGATTTTCAGGGTGTTACATACTCCCAAGAGGTGTTCTTCGCTTCACCAATCTGAAAGGAGAAGATCTTCCCAAGCCCATCAATGTTGATAAAGTAAAATCTATCACTGGTAACCATACTTAACCTTATCAGTGAATACAACCGCAGAGTTGTATCCACCACCCCTTTCCCAAAAAAATAAAAAGAAGAAGTAGGGAGAAATAATAAAAAATCTAACACTCCATCCATAAGATATCCGCCTTCCCTCCCACCAAGTATAAAAAGAAGGATACCCATCATTTCTCCCATCAAAGAAGAGGGTGGTACCCACCAAACAAAAATAACAAAAAAAAATTTAGAAAAAAAAAAGAGAAAAAAAGAAAAAAGAGAAAAGAAGAAAGAAGAAAAAGACAGAAAATCTCAAAAAGAAGATCCATAAAGAGAAGATAATAAGTCCATCCCACATCCCCAAATAATCGAACCAAAAGCAGCTTACGATTATATTTAAAGACAATGACAGAAAGGTAACTAGTTGGCCAGCTATGAAGGAAGTCTCTCCGTCTCTTCCGGCATTCCAAAAAAATAAAAAAGAAAGAAGCATGCCTAAGCAAAAGGGGCAAGGTGAAAACTCGAAAGGGCGCCATGAGTAAAAACAGCGGGCATGTAGCAGACTTGGTGAAAACCTGAAAAGGCACCAAGGGTTAGAACAACACAGTTGCCAAGGGGCAAGCAAGATAAAAAACCCAGGACGTAGTGAAAATTCGAAAGGGCTCTACAAGTAAAAATGATGGGAAGGGCCGGACGTAGTGAAAACCTGAAAGGGTACTACGGAAAAAAATGGTTGGAAATAAAACAAAAATAAAAGTGCAGGTATAGAAGAAGTCAAGGCAGCAAACACCACAACAAGAAATAGGGAAGGATCAACTTCGGATTGGTACTCTATCAAACTCTGCTAGGGACGTGACCCTCGACACCCTCTCAGGGAACCAAGATCCTAAGTACACAATCCAGACTACCGCACACAACGTGGGCTGAGCCCAATAGTCTGATCCCAATTATCTAAAAAGCACTGATCCAAACATAAGCAAGCACTGACAAATTTGACACAAACAAAATCTTTCATTCCTTTAAAGTCTTTTTAAAAGTACATTGTTTTTCTTTTTCCTTTTTTTTCTCAAAAAAATAAAATAAAATTTCTCATACATACGGGTCAGGCAGTTGATCAACACCGGGGACCATAAGTAAGCTCCTATCTATCGTACATTGACAATCTCTGCTTGAGTCTCTCTATCTCCATGTGCAGGTAAAAGTCCTCATCCCTCTCCAGGTGGTGTGCTGTAAACATGCTCTCATTGTACCGTTGCCCCATTGCCAATCGACGGGCCATATCCTCACATGCATGATGAAGGACAGCGATCTCAGAGATCAGGTGACCATGCATGCCAAGTAAGAAAGACGGATGAATGAAAGGCCGCTCCTCGAAGGCCTTGAACGAATCATCAATACATGAAGAGGATGAAGTAGTATCACTAACCATATCCTGATCATTGGCCTCATTGGCCAAATTCCAACCGAGGACCTGATGATAAAGGGACTGCTCTACCACCCATCACTGGTATGACACTATCGCCAAGGGAGGAGCCCAAGACTCAAGATCCAAAGCTGCCTCATCTAAGGAGCCCTGTCAGGAAACCAGACTCGTCGGTACAAAGCAATCAAGTCAGAAGGAAGAGGAGCATGTCTAAATCCAGAAAAAGGTGAAATCTGGGATGTCCTGTAAAAGCTAAACTGTCGGAGAAAGCGCACAGGATGGTAAGAACAATACCCCAAAGACACAGTAATAGTAAAGGAGTGCGAGCTACGCTGTAAATCAGCAGTGATCGATAGAGCCAGGAAGCCTCCCAGCTAACCTCCCACCCTCACAATTGAGAAAGCATATGACGATATAGCGACTCAGTGGCCTTGACACCAAGAGGAAGGCCATTAAGTAATAAAGACAACACATCATTACGATGAGAATCGGGCCACACAAGTGGAGGGGTCATCTAAAGATGCTACCATAGCCATACCTGGATAAAGATACAGGTCGAGCTCAAGCTATAAGTAGAAAATGAAGAAAAATAAAGAAAAAGGGACCACAGTAAACAGTACCTGAAGAAATGAACAGCATCCCCGAAGGATGTGGGTATGTCTGAGCGAGCACTCAATCAAACCCAAGAAGAGCTCTGTCAACCCCACAGAAGCAATGCTCCTACAGAACAACAAGTGGAATACATCCAGTAAAACCACCAATGTTAACTGCCGCCAGCCCGAGAAAAGTAGCTTAGCTAAAATAAAAAATATTAATGCATTCAAGCACTGAAGCTGGAGATCTGATCCGGGATCTCCTCAGGAGGTAGAACAACGATCATATAGGATCTCTAGCGAAAGCTCACTAGCCCTACCCTCTGTAGTAGGAAGAGCAGTAAGAAATCCAAACTAGGAGATCAGATCAGTGGGACGAACTGGCTCAGACGAAGGAACATAAGGCTCCTAGGTGAAAGGAAGGCCACACAAGCACGCAAACTCCTTCAATGATGGGCCCAACTCCAGATCATTGAAGGAAAATAGATATAGCATCGGAACCCAATCATACAGTGCCACACTCAATAGTCACCAATCTAGGCGAACCTGGTGGAAGTGAAGAACCTCTTAGAAACATAAGGAGGCCAACTCAAAAATCTCAGACTCAGTCAAGCTCTCGATCCAGATATGCAACCACTCAGAAAAGGTGCTGCGTGGCTCTAAACAGCAAGTTCGGACAGGCACACCCTCTATAATTTGGAACCCAGGATGCATAGGTGAGTCGTAAAAAATAGGCATCCTGAAGAGTATCCTGAAAAGCTGCAACAGATGGTCCCGAACCTCCAACGACCACCACATCAGGTGCGGTTTGGAAGATAGATGCCACAAGAGCCACAACGCCTAAAATATCCCAATGGCTGACTAGACTGGTAGCCTGTTCCCCGAAAACAGCTGCTTGTCCCACCACTACCTCGAAGTTCGCACTAAAAATCTAACTCAGACCATCCACAAAAGGTCCATCACCTATCAGATCCAAACCATCCGAACCGCTAAGGTGGAGCCCGCCACCCATCTGAGCCTGATCCGTCACATCCACACCATTCATCATCACTATACTATCATCCACACCATCCATAACCATCACTCCACCAATCGAGCCATCCATCACCATCATCGCACCATCCTTACCATTAAACCCATCAACCTCATCATGCCAATACCCACAAACCCTGGTGGCCCATCTGGCATAGAACCACCAAACCTATTCATCCCATTCAATTTGTCCTCAAAACCACCATTAATGGAAGAAGGATCCATACCATAAATAGCATTTTCCTCTTCCAAGGGGCTCATTACTCCCCCACCAACCTCCATCAAAGCATCCATAAAGGGACTTTCACCATCATAAATAAGGGACACACCACCCATCTCCCCCTCATTCATGAAACCACCTCCATCATGACTGGCCATAAAGGACAAAAAGGGAGATAAAGACAAAAAAGGAAGAAGGCAAAGGGGAAGAAACAAAAAGAGAAGAAGCATGAGACAAACGGAATGATTGGACAGCCAGGAACGGACAAGAATGTCCAGAAAGCCACTGGAAGAATGAACAGGGAAGAAGAGGGCTTGCTGGAAGACAAGTTGGATGGAGGCAATAATCGGATTACTATTAGCAATACTCGGAGTATCGTTGCAGGTACTGACACCACTGTATCACTACTGCACCTGACAAGACAGGAAGAACGGGCAAAAGCCAGCGGGTAGTAGTCCAACTGCCGCTCGGGCCCACTTTCTGGCAAAATTAAGGCATGGTCCACTTCTGAGGGCCTAAACAATGAATGTACATCAAGATGTCTGAATGGGCTTACACGATGAATCAAAGAAGGCAACATTGAGCAACTAGCATTTTATATATAAAGAAGATTACATAGCTAGTGATACATGATCACATGATATAGTGGAACTAATCATCGTTAGGGAGATAGGCATCTGTATCCTTGCGGAGAAAGTAGGCCCCAAAATCCCCCCTCTAGCAAAACGAGCGTCGTCACCTGAAGCATAGCCAGACTGTAAAATTGGGCCAATATCGTATTGCTCACACAAGGAGATGTACTCTCTGACAGGATCAATGAAGGCACAGCATTAAAGCACTCCAAGGCCGCGGCCAACTCCCACGTGGGCACTAACCTCCATTCAGATGGACCAGACGGTAGACTAAGTGGAACCAATGGACTGCCAGTCAGCTACCAGAAGAGCCTCTCTCCAAGATACCACTTCATTACACTAGGATCCTCCAGGATGCGATGCCGTCGTGAGGCCTGAAAAGCCTCCTAAGCTCCAGGAGTAATTACCGTATTCGATCAGAGCTACGGCCTGGTTTGAAACAGCAGGAAAAGAGAAAAATGAGCAATCAAGGGTAGAAAGATAAGCAAAAAGTAAATAACACATGGGCAACACAAGGCAAGATAATCACTCACATCATCAGGGACAACGACATCTATATTCGACCTCCAGGTGAGATCAGAAAACATATGCGTACAACTGTGGTTGTCTTTATACCACAACATCATGTGTAGAAAAGGACGGGAATGATTAATCAAAGTGGGTGCCAGATGGGGAAAATGATTAAAAAGGCAAACCTGCGTAAGGCTGCAATCAGAAAAAATGCAGCATACCATCTCTAGGGAAAATGATGCAGAAGGGATATCTAAAAATGTACCTCAATGACTGGATAAAAACTAGTCAAAGATCGACTAATGTAGTGGCTGGCTTTGTCCAGCCCTTCATACAAATAGGCAAGGAGGTCTGCATTCCAATTGCACGATGTGGGAAAGGTGATATTAGCCACAAGCGATAACAAATGGGAATGCACTAGCTCGTTCCTGTGATAGAAAATCATCGCTCTCATGGTATACAAAATCAGGGCACTAGCTTTCACCACGGTCGCCGCCTTAGTCTTGGGGAAGAGCCTAGAAAGTTCGAGGATAGCCAAAACAGTCGGAATTGATGGCCGAAAAAATCTAAGGCATCCGACATCATCCTCAATAGCTCCATCCAGTCGTCGTTAGAAGGTACCGGAAGGTCCTCAAAAGGAATAGATGCTCCATCATATCAGAGACCCAACTACATATATATGTCATAAGGAGTGATGCCCCACTCCCCAAAAGGAAAATGGAAGGTATGAGTCTTTGTGTACCACCGTTCAGTCAAGAGAGATAAAAGGGACATGTTCGTCTTGCTCAGACGAACCTGAAATAGGTGGGAAAATGGAGTACGCTCCAACACTTCAAAAATCAAAGGTTGTGGTTCATGAAACCAATCTAACCCCACGCACCCTCAAGATCTCAAGTGCGCCACCTTCCTGGGCCACATGAAAGAGGTGTTGTCACACCCAAACTCGAAAATCGGGCTCACAAAATTCCTGATCATCGAATCTGGCACCGACAGCCTCCGTAGAATCCCATTCTCGGCTCCTAGTTCCCATTCACCAGGTTCCGATCCTGGGATGCTATGAGGAGGATTTTCAAGATCAGTTTGAATCGTGATAAGCATAACCAAAGGCATAACCCACAAACAACAACCAAAAACTCTATTACATTTCCACTATGATCAAAAACTTTATAAGTATAATGAGCATAAAAGGAAATACAATGATGATAGACCAAAAGCTCCAAGATAATTTGCCACGTGCTCAAGCCTCAGTGCTGCTGCCATCTAAAGTCACCTGCACGCAATAGTCGTGTATAAGCTTATAGAAAGCTTAGAAGGTGGTGAAAGTATGTGCGTAAGTGGTCATGCAGTTATGCAATATCAGAGTAATGCGGAACATAATGATGAAAGCTAAGAATACCATTGGCCATACCAAGCCATGTGGTACAAAGCATAATGATGTCAGCCATACCAAGGCTATGCGGTGCAAAGTATGAATGATGTCGGCCATATCAAGGCCATGTGATGCGAAATGTAACTCAAGCATACAAATCCTCATCTAAGTCCACATATCAATACAACTTAAATCTGGGATATCACTGGGGTTTAGTACATTCTAAACTAAATCGCCGCCCCATCGCGCACAATAAGGTAAGTGGAAGAGACCTCACTATCCGTCGCCAATATTGGGCTCGACTCATCGATAGCGGACCCATTCCTTGAGCTGGTCAAACTCAGCCTAGCTTTGCCCCCTACACTTAGGCGGGTAAGGCTACACCCTCTTCCAACTGACCATGATACAGTGGAAAGCGCGACTGTCTGGTAATCGGCACTCGACGCTCCTGTACCCACTCGGTCTAGACATTGGAGCAACCTCTTAGTACTATAGGGGTTCAGGGACTTTCACCCAAGGATATCTATAGCATCCCATGTAGAACAAGATTTTCGGTATCCAATCCTGTCATCCACGATAGCCTGTGGAGGTTATGACCCTGATGTCACTAGGGCGTACAGTAACCATGACATACAATGCGAAATACATGAATCACACTATCCAGTCATGCAGTAATTCTGCTCATATCGTGCGCTCATGTAGGGCAACACCGCCTAACTGGGAGCCCATAAACAATCTACCCAAAGGCATATACTATGATCAGTCACTTCTCATATCAAGAATACATATGATGCGTATGATCGTGAGTCATGGAACTATACTAAACATGTACTAAAGTAATGAACTATCCTTACAACGCAGATGGGCCTAGACGGCCTATACACAATAAGTACGACCCTATCAATGGGACTTAGGGAGAGTCGTAATGCGGACATTTAACTAACATTATACGTGTAATGTGGACGTCAAACCAATATTGCTCCCAAGGCATGATCGTCGTAAACATCATTACATAATCTGTGTTAGGATCACACATTGCAATGGACCTTAGGTACATCCCATTGGGCCTTAAATACATCAAATGGGCCATACCATATAGGCCTTATATTCATCAAATAGGCCGCACCAATGGGCCTTATGTGCATTGCAATGGGTCATAACCCGTGGGCCTTAGAATGCATCAAATGGGCCACACCAATTGGGCCTTACGTATATTAAAGTGGGCCCCAATCGATAGTCGTAATAAATCAAGATGGGCCCCATACACATACTAAGGTGGGGTCCACTTGAACTATAGATCTACCTTATTTTTAGTCTCAAGCCGATAAGATAAGCTCGCCAAGTGGTTGGACAGTTTTGGATGCAACACATGCATCAAGGGTGGGTCTCATAGATAGATAGCGTGGATAGAACAGGTGGGACCCACGAAACTTAATGCTGTGCACAACAGCTAGTGATGGGGTCCACTTGGTACTGTACACAGCAGCAAAATAGAGCAGCCGCTGTTGCCTAAAAGTAGCAGAGGTGGGTTCCACGTAGGGCCCACCCTCACATCTCATATATAGATGGTATGTAATATATATTATATAATATACTATAAATTGCTACACAACAGCTTTATGTTTTTAAAAGAGAGAGGTGGGACCCACGTAGGGCCCACCCTCATATGCAATATATATATATATATATATATATATATATATATATATATATATATATATATATTTAATATTAAAAGATCAGCTGCTGTACATGCAGCTTTTCTGCATTTGAAAGGGAGTGGTGGGTGTCTCACGTTGGGCTCATCATCACATATCATATAACATATATATTATATAATATGAAATATATAATACATCTAACTTCAAGGCCATCCAGGGACTGGACAGAGCCGTGCATCAGGGTGTTGCCCCACAAGTGGGTTGGGTCCCATCGTCGAAGACAGTGGATGGCTTTGATGAATGCACCTGATGGTGTGGCCCATCAGAATGGGTGGACAGTGTAGGTGGGTCTTATGGACCCACTGTACACTGCACAGTTAACCACCTTCATAGGGAAGTCGATGCTAAGACCTTTGTGTTGTAACGAGGTATCTTTCACTCCGTTCACCACGTGAGCTGGGGCCCACCGTTGAAACGAGGCATCTCCACTCAGTCTGCCAGTTGAGCTATGGATGTGGGTGTGGAAGACGGGCCCCACACGGATGTGGGTTCCACCGCCCAGGGTGGGTGGATAGTTTGGATAGAACACATACACCCTGGTGTGACCCCACACGTGGGGTGGAGGGCATGGATGGGTCCCATGGACCCACTGTCCATACATACACCAATGTTAGCTACTCCCACTATTAGTGCACACTTCAATGTTAGCACCCCCACGTCAGTGCATACCCACTGTCAGTTAACACTTCGCTGTTAGCTACCTCCATTGATGGACAGGGTGGCATGCCTCATCATGGTGGGTCCCAAATGGCCCACTTGTTTTGGATCTGGCTGATATTTGTGTTTCACTTTCATCTAGGTGGCCCACGATTTGGATGGCCCATACCAAAAACAACAATAAAGAAATCAAGGTGGCCCACCATTGGTATGGATGAGATACACACATCAAATGGGCCATAAGCCATCATACACAAAGGAAAAGGGAGAGAGAGAGAGAGAAAGATCGATGAGGATGGAGGGGCCCCGCCACTATGGGCCCCTCTTGCATACAAATATACATCAAGGTGGGTCCCACACATATGGACCCTTAATCAAACAAAATGAATGAAAAACAAAGATCTAAGATCACCCACCATTTTCTTCTTGCATCGTAGGCTTTCTTAGATCCTTAGCTTTGATTCCAAAGGAAGAATGAGGTTTTGATGGTTGAGATGGGAGATGAAGGGGTAGGAAAGCTGGGCCACACTTGTAGCTTGAGAAAGCTTAGAGAGCTTGGGACGTGTGGTGTTTTTCTTACTTGGAAATGAGCTTGGAAGAGAGAGAGAGAGAGAGAGAGAGAGAGAGAGAGAGAGAGAGAGAGAGTTGTAAAGGGAAAGGAGTGATGGGTGATGGATGTGGTGAGTGATGGGTGTAAGAGACTTTTTGACTTTTGTGGCCATTTGTGTAAGAAAGGCATGGGCTTTTGTAAGAACTTTTTGACTTTCGTGGCTTGTTTGGGAAAGGGTGAAAGGTGATGTGTACTTGACGTGTACTTGACATGTTGAGATTGATGGATTGATGGATTGATATGACAAGTCGTAGAGATTCTCTTGGGTTTTGCAACATGCGGCATTTTCCTCACACCGAACGCTGGCCCACATCTCCTGACCAGGGTATAGCCTCGGCGAGTGAGTTGCGGCATCGGAATCGCGGCGATGGCGCGGTCGCTATGGTAAAGGTCTTGGGTTGAGTCGACTCGGGTTAACGATATGCGACTCAAGGTCACGCGCAAATATCTATTAAGGGTCGAAGATTGCCGGAATTCGACCGGGAAGACTGCGGAAGTCTATGGAATGATACGGTCTAGGATACGGGGCTTACAGGTGTCAACCCTCTCATGGTATATAATAAGGATCAGCTAATTAACGAGAAGGGCCAACCTCATTTTTACCATGGTGAGGCATGCTGCACAAACAAGGCTCACAAGTAAGTACCCTTCTCATCATAAGGACAAAAAGCCTAAGTCAACAGTCAAAAGTCAAGAGCCTGAGTCAATGGTAAAAAGTCAAAGCCCTAAGTCAAAATTCAAGTCAAAAGTCTAAGGCCCACATTTTCAAAAGACCATAAGGCCCAAGCCCATGTCAAAGCCCAAAGCCCATAAGGCCCAAGCCCATCTTCAGGCCCCTTTTCAAAAGCTCATAAGACCCACAATTCCAAAAGACCATAAGGCCTAAGCCCATGTCAAAGCCCCTTTTTAAAAGGCCATAAGGTCCACATTTCCAAAAGGTCATAAGGCCCAAGCCCATGTCAAGGCCCATTTCAAAAAGCCCATAAGGCCCAAGCCCTTGTCAAGGTCCCTTTTCAAAAGCCCATAAGGCCCACATTTCTAAAAGACCATAAGGCCCAAGCCCATGTCAAGGCCCATTTCAAAAAAGCCCATAAGGCCCAAGCCCATGTTAAGGCCCATTTCAAAAAAGCCAATTATCAAAAAGCCCATTCCAAAGCCCATAAGGCCCACTTTTCAAGGCCCATTGCAAGGCCTACTTTCAAGGCCTATTTTCAAAGACTACCATCCATACCCACATGTCCCTAATTCAAGCCCACCTTAACAAATCCCTTTCTAAGGCCACACATTCAAATAAATGCATCTGGACATATTTATGTCATGATGTGGGGCCCACTTGAAAAATCTCATCCATCCATCATCCACAAAAATGACTAACCATCGAGGTCTACACCTTCAATACATTCAAGTGGACCCCGAATCACTTATCTAATGGTCCAGATCAGACAAAGAAAACCATATAAAAAAAATAAAACAACAAAATGAGAGGATCTTTCTACATAAATGGTGGGGCTCCTTTCTTATCACAACCCACCCTAACTAAAAAATGATTCAAAAAAAAGGAAAATTCAGCCAACTCTTTGGCCCAAAATAGGTGAGCCGAGCCCCATCCAAGGTTGAGATCTGATCACGATGATCCAACGGTCTTGATCATGACCTTCCCAAAACCCATGAAGAGATCCAACCCATTAATGACCCCTTAAATAATGGTCTAGTAAAATCAAGCAAGAATCTGTTGATTAAGATTACCTAAAAATGAAGAAGGAAGAAAATATCAAATTAAAATATAAATTTAAAAATCAAGAAGAAATTCCATCAAAATAACTTTTAGGGACCACAAAGGAGTCCTTGGACATCCCAAGAGCTGAATTCAAATAAGGGAAGAGAGGTCATCGTCCAGACCAGAGCACATAACGGACCAATGGACCAAACGATGGACCAGCGGTAATTAGACTACCGCTGTTGCATGGGACAGCAGGCCTGTCCCCCATAGTGAGATGGGACAATCAGATTTTCTCTTGATCCATTGGGTAATAACTTCAAAAAAGATTTTAAAAAAAAAGAAAAAGAAAAGAAAAGCTAGATTCTTCTTTAAAATCTCATGATAAAATCAATTTCTCGTGAGAAAATGAGAAATTCAATAAAGAAATATCTCAAAAATTACTGAAAAAACACAAAAAGGGGAAAAATGCATATAAATGATAGGGAAATGCCCCATTAACCTAGTGGTGGAGGCCATCTACTATACAATAGAAGTCGTCCGATCTTGACCATCTGTGCTATCGGACAAATATTTCCAAAAAATCTAAAAAATATTTCAAACAATTAGCCCCATTAATTTATTAGTGGAGATCATTTGAGTTTTATACAAATAAAAACCGAACAATGACGCCCACCCGCGAAATCAAACGAATATTTCCTAATATATATATATATATATATATATATATATATATATATATATATATATATATATATATATATCTATATATTCAAATAAAATCCCTAAGGAGTCTACCTTCAAAGAGGATAATTTTTAAAAATAAAAAATTGTCAAAAACACATGCGACACACAGTATACTAAGGAATCCTGCATATTCCCCAATTGCGGTTAGTGCAAACAACTAAATAAGATTCGATCTCTTCAGGTTTCCTCGAAGGATGATTGAATTCGTACATGATACATGTACGATTGCCCTGATTCCTATATCTGGATAGTCGTGTGGATGCTAGTAAAAATGATTGGATATATCTCTGGAAAGAATAATCAAACTCAAAGTGACAACAATCCATTATAACCAAAGTATCAGAATCAACAGACTGCATGGTAAAAGATTACCTGTACATACCTAGTCTGGGATGTTCAGGAAATTTAATCGAGTTTGATCAAGTCCAAGCCAGCGTAGTGAGTTTCCCGTAAGGCTACACCAACACGTAGGGCAGCTAACCACTTTGATGATAAAAAAGACCGAATATTCCTAGGATGATTACATAGCAAAGGAAATGACAGACCAA
The DNA here is from genome assembly GCA_037074715.1 of Magnolia kwangsiensis. NCBI lineage: Eukaryota > Viridiplantae > Streptophyta > Magnoliopsida > Magnoliales > Magnoliaceae > Magnolia > Magnolia kwangsiensis. Next base: position 101,185,521 of record CM073576.1, on the reverse strand, counting down.
ACAGTATGGGAGTCCTCGTAAAACCGTGACGAATGCGTAGAGGCCCTTACTTTTTAGACTCACTCTTCAATGCTATCAATAATCTGACGTGAAAGGGTTATGATTAGTGACCCATAAAGCCACGACGAATGCACAGGGGACAATCACAACATTTTTCTCAACCCTTAGGATATGTGTAAGTCATCTCTTTTTCAAATAATCAGCTAACAATGATACAATGGCAGGTAACAGATTCAAATGACTATCCTTTCTGACCAAAAGGATAGGGTGTCCACTCGCTTTGGCACTTGGCTGCTCGTAACCTCGGTTAAAGAGGGGCATCTGTAGACACCCCACCCAGGCTAACATCTTGAGAAAGCTAAGCCAATCCAAGAACCATGATCATATCCTAAACCAAACCCTAATCCCTAACCTAACCCTGACCCAAAAGTCTCAAACTTTCAAACCGCGATGAAAAACCTTAATCCAAACCATTTAATACACATACAACCCCTACCTATACCTTATACCTTAACTAAAACCCTTTATGCAAACCTAAGCCCACCTATCTGAACCTCAAAATCCCCAAAAGGAGACTATCAGGTGAACCAATGCATCGAACAAAGCCCACACGCTTAAGCCCGGCTTAAGCCCTCATTAGGCAGTAGTCAAATTACTGTCGACAATACTAGGAATGCCACAGCTTGCGGCCCGCGTGTGAATTTTTGGAGACAGCTGTCCCAGCGTCCAAAAGTCAACTTTTTCAAAAAATTACCCCTCCATCCAGATATTTTTACCATTTTACCAATCCTAAGAACCAATGGAAATGTTCCACATGGTATTTCTCTCCCCTCAGCCACTCATAGCTTGCTACATCAGCTTTCACCCTTCCTAAACCCCATATTTACTAAAAGACCATTGGAGAAGGCTATAAATAGCCCTCTTCACTTCACATTTAAGGGGAAAACTCTTCACTTCCAAGCTTAAGTGAGAAAGAGAGAAAGAGAGAGGGATAGAGAGAGAGGGTGAAGAGGTGTTTCCAAGCCTCCAAGTTCAGATTTCTTTTAGCTCCTCCTTAGCCTCGTCCCAACCTTCTTAACCCAGCAAGCCTAACCCGAATTGATCATGGGGCAGTCCATGTTTTAGCTTACTCAAGATCAAGCTAAAGATCCTTCTACTCTATACAAGCATTCATTATGACATTTATTCCCTTCTCAAACCCCCTACTCCCATAGATCTCTGGTGAACATATGCTTTATGACTTGTCGTACATCGGATCCTTTCACAACAGAAATTTCTAGTGATCTAGTCTACTCTTCTTTACCTTTTTATATAAGCATTATCATATCCACCTTCTAAGACACGCCGTTGGACGTATGCTATGTAGCTTGCCAAAATCTTAGATCTTACTACATTAAAAATCTGCATGTGTGCCTCGTCCCATCTCGACCCCAGCATTCATCATCCCTTGAGATTATTTTACCACACTAAGTAGAGACCATACATTTGTATGGGTAGAGATTGTGTCTAACCCCTTCCCTCTTTGTAACTGAGGTCCCTTACCCAGAATCCTGGATCGCAGACCAGGAGTGAATCAAGGGAGGAAAGACTTCAGATTTCTCCAACCTTACATATTCCGCGTGTTCTAGCCGACTGCGGGATTTTGAGATTAATTAGGTAGTGACTCCAACATTCACAAATCAGCCTAATCACACCCACCACCAAAACAGAACATTTAAATTAGCGTGGTCACAGATTTTCAGTGTCTACAATAGTATATATCGGCCCATCTCAATAGATGGTCTATTACCAGGAATCTAGCTATCAATGGGGCTATAGTTAACCTATTGCCATGGAGAATCACTATGCCAAAATTAGGAATTTAAGATAGAGCAGATCTATTGTAAAACCAAATTAACCATTGCATGGTCTGTCACTGTTTAATGGGTCACAAAAATCAAATGATGGATGCGATGTGATGGATCTACAACAAATTTAGTCCCTCACAAATTTGTCACGGATCCTATAAGTTGTAAAACTTAAAAATCCATTCATTAATTATGAAAAAACCCTACCAAATTATTCATCATTTTAAAATTTGGCGATGAATACGGTCCGTTGCTGATCTTAGGAGAAGAGACGGATCTTAAATCTATTGCCAATTTTTGACTTCATCAGAAATTAGTGATAGATTTGGTCCGTCGCTAAAACTTCTGCAAAAAAAAAAAAACCCTTAATTTTGTTTCTTTGTTTTTTTTAAAATATGTTACACCGGATAATCATTCATAAAAAATTCACATGATTGTTTAAAAAGAATCAAATTCACAAAATTTAAAAGAATATATCATACCAGTGATCATACAACTTGCTTCTTTTCCATTTGAGTAAGGTGCTGGAAGTAGGTCCAAGGATGATATAATACCGCAGGTCAACACAATCGCGGTGGAGGCAAGTAATGTTTCAGAGTGGTTATCGATAAGCCTAACCACAGTATGACAAAACAACCTCAAAGCATAGTATATATCAGACCATCTAAATTGATGACCTAGTACCAGGAATCTGGTTGACAATGGGGCTGTAGTTAACCTATTAGAATGGAGAATTACTATGCCAAAATTATGAATTTATTATAAGTGCTATATTTTCTAGCTCCTTGATTGTCAAATTTTTTAGTGCCAAAACCTCTTGGAATCTGTATCTTTTGTAGCTCATCTACATATTCAAGATCATGCAATTGATGTACAAGAACAAAGGTCATTTCCTCAAGGACTTCAAATGCAAGAGATTCGCAAGTTCAAGTACAACATCAAGTGATAGTTCAATGTTTCAAAGCTTCAACTATGTCAAGACAAAGTGCTTTACTTTAAAACTCAAAGCTCAAGGTGAAATACAACTCACAAGTACTTCAAGTTCAAGCTTCAAAGTACTTCAAGTTCAAAATTCAAAGTAAGTTAAGATATCAACCTTCATGTACTTCAAGATCAACTATCAACCAAAGAAAATGATGATTCAATGTTCAAATGTCACTTATAAGGTATGAATGACCCTAGATCGATCATAGGTTAGGTCATTTTTTTTTCTGTACTTAAATTGGGTCACTATATAATTGTATGGGCTTTTTCTCGATTAGTCTTAGCCTATGTTTGACTAGTCCTAGTATTGGCTTAACCAGTCCAAGTATTTCCTCGACTAGTCCAAGGCTTGTTACTAATTTTTAATTTTTTTTGTTGGACCCTCGACCAGTCCTAGAGACTGCTCGACAAGTCGAGTGAACAGTGCTCGACTAGTCGTGTAGGCTTGACTCAAACTCCAGCAACCAAATTGGGTCCCAGACGACCAATCGAGAGCAGGGCTCGACTAGTCGTGCAGGCCACTCGACCAGTCGAGTAAGTCACTCGACTAGTCGTGGAACGATCTTATCCTATCGCGCTCAAAATTTTAAAAGTTTGTTGGTCCTTCGACCAGTCGAGTTGTCCTCTGGACCAGTCAATTGAACAGTTTCTACATTTATAAATAGAGCATGATTTTTGGAGTTTTTCATTCAATTCAAACAAAATCAAGACACCACTCTAAGAGGTAAGTTAGTGATATTCTTAAGCTATTTAGTGCTCATTTAATATTCTCTTTAATTAGCTTTCTTGCATTTGATTTTGAGTTATATATTCCAATCTTATTTGAAGAAGGGATTAAAATTTTTTCCATTCTTGGAATTAAAATCAAATCAAGCAAGCCTAAGGTGATTTAATCTAAAAATCATTTAGAACTTGAAACCTTTTCATAAGTGAGTGTGGACTTTGAACATCTACTTCGAATTGGTTCTTTCGAGCTTCATCAAAGGAGAATATCTAGATAAGTATTTTACATTTTTGTAATTCTATTTTTGTATTTTTTTAGATTGTGCCAAGAAAAATCTCTTTCTTTTTAGTTTATCTAAGGTGATCCATAAAACTCAGAGTGTGGAGTTTTTTGAATTATGTAAGCCCACTTGAAAGACACAATCGTGAAGGTTTTAGGTGAACTTTGAAAAACCTATTTCATAGTGAATGTCAATATCCATTGTGTGAGGATATTAGGAGTGGAGTAGTTGTGTGGCTGTTTTTCTAAACAGTTGGTGTACACACAAACAAACCACTATAATTTTCAGTGTTGTAGTGGATGGTTGATTGTGGCTTTGTGTGAATGTTCTAATTTATTTTTAAGCCTTTGTGGAGAATGTTGTGATCTCTTTTATGCAATGTAAGAATGTTGTAATAGCTTAATTATTTTCTTTGCTATTTTTATTCTTTATTCCTCTGTATTGGTTTGAGATTTTAATACACGGAGCGTTTTAGGAATCAGGTTGTCCTACCATAAGTCATTGGTTTTTGGTGTAAGGTTGTCCTTAGAATAACATCTGTATCAACATCTCAATACTTGTAAATTTGAGGTGGTTATTCATTTCTGCTTTGTGGGATTGTTTAGCGCTATCTTTTTTTACGTTTTTTTATTTTTGCATTTATTTTTTTCATTTAGCATAGTCTTATTCACCCCTCCCCCTCCCCCCTTTAGGACTCTGGCTCGGCCTTTTCAAGTAGTATTAGAGCCTAATAACTTGCTTTATTTTTTGGATTAATTCCCTGACATAATCGATCTGAGCTTTATAAGATGTTAAATTTAGATAGCCTTTCAGCCACTAGTCCTCCACCTTTTAATGGCTCCAATTATGCTTATTGGAAAGCCAGAATGAGGATTTTTTTTTTAATTCACGGATGAGAGCGTGTGGCAAGCCACACTGACCAATTGGACCCCTCCTACCACTAAAGTGACTGGCACTGATGGATCTAAAACTGTAAAAGTCACACCTTAATTTTCATGGACCACTCTTTAGAAAAGTAAGAGTAGTGAAAATGCAAAGGTTCTAAATGCAATTACTTGTGCACTATCATTGGATGAATTCAAGAGAATTATATCATGTGATACTGCAAAGTAAGCGTGGGATATTTTGGAAATGACACACGAGTGAACAACAATTGTAAAGAAATCTAAAGTCCAAATCCTCACAACTAAATTTGAAAAAATACGTATGGAAGAAAGTGAAACTTTCATGGACTTCAATATAAGATTGAATGACATTGTCAACTCTATGTGGGGTCTTAGTGATATAATCTCAGAAAGTAAAGTCTATGCAAAGATACTGCTCTCATTGCCTAAACGGTTCAATTCAAAGGTGACCGCGATCCAAGAACTTCGTGATACGGATAATATGAGGGTAGAAGAATTGGTTGGTTCCTTACAGACCTATGAGTTAAACTTTAAAGCTCCTAAAGGTAAATCCATTGCCCTTAAGTCTTTAAAAAATATTTCTCAAGAAAATAATAATTCTAATTTAGAAAATTCTGAAGATGATATGGCCCTTTTAGCTAAAAAGTTTTATAAGATTTTCAAAAGTAAAAAGAGGGTTGATTTGCAAAAACCTAATGAAAAGAAAAGATCTAGATCTAAAACTTAGAAATCTTTAAAAGACAGCCAATGTTACAACTGCCATGAATATTGGCATCTAGCTAATAAATGTCCTAAAATGGACAAACCTAAAAAGAAAGGAATGTTGGCTACATGGGATGAATCTTCCTGCTCTGAAGCTTCTTCTAAGTTAGAAGATTCTGAAACCGAGTCGGGTAATGATGTTAAAGCCTTAATGACTCTAGCCAAGTTCACTTTTTTAGATAATGATGATTCAACCAGTGAAGAAAATCTAAATAGTGACAATGAAATGAAGAAGATCTTTAAGATGCTTATAATGCCCTATATAAGGAAAGTTGTAAAATTTATGTAAAGCTAAAACTTTAGAAAGAAAAGTTTTCAAAACCAAAAGAAAATTTTGATAATCTAGTCTTAAAAAAGTCACACATTTCAAATTGCTTTAGAAAAACTAAGTTCGACTTAGATTTCAAAACCTCCCTAGTTGAAAACCTAAAATCTGAAAATGAAAAGCTAAAACTAGAAGTCTCTTTACTTTTGAGTTTAAAAGACACTTGGAGGTATGCCCAAGGTGATCATAAATTAGAAAAACTTTTATCTGGATCCAAAAAATGTGGTGATCGATCTGGATTGGGCTACAATAAAAGTATTCCTCCTAAACATAAGAATAGTCCACCTAAATTTGTGAAAAGGGAGTCTTCTAACTCAAAAGGGAAAAATTTGAATCAAAATTATTTTAAAAATTCTAAAAAAAAATCAGACTTTTAACCTTAAAAACAATCATATCAACTATAAAAATCAGAATCATAATCCTTTAGCTGAGAAAATTGTTGATTTACTTAAGGAGCTCTTAAAATCTAACTCAGTGGGTCAGACTTACAACAACTATAAACATAAGAAGAACAACTATACTCCTTACAATGAAATGGGTCCCTAAGGTTACCTGTTTGGTTACCCACACCACTTTCAAAGCTTTGAGCCATTCAAAGTGGTACCTAAATAGTGGTTGCTCTAGACATATGACAGGAGACAAAGGTTTGTTCACCAATCTTAAAGACATGACTGATGGTTCAGTCACAATCGGTGATGGTAGCAACTACATAATTATTGGTACGGTTCAACTCTTTAACCTCCCTCAATTTGAGAGTGTTTTATATGTAGAAGGGTTACAACATAATTTATTAAGCATGTCTCAAATATGGGATAATAATCATAGTGTAAAATTTACTAACCAAGGGTGTGAAATTTTAAATAAAAATAGTTCTGTAATATTAACTAGTTGCAGAACTTTTGAAAACTACTACATTGTTTGTGATTCAAACTCATCTAATCTATCTTGTTACATGGTCCAAACTGATGAGACCGAATTATTGCATAAGCACCATGGACATGTACACTACCGCAATTTGTATAGATTATGCAAAAGAGAGTTGGTAAGAGGTCTACTCAAAATACAGAAAGTGGACAAAATATGTGGCGAATGCCAGATTGGTATACAAACCAGGAGTACTAACAAAAAGGTGAACTCTAATGCCACATCTAAACCACTCAAACTTTTCCACATGGATCTCATTGGACCAAATAAAATGAAGAGTCGAGGTGGCAAGAAGTACATTCTAGTGATAATAGATGACTTTGCAGATATACTTGGGTAGTCTTCTTAAGAGAGAAATTAAAAACTCTCAATGAAGTAAAAAAGATACTTATACGTATCCAAACGGAAAAAGAATCACAAGTCTTTAAGATCCGTAGTGATCATGGTTTTGAATTTGAAAATAGTGATTTTGAAAAATTTTGTAGTGATTAAGGAATATCACATGAATTTTCTACGCTCAAAACATCACAACAAAATAGGGTAGTGGAAAGGAAAAATAAAGTGCTTCAATAAATGGAAAATGTAATGATAAATAGTATGAAGTTTCTTAAAAATCTTTGGGCTGAAGTCGTAAATACTGCTTGCTATATAATTAATCGTATTTACACTAGAAAATCAAACAATAAAACTGCTTATGAAATTTGGTTTGATAAGGAGCCTGCTATTAAATAATTTCGAGTTTTTGACAGCAAGTGCTACATTTTACGTGAACGAAAAAATATGGATAAATATGACATCAAAAGTGATGAAGGGATATTTTTAAGGTATGCTCTAAATAGTCGATCGTATCGGGTTCTTAACAAGAGGATTGGTGTTATTGAAGAGTCTATTAATGTGGTTATAGACGATTAATTGAATACACCTATCTCAAGTTTAAAAAATGATGAAGTTATTTTAATTAATAAACCAGACTCTTCATCATGTTAAAATAACACCGAATTGAGGATAATTAAAGAACATCCTTCTAATTAAATCCTTGAAAACCCTCTCACTAGTGTGCTCATTTGTAAACAACTTGAAGATATGTGTAATTACGTGTGCTTTACGTCTCAGATAGAACCGGCTAATATAAAAGAAGATCTTATTGACGAAAACTGGATTGTAGTGATGCAAGAAGAGCTCAATCAGTTTGTAAGAAATGATATTTGGTATTTATTTCCAAGATCAAAAGATAAACACATTATTGAAACAAAATGGATTTTCAAAAATAAGTTTGATGAACTTGGTAATATTATTATAAACAAGGCTAGGCGAGTTGTACAAGATTACACTTAAATAGAAGACATTGATTATGATGAGACCTGTACCCCAGTAGCTCGTCTTGAATTTATCAGACTATTTATATCCATTGAGTGCTTTAAAAAATTCAAAATATACCAAATGGATATAAAGAGTGTGTTCTTAAATGACGACTTGTATGAAGAAGTGTATGTTGAACAACCAACGGGTTTTGAAGACCCTAAGCATGCTAATCATGTCTACCACCTAAAAAATGCACTCTATGGTTTGAAACAAGCTCCTAAGGCACGGTATGAAAAGTTGACTAAGTTTCTACTAAGTCATAACTTTATAATGGGAAGTGTTGATAAGACATTATTTGTAAAGAAACATGATGATCACATACTAATAGTGAAAATTTATTATGGATCCACTTATGCTAATATGACTGTTGAGTTTGCACATCTTATGAAGTCTAAATTTGAAATGAGCATGGTTGGAGAACTAAACTATTTCCTAGGGTTGCAAGTCAAATAGCTCCCTGATGGTTTCTTTATCTCTCAAACCAAATATGCTCTAAACTTAGTTAAAAAGTTCGGATTTGAGAGTGAGAAAATTTTTGATACTCCTATGAGTACTACTCTAAAACTCTCTAAAGATTCAACAGGTAAAAGTGTGAATCTTAAGTGGTATCGTAGTATGATAGTTTTCTTTATTTAACTGTGAGCTGACCTGATATTGCATTTAGCATAGGAATTTGTCCTATATATCAATCTGACCCAAAGAGTCATATCTAATTATTGTTAAGTGCATTTTGCAATATATCACTAGTTCGACAAATCTTGGTCTCTGGTATCCACATGATACTAGTGTGCAATTAGCTGGTTACATGGATGTTGATTGGGATGGTAACATTGATGATCGTAAATCAACTAGTGGTGGTTGTTTCTATGCAAGGAACTATTTAGTTTCTTAGCTAAGTAAGAAATAAAGTTTCGTATCACTCTCAATAGCTGAGGTTGAATATATTGCTGCTGCTAATGCATGTACTCAGCTTGTGTGGATGAAAAGAATGCAAAGCGATTATGGAATTGCTTATGATTCCATAGTTTAATATTGTGATAATTCAAGCGTAATTAATATTTTAAAAAATCCAATTCAGCATTCACGAACCAAGCACATTGACATTAGATATCATTATATTCGTGAACTGGTGGAAGACAAGATAATTTCTTTAGATTATATTCCGACAGAGACTTAATTAGCTGACATATTCACAAAACCACTCGAAAACACCAGGTTTACAAAATTGAAATTTGATCTTGGTATGTGCAATATGAACTGATGATTGGTGTCTTTTTGTATCATAATGTATATAGTTATTATGTTAAAATTTTTAAAATTCAAATTTATGTAAAATTAGAAATTTTATGAGGTGCACGATCAACGACCGGTCGAGTATGTACTTGACCCGTCGTGAAACATGGGTTTGACCTTTTATTTAAGAAAAATTATTTTTTCTTCATTTGAGTCTTCTTCTCTAATGAGTCCTACCTCTACCGGTTAAACCCATCTTTGATTCCTCCATGATTAGTGCATTATTTTTAATTTTCTTCTAGATTTAAGTCCTTTGCACTTCCTTTTATTCGTTTGTGTGGTTTATTTCATGCTTTGTGATTTTTTTAGGGGTTTTCTATCAAAAATTTAATCTAGTAGAAACCCTTCTTGCCTCTTCTGCCATCTCTTTATTCCTTAATTTCTTTATTGCAAATGGAGGGTAGAACCAAGAAGAAAGGATCTCGTGGTCCCTCTTCATCTCGTTCAACTCCTATCATGGTGTGCCACCTTCGGTCGCCCGAGGATGTTCCCAAGTATGTACGAGATATTCGATTGTGAAATGTGATAGTAGAACGGACTATTAATCCTGATCATTTAGCAACGTTTGATGTTCTTCCTCTCCTTCAGTCTGTAAGATGGGATAACATATTACATTAGGGTGGACCGGCATACCGCTCTATTGCACAACAATGTATGCTTGCGTTAGTGATTTCTCTACTGAGAATCTAACATTTACTATTACAACAAGAGAAGGTCCAATTGATATGGACCGTCATCTTATTTTTAGGTTAATGGATCTACCTGTTAATGATGAAGGTATTCCCATTAGTTCTCTTATGGAAAAACCTTTTGAATCTAAGAAATAAATGCTCACTCAAGATTTATGTAATATTGTAACACCCCGGATTTTGGCTAATCTGGGATTAGACGTCCTTAGGCAATGGGTTAACTAAAACACCTGAGAAATCCCTCAGAACCCAATTCCATAGCCAAAGAAATCACGTAGGATTAATTCCTTTGGAAAATAAGTGTAAGTTAGCTAGCGCGACGCTAAAGTAGCTGGGAAATAGTCCCTGATCACTTTAAATAGTTCTACAAGGCCCAAAGCGAGTGGAACCAATGGTGCTATAATGCTCTAAAGCCTCGGATCAAACTCTAAACCGGTTTGTTCTCGGGACCTCTTTGAAACTTTGTATTGGATCTAGACCGCACGTCGAAAATCCGATACCTACCATCTTAGACCGTTATGACCACTTAGCTGGGCTTGGCAATCGTTTCGAAAATCAAATCCAACTGACATTCAGAGGCTATTTCATTGAGCCTAGAGTGAAGAGAGTGAGAATAGGGTTAGAATTGGAATTTGAAATTCAAATCTGGCACATGATTTGACGCATGAGTATTAAGCGTTCTGACCATCAGAATTCAGCCAAATTATACCCTAGGATCAGGAAAAATTTCTATTTCATATCACGAGACTTATAGGCCTGATCTTGGTGCGATGACCGTTAAACTGAAACTGGACCGCCACGTGCGATCTGGGAACCCTACTGGTCTGAAAACTGGATGAGTGCTAGATCCAGTATGCATGAGCTTAAGTCCGACCGCATTTAGCCAGGGGACCTCCAGAAATGCTCTTTTGGACCGAAGCATCCCCGATTTGGTTAGGCACCAAGTAAACATTGTTCCCAAGCCTATTTTGGGCATGTTTTGGGTTATAAAAGGGGTTAAAACCCTCACTTCTCTCACACATCCAAATTTTCTAGAAACCGTAGCTTGTGTGAGAGAAAAGGTGAGAGATTGTGAGAGAGGGTGGGAGAGATCTTCCCACCACCTGCTGGTGCTACTGTACGTGCTTAGGCGACGCACTCCAATCACTTTTCCGGCGATTCCAACGCACTTCTATGTGAGAAAAACCTTCAACACTTGCTGATTTAAGCTTTCGTCAATTCCATTAGCGATGTACCTTATGTAGCTTGTGTATTAGGTTCCCTATTCACCGTAGACGAAGCGTATATGCTCCGTTCGAATTCACACATCTATAAGGGAAAAGGTGCGGATATTAGATGCTTTGATTGACTGTTTTCAACACTTTCAATGTTGTTTAATAGTAGATTATCGACGGCAACGCTGTTTGACATGTAGAACATGCTGTCCGTTTCCTGTTTCGTAAACCGACGAAGAATATGAGATTTAGGGCACTTTAGTCATTTATAGGAAGTACTGTTTTCATCCAAATTTTGCTGATGTGATTGACATGGCTTCTTGTCGCATTAGAATACTAGGAATGCGTGCATAATTAGTTTGGCGAAGAGATTCGCCTAAATGCACACTTTGGGTCGACATACTATATGTAGACTTAAGTGTGTGGTTTAAGTGTTTGTATAAATGCTTGTATTAGTATGTATTGAATTAAATGGTGTTATGAATTAGTTTGAGATTGATTTCTCAATTAATATGCTGATGTAAATGGCTTCCTACATGTTAGCCATATGTACGATTTCATTATATGGATGAAATGCATATGCTTGATGTTTCACTTAAGTGGTATGTTATAACATGTGCTTGATGATTTCATTATGATTTAGTTTGAGATTGAATTCTCAATTAATTTGCTGATGGAAATGATTTCCTATAGGTTGGCGATATGCATAATTTCATTATATGTATGAAAGGCTTGCGTTTGATGATTTACTTAAGTTGTACGTTATAACATGTGTTAACATGCTCACATGGTTGTATTTCATTTCCATTACCCTTACACAACTGCTGATGTGGATTTATGATTGTTTGGGACTATGCCTAGTCCAGGCAGTCGGTAACCGAGCGAATTCGTGGTTAGCTTATCTTCGCCACGAACGACGCGCCAATGAACGCGAGTCGTGTTCTGGAGTTGGCGGCAGTGGTTAGGCCACACGAAGTATTTTACGCACTTCATGTCGTTCGACTTGAGATGCGATCGTGCTAGTCGAGCCCGTCAAGTAACCCGACTGGCCGATGTATGTTCACCTTGCATGAGTCATAACTCTTGAACCTAGGATACTGAACTTACCATTGTAAACCCTGTTAACCATGGCACCTTGATCCATAAAGACTCATGAGCCGGGCATGGTGGTATGGGACACCGTGGTCGAGCTGTCGGCCTACGCTGGGGCCACAGACCTCCCCGTAGTGACCAGTGAGCACCTAGACTCGTGAGCAGATTATGGTGGTATGGGACACTATATTCTTGCTGTCGGCCTACATTGATAAGGTGATGGGGGAGCGGTGCAACGAGTGCGAGCAACAGCCCTGGCATCCCTTTGTAGTGACCGCGAGCGTATTTTGAGTCTACGGGAGGCGACGACCCTTCAGTAGTAGTAGAGTACAGTAAGCCTGTATTGATAAGGTGATGGGGGAGCAGAGCAACGAGTGCGTGCAACAGCCCTGGCAGCCCTTGCAGCGACCTATAAAATATACCTCATATGAGATTACTAGGAGTGACGATCCTAGACAGGATCTGTGTTGGGATTGATATAAGGAAAGTACCTTAGTTTCCCAATCCTGCTGTTTGAATGGACTAATAACAACTCGGAAATCATATCACCATACCATTGCATGTGCCTGGAAGATGTGGAGCACTTGAGGGTCGATTGCATGCCGCGGTCATAAGATGGTGCCGTATGAGGGAGATCGTCGGTGAGGGCATACATCACGTCATGTCATATTGCATTAACAACAGTATTAGGATTGTGTGAATTACTGCTTTACTATTAGCGCATGATTGATTTGATAACATGCTAATCCCTGTTCTATTATTCCACTGAGTTGATCACTCACTCCCACGTTACGGGATGGTGTTTCCGGACACCCACCAGTCCCTTTTTTGTAATTGCAGATGATGGCGCGGCCTGTGAGGCGGAGCTGGATTTGATGATGATGAGGAGGATCTCTCCTTTATGCGTGTTCTGATTGACGGGATTACAGGGAGGTTGAGTAAATGCCTTGGCACTTGTCATATCATATTTTTAGCGCACTCATGTATATTCGTTTTGTCTACTTTTGGAGTATACATGTATGTATATAACCTGGTAACATATTCACACTCTGGAGACATATAACAGTTTATATATGTTATACATACTATCACAGTCTTCCGCTTGCTAATTTAACTGTCTCTGGAGTAGGATATGCTGTTCTGGCTTAATCTCACTCATGTTTAATACATTAACACAAAACATTCAATCGTACATATCTATGTTGCATAAATAACATTTTGGAACTCAGGAGTTGGATTTTTACTCGACCCCCCGATTTTCGGGATGTTACAGATGGTATCAGAGAATGATTTGGATTAAACCGGGCCTGGGTTATGGTCACGCGACGTACGCTATTGCTTCCTTTGACTTAGGTGGGTGCGAGAAGGGTCTAGAAAGTCTGATAGGATCGCAAATTTGCTAATATGAGAAGACTATTCATATCGATCATGCGATCGAGTTCGTAACGCATCTAGGGTCGCGTAAAGCAACCCGAATAGCTCTTAGGTTGTAGGTAAGTGGGTTGAGACGTTCTTTGGATGATTCTAAACCCGTAAATGTGAATCAGTGTGCTGTGGGGCAACCACAACCCCTGTATTCAATCGTCAGGGCTTAAAAACCCCGTTTCACCTAAAATCTTCAAAATTCTTCCTCTCATCATTCCAATCTTCAATTATTTCTTATCCTTTTCATGTTAGGCATCAATCCTAATGTGAAAATAATATAAAATCATACCTCGATAAAATTTTACAGTAAATAATAAAATTTCATGAAAAATGGCCTTAAGGACATTCTAAATTAGCTTTCTTTAGCAAATAATGAGCTACATAGATGTACTAGCTCCTTCTACCCCAAAATCATATGCTGCATGATAGGGGATTGTATTTGAGTTTGCAGACTGGCCCCGGAAAGCCCCGAACACATGTTTGGGCCTCTATAGGTCAATATACAATGAACTAAGGTTGGGACCGTACATTTTTGGGGTCCTTGGACCATGGGGGACCAGACCCATGCAGTCCCACTGACCACCTAGAGAGATGGCCGGCGATGCCATCGCCGGTTCGGCGATGCATCGCCGACCGGTGGGCCCCACTCTGGCTGGCCTTCGGTCCGGTGATGTTTGGGGTGATGTATGGCCCCCTGGTATGTGGGTCATCCCTCATAACCTCCCAAAAACCTAACTTCCTTCACAAATAGCCTCTCCCTTAGCCCCATTTACGTTTTCTAGCTGCCCTAACCCAAAACCGTGGTCCCAAATCACTCCCAAATCCATCCTTGGCCAAAAACGACCACCCTCCATCACTCCATTGAAGTTTGTAGCCTTCCATCTTGCAAATCCCATCGTTTGGAGCTCTTACAACCCCCAAATCGAGCTGAAATCGTGAGGTACGCCATTCCATTTTTTTATTCTCATTTCTCTCTGAAAATACATCCTAGGGGAGCTTGAAGCATCCCTCTACAATGCCTAGATTTCACTCTGTCCATTTGGGCGACCATTTCTTCGCATTTCCTCTGTTTTCCATGGCTATTGTTAAGGCTGTTTCAGCCTTTTCCTCCCTTTCCATCGTCCTCTCTCTCATGTCCCTTTTAGTTAAGCCTTTACCCTCTTTTTGGGTCTCAAAATCGTGCTAACCTCAAATCCCATTTCTCGACTTTTTCTGTTTGAGAAGTATTGAAAATACCTGGCTGATAGAGCTCTAGTGGGCAACTGACAGTACTGAACTAGATAGTATTCAAGAAGGTTAGTTGGGACCATGGTAGAAGTTCTTTGGTAGAATTAGGCATCTATGCCGTTGCCCTGTAGATTGTTTGATTTTTGTTTTAAGGATTTCTGTATTTTGTTGTTATTGGGTCTAGTGATGTCACCGGTAGAAAATGTGTTTGTGTTGTAGTTTGGGCTTAATGTAGCCAAAATTTGTTGAATGGAATGCATGCCGTTTCATTTCGCTGTAAGGTATGGTCCCTAGATTGGGAGTATTGTAACTCCCAGGATTCAGCCTGCAAATTAATTTTATCCCAACCCACCCTCCTACCAAGCATGCCACTTCCTATCCCGCTATGGGACTAGGAATGCGGTTCCATTTAATACAACTAAGCGCTACCGGCCACATAGGCCCTAGGCGTTTTGGATCTAGTGTTAGCACTCCTAGATTTGAAGGGTCTGACGACATAAGAAATCCAATTCCATTTAGACAATCTTGACCCTAAGCGATAGAACAACTCCCTGTAGTAGAAATGGTATGGAACCATTTAACGTATAAACTTAGGCTTTGGATTATAGCTACTGAGTTACAGACTAGCCTACTAGTTACCTTAAGTAGTGTAAAGCCTGTATATGCTAAGGAATTGTAGGTTAGATTTGGTTGAAGTAGAACCTTATTTCTTCGATAGATCCCCTTATGACTTATAGACTGCTGTTGTTGCCCATAGGAAGGAACCATTCACTCTAAGGGAACATTTATAAATCCCTCAGATTGAACTTAGAATGTACTAGCACGCCCCTTAGAATTGCCTTCCCCAAGGGCTTATTGCATTCGGGAATGCGGAATAAAGGAACTACATGTAAGCGATGTATTCGCGGTTTGAATCGACTTCTTAATCCTAGTGGTTACCAATAAATCCAATGCTCTGATCAAGCAGAGGGTCGGCATCGGCTAGGATTAAGAACTGATACGAAGAATTTTCTGTCAGAGTCTCGGCAGAAGGTCAATGTATCCGGCTCAGACCCACTACACAACCTTTCTTCCGTGATGGCCCAACCACCTACAACCAAACGGGATCACATTGCCTTTGAGAAATGGTGAGGACTTAAAGCCAGTAGAGAATTCGACATCTTGCCACCAACTCATACCTGCCCCTGACCTTAACCACAATAGAGATTAGGCTCATCTTTATGATCATAGTTACCAATGCCATAGAACGCATCATTAGCGAAGGGAAAACCACTGTAATGAGAGGTTGTTTCCATTTTAGGTTAAGGATAGCCCCTAAGTTACACCTCGTTCCGATATACGGAGTGATGCATAGATTCTTAAACTTAAGTAAAACTAAGTTTTAAGGGGGGTAGAACGTATGGAGTCCAATCCGGTTAGGTTAGTCAACGCTCCCGTTCGATCAGAGTGGCGCAGCGGAAGCATGGTCGGCCTCTTCCCCACTGACCCAAGATCGAAACCTTTGAGTTAGGATATACGTACGATTAGGTTATTAAGTAGGATTGAACCTCCCTTAGAAAAGTATT
Source organism: Magnolia kwangsiensis (assembly GCA_037074715.1). Taxonomy (NCBI): domain Eukaryota; kingdom Viridiplantae; phylum Streptophyta; class Magnoliopsida; order Magnoliales; family Magnoliaceae; genus Magnolia; species Magnolia kwangsiensis. Next base: position 101,168,903 of record CM073576.1, on the reverse strand, counting down.
CCTTGCCCTTCGCCAATGTCGGGGACGACATTATGTTTTAAGGGGGGTAGATTGTAACACCCCGGATTTTGGCTAATCTGGGATTAGACATCCTTAGGCAATGGGTTAACTAAAACACCTGAGAAATCGCTCAGAACCCAATTCCATAGCTAAAGAAATCACGTAGGATTAATTCCTTTGGAAAATAAGTGTAAGTTAGCTAGCGCGACGCTAAAGTAGCTGGGAAATAGTCCTTGATCACTTTAAATACGTTCTACAAGGCCCAAAGCGAGTGGAACCAATGGTGCTATAATGCTCTAAAGCCTTGGATCAAACTCTAAACCGGTTTGTTCTCGGGACCTCTTTGAAACTTTGTATTGGATCTAGACCGCGCGTCGAAAATCCGATACCTACCATCTTAGACCGTTATGACCATTTAGCTGGGCTTGGCAATCGTTTCGAAAATCAAGTCCAACTGACATTCAGAGGCTATTTCATTGAGCCTGGAGTGAAGAGAGTGAGAATAGGGTTAGAATTGGAATTTGAAATTCAAATCTGGCACACGATTTGATGCATGAGTATTAAGCGTTCTGACCATCAGAATTCAGCCAAATTATACCCTAGGATCAGGAAAAATTTCTATTTCATATCACGAGACTTATAGGCCTGATCTTGGTGCGATGACCGTTAAACTGAAACTGGACCGCCACGTGCGATCTGGGAACCCTACTGGTCTGAAAACTGGATGAGTGCTAGATCCAGTATGCATGAGCTTAAGTCCGACCGCATTTAGCCAGGGGACCTCCAGAAATGCTCTTTTGGACCGAAGCATCCCCGATTTGGTTAGGCACCAAGTAAACATTGTTCCCAAGCCTATTTTGGGCATGTTTTGGGTTATAAAAGGGGTTAAAACCCTCACTTCTCTCACACATCCGAATTTTCTAGAAATCCTAGCTTGTGTGAGAGAAAAGGTGAGAGATTGTGAGAGAGGGTGGGAGAGATCTTCCTGCCACCTGCTGGTGCTACTGTACGTGCTTAGGCGACGCACTCCAATCACTTTTCCGGTGATTCCAACGCACTTCTAGGTGAGGAAAACCTTCAACACTTGCTGATTTAAGCTTCCGTCAATTCCATTAGCGATGTACCTTATGTAGCTTGTGTATTAGGTTCCCTATTCGCCGTAGACGAAACGTATACGCTCCGTTCGAATTCACACATCTATAAGGGAAAAGGTGCGGATATTAGACGCTTTGATTGACTGTTTTCAACGCTTTCAATGTCGTTTAATAGTAGATTATCGACGGCAAAGCCATTTGACATGTACAACATGCTGTCCGTTTCCTGTTTCGTAAACCGACGAAGAATATGAGATTTAGGGCACTTTAGTCATTTATAGGAAGTACTGTTTTCATCCATATTTTGCTGATGTGATTGACATGGCTTCTTGTCGCATTAGAATACTAGGAATGTGTGCATAATTAGTTTGGCGAAGAGATTCGCCTAAATGCGCACTTTGGGTCGACATACTATATGTAGACTTAAGTGTGTGGTTTAAGTGTTTGTATAGATGCTTGTATTAGTATGTATTGAATTAAATGGTGTTATGAATTAGTTTGAGATTTATTTCTCAATTAATATGCTGGTGTAAATGGCTTCCTACATGTTAGCCATATGTACGATTTCATTATATGGATGAAATGCATATGCTTGATGTTTCACTTAAGTGGTATGTTATAACATGTGCTTGATGATTTCATTATGATTTAGTTTGAGATTGAATTCTCAATTAATTTGCTGATGAAAATGATTTCCTATCGGTTGGCGATATGCATAATTTCATTATATGTATGAAAGGCTTGCGTTGGATGATTTACTTAAGTTGTACGTTATAACATGTGTTAACATGCTCACATGGTTGTATTTCATTTCCATTACCCTTACACAACTGCTGATGTGGATTTATGATTGTTTGGGACTATGCCTAGTCCAGGCAGTCGGTAACCGAGCGAATTCGTGGTTAGCTTATCTTCGCCACGAACGACGCGTCAATGAACGCGAGTCGTGTTCTGGAGTTGGCGGCAGTGGTTAGGCCACGCGAAGTGTTTTACGCACTTCATGTCGTTCGACTTGAGATGCGATCGTGCTAGTCGAGCCCGTCAAGTAACCCGACTGGCCGATGTATGTTCACCTTGCATGAGTCATAACTCTTGAACCTAGGATACTGAACTTACCATTGTAAACCCTGTTAACCATGGTACCTTGATCCATAAAGACTCATGAGCCGGGCATGGTGGTATGGGACACCGTGGTCGAGCTGTCGGCCTACGCTGGGGCCACAGACCTCCCCGTAGTGACCAATGAGCACCTAGACTCGTGAGCAGATTATGGTGGTATGGGACACTATATTCTTGCTGTCGGCCTACATTGATAAGGTGATGGGGGAGCGGTGCAACGAGTGCGAGCAACAGCCCTGGCAGCCCTTTGTAGTGACCGTGAGCGTATTCTGAGTCTACGGGAGGCGACGACCCTTCAGTAGCAGTAGAGTACAGTAGGCCTGTATTGATAAGGTGATGGGGGAGCGGAGCAACGAGTGCATGCAACAGCCCTGGCAGCCCTTGCAGCGACCTACAAAATATACCTCGTATGAGATTACTAGGAGTGACGACCCTAGACAGGATCTGTGTTGGGATTGATATAAGGAAAGTACCTTAGTTTCCCAATCCTGCTGTTTGAATGGACTAATAATGACTCGAAAATCATATCACCATACCATTGCATGTGCCTGAAAAATGTGGAGCACTTGAGGGTCGATTGCATGCCGCGGTCATAAGATGGTGCCGTATGAGGGAGATCGTCGGTGAGGGCATACATCACGTCATGTCATATTGCATTAACAACAGTATTAGGATTGTGTGAATTACTTCTTTACTATTAGCGCATGATTGATTTGATAACATGCTAATCCCTGTTCTATTATTCCACTGAGTTGATCACTCACTCCCACGTTACGGGATGGTGTTTCCGGACACCCACCAGTCCCTTTTTTGTAATTGCAGATGATGGCGCGGCCTGTGAGGCGGAGCTGGATTTGATGATGATGAAGAGGATCTCTCCTTTATGCGTGTTTTGATTGACGGGATTACAGGGAGGTTGAGTAAATGCCTTGGCACTTGTCATATCATATTTTTAGTGCACTCATGTATATTCGTTTTGTCTACTTTTGGAGTATACATGTATGTATATAACCTGGTAACATATTCACACTCTGGAGACATACAACAGTTTATATATGTTATACATACTATCACAGTCTTCCGCTTGCTAATTTAACTGTCTCTGGAGTAGGATATGTTGTTCTGGCTTAATCTCACTCATGTTTAATACATTAACACAGACAACATTCAATCATACATATCTATGTTGAATAAATAACATTTTGGAACTCGGGAGTTGGGTTTTTACTCGACCCCCCGATTTTCGGGATGTTACAAATATGGATGCGGAATGGAGTACTACGAATGTGCTCACCTCCAAGTTTATGTACCCAGATACAGAATTCTTCATAGGATTTTCATTTCAAATGTTTATCCTCGATCTGGTAACAAAATCAAGCTTACTAAATTCATAGTTTGTATTTTTCATTCTATCATTTCTGGAGTCTCTGTACATCTTCCTTCACTGATTTGTCATATCATGATTCAGTTCCGTCTCCACCCAGGTCACAGTAACATACCCTTTTTCTTATCTTATGACTATGTTAGCAACCCATTGTTTAGTGGCTATGCCTATTGGAGAAGCTCCCATTCACCATTTACCCTTTAATAATTCTAACATTAAAAAGATGAATTTGAAGTTGGCCCCAGCCAAGTTGATGTGGGTGATAGTGGAGCTGTTGAAGCAAATGAAGACGAGGGTGATTTGCCTCTAGATGATGTCAATATGAATGACACTTTTGATGAAATTGAATCTGATTCTGCTACTGATCCTAATTATCAGCTATCTGATTATGATGCACATTTGTGCTCTCTTAAAGAGAAGGTTGAAGGTATGCATGTGTCCCAAGAAATGCAATTTAAATATATTCACAAATATCTTAGGTGCATTAACAAGGGACTTCATCAAATTGATCCTTCTATACCTACTCCTTCTAGTTCGGATTAGTTTTTGAGTATCTGTTATGTAATAACTTTTAACTTGATTTTCTTCTTGTGCTTGGACATGTGGACATGTTTTTAATGGTTATCTTCTCGCTATGTTATCCTAACCTTATTTCTTTTCTTTCATCTTTCATTACTCTTATGTTTCCATCCTCATTTATCTGTTCTTTCCTTTGTCATATTGTGGCAAAAAGGGAGAGAATTTATTTTGATATACCTCCTATATTTCATTTTGATATATGTGGAGAGTGAATGTGGATAGTGGATATGTGGAGAATGTGGTTAGGTAGCATTTTTTTCCCTCTTGGATTCTATGACGTATGGTATTAAAAAGGAATTTTGACGAATATTGATTTGACCAGTTTATAACTAGTGCATGATTCTTTAACTAGGTTGTGCATGATTCTTTAACCAAGTTGTAACTGGTGCATGATTCTTTATTATGCGTATTATGATTACCTTATTTTAATGAAGTGTTTTTTGGCACAAATTTGACAAAGGGGGAGATTGTAAGTATTATGTTTTCTAGCTCCTTGATTGTCAAATTTTGTAGTGCCAAAACCTCTTGGAATTTGTATCCTGTGTAGTTGATCTACATATTCAAGATCATGCAATTGATGTACAAGAATAAAGGTCATTTCCTCAAGAACTTCAAATGCAAGAGATTCGCAAGTTCAAGTACAACATCAAGTGATAGTTCAATGTTTCAAAGCTACAATTTATGTCAAGACAAAGTGTTTTACTTTGGAACTCAAAGCTCAAGGTGAAATACGACTCACAAGTACTTCAAGTTCAAGCTTCAAAGTACTTCAAGTTCAAGATTCAAAGTCAAGATATCAAGCTTCGTCTACTTCAAGATCAACTATCAACCGAAGTAAATGATGACTAAATGTTCAAATATCACTTAGAAGGTATGAATGACCCTAGATTGACTACAGGTTAGGCAATATTATTTACATACTTAAATTAGGTCACTATATAATTATATAGGCTTTTTCTTGACTAGTCTTAGCCTATGTTCAACTAGTCCTAATATTGGATCGACCAGTCCAAGTATTTCCTTGACCAGTATAAGGTTTCTTACTAATTTTTAGGATTTTTTGTTGGACCCTCGACCAGTCCTAGAGACTGGTCGACCAGTCGTGCAGGCTCGACTCAAAGTCCAGCAACCAAATTGGGTCCCACACGACTAGCCGAGAGCAGGGCTCGACCGGTCGTGCAGGCCACTCGACCAGTCGAGCAAGCCACTCGACTAGTCGTGGAACGGTCTTGTCCTATCGGTCCTGAAATTTTAAAAGTTTATTAGTCCTTCAACCAATCGAGCTGTCCTCTGGACTAGTCGAGTGAATAGTTTCTACACTTATAAATAGAGCATGATTTTCAGAGTTTTTCATTCAATTCAAGCAAAATCAAGACACCACTTTAAGAGATAAGTTAGTGATATTCTTAAGCTATTTAGTGCTCATTTAATATTCTCTTCAATTAGCTTTTTACATTTGATTTTGAGTTCTATATTCCAATCTTATTTAAAGAAGGTATTGAAGTTTTTCCCTTTCTTAGAATCAAAATCAAATCAAGCAAGCCCAAGGTGATTTAATCTAAAAATCATTTAGAACTTAGAACCTTTTCATAAGTGAGTGTGGACATTGAACATCTACTTCAAATTAATTCTTCCGGGCTTCATCAAAGGAGAATATCTAGATAAGTATTTTACAATTTTGTAATTCTATTTTTATTTTCTTTGAGATTGTGCCAGGAAAAATCTTTCTTTTTGGTTTGTTTGAGGTGATCCAGAGAACTCAAAGTGTGGGGTTTTTTGAATTATGTAAGCTCACTTGAAAGACACAATTATGAAGGTTTTAGGTGAACCTTAAAAAACTTATTACATAGTGAATACCAATATCCACTGTGTGAGGATATTGGGAGTGAAGTAGTTGTGTGGCTATTTTTCTAAACAGTTGGTGTACACATAAGCGAACCACTATAATTTCTGGTGTTGTGGTAGATGGTTGATTGTGGCTTTGTGTGAATGTTGTAAGTTATTTTTAAGCCTTTATAGAGAATGTTGTAATCTATTTTATGCAAGTGTGGGAATGTTGTAATAGCTTAGTTATTTTATTTGCTATTTTTATTCTTTATTCCTCTGTATAAGTTTGAGATTTTTAATACACAGACCGTTCTAGGAATCAGGTTGTCCTACCATAAGTCATTAGTTTTTGGTGTAAGGTTGTCCTTAGAACAACATCTGTATCAACCTCTCGACACTTGTACATTTGAGGTTGTTATTCATTTCTGCTTTGTGGGATTGTTTAGAGCTCTCTTTATTTATGTTTGTTTATTTCCGTATTTATTTATTTTTTAATTTGACATAGTCTTATCGACCCCCCTCTAAGACTCTAGCTTTAATTTTTATTTATGACAGAGCAGATCTGTTGCAAAATCAAATTACCCGCTCTATGGTCTGTCACAGGTTATTAAGTCACAAAAATCAAAAGTTGGAAGGGATGCGACGGATTTAGTCTGCCGCAAATTTGCCACTAATCCTATCCACCGTAAAAATTAAAAATCCATTGCTTAATTATGTAAAAAATGACCTGAATTATTCACCATTTTTAAATTTGGTGATGGATATCGTCCGTTGCTAATCTTAGGAGAAGCAATGGACCTTAAATCTGTCATAGATTTTTTACTTCATCAGAAATTAGTAAGAAGTTTGGTTCGTTGCTAAAATTTCTACAAAAAAAAATAATAGCGTTAAGTTTGGTTGAAAAAAACTGTTATACCAGACAATCATTTAAAAATTACTTGATTATTTAACAAGAATTAAATTCTAAAAATTTAAAAGAATATACCCTTCTAGTGATCATCCACACGCTTCTTTTCCATTTATGGAAGGTGCTAGAAGTGGGGCCAAGGATGATACAGTACCACAGGTCAACGCAATCATAATGAAGACGAAGGACGTGACCGAGTGGTCATCGATAAAGCTACCCATAGTAGGCACATGTAACACCCAGGATTTTTGCCAACCTGGGATTAGACGTCCTTAGGCAATGGGTCAACCATAACACCTTGGTAACCTCTCAGAACCCAATTCCAAAGCCAAAGAAATCACTTAGGATTAATTTCTTTAGAAATTAAGAGTAAGTTAGCTAGCGTTACGCTAGAGTAGGTGTGAAATTGTCCCTGATCTCTTTAAATACGTTCTGCAAGACCTAAAACTTATAGAATCAATGACGCTATAATACCCTGAAACCTATGATCAAACTCTAAACCCGTTTGCTCTCAGGAACCCTTTGAAACTTTGTATTGGATCTAGACCGCGCGTCGGAAGTCCGATACCTACAATCTTAGACCATTACGACCGCTTAGATGGACTTGACAATTGTTTCAAAAATCAAGCCCAACTGACGTTCAGAGGCTATTTCATTGAGCCTAGAGTGAAGAGAATGAGAAATAGGTTAGATTTGAAAATTTTAATCCAAATCTAGCACGTGACTTGGCGCGTTATTATTAAGCGTTCTGACCTTCAGAATTCAGCCAAATTACACCCTTGGATCAGGAAAAATTTCTCTTTCATATCATGAGACTTGTAGACCTGATTTAGGTACGACGACCGCTGAACTGAAACTGGGCCGCCACGTGCGATTTGCGAACTCTTCCAGACTGAAAACTTGGTGTGAGCAACATCCAGTGACCATGAGCTTAAGTCCGACCACGTTCAGCCAGGGGACCTCCAGAAATGCTCTTTTGGATCGAAACAGTCCAGATTTGGTTATAACCCAAGTATACTTTGTTCCTAAGTCTAAAACGGTGAAGTTTTAGCCTATATAAGGGCTTTAAACCCTCTCACAACCCTCCCATCCGAATTTGCTTGAAACCCTAGGAAAAGAGAGAGAGAAAGTGAGAGATTGTGAAAGAGTGTGGGAGAGATTCTCCTGCCACTTGCTGCAGCTATTGCACGTATCGAAGTACCATACTCCAATCACTTTCCCAGTGATTCCAACGCAGTCTTAGGTAAGAAAAACCCTAACTACTTCTGTTTTGGGGTTTCCTTCGATTCATTAGCGATGTAGATTATGTATCTTGTGCATTAGGTCGCCTGTACGCCGTTGACGAAGCGTATACGTTCGATTCGAATCGATACACTTCTACGACAAAAGGTGAGAATTTTAGACGCTTTGATTGACCGATTTCAAAGCTTTCAATGTCGTTTAATAGTAGATTATCGACGGCAACGCCGTTTGACATGTACAACATGTTGTCCGTTTTCCGTTTCGTAAACGTATGGTAAATATGAGATTTAGGGTATTTTAGGCATTTATAGGAAATACAGTATAAGTCCGTATTTTGCTGAAATGATTGCCATGGCTATTTGTCATATTATGATATTAGAAATGCGTCCATGATCTGTTTGGCGAAGAGATTCGCCCTAATTCACACTTTGAGTCGACATACGCTATGTAGGCTAAAGTGTGTAGATTAAGTGTTTGTATAAATGTTTGTATTAGTATGTATTGAGTAAATGGTGTTGTGAATTAGTTTTGAGATTGAGTTCTCAATTAATATGCTAATGTATATAGTTTCCACCATGTTGGTTATATGAATTGATTTCATTATATTTATGGAATGCATGAGTCGGTTGATTTTCTTACGTAATATGTTATAACATGTGTCAACATGCTTGTATTGTTTATATTCATTTCTGTTACACTCATATGCTTACTGACATTGGTTTACAAATTCTTGGGGCTATGACCTAGTCCAGGCAATCGGTAATGGATTGAATTCGTGGTTAGTTTCTATGTACCACGAAGGACGCGTCGATGAACGCGAGTCGTGTTTTGGGTTGGCGGCAGTGGTTAGGCCACACGAAGTGTTTCATGCACTTCATGTCGTTCAGCTTGAGATGCGCTCGTACTAGTTGAGCCCGTCGAGTAACCCGACTGGCTATTGTATGTTCACCATGTATGAGTCATAACTGCTTAAACCTAGGGTACTGAACTTACCATTAGAAACCCTGTTAACCATGGTACCTTGATCCATAAAGACTCATGAGCTGGGCATGGTGGTATGGGATACCGTGGTCGAGTGTCGGCCTACGGTGGGGCCACAAACCTCCCCGTAGTGACCAGTGAGCACCCTACTCCGAGCAGATTATGGTGGTATGGGACACTCTATTCTTACTGTCAGCCTATATTGATAAGGTGATGAGGGAGTGGAGCAACGAGTGCGAGCAACAGCCCTGACAGCCCTTTGTAGTGACCTTGAGTTTATCATGACACCACATGGGGGCGACGAGTCCTGATGCAGTCTTGAGGATGATTAGGCCTGTATTGATAAGGTGATGGGGGAGAGGTGCAACGAGTGCGAGCAATAGCCCTGGAAGCACTTGCAGCGACCTACAAATATAACATCGTATGAGATGTAAGACCTGTATCTTGGTCCGTACCTTTCCGTACACTTTCGCGGTCTTACGGGTCGAATTTCGGTGACCTTCGACCCTTAATCGATATCGACGCGCGACCCTACTTCATGTGCCGACAACCCGAGTCGACTCAACCCGAGACCAATACCATAGCTACCGCGCCGTCGCCGCGGTTCTGATACCGTGACTCGCGCGCCGAGGCGATACCCTGATTAAGAGATATGGGCCAACGTTCGGTGCGAGGAAATGCCGCACGTTGCAAAAATCAAGGGAATCTCTACGATGTGTCACATCAATCACATCAATCCCATCAATCAATCACCCATCAATCCATCACATGTCAAGTACACATCACTTCCATCCCTTTTCCCAAGCAACCACAAAAGTCTCCCAAACCCATACCTCTCTTACACAAAAAGTCACCAAAGTCTTCACCACCCATACCTCTCTTACACAAAAGCCTCAAAAGTCAAAGATTTCTTACACCCCCCATCACTCACCCATCCATCCATCACTCTCTCTCTCTCCCTTTACATCACTCTCTCTCTTTCTCTCTTTCTCATTTCAAAAATTCCAAGCAACAAGAGCCCCACGTATGGAAATTCTCAAGCTTCCCTAAACTCCAAGTGGCCCACCTTCCTACCCCAAAATCTCCCATCTCAACCCTCCATTCTTCATCTTAACCATTGAAGTTGAAGCTAAGGTGCCAAGGAACCCCTAGGAGCGAGAAGATCGGACGGTGGGTGCCTCTTTAGGGTAGTTTTTCTTATTTTTATGGTGGACCAAGTGAGGCCCACCGATCAATGGTGTGGATCTCACTTGGGACGCTAATATGTGGCCGATGGACCATTTAGATCATCATGATCGTTCCATGATGGGGCCATTCTCCATGGACCCCATCATGATGTTTATTTTCTCTTCAAAAGTCATCTAGACCGTCCATGATGGTGGGGAAAGGATCCCCACCGTTGATTTTAAATTTTGGTGGTCCCACATGCTTTAAGGCCCACTTGTTGTATGATTTATTGCAAGGGAGGGCCCATAATGACGGGGTCCCTCCATCACAAGCTGTGTCCCACTCTCCATGTCTCTCTCTCTCTCTTTTATTTTATTTTATTTTTTAGGATTGTGTGGCCCACTTGAATGGATCCCACCTTGATGTAATTTTTATTCAAGTGGGGCCCATCTTGGACGTTGAACCCATGGCACCCATCAGTGGTGGCCCACTCCATCAAGGCCCTCACTCAAAAAAAAAATAATATTATAAGACCGTCCAGCGTCTGGGACGCTGGACGTCTCAACAGAAAGGAGAAAAAGGAAGAAAGAAAGGGAAGTTTGTGGGGTGATCCCCTTGTGTAGGCCCCACCTTGAGGTGTATATTCGATCCAAGTTGTCTATCCCCTTACCTACAGCGTTTTAGCCGTTGGGTAAAAGTTTGGGGCTGATTGGGAGACCTGGTGGGCCATAACATCAAAGAATGTACCACTACCATTCAAAGATCCTTTTTCTTGTTTTACTCATTTTCGATCATCAAAAAAATTTGAACTCTGGACTCATTTGGACGGCCTCGAGCCGCTGATCGTAATGACCGGGGCGGATTTCACATTAGCGAGCCCCAAGTGCGAAAAACTGCAGGAAAACGGTTTTTTTCGAAAATTGAAAAGAGGCAGAGCCTCTGCCTTTCATGTCAGCGGCCAGCAGGCTGCATGCTGCTGCGTGCAGCCGTCTCCACGGCGGGCGGTCATTCAACAGGGGCCCACGGCCCTGCGTGTGGGCCCCACCGTAATGTTTGTTTGTAATCCAATCTATTCATGAGGTGGGCCCCCTTCTCAGGTGGGTCCCCTCCAAGTTTTGGCTCAATCCAAGGCTCAGGTGGCCCACACCACGTGGAACAGTGTGAATTGAATTATACCATTGAAAGGTCTTTGGGGCCCACAGAAGTTTTGAATTAAGCTGAAATTTATGTCATCCCTTCATCCAGGTCCGAGTGACCTTATGAATGGGTTGGATGGAAAATAAATATTACAGAGTGGGCCCCACATGGGACCCACATTGATGTTTGTGTCAAGTCCACCGTCCAGTGGACGGTGGCACCCACCTGATGTTTGTGTGGCCTCCACGGTGGGGCCCTGGGTGATGTATGTGCCTTACCCGCGTTGTCTAGCGGTAATGGGACCCACCCATGATGCATGGGCTGCATCCAAACAGTCCATTCATTTTAAGAGTTCGTTTTATAACATTGGCTTAAAGAATGAGTTAGATCCTTAAACTCACATGGACCCCACCTTGGCCTGTTTTGAGGACCATCCTTATGCAAATACAGTAATTCATTGGGGCCCACTTTGATTTATGTAAGGCCATGGGATTGGGCTCAAATTGATATGTTCTAAGGCCATAAGACTAGGCCATTTGATATATTGTAAGGCCCATGGGACTAAACCCATTTGATTACAAAAAGGGTCCATGGGTTTAGGCCCACTTTGTTATGCATGCAAGGCCTATGAGTTAGGCCCATTTGGACTATCTAAGGCCTATGGGCTAGGCCCATTTGCTTTGTAAAAGGCTTATGGGTTTAGGCCCACTTGTTATGTTTTAAGTCCATTAGACCAGGCCCATTTGATTGTTTAAGGCCTATGGGTTTAGGCCCATTTGATGTACCATAAGGCCTAGGGGTTTAGGCCCATTGAACTCATATAATGCCTAAGGGTTAAGGCCCATTTGGCGTTCATATGGGATTCAATTGGTGTGACCCATTCGACCCATGAGTTAAGCTCATTTGATGCAATCCAAGGCCCACGGGTTTTGACCCATTACAATACACATAAGACCCATTGGTGTGACCCATTTATGTGGCCCATCTGATAAATAAAAGGCCCATAAGATATGACCCATTTGATATACATGTAAGGCCCAATGGGAGGAACCTACGGTCCATTGCAATGTGTAATTCCCATACAGATTAACCAGCAATGTTTACGGCGATCATGCCTTGGGGGCAATGTTGGTTTGACGTCCACATTGCGAGTGTAATGTTGGTTGGATGTCCACATTACGACTCTCCTTAGGGCCCATTACTGGGCCGTACTTGTTGTATTTCGACCGTCCTAGCCCATCTGCGTTGTAAGGAGGTTCATCACTCATTTACATATTAGTATAGTTTCATGACTCATGATCATACGCATCATATGTATGCTTGATATGGGGATTGACTGATCATAGCATATGCCTTCGGACAGGTTGTTTATGGGGTCCCGGTTAGGCGGAGTTGCCCTACATGAGCGCACGATATGTGCTGGATTTGTTGTATGACTGGATAGCGTGAATCATGCATTTTGCATTTGTGTGACATGTTTATTATACGCCCTAACGACATCAGGGCCATAGCCTCCACAGACGCATCGTGGTTGGCAGGATTGGATACCGAAAATCTTGTTCTACATGGGGTACTATAGATATCCCTGGGTGAAAGTCCCTAAACCCTTATGGTACCAAGAGGTTGCTCCAACGTCTACAACGAGTGGGTAGATGAGCGTTGAATGCTGATTACCAGACGGTTACGCTCTCCACTGTGTCGTGGTTGGTTGGAAGGGGGTGCGGCCTTACCCGCCCGAGTGTAGGGGGCAATGCTAGGCTGAGTTTGACCAGCTTGAGGAATGGGTCCGCTATCGACGAGTCGCGCCTGATATTGGCAGACGGATAGTGAGGTCTCTTCCACTTACCTTATTGGGCGTGATGTGGCGGCAATCTGGTTTAGAGTGTACTAGACCTCGGTGTTATCCCATATTTGAGCCGTATTGATGTATGGACATAGATGAGGATCTATATGCTTGAGTTGCATTGCACATTGCATGGCCTTGGGGTAGTCGATACCATTCATGTCTTGCATCGCATAAGCCTTGGTACGGCTCATGATATTATGGTTCCATCTGTATATTCAGCATTATTCTGTCATTGCATGTTCATATTACTACCTTGCGCACACACTTTCACCACCCTCTAAGCTTTCTGTAAGCTTATGCACGACCGTTGCGTGCAGGTGACGTTGGATAGTAGCAGCGCTGAGGCAGGAGCACGTTGCTGATCATTTTGGAGTTTTTTTATTATTTACCATTGTATTTCCCTTTATGCTCATTGTACTTGTAAAGTTTTTGATCATAGTGGAAATGTAATGGAGTTCTTAGTTGTTGTTTGTGGGTTATGCCTTTGGTTATGCTTATTACGAATCAAACTGATATTGAAAATCCTCCTCGTAGCATCCCAGGATCGGAACCTGGCGAATGGGAGCTAGGAGCCGAGAATGGGGTTCTACGGAGGCTGTCGGCGCCGGATTCGGCGATCGAGAATTCTGTGAGCCCGATTTCTGAGTTTGGGGAGTGACAGAAGTTGGTATCAGAGCATAACTTGGGAATAACCGTGAACAACATTACATGTCTGCTATAAGTGTAGAATGACTAAGTCCCGAAGTTCTGATAGCTTCGCGACCTTCCAATCCAGACCGTTAACGTGCGTACATTTGAGAGTTTTAAAGTTGATAGGCGTCTCGCTCTTTCCTGTAGGACATGGCACCTGGGAGAGTTACCCGATTGACTCCCGCACCACCACTTGAGGATTCTGCTTCGCCATCGGAGGCTCCAGCTTTACCACCTGCGTCTCCCGTTCCACCCTTAGAGATCCCTGCTTCCTTCCCTGAGGATGACATTCCTCCACCTGAGGCCGATGAGGAGCCGACCGTGACTGTGAGTGCCTCTCAGTTACAACAGATGTAACAGGCTGTGACAGCCGTACTCCAGGGGCAGGGCAGATGCCCAATTATTTCACCAGCTCAGGCAGAGCAGGAGCGCGCGAGCGCCTTACTACGTGAGTTCAGACGGCTTGATCCCCCACGTTTCCAGGGTGAGCTAGATCCGACTGTTGCAGAGAGATGGCGCTCCAATATGGAGAAGATTTTTGATACCATGTCATGTACGACCGAGCAGCGCGTCCGGCTAGCCGTATTTCTCTTTCAGGGTGAGGTCGAGCATTGGTGGACATCTGTTACCCGTGCTGCCGGACCTAAGTATGTCTGGACATGGGAGGACTTTGTTGATCGATTGGAGAAGCAGTACTTCCCCGACCATATCCGTCGCCAGCGAGCCTTAGAGTTCGAGACTCTGGTGCAGGGAGACATGATCGTGGCACAATACGCGGCCCGTTTTGTGGCTCTATCGAGATTCGCACTGTACATGGTTGAATTAAGTAGTGTAAGCCCATGCGTGAGACGTGCCAGCGTGTCAAACCTTAGAACCATTGACTCTCAAGGAAAATTATGAATCCCTCAGATTGAGTTTAGAATAAACCAGCTCGCCCCTTTAGATTGCCTTCCCCTAGGGCTTATGGCATTCGGGAACGCGAAGTAAAGGAACTGTATATATACGCGAAGCATTCACGGTTGGAATTGACATCTCAATCCTGGTAGTTTCCAATAAATCCAATGCTCTGATCAAGCAGAAGATCGGTATCATCTAGGATTAAGAATTGATACAGTAAAGTTTCTGTTCTAGGAAGAAAGTATATGTATCCGGCTCAGACCCACTACACAACTTTTCTTTCGTGTTGGCTCGACCATCTACAACCAAAAGTTATTGCTTTTCCTTTGAGAAATGTTGAGGACATCTAGCCAATAGAGAGTAGGCTTATTTCTACAACCATAGGTACCAATGCCGTTGAATGCATCACTAACAAAGGAAGACCAATGTAGCGAGAAGTTGTCTCCCATTTATGTCAAGGATAGGCCCTAAGTTACATCGCGTTTCGGCATACGGATCGAGATATAGATTCTTGAACCTTAAGTAGAACCGAGTTTTAAGGGGGGTAGAACCTTATGAGCCTAATCTAGTCGTTGTTAGAACTGTGCAGTGGAAGCGTGGTTGGCCCTTCCCCACTTGCCCAAGATCGAAACAGCTGAGTTAGGTTCTATGTAAGGTTAGGTTATTAAATAGGATTTGAACCTTCCTTAGAATAAGTACTCACTACCCTTAGCCAATTTCAGGGACGAAATTGTATTTTACGGGGGTAGATTGTAACACCCCAGATTTTTGCCAACTTGGGATTAGATGTCCTTAGGCAATGGGTCAACCATAACACCTTGATAACCTCTCAGAACCCAATTCCAAAGCTAAAGAAATCACTTAGGATTAATTCCTTTAGAAATTAAAAGTAAGTTAGCTAGTCCTACGCTAGAGTAGCTGTGAAATTTTCCCTGATAATTTTAAATACGTTCTGTAAGACCCAAAACTTGTAGAATCAATGACACTATAATACCATGAAACCTAGGATCAAACTCTAAACCCATTTGCTCTCAGGAACCCTTTAAAATTTTGTATTAGATCTAGATCGCGTGTCGGAAGTCCGATACCTACAATCTTAGACCATTACGACCGCTTAGATGGACTTGACAATCGTTTCGAAAATCAAGCCCAACCGACATTCAGAGGCTATTTCATTGAGCCTAGAGTGAAGAGAGTGAGAAATGGGTTAGATTTAGAAATTTTTATCCAAACCTGGCACGTGACTTGGCGCGTTATTATTAAGCGTTCTGACCGTCAGAATTTAGCCAAATTACACCCTTGGATCAGGAAAAATTTCTCTTTCTTATCATGAGACTTGTAGACCTGATTTAGGTACGACGACCGCTGAACTGAAACTGGTCCGCCACGTGCGATCTGCAAACTCTACCGGACTGAAAACTTGGTGTGAGCAACATCCAGTGACCATGAGCTTAAGTCCAACCGTGTTCGGCCAGGGGACCTCCAGAAATGCTCTTTTGGATCAAAACAGTCCAGATTTGGTTATAACCCAAGTATACTTTGTTCCTAAGTCTAAAACGGTGAAGTTTTAGCCTATATAAGGGCTTTAAACCCTCTCACAACCCTCCCATCCGAATTTGCTTGAAACCCTAGGAAAAGAGAGAGAGAAAGTGAGAGATTGTGAGAGAGTGTGGGAGAGATTCTCCTGCCACTTGCTGCAGCTATTGCACGTATCGAAGCACCGTACTCCAATCACTTTCCTGACGATTCCAACGCACTCCTAGGTAAGAAAAACCCTAACTACTTGTTGTTTTGGGGTTTCGTTCGATTCATTAAAGATGTAGCTTATGTATCTTGTGTATTAGGTCGCCTGTACGCCGTTGATGAAGCGTATACGTTCGATTCGAATCGATACACTTCTACGACAAAAGGTGAGAATTTTAGACGCTTTGATTGACTGATTTCAAAGCTTTCAATATTTTTTAATAGTAGATTATCGACGGCAACGCCGTTTGACATGTACAACATGTTGTCCGTTTTTCGTTTCGTAAACGTACGGTAAATATGAGATTTAGGGTATTTTAGGCATTTATAGAAAATACGGTATAAGTCCGTATTTTGCTGAAATGATTGCCATGGCTATTTGTCGTATTATGATATTAGAAATGCGTGCATGATCTGTTTGGCGAAGAGATTCGCCCTAATGCGCACTTTGAGTCGACATATGCTATGTAGGCTAAAGTGTGTAGACTAAGTGTTTGTATAAATGTTTGTATTAGTATGTATTGAGTAAATGGTGTTGTGAATTAGTTTTGAGATTGAGTTCTCAATTAATATGCTGACATATATGGTTTCCACCATGTTGGCTATATGAATTGATTTCATTATATTTATGGAATGCATGAGTTGGTTGATTTTCTTATGTAGTATGTTATAACATGTGTCAACATGCTTGTATTGTTTATATCCATTTCTGTTGCACTCATATGCTTACTGATGTTGGTTTACAAATGCTTGGGGCTATGACCTAGTCCAGGCAGTCGGTAACGGATTGAATTTGTGGTTGGCTTCTATGTACCACGAAGGACGCGTCGATGAACGTGAGTCATGTTTTGGGTTGGCGGCAGTGGTTAGGCCATACGAAGTGTTTCATGCACTTCATGTCGTTCAGCTTGAGATGCGCTCGTACTAGTCGAGCCCGTCGAGTAACCCGACTGCCTATTGTATGTTCACCATGTATGAGTCATAAATGCTTGAACCTAGGGTACTGAACTTACCATTAGAAACCCTGTTAACCATGGTACCTTGATCCATAAAGAATCATGAGCTGGGCATGGTGGTATGGGATAGCGTGGTCGAGCTGACGGCCTACGCGGGGGCCACAAACCTCCCCGTAGTGACCAGTGAGCACCCTACTCTGAGCAGATTATGGCGGTATGGGACACTATACTCTTGCTGTCAGCCTACATTGATAAGGTGATGGGGGAGTGGAGCAACGAGAGCGAGCAACAGCCCTGACAGCCCTTTGTAGTAACCTTGAGTTTATCCTGACACCGCGTGGGGGCGACGAGTCCTGATGCAGTCTTAAGGATAATTAGGCCTGTATTGATAAGGTGATGGGGGAGAGGTGCAACGAGTGCGAGCAACAGCCCTGGCAGCCCTTGCAGCGACCTACAAATATAACATCGTATGAGATTACTAGGAGTGACAACCCTAGACAGAATCTGTGTTGGGATTGATATAAAAGAAGTACCTTAGTTTTCCAATACTGCTGAATGAAAGGACTAATAACAACACAGTAATCATTATCCATATCGCATTGTATGTGCCTGGAAGATGTGGAGCACTGCGGGAAGAAAGCATGCCGCGGACGCAGATGGTGGCGCATGAGGGAGTATGTCGGTGAGGGCATCCATCGTGTCATTTCATGCTTGCATTAACAACAGTATGTAGGAATGTTTGATTGACTGCTCTACTATTAATGCGTGATTGATTTGATAACATGCTAATCTTTGCTCTATGATTCCACTGAGTTAATTACTCACTCCCACGTTACGGGACGGTGTTCCGGACACCACCAGACCCTTTTGTAATTGCATATGATGGCACGGCCTGCGAGGCACAGCCGGACTTGATGATGAGGAGGAGGATCCCTCCTTTATGCGTGTTCTGATTGACGAGATTACAGGGAGGTTGAGTAGATGCCTTGACACTTGTCATTTTATATTTTTGGAGCACTCATATATATATTCTTTTCTTTCCATTTTTGGAGTATACATGTATTTAATTAACCTGGTAACATGTTCACACTCTGGAGGCTTACTATTAATTATATATTTTATGTATATATCACAGTCTTCGTCTTGTTAATTTAACTATCTCTAGAGTATGATATGTTATTTTGGCTTAGTGTCAATCTTGTTTAATGCCATTCTACAGACAACATGCATTCATCATTATCTATGTTGCATAAGTGACGTTTTGGAACTCGGTAATTGGGTTTCTACCCGACCCCCGATTCTCGGGATGTTACAACACAACAACCTCAAAGCATAGTATATATTGGCTCCTCTGGATAGATGGCTTATTACCATTAATCTGGTTAACAATGGGGATGCAATTAACCTGTTACAATGGAGAATGACTACTCTAAAATCAGGAATTTACGATGGAGCAGATCTGTTGTAAAACTCAATTAACCATTGCATGGTCTGTCACTATTTATCGGGTCACAAAAATCAAACGATGGATGCAATGTGACGGATCTACGATAAATTTAATCCCTTACAAATTTGCAATGGATCCTATCCTCGCAAAAATTAAAAATCCATCAATTAATTATGCAAAAACCCTCCTGAATTATTCACATTTTTAAATTTGGAGAAAGATATGGTCTATCGTTGATCTTAGGAGAAGAGTCGGACCTCAAATCTATTGTCAATTTTTTACTTCATCAGAAATTAGCAACAGATTTGGTATGTCACTAAAATTTCTGTAAAAAAAAATAATAACGTTAAGTTTGTTTCTTTTTTTTTTTAATCTCTTACACCAGATAGTCATCCAAATATATTCACATGATTGTTTAAAAAAGAATCACATTCACAAAATTCTAAAGAATATATCCTACTAGTGATCATACAACTTGCTTCTTCTCCATTTGAGTAAGGTGTTGGAAGTGGATCGAAGGATGATATAGTACCATAGGTCAACACAATCATGGTGGAGGTAAGGAATGTGTTCGAGTGGCCATCGATAAGCCTAACCACAGTATGACACAACCTCAAAACATAGTATATATCGACCCATCTAAATTGATGCCCTATTACCAGGAATCTGGTCAACAATGGGGCTACAGTTAACCTATTACAATGGAGAATCACTACGCCAAAATCACAAATTTATGACGGATCAGATCCATTGCAAAACCAAATTAACTGTTGCATGGTCCGTCCTTAGTCAGGTCAAAGAAATCAAACATTGGAAGGGATGCGACAGATTTAGTCCGTCGCAAATTTTCCAATAATCCTATCCATTGTTAAATTTAAAATAATTAGCTTAATTATTTAAAAATTGACCCAAGTTATTCATCAATTTTAAATTTAAAGACGAATATCATCCGTTGCTAATCTTAGGAGAAGTGACGGACCTCAAATCTATTGTCGATTTTTGACTTCATAAAAAATTAGCAAGAAGTTTGGTTTGTCATTAAAATCTCTGCCAAAAAAAAAACGGCATTAATTTTGTTGTTTTTTTTAAGAAAAAAAATATTATGCTAGATAGTCATCCCAAAAAAAAAAATCACTAGATTATTTAATAAGAATCATATTCACAAAATTCAAAAGAGTATAACCTTCCAGTGATTATCCAACACGCTTCTTTTCTATTTAAGGAAGGTGCTGGAAGTGGGGCGAAGGAAGATACAGTACCACAGCTCAACGAAATCACGGTGGAGGTGAGGGATGTGTCCAAGTGGTCATCGATAAGCCTACCCACAGTATGAAACAACAACCTCAAAGAATAGTATATATCCGACCATCTCGATAAACGACCTATTACCAAGAATCTAGTTAACAATGGGACCACAGTTAACCTGTTACCATGGAGAATCACTATGCCAAAATCAGGAATTTACGATGGAGCAGATCCATTGGAA
Organism: Magnolia kwangsiensis; assembly: GCA_037074715.1. Lineage (NCBI taxonomy): Eukaryota > Viridiplantae > Streptophyta > Magnoliopsida > Magnoliales > Magnoliaceae > Magnolia > Magnolia kwangsiensis. Next base: position 101,148,401 of record CM073576.1, on the reverse strand, counting down.
AACCAAATTATCCATTGCATGGTCTGTTGCTATTTACCGGGTCATAAAAATTAAACAATGGTTGTGATGCGATGGATCTACGACAAATTTAGTCCCTTGCAAATTTCCCATGGATCCTATCCGTCACAAAAATTTAAAATTCATGAGTTAATTATGCAAAAACCCTCCGAATTATTCATCATTTTAAAATTAAGCAAAATTTTTGGATACAGTCTATCGCTAATCTTAAGAGAAGTGACAGACCTCAAATTTATTGCCAATTGTTTACTTCATCAGAAATTAGCGACAATTTTGGTCCATCGTTAAAATTTTTGCAAAAAACAAAAAAACAACATTAAGTTCTCTTTTCTTTTTAAATCTGTTACACCGAATAGTCATCCAAAAAAATACACATGATTGTTTAAAAAGAATCACATTCATAAAATTCAAAAGAATATATCCTACCAGTGATCATACAACTTTTCCATTTGAGTAAGGTGCTGGAAGTGGGTCTAAGGGTGATACAGTACCACAGGTCAACACAATCACGGTGGAGGAATGCAACGTGTCCGAGTGGTCATTGATAAGCTTAACCACAGTATGACACAACTACCTCAAAGCATAGTATATATCAGCCCATCCAGATTCAAACCCTATTACTAGGATTCTGGTCAACAATGGGGCTGCACTTAACCTATTACATTTGAGAATCACTACCCCAAAATCATGAATTTACAATGTACCAGATCCATTGCCAAACCAAATTAACCGTTACATGGTCTGTCACAGGTGTTCGGGACACTAAAATCAAATGTTGGAAGGGATGCGATGGATTTAGTTCGTTGTAAATTTGCCTCTAATCCAATCCATCGCAAAAATTAAAAATTCGTAGTTAATTATATAAAGATGAACCTGAATTATGCGTCATTTTTAAATATGATGATGGATATCTTCCGTCGCTAATCTCAGGAGAAGCGACGGACCTCAAATCTGCCATCAATTTTAGACTTCATCAGAAATTAGCAAGAAGTTTGGTTTGTCGCTAAAATTTCAAAAAAAATAAAATAATGTTAAGTTTGTTTTTTTTTAAAAATAAAAAAATAGTTACACCAGATAATCATTAAAAAAAATCACTTGATTAATTAATAAGAATCATATTCCCAAATTTTAAAAGAAAATAACCTTCTAGTGATCATCCAATACGGTTCTTTTTCATTCAAGGAAGGTGCTAGAAGTGGGACGAAGGATGATACAGTACCACAGGTCAACGCAATCACGGTGGAGGTGAGGGACTTGTCTGAGTGGTCATTGATAAGCTTACACATAGTACGACACAACAACCACAAAGCATAGTATGTCACTGTTTAACGGGTCACAAAAATCAAATGACAAATAAGATGCGACAGATCTACGACAGATTTACTCCCTCGCAAATTTGCCACGGATCCTATCCTTCGTAAAAATTAAAAATCCATAGGTTAATTAAGGAAAAACCCCACCCTCCCAAATTATTCATCATTTTAAAATTTGGTAATGGATACGGTTCGTCGCTGATCTTTAGAGAAGAGACGGACCTCAAATCATTCATCAATTTTTGACTTCATCTGAAATTAATGACAGTTTGGGTCTATCACTAAAATTTTTGCAAAAAAAAAAAAAAAGAAAAAAGAAAAAAAATATCTTTAAGTTTGTTTCTTTTTTTAAAAAATCTGTTACACCAGATAGTCATCCAAAAAAATTCATATGATAGTTTAAAGAGAATCACATTCACAAAATTCAAAAGAATAAATCCTGCAAGTGATCATACAACTTGCTTCTTTTCCTTTTGACTAAGGTGGTGGAAGTGGGTCCAAGGATGAAACAGTACCATAGGTTAACATAATCACGGTGGAGGTAGGCAACATGTCTGAGTGGTCATCAATAAGCCTAACCATAGTATGACACAACAAACTCAAAGCATAGTATATATCGGCCCTTCCGGATTGATGCCCTATTACCAGGAATCTGGTCAACAATGGGGCTGCATTTAAACTATTACAATGGATAATCACTACGCCAAAATCATGAATTTATGATGGACCAGATCCATTTCAAAACCAAATTACTCGTTGCATGGTCTGTCACAAGTGGTCAAGTCATAGTAATTAAACGTTGGAAGGGATGCGACGGATTTAGTTCGTTGCAAATTTGTCACTAATCCTATCCATCACAAAAAATAAAAATCCGTAGCTTTGTTATGTAAAAGTCGACCTGAATTATTCGTCATTTTTACATTTGGCGGTGCATATCGTCCGTCGCTAATCTTAGGAGAAGCGACAAACCTCAACTCTATCGTAGATTTTTTACTTCATCAAAAATTAGCAAGAAGTTTGGTTCGTCGCTATAATTTCTTCAAAAAAGAAACAGCGTTAAGTTTTTTTTTTTTTTTTTTTAAAGAAAGAACAGTGTTAAGTTAGTTTTTATATATATATAAAAAAACTATTACACCAAATAATCATCCAAAAAAAATCACTTTATTATTTAATAAGAATCGTATTAATAAAATTCAAAAGAATATACCCTTCCAGTGATCATCCAACACGCTTCTTTTCCATTTAAGGAAGGTGATGGAAGTGGGGCCAAGGATGATATAGTACCACAGGTCAATGCAATCACGGTGGAGGCAAGGGACATGTCTGAGTGGTCATCGATAAGCCTACCCACAGTATGACTTAACAACATCAAAGCATAGTATATATCGGCCCATCTGGATATATGGCCTATTACCAGGAATCTGGTTAAGAACGGGGCTATAGTTAACCTGTTACCATGGAGAATCACTACTCCAAAATCAAGAATTTATGACGAAGCAGATCCGTTACAAAACCAAATTAACCATTGCATGGTTTTTCACTGTTTACCGGGTTAAAAAAATCAAACGACGGATGCGATGTGACAGATCTATGACAAATTTACTCCCTCACAAATTTTCCACTGATCCTATCCATCGTAAAATTAAAAATATGTCTGTTAATTATGCAAAAATACTCCTGAATAATTCATCATTTTAAAATTTGAGAACGGATATAGTTGTCACTGATCTTAGTAGAAGTACAGACCTCAAAACTATCGCAATTTTTTACTACAACAGAAATTAGTGGCAGAATTGGTCCATCGTAAAAATTTCTACACAAAAAAATAGCGTTAAGTTTGTTTCCTTTTTTTAATCTATTACACCGGATAGTCCTCCAAAAAAAATTCACATGATTGTTTAAAAAGAATCACTATCACAAAATTTAAAAGAATATATCCTACCAATGATCGTACAACTTGCTTCTTTTCCGTATGAGTAAGGTGTTGAATGTGGGTCTAAGGAAGATACAGTAGCACAGGTCAACACAATCATGGTGGTGGCAAGCATCCTCAAACCATCGTAAATATTGGCTCATCCAGATTAATGCCTTATTACCAGGATTCTAGTGAACATTGGGGGAGCAGTTAACCTATTACAATGGAGAATCACTATGCAAAATCACGAATTTACAATGGGCCAGATCCGTTGCAATACCAAATTAATCATTGCATGGTCCTTCACAAGTTGTCTTGACATAGAAATTAAATATTGGAAGGGATGCGACAGATTTAGTCCATCAAAAATTTTCCTCTAATCCTGTCCATCGTAAAAATTAAAAATTCGTAGCTTAATTATGTAAAAATGAAACCGAATTATGTGTCATTTTTAAATTTGGCGATGGATATCATTCGTTGCTGATCTTAGGAGAAGCGATGGACCTCAAATCTGCGGTCGATTTTAGACTTCATCATAAATTAGCAAGAAGTTTGGTTCGTCGCTAAAATTTTTGCAAAAAATAAAAAATAACATTAAGTTTGTTTTTTTTTTTAAATAAAATAAAAATAGTTACACCAGATAGTCATAAAAAAAAAAACATTTGATTATTTAATAAGAATCATATTCACAAAATTTAAAAGAATATACCTTTCCAGTGATCATCCAACACGCTTCTTTTGCATTTAAGGAAGGTGCTGGAAGTGGGGCGAAGGATGAAACAATACCACAGGTCAACGCAATCATGGTGGAAGCGAGGGACATGTTTGAATGGTCATCGATAAGCCTACCCATAGTATGACACAACCTTAAACCACAGTATATGTCAGCCCTTCTGGTTTGCTGGCCTATTACCAGGAATCTAATTAAAATGGGGTTGCAATTAACCTATTACCATGGAGAATCACTATGCCAAAATCAGGAATTTACAATGGAGCAGATCCGTTGTAAAACCAAATTAGCCATTACATGGTCTGTCTCTGTTTACTAGGTCACAAAAATCAAACGACGAATGTGATGTGACGAATGTATGACAAATTTAGTCTCACATAAATTTGTCATGGATCCTATGAAACCACGGTGAAGACCGCTTTAGTTGAAGTAGGAATAGGTCAGTATATCCTAGAGGGGGGTGAATAGGACTTTTTAAAATTTTTATAAATTATCAAAATCCTTATCACACTAATCCTATCACAGAGTATTGATTAGGATTACTCAACCTTAACTCTACTGGCTTCCAAGCCTGATAGAGGATCCAATCACAAACTATTTAAAAGGCAAACAATGTATAGATGAGATTGTGATGGATATGACTGTGTGTGCATAGGATGTGATCATATATTAAGACATGCAAGGCAATCATATGAAAGATAATATCAAACTCAAACACAGTCATTTTATAGTGGTTCGACGACTTGTCTACTCCACTCCTGGCTTCCACACTCAACCCTTGAGTGACCGAATTTCACTAAGAAGGTTTCCCATGGTTCACCTCAAACCTAAGGTTTTAAATCAGGTTCACCTTCAACCTTTACAGAGGTTTCTACTCGGTTCACCTCAAACCCTAGAGTTTTACTGGCGTAGTCCTAACCAGATGTTTATGCCCACATAGGACAAGGGTCCATACAACGCACCCTGAGGTTTCTACTCGGTTGACCTCTAACCTTGGAGTTTTACTGGCATACTCCAAACTAGATGTTTATGCTCTCCACAGAGCAAGGGTCCACGCAACGCACCCCGCACGTAAACTCCCGTCGGAGGCCTCCTTCGAGGACTTCAAATGGTGAGAAACACTTAAAACCCAATCCTAAAAAGGAATGATCGCAAGTGTCCTCTGGACTCTTAGTACTTACAGATAAGTTGATGAGTCCCTTTCAGCACAATGATGAAGACCTTCTACTTGTTGATGAAGAGTCTTCAGCTTCCTTGATCCGCAACATGAAGATGTATATATGCTAGGCTTAGGTTGGGTCAAGGTTATGATGGACTACCACTCTCTAAAGGTTTTCCTATAAGGAAGATAGAGAGGTTCCTATCATCTATGCATTCAAGGCATCCCATCTTAATGATATGTCATTAAGGTAGTAGCTGAAGGATCCTTGAATGCGGAAGTTCATTCCCCAATCCACTCTATAAGATATCAATGATGAGGGTGGATTGGAGGATGAACTTCCTGAGAGAAAGGGCTTAGGTAAATGATAGGAAGGTTAAAACACTCCAAAGCACTCTCTTCTTTTTTCTCTCTCTCATAGTAATGAAGACAACTCCTTCTATTTATAGGTAAAAGGTTCCAACGGATATAAACAGTCATATTTATGAGAGAGTTCGATATCTTCGATCAGTCGTCGATATGATCGAGCGTATACTCTCGATTGTATCGGCCGACCTCTCGATGATAAGAACTCAATTGTCATTTCGCTTTTGGAAATCTTCTGCCAACTGGTCGATGGGATCGAGACACATATCGATGATATCAGATTTCGAGTTCTGATTCCATTGAGTGATGGTTCGATTCTATCGATAGTTGTAAAATAAGAGAGAAGTCTTGAAGAATTTCAGGATCACAGATATGATCGGGGAACCAGTCGATGTCATCGGAATTTGTACATCGATAATATCGGCGACCATTCGATGGGATCGAAAATCGTATAGATTTTACATGTAAGCTTGCTGGATGAATTATGTCCTGACTAGATCCAATCGACATGGTCTCGATATGATCGATATATGAATATCAATTTATCGACAGGTACCCCGATCAACATTAAAAGCAACCTGAAATTCATGATGGAGAGAACATGCGCCCCACAGTCGATATGATCGACTGACTCCCGATATGATCGATATTTGAGTTCAGATTGAATCGGACAGTCGTCGATATATCGAAGCAGTTGATAGTTTTCTTTAGAAAAATAGGGGTGCCGAAAAGCAGTCTGTCGATACGATCGATCCACTTCAGATATGATCGATTTTCAAATATTGATGATATCGACTCGAAGGTCGATATATCGATAAATCGTCCAGAAGATTGTTTGATTGCTGGACGTTTTTTGTCCTCACTCGATTGTATCGATTGATATGTCGAGGACATCGACAGAGCTGGTCGATCATATCGAAAGGGGAATCGATATAATCGAAAGTGTAAGAAAAACTTAGAAAATCTTCTTTTGGATAAAAAGTTTTCTTACACATAAACCCTAAGATGTTCTAGTTCTTTTTAAGGGTTTAAGCACCTGGTGTTTTGGGACATGGGATGTGAGGCTACGATTTACCTTTTGGTGATCTTCCACACATCCAGATGAGGCAGACGCTTGACATGATCTTCTTGTTAGGTGCTGTCATCCGACTGACTTAACATACAACGTAATTGACAAACTAGGGCACGTAATAGGTGTACTTTTAATCTCTCCCTTTGTCAATTACATGACAAAATCCCCAAAACACCCTAGGAACATATCTAGACAGATATATCCTAAATTGTGTGTACATGTATTAACACAATTTTACAAATTCTAAACACCCCCTTTCTTGTACACAATTTTACAAATTTTACAAATTGTACACAACAAACAAAATTCTCCCCCATAATTTAAAAAATCCCCCTTTCTTGTTGCGGCTGCTCCCCCTAACACCTGCAACAAAGATATACAATTTTCGCCCGGGGTTTTTTGAATTGTTCTCCCCCTTTTTGTCAGTCATTGGCAAAGGTATAAGACGTGATATTGACTGAAAATTGAAGCATATGGGAGAACCACAGATAGATAGATGCATATGAATGAGAACAGTATAAAGCATTCATCAATGAGCATATAGTATGAAGTTAATAGATAAGCATTCAGATCATAACCTTAAGACTGCAATAAACCAGGGAGAAAATCAAATGGCAGAAGTAAAAAAACTAGATTAAGCCAAATGTAAGCTGCCCAAGATTGGCAGAAATATTCAATGCTGCCCCAGACGGCAGCAAAATAAACCAACAATAGAAATTATTTTAGCCTAACCGTGGGTAAACACATCCAAACATAAACCAGAAAGAAAGAAAAAGAAGCTAGTCATGCACCATTGAAAGCGTAGAACATCCAACAAAAAGATACTGATGTTCATACGCAGAAATAAGAGAAAGGGTGCGTGAAGACTTGTATAAAACTAGCATCAGGGGGCAGAGTGAGATGGCATCGTGTCGTCGCGTCTGCACGTTAATAAATCCACCAGTTGTTGGACCGTGCTCTGGATTCCTTGAACCATTCGTTCTAAAACAGTGAGGCGCTCCTTCATTGAGTGCACGTCCTTCTGTATGGCCCCAATCCTATCCAGTTTCAGCCTTTTTCCATACCTGGCAGTTGATGTGGATGGCGCAACATCTGGTCCAAGGGGTGCATCATCAGCCACTGCATCTCCTTCCATGGGATCTCCACCTTCTCCACCTTCTGCTTCAGCACGAATTTCTTCCTCAGTTTCCTCCTTGTATTCATGAAACCTCAGATCCATTTTCCTAAGATTTTTCTTGTTAAAAACTTTGAGGGGAAAAATCGGATCAGTTGTAGAAGGAAAGCCAATGCTCTGACAGATTTTGCTAATGATCCAGGGATATGACAGATGCAAATCTCTGGACGTGTGTATCGCATTGACAAACTAATTTACAATTAAGGTTGGAAGGCAGATATTCGTCCCGGTCGCGACAGAGTAGATCATCATCACCATAAGGCTTGTTAGATCCGATTTGTTAATGCTTCTCGGATATAGATTAGTGGTGAAGATTCCATGCATGACTCTGAACCGGGGCTCCATGTACCTAGCTTTCAGGGCATTCCCTTGATGCCCTGGGATATCTCGATTATTGCATAGGTATTTGGTTATCTTGGAGTGCACATCTGGAAAGTCAAGATCCCAGTTTGGAAGGCCTCCTGGAACCATTTGAAGATTGAGAATCTGTGCTATGGTGGAAGGAGTGATGAATACATCATCACCATCCATGGAAACCATGAAGGAAGGAGGATCAGCCATCGGATAATGACATGCAGCAAAGAAGTTGCGTGTTCTTTCCAGTTGGCATGGTCCACCAAAATTCAGGATGGGCAGCCAACCAATTGCAGCAAACAGAGGTTATAAGTTGTAGGACGTTAAACAATCTCTGTCTACTTTTCTCTCAAAAATCAACTTCCGATTGACATATTTTGGTGGCCGTTGGACAGTAGAAGGAGGAGGCACAGGTTGAGATGGTTCAGGAATTTCAGGTTGGGACCCACCGCGTCGTGATCTTTGCCGTGTGGGGGTCCCTCTGTCCGAGATCCTTGCTCTCTCCCTTGAGGTAAGGACCTTTTGTCAAGTACCTCTTGATGATTCACCTAAACCGGATGCCACATTTTTTTCCTTTCCCATGTGGAAGAAAAGGCTATTTGAAATATTGGGAAAATGACAAAAATAGATCCCGACAAACCAAGAGAAAGAGATTCTGATGATGGAAGAATATTACCTGGTTTGGAGTGAGATTTGGTTGGTCTTACCTGGCTTAGGATGATTGGTCGAGAGGATCAGACAGGGAAGACAATCGAATCGCCCTTTGAGAAATCCTTTTTTTTTTCTCATTTCGCTCGCTTTTATCGGGCGTCATTTATCGATCATATCGACCAACCCATCGATTGTATGGAGAAGTTGTCGATAGATTCTATCGAGACTACCCTCGATGTTATACAAGGACACACGACTTTTCACATTCTGAACAGCTGTCGATTTTATCGATCCTCAGTCGATGAAATCGTAGAAGACCGTTACTTGCTTTGAAAGTATGTGCTATTCAGAATTTTCCCTGATTTTGACATTCTATTGTATAATTTCTAACTTAACCAGTTTATAAAAAATCCTATACAATTATAAGCATAATACTGTTTATATACAAAAATTAAAGGTCTCCAACCTTAGATGTAACATTGAGGATTAGGCAAAGATGCATCATTTCACAAATTATCTAGATTTTGATGCAAAATCTGAACGTGTTTTTATATGCTCAGGAATTCAGGATATAGAGTTCAGTTTTTCCTTCACTCTCCACCTTAAGACAGAAGTTTTTGTTGTGGTGGCTTTTGCTATCTTACCAACTTGATCTAGTGGTTTCTTCGTTCTGTCTTCCATTTTGGGTGATAAAAGGATATTTTGCATTACTCTGGTCCGAATAAGTTTATCAGTGTCATTTTGACCAGAGTTACAAGAAGTTATTTTTAAGCATTCAAACTTGTAATGTCCCATACACCACAAAATTGATAAACTGGAGACGTTCTTGTATTGCTACCTGAAACAATAGATTTTTCAGTTTTCATTTTGATTTTCTCATACCCTAGGCCACTCTTATCTTTTCCAGGCCTTCCTATCCCTAACATTCTTTCAAGTTTTTCACCACTCTGAGAAAACTTATAGTGTATCTCGGCAAATTTTCTGGATTTTTCTAAATCAATGCAAAGTGAGTGGTTCTCATTTTTGAGTTTTGCATTATCATCTCTTAGCAGCTCAGCTTTGTTCATGAGTTCTGATAATTCTTCTTTTAGGGATAGGTTTTCTTTTTCCAATTGATCATTATCTGTAAGATATTGTTGCAAATCATTGGACAAATGTATGTTTAGTTCTAAGGTTCTGTCCAGGTATTTCTGCAACAATTTCTTTCTGTTTTCAGTCATGCCAATTTTCTTAAGGATGTGGATGCTATGATTGTATAGTTGATTATAAGCATCCTGCAATTCATTCTGCTCTTTATCTTCTTCTTCTTCAGTTTCCTCATTGTTAGATAAAAATGATTTAGTGGCTAGTTGTTCTTCTTTTCTTTCAGATTCCATGGGAATAATTGAAGTGGTGGAGACCATAAGAATTTTCAAAGGTTTCTGATCTCCATCACTTCCTGAGTCATTGTTTTCTGAATTTGTGTAACGTCCTGGAAAAATTCGTACTTGGACTCGAGTACCAACTCGACCAGAAATCGCATAGGATTAATTCCTTTGGAAATTATGTGTGAGTTAGCTAGCGCAACGCTAGAGTAGCTGGGAAATAGTCCCTGATCACTTTAAATACATTCTACAAGACCTAAAGCGAGTAGAACAAATGACGCTATAATATTCTAAAACCTCGGATCAAACTCTAAACCGGTTTGTTCTCAGGACCTCTTTGAAACTTTGTATTGGATCTAGACGGCGCATCGAAAGTCTGATAGCTACAATCTTAGACCGTTATAACTGCCTAACTGGACTTGACAATCATTTCAAAAATCAAGTCCAACTGATATTCAGAGGCTATTTCATTGAGCCTGGAGTGAAAAGAGTGAGAATAGGGTTAGATTTGGATTTTGAAATTCAAATCTGGCACACGACTTGACGCGTTATTATTAAGCGTTCTGACCGTCAGAATTTAGCCAAATTACACCCTTGGATCAGGAAAAATTTCTATTTCATATCATGAGACTTGTAGACCTGATCTACGTGCGATGACCGCTGAACTGAAACTGGACCTCCACGTGCGATCTATGAACACTACTGGTCTGAAAATGGGATGTGAGCGACATCCGATGTGCCTGAACTTAAGTCCGATCACGTTCGGCCAGGGGACCACCAGAAATGTCTTTTTGGACCGAAACAGTCCCGATTTGGTTAGGCATCAAGTAAACATTGTTCCCAAGCCTGTTTTGGGCAAGTTTTAGGTTATAAAAGGGGCTTAAACCCTCACTTCTCTCACCCATCCGAATTTTTTAGAAACTCTAGCTGGTGTGAGAGAAAAGTGAGAGATTGTGAGAGAGAGTGAGAGAGAATTTCCTGCTGCTTGCACTATGTGTTGCACGTGCTTAAGCAACGCGCCTAAATCATTTTTCCGACGATTTCGCCACGATTCTAGGTAAGAAAATACCCCAAATACTTGCTGATTTAAGGTTCCTTTGGTTCCTTAGCATGGTAGCTGATACATCTTGTAAAATAGGTTCCCGGTTCGCCGTAGACGAAGCGTACATGCTCCGTTCGAATCAATACACTTATAGGAGAAAAGGTGCATATTTTAGACGCTTTGATTGACTGTTTTCAACGCTTTCAATGTCGTTTAATAGTAGATTATCGACGGCAACACCGTTTGACATGTACAACATGCGGTCTGTTTCCTATTTTGTAAGCAGACGAAGAATATAAGATTTAGGGCATTTTAGTCATTTGTAGGAAATACTGTTTTCATCCATATTTTGCTGATGTGATTGACATGGCTTCTTATCATATTAGGATACTAGGAATGCATGCATAATTAGTTTGGCGAAGAGATTTGCCTAAATGCACACTTTGAGTCGACATACTATATGTAGACTTAAGTGTGTAGTTTAAGTGTTTGTATAAATGCTTGTATTAGTATGTATTGAATTAAATGGTGTTATGAATTAGTTTGAGATTGAATTCTCAATTAATATGCTGATGTAAATGATTTCCTACATGTTAGCTATATGCATGATTTCATTATATGTATGAAATGCACGTGTTAGATGTTTTACTTAAGTTGTATGTTATAACATGTGTTAATATGCTCACATTGTTGTATTTCATTTCCATTACTCTTACGTAATTGCTGATGTGAATTCATAAATGTTTGGGACTATACCTAGTCCAGGCAGTCGGTAACTGAGTAAATCCGTGGTTGGCTTTGCCACGAACGACGCGTCGATGAACGCGAGCCGTGTTTTGGAGTTGGCGGCAGTGGTTAGGTCACACGAGGTATTTTATGCACTTCATGTCGTTCGACTTGAGATGCGCTCGTGCTAGTCGAGCCCGTTAAGTAACCCGACTGGCCATTGTATGTTCACCCTGTATGAGTCATAACTGCTTGAACCTAGGGTACTGAACTTACCATTGTAAACCCTGTCAACTATGGTACCTTGATCCATAAAGACTCATGAGCCGGGCATGGTGGTATGGGACACCGTGGTCTAGCTGTCGGCCTGCGTTGGGGCCATAAACCTCCCCGTAGTGACCAGTGAGCACCAATGACTCGTGAGCAGATTATGGTGGTATGGGACACTATATTCTTGCTGTCGGCCTACACTGATTAGGCGACGAGTCCTTTGTAGTGACCGCGAGCGTATTCTGAGTCTACGGGAGGCAACGACCCTTCCGTAGTAGTGAGAGTACAGTAGGCCTATATTGATAAGGTGATGGGGGAGTGGTGCAATGAGTGCGAGCAACAGCCCTTGCAGCGACCTACAAAATATACATCGTATGAGATTACTAGGAGTGACGACCCTAGATAGGATCTGTGTTGGGATTGATATAAGGGAAGTACCTTAGTTTCACAATATTGCTGTATGAAAAGGACTAATAATAACTCGGTAATCATATCACCATTACATTATATATGCTTGAAAGATGTGGAGCACTAGCAGTACGTAAGCATGTCGCGGACACAGATGGTGCCGTATGAGGGAGTATGTCGGTGAGGGCATCCATCATATCATGTCATATCACATTAACAACAGTATTAGGAATGTTTGATTTACTTCTTTACTATTATCGTATGATTGATTTGAGAACATGCTAATCCTTGCTTTATTATTCCACTGAGTTAGCTACTCACTCTCACGTTACGGGATGGTGTTTACAACACCCACCAGACCCTGTCTTAGATGCAAGTGAGGCGGCGATTCAGGAGGCAGAGCCGGACTATGATGGGGACCAGGACGAGTTCTCATATATGCAGTACCACGACGGCTTTGCTTAGGTGGCCTGGATTGGCGGGACTTCTTAGTGGGACTATTTTGACATTTGATTTCTGTTTATTTACATGTATATGAGACTCAGAGATGTATTCATACTTTGGAGACAGTTGAGATATATTTTATTTTCCATACAGTGATATGTATATCTTTTAGTCTTCCGCTTGCTTTTATCACTGGATCTGGAGTATGAATTGCAGTTTTGGTATACTTTTACTCATGTGAATGCTTTAACTCAGACAACATTGAATCATAATCATTTTTATTGCATAAGTGATGGTCTGGAACTCGGGAGTTGGGTTTATACATGACCCCCGATTTTCAGGGTATTATAATTTGACTCCTCCGTATCATCCCATATGGCAGCCATCGCCTTGCCCTTGGTTTTTTTGTTTGGGCATTCGGTAGATAGGTGACTATATTCATGACAGGCATAGCATTGTGGTTCTTTGGTCTGTTTACCAAATTTGCCTGCAGAAGGTTTGTAGTTCACCTTTCTACCTCTAGAAGGATGGCCGCGATTCTTCTGAAAGAATCTTCTAAATCTTTGTGCTAGCAGGGCCACTTCCTCATCTTCATCTTCTTTTTTGCTCTCACTGTCCTCATGTTTTGATTTCTTAGAAGTTTTTAGGACAGTGTTTTTAAATTTTTGGGGTTGTGTGAAGTGTAGTTTAAAGGTTTGTAGGGAACCTACCAGTTCTTCTACTTTCATCTCATTAATATTCCTACACTCCTCAATTGTTGTTACCTTGGGATTGAAGCGTTCCGGTAAGGATCTTAAGATTTTTCTACATATTTTTGGTGTCGAAACCTTCTCTCCCAATCCACCCATGGAGTTACAAATGATGTTTAATTTTGTGAAAAACTCCATAAATGTCTTATGCTCTTCCATCCTGAGATTTTCAAACTGTGAAGTTAAGAGTTATAGTTTAGATCTCTTCACAGTGCTTGTGCCTTCATGGGTTGTTTCCAATAAGTCCCATGCTTCTTTAGAGGTCCCACACATACTTATCTGATTGAAAATGTCTTGGGACACGGCACAGTAGATGGCGTTCATTGCTTTTGCTTCAGCGTTTCGCTGTTCATTGTCAAACGCCATCCACTTCTCATTCGGTTTGGGTTTAGCGATTGTGGTTTCATTTTCAAGTATAATTTTTTTCGATGGTACCACATATCCTTTTTCAACTACATCCCAAACTTCATGATCTAAAGATCTCAGGAAGTAGTGCATTCTATCCTTCCAGTAAGCATAGTTTGATCCATCAAATACTGGAGGTCTAGTGACAGATGAGCCCTCTCCTTTGGCCATATTTCTACTTCGGTCAAGATCACTCTCTAGGCGGTGAAGCCCTTAAAGAGAGACCTGCTTTGATACCAATTGAAATTACGGTGAAGACCGCTTTAGTTGAAGTAGGAATAGGTCAGTATATTCTAGAGGGGGGTGAATAGAAATTTTTAAATTTTTTATAAATTATAAAAAATCCTTATCACACTAATCCCATCACAGAGTATTGATTAGGATTACTCAACCTTAACTCTACTGGCTTCCAAGCCTGATAGAGGATCCAATCACAAAATATTTAAAAGACAAACAGTGTATAGATAAGATTGTGATGGATATGACTGTGTGTGCATAGGATGTGATCATATATTAAGACATGCAAGGCAATCATATGAAAGATAATATCAAACTCAAACACAGTCATTTTATAGTGGTTCGACGACTTGTCTACTCCACTCCCCGCTTCCACACTCAACCCTTCATTGACCAGATTTCACTAAGGAGGTTTCCCATGGTTCACCTCAAACCTAAGGTTTTAAATCAGGTTCACCTTCAACCTTTACAGAGGTTTCTACTTGGTTCACCTCAAAACCTGGAGTTTTATTGGCGTAATCCTAACGAGATGTTTATGCCCACATAAGACAAGAGTCCACACAACGCACCCTAAGGTTTCTACTCGGTTGACCTCTAACCCTGGAGTTTTACTGGCATGCTCCAAACTAGATGTTTATACTCACCAAAGAGTAAGGGTCCACACAACGCACCCCTCACGTACACTCCCATCGGAGGCCTCCTTCGAGGACTTCAAATGGTGAGCAACAATAAAACCCAATCCTTAAAAGGAATGATCGCAAGTGTCCACTGGACTCTTAGTACTTACAGATAAGTTGATGAGTCCCTTTCAGCACAATGATGAAGACCTTCTACTTGTTGATGAAGAGTCTTCAGCTTCCTTGATCCGCAACATGAAGATGTATATATGCTAGGCTTAGGTTGGGTCAAGGTTATGATGGACTACCACTCTCTAAAGGTTTCCCTATAAGGAAGATAGAGAGGTTCCCATCATCTATGCATTCAAGGCATCCCAGCTTAATGATATGTCATTAAGGTAGTAGCTGAAGGATCCTTGAATGCGAAAGTTCATTCCCCAATCCACTCTATAAGATATCAATGATGAGGGTGGATTGGAGGATGAACTTCCCGAGAGAAAGGGCTTAGGTAAATGATAGGAAGGTTAAAACACTCCAAAGCACTCTCTTCTTTTTTCTCTCTCACAGCAAGGAAGACAACTCTCTCTATTTATAGGTAAAAGGTTCCAACGGATATAAACGGTCATATTTATGACAGAGTTCGATATCATCGATCAGTCGTCGATATGATCGAGCATATACTCTCGATTGTATCGGCCAACCTCAATGATAAGAACTCAATTGTCATTTCTCTTTTGAAAACCTTCTGCCAACTGGTCGATGGGATCGAGACACACATCGATGATATCAGATTTTGAACTCCGATTTCATCGAGTGATGGTTCGATTCTATCGATAGTTGTAAAACAAGAGAGAAGTCTTGAAGAATTTCAGGATCACAGATATGATCGGGGAATCAGTCGATGTCATCAGAATTTGTACATCGATAATATCGGCGACCATTCGATGGGATTGAAAATTGTATAGATTTTACATGTAAGCTTGCTGGACGAATTATGTCCTGACTCGATCCAATCGACATGGTCTCGATATGATCGATATATGAATATCGATTTATCGACATGCACCCCGATCAACATTAAAAGCAACCTAAAATTCATGCTGGTGAGAACATGCGCCCCACAGTCGATATGATCGACTGACTCCCGATATGATCGATATTTGAGTTCAGATTGAATCGGACAGTCGTCGATATATCGAAGCAGTTGATAGTTTTCTTTAGAAAAACAGGGGCACCAGAAAGCAGTCTCTCGATACGATCGATCCACTTCAGATATGATCGATTTTCGAATATCGATGATATCGACTCGAAGGTCGATATATCGATAAATCGTCTAGAAGATTGTTTGATTGCTGGACGCTTTTTGTCCTGACTCGATTGTATCGATTGATATGTCGAGGACATCGACAGAGCTGGTCGATCATATCGAAAGGGGAATCGATATAATCGACAGTGTAAGAAAAACTTAGAAAATCTTCTTTTGGATAAAAATTTTTCTTACACATAAACCCTAAGATGTTCTAGTTCTTTTTAAGGGTTTAATCACCTGATGTTTTGGAAAATGGGATGTGAGGCTATGATTTACCTTTTGGTGAGCTTCCACACATCTAGATGAGGCAGAGGCTTGACATGATCTTCTTGTTAGGTGCTGTCGTCCGACTGACTCAACATACAACGTAATTGACAAACCAGGGCACGTAATAGGTGTACTTTAATCCTATCCATTGCAAAAATTAAAAATCCATAGTTTAATTATGGAAAATCCTTCCCAAATTATACATCATTTTAAAATTTAGGAATGGATACGGACCGTCGCAGATCTTAGGAGAAGAGACAGACCTCTAATCTATCGTCAATTTTTGACTTCATCCGAAATTAGTGACAGATTTGGTCCGTCGCTAAATTTTTTTAAATTTTTTTAAAAAAAACAGCATTATGTTTGTTTCTTTTTTTAAAAAATCTATTACACCATATAGTCATCCAAAAAAAATCGCATGATAGTTTAAAGAGAATCACATTCACAAAATTCAAAAGAATATATCCTGCCAGTGATCATACAACTTGCTTCTTTTCCTTTTGACTAAGGTACTGGAAGTGGGTCCAAGGATGATACAGTACCACAGGTCAACACAATCACGGTGGAGGCAGGAAACGTGTCCGAGTGGTCATTGATAAGCCTAACCACAGTATGACACAACAACCTCAAAGCATAGTATATATCGGCCCATCCGGATTGATGCCCTATTACCAGGAATCTAGTCAACAATGGGGTTGCAGTTAACCTATTACAATGGGTAATCACTACACCAAAATCATGAATTTATGATGGATCAGATCCATTTCAAAACCAAATTACCCGTTGCATGGCCTGTCACAGGTTGTCGAGTCACAGAAATCAAATGTTAGAAGGGATGCGAAGGATTTAGTCCATCGCAAATTTGCAACTAATCCTATCCATTGCAAAAATTAAAAATTCATAGCTTGATTATGTAAAAACCGAACCGAATTATTCGTCATTTTTACATTTGGCGATGGATATCGTCCGTTGCTAATTTTAGGAGAAGCGACGGACCTCAAAACTATCGTAGCTTTTTTACTTGATCAAAAATTAGCAAGAAGTTTGGTTCGTTGCTAAAAATTTTACAAAAAAAGAAAACAGCGTTAAGTTTGTTTTATAAAAAAAATAGTGTTAAGTTTTTTTTTTTTTTTTTTAAAAAAAACATTGTTACACCAGACATTCATCCAAAAAAATCACATGATTATTTATTAAGAATCATATTAAAAATTTTCAAAAGAATATATCCTTCCAGTGATCATCCAACACGATTCTTTTCCATTTAAGGATGGTGCTGGAAGTGGGGCTAAGGATGATATAGTACCACAGATCAACGCAATCACGGTGGAGGTGAGGGACGTGTTCGAGTGGTCATCGATAAGCATACCCACAGTATGACACAACAACCTCAAAGCATAGTATATATCGGCCCATCTGGATCAATGGCCTATTACCAGGAATCTGGTTAACAATGGGGCTACAGTTAACCTGTTACCATGGAGAATTACTACGCTAAAATCAGGAATTTATGATGGAGCAAATCCGTTGCAAAATAAAATTTACCATTGCATGGTCTGTCACTACTTCTTGGGTCACAAAAATCAAATGACGGATGCGATGCGACTGATCTACAACCAATTTAGTCCCTCGCAAATTTGTCACTGATCCTATCCATCGTAAAAATTAAAAATCCGTCTGTTAATTATGCAAAAACACTCCCAAATTATTCATCAATTTAAAATTTGACGACAGATACAGTCCGTCGCTGATCTTAGGAGAAGAGATGGACCTTAATTTATCGTCAATTTTTGACTTCATCAGAAATTAGCGACAGATTTCGTCCATCACTAAAATTTCTACAAAAGAAAAAAAAAACAAAAAAAAAAAATAACGTTAAGTCTGTTTCTTTTTTTCTTTTTTAATATGTTACACCGGATAGTCATCCAAAAAGAATTCACATGATTGTTTAAAAAGAATCACTATCACAAAATTCAAAAGAATATATCCTACTAGTGATCATACAACTTGCTTCTTTTCCATAAGTGTAAGTTGCTGGAAGTGGGTCTATGGATGATACGGTACCACAGGTCAACTCAATCATGGTGGAGCCAGGAAACTTGTCCAATTGGTCATCGATAAGCATAACCATAGTATGACACAACAGCCTCAAAGTATAGTAAATATCGGCTCATCCAGATTGATGCCTTATTACCAGGATTCTGGTCAACAATGGGGCTATAGTTAACCTATTACAATGGAGAATCACTACGCCAAAATCATGAATTTACAACGGGCCAGATCCATTGCAATACCAAATTAATCATTGCATGGTCCGTCACAGGTTGTCGGGACAGAAATTAAATATTGGAAGGGATGCAATGGATTTAGTCCATCACAAATTTTCCACTAATCCTAACTATTACAAAACTTAAAAATCTGCAGGTTAATTATGTAAAAAGGAACCCGAATTATGTGTCATTTTAAAATTTGGCGATCGATATTGTCCGTCGCTGATCTTAGGAGAAGCGACGGACCTCAAATCCATTGTCGATTTTAGACTTCATAAAAAATTACCAAGAAGTTTGGTTCGTCGCTAAAATTTTGGCAAAAAAAAAAAAAAAAGCATTAAGTTTGCTTTTAAAAAAATAGTTACACTAGATAGTCTTCCAAAAAAAAATCACTTGATTATTTAATAAGAATCATATTCAAAAAATTCAAAAGAATATACCCTTCCAGTGATAATCCAGCACGCTTCTTTTGCATTTAAGGAAGGTGCTGGAAGTGGGGCAAAGGATGAAACAATACCACAGGTCAACACAATCACAGTGGAGGTGAGGGACATGTCTGAGTTGTCATCGTTAAGCTTACCCATAGTATGACACAATAACCTCAAAGCATAGTGTATGTCAGCCCTTCTGGATTGATGACCTATTACCAGGAATCTGATTAACAATGGGGTTGCAATTAACCTATTACCATGGAGAATCACTATTCCAAAATTAAGAATTTACGATGGAGCAGATCTGTTGCAAAACCAAATTAGCCATTACATGGTCTGTCTCTATTTACCAGGTCACAAAAATCAAACAGTGAATATGATGCGACTGATCTACGATAGATTTAGTCCCCTGCAAATTTTCCATGCATCCTATTTGTCGCAAAAATTAAAAATCCATAGTTTAATTACGGAAAAACCCTCCCGAATTATTCATCATTTTAAAAACTGGTAATGGATACGGTCTGTCACTAATCTTAGGAGAAGAGATGGACCTCAAATCTATTGTCAATTTTTGACTTCATACGAACTTAGTGACAGATTTGGTCCATCACTAAAATTTCTATACACACACACACACACACACACACACACACACACACACACATATATATATATATACATATATACATACACACACACACACACACACACACACACACACACACACACATATATATATATATACATACATATATACATACACACACACACACACACACACACACACACACACACACACACACACACACACACACATATATATATATATATATATATATATAACAACATTATGTTCATTTCTTTTAAAAAAAAAATCTGTTACACCGGATAGTCATCCAAAAAAAATCACAAGATAGTTTAAAAAGAATCCCATTCACAAAATTTAAAAGAATATATCCTGCCAATGATCATAGAACTTGCTTCTTTTCTATTTGAGTAAGATGCTGGAAGTGGGTCCAAGGATGATACAGTACCACAGGTCAACATAATCACAGTGAAAGAAGGCAACGTGTCCAAGTGGTCATCGATAAGCCTAACCACATTATGACATAACAACCTCAATGCATAGTATATATTGGCCCATCCGGATTGATGCCCTATTACCAGTTATCTAGTCAAAAATGGGGCTGCAGTTAACCTATTACAATGGAGAATCACTATGCCAAAATCATGAATTTATGACGGACCAAATCCATTACAAAACCAAATTACCTGTTACATGGTCTGTCATAGGTTGTCAGGTCACTGAAATCAAACATTGGAAGGGATGCGATGGATTAAGTCCTTTGCAAATTTGCCACTAATCCTATCCATCGCAAAAATAAAAAATTCGTAGCTTAATTATATAAAAAATGACCCGAATTGTTCATCAATTTTACATTTGGCAATGGATATTATCCGTCACTAATCTTAGGAGAAGCGACAGACCTCAAATCTGTCATAAATTTTTGACTTGATCAGAAATTAGCAAGAAGTTTGGTTCGTCGCTAAAATTTCTACAAAAAAAAAACAGCGTTAAGTTTGTTTTAAAAAGAAAATAGAGTCAAGTTAGTTTTTTAAAAATAAAAAAACATTGTTACACTAGATAATCATCCAAAAAAAATCACTTGATTATTTATTAAGAATCATATTCAAAAATTCAAAAGAATATTCCCTTCCAGTGACCATCCAACACGATTGTTTTCCATTTAAGGATGGTGCTGGAAGTAGGGCCAAGGATGATATAGTACCATAGGTAAACGAAATCACGGTGGACGCGAGGGAGGTGTGGAGTGGTCATCGATAAGCATACCCACAGTATGACACAAAACCTCAAAGCATAGTATATATCGGCCCATCTGGATAGATGACCTATTACCAGGAATTTGGCTAACAATGGGGCTGCAGTTAACCTATTACCATGGAGAATCACTACGCCAAAATCAGGAATTTAAGATGGAGCAGATCTGTTGCAAAACCAAATTAACCATAGCATGGTCTGTCACTGTTTACTGGGTCACAAAAATCAAATGACAGATGCGACGTGACAAATCTACGACAAATTTAGTCCCTTGCAAATTTTCCAAGGATCCTATTCGTCGTAAAAAATAAAAATTCATCTATTAATTATGCGAAAACACTCCTGAATTATTCATCATTTCAAAATTTGACGACGGATATGGTCCATCGTTGATCTTAGGAGAAGAGATGGACCTCAAATCTATTGTCAATTTTTAACTTCATTAGAAATTACCTACAGATTTGGGCCGTCGCTAAAATATCTATAAAAAAAAAATAGCGTTAAGTTTGTTTCCTTTTTTAAAAAAAAATCTATTAGACTAGATAGTCATCCAAAAAAAATTCACATGACTATTTAAAAAGAATCGCTATCACAAAATTTAAAACAATATATCCTACTAGTGAACATACAACTTGCTTCTTTTCCATATGAGTAAGGTGTTGGAAGTGGGTATAAGGATGATACAGTACCACAGGTCAACATAATCACAGTGGAGGCAGGCAACATGTCTGAGTGGTCATCGATAAGCTTACTAACAGTATGACAGAACAACCTCAAAACATTGTATATATCGCCCCATCCGGATTGAGGCCCTATTACTAGGAATCTGGTCAACAATGGGGCAGCAGTTAACCTATTACAATGGAGAATCGGTAGGCCAAAATCATTAATTTATGACGTTGCAGATCTGTTGCAAAACCAAATTAACGGTTGTAAGGTCCGTCACAGAAATCAAACATTGGAAGGGATGCGATGATTTAGTATGTCATAAATTTTCTACTGATCCTATGTCATAAAAATTAAAAATCCGTAGCTTAATTATGTAAAACTGACCCAAATTATTTGTCATTTTTAAAATTTGGCGATGGATATCGTCCATTGCTGATCTTAGGAGAAGCGACGGACCTCAATTCTATTGTCGATTTTTGAATTCATCAGAAATTAGTAAGAAGTTTGGTTTGTCACTAAAATTTTTGTAAAAAAAAAAAAAAAAAACAGTGTTAAGTTTATTTTTATATATAAAAAAGAAACAGTTACACCAGGTAGTCATAAAAAAAAATCACTTGATTATTTTATAATAATAATATTTATAAAATTCAAAAGAATATAACTTTCCAGTGATCGTCCAATGCGCTTCTTTTCCATTGAAGGTAGGTGCTTGAAGTGGGGCCATGGATGATACAGTACCACGGGTCAATGCAATCACAATGGAGGCAAGGGACGTGTCTGAGTGGTCATCGATAAGCCTACCCAAAATATGACACAACAACCTCAAAGCATAGTATATATCGGCTCATCTGAATAGATGGCCTATTTTTAGGAATCTGGTTAGCAATGGGGTTGTAGTTAACCTATTTCCTTCGAGAATCATTGCGCCAAAATCAGAAATTAATAATGGAGCAGATCAGTTGTAAAACCAAATTAACTGTTGCATGGTCTATCACTGTTTACCAGGTCATAAAAATCAAACGACGGATGCGATGCGATGGATCTACGACAAATTTATTCCTTGCAAATTTGCCACTAATCTTATCCATCGCAAAAATAAAAAATTCGACAGTTAATTATGCAAAAACCCTCCTAAATTATTCATCTTTTAAAAATTTGGCGACTGATACATTTTGTCGCTCATCTTAGGAGAAGAGACGGACCTCAAATCGAATGTCAATTTTTGACTTCATCAGAAATTAGTGACAGATTTGGTCTGTCACAAAAATTTTTGTAAAAAAAAAAAAAAAAAAAAAAAAAACAACGTTTAGTTTGTTTCTTTTTTTTTTTAATCTATTACAGTGGATAGTCATCCAAAAAAAAAATTCACATGATTGTTTAAAAAGAATCACATTCAAAAAATTCAAAAGAATATATCCTACCAGTGATCATACAACTTGCTTCTTTTCCATTTGAGTAAGGTGCTGGAAATGGGTCAAAGGATGATATAGTAGCACTGGTCAACAAAATCACAGTGGAGGCAGGCAACGTGTCTTAGTGATCATCGATAAACCTAACCACATTATGAGACAACAACCTTAAAACATAGTTAATATCGGCCCATCCAGATTGATGCCTAATTATGGGGAATCTGGCCAATAATGGGGCTGCAGTTAACCTATTACAATGGAGAATGACTATGCCAAAATAAAAAATTTACGATGGACTAGATCCTTTGTAAATTCAAATTAACGGTTGCATGGTCGGTCACAGTTCGGGCCATAAAAATTAAATGTTGGAAGGGATGCGACGGATTTAGTCCATCGCAAATTTTCCACAAATTCTATCCATCGTAAAAATTAAAAATTTGAAACTTAATTATGTTAAAAATGACCCAAATTATTTGACATTTTTAAATTTGACGATGGATATCATCCGTTGTTGATCTTTGGAGAAGCGACGGACCTCAAATTCGTCGTCGATTTTTTACTTCGTTAGAAATTAGCAAGAAGTTTGGTTCATCACTAAATTTTTTGCACAAAAAAAAAACCAGCGTTAAGTTATTTATTTTAAAAAATAAAAATAAAAATAAAAATTACACCAGATAGTCATCCAAAACAAATCACGAGATTATTTAATAAGAATCATTTTCAATAAATTTAAAAGAATAAAACCTTCAAGCGATCATCCAACACGCTTCTTTTCCATTTAAGGAAGGTGTTGGAAGTGGGGCCAAGGATGATATAGTACCACAAGTCAACACAATCACGACAGAGGTGAGACATGTGTTCGAGTGGTCATTGAAAAGCCTAGCCATAGTTTGACACAACAACCTCAAAGCATAGTATATATCAGCCCATCACGATGGATGACCTATTACCATGAATCTGGTTAATAATGGGGTTGTAGTTAACATGTTACCATAGAGAATCACTTTGCCAAAATCAGGGATTTATGATGGAGCAGATCCGTTGCAAAACCAAATTAACCATTGCATGGTCTGTCACTATTTACCAGGCCACCAAAATCAAACGACGGATGCGATGTGACGAATCCAAAAAAAATGACATGATTGTTTAAAATGAATCTCATTCACAAAATTCAAAACAATATATCCTACCAGTGATCATAAAGCTTGCTTCTTTATCATTTGAGTAAGGTACTAGAAATGGTCCAAGGATGATATAGTACCACAAGTCAACACAATCATGGTGGAGGCAGGCAATGTGTCTGAGTGGTCATCGATAAGCCTAACCACAGTATGACACAACAACCTCAAAGCATAGTACATATCAGCCCATCCGGATTGATGCCGTATTACTAGGAATCTGGACAACAATGGGGCTGCAGTTAACCTATTACAATGGAGAATCACTATGCCAAAATCATGAATTTACGACGGACCAAATCCGTTGCAAAACCAAATTAAGATTTGTGTGGTCCACAGGTTGTTAGGGCACAAGATGGGATGGATTTAGTCCGTCGCAAATTGCCACTAATCTTATCCATTGCAAAAATTAAAAGTTCTTAACTTAATTATGTAAAAATTGACCAGAATTATTCATCATTTTAAAATTTAACAATGGATATCGTTCGTCGTTAATCTAATGAGAAGCGATGGACCTCAAATCTGTCATTGATTCTTGACTACATCAGAAATTACCAAGAAGTTTATTTCATCCCTAAAATTTTTAAAACTAAAACTAAAACAGCGTTAAGTTTGTTTTTTTAAAAAAAATAAAAATAGTTACACCAGATAGTCATCCAAAAAAAATCACTTGATTATTTCATAAGAATCATATTCACAAAATTCAAAAGTTCCAATAATCATCCAACTCACTTCTTTTCCATTTAAGGAAGGTGCAGGAAGTGGGGACACGGATGATATAGTACCCCAAGTCAATGCAATCACGGTGGAGGCGAGGGACATGTCTGAGTATTCATTGTTAGGCCTACCCAAAGTATGAAAGAACAACCTCAAAGCATAGTATATATCAGCCCATCTGGATAGATAGCATATTACTAGGAATCTGATTAACAATGGCTGCAGTTAACCTATCAGCATGGAGAATCACGACGTCAAAATCAAGAATTTTCGATGGAGTAGATCTGTTGCAAAATAAAGTTAACCATTGCATCGTCTATCACTATTTATCGGGTCATAAAAATCAAACGACAGATGCATTGTGATAGATCAACAACAAATTTAGTCCTTCGTAAATTTGCCACGGATCCTATTTGTCGTAAAAATTAAAAATCCATTTGTAAATTATGCAAAAACCCTCCTGAATTATTCATCATTTTAAAATTTGGAGATGGATATAATCCGTCACTGATCTTAGTAGAAGAGACAGACCTCAAATATATCGTCAACTTTTGACTTCATCAGAAATTTGCGACAGATTTCGTCCGTCGCCAAAATTTTTGAAAAACAACTACGCTAAGTTTGTTTCTTTTTAGTAAATCTATTACACCAGATAGTCATCCAAAAAAAAATTCACTTGATTGTTTAAAAAGAATCACATTCACAAAATTCGAAAGAATATATCCTACCAGTGATCATATAACTTGCTTCTTTTCCATTTGAGTAAGGTGCTGGAAGTGGGTCAAAAGATGATACAGTAGCAAAGGTAAAAAAAATCACAGTGGAGGTAGGCAACATGTCTGAGTGATCATCGATAAGCCTAACCACATTATGAGACAACAAACTCAAAACATAGTTTATATCTGCCCATCCAGATTGATGCCTAATTATGGGGAATGTGGCCAACAATGGGGCTACAATTAAGCTATTACAATGGAGAATCACTACGCCAAAATCACGAATTTACAATGGACCAGATCCTATGCAAATCTAAATTAACTGTTGCATGGTCACTCATAGTTCGGGCCATAAAAATCAAACGTTGGAAGGGATGCGACGGATTTAGTCCATCACAAATTTGCCACAAATCCTATCCATCATAAAAATTAAAAATTCATAGCTTAATTAAGTTAAAAATGACCCAAATTATTTAACATTTTAAAATTTAACGATGGATATCATCCGTTGTCGATCATTGGAGAAGTGACGGACCTCAAATTTGTCGTCGATTTTTTACTTCATCAGAAATTTGCAAGTAGTTTGGTTCATCACTAATTTTTTTGCAAAAAAAAAAAAAAAAGCAATGTAAGTTGGTTTTTATTAAAAAAATAATTACACCAAATAGTCATCCAAAAAAAATAATCATGAGATTATTTAATAAGAATCATTTTCAAAAACTTTAAAAGAATAAAACCTTCAAGTGATCATCCAACATGTTTCTTTTCCATTTAAAGGTGTTGGAAGTGGGGCCAAGGATGATACAGTACCACAGGTCAATGCAATCACGGTAGAGGTAAGACATGTGTTCGAGTGGTCATCGAAAAGCCAAGCCATAGTATGACATAACAACCTCAAAGCATAGTATATATCATCCCATCTCAATAGATGGCCTATTACCATGAATCTGATTAATAATGGGGCTGCAGTTAACATGTTACCATAGAGAATCACTATGCCAAATTCAGGAATTTATGATGGATCAGATCTGTTGCAAAACTAAATTAAACATTGCATGGTTTGTCACTATTTACCTGGCCACAAAAATCAAACGACAGATGCGATGCGACGGATCCAAAAAAAAAATGACATGATTGTTTAAAATGAATCTCATTCACAAAATTCAAAACAATATACCCTACTAGTGATCATAAAGCTTGCTTCTTTATCATTTGAGTAAGGTACTTGAATTGGTCCAAGGATGATACAGTACCACAGGTCAACACAATCACGGTGGAGATAGGAAATGTGCCCGAGTGGTCATCGATAAGCCTAACCATAGTATGACACAACAACCTCAGAGCATAGTACATATCACCCCATCCGGATTGATGTCGTATTACTAGGAATCTGGACAACAATGGGGCTACAACGGAGAATCACTACTCCAAAATCATGAATTTACGACAGACTAGATCCATTACAAAACCAAATTAACATTTGTGTGGTCCATCACAGGTAGTCGAGACACAGGATGGGATGAATTTAGTCCGTACCAAATTTGCCACTAATCCTATCCATTGCAAAAATTAAAAATTCGTAACATAATTATGTAAAAACTGACCGGAATTATTCATCATTTTTAAATTTGGCAATGGATATCATTCGTCGCTGATCTTATGAGAAGCGATGGACCTCAAATCTGTCGTCGATTTTTGACTACATCAGAAATTACCAAGAAGTTTGTTTCGTCCATAAAATTTTAAAAAATAAAAATAAAATAGCAATAAGTTTGTTTTTTTTCTTTTAAAAAAAAATAGTTACACTAGATAGTCATCCAAAAAAAATCACTTGATTATCTCATAAGAATCATATTCACAAAATTCAAAAGTTCCAATGATCATTCAACTCACTTCTTTTCCATTTAAGGAAGGTACTGGAAGTGGAGACACGAGTGATACAGTACCCCAAGTCAATGCAATCACGGTGGAGGCGAGGAACATGTCTGAGTGGTCATTGTTAAGCCTACCCAGAGTATGACACAACAACCTCAAAGCATAGTATATATCGGCTCATCTGGATAGATGGCATATTACTAGGAATCTGATTAACAATGGGCTACTGTTAACCTATCAGCATGGAGAATCATAATGCAATAATTAGGAATTTACGATGGAGTAGATCCGTCGCAAAACCAAATTAACCATTGCATCGTCTGTCACTATTTACCAGGAGAAAAATAAAATGACAGATACAATGCGATGGATCTACAATAAATTTAGTCCCTCATAATTTGCCACGGATGCTATCTGTCGTACAAATTAAAAATCCATTTTAAAATTTAGAGATGGATATGATCCGTCACTGATCTTAGGAAAAGAGACAGACCTCAAATATATCATCAATTTTTGACTTCATCAGATAGTCATCCAAAAAACATTCACATGATTGTTTAAAAAGAATCACATTCACAAAATTCAAAAGAATATATCCTACCGGTGCTCATGCAACTAGCTTCTTTTCCATTTGAGTAAGGTGCTAGAAGTGGATCAAAGGATGATACAGTAGCATAGGTCAAAAAAATCACAGTGGAGGCAGGCAACGTGTCTAAGTGATCATCGATAAGCCTAACCACATTATGAGACAACAACCTCAAAACATGGTTTATATCGGCCCATCCGGATGGATGCCTAATTACGGGGAATCTGGCCAACGACGGGCCGTAGTTAACCTATTACAATGGAGAATCATGACGCTAAAGTCACGAATTTATGATGGACCAGATCCTTTGCAAATCTAAATTAACCGTTGCATGGTTGGTCACAGTTCGGGCCAGAAAAATTAAATGTTGGAAGGGATATGTTAGGTTTAGTCCATCGCGAATTTGCCACAAATCCTATCCATCATAAAAATTAAAAATTTGTAGCTTAATTATGTTAAAAATGACTCAAATTATTCAACATTTTTAAATTTAACGATGGATATCATCCATTGTAGATCTTTGGAGAAGCGACGGACCTCAAATTTGTCGTCAATTTTTTACTTCATCAGGAATTAGCAAGAAGTTTGGTTCGTCACTAAAATTTTTGAAAAAAAAAAGCAGCATTAAGTTGGTTTTTCTTTTTTTTAAAAAAAAAATAATAATAATTACGCTAGATAGTCATAAAAAAAATAAAAAATCATGAGATTATTTAATAAGAATCATTTTCAAAAAATTTAAAAGAATAAAACAAGTGATCATCCAACATGCTTCTTTTCCATTTAATGAAGGTGCTGGAAGTGGGGCCAAGGATGATACAGTACCACAGGTCAACGTAATCACGGTAGAGGCAAGACATGTGTTTGAGTGGTCATCGAAAAGCCTAGCCACAGTATGACACAACAACTTCAAAGCATAGTATATATCAGCCCATCTCGATAGATGGCCTATTACCATGAATCTGGTTAACAATGGGGCTGCAGTTAACATGTTACCATAGAGAATCACTATGCTAAAATCAGGAATTTACGATGGAGCAGATCCGATGCAAAACTAAATTAACCATTGCATGGTTTGTCACAATTTACTGGGCCACAAAAATCAAACGACGGATGCGATGCGACGGATCCAAAAAAAATAAAAAATGACATGATTGTTTAAAATGAATCACATTCACAAAATTCAAAACAATATATCCTACCAGTGATCATAAAGCATGCTTCTTTATCATTTGAGTAAGGTACTGGAAGTGGTCCAAGGATGATACAATTCCACAGGTCAACACAATCAGGGTGGAGGCAGGCAATGTGTCCGAATTGTCATCGATAAGCCTAACCATAGATGACACAACAACCTCAAAGCATAGTACATATCAGCCCATTCGAATTGATGCCGTATTACTAGGAATCTAGACAGCAATGGTGCTGTAGTTAACCTATTATAATGGAGAATCACTACGCTAAAATGATGAATTTTCGACAGACCAGATCCATTGCAAAACCAAATTAAGATTTGTGTGGCCTGTCACAGGTTGTCGGGACACAGAATGGGATGGATTTAGTCTGTCATAAATTTCCCACTAATCCTATCCATCATAAAAATTAAAAATTGGAAAATTAATTATGTAAAAACTGATCCAAATTATTCATCATTTTAAAATTTGGCAATGGATATCGTTCGTCACTGATCTTATGAGAAGCGATGGACCTCAAATCTGTCGTCGATTTTTGACTACATCAGAAATTACCCAAAAGTTTGTTTCGTTCGTAAAATTTAAAAAAATAAAAATAAAACAGCGATAAGTTTATTTTTTATTTTTTAAAAACAAAAACAGTTACACTAGATAGTCATCCAAAAAAAATCACTTGATTATCTCATAAGAATCATATTCACAAAATTCAAAAGTTCCAATGATCATCCAACACACTTCTTTTCCATTTAAGGAAGGTGCTGGAAGTGGGGACCCGGGTGATACAGTACCCCAAGTCAATGAAATCACGGTGGAGGCGAGGAACATGTCTGAGTGGTCATTGTTAAGCCTACCCAGAGTATGACACAATAACCTCAAAGCATAGTATATATCGGCCCATCTGGATAGATGGCATATTACCAGGAATCTGATTAACAATGGGCTGCTGTTAAACTATTAGCATGGAGAATCACAACACAATAATTAGGAATTTACGATGGAGTAGATCCGTTGCAAAACTAAATTAACCATTGCATCGTCTGTCACTATTTACCAGGATAAAAATCAAACGACAGATACAATGCAATGGATCTACAATAAATTTAATCCCTCATAATTTGCCACAGATCCTATCTATCGTAAAAATTAAAAATCCATTTGTTAATTATGCAAAAACCCTCCGAAATTATTCATCATTTTAAAATTTAAAGATGGATATGATCCGTCACTGATCTTAGGAGAAGAGACGGACCTCAAATATATCGTCAATTTTTTACTTCATCAGATAGTCATCCAAAAAACATTCACATGATTGTTTAAAAAGAATCACATTCACAAAAATCAAAAGAATATATCCTATCAGTGATCATACAACTTGCTTCTTTTCCATTTGAGTAAGGTGCTAGAAGTGGGTCAAAGGATGATACAGTAGCGTAGGTCAAAAAAATCACAGTGGAGGCAGGCAACGTGTCTGAGTGATCATCGATAAGCCTAACCACATTATGAGACAACAACCTCAAAACGTGATTTATATCGGCCCATCCGGATTGATGCCTAATTACGGGGAATCTGGCCAACGACTGGGCTGCAGTTAACCTATTACAATGGAGAATCATGATGCTAAAATCACGAATTTACGATGGACCAGATCCTTTGTAAATCTAAATTAACCGTTGCATGGTTAGTCACAATTCGGGCTAGAAAAATCAAATGTTGGAAGGGATATGTTAGGTTTAGTCCATCGCGAATTTTCCATAAATCTTATTCATCATAAAAATTAAAAATTTGTAGCTTAATTATGTTAAAAATGACTCAAATTATTCAACACTTTTTAAATTTAATGATGGATATCATCCATTATCATCCATTATAGATTTTAAAATTTTTAAATTTGTCGTCAATTTTTTACTTCATCAGAAATTAGCAAGAAGTTTGGTTTGTCACTAAATTTTTTTTTTTTTTAAAGCAGCATTAAGTTGGTTTTTCTTTTTTTTTAAAAAAAAAAATAAAATAATTACACCAGATAGTCATAAAAAAAACAAAAAAAAAACATGAGATTATTTAATAAGAATCATTTTGAAAACATTTTAAAGAATAAAACCTTTAAGTGATCATCCAACACGCTTCTTTTCCACTTAATGAAGGTGTTGGAAGTGGGGCCAAGGATGATACAGTACCACAGGTCAACGTAATCACGGTAGAGGCGAGACATGTGTTCGAGTGGTCATCGAAAAGCCTAGCCACAGTATGACACAATAACCTCAAAGCATAGTATATATCAGCCCATCTCGATAGATGGCCTATTACCATGAATCTGGTTAACAATGGGGCTGCAGTTCACATGTTACCATAGAGAATCACTATGCTAAAATCAAGAATGTACGATGGAGTAGATCCGTCGCAAAACTAAATTAACCATTGCATGGTCTGTCACTATTTACCGGGCCACAAAAATCAAATGATGGATGTGATGCGATGGATCCAAAAAAAATGACATGATTGTTTAAAATGAATCACATTTACAAAATTGAACACAATATATCCTACCAGTGATAATAAGCATGCTTCTTTATCATTTGAGTAAGGTACTAGAAGTGGTCCAAGGATGATACAATTCCACAGGTCAACACAATCAGGGTGGAGGCAGGCAATGTGTCCGAATTGTCATCGATAAGCCTAACCATAGATGACACAACAACCTTAAAGCATAGTACATATCAGCCCATTCAGATTGATGTTGTATTACTAGGAATCTGGACGACAATGGTGTTGTAGTTAACCTATTATAATGGAGAATCACTACGCTAAAATGATGAATTTTCGACGGACCAGATCCATTGCAAAACCAAATTAAGATTTGTGTGGTCTGTCACAGGTTGTCGGGAAACAGAATGGGATGGATTTAGTCTGTCATAAATTTCCCACTAATCCTATCCATCGTAAAAATTAAAAATTGGAAAATTAATTATGTAAAAATTGATCCAAATTATTCATCATTTTAAAATTTGGCAATGGATATTGTTCATCGCTGATCTTATGAGAAGCGATGGACCTCAAATCTGTCGTCAATTTTTTACTACATCAGAAATTACCTTGAAGTTTGTTTCATCCCTAAATTTTTTTTAAAATAAAAATAAAACAGCTTTAAGTTTATTTTAAAAAAAAAAAAAAAACAGTTAAACCTGATAGTTATCCAAAAAAAAATCACTTGATTATTTCATAAGAATCATATTCACAAATTTTAAAAGTTCCAGTGATCATCCAACTCACTTCTTTTCTATTTAAGGAAGGTGATGGACGTGGGGACACGGATGATACAGTACCCCAAGTTAATGCAATCACGGTGGAGGCGAGGGACATGTCTGAGTGGTCATTGTTTAGCCTACCCAGAGTATGATGCAACAACCTCAAAGCATAGTATATATCGGCCCATATGGATAGACGGCTTATTACCAGGAACCTGATTAACAATGGGTTGCAGTTAACCTGTCAGCATGGAGAATCACGATGCGAAAATTAGGAATTTACGATGGAGTAGATCCATTACAAAACCAAATTAACCATTGCATCGTCTGTCACTATTTACCATGTCACAAAAATCAAACGATAGATGCGATGCGATGGATCTACATCAAATTTAGTCCTTCGTAAATTTGCCATGAATCCTATCTATCATAAAAATTAAAAATCCATTTGTTAATTATGAAAAAACCCTCCTGAATTATTCATCATTTTAAAATTTGGAGATGGATATGATTCGTCACTAATCTTAGGAGAAGAGACAGACCTCAAATATATCGTCAATTTTTGACTTCATCAGAAATATACGATAGATTTGGTCCGTCGCCAAAATTTTTGAAAAAAAAAAAACTGCACTAAGTTTGTTTCTTTTTCATAAATCTGTTACACCAGAAAGTCATCCAAAAAAAATTCACATGATTGTTTAAAAAGAATCACATTCACAAAATTCAAAAGAATATATCCTACCAGTGATCATGCAACTTGCTTCTTTTCCATTTGAGTAAGGTGCTGGAAGTGGGTCAAAGGATGATACAGTAGTGCAAGTCAACAAAATCACAGTGGAGGTAGGAAATGTTTCTGAGTGATCATCGATAAGCCTAACCACAATATGAGACAACAACCTCAAAACATAGTTTATATCGGCCCATCCGCATTGATGCCCAATTATGGGGAATCTGGCCAATAATGGGGCTGCAGTTAACCTATTACAATGGAGAATCATGACGCTAAAATCATGAATTTACGATGGACCAGATCCTTTGAAAATCCAAATTAACCGTTGCATGGTCAGTCACAATTCGGGCTAGAAAAACCAAATGTTGGAAGGGATACGTTGGGTTTAGTCCATCGCGAATTTGCCACAAATCCTATCCATTGTAAAAATTAAAAATTTGTAGCTTAAATATGTTAAAAAGACCCAAATTATTCAAAATTTTTAAATTTAATGATGGATATCATCCATTGTAGATCATTGGAGAAGCGACGGACTTCAAATTTGTCGTCAATTTTTAACTTCAACGGAAATTAACAAGAAGTTTGGTTCGTCACTAAATTTTTTGAAAAAACAAAAAGCATCATTAAGTTGGTTTTTCTTTTAAAAAAAAAAATTTAATAATTGGACCAGATAGTCATCCAAAATAAAAAATAAAAAATCACGATATTATTTAGTAAGAATCATTTTTAAAACATTTAAAAGAATAAAACCTTCAAGTGATCATCCAACACGCTTCTTTTCCATTTAATGAAGGTGCTGGAAGTGGGGCCAAGGATGATACAGTACCACAGGTCAACGCAATCACTGTAGCGACGAGACGTGTTCGGTGGTCATCGGAAAGCCTAGCCACAGTATGACACAACCTCAAAGCATAGTATATATCAGCCCATCTCGATAGATGGCCTATTACCATGAATCTGGTTAACAATGGGGCTGCAGTTAACATGTTACCATAGCGAATCACTATGTTAAAATTAGGAATTTACGAGGGAGCAAATCCATCGCAAAACTAAATTAACCATTGCATGGTCTGTCACTATTTTCAGGCCACAAAAATCAAACGACGTATGCGATGCGACGGATCCAAAAAAAAATGACATGATTGTTTAAAATGAATCACATTCACAAAATTCAAAACAATATATCCTACCAGTGATCATAAAGCATGCTTCTTTATCATTTGAGTAAGGTACTGGAAGTGGTCCAAGGATGATACAATACCATAGGTCAACACAATCAGGGTGGAGGCAGGCAATGTGTCTGAGTTTTCATCGATAAGCCTAACCATAGATGACACAACAACCTCAAAGCATAGTACATATCAGCCCATTCGGATTGATGCCGTATTACTAGGAATATGGACAACAATGGTGCTGTAGTTAACCTATTATAATGGAGAATCACTACGGTAAAATGATGAATTTTTGACGGACCAGATCCATTGTAAAACTAAATTAAGATTTGTGTGGTCTGTCACTGGTTGTCGAGACACAGGATGGGATGGATTTAGTCTGTCGTAAATTTCCCACAAATCTTATCCATCGTAAAAATTAAAAATTGGAAAATTAATTATGTAAAAACCGATCCAAATTATTCATCATTTTAAAATTTGGCAATGGATATCGTTCGTCGCTGATCTTATGAGAAGAGATGGACCTCAAATCTGTCGTCGATTTTTTATTACATCAGAAATTACCTTGAAGTTTGTTTCGTCCCTAAAATTTTTTAAAAATAAAAATAAAACAGCTTTAAGTTTGTGTTTTTTAAAAAAAAAACAGCTACACTTGATAGTCATCCAAAAAAAATCACTTGATTATTTCATAAGAATCATATTCACAAATTTTAAAAGTTCCAGTGATCATCCAACTCACTTCTTTTCTATTTAAGGAGGGTGATGGACGTGGGGACACGGATGATACAGTACCCCAAGTCAATGCAATCACGGTGGAGGCGAGGGACATGTCCGAGTGGTCATTGTTTAGCCTACCCAGAGTATGACACAACAACCTCACTGCATAGTATATATCGGCCCATCTGGATAGATGGCTTATTACCAAGAACCTGATTAACAATGGGCTGCAGTTAATCTGTCAGCATGGAGAATCACGATGCGAAAATCAGGAATTTACGATGGAGTAGATCCATTGCAAAACCAAATTAACCATTGCATCGTCTGTCACTATTTACCAGGTCACAAAAATCAAACGACAGATGCGATGCGATGGATCTACATCAAATTTAGTGCTTCGTAAATTTGCTACGGATCTTATCTGTCATAAAAATTAAAAATCCATTTGTTAATTATGCAAAAACCCTCCCGAATTATTCATCATTTTAAAATTTGGAGATGGATATGATCCATCACTGATCTTAGGAGGAGACATACCTCAAATATATCGTTAATTTTTGACTTCATCAGAAATATGCGATAGATTTGGTTCGTCGCCAAAATTTTTTAAAAAAAAAAACTGTGCTAAGTTTGTTTCTTTTTAGTAAATTTGTTACACCAGATAGTCATCCAAAAAAATTTCACATGATTGTTTAAAAAGAATCACATTCACAAAATTCAAAAGAATATTTCCTACAAGTGATCATACAACTTGCTTCTTTTCCATTTGAGTAAGGTGCTCGAAGTGGGTCAAAGGATGATACAGTAGCACAAGTGAACAAAATGACAGTGGAGGCAGGAAACGTGTCTATCAATAAGCCTAACCACATTATGAGACAACAACCTCAAAACATAGTTTATATCGGCCCATCCGGATTGATGCCTAATTACGGGGAATCTGGCCAACAACCGGGCTGCAGTTAACCTATTACTATGGAGAATCATGACACCAAAATCATGAATTTACGATGGACCAGATCCTTTACAAATCCAAATTAACGGTTGCATGGTCTATGTTGAGGGTCAAATAGTGCATATTAGACCCCAAATATTGTCCGGATTTACGAGCATAATAGTGTTTAACGGCTGATTTAATCGTGTTTATGTTGCAGGCTGATTTTACAAGCTTGGATCGAAATAGGATACTAAATGCATGGATTTAACGCTCCAAATTCACCAAAGCATGGGACACACTCCAGGGGACCAAGATTGACAGATATATACGGTCAGAAATCTGAGAAAACTAAGAAACTGAAGCTCAAGTGGCTTGAAACGCATCCAGAACGCAAGATCACGGGGTTCCCAATATCGGTTCGGCTCGAAACTTCATACATATGATGAGGACCATAAATAAACCATAAATATTAAATTTCAGCCATTGATGATCTTGAAAAGTGGGCCAACGGATACATCAGCCCATTAATCTTCAAATTGGGGCCCACCTGATATATGAAAATGCCTAAATTTTGGACTCAATGTCTTAAATGATATGACAAAATGAATGGATGGAGCAGATTTTATATATACATCATGAGTGGACCTCACTGGCAGCGCCAGTGCACAATGCACAAGTGCACGTGACATGCACTGGACCAAGAATCAAAACCAAAGAAGGAGACCCGTCTCCTTCGCCGTCTCTGCATAAGGCAACCAGCGAACGAACGGTTCTGGTCCGTTTTTCGATCGATAGTGGGCCCCATTCATGTCCCGTACGGATGATCTAAACCGTCCATCTTGTAGACGGCTGTGAATACTACAAAACCTAGGTGATATTTTTCAGCCATGCATACACACGTGTGCGTTACAGAGGCCACAAAAGGGCTACCCTGGGACGTTCAAAATTAATCTTTTAGTGATTTCTTCTCTGGGCTTCGTCAATGGACGTTCAAAACCACCCATTCTTGACTGAAATTTCGTTCTGAATCCAATGGATGGGGTGGATTTTTCATAAAATGCTTCTGTGGGGCCCACCGATCACAACAGTGAAATGGTGCGAAAGATTTCGCACATCCGTGAAAATCGACTTTTCCAGGCGGTTTTGGCCCACCATCTTTGATCATATGGCAGATCTGAACCGTTTATCATGTAGAGGACCCAAGAAAGTACTAAGGGATGGTGTTTCTTTAGAATTTGAGTGAGGAAAGTGGCGTGTTTTGAGGCACCGAACTTGGCTGCGAAAAAGCTTTCACTAGGCATGCATAGCTTTCCAAATCCGATTCAAATCCAATTTTCACCACTCTAGCAGTTATATAAGGAGGTTTTGGACGTGGGGAGCATTCATTCAGGTCTTGGGAGGAAGATCAAAGCTTGGAGGCTGGGACGTGGAGTGTGAGAGAAGAAAGAGAGAGATTAAAGAAGTTTTCTTTTCTTGTTTATTTATTTTTCCTAACTATGGAGAGATCTAGCCCATCCATGTCGGGCTAAACCTCTTATCTAGGGCTAAGAGGTGAAGCTTGTAGTGAGATGGGAGATTCCATGCTTTTAATTTAATTTTAATATATGAATTGACGTTGATTTTAGTTTGAATAGTATATAAATATTTTTAGTCTTTAATGGTTTGTTGTGACTGAAATTATAATGGGTCTGCAATGGCTTTGAGTATTCCTTCTTCTTCTTTATGTTTATGACGTCAGGAAGCCCTGTTGTTCACCATCATTTCTGAGCATGGTCGGATGATGGTACCCTTCCTAGCCTTCATACATGTGATTGGTTGGTAATTGGTTTAATTATGTTGTTTGCCATAGTCTCTTGGGCATGGTTTGGTGATGGAATCCATTCTAATTCATATACCTTTCATCTCTTTGAAAACTAGATTAACGACAGTTCAGTTAAATTCCATGATTCTTAAAGCTAACATAAGATCTCCCTGATCTCTACAAGTGGATCCTCTGAATCCCTAGTTTCCTTTTCTCTGATTTTTCCTAAATTTTAGATAAATATTCCATCATTATTTTTTAAAAGTCTATTTGATTTAGAGTGCATCTTATTCTAGTTCTAGTTCTAGTAAATTTTAGATTACGTACAAGTATCAGTCCCTTGGGATTCGACCTCGGTCTTACCGAGTTATTATTACATCACAACCTTGCACTTGGGGAGTGAACAAGTTTTTAGCGCCGTTACCGGGGACTGTCGGCTACGTTTTTCTGAAATTAATTAGTTTTAGAATTAGTTTAAGATTAGATTTTCTTTTTAGAATTTTCTAATTCTAGGTTTAGAAGGTTAGTTATTTTTCTTGTTAGAAATTTTTCCTAACTTTAGAAACTTGCTATTCTTCATTCTATCTAATTTTTAGAACTAACTCAATTTTTCTGTTTTGTAGGAAGCTTCTAATTTAGTAAGCTCTTTCTAATTCTTCTTTCTTTGGAATTTCTTCTTTTCTCTAGAAATTAATTTACTTTTAATTAGGACTTTCTACTCTTAGAAACTAACTTGTTTTGGTTTGTTTTGCAGGTTTTTAACTTAGGAACTCCGATTTGGTAACTTCTCTCCAACCCTCTCTTTTCCTAGATTTTTATTTTCTTTCTTAGGTTTAAGTTAGAATTTGAGGGCTGAGTGTGTTTTATGCCCCATTGGGCACGCGACAACACTCGACGTCTCGTGACTGAAGGAGGATTAGTTGAGGGGTTGACTGTCCATCGCAGGACTAGACACCACTTGAATTCTCCTGAGTCAGAGGAGGTTATGGCTGAAAATCAACCTCAAGCACTACCCCAACCTAGGGTTGAGGAAGTACATGATGAGAATGAGGTGCACCACGCACCCCCGCCTCGTACTTTATGAGATTATTTACAACCGGCGGGGGTGAGTACGCCCTCATGCATGATTTTTTCTGCGAATACAGGACATATGGACATCAAGCCAGGGGTTATCCAACTCCTTCCTAAGTTCCATGAGCTTGAGTCTGAAGAACCATACTTGCATCTGAAAGAGTTCGACGAAATCATAGGCACCTTATATTTCCCTAATGTATCTGAAGATACAATTAGGCTGAAACTCTTCCCATTTTCCTTGAAAGAAAAAGCCAAGACGTGGTTACATTCACTGCGTCCCAGGTCCATTGGCACATGGAATGATATGCAGAGGAAATTTATAAAGAAAATTTTCCCACATCATAAGACAATTACCCTTAGGAGAGCAATCATGAACTTTGCCCAAAAGGAAGATGAAACATTCTTCCAATG
The DNA here is from genome assembly GCA_037074715.1 of Magnolia kwangsiensis. Lineage (NCBI taxonomy): Eukaryota > Viridiplantae > Streptophyta > Magnoliopsida > Magnoliales > Magnoliaceae > Magnolia > Magnolia kwangsiensis. The sequence goes on along the minus strand of CM073576.1, from coordinate 101,108,852 downwards.
TTGGGAAAGGTTCAAGGATCTGGTTAATGCATGCCCACAACATGGCTTTGAAATATGGTGCATTATGAATTTTTTTATGATGGGCTAACATCTTCCATGCGCCAAATGGTCGAGACAATGTGTAACGGAGAATTCATCAATAAAAATGTCGACGAGGTATGGAATTACCTCGATAGTCTCGCTGAAAAAACACAATCATGGGACTGTTACCCAAGGACGAACACTACGTCTAGGCCGACTCATTCAAGGAAAAAAGGAGGAATATATCTCCTGAAAGAGGACAATGATCTTAACGCTAAGTGACCAATCTCACCAGAAAATTTGAGGCCATGGAAGGAAGGAAAAGGTTAATGAAAGTGTTTGCGGCATCTGTGATTGCAACATTCATACTACTGAAAATTATCCTTCAATACCTGCCTTTCGAGAAGTATTGAATAAACAATCTAATGCCGTAAATAACTATCAAAGACCTTTCAATGGACCACCCTCTAATACATACAATCCTGGTTGGAAAAATCATCCAAATTTTAGTTGGAGGAACGGACAAACTGCTACCCCTCAAGGTTTCTTCAATCAAAATCTAAATCAGGGGAGACCTCAAGAAGAACCGGCTCAAAATTCTGTGTAAGAGCTGACGCAGATAATGCGGGATTTCATACAAAAGATAGATTCACGTATGACGGCTATAGAAAAGGGGATGCTTCCTGCACAACCAATCCCCAATCCTAAACCACAATACGAGATAGGTAATCTCATCTCTTCAAATCAAATGGGGCACGCTAAATCCATCACCACACTTAGGAGTGGGAAGGTTATTAATAAAACCCTTCTGGTTAGGCCCGAAAAGCCTCAAGAACCAGAAGAGGACAACAATGATAGATCTAGTGGCGTCCCACAAAAATTTGAACCGGAACCTCTAGAAAAGCCAGTTGCTCTGTTTCCCCAACGGTTGGTTGAACCAAAACGTCTATCTAACTCTCAGGATATCCTAGAGGTGTTGAAACAAGTGAAAGTCAACATTCCTCTGCTTGATATTGTAAAACAGATTCCTTTATATGCTAAATTTTTAAATGATTTATGCACTACCAAACGACAGAAAAGTGTTCAAAAGAAGATCTCCTTGACTGAGAAAGTGAGTGTCATCCTAAAACAAGACGTACCGTAAAAATTCGAAGATCCCGGTTGCCCAACCATATCATGTGTATTCGGAAACTATCGAATTGATCACGCACTTCTTGACTTAGGAGCGAGCGTCAATCTGATTCCCTATTCGGTATACCTACAGTTAGGTTTGGGTGAATTAAAACCCACTCGAACCACACTACAACTTACTGATCGTTCTGTTCGTGTACCAAGAGGGATCATCGAGGGTGTGTTGGTCCAGGCTGGTAGATTCTACTACCCTGTTGATTTTATCATCTTGGACACCGAACCCATCAATGACACGAGCACTCAGATTCCCGTCATTCTTGGTCGCCCATTCCTATCCACTTCAAATGCAATTATCAATTGCAGGAATGGTGTTATGACTATGTCTTTTGGAAATTTGACATTGGAATCGAATATCTTTTTCAATAACGGAAGCAACTCAGAGGATGATGACGATTTTCACGATGTTAACATGATTGATTCTTTTGTGGAAGATAGAACACCTCTCACCTTATCCTCTGATCCTCTAGAGGCGTGCCTGGCCCACTCACATGATCTTGATGATGATATAATTAGGGAGATGTGTGTCATGCTTGATACTGCACCGGTACTTAAAGTTAACCGGTGGAGGCCACAAATTGAAGAGTTTTCCCAAATAGATATAGTGCCTCTACCGTCTAACCTCAAGCCACCGAAGCTTGACCTAAAACCTTTGCCCTCTGATTTAAAATATGTCTATTTAGGTTAAGATGAGACATACCCGGTGGTGATCTCTGCCCACATGGAGAAAGAACAGGAGAGTATGCTCATATCTACTCTCATTGAGCATAAGGGAGCTCTTGGATGGACGATAGCGGACCTCAAGGGAATTAACCCATCGATTTGTACTCACCGCATATATCTTGAGGATAATGCAAAGGCTGTTCGATAATCACAACGTAGACTAAATCCAAACATGAAGGAAGTGGTTAAGGCCGAGGTTCTCAAACTATTGGAGGTGGGGATTATATACCCCATATCCGATAGTTAATGGGTGAGTCCAACTCAGGTGGTTCTTAAGAAATCCGGAATCACCATCGTAGCCAATGCCAATAATGAACTCGTGCCGACCAGAGTTACTACTGGTTGGAGAATGTGCATTAACTACAGGAAGCTGAATACCGTCACTAGGAAGGACCACTTTCCTTTGCCCTTTATAGATCAGATCTTGGACAGGTTAACTGTTCATTCCTATTACTGTTTCCTTGACAGGTATTCAGGTTATAATCAGATTGAAATCTCCCCTGAAGATCAGGAAAAGACCACATTTACATGTCCCTATGACACCTTTGCTTACAGAAGGATGCCATTCGGGTTATGTAATGCCCCTGCCACCTTTCAGCGATGCATGATGAGTATCTTTTCTGACATGGTGGGGAAATATTTAGAGGTCTTCATGGACGATTTCTCTGTTTTCGGTTCATCTTTCAGCGAGTGCTTAGCAAGTCTTAAATGTGTGCTGAAAAGATGTGAAGAAAAAAATTTGGTACTTAACTGGGAGAAGTGCCATTTTATGGTTTAAAAGGGAATTGTCCTTGGGCATATCATCTCGTCCAAAGGAATCGAGGTAGATGAGGCAAAAATTGATTTTATCTCTAACCTACCTCTACCCAAGAATATCAGAGACGTGCGATCCTTCTTGGGACATGCAGGATTTTATCGATGATTCATAAAGGACTTTAGTCTCCTCTCTCGTCCTTTATGCAATCTTCTTTAAAAGGATGCACCATACGAGTGGACTGAGCAGTGTCAAGAAGCTTTCACTAAGCTTAAGGGTATGTTAACCACTGCACCGATCATGCAGCCACCCGACTGGAGTCTTCCTTTTGAACTTATGTGCGATGCCTCTGATTATGCTCTTGGAGCGGTTCTAGGCCAAAGAAAAGATAAGCGGCCTTACGTCATTCACTACGCAAGTAGGACTCTAAATCCTGCCCAAGTGAACTATTCGACTACAAAAAAGGAACTCTTAGCCGTAGTGTTCGCTTTGGATAAATTTAGATCCTACCTGATCGGATCCAAGATCATCAATTACACAGACCATGCGGCACTTAAGTATCTTCTTTTTAAGAATGATTCTAAGCCCCACTTGATACGATGGATCCTTCTACTCTAAGAATTTGATTTGAAAATCAAAGATAAAAAGGGAGTAGAGAACGTAGTGGCCGATCATCTTTCTCGCCTTAATACCTCTGATTCCCTTGAGACGACCCATATCAATGACATGTTCCCTGATGAACAACTATTTAAAGTCTCCCATTCACCTTGGTTCGCTGATATTTCTAATTATCTTGCTACAGTTGTCATACCGACACACTGGACGTCACAAGATAAGAAGAAATTCTTTACTAAGGTGCGTAACTTTTTTTGAGATGATCCATATTTGTTTAAATATTGCCCAGACCAAATCTTAAGGAGATGTGTGCCAGACGATGAGCATCAGAGTTTCATCTCCTTCTGTCACTCACAGGCCTGTGGTGGTCACTTTTCTGCTAAAAAGACCATGGCCAAGATTCTACAGTGTGGCTTTTACTGGCCCACTATGTTCAGGGACACTCATCAGTTTTGCAAAGCTTGTGAGCGTTGTCAAAAATTGAGAACATTGTCCCATCGAAATATGATGCCTTTGAATCCCATCCTTATCATTGAAGCATTTGATTGTTGGGGCATTGATTTCATGGGACCATTCCCCCAATCATTTGAAAATCTATATATTTTGCTCGTCGTAGACTATGTCACTAAATGGGTCGAAGTAATTTCGTTCCGCAAAAATGACCATCGTACGGTCATTAAATTTTTGAAAGAAAATATCCTGTCGCGGTTCGGAACGCCTCGAGCCATCATTAGTGACGGGGGCTCATACTTTTGTAATAGACCATTTGAGAGTTTAATGAAGAAATACGGTATCTCTCATAAGGTGAGCACCCCATACCATCCACAGACAAGTGGACAAGCTGAGATTTTCAATAGGGAGATCAAACATATCCTATAAAAAATGGTTAACCCTGATCGTAAGGACTGGTCAATCCGATTGACCGATGCCTTATGGGCGTACCGTACTGCTTTTAAAACTCCTATTGGAACATCTTCCTTTAGACTTGTCTATGGAAAGGCTTGTCATTTTCCTGTGGAATTGGAACATAAAGCATACTGTACGATCAAAAATCTGAATTTCAATATGGACAACGCTGGCTCGCTATGCAAACCTCAGTTGAATGAACTTGAAGAAATCCGGAACGATGCATATGAAAACTCGAGAATTTATGAGGACAGGATGAAGGCGTTTCATGATCAACATATTCTATGAAAATCATTCACGCCAGGTCAGAAAGTCTTTTTGTACGATTCTCGACTACATCTCTTTTCGGGTAAGCTTCGATCTCGTTGGACCGGCCCTTACATTGTTGTCACTTCTTATCCTCATGGGGCCGTCGAGATAAGAGATCCCGACAATGACAAGGAGTTTAAAGTAAATGGACATCGATTAAAACCATTTATTGAGACATTTGATTCAGAGGACATGTCCATGCCTCTGATTGCTCCTGTTTACCAGGACTGATCTCCTAGTCTGATGGAGGTATAGGTAGGTTTATCGCTTTCATAGGTTTAGAATAGTTGCTTTCATAGGTTAGTTAGTTTGATGTTTGTGGATAACATTACTGCAAACCCTCACGATACTACAACTCGTCCACTAGGGGTAACCTAGGGGTTTAAAGGCTTGTTGCATTCGATAAATGCAATCGAGAGCACCTGCGAAAGTGGTATAGGTAGGATTTTATTCGTTGTTATTTTTGTTTTGTTTTCTCTCTTGGCTGACCAGCTTTCATGCTGCGATCTCTTTGAAAGTCTCTCTCTTGATTCGTTATCCAGGTACTATCTTCCCATCACTTTACTTTCGTTGTTCCATGTGCATTGCATGCTCATATCTTTTACATTGAGGACAATGTGAATTTTAGGTTGGGGGTGGGAGATTAGGCTTCCTAATCCGTATTTTCTTGGTCTTGAGCAACAATTGTGCCAATTGTGAAAATTTTTAAAATTTTTCTGAAAATTTTTATGAATTTGAAGTGATTTTGATGGATACCCTTGATTTAGAAGTTCAAGATAAGTGATGTTGATAATTTAGGACTCTTGGATTCAGTATCTATTAAATTTTGCAGTTAAGATCAAGTTATTAATCCATGATTAGAGGTTGTAAACATTGACTGAGTCATGATTTCACATGTCAAATCTCGCCTTCACATTAAGGTTTCAGTTGATATTGAATGGTTAATTTAGTAATCACTAAGCATGAAAGGAACTAGCCTGGAATATTTTCCTAACAGGATTGATATGAAAAAAAAAGAAAAAAAAGAAGAAGAAGATACTTTTGGAAAGATTTGGGCAAATGGTCTTCACCATAGGTATGCTCCCTATAGGCAAGGATTTGACTCCCCACAGTTGATATTCGGAAAATGTTAGGCGATTGGATTTCACCATAGGTTTTCTCCCTATGGGTGAGGATTTGATTCCCTTCCTTGGCATTACTTTAAATAGAAAAATCACAAGTTAATAGGTTAATCTATGAGGCAAGTTTTGGATTAGGTTTTAGTTATCATGAATTTTCTTGTTGGTTACCAATGATATCATGAAATTGACGATTGGATCTCTTAATGATGATAAACCGAGAGTACACTATATGCTCATGGATCTTAATCTTTAGAAATTTTCTAATTAGTGGATTAATATTGTGAACTGGACTAGGAAGTTTACCATACACTTGAGTCCAGGAGAAAGTAATGTCCAACATTCATGAATCTTGGAATCCTGGTATCTGAATCGTTTTTCAAGAAATCACTCGAGTTCATAGAAATTGCCTTGTAATTCTCAACTTATTTTTCGCATATTTTGCTCGGGACTAGCAAAATACTGGTTGGGGGTTGTGTTGAGGGTCAAATAGTGCATATTAGACCCCAAATATTGTCCGGATTTACGAGCATAATAGTGTTTAACGGCTGATTTAATCGTGTTTATGTTGCAGGCTGATTTTACAAGCTTGGATCGAAATAGGATACTAAATGCATGGATTTAACGCTCCAAATTCACCGAAGCATGGGACACACTCCAGGGGACCAAGATTGACAGATATACACGGTTAGAAATCCGAAAAAACTAAGAAACTGAAGCTCAAGTGGCTTGAAACGCATCCAGGACACAAGATCACGGGGTTCCCAATATCGGTTTGGCTCGAAACTTCATACATATGATGAGGGCCATAAATAAACCGTAAATATTAAATTTCAGCCATTGATGATCTTAGGAAGTGGGCCAACGGATACATCAGCCCATTAATCTTCAAATTAGGGCCCACCTGATATATGGAAATGCCTAAATTTTGGACTCAATGTCTTAAATGATATGACAAAATGAATGGATGGAGCGGATTTTATATATACATCATGTGTGGACCTTACTGGCAGCGCCAGTGCACAATGCACAAGTGCACGTGACGTGCACTGGACCAAGAATCAAAACCAAAGAAGGAGACCCATCTCCTTCGCCGTCTCTGTGTAAGGCAACCAGCGAACGGACAGCTCTGGTCCGTTTTTCGGTCGATAGTGGGCCCCATTCATGTCCCGTACGGACGATCTAAACCGTGCATCTTGTAGACGGCTGTGAATACTACAAAACCTAGGTGATATTTTTCAGCCATGCATACACACGTGTGCGTTACAGAGGCCACAAAAGGGCTACCCTAGGACATTCAAAATTGATCTTTTAGTGATTTCTTCTCTGGACTTCGTCAATGGACATTCAAAACCACCCATTCTTGACTGAAATTTCATTCTGAATCCAATGGACGAGGTGAATTTTCCATAAAATGCTTCTATAGGTCCAACTGATCACAACAGCGAAATGGTACGAAAGGTTTCGTACATCCGTGAAAATTGACTTTTCCAGGTGGTTTTGGACCACCATCTTTGATCATATGGCAGATCTGAACCGTCTATCATGTAGAGGACCCAAGAAAGTACTAAGGAACGGTGTTTTTTTAGAATTTGAGCGAGGAAAGTGGCGTGTTTTGAGGCACCAAACTTGACTGCGAAAAAGCTTTCACTAGGCATGCATAGCTTTCCAAATCCGATTCAAATCCGATTTTCACCACTCCAGTAGTTATATAAGGAGGTTTTGGACATTGGGAGCATTCATTCAGGTCTTGGGAGGAAGATCAGAGCTTGGAGGCTAGGACGTGGAGTGTGAGAGAAGAAAGAGAGAGATTGGAGAAGTTTTCTTTTCTTGTTTATTTATTTTTCCTGACTATGGAGAGATCTAGCCCATCCATGTCGGGCTAAACCTCTTAGCTAGGGCTAAGAGGTGAAGCTTGTAGTGAGATGGGAGATTTCATGCTTTTAATTTAATTTTAATATATGAATTGACGTTGATTTTAGTTTGATTAGTATAGAAATATTTTTAGTCTTTAATGGTCTGTTGTGACTGAAATTACAATGGGTCTGCAATGGCTTTGAGTATTCCTTCTTCTTCTTTATGTTTATGACGTCAGGAAGCCCTGTTGTTCACCATCGTCTTATGGGCATGGTCGGATGATGGTAACCTTCCTAGCCTTCATACATGTGATTGGTTGGTAATTGGTTTAATTCTGTTGTTTGCCATAGTCTCTTGGGCATGGTTTGGTGATGGAATCCATTCTAATTCATATACCTTTCATCTCTTTGAAAACTAGATCAATGACAGTTCAGTTAAATTCCATGATTCTTAAAGCTGACATAAGATCTCCCTGATCTCTACAAGTGGATCCTCTGAATCCTAAGTTTCCTTTTCTCTGATTTCTCTTAAATTTTAGATAAATATTCCATCATTATTTCTTAAAAGTCTATTTGATTTAGAGTGCATCTTATTCTAGTTCTAGTTCTAGTTAATTTTAGATTACGTACAAGTATCAGTCCCTTGGCATTCGACCTCGGTCTTACCGAGTTATTACTACATCACAACCCTGCACTTGGGGAGTGAACAGTCAGTCATAGTTTGGGCTAGAAAAATCAAATGTTGGAAGGGATGCGACGGATTTAGTCCATCGCTAATTTGCCACAAATCCTATCCATCATAAAAACTTAAAATTTGTGGCTTAATTATGTTTAAAATGACCCAAATTATTCAACATTTTTAAATTTAACGATGGATATCGTCCATTATAGATCTTTGGAGAAGCGACGGACCTCAAATTTGTCATCAATTTTGTACTTCATCAGAAATTAGCAAGAAGTTTGGTTCATCACTAAATTTTTTTTGCAAAAAAAAAATTGCATTTAGTTGGTTTTTCTTTTTTTTTAAAAAAAATGCACCAAATAGTCGTCCAAAAATAAAAATCATGAGATTATTTAATAAGAATCATTTTTAAAAAATTTTAAAGAATAAAACCTTCAAGTGATCATCCAACACGCTTCTTTTCCATTGAATGAAGGTGCTGGAAGTGAGGCCAAGGATGATATAGTACCACAGGTCAACGCAATCACGGTAGAGGCGATACATGTGTTCGAGTGATCATCGAAAAGCCTAGACATAGTATGACACAACAACCTCAAAGCATAGTATATATTAGCCCATCTCAATAGGTGGCCTATTACCATGAATCTGGTTAACAATGGGGTTGTAGTTAACATGTTACCATAGAGAACCACTATGCTAAAATCCAGAATTTGTGATGGAACAGACCTGTTGAAAAACCAAATTAACCATTGCATGGTCTGTCACTATTTCCCCCCCACAAAAATCAAACGACGGATGCGATGCGACGGATCAAAAAAAAAATGACATGATTGTTTAAAATGAATCACATTCACAAAATTCAAAACAATATATCCTACAAGTGATCATAAAGCTTACTTCTTTATCATTTGAGTAAGGTACTAGAAGTGGTCCAAGGATGATACAATACCACAGGTCAACACAATCACGGTGGAGGCAGGCAATGTGTCCGAGTGGTCACTGATAAGCCTAACCAAAGATGACACAACAACCTTAAAGCATAGTACATATCAGCCCATCCAGATTGATGTCGTATTACTAGGAATCTGCACAACAATGGAGCTGTTGTTAACCTATTATAGTGGAGAATCACTACGCTAAAATGATGAATTTACGACGGACCAGATCCATTACAAAACCAAATTAAGATTTATGTGGTCTGTCACAGGTTGTCGGGACACAGGATGGGATGGATTTAGTCTGTCGTAAATTTCCCACTAATCCTATCCATCGTAAAAATTAAAAATTGGAAAATTAATTATGTAAAAATCGATCCAAATTATTCATCATTTTAAAATTTGGCAATGGATATCGTTCGTCGCTGATCTTATGAGAAGTGATGGACCTCAAATCTATCATTGATTTTTTACTACATCAGAAATTACCTTGAAGTTTATTTCGTCCCTAAAATTTTTTTTAAATAAAAATAAAACAGCTTTAAGTTTGTGTTTTAAAAAAAAAACAGCTACACCTGATAGTCATCCAAAAAAAATCACTTGATTATTTCATAAGAATCATATTCACAAATTTCAAAAGTTCCAGTGATCATCCAACTCACTTCTTTTCTATTTAAGGAGGGTGATGGACGTGGGGACACGGATGATACAGTACCCCAAGTCAATGCAATCACGGTGGAGGCGAAGGACATGTCCGAGTGGTCATTGTTTAGCCTACCCAGAGTATGACACAACAACCTCACTGCATAGTATATATCGGCCCATCTGGATAGATGGCTTATTACCAAGAACCTGATTAACAATGGGCTGCAGTTAATCTGTCAGCATGGAAAATCACGATGCGAAAATCAGGAATTTACGATGGAGTAGATCCATTGCAAAACCAAATTAACCATTGCATCATCTGTCACTATTTACCAGGTCACAAAAATCAAACGACGGATGCGATGCAATGGATTTACATCAAATTTAGTCCGTAAATTTGCCAAGGATCCTATCTGTCATAAAAATTAAAAATCCATTTGTTAATTATGAAAAAACCCTCCCGAATTATTCATCATTTTAAAATTTGGAGATGGATATGATCCATCACTGATCTAAGGTGGAGACAGACCTCAAATATATCGTTAATTTTTGACTTCATCAGAAATATGCGATAGATTTGGTCCGTCACTAAAATTTTGGAAAAAAAAAACTACGCTAAGTTTGTTTCTTTTTAGTAAATCTGTTACACCAGATAGTCATCCAAAAAAAAATTCACATGATTGTTTAAAAAGAATCACATTCACAATTTTCAAAAGAATATATCCTACAAGTGATCATACAACTTGCTTCTTTTCCATTTGAGTAAGGTGCTGGAAGTGGGTCAAAGGATAATACAGTAGCGCAAGTGAACAAAATCACAGTGGAGCCAGGCAACGTGTCTATCAATAAGCTTAACCACATTATGAGACAACAACCTCAAAAAATAGTTTATATTGGCCCATCCGGATTGATGCCCAATTACGGGGAATCTGGCCAATAATGGCGCTGCAGTTAACCTATTATAATGTAGAATCACGAAACCAAAATCATGAATTTATAATGGACCAGATCCTTTAAAAATCCAAATTAACCATTGCATGGTCAGTCACAGTTCAGGCTCGAAAAATCAAATGTTGGAAGGGATGCGACGGATTTAGTCCATCGCGAATTTGCCACAAATCCTATCCATCATAAAAATAAAAAATTTGTAGCTTAATTATGTTAAAAATGACCCAAATTATTCAACATTTTTAAATTTAACAATGGATATTATCCATTGTAGATCTTTGGAGAAGCGACGGACTTCAAATTTGTCGTCAATTTTTTACTTCCTCAGAAATTAGCAAGAAGTTTGGTTCGTCACTAAATTTTTTGTAAAAAAAAAAAAAAAGCAGCATTAAGTAGGTTTTTCTTTTTTTAAAAAAATAATAATAATAATTACACCAGATATTCATCCAAAAAAAAATAAAAAATCATGAGATTATTTAATAAGAATCATTTTCAAAACATTTAAAAGAATAAAACCTTCAAGTGATCATCCGACACGCTTCTTTTCCATTTAATGAAGGTGCTGGAAGTGGGGCCAAGGATGATATAATACCACTGGTCAACGCAATCACAGTAGAGGCGAGACATGTGTTCGAGTGGTCATCGAAAATCCTAGCCACAGTATGACATAATAACCTCAAAGCATAGTATATATCAGCCCATCTCGATAGATGGCCTATTACCATGAATCTGGTTAACAATGGGGCTGCAGTTAACATGTTACCATAGAGAATCACTATGATAAAATCAGGAATTGACGATGGATCAGATCCGTTGCAAAACTAAATTAACCATTGCATGGTTTGTCACTATTTACCAGGCCACAAAAATCAAACGACGTATGCGATGCGACGGATCCAAAAAAAATAAAATGACATGATTGTTTAAAATGAATCACATTCACAAAATTAAAAAAAATATATCCTACCAGTGATCATAAAGTATGCTTCTTTATCATTTGAGTAAGGTAATGCAAGTGGTCCAAGGATGATACAATACCACAGGTCAACTCAATCAGGGTGGAGGCAGGCAATGTGTTTGAGTTGTCATCGATAAGCCTAACCATAGATGACACAACAACCTTAAAGCATAGTACATATCAGGCCATTCGGATTGATGCCGTATTACTAGGAATCTGGACAACAATGAAGCTGCTGTTAACCTATTATAATGGAGAATCACTACCCTAAAATGATGAATTTTCGACGGACCAGATCCATTGCAATACCAAATTAAGATTTATGTGGTCTGTCACAGGTTGTCGGGACAGGATGGGATGGATTTAGTCTGTCGTAAATTTCCCACTAATCCTATCCATCGCAAAAATTAAAAATTGGAAAATTAATTATGTAAAAATCGATCCAAATTATTCATCATTTTAAAATTTGGCAATGGATATTGTTCGTCGCTAATCTTATGAGAAGCGATGGACCTCAAATCTGTCGTCAATTTTTTACTACATCAGAAATTACCTTGAAGTTTGTTTCATCCCTAAAATTTTTAAAAAATAAAAATAAAACTGTTTTAAGTTTATTTTTTTAGAAAAAAAAACAGTTACACCTGATAGTCATCCAAAAAAACTCACTTGATTATTTCATAAGAATCATATTCACAAATTTCAAAAGTTCCAGTGATCATCCAACTCACTTCTTTTCTATTTAAGGAAGGTGATGGACGTGGGGACACGAATGACACAGTACCCCAAGTCAATGCAATCACGGTGGAGGCGAGGGACATGTCCGAGTGGTCATTGTTTAGCCTACCCAGAGTATGACGCAACAACCTCAAAGCATAGTATATATCAGCCCATCTGGATAGGTGGCTTATTACCAGGAACCTGATTAACAATGGGTTGTAGTTAATTTGTCAGCATGGAGAATCACGATGCGAAAATCACCTTCCTAAGTTTGTTGTGCTAAGTTTATGATTTTGGTGTCATGATTCTCCATTTTTAAACAATCATGAAAATAAATTGTGCTAAGTTTGTTTCTTTTTAGTAAATCTGTTACACCAGATAGTCATCCAAAAAAAATTCACATGATTGTTTAAAAAGAATCACATTCACAAAATTTAAAAGAATATATCTTACAAGTGATCATACAACTTGCTTCTTTTCCATTTGAGTAAGGTGCTAGAAGTGGGTCAAAGGATGATATAGTAGCGCAAGTCAACAAAATCACAGTGGAGGCAGGCAACATGTCTATCAATAAGCCTAACCACATTATGAGACAACAACCTCAAAACATAGTTTATATCGGCCCATCCGGATTGATGCCTAATTACGGGGAATCTGGCCAACAACCGGGCTGCAGTTAACCTATTACAATGGAGAATCATGACACCAAAATCATGAATTTATGATGGACCAGATCCTTTACAAATCCAAATTATCCGTTGCATGGTCAGTCACAGTTTGGGCTAGAAAAATCAAATGTTGGAAGGGATGCGACGGATTTAGTCCATCGCGAATTTGCCACAAATCCTATCCATCATAAAAATTTAAAATTTATAGCTTAATTATGTTAAAAATGACCCAAATTATTCAAAATTTTTAAATTTAACGATGGATATCGTCCATTGTAGATCTTTGGAGAAGCGACGAACATCAAATTTGTCGTCAATTTTTTACTTCATCAGAAATTAGCAAGTTTGGTTCATCACTAAATTTTTTTACAAAAAAAAAAGCAGTATTTAGTTGGTTTTTCTTTTTCTAAAAAAAATATACCAAATAGTCATCCAAAAATAAAAATCATGAGATTATTTAATAAGAATCATTTTTAAAAAATTTAAAAGAATAAAACCTTCAAGTGATCATCCAACACGCTTCTTTTTCATTTAATGAAGGTGCTGGAAGTGGGGCCAACGATGATACAGTACCATAGGTCAACGCAATCACGGTAGAGGCAAGACATGTGTTCGAGTGATCATCGAAAAGCCTAGCCATAGTATGACAGAACAACCTCAAAGCATAGTATATATCAGCCCATCTCGATAGATGGCCTATTACCATGAATCTGGTTAACAATGTGGTTGCACTTTACATGTTACCATAGAGAATCACTATGCTAAAATCAGGAATTTGTGATGGAGCAGACCTGTTGCCAAACCAAATTAACCATTGCATGGTCTGTCACTATTTACCCCACCACAAAAATCAAACGACTTATGCACTGCGACAGATCGAAAAAAAATGACATGATTGTTTAAAATGAATCACATTCATAAAATTCAAAACCATATATCCTACGAGTGATCATAAAACTTGCTTCTTTATCATTTGAGTAAGGTACTAGAAGTGGTCCAAGGATGATACAGTACCACAGGTCAACACAATCACTGTGGAGGCAGGCAATGTGTCCAAGTGGTCACCGATAAGCTTAACCAAAGATGACACAACAACCATAAAGCATAGTACATATTAGCCCATCCGGATTGATGCCGTATTACTAGGAATCTAGACAACAATGGAGCTGATGTTAACCTATTATAATGGTGAATCACTACTCTAAAATGATGAATTTTTGACGGACCAGATCCATTGCAAAACCAAATTAAGATTTGTGTGGTCTGTCACAGGTTGTCGGGACACAGGATGGGATGGATTTAGTCCGTCGTAAATTTGCCACTAATCCTATCCATCGTAAAAATTAAAAATTGGTAAATTATTTATGTAAAAACTGATCCGAATTATTCATCATTTTAAAATTTGGCATTCGACATCGTTCGTCGCTGATCTTATGAAAAGAGATGGACCTCAAATCTATCGTTGATTTTTTACTACATCAGAACTTACCAAGAAGTTTATTTTGTCCCTAAAATTTAAAAAAATTAAAAATAAAACTACATTAAGTTTATTTTTAAAAAAAAAAAAATTTTACACCAGATAGTCATCCAAAAAAAAATTTTACTTGATTATGTCATAAGAATCATATTCACAAAATTCAAAAGTTCCAATGATTATCCTACTCACTTCTTTTCCATTTAAGGAAGGTGCTGGAAGTGGGGACACGGATGATACAGTAGTACCCCAAGTCAATGCAATCATGGTGGAGGCGAGGGACATGTCCGAGTGGTCATTGTTTAGCCTACCCAGAGTATGACACAACAACTTCAAAGCATAGTATATATCGGCCCATCTGGATAGATGGCTTATTACCAGGAACCTGATTAACAATGGGCTGCAGTTAACCTGTCAGGATGGAGAATCACGATGTGAAAATTAGGAATTTACGATGGAGTAGATCCATTGCAAAACTAAATTAACCATTGTATCGCCTGTCACTATTTACCAGGTCAAAAAAATCAAACGACAGATGTGATGTGATGGATCTACATCAAATTTAGTCCTTCATAAATTTGCCACGGATCCTATCTGTCATAAAAATTAAAAATCCATTTGTTAATTATTCAAAAACCCTCCCAAATTATTCATCATTTTAAAATTTAGAGATGGATATGATCCGTCACTGATCTTAGGAGAAGAGACAGACCTCAAATATTTCTTCAATTTTTGACTTCATCAGAAATATGCAATAGATTTGGTCCGTCGCCAAAATATTTGAAAAAAAGAACTGTGCTAAGTTTGTTTCTTTTTAGTAAATCTATTACACTAGAAAGTCATCCAAAAAAAATTCACATGATTGTTTAAAATGAATCACATTCACAAAATTCAAAAGAATATATCCTACCAGTGATCATACAACTTGCTTCGTTTCCATTTGAGTAAGGTGCTGGAAGTGGGTCAAAGGATGATACAATAGCGCAAGTCAACAAAATCACAGTGGAGCCAGGCAACGTGTCTGAGTGATCATCGATAAGCCTAACCACATTATGAGACAACAACCTCAAAACATAGTTTATATTGGCCCATCCGGATTGATGCCCATTTACGTGGAATTTGGCCAATAATGGGGCTGCAGTTAACCTATTTCAATGGAGAATCACGACGCCAAAATCATGAATTTACGATGGACTAGATCCTTTGAAAATCCAAATTAACCATTGCATGGTCAGTCACAGTTCAGGCTCGAAAAATCAGATGTTGGAAGGGATGCGATGGATTTAGTCCATCGTGAATTTGCCACAAATCCTATCCATCGTAAAAATTAAAAATTTGTAGCTTAATTATGTTAAAAATGACCCAAATTATTCAACATTTTTAAATTTAATTATGGATATCATCCCTTGTAGATCTTTGGAGAAGTGACGGACTTCAAATTTGTCATCAATTTTTTACTTCATCAGAAATTAGCAAGAAGTTTGGTTCATCACTAAATTTTTTGTAAAAAAAAAAAAGCAGTATTAAGTTGGTTTTTCTTTTTTTTAAAAAAAAATTTTACACCAGGTAGTCATCCAAAAAAAATCACTAGATTATTTAATAAGAATCATTTTCAAAAAATTTAAAAGAATAAAACCTTCAAGTGATCATCCAACACGCTTCTTTTCCATTTAATGAAGGTGCTTGGAGGGGAGCCAAGGATGATACAGTACCACAGGTCAACGCAATCACGGTAGAGGTGAGACATGTGTTTGATTGGTCATCAAAAATCCTAGCCACAGTATGACACAACAACCTCAAAGCATAGTATATATCAGCCTATCTCGATAGATGGCCTATTACCATGAATCTGGTTAACAATGGGGCAGGAGTTAACATGTTACCATAGAGAATCACTATGCCAAATCAGGAATTTATGATGGAGCAGGTCCGTTGCGATACCAAATTAACCATTGCATGGTTTGTCACTATTTACCGGGCCACAAAAATCAAACGACGGATGCGATGCGATGGATCCAAAAAAAAAATGGCATGATTGTTTAATATGAATCACATTCACAAAATTCAAAATAAAATATCCTACCAGTGATCATAAAGCTTGCTTCTTTATCATTTGAGTAAGGTACTGGAAGTGGTCCAAGGATGATATAGTACCACAGGTCAACACAATCACAGTGGAGGTAGGCAATGTGTCCGAGTGGTCATCGATAAGCCTAACCACAGATGACACAACAACCTCGATGCATAGTACATATCAGCCCATCCGGATTGATGCCGTATTACAAGGAATCAGGACAACAATGGGGCTGCAGTTAACTTATTATAATGGAGAATCATTACACCTAAATGATGAATTTACGACGGAGCAGATCCATTGCAAAACCAAAATTAAGATTTATGTGGTATGTCACAGGTTGTCGGGACACAAGATGGGATGAATTTAGTCCGTCGTAAATTTGCCACTAATCCTATCCATTGCAAAAATTAAAAATTGGTAAATTAATTATGTAAAAACTAACCGAATTATTCATCATTTTAAAATTTGGCAATGGATATCGCCCGTCGCTAATCTTATGAGAAGCAATGGACCTCAAATCTGTCGTCAATTTTTTTCTACATAAGAAATTACCAAGAAGTTCGTTTCATCCCTAACATTTTTTAAAAAATAAAAATAAAACAGCATTAAGTTTATTTTAAAAAAAAAATAAAAAATAAAAAATAGTTACACTAGATAGTCATCTAAAAAAAAATCACTTGATTATTTCATAAGAATCATATTCACAAAATTCAAAAGTTCCAGTAATCATCTAACTCACTTCTTTTCCATTTAAGGAAGGTGCTGGAAGTGGGGACACGGATGATACAGTACCCCAAGTCAATGCAATCACGGTGGAGGCGAGGAACATATCCGAGTGGTCATTGTTTAGCCTACCCAGAGTATGACATAACAACCTCAAAGCATAGTATATATCGGCCCATCTGGATAGATGGCTTATTACTAGGAATCTGATTAACAATGGGCTGCAGTTATCCTGTCAGCATGGAGAATCACGACACCAAAATCAGGAATTTACGATGGAGTAGATCCATTACAAAACCAAATTAACTAATGCATCGTTTGTCACTATTTATCGGCTCACAAAAATTAAACAACAGATGCGATGAGATGGATCTACAATAAATTTAGTCCCTCGTAAATTTGCCACGGATCCTATCTGTCATAAAAATTAAAAATCCGTTCGTTAATTATGCCAAAACCCTCCTGAATTATTCATCATTTTAAAATTTAGAGATGGATATGATCCTTCACTGATCTTAGGAGAAGAGACAGACCTCAAATATATCGTCAATTTTTGAGTTCATCAGAAATATGCGATAGATTTGGTCCATCGCCAAAATTTTTGAAAATAAATTGTGCTAAGTTTGTTTCTTTTTATTAAATCTATTACACCAGATAGTCATCCAAAAAAAATTCACATGATTGTTTTAAAAGAATCACATTCACAAAATTTAAAAGAATATATCCTACCAGTGATCATACAACTTGCTTCTTTTCCATTTGAGTAAAGTGCTGGAAGTGGGTCAAAGGATGATACAGTAGCGTAGGTCAACAAAATCACAGTGGAGGCAAGCACCATGTCTAAGTGATCATCAATAAGCCTAACCACATTAGAAGACAACAACCTCAAAACATAGTTTATATCGGCCCATCCGAATTTATGCCTAATTACGGGGAATCTGGACAACAATGGGGCTGTAGTTAACCTATTATAATGGATAATCACTACACCAAAATCACGAATTTATGATGGATCGGATCCTTTGCAAATCCAAATTAACCGTTTCATGGTCGGTCACAGTTTGGGCCACAAAAATCAAACGTTGGAAGGGATGCGACGGATTTTGTCCATCACAAATTTTTCACAAATCCTATCCATCATAAAAATTAAATTTTTGTAGCTTAATTATGTTAAAAATGACCCAAATTATTTGACATTTTTAAATTTAATGATGGATATCATCCGTTGTAGATCTTTGGAGAAGCGACAGACCACAAATTTGTCTTTGATTTTTTACTTCATCAGAAATTTACAAGAAGTCTGGTTCGTTACAAAATTTCTTGCAAAAAAATAAAATAAAATAACAGCGTAAAGTTTTGTTTAGGGAACCAATTAGACCAGAAAGTCATCTAAAAAAAATCACTAGATTATTTAATAAGAATCATTTTTTAAAAATTTTAATAGAATATAACCTTCAAGTGATCACCCAACATGCTTCTTTTCCATTTAAGGAAGGTGTTGGAAGTGGGGCCAAGGATGATACAGTACCACAGGTCAATGTAAACACAATAGAGGTGACACACGTGTTCGAGTGGTCATCGAAAAGCTTAGCTACAGTATGACACAAAAACCTCAAAGCATAGTATATATCGGCCCATCTGGATAGGAGGCCTATTACCTTGAATCTGGTTAACAATGGGGCAACAGTAACTTGTTACCATAGAGAATCACTATGCCAAAATCAAGAATTTATGATTGAGCAGATCTGTTGCAAAACCAAATTAACCATTGCATGGTCTGTCACTGTTTACCGGGTCATAAAATTAAATGACAGATGTGATGCGACAGATCCAAAAAAAATGACATGATTGTTTAAAATGAATCACATTCACAAAATTCAAAACAATATATCCCACCAGTGATCATATAGCTTACTTCTTTTCCATTTGAGTAAGGTGTTGGATGTGGTCTAAGGATGATATAGTACCACAGGTCAACACAATCACGGTGGAGGCAGGCAACGTGTCCGAGTAGTCATCGATAAGCCTAACCACAGTATGACACAACAGCCTCAAAGTATAGTAAATATCGGCCCATCCGGATTGATGCCGTATTACCAGGAATCTGGACAACAATGGGGCTGCAGTTAACCTATTACAATGGAGAATCACTATGCCAAAATCATAAATTTATGACAAACCAAATCTGTTGCAAAACCAAATAAACAGTTGCGTGGTCCGTCACAGGTTGTCGGGACACAAAAATCAAATGTTGGAAAGGATGCGATGGATTTACTCCATCGCAAATTTGCCACTAATCCTGTCCATTGCAAAAATATAATAATCTGTAACTTAATTATGTAGAAACCGACCCGAATTATTCTTCATTTTAAAATTTGGCACTGGATATCGTTTTTCGCTGATCTTAGGAGAAGCGATGGACCTCAAATCTGTCGTCGATTTTTGACTTCATCAGAAATTAGCAAGAAGTTTTGTTCATCCCTAAAATTTTTTTTAAAAAAGAAAAAAGGCGTTAAGTTTGTTTTATAAAACATAAAAATAGTTACACCAGATAGTCATAAAAAAATCACTTGATTATTTAATAAGAATCATATTGACAAAATTTAAAAGTTCTAATGATCATCTAACTCACTTCTTTTCCATTTATGAAACGTGCTGGAAGTGGGGACAAGGATGATACAGTACCCCAAGTCAATGCAATCACGGTGGAGGCAAGGGACATGTCCAAGTGGTCATTATTAAGCCTACCCACAATATGACACAACAACCTCAAAGCATAGTATATATCAACCCATCTGGATAGATGGCCTATTACAAGGAATCTGATTAACAATGGGGTTGTAGTTAACCTCTTAGCATGGAGAATCACAACACCAAAATTAAGAATTTGCGATGGTGTAGATCTATTGCAAAACTAAATTAACCATTACAGGTTTGTCATTATTTACCGGGTCATAAAAATCAAACGACGGATGCGATGCAATGGATCTACGACAAATTTAGTCCCTCGTAAATTTGCACAGATCCTATCTGTCGTAAAAATTAAAAATCCATTGGTTAATTGTGTAAAAACCCTCCCAAATTATTCATCATTTTAAATTTTGGAGACGAATACGATCTGTCGTTGATCTTAGGATTATAGACGGACCTCAAATCTATCGTCAATTTTTTACTTCATCAGAAATTAGGGACAGATTTGGTCTGTCACTAAAATTTTTGAAAAATAAAAAATTATGCTAAGTTTATTTCTTTTTTTTTAAAAACAAAAAACATGTCACACCGAATAGTCATCCAAAAAAGTTGACATGATTATTTAAAAAGAATCACATTCACAAAATTCAAAAGAATATATCCTACTAGTGATCATACAACTTGCTTCTTTTCCATTTGAGTAAGGTGCTGGAAGTGGGTCCAAGGGTGATAAAGTACCATAGGTCAACACAATCACGGTGGAAGCAGGAAATGTGTCCTAGTGGTCATTGATAAGCCTAACCACAGTATGACACAACAACCACAAAGCGTAGTATATATCGGCCCATGCAGATTGATGCAGTAATATCGGGAATCTGGACAGCAATGGGGCTGCAGTTAACCTATTACAATGGAGAATCACTACGCCAAAATCATGAATATACGAAGGATTAGATTTGTTGAAAAATCAAATTTACAGTTGCGTGGTCCGTCACAAGTTATCGGGGCCCAGAAATCAAAAGTTGGAAGGGATGTGATGGATTTAGTCCATCGCAAATTTGCCACTAATCCGATCCATCGTAAAAATTAAAAATCCGTAACTTAATTATGTAAAAATCAACTCAAATTATTCATCATTTTTAAATTTGGCGATGGATATCATTTGTCGCTGATCTCAGGAGAAGTAATGGACCTCAAATCTGTCTTCGATTTTTTACTCATCAAAAATTAGCAAGAAGTTTTCTTTGTCACTAAAATTTCTTCAAAAAAAAAAATAGTGTTAAGTTTCTTTTTTAAAAAAACCAGTTACATCAAATAGTCATCCAAAAAAAATAACTTGATTATTCAATAAGAATCATATTCAAAAAATTGAATAGAATATAACCTTCTAGTGATCATCCAACACGCTTCTTTTCCATTTAAGGAAGGTGATGGAAGTGGAGACAAGGATGATATAGTACCACATGTCAACACAATCACTGTGGACGCGAGGGACGTGTCTGAGTGGTCATCGATAAGCCTGCCCAAAGTATGACACAACAACCTCAAAGCATAGTATATATCGGCCCATCTGGATAGATGGCCTATTATCAGGAATTTGGTTAATAATGGGGCTACAGTTAACCTGTTAGCATGGAGAATCACTATGCCAAAATCAGGAATTTACGATGGAGCAGATCCATTGCAAAACCAAATTAACCATCACGTGGTCTGTCACTATTTACCAGGTCACAAAAATCAAATGACGGATGCGATGCGATAGATCTATGACAAATTTAGTCCCTCGCGAATTTGCCACGGATCCTATCCTTCACAAAAATTAAAAATCCATCGGCTAATTATGTAAAAACCCTCCCAAATTATTCATCATTTTAAAATATAGAGACGGATATGATCCATCGCTGGTCTTAGGAGAAGAGATGGGCCTCAGATCTATCGTCAATTTTTGACTTCATCAGAAATTAGTGTCAAATTTGGTGCATCGCTAAATTTTCTGTAAAAATAAAATAAAATGAAAGCGTTAAGTTTGTTTCTTTTTTAAAAAAATTTGTTACACCAGATTGTCATCCAAAAAAAATTAACCTGATTGTTTAAAAAGAATCACATTCACAAAATTCAAAAGAATATATCCTACCGGTGAACATACAACTTGCTTCCTTTCCATTCGAGTAAGGTGCTGGAAGTGGGTCTAAGGATGATACATTACCACAGGTCAAGACAATTACGATGGAGGCAGGCAACATGTCCGAGTGGTCATCGATAAGACTAACCACAGTATGACACAACAACCTTAAAGAATGGTATATATTGGACTATCCGGATTAATGCCCTATTACCTGGAATCTGGTCAACAATTGGGGGGGGAGGGGGGGCTGCAGTTAACCTATTACAATGGAGAATCACTGTGCCAAAATTATGAATTTATGACAAAACAGATTCGTTGTAAAACTAAATTAATAATTGCATGGTATGTCACAGGTTGTCGGGATAGAAATCAAAGGTTGGAAGGGATGCGATGGATTTAGCCCGTCGCAAATTTGTCACTAATCCTATCCATTGCAAAAACTAAAAATTCGTAACTTAATTACATAAAAACTGACCGGAATTACTCGTCATTTTAAAATTTGGCGATGGATATCATCCATCATTGATCTTAGGAGAAGCGATGGACCTCAAATTTGTCATCGATTTTTGACTTCATCAGAAATTATCAAGAAGTTTGGTTCGTCACTAAAATTTATGCAAAAAAGCATTAAGTTTGTTTTTTAAATAACAATTACACCATATAGTCATCCAAAAAAATCACTTGATTATTTAATAAGAATCATATTCACAAATTTCAAAAGAATAAAACCTTCTAGTGATCATCCAAGATGCTTCCTTTTCATTTAAGGAAGGTGCAAGAAGTGGGGACAAGGATGGTACAGTACCACAGTTCAACGCAATCACGGTGGAGGCGAGGGACCTGTTCGAGTGGTCATCGATAAACGTACCCACATTATGACACAACAGCCTCAAAGCATAGTATATATCGGCTCATCTGGATAGATGACTTATTACCAGGAATTTGGTGAACAATGGGGCTACAGTTAACCTATTAGCATGGAGAATCACTACGCCAAAATCAAGAATTTATGATGGTGCAGATCTGTTGCAAAACCAAATTAATCATTGCATGGTCTGTCATTGTTTACTGCGTCATGAAAATCAAACGACGGATGCGATGCCACGGATCTACGACAAATTTAGTCCCTTGTAAATTTGTCACGGATCCTATCCGTCGTAAAAATTAAAAATCAATCAGTTAATTATGTAAAAACCCTCCCAAATTATTCATCATTTTAAAGTATGGTGACGGATATGGTCTGTCGCTGATCTTAGGAGAAGAGACGGACCTCAAATCTATCATCAATTTTTCACTTCATCAGAAATTAGCGACAAATTTGGTCCATCGGTAAAATTTTTGTAAAAAAAAGGATTAATTTGTTTCTTTTTATTAAATCTGTTACACCAGATAGTAATCCAAAAAAAAATTGACATGATTGTTTAAAAAGAATCACATTCACAAAATTCAAAAGAATATATGCTACCGATGATCATATAGCTTGTTTTCCATTTGAGTAAACTGCTAGAAGTGTGTCCAAGGATGATACAGTACCACAGGTCAACACAATCACGGTGGAGGTCGGTAACGTGTCTGAGTGGTCATCGATAAGCCTAACCACAATATGACACAACGACCTCAAAGCATAGTATATATATTGTCCCATCTGGATTGATGCCCTATTACCAGGAATTTGGTTAACAACGAGGCTGTAGTTAACCTATTACAATAGAGAATCACTACCCCAAAATCACGAATTTATGACGGATTAGATCCATTGAAAAACCAAATTAATAGTTAAATGGTTCGTCACAAGTTTTCGGGACACAGAAATCAAACGTTGGAAGGGATGCAATGGATTTAGTCCATCGCAAATTTACCACTAATCCTATCCATCACCAAAATTAAAAACTCTATAACTTAATTATGTAAAAATCGACCCAAATTATTCGTCATTTTAAAATTTAGCAATGGATATCATCCGTCGCTGATCTTAGGAGAAGCGATGGACCTCAAATCTGTCGTTGATTATTGACTTAGAAATTAGCAAGAAATTTGGTTCGTCACTAAAATTTCTGCAAAAAAAAAAAAACACCATTAGGTTTGTTTTTTTAAAAAAGAAAAAATTTGTTACACAAGATAGTCATTCAAAAAAAAAAATCACTTGATTATTTCATAAGAATCATATTCACGAAATTTAAAAGTTCCAGTGATCATCCAACACGCTTCTTTTCCATTTAAGAAAGGTGCTGGAAGTGGGGACAAGGATGATACAGTACCCCAGGTCAATGCAATCATAGTGGATGGAGAGACGTGTCTGAGGGGTAATCGATAAGCCTACCCACAGTATGACACAACAACCTCAAAGAATAGTATTTATCGACCCATCTAGATAAATGGCCTATTACCAAGAATCTAGTTAACATTTGGGCTGCAGTTAACCTGTTAGCATGGAGAAACACGATGCCAAAATTAGGAATTTGCGATGGAGTATATCCGTTGCAAAATCAAATTAACTATTGCATGGTCTGTCATTGTTTACCGGGTAACAAAAATAAAATGCAGGATGCGATGTGACAGATCTACGAAAAATTTAGTCCCTCATAAATTTGTCATGGATCCTATCCGTCGCAAAAATTAAAAATCCATCTATTAATTATGAAAAAACCCTCATGAATTATTCATCATTTTTAAATTTGGCGATGGATACGGTCCATCACTGATCTTAGGAGAAGAGACGGACCTCAAATCTATCGTCAATTTTTGACTTCATTAGAAATTAGCGACAGATTTGGTGTGTCACTAAAATTTCTGAAAAAAAAAAAACTGCGTTGAGTTTGTTTCTTTTTAAAAATAAAATAATAAAAAAATATATTAAATCGAATAGTCATCCTAAAAAAATTAGACAAGATTGTTTAAAAGAATCACATTCACAAAATTCAAAAGAATATATCCTACGAGTGATCATACAATTTGCTTTTCCATTGGAGTAAGATGTTGGAAGTGTGTCCAAGGATGATACAGTACCACAGGTCAACACAATCACAGTGGAGGTAGGAAACGTGTCTGATTGGTCATCAATAAGATTAACCACAATATGGCACAACAACCTCCAAACATAGTATATATCATCCCATCCGGATTGATGCCCTATTACCTGGAATCTGGCCAACAACGGGACAACAGTTAACCTATTACAACAGAGAATCACTATGCCAAAATCACAAATTTACGATGGATCAGATCCGTTACAAAGCCAAATTAATAGTTGCATGGTCCGTCACAGGTTTTTAGGACACAGAAATCAAACATTAGAAGGGATGCGATGGATTTAGTCCATCGCAAATTTACCACTAATCCTATCAATAGCAAAAATTAAAAAACTGTAACTTAATTATGTAAAAATCAACCCAAATTATTCGTCATTATAAAATTTGGTGATGGATATCGCCTGTTGCTGATCTTAGGAGAAGCGATGGGCCTCAAATCTATCGTCGATTTTTGACTTCATAAAAAATTAACAAGAAGTTTGGGTCGTCACTAAAATTTTTGTAAAAAAAAAAAAGAAAAAAAAAAACAGTGCTAAGTTTGTTTTTTAAAAAAATAAATAGTTACACCCTAAAGTCATCCAAAAAATCACTTGATTATTTAATAAGTATCATATTCACAATATTCAAAAGTTCCAGTGATCACCCAACACGCTTCTTTTCCATTTAGGGAACTTGATAGAAGTGGTGACAAGGATGATACAGTACCCCAGGTCAATGAATCATGGTGGATGCGAGGGACGTGTCCAAGTGGTCATCGATAAGCCTACCCATAGTATGACACAACAACCTCAAAGCATAGTATATATCAGGCCATCTGGATAGATGGCCTATTACTAGGAATCTGAATAACAATGGAACTGCAGTTAACCTGTTAGCATGGAGAATCACGACGCCAAAATCAAGAATTTACGATGAAGTAGATCTGTTACAAAACCAAATTAACCTTTCCATGGTTTGTCACTGTGTAACGACTCAGAAAATTCAGTATCACGACACGAGTACCACCTCGATCAGAAATCACATAAGATTAACTATTTTAGAAATTAAACATAAGTTAACTAGCGCTAAGTTAGACTAGCTGTGAAATTAGTACTATTCACATTAAATACGTTCTGCAAGACTTAAAACTTATGGAATCATTGACGTTATAATACCCTGAAATTTAGGATCCAACTCTAAACCCAGTTGTTCCCAGGGATGCTTTGTAACTTTGTATTGATTCTAGACCATGCATCGAGAGTCCGATATCTATAATCTTAGACCATTATGACCGTTTAGTTGGACTTGACCATCCTTTCAAAAATCAAGCCCAACCGATGTCCTGAGACCATTCTATTGAGTCTGGAGTGAAGAGAGTGAGAAACGAAAGATATTTAGAAAATTGATTCTATTTTTAAGTAATCTGGCACGTGTCACTTGCACGATATTTTTAAGCATTCTGACCATTAGATTTTGACCAAATTTCACCCTCGGATCAAGAAAGTTGGCCCTTACATGTCCAAGTACTTATGGCCTTGATCGAAGTTCGGTAACTGTTGAATTGAAACTGGTCCGCCACGGATGATCTGGAAATTCGATCCGACTGAAAACTTAACTTACTAAAGATCCAATGCTAGTAAACTTAAGTCCGACCGCATTTGATAAGAGGACCTTTAGAAGTGCTCCGTTGGATCAGAAAGATCCCGATTTGGTTATAACCTAAGTATACCTTGACTTAAAGTTCATTTCCATCATGTTTAGGCTTATAAAAAGGCCTTAAACCCTTAGCTTTCTAACCCATACGAATTTTCCAAACCCTAGAGTTTCAAGAGAAAGAAAAGAGAGAGAAAGTGTGGGAGAATCAGTTGAAACTCTATAGGATTCTTCCTAACCCATCTATACATTGCATCAGCTTTTCTGAATCGTCTTCCCAACGAATCCGATTCTGTTTTTGGGTAAGTTAAGCTAACCCTAACCTGATTTAATACCTAAAAGAGTTTAAGTGACATTATAGCTGACATGTTTCATGCCATAGGTATCATATCCACTGTTGAAGAAGACACATCGTCTGAATAATCTCAAATACGTATTTTCTAGGTTAAGGTGCGGACTATATATGCTTAGATTATGATTTTCAATACTTTTAATGTCAGATAATGATTTATTCATGTTCTGATTGCTGTTACACATGCCAAATGTGCTATCCATTTTGTCTTCCGCATACGTATACTTTATATTATAAATACTGTATTTCATGTACATGTTAGAATACACGTATGCGTATGGAATCTGTTAAGTTTCTTGCCATGGTTAATGATCGTTGTTATATGCCTGATATGTATACGACAACTCCTTGGCGAAAGGACTTGCCCTAGTATGCAATAGAGACGACATACGTAATGTATGTTGAATAGTGTAACCTAAGTGTTTGAATAAATGCCTAAGTGAATTAGTAGTTAGTAAGGTGTGATTGCTAAGGTGGTTGAGATATGGATCTCCATCACAATACTTGAGTGAATGATTTTCTCCATGAATCATGTGACCTAGATTCTCCATGCCAAATGTGTGTATGATTTCCTCCATGGATTATGTACTTTGTTGAATCATATTAAATGTGTGTTTGATTTCTTGCATGTACTGTTTACATTCAAGTTATACTTCATGATTGTTCATATGGATGCAGAATATGAATCATATGTTAGTTATTAAATTTGTATGCGAATGGGGCTATACTACAGTCCAGGTAATCGAAAACCGTTCTGTAAATGGTGGTTGAGGTTGTTTTCGCCACACAAGATGAGTTTAGCGAAATTGAGTTGTGCTTGGGATGTTCGGCAGTGGTTAGGCCACACAGTGTTTATACATTCCATGTCGCTCAACTCAATGTACGCTTGGCCTAGTTAAGCTTATCAACTAACCTGATTGACTGATGCTTGTTCACCATGTTTGGTCGCCACTGTTTGAATCTAAGGCACTGAGCTTACCAGTGAAACTCCTGTTAACTGTGGGACCAAGATCCCCTAAGACTCATGAGCTGGACATGGTGGTATGGGACACCGTGGTCATGCTGTCGGCCTACGCTGGGGCCATAAACCTCCCCGTATTGACCAGTGAGCACCCTACTCTGAGCAGATTATGGTGGTATGAGACACTATATTCTGGCTGTCGGCCTACACTGATTGGTGACAAGCCCTTTGTAGTGACCTTGAGTTTATCCTGACACTGCATATGGGCAACGAGTCCTGTTGTAGTCTTAAGGATATAAGTAGGCCTGTATTGATAAGGTGATGGGGGAGTGGTGTAACGATTACGCGCAACAGCCCTGACAGCCCTTACAGTGACCTAGAACCGTAACATCGTATGAGATCCCTAGGACTGACGACCCTAGAATGGATCAACGTTGGGAATTGATATAAGGGAGGTGTCTTAGCTTCCCAATACTACTGTATGAATAGGACTAATAAGAACTGGAAAATCATATTCATGACATCGCACTGCATGTGCCATTAGCGTTGGTGTGAGAGCACAGTGGTAGTGATTCATGCCACGATCGTTAGATGATGTCGCATGAGGGAGTTTGTGGTGAGGGCATGCATCATTCACTCATTCATTTTCACATTAACAAGAGTATATAGGACCTGTTTGATTATACTACCTTATCATTACTGCTTGATTAGATTGATAACATGTTAACCTTTGCTGTATAGTACCACAGAGTTGATCACTCACTCCTACGTTCTGGGACGGTGTTTAAACACCAACCAGACTCTGACTTAGCTGTAGGAGATGGTGATGCTTGCGAGGTGGAGCCAAACTTCAACGAAGACGAGGAGGCATTTTCATATATGCAGTTCTCAGGCGGGTTCATGTGAGCCTTGTCCTGACCAGCGGGGATTCTTTTTTGGGATATGTACTTGATGAGTTTTGCACAGTAGATACATGTATTTTTGAGACAGATGTATATATTGCCCTAGGCAGAGTACGCATCATTTTGGGATTTATTTTGAATCATATATGTATTTAAGTCTTCCACTTGCAGTTCCTTAATATCCCTGAATTATGTTTACTAATCTGGCTTGATCTATTTCATGTTTTATGCATTAATACAGACAACATACAATCTTCATCAAATATGTTGCATAAGTTATGTTTTGGAACTCGGGAGCTGAGTTATGCTCGACCCCCGAATTTCAAGGCGTTACACATTGTTTACCAGATAACTAAAATCATACGAAGGATGCGATGCAATGGATCTACAACAAATTTAGTCCCTCGTAAATTTTCCATGGATCCAATCCGTCATAAAAATTAAAAATCCATCAGTTAATTATGCAAAAACCCTCACGAATTATTCATCATTTTTAAAATTGGTAATAGATACAGTCCGTCGCTAATCTTAGGAGAAGAGACGAACCTCAAATCTATCGTCAATTTTTGACATCATCAGAAATTAGCGACAGAATTAGTTCGTCGCTAAAATTGCTGCAATAAAAAAAATAGCATTAATTTTGTTTCTTTTTATTAAATTTGTTACACTAGATAGTCATCCAAAAAAAATTGACATGATTGTTTGAAAAGAATCACATTCACAAAATTCAAAAGAATATATCCTTTCGATGATCTTACAGCTTGCTTCTTTTCAATTTTAGTAATGTGTTGGAAGTGTGTCCAGGGATGATACAGTACCACAGGTCAACACTATCACGGTGGAGGCAGGCAACGTGTCCGAGTGGTCATCGATAAGTCTAACCACAAATGACACAGCAACCTCAAAGCATAGTATATATATCGTCCCATCCGGATTGTTGCCCTATTACCAGGAATCTGGTCAACAAGGGGCTTCAGTTAACCTATTATAATTAAGAATAATTGTGACAAAATCATGAATTTACGATGGATTAGATCCATTGCAAAACCCAATTAATAGTTGCATGGTTCGGCACAGGTTGTCGAGACACAGAAATCAAACATTGGATGGGATGCGATGGATATAATCCATCGCAAATTTGCCACTAATCCCATCCATTACAAAAATTAAAAATCTGAAACCTAATTATGTAAAAACCGACCCAAATTATTCATCATTTTAAAATTTAACAATGGATATCGTCCGTCGCTAATCTTAGGAGAAGCGATGGACCTCAAATTTGTCGTTGATTTTTCACTTCATCAGAAATTTACCAAGAAGTTTGACTCATCACTAAAATTTCAGAAAAAAAAAAAAAGTGTTAGGTTTATTTTTTTTTTTTTAAAAGAAAAAAAATAGTTACACTAGATAGTCATCCAAAAAATATCACTTGATTATTTAATAAGAATCATATTCAGAAGATTTAAAAGTTCCAATGATCACCCAACATGCTTCTTTTCCACTTAAGGTGCTGGAAGTGGGGACAAGGATGATACAGTACCCTAGGTCAATGCAATCATGGTGGATGCGAGGGATGTGTCCGAGTGGTCATCGATAAGCCTACCAATAGTATGACACAACAACCTCAGAGAATAGTATATATCGTCCCATATGGATAGATGGACAATTACCAAGAATCTGGTTAACAACGGGGCTGCAGTTAATCTATTAGCATGGAGAATCACGACGCCAAAATCAGGAATTTACGATAGAGTAGATCTGTTGCAAAACCAAATTAACCATTGCATGGTGTCACTGATTATCGGGTCACAAAAATAAAACAAAGAATGCGATGTGACGGATCTACAAAAAATTTAGTCCCTCACAAATTTGCCATGGATTCTATCTGTTGCAAAAATTAAAAATCCATCTGTTAATTATGCAAAAACCCTCATGAATTATTCATCATTTTAAAATTTGGCAACAGATATGGTCCGTCGCTGATCTCAGGAGAAGAGACGGACCTTAAATCTATCATTGATTTTTAACTTCATTAGAAATTAGCGACAAATTTGTTCCGTCGCTAAAATTTCTGCAAAAAAAAAAAAAAAAAAAACTATGTTAGGTTTATTTCTTTTCTTTTTAAATCTATTACACCGGATAGGCACCCAAAAAAATTGACATAATTGTTTAAAAGAATCACATTCACAAAATTCAAAAGAATATATCCTACGAGTGATCATACAACTTACTTTTCCATTTGAGTAAGATGTTGGAAGTGTGTCCAAGGATGATACAGTACCATAGGTCAACATAATCACAGTGGAGGTAGGCAACGTGTCCAATTGGTCATCAATAAGCCTAACCACAATATGACACAACAACCTCAAAACATAGTATATATCGTCCCATCCGGATTGATGCCCTATTACTAAGAATTTGGCCTACAAGGGGCAGCAGTTAACCTATTACAATAGAGAATCACTGTGCCAAAATCACAAATTTATGACAGATCAGATCCGTTAGAAAACCAAATTAACAGTTTTATGGTCCGTCACAGGTTTTTAGGACACAGAAATCAAACGTTAGAAGGGATGCGATGGATTTAGTCCATCGCAAATTTACCACTAATCTTATTAATAGCAAAAATTAAAAAACTGTAACTTAATTATGTAAAATTGACCCAAATTATTCGTCATTATAAAATTTGCCAATGGATATCTCCTGTCGCTGATCTTAGGAGAAGCGATGGGCCTCAAATCTATCGTCAATTTCTGACTTCATAAAAAATTAGCAAGAAGTTTGGGTCGTCACTAAAATTTTTGTAAAAAAAATAAAATAGTGCTAAGTTTGTTTTTTTTTTAAAAAAAAAAAGTTACACCCTAAAGTCATCCAAAAAACCACTTGATTATTTAATAAGTATCACATTCACAATATTCAAAAGTTCCGGTGATCATCCAACACGCTTCTTTTCCATTTAAGGAAGTTGCTAGTAGTGGTGACAAGGATGATATAGTACCCTAGGTCAATGAATCATGGTGGATGCGAGGGATGTGTCCAAGTGGTCTTCGATAAGCCTACCCATAGTATGACACAACAACCTAAAAGCATAATATATATCGGACCATCTGGATAGATGGCCTATTACTAGGAATCTGGATAGCAATGGGGCTGCAGTTAACCTGTTAGCATGGAGAATCACGACGCCCAAATCAAGAATTTATGATGAATTAAATCTGTTACAAAACTAAATTAACCTTTGCATGGTCTGTCACTATTTACCAGATCACTAAAATTATAGGAAGGATGCGATGCGATGGATCTACGACAAATTTAGTCCCTCGTAAATTTGCCACGGATCCTATCCGTCGTAAAAATTAAAAATCCATTAGTTAATTATGCAAAAACCCTCATGAATTATTCATCATTTAAAAATTTCGTGACAAATATAGTCCATCACTAATCCTAGGAGAAGAGACAAACCTCAAATCTATCGTCAATTTTTGACTTCATCAGAAATTAGCGACAGAATTAGTTCGTCACTAAAATTGTTGCAAAAAAAAAAAAAAAATAGCATTAAGTTTTTTTCTTTTTATTAAATTTGTTACACTAAATAGTCATCCAAAAAAAATTGACATGATTGTTTGAAAAGAATCACATTCACAAAATTCAAAAGAATATATCCTTTCGATGATCATACAGCTTGCTTCTTTTCCATTTTAGTAATGTGTTGGAAGTGTGTCCAGGGATGATACAATACCACAGGTCAACACTATCACGGTGGAGGCAGGCAACATGTTCGAATGGTCATCGATAAGTCTAACCACAAATGACACAACTGTAAGACCCGTATCATAAACCGTACCGTTCCATAGGCTTCCGTGATCTTCCTGTTCGAATTCTGGCAACCTTCGACCTTTATCTGACATTTACGCGCGACCCTGAGACGCATGCCGTTAACCAGAATCGGCTCAACCCGAGATTTATACCCTAGCGACCGCGCCGTTGCCGCGGTTCCGATGCCGCATCTCTCGTGCCGAGGCGATACCCAGGCCAGAAGAAGTGGGCCCGCGTTCAGTTTGAGAAAACGCCCTACATTTATAAAATTTCAAGAGAATCTCTACAACCTTTCAAATCAATCCCATCAATCATGTCAAATGTCAAGTACACATCACCTCATATGCCAAAGTACAACCCCATCTCCAAGCAACCCCAAAGTCAAACTCTCTTTTACATAAAGTACACCCACCACATCACTCACCCATCTCTCTCTTTCAATCTCTCTCTCTCTCTCTCATCTCTCTCTCCCTCATTCTCTCCATGGGAGCAACTCATGTCCATGACTTCCATTCGAGATAGTAGTGTGGCCCACCTTTCTACCACCCAATCCCACCATCTTAAGCCCATCTCAACCGTTGAAATTGTCCATTTGGGACTCCATCATACACTGGCGGAAGAAGGAAGGAGAGATCTCGAGGCGGGTGCTTCTTTCTCTCTTTCTCTCTCTCTTTTTCTTTTTTTTTTATGGGTGATCCACTGTCAAAATGCATTTGAGGGCCCACTTATAGGTGGGACCCATTATGATGTATGTATTTTATCTATGCCGACCACCCATGTGGCCCACCTTTGCCGATTTCCAACAAGTGGCTGGACGGTCCAGCCCTGCTGGTACCGTCTGATGAATCTGTATTAAGAGAAAACAAAAATATCAGTTTCATTGAAAGCTTGGTGGGCCACACGTGTGGACCCACCTTGATGTATCTGCTTCATCCCCATCGTCCAGCACTATTGGACGGTGGGTCATTAGACCATTTTGATCAGGGTCCCGCCCTGATACATCTGTTTACCCGTCGTGTGGGGCCTGCTTTGATCTGGTGCATTGTCCCTGCACCGTCCATTTACTGGACGAGGCCCCCACAATGATGTATATGTTATAATTCCACATGTCCAACAGCTGGATGTGTGGGGAGCACGGACGTATGTGTTTCATTCACGCCTTCCATCTGTTGGAGCGTGTGAACCCACCTGGGCCCATAGTGGCTGGGGTGGCGTAGCCGCTGTAGTTGGCGTCAGTAACTTTGGTGGGACCCATGTCATGATGTGTTTGTTCCATCCAAACTGTTCAGATGATCTGGATGGTACTGGATGTTTGGACGGTGCAGAGGTATTTCCCTCCATGATGCATGTGTTTCTTCAATGTTGTCCAGCAGCTGGGGGGCCCTGTATTGATGTATGGTTATAACGCCCGTGAAAAATCCGTACTTGGGCTCGAGTACCAACTCGACCCGAAATCGCGTAGAATTAAATTCCATGGAAATTAAGCGTAAGTTAGCTAGCGCAACGCTAGAGTAGCTGGGAAATAGTCCCTGATCACTTTAAATACGTTCTACAAGACCCAAATCGAGTAGAACAAACAACTCTACAATACTCTATAACCTCGGATCAAACTCTAAGCGGGTTTGTTCTCTGGACCACATTGAATTCTTGTATTGGATTTAGACCGCGCGTCGAAGGTCCGATACCTCCTATCTTAGACCGTTAGAGCCGCCCAGCTGGACTTGACAATCATCTCGAAAATCAAGTCAAATCGATAATCACAGACTATTTCGTTGAACCCGGACTGAAGAGACCACGAATAGGGACAGAATTGAAATTTCAAATTCAAATCTGGCACACGACTTGACGCGTCAGTATTAAGCGTTCTGACCATCAGAATTCATCCAGATTACACCCTCGGATTAGGAAAAATTTCTATTTAATATCATGAGACTTTCAGCCCTGATCTACGTACGGTGACCGCTGAACTGAAACTGGTCCGCCACGTGCGATCTGCGAACCCTGCCAGACTGAAAACTTAATACGTGCTACATCTAGTACGCATGAGCTTAAGTCCGATCGCAATCGACCAGGTGACCACCAGAAAGCAATTTTTGGACCGAAACAGCCCCGAAATGGATAGGCACCAAGTAAACTTCGTTCCGGAGCCTGTTTCTGGCATTTTTAAGCTTATAAAAGGGGTTGAAACCCTCATTTCTCTCTCCCATCCGAAAATTACAAACCCTAGAGAAAAGGAGAGAGAGTTTGAGAGAGAGAGTTGAAGGGATTTTTTCCCGTTTCCGAGCCGCCGATTGCTATTGCTTCAGCGACTCTTCCCAATCACCTGGCTGGTGATTTCTCCGTTCTTTCAGGTATAAAACAACCCTAGAACTTGCTGATTTGGGGTTTACTTAGATTCACGACGTGTTAGCTAACGTAACTTGTAAAATAGGTTCTCCTACTGCCGTAGACGAAGCGTACACGCTCCGTTCAAAATCCCGCATCCGTAAGAGACTAGGTGAGGATTTTAGACGCTTTGATTGACAGTTTACAACGCTTTCAATGTCGTTTAATAGTAGATTATCGACGGCATCACCGTTTGACATGTACAACATGCTCTCCGTTTCCTGTTTCGTAAATTATTAAAGAATATGAGATTTAGGGCATTTTAGTCATTTGTAGAAAGTACGGTCTACATTCATATTTTGCTGACGTGATTGACATGGTTTGTTGTCGCATTAGGGAGTTAGGA
Organism: Magnolia kwangsiensis; assembly: GCA_037074715.1. Classification (NCBI taxonomy): domain Eukaryota; kingdom Viridiplantae; phylum Streptophyta; class Magnoliopsida; order Magnoliales; family Magnoliaceae; genus Magnolia; species Magnolia kwangsiensis. The sequence continues at coordinate 101,073,296 of CM073576.1, read as the reverse complement.
ATGCTTGCATAATTAGTTTGGTGAAGAGATTCGCCTAGTCGCGCACTTTGGGTCGACATACTATATGTAGACTTAAGTGTGTAGTGTATGTGTTTGTATAAATGCTTGTATTAGTAAGTATTGAATTAAATGATGTTACGTAGTAGTTTGAGATTGATTTCTTAGTCAATATGCTGACCTAAATGATTTCCTACATGTTGACCACATGCATGATTCCATTACATGCATGAAATGTATGTGTTTGAAGATTTGCTTAAGTTGAATGTTATAACATGTGTTAATATGCTCACATGATTGTATTTCAATTTCAATACTCTCACTTAAATTACTGATGTGATTCCATAAGTGTTTGGGACTAGACTTAGTCCAGGCAGTCGGTAACCGAGCGAATTCGTGGCTGACTGGTCATAGCCACGAACGACGCGTCGATGAACGTGATTCGTGTTTGGGGTTGGCGGCAGTGGTTAGGCCACGCGAAGTGTTTTACGCACTTCATGTCGTTCGACTTGAGATGTGATCGCGCTAGTCGAGCCCGTCAAGCAACCTGACTGGCCGATGTATGTTCACCTTGTATGAGTCATAACTGCTTGAACCTAGGGTACTGAACTTACCACTGAAAACCCTGTTAACCATGGTACCTTGATCCACGAAGACTCATGAGCCGAGCATGGTGGTATGGGACACCGTGGTCGAGCTGCCGGCCTACGTTGGGGCCACAAACCTCCCCGTAGTGACCAGTGAGCACCTAGACTCGTGAGTAGATTATGGTGGTATGGGACACTATATTCTAGCTGTCGGCCTACACTGATCAGGCGACGAGCCCTTTGTAGTGACCGCGAGCGTATTCTGAGTCCACGGGAGGCGACGACCCTTCCGTTGTAATAGAGTACGGTAGGCCTGTATTGATAAGGTGATGGGGGAGCGGTGCAATGAGTGCGAGCAATAGCCCTGGCAGCCCTTGCAGTGACCTACGAAATATACATCGTATGAGATTACTAGGAGTGACGACCCTAGACAGGATCTGTGTTGGGATCGATACAAGGAAAGTACCTTAGTTTCCCAATCCTGCTGTTTGAATGGACTAATAATAACTTGAAAATCATATCACCATAGCATTGCATGTGCCTGGAAGATGTGGAGCACTCTAGAGAGTGTGGCATGCCGCGGTCGTAAGATGTTGCCGTATGAGGGAGATCGTCGGTGAGGGCATACATCACGTCATGTCATCTTGCATTAACAACAGTATTAGGATTGTCTGATTTACTGCTTTACTATTATCGCATGATTGAATTGTGAATATGCTAATCTTTGCTCTATGATTCCACTGAGTTGATCACTCACTCCCACGTTACGGGATGGTGTTTGAAACACCCACCAGACCCTGTTGTAGATGCAGGTGAGGCTGAGATCCAGGAGGTGGAGCCAGACATTGACGAGGACCAGGACGAGTTCTCGTATATGCAGTATCGCGACGGCTTCCCGTAGGCGACTTGGATCGATGGGGTTTCAGTGGGACTATTTGGAACATTACCTTTTTGTTCATGTATATATATATGAGACTCAGAGATGTATTCATACTTTAGAGACAGACGAGATTTACTTTGTTTTTCCATACAGTGATATACATATTGTTTAGTCTTTCGCTTGCTTTTATCACTGGATCTGAAGTATGAATTGCAGTTTTGGTATACTTTTACTCATGTGAATGCTTTAAATCAGACAACATTGAATCATAATCATTTTTGTTGCATAAGTGACGGTCTGGAACTCGGGAGTTGAGTTTATGCACGACCCCCGATTTTCAGGGTGTTACAAGTTGGTATCAGAGCATGAATGAGAGTATACTGGGCCTGGGTTATGGTCTCGCGACGTACGCTGTCGCTTCTTTTGACTTAGGTGGGTGCGAGAAGGGTTTAGAAACACTTCTAGGATCGCAGGTTCGCCGATAGGTGAAGTCTATTAGAATCGATCGCAAGATCGAGTCTGTAACGCATCTCGGGTCGCGTAAAGCAACCTGAATCGCTTCTAAGCCATAGGAAGTCGGGTTGAGATGTCCTATGAGCGATTTTAACCCATAAAAGTGAATCCTTGGGCCGTGGGATGACCACGACTCCTGTAATCAATCGTCAGGGCTTAAAAACCCCGTTTCACCAAAAATCTTCAAAATTCCTCCTCTAAACACTCTGATCTTCATTTCTTTCTTATCCATTTCATGTTAGGAATCAAACCTAATGTGAAAATAATACAAATTAATACTTTCACAAAATTTTACAGTGAATAGTAAAATTTCATGAAAAATGGCCATAAGGCCATTCTAACTTCACTTTCTTTAGCAACTAAGGATCTAGATGGATGTACTAGCTCCTTCTACCCCAAATTCATATGCTGCATCATAGGGTTTGGTATTCGAGATTGCAGAGTGGTCTCGGAAAGCCCCAAACACATGTTTGGGCTCATATAGGTCAAAATACAATGAACCAGGGGGTGGGCCACATATTTGTGGAGTCCTTGGACCATGGGGGACCAGACCCATGTGGTCCCACCGGCCAACTGGGAGGTTGGCCGGCGATGCATCGCCGACCGCTGGGGCCCGTTGGCAGTGATTTTCGGGCGCACGCCCTAAATTGCCTAGCATACCCTCCCCACATACCTCCCGTCCCACGAAAACCCCTAAAACACCCCCCTCCTTCACAAACAGCCCTCCCCTAAGCCCTATTCTCGTTTTCCAGCAGCCATTTTCAAATTTCGGCGTCCCAAATCACTCCTAGGTCCCTCCTTGGCCAAAACCGACCACCACCCATCACTTATTGGGAGTTGGAAGCCCTTCCTCTTGAAGATTTCACCATTTGGAGCTCCAAAAATCCCCAAATAGAGCTGAAATCATGAGGTGCTCCATTCTACTTTTTTGTTTGTATTTCTCCTTGAAATTACAGCCTTGGGAAGCTTGAAGCATCCCTCTACGACGCCTAGATCTCATTTTTCCAGATTGGGCAGCCACTTCTCCGCATTTTTGCCATTTTTCATGGCTTTCGTGGAAGCCATTTTAGGCCTTCTATCACTCTCATCCATCATATCTTTGATGGGTAAGAGAAAAATTGCAACAGACGAGGCTGGGCCAAGCCGTCCTGCTCAATCGAGAAGACCGCGAGGTGGTGTCGCAAGTTCAAGCGCCGCCACAGGTCCAGTCGCAGTCCTGGAGTGCCGTACAAAGCGGGATTTGGATCCCTATGCACACCTTGGGCGAGCAATTTTATCAGAGATGCCTCATGGCCAATACACTGATCGCAAAGTGTTATTTGAGGCGGACGTAGATGGACGACTATTCGGGTAATATCTGTTGTTTGAACGCATTGAAGCTGTGCATTGGGGTCCGATCTTTGAAGCTCGCGCTCTTGCTAATGTGAGCACCGTTCGTGCCTTCTACGCTAGTATCCAGAATCCTAGCTTGGAGCCTTTGCAGTTCAAAATCCCTTTTGGTAGAGATCGGATGGCTACGATCGATTTTCGGTTGATTGCGCGACTTCTCAACGTGCCTCTAGGTGATGTGCATCCTAGTGAGAAGAATCTGAGGACTAGACGTGAACGAGATCGCCGCACCAGGTTTCTGTGCGGTAAGTTGGTTCCATGGCAGCCTAATAATAGCCTCAAGGCGACGTATATGTCTGAGGATTTACGCCTGCTGCACCATATCTACACGTTCAATGTTTATCCCAGGTCGACGAACTGCATTGAATGAACACGTCTTATGGTCGATTTCTTATATCTGGTGACCCAGGGAGAGAACGTATGTATGGCCACTTTCATCTTACGGCAGATAGTCCTCATAGTCAGGTCAAGAAGAACATCCGAATCGCTTCCCTTTGGCCGACTGATTTGCAAGATTGCGCTTAAGTTTGCCTATAGACTTGGGCCGGAATTGCCGGTATCAATTCATACCATTGATGAGTCGATAATGGTCAAGATGAAGATTGGGTCACAATACCGTGAAAATCAACTTGAAAGGGATAGTGAGGATGACTTTGATGATGAGAAAGATCAAAGCGAAGAAGAACCTAGAGCAGAGGTTCAGGAAGAAGCTCAGGAAGAGGCAGAAGAGGAGGCTCAGGATACAAATGAGAGCCCTCCTCCTTCTGCGCAGGCTACTATTGACGATCGCATTGCTCGGATGGAGGAGAGTCAGACCTCTTTGCGAAGGGAAGTCCAAGAACTTCGCGCAGAAGTCGCGGATGCCAAGGCCGTTACAAAGAAGAAATTTGGAAAGGTGACTCGCACCTTGAAGGCGATCCTGTGTTGCTTACAGGATAAGGGTGCTCCTCCTCCGTCACCAGACTCCGACTAGCGATGCAATCTTTGATGTTATTATCAGTAGTTAGTCATTTCCTGCTTTATGTGTGTAAGCCTGTTAGGGCTAGTGCTTTGTTCATGTTATTGTTGCTTAACTGTCTTAATTCCCATGTATTTCTCGTCATGATGCTTGTAAGGATATATCCCTTGTATTGTGACAATTTTGATTAATTGAAATGCATGGAATGCCTTTGACTCCTTGTGTGAATGATTGTGGTGTATTTGTGCAATTGAGACTGACAAGGTTGCGCCCTATTTTGAATATAGGGAATGCCGCCTAAGACTACGCAGAGCACGGCTCGTCTTGCATTGACAGAGCATATGGATCAGACTCCTTCACAGTCTGGCACCCATGCGGACCCTACTTTAGGCCCGATTCCTGAGGCAGTTCGATCGTCCCAGCCTGCCGCTGGTCCTACAGATGGACGACCGCCATTTACGCCATCAGTCAGAAAGCCATATCACGCATCTACTTCCACACAGCATCCGTCGCAGCCTGCTCCACCCCCTGACAGATTTGAGCAGATGATGGCTATGATGCTGCAGCAGCAGCAGCTTCTGACTACCATCGTGGGGACATTAACCCAGGGTGGGGGTGCGGCTACATCTACTCCACCTGCACCACCTGCGCATCCAGCTGAGGATGCCTATACATACGCCCAGGATGAGGGCATGGCTCATCCTGCGCCGCCTGCGTTCCCTGTGGGGAATCCTGCCGATACAAGGGGCCTATTGGAGCGATTTCAGCGCTTGCGGCCTCCTACTTTCACGGGTTCTCACAAACCCGAGGAGGCTGAGTACTGGCTCGACCGGGTGTCGAAGATTTTACGGATGTTGCATTGCACCGAGGCCTAGCAGGTAAAGCTGGCTACCTTCCTGTTTGAGAGAGAGGCCAGCATGTGGTGGGATAGCGTACTGTGGACCGTTGCTGCAGACTTTGTATGGATGTGGGCAGCATTTGAGTTCCGCTTTCATGAGAAGTATTATCCCCAGACTTACAGGCACGACAGGGAGAATGAGTTTCTCCACCTCAAACAGGCAGCGATGATAGTTACAGAGTATGAGCATCGGTTTACGGAGTTGGGTAGGTACGTCCCGACAATCCTGGCTGATGAGCAGATGAGCATACGGCGCTTTTTGGAGGGTTTGCGACCGGATATTCGGTCGAAGATGTGTTATGTTAGCATTCCCTCCTATGAGGAGTTGATTCACATGTCCATGTGGGCAGAGCAGGATGTGGATCGACTTACGCGATCTCGTGGCCCGATTGCTTCTAGGCCACGACCAGACTTGCCAGACAGGCCCTTCGCGGGCAAGAGGCCTCGCATTGATCTTCCTACTAGGACTATGGCGCCTGTACCACCGTTTCGGTGCCCCGATTTGACGTGCACACACTGTGAGAGGTCAGGCCACTTGGCGCAGAGCTGCTTTTCTAGGATGCGGGACAGTGGGTTCTCGCCGCCACAGAAGATTGACCGTGTACGTCCACAGGCGATATCAGCACAGCCTATACGGTCAGCTCCTATGCATCCTTCTTTCAGACCTACGGTATCGCAGATCAGACAGCCTCCACGGCCCTTGACACAGCGACCGAACCGGCCACAGCAGGCTCGGGTTCATGCATTGACAGCTGAGGCAGCTGCGACGCCGACTTTCCAGCATTCAGCCTTCGAGGTCACGGCCCATATTGGAGGTACTCCCGTTCTTGTGATGGTGGACACTGGTTCCACGATTTTTTTGATATCGCGTGCCATAGTCAGGCGTCTTGGATTACAGACTATCACTATGGATAGCATGCGAGTCTTTGCAGCTCATGGGGATTATTCGGATGTCACCCAGATGTGTGAGGGTTGTTTAGTTGATTTGGGAGGCAGGACGATGACTCTTGATTTTGTCGTCGATCCCTCGCTCGTTTATCTCGACGTCATTCTTGGCATGGATTGGTTGACTGCAGCGAGAGCCGAGATTGACTGCGAGGCTCGTATGGTGACAGTGTACGAGCCTGAGGGCACGCCTTTCACATTTTCAGTGCGGGTAAATCTTCCTTTCCGCATACTTAGCTACGCCACTCTATTGCGCGACGCTGGTGCCCAGGTACTTGAGCATACGCCAGTTGTTTCCGAGTTCAGGGATCTGTTCAGGAAGATCCCAGGTTTGCCGCCCCGACGTGAGATCGATTTCACTATCGATCTGGTTCCTGGTTCTACACCCGTCTCATTGCCGACGTATCGCATGGCACCATGTGAGATGGAGGAGTTGAGGACGCAGATTGATGGTCTGCTAGAGCTTGGCCTTATACGGCCTAGCGTGTCTCCTTGGGGAGCACCGGTCTTGTTCGTGAGGAAGAAGGATGGTTCGATGCGATTGTGTATTGATTATCGCAGGCTGAACCAGCTCACGGTGAAGAACAAGTACCCTTTGCCCAGGATTGATGACTTGTTCGATCAGTTGAGAGGAGCGCAGTACTTCTCGAAGATTGATCTTCAGTCGGGATATCATCAGTTGCGCGTCAGGGATGAGGACGTGCAGAAGACAGCATTCAGGACCAGTTTTGGCTACTACGAGTTCCTCGTGATGTCGTTCGGTCTTACGAACGCACTGGCCGTGTTCATGGATCTGATGAACCGGGTATTTCGGCCTTTTCTATATCGATTCGTCGTTGTATTCATTGACGACATTTTGGTGTACTCTAGGAGTCGAGAGGAGCATATGGAGCACTTACGTTTGGTCCTGGATACTCTCAGACAGCATCAGTTGTTCGCACAGTACAAGAAGTGTGACTTCTGGAAGCAGGAGGTGAAGTTTTTGGGACACGTGGTGTCCAAGGATGGCATGGCAGTTGACCTGTCTAAGGTAGCTGCGGTGTAGGACTGGGAGCAGCCTGGTTCTGTCACTAAGGTGAGGAGCTTCTTGGGTCTCGCTGGCTACTATCGGTGCTTCATTCAGGACTTCTTGAAGATCGCGAGACCCTTATCTCGGTTGACATGGAAGGACGTGAAGTTCGCCTGGAATGATAAGGCGGAGTCAGCTTTTCAGGAGCTGAAGGACAGACTTACGTCCGCCCCTGTGCTAGTATTGCCAGAACAAGGGGTTAGATACACTATATACACTGACGCGTCTATCGTTGGTTTGGGTTGTGTCCTTATGCAGAGGGACAGGGTAATTTCGTATGCCTCGAGACAATTAAGGAAGCACGAGGAGAATTACGCTACACACGACCTAGAGTTGGCAGCCGTTGTATTCGCACTGAGACTCTGGAGACATTACCTCTACGGAGAGGAGTTCGAGCTCTTTTGCGACCACAAGAGCCTCAAGTACATATTCACGTAGCGAGACTTGAATATGAGGCAGCGGCGATGGATGGAGACGTTGAAGGACTTCAAGTTTGAAGTCTCTTACCATCCTGGGAAGGCGAACCTTGTGGCTGATGCGTTGAGCCGCAAGAAGGAGATAGAGTTTGCGGCTCCGCTGATGGTTGTCGAGTGGGATATGGTTGAGTTTTTGCGAGACTTTAAGCAGAAACTCACCGTAGAGGAGTCGTTTGAGTTCATCGCACATGTACAGGTGCGATCTCAGATCGATGACCGAGTCATCGAGGCGCAGAGGGACGATGCGCATCTTACTGAGCTTCGAGAGCAGGCCAGTGATGATGCTGACGCCGACTGGCGAGTTGGTATGGATGGGGGCTTACGTTACCGTGGCCGCCTATGCGTCCCAGATGTCCCTGACTTGATACGAGAGATTCTCGAGGCTGCGCATTCTACTAGACTCGCGATGCATCCAGGCAGCACAAAGATGTATCGTGACGTAAAGAGGACGTATTGGTGGGAAGGTATGAAGACCCACATAGCTGAGTTCGTGTCCCGTTGTCTCACTTGTCAGCAGGTGAAGGCAGAGCATCACCGACCACCTGGACTTTTGCAGCCTATGCCGATTGCAGAGTGGAAGTGGGATTTCATTTCCATGGACTTCATTTCTAGGTTGCCGAAGACGAGGAAGGGACATGATTCCATTTGGGTGATCATCGACCGATTGATGAAGTCGGCGCACTTCCTACCGATCAGAGTTACGAACTCTGCAGACGAGCTGGCTAGATTGTACATCCGAGAGATTGTGCGTCTGGATGGAGTTCCGTTGGAGATCGTGTCGGACAGAGACACGCAGTTCACTTCTATTTTCTGGACTCGCATTCAGGAGGCTATGGGTGTGAAGTTGAAGTTCAGTATTGCCTTCCACCCACAGACGGACGGACAGACAGAGCTAGTGAACCAGATCCTGGAGGATATGTTGCGAGCTTGCGCATTGGACTTCAAGGACAGTTGGGATGATTGTCTTGCATATGCGGAGTTTGCGTACAACAATAACTTCCAGGCGAGTATCGGTATGACACCTTATGAGGCGCTGTATGGGCGACCTTGTCGCGCACCGCATTGCTGGTTAGAGGTCGGTGAGCGTAGCTTGATTGGCCCAGAGTTGGTGCAGGCGACGTCAGAGAAGATTGATACTATTCAACGTCGGCTTCTTACAGCGCAGAGCAGATAGAAGAGCTACGCCGATACGAGACGGAGGCCAGTAAAGTTCACAGTTGGGGATCACGTGTTTTTGCGAGTTTTCCCTATGAAGGGAGTCCTTCGGTTCGGGAAGAAGGGGAAGCTGGCACCGCGATTCATTGGTCCATTCCAGATCCTCGATCGTGTAGGAGCAGTGGCTTACCGATTGGCTTTACCCACGCCCCTCGCGAGCGTTCACAACGTATTTCATGTTTCTATGCTGAAGAAGTACGTTGCTGATCCTTCCCATATCATCAGATGGGAGCAGGTGCAGTTAGGAGAGGATGTTACTTATATCCTGCGACCGACACGCATCTTAGACAGGAATGAGAAGGTACTGCGTAGCAAGGTGATTCCCCTTGTGAAGGTATTGTGGACGCATCATTCTGAGGAGGAGGCTACTTGGGAGACAGAAGCCAAGATCAGAAAGAACTACCCACAGCTTCTCGAGGAGTACGAAAAGGTACGAATTTCGAGGACGAAATTATTTGTTAAGGGAGGTAGATTGTAACGCCCATGAAAAATCCGTACTTGGGCTCGAGTACCAACTCGACCCGAAATCGCGTAGAATTAAATTCCATGGAAATTAAGCGTAAGTTAGCTAGCGTAATGCTAGAGTAGCTGGGAAATAGTCCCTGATCACTTTAAATACGTTCTACAAGACCCAAATCGAGTAGAACAAACAACTCTACAATACTCTATAACCTCGGATCAAACTCTAAGCGGGTTTGTTCTCTGGACCACATTGAATTCTTGTATTGGATTTAGACCACGCGTCGAAGGTCCGATACCTCCTATCTTAGACCGTTAGAGCCGCCCAGCTGGACTTGACAATCATCTCGAAAATCAAGTCAAACCGATAATCACAGACTATTTCGTTGAACCCGGACTGAAGAGATCGCGAATAGGGACAGAATTGGAATTTCAAATTCAAATTTGGCACACGACTTGACGCGTCAGTATTAAGCATTCTAACCGTTAGAATTCATTCAGATTACACCCTCGGATCAGGAAAAATTTCTATTTAATATCATGAGACTTTTAGCCCTGATCTACGTACGGTGACCGCTGAACTGAAACTGGTCCTCCACGTGCGATCTGCGAACCCTGCCAGACTGAAAACTTAATACGTGCTACATCTGGTACGCATGAGCTTAAGTCCGATCGCAATCGACCAGAGGACCACCAGAAAGCAATTTTTGGACCGAAACAGCCCCGAAATGGATAGGCACCAAGTAAACTTCGTTCCGGAGCCTGTTTTCGGTATTTTTAAGCTTATAAAAGGGGTTGAAACCCTCATTTCTCTCTCCCATCTGAAAATTGCAAACCCTAGAGAAAAGGAGAGAGAGTTTGAGAGAGAGTGGAAGGGAGTTTTTCCCGTTTTCGAGCCGCCGATTGCTATTGCTTCAGCGACTCTTCCCAATCACCTGGCTGGTGATTTCTCCGTTCTTTCAGGTATAAAACAACCCTAGAACTTGCTGATTTGGGATTTACTTAGATTCACGACGTGTTAGCTAACGTAACTTGTAAAATAGGTTCTCCTACTGCCGTAGACGAAGCGTACACGCTCCGTTCAAAATCACGCATCCGTAAGAGACTAGGTGAGGATTTTAGACGCTTTGATTGACGGTTTACAATGCTTTCAATGTCGTTTAATAGTAGGTTATCGACGGCATCGCCGTTTGACATGTACAACATGTTCTCCGTTTCCTGTTTCGTAAATTATTAAAGAATATGAGATTTAGGGCATTTTAGTCATTTGTAGGAAGTACGGTCTACATTCTTATTTTGCTAACGTGATTGACATGGTTTATTGTCGCATTAGGGAGTTAGGAATGCTTGCATAAGTAGTTTGGCAAAGAGATTCGCCTAGTTGCGCACTTTGGGTCGACAAACTATATGTAGACTTAAGTGTATAGTGTATGTGTTTGTATAAATGCTTGTATTAGTATGTATTGAATTAAATGATGTTACGTAGTAGTTTGAGATTGATTTCTTAGTCAATATGCTGACCTAAATGATTTCCTACATGTTGACCACATGCATAATTCCATTACATGCATGGAATGTATGTGTTTGAAGATTTGCTTAAGTTGAATGTTATAACATGTGTTAATATGCTCACATGATTGTATTTCAATTTCAATACTCTCACTTAAATTACTGATGTGATTCCATAAATGTTTAGGACTAGACTTAGTCCAGGCAGTCGGTAACTGAGCGAATTCGTGGCTGACTGGTCATAGCCAGGAACGACGCGTCGATGAACGTGATTCGTGTTTGGGGTTGGCGGCAGTGGTTAGGCCACGCGAAGTGTTTTACGCACTTCATGTCGTTCGACTTGAGATGCGATCGTGCTAGTCGAGCCCGTCAAGCAACCCGACTGGCCGATGTATGTTCACCTTGTATGAGTCATAACTGCTTGAACCTAGGATACTGAACTTACCACTGAAAACCCTGTTAACCATGGTACCTTGATCCACGAAGACTCATGAGCCGGGCATGGTGGTATGGGACACCGTGGTCGAGCTGTCGGCCTACGCTGGGGCCACAAACCTCCCCGTAGTGACCAGTGAGCACCTAGACTCGTGACCAGATTATGGTGTTATGGGACACTATATTCTAGCTGTCGGCCTACACTGATCAGGCGACGAGACCTTTGTAGTGACCGCGAACGTATTCTGAGTCCACGGGAGGTGACGACCCTTCCGTTGCAGTAGAGTACGGTAGACCTGTATTGATAAGGTGATGGGGGAGCGGTGCAACGAGTGTGAGCAACAGCCCTGGCAGCCCTTGCAGTGACCTACGAAATATACATCGTATGAGATTACTAGGAGTGACGACTCTAGATAGGATCTGTGTTGGGATCGATACAAGGAAAGTACCTTAGTTTCCCAATCCTGCTGTTTGAATGGACTAATAATAACTTGGAAATCATATCACCATAGCATTGCATGTGCCTGGAAGATGTGGAGCACTATAGGGAGTGTGGCATGCCGCGGTTGTAAGATGTTGCCGTATGAGGGAGATCGTCGGTGAGGGCATACATCACGTCATGTCATCTTGCATTAACAACAGTATTAGGATTGTCTGATTTACTGCTTTACTATTATCGCATGATTGAATTGTGAATATGTTATCCTTTCTCTATGATTCCACTGAGTTGATCACTCACTCCCACGTTATGGGATGGTGTTTGCACCACCCACCAGACCCTGTTGTAGATGCAGGTGAGGTTGAGATCCAGGAGGTGGAGCCAGACATTGACGAGGACTAGGACGAGTTCTTATATATGCAGTATCACGACGGCTTCCCGTAGGCGACCTGGATCGGTGGGGTTTCATTGGGACTATTTGGAACATTAGCTTTTTGTTCATGTATATGTATATGAGACTCAGAGATGTATTCATACTTTAGAGACAGATGAGATTTACTTTGTTTTTCCATACAGTGATATACATATTGTTTAGTCTTCCGCTTGCTTTTATCACTGGATCTGAAGTATGAATTGCAGTTTTGGTATACTTTTACTCATGTGAATGCTTTAAATCAGACAACATTGAATCATAATCATTTTTGTTGCATAAGTGATGGTCTGGAACTCGGGAGTTGAGTTTATGCACGACCCCCGATTTTCAGGGTGTTACAATGGTCCATCTACACCGTCCATTCATTTAGCTGTGATGTGTAGGAGCTTTGAGCAGCCACTTGGTGTACGTAATATATATCCCTGCCGTCCATCCATTATTTTTTTTTAAGACAGTGGATCCCTCTGCTGACTAGCGTCAGCAAAACTCTGAGGGCCACGTGTGCTGGACCCCACCTGATGAATGTGCTGATCTCACTGTCTAGTTGAGGACGATTGGAAACCACCTTGATTTTTTTTGTATCCTCACCGTTAATCTAGCACGTCCAGGAGATTGGACGCTGGACGCTGCACCCTACACCCCCCCCCCCCCTGTATTGATATAAACATATATAATAATAATAATAATATATTATATATACATATATGGTGTATATATATAAATGTGTGTGTTCATGTCTGTACGTGGTGGGCCCCATGTGGGACCCACCTACTGGATGGGCTGGCTCATGTACCTCTCATAGAAGCTGCTGTGATTGACGGTAGTAAGTTTTGTGGGACCCACCCTACACGTGTGAGGGTGGGGACCACCTTAATGATGTGTTGAATCCACCGTCCAGCCCATGAACGGTGGGTCCCAACCTTGATGTATGTACTCTATTCTCACCGTCCATTTGGACAGGACGGTGATGTGCGGGGCCTACCGTGATGTATCTGTTTTATCTACGCAGTCCATACATTTTCAGGACTGTGGGTGTCACGCTCCAAACTCGAAAATCGGGCTCACAAAATTCCCGATCGCCGAATCCGGCGCCGACAACCTCCGTAGAATCCCATTCTCAGCTCCTAGCTCCCATTCACCAGGTTCCGATCTTGGGATGCTACGAGGAGGATTTTCAACGTCAGTTTGATTCGTAATAAGTATAACCAATGGCATAACCCACAAACAACAACCAAGAACTCTATTACATTTCCACTATGATAAAAAACTTTACAAGTACAATGAGCATAAAGGGAAATACAATGGTAAAGAACAAAAACTTCAAAACGATCTGCAACGTGCTCCTGCCTCAGCGCTGCTATGAACCAAAGTCACTTGCACGCAACAGTCGTGCATAAGCTTATAGAAAGCTTAGAGGGTGGTGAAAGTGTGTGCGCAAGGTAGTAATATGAATATGCAATGTCAGAGTAATGCGGAATATGCAAATGGATCCATAATATCATGAGCCGTACCAAGGCTATGCGATGCAAAACATGAATGGTATCGGCCACCCCAAGGCCATGCGATATACAATGCAACTCAAGCATACAGATCCTCATCTATGTCCACACATCAATACAGCTCAAATATGGGATATCACTGGGGTCTAGTACACTCTAAACCAGATTGCCGTCACATAGCGCGCAATAAGGTAAGTGAAAAAGACCTCACCATCCGTCTGCCAATATCGGGTGCGACTCGTCGATAGCAGACCCATTCCTCGAGCTGGTCAGACTCAGCCTAGCATTGCCCCCTACACTCGGGCGGGTAAGGCTGCACCCCCTTCCAACCGACCGCGACATAGTGGAGAGCGCAACCGTCTGGTAATCGGCACTCAACGCTCATCTACCCACTCGGTCTAAACGTTGGAGCAACCTCTTGGTACCATAAGGATTTAGGAACGTTCACCTAGGGATATCTATAGCACCCCATGTAGAACAAGATTTTCGGTGTCCAATCCTGCCAACCACGATGCGTCTATGGAGGCTACGGCCCTAATGTCGCTAGGGTGTTGTCACGCCCCAAATCTGAAAATCGGATTCACATGAATCCCGATTGCCGAATCCGGTGCCGACAGCCTCCGTAGTGCCCCATTCTCAACTCCTGGTAATCAAATGCCAGATTCCGATCCTGGGATCCTACAAGGAGGATTTTCAGAATGATTTTTTTTATAATGGAGCATAACCACAAGCATAACCAAGTCACAAAACAATATCACCACATATCCACTATATTCGTGGGAAGAAAGTCAAGCGAATTATGATAGATAATGGGTCGGAAGTAAATCTTTTGCCACTTTCAATATTAAACAAATTGAACTACCGTCGCTCAGAACTACGCCCCAGCGGAATGATGATACAAGGTTTTAATCAAGATGGGCAGCGGGCACTTGACAAGATTACGGTAATGTTGGAAATAGGAGAATTAATTACTGACATTGTTTGTCACGTCATAAGTGCAATAACGACATACAACCTTCTCCTAGGAAGGCCATGGATACATCAGTACAGTATCATACCTTCTACTCTGCATCAGTGTTTCAAATACTGTAAAGACGGAGTACAACATAAAGTGATGGCCGATGCAAGACGATATATAGAAGCTGAGTCCTTCTTTGTAGATGTTACCTATTATAAAGAATTCGCTGTCGTAAAAATGAGTAAGGGCGAAGGTAGTGTCCTAAAGAATGATCGGGAAATTACAATTACGGAGATAGCAGAAAAAGTAGTGCCATCTGAAACTGCGGAAGTAAGCGAGAAGTTTTATTTTGTGCTAAAACATTTAAGACAACCGGGGCAACCGCCGTTAACCTTGATGTCATCCGAATAACTGAAAATTTTACAGTCAAATTATACGGTGCCGCTGCCGTATACTAAAAGAAATAAGCCATTTTCGGCCACTCTAACAAGATTTCAAGTTAAGACAAGTGAAAAATGTCCTAAGCCAATTAGGTTTTATGCTTCAGAAGCAGTAAGGATAGGAGGAGAAACTCAAAATAATGACTACCATGGTAGGCTGACGCCGCAAGACCTCCAAAAGTATAGTTTGGTAAGTAAGAAAATTATGAAAAACATGGGCTTTGATCATGAAGAACCCGTTGGCTTAAACCATGGGAAAGGAATTCAGATCCCCATTGGGGTCAATCAGGAGAAGCGTAAAAAATTTCAAGGGTTGGGGGCAAGCTAGTCAATGAATACGACTGCAATCGTGTAACCTCCCGCAGAAAGGTGCTGCCTCAATATCTCCAAGGACGAAAAAATATATCTCCGATCTCAGTCACAATCATATCCAGGGGGCAAGTTTAAAGCCAAATGAGATAAAGTGTGTCAGTGAAAGCAAAATTCTTTAATGGAGTGAATAGAAGCCTATATCGGCCTATACTTGTGTTGACAAGAAGGAATTGCTTTTGAAGGCGGTGTTGATTTTGATACAGAACATTATCAAAATAATAATTCTGTATCAAAAGGGGGCAAGATGAATAGAATGAATAAGGAAGAAGTTCGCAAGCATATCAAAATCATATGATAGCGAATAAAGAAAGACGAAGAAGACGAGCGTCATCAAGAAAGCTCTACGATATTTCGCTTGAAATTGATATCACCATCAAGTTGATACAGGTAAACGATACAGATAAACAATCTCAAGCGAAAATACCCATCATCGTCTTCCAAGACAGCATTCTAGATCATCGCCAAAAGTCTTCAGTCTTCCAAGACATTTGAAGATAGTATATTAAGTCATCACCAAACAAAAAAAGTGTTGATGATCGCTATCACCAAATAAAAAGTGTCGATGATCGCTAAAGAGTGTCGATGATCGCTATCAAGCATTAACGCTCATCGCCGATAGAAAATCTCCATCGAAATCGAATTATCAGGTATCAATGATCATAAAAAGAAAAGAAAACAGCTATCGCTATTGCCGTTAAATCGCTCATCAAAGTTGCCATCATCGCCAAGCTGATATATTGTTTTAAACACAATACAAAGATCCTTATGACATTATCAGCAGCATCAAAATGTCAATCATTGATCAACCATATGATAATAGTAGAATGAATCATACAGTCAACAGTATATGCATAGTTGGCGATGGTGATGGCTGTTTATCATAAAAAGGCAGCCTAGTCAAGTCCCAAAAAAGAAGGACCAAGTCCTAAAAAAAAAAAAGAAAAAAAAAAAATCTAAGTCCTAAAAGGACCAAATCTCAAAAGGGACTAGCTACGCATGAGACCTATGAAAATCACCATTCGGGCAGCGGCGAGAAGCCAGTGGCCCTAAAAATCTCGTGAAGGCCCTCGTACGCATACCCATGCGGGCAGCTGACGGAGTCAATGACCAAAAGCCAAAGTGCTAAAAGTCCTCAAATGACCAGTCAAGCGTAACACCCATGCCGTCTGTATAGCTTTCCGATAGCGTCACGAGGAACGGAGGACAAGCCCTCCCGTGAATGGGCCTGACCTTGCAGGCGAAGAAAATGAGGGCTGCAGTGTGCACAGGACAGGCCAACCATGCATAAGACCCCCCAGATTTGTGGTTCGATTCTGGTACTAACTCATGAGTAAGGGCTTAAACCTACTCATCGATGGATCGACAACCATGGATTTAGTACCCCCAAAGGTAGCCTTGCGAGCTCTGTGAACTCTAGAGAGTTACCGTGGCCAACCTTGTGCTGTACAACCAACCAAGTTCACGGCCCGGTAGCTTCACTAGGCCCCTCTGATGGATCGCGGTTTGTGAACTCCCTAGGCAGTGAGAAGTCCAGCGAACTCTAGAGAGTTACAGAAACCATCACGTAAGACCCGACTCTAATTAGAGTCCAAGTAAATTCGCTCCACTACTCAAGAGCCTAAATTATGTACAACTGACTGAATTAAAACTTAGCACTTCCAATAAAATATAAACGAACGAAGTCATGTAGGAAATCCCATACTGACAAGTATAAAGATACTGGTGCTTTATGATTAGTTCATAGAATGTCATGATAAACTATGTGCAATGTTCAAAATGCAACAAATTCATGTTGAAGTTTTGACATAGACGGTATGTCTGGAATAATACATAATGTAGAAGTGCATGAAAAAGTTACTAAAATTTACTATTGAAATCAAAAGAGAACATGCACTCAAATAAAAGAAAAAGAGAGAAGAAGAAGGAAGGAAGAAGCAAAAGTATGTATATAGAAAAAAAAAGGAAGGGATTGCATGCTTATAATTCCTCTATAATGCCTATTACGTTCATATATTGCCGCAAATTTTCTTTTAATTGAAGCTGAGCTGCATCATGCTTTGATTTCTCTTCAAGAATAATCTTTGTGTGATCAAGAAGTCCAGCTAATTTGTCTTCTAAAGACGCGATCATTTCCTTGCTCCTAAGTAATTCATATTTTTCAGCGTCAGCAGATCGAATATTGACATCAAGTTTCTCTTTAACCTCCTGCATAGACAATTCCTTCTCATGACCTTGCAGTTCCAACTGCGAAATCTCTTCTCTTAAAGTCGTGATACGATCTCGAATAGGTACCTTGTCATCAGTAAGGGTCTTCAATTGTTGTTGCAACGATAATTGCTCCAGGTCTAATTCGGATATGGTGGAAGCAATAAGTGAAGCCCTCTCCTTAGACGAAGTTAATTGCTTCCCGTATTCAAGAACCTCTAGAGCAATCATGATGTTCTCCGCTGATGCCAAAGAAGCTATCGAATCACAGAATCTGAGGAGGAAATCATGTAAAACAGAAATATTAATCCTCACCATCTTTGTAGAGCTTTCCAGAATTTCGATGGCGATATCCAGGTCTGGCCATTGTTCAGGATCTTTGAAGATATGAATTACCGTTGACAAAGAGTTTTTCATAAAAAGCATTTTGTGAGTGGGAATCTTCGAAGGAAATGGTAGCTCAGAGATAGTGGCCACAGATTTGGAGCTGGTCGCCCCACTACACAGGAGAATTCCTACAATATGAATAGGAGATCGAGTTAGGATGAGAAATACAAAATGAAGAATTCACAGCTCTTCAAATTAATATACATACCTACCACAGAGGTGTGACCAGCAAGTAAGGGAACTTCTGGGGTTGCAGAAGTACCTGTTTCCAACATGTCAGCAAGAGAGGGCGCTCTCACTTCTGTGCTGGAATCTCTGGTAGTAGGAGTTGGTAGATCAGTAGTCTCGACAGGAAATACAATTTCAAGGGCCACACTCTTAGGTGCCACCAGAGGGGTCAAAGAAACCTGTGGGGAGATCATTGGTGTAGCTGGATGAAGATCTGCAGAGGGGGCAGCGCTCGTTTCGATGCAAGCCACATGTGTACCTAAAAAAGGAAATGATAGTGGTGTTAAGATAGTGATCGCTGGACAAGAACGTAAATGTTTAAGGAATTCGGGCTCCCTTACCAGGTGAATACCCATATTCCCCGTAGTCCAAGGGTTCTTCATCCTCTTCAGTTACCGCATGTGGCTTGCCAGGAATAGAAGTGGCAGGGGAAATTTCAGGGGCTGTGGGGAGATGTTCTTCCTCTGCATTTTCGGTGGCCATATTTTCCTTATCATCTATGTTGACCTCCCCTTCTCCATAATCATCGTCTTGAGCTCCATCATTTCCATCATCATCATTGTCATCTCCAGATCCCAGGGAAGTGGCATCTCCTGATGTAGAAGATGAACTTTCGCTTGCCATATCTTCCTCATTTACTTCTGCAACCACGACCTATTTTCCTTTGTAAGAAACAGGCTGGTTGCTTTCTCTTGGGGATCTCCTGCCAACTGGAATCGAGGGAGATGAAGAGACCTGTCTTGCCTCTTCCTGGGGAGTGAGTGACGACGTTTGCAGACATGCTCGTGATCTAGTCATCGGAGACGATGAGATAGGGGGAAGAGTTTGTGAAGAAGGGGCAGGTTCATTTCGAGCTGGACCCTCCTCAGTTGTAGCAATCTCTTTAGGAGTAAGAGAGGATGCTTTTGCAACATCTTCTGGAGCTCGGCCACTAAAGTCATGGGGAACATGTTCAAATTTCGCCAGGACTTCATGGGCAAACCAACCATCTAAAGTATTAATTGGTTTTCTCTCACTGATTGGCTCTTCCGTTGAAATCTTTCTACAAATTTTACCATGATGAGGAGCGTGACTTTTCTATGGAATGAAGCCAATTCTGTTCTCAATATTTCTGCCCTTAAGCCGAGATGGATGGAGAAAGAGAAGAGAGTCCACTGGCAGGCGTTTGTTGATCAGAAATGATTGGTGATCCCACCACCTCATCTAGCTGTAAGAAGTACGGACTATCCGGTCATAGCTGGGGATGATGAAAGAAGAGTTAACACGGCCGCCTATATAGTTGTTTCCATATCATAGCCTAGTTCAAAGGACCTGTTCCATAACAATGCATTCTCTTAGTAACCAGCCCACAATCTTCTGGCACGGCTTAATCATAGCCGAACCAGCGAGCAAAACGGCTGGGATAATAGGGTTCTCTCCAGAATTTCGTCCCTTCTCTAAGGGGCAAACTGCAAAAATGAATGGAAAGAAAAAAGGCCCTTTCCGGTACAGTCAGTGCCCCCTGATCCACCATGTCTGTATCTTGAATGTAACGATGAAGGCGAAACTGGAAGAAGTCCACTTGATCAAAATCCTGGATCTTATTGATCACCCATTCGTACGATCTTCTAGCCATGGCCCTTTATTGAAAAAACTAAAGAGGAAGTTGAGAAGGACTGACGTAAGCTTTCTCCGGTGCTTCAAAAGTCCAAGGGAAATAGACTCCTAACCATCCGATGAAGTAGTGTCAGTCGGTATACGCTGATGAAGATCCCAGGGTGAGATTTTTGACATGTGTAGAGATTTCTCCAAAGGCCCAATAAATGGAACATAGCACAGGGGGCGCAATGGAATACTTCTGAGCTTCTGCTAGAGCTCCTGTGACAACGAAGGTGGTGGGACGAATAGCATCCGCCCATTTGGAACTAGGAAGGACAACTATGCTTAGCCAGTAAGCTAGGAAGGCTGCAAGTTCCCTGAAGGTACTATAATCTGGTCGTTCCTTCATATTGTCACGGAGAGTCGTTAATTCCTTACAGCGACTATCATAGAATCTGCAAAACAAAAAAAGGGGGGGATGTTAATAGGCAGGAATATGTGGAGAAGAGGAAGATGCTAATCTTTGGGTCTGGAATACCTGAGTATTCTAGAAAAATGGGCCAGCCATTGCAGAGGCGATAGCTTGTGAAATTTTGGAAATTTTTCCATTTCTCTGAAAAGTTCGATGGTGGTTTTAGAGATAGAAGGTCTGCGGTTAGGAGAGGATATAAACGCCAATTCTGCGTTCGTCGGGATGAACTCGTCATAAAATCTTCCTGTAAGCAGGAGACCTGCTATGCGATGCAAATCCCATAGCGATATGCTCATTTCTCCGAACGGTAAATGAAGAGAATTAGTGGTGAGAGACCAATATTCAGGGAATCCTTTCAGCACGGAGGGTTCCTTGTAAAAGTATTTGGATGTGACCTCTATCGCGTCATAAAGGCCTACTTTAGCAAGAGTACTCACATGTTTCTTCAGGATTTCTTCTGCCCAATCAGAGTAATAGCGACGAGAAGTCAGCAGGCCTCTTGTCCAAAAATTTCTGATCCCCAGAGAGGATCGCAGTCCCTGTACCGCTGTCTGACAGTCTCGTAGAAATATGTTGGGAGGATATTGTGCGGACTGTGAAAGGGAGTGAGGAAGATCATGGGATGGGCTTCTCCGATGATCCGCCGAGGTTTCTGCATTTGCATTTTTCCTTCAAGAATTCGAGGTTCTCGCGCCGCCCACAATTCAGTATACATCAAATTTTCTCCATCTATGTAATCTGTGGGTTCACATTCAAGAATGGATTGGTGACGATGAACGCTGATGGGAATTACTGTCATGCCTTTCGAGTGAGGGTTGTCGAATTTCATCACACCCTCGATCACTCGAACGGATTCCCAAGAGTTCTGGAGCTTCTTCTTATTATGCTCCTTTATCTTTTCTTCAAACTCTTTCGCCTTATTTTAACGAGTTTTCTTGGAGCGAGAAGCAGGCGGGGTATCTTCTCTGGCATGGGGTCTATCACTGTCCGTACGAATATGTGCGGTTGTCTTCAACCATTCCTTCCAATCATATTCAATACCGTGCTTCGGAGGCAGTTCTATATTTCCCATGATTATAGCTCGATGAATGGGAAAGGAAAGCGATTCAATACGGTCAGTAAAATTGAAAGTTGGAAGAACTGGCTCTTTGAAGTATGCCGGAGTTTGAGTGGTGGTTTTGGTGCGCTTAGTCGGTGGTTGATCAGCAGAAGGAGATGGGTGATGAGAAGAAGTATCGGGTGCGTCGAAATGAGAAGGATGCTCCGTTGGAGGGTCTACGAGACGAAGGGTCCTCTTAATGCGGGCCATGAAGGGAAGAGGGTTAAAGACCTAAAGAAGATTGTTGGGGAAAGTTCAGAAAATAGTAAAGTCTTGGTTGCGCGGGTCCGCGCAATCAAAATCGGTTGTGCGGTGTATTGCGGTACTTCAAAATTTGCAAGGATGAAAGATCTGTTGCTCAGGTTCACGCAGACAATGTCGATTGAGCGAGAAAATTGCCAAAAGGAAGATTTTTGCCAGAGGGAGAGAAAACTGCAGGATGTGAAGGAAGTGCGGTATTTATAGGTTACAGCGACCGAGTATGTACGCGGCCGGTTGCGTGGGTCCGGACAAGCCGAATGAAAAGTAAGAAGTTTGATCCTTTTTTATTCCTAGAGGAAACAAAGAAAGGATCAAGGGGGCATCTGTTGAGGCATAAAAAATGGTGAAAGAATCAAGCAAGGAAAGGTCAAGAGACAAGAAGAACTTTTAGATAGAAGAAGATAGAGATAGCTTTCATGGGAGTACACAGATCCATGCAACCAATAAAGGTTGCGTGGCTCCATGCAATCAATCACTGTTACGCAAGTCCGTGCAAAAGAAGTATCAGTTGCGTGGGACCTCGAAATGAATTGCGTAAAGGGCTTCATTCAGAATGATCTAAATCACTGAAAAATAGTCCCGCATCGCTAAGATCGGGATTTTCACACGTGCGAAGGTCTATAAATACCCTTCCCCTCCTTCACTGGAGGGAATTGAAGATTTTCAAGAGAGGCGGAGTGGAGCAGAAGATAGAAGGTAGAAGGAAGTATCCTGGTAGTTGTGAAGGACTGCGCAACCGGTATCAGTTGCACCGGTCCGCGCAACCCGACTGTACTGTAGTCTGCGAAGTCCAAAAGCCATCATGCTGCCGAAGTTCATGGGCTAGGCCTCCTTTCTCCGCGCATTCTCCTCTTCATGGGTTCAAAGGAGAAAGATCAGTCGATCTAATCGGCATTCCTCCTAAGTCCCAGAGGATGGTTAAAACTGGCGCTGTTATGCTGCTGAAATCTTTATTTCATTAAAGACCCGTCGATCGAGTCGACATTCCTCCTAAGTCTTAGGAGATGATCGAATCAAGCGTCGGAAGGCTGTCGAAATGAACTTTTGACTCTCAAAGCACGAGTCCTTTATTTCTAAATGATCTATCTTAGAATCAAGGGATGTAAAGAGGATGTAAATGAACTCAGTATCAATAAACGTGATGAATGTTCCCAGTACTCTCTCTGTTATGTTTGAATAAGATAATCTCCCAAATCAAATGCATTTGTTTCTTTGTCGAAACACTCACCTATTTCAATGTTAGCAACATGAGCACCTGAAAAAAAGGGGGGAGACACAACAGCTCTAAATAAATAAGTGATATTAAATAAGCAAATAGATAGATATGTGAAAGTTAAATTCCCTTTACCTGGTGAGTATCCATATTCGCCGTAATCTAAAAGTTCCTCTTCTTCTTCTATAGCTATAGGAGATTTGGCAGGAATTCTAGCACTAAGGAGAGCTTTAGAGGTTGCAGGGTGTTCTGTTTTAGTGTCTTCTGCAATTGCTTCCTCTTCTCCGTCAATATCAACTTCTCCTTCTTCAAAATCATCATTTGTATCTTTACTGCTTTCACCATTTTCATCATCTTCATGCTGAGAAGAAGCAGTATTCCCTGATGATGAGGCTGAGCTTTCATTCTCCAGGAGTTCCTCATCAATATTTGGAGTAACAATTTTCTTTCCTTTGGAGGAAGCAGCTTGACCGATCTCTAGCGTGGGATCTTTGATTAAAGGAGAGACAGGCACTTGTCCCGTTCCTACGGGAGAGACGCGTGGAGAAGGCTAAGCTTGCGAATGCATCCTTGATCTAGTCATCGGAGATGATGAACTAGGGCGAGTGGGTTGTAAAGGAGGCGCCGGAGCATCATGAGTTGGTTCGTCTTGAACCACTACAGTCTCTGCTGGAAGAGGAGAAGATGTACCTGCAGTATTACCCGTAGCCCGATACGTGGAGTCACGAGAAGCTTGTTCAAATTCTCTTAGGACCCCGTGAGCGAACCACCCATCTAAAGTATTAATGGGTTTTATCTCACGGATGGGTTCTTCTAGTGATATTTTTCTACAAATTTCTCCGCTATGTGATGCGTGACTCTTCTCTGGGATAAAGTCGATCCCGCTCTCTAGTTTGCCTTTCAACCTAGGTGGATGAAGAAAGATAGAAGAATCCACGGGTAAACATTTGGTGACCAGATATGACTGATGATCCCACCATCGCATCCAGCTGTATGAGGTACGAACTATGCACTTGCAACTAAGAATTATAAAGGATGAATCAACACAGACATTCAAAAGTTGCTTCCATATCATGGCCCAGTTAAGAGGGCCCATGCCGTAACATCGCATCTTTTGGGTGACCAGTCCGCAATCTTTTGGTACAGTCTGATCGTAACTAAATTGGCGGGCAAAACGGCTGGAGTAATATGGTTCTCGCTAGAATTTCATCCCTTCCCAGAGTGGTAGACTACAAGAACGAAGAGAAAGAAAGAACATCCTTTCTGCTGAGGTGAGTGTTCCTTGATCCACCATATTTGTATCCTCGATGTAGCGGTGAAGATGAAATTGAAAGAAATCCATCTGGTCAGTGTCCCGGATCTTATTAGCAACCCAGTTATACGCCCTCTTGGCCATAGCTCTTTGCTGAAAGAACCAAAGCGGAAGATGTGTAGGATGAACATATCCTTTTTCAGGCGCTTCGAAAGTCCAGGGGAAGTAGACTCCTAGCCAACCTGTGATATAATGCCAAGAAGTGTATGCTGATGAAGTTCCAAGAGTAGGATCCTTTATATGGGTGGTTATCTCCCCAAGGGCTCTATAAATGAAACATAATACTGGAGGAGCAAGAGAATATCTATGGCCTTCTGCCAAGGCACCAGCTACAACAAAAACTGTGGGGCGAACAACGTCTGCCCATTTGGAACTAGGGAGTACAACAAGGCTTATCCAATAAGCCAAGAAAGCTGTAAGTTCCCCGAATGAACTATACTCTGCTCTTGCCTTCATTGCATCACCGAGCCGTGTTAATTCCTTAGAGCGACAATCGTGGAATCTACAAAAAGCAGAATATGTATATGTCAAAAATTTTTAAAAGAAAGAAGAGAGAGAAGAGTTGAGTCACGAGTTCACAAATACCTGAGGGATCTGGAGAAATGCGCAAGCCATTGCAAAGGGGAAAGCTTGTGAATATTGGAGAACTTCCCCATTTCCTTGAATAGCTCAATAGTGGTTTTAGATATGGAAGGCTTGCGATCAGGAGAAAAAATGAAGGCAAGTTCTCTGTTGGAGGGGATGAATTAATCATAGAATTTGCCTGTTATAGGAAGACCGAAGATACGATGGAGGTCCCAGAGTGTTACACTCATTTCACCATATGGAAGGTGGAAAGAGTTGGTAGTTGGTGACCAATATTAGATAAAACCTTTTAACATATTGGGTTCCTTATAGAAGTGCTTGGATGTGACTTCTATAGCATCGTAAAGACCTATTTTGGCAAGAGTACTCGCGTGCTTCAGCAAAATCGCTTCTGCCCAGTCAGAATAATAACGTCAAGTAGTTAATAGACCTCTAGTGCGGAAGTCTTCCGGTCCCCAAAGTTGAACGCGATCTCGAAAGCGTTGGCGGATGGTGTCATAAAAATGAGAAGGAAAGAGGTCATGAGGGCTATGAAAAGGCACGAGAAAAATCATGGGGTAGATTTTTCCAATCTTTTGCCGCGGCTTTTTCGTTCATATTATCCCTTCAAGGATACGCGTGTTTAACAAGAAAACAAATGCTTTCATTTGGGGGATTTATTCAATGATAACAAAGAATGAATGAGAGAACATTCATCGCATTTATCTGAGTTCATTTACATCCTTTTATTCCCTTGATTCTGAAAATAAAGTACAATTACTACAATGTACTGAAAGAAAGAGAAGATAGCTCGATGAAAATTTTGGTAACATAACAGCGCTATTTTGGTCATCTTCTAGGTACTTAGGAGGAATTGACGAATCTAATCAACCAGTCTTCAATGAGATAGAAATTTCGGCAGCATTCCGGCGCTATTTCGGTCATCTTCTAGGTACTTAGGAGGAATTGCTGATTTGATCAGCTAGTCTTCAATGAGATAGAGCATCCTTCCAGTCATTCTTCCTTAAAATATGAAACAGCCCATTGCAGTATGGCCAGGCCTTGAAGAAATCGAGCCGATCATGCTAAACGGGCCTGAAAAGTCTCCCAGAATGTAAGATCAAGGGGTTTCCACCATCCGTTTGGTTTGAAACTTTATGTGCAGCATTAGAACCATAAATTAGCCGTGCACGTCAAATTTCAGTTTTTGGATCATTGTAGAAATGGCCGAACTGGCAAATCAGCCCCTGAGATCGTGATTTCGGGCCCGCCTGGTATCTGGACATGCTTCAAATTTTTTCCCAATGTGTTAAATCATCTGATAAAGAAGATGGACGGAGCAGATTTCCCATTTGCATCATCGTAGGCCTCACATGTACATTGCACGTACATGGTGTATAAGTGCATGGGATGTGCACTACATTTCTCAAAGTCGGTCAGCATGCGCTGACCGACATCTTCTTCTCCATTTAAGAAAACACTCCAGCGTCTTCACAGTCACCTTGCAATTTTCTTAGTGTGACCCACTCCACTCACGACTCCATTGAATGATCTGAACCGCTCATTCACTCCAGGGGATAGGAATTAGCCTCGCCTAGCTCTCCTTTTGTCTCCATGCAAGTGATTGCAAGATCTTAACCGTTGAATACGGAATGGACGGCGGTTTAAAAGATCATGTGGACCACACCAATTCTAGTCCAGAAACAGTCTATCCCGGACGGTTTTTTGCCCTAAACCCAATGGACGGAATGGATTTTCCACTTACATTCAATAAGTGGGCCATCAAAACCAACAGCGTCGACGTGCGTCGACTTTGTTTGAAATAGAGGCTCCGTACATGCATTGTGGGCCACCATCCTGCAACAAAAGCTTGATCTGAAGCGTCCATGAGGTAGAGGAAGAAAAACCCTTCACAGCCATGTTGATCTTTGGCGACCTTGCTCGTTTAGTTGATCGCAATAACCGTTCAGCTGCTTTCCCAGCTTGATTATGTAGGTGGGCCACGTTAAAAGATAATCAAAACTCACCTTTCACAATCAAAATCTCGAGAGGAAGATATTGGACAGTGTAGATCTCTCAAAAGATTGCTGTAATGGACATTACCGGTGACAAAATGGAAGAAAGAAGTTTTCTTCCTATGTTTAAGCATGACCATAAATCCAACTGTTTGCGCGGTCCTGCGCAAATGAAACCCTTCCTCGGATAGCATTCCCAGGAATATAGCGTATGAGAATTCTCCCATTCTCTTTGCGGGGTCCTGCGCAAAGGGTCTTCTCCAAACCTCGTTGAAAAGTGGCGTGAAAGCCATCTTCCCTTTTGATTGCACGATACTATGCAAGAAACTTCCTTTGCGCGGCAGAGAATGCGCTGCTATGGAACAGGTCCTCTGAACTGGGCCATGATATGGAAGAAACTATTGGGCGGTCGTATTAACTCATCATTCATCATCCCTAGCTGCGACCAAATAGTCCGTTCTTCTTACAGCTGGATGAGGTGGTGGGACCACCAATCATTTCTGATCAACAAATGCCTTCTAGTGGACTCTCTTCTTTTTCTCCATCCACCTCGGCTTAGGGGTAGAAAAATTGAGAATGGAATTGGCTTTATTCCAGAGAAAAGTCACGCTCCTCATCATGGCAAAATTTGCAGAAAGATTTCGATAGAAGAGCCAATCCGTGAGAGAAAACTAATTAATACTTTAGATGGTTGGTTTGCTCATAGAATTTTGGCAGAATTTGAACACGTCCCCCATGACCTTGGTGTTGAGCCTCAAAGGATGTTGCAGGAGCATCCTCCCCTATTCCTGAAGAGATTGCTACAACTGAAGAGGGTCCAACTCGAAATGAACCTGCCCCTTCTTCACAACCTCTCCCCCCTAGCTCATCGTCCCCAATGACTAGATCACGAGTACGTCTGCAAACGTCATCACCGACTCCTCAGGAAGAGGTAAGACATGTCTCTCCATCTCCCTCGATTCCAGTTGGCAGGAGATCTCCATGAGAAAGCAACCAGCCTGTCTCCTATAAAGGAAAGCAAGTCGTGGTTGCAGAACTAGATGAGGAGGATCTGTCAAGCGAGAGTTCATCTTCTGAGACAAGAGATTCCACCCCCCTGGGGTCTGGAGATGATGATAATGATGATGATGATAATGTAAATGATGAAGCTCAGGATGATGACTATGAAGAAGGGGAGGTCAACATAGATGACGAGCAAAATATGGCCACCGAAAATGTAGAGGAAGAACATCTCCCTACGGCTCCTGAAATTTCCCCTGCCACTTCTACTCCTGGCAAGCCACATGCAACAATCGAAGAGGACGAAGAACCCTTGGACTACGGGGAATATGGGTAATCTCCTGGTAAGAGAATCTGAATTTCCTAAACACTCTTGTGTTTGTCTAGTGATCACTATCTTATTATCACTGTCATTTCCTTTTCAGGCGTTGCCCCCTCTGCAGATCTTCACCCTGCTATACCAATGGCTTCGCCACAGGTTCCTTTAGTTCCTCAGGCGGCACCAAAAAGGGTGGCCCACGAAATTGTATTCCCTATCGAGGCTATTGATTTATCGATTCCTGCCACTAGAGACTCAAGCACAGAAGTGAGGGCGCCTTCTCTTGCTGATATGTTAGAAGCCGGTACCTCTGTAGCCCCAGAAGTTCCCTCGCTTGCTGGTCACACTTCTACGACAGGTATATATATTGATTTGAAGAGCCGTCGATCCTTTATCTTACGTTGTTTACTCTAACTTTATCTCTCATCCATGTTATAGGAATTCTTCTTTGTAGTAGGGCGGCCAGCTCCGAATCGGTGGCCACTGTTTCTGAGCTACCATTTCCTTCAAAGATTCCTGCTCACAAAATGCTTTTGATGAAGAATTCTTTGTCAACGGTGATTCATATCTTCAAAGACCCTGAGCAATGGTTAGATTTGGATATTGCCATTGAGATTCTGAAGAGCTCTGCAAAGATGGTGAAGATTAATATCTCTGTCTTACGTGATTCCCTCCTCAGATTCCGTGACTCGATAGTTTCTTTGGCATTGGCGAAAAATATCACGATAGCTTCAGAAGTCCTGGAATACGGGAAGCAGTTGACTTTTTCTAAGGAGAGGGCTTCACTTATTGCTTCCACTATATCCGAATTAGACCATGAGCATTTGACTTTACAGGAACAATTGAAGACCTTTACTGATGATAAGCTACTTATTCAAGACCGCATTGCGTCTTTGAGAGAAGAGATTCACAGCTAGAACTGAAAGGTCATGAGAGGGAACTGTCTATTCAGGAGGTCAACGGGAAACTTAACGTCAATATTCGGTCCGCTAATGCTGAAAAGTCCAAACTGCTCAAGAGTAAGGAAATGATCGTATCCCTGGAAGACAAGTTAGCTGGCCTTCCTAATCAAACAAAGATTATTCTTGAGGAGAAATCAAAACATGATGTAGCTCAGATTCAATTAAAGGAACACTTGAGGAAATATATGAATATAGTAGGCATTACGGAGGACTTATAAGCATGTAATCCCCTTCCTTTTTTATATACATACTTTTGCTTCTTCCTTTCTCCTCTTTTTCCTTTGCATGTTCTCTTTTGACTTTCAAGAGTAACTTTCAGTAACTTTTTCATGCACTTCTACATTATGCATTATTCCAGACATATTGTATATGCCATAATTTCAACATGAATTTGTTGCATTTTGAACATTGCATATAGTTTATCATAACATTCTATGAAACTGAACATAAAGCACCAGTATTTTATACTTGTCAGTATGGAATTTCCTATATGACTTCATTTGTTTATATTTTATTGGTGGTGCTAGGTTTCGATTTAGTCAGTTGTGCACACAGTTTAAGCTCATGAGTAGTGGAGCGAAGCACACAGTTTAAGCTCATGAGTAGTGGAGCGAATTTACTTGGACTCTAGTTAGAGTCGGGTCTTACGTGATGATCTCTGTAACTCTCTAGAATTCGTTGGACTCCTCACTGCCTAGGGAGTTCACAAGTCGTGATCCATCAGAGGGGCCCAGTGAAGCTACCGGGGTGGTGAACTCGGTTGGTTTTACGCACAGGGTTGGCCATAGTAACTCTCTAGAGTTCGCAGAGCTCGCAAAGCTACCTTTGGAGGTACCAAATCCATGGTTGTCGATCCATCGATGAGTAGGTTTAAGCCCTGCCTCATGAGTTAGTACCGGAATCGAACCACAAATCTGGGGGGTCTTATGCATGATTGGCCTGTGCTGCGCACACTGCAGCCCTCATTTTCTTCGCCTGCAAGGTCGGGCCCATTCACGGGAGGGTTTGTCCTCCGTTCCCCGTGACGCTGCCGGAAAGCTATATAGACGGCATGGGTGTTACGCTTGACTGGTCATTTGAGGACTTTGAGCACTTTGGCTTTCAGTTGACTTTTTAGCCTTTTTTGCTTTTGGTCATTGAAGACTTTGAGCTATTTGGTCGTTGAAGACTTTGAGCTATTGGCCTTTTTTTCAACTTTCAGCCTTCTGGCTTTTGGTCATTGACTCCGTCAGCTACCCGCATAGGTATGCGGACGAGGGCCTTCACGGGCTTTTTAGAGCCACTGGCTTCTCGCCACTGCCCGAATGGCGATCTTCATAGGTCTCATGCGCAGCGGGCCATTGGCTTGACTGGGCTGCCTTTTTATAATCATAGGTCTTATGTGTAGCCGGTCTGTTTCAAGATTTAATCCTTCTCAAGATTTGGCCTTTTTTTCTGTCTTTCTTTTTCGGGGCTTGTGACTAGACTGCCTTTTTATGATTGGCAGTCATCACTGTTGCCAATTGTATATAGTTGACTGTATGATTCATCATATGGTTGAATCAATAATTGACATTTCACTGCTGCTGACCGTGTCATGAAGACTTTTTACATCATGTTTGTAGTAATGTATCAGCTTAGTGATGATAGCAATTTTGATGAGCAATTGATTGACAACAGTGATAGCTGCTCTCTTTTTCTTTTTATGATTCTTTTTATGATCATCAATACCTGATGATTCTAATTTCGATGGAGATTTTCTATCGACGATGAGCGTCAATGCTTGATAGCGATCATCGGCGCTTTTTCTATGAGCGATGATTGTCAATGCTTGATAGCGATCATCGGCGCTTTTTCTATGAGCGATGAGTGTCAATGCTTGATAGAGATCATCAGTGCTTTTTTCTATGAGCGATGATTTAATATGCTATCTTGGAAGACGTAGATAGGTATTTTTTCCTGAAACTGTTTATCTGTACTGTCTACCTGTATTGTTTGTAATATACCAGCTTGATTTCGATATCAATTTTGGGCAAAATTTTGTAAAACTCTCTTGATGATGCTCATCTTCTTCATCTTTCTTTATTTGTTATCATATGGTCTTGATACGCTTTGTCATATGAATTTGATATGCTTGCGAGCTTCTTCCTTATTCATCCTATTCATCTTACCCCCTTTTTATATAGAATTATTATCTTGATAATTTTCTGTATCAAAATTAGTAGCGCCTTTGGAAGCAATTTCCTTTTTGTCAATGCGAGTATAGGCCAACATAGGCTTTCATTTTCTTCTTTGAAGAACTTTGTTTTCATTGAGCACACTTTTTCTTATTTGTCTTTGAACTTGCCCCCTGGATATGATTGCGACTGTTATTGGAGATATATTCTTTCATTCTTGGAGATATTGAGGCATTATATTTCTGTAGAAGACTGCACGATTTACGGTCATATTTATCGACCAAGTTGCCCCCTTTCGATGCAGAATCATAACCCTGATAATTTTCTGGGGCAGAATCAACAACTATATTTACGGATGATATCTCTTTAGGAAGCGGGCATTAACTGATATACTGATTCCCAGTAAAATTATGAATGTTGTTGCCTCTTCATCCTCAAGAGCCATCCAACTCTAATTATATCCTACATCACCGTCCATAAAGGATATGATAGTGCACTGAGTTGGACTGTCAATTAGTAATTCAGTTATCGAGAGTGAAAAATCATCTTTTGGGCAGGCTTCATTCAGTTTGTTCAGGTCTCTGATGATTCTGAGGGAGATATTTGGTGGTCAATGCCTGACTGCTATCGTCAATGTTCAGTGGCTTGACAACAATCATCAACGCTTAATAGCGATCATTAATGCTTAATAGCGATTGATAACGCTTAATAGCAATAGTTGCTAAATTTGGTGATTTGGCTTTTCATTTGGCTTCGCATTTAGCGATTATCCTTAGTGCTTCACGTTTGGTGATGCTCTGATATGCTTGAAATCCTTTCTTGCTCCCTTTTAATTTTGGAAGTGAAATCAAAATAGCGATCATCTCCTGTACTGGCAGGTATCGCAGAGCACATCTGCAATGAATGGACTTTTCCTGCTGGAGGCTACACGATCGTAATCGTATGCATTGACTAGCTTGCCCCCAACCCTTAAAATTTTCTACGCTTTTCCTGATCGACCCCAATCGGGACTTGAATTCCTTTCCCATGGTTTAAGCCAACGGGTTCATCATAATCAAAGCCCATATTTTTCATGATCTTCTTACTTGCCGGACTATACTTTTGGAGGTCTTGTGGCGTCAACCTACCATGGTAGTCATTATTTTGAGTTCCTTGGCTTGTCCTTACTGCTTCTGAAACATAGAACTCAATTGGCGCAGGATATTTTTCACTCGCCTTAACTTGAAATCTTGTTGGAGCGGCCGAAAATGGCTTATTTCTTTCAGCATACGGCAGTGGCACCGTATAATTTCACTGTAAAATTTTCAGCTATTCAGATGACAGAAGAGTCAACGGCAGTTGTCCCGGTTGCCGTAAGTGTTTTGGCACAAAATAGAACTTCTTTCTTATTTTCGCATTTTCAGATGGCACTACTTTTTCTGCCGAATATGAAATTATGCTTTCCCGATCATCCTTTAGGGTGCCACTTTCATCCTTTTTCATTTTTTCGATAGAGAATTCTTTATAATAGCTTGCATCTGTAAAGAATGACTCAGCTTCTATATACTGTTTTGCATCGGCTATCACTTTATGTTGTACCCCGTCTTTGCAGTGTTTGAAACACTGATGCAGAGTAGAGGGTACGATATTGTACTGATGTATCCATGGCCTTCCTAGGAGAATGTTGTATGTCGTCATTGCACTTATGACGTGACAAACAACGTCAGTTGTCAATTCTCCTATTTCCAATGTTACCGTAGTCTTGCCAAGTGCGCGCTGCCCATCTTGATTAAAACCTTGTATCATCATTCCACTGGGGCGTAGTTCTGAGCGACGGTAGTTCAATTTACTGAGCATTGAGAGTGGCAGAAGATTCACTGCAGACCCATTATCTATCATAATCCGTTTGACTTTCTTTCCACGGATATGCCCTTCTATCATTAGTGGCCTGTAATGTTCTTCTTTGCAGATCAGATCGTCGTCGAAAAAAGAAATGACAGGGAGACAGTCTTCTGACTGTTCATCAAGTTCGTCGCACTCTAATTCTGCTAGTAAGGTTTCTCTAATCTCATGATCGGACAATGCTTGAATCAGACTCTGTCGGAATTCTTCCGAAAGCTTAAGTGCATCATATACACTCAATCGGGCTGGTATCCCTCTTAAATGACTTACCAAATTATAAGTCACTCTTGTGGCCTCATTTTTCTCTTTTATTCTCTTGTCATTTTTCTGTCTTTCAATCGTTTCTATCTTGGTAACTTCTGGCCTTTGCTTTATAGGGCTTATTACTTTTTTACCTGACCGTAGTGTAATTACTGCAACCTTCTTTACAGCTTTACTGCTTCCTGCGTTATCCGCATCTTGTTCCTTTTTTCAAACTGTAAGCATGTTTGCGGTTGCCATGGAGCCCCTCTCTCTTTCTTTTCTCAATACTATCTCACCTCTGTCGATCAGTCACTGTATTATACATTTCAATGTATAACAGTTTTCTGTTGGGTGTCCCACCAGACGATGGTATCGATAGAAATCCCTTTCTCTGGTTCTTGTCACATCTTCTGGGCGTTTAGGTTCTGGCAATACTATCGTGCCAGCTTTTAATAATTGTTCCATCATAGGGGCGACATCTTCTTTTCCAAATGCGAACCCTGCATGAGAATTCAGTATTCTGGGCCTCTTCCAGTTGTACCTATTTCTTGACTGACCATCTTCTTTGCATCGGTCTGGTCATCTTTCTCTCGGGTTCTTTGCGTCTTTTCCTCTCCTGTCATGATCGACAGTATTCATAGTTGTCCTGCCAGATGCTCTCTTAACTGTATCATGGTGGAACGCTGGGATCTTGCGAGTCATCAACTCTAACGCGTGGGCTTTAGTAGCCAAATCATTAAAAGTTCTAATGTCGGCGCTAGTAAGTCCGAACGTAATTCCTGTCCCCATAGAATTTAGACACATTTTAACTTGTTCTTTTTCCTCTGGAAGCTGTCTACATGAAGCCCCTAATGTTTTCCATCTGTCTATAAACTTTTCTACCGGCTCTCCTTCTCTCTGCCGAATAGAGGCCAGCTCCGTGATACTGATGTCACATTGCGAGGAGAAGAAGTTTGACATGAAAACTTCCTGCATTTATTCCCAGGTACGTATTGATCCAGGCGCCAAACTATAATACCATCGAAATGCTTTATGCGTTAGTGATGAACCAAACAACCGCAAGCAATACTGTGGTATCGTCAAAAAATTTCCCATGCTAGTGATGAAGTGCATGAGATGCTCCTCTGGGGATCCCTCTCCATTGAACTTTTGAAAATTCGGATGCTTGAAATTGGCTAAAAAAGGGATGTCTTCTACTTCCCTTGGATACGGCATCTGGTACCGAAAACGTCCGGTACTTTCACGTTCTCTTTTTGCTCTAACCACCTCTTCGACCACTTACCTTACTTCTTCTTGTGTCACAATTCTCGCCGCGGGGATAGATCCTAGTGACCTTGCCCCTTGTGGTGGGAGGACATCAAGTTGATTTTCTTGCCCTTCAGTTGCATTCTAGGGGATTGCCATTCGGACTACGTTGTGCGCAAGAGTTGCTAGTGCTTCTCTGAGATTTCTACATTCTTCCATTAATGTATTTTGGGCTTCTGCCATTGCATTGAAACGATCCTCCATAGTCGTTCTATAATCTGGATTCGTTCCAGCCATGAATACTGCGGCTTCTTCACTTTTTGACGAAGCAGTATGCGAAGGGGAACAAGAGTGTTTTGACAAAGAAACAAATGCATTTTGATTTGGGAGATTGTCTTATTCAAACATAATAGAAAGAGAGAACTATAAACATTCATCATATTTATTGATACTGAGTTCATTTACGTCCTCTTTACATCCCTTGATTCAAAGATAAATCATTTAGAAGTAAAGGACTTATGCTTTAAGCATCAAAAGTCCATTTCGACAGCCTTCCGGTGCCTGATTTGATCATCTCCTAAGACTTAGGAGGAATGTCATTCCTATCGATAGGTCTTTGATGAAATAAGGATTTTAGCAGCATAACAGCGCCTGATTCAATCATCTTCAGGGACTTAGGAGGAATATCGATTAAATCGACTGATCTTTCTCCTTTGGACCCATGAAGAGGAGAATGCCCGGAGAAAGGAAGCCTACCTCATGAACTTCAGCAGCATAACGGCCTCTTGGACTTCATAGACTGCAAGGCAGTCTGGTTGCGCGGACCCGATCCTGCGCAACTGGGAGGAAGATCTCTTCTACCTTCTATCTTCTACTCCGCTCAGCTCTTCTTGAAAATCTTCTAATTAATTCAAATGAAGGAGAGGAGGGGTTATTTATAGACCCTCGCACGTGTGAAAATCATGATCTTACCGATGTGGGACTATTTTTTAGTGCTTCGAGTTATCTTGAACGAAGCCTCTTGTACAATTCATTCCGAGGTCCCGCGCAACTGCTATTCTCGTTGTGCGGTCACCGTAACAGAGATTGATTCCGCGGAACCGCGCAACCTATAATGGCTGCGCGGTCCTACTCATTGTCATGAAAACTACCTCTCCCTTCTTCTTTTCGAAAGTTCCTTCAAACTTCTTATCTCTTCTTTCTTTAATCCTTTGCCATTTTTTGTGCCTCAACAGATGCCCCCTCGATCCTTCCTTGATTGATTCCTGAAATCAAAGGGAGGATCGATCTTTCTCTGCCTGAAGATCATTGAATAAACTCCAACTGAAGGATGACCGAATGCTCTTGCTTGCACAGGAGACTGGATGATTACACTTACATGGCAGACTGGCTGATCATACTTGACCAGAAGATCGAATGATAGCGTTCGATCGGAAGACTGGAATGATGGCGCTCG
Source organism: Magnolia kwangsiensis (assembly GCA_037074715.1). Lineage (NCBI taxonomy): Eukaryota > Viridiplantae > Streptophyta > Magnoliopsida > Magnoliales > Magnoliaceae > Magnolia > Magnolia kwangsiensis. Next base: position 101,037,230 of record CM073576.1, on the reverse strand, counting down.
AAAAAAAGATTTGAATGATAGAGTTCAAACAAAAGGCTTGAATACTGGTGCCCAAGTGGAAGACTGAAATGTTGACGCTCAAGCGGAGGACTGGAATGCCCCCAGTCAATAGTATCGAGCAGATGTTTCACCAGAGAGGATAAGATTCTCTTTTCATTGAAGCACGCTTCTACAGCAGTTGTGAAACTTCATCTTTGAGCAATTTGATCAGAGAACTTTCTTCAACACCGTCGCTGCTGTAACGATCTCTTTGATCAACTCCAGCAATTCTTTCCTTTTTTGATCAGCTCCAGTGATTCTTTCCTTTTTGATCTATATCTGGGGCTGTTCTTTAATGCTGCTCCTGTCACAATAATTTTTTCAATTGTTTCCTTTGCTCACGATCTGCATAACTCAAGCTTTTGAATAATGGTTCTCCTGCCAAATTTATCAGAATTAGTATCTTAATTCATCATAATTTTCAATATAGCTTTATGAAGCATTGATAATTTTTGAAATAGATTGAGAGTTTCTTCTCTTCTTAGGCCGATTGTGGTATTCACAATATAATTTAATCCATCTTTGCGCTTCTCATCATGCGTAGCATTGTATTCTTTATATTGCACTCTTGGAGATTTCATCTTTAGCTTTAAAGGTTCAATCATTGAGTCTTTTTACTGAGTCTTTTCTAATTTGTGCTTCTTAGCATTTCTTCATAGACTTTTCTTAGATCTTTGCTGATTTGATGATGCTTCCATTTATTCTTTGTCTTCATCAGATCTGATACTTGGAGTCTTGCAATATTATTATTCATAATACTCGGCATATAAATTCCTTCGCCACATATAGGAGATTATCAGAAAGACCAAGGCATAGATTATTTTGAAGACATTAAATCCTGCCCCCTCTCTAGGTCAATGTCGCATACAGATTTCTTTAGAAGATAATATTTCTGAAGCGAAGCCTTCTAATACTTTTGAAGAATGAATAATCTTTTCCGCTCTTTTCATGACTCCAAAGAATATATCAGAGTCCTTATACTGTCCAATAGAGAATGATAATTCGTCACTAGTTTGTCCTCTATCCCCTTTTGGGAACTTCACAGCTCTTGTCAATATAGTATTTGACCTCAGAGATTTGAGCTTTTGACTAGATAATTGCCAATATCTTGAAGGCATTTACTGTTGATGTAATTTGAACCTGATTCAAGAGAAATGCATTTTTGCATGTTTGTCTAATCAATGTTTAAAATTTTCAGCAGGCAATTGCTTGTTTGAGCATATCTATATTGAAATATGTATTTGTAGCATTTTAAATGCTAAACTTTAATTTAATTTTATGCTTTTGAGCACTGGTGCCAGTGTACTTTGACCAGCTATACTTTGACTAGACAACTTAACTTGACTTGACTTGACCAGACTCGACTGAACTGGACTTGACATTACTGGACTGACACCACTAGACCGACACTAGACCGACACTACTGGACAGACACTACTGGACTGACACCACTAGACCGACACTAGACCGACATTACTGGACAGACAGTACTGGACTGACACCACTAGATCGACACTAGACCGACACTACTAGACAGACACCTACTCACACAGTTTAAACTCATGAGTAGTGGAGCGCTTTTACTTTGAGTCTTATGTGATGGTCTCTGTAACTCTTAGGAGTTCGCTGGACTTCTCACTGCCTAGGGAGTTCACAAACCGCGATCCATCAGAGGGGCCCAGTGAAGCTACCGGGGCTGTGAACTCGGTTGGTTTTATAGCACGGGGTTGGCCACGGTAACTCTTTAGAGTTCACAGGGCTCGCAAGGCTATCTTTGGGGGTACCAAATCCATGGTTGCCGATCCATCGATGAGTAAGTTTAAGCCCTTCCTCATGAGTAGATACCGGAATCGAACCATAAATCTGGGGGATCTTATGCACGGTTGGCTTGTCATGCGCGCACTGCGGCCCTCATTTTCTTCGCCTGCAAGGTCGGGTCCATTCACGGGAGGGCTTGTCCTCCGTTCCCCATGACGCTGCCGAAAAGCTATACAGACGGCATGGGTGTTATGCTTGACTGGTCATTTGGAGACTGTTAGCACTTTGGCTTTGAGTTGACTTTTTGGCCATTTGCTTTTGATCTTTCGGTTGACTTTTGGCTCTTGGCTTTTGGTCTTTGAAGACTTTGAGCTTTTTCATCCTTTGGTCAGTTGAAGATTTTGAGCTTTTGACTTTTAATCAACTTTTGGCCTTCTGCCTTTTGGTCATTGACTCCGTCAGCTGCCTGCATGGGTATGCGTACGATGACCTTCATGGGCTTTTTAGGGCCATTGGCTTCTCGCCACTACCTGAATGGCGATCTTCATAGGTCTTATACGTAGCTGGTCCCTTTAGAACTTTGGCTTTTCTTTCTTTTTTTTCTTTTTCGAGACTTGACTAAGCTGCCTTTTTATGATAAGCAGCCATCGCTATCTCCAATTCACATATATAGTTGACTGTATGATTCATTCTACTGTGATCATATGGTTGACATTTAGCCGCTGCTGACAATGTCACAAGGACTTTTGTATTATGTTTATGTCAATTTATGTATCAGCTTAGCGATGATGGCAACTTTGATGAGCGATTGATCGGCAATAGCGATAACTGTTCTCTTTTCCTTTTTCTAATCATCGATACCTGATAATTCGATTTCGATGAAGAATGGAGATTTTCCATCGGCAATGAGCGTCGATGCTTGATAGTGATCATCGGCACCTTTTATGTCATTGCTTTCTTGATAGCGATCATTGGTACTTTCTTCTTCTCTCTCTTTTTTCTTTCCTTTTTTTTCTTTATGCCAATGTTTACTTGACAGCGATCATTTAATCGCTTGATGGCGATTCTTCTAATCGCTTAATCTTCTAATCGCTTGATAGCGATAGTTACTAATTTTGGTGATTAGCTTTTCATTTGGTTTTGCTTTTGGCAATTGTCCTTGGTATTTCTCGTTTGGCGATGACTTGTTATGCTTGAAAGCCTGTCTTTCATTCAAATATACAAAAGAAATGCATTTTATGGTGAGAAATATATTTCACAGCTTTTACTCACCTGTCTTAATTGATTATAGGTCTTAAGCGTAGCTGGCCATATAGTAGTTAGGCTGCCTTAATTGATATTTTGTCATTGTTGAACGGTAAATCCATAGCTGATATTTCGCCAGCTGCTAATATATTCTGAGAATCAATAATTGATATTTCACCGTTGCCGATATATTCTGAGAATATCCATGTTGTATTGGAAATAGTTTATCAGCTTGGTGATGATAGCAATTTTGATAAGATAATCTTGCGTGAGCCATTGATGAGGACAGTGATAGTTGCTTATCTTGGCGACGATCATTAGCACTTGCTTATTTTGACAACAATCATCGACGCTTTTATTTGGAGATCGTTCATTGACGCTTTGTATTTGGCGATGATTTAGAAGCATCAAAATTGCAATTTATCTTCAAGGATAACGAATTTCGCATGCCTTTGTTTGCCCCCTTTTGATACAGAATTATTATCTTAATAATGTTCTGTATCAAAATCAGTAACGCCTTCGGAAGCAATTTCCTTTTTGCCAGTGCGTAGGCTTTCATTTACTTCCTTGAAGAAGTTTGCTTTCATTGAGCGCGTTTTATCACATTTAGCTTTGGATTTGCTCCCTGGATATGATCGTGACTGTCAGTGGAGATACATTTTTTGCTCTTGGAGATATTGAGGCAACATATTTCTGTGGGAGGCTATACAATTCACGGTCATATTGATCGACCAATTTGCTTCCTTTTGATGCAAGATCATAACTCTGATAATTTTCTGAAGCGAAATCAGCAGATACATTTTACGAACGATATCTCTTAAGGAAGCGAGCATTGACCGGTATACTGATTCCCTGTCCGTCTTGATCTATAATTTTATATGCTCCATTAGAATATACTTCTTTTATTACGTAAGGGCCATCCCATTTAGGCTCAAATTTGCCTCCTGTTCAACGAGTGACCACAATTGGTCTTTTTAGCATTAGCACCATATCTCCCTTTTTAAAAGAGCGATATTTAACCCTCTTATCAAATGCAGCTGATATTCTTGCTTGATATGCTTGCAGACATTGTTGTGCAGCTAGGCGTTTCTCATCAAGCAAGTCCAGTTCCTTTAATCTTATTTTCGCATGATCATCATCAGTTATAGACTGATGCACTGCCACTCTTAGTGACGCTACTTGTATTTCAACTGAAATTACTGCCTCCACACCATAGACTAATGAATACGGCGTTTCCCTCGTGGCCGTTCGATGAGTAGTTCTGTATGCCCATAGTGCTTCCTGCAATCTTTCATCCCAATCCCATTTATTTCCTGTCACTGTTTTTTTCAATATTTTGACTATCGTTTTGTTGAATGCTTCTGCTAATCCGTTAGCCGGCGGATAGTAAGGCGTTGAGAATGAGTGATGAATCTTGAATTTCTGACATAGTTTTTCCATACCTTTATTTTTGAAAGGAGTGCCATTTTCCGTAACAATTTTCTTTGGGATACCATGTCTATATATTATAGCATGGCGGATGAAATTAACCACATCCTTTTCTTTAACACTTCGCAAGGCAACTGCTTCAGTCCATTTGGAGAAATAATCCGTTGCTGCCAAAATATATTGCTTTCCTTTGGACGAAGGTGGGTTTATAGGACCAATTACATCAAGTCCCCAAGCGGAGAAAGGCCAAGAAGCCACAGACTGGTGCAAGTCTTCTGGGGGAACATGTATAACATCTCCATGAATCTGGCATTCGTGGCACTGCTTTGCATAATCTATAGCATCTTTGAACATGGTGGGCCAATAATAACCCATTTGATGTATTCTGTGGAATAAATTTTGGCCTGCCTGATGTGCCCCACACTCCTCAGAGTGTGCTTCCTGCAGCACCTGTATCGCTTCCTGCTTATTTAAACAACGTAGCAACACTCCGTAATAAGATTTTTTATATAATACTTCACTGCAAATAACGAATCGTCTTGACCGCTGTCTGACTTGCTGTCTTTGCGCAAACTCTTCCGGCAGGATGTTAAACTTGAGATAATCAATGAAAGGCTATCGCCAATCATCTACTGTAAATTTCAAGCATGATACAGGCAGAGCCTCAGTAACTCTTTCAACAATCTCCGTTGTCGGTAAAAATCTTCTTTCCTCTATGGTCACTTGAAGAGGGCTTCGGTTAGGGCAAGATGGAGTTGCTGTCAAACTGGCTAACGCATCGGCTTTTGCATTCTCTGACTGGGGAATATGCTTGATTTCAACATAGGAGAAATATTCCAACAATTGTTGCGCCTTCTGGCAATATGGCAAAAGTTCCTACTTTCTTATTTCGTATTCAGTCGTCAATTGATTTATAATCAATTTAGAATCCCCATAAAAGTGCAATACTCTTATCTCCATTTCTTTAGCTATCTCCATTCCAATAATCAGGGCTCTATACTCGGCCTCATTGTTCGTGCATGCAGCTCGTAATGTAAAGGAGTAAGGTAATAAATCACCTTGGGGAGTAATGAATATCACTCCTGCCCCTGCTCCTGATGTTCGAGATGTGCCATCAAAATACATCTGCCATGGATTCTGTGACTCAGTCAGCATGACTTTCTCATCTGGAAAATCATCATTGATGGCTTCAGATTCTGCCACGGGGTGCGCTGCTAAGAAATCTGCCACTGCCTGCCCTTTTACAGCTTTCGCCAGTTCATACGTAATAGCATACTCTGAAAGTAACAACATCCATTTAGCTAACCTCCCAGACAACATCGGCCTTGTCATCAGAAATTTTATTGGGTCGGCTCTTGAGACCAATGTTATATCATGCGATAAACAATAATGCCTTAATTTATGTACTGTGAATATCAACGCTAAACATTCCTTCTTAGTCGGGGAATAATTGCATTCTGCGCCTATCAAAGTTCGGCTCAAGTAATAGAGGGCCGTTTCTTTTCCAAATTCATTTTTTTGTGCCAACAAAGCTCCTAAGGAATGGTCGGTTGCAGACGTGTACAAGATGAGCGGTCTCCCTTTTACTGGAGCTGTCAGTACTGGTGGCTTTTTTAGCAATTCCTTTATGAGTCGAATGCATTCTGACAGGCCTGACTCCACACAATTCTGTATCCTTTTTCATCAGATGAGAAAATGGCTGACATCTTCCGCCCAGATTTGAAATGAATCGACGAACATATGCCAATTTTCCTTGCAAACTCTTTAATTCTTTTAATGTTTTTGGCGATGGCATATCCTGTATAGCTTTGACTTTCCCAAGGTCAATCTCAATGCCCCTATGCCGAACAACAAAACCCAAAAATTTTTCGGAGGATACTCCGAATGCACATTTAGCGGGGTTCATCTTTAACTGTTTCTTTCTATGTCGTTGGAAAACCGACACCAAGTGTTTGCGATGTTCCTGATGACTTTCTGACCTGACCACCAAGTCGTCAACATAACATTCAATGTGCTTATGCATCATATCTTGAAAAATATTTTGCATCACCCTCTGATATGATGCTCCAGCATTTTTAAGCCCAAACGGCATCACTTTATAGCAGAAAATCCCCAGCGAAGTTCTAAATGTCGTCGCCTCTTCATCCTCAGGAGCCATTTGAATCTGATTATATCCTGCATAGCCATCCATAAAGGACATAACAGCATACTGATTCGTACTATCAATTAGTAATTCAGTTATTGGTAGCGAAAAATCATCCTTCGGGTAGGCTTCATTCATGTCTCTAAAATCGACACACACTCTGACCTGTCCATTTTTCTTTCTTACCGAGATGATATTCGATATCCACTTAGGATACTTGACTTCCTTAATAAACCCAACCTTTATCAACTTATTAACTTCTTCCTTGATGAGGGAAACCAAATCTAGATGAAATCATCTTTGCGCATGTTTGACCGGCCTTTTCTCTTTAGAGATATTTAGACGGTGTAATGCCACGGAAGGCTCCAATCCAGGAATTTCTGCATACGTCCAGGCGAATACATCTTTATTTTCTTTAAGAAGTTGAATGTATTCTGTCGACTCTTGTTTAGAGAGGCTATCTGTCATCGGTTGCCCCCCGTCCTCCGTTTGCTTCGAAGCTATTTTAGGATGTTCAACTACTTCAGCACTTTCCTTCACTAGTTCTTTTGATGTGACCATGTTTGCTGCCGACCTTTCCTCTACGTCTTCAAATTTTCTTTGCCTTTCCTGGATGATCCCAATTGAAATTCCTTTTTCATGATTTAGGCCACTGGGATCTTCGCAATCGAGACCTATACCTTTCATAATTTCCTCGTTTGTCCCATCTTCGATAATTATCTAATTCCTTTCTATCATCCGCTGTAGAATACACTTCACCGTGTAACAATTCTCTGTTGGATGTCCCACTAGACGATGATAGCGATAAAAATTTCGCTCCCTGCACCTTGCCGCCTCCTCAGGGCGTTTAGGCTCTGGCAATTCTATTGCGCCAACTTTCAACAACTGTTTCATCATTGGAATGACATCTCCTTTATCAAAAGTGAATCCCTCATGGGAATTAAGCATTCAGACTCTTTTATTTTTTCTTGATTGAGCCAAGTCTTCTTTTCGCTTTGTACTTTCTACCTTGAAACCTTTCACATTTTTACATTGCCGACAGTGATCACTGGTATTTGCGGTTATCCGGCTAGGATCCTTTCGGGTCGCATCATGGTGAAATTTCGACACCTCCTGATTTACTAGTTCCAAGGCATGAGCCTTTGCGGCCAAATCATGAAGAGTGTTGACATTGAAATTGGCCAGTCCTTTTACGAATTCCTTTTTCATAGAGTTCAGACACATCTTGACTTCCTCAGTTTCTCTTAGCAACGGTTTGCACAAAGTTTCCAATGCCCCCCATCTATCCACATAATCCCTTGCCGACTCATTTTTGCCTTGTCGTACATAAGCCAACTTAGCAATATTAATGTCGGGACTTATGGAGAAAAATCGAGATTTGAAAGCATCTTACATCTGCTTCCAAGTGCAAATAGAACCCGGAGCTAAATTGTAATACCATCAGAATGCATTACCTGTCAACGATGCCCCGAACAATTGCAAACAATATTGCGGTACTGCAGAAAGACCTCCCATACTGGCATTGAATCGCATTAAATGTTCTTCAGGGGATCCTTTCCCATCAAACTTTTAGAAATCTGGACACCTGAAACCGGCTGGGAAGGGAATGTCATGCACTTCTTTCGGATATGGTATACGGTATCTAAAATGTCTAGTATCTTCTTGCTCCTCCATTCAGCTATCCTTTTCAATTACTGTCTTTCGAGCCGCATTATGCATGAAAGTCACCAAGGCTTCTTTGAGGCTTCTGCATTCTTCCATTAATGCATTATGGGCCTCTACCATTTCATCGAAATGACCCTCTGTAGTTGTTTTATAATCTGGATTTGTTCCAACCATGAACACTGTGGCTTTTCCACTCTTTGACAAAGTAGTCATAGAAGGAGAGTAAGAGTATGCTGACGTAACGGGGTTTGCAGAAAAGGAAGGGGATATGGTTTCATGGGGCTTTTTCATACTTTTTGCGGCATCAACTGACTGAGATGATGCCGACATTGGTGAACCTTTTAGAGACGGCGTTGGCGATCTGATAACCGATGCTTTTCTCTTTCACTCTCTTGTTCGTCCAGCCATTGATGCATTTAGAGCTGGGAATTCACGTGCTGTCAACTGGGGAACTGTCTGCGCTGAATAAATCACCGGAGGAGCGAGTTCTGGGTTTCTTTTGACTGTGCTTCGTGTAACGGGTCCTCTGATCTTTAATGGAGGCTGACTCATTCCATGATTCCTGAAGCTTTGTGTTCGTGCCTTACGAGATCCCACGACAGTCCAGCATGCATTGTCTTCTAATGACAGGGGAGAAGCAGAAATGACCTCGGCTGTTACTTGAGCACTGCTACTTTTACGCACATGACTTGGTGCGTATTCTATCACGAACCCTGTCGGGATGAATTGAAAGTTTACTCTTCTTATGCGGATCGCCATGGATGTTGAGTCGTAATCGGATTTTAAAAACCTTCAATCACGGAACATGTTTATAGTTAGTAAGTGAGTGATTAGGGTGATTTATCTTAGAGATGAAGGGGAGGACTTTCCACTGAGAGTCGCCATTTTGGTGTCCATAGGACGCCAAACTATGACGAATGTTCATAACAACCAAACTGTTAATACTTTGAATAAGACAGGCATCCCCAGCAGAGTCGCCATTTTGTTTCGACAAAGAAACAAATGCATTTTGATTTGGGAGATTGTCTTATTCAAACATAACAGAAAGAGAGAACTATAAACATTCATCACATTTATTGATACTGAGTTCATTTACATCCTCTTTACATCCCTTGATTCTAAGATAAATCATTTAGAAGTAAAGGATTTATGCTTTAAGCATCAAAAGTCCATGTCGACAGCCTTCCGGCGCCTGATTTGATCATCTCCTAAGACTTAGGAGGAATGTCGTTCCTATCGATAGGTCTTTGATGAAATAAGGATTTCAGCAGCATAACAGCGCCTGATTCAATCATCTTCAGGGACTTAGGAGGAATATCGATTAAATCGACTGATATTTCTCCTTTGGACCCATGAAGAGGAGAATGCCCGGAGAAAGGAAGCCTAGCTCATGAACTTCAGCAGCATAACGGCCTCTTGGACTTCACAGACTGCAGGGCAGTCTGGTTACGCGGACTCGTGCAACTGGGAGGAAGATCTCTTCTACCTTCTGTCTTCTGCTCCGCTCCGTTCTTCTTAAAAATCTTCTAATTAATTCAAATGAAGGAGAGGAGGGGGTATTTATAGACCCTCGCACGTGTGAAAATCATGATCTTAGTAATGTGGGACTATTTTTTAGTGCTTCGAGTTATCTTGAACGAAGCCTCTTATACAATTCATTCCGAGGTCCTGCGCAACTGCTATTCTCGTTGTGCGGTCACGCGCAATAGAGATTGATTGCGTGGAACTGCACAACCTATAATGGCTGCTGTTGAGGCACAAAAAATGGCAAAGGATTAAAGCAAGAAGAGATAAGAAGTTTGAAGGAATTTTTGGAAAGAAGAAGGGAGAGATAATTTTCATGACAAGTGCGCAGACCGCGCAGCCATTATATGTTGCACGGTTCCGTGCAATAAATATCTGTTGCACATGATAAAAGGTAATTGAAGACCTCCCTTCCTTCATTTGGGGTAATTGAAGATTTTCAAGAGGAGCAAAGCGGAGCGGAAGACAGAAGGTAGGAGCAAAGTCTCCTGGGAGTTGCGCAGGACCGCACAACCTGACTGCCCTGCAGTCTGTAAAGCCCAAGAGCCGTTGTGCTGCCGAAGTTCGTGGCCCAGGCTTCCTTTCTTCGGGTTTTCTCCTCTTCATGGGTTCTAAGGAGAAAGATCCGTCGATTTAATCGACATTCCTCCTAAGTCCCAGAGGATGGTTGAAACAGGCGCTGTTATGCTGTTGAAATCTCTATTTCATAGAAGGCTCGTCGATTGGATCAGCATTCCTCCTAAGTTCTAGGAGATGATCAAATCAGGCGTCGGAAGGCTGTCGAAATGAACTCTTGATGCTTAAAGCACAAATCCTTTACTTCTAAATGATTTATCTTAGAATCAAGGGATGTAAAGAGGATGTAAACGAACTCAATATTAATAAAATGTGATGAATGTTCATAGTACTCTCTCTCTGTTATGTTTGAATAAGACAATTCTCCCAAATCAAAATCCATTTGTTTCTTTGTCGAAACAAAATGGCGACTCCACTGGGGACTTTTCTGTCTTATTCAAAGTATTAATAGTAAGGTTGTTACGGACATTCGTCATGGTAAGACGCCAAAATGGCGACTCTCAGTGGGAAGTCCTCCCCTTCATCTCTAAGATAAATCACCCTAATCATTCAATTACTAACTATAAACATGTTTCGTGATTGAAGGTTTCTAAAATCCGATTACGACTAAACATTCATGGCGATCCCCATAAGAAGAGTGAACTTTCGATTCATCCCAACAGGGTTCGTGATAGAATACGCACCAAGTCATGTGTGTAAAAGTAGCAGTGCTCAAGTAACAGCTGGGGTCATTTCTGCTTCGCCCCAGCCATCAGAAGACAATGCAGGCTGGACTATCGTGACATCTCGTAAGGCACGAACACAAAACTTCAGGAATCATGGAATGAGTCAGCCTTTATTAAAGATCAGAGGACCCATCACACGAAGCACAGTCAGAAGAAACCCGAAACTCGCTCCTCCGACAATTTATTCAGCGCAGACGGTTCCCCAATTGACAGCACGTGAATTCCCAGCTCTAAATGCATCAATGGCTGGACGAACAAGAGAGCGAAAGGGAAAAGCATCGATTATCAGATCGTCAACATCGTCTCTAAAAGGCTCACCAATATCGGCGTCATCTCAGTCACTTGATGCCGCAAAAAGTACGAAAAGGCCCGGTGAAACCATATCCCCTCCCTTTTCTGCAAACCCCGTCACGTCAGCATACTCTTACTCTCCTTCTATGACTACTTTGTCAAAGAGTGGAAAAGCCACAGTGTTCATGGCTGGAACAAATCTAGATTATAAAACAACTACAGAGGGTCATTTCGATGAAATGGTAGAGGCCCATAATGCATTAATGGAAGAATGCAGAAGCCTCAAAGAAGCCTTGGTGACTTTCATGCATAATGCGGCTCGAAAGACAGTAATTGAAAAGGATAGCCGAATGGAGAAGGAGCAAAAAGATACTAGACATTTTAAGAATTGCTAAAAAAGCCACCAATACTGACAGCTCCAATAAAAGGGAGATCGCTCATCTTGTACACGTCTACAGCCGATCATTCCTTAGGAGCTCTGTTGGCATAAAAGAATGAATTTAGAAAAGAAACAGCCCTCTATTACTTGAGTCAAACTCTGATAGGCGCAGAATGCAATTATTCCACGATTGAGAAGGAATGCTTACATTAATATTCGCAGTACAGAAATTAAGGCATTATTGTTTATCGCATGATATAACATTGGTTTCAAGGGTCGACCCGATAAAGTTTCTGATGACAAGGCCGATGTTGTCTGGGAGGTTGGCTAAATGGATGTTGTTACTTTCAGAGTATGCCATTACGTATGAACCGGCGAAAGCTGTAAAAGGGCAGGCAATGGCAAATTTCTTAGCAGCGCACCCCGTGGCAGAATCTGAAGCCATCAATGATGATTTTCCAGATGAGCAAGTCATGCTGACTGAGTCACAGAATCCATGGCAGATGTATTTTGATGGCGCATCTCGAACATCAGGAGCAGGGGAAGGAGTGATATTCATTACTCCCCAAGGTGATTTATTACCTTACTCCTTTACATTAGGAGCTGTGTGCACGAACAATGAGGCCGAGTATAGAGCCCTGGTTATTGAAATGGAGATAGCTAAAGAAATGGAGATAAGAGTATTGCACATTTACGGGGATTCTAAATTGATTATAAATCAATTGACGACTGAATACGAAATAAGAAAGTAGGAACTTTTGCCATATTGCCAGAAGGCACAACAATTGTTAGAATATTTCTCCTATGTTGAAATCAAGCATATTCCCCAGTCAGAGAATGCAAAAGCCGATGCCTTAGCCAGTTTGACAGAAACTCTATCTTACCCTAACCGAAGCCCTCTTCAAGTGACCATAGAGGAAAGAAGATTTTTACCGACAACGGAGATTGTTGAAAGAGTTACTGAGGCTCTGCCTGTATCATGCTTGAAATTTACAGTAGATGATTGGCGATAGCCTTTCATTGATTATCTCAAGTTTAACATCCTGCCGGAAGAGTTTGCGCAAAGACAGCAAGTCAGACAGCGGTCAAGACGATTCGTTATTTACAGTGAAGTATTATATAAAAAATCTTATTACGGAGTGTTGCTACGTTGTTTAAATAAGAAGGAAGCGATACAGGTGCTGCAGGAAGCACACTCTGGGGAGTGTGGGGCACATCAGGCAGGCCAAAATTTATTCCACAGAATACATCAGATGGGTTATTATTGGCCCACCATGTTCAAAGATGCTATAGATTATGCAAAGCAGTGCCACGAATGCCAGATTCATGGAGATGTTATACATGTTCCCCCAGAAGACTTGCACCAGTCTGTGGCTTCTTGGCCTTTCTCCGCTTGGGGACTTGATGTAATTGGTCCTATAAACCCACCTTCGTCCAAAGGAAAGCAATATATTCTGGCAGCAACAGATTATTTCTCCAAATGGACTGAAGCAGCTGCTTTGCGAAGTGTTAAAGAAAAGGATGTGGTTAATTTCATCCGCCATGCTATAATATATAGACATGGTATCCCAAAGAAAATTGTTACGGAAAATGGCACTCCTTTCAAAAATAAAGGTATGGAAAAACTATGTCAGAAATTCAAGATTCATCACTCATTCTCAACGCCTTACTATCCACCGGCTAACGGATTAGCAGAAGCATTCAACAAAACGATAGTCAAAATATTGAAGAAAACAGTGACAGGAAATAAATGGGATTGGGATGAAAGATTGCAGGAAGCACTATGGGCATACAGAACTACTCATCGAACAGCCACGAGGGAAACGCCGTATTCATTAGTCTATGGTGTGGAGGCAGTAATTTCAGTTGAAATACAAGTAGCGTCACTAAGAGTGGCAGTGCATCAGTCTATAACTGATGATGATCATACGAAAATAAGATTAAAGGAACTGGACTTGCTTGATGAGAAACGCCTAGCTGCACAACAATGTCTGCAAGCATATTAAGCAAGAATATCAGCTGCATTTGATAAGAGGGTTAAATATCGCTCTTTTAAAAAGGGAGATATGGTGCTAATGCTAAAAAGACCAATTGTGGTCACTCATCGAACAGGAGGCAAATTTGAGCCTAAATGGGATGGCCCTTACGTAATAAAAGAAGTATATTCTAATGGAGCATATAAAATTATAGATCAAGACGGACAGGGAATCAGTATACCGGTCAATGCTCGCTTCCTTAAGAGATATCGTCCATAAAATGTATTTGCTGATTTCGCTTCAGAAAATTATCAGAGTTATGACCCTGCATCAAAAGGAAGCAAATTGGTCGATCAATGTGACCATGAATTGTATAGCCTCCCATAGAAATATGTTGCCTCCATATCTCCAAGGGTAAAAAAATGTATCTCCACTGACAGTCACGATCATATCCAGGGAGCAAATCCAAAGCTAAATGAGATAAAGCGTGCTCAATGAAAGCAAACTTCTTCAAGGAAGTAAATGAAAGCCTACATTGGCCTATACTGGCGCTGGCAAAAAGGAAACTGCTTCCAAAGGCGATACTGATTTTGATACAGACCATTATCAAGATAATAATTCTGTATCAAAAGGGGGCAGACAAAGGCATGTGAAATTCATTATCCTTGAAGATAGATTACAATTTCGATGCTTCTAAATCATCGCCAAATACAAAGTGTCAATGACAATCGCTGAATAAAAGCGTCGATGATTGTTGTCAGAATAAGCAAGTGCCAATGATCGTTTCCAAGATAAGCAACTATCACTATCGTCATCAATGGCTCACGCAAGCTTATCTTATCAAAATTGCTATCATCACCAAGCTAATAAACTATTTCAAATACAACATGGATATTCTCAGAATATATCGGCAACGGTGAAATATCAATTATTGATTCTCAGAATATATTAGCAGCTGGCGAAATATCAGCTATGGATTCACCGTTCAACAATGACAAAATATCAATTAAGGCAGCCTAGCCAAGACTATAGGGCCAGTTACGCTTAAGACCTATAATCAATTGAGACAGGTGAGTAAAAGCTGTGAAATATATTTCTCACCATAAAATGCATTTCTTTGTATATTTGAATGAAAGACAGGTTTTCAAGCATAACAAGTCATCACCAAACGCGAAATACCAAGGACAATTGCCAAAAGCAAAGCCAAATGAAAGGCTAATCGTCAAAATTAGCAACTATCGCTATCGAGCAATTAGAAGATCAATCGATTAAACGATCACTATCAAGCAAATATTGGCATAAAGAAAAAAAAGAAGAAAGAAAAAAAGAGAGAGAAGAAGAAAGTACCGATGATCGCTATCAAGCAAGCAGTGACATAAAAAGTACCAATGATCGCTATCAAGAAAGCAGTGACATAAAAGGTACCGATGATCGCTATCAAGCATCAATGCTCATTGCCGATAGAAAATCTCCATTCTCCATTAAAATTGAATTATCAGGTATCGATGATCAGAAAAAAAAAAAAGAGAACAGCTGTCGCTATTGCCGATCAATCGCTCATCAAGGTTGCCATCATCACTAAGCTGATACATAAATTGACATAAACATAATACGAAAGTCCTTGTGACATTGTCAGCAGCGGCAAAATGTTAAGCATATGATCACAGTAGAATGAATCATATAGTTAACTGTATATATGAATTGGTAATAGCAATGGCTGCTCATCATAAAAAGGTAGCCTAGTCAAGTCCCGAAAAAGAAAAAAGAAAGAAAAGCCAAAGTCCTAAAAGGACCAAAGCTCAAAAGGGACCAGCTACGCATAAGACATATGAAGATTGCCATTCGGGCAGCGGCGAGAAGCCAGTGGCCCTAAAAAGCCCATGAAGGCCACCGTACGCATACCTATGCGGGCAGCTGACGGAGTCAATGACCAAAAGCAAAAGGCCAAAAGTTGACTAAAAGCCAAAAGCTCAAAATCTTTAAATGAGCAAAAACCAAGAGCCAAAAGTCAGCCGAAAGATCAAAAGCAAAGGGCCAAAAAGTCAACTCAAAGCCAAAGTGCTAAAAGTCTCCAAATGACCAGTCAAGCGTAACACCCATGCAGTCTGTATAGCTTTTCGGCAGTGTCACGGGGAATGGAGGACAAGCCCTCCCGTGAATGGGCCCGACCTTGCAGGCGAAGAAAATGAGGGCCGTAGCGCGCGCATGACAAGCCAACCATGCATAAGACACCCCAGATTTGTGGTTTGATTCCTGTACGTACTCATGAGGAAGGGCTTAAACCTACTCATCGATGGATTGGCAACCATGGATTTGGTACCCCCAAAGGTAGCCTTGCGAGCCTCGTGAACTCTAGAGATTTACCGTAGCCAACCCTGTGCTGTAAAACTAACCGAGTTCACGACCCCGGTAGCTTCACTGGGCCCCTCTGATGGATCGTGGTTTGTGAACTCCCTAGGCAGTGAGAAGTCTAGCGAACTCTTAAGAGTTACAGAGACCATCACCTAAGACCCGAAGTAACGTCGCTCCACTACACATAAGCTTAAACTGTGTGAGTAGGTGTCTGTCCAGTGGTGTCTGTCCAGTAATGTCGGTCTAGTGTCGGTCTAGTGGTGTCAGTCCAATAAGGTCAGTCTAGTTCAGTCGAGTTTGGTCAAGTCAAGTCAAGTCAAGTTAAGTTGTCTAGCCAAAGTATGGTCGGTCAGTCCAGTAAGGTTAGTCCAGTTCAGTCGAGTCTGGTCAAGTCAAGTCAAGTTAAGTTGTCTAGTCAAAGTACGGTCGGTCAAAGTACACTAGCACCGGTGCTCAAAAGCGTAAGTACAAATTAAAGTTTAGCATTCAAAATGCTTCAGTTACATATTTCAATATAGATATGCTCAAACAAGCAATTTCCTGATGAAAATTTTAAATATTGATTAGACAAACATGCAAAAATGCATTTCTCTTGAATTAGGTTCAAATTATATCAACAGTAAATGCCTTCAAGATATTGGTGATTATTTAGTCAAAAGCTCAAATCTCCAAGGTCAGAAGGCATGTGATGGATAGATTATTCATTCTTCTAAAGTATCAGAAGGCTTCTGAAGAATTTTTTATGCGACATTGACTTGGAAAGGGGGCAGGATTTAATGTCTGCAATATAATCTATGCCTTGGTCTTTCTGATAATCTCTTATATGTGGCGAAAGAATTCATATGCCGAGTATTATGGATAATAACATTGGAAGATTCCAAGTATCAGATCGGATGGAGACAAAGAATAAACAGAATCGTCATCATCACTAAGGAGCACAAATTAGGGAAGGCTCAGTAAAAAGACTCAGCGGTTGAACCTTTGAAACTAAAGATGAAATCCCCAAGAGTGCGATATAAAGAATACAAAGCGGAGCACGATGAGAAGTGCAAAGATTGATTAACCCATATTACGAATGTCCCAATCGGCCTAAAAAGAGAAGAAACTCTCAATCTATTTCAAAAAATTATCAATGCTTCATAAAGCTATATTGAAAATTATGATGAATTAAGATACTAATTCTGATAAATTTGGCAGGAGAACCATTATTCAAAAGCTTGAGTTATGCAGATCGTGAGCAAAGGAAATAATTGAAAAATTATTGCGACAGGAGTAACATTAAAGAACAGCCCCAGATATAGCTCAAAAAAGGAAAAAATCGCTGGAGCTGATAAAAAAAAGGGAAAAAATCGCTGGAGCTGATCAAAAAAGGAAAGAATCGCTGGAGTTGATCAAAGAGAACGTTATAGCAGCGACGGTGTTGAAAGAAAGTTCTCTGATCAAATTGCTCAAAGATGAAGTTGTCACAACTGCTGCAGAAGCGTGCTTCAATGAAAAGAGAATCTTATCCTCTCTAGTGAAACATCTGCTCGACACTATTGACTGGGGGCATTCCAGTCCTCTGCTTGAGCATCAACATTCCAGTCTTCCACTTGGGCGCCATTATTCAAATCTTTTGTTCGAGCGCCATCATTCCAGTCTTCTGATCGAACATTATCATTCAATCTTCTGGTCAAGAATGATTAGCCAGTCTGCCATGCAAGTGTAATCATCCAGTCTCCCGTGCAAGCAAGAGTATTCGATCATCCTTCAGTTGCAGTTTATTCAAAGATCTTCAGGCAGAGAAGGATCGATCCTCCCTTTGATTTCAGGAATCAATCAAGGAAGAATCGAGGGGGCATCTGTTGAGGCACAAAAAATGGCAAAGGATTAAAACAAGAAGAGATAAGAAGTTTGAAGGAATTTTCGAAAAGAAGAAGGGAGAGGTAGTTTTCATGACAAGTGCGCAAGACCGCGTAGCCATTATATGTTGCGCGGTTCCACGCAATAAATATCTGTTGCGCGTGACCGGACAATGAGAATAGCAGTTGCGCGGGACCTTGGAATGAATTGTATAAGGGGCTTCATTTAAGATAACTCGAAGCACTAAAAAATAGTCTCACATCGATCAGATCATGATTTTCACACGTGCGAGGGTCTACAAATACCCCCTCCCTTTCTTCATTTGGGGTAATTGAAGATTTTCAAGAGGAGTAAAGCGGAGCGGAAGACAGAAGGTAGGAGCGAAGTCTCCTAGGGTTACGCAGGACTGCACAACCGATCTCGGTTGCACGGGTCTGCGCAACCTGACTGCCCTACAGTCTGTAAAGCCCAAGAGCCATTGTGCTGCCGAAGTTCGTGTCCCAGGCTTCCTTTCTTCGGGTTTTCTCCTCTTCATGGGTTCTAAGGAGAAGATCTGTCGATTTAATCGACATTCCTCCTAAGTCCCAGAGGATGGTTGAAACAGGCGCTGTTATGCTGTCGAAATCTCTATTTCATAGAAGGCCCGTCGATCGGATCAGCTGTAACGCCCGTGAAAAATCCGTACTTGGGCTCGAGTACCAACTCGACCCGAAATCACGTAGAAATAATTTTCATGGAAATTAAGCGTAAGTTAGCTAGCGCAACGCTAGAGTAGCTGGGAAATAGTCCCTGATCACTTTAAATACGTTCTACAAGACCCAAATCGAGTAGGACAAACAACTCTACAACACTCTATAACCTCGGATCAAACTCTAAGCGGGTTTGTCCTCTGGACCACATTGAACTTTTGTATTGGATTTAGACCGAGCGTCGAAGGTCCGATACCTCCTATCTTAGACCGTTAGAACCGCCCAGCTGGACTTGACAATCATCTCGAAAATCAAGTCAAACCGATAATCACAGACTATTTCGTTGAACCCGGACTGAAGCGACCGCGAATAGGGACAGAATTGGAATTTCAAATTCAAATCTGGCACACGAGTTGACGCTTCAGTATTAAGAGTTCTGACGGTCAGAATTCATCCAGATTACACCCTCGGATCAGGAAAAATTTCTATTTATTATCATGAGACTTTCAGCCCTGATCTACATGCGGTGACCGCTGAACTGAAACTGGTCCGCCACGTGCGATCTGCGAACCCTGCCAGACTGAAAACTTAATACGAGCTACATCTGGTACACATGAGCTTAAGTCCGATCGCAATCGACCAGGGGACCACCAGAAAGCAGCTTTTGAACCGAAACAGCCCTGAAATGGATAGGCACCAAGTAAACTTCGTTTCGGGGCCTATTTTCGGCGTTTTTAAGCTTATAAAAGGGGTTGAAACCCTCATTTCTCTCTCCCATCCGAAAATTGTAAACCCTAGGAAAAGGAGAGAGAGTTTGAGAGAAAGAGAGGAAGGAATTTTTCCCGCTTCCGAGCCACCGACTGCTAGTGCTTCAGCACTTCTTCCCAATCACCTGGCTGGTGATTTCTCCACTTTTTCAGGTATAAAATAACCATAGAACTTGCTGATTTAGGGTTTACCTAGATTCATAGCATGTTAGCTAACGTACTTCATAAATCAGGTCCTCCTACTGCCGTAGACGAAGCGTACACGCTCCGTTTAAAATCCCGCAACCGTAAGAGACTACGTGAGGATTTTAGACGCTTTGATTGACGGTTTACAACGCTTTCAATGTCGTTTAATAGTAGATTATCGACGGCATCGCCGTTTGACATGTACAACATGCTCTCCGTTTTCCCGTTTCGTAAATTAACGAAGAATATGAGATTTAGGGCATTTTAGTTATTTGTAGGAAGTACGGTCTACATGCATATTTTGCTGACGTGATTGACATGGTTTGTTGTCACATTAGGGAGTTAGGAATGCTTGCATAATCAGTTTGGCGAAGAGATTCGCCTAGTTGCGCACTTTGGGTCGACATACTATATGTAGACTTAAGTGTGTAGTGTATGTGTTTGTATAAATGCTTGTATTAGTATGTATTGAATTAAATGATGTTATGTAGTAGTTTGAGATTGATTTCTTGATTAATATGCTGACCTAAATGATTTCCTACATGTTGACCATATGCATGATTCCATTACATGCATGGAATGTATGTGTTTGAAGATTTTCTTAAGTTGAATATTATAACATGTGTTAACATGCTCACATGATCATATTTCAATTCCAATACCTTTGCATATATTGCTAATGTGATTCCATAGATGTGTGGGACTTGACTTAGTCCAGGCAGTCGGTAACCGAGCGAATTCGTGGCTGACTGGTCATAGCCACGAACGACGCGTCGATGAACATGATTCGTGTTTAGAGTTGGCGGCAGTGGTTAGGCCACGCGAAGTGTTTTACGCACTTCATGTCATTCGACTTGAGATGCGATCGCGCTAGTCGAGCCCGTCAAGTAACCCGACTGGCCGATGTATGTTCACCTTGTATGTGTCATAACTGCTTGAACCTAGGGTACTGAACTTACCATTGTAAACCCTGTTAACCATGGTACCTTGATCCACGAAGACTCATGAGCCGGGCAAGGTGGTATGGGACACCGTGGTCGAGCTGTCAGCCTACGCTGGGGCCACAAACCTCCCTGTAGTGACCAGTGAGCACCTAAACTCGTGAGCAGATTATGGTGGTATGGGACACTATATTCTAGCTGTCGGCCTACACTGATCAGGCGACGAGCCCTTTGTAGTGACCGCGAGCGTATTCTGAGTCCACGGGAGGGGACGACCCTTCCGTTGCAGTAGAGTACGGCAGGTCTGTATTGATAAGGTGATGGGGGAGCGGTGCAACGAGTGCGAGCAACAGCCCTGGCAGCCCTTGCAGTGACCTACGAAATATACATCGTATGAGATTACTAGGAGTGACGACCCTAGACAGGATCTGTGTTGGGATTGATACAAGGGAAGTACCTTAGTTTCCCAATCCTGCTATTTGAATGGACTAATAACAACTTGGAATCATATCACCATAGCATTGCATGTGCCTGGAAGATGTGGAGCACTCTAGGGAGTGTGGCATGCTGCGGTCGTAAGATGTTGCCGCATGAGGGTGATCGTCGGTGAGGGCATACATCACGTCATATCATCTTGCATTAACAACAGTATTAGGATTGTCTGATTTACTGCTTTACTATTATCGCGTGATTGAATTGTGAACATGTTAATCTTTGCTCTATGATTCCACTGAGTTGATCACTCATTCCCACGTTACGGGATGGTGTTTGCAACACCCACCAGACCCTGTTGTAGATGCAGGTGAGGCCGAGATCCAGGAGGTGGAGCCAGAGATCGACGAGGACCAGGATGAGTTCTCGTATATGCAGTATCACGACGGCTTCCCGTAGGCGACCTGGTCGAGGGGACATCAGTGGGACTTTTTTTGAACATTATTCTTTTGTTTATGTATATGTATATGAGACTCAGAGATGTAGTCATACTTTGGAGACAGATGAGATTTACTTTGTTTTTTCATACAGTGATATATACATTGTTTAGTCTTCCGCTTGCTTTTATCACTGGATCTGAAGTATGAATTGCAGTTTTGGTATACTTTTACTCATGTGAATGCTTTAAATCAGACAACATCGAATCATAACCATTTTTTTTGCATAAGTGACGGTCTGAAACTCGGGAGTTGAGTTAGACATGACCCCCGATTTTCAGGGTGTTACAAGTTGGTATCAGAGCATGAATAAGAGTATACTGGGCCAGGGTTATGGTCTTGCGACATACACTGTCGCTTCCTTTGACTTAGGTGGGTACGAGAAGGGTCTAGAAACACGTCTAGGATCGCTGATTCACCGATAGGCGAAGTCTATTAGAATCGATCGCAAGATCGAGTCTGTAATACATCTCGGGTCGCGTAAGGCAACCCGAATCACTTCTAAGCTGTAGGAAGTCAGGTTGAGATGACCTATGAGCGGTTTTAAACCGTAAAAGTGAATCCTTGGGCCGTGGGATGACCACGACTCCTGTAATCAATCGCCAGGGCTTAAAAACCCCGTTTCGCCAAAAATTCTCAAAATTCCTCCTCTAAACACTCCAATATTCATTTCTTTCTTATCCATTTCATGTTAGGCATCAAACCTAATATGAAAATAACACAAATTAGTACTTTCACAAAATTTTACAGTGAATAGTAAAATTTCATGAAAAATGGCCATAAGGCCATTCTAAATTCACTTTCTTTAGCAAATAAGGATCTAGATAGATGTACTGGCTCCTTCTACCCCAAATTCATATGCTGCATCATATGGTTTGGTATTCTGGATTGCAATGTGGACCCAGAAAGCCCCGAACACATATTTGGGCCCATACAAATCAGAGTACGATGAACTAGGGGGTGGGACATACATTTTTGGACCCCTGGGATCATGGGGGACCAGATCCATGTGGTCCCACCGGCCAACGTGGAAATTGGCCGGCGATGCCATCGCCGGTCGGGCGATGCATCGCCGACCGGTGGGTCAGTTGGTCCCAAATTTCGGACGCACGCCCTTAAATGAGATGTATATCCTCCCTATGTAGCTCCCATCTCACGAAAACCCCCAAATCATACCCCTCCTTCACAAACAGCCCTCTCCATAGCCCTATTTTTGATTTTTAGCAACCATCTCCAAACTCCGGCGTCCCAAAGCACTTCTAGGTCCCTCCTTGGCCAAAACCGACCACCACCCATCACTTATTGGGTGTTGGCAGCCCCTCTTCTTGAAGATCTCACCATTTGGAGCTCCAAAATCTCCCAAATAGAGCTGAAATCGTGAGGTGCTCCATTCTATCTTTTTGTTTGTATTTCTCCTTGAAACTACAGCCTTGGGAAGCTTGAAGCATCCCTCTACGTCGCCTAGATTTCCTTTTCTCAGATTGGGCAGCCATTTCTCCGCATTTTTATCGTTTTCCATGGCTTTCGTGGAAGCCATTTTGGGCCTTTTATCACTCTCATCCATCATATCTTTGATGGGTAAGAGGAAAACCGCAACAGACGAGGCTGGGCTGAGCCGCCCTGCTCGATCGAGAAGACCCTGGGGTGGTGCCGCAAGTTCAAGCACCGCCGTAGGTCCAGCTCTAGTCCAGGAGTGCCGTACAAAGCGGGATTTGGATCCCCATGCACACCTTGGGCGAACAATTCTGTCGGAGATGCCTCATGGCCAATACACTGATCGCAAAGTGTTATTTGAGGCGGACGTAGATGGACGATTGTTCGGCGAGTATCTGTTGTTCGAACGTATTGAAGCTACGCATTGGGGTCCGATCTTTGAAGCTCGCGCTCGTGCTAATGTGAGCCCCGTTCGTGCCTTCTATGCTAGTATCCAGAATCCTACCTTGGAGCCTTTGCAGTTCAAAATCCCTTTTGGTAGAGATCGGATGGCTACGATCGACGTTCGGTTGATTGCGCGACTTCTCAACGTGCCTCTAGGTGATGTGCATCCTAGTGAGAAGAATCTGAGGACTAGACGTGAACGAGATCGCCGCACCAGGTTTCTGTGCGGTAAGTTGGTTCCATGGCAGCCTAATAATAGGCTCAAGGCGACGTACATGTCTGAGGATTTGCACCTGCTGCATCATATCTGCACGTTCAATGTTTATCCCAGGTCGACGAACCGCATTGAATGTACACGTCTTATGGTCGATTTCTTATTTCTGGTGGCCCAGGGAGAGAACGTATGTATGGCCACTTTCATCTTACGGCAGATAGTTCTCATAGCCAGGTCAAGAAGAACATCCGAATCGCTTCCCTTTGGCCGACTTATTTGCAAGATTGCGCTTGAGTTTGCCTATAGACTTGGGCCGGAATTGCCGGTATCGATTCACACCATCGATGAGTCGACAATGGTCAAGATGAAGATTGGATCACAATACGTTGAAAATCAACTCGAAAGGGATAGTGGGGATGACTTTGATGAAGAGGAAGATCAAAGCGAAGAAGAACCTAGAGCAGAGGTTCAGGAAGAAGCAGAAGAGGAGGCTCAGGATACTGATGAGAGCCCTCCTCCTTCTGCACAGGCTACTATCGACGATCGCATTGCTCGGATGGAGGAGAGTCAGACCGCTTTGCGAAGGGAAGTCCAAGAACTTCGCGCAGAGGTCGCTGATGCCAAGGCCGTTACAAAGAAGAAATTTGGCAAGGTGACTCGCACCTTAAAGGCGATCCTGTGTTGCTTACAGGATAAGGGTGCTCCTCCTCCATCACCAGACTCCGACTAGCGATGCGATCTTTGATGTTATTATCAGTAGTTAGTCATTTCCTGCTTTATGTGTGTAAGCCTGTTAGGGCTAGTGCTTTGTTCATGTTGCTGTTGTTTAACTGTCTTAATTTCCATGTAATTCTCGTCATGATGCTTGTAAGGATATATCCCTTGTATTGTGACAATTTTGATTAATTGAAATGCATGGAATACCTTTGACTCTCTATGTGAATGATTGTGGTGTATTTGTGCAATTGAGACTGACAAGGTTGCGCCCTATTTTGAATATAGGGAATGCCACCTAAGACTACGCGGAGCACGGTTCGGCTTGCATTGTCAGAGCATATGGATCAGACTCCTTCACAGTCTGGCACCCATGCGGACCCTGCTGTGGGCCCGATTCCTGAGGCGGTTCGATCGTCTCAGCCTGCCGCTGGTCCTACAGATGGACCACCACCATTTACGCCATCAGTCAGAGAGCCACATCGCGCATCTACTTCCACACCGCATCCGCCACAGCCTGCTCCACCCCCTGACAGATTCGAGCAGATGATGGCTATGATGCTGCAGCAGCAGCAGCTTCTGACCACCATAGTGGGGACATTAGCCCAGGGTGGGGGTGCGACTACATCTACTCCACCTGCACCACCTGCGCATCCATCTGAGGATGCCTATACATACGCCCAGGATGAGGGCATGGCTCATCCTGCGCCGCCTGCTTTCCCTGCGGGGAATCCTGCCGACACACGGGGCCTTTTGGAGCGATTTCAGTTCTTGCGGCCTCCTACTTTCACGGGTTCTCACAGACCCGAGGAGGCTGAGTACTGGCTCGACCGGGTGTCGAAGATCTTGCGGATGTTGCACTGCACCGAGGCTGAGCAGGTAGAGCTGGCTACCTTCCTGTTTGAGAGAGAGGCCAGCATGTGGCGGGATAGCGTACTGCGGACCGTTGCCGCAGCTTTGTATGGACGTGGGCAGCATTTGAGTTCCACTTCCATAAGAAGTATTATCCCCAGACCCACAGGCATGACAGGGAGAATGAGTTTCTCCGTCTCAGACAGGCAGCGATGACAGTTACCGAGTATGAGCATCGGTTCACAGAGTTGGGCAGGTATGTCCCGACGATCCTAGCTGATGAGCAGATGCGCATACGGCGCTTTTTGGAGGGCTTGCGACCGGATATTCGGTCGAAGATGTGTTGTGTTAGTTTTCCCTCCTATGCGGAGTTGATTCACATGTCCATGCGGGCAGAGCAGGACGTGGATCGACTTGCGCTATCTCGAGGCCCGGTTGCTTCTAGGCCACGACCGGATTTGCCAGACAGGCCCTTCGCGGGCAAGAGGCCTCGCATTGATCCTCCTACTAGGACTACGGCGCCTGTACCACCGTTTCGGCGCCCTGATTTGACATGTACATACTGTGGGAGGACAGGCCATTTGGCGCAGAGTTACTTTTCGAGGATGCAGGATAGTGGGTTCTCGCAGCCGCAGAAGATTGACCGTGTACGTCCACAGGCAATATCAACACCGCCTATACGGTCAGCTCCTGCGCATCCTTCTTTCAGACCTACGGTATCGCAGATTCGACAGCCTCCACGGCCCTTGACACAGCGGCCGAACCGGCCACAGCAGGCTCGGGTTCATGCATTGACAGCTGAGGCAGCTGCGACGCCGACTTTCCAGCATTCAGCCTTCGAGGTTACGGCCCATATCGGAGGTACTCCCGTTCTTGTCATGGTAGACACTGGTTCCACGATTTCTTCGATATCGCGTGCCGTAGTCAGACGTCTTGGGTTACAGACTATCACTATGGATAGCGTGCGAGTCTTTGCAGCTCATGGAGATTATTCAGATGTCACCCAGATGTGTGAGGGTTGTTTGGTTGATCTGGGAGGCAGGACGATGACTCTTGATCTGATCGTCGATCCCTCGCTCGTTTATCTCGACGTCATTCTTGGCATGGACTGGTTGACTGCAGCGAGAGCCGAGATTGACTGCGAGACTCGTATAGTCACAGCGTACGAGCCTGAGGATGCATCCTTCACATTTCCAGTGCGGGTAAATCTTCCTTTCCGCATACTTAGCTACGCCACTCTATTGCGCGACGCTGGTGCCCAGGTACTTGAGCAGACGCCAGTTGTTTCTGAGTTCGGGGATCTGTTCAGGAAGATCCCTGGCTTGCCGCCCCGACGTGAGATCGATTTCACTATCGATCTGAGTCCTGGTTCTACACCCGTCTCACTGCCGATGTATCGCATGGCACCATGTGAGATGGAGGAGTTGAGGACGCAGATTGATGGTCTGCTAGAGCTTGGCCTTATACGGCCTAGCGTGTCACCTTGGGGAGCACCGGTCTTATTCGTGAAGAAGAAGGATGGTTCGATGCGATTGTGTATTGATTATCGCAGGCTGAACCAGCTCACGGTGAAGAACAAGTACCCTTTGCCCAGGATCGATGACTTGTTTGATCAGTTGAGAGGAGCGCAGTACTTCTCGATGATTGATCTTCAGTCAGGTTATCATCAGCTGCGCGTCAGGGATGAGGACGTGCAGAAGACAGCATTCAGGACCAGTTTTGGCCACTACGAGTTCCTCGTGATGTTGTTCGGTCTCACGAACGCACCGGCCGTGTTCATGGATCTGATGAACCGGATATTTCAGCCTTTCCTCTATCGATTCGTCTTTGTCTTCATTGACGACATTTTGGTGTACTCTAGGAGTCGAGAGGAGCATGAGGAGCACTTGCGTTTGGTCCTTGATACGCTCAGACGGCATCAGTTGTTCGCACAGTACAAGAAGTGCGACTTCTGGAAGCAGGAGGTGAAGTTTCTGGGACACGTGGTGTCCAAGGATGGCATGGCAGTTGACCTGTCTAAGGTAGCTGCGGTGCAGGACTGGGAGCAGCCTGGTTCTGTCACTGAGGTGAGGAGCTTCTTGGGTCTCGCTGGCTACTATCGGCGCTTCATTCAGGACTTCTCGAAGATCGCGAGACCCTTATCTCAGTTGACACGGAAGGACGTGAAGTTCGCCTGTACTGATAAGGCGGAGTCAGCTTTTCAGGAGCTGAAGGACAGACTTACGTCCGCCCCTGTGCTAGTATTGCCAGAGCAAGGGGTTAGATACACTATATACACTGACGCGTCTAGCGTTGGTTTGGGTTGTGTCCTTATGCAGAGGGACAGGGTAATTTCGTATGCCTCGAGACAATTAAGGAAGCACGAGGAGAATTATCCTACACACGACCTAGAGTTGGCAGCTGTTATATTCGCACTGAGACTCTGGAGACATTACCTCTACGGAGAGGAGTTCGAGCTCTTTTGCGACCACAAGAGCCTCAAGTACATATTCACGCAGCGAGACTTGAATATGAGGCAGCGACGATGGATGGAGACATTGAAGGACTTCAAGTTTGAAGTCTCTTACCATCCTGGGAAGGCGAACCTTGTGGCTGATGCGTTGAGCCGCAAGAAGGCGATAGAGTTTGCGGCTCCGCTGATGGTTGCCGAGTGGGATATGGTTGAGTTTTTGCGAGACTTTGAGCAGAAACTCACCGTAGAGGAACCATTTGAGTTCATCGCACACGTGCAGGTGCGATCTCAGATCGATGACCGAGTCATCGAGGCGCAGAGGGACGATGCGCATCTTACTGAGCTTCGAGAGCAGGCCAGTGATGATGCTGACGCCGACTGGCGAGTTGGCATGGATGGGGGCTTACGTTACCGTGGCCGCCTATGCGTCCCAGATGTCCCTGACTTGAGATGAGAGATTCTCGAGGCTGCGCATTCTACTAGACTCGCGATGCATCCAGGCAGTACGAAGATGTATCGTGACGTGAAGAGGACGTATTGGTGGGAAGGTATGAAGACCCACATAGCTGAGTTCGTGTCCCGTTGTCTCACTTGTCAGTAGGTGAAGGCAGAGCATCGCCGACCACCTGGACTTTTGCAGCCTATGCCGATTGCAAAGTGGAAGTGGGATTTCATTTCCATGGACTTCATTTCTGGGTTGCCGAAGACGAGGAAGGGGCATGATTCTATTTGGGTGATCGTCGACTGATTGACGAAGTCGGCGCACTTCCTACCGATCAGAGTTACGAACTCTGCAGACGAGCTGGCTAGATTGTATATCAGAGAGATCGTGCGTCTGCATGGAGTTCCGTTGGAGATCGTGTCGGACAGAGATACGCAGTTCACTTCTATTTTCTGGACTCGCATTCAGGAGGCTATGGGTGTGAAGTTGAAGTTCAGTACTGCCTTCCACCCACAGACGGACGGACAGACGGAGCGAGTGAACCAGATCCTGGAAGACATGTTGCGAGCTTGCGCATTGGACTTCAAGGACAGTTGGGATGACTGTCTTGCATATGCGGAGTTTGCGTACAACAATAGCTTCCAGGCGAGTATCGGCATGGCACCTTATGAGGCGTTGTATGGGCGACCTTGTCGCGCACCGCATTGCTGGTTAGAGGTCGGTGAGCGTAGCTTGATTGGCCCAGAGTTGGTGCAGGCGACGTCAGAGAAGATTGATATTATTCGACGTCGGCTTCTTACAGCGCAGAGCAGACAGAAGAGCTACGCCGATACGAGACGACGGCCACTAGAGTTCACAGTCGGGGATCACGTGTTTTTGTGAGTTTTCCCTATGAAGGGAGTCCTTCGGTTCAGGAAGAAGGGGAAGCTGGCACCGCGATTCATTGGTCCATTCTAGATCCTCGATCGTGTGGGAGCGGTGGCTTACCGATTGGCTTTACCCACTCCCCTTGCGAGCGTCCACAACGTATTTCATGTTTCTATGCTGAAGAAGTACGTTGCTGATCTTTCCCATATCATCAGATGGGAGCAGGTGCAGTTAGGAGAGGATGTTACTTATATCCTGCGACCGTCACGCATCTTAGACAGGAAGGAGCAGGTACTGCGTAGCAAGGTGATTCCCCTTGTGAAGGTACTATGGATGCATCACTCTGAGGAGGAGGCTACTTGGGAGACAGAAGCCGAGATCAGAAAGAACTACCCACAGCTTCTCGAGGAGTACGAACAGGTACAAATTTCGAGGATGAAATTATTTGTTAAGGGGGGTAGATTGTAACGCCCGTGAAAAATCCGTACTTGGGCTCGAGTACCAACTCGACCCGAAATCGCGTAGAAATAATTTCCATGGAAATTAAGCGTAAGTTAGCTAGCGCAATGCTAGAGTAGCTGGGAAATAGTCCCTGATCACTTTAAATACGTTCTACAAGACCCAAATCGAGTAGGACAAACAACTCTACAACACTCTATAACCTCGGATCAAACTCTAAGCGGGTTTGTCCTCTGGACCACATTGAACTTTTGTATTGGATTTAGACGGCGCGTCGAAGGTCCGATACCTCCTATCTTAGACCGTTAGAACCGCCCAGCTGGACTTGACAATCATCTCGAAAATTAAGTCAAACCGATAATCACAGACTATTTCGTTGAACCCGGACTGAAGCGACCGCGAATAGGGACAGAATTGGAATTTCAAATTCAAATCTGGCACACGAGTTGACGTGTCAGTATTAAGAGTTCTGACGGTCAGAATTCATCCAGATTACACCCTCGGATCAGGAAAAATTTCTATTTATTATCATGAGACTTTCAGCCCTGATCTACGTGCGGTGACCGCTGAACTGAAACTGGTCCGCCACGTGCGATCTGCGAACCCTGCCAGACTGAAAACTTAATACGAGCTACATCTGGTACACATGAGCTTAAGTCCGATCGCAATCGACCAGGGGACCACCAGAAAGCAGCTTTTGAACCGAAACAGCCCTGAAATGGATAGGCACCAAGTAAACTTCGTTCCGGGGCCTATTTTCGGCGTTTTTAAGCTTATAAAAGGGGTTGAAACCCTCATTTCTCTCTCCCATCCGAAAATTGTAAACCCTAGGAAAAGGAGAGAGAGTTTGAGAGAAAGAGAGGAAGGAATTTTTCCCGCTTCCGAGCCACCGACTGCTAGTGCTTCAGCACTTCTTCCCAATCACCTGGCTGGTGATTTCTCCACTTTTTCAGGTATAAAATAACCCTAGAACTTGCTGATTTAGGGTTTACCTAGATTCATAGCATGTTAGCTAACGTACTTCATAAATCAGGTCCTCCTACTGCCGTAGACAGGCGCTGTTATGCTGTCGAAATCTCTATTTCATAGAAGGCCCGTCGATCGGATCAGCTGTAACGCCCGTGAAAAATCCGTACTTGGGCTCGAGTACCAACTCGACCCGAAATCACGTAGAAATAATTTTCATGGAAATTAAGCGTAAGTTAGCTAGCGCAACGCTAGAGTAGCTGGGAAATAGTCCCTGATCACTTTAAATACGTTCTACAAGACCCAAATCGAGTAGGACAAACAACTCTACAACACTCTATAACCTCGGATCAAACTCTAAGCGGGTTTGTCCTCTGGACCACATTGAACTTTTGTATTGGATTTAGACCGAGCGTCGAAGGTCCGATACCTCCTATCTTAGACCGTTAGAACCGCCCAGCTGGACTTGACAATCATCTCGAAAATCAAGTCAAACCGATAATCACAGACTATTTCGTTGAACCCGGACTGAAGCGACCGCGAATAGGGACAGAATTGGAATTTCAAATTCAAATCTGGCACACGAGTTGACGCGTCAGTATTAAGAGTTCTGACGGTCAGAATTCATCCAGATTACACCCTCGGATCAGGAAAAATTTCTATCCCAACACAGATCCTGGGCGGTTCAACCAGAGGATGGTTGAACGAAATAGTTGAAATCTCTATTTCATAGAAGGCCCGTCGATCGGATCAGCTGTAACGCCCGTGAAAAATCAGGTCCTCCTACTGCCGTAGACGAAGCGTACACGCTCCGTTCAAAATTTCGCAACCGTAAGAGACTAGGTGAGGATTTTAGACGCTTTGATTGACGGTTTATAACGCTTTCAATGTCGTTTAATAGTAGATTATCGACGGCATCGCCGTTTGACATGTACAACATGCTCTCCGTTTCCTGTTTCGTAAATTAACGAAGAATATGAGATTTAGGGCATTTTAGTCATTTGTAGGAAGTACGGTCTACATGCATATTTTGCTGACGTGATTGACATGGTTTGTTGTCGCATTAGGGAGTTAGGAATGCTTGCATAATCAGTTTGGCGAAGAGATTCGCCTAGTTGCGCACTTTGGGTCGACATACTATATGTAGACTTAAGTGTGTAGTGTATGTGTTTGTATAAATGCTTGTATTAGTATGTATTGAATTAAATGATGTTATGTAGTAGTTTGAGATTGATTTCTTGATTAATATGCTGACCTAAATGATTTCCTACATGTTGACCATATGCATGATTCCATTACATGCATGGAATGTATGTGTTTGAAGATTTGCTTAAGTTGAATATTATAACATGTGTTAACATGCTCACATGATCATATTTCAATTCCAATACCTTTGCATATATTGCTAATGTGATTCCATAGATGTGTGGGACTTGACTTAGTCCAGGCAGTCGGTAACCGAGCGAATTCGTGGCTGACTGGTCATAGCCACGAACGACGCGTCGATGAACGTGATTCGTGTTTAGAGTTGGCGGCAGTGGTTAGGCCACGCGAAGTATTTTACACACTTCATGTCGTTCGACTTGAGATGCGATCGTGCTAGTTGAGCCCGTCAAGTAACCCGACTGGCCGATGTATGTTCACCTTGTATGTGTCATAACTGCTTGAACCTAGGGTACTGAACTTACCATTGTAAACCCTGTTAACCATGGTACCTTGATCCACGAAGACTCATGAGCCGGGCATGGTGGTATGGGACACCGTGGTTGAGCTGTCGGCCTACGCTGGGGCCACAAACCTCTCCGTAGTGACCAGTGAGCACCTAAACTCGTGAGCAGATTATGGTGGTATGGGACACTATATTCTAGCTGTCGGCCTGCACTGATCAGGCGACGAGCCCTTTGTAGTGACCGCGAGCGTATTCTGAGTCCACGGGAGGCGACGACCCTTCCGTTGCAGTAGAGTACGGTAGGCCTGTATTGATAAGGTGATGAGGGAGCGGTGCAACGAGTGCGAGCAACAGCCCTGGCAGCCCTTGCAGTGACCTACGAAATATACATCGTATGAGATTACTAGGAGTGACGACCCTAGACAGGATCTGTGTTGGGATTGATACAAGGGAAGTACCTTAGTTTCCCAATCCTGCTGTTTAAATGGACTAATAACAACTTAGAAATCATATCACCATAGCATTGCATGTGCCTGGAAGATGTGGAGCACTCTAGGGAGTGTGGCATGCTGCGGTCGTAAGATGTTGCCGCATGAGGGTGATCGTCGGTGAGAGCATACATCACGTCATATCATCTTACATTAACAACAGTATTAGGATTGTCTGATTTACTGCTTTACTATTATCGCGTGATTGAATTGTGAACATGTTAATCTTTGCTCTATGATTCCACTGAGTTGATCACTCATTCCCACGTTACGGGATAGTGTTTGCAACACCCACCAGACCCTGTTGTAGATGCAGGTGAGGCCGAGATCCAGGAGGTGGAGCCAGAGATCGACGAGGACCAGGATGAGTTCTCGTATATGCAGTATCACGACGGCTTCCCGTAGGCGACCTGGATCGAGGGGACATCAGTGGGACTTTTTTTGAACATTATTCTTTTGTTTATGTATATGTATATGAGACTCAGAGATGTAGTCATACTTTGGAGACAGATGAGATTTACTTTATTTTTCCATACAGTGATATATACATTGTT
The DNA here is from genome assembly GCA_037074715.1 of Magnolia kwangsiensis. Lineage (NCBI taxonomy): Eukaryota > Viridiplantae > Streptophyta > Magnoliopsida > Magnoliales > Magnoliaceae > Magnolia > Magnolia kwangsiensis. The sequence continues at coordinate 101,004,220 of CM073576.1, read as the reverse complement.
TAGTCTTCCGCTTGCTTTTATCACTGGATCTGAAATATGAATTGCAGTTTTGGTATACTTTTACTCATGTGAATGCTTTAAATCAGACAACATCGAATCATAACCATTTTTGTTGCATAAGTGACGGTCTGGAACTCGGGAGTTGAGTTTATACACGACCCCCGATTTTTAGGGTGTTACATCAGCATTCCTCCTATGTTCTAGGAGATGATCAAATCAGGCGCCGGAAGGCTGTCGAAATGAACTCTTGATGCTTAAAGCACAAATCCTTTACTTCTAAATGATTTATCTTAAAATCAAGGGATGTAAAGAGGATGTAAACGAACTCAGTATTAATAGAATGTGATGAATGTTCATAGTACTCTCTCTCTGTTATGTTTGAATAAGACAATTCTCCCAAATGAAAATGTATTTTTTTTATAGAAACAGCTGCGCGGTCCTGCGCACTGTCATGAAAACTTCCTCTCCCTTCTTCTTTCCAAAAGTTCCTTCAAACTTCTTATCTCTTCTTGCTTTAATCCTTTGCCATTTTTTGTGACTCAACAAAGAGAAAGCTGATGTGACAGGGATTGTAGAAAAGGGAGGGGACAGAGTTTCATCGGGCCTTTTCGTGCTCCCTGTGGTATCAGTTGACTGAGAAGATGCCGATACTGATGAATCTCTTCGGGATGGCATTGGCGATCTAATGACCAATGCTTTTCCCTTTTGTTCTCTTGTTCGTTCAGCTATTGAAGCGTTTAAAGTCAGGAAGTCGCGTGATGTCAACTGGGGAACTGTTTGCGCTAGATAAATTGCTGGAGGGGCAAGTTCAGGATTTCTTCTGACTGTGCTTCACGTTACGGGCCCTTTGATTTTTAACGAAGGCTGGCTCGCTCTTGAATTCCTGAAGTTTCGTGTTTTTTCCTGACGAGAGGTTACGGCGGTCCAGCCCGCAATGTCTTCTGACAGTTGAGGCGAAGCAGAAATGACCCCAGCTGTTACTTGAACCTTGTCGCCTTCACTTGCACGACTCAGTGCGTATTCTATTACAAATCCCATTGAGACGAATCGGAAGCTCACTTTTCTTACGGGGGTCGCCATGAATAACAAGTCGTAATTGGATTTTGAAACCTTCTTCTGTCATGAAACATAATAATAATCAGTATTTGAACAATTAGAGTGATTTATCTTAGAGATGAAGGGGAGGACTTCCCACTGAGAGTCGTCATTTTGGTGTCCATAGGACGCCAAACCGTGACGAATGTTCGTAACAACTTCACTGTTAATATTTTAAATAAGATAATAAGATAGTCCCCAGAAGAGTCGCCATTTTGTTTCGACAAAGAAACAAATGCATTTGATTTGGGAGATTATCTTATTCAAACATAACAGAGAAAGAGTACGAGGAACATTCATCATATTTCATTCATACTGAGTTCATTTACATCCTCTTTGCATCCCTTAATTCTAAGATGAATCATTTAGAAATAAAGGACTTATTCTTTAAAACATCAAAAGTTCCTTTCGTCAGCCTTCCGGCGCCTGATTCGATCATCTCCTAGGACTTAGGAGGAATGCTGATTCGATCGATGGGTCATTTCGACAGCCTTCCGGCGCTTGATTCGATCATCTCCTAGGACTTAGGAGGAATGCCGATTCGATCGATGCGTCTTTAATGAAATAAAGATTTCAGCAGTATAACAGCGCCCGTTTCAACCATCCTATGGGAATTAGGAGGAATGTCAATTAAATCAACCGATCCTTCTCCTTTAAACCCATGAAGAGGAGAAAACTCGAAGAAAGGAAGCCTGGCCCACAGATTTCGGCAGCACGACGGCCTTTGAACTTCAAGGACTGCAGGGCAGTTTGGTTGAGCGAACCCGCTCAACCGATACCGGTTGCATGGTCTTGCGCAACTTCCAGGCGGTTCTCTTCTACCTTTTTTCTTCTGCTCCTCTTCTCTCTTCTTGAAATTCTTTAATCCTTCTTCAATGAAGGAGGGGAGGGGGTATTTATAGGCCCTCAAGCTCATAGAAATCCTGATCTTAGCGATGTGGGACTATTCTTTCAACGTTTTGTACCTTTCTGCAGAGGACAATTTTTGCAGCTAGTTGTGAATCCTGCGCAATCGAGATTGCGGTTGCGCGATTCCGCGTAAGGAATATCTTTTGAGCGACACTGCGCAATTGATACTTGTTACGCGGACCCGCGTAAACACTTTAAAAATTGGCTTGTTCTTCTTCTTTTCTGATGTTCTTCCAATCTCTTTTCCTTCCCTTGCTCGATTCTTTCACTATTTTTTATGCTTCAACACTTTCATTGATTATCTCAAATTCAACATCCTGCCAGAAGAATTTTCGCAAAGGCAGCAAATCAGACAGCGGTCAAGCAGGTTCGTTATTTGCAGTGAAGTATTATATAAAAAATCTTACAACAGAGTGTTGTTACATTATTTAAATAAGCAAGAAGCGATCCAGGTGCTGCAAGAAGCGCACTCTGGGGAGTGTGGGGCACATCAAGCTGGTCAAAATTTATTCCATCGAGTACATAGAATGGGGTATTATTGGGCCACTATGTTTGAAGATGCGATAGATTATGCGAAGCGGTGCCATGAGTGCCAGATTCATGGAGATGTTATACACATGCCTCCGGAAGACTTGCACCAGTCTGTTGCCTCTTGGCCCTTCTCTGCTTGGGGACTTGACGTAATCGGTCCTATAAACCCACCTTCATCCAAAGGAAAATAGTATATTCTGGCGGTAACTGATTATTTCTCCAAATGGACTGAAGCCATCACTCGTTCTCAATGCCTTACTATCCGCCGGACAACGGATTAGCAGAGGCATTCAACAAAACAATAGTCAAAATATTGAAGAAAACAGTGATAGGAAACAAACGCGATTGGGATGAAAGGTTACAGGAAGCTCTATGGGCATACAAAACTACTCATCGAACAGCCATGAGAGCAACACCGTATTCATTAGTCTATGGTGTGGAAGCAGTAATTGCAATTGAAATACAAGTAGCGTCACTAAGAGTGGCAGTGCATCAGTCTATAACTGATGATGATAATGCAAAAATAAGATTAAAGGAACCGAATTTTCTTGATGAGAGACGCCTGGCTTCACAACAGCGTCTGCAAGCATATCAAGCAAGAATATCAGCCGCCTTTGATAAGCAAGTTAAATATCGCTCTTTCAAAAAAGGAAATATGGTGCTAATGTTGAAAAGACCAATCGTGGTCACCCGTCGAACAGGAGGCAAGTTCGAACCTAAATGGGATGGCCCTTACGTGATAAAAGAAGTATATTCTAATGGAGCATATCGAGTTGTAGATCAAGACAGACAGGGAATCAATATACCAGTTAACGCTCGCTTCCTTAAGAGATATCGTCCGTAAATATATTTATTGATTTTGCTCCAGAAAATTATCAGAGTTATGATTCTACATCAAAAGAGGGCAACTTAGTCGATAAATATGACCATAAATCATGCAGTCTTCTATAGAAATATACTGCCTCAATATCTCCAAGAATGAAAATATAGCTCCAATCACGGTCATAATCATATCCAGGGGGCAAGATCAAAGCCAAGCAAGATAAAGTGTGCTCAATGAAAGTAAAATTTTTCAAAGAAGTAAATGAAAGCTTGTGTTGGCCTATACTCGCGTTGACAAAAAGGAAATTGCTTCTGAAGGCGCTACTGATTTTGATACAGAACATTATCAAAATAATAATTCTGTATCAAAGGGGGCAAGATGAATAGAATGAATAAGGAAGAAGTTCGCAAGCATATCAAAATCACATGACAAAGCATTTCAAGATCATATGATAGCAAATAAAGAAAGACAAAGAAGGTGAGCGCCATCAAGACAGTCCTACAAAATTTTGCTAAAATTGATATCACCATCAAGCTGTCAAGCTGGTATATTACAAGCAATACAGACAAAAGATACAGATAGGCAATTTCAAGCGAAAATACCTTTCATCGTCTTTCAAGACAGTATGCTGGATCATCGCCAAAAGTCTTCAGTCTTCCAAGACATTTGAAGATAGTATGTTAAGTCATCACCAAAAAAAAAGTGTCGATGATCGCTATCAAGCGTTGACGCTCATCGCCGATAGAAATTCTCCATCGAAATCGAATTATCAGGTATCGATGATTATAAAAAGAAAAGAGAACAGCTATCACTATTTTCGATCAATCGCTCATCAAAGTTGCCATCATCGCCAAGCTGATGCATTGTTTTAAACACAATACAAAGATCCTTATGACATTAACAGTGGCAGCGAAATGTCAATTATTGATCAACCATATGATAATAGTAGAATGAATCATACAGTCAACTGTATATACATAGTTGGCGATAGCAATGGCTGCTTATCATAAAAAGGCAGCCTAGTCAAGTCTCGAAAAAAAAAAGAAGAAGAAAAGAAAAAAAAAGAAAAAGAAAAAGCCAAGTCCTAAAAGGACCAAATCTCAAAAGGGACTGGCTACGCATGAGACCTATGATTATAAAAAGGCAGCCCAGTCAAGCCAATGGCCCGCTGCGCATGAGACCTATGAAGATCGCCATTTGGGTAGTGGCGAGAAGCCAGTGGCCCTAAAAAGCCCGTGAAGGCCCTCGTACGCATACCCATGCGGGCAGCTGATGGAGTCCATGACCAAAAGCCAAAGTGCTAAAAGTCCTCAAATGACTAGTCAAGCGTAACATCCATGTCGTCTGTATAGCTTTTCGACAGCATCACGGGGAACGGAGGACAAACCCTCCCGTGAATGGGCCCGACCTTGCAGGCGAAGAAAATGAGGGTTGCAGTGTGCGCAGGATAGGCCAACCATGCATAAGACCCCCCAGATTTGTGGTTCGATTCCGGTACTAACTCATGAGAAAGGGCTTAAACCTACTCATCGATGGATCGGCAACCATGGATTTGGTACCCCCAAAGGTAGCCTTGTGAGCTCTGTGAACTCTAGAGAGTTACCGTGGCCAACCCTGTACTGTAAAAGCAACTGAGTTCACGGCCCCTGTAGCTTCACTGGGCCTCTCTGATGGATCAAGGTTTGTGAACTCCCTAGGCAGTGAGAAGTCCGGTGAACTCCTAAGAGTTACAGAGGCCATCACATAAGACCCGACTCTAACTAGAGTCTAAATAAATTCGCTCCATTACTCAAAGAGCTTAAAATGTGTGTGTAGGTGTTTGTCCAGTAGTGTCTGTCCAGTAGTGTTGGTCTAGTGGTGTTGGTCTAGTAACGTCAGTCCAGTTCAATCGAGTCTGGTCAAGTCAAGTCAAGTTTTGTCCAGTCAAGGTATGGTCAGTCAAGAATATACTATCTCCATTGCTTGAAAGCACAAATTAAAGTTTAGCATTCAAAATGCTGCAAATACATATTTCAATATAGATATGCTCAAACATGCAATTGCCTGATGAAAATTTTTAAATATTAAGTAGACAAGATGCAAAAATGTATTTCTCTTGAATTAGGTTCAAATCACATCGACAGTAAACGCCCCCAAGATGTTGGCTATTATCTATTCAAGAGCTCAAATCTCCAAGAGTATGATATAAAGAATACAACGTGAAGCATGATGACAAGTTCAAAGATTGCTTAAAGCATATTACGAATACCACACTCAGTCTAAAAAGAGAAGAAACTTTTAATCTAGTTCAGAAAAATTATCAAGTTACAAAATTATGATGAATTAAAATACTAATTCTGATTAATCCGGCAGGAAAGATCATCATTTGAAAGCTTGAGTTATGCAGATCGTGAGTAAAGTAAACAATCCAAAAAGGATGTTGCGGCCAGAGCAGCATTAAAGAACAATTTCAGATATAGAGTTGAAGGAAAGAATCGCTAGAGTTAATCAAAAGGGAAAGAATTGCTGGAGTTGATCAAAGAGACCGTTATAACAGCAACGGTGTTGGAAGAAAGCTCTCTGATCAAATCACTCAAAGATGAAGCCATCACAGCTGTTGGAGAAGCGTGCTTCAATAAAAAAGAGAATTTGATCCTCTCTAAGTGAAGCATCTACTCGACACTATTGACTGGGGGCATTCAAGTTTTTTTAGCTCGAGTACCATCATTCTAGTCTTCCGCTCGAGTGTCCTCCTTCAAGTCTTCCAGTCGGATGCAATCATTCAAGCCCTTCATTCGAGCGCGAGAGCCCTCCTTCAAGTCTTCCAGTCGGATGCAATCATTCAAGCCCTTCATTCGAGCGCGAGAGCCCTCCGTTCAAGCATGAGCCTCCTGGTCTTCTTTTCGAGTGTCATTTTTCGAGTCTTCTATTCAGGCCCAATCACTCAGTCTTCCGTTTGAATGTGAGCATTCCAGTCTTTCGATCGAATGTGGTCGTTCAAATCTTCTGGGCAAGCATGATCAACCAGTCTCCTATACAAGGATGATTATCCAGTCTTCTATGAAAGCAAGATCATTTGGTCATCCTTCAGTTGCAGTTTATTTAAGTTCTTTAGGGAGAGGAAGATCAATCCTCCATTTGATTTCAGGAATCAATCAAAGAAGGATCGAGGGGGCATCTGTTGAGGCACAAAAAATGGTGAAGGATTGAAGCAAGAAAAGGTAAAGAGATAAGAAGAACTTTCGGAAAGAAGAAGATAGAGATAACATTCATGGGAATGCGCAGGTCCGTGCAACCACTATAGGTTACGCGGGTCCACGCAATCAATCCCAGTTGCATAGGAACGCGCAAAGGAAGTATCAGTTGCGCGGGTGCTGGAAATGAATGGCAGAAATGGTTCTTTGTAGAATGATCTAAAACACTGAAAAATAATCCCACATAGCTAAGATCAGGATTTTCACACGTGCGAGGGTCTATAAATACCCCTTCTCCTCCTTCATTAAGGAGAATTGAAGATTTTCAAAAGAAACGGAGCGGAGCAGAAGACAGAAGGTAGAAGGAAGCATCCTGACAGTTGCGCAGGACCGCGCAACCGGTATCCGTTGCGTGGGTCCGTGCAACTAGGCTTCCCTGAAGTCTGTGAAGTCCAAAAGCCGTCATGCTGTCGAAGTTCATGGGCTAAGCCTCCTTTCTCCGGGCATTCTCCTCTTCATGGGTTCAAAGGAGAAAGATCAGTCGATCTAATCAGCATTCCTCCTAAGTCCCAGAGGATGGTTGAAACCGACACTGTTATGCTGCTGAAATCTTTATTTTATTAAAGACCCGTCGATCGAGTCGACATTCCTCCCAAGTCTTGGGAGATGATCGAATCAGGCGCCGGAAGGCTGTCGAAATGAACTTTTGACGTTCAAAGCATGAGTCCTTTATTTCTAAATGATCTATCTTAGAATCAAGGGATGTAAAGAGGATGTAAATGAACTCAGTATCAATAAACATGATGAATGTTACCAGTACTCTCTCTGTTATGTTTGAATAAGACAATCTCCCAAATCAAATGCATTTGTTTCTTTGTCAAAACACCCACAATGTAGAAATGTAAAATAGTCTCAAGTGTACAAGTATTGAGAGGTTAATACAAATGTTGTTCTAATGACAACCTTACACTAAAAACCAAAGGTTATGGTAGGACAACCTGATTCCTAGAATGGTCTGTGTATCAAAAACTCAAACTAATATAGAGGAATAAATAACTAAATAATAAAGGAAATAACTAAGCAATTACAAAATTCCCACACTTGCAAAAAAGAAATTATAAATTCTCCACAAATGTAAAAAGGGAAATTACAAACATCCATAAAAAGAAATAATCAATCAACCACAAGATCAGAAATTATAGTGGTTCACTTGTGTGTACACCAACTGTTTAGAAAAACAGCCACACAACTACTCCACTCCTAATATCCTCACACAATGGATATTAGTGTTCACTATGAAAATAGGTTTTTCAAGGTTCACCTAAAACCCTCACAATTGTGTCTTTCAAGTGGGCTTACACAATTTAAAAACTCCACACTCTGAGTTTTTTGGATTACCTCAGATAAACCAAAACAGAGATTTTCCTAGCACAATCTCAAAAACCAAAACAATGAATTTACAAAGCAGTAAAATACTTAGCTGGATATTCTCCTTTTGATGTAGCCCGGAAGAACGAATTTGGAGTAGAAGTTCAATGTAGAAGTTCAGTGTTCACAATCACTTATGAAAAAGTTCTAGGTTCTAAATTGATTTTAAATTAAATCACCTTGGGCTAGCTTAATTTGATTTTAATTCCAAGAAATGGGAATGCTTCAATCCCTCTTTCAAATAAAATTGGAATGCAGAATATAAAATTAAATACAAAGAAAGCTAATTAAAGAGAATATAGAGTGAGCACTAAATAGCTTAAGAATATCACTAACTTATCTCTTAGAGTTACTTATTGATTTAGCTTGAATTGAATATCAAACTCTGAAATTCGTGCTCTATTTGTAGTTGTAGAAATCGCACTCTCGACTAGTCCTGAGGTCTGCACGACTGGTTGTAGGACTAACAAACTTTTGAAAGTTTGGGCATGATAGGATAAGGCCGTTCCATGACTGGTCGTAGGATCTGCTCGACCGGTTGAGTCCTATCCACGACTGGTCCTATGGAACCTAATTTAGTTGATGGACTTTGAGTTGAGCCTACAGGACTAGTTAAGCACAGGTCGAGCACTGTTCATACGACCGTTCGAGCAGTCTCTAGGACTGGTCGAGGCTTTAACAAAAATTTCTAAAAATAAGTAACAAACTTGGGACTAGTCGAGGAATTCTTGGACTGGTCGAGCTAGTGCTACGACTAGTCGAACTTAGTCCAAGACTAGTCAAGAAACAGTCTATGCAATTATAAAGTGGCCCATTTAAATTATGTATTTAAAATGACCTACCCTATGGTCAATCTAAGATCATTCATACCTTATACATGATGTATGAACATTGAATCTTCTTTAGTTTCAGTTGATAGTCGTTCTTTGAAGCTCACGAAGCTTGAGATCTTGTCATATGATGAAGCTTGAATTTAGCTAACATTGAAGCTTGAGCTTGAGATACAAAGTATAGGAACTTAGTCTTGACTTGGACGAAGCTTTGAAAACTTGAACTATTGGAAGCTTGAAAGATTGAATTCACACTTGATGTTGTACTTGAACATGAACATGTAATCTTGCATTTAAAGTTCTCGAAGTAAAGACCATTGTCCTTGTACATGACATGCCCTGTCTTGTATATGTAAATGTACTACACAAGACACAGATTCTAAGAGGTTTGGGCACTAAAAAATTTGACAATAATAGGAGTTAGAAACCATAACACTTACAGGTCTCATTTAGAAGCTTGTCAAGTTACTATTCCAATGAGCTAAAAATAGTATAAATTCGAACAATGAAGAGAGAGTTATGAAGGTTACTATTAGACAAGGAGATGAAGGAAAAATTCAAGACCAACGACTGTGATCCCACTTACGAATGACCAAATGGTCTCGGAATACGACGATTCCAGTCAAGAATCAAAGAGGGCTAAAGTACCTTTCAAATGACCAAAAATGAACCCAATTTGACATTAAACAAGGGATCGCACGATTTGGAAAGATTAATAATCTAAAATGCAAAACGATGATTGAAGTGCTCCAACATGTTTTGGGATATCGAACAGTCTCAGAATTAGCCAATTCTGGCCCCATTTGGAAGCTTGTTAAGTTACTATTCCAATGAGCTCAAAATAATCTAAATTCGACCATCGGAGAGAGTTATGAAGGTTACTATTCGACAAGGAGATGAAGGAAAAATTCAGGACCACCGACAGCTATCCCACTTACAGATGCCGAAATAGTCATAGAGTATGACAATTCTAGTTAGGAATGAAAGAGCACTAAAGAACCTTTCAAATGACCAAAAATTGACCCAATCTGACATCAAACGAGTGAGTTATAAGCATCTCTATTGGATTGCGTGATTTGGAAACATTGAAAATTCAAATTACAATATGACGATCGAAGAGTCCAACGTGCTTTTAAGATATTGAATGGTCTCGGAATTAGCCAATTCTGGTCTCATTTGGAAGCTTGTCAAGTTACCATCTAATGAGCATAAAATAGTCTAAATTTGACCACTGAAGGGAGGGTTATGAAGGTTACTATTGGACAAGGAGATGAAGGAAAAATTCAGGATCGTTGACTGTGATCCCACTTACGGATGCCAAAATGGTCCCAGAATATGATGATTCCATTTAGAAATGAAAGAGCACTAAAGTACCTTTTAGATGACCAAAAATTGACCCAATTCAACATTAAATGAAGGAGTTATGAGTGTCTCCGTTGGATCCTGCAATTTGGAAAGATTAACAATCCAAATTTAAAAAAGACATTTGAAGAGTTCCAATGTGCTTTTGAGATATCGAACGGTATCAAAATTATGCAATTCTTGTCTCATTTGGAAGCATCACAAGTTGTTATTCCAATGATCTTGAAATAGCTTAAATTCAACCTCTAAAGAGAGAGTTATGCGGATTAAATATTGGACAAGGAGATGAAGGAAAAATTCAAGAATAAAAACTGTGATCCCACTTACGGATGGCCAAATGGTCTAAGGAGGGGACGATTTTAGTCAGAAATGAAATACCACTAAACTACCTTTCAGATGCCAAAAAATTGACCCAATCCGACATCAAACAAGGGAGTTATGAGCGTCTTCATTGGATCACGCGATTTGGAAAGATTAACAATCCAAATTGCAGAATGGCGATTGAAGAGTTCCAAGTCCTTTTGGGATATCAAACGGTCTCAATATTAGCAATTCTGCTCCCTTTTGTAAGCTTGTAAACTTACCATTCCAATGAGCTCAAAATAGTCTAAATTCGACCACTAAATAGAGTGTTATGAAGGTTACTATTGGACAAGGAGATGAAGGAAAAATTTAGGATCGACGACTGCGATCCCACTTACAGATGCCCAAATGGTCTCGGAATACGATGATTCCAGTCAGGAATGAAAGAACACTAAGTACATTTCAGATGACAAAAAATTGACCTAATACGACATCGAATAAGGGAGTTATCAATGTCTCCATTTCATCCCATGATTTATAATGATATATAATCTATATACAAAAAAGAGGATCGAAGAGTTCCAACGTGCTTTTGGGATATCGAACGATCTCAAAATTAGCCAATTCTGATCTTATTTAGAAGCTTGTCAAGTTAACATTCCATTGAGCTCAAAATAGTCTAACTTCAACCACTGAAGGGAGGGATATGAGGGTTACTATTGGACAAGGAGATGAAGGAAAAATTTAAGAACGCTAACTGCGATCCCACTTACGGATGCCCAAATAGTCCCGGAATATGACGATTCCAGTTAGGAATGAAAGAGCACTAAAGTACCTTTCAGATGATAAAAAAGTGACCCAATCCGACATCAAATGAGGGAGTTATGAGTATCTCCGTTGGATCCTATGATTTGGAAAGATTAACAATCCAAATTGAAAAATGACGATCGCAGAGTTCGAACGTGATTTTGTGATATCGAACGGTCTCAAAATTAGGCAATTCTTATCTCATTTGGAAGCTTCGCAAGTTACCATTCCAATGAGGTTGAAATAGTTTAAATTCAACCTCTGAAGAGAGTTATGAGGGTTGCTATTGGACAAGGAGATGAAGGAAAAATTCAGGACCGATGACTACGATCCCACTTACTGATGCCCAAATGGTCTCAGAATACGACGATTCCAATTAAGAATGAAAGAGCACTAAAGTACCTTTCTGATGCCAAAAATTCAACCCAATCTGACATCAAACAATGTAGTTATGAGCATCTCCGTTCTATTGTGTGATTTGGAAAGATTAATAATCCAAATTACAAAATGACGATCGAAGTGTTTTAAAGTGCTTTTGGGATATCGAACGGTCTCAGAATTATCCAATTCTTGTCCCATTTGGAAACTTGTCAACTTACCATTCCAATGAGCTAAAAATAGTCTAAATTTGACCACTGAAGAATGAGTTATGATGGCTACAATTGGACAAGGAGATGAAGGAAAAATTCAGGACCAACGATTGCGATCCTACTTATGGATGCCCAAATGGTCTCAAAATATAACTATTTCAGTCAGGAATGAAAGAACACTAAAGTACTGTCATGCCTCAGACTCGGTAACCAGAATCACAAGAAAGTCGATGGCTAGTTTTGGCCATAACAACCTCATAGTACCCCATTCTCGGCTCCTGAGGTAGGTTCCGATCCTGGGATCCTAAAAGGAGGATCTTCTATAACAATATAATCATTACCGATATGAGCATACCCAAGATCACAACAAGTACATCTGAGAATAATAAAGGTACACATTACAAAATCCACCATAAATTTGAACTTTTACAATCATCCATAAGGTCCAAAAGGACATACATGAGATAAACGGAAAAAAGAGAAAGGTCGGCAACACTGGAGTTCTCAAATGCTCAGCTCTACTCCATGCTCTACTGTTATGCACCTGCCTAGAATCTCCTGCACACATCAATCATGCATAAGCTTATAAAAGCTTAGTGGGTGGTGAAAGTGTGTGACAATGGTGTGCATAAAAGGATAGTAGGAGATGCAAGAAGGAAAACATGCTCAATGGGAATAACACTAGCCTTACCAAGGCTTATCATGAATACGATGCGATGAGTATTGGACGCCATACCAAGGCAATGCATGAAAGGGGCTTGTACAGCCAATGCTAATGCGGTGCAAGTAATGTCAGTGCTCATATCTAAACCACAAGTCAAGTACATTTCCAATCATAAGAAAATCAACAGGGTTCATTACACTGCTGAATGACTGCCACTCTACAGACCTCACAAGTCAAACAAGCGTAAGAGACCTCACTACCTGCCTGTGGATAACCAATCACCACCAAGGCCTGACGGTAGTGGATCCATTTACGAGCTGGTCAGACTCAACCTAGTAATGCCCACTACATACCAAGAAGGTAAGGCCACACCCCTATCCAACCGACTACACGATAGTGGGAGTTGCAGCCTAACGGTGTGCACTCATGTATTGATCACGAAGTTGGAGCAAATCCTTGGTACCATGAAAGTTTTGAGAATTTCACCTATAGGCATCCTATGCACCCGTTATGCTCAACTAATATTTTCGGTGTCCACACATACGGTCATCCATGAATATCCCTATAGAGGCAAGGACCTGATGAAATAAGAGCAAATATCCACATGTTATGCAATGCCAGATGTATGAATCACACAATTACCCATACATCAATCCCAAGCACCCATCGTGCTCCAGGTGAAGATGAACTCTCTACCTAACTATGAAGGGTCTAGGTACTTAACCAATTCTTCATAAGGAATACAACCTCTAGTGGGGGCCCATTTACCTGGCTGTTCTCTTTTCTTTTTTATTTTGATGAAGATTTTCTATCGGCGATTAGCGTCAATACTTGATAGCGATCATCGGCACTTTTTGTTCGGTGACGATTTAATATGCTATCTTCAAATGTCTTGGAAGACTGAAGAATTTTGGCGATGATCTAGCATGCTATCTTGGAAGATGATGATAGGTATTTTTGCCTGAGATTGTTTATCTGTGCTGTCTGCCTGTATTGTTTGTAATATACCAGCTTGATGGTGATATCAATTTCGGACAAAACTTTGTAAAACTCTCTTGATGACGCTCATCTTCTTCGTCTTTCTTTATTTTCTATCATATAATCTTGACATGCTTTGTCATATGATTTCGATATGCTTGCGAACTTCTTCCTTATTCATCCTATTTATCTTGCCCCCTTTTGATACAGAATTATTATCTTGGTAATGTTCTGTATCAAAATCATTAGCGCCTTCGGAAGCAACTTCCTTTTTATCAATGTGAGGATAGGCCAACATAGGCTTTCATTTACTTCTTTGAAGAATTTTGCTTTCATTGAGCACACTTTATCTCATTTGGCTTTGAACTTGCCCCCTGGATATGATTGTGACTGTTATTGGAGATATATTTTCATTCTGGGAGATATTGAGGCAGTATATTTTTGCGGGAGGCTACATGATTGTAATCGTATTCATTGACTAGCTTGGCCCCAACCCTTGAAATTTTCGACGCTTCTCCTGATCGACCCCAATGGGGACTTGAATTCCCTTCCCATGGTTTAAGCCAACGGGTTCTTCATAATCAAAGCCCATGTTTTTCATAATTTTCTTACTTGTCGAACTATACTTTTGGAGGTCTTGCAGCGTCAGCCTAACATGGTAGTCATTATTTTGAGTTCCTCCTCCTGTCCTTACTGCTTCTGAAGCATAGAACCCAATTGGCTCAGGATATTTTTCACTCGCCTTAACTTGAAATCTTGTTGGAGCGGCCGAAAATGGCTTATTTCTTTCAGCATATGGCAGCGGCACCATATAATTTGACTATAAAATTTTCAGTTGTTCAGATGACAGCAGGGTTAACGGCGGTTGTCCCGATTGCCTTAAATGTTTAGGCACAAAATAGAACTTCTTTCTTATTTCTACGGTTTCAGATGGCACTACTTTTTCTGCTATCTCCGTAATTGTACTTTCTTGATCATTCTTTAGGACACCACCTTCATCCTTATTCATTTTTTTGATAGCGAATTCTTTATAATAGCTAGCATCTGCAAAGGACTCAGCTTCTGTATATGGTCTTGCATCGGCCACCACTTTCTATTGTACTCCATCTTTACAGTATTTGAAACACTGATGCAGAGTAGAGGGTATGATATTGTACTGATGTATCCATGTCCTTCCTAGGAGAAGATTGTATGTCGTTATTGCACTTATGACGTGACAAACAATGTCAGTAGTCAATTCTCCTATTTCCAACATTACCGTAATCTTGCCAAGTGCGTGCTGCCCATCTTGATTAAAACCTTGTATCATCATTCCACTGGGGCGTAGTTCTGAGCGACGGTAGTTTAATTCATTTAACATTGAGAGTGGCAAAAGATTTACTGTAGACCCATTATCTATCATAATCCGTTTGACTTCTCCCACGAATATGGCCTTCTATCATTAGTGGTCTGTTATGGTCTTCCTCGCAGATCAGATCATTATCAGAAAAAGAAATGACCGAGAAATAGTCCTCATGTTCATCGAGTTCTTCATGTTCTAACTCTGCCAGTAAGGTTTCCCTGATGTCATGATCAGATAAGGCCTGGATCAAAACTTTGTCAAAATTCTTCTGATAGCTTCAGTGCATCATAAACGCTTAATCGAGCTGGTATTCCTTTTAGATGATTTACCACGTCATAAGTCACTCTCGTCATCTCATTCTTCTCCTTTGTCTTGTTGCTATTACTCTCTTTTACAATCGTTTCTTTCCAAGTGACTTCTGATTTCTGTTTTGTAGGGCTTACCACCTTCTTACCTGACCGTAGTGTGATTACCGCAACCTTCTTTATAGCTTTACCGCTTCCTGTGTTATTTGCATCTTAGTCCTTCTTTCGAACTATAAGCACGTTTACGGTTGCCATGGAGCCCCTTTCTCTTTATTTTCCCAATACTATCTCGCCCCTATTGATTAGTCACTGTATTATACATTTTAATGTATAGAAGTTCTCTGTTAGATGCCTCACTAGACGATGGTAACGACAGAAATCCCTTTCTCTAGTTCGTGTTACATCTTCTGGGCGCTTAGGCTCCGACAATACTATCGTGCCGGCTTTTAATAATTGTTCCATTATAGGGGCGACATCTTCTTTTTCAAATGTGAACCCCTCATGAGAATTCAACATTTTAGGCCTCTTCCCATTGTACCTATTTCTTGACTTATCACCTTCTTCGCGTCAGTCCGATCTTCTTTCTCTCGAGTCCTTTATGTCTTTTCCTCTTCTGTCATGGTCGACAGCGTTCACAGCTGTCCTGCCAGACACTCTCCTAGTTGTGTCATGGTCGACAGCGTTCACAGCTATCCTGCCAGACACTCTGTTTCGACAAAGAAACAAATGCATTTTGATTTGGGAGAATTATCTTATTCAAACATAACAGAGAGAGAGTACTATGAACATTCATCACATTCTATTAATACTGAGTTCGTTTACATCCTCTTTACATCCCTTGATTCTAAGATAAATCATTTAGAAGTGAAGAATTTGTGCTTTAAGCATCAAGAGTTTATTTCGACAGTCTTTCGGCGCCTGATTTGATCATCTCCTAGGACTTAGGAGGAATGTCAATCCGATCGACGGGCCTTCAATAAAATAAAGATTTCAGCTGCATAACAGCGCCTATTTCAACCATCCTCTGGGACTTAGGAGGAATGTCGATTAATTCGACTGATCTTTCTCCTTAGAACCCATGAAGAGGAGAAAACCCAGAGAAAGGAAGCCTAGGCCATGGACTTTGGCAGCACAACGGCTCTTGGGCTTTACAGACTGCAGGGCAGTCCAGTTGCTTGGACACCCACAACCGATATCAGTTACACGGTCTTACGCAACTCCCAGGAGACTTCCCTCCTACCTTCTGTCTTTCGCTCCGCTTTTCTTCTCTTAAAAATCTTCAATCCCCTCGATGAAGGAAGGGAGGGAATATTTATAGACCCTCGCACGTGTGAAAACCCTGATCTTAGCGATGTGGGAGTATTTTCCAGTGCTTTGGATCATTTTGAAGGAAGCCTTTTTATACAGTTCATTCCGAGGTCTCGCGCAACTGCTATTCTCATTGCGCGGTCACGCGCAACAGAGATTTATTACGCAGAACCGCACAACCTATAATGATTGCGCGGTCCTGCGCACTGTCATGAAAACTATCTCTTCCTTCTTCTTTCTGAAAGTTCCTTCAAACTTCTTATCTCTTCTTGCTTTAATCCTTTGCCATTTTTTGTGCTTCAACAGATGCCCCCTCGATCCTTCCTTGATTGATCCCTGAAATCAAAGTGCCTGAAGATCTTTAAATAAACTGCAACTGAAGGATGACCGAATGCTCTTGCTTATATGGGAGACTGGATGATTACACTTGACCAGAAGATCGAATGATAACGTTTGATCGGAAGACTGGAATGATGGCCTCGAACAAAAGATTTGAATGATGGTGCTCGAACAAAAGATTTGAATGATGGTGCTCGACAAAAGGCTTGAATACTGGCGCCCAAGCGGAAGACTGGAATGCTGATGCTCAAGTGGAGGACTGGAATGCCCCCAGTCAATAGTGTCGAGCAGATGTTTCACCAGAGAGGATAAGATTCTCTTTTCATTGAAGCACGCTTCTGCAGCGGTTGTGACAACTTCATCTTTGAGCAATTTAATCAGAGAACTTTCTTTCAACACTGTTGCTGCTGCAACGGTCTCTCCAGCCATTCTTTCCTTTTGATCAGCTCCAGTGATTCTTTCCTTTTGATCAGCTCCAGCGATTCTTTCCTTTTGCTCTATATCTGGGGCTATTCTTTAATGTTGCTCCTGCCGCAACAACTTTTTCAATTGTTTCCTTTACTCACGATTTGTATAACTCAAGCTTTTAAATAATGGTTCTCCTGTCAAACTTATCAGAATTAGTATCTTAATTCATTATAATTTTCAATGTAGCTTTGTGAAGCATTGGTAATTTTTTGAAATAGATTGAGAGTTTCTTCTCTTCTTAGGCTGATTGTGGTATTCGCAATATAATTTAATCCATCTTTGCGCTTCTCATCATGCGTAGCATTGTATTCTTTATATTGCACTCTTAGAGATTTCATCTTTAACTTCAAAGGTTCAATCGCTGAGTCTTTTTACTGAGTCTTCTCTAATTTGTGCTTCTTAGCATTTCTTCATAGACTTTTTCTTGGATCTTTGCTGATTTGATGATGCTTCCATTTGTTCTTTCTAGGTTAATCTCGCATAAAGATTTCTTCAGAAGATAATATTTTTGAAGTGACGTCTTCTGATACTTTTGAAGAATGAATAATCTTTCCCGCTCTTTTCATGACTCCAAAGAATATATCAGAGTCCTTATACTGTCCAATAGAGAATGATAATTCTTCACTAGTTTATCCTCTGTCCCCTTTTGGGAACTTCACAGCTCTTGTCAATATAGTAATTGACCTTGGAGACTCGAGCTTTTGAGTAGATATTCGTCAATATCGTGAAGACATTTTTACTGTTGATGTAATTTGAACCTAATTCAAGAGAAATGCATTTTTGCATATTGTCTAATCAAGGTTTGAAATTTTAATCAGGCAATTGTTTGTTTGAGCATATCTATATTGAAATATGTATTTGCAGCATTTTAAATGCTAAACTTTAATTTAATTTTATGCTTTTGAGCACTGGTGCCAGTGTACTTTAACTGACCATACTTTGACTAGACAACTTAACTTGACTTGACTTGACTAGACTCGACTGAACTGGGCTTGACATTACTGGACTGACACCACTAGACCGATACTATTGGACTGACACCACTAGACCGACACTACTGGACAGACACTACTAGACCGACATCACTAGACCGACACTACTGGACAGTCACTACTAGATCGACACTACTGGACAGACACCTACTCGCACAATTTAAGCTCATGAGTAGTGGAGCGGCGTTACTTCGGGTCTTATGTGTTTGTCTCTGTAACTCTTAGGAGTTCGCGGGACTTCTCATTGCCTAGGGAGTTCACAAACTGCGATCCATCAGAGGGGCCCAGTGAAGCTACCGGGGCCGTGAACTCGGTTGGATTTACAGCACAGGGTTGGCCACGGTAACTCTCTAAAGTTCACGGGGCTCACAAGGCTACCTTTGGTGTAACACCCTGAAAATCGGGGGTCATGTATAAACTCAACTCCCGAGTTCCAGACCGTCACTTATGCAACAAAAATGATTATGATTCAATGTTGTCTGATTTAAAGCATTCACATGAGTAAAAGTATACCAAAACTGTAATTCATACCTCAGATCCAGTGATAAAAGCAAGCGGAAGACTAAACAATATATATATCACTGTATGGAAAACAAAGTAAATCTCATCTGTCTCTAAGTATGAATACATCACTGAGTCTCATATACATATACATGAACAAAATTAAATGTCCAAAATAGTCCCACTGAAGTCCCATCGATCCAGGTCGCCTATGCGAAGCTATCGTGATACTGCATGTACGAGAACTCGTCCTGGTCCTCCTCAAAGTCTGGCTCCACCTCCTGGATCTCAGCCTCACCTGCATCTACAACAGGGTCTGGTGGGTGTTGCAAACATCATCCCGTAACGTGGGAGTGAGTGATCAACTCAGTGGAATCATAGAGCAAAGATTAGCATGTTCACAATTCAATCATGCGATAATAGTAAAGCAGTAAATCAGACAATCCTAATACTGTTGTTAATGCAAGATGACATGACGTGATGTATGCCCTCACCGACGATCTCCCTCATACGGCAACATCTTACGACCGCGGTATGCCACACTCCCTAGAGTGCTCCACATCTTCTAGGCACATGCAATGCCATGGTGATATGATTTCCAAGTTGTTATTAGTCCATTCAAACAGCAGGATTGGGAAACTAAGGTACTTCCCTTGTATCAATCCCAACACAGATCCTGTCTAGGGTCGTCACTCCTAGTAATCTCATACGATGTATATTTCGTAGGTCACTGCAAGGGCTGCTGAGGCTGTTGCTCGCACTCGTTGCACCGCTCCCCCATCACCTTATCAATACAGGCCTACTGTACTCTACTGCAACGGAAGGGTCGTCGCCTCCCGTGGACTCAGAATACGCTCGCGGTCACTACAAAGGACTCGTCGCCTGATCAGTGTAGGCCGACAGCTAGAATATAGTGTCCCCAGTCACGAGACTAGGTGCTCACTAGTCACTACGGGGAGGTTTGTGGCCCCAGCGTAGTCCGACAGCTCGACCACGGTGTCTCATACTACCATGCCCGGCTCATGAGTCTTCGTGGATCAAGGTACCATGGTTAACAGGGTTTACAATGGTAAGTTCAGTACCCTAGGTTCAAGCAGTTATGACTCATACAAGGTGAACATACATCGGCCAGTCGGGTTACTTGACGGGCTCGACTAGCGCGATCGCATCTCAAGTCGAACGACATGAAGTGCATAAAATACTTCGCGTGGCCTAACCACTGCCGCCAACTTCAAACACGACTCGCGTTCATCGACGTTTCGCTCGTGGCTAAGACCAGTCAGCCACGAATTCGCTCGGTTATCGACTTCCTGGACTAAGTCCAGTCCCAAACACTTATGGAATCACATCAGCAAATTTTGTACGAGTATTGGAATTGAAATACAGTCATGTGAGCATGTTAGCGCATGTTATAACATTCAGCTTAAGTAAATCTTCAGACACATATATTTCATGCATGTAATGAAATCATGCATATAGTCAACATGTAGGAAATCATTTGGGTCAACATATTAATTGAGAAATCCATCTCAAACTAATTCATAACATCATTTAATTCAATACATACTAATACAAGCATTTATACAAACACATACACTACACACTTAAGTCTACATATAGTATGTCGACCCGAAGTACGCAATTAGGCGAATCTCTTCGCCAAACTAATTATGCACGTATTCCTAACTTCCTAATGTGACAACAAACCATGTTAATCACATCAGCAAAATATGAACGTAAACAGTACTTCCTACAAATGACTAAAATGCCCTAAATCTCATATTCTTCGTTAATTTACGAAACAGGAAACGGAGAGCATGTTGTACATGTCAAACGGCGATGCCGTCAATAATCTACTATTAAACAACATTGAAAGCGTTGAAAACCGTCAATCAAAGCGTCTAAAATCTGCACCTTATGTCTTGTAGACTCCTGAATTGGAACGGAGCGTATACGCTTCGTCTACGGCGAATAGGGAACCTAATACACGAGATCCATAAGCTACATCACTATAAAAACAAAGGAGACTCAAATCAGCAACCATTTATGGTATTTGCTTACCTAGAATCGTGGTGTAATCGCCGGGAAAGCGGTAGAGGTGTGTTGCTTAAGCACGTGCAACACGTAGCACAAGTGGCAGGAAGAACTCTCCCACTCTCTCTCACAATCTCTCACCTTTTTCTCTCTCCCAAGTTAGGGTTTCTCTCAAATTCGGATGGGAGAGAGGAGTGAGGGTTTCAACCCCTTTTATAGCCTAAAACATGCCCAAAATAGGCTTGGGAACAATGTTTACTTGGTGCCTAACCAAATCGGGGCCGTTTCGGTCCAAAAGAGCATTTCTGAAGGTCCCCAGGCCAAATGCGGTCAGACTTAAGCTCATGCATACTGGATCTAGCACACATCCAGTTTTCAGACCGGTAGGGTTCCCAGATCGCACGTGGTGGTCCAGTTTCAGTTTAATGGTCATTGCACCAAGATCAGGCCTATAAGTCTCGTGATATGTAATAGATATTTTTCCTGATCCAAGGGTGTAATTTGGCTGTATTCTGATGGTCAGAACGCTTAATACTGATGCGTCAAATCGTGTGCCAGATTTGAATTTCAAATTCCAATTCTAACCCTATTCTCACTCTCTTCACTCCAGGCTCAATGAAATAGCCTCTGAATGTCAGTTGGACTTGATTTTTGAAACGATTGCCAAGCCCAGCTAAGTGGTCATAACGGTCTAAGATGGTAGGTATCGGACTTTCGTCGCACGGTCTAGATCCAATACAAAGTTTCAAAGAGGTCCCGAGAATAAACCGGCTTAGAGTTTGATCCGAGGCTTTAGAGAATTATAGCACCATTGGTTCCACTTGCTTTGGGCCTTGTAGAACGTATTTAAAGTGATCAGGGACCATTTCCCAGCTATTCTAACGTTGCACTAGCTAACCTAGTCATATTTTCTAAAGGAATGAATTCTACGCAATTTCGGGTCGAGTTGGTACTCGAGCCCAAGTACGGATTTTTCACGGGCGTTACATTTGGGGGTATCAAATCCATGGTTGTCAATCCATCGATGAGTAGGTTTAAGCCCTTCCTCATGAGTACGTACCGAAATCGAACCACAAATCTGGGGGGTCTTATGCATGGTTGGCTTTTCATGCGCGCACTGCGGCCCTCATTTTCTTCGCCTGCAAGGTCGGGGCCATTCACGGGAGGGCTTGTCCTCCGTTCCCCGTGACGCTGCTGGAAAGCTATACAGACGGCATGGGTGTTACGCTTGACTGGTCATTTGGGGACTTTTAGCACTTTAGCTTTGAGTCGACTTTTTGGCCCTTTGCTTTTGATCTTTCGGTTGACTTTTAGCTCTTGGCTTTTGGTCTTTGAAAACTTTAAGCTTTTTCAGCCTTTGGTCATTTGAAGATTTTGAGCTTTTGGCTTTTAGTCAACTTTTGGCCTTCTGACTTTTGGTCATTGACTCCGTCAACTGCCCACATAGGTATGCGTACGATGGCCTTCATGGGCTTTTTAGGGCCACTGGCTTCTCACCGCTGCCCGAATGGCGATCTTCATAGGTCTTATACGTAGTTGGTCCCTTTTGAGCTTTGGTCCCTCTAGAACTTTGACTTTTCTTTTTTTTTTTTTTCTTTTCGGGACTTGACTAGGCTGCCTTTTTATGATAAGAAGCCATCGCTATCGCCAATTCATATATATAGTAGACTCTATGATTCATTCTACTGTGATCATATGGTTGACATTTCACCGCTGCTGAAAATGTCACATGGACTTTCGTATTATGTTTATGTCAATTTTTTATATTTTTTGTATCAGCTTAGCGATGATGGCAACTTTAATGAGCGATTGATCGGCAATAGCGATAACTGTTCTCTTTTTCTTTTTTTGATCATCGATACCTGATAATTCGATTTCGATGGAGAATGGAGACTTTCTGTCGACAATGAGCGTTGATGCTTGATAGCGATCATCGGCATCTTTTATGTCACTGCTTTCTTGATAGCAATCATCGGTACTTTCTTCTTCTCTCTCTTTTTTCTTTCCTTTTTTTTTTCTTCTCTTTTTTTTTCCTTATGCCAATGTTTTCTTGACAGTGATTGTTTAATTGCTTGATGGCGATTCTTCTAATTTCTTAATCTTCTAATTGCTCGATAGCGATAGTTGCTAATTTTGGCGATTAGCTCTTCATTTGGCTTCACTTTTGGCAATTGTCCTTAGTGCTTCGCATTTGACGATAACTTGTTATGCTTGAAATCCTGTCTTTCATTCAAATATACAAAAGAAATGCATTCTATGGTGAGAAATATATTTCACAGCTTTTACTCACCTGTCTTAATTGATTATAGGTCTTAAGCATAGCTGGCCATATAGTAGCTAGGCCGCCTTAATTGATATTTTGTCATTGTTATACGGTGAATCCATAGTCGATATTTCGCCAGCTGCTAATATATTCTGAGAATCAATAATTGATATTTCGCTGTTACCGATATATTCTGAGAATATCCATGTTGTATTTGAAATAGTTTATCAGCTTGGTGATGATAACAATTTTGATAAGATAACCTTGCGTGAGCCATTGATGAAGACAGTGATAGTTGCTTATCTTGGCGACGATCATTGGCACTTGCTTATTCTGACAACAATCATTGACGCTTTTATTCAGCGATTGTCATTGATGCTTTGTATTCGGCGATCGTCATTGACGCTTTGTATTTGGCGATGATTTAGAAGCATCAAAATTGCAATCTATCTTCAAGGATAACGAATTTTGCATACCTTTGTCTGCCCCCTTTTGATACAGAATTATTATCTTAATAATGTTCTGTATCTAAATTAGTATCGCCTTCGAAAGCAGTTTCCTTTTTTACCAACGCGAGTATAGGCCAATGTAGGCTTTCATTTACTTCCTTGAAGAAGTTTGCTTTCATTGAGCACGCTTTATCTCATTTAGCTTTGGATTTGCTCCCTGGATATGATCGTGACTGTCAGTGGAGATACATTTTTATTTTTTTTGCTCTTGGAGATATGGAGGCAACATATTTCTGTGGGAGGCTATACAATTCACGGTCACATTGATCGACCAATTTGCTTCCTTTAGATGCAGGGTCATAACTCTAATCATTTTTTGAAGCGAAATCAGCAAATACATTTTACGGACGATATCTCTTAAGGAAGCAAGCATTGATCAGTATACTGATTCCCTGTCCGTCTTAATCTACAATTCTATACGCTCCATTAGAATATACTTCTTTTATTATGTAAGGGCCGTCCCATTTAGGCTCAAATTTGCCTCCTGTTCGACGAGTGACCACAATTGGTCTTTTTAGCATTAGCACCATATCTCCCTTTTTAAAAAAGCGATATTTAACTCTCTTATCAAATGCAGCTGATATTCTTGCTTGATATGCTTGCAGACGCTGTTGTGTAGCTAAGCGTTTCTCGTCAAGCAAGTCCAGTTCCTTTAATCTTATTTTCGCATGATCATCATCAGTTATAGACTGATGCACTGCCACTCTTAGTGACGCTACTTGTATTTCAATTAGAATTACTGCCTCCACACCATAAACTAATGAATACGGCGTTGCCCTTATGGCTGTTCGATGAGTAGTTCTGTATGCCCATAGTGCTTCCTTCAATCTTTCATCCCAATCCCGTTTATTTCCTGTCATCGTTTTCTTCAATATTTTGACTATCGTTTTGTTGAATGCTTCTGCTAATCCATTAGCCGGCGGATAGTAAGGCGTTGAGAATGAGTGATGAATCTTGAACTTCTGACATAGTTTTTCCATACCTTTATTTTTGAAAGGAGTGCCATTTTCCGTAATAATTTTCTTCGGGATACCATGTCTGTATATTATAGCATGGCGGATGAAATTAACCACATCTTTTTCTTTAACACTTCGCAAAGCAACTACTTCAGTCCATTTGGAGAAATAATCCGTTGCTGCCAGAATATACTGTTTTTCTTTTGATGAAGGCGGGTTTATAGGACCGATTACGTCAAGTCCCCAAGCGGAGAAAGGCCAAGAGGCCATAGATTGGTGCAAGTCTTCTGACGGAACATGTATAACATCTCCATGAATCTGGCATTCGTGGCACCACTTCGCATAATCTATCGCGTCTTTGAACATGGTGGGCCAATAATAACCCATCCGATGTATTCTATGGAATAAATTTTTTCCTGCCTAATGTGCCCCACATTCACCAGAATGTGCTTCTTGCAATACTTGCCTTGCTTCTTTCTTGTCTAAACAGCGTAACAACATTCCATTGTAAGATTTTTTATATAATACTTCACTGCAAATAACGAATCTACTTGACCGCTGTCTAACTTTCTTCCTTTGCGCGGACTCTTCTAGCAGGATGTTGAATTTGAGATAATCAATGAAAGGTTGTCGCCAATCATCTACTGTCATAATAAGGAAGGGCCTCAGTGACTTCTTCAACAGTCTCTATTGTCGGAAAAAATCTTCTTTCCTCTATAGTCACTTGAAGAGGGCTTCGGTTAGGGCAAGACAGAGCTACTTCCAAACTGGCTAAGGCATCGGCTTTTGCATTCTCTAACCGAGGAATATGCTTGATTTCAACATAGGAGAAATATTTCAACAATTGTTGCACCTTCTGGCAATATGGTAAAAATTCTTGCTTTCTTATTTCGTATTCAGTCGTCAATTGATTTATAATCAATTTAGAATCCCCGTAAATGTGCAATACTCTTGTCTCCATTTCTTTATCTATTTCCATTCCAATAATTAGGGCTCTATACTCGGCCTCATTGTTCGTGCATGCAGCTCCTAATGTAAAGGAGTAAGGTAATAAATCACATTAGGGAGTAATGAATATCACTCCTGCCCCTGCTCCTGATGTTTGAGATGCGCCATCAAAATACATCTGCCACGGGTTTTGTGACTCAGTCATCATGACTTGCTCATCTGAAAAATCATCATTGATGGCTTTAGATTCTGCCACGGGGTGCGTCGCTAAGAAATTTGCCACTGCCTGCCCTTTTACAGCTTTCGTTGGTGTTGAGGAGTAAAAATATAAGGAAGAAAGGAACAAATGAAGATTGAGAGGTTGTGAAAGAGAGTTGAAAGAAGAAAAGCCGTAAAGAAGTTCACGTGAGACGCAGTCTTTGCGCGGAACCGCGCAAGACATATACTTTGCGCGGGACCGCGCAACCAATATTCTTTTTGCGGAACCGCGCATGACGTGTTCTATGCGCTACATTGATACTTATAAGATGAGTGTAGTATGTTTGTGTCCCACATCACTAAGATCAGAAGATTCTGCACGTGTGAGCGCTTATAAATACCCCGTTAGTTCTTTGGTTAGGGGTTGGTTTTTGAAGAGTTCAGAGAACAAGTGGAGCAAGGAAAGAAGACTGCAAGTAAAGCCAGAAGAGAAGACTAAAGGTGAGAGTAGCTGTCCAAGGGGACTTTGCGCTGACCGTGTAAAGCATATCCTTTGCGCGGGTCCGTGTAAATAGACTGCTCTGCAGTCTATCAAGCTTAAGAGTCGACATGCTGCCAAAAGAATCCTCTATTCAAGTCTTCATTGTTCCTCTATTCAAGTCTTCTTGTTCAAGTACAAAGGAGAATAATTCACTGAAGTTCACATTTCTCCTAAGTTTAAGGAGATGATTAAAATGGCGCCGGAAGGCTGTCTAAATCCCTATTTCTCTAAAGAAGGATAGATTCAATCTACAATTCCTCCTATGTCTTTGGAGAAGATCGAGATCTAAGCTGAAATGCTGTCGACTTTGCTATTTGAACTTTATGTTTTAATGTTTATACATATTTAAATGAATGTATCTTAGAATTAAGGGAGATTAAAGGATGTAAATGAACTTGGAATTAACAAAATGTGATGATCGTCTTTGCACTTTCCCTCTATCATGATTAAGTAAGATGATATCTCGAGAACGAAAATGCATTTGTTTTCTTGTTAAAACAAAATGGCGACTCTGCTGGGGACATATCTCTTTATTATCTTACTTAACATGTGGAAAAAGGTGTAGACGCGATCGTCACCTTTTGGCATCTTCTAGGCGCCAAAATGGCGACTCTCAGTGGGAACATCCTCCCCTTCATCTCTAAGATCATTCCCAACTGACCCTTTATATACTAATTTCATGAATGTTTTATTACTGAAGGTACCTAAGTTCGACTGCAACATACAACTGATGGCTAGCTTTACGTGGAAAGTGAATTTCCGCTTCACTCTCACGGGGTTTATAGTGGAATACACGCCAACTGGCACCCCAAAGTGTAGGAGCCTGCATCCTACCGGCAAGAGTACAGTGACTCGAATGACAGCCAGAGTCATATCCGCTTCACCTCAACCGCAGGAAAGTGACGGAGATTGGACCGTGGTCCTGTCACGCAAGGCAAGAGCAAGGAATGCGAAGAATCATAAAGTGAACTCATCTTTGCCAAAGACCAGCAGACCGATAACACGCAGTACAGTCAGGAAGAAACCTGAGCTTGCTCCTCCTGTGATATACCCTGGCAGACAGGCCCACAGTTTACGTCGTGCAATTTTTCGGCATTGGTCGCTCCAAGGAACAAGTGGACAAAAGAGCAAAAAGGCAAGGCACCGTTAATTGGTTCACCAACTCCCGTGTCAGCCAAGAAAACCTTAACAAAGATTGTATCACCTTGGTCAGTTAGCAACACAGCAAGCACGCAGAAATCGAATGAGACTCCGATCTTTTCCCTCTTTATAAGCCCTGTCGCATTGACATACTCTAATTTTACCCCAGCAACGGCTTCGGCAAGCAGTAAAGAGGCTATGGTGCATATGGCTGAGACGAATAGAGAGAATATTCCGACGACGGAAGATCGCGTCAACCAAATGGCCGAAGCACAAAGAACATTAATGGAGGAGTGTCGGAATCTCAGGGAAGCTTTAGCTACTTTGGTGCATAATGTAGCCCAAATAGCGGCTGCACCGATGATAGGGGCAACGAATGGGCAAGGAAGCCAACAGGAAGGTCCTCGTCCTCAAAGAATTAGATCGCGAGAGTCTGTTCCAGTGATGAGAGTAATAACGCATGATGACATAAGACAGGTCGTCGAAGAGACTGTAAGGACAGAAAGGGAGCGGGAAAACACTGGCCATTTCAGATACCGAACACCGTATCCAAGAGAAGTGGAAGACGTTTCATTTTCAACTAATTTCAAGCATCCAGACTTTCAAAAATTTAATGGGGAAGGATCACCAGAAGAACACCTGATGCATTTCATTACTAGTATGGGGAACTTTTCCACAATACCACAATATTGCCTGAGATTGTTCGGGTCATCGCTAACCTATAAGGCATTCCCGTGGTATTCTAGCCTGGCTCCTGGAACGATTCGGACTTAGGAACAAATGCAAGATGCTTTTATGTCAAATTTCTTCTCGTCAGAACGCGATGTAAGCATTACGGAACTGGCTTCTATACGACAGCAAGAAGGGGAGCCAGTAGGAAAGTTCATCGACAGATGGAAAACACTAGGAGCATCATGCAGACAGTTGCCAGAAGAAATAGAACAGGTAAAAATGTGTTTGAACTCCATGGAAATGGGAATTGCGTTTGGACTCACCAGCGCCGACATCCCAACATTCCGTGACCTGGCCACCAAGCTCACGCGTTGGAATTAATGACGCACAAAATGTCGGTCTTTCATCACGAAACTGTTAGAAGGGCCTCTGGTCGAACGACCGTGAATGCTGTCAATCGCGATAGAAAAGACAAGGATACGAAGAGAAGACCGGGAAAAAAAGAAAGATGGAATTAGTCAAAGTACAATTACAATAGGAAAAGGTTCAAGATGCTCGACTCTCACGAAGGGTTCGACTTCGATAAGGAAGATGTGGTTCCTATGATGAAAGAATTGTTAAAAGCCAACACCATAGAATTGCCAGAACCCAAATGCCCGGAAGATGTTACAAAAACCATGGAAAGGGATTTTTGTCGATATCATCGCCTAGTCGGACACCCGACAGAGAATTTCTATACGCTAAAGTGCATCATACAGCAGATGATAGAGAAGGGTGAAATAATAACGGGTGAAGGAAAGAAAAGGAATACAAGAGCGACAGTAAACATGTTCACGGCTCGAGAAAAGGCTCGAGAGGTGCGAAGGAAAGAAAGTCAGAAATTGGCAAAGAATATGGCAATGCTTACATTACTCTCAGGGAAGAAGATGGCAAGTCCCGTAAAGCAGAAAACAGGGATTGTAAGGAAAGAAGTCACCAGTGAACGGAGTAACGACGATAGGAAAGAGAACGAGGGCGAAATGACAAAAGTGGTCTACGACGTAGTTAGCCATTTGAAAGGAATACCGGCACGTTTAAGCATCTACGATGCGCTCAAATTATCAGAGGATTTTTGACAGAGTTTAATACAGGCATTATCTAATCGTAATGTCAAAGAAACTCTGTTGACAGAAATGAAGCAAGAAATACATGATAAGCAAACAGATTTTCTGCCAATCATCTCATTCTCCGATGATGATTTGATCAGCAAAACGGAACATAATAGGCCCCTTATGATAGAAGGTCACGTCTGCGGGACAAGGGTGAAACGGATTATGATAGATAATGGGTCTGCAGTGAACCTTTTACCGCTTTCAATGGTGGGCAAATTGGGCTATCGCCGTTCTGATCTGCACCCCAGTGGAATGATGATACAGGGCTTCAATCAAGATGGGCAGCGTGCACTGGGTAAAATTACAGTAACGCTGGAAGTGGGAATATTAAGTATTGTTGTCGTATATCACGTTATAAACGCCGTAACGACATATAATCTCCTTTTGGGAAGACCATGGATACATCAGTATGGTATTATACCTTCTACTTTGCATCATTACTTCAAGTATTGCAAGGACGGAGTACAATATAAAGTGATAGCTGATGCGAAGCCATATACCGAAGCCGAATCTTTCTTTGCAGATGCAGTTATTACAAAGGGTTCTCCGAGGAAGAGGGATGTAGTAATGAAAGAAAAGCCGCAAAAGACGCTCGAACAGATAGGGCTCGAGAAGAAGGAGGAGAATCTTCGGGGACGGCGGAAGTAAGAAAGAAGTTCTATTTTGTACCAAAGCACCTGAGACAACCGGGGCAGCTTCCATTAACACTATTGTCACCAGAGCAGTTAAGAATTCTGCAATCTAATTATACGATGCCATTACCTAATGCTGAAAGGTGTAGGCCATTTTTAGCTGCTCCAGGGAGGTTTCAAGTTAAGGCCAATACCAAACATCTCGAGCCGATAGAGTTCAAAACTGCAGTCAAAACAAAAGCAAGAAAGGAAAGCCCGAACAATGCATACCGCGGTAAGCTGACATCGCAGAATCTGGAGAGGTACAGTTCAGCTAGTAAGAAAATTATGAGAAACATGGGTTTTGATTGTGACAAGCCCACTGGATTAAATCATGGCAAGGGAATTCAAATCCCTCTTGGGGTTGAACCGGAGAAGCGAAGAAAATTTCAAGGGTTAGGAGCAGAGGCGTCAGTGAATATGATTATGGTTACGCACACAACGGAAGAAGATCCCAAAATGGTTAATATCCCGAGATAGCCCCGATACAAATGGAGGACGGGGGGCAGCCAACAATAGATAGCCTGTAGGAAATAAACTTGGGTACAGAAGAAGAACCTCGGAATACATTTATTAGTAGTAGCCTCTCTGAGCAAGAGTCCAGGAAGTATTTCCAACTACTCTAAGAAAATAAAGATGTGTTTTCTTGGACGTACGCGAAAATGCCAGGTTTAGAACCCGCTGTAGCAATGCACCGATTAAATATCTCTAAAGAGAAAAAACCAGTTAAGCAGGCACAAAGGCATTTCATCCAGACCCGATACTGTTAATTGAAGAGGAAGTTAGCAAGTTGATCAAGGTCAGTTTCATTCGAGAAGTCAAGTATCGAAAGTGGATACCAAACATTGTCCCGGTAAAAAAGAAAAATGGACAAATCAGAGTGTGCATTGATTTAAGGGATTTGAATGAGACCTGTCCGAAGGATGATTTCCCTCTTCCAATAACAGAATTGCTGATTGATAGTACAACTCAATATGCTGTCATGTCTTTCATGGATGGCTATGCTGGATACAACCAGATTAGAATGACACCTGAAGATGAGGAAGCAACAGCGTTCAGAACACCGCTAGGAATCTATTGCTATAAGGTCATGCCTTTCGGTCTCAAAAATGCTGGAATGACGTACCAAAGAGCAATGCAAAATATATTTCAAGACATGATGCATAAATATGTCGAGTGTTATGTCGACGACTTGGTGGTTAGATCAGGAGATCATCAGGAGCATCGCAAACACTTAGAATCAGTTTTCTGTCGAATACGAAAGAAACAATTAAAGATGAATCCAGCCAAATGTGCATTTGGGGTATCTTCAGGAAAATTCCTTGGTTTCATCGTATAGCACAGGGGAATCGAAATCGATCCGGAGAAAGTCAAAGCTATTCAAAATATGCCACCACCAACGACCTTAAAGAAATTAAAAAGTTTACAGGGAAAACTAGCGTACATTCGCCATTTTATTTCAAATTTGGTAGGAAGGTACCAACCATTCTCACATCTGATGAAAAAGGACGCAGACTTCGTATGGGATCAAGCTTGTCAGAATGCATTCGACTCGATAAAGAGATTATTAAAGCAACCACCGGTGTTAACGGCCCCAATGAAAGGGAAACCACTTATTTTATACATATCTGCGGCCGAAAATTCCTTAGATGCTTTGGTGGCTCAAGTAAATGAAACTGGGAAGGAAGCCGCTCTTTATTACTTAAGCCGAACATTGATGGGAGCCAAATCAATTATTCTCTGATCGAGAAGGAGTGTCTGGCATTGATATTTGCAGTCTAAAAGTTGAGGCATTATTGTCTCTCTCATGACATAACTCTAATCTCAAGAGCAGACCCGGTCAAGTTTTTAATGACAAGGCCGATGTTGTCAGGAAGATTGGCTAAATGGATGCTGTTGCTTTCAGAATACACCATTACTTATAAACTGGCTAAAGTAGTGAAAGGGCAGGCAGTGGCGAATTTCCATGAAGCACACCCCGTGGAAGATTGCGAAGCTATCACTAATGACTTTCCAGATGAGCACATTATGCTAACCGAAGAACAAAGCCCATGGTAGATGTATTTCGATGGCACTGCGCGGGCATCAGGCGCAAGGATAGGGGTGATATTCATTACCCCTCAAGGTGACTTGTTACCATACTCCTTCACAATCGGTACCGCATGCACAAATAATGAGGCTGAATACAAGGCCCTCATCATTGGAATGGAAATAGCTCAGCAGATGAAAATAAAAAGGCTGCACATCTTCGGAGACTCCAAATTAATTATAAATCAATTGACGACCGAGTTCGAAGTAAGGAAGCAAGAACTCTTGCCCTATTGTCAGAAAGCCTGACAATTATTAGAATGGTTCTGCCATGTAGAAATTAAGCATATACCGCGATCTAAGAATGCAAAAGCAGACGCTTTGGCTAGCCTAGCGGTCGTCCTGTCATGTCCTAACAGGAGTCCTCTTCAAGTAACTATAGAAGAAAGAAGATTCTTGCCATCTCCAGAGATCATAGAAGAAACAGTTGAAACATGTCCTATCTCATGCCTAGAGATAACGACAGATGATTGGCGTCAACCTGTTATTGATTATCTTAAATTCGATATCCTGCCAGAGGATCAGGCAATGAAGCAGCAAATTAAACAGCGGTCGGTCAGATTCATCATATGCGGCGAAGTATTATATAGAAAATCCTACAATGGAATATTGTTACGCTGTTTAGACAAGCAAGAAGCCAGGAAAGTATTGCAGGAGGCACATTGGTGAATGTGGAGCACATCAGGCGGGCCAAAATTTATTCCACAGAATACATCGGATGGGTTATTATTGGCCCACCATGTTTAAAGATGCTGTCAATTACGCAAAGCGGTGCCATGAATGCCAGATTCACGGAGACATCATACACGTTCCCCCAAAAGACTTGCACCAGTCTATCGCCTCTTGGCCTTTCTTCGCCTGGGGACTCGATGTAATTGGTCCTATAAACCTGCCTTCATCCAAAGGAAAGTTATATATTCTTGCGGCAACGGATTATTTCTGCAAATGGACTGAGGCAGTTTCTTTACGTAACGTTAAAGAAAAGGACGTGGTCAATTTCATCCAGCACGCCATAATATACCGTCACGGTATTCCGCCGAAGATTGTTACTAATAATGGCACTCCCTTCAAAAATAGAGGCATGGAGAAACTATGCCAGAAAGTTGGCATTCATCACTCGTTCTCTACACCTTATTTTCCCCCGGCCAATGGGTTAGCAGAGGCGTTTAATAAAATAATCATCAAAATACTGAAGAAGACGATTACTGGCAACAGGCGGGATTGGGATGAAAAGTTGCAAGAAGTGTTATGGGCATACAGGACTACTCAACGCACAGCAATAGGGGCAACACCATACTCCTTAATCTATGGCATGGAGGCAGTCATCCCAATCGAAATACAAGTGGCATCGCTCAGAGTAGCGGTACATCAGTCCATAATAGATGATGAAAATGCTAAAATAAGGCTGAAAGAGTTGGATCTGCTTGATGAGGGACGTCTGGCCGCTCAACAGCGACTGCAATCGTATCAAGCTAGGATATCGGCTGCCATTGATAAACAAGTTAAACACCACTCTTTCAAAAGGGGCGATATGGTGTTAATGTTAAAAAGACCTATAGTGGTCACCCGCCGAACAGTGGGCAAATTTGAGCCTAAATGGGATGGGCCGTATGTAGTAAATGAAGTCTATTCCAATTGAGCATATAGAATTGTCGATCAAGATGGGAAAGGTATCAGTATACCGATCAATGCTCGCTTCATCAAGAGATATTACCCCTAAGAAGAAGCTATTGATTTTGATCCAGAATATTATCGACATAATGATTCTATATCAAAAGGGGGCAAGAAGGAACGAGATCATGTTTACATATCCACATGTTCAGAAAATCTATAAAGAAGAAATTCACGAGCATATTGACTACATTCAGTAAGTATCTTAAATGAAGGCAATCATCGTCATCACCAAATGAGTCCTGCAAATGATAAAGTTTGGCGAGTATCATCATGAAAATCGTCTTGAAGATATTATCAGAAGTAACGATGATCTCTGCCAGACACGTTTATCATATTGGTGATAACGATGATTACAATTATTATTACCTTACAAGGCATGACAGGACAGCATACGGTTAACTACAATCATCATACGGTTAACTACAATCATCTAAGGCAGCCTAGCGAAGCTGAATCCTCAAAGGAATCCTCAAAGGGTCAAAATCCTAAAAGGGCTGAAATCCTAAAGAGAAGATAAATCATAGAAGAGCCAATAGCCAAATAAAAATTTATTATGCTCTAAAAGAAGGGCTGAAAGCTTTAAAAGGATCAAGCCCTGGAAGGATTAATCAAGAAGAGATTACCAGCTACGCATAAGTCTTATCATTTGCACCATTCGGGTAAGCGGACGAGAAGTCAGTGGCCCTAAAAAGCCCGTGAAGGCTATCGTACCCACCCATGCAGGCAGCTGATGAAGCCTACGACTAATATGCCTAAACGGCTAAAAAGTAAATGGCTAGTCACATGTAACTCCCATGCCGTCTGTATAGTTTTCTGGCAGTGTCACGGGAAACGGAGGAAAATGCCCTCCCGTGAATGGGCTCGCTCTTACAGACGAAGGAAATAAGGGCCGCAGTGTGAGCACTATGCCAACCATGCATAAGACCCTCCAGATTTGTGGTTCGATTCCAGTACTAACTCATGAGGAAGGGTTTAAACCTACTCATTGATGGACTGATAACCATGGATTTGGTACCCCAAAGGTATCCTTACGAGCTCTGTGAACTCTACAGAGTTACCGCGGCCAACCCTGTGCATAAAACCAATCGAGTTTACGACCCCGGTAGCTTCACTGGGCCCCTTTGACGGATCTCAGTTTGTGAACTCCCTAGGCGGTGAGAAGTCCAGTGACCTCATAAGAGTAACAAAGACCATCACGTGAGACCCGACTCTTGCACGAGTCTAAGTTGCTCCAACTACTCAAGAGCTTAAACTGTGTGTGTGCTCCACTACTCATGAGCTTAAACTATGTGTGACTGACTAAATTGAAATATAGTGTTGCCAACTTAAATGCCCACATCGGAAATCCCGCACTAACATGCATATTGTTTTGAACAAAAAATAAAGTATAAAGAGATATCAATAGAAGGATGTATATTATTTTGAACAAAATAAGTTAATATGTATACATCTCTGCCCGTACCTGTCATTAGGACACGATTAGAAGAAAGAGAGGCTCCTTGAATCACAGGAGGACTAGTCCCCATCAGGTCTGCAAGGGAAGGTGCCCTGGCCTCTGTACTCGAGTTCCTGGTGGTCGGAGTCGGCAGATCTGTGGTTTCGGTTGGAAATACAATCTCACGAGCCACTGTTTTAGGCGTAGCTAACGGACTTAAAGGGATTCTCAGTGAAATAGCTGATACAGTCGCAAGGGGATATGAGGAGGAAATCTCACCTACCTCGATAATAGCAACATGAGCACCTAAAAAAAGGGGGAGATACAATAGCTCTAGATAAATAATTGATATTAAATAAGCGGATAGATAGATATGTGAAAGTTAAATTCCCTTTACCTGGTGAGTATCCATATTCGCCATAATCTAAAAGTTCCATTTCTTCTTCTACAGCTATAGGAGATTTGGCAGGAATTTTAGTGTTGGGGAGAGCTTCAGGTTCAGAAGTTGCGAGGTGTTCTGTTTCAATATCCTCTCCAGTTGTTTCCTCTTCTCCGTCAATATCAACTTCGCCTTCTTCAAAATCATCATCCGTGTCTTCACTGCTTTCACCATTTTCATCATCTTCATGCTGAGAAGAAGCAGTATTCTCTGATGATGAAGCCGAGCTTTCGTCCTCCAGGAGGTCCTCATCAATTTCTGCAGCAGCAATTTGCTTTCCTTTAGAGGAAGCAGCTTGACCGATCTTTGGCGTGAGATCTTCAGCTAAAGGAGAGACAGGCGCTTGTCCTGTTCCTACGAGAGAGACATGAGGGGAAGGTGAAGCTTGTAAACACGCCCTTGATCTGGTCATTGGAGATGATGAACTAGGGTGAGTGGGTTGTAAAGGAGGCACCAGAGCATCATGAGTTGGTTCATCTTGAACCACTACGGTCTCCGCTGGAAGAGGAGAAGATGTACCTGCAGTACTATCCGTAGCTCGATGGGTAGAGTCACAAAGAGCTTGCTCAAATTCTCTTAAGACCCCGTGAGCAAACCACCCATCCAAAGTATTAATGGGTTTTATCTCACGGATGGGTTCCTCTAGCGGTATTTTTCTACAAATTTCTCCGCTATGTGATGCATGACTCTTCTCTAGGATAAAGCCAATCCCGCTCTCTAGCTTGCCTTTCAATCTAGGTGGATGAAGAAAGATGGGAGAGTCCACCGGGAGACATTTGGTGACCAGATATGATTGATGATCCCACCATCGCATCCAGCTATATGAGGTATGAACTATGCGTTCGCAACTAGGAATTATGAAAGACGAATCGACACGGACATTCAAAAGTTGCTTCCATATCATGGCCCAATTGAGAGGACCCGTACCGTAACGACGCATCTTTTGGGTGACCAGTCCGTAATCTTTTGGTACAGTCTGATCATAACCAAATTCGCGAGCAAAACGGCTGGGATAATAGGGTCTCTCCAGAATTTTGTCCCCTCTCGAAAAGGAAGGCTACAAGAACGAAGAGAAAGAAAGAACATCCTTTCTGCTGGAGTTAGTGTTCCTTAATCCACCATATCTGTATCCTCGATGTAGCGGTGAAGACAGAATTGAAAGAAATCTATCTAGTCGTTGTCCCGAATTTTATTGGCAACCCAGTCATATGACCTCTTGGCCATAGTTCTTTGCTGAAAGAACCAAAGCGGGAGATGTACCGGATGAACGTATCCTTTTTCAGGTGCTTCGAAAGTCTAAGGAAAGTAGATGTAACACCCCGGATTTTGGCCAATCTGGGATTTGACGTCCTTAGGCAATGGGTCAACTAAAATACCTGAAAAATCGCTCAGAACCCAATTTCATAGCCAAAGAAACCACTTAGGATTAATCCTATGAAAATTTAGCGTAAGTTAGCTAGCGCAACGCTGGAGTAGCTGGGAAACAGTCCCTGATCACTTTAAATACGTTCTACAAGACCCAAATCGAGTAGAACGTATGACTCCATAATACTCTATAACCTCGGATCAAACTCTAAGCGGGTTTGTTCTCTGGACCACTTTGAATTCTTGTATTGGATTTAGACCGCGCGTCGAAAGTCCGTTACTTCCTATCTTAGACCACTAGAACCGTCCAGCTGGACTTGACAATCATTTCGAAAATCAAGTCAAACCGATAATCACAGACTATTTCATTGAGCCCGGACTGAAGAGACCGCGAATAGGGACAGAATTGGAATTTCAAATTCAAATCTGGCACACGACTTGACACGTCAGTATTAAGCGTTCTAACCGTCAGAATTCATCCAGATTAAACCCTTGGATCAGGAAAAATTTCTATTTATTATTATGAGACTTCCAGCCCTGATCAACGTGCGGTGACCGCTGAACTGAAACTGGTCCGCCACGTGCGATCTGCGAACCCTGCCGGACTGAAAACTTAATACGTGCTAGATCTGGTACGCATGAGCTTAAATCCGATCGCATTCGACCAGGGGACCACCAGAAAGCATCTTTTGGACCGAAACAGCCCCGATTTGGTTACCCCTCAAGTGAAACTTGTTCCCGAGCCTATTTCGGGCAAGTTTGGGCTTATAAAAGGGCTTGAAACCCTCACTCCTCTCTCCCATCCGAATTTGCAAAAACCCTAGACTGGGAGACAGAAAAGGTGAGAGTTTGTGAGAGAAGGTGGGAGAGATCTTCCTGCCACCTGTTGCTGCTGCTATACGTGCTTAGGCAACGCACTCCGATCGCTTTCCCGGCGATTCCTCCGCGTTTCCAGGTAAGAAAAACCCTAGAAAGTTGCTGATTTGATGTTTCTTCTGTTCCATAGTTTGATAGTTAGTAAATCTCGTAAGACAGGTTCTCTTATCGCTGTAGACGAAGCGTATACGCTCCGTTCGAATTTCAACATCCATAAGAGACAAGGTGCGGATTTTAGACGCTTTGATTGACTGTTTTCAAAGCTTTCAATGTCGTTTAATAGTAGATTCTTGACGGCAACGCCGTTTGACATGTACAACATGCTGTCCATTTCCTGTTTCGTAAACTAACGAAGAATATGAGATTTAGGGCATTTTAGTCATTTGTAGGAAGTACTGTTTTCATGCATATTTTGCTGATGTGATTGACATGGTTTATTGTCGCATTAGAATGTTAGGAATGCGTGCATAATTAGTTGGGCGAAGAGATTCGCCTAAATGCGCATTTCGGGTCGACATACTATATGTAGACTTAAGTGTGTAGTGTATGTGTTTGTATAAATGCTTGTATTAGTATGTATTGAATTAAATGGTGTTATGAATTAGTTTGAGATTGATTTCTCAATTAATATGCTGGTGTGAATGGTTTCCTACATGTTAGCCATAAGCATGATTTCATGATATGAATGAAATGCATGTGCTTGACGATTCGCTTAAGCTGTATGTTATAACATGTGCTTGATGATTTCCTTATGAGTTACTTTGAGATTGAATTCTCAATTAATATGTTGATGGAGAGGATTTCCTATATGTTGGCGACATGCTTAATTTCATTATGTGTGTGAAAGACATGTGTACGATGATTTGCTTAAGTTGTATGTAATAACATGTGTTAACATGCTCTCATGGTTGTATTTCATTTCCATTACCCTTACACAACTGCTGATGTGATTCTATGATTGTTTGGGACTATGCCTAGTCCAGGCAGTCGGTAACCGAGCGAATTCGTGGTTAGCTTATCTTCGCCACGAACGACGCGTCGATGAACGCGAGTCGTGTTTGGAGTTGACGGCAGTCGTTAGGCCACGCGAAGTGTTTTACGCACTTCATGTCGTTCGACTTGAGATGCGATCGCGCTAGTCGAGCCCGTCAAGTAACCCGACTGGCCGATGTATGTTCACCTTGTATGAGTCATAACTGCTTGAACCTAGGGTACTGAACTTACCATTGTAAACCCTGTCAACCATGGTACCTTGATCCATAAAGACTCATGAGCCGGGCATGGTGGTATGGGACACCGTGGTCGAGCTGTCGGCCTAAGCTGGGGCCACAAACCTCCCCGTAGTGACCAGTGAGCACCTAGACTCGTGAGCAGATTATGGTAGTATGGGACACTATATTCTAGCTGTCGGCCTACACTGATCAGGCGACGAGCCCTTTGTAGTGACCGCGAGCGTATTCTGAGTCCACGGGAGGCGACGAGCCTTCCGTTGCAGTAGAGTACGGTAGGCCTGTATTGATAAGGTGATGGGGGAGCGGTGCAACGAGTGCGAGCAACAGCCCTGACAGCCCTTGCAGTGACCTACGAAATATACATCGTATGAGATTACTAGGAGTGACGACCCTAGACAGGATCTGTGTTGGGATTGATACAAGGGAAGTACCTTAGTTTCCCAATCCTGCTGTTTGAATGGACTAATAACAACTTGGAAATCATATCACCATAGCATTGCATGTGCCTGGAAGATGTGGAGCACTCTAGGGAGTGTGGCATGTCGCGG
Organism: Magnolia kwangsiensis; assembly: GCA_037074715.1. Lineage (NCBI taxonomy): Eukaryota > Viridiplantae > Streptophyta > Magnoliopsida > Magnoliales > Magnoliaceae > Magnolia > Magnolia kwangsiensis. Next base: position 100,964,732 of record CM073576.1, on the reverse strand, counting down.
TCGTAAGATGTTGCCGCATGAGGGTGATCGTCGGTGAGGGCATACATCACGTCATGTCATCTTGCATTAACAACAGTATTAGGAATGTTTGAATTACTTCTTTACTATTATCGCGTGATTGATTTGATAACATGTTAATCTTTGCTCTATTATTCAACTGAGTTAGCTACTCACTCCCACGTTACGGGACGGTGTTCCTGGACACCCACCAGACCTTTTGTGATTGCAGATGATGGCGCGGCCTGTGAGGCGGAGCTGGACTTGATGATGATGAGGAGAATTCCTCCTTTATGCGTGTTCTGATTGACGGGATTACAGGGAGGTTGATTAGATACTTTGACACTTGTCATTTTATATTTTTAGCGCACTCATGTATATTCGTTTTGTCTACTTTTGGAGCATACATGTATGTTTATAACCTGGTAATATATCCACACTCTGGAGGCATACAACAGTTTGTATATGTTATACATACTATCACAGTCTTTCGCTTGTTAATTTAACCGTCTCTGGAGTATGATATGCTGTTCTAGCTTAATCTCACTCATGTTTAATGCGTTATCACAGACAACATTCAATCATACAAATCTATGTTGCATAAATAACATTTTGGAACTCGGGAGTTGGGTTTTTGCTCGACCCCCGATTTTCGGGATGTTACAGATGGTATCAGAGCATGATTTGGATTAAACCGGGCCTGGGTTATGGTCACGCGACGTACGCTGTCGCTTCCTTTGACTTAGGTGGGTGCGAGAAGGGTCTAGAAACACTTCTAGGATCCCAGATTCGCCAATAGGCGAAGTATATTCATTTCGATCGCACGATCGAGTCCGTAGCGCGTCTAGGGTCGCATGAAGCAACCCGAATAGCTCCTAGGTCGTAGGAAGTCGGGTTGAGACGTTCTTTGAATGATTCTAAACCCATAAATGTGAATCCTTGGATCGTGGGACAACCACGACCCCTGTATTCAATCGCCAGGGCTTAAAAACCCCGTTTCACCAAAAATCTTCAAAATTCTTCCTCTCACCACTCCAATCTTCATTTCCTTCTTATCCATTTTATGTTAGGCATCAAACCTAATGTGAAAATAACACAAAATGATACTCTCACAAAATTTTATAGTGAATAGTAAAATTTTATGAAAAATGGCCATAATGCCATTCTAACTTCACTTTCTTTAGAAAATAATGGGCTAGATGGATGTACTAGCTCCTTCTACCACAAAATCATATGCTGTATGATGGGGTTTTGTATTCGGGTTTGCAGATTGACCCTGAAAAGTCCCGAACGTATGTTTGGGCCAATATAGGACAATCTACAATGAACCAACGTGGGGCCCATGGTTATTTGGGGTCCCTGGACCATGGGGGACCAGACCCATGTGGTCCCACCGACCAGATCAAGGATCGGTCGGCGATGCCATCGCCGGTTCGGCGATGCATCGCCGTCCGGTGGGGCCCACTTGATGTGAAAACTGGGCGCACGCCCTATTTTGGGTAGTGTACCCCTCCCATGTAGGTCCCGTCCATAGAAAACCCCAAATAGGGGTACTTCCTTCACAAACAGCCCCTTCCCTAGCCCCATTTTCGTTTTCCAGCAACTATCTCCAAAAATCCGTGATTCCAAACCACCCTAGATCCATCCTTGGCCAAAAACGACCACCCTCCATCAATCTATTTCAGTTGGCAGCCCTCCCTCTTGAAGATTTCATCTTTTGGAGCTCCTAAAACCCCCAAATCGAGCTGAAATCGTGAGGTGCTCCATTCCCCTTTTTCATTTTCATTTCTCCTTAAAAATGCATCCTAGGGGAGCTTGAAGCATCCCTCTACAATGCCTAGATTTCGTTCTGTCAATTTGGACAACGATTTCTTTGCATTTCCTCCTCCATCGCCCGACTCGGACTAGTAATCTAGATCCAGGTATCGCGGGTTGTAGTTAGTCATTTCCTGTTTTAAGTTGTGTTTTGTAAGCCTGATAAGGCTGGTAGTTTACCTATGTTGCTGTAGTAGCTGACTGACATAGCTCCCATGTACTTTTTGTCATGATACTTATAGGGAGATATCCCTTGTATTATGACAATTTTGGTTTAATGAAATGCATGATGCTTTTCGACTTGTTACGTGAATGTTTGTGTTGTGGGTTGGGCTTAATGTAGCCAAAATTTGTGGAATGGAGTGCATGCCGTCTCATTTCACTGTAAGGTATTGTCCCTGGATCGGGAGTATTGTAACTCCCGGGATTCAGCCTACAAATTAGTTTTTTTTATCCCACCCCACCCTCCTACCAAGCATGCCACTTCCGATCCCACTATGGGACTAAGAACGCGGTTCTATTTAATACAACTGAATGCTACTGGCCACATAGGCCCTTGGCGTTTTGGTCCTAGAGTTAGCACTCCTAGATTTGAAGAGTCTGACGACATAAGAAATCCAATTCCATTTAGAAAATCTTGACCCTAAGCGATAGAACAACTCTCTGTAGTAGAAATGGTATGGAAAGCCATTTACCGTATAATCGTAAGCTTTAGATTATAGCTACTGAGTTACAGACTAGGCTACTAGTTGACTTAGGCTGTGTAAGGCCTATATATGCTAAGGGATAGTAGGTTAGATTTCTTTATGACTAATAGATTTCTGTTGTTGCCCATAGGAAGGAACCATACACTCTCAGGGAACATTTATAAATCCCTCAGATTGAACTTAGAATGTACTAGCACACCCCTTAGAATTGCCTTCCCCAAGGACTTATTGCATTCGGGAATGCGGAATAAAGGAACTACATGTAAGCGATGTATTCGCGGTTTGAATCGACTTCTTAATCCTAGTGGTTACCAATAAATCCAATGCTCTGATCAAGCAGAGGATCGGCGTCGACTCGGATTAAGAACTGATACAACGCATTTTCTGTCCTGATTAGACAGAAGGTTCAACGTATCCGGCTTAGACCCACTACACAACCTTTCTTCTGTGATGGCCCAACCACCTACAACCAAACAGGATCACATTGTCTTTGGGAAATGGCGAGGACTTAAAGCCAGTAGAGAATTAGACATCTTGCCACCAACTCTGTAACACCCCGGATTTTGGCTAACCTGGGATTTGACGTCCTTAGGCAGTGGGTCAATTAAAACACCTGAAAAATCGTTCAGAACCCAATTCCATAGCCAAAGAAACCACTTAGGATAAATTTCTTTAGAAACTAAGCATAAGTTAGCTAGCGCAACGTTGGAGTGGCTGGGAAACAGTCCCTGATCACTTTAAATACGTTCTACAAGACCCAAATCGAGTAGAACCAATGACTCTAGAATACTCTATAACCTCGGACCAAACTCTAAGCAGGTTTGTTCTCTGGACCACTTTGAATCTTTGTATTGGATCTAGACCGCACGTCGAAAGTCCGATACCTCCTATCTTAGACCGTTAGAACCGTCTAGCTGGACTTGACACTCATTCCAAAAATCAAGTCAAATCGATAATCACAGGCTATTTCATTGAGCCCGGACCGAAGAGAGTGAGAATAGGGTTAGAATTGGAATTTAAAATTCAAATCTGGCACACAATTTGACGCATCAGTATTGAGCGTTCTGACCGTCAGAATACAGCCAAATTACACCCTTGGATCAGGAAAAATATCTATTATATATCACGAGACTTATAGGCCTGATCTTGGTGCGATGACCATTAAACTGAAACTGGACCGCCACGTGCGATCTGGGAACCCTACCGGTCTGAAAACTGGATGTGTACTAGATCCAGTATGAATGAGCTTAAGTCCGACCGCATTTGGCCAGGGGACCTTCAGAAATGCCCTTTTGGACCGAAACGGCCCCGATTGGGTTAGGCACCAAGTAAACATTGTTCCCAAGCCTATTTTGGGCATGTTGTAGGCTATAAAAGGGGTTGAAACCCTCACTCCTCTCTCCCATCCGAATTTGAGAGAAGCCCTAGCTTGGGAGAGAGAAAAAAAAAATGAGAGATTGTGAGAGTGTGGGAGAGTTCTTCCTGCCACTTGTACTACGCGTTACACGTGCTTAAGCAACACACCTCTACCGCTTTTTCGGCGATTCCACCGCGATCCTAGGTAAGTAAAAACCCTAAATAGTTGTTGATTTGAGTTTCCCTTGTTTCCATAGCGATGTAGCTTATGGATCTTGTGTATTAGGCTCCTTATTCGCCGTAGACGAAGTGTATACGCTCCGTTTCAATTTCCGAGTCTACAAGACATAAGGTGCGGATTTTAGACGCTTTGATTGACTGTTTCCAAAGCTTTCAATGTCGTTTACTAGTAGATTCTTGACGGCATCACCGTTTGACATGTACAACATGCTCTCCGTTTCCTGTTTCGTAAATTAACGAAGAATATGAGATTTTGGGTATTTTAGTCATTTGTAGGAAGTATGGTCTACATGCATATTTTGCTGACGTGATTGACATGGTTTGTCGCCGCATTAGAGAGTTAGGAATGATTGCATAATCAGTTTGGCGAAGAGATTCGCCAAGTTGCGCACTTTGGGTCGACATACTATATGTGGACTTAAGTGTGTAGTGTATGTGTTTGTATAAATGCTTGTACTAGTATGTATTGTATTGAATGATGTTATGTAGTAGTTTGAGATTGATTTCATGATTAAAATGCTGACCTAAATGATTTCCTACATGTTGACCTTATGCATGATTGCATTACATGCATAGGAAGTATGCCTTGAAGATTTGCTTAAGTTGAATATGCATGGAAGGTATGCCTTGAAGATTTGTTTAAGTTGAATGTTATAACATGTGTGAACATGCTCACATGATGTATTTCAATTCCAATACCCTGGTATATAGTGTTAATGTAATTCCATAGATGTGTGGGACTTGACTTAGTCCAGGCAGTCGGTAACCGAGCGAATTCGTGGCTGACTGGTCATAGCCACGAACGACGCGTCGATGAACGTGATTCGGGTTGAGAGTTGGCGGCAGTGGTTAGGCCACGCGAAGTATTTTACGCACTTCATGTCGTTCAACTTGAGATGCGATCGCGCCAGTCGAGCCTGTCAAGTAACCCGACTGGCCGATGTTTGTTCACCTTGTATGTATCATAACTGCTTGAACCTAGGGTACTGAACTTACCATTGTAAACCCTATTAACCATGGTACCTTGATCCACGAAGACTCATGATCCGGGCATGGTGGTATGGGACACCGTGGTCGAGCTATCGGCCTACGCTGGGGCCACAAACCTCCCCGTAGTGACCAGTGAGCACCTAGACTCGTGAGCAGACTATGGTGGTATGGGACACTATATTCTAGCTGTCGGCCTACACTGATCAGGCGACGAGCCCTTTGTAGTGACCGCGAGCGTATTCTGAGTCCACGGGAGGCGACGACCCTTCCGTGCAGTAGAGTACAGTAGGCCTGTATTGATAAGGTGATGGGGGAGCGGTGCAACGAGTGCGAGCAACAGCCCTGGCAGCCCTTACAGTGACCTACGAAATACACATCGTATGAGATTACTAGGAGTGACGACCCTAGACAGGATCCGTGTTGGGATTGATACAAGGGAAGTACCTTAGTTTCCCAATCCTGCTGTTTGAATGGACTAATAACAACTTGGAAATCATATCACCATAGCATTGCATGTGCCTGGAAGATGTGGAGCACTCTAGGGAGTGTGGCATGCCGCGGTCGTAAGATGTTGCCGCATGAGGGTGATCGTCGGTGAGGGCATACATCACGTCATATCATCTTGCATTAACAACAGTATTAGGATTGTCTGACTTACTGCTTTACTATTATCGCGTGATTGAATTGTGAACATGCTAATCTTTGCTCTATGATTCCACTGAGTTGATCACTCATTCCCACGTTATGGGATGGTGTTTGCAACACCCACCAGACCCTGTTGTAGCTGCAGGTGAGGACGAGATCCAGGAGGTGGAGCCAGAGATTGACGAGGACCAGGATGAGTTCTCGTATATGCAGTATCATGACGGCTTCCCGTAGGCGACCTGGATCGAGGGGACATCAGTGGGACTTTTCTTTTTGAACATTATTCTTTTGTTATGCATATGTACATGAGACTCAGTGATGTAGTCATACTTTGGAGACAGATGAGATTATTTTGTTTTTCCATACAGTGATATATACATTGTTTAGTCTTCCGCTTGCTTTTATCACTGGATCTGAAGTATGAATTACAGTTTTGGTATACTTTTACTCATGTGGATGCTTTAAATCAGACAACATCGAATCATAACCATTTTTGTTGCATAAGTGACGGTCTGAAACTCGGGAGTTGAGTTTATACACGACCCCCGATTTTCAGGGTGTTACAAACTCATACTTACCCCTGAACTCGACCACTATAGAGGTTAGGCTCGTCTCTATCACCATAGATACCAATGCCATAGAACGCATCATTAGCAAGGAAAACCATGTAGAGAAAGGTTGTTTCCATTTTAGGTCAAGGATAGCTCCTAAGTTGCGCCTCGTTCTGATATACGGATCGATGCTAAGATTCTTCAACCTTAAGTAAAACTAAGTTTTAAGGGGGGTAGAACGTATTGAGTCCAATCTAGTTAGGTTAGTCAACGCTACCGTTTGATCAGAGTGGCGCAGCGGAAGAGTGGTTGGCTTCTTTCCCACTGGCCCAAGATCGAAACCTTTGAGTTCGGATATACATACGATTAGGTTATTAAATAGGATTTGAACCTTCCTTAGAGAAAGTACTCCTTGCCCTTTGCCAATGTCGGGGACGACATTGTGTTTTAAGAGGGGTAGATTGTAACACCCCGGATTTTGGCCAATCTGGGATTTGACGTCCTTAGGTAATGGGTCAACTAAAATATCTGAAAAATCGCTCAGAACCCAATTTCATAGCCAAAGAAACCACTTAGGATTAATTCCTATGAAAATTTAGCGTAAGTTAGCTAGCGCAACGCTGGAGTAGCTGGTAAGCAGTCCCTGATCACTTTAAATACGTTCTACAAGACCCAAATCGAGTAGAACGTATGACTCCATAATACTCTATAACCTCGGATCAAACTCTAAGCGGGTTTGTTCTCTAGACTACTTTGAATTCTTGTATTGGATTTAGACCGCGCGTCGAAAGTCCATTACTTCCTATCTTAGACCGTTAGAACCGCCCAGCTGGACTTGACAATCATTTCAAAAATCAAGTCAAACCGATAATCACAGACTATTTCATTGAGCCCGGACTGAAGAGACCGCGAATAGGGACAGAATTGGAATTTCAAATTCAAATCTGGCACACGACTTGACACGTCAGTATTAAGCGTTCTAACCGTCAGAATTCATCCAGATTACACCCTTGGATCAGGAAAAATTTCTATTTATTATTATGAGACTTCCAGCCCTGATCTACGTGCGGTGACCGCTGAACTGAAACTGGTCCGCCACGTGCGATCTGTGAACCCTGCCGGACTGAAAACTTAATACGTGCTAGATCTGGTACGCATGAGCTTAAATCCGATCGCATTAGACCAGGGGACCACCAGAAAGCATCTTTTGGACCGAAACAGCCCCGATTTGGTTACCCCTCAAGTGAAACTTGTTCCCGAGCCTATTTCGGGCAAGTTTGGGCTTATAAAAGGGCTTGAAACCCTCACTCCTCTCTCCCATCCGAATTTGCAAAAACCCTAGATTGGGAGACAGAAAAGGTGAGAGTTTGTGAGAGAAGGTGGGAGAGATCTTCCTGCCACCTGTTGCTGCTGCTATACGTGCTTAGGCAACGCACTCCGATCGCTTTCCCGGCGATTCCTCCGCGTTTTCAAGTAAGAAAAATCCTAGAAAGTTGCTGATTTGATGTTTCTTCCGTTCCATAGCTTGATAGTTAGTAAATCTCGTAAGACAGGTTCTCTTATCGCTGTAGACGAAGCGTATACGCTCCGTTCGAATTTCAACATCCATAAGAGACAAGGTGCAGATTTTAGACGCTTTGATTGACTGTTTTCAAAGCTTTCAATGTCGTTTAATAGTAGATTCTTGACGGCAACGCCGTTTGACATGTACAACATGCTGTCCGTTTCCTATTTCGTAAACTAACGAAGAATATGAGATTTAGGGCATTTTAGTCATTTGTAGGAAGTACTGTTTTCATGCATATTTTGCTGATGTGATTGACATGGTTTATTATCGCATTAGAATGTTAGGAATGCGTGCATAATTAGTTGGGCGAAGAGATTCGCCTAAATGCACATTTCGGGTCGACATACTATATGTAGACTTAAGTGTGTAGTGTATGTGTTTGTATAAATGCTTGTATTAGTATGTATTGAATTAAATGGTGTTATGAATTAGTTTGAGATTGATTTCTCAATTAATATGCTGGTGTGAATGGTTTCCTACATGTTAGCCATAAGCATGATTTCATGATATGAATGAAATGCATGTGCTTGACGATTCGCTTAAGCTGTATGTTATAACATGTGCTTGATGATTTCCTTATGAGTTACTTTGAGATTGAATTCTCAATTAATATGTTGATGGAGAGGATTTCCTATATGTTGGCGACACGCTTAATTTCATTATGTGTGTGAAAGACATGTGTATGATGATTTGCTTAAGTTGTATGTAATAACATGTGTTAACATGCTCTCATGGTTGTATTTCATTTCCATTACCCTTACACAACTGCTGATGTGATTCTATGATTGTTTGGGACTATGCCTAGTCCAGGCAGTCGGTAACCGAGCGAATTCGTGGTTAGCTTATCTTCGCCACGAACGACGCGTCGATGAACGCGAGTCGTGTTTGGAGTTGACGGCAGTGGTTAGGCCACGCGAAGTGTTTTATGCACTTCATGTCGTTCGACTTGAGATGCGATCGCGCTAGTCGAGCCCGTCAATAACCCGACTGGCCGATGTATGTTCACCTTGTATGAGTCATAACTGCTTGAACCTAGGGTACTGAACTTACCATTGTAAACCCTGTCAACCATGGTACCTTGATCCATAAAGACTCATGAGCCGGGCATGGTGGTATGGGACACCGTGGTCGAGCTGTCGGCCTACGCTGGGGCCACAAACCTCCCCGTAGTGACCAGTGAGCACCTAGACTCGTGAGCAGATTATGGTGGTATGGGACACTATATTCTAGCTGTCGGCCTACACTGATCAGGCGACGAGCCCTTTGTAGTGACCGCGAGCGTATTCTGAGTCCACGGGAGGCGATGACCCTTCTGTTGCAGTAGAGTACGGTAGGCCTGTATTGATAAGGTGATGGGGGAGCGGTGCAACGAGTGCGAGCAACAACCCTGGCAGCCCTTGGAGTGACCTACGAAATATACATCGTATGAGATTACTAGGAGTGATGACCCTAGACAGGATCTGTGTTGGGATTGATACAAGGGAAGTACCTTAGTTTCCCAATCCTGCTGTTTGAATGGACTAATAACAACTTGGAAATCATATCACCATAGCATTGCATGTGCCTGGAAGATGTGGAGCACTCTAGGGAGTGTGGCATGCCGCGGTCGTAAGATGTTGCCGCATGAGGGTGATCGTCGGTGAGGGCATACATCACGTCATGTCATCTTGCATTAACAACAGTATTAGGAATGTTTGAATTACTGCTTTACTATTATCGTGTGATTGATTTGATAACATGTTAATCTTTGCTCTATTATTCCACTGAGTTAGCTACTCACTCCCACGTTACGGGACGGTGTTCCTGGACACCCACCAGACCTTTTGTGATTGCAGATGATGGCGCGGCCTGTGAGGCGGAGCTGGACTTGATGATGATGAGGAGAATTCCTCCTTTATGCGTGTTCTGATTGACGGGATTACAGGGAGGTTGATTAGATACTTTGACACTTGTCATTTTATATTTTTAGCGCACTCATGTATATTCGTTTTGTCTACTTTTGGAGCATACATGTATGTTTATAACCTGGTAACATATCCACACTCTGGAGGCATACAACAGTTTATATATGTTATACATACTATCACAGTCTTCCGCTTGTTAATTTAACCGTCTCTGGAGTATGATATGCTGTTCTAGCTTAATCTCACTCATGTTTAATGCGTTATCACAGACAACATTCAATCATACAAATCTATGTTGCATAAATAACATTTTGGAACTCGGGAGTTGGGTTTTTGCTCGACCTCCGATTTTCGGGATGTTACAGTAGACTCCTAGCCAGCCTGTAATATAATGCCAAGAAGTGTATGCTGATGAAGTTCCAAGAGTAGGATCCTTTATATGGGTGGCTATCTCCCCAAGATCTCTATAAATGGAACATAACACTAGAGGAGCAAGAGAATATCTGTGGCCTTCAGCCAAGGCACTAGCTACAACAAAGACCATGGGGTGAACAACGTCTGCCCATTTGGAGCTAGGGAGTACAACAAGGCTTATCTAATAAGCCAAGAAAGCTGCAAGTTTCCCGAATGAACTATACTCTGGTCTTGCTTTCATTGCATCAAGGAGCCGTGTTAACTCCTTAGAGCGGCAATCGCGAAACCTACAAAAAGGAGAATATGTATATGATGAAACTTCCAAAAAAAAAAAAATGAAGAAGAGAGAAAAGAGTTGAGTCATGGGTTCATAGATACCTGAGGGATCTGGAGAAATGCGCAAGCCATTGCAAAGGGGAAAGCTTATGAATATTGGAGAATTTCCCCATTTCCCTGAATAGCTCAATGGAGGTTTCAGATATGGAAGGTCTGCGATCAGGAGAAGAAATGAAGGCAAGTTCTCTGTTGGAAGGGATGAATTCATCATAAAATTTGCCTGTTATAGGAAGACCGGTGATACGATGAAGGTCCCAGAGTGTGACACTCATTTCACCATATGGAAGGTGGAAAGAGTTGGTAGTTGGTGACCAATACTCGATGAAACCTTTTAGCACGTTGGGTTCCTTATAGAAATACTTGGACGTGACTTCTATAGCATCGTAAAGACCAATTTTGGCTAGTGTACTCGCATGCTTTAACAAAATTGCTTCTGCCCAGTCAGAATAATAATGTCGAGCAGTTAATAGACCTCTGGTGCAGAAGTCTTCTGGTCCCCACAGTTGGACACGATCTCGAAAACGTTGGCGGATGGTCTCATAAAAATGAGAAGGAAAAAGGTCATGAGGACTATGAAAAGGCATGAGGAAAATCATGGGGTAGATTTTTCCAATCTTTTACCGCGGCTTTTTCGTCCGTATTATCCCTTCAAGGATACGTGGTTCTCTCGTCGCCCATGACTCAGTGTACATCAGTCTTTCACCTTGAACGTGGTCCTTAGGTTCACAGTCAAGTATAGATTGGTGGTGGTAGACATTGATGGAAATTATTGTCATGCCTTCTGAGTGGGGGTTATCAAACTTCATGATACCCTCAATGACTCGTACCGAGTCCCATGAGTTCTGGAGCCTCTTCTTCTTGTGTTCAGCAATTTTCTCTACAAATTCTTTCTCCTTGTTACAGCGAGCCTTCTTCGAATGGGAAGCAGGAGGAGTGTCTTCCCGAGGAGGTGACCTTTGGCTATCAGTACGAATGTGGGTAGTGGTTTTTAACCACTCGTCCCAATCATAGTCTCTGCCGTGCCTAGGAGGACATTTAAGACTCCCCAGCGCTATTGCACGATGAATAGGGGATCGAAGAGATTCGATCCGCTCAGTAAAGTTGAAGGTGGGAAGAACGGGCTCCTTAAAGTATGAAGGAGTCTTGGGGGTAGTTTTTGACCATTTAGCAGGAGGTTGATCAGAAGAAGGAGAAGGGCGAAAAGCAGATGGATCAGGTAAATCAGGATGAGAGGGTTGTGCAGTAGGGGAATTGACAAGACGAAAGGTTCTCTTGGTGCTAGCCATTGTGAAAATAATGATTCCAAGAAGAGTAAAGGAGATCAGAGAAAGGTGCAAGAAGAAAGGGTCAGAAAACCACTAAGTAACAGAAAGAGTGCTTTGCGCGGAACCAAACCGCTAAGTAACAGAAAGAGTGCTTTGCGCGGAACCGCGTAAAGTATATTCTTTGCGCGGACAGGAAAAGACTTGGAGAAAATTTTCGTCGCAGCCACACAGATTACGCGGTACCGCACAACGAATATCGGTCGCACGGAAGGAAATATTTTGGGCAAAATTCATGGCTGCAGCTGGGAGCAAATGAGGTGCTTTGGCTATTTATAGAGTCTTTGGCCGAGTACGGTACACGGGTCGATAAGAAAGGAACAAGAATTTGATTGATCCTTTCCTTTGATTTTGAAGAAAACAAAGAACAGATCAAGGGGGCATCTGTTGAGGAGTAAAAATATAAGGAAGAAAGGAACAAATGAAGATTGAGAGGTTGTGAAAGAGAGTTGCAAGAAGAAAAGCCGTAAAGAAGTTCGCGCGAGACACAGTCTTTGTGCGGAACCGCGCAAGACATATACTTTGCACGGGACTGCGCAACCAATATTCTTTGCGCAGAACCGCGCACGACGTATTTTGTGCGCTACATTGATACTGACAAGATGAGTGTAGTTTTTTTATGTCCCACATCACTAAGATCGAAAGATTTTGCACGTGTGAGCGCCTATAAATACCCCGTTAGTTCTTCGGTTGGGGGTTGGTTTTTGAAGAGTTCAGAGAACAAGTGGAGCAAGGAAAGAAGACTGCAAGTAAAGCCAAAAGAGAAGACTGAAGGTGAGAGCAGCTGTCCAAGGGGACTTTGCGCTGACCGCGCAAAGCATATCCTTTGCACGGGTCCACGCAAATAGACTGCTTCGCAGTCTATCAAGCTTAAGAGTCGACATGCTGTCGGCAGAATCCTCTATTCAAGTCTTCATTGTTCCTCTATTCAAGTCTTCTTGTTCAAGTACAAAGGAGAATAATTCACTGAAGTTCACATTTCTCCTAAGTTTAAGGAGATGATTAAAATGGCGCCGGAAGGCTGTCTAAATCCATATTTCTCTAAAGAAGGATAGATTCAATCTACAATTCCTCCTAAGTCTTTGGAGAAGATCGAGATCTAAGCTGAAATGCTGCCGACTTTGCTATTTGAACTTTATGTTTTAATGTTTATACATATTTAAATGAATGTATCCTAGAATCAAGGGAGATTAAAGGATGTAAATGAACTTGGAATTAACAAAATGTGATGATCGTCTTTGCACTTTCCGTCTATCATGATTAAGTAAGATGATATCCCGAGAACGGAAACGCATTTATTTTCTTGTTAAATAGCCTATTCATACGTAATAGCGTACTCTGAAAGTAACAACATCCATTTAGCCAACCTCCTAGACAACATCGGTCTTGTCATCAGAAACTTTATTGGGTCGGCCCTTGAAACCAATGTTATATCATGCGATAAACAATAATGCCTTAATTTCTGTACTGCGAATATTAACGCTAAGCATTCCTTCTCAATCTGGGAATAATTGCATTCTGTGCCTATCAGAGTTCGACTTAAGTAATAGAGGGCCGTTTCTTTTCCAAATTCATTCTTTTGTGCCAACAGAGCTCCTAAGGAATGATTGGCTGCAGACGTGTACAAGATGAGTGGCCTCCCTTTTACTGGGGCTGTCAGTACTGGTGGCTTTTTTAGAATTTCCTTTATCGAGTCGAATGCATTTTGACAGGCCTGACTCCACACAAATTCTGTATCCTTTTTCATCAGCTGAGAAAACGGCTGACATCTTCCCACCAGATTTGAAATGAATCGACGAATATATGCCAATTTTCCTTGCAAACTCTTTAATTCCTTTATTTTTTTTGGCAGTGGCATATCCTGTATAGCTTTGACTTTCCCAAGGTCAATTTCAATGCCCCTATGCCAAACAACAAAACCCAAAATTTTTTTGGAGGACACTCCGAATGCGCATTTAGCGGGATTCATCTTTAACTGTTTCTTTCTAAGTCGTTGAAAAACCGACACCAAGTGTTTGCGATGTTCCTGATGACCACCAAGTTGTCAACATAACATTCAACGTGTTTATGCATCATATCTTGAAAAATGTTTTGCATCACCCTCTGATATGTTGCCCCAGCATTTTTAAGACCAAACGACATCACTTTATAACAGAAAATCCCCAGCGAAGTTCTAAACGCCGTCGCCTCTTCATCCTCAGGAGCCATTCGAATCTGATTATATCCTGCATAGCCATCCCTAAAGGACATAACAGCATACTGAGTCGTACTATCAATTAGTAATTCAGTTATTGGTAGCGAAAAATCATCCTTCGGGCGGGCTTCGTTCAGGTCTCTAAAATCGACACACACTCTAACTTGTCCATTTTTCTTTCTTACCGGGATGATATTCGATATCCACATAGGATACTTGACTTCCCTAATAAACCCAAACTTTATCAACTTATTAACTTCTTCCTCGATGAGGGGAATCAGATCTGGATGAAATCGTCTTTGCACCTGTTTGACTGGCCTTTTCTCTTTAGAGACATTTAGATGGTGTAACGCCACGGAAGGCTCCAATCTAGGCATTTCTGCATACGTCTAGGCGAACACATCTTTATTTTCTTTAAGAAGTTGAATGTATTCTTCCGACTCTTGTTCAGAGGGGTTGACACTAATGAACGTATTTCGTGTTTCCTTTTCTGTACCCAAATTTATTTCTAACAGGCTATCTATCGTCAGTTGCCCCCCATCCTCCATTTGCTTCGGAGCTATTTCAGGACGTTCGACTACTTCAGCACTTTCTTTCACTAGTTCTTTTGCTGTAACCGTGTTTGCTGTCGACTTTGCCTCTACGTCTTCAAATTTTCTTCATCTTTCCTGGCCGATCCCAATTGAAATTCCTTTTTCATGATTTAGGCCACTGGGATCTTCACAATTGAGGCCCATACCTTTCATGATTTCCTCATTTATCCCATTTTCGATAATTATCTGATTCCTTTGTATCATCCGCTGTAGAATACACTTCAGCGTGTAACAATTCTCCATTGGATGTCCCACTAGACGATGATAGCGACAAAAATTTCGCTCCCTGCACCTTGTCGCCTCCTTAGGGCATTTAGGCTCTGGCAATTCTATTGCGCCAACTTTCAACAACTGTTCCATCATTGGAATGACATCTCCTTTATCGAAAGCGAATCCCTCATGGGAATTAAGCATTCGAACTCTTTTATTTTTTCTTGATTGAGCCAAGTCTTCTTTTCGCTTTGTACTTTCTGCCTTGAAACCTTTCACATTTTTACATTGCTGACAGCGATCACTGGTATTTGCAGTTATCCGGCTAGGATCCTTTCAGGCCGCATCATGGTGAAATTTTGACACCTCCTGATTTACTAGTTCCAAAGCATGAGCCTTTGCGGCCAAATCATGAAGAGTGTTGACATTAAAATTGGCCAGTCCTCTTATGAATTCCTTTTTCATAGAGTTCAGACACATCTTAACTTGCTCATTTTCTCTTACCAATGGTTTGCACAAAGTTCCTAATGCCCCCCCATCTATCCACATAATCCCTTGCCGACTCATTTTTGCCTTGTCGTACAGAAGCCAACTTAGCAATATTAATATCGGAACTTATGGAGAAAAACTAAAATTTGAAAGCATCTTGCATCTGCTTCCAAGTGTAAATAGAACCCGGAGCCAAATTGTAATACCATAAGAATGCATTACCTGTCAACGATGCCCCGAAAAATTGTAAATAATATTGCGGTATTGCAGAAAGACCTCCCATACTGGCATTGAAGTGCATTAAATGTTCTTCTAGGGATCCTTTTCCATCAAACTTTTAAAAATCTGGACACCTGAAACCGGGTGGGAAGGGAATGTCATGCACTTCTTTCGAATATGGTATACGGTATCTAAAATGTCTAGTATCTTCTTGCTCGTTCTCCATTCGGCTATCCTTTTCAATTACTGTCTTTGGAGCAACATTATGCATGAAAGTCACCAAGGCTTCTTTGAGGCTTCTGTATTCTTCCATTAATGCATTATGGGCCTCTACCATTTCATCGAAACAACCCTATGTAGTTGTTTTATAATCTGGATTTGTTCCAGCCATGAACACTGTGGCTTTTCCACTCTTTGACGAAGTAATCATAGAAGGAGAGTAAGAGTATGCTGATGTGATGGGGCTTACAGAAAAGGAAGGGGATATGGTTTCACTGGGCCTTTTCATACTTTCTACGGCATCAACTGACTGAGATGACATCGATATTGGTGAACTTTTTAGTGATAGCGTTGGCGACCTGATAACCGATGCTTTTCCCTTTCGCTCTCTTGTTCGTCCAGCCATTGATGCATTTAGAGCCGGGAATTCACGTGTTGTTAACTGGAGAACCGTCTGCGCTGAATAAATTGCCGGAGGAGCGAGTTTCGGGTTTCTTCTGACTGTGCATCATGTGATGGGTCCTCTGGTCTTTAATGAAGGCTGACTCATTCCATGATTCCTGAAGTTTTGTGTTCGTGCCTTGCTAGAGGTCACAACAGTCCAGCCTGCATTATCTTCTGATGGCTGAGGCGAAGCAAAAATGACACCAGCTGTTACTTGAGCGCTGCTACTTTTACGTACAGGAGTTGGTGCGTATTCTATCACGAACCCTGTCGGGATGAATCGAAAGTTCACTCTTCTTACGGAGATCGCCATGGATGTTGAGTCGTAATCGGATTTTAGAAACCTTCAATCACGAAACATGTTTATAGTTAGTAATTGAATGATTAGGGTGATTTATCTTAGAGATGAAAGGGAGGACTTCCCATTGAGAGTCGCCATTTTGGCGTCCATAAGACGCCAACCATGACGAATGTTCATAACAACCATACTGTTAATACTTTGAATAAGACAAACTAAAAGTTCCCCAGTAGAGTCGGCATTTTGTTTTGATAAAGAAACAAATGCATTTTGATTTGGGAGAATTGTCTTATTCAAACATAATGGAGAGAGAGTACTATGAACATTCATCACATTCTACTAAAACTGAGTTCGTTTACATCCTCTTTACATCCCTTGATTCTAAGATAAATCATTTAGAAGTGAAGGATTTGTGCTTTAAGCATTAAGAGTTTATTTCGACAGCCTTCCGGCGCCTGATTTGATCATCTCCTAGGACTTAGGAGGAATGTCAATCTGATCGACGGGCCTTCAATAAAATAAAGATTTCAGCAGCATAACAGCGCATATTTCAACCATCCTCTCGGACTTAGGAGGAATGTCGATTAATTCGACTGATCTTTCTCCTTAGAACCTATGAAGAGGAGAAAATCCAGAGAAAGGAAGCCTAGGCCATGGACTTTGGCAGCACAACGGCTCTTGGGCTTTACAGACTGCAGGGCAGTTCGGTTGCGCGGACACGGGCAACCGATATCGGTTGCGCGGTCCTGCGCAACTCCCACGAGACTTCGCTCCTACCTTCTATCTTCCGCTCCGCTTTGCTTCTCTTGAAAATCTTCAATCCCCTCAATGAAGGAAGGGAGGGGGTATTTATCGACCCTCGCACGTGTGAAAACCCTGATCTTAGCGATGTGGGACTATTTTTCAGTGCTTTGGATCATTTTGAAGGAAGCCTTTTTATGCAGTTCATTCTGAGGTCCCTAGCAACCGCTATTCTCATTGCGCGGTCACGTACAACAGAGATTTATTGTGCGGAACCGCGCAACCTATAATGGTTGCGCGGTCCTGCGCACTGTCATGAAAACTATCTCTCCCTTCTTCTTTCCGAAAGTTCCTTCAAACTTCTTATCTCTTCTTGCTTTAATCCTTTACCATTTTTTGTGCCTCAATACACTCTCCTAGTTGTATCATGGTGAAATGCTGGGATCTTGCGAGTCATTAGCTCCAACGCATGGGCTTTAGTAGCCAAATCACTAAAGGTTCTAATATCGGCACTAGTCAGTCCGAATGCAATTCTTGTCCCCATAGAATTTAGACATTTTAACTTGTTCTTTTTCCTCTGGTAGTTGTCTGCATGAAGCCCCTAATGTTTTTCACTTTTCTATAAACTTCTCTACCGGATCTCCTTCTCTCTGCCGAATAGAGGCCAGCTCCGTAATACTGATGTCACGCTCCGAGGAGAAAAAGTTTGACATGAAAACCTCCTGCATTTGTTCCCAGGTACTAATTGATCCAGGTACCAAACTAGAATACCATCGAAATGCTTTGTGTGCTAGTGATGAACCAAACAACCGCAAGCAGTACTGTGGTATCGTAGAAAAATTTCCCATACCAGTGATGAAGTGCATCAAATGCTCCTCCGGGGATCCTTCTCCATTGAAATTTTGAAAATCCAGATGTTTGAAATTGGCTGAAAAAGGGATGTCTTCTACTTCCCTTGGATACGGTGTTCAATACTTAAAACGTCTAGTATTTTCACGTTCTCTTTCTGCTCTAACCGCCTCTTCGACCACTTGCCTCACTTCATCTTGTGTCACAGTTCTTGCCACTGGGATAGACCCTAGTGACCCTGCCCCCTATGGTGGGAAGACATCAGGCTGATTTTCTTACCCCTCTGTTGTATTCTGGGGAATCGCCATTGGATCTATGTTATGTGCAAGGGTTGCCAGTGCTTCTCTAAGGTTTCCGCATTCTTCCATTAATGCATTCTGGGCTTCTGCCATTGCATTGAAATGATCCTCTGTAGTTGTTCTATAATCTGGATTTGTTCCAGCCATAAATACTGTAGCATCTCCACTTTTCGACGAAGTAGTAATAGAAGGAGAAGAAGAGAATGCTGATGTGATAGGGCTTGTAGAAAAGGGAGGGGATAGAGTTTCATCGGGCCTTTTTGTACTCTCTGTGGCATCAATTGATTGAGATGACGTCGATACTGGTGAATCTTTTTGAGATGACATTGGCGATCTAATGACCAATGCTTTTCCCTTTTTTCTCTTTTTTGTTCAGCCATTGAAGCATTTAAAGCCGGGAAGTCGCATGCTGTCAACCGGGGAACTGTTTGCGCTGTTTGTGCTGTTTACACTATCCGCGCTGGGTAAATTACCGGAGGAGTAAGTTCAGGATTTCTTCTAACTGTGCTTCGCGTTACGGGCCCTCTGATTCTTAATGAAGGCTGATTCATTCTCGAATTTCTGAAGTTTCATGTTCTTGCCTTATGAGAGGTCACGAAGGTCCAGCCTGCATTGTCTTCTGATGACTGGGGTGAAGCAGAAATGACCCCAGCTGTTACTTGAGCCCTGTTACTTTTACGCACATGACTCGGTGCTTATTCTATCACGAACCCTGTCGGGGTGAATCGGAAGTTCACTTTTCTTACGGGGATCACCATGGGTAATAAGTCATAGTTAAATTTTCAAAACCTTCAATTATGAAACATAGTTATAATTAGTAATTGAACGATTAGAGTGATCTATCTTAGAGATGAAGGGGAGGACTTCCCACTGAGAGTCATCATTTTGGCGTCCATAGGACGCCAAACCATGACGAATGTTCGTAACAACTTCACTGTTAATATTTTAAATAAAACAATAAGAGTCCCCAGCAGAGTGGCCATTTTGTTTCGACAAAGAAACAAATGCGTTTGATTTGGGAGATTGTCTTATTCAAACATAACAGAGAGAGAGTACTAGGAACATTCATCATATTTATTGATACTGAGTTCATTTACATCCTCTTTACATCCCTTGATTCTAAGATAGATCATTTAGAAATAACTTTAAACATCAAAAGTTCATTTCGATAGCCTTTCGGTGCCTGATTAGATCATCTCCTAAGACTTAGGAGGAATGTCGATCCGATCGACGGGTCTTAATGAAGTAAAGATTTCAGCAGCATAACAGCGCCTGTTTCAACCATCCTCTGGGACTTAGGAGGAACGTCGATTCAATCGATTAATCTTTCTCCTTTGAACCCATGAATAGGAGAAAGCCCAGAGAAAGGAATTCTGGCCCATGGATTTTGGCAGCATGACGGCCTTTGGACTTTACAGACTGCAGGGCAGCCTGATTGTGCGGACCCACGCAACCGATACTAGATGTAGGATCTTGTGCAACTGCCAGGAGACTCTCTTCTACCTTTTGTTTTCTGTTCCACTCCGCTCCTCTTGAAAATCTTCAATTACCCATAATGAAGGAGGGGAAGGGGTATTTATAGACCCTCGCACGTGTGAAAATCCTGATCTTAGCGATGTGGGACTATTTTCCAGTGCTTTAGATCATTCTAAACGAAGCCCTTTGTGTAGTTCATCTTGAGGTCCCGCGCAACTGTTATTTACTTTACGCAAAACTGCGTAACAGGGATTGATTGCATGGAACCACGCAACTTGTGTTGGTTGTGCGGACCTACGCACTCTCATTAAAGCTATCTCTATTTTCTTCTTTCCAAAAGTTCTTTCTATCTCTTTACTTTTTCTTGCTCGATTCTTTTGCCATTTTTTATGCCTCAACACTTGCGGATGCCTAAATGGCCACAGAATATGACGATTCCAGACAAGAATGAAAGAGGACTAAAGTACCTTTCAGATGACCAAAACTGGACCAAATCCAACAGCAAATGAGGGAGTTATGAGCATCTCTGTTGGATCGCGTGATGAGGAAAGATTAACAATCCAAATTGCAAAATGATGATCAAAGAGTTCCAACGTGCTTTTGGGATATCGAACGGTCTCGAAATTAGCCAATTCTGGTCTCATTTAGAAGCTTGTGAAGTTAACATTCCTATGAGCTCAAAATAGTACAAATTTGACCACTGAAGAGAGAGTTATAAAGGTTACTATTGGACAAGGAGATGAAGGAAAAATTTAGGATCGAAGACTGCAACCCCACTTATGGATGCCCAAATAGTCTCAGAATACGACGATTCCAGTCAAGAATCAAAGAGCACTAAAGTACCTTTCAGATGACCAAAAATTGACCCAATCCGACGTTAAACAAGGGAGTTATGAGCACCTTCATTGGATTGTACGATTTGGAAAGATTAACAATCCATATTGCAAAACAACGATTGAAGTGCTCCAACATGCTTTGGGATATCGAACGGTCTTAGAATTAGCCAATTCTGGCCCCATTTGGAAGCTTGTCAAGTTACCATTCCAATGAGCTCAAAATAGTCTAAATTCAACCACTAAAGAGAGAGTTATGAAGGCTACTAATGGACAAGGAGATGAAGGAAAAATTTAGGATCGACGACTGCGATCCCACTTCCGAATTCCTGAATGGTCTCTGAATACGATGATTCTAGTCATGAATGAAAAAGCACTAAAGTACCTTTCAGATGATAAAAAAATGACCCAATCCGACATCAAATGAGGGAGTTCTGAGCATCTCCATTGGATCGCACGATTTGAAAAGATTAATAATCCAAATTGCAAAATGATGATCGTAGTGTCCAACGTGCTTTTTGGATATCGAACGGGCTCAGAATAAGCCAATTCCGGTCCCATTTGGAAGCTTGTCAAGTTACCATTCTAATGAGCTCAAAATATTCTAAATTTGAGCACTGAAGAGAGATTTATGAAGATTACTATTGGACAAGGAGATGAAGAAAAATTTCTGGATCGATGACTATGATCCCACTTACGGATGTCCAAATGGTCTTGAAATATGAGGATTCTAGTTAGGAATGAAACAGCATTAAAGTACCTTTGAGATTACCAAAAACTGACAAAATCCAACAGTAAACAAGGGAGTTATGAGCATCTCCGTTGGATCACGCAATGTGGAATGATTAACAATTCAAATTGCAAAATGGCGATTAAAGAGTTCCAACGTGCTTTTGGGATATCGAACGGTCTAGAAATTAGCCAATTCTCATCTCATGTAGAAGTTTGTGAAGTTACCATTCCAATGAGCTCAAAATAGCATAAATTTGACCATTAAAGAGAGAGTTATGAAGGTTACTATTGGACAAGGAGATGAAGGAAAAATTCAGGACCAACGTTTGCCATCCCACTTACTAATGCCCAAATGATCTCGGAATATGACAATTCTAGTCAGGATTGAAAGAGCACTAAAGTACCTTTCAGATGACCAAAAATTAACCCAATCAGACATCAAACAAGGGAGTTATGAGTGTCTCTATTGGATCGCGTGATTTAGAAAGATTAACAATTTAAATTTCAAAATGATGATTGAAGAGTTCCAACGTGCTTTTGTGATATTGAACGGTCTCGAAATTAGCCAATTCTGGTCTCATTTAGAAGCTTGTTAAGTTACAATTTTAATGAGCTCAAAATATTCTAAATTCGACCACTGAAGAGAGAGTTATGAATGTTACCATTCGACAAGGAGATGAAGGAAAAATTGAGCATCGACGACAGCATTCCCACTTACGGATGACCAAATGGTCTCGAAATACGACGTTTCTCATCAGGAATGAAAAAGAACTAAAGTACCTTTCAGATGACCAAAAATTGACATAATCCGACAGCAAATGTGGGAGTTATGTGTGTTGTTTCGAACAAAAACAAATGCGTTTGATTTGGGAAGTTATCTTATTTAAATATTAACAGAAAGAGTATTTTGGAACGATCATCATATTTCATTGATACTGAGTTCATTTACATCCTCGTTACATCCCTTGATTCTAAAATAGATCATATTGAGAAAGTAAAGCATTATAAATGAAGCTTTATATATCAAATCTGGAATTCGGCAGCCTTTTGGCAACTATTTTGATCATCTCCTAAGACTTAGGAGGAATGTTGATTTGATCAACTTGGCTTCACTTTTGAGCTCATCCTTTAGGCAAAGGATAGGGTTTGAAGTGATGAAGAGTGAACTTAAATGCTTTCAAGAGATCCGGCAGCATTCTGTCCTCCATTCAAGACAGATCACCTAGTGCTTCTACGTACATGCGCAACCTGCAAACAGGTTGTGCGACCTCGCGCAATGGAGCAGTGGGCAACGCGTCCCCGCATAATGGAGATTCATGTTGCGTGTCCACGCGCAACGAGGACTTGTACTGTGTATCCCCGCACAATGGAGATTCGTGTTGCGTGTCCACGCGCAACGGGGACTTGTACTGTGTGTCCCTGCACAAAGGCAAAGTGACTACGCGCAATGGAGACCATGCGCAACAGAGACCTTGCTCCTCACCTTTCGATGCTCTGCTCTTCCAAAATCTTCAATCCTCTCAAATTAATGGAGTGAGGGAGTATTTATAGGACCCCCACACATGCCACACCTCAATTTTCATGCCATGGCCCACTCTCGTATCTGATCTGAACTGTTCATTGTAACCACTTGCTCTTGATTGTGCATACATGTGATATGGGAATTCATTGCGCCTACTCACGCAATAGAAAATTGTTTGCGCATCCCCGCACAATGAACATTGTCTGCGCATCCATGCGCAATTAGGAATTCATCAATTCCTTGGTACGTGTTGCGCTCCTACGTACAACGAATAGTTGTTACGCGTCCATGCGCAACGCATAGTCATTGCGCGTCCATGCGCAACTAATCATCTTACTTCCCTTCCTTTCATCTAATGCTAATTTTATGCTCTAACAGATGCCCCCTTGATCCGTTCATTGTTCTCTTAAATCAAAGAATCAGGATCAATCTTCACCAGTATGTATATTTTCCAGTTATCATCTTACGCGACCATGCGTAACTAGTCTCCTTGCGCAACAGAATGCCTTGCGCGTCCATGCACAACTCATGCCCGAGTACCGTACTCACCCCCTTTTCCCTATAAATACCCGCAACTGCCTCATTTATCCACTTCCATTTGTTGCAGCTGAGCTTTGACAATTTTTTGAGAACAATACCTTACGCGAGCACGCGCAAAGCACAAGGTGAACATCCCTTGTGCGTCCTCGCACAACATATTCTGTTTTGAAATAGTTAACTCGATTGCACATGCAGGCGCAACGAATACTTGTCTTAATGCACGGTTATTAGGTTGCGCGTACACGTGCAACAAGCTCCTATCCGCGTGCATGCGCAACGAATACTTGTCTCTTTCCAGACTTATCTTCGTTCACTCTGTACTAACTCTCCCAACTTCTTTCTTTTTCAGGTTCTGATCTTCTCTAGTCATGGCTCATACTAAGAGAACCTTCATCATTGTCGATCCTCCTACCGATCAGCCTTCTCATCAAGACCTCCCCAATGTTGATCCTTTTATCACGCCCCAAGCCATGGAATCTCCATCGTCTCCTACTCAACCTTTACGCAAACGTTTCAAGACAATCGTCAAGCACCCTGCCTACATAAAGGAGCCATTGTTGCCAACATTCGACTTCCCCCCTCGCATCGAGGCTTTACCATCTCCTATCAAAAGGGCCATCATCATGGGAGACCTCGAAAGGCCGCCAACGCATGGTCGAGATTACGATTGGGATAAATGGCTAAAATCGACGGTGCATTACCATATGAGCAGCGAAAGACCACCTACTAGAGAAGATACTCCTTCCCCCTCCAGAATGAAGAAAATTTGCAGAAACAAAGTGAAAGAATTCCAAGAGAAGATTAAAGAGCATAACAGGAAGAGGTTCAATAATTCCTGAGAATGAGTCTGCTTGGTCCAAAGTACCATAGAATTTGACAACACTTACAGACGAGGCACCATCTCAATCCCCATCAAGATTCACCGTCATCATTTTATGTTAATCTGTGAGCCTAAGGACTTCTTAACCTCAGAGAGACTATCTTACTCAGAGTCTTGATCGTTTAAAGAACTGAAAATACTGGAAGGCATCCTGCAACCACCAAAACCAAGGCAACGGATTGGCAGTGTGCACCCCATGATCTTCCTCGTGCCTTCTTATGACCTCCACAGCTTGTACCCCACTTGCATTTACGAGACGCTTCAACAGTGTTTCAGTTATCGGCAACTTATCTGGCTCCCAGAGGAGTTCAGAACGAGAGGCTCTCTGACTCCTTGAAATTACTATTCGGAGTGGGCTGCTGTAGTCATGAAAAAACATGCGGACACTCTGTTGAAGATTGATGTTTTCACCGCCATTGAAGTAACATCGCAACCTTTCTACAAGGAACCTTCTATTTTGAAGGCTTTCCTTAACTACTGGTATCCCTCCACCAACTCTTTTCATTTTTTCGAAGGTGAAATGAGCATCACTCTTTGGGACATTCACAGAATTACCGGTTTACCTATAATAGGGAAAATCTTCGACGAATTTGTCCCTACTAATGAAGAATTTTCCTTCATCTCTTCACATGACCGTATACCTTCTATTTTAGAATCAACTACAAAACTTTTTAAGGGATATAAGCCTCTGAAGTCCGGACCGCGCAAACCATATGCTTTGCGCGGGTCCGCGCAAGTAGTATGCTCTGCAGTCTGTCATGCTGAAGAGTCGTTATGCTGCCATAATAGAAGAGATCTCTCAGTTTTCCTGTTTGAATGTGAAGGGATATAAGCCTCTGAAGTACATATTCCTCCTAAGTTCCAGGAGATGATTGAAATAGCGCCGGAAGGCTGTCGAAATCTTTACTTCTCTAAAGAAGGATTGATTCAATCTGCAATTCCTCCTAAGTCCTTGGAGAAGATCAAGATCCAAGCTGAAATACTATAGAATTTTCTATTGAAACTTTATGTTTTAATGTTGATACATATTCAAATGAATGTATCTTAGAATCAAGGGAGATTAAAGGATGTAAATGAACTTGGAATTAATAAATGTGACGATCGTCTTTGCACTTTCCTTCTATTATGATTAAGTAAGATGATTCCCCGAGAATAGAAACGCATTTGTTTTCTTGTTAAAACAAAATGGCGACTCTGCTAGGGATTTCCTTTTATCTTACTTAACATTAACATTTGGAAAAAGTGTAAACGTGATCGTCACCTTTTGGCGTCTTCCAGGCGCCAAAATGGCGACTCACAGTGGGAACATCCTCCCCTTCATCTCTAAGATTGTTCATATTAACCCTTTATATACTAACTTTATGTATGTTTCATTACTGAAGGTACCTGAGTTCAACTGCAACATACAACCGATGGCTAGCTTTATGAGAAAAGTGAATTTCAGCTTCACTCCCACGGGATTCATAGTGGAATACGCGCCAACTGGCGCCCTAAAGCATAGGAGTTTATGTCCCACCGGTAAGGATACAGTGACTCGGATGACGGCTAGAGTCATATCCGTTTCACCTCAACCACAGGGAAGCGACGGAGACTGGACCATGGTCCTATCACGCAAGGCAAGAGCAAGGAATACGAAGAACCATAAAGCAAACCCATCTTTGCCAAAGACCAGAGGACCGATAACGCGCAACACAGTCAGGAAGAACCCCGGGCTCGCTCCTCCTGCAATATACCCTGAGCAGATGTTTCGATAAAGAAATAAATGCATTCTGGTTTGGGGAGATTGTCTTATTCAAATATAACAGAGAGAGTACTATGAACATTCATCACATTCTATTAATACTGAGTTCGTTTACATCCTCTTTACATCCCTTGATTCTAAGATAAATCATTTAGAAGTAAAGGATTTGTGCATTAAGCATTAAGAGTTTATTTCGACAGCCTTTCGGTGCATGATTTGATCATCTCCTAGGACTTAAGAGGAATGCCGATTCGATCGACGGATCATTTCGACAGCCCTCCGGCACTTGATTTGATCTTCTCCTAGGACTTAGGAGGAATGCCGATCCGATCTACGGGCCTTCAATGAAATAGAGATTTCAGCAGCATAACAGCGCCTGTTTCAACCATCCTCTGGGACTTAGGAGGAATGTCGATTAAATCGACCGATCTTTCTCCTTAGAACCCATGAAGAGGAGAAAACCCAGAGAAAGGAAGCCTGGGCCACGGACTTCGGCAGTACAATAGCTCTTGGACTTTACAGACTGCAGGGCAGTCTGGTTACGCGGACCCGCGCAACCGATATCGGTTGCACGGTCCTGCGCAACTCCCAGGAGACTTCGCTCCTACCTTCTGTCTTCCACTCTGCTTTGCTTCTCTTGAAAATCTTCAATTCCCCTTAATGAAGGAGGGGAGGGGGTATTTATAGACCCTAGCACGTGTGAAAATCCTGATCTTAGCGATGTGGGACTATTTTTTAGTGCTTTGGATCATTTTGAAAGAAGCCCTTTTGTGCAGTTCATTTCGAGGTTCTACGCAACTGATACTTTCATTACGTGGTCTCGTGCAACAGAGATTGATTGCGTGGACCCGTGCAATATATACTGGCTGCGCGGTTCTGCGCAACTGCCATGAAAATATCTCCCTTTTCTTCTTTCCGAAAGTTCTTCTCTTCTTCTTTTTTTACCTTTACTTTCTTGATTCCTTTCACCATTTTTATGCCTCAACAGATTGCCCCCTTGATCCTTTATTTGTTCTTTCGGAGTAACAAGTAAAGGATCAAATATCCCATTTGATTTGTGCGAACCCACGCAACTGGCCGCTCATATACTCAGTCGCAGTAACCTATAAATACTGCACCCTTCGTCACTTTCTGCAGTCTCTGCTTTCTCTGGTGAATTTTTTCGCTCTTGGCGATTTTTCGCGCAATGGACGTTGTCTGTTCGGAGCCGCGCAACGAATCTTTTTTTCGCGTAATTTTCTAAGTGTCGCAACACGTCGCACAACTTCTTTTGATTGCGCAGACCCGGGCAACCAAGACTTCTCCATTTTTTGAACTCTTTCCTCAACAACCTTTCTGAAGTCTTCAACCCTCCTCTCTTCATGGCTTGCATCAAGAGGACCCTCCGTCCTGTAGACCCTCAAATGGAGCATCTTTCTCATTCCGACGCTCCTGATACTTCTCATCGCCCATCTCCTTTCACTGACCAGCCACCAACCAAGCGTACCAAAACCACCACTCAGACCCTGTCATACTTCAAAGAGCCAGTACTCCCAACTTATGATTTCACTGGCCGCATCGAAGTACTTTCCTCACCCTTTCATCGTGCTATAATCATGGGAAACATAGAATGGCCTCCCAAGCACGGTCGTGAATATGATTGGGAAGAATGGTTGAAGACAACCGCCCACATTCGCACGGATAGCGATAGACCCCCTGTCAGAGAAGGTACCTCGCGTGCTTCTCGCTCCAAGAAAACTCGTCGGAATAAGGTGCGGGAGTTTGAAGAAAAGATCAAAGACCACAATAAAAAGAAGCTTCAGAACTCTTGGGAATCTGTTCGAGTGATTGAGGGTGTCATAAAATTTGACAATCCTCATTCGGAAGGCATGACAGTAATTCCCATTAGCGTACATCGTCACCAATCCATCCTTGAATGTGAACCCACAGACTATGTGGACGGAGAAAAGCTGATGTAT
Source organism: Magnolia kwangsiensis (assembly GCA_037074715.1). Taxonomy (NCBI): domain Eukaryota; kingdom Viridiplantae; phylum Streptophyta; class Magnoliopsida; order Magnoliales; family Magnoliaceae; genus Magnolia; species Magnolia kwangsiensis. Next base: position 100,936,651 of record CM073576.1, on the reverse strand, counting down.
ACTGAATCGTGGGTGACGCGAGAACCCCAGATTCTTGAAGGGAGTATACAAGCACAGAAACCCCGACAAATTATCGGAGAGGCCCATCCCATGATCTTCCTTGCTCCCTTTCACAGTCCGCACAATCTCTTCCCGACCTATTTTTATGAGACTGTCAGACAACGCTACAAGGACTGTGATCCTCTCTGGGGATCAGAAGATTTTCACACAAGAGGCCTACTGACTTCTCGTCGCTATTACTCTGATTGGGCAGAGGCAATTCTGAAGAAACACTCAAGTACCCTTACTAAATTAGGCCTTTACGATGCGATAGAGGTCACATCCCAATATTTTTATAAGGAACCCTGCATACTGAAAGGATTTCTCAAATATTGGTCTCCCACCACCAATTCCCTTCACCTGCCGTTCGGAGAAATGAGCATATCACTATGGGATCTGCACCGCATAGCAGGTCTCCCACTTACAGGAAGATTTTATGACGAGTTCATACCAACAAATGTAGAATTGGCATTTATATCCTCTCCCGATCGCAGACCTTCCATCTCAGAAACCACCATCGAACTTTTCAGAGAGATGGGAAAATTTCTGAATATTCACAAACTATCTCCTCTGCAATGGCTGGCCCATTTTTCTAGAATACTCAGGTATCCCATACCCAGAGACTAGTGTATTCCTCTTCACCACATATTCCTGCATATTAATTCCTTTCTTGTTCTGCAGATTTTGCGACAGTCGTTGTAAGGAACTGACGACCCTTCGTGACAACATGAAAGAACGACCAGCTTATATCTCATTTGGGGAACTGGCAGCCTTCCTTGCTTACTGGTTGAGCATAGTTGTTCTTCCTAGTTCCAAGTGGGCAGATGCTATTCACCCCACCACTTTTGTGGTCACCGGAGCTCTAGCAAAAGGTCAGAAGTATTCTATTGCACCCCCTGTGCTATGCTCTATTTATTGGGCTTTTGGAGAGATCTCTACACACATAAAAAATCCCACCTTGGGATCTTCATCAGCGTATACTGCCTGACACTATTTCACCGGATGGCTAGGAGTCTATTTCTCCTGGACTTTTGAAGCACCGGAAAAAGCTTACGTCAGTCCTTCTCATCTTCCTCTTTGGTTCTTTCAACAAAGGGCCATGGCCAGAAGATCGTACGAGTGGGTGATCATTATGATTCAGGACTTCGATCAAGTGGACTTCTTCCAGTTCCGGCTTCATCACTACATTCAAGATACAGATATGGTAGATCAAGGGGCACTAACTGTAGCAGAAAGGGCTGTTTCGACAAGAAAACAAATGCGTTTCGATTCGGGGGATTTATTCAATGATAACAAAGAATGAATGAGAGAACATTTATCGCATTTATCTGAGTTCATTTACATCCTCTGATTCTCTTGATTCTAAAAATAAAGTACAATTGATATAATGTACTGAAGAGAAGATAGCTCGATGAAAATTTCGACAGCATTCCGGCGCTATTTCGATCATCTCCCAAGTACTTAGGAGGAATTGCTGATTTGATCAGCCAGTCTTCAATGAGATTAGAGATTTTGTCAGCCTTTCGACACCTATTTTGATCATCTCTAGGACTTAAGAGGAATTGCTGATTTGATCAGCCAGTCTTCAATGAGACGGAAGATCTTTCCGGTCATTCTTCTTTAAAATATGAAGTAGCTTATTACAGTGTGGTCAGGCCCTGAAGAAATCAGCCTGATCATGCTAAATGGGCCCGAAAAGTCTCCCAGAATGAAAGATTAGGCGGTTTCCATCGTCCGTTTGGTTTCAAACTTGACGTGCAGCCTTAAAACCAAAAATTAACCGTCCATGTCAAATTTCAGCTTCTGGATCATTGCAGAAGTGGCTGAACTGGAAAATCAGCCCTCGAGATCATGATTTGCGGCCCGCCAGATATCTGGATATACTTCAAACTCGGTCTCAACACTTTAAATACAACAGGCAAGTAAATGGGCGGAGCAGATTTTCCATGAGGATCATCATAGGCCTCACATGTACATTGCACGTACATGGAGTGCGTGTGCATCGGCCGCACACCGTATTTCATAAAGTCGTTCAGCCACGCTGACCCGACTCTTCTTTATCATTTTTCAAAAGACGCACAGCGTCTTTCCTTCGATGGCCGGCCCTGTGTAGTGCGGTCCACATGATGATCCGTTGAATGATCTGATCCGTCCATTCTCTTCAGAGGACGGGAATTAGCCTCGCCAAGCTCTCCTTTTGTCACCATGCAAACCGTTGAAGGATCTCAACCGTTAAACGCGGGATGGACGGTGAGGTGGATGATCTGGTGGACCGCACTGTTTTTGCCTCAAAAGCAGTCTTTCCTTAGTAGTTTTTCGTCGTGATTCTAACGAACGGAGTAGATCTTCCAAAAGACTGCAGTAAATGGATCCTTCAAAACTACAGAGTCGACGTACGACGACTCTGTCGTAAACAGAGCATCGGATCTTGCTCAGTGGGCCACCATCACGCATTTAGGGAATGATCCGAGTCGTCCATCAGATGGAGGGGGCAAAACTAATCAAAGTGATGCTGAGCTTTGGTGACCATGCTCATTCCCGTGACCGCAACAGTGATCGCAAGAGGACCATTCGGCTGCTTTAAAGGACTGATTCTTCAGGTGAGCCACGTCAACAGACGATGAAAACTCCACTTTCATGGTCGAAATCTTGAGAGAAAGACAGTGAACGACGTGGATTTCTCGAAAGGAGGTCATATTAGACTTTAACAACAACACAAAGGAAGAAATAAAGTCCTTCCTCTGTTACGCATGGCTGAAACTTTGGCCGATCATGCAGACGCAGCAACCCCATTCTTCCTTTGCGCGGACGACGCAGCATCATCTTCCTTTGCGTGGACGGCACAGCATCATCTTCCTTTGCTCGGACGACGCAGCCCCATTCTCCCTTTGCGCGGATGCCATAATCCCCTTCTTCCTTTGCACAGTTGCGCACAGGCAACTTTGGTTGCGTTGGTCCACGCAGGCGACTTCAGTTGCGCCGACTGGCGCGAAGACTTCCTTCTCCTCTCCCATTTCTTTGGCCCGCCAGCTCTCGTCCGATCCATCCTCTTCAAATGAAATGGAAGTGGGGGTATTTATAGGCCTCACCACTCTGACAAAGTGGTGATCACCACCGCCTATTGCTTCATACTTGAATTCCTTCTTTTCTTAAGCTATGGGGACCACCAAGCCATCTCTTAAACGGTGGTGTATGACCTTTCTCTCTTAAAATGACACATATGCTCCTCTTTTCACCAAATTACCCTTTTCAATCCCTTTTTCCAGAATACCTAAACTACCCCTTGGATATGGAATGTTACCAAAATACCTAAACTACCCCTGGAACCGAATTTTTACCAAAATTCCTAAACTACCCGTGGAGCTGGATTTTTACCAAAATTCCTAAACTACCCTTTGAACTGGACTTTTACCAAAATACCCCAGTCATGGAATATTTTTTATGCCTCAACAGATGCCCCCTCGATCCTTCTTTTATTGATTCCTGAAATTAAATGGAGGATCGATCTTCCTCTGCTTGATAAATTTGAATGAACTGCAACTAAAGGATGACCAGATGATCTTGCTTGCACGGGAGACTGGATGACTACACTTGCATGGCAGACTGGCTGATCATACTTGACCAGAAGATTGAATGATAGCGTTCGATCGGAAGACTGGAATGATGGCGCTTGAACATAGGATTTGAATGATGATGCTCGAGCAGAAGGCTTGAATACTGGCACTCAAGCGGAGGACTGGCATGCTGACGCTCAAGCGGAGGACTGGAATGCTGACATTCGAGTGGAAGACTGGAATGCCCCCAGTCAATAGTGTCGAGCAGATGTTTCACAAGAGAGGATAAGATCCTCTTTTTATTGAAGCATGCTTTTACAGCAGCTGAGACGACTTCATCTTTGAGCGATTTGATCAGAGAACTTTTTTTCAACACCGTTGCTGCTGTAATGGTCTCTTTAATCAACCCCAGCAGTTCTTTCCTTTTGATCGGCTCCAGTGATTCTTTCCTTTTGATCGGCTCCAGCGATTCTTTCCTTTTGCTCTATATCTGGGGCTGTTCTTTAATGCTTCTCCTGCCGCAACAACTTTTTCAATTGTTTCCTTTACTGATGATCTGCATAACTCAAGTTTTTGAATAATGGTTTCTCCTGCCAAATTTATCAGAATTAGTATCTTAATTCATTATAATTTTCAATATAGCTTTATGAAGCATTGATAATTTTTTGAAATAGATTGAGAGTTTCTTCTCTTTTTAAGGCCAATTGTGACATTCGAAATATGACTTAATCAATCTTTGCACTTCTCATCGTGCTCCGCTTTGTATTCTTTATATCGCATTCTTGGAGATTTCGTCTTTAACTCCACAGTTCAACCGCTGAGTCTTTTTTACTGAGCCTTCTCTAATTTGTGCTCCTTAGCATTTCTTCATAGACTTTTTCTTGGATCTTTGCTGAAAATAGAAAAGTAGACAAAACTTCTTTTCAATTTTCATTTAATAATTTTTCAAAGGTCATAGAAGTTACTGATGGTGACGATTCTGTTTGTTCTTTGTCTCCATCCGATCTGATACTTGGAGTCTTCCAATGTTATTATTCATAATACTTGACATATGAATTCTTTCACCACATATAAGAGATTATCAGAAAGACCAAGGCATAAATTATTTTGAAGACATTAAATCCTGCCCCCTTTCCAGGTCAATGTCGCATAAAGATTTTTCAGAAGATAATATTTCTGAAGTGTAACTTGCTGATATATTTGAAGGACAGATAATCTCCACGGCTCAGCTCTTGTTAATATAGTAACTGACCTTGGAGACTTGAGCTTTTAAGCAGATAATCACCAATATCTTGAAGGCACTTACGTTGACGTAATTTGAACCTGATTCAAGAGAAATACATTTTTGCATGTTTATCTAATCAATGTTTAAAATTTTCATTAGGCAATCGTATATTTGAGCATATCTAAATTGAAATATGTATTTGCAGCATTTTAAATGCTAAACTTTAATTTAATTTTATGCTTTTGAGCGCTGGTGCCGGTGTACTTTGACCGACCACACTTTGACTTGACTTGACCAGACTCGACTGAACTGGGTTTGACATTACTGGACTGACACCACTAGACTGACACTACTGGACAGATGTTACTAGACTGACACCACTAGACCGACACTACTAGACTGACACCACTAGACCGACTCTACTGGACCGATACTACTAGACTGACAGCACTAGACCGACACTACTGGACCGATACTATTAGACTGACACCACTAGACCGACACTATTGGACAGACACCTACTCACACAGTTTAAGCTCATGAGTAGTGGAGCGACGTTACTTCGGGTCTTATGTGATGGTCTCTATAACTCTTAGGAGTTCGTGGGACTTCTCACTGCTTAGGGAGTTCACAAACCGCGATGCATTAGAGGGGCCCAGTGAAGCTACCGGGGCCGTGAACTCGGTTGATTTTATAGCACAGGGTTGGCCACGGTAACTCTCTAGAGTTCACAGGGCTCGTAAGGCTACCTTTGGGGGTACCAAATCCATGGTTGTCGATCCATCAATGAGTAGGTTTAAGCCCTTCCTCATGAGTACGTACCGGAATTGAACCACAAATCTGGGGGGTCTTAGGCATGGTTGGCTTGTCATACACGCACTGCGGCCCTCATTTTCTTCGCCTGCAAGGTCGGGCCCATTCACGGGAGGGCTTGTCCTCCGTTTCCCGTGACGCTGCGGGAAAGCTATACAGACGGCATGGGTGTTACGCTTGACTGGTCATTTGGGGACTTTTAGCACTTTGGCTTTGAGTCGACTTTTTGGCCCTTTACTTTTGATCTTTTGGCTGACTTTTGGCTCTTGGATTTTGGTCTTTGAAGACTTTGAGCTTTTGGCTTTTGGTCATTTGAAGATTTTGAGCTTTTGGCTTTTAGTCAACTTTTGGCCTTTTGCTTTTGGTCATTGACTCCGTCAGCTGCCCGCATGGGTATGCATACGATGGCCTTCAAGGGCTTTTTAGGGCCACTGGCTTCTCGTCGCTACCCGAATGGCGATCTTCATAGGTCTTATACGTAGCTGGTCCCTTTTGAGCTTTGGTCCTTTTAGGACTTTGGCTTTTTTATCTCTTTTTTCTTTTTCGAGACTTGACTAGGCTGCCTTTTTATGATAAGCAGCCATCGCTATTGCCAATTCACATATATAGTTGACTGTATGATTCACTCTGCTGTGATCATATGGTTGACATTTCGCCCCTGCTGACAATGTCACAAGGACTTTCGTATTATGTTTATGTCAATTTATGTATTAGCTTAGCGATGATGACAACTTTGATGAGCGATTGATCGGCAATAGCGATAGCTGTTCTCTTTTTCATACCTGATAATTCAATTTCGATGGAGATTTTCTGTCGGCAATGAGCGTCGATGCTTAATAGCGATCATCGACACCTTTTATATCACTGCTTGCTTGATAGCGATCATCGGTACTTTCTTCTTCTCTCTCTTTTTCCTTTTCTTTTTCTTTTTCTTTATGCCAATGTTTGCTTGACAGCGATCGTTGCTAATTTTGGCGATTAGCTTTTCATTTGGCTTTGCTTTTGACAATTGTCCTTGGCATTTCGCGTTTGGTGATGACTTGTTATGCTTGAAAGCCTGTCTTTCATTCAAATATACAAAAGAAATGCATTCTATGGTGAGAAATATATTTCACAGCTTTTACTCACCTGTCTTAATTGATTATAGGTCTTAAGCGCAGCTGGCTGTATAGGCTTGGCTAGGCTGCCTTAATTGAGATTTTGCCATTGCTGAACGGTGAATCCATAGCTGATATTTCGCCAGCTGCTCTGATATATTATGAGAATCAATAATTGATATTTCGCCATTGCTGATATATTCTGAGAATCAATAATTGATATTTCGCCATTGCCGATATATTCTGAGAATCAATAATTGATATTTTTCTGTTGCCGTTATATTCTGAGGATTCTGAGGAAAATCTTTGGCAATCAATGCTTGACTACTATCATCATTATTTAGTGGCTTGACAGCAATCATCAATGCTTGGTAGCGATCATCAATGCTTGGTAGCGATTGTTTGACGCTTGATCGTGATTGTTAACTCTTGATAGCGATTGTTTAAATAAACTTGCATGAGCCATTGGTGATGACAGTGATAGTTGCTTATTTTGGCGACGATCATTGGCACTTTCTTATTTTGACAACAATCATCGACGCTTTTATTTGGCGATTGTCATTGGTGCTTCGCATTTGGCGATTGTCATTGACGCTTCGTATTTGGCGATGATTTGATATGCTTGAAAGCCTGCACTTTATCCAAATACAGAAGAAATATATTACATGGTGAGAAATATATTTCGCAGTTTTTACTCACCTGTCTTGCCCCCCTTTGATTAGGAAGCATTACTTTGGGAATCTTCGTAATCAAAATCATGATGCTGTAACCTGACACCGCATCATCTCATACTTTTGTTTAAGATTAGTTTTGCCCCCAGTCTCGAACTAGTCAAGCCTGTGTATTATTATTTCTTTTTTTTCTTTTCTTTTATGCTGTACACCTGAACAACTTCTCCTTTATCAACTGTCTTCTGTGACTTGTACCTCAAGGCATTCACTTTTTTTTTCATCAATTGTATCTCCTTGTCTTTCGAAATCCTTTCACTCCTCTACTTATTGGCGACAATCATTAATGCTTGATATCAATCGTCAATGCTTACTTTTGTCTCAACTTTAACCTACAAAATTAGTATAGATAATTATTATAAACAATTATCATTTCGAGGAGTCAACAATTACCTCATTTGAGATTCTGAGATTTTATCATTCTGAGACTTTACTGATCTTGCCATTTTTGATTTAGAAGCATCAAAATTGCAATTTATCTTCAAGGATAACGAATTTTGCATGCCTTTTTCTGCCCCCTGAATAATTGTGTCGGAAATCTTTTGAATCAACACGCTGTGAATCTTCTGGATATTCAGGGATGATATATTTTGCTGAATTGGCAGATATCTTGATGAAAATTTTCCCCCATGATGAATATACTCGTCTTGGTTTCTTCTTGCCTGTTCTTCTTTTCTTCTTTGTTTTGTTTCCTTTAATACTTTAACTATGGCAATATAATTGCCTTTGCAGCTAATGACTGATTCCTCATAAGTCATACATCGCCCTCTTCAGCTTTGATAGTCCTTTGTTTTTCTTTCTTTCTTCGACAATATCTGTTGTTATTCCCCTAGGACTCTTGAAATAGCCAATTCATATGAGAATGGAGTAGCTTTACTTTGACTCTTACTCATCTAATCTGAAAAGTTGTGATGATGCCCCCAGGGTTCTCTATTGACCGATGAATTTGTTAATTCATTAATTGATTTGTTTACTTGTTGGTGAGCAACGCTTGACTTAGTTGAAACAACTTTTCATCTGAAGGCTTTGTACATTCTTTGTACACTGACGCGCTATCATCCGTCCTTCATTGTCTCACAGCACTACTGATGAAGCAGACACTGCTTTTGATATTACCATGCTTCTTCTTCATTCAACTTCCCCACCATTGAAGTGCTTCATACGGATTTCCAAAAGGGTACGAAGCATATTTTCCTTGTCCTGAATTTCCACCAAATGCTCATCCGCAACTTCCCTGTAACCAATGATCTTATTTAATTGTTCCCATTCTTCCTTACTGAAATGCACTGGTTCACTTCCATCCTTCGATAAACACAATGTGACATCATCTAAGCTAACTGCTGCTTTTTGTAGTGGTTGTCCCACACTCTGTGTAACACCCCGGATTTTGGCCAATCTGGGATTTGACGTCCTTAGGCAATGGGTCAATTAAAACACCTGAAAATTCGCTTAGAACCCAATTCCATAGCCAAAGGAATCACTTAGGATTAATTCCTTTAGAAAATATGACTAGGTTAGCTAGTGCAACGTTAGAATAGCTGGGAAATGGTCCCTGATCGCTTTAAATACGTTCTACAAGGCCCAAAGCGAGTGGAACCAAGGGTGCTATAATGCTCTAAAGCCTCGGATCAAACTCTAAGCCGGTTTGTCCTCGGGACCTCCTTGAAACTTTGTATTGGATCTAGACCGCGCGTCGAAAGTCCGATACCTCCTATCTTAGACCGTTAGAACCGTCTAGCTGGACTTGACACTCATTCCGAAAATCAAGTCAAACCGATAATCACAGGCTATTTCATTGAGCCCGGACTGAAGAGAGTGTGAATAGGGACATAGTTGGAATTTCAAATTCAAATCTGGCACACAAATTTGACGCATCAGTATTAAGCATTCTGACCGTCAGAATACAGCCAAATTACACCCTTGGATTAGGAAAAATATCTATTATATATCACGAGACTTATAGGCCTGATCTTGGTGCGGTGACCGTTAAACTGAAACTGGGCCGCCACGTGCGATCTGGGAACCCAACCGGTCTGAAAACTGGATGTGTGCTAGATCCAGTATGCATGAGCTTAAGTCCGACCGCATTTGGCCTGGGGACCTCCAGAAATGCCCTTTTGGACCGAAACGGCCCCGATTTGGTTAGGCACCAAGTAAACATTGTTCCCAAGCCTATTTTGGGAATGTTTTAGGCTATAAAAGGGGTTGAAACCCCCACTCCTCTCTCCCATCCGAATTTGAGAGAAGCTCTAGCTTGGGAGAGAGAAAAAGAGTGAGAGATTGTGAGAGAGTGGGAGAGTTCTTCCCGCCACTTGTGCTACGTGTTGCACATGCTTAAGCAACACTCCTCTACCGCTTTCCCGGCGATTCCACCGCAATCCTAGGTAAGTAAATACCCTAAATAGTTGTTGATTTGAGTTTCCCTTGTTTCCATAGCGATGTAGCTTATGGATCTCGTAAATCAGGTTCTCTATTCGCCGTAGACGAAGCGTATACGCTCCGTTTCAATTTTCGAGTCTACAAGACATAAGGTGCGGACATTAGACGCTTTGATTGACTGTTTCCAACGCTTTCAATGTCGTTTAATAGTAGATTCTTGACGGCATCGCCGTTTGACATGTACAAAATGCTCTCCGTTTCCCGTTTCGTAAGCTAACGAAGAATATGAGATTTAGGGCATTTTAGTCATTTGTAGGAAGTACCGTTTACATTCATATTTTGCTGATGTGATTGACATGGTTTGTTGTCGCATTAGGAAGTTAGGAATGCGTGCATAATTAGTTTGGCGAAGAGATTCGCCTAAATGCGCACTTCGGGTCGACATACTATATGTAGACTTAAGTGTGTAGTGTAAGTGTTTGTATAAATGCTTGTATTAGTATGTATTGGCTTAAATGGTGATATGGATTAGTGTGAGATTGATTTCTCAATGAATATGTTGATGTGAATGATTTCCTACATGTTAGCCATATGTACGATTTCATTATATGTATGAAATGCATGTGCTTAATGATTCATTTAAGTGGTATGTTATAATATGTGCTTGATGAGTTTCTTATGACTTAGTTGGAGATTGAATTCTCAATTAATACGCTGATGGTGATGATTTCCTATATGTTGGCGATATGCATGATTTCATTATATGTATGAAAGGCATGTGTTTGAAGACTTGCTTAAGTTGTATGTAATGACATGTGTTAACATGCTCACATGGTTCCATTTCATTTCCATTACCCTTACACAACTACTGATGTGATCCTATGATTGTTTGGGACTATGCCTAGTCCAGGCAGTCGGTAACCGAAAGAATTCGTGGTTAGCTTATCTTGGCCACGAAGGACGTGTCGATGAATGCGAGTCGTGTTGGAGTTGGCGGCAGTGGTTAGGCCACGCGAAGTGTTTTACGCACTTCATGTCGTTCGACTTGCGATGCGCTCGTGCCAGTCGAGCTCGTCAAGTAACCCGACTGGCCGTTGTATGTTCACCTTGTATGAGTCATAACTGCTTGAACCTAGGGTACTGAACTTACCATTGTAAACCCTGTTAACCATGGTACCTTGATCCATAAAGACTCATGAGCCGGGCATGGTGGTATGGGACACCGTGGTCGAGCTGTCGGCCTACGCTGGGGCCACAAACCTCCCCGTAGTGACCAGTGAGCACCTATGACTCGTGAGCAGATTATGGTGGTATGGGACACTATATTCTTGCTGTCGGCCTACACTGATAAGGTGATGGGGGAGCGGTGCAACGAGTGCGAGCAACAGCCCTGGCAGCCCTTTGTAGTGACCGCGAGCGTATTCTGAGTCTACGGGAGGCGACGACCCTTCCGTAGCAGTAGAGTACAGTAGGCCTGTATTGATAAGGTGATGGGGGAGCGGAGCAACGAGTGCGTGCAACAGCCCTGGCAGCCCTTGCAGCGACCTACAAAATATACATCGTATGAGACTACTAGGAGTGACGACCCTAGACAGGATCTGTGTTGGGATTGATATAAGGGAGGTACCTTAGTTTCCCAATATTGCTGTATGAAAAGGACTAATAACAACTCGGTAATCATATCACCATAGCATTGCATGTGCCTGGAAGATGTGGAGCACTCTAGGGAGTGTGGCATGCCGCGGTCGTAAGATGTTGCCGCATGAGGGTGATCGTCGGTGAGGGCATACATCACGTCATATCATAATTGCATTAACAACAGTATTAGGATTGTTTGATTTACTGCGTTACTATTATCGCATGATTGATTTGATAACATGTTAATCTTTGCTCTATTATTCCACTGAGTTAGCTACTCACTCCCACGTTACGGGACGGTGTTCCGGACACCCACCAGACCTTTTTGTGATTGCAGATGATGGCGCGGCCTATGAGGCGGAGCTGGACTTGATGATGATGAGGAGGATCCCTCCTTTATGCGTGTTCTGATTGACGGGATTACAGGGAGGTTGCTTAAATACCTTGACACTTGTCATTTTATATTTTTAGAGCACTCATGTATATTCTTTTGGTTACTTTTGAAGTATACATGTATGTATATAACCTGGTAGCATGTTCACACTCTGGAGACATACAATGGTTTATATATGTTATACATACTATTACAGTCTTCCGCTTCCAAATTTAACTATCTCTGGAGTATGATATGCTGTTCTGGCTTAATCTCACTCATGTTTAATACATTATCACAGACAACATTCAATCATACATTTCTATGTTGCATAAATAACATTTTGGAACTCGGGAGTTGGGTTTTTGCTCGACCCCCCGATTTTCGGGATGTTACAGATGGTATCAGAGCATGATTTGGATTAAACCGGGCCTGGGTTATGGTCACGCGACGTACGCTGTCGCTTCCTTTGACATAGGTGGGTGCGAGAAGGGTCTAGAAACACGTCCAGGATCGCAGATTCGTCGATAGGCGAAGTCTATTAGAATCGATCGCAAGATCGACTCTGTAACGCATCTCGGGTCGCGTAAGGCCACCCGAATCGCTGCTAAGCTATAGGAAGTTAGGTTGAGATGTCCTATGAGCGGTTTTAAACCGCAAAAGTAAAATCCTTGGGCCGTGGAATGACCACGACTCCAGTAATCAATCGCCAGGGCTTGAAAACCCCGTTTTGCCAAAAATTCTCAAAATTCCTCCTCTAAACACTTCAACCTTCAGTTTTTTTTTATCCATTTCATGTTAGGCATCAAACCTAATATGAAAATAACACAAATTAGTACATTCACCAAATTTTACAGTGAATAGTAAAATTTCATGAAAAATGGCCATAAGGCCATTCTAACTTCACTTTCTTTAGCAACTAATGGTCTAGATGGATGTAATAGATCCTTCTACCCCAAAATAATATGCTGCATGATAGGGTTTTGTATTCGGGATTGAATATTGGACCCGAAAAGCCTCGAATGGATGTTAAAAATGTATTGGCCTCCCTAGGGCAATCTACAATGAACCAGAGTGTGCACCATACCTTTTTGGAATCCCTAGGCCAAGGGGAATCCATCCCATATGGTCTTAATGGCCAGTTTGCAATTTCATCGGCGATGCCATCGCCGGTTCGGCGATGCATCGCCGGTAAAACTCCTCGAATGGGTCTAAACTTTGGGCTGGATGAGTTTGGGGGCTAGGGTAGTCCCCTGGTATGCGGTCCGTACCTTGAAACTCCCTAAAAGATGTACTTCCTTCACAAAAGTCCCCTTTCCTAGCCCCATTTTCGTTTTCAGCTGCCCTATCCCAAAAATTCGTGATTCCAAACCACCCTAGATCCATTCCCTGCCAAAAACGACCACCCTCCGTCATTCCTTTGAAGTTGGCAGCCCTCCCTCTTGAAGATTTCATCCGTTGGAGCTCCTAAAACCCCAAAATCGAGCTGAAATCGTGAGGTGCTCCATTCCCCTTTTTCATTTTCATTTCTTTCTGAAAATACATCCTAGGGAAGCTTGAAGCATCCCTCTACAACGCCTAGATTTCATTCTGTCCCTTTGGGCGACCATTTCTTCGCATTTCCTCCATTTTCCATGGCTATTGTTAAGGCTGTTTCAGCCTTTTTCCTCCCTTTCCATCGTTCTCTCTCTCATGTCCCTTTTATTTGAGCCTTTACCCCCTTTTTGGGTCTCAGAATCATGCTAACCTCAAATCCCATTTCTCAACTTTCTCCGTTTGAGAAGTATTGAAAACACATGGCCGATAGAGCTCTAATGGGCAACTGACAGTATTGAACTTGATAGTATTCAAGAAGGTCAGTCGGGACCCTGGTAGAAGTCCTTTGGTAGAATTAGGCATCTATGTCGTTGCCCTTTAGCTTGTTTGACTACTGTTGAAATTTCTGTGTTGTTTTGTTGTTAGGTAGAAAAATGTGTTTGTGTTGTGGTTTGGGCTTAATATAGCCAAAATTTGTCGAATGGAATGCATGTTGTTTCATTTCGCTATAAAATATTGTCCCTAGATTGGGAGTATTATAACTCCCTGAGATCCGGCCTACAAATTAGTTTTTATCCCACCCCACCCTCCTACCAAGCATGCCACTTCCGATCCCACTATGGGACTAAGAATGCGGTTCTATTTAATACAACTGAATGCTACTGGCCACATAGGCCCTTGGCGTTTTGGTCCTAGAGTTAGTACTTCTAGAGTTGAAGAGTCTGACGACATAAGGAATCCAATTCCATTTAGACAATCTTGACCCTAAGCGATAGAACAACTCTCTGTAGTAGAAATGGTATGGAAAGCCATTTACCGTATAATCTTAAGCTATAGATTATAGCTACTGGGTTACAGACTAGCGTACTAGCTACCTAGAGTAGGGTAAAGTCTGTATATGTTAAGGAATGATAGATTAGATTTGATTGGAATGAGACTCCCTTCCTTGGATAGATCCCCTTATGACTTATAGACTCCTGTTGTTGCCCATAGGAAGGAACCATACACTCTCAGGGAACATTTATAACTCCCTCAGATTGAACTTAGAATGTACTAGCACGCCCCCTAGAATTGCCTTCCCCAAGGGCTTATTGCATTCGAGAATGCGGAATAAAGGAACTACATGTAAGCGATGTATTCGCGGTCTGAATCGACTTCTTAATCCTAGTGGTTACCAATAAATCCAATGCTCTGATCAAGCAGAAGATCGGAATCGACTCGGATTAAGAATTGATACAATAAATCTTCTGTCCTAGCTAGACAGAAAGTCTATGTATCCGGCTCAGACCCATTACACAACCTTTCTTCCGTGTTGGCTCGACCATCTACAACTAAACAGGATCATAGTGTCTTTGGGAAATGGCGAGGACTTAAAGCCAGTAGGGAATTAGGCGTCTTGCCACCAACTCATACCTGCCCCTGAACCTATCCACAATAGAGCTTAGGCTCATCTCTATCGCCATAGATACCAATGCCATAGAACGCATCATTAGCATGGAAAGCCACTGTAATGAGAGGTTGTTCCCTAATTCATGTCAAAGATAGCCCCTAAGTTGCACCTTGTTCCGATATATAGAGCGATGCATAGATTCTTGAATTTAAGAAAAACCAAGTTTTAAGGGGGGTAGAACGAATTTAGTCCAATCCAGATAGGTTAGTCAACGCTACCGTTCGATCAGAGTGGCGTAGCGGAAGCGTGGTTAGGCTTTTCCCCACTGGCCCAAGATCGAAACCTTTGATTTAGGTTATGCGTAAAGGTTAGGTCGCTAAATAAGATTTGAACCTTCCTTAGAATGTCAATACTAAAGTCTCTCTAGGTACTCCTTGCCCTTTGCCAATGTCGGGGACGACATTGTGTTTTAAGGGGGGTAGATTGTAACACCCCGGATTTTGGCCAATCTGGGATTTGACGTCCTTAGGCAATGGGTCAATTAAAACACCTGAAAATTCGCTTAGAACCCAATTCCATAGCCAAAGGAATCACTTAGGATTAATTCCTTTAGAAAATATGACTAGGTTAGCTAGTGCAACGTTAGAATAGCTGGGAAATGGTCCCTGATCGCTTTAAATACGTTCTACAAGGCCCAAAGCGAGTGGAACCAAGGGTGCTATAATGCTCTAAAGCCTCGGATCAAACTCTAAGCCGGTTTGTCCTCGGGACCTCCTTGAAACTTTGTATTGGATCTAGACCGCGCGTCGAAAGTCCGATACCTCCTATCTTAGACCGTTAGAACCGTCTAGCTGGACTTGACACTCATTCCGAAAATCAAGTCAAACCGATAATCACAGGCTATTTCATTGAGCCCGGACTGAAGAGAGTGTGAATAGGGACATAGTTGGAATTTCAAATTCAAATCTGGCACACAAATTTGACGCATCAGTATTAAGCATTCTGACCGTCAGAATACAGCCAAATTACACCCTTGGATTAGGAAAAATATCTATTATATATCACGAGACTTATAGGCCTGATCTTGGTGCGGTGACCGTTAAACTGAAACTGGGCCGCCACGTGCGATCTGGGAACCCAACCGGTCTGAAAACTGGATGTGTGCTAGATCCAGTATGCATGAGCTTAAGTCCGACCGCATTTGGCCTGGGGACCTCCAGAAATGCCCTTTTGGACCGAAACGGCCCCGATTTGGTTAGGCACCAAGTAAACATTGTTCCCAAGCCTATTTTGGGAATGTTTTAGGCTATAAAAGGGGTTGAAACCCCCACTCCTCTCTCCCATCCGAATTTGAGAGAAGCTCTAGCTTGGGAGAGAGAAAAAGAGTGAGAGATTGTGAGAGAGTGGGAGAGTTCTTCCCGCCACTTGTGCTACGTGTTGCACATGCTTAAGCAACACTCCTCTACCGCTTTCCCGGCGATTCCACCGCAATCCTAGGTAAGTAAATACCCTAAATAGTTGTTGATTTGAGTTTCCCTTGTTTCCATAGCGATGTAGCTTATGGATCTCGTAAATCAGGTTCTCTATTCGCCGTAGACGAAGCGTATACGCTCCGTTTCAATTTTCGAGTCTACAAGACATAAGGTGCGGACATTAGACGCTTTGATTGACTGTTTCCAACGCTTTCAATGTCGTTTAATAGTAGATTCTTGACGGCATCGTCGTTTGACATGTACAAAATGCTCTCCGTTTCCCGTTTCGTAAGCTAACGAAGAATATGAGATTTAGGGCATTTTAGTCATTTGTAGGAAGTACCGTTTACATTCATATTTTGCTGATGTGATTGACATGGTTTGTTGTCGCATTAGGAAGTTAGGAATGCGTGCATAATTAGTTTGGCGAAGAGATTCGCCTAAATGCGCACTTCGGGTCGACATACTATATGTAGACTTAAGTGTGTAGTGTAAGTGTTTGTATAAATGCTTGTATTAGTATGTATTGGCTTAAATGGTGATATGGATTAGTGTGAGATTGATTTCTCAATGAATATGTTGATGTGAATGATTTCCTACATGTTAGCCATATGTACGATTTCATTATATGTATGAAATGCATGTGCTTAATGATTCATTTAAGTGGTATGTTATAATATGTGCTTGATGAGTTTCTTATGACTTAGTTGGAGATTGAATTCTCAATTAATACGCTGATGGTGATGATTTCCTATATGTTGGCGATATGCATGATTTCATTATATGTATGAAAGGCATGTGTTTGAAGACTTGCTTAAGTTGTATGTAATGACATGTGTTAACATGCTCACATGGTTCCATTTCATTTCCATTACCCTTACACAACTACTGATGTGATCCTATGATTGTTTGGGACTATGCCTAGTCCAGGCAGTCGGTAACCGAAAGAATTCGTGGTTAGCTTATCTTGGCCACGAAGGACGTGTCGATGAATGCGAGTCGTGTTGGAGTTGGCGGCAGTGGTTAGGCCACGCGAAGTGTTTTACGCACTTCATGTCGTTCGACTTGCGATGCGCTCGTGCCAGTCGAGCTCGTCAAGTAACCCGACTGGCCGTTGTATGTTCACCTTGTATGAGTCATAACTGCTTGAACCTAGGGTACTGAACTTACCATTGTAAACCCTGTTAACCATGGTACCTTGATCCATAAAGACTCATGAGCCGGGCATGGTGGTATGGGACACCGTGGTCGAGCTGTCGGCCTACGCTGGGGCCACAAACCTCCCCGTAGTGACCAGTGAGCACCTATGACTCGTGAGCAGATTATGGTGGTATGGGACACTATATTCTTGCTGTCGGCCTACACTGATAAGGTGATGGGGGAGCGGTGCAACGAGTGCGAGCAACAGCCCTGGCAGCCCTTTGTAGTGACCGCGAGCGTATTCTGAGTCTACGGGAGGCGACGACCCTTCCGTAGCAGTAGAGTACAGTAGGCCTGTATTGATAAGGTGATGGGGGAGCGGAGCAACGAGTGCGTGCAACAGCCCTGGCAGCCCTTGCAGCGACCTACAAAATATACATCGTATGAGACTACTAGGAGTGACGACCCTAGACAGGATCTGTGTTGGGATTGATATAAGGGAGGTACCTTAGTTTCCCAATATTGCTGTATGAAAAGGACTAATAACAACTCGGTAATCATATCACCATAGCATTGCATGTGCCTGGAAGATGTGGAGCACTCTAGGGAGTGTGGCATGCCGCGGTCGTAAGATGTTGCCGCATGAGGGTGATCGTCGGTGAGGGCATACATCACGTCATATCATAATTGCATTAACAACAGTATTAGGATTGTTTGATTTACTGCGTTACTATTATCGCATGATTGATTTGATAACATGTTAATCTTTGCTCTATTATTCCACTGAGTTAGCTACTCACTCCCACGTTACGGGACGGTGTTCCGGACACCCACCAGACCTTTTTGTGATTGCAGATGATGGCGCGGCCTATGAGGCGGAGCTGGACTTGATGATGATGAGGAGGATCCCTCCTTTATGCGTGTTCTGATTGACGGGATTACAGGGAGGTTGCTTAAATACCTTGACACTTGTCATTTTATATTTTTAGAGCGCTCATGTATATTCTTTTGGTTACTTTTGAAGTATACATGTATGTATATAACCTGGTAGCATGTTCACACTCTGGAGACATACAATGGTTTATATATGTTATACATACTATTACAGTCTTCCGCTTCCAAATTTAACTATCTCTGGAGTATGATATGCTGTTCTGGCTTAATCTCACTCATGTTTAATACATTATCACAGACAACATTCAATCATACATTTCTATGTTGCATAAATAACATTTTGGAACTCGGGAGTTGGGTTTTTGCTCGACCCCCCGATTTTCGGGATGTTACACTCTGACTCCATTCTGAAGGAAGCAAGCCTTTCCATGGTTTGTCAACATTCCCATTGTCAACTGTTATTGCGGAAAGCTTTGCTAGTGTTACGCCTGCTGCAAATGGATGACCAGGATTGCCTTCGAGATCCTTATATCCAATGGACGTGCTATAATTAAATCGATAGCCGATTCCAAATGTTTTGTACAGGAGGCTTTGGAAAATTCCAAATGTTTCCTTTTTCCAGTTTTGGAAGATTCACAAGTGCTCCACCCTTTCCCTACTTTATCTATTAATTGGGCATGTGTGGGAGTCACACAACACTTTTGAAGAAGCCTTTCATCTGAGACAAATCAAGGCAGCCTGTTCCTCTTCCTTAGACATGCACTGACTAGCTGATGTTCGTATCACTTTTGTACAGGAAGCTAGCTTTCTCCGATAACTGCCATCGTTCTGGTATTATTTGTCTTTGATCGAAATGGATTTGATCATTCCTGACACTTTGTTGGTGAAAGTATATTGGATGTGATATACCTGCCATTCAGAACAGAGCGTTAGCTAATTTATTAAATAAATCATACTTTATTTTCAGAGATGAAGGGGAGGATGTTCCCGTTGAGAGTCACCATTTTGGCGTCTGTGATAAATATTCTCTTAATATTTTTCAAGTTACCATTGAATAAAAAAGTCCCCAGCAGAGTCGCCATTTTGTTTCGATAAGAAAACAAATGCGTTTTGATTCGGGGGATTTATTCAATGATAACAAAGAAAGAATGAGAGAACATTTATCACATTTATCTGAGTTCATTTACATTCTCGGATTCCCTTGATTCTAAAAATAAAGTACAATTGATATAATGTACTGAAGAGAAGATAGCTTGATGAAAATTTCGGCAGCATTCCGGCATTATTTCGATCATCTCCTAAGTACTTAGGAGGAATTGCTGATTTGATCAGCCAGTCTTCAATGATATTAGAGATTTCGTCAGCCTTTCGGCGCCTATTTTGATCATCTCCTACGACTTAGGAGGAATTGCTGATTTGATCAGCCAGTCTTCAATGAGATGGAAGATCTTTTCGGTCATTCTTCTTTAAAATATGAAGCAGCTTATTGCAATGTGGTCAGGCCCTGAAGAAATCAGCCTGATCATGCTAAATGGGCCCGAAAAGTCTCCCAGAATGAAAGATTAGGGGGTTTCCACCGTCCGTTTGGTTTCAAACTTGACGTGCAGCCTTAAAACCATAAATTAACCGTCCATGTCAAATTTCAGCTTCCGGATCATTGCAGAAGTGGCCGAACTGGAAAATTAGCCCTCGAGATCGTGATTTGCGGCCCGCCAGATATCTGGATATACTTCAAACTCGGTCACAACACTTTAAATACAACAGGCAAGTAAATGGGCGGAGCAGATTTTCCATGAGGATCATCATAGGCCTCACATGTACATTGCACGTACATGGAGTGCGTGTGCATCGGCCACGCACTGTATTACATAAAGTCGGTCAGCCACGCTGACCCGACTCTTCTTCATCATTTTTCAAAAGACGCACAGCGTCTTTCCTTCGATGGCTGGTCCTGTGTAGTGCGGTCCTCATGATGATCCATTCAATGATCTGATCCGTCCATTCTCTTCAGAGGACGGGAATTAGCCTCGCCAAGCTCTCCTTTTGTCGCCATGCAAACCGTTGAAGGATCTCAACCGTTAAACGCGGGATGTACGGTGAGGTGAATGATCTGGTGGACCGCACTATTTTTACCTCAAAAGCAGTCTTTCCTTAGTAGTTTTTCGTCGTGATTCTAACAAACGGAGCAGATCTTCCAAAAGACTGCAGTAAATGGATCCTTCAAAACTACAGAGTCGACGTACGTCGACTATGTCGTAAACAGAGCATCGGATCTTGCTCAGTGGGCCACCATCACGCATTTAGGGAATGATCCGAGTCGTCCATCAGATGGAGGGGGCAAAACTAATCAAAGTGATGCTGAGCTTTGGTGACCATGCTCATTCCCGTGACCGCAACAGTGATCGCAAGAGGACCATTTGGCTGCTTTGAAGGACTGATTCTTCAGGTGAGCCACATCAATAGACGACGAAAACTCCACTTTCATGGTCGAAATCTTGAGAGAAAGACAGTGAACGGCGTGGATTTCTCGAAAGGAGGTCGTATTAGACTTTAACAACAACATAAAGGAAGAAATAAAGTCCTTCCTCTGTTACGCATGGCTGAAACTTTGGCTGATCGCGGGGACGCAGCAACCCCATTCTTCCTTTGCGCGGACGACACAACATCATCTTCCTTTGCGCGGACGGTGCAGCATCATCTTCCTTTGCGCGGACGACGCAGCCCCATTCTCCCTTTGCACGGATGCCATAATCCCCTTCTTCCTTTGCACAGTTGTGCGCAGGCAACTTTGGTTGCGCTGGTCCACGCAGGCGACTTCAGTTGTGCCGACTGGCACGAAGACTTCCTTCTCCTCTCCCATTTCTTTGGCCCGCCAGCTCTCGTCTGATCCATCCTCTTCAAATGAAACGGAAGTGGGGGTATTTATAGGCCTCACCACTCTTACAGAGTGGTGATCACCACCGCCTATTGCTTCATACTTGAATTCCTTCTTTTCTTAAGCTATGGTGACCACCAAGCCACCTCTCAAACGGTGGTGTATGACCTTTCTCTCTTAAAATGACACATATGCTCCTCTTTTTACCAAATTACCCTTTTCAATCCCTTTTTCCAGAATACCTAAACTACCCCTTGGATATGGAATGTTACTAAAATACCTAAACTACCCCTGGAACCGGATTTTTACCAAAATTCTTAAACTACCCGTGGAACTGGATTTTTACCAAAATTCCTAAACTACCCGTGGAGCTGGATTTTTACCAAAATTCCTAAACTACCCTTTGAACTAGACTTTTACCAAAATACCCCAGTCATGGAATATTTTTTATGCCTCAACAAGGGGCTTTTTTCTTTCCATTCGTTCTTGCAGTTTGCCACTCAGGGAAGGAACGAAATTCTGGAGAGAACCCTACTATCCTAGCCGTTTTGCTCGCCAATTCGGTTGTGACCAAGCCGTGCCAGAAGATTGTGGGTTGGTTACTTAGAGAATGCACTGCTATGGAACAGGTCCCTTGAATTGGGCCATGATATGGAAACAACTATTAGGCGGCCGTGTCAACTCTTCTTTTATCATCCCTAGCTGCGATCGGATAGTCCGTACTTCTTACAGCTGGATGAGGTGGTGGGACCACCAATCATTTCTGATCAACAAACGCCTACCGGTGGACTCTCTTCTCTTTCTCCATCCACCTCGGCTTAGGGGTAGAAAATTTGAGAACGGAATCGGCTTCATTCCAGAGAAAAGTCGCGCCCCTCATCGTGGTGAAATTTGTAAAAAGATTTTGACGGAAGAACCAATCCGTGAGAGAAAACCAACTAATACTTTAGACGGTTGGTTTGCCCATGGAGTCATGGCGGAATTCGAACATGTCCCCCACGACCTTGGTGGCCGACCTCCAGAGGACATTGCAGGAGCATCCTCTCCTATTCCTGAAGAGACTGCTACAGCTGAAGAAGATACAGCTCAAGACAAACCTGCCCCTTCTCCACAAACTCTTCCCCCTAGCTCATCGTCCTCGATGACTAGATCACGAGCACGTCAGCAAACGTTGTCACCCACTCCTCAAGAAGAAGCAAGACAAGTCTCTTCATCTCCCTCGATTCCAATTGGCAGGAGATCTCCAAGGGAAAGCAAGCAGCCTATTTCCTATAAAGGGAAACAAGTCGCGGTTGCAGAAATGGATGAGGAAGATCTGGCAAGCGAAAGTTCATCTTCTAGCGAAGATTCATCTTCTACATCAGGAAATTCCACTCCCCTGGGGTCTGACAATGATGATGATGGAAATAATGGAGTTCAAGATGATAATTATGAAGAAGGGGAGGTCAATATAGATGACGAGGAAGATATGGCCACCGAAAATGTAGCAGAAGAACATCTCCCCATAGCCCCTGAAACTTCCCCTGCCACTTTCATTCCTAGCAAGCCACATGCAGTAATCAAAGAGGATGAAAAACTCTTAGACTACGAGGAATATGGGTATTCACCTGGTAAGGGAGCTCAAATTCCGTAAACATTTATGTGCTTGTCAAGTGATCACTATCTTAACATCACTATCATTCTCTTTTTTACGTACTCATGTGGCTTGTATCGAAACGAACGCTGCCCCCTCTTCAGATCTTCATCCAGATACACCAATAGTCTCCTCACAGGTTTCTTTGGCCCCTCTGGTGGCGCTGAAGAGCATGGCCCGTGAAATTATATTTCCTGTGGAGGCTACTGACCTACCAACTCCTGCTACCAGAGAATCCAGCACAGAAGTGAGAGCGCCCTCTCTTGCTGATATGTTGGAAGCTGGTACTTCAGCAGCCCCAGAAGTTCCCTTACTTGTTGGTCATATCTCTATGGAAGGTATATATATTAATTTGAAGAGCTGTGAATTCTTCATTTTACATTTCTCACTCTGGCTTGATCTTTTATTCATTTTGCAGGAATTCTCCTCTGTAGTGGGATGGCCAGTTTCGAATCTGTGGCCACTGTCTCTGAGTTACCATTTCCTTCACAGATCCCCGCTCACAAAATGCTTTTGATGAAAAAATCTTTGTCAATAGTAATTCATATCTTCAAAGACCCTGAACAATGGTCAGATCTAGACATTACCATCGAAATTCTGAAAAACTCTGCAAAGATGGTGAGGATTAACATCTCTGTTTTGCCTGATTCCCTCAGATTCTGTGATTCGATAGCTTCCCTAGCATCAGCGGAAAGTATTACGATTGCTCCAGAAGTTCTTGAATATGAAAAGCGGTTAACTTTGTCTAAGGAGAGGGCTTCACTCATTGCTTCCACGATATCTGAATTAGATCAGGAGCAATTATCATTGCAAGAACAATTGAAGACCCTTACTAATGATAAGGCGCTTATTCAAGATCGTATCGCAGCTTTAAGAGAAGAGATTTCGCAGATGGAACTACAAGGTCACGAGAAGGAGCTATCTATACAGGAGGTTAAGGAGAAATTTGAGGTCAATATTCAGTCTACCGATACTGAAAAGTTAGAATTACTCAGGAGCAACGAAACGATCACATCTCTAGAAGATAAATTAGCTAGCCTTCCTGATCAGACAAAGATTATTCTTGAAGAAAAATCAAAGCATGACGCAGCTCAGCTTCAATTAAAAGAGAACTAGCGGCAATTTATGAATGTAATAGGCATCACTGAGGAATTATAAACATGTAATCTTTCCCTCTCTTTTTCATGTTTGAATGTATGTTCTCTTTTGGTTTTCATCAGTAAATTTAACTTTTCATGCACTTTTATATTATGCATTGTTTCAGGCATACCATCTATGTCATAATTTCAACATGAATTTGTTGCATTTTGAACATGGCACATAGTTTATCATGACATTCTATGAAACTAATCATAAAACAACAATATTTTATGCTTTGTTAGTATGGAGTTTCCTATATGACCTCATCCGTTTATATTTTATTGGCGGCGCTAAGTTTCAATTCAGTTAGTTGCACACAGTTTAAGCTCATGAGTAGTGGATCGCTGTTACTTTGGGTCTTACGTGATGGTCTCTGTAACTCTCTAGAGTTCGCTGGACTTCTCACTGCCTAGGGAGTTTACAAACCGCGATCCATTAGAGGGGCCCAGTGAAGCTACCGGGGTCGTGAACTCGGTTGGATTTACAGCACAAGGTTGGCCACGGTAACTCTCTAGAGTTCACAGGGCTCACAAGGCTACCTTTGGGGGTACCAAATCCATGGTTATCGATCCATCAATGAGTAGGTTTAAGCCCTTCCTCATGAGTACGTACCGAAATCGAACCACAAATCTAGAGGGTCTTATGCATGGTTAGCTTGTCATGCGCGCACTGCGGCCCTCATTTTCTTCGCTTGCAAGGTCGGGCCCATTCACGGGAGGGCTTGTCCTCCGTTCACCATGATGCTGCCAGAAAGCTATACAGACGGCATGGGTGTTATGCTTGACTGATCATTTGGGGACTTTTAGCACTTTGGCTTTAAGTCGACTTTTTGGCCCTTTGCTTTTGATCTTTTGGCTGACTTTTGGCTCTTGGCTTTTGGTCTTCGAAGACTTTGAGCTCTTTCGGCCTTTGGTCATTTAAAGATTTTGAGCTTTTGGCTTTTAGTCAACTTTTGGCCTCTGGCTTTTGGTCATTGACTCAGTTAGCTGCCCGCATGGGTATGCGTATGATGGCCTTCATGGGATTTTTAGGGCCACTGGCTTCTCGCCGCTGCCCGAATGGCGATCTTCATAGGTCTTCTGCGTAGCTGGTCCCTTTTGAGCTTTGGTCCTTTTAGGACTTTGGCTTTTCTTTCTTTTTCTTTTTCGGGACTTGACTAGGCTACCTTTTTATGATGAGCAGCCATCATTATTACCAATTCATA
The DNA here is from genome assembly GCA_037074715.1 of Magnolia kwangsiensis. Taxonomy (NCBI): domain Eukaryota; kingdom Viridiplantae; phylum Streptophyta; class Magnoliopsida; order Magnoliales; family Magnoliaceae; genus Magnolia; species Magnolia kwangsiensis. Next base: position 100,911,521 of record CM073576.1, on the reverse strand, counting down.
TGTACAGTTAACTGTATGATTCATTCTACTGTGATCATATGGTTGACATTTCACCGCTGCTGACAATGTCACAAGGACTTTCGTATTATGTCTATGTCAATTTTTGTAACAGCTTAGCAATGATGGCAACTTTGATGAGAGATTGATCGGCAATAGCAATAACTGTTCTCTTTTTCTTTTTCTGATCATCGATACCTGATAATTCGATTTCGATGGAGAATGGAGATTTTCTATTGGCAATAATCGTCGATGCTTGATAGCGATTGATCAGCAATTTTTACGTCAATGCTTGATAACAATTGTTAAATATCTTGATCTTCTAATTGCTTGATAGCAGTAGTTGCTAATTTTGGTGATTAACTTTTCATTTGGCTTTGCTTTTGACAATTGTCTTTGGTGCTTCACGTTTGGAGATGACTTGTTATGCATGAAAGCCTGCATTTCATTCATGTACACTAAAGAAATACATTTCTTGGTGAGAAATTCATTTCACAGCTTTTACTCGCCTATCTTACCTGTCTTGCCCCCTTTTGATACAGAATTATTATCTTGATAATGTTCTGTATCAAAATCAGTAGCGCCTTCGGAAGCAATTTCCCTTTTGCCAGCACGAGTATAGGCCAATATAGGCTTTCATTTACTTCCTTGAAGGGTTTTACCTTTATTGAGCACGCTTTATCTCATTTAGCTTTGAATTTGCCCCCTGGATATGATCGTGACCGTCAGTGGAGATACATTTTTTTGTTCTTGGAGATATGGAGGAAGCATATTTCTGTGGGAGGTTATAAGACTGTAATTGTATTCATTGACTAGCTTGCCCCCAACCCTTGAAATTTTCTACGCTTCTCCTGATTGACCCCAATGGGGACCTGAATTCCCTTCCCTTGATTTAGGCCAACGGGTTCTTCATAATCAAAGCCCATGTTTTTCATAATTTTCTTACTTGCCGGACTATACTTTTGAAGGTCTTGCAGCGTCAACCTACCATGGTATTCATTATTTTGATCCACTTCTCTCGTCCTTACTGCTTCTGAAACGTAGAATTCGATTGGCTCAGAATATTTTTCATTGGCTTTAACTTGAAATCTTGTTGGAGCGGCCGAAAATAGCTTATTTCTTTCAGCATACGGTAGCAGCACCATATAATTTGACTGTAAAATCTTCAACTGTTCAGATGATAGCAAAGTTAACGGCGGTTGTCCCGGTTGTCTTAAATGTTTTGGCACAAAATAAAACTTCTTGCTGATATCTACTGTTTTGGAAGGCACTGCTTTTTCTGCCATTTCTGTGATTGCGCTCTCTTGGTCATTCTTCAGGACATACTTTCATCCTTATCTATTTTTTCGGTGGAAAATTCTTTGTAATAACTTGTATCTGCAAAGAAGGACTCATCTTCTGTATACGGTCTCGCATCGGCCATTACTTTATGTTGTGCCCCGTCTTTACAGTATTTGAAACACTGATGGAGAGTAGAGGGTATGATATTGTATTGGTGTATCCATGGCCTTCCTAGGAGAAGGTTGTATGTCGTCACTGCATTTATGACGTGACAAACAACGTCTGTAGTCAGTTCCCCTATTTCCAACGTCACCATAATTTTACCAAGTGCGCGCTGCCCGTCCTGATTAAAACCCTGTATCATCATCCCGCTGGGGCGTAATTCTGAGCGACGGTAGTTTAATTTGTTTAACATGGAGAGTGGCAAAAGATTTACTACAGACCCATTGTCTATCATAATCCTCTTGACTTTCTTCCCGCGAATATGACCTTCTATCATTAGTGGCCTATTATGGACTTCCTCACAGATCATATCATCATCAGAAAAAGAAATGACTGGGAAGCAGTCCTCATGCTCATTGGGTCCTTCATGTTCTACCTCTGCCAGTAAGGTTTCCCTGATGTCATGATCAGATAGGGCGTGAATCAAACTTTTCCGAAATTCTTCTGATAGCTTCAGTGCATCATAAACGCTTAATCGAGCCAGTATTCCCTTTAGATGATTTACCACGTCATAATTTTCTTTCGTCATTTCATTATTTCCCTTCATCTTGCCGCTGTTATTTTCTTTTGCAATCGCTTCTCCTGTTTTCTGTTTTATCGGGCTTACCATCTTCTTGCCCAACCGTAGTGTGATTACTGCAACCTTCTTTACAGCTTTACTGCTTCCTGCATTATTCGCTTCTTGTTCCTCTTCTCGGACTGTAAGCGTGTTTACGGTTGCCATGGAGCCTCTTTCTCTTTCTTTCTCCAATACTATCTCGCCTCTATTGATTAGTCGTTGTATTATACATTTTAGTGTATAGTAGTTTTCTGTGGGGTGCCCCACTAGGCGATGATAATGATAGAAATTCTTCTCTTTTGTTCTTGTTATATCTTCTGGGCGCTTAGGCTCCGGCAATACTATCGTGCCAGCTTTTAATAACTACTCCATCATAGGGGCGACATCTTCTCTTTTAAATACTAACCCTTCATGAGAGTTCAGCATTCTAGGTCTCTTCCCGTCGTACCTGTTTCTTGACCTATCATTTTCTCCATATCGGTCGGGCCTTCTTTCTCTTAAATCCTTTGAATCTTTTCCTTTTCTGTCGTGATCAACAGCGTTTACAGCTGTTCTGCTGGACACTCTCCTAGTCGTATCATGGTGAAATGCCGAGATTTTACGAGTCATCAGTTCCAATGCGTGGGCTTTAGTAGCCAAGTCACGAAAGGTCCTGATGTCGGCGCTGTTTCGACAAGAAAACAAATGCATTTTGATTTGGGGAGATTGTCTTATTCAAATATAACAGAGAGAGAGTACTATGAACATTCATCACATTTTATTAATACTGAGTTCGTTTACATCCCTTGATTCTAAGATAAATCATTTAGAAGTAAAGGATTTGTTCTTTAAGCATCAAGAGTTCATTTCGACAGCCTTCCGGCGCCTGATTTGATCATCTCCTAGGACTTAGGAGGAATGCCGATTCGATCGACGGGTCATTTCGACAGCCTTCCGGCGCCTGATTTGATCATCTCCTAGGACTTAGGAGGAATGCCGATCCAATCGATGGGCCTTCAATGAAATAGAGATTTTGGCAGCATAACAACGCCTGTTTCAACCATCCTCTGAGACTTAGGAGGAATGTCGATTAAATCGACTGATCTTTCTCCTTAGAACCCATGAAGAGGAGAAAACTCAGAGAAAGGAAGCCTGGGCCATGAACTTCGGCAGCACAATGGCTCTTGGGCTTTACAGACTGCAGGGCAGTCCGGTTGCGCAGACCCGCGCAACCTATATCGGTTGCGCGGTCCTGCCCAACTCCCAAGAGACTTCACTCCTACCTTCTGTCTTCTGCTCCGCTTTGTTCCTCTTGAAAATCTTCAATCCTGTCAAATGAAGGAGAGGAGGGGGTATTTATAGACCCTCGCACGTGTGAAAATCATGATCTTAGCGATGTGGGACTATTTTTTAGTGCTTCGAGTTATCTTAAATAAAGCCTCTTGTACAATTCATTCCGAGGTCCCGTGCAACTGCTATTCTCGTTGCGCGGTCACGCACAACAGAGATTGATTGCGCGGAATTGCGCAACCTATAATGGCTGCGCGGTCCTGCGCACTATCATGAAAACTACCTCTCCCTTCTTCTTTCTGAAAGCTCCTTCAAACTTCTTATCTCTTCTTGCTTTAATCTTTTACCATTTTTGTGCCTCAACAGATGCCCCCTTGATCCTTCCTTGATTGATTCCTAAAATCAAAGGGAGGATCGATCTTTCTCTGCATGAAGATCTTTGAATAAACTGCAATTGAAGGATGACCGAATGCTCTTGCTTGCACGGGAGACTGGATGATTACACTTGCATGGCAGACTGGCTGATCAAACTTGACCAGAAGATCGAATGATAGTGTTCAATCGGAAGACTCGAATGATGGCGCTTGAATAAAAGGCTTGAATACTGGCGCTCAAGCGGAAGACTGGAATGCTGACGCTCAAGCGGAGGACTGGAATACTGACGCTCAAGCGGAGGACTGAAATGCTGACGCTCAAGCAGAGGACTGGAATACTGACGCTCAAGCGGAGGACTGAAATGCTGACGCTCAAGCAGAGGACTAAAATGCTGACGCTCAAGCGGAGGACTGGATGCCCCCAGTCAATAGTGTCGAGCAGATGTTTCACCAGAGAGGATAAGATTCTCTTTTCATTGAAGCACGCTTCTGCAGCAGTTGTGACAACTTCATATTTGAGAAATTTGATCAGAGAACTTTCTTTCAACACCGTCACTGCTGTAACGGTCTCTTTGATCAACTCGAGCGATTCTTTCCTTTTTTTGATCAGCTCTAGCGGTTTTTTCCCTTTTTTTTGATCAGCAAAAGTGATTTTTTCCTTTTTTGAGCTATATCTGGGGCTATTCTTTAATACTGTTCCTGTCGCAATAATTTTTCAATTATTTTCTTTGCTCATGATCTGCATAACTCAAGCTTTTGAATAATGGTTCTCCTGCCAAATTTGTCAGAATTAGTATCTTAATTCATCATAATTTTCAATATAGCTTTATGAAGCATTGATAATTTTTGAAATAGATTGAGAGTTTCTTCTCTTTTTAGGCCGATTGTGACATTCGCAATATGGCTTAATCAATCTTTGCACTTCTCATCATGCTCCGCTTTGTATTCTTTATATCGCACTCTTGGGGATTTCATCTTTAGCTTCAAAGGTTCAACCGCTGAGTCTTTTTACTGAGCCTTCTCTAATTTTTCCTCCTTAGCATTTCTTCATAGACTTTTTCTTGGATCTTTGTTGATTTGATGATGCTTCCATTTGTTCTTTATCTTCATCAGATCTGATACTTGGAGTCTTGCAATATTATTATATATAATACTCGGCATATAAATTCCTTCGCCACATATAGGAGATTAACAGAAAGACCAAGGCATAGATTATTTTGAAGACATTAAATCCTGCCCCCTCTCCTGGTCAATGTCGCATATAGATTTCTTTTAGAAGATAATATTTCTGAAGTGAAGCCTTCTGATACTTTTGAAGAATGAATAATCTTTTCTGCTCTTTTCATGACTCCAAAGAATATATCAGAGTCCTTATACTATCGAAGATTTGAGCTGTTGACTAGATAATCGCCAATATCTTGAAGGCATTTACTGTTGACGTAATTTGAACCTGATTCAAGAGAAATGCATTTTTGCATGTTTGTCTAATCAATGTTTAAAATTTTCATCAGGCAATTACTTGTTTGAGCATATCTATATTGAAATATGTATTTGCAGCATTTTGAATGCTAAACTTTAATTTGTGCTTATGCTTTTGAGCACGGGTGCTAGTGTACTTTGACCGACCGTACTTTGACTAGACAACTTAACTTGACTTGACTTGACCAGACTCGACTGAACTAGACTGTCATTACTGGACTGACCGACCACTAGACCGACACTAGACCGACACTGCTGGACAGACACTACTGGACTGACACTACTAGACCGACACTGGACTGACATTACTGGACAGACACTACTGGACTGACACCACTAGACCGACACTAGACCGACACTATTGGACAGACACCTACTCACACAGTTTAAGCTCATGAGTAGTGGAGCGGCGTTACTTCGGGTCTTATGTGATGGTCTCTGTAACTCTTAGGAGTTCGTTGGACTTCTCACTGCCTAGGGAGTTCACAAACCGCGATCCATCAGAGGGGCTCAGTGAAGCTACTAGGGCCGTGAACTCAGTTGATTTTACAGCACAGGGTTGGCCACGGTAACTCTCTAGAGTTCAAAAGGCTTGCAAGGCTACCTTTGGGGATACCAAATCCAGGGTTGCCGATCCATCGATGAGTAGGTTTAAGCCTTTCCTCATGAGTACGTACCGGAATCGAACCACAAATCTGAAGGGTCTTATGCATGGTTAGCTTGTCATGCGCGCACTGCGGTCCTCATTTTCTTCGCCTGCAAGGTCGAGCCCATTCACGGGAGGGCTTGTTCTCCGTTCCCCCTGACGCTACCGGAAAGCTATACAGACGGCATGGGTGTTACGCTTGACTGGTCATTTAGGCACTTTTAGCACTTTGGCTTTGAGTCGACTTTTTGGCCCTTTGCTTTTAATCTTTCGGCTGACTTTTGGCTCTTGGCTTTTGGTCATTTAAAGATTTTGAGCTTTTGACTTTTAGTCAACTTTTGACCTTTTACTTTTAGTCATTGACTCCGTCAGCTGCCCGCATGGGTATGCGTACGATGGCCTTCATGGGCTTTTTAGGGCCACTGGCTTCTCGCCGCTGCCCGAATGGCGATCTTCATAGGTCTTATGCGTAGCTGGTCCCTTTTGAGCTTTGGTCCTTTTTGGACTTTGGCTTTTCTTTCTTTTTTCTTTTTCGGGACTTGACTAGGCTACCTTTTTATGATAAGCAGCCATCGCTATCGCCAATTCATATATATAGTTGACTGTATGATTCATTCTACTGTGATCATATAGTTGACATTTTGCCTCTGCTGACAATGTCATAAGGACTTTCGTATTATGTTTATGTCAATTTATGTATCAGGTTAGCGATGATGGCAACTTTGATGAGCAATTGATTGGCAATAACGATACTGTTCTCTTTTTCTTTTTCTGATCGTCGATACCTGATAATTCGATTTCGATGGAGAATGGAGATTTTCTATCGGCAATGAGCGTCGATGCTTGATAGTGATCATCGGTACCTTTTATGTCACTGCTTGCTTGATAGCGATCGTTTAATCGCTTGATGGCGATTCTTCTAATTGTTTGATCTTCTAATTGCTCGATAGCGATAGTTGCTAATTTTGGTGATTAGCTTTTCATTTGGCTTTGCTTTTGGCAATTGTCCTTGGTATTTCACGTTTGGCGATGACTTGTTATGCTTGAAAGCCTGTCTTTCATTCAAATATACAAAAGAAATGCATTATATGTTGAGAAATATATTTCACAGCTTTTACTCACCTGTCTCAATTGATTATAGGTCTTAAGCGTAGCTGGCCATATAGGCTTGGCTAGGCTGCCTTAATTGATATTTTTTCATTGTTGAACGGTGAATGCATAGCTGATATTTTTCCAGCTGCTAATATATTCTGAGAATCAATAATTGATATTTCGCCGTTGTCGATATATTCTTAGAATATCCATGTTGTATTTGAAATAGTTTATCAGCTTGGTGATGATAGCAATTTTGATAGGATAAGCTTGCGTGAGCCATTGATGACGACAGTGATAGTTACTTATCTTGGCGACGATCATTGGCACTTGCTCATTTTGACAACAATCATCGACGCTTTTATTTGGCGATCGTCATTGATGCTTTGTATTTGGTGATGATTTAGAAGAATCAAAATTGCAATCTATCTTCAAGAATAATGAATTTTGCATGCCTTTGTCTACCCCCTTTTGATATAGAATTATTATCTTGATAATGTTCTGTATCAAAATCAGTATCGCCTTTTGAAGCAGTTTCCTTTTTGCCAACGCGAGTATAGGCCAATGTAGGCTTTCATTTACTTCTTTGAAGAAGTTTTCTTTCATTGAGCACACTTTATCTCATTTAGCTTTGGATTTGCTCCCTGGATATGATCGTGACTGTCAGTGGAAATACATTTTTTTGCTCTTAGAGATATGGAGGCAACATATTTCTGTGGGAGGCTTTACAATTTATGGTCACATTGATCGACTAATTTTCTTCCTTTTGATGCAGGACCATAACTTTGATAACTTTCTGAAGCGAAATCAACAAATACATTTTACGAACGATATCTCTTAAGGAAGCGAGCATTGACCTTTATACTGATTCCCTGTCCATCTTGATCTACAATTCTATACGCTCCATTAGAATATACTTCTTTTATTACGTAAGGGCCATCCCATTTAGGCTCAAATTTGCCTCTTGTTCGACTAGTGACCACAATTGGTCTTTTTAGCATTAGAACCATATCTCCATTTTTGAAAGAGCGATATTTAACTCTCTTATCAAATGCAGCTGATATTCTTGCTTAATATGCTTGCAGACGCTGTTGTGTAGCTAGGAGTTTCTCATCAAGCAAGTCCAGTTCCTTTAATCTTATTTTCGCATGATCATCATCAGTTATAGACTGATGCACTGCCACTCTTAGTGATGCTACTTGTATTTCAACTGAAATTACTGCCTCCACACCATAGACTAATGAATACGGCGTTGCCCTCGTGGCTGTTCGATGAGTAGTTCTGTGTGCCCATAGTGCTTTCTGCAATCTTTCATCCCAATCCCGTTTATTTCCTGTCACTGTTTTCTTCAATATTTTGACTATCATTTTTTTGAATGCTTCTGCTAATCCGTTAGCCGGCGAATAGTAAGGCGTTGAGAATGAGTGATGAATCTTGAATTTCTAACATAGTTTTTCCATACCTTTATTTTTGAAAGGAGTGCCATTATCCGTAACAATTTTCTTTGGGATACCATGTCTATATATTATAGCATGGCAGATGAAATTAACCACATCCTTTTCTTTAACACTTCGCAAGGCAACTGCTTCAGTCCATTTGGAGAAATAATCCGTTGCTGCCAGAATATATTTCTTTGCTTTGGACGAAGGTGGGTTTATAGGACCAATTACATCAAGTCCCCAAGCAGAGAAAGGCCAAGAAGCCACAGACTGGTACAAGTCTTCTGGGGGAACATGTATAACATCTCCATAAATCTGGCATTCGTGGCACTGCTTTGCATAATCTATAGTATCTTTGAACATGGTGGTCCAATAATAACCCATCCGATATATTCTGTGGAATAAATTTCGGCCTGCCTGATGTGCCCCACACTCTCCAGAGTGTGCTTCCGACATCACCTGGATCGCTTCCTTCTTATTTAAACAACGTAGCAACACTCGGTTGTAAGATTTTTTATATAATACTTCACTGCAAATAACGAATCGGCTTGACCGCTGTCTGACTTGCTGCCTTTGCGCAGACTCTTCCGGAAGGATGTTAAACTTGAGATAATTAATGAAAGGCTGTCACCAATCATCTACTGTAATTTCCAAGCATGATACAGGCAGAGCCTCAGTAACTTCTTCAACAATCTCTGTTGTCGGTAAAAATCTTCTTTCCTCTATGGTTACTTGAAGAAGACTTCGGTTAGGGCAAGACAGAGCTGCTTCCAAACTGGCTAAGACATCGGCTTTTGCATTCTCTGACCGGGGAATATGCTTGATTTCAACATAGGAGAAATATTCTAACAATTGTTGCGCCTTCTGGAAATATGGCAAAAGTTCCTGCTTTCTTATTTCGTATTCAGTCGTCAATTGATTTATAATCAATTTAGAATCCTCGTAAATGTGCAATACTCTTATCTCCTTTTCTTTAGCTATCTCCATTCCAATAATCAGGGCTCTATACTCGGCCTCATTATTCGTGCACGTAGCTCCTAATGTAAAGGAGTAAGGTGATAAATCACCTTGGGGAGTAATGAATATCACTCCTTCCCCTGCTCCTGATGTTCGAGATGCGCCATCAAAATACATCTGCCATGGATTCTGTGACTCAGTCAGCATGACTTGCTCATCTGGAAAATCATCATTGATGGCTTCAGATTCTGCCACGGGATGCGCTGCTAAGAAATCTGCCACTGCCTTCCCTTTTACAGTTTTCGCAAGTTCATACGTAATCGCGTACTCTGAAAGTAACAACATCCATTTAGCCAACCTCCCAGACAACATCGGCCTTGTCATCAGAAACTTTATCGGGTCAGCCCTTGAAACTAATGTTATATCATGCGATAAACAATAATGCCTTAATTTTTGTACTGTGAATATTAATGCTAAGCATTCCTTCTCAATCGGGGAATAATTACATTCTGCGCCTATCAGAGTTCGACTCAAGTAATAGAGGGTCATTTCTTTTCCAAATTCATTTTTTTGTGCCAACAGAGCTCCTAAGGAATGATCGGCTGCAGACGTGTACAAGATGAACAGTCTCCCTTTTACTGGAGCTGTCAGTACTGGTGGCTTTTTTAGCAATTCCTTTATCGAGTCGAATGCGTTCTGACAGGCCTGACTCCACACAAATTCTGTATCCTTTTTCATCAGCTGAGAAAACGGCTGACATCTTCCAGCCAGATTTGAAATAAATCGATGAATATATGCTAATTTTCCTTGCAAACTCTTTAACTCCTTTAATGTTTTTGGAGGTGGCATATCCTGTATAGCTTTGACTTTCCCAGGGTCAATCTCAATGCCCCTATGCCAAACAACAAAACCCAAAAATTTTTTGGAGGACACTCCAAATGTGCATTTAGCGGGGTTCTCTTTAACTGTTTCTTTCTAAGTCATTGAAAAACCGACACCAAGTGTTTGCGATGTTCCTGATGACTTTCTGACATGACAACCAAGTCGTCAGCATAACATTCAACGTGCTTATGCATCATATCTTGAAAAATATTTTGCATCGCCCTCTGATATGTTGTCCCAGCATTTTTAAGCCCATACAACATCACTTTATAACAGAAAATCCCCAGCGAAGTTCTAAACGACATTGCCTCTTCATCCTCAGGAGCCATTCGAATCTGATTATATCCCACATAGCCATCCATAAAGGGCATAACAACATACTGAGTCGTACTATCAAGTAGTAATTCAGTTATTGGTAGCGAGAAATCATCCTTCGGGCAGGCTTCGTTCAGGTCTCTAAAATTGACACACACTCTGACCTGTCCATTTTTCATTCTTACCGGGACGATATTCGATATCCACTTAGGATACTTGACTTCCCTAATAAACCCAACCTTTATCAACTTATTAACTACTTCCTCGAAGAGGGGAACCAGATCTGGATGAAATCGTCTTTGTGCCTGTTTGACCGGCCTTTTCTCTTTAGAGATATTTAGACGGTGTAACGCCACGGAAGGCTCCAATCCACGCATTTCTGCATACATCCAGGCGAATACATCTTTATTTTCTTTAAGAAGTTGAACGTATTCTGCCGACTCTTGTTCAGAGAGGTTGGCACTAATGAATGTATTTCGTGTTTCCTTTTCTGTACCCAAATTTATTTCTAACAGGCTATATATCGTCGGTTGCCCCCCATCCTCCATTTGATTCGGAGCTATTTCAGGACGTTCGACTACTTTAGCACTTTCCTTCACTAGCTCTTTTGCTGTAACCATGTTTGCTACAAACCTTGCCTCTACATCTTCAAATTTTCTTCGCCTTTCCTGGCCGATCCCAATTGAAATTCCTTTTTCATGATTTAGGCCACTGGGATCTTCACAATCGAGGCCCATACCTTTCATGATTTCCTCGTTTATCCCATCTTCGATAATTATCTGATTCCTTTGTATCATCCACTATATAATACACATCAGCGTGTAACAATTCTCTGTTGGATGTCCCACTAGACGATGATAGAAATAAAAATTTCGCTCCCTGCACCTTGTTGCCACCTCAGGGCATTTATGCTCTGGCAATTCTATTGTGCCAACTTTCAACAACTGTTCCATCATTAGAATGACATCTCCTTTATCGAAAGCGAATCCCTCATGGGAATTAAGCATTCGGACTCTTTTATTTTTTCTCGATTGAGCCAAGTCTTCTTTTCACTTTGTACTTTCTTCTTTGAAACCTTTCACATTTATACATTGCTGACAGCGATCACTGGTATTTGCGGTTATCCGGCTAGGATCCTTTCGGGCCGCATCATGGTGAAATTTCGACACCTCATGATTTACTAGTTCCAAAGCATGAGCCTTTGCGGCCAAATCAGGAAGAGTGTTGACATTGAAATTGGCCAGTCCTCTTACGAATTCCTTTTTCATAGAGTTCAGACACATCTTAACTTGCTCAGTTTCTCTTAGCAATGGTTTGCACAAAGTTCCCAATGCCCCCCATCTATCCACGTAATCCCTTGCCGACTCATTTTTGCCTGTCGTACAGAAGCCAACTTAGCAATATTAATGTCGGGACTTATGGAGAAAAACTGAGATGTGAAAGCGTCTTGCATCTGCTTCCAAGTGCAAATAGAACCCGGAGCTAAATTGTAATACCATCGGAATGTATTACCTGTCAATGATGCCCCGAACAATTGCAAACAATATTGCGGTACTGCAGAAAGACCTCCCATACTAGCATTGAAGCGCTTTAAAGTTCTTCAGGGGATCCTTTCCTATCGAACTTTTGAAAATCTGGACACCTGAAACCGGCCGGGAAGGGAATGTCATGCACTTCTCTCGGATATGGTATACGGTATCTAAAATGTCTAGTATCTTCTTGTTCCTTCTCCATTCGGCTATCGTTTTCAATTACTGTCTTTTGAGCCGCATTATGCACGAAAGTCGCCAAGGCTTCTGCATTCTTCCATTAATACATTATGGGCCTCTACCATTTCATCGAAATGACCCTCTGTAGTTGTTTTATAATCTGGATTCATTCCAGCCATGAACATTGTGGCTTTTCCACTCTTTGACGAAGTAGTCATAGAAGGAGAGTAAGAGTATGCTGACGTGACGGGGTTTACAGAAAAGGGAGGGGATATGGTTTCACCGGGCCTTTTCGTACTTTCTGCGGCGTCAACTGACTGAGATGACGCCGATATTGGTGAACCTTTTAGAGACGGCATTGGCAATCTGATAACCGATGCTTTTCCTTCTCGCTCTCTTGTTCGTCCAGCCATTGGTGCATTTAGAACTGGGAATTCACGTGCTGTCAACTGGGGAACCGTCTGCGCTGAATAAATCACCGGAGGAGCGAGTTCCGGGTTTCTTCTGACTGTGCTTCGTGTGACGGGTCCTCTGGTCTTTAATGAAGGCTGACTCATTCCATGATTCCTGAAGTTTTATGTTCGTACCTTACGAGATGTCACGACAGTCCATCCTGCATTGTCTTCTGATGGCTGGGGCGGAGCAGAAATGACCCCAGCTGTTACTTGAGCACTGTTACTTTTACGCACATGACTTGGTACATATTCTATCATGAACCTTGTCGGGATGAATCGAAAGTTCACTCTTCTTACGGGGATCGCCATGGATGTTGAGTCGTAATTAGATTTTAGAAACCTTCAATCACGAAACATGTTTATAGTTAGTAATTGAATGATTAGGGTGATTTATCTTAGAGATGAAGGAGAGGACTTCCCACTGAGAGTCGCCATTTTGGCATCCATAGGACGCCAAACCATGACGAATGTTCATAACAACCTTACTGTTAATACTTTGAATAAGACAAAATAAAAGTCCCCAGTGGAGTTGCCATTTTGTTTCGACAAGAAAACAAATGCATTTTGATTTGGGGAGATTGTCTTATTCAAATATAACAGAGAGAGAGTACTATGAACATTCATCACATTCTATTAATACTGAGTTCGTTTACATCCTCTTTACATCCCTTGATTCTAAGATAAATCATTTAGAAGTAAAGGATTTGTGCTTTAAACATCAAGAGTTCATTTCGACAGCCTTCCGGTTCCTGATTTGATCATCTCCTAGGACTTAGGAGGAATGCCGATTTGATCGATGGGTCATTTCAACAGCCTTCCAGCGCCTGATTTCATCATCTCCTAAGACTTAGGAGGAATGCCGATCCGATCAACGGGCCTTCAATGAAATAGAGATTTCAGCAGCATAACAGCGCCTGTTTCAACCATCCTCTGAGACTTAGGAGGAATGTCGATTAAATCAACTGATCTTTCTCCTTATAACCCCTGAAGAGGAGAAAACCCGGAGAAAGGAAGCCTAGGCCAAGGACTTCAGCAGCACAACGGCTCTTCGGCTTTACAGACTGCAGGGCAGTCCGGTTGTGCGGACCCGCACAACCTATATGGGTTGCGCGGTCCTGCGCAATTCCCAGGAGACTTCACTCCTACCCTCTGTCTTTCGCTCCACTTTGTTCCTCTTGAAAATCTTCAATCCTCTCAAATGAAGGAGAGGAGGGGGTATTTATAGACCCTCACACGTGTGAAAATCATGATCTTAGCGATGTGGGACTATTTTTTAGTGCTTCGAGTTATCTTAAATGATGCCTCTTGTACAATTCATTCTGAGGTCCCGCGCAACTGCTATTCTCATTGCACGGTCATGCGCAACAGAGATTGATTGGGCAGAACCGCGCAACCTATAACGGTTGCGCAGTCCTGCACACTGTCATGAAAACTACCTCTCCCATCTTCTTTACGAAAGCTCCTTCAAACTTCTTATCTTTCTTGCTTTAATCTTTTACCATTTTTTATGCCTCAACAGGCGCTAGTTAGTCCGAACGCAATCCCCATGCCCATAGAATTTAGACACATCTTAACCTATTCTTTTTCCTCCAGTAGTTGTCTACACGAAGCCCCTAATGTTTTCCACCTATCTATAAACTTCTCTACCGGCTCTCCTTCTCTTTGCCGAATAGAGGCCAGTTTCATAATACTGACGTCACGTTCTGAGGAGAAGAATTTCGACATGAAAACCTCCTGCATTTATTCCCATGTGCATATCAATCCAGGTGCCAAACTAGAATACCATCGGAATGCTTTGTGCGTTAGCGATGAACCAAACAGCCGCAAGCAGTACTGTGGTATCGTGAAAAAATTTTCCATGCTAGTGATAAAGTGCATCAAATGCTCCTCCGGAGATCCTTCCCCATTGAACTTTTGAAAATTCGGATGCTTGAAATTGGTCGAAAAAGGGATATCTTCTACTTTCGTTGGATATGGTGTTCGATATCTAAAGCGCCCGGTATTTTCGCGTTCTCTTTCGGCTCTGACCGCCTCTTTGACCACTTGCCTCACCTCTTCCTGTGTCACAGTTCTTGCTGCCGGAAGGGACCCTAGTGACCCTGCCCCCTGTGGTGGAAGAATGTCGGGCTGATTTTCTTGCCCTTTTGTTGCATTCTGGGGGATTGCCATTCGGGTTACATTGTGTACGAGGGTTGCTAGTGCTTCTCTAAGATTTCTGCATTCTTCCATTAATGCATTCTGGGCTTCTGCCATTGCATTGAAATGATCCTCTGTAGTTGCTCTATAATCTGGGTTTGTTCCATCTATGAATACTGCACCCTCTCCACTGTTCGTCGAAGCAGTAATCGGAGGAGAACAAGAGAATGCTGATGTGATAGGGCTTACAGAAAAGGGAGGGGATATAGTTTCACCGGGCTTTTTCGTACTCTCTGTGGCACCAGTCGACTGAGATGACGCCGATACTGGTGAATCATTTAGGGATGGCGTTGGTGTTCCAATTACCAATGCTTTTTCCTTTTGTTCCTTTGTGCGTTTAGTTATTGAGGCATTTAAAATCGAGAAGTCGCGTACCATCAATTGAGGAACTGTTTGCGATGTTTGCGCTGGGTAAATTGTCGGAGGAGCAAGTTCAGGATTTCTTCTGACTGTGCTTCTTGTGATGGGTCCTCTGGTCTTTAATGTAGGCTGACTCATTCCATAATTCTTAAAGTCTTGTATTCGTGCCTTACGAGAGGTCACAACAGTCCAGCCTGCATTGTCTTCTGATGACTGGGGCGAAGCGTAAATGACCACAGTTGTTACTTGAGCACTGCTACTTTTACGCATATGACTTGGTGCGTATTCTATCACAAACCTTATCGGGATGAATTGGAAGCTCATTCTTCTTATGGGGATCGCCATGGATGTTGAGTCGTAATCGAATTTTAGAAACCTTCAATCACGAAACATGTTTATAGTTAGGAATTGAATGATTAGGGTGATTTATCTTAGAGATGAAGGGGAGGACTTCCCACTAAGAGTCGCCACGCCAAACCATGACGAATGTTCATAACAACCTTACTGTTAATACTTTGAATAAGACAGACAGTCCCCAGCAGAGCCGCCATTTTGTTTCGATAAAGAAACAAATGCATTCTGGTTTGGGGAGATTGTCTTATTCAAACATAACAGAGAGAGAGTACTATGAACATTCATCACATTCTATTAATACTGAGTTCGTTTACATCCTCTTTACATCCCTTGATTCTAAGATAAATTATTTAGAAGTAAAGGATTTGTGCTTTAAGCATCAAGAGTTTATTTCGACAGCCTTCCGACGCCTGATTTGATCATCTCATAGGACTTAGGAGGAATGTCGATTCGATTGACGGGTCATTTCGATAGCCCTCCAGCGCCTGATTTGATCTTCTCCTAGGACTTAGGAGGAATGCCGATCCGATCGACGGGCCTTCAATGAAATAGAGATTTCAGCAGCATAACAGCGCCTATTTCAACCATCCTCTGGGAGTTAGGAGGAATGTCGATTAAATCGACTGATCTTTCTCCTTAGAACCCATGAAGAGGAGAAAACCTGGAGAAAGAAAGCCTGGGCCACGGACTTTGGCAACACAACAGCTCTTGGACTTTACAGACTGCAGGGCAGTCCAGTTGCGCGGTCCTGCGCAACTTCCAGGAGACTTCGATCCTACCTTCTATCTTCCACTCTGCTTTGCTCCTCTTGAAAATCTTCAATTCCCCTTAATGAAGGAGGGGAGGGGGTATTTATAGACCCTCGTACGTGTGAAAATCCTGATCTTAGCGATGTGGGGCTATTTTTTAGTGCTTTGGATCATTTCGAACGAAGCCCTTTTGTGCAGTTCACTTCGAGGTTCCGCGCAACTGATACTTTCATTGCGTGGGCTCGCGCAACAGAGATTGATTGCGCGGACCCACGCAATATATACTGGCTGCGCGGTTCTGCGCAACTGCCATTAAAATTATCTCCCTTTTCTTCTTTCCGAAAGTTCTTCTCTTCTTCTTTTTTTACCTTTACTTGCTTGATTCCTTTCACCATTTTTATGCCTCAACAGCAGACAGGCCCACAGTTTGCGTCGCATGATTTTCTGGTGCTGGTCGCTCCAAGGAACTAGTGGACAAACGAGCAGAAAGGCAAGGCACCATTAATTGGTTCACCAACGCCCGTGTCAGCCGAGGAAAGCTTACTGAGGACTGTGTCACCCCGGTCAATTAGTAGCACAGAAAGAACACAAAAATCGAATGAGACTCCAATATTTCCCTCCTTTACAAGCCCCGCTGCATCAACATACTCTCATTTTACCTCAGCAACGGCTTCGACAAACAGCAAAGAGGTCACGGTACATATGGCTGAGACGAATCGAGAGAACATGCCAACGACGGAAGATCGCGTCAACCAAATGGCCGAAGCACAAAGAGCATTGATGGAGGAGTGCCGGAACCTCAGGGAGGCTTTAGCTACTTTGGCACATAATGTAGCTCAAATAACGGCTCCACTGATGATGGGGGCAATGAATGGGCAAGGAAGCCAATAGGAAGGTCCTCATCCACAAGGAGTTGGACCGCGAGAGTCTATTCCAGTGATGAGAGCCATAGCACATGATGACATAAGACAGGTCGTCGAAGAAACTGTAAGGACAGAAAGGGAACGGGAAAATACTGGCCGCTTCAGATACCAAACACCGTATCCAAGAGAAGTGGAAGATGTCCCGTTTCCAGCCAATTTCAAGCACCCAGACTTTTAGAAATTTAACGGGGAAGGATCACCAGAAGAACACCTGATGCATTTCATTACCAGTATGGGGAATTTCTCCACGGTACCACAATACTGCCTAAGACTGTTCGGGTCATCGATAACCCATAAAGCATTCCGGTGGTATTCCAGTCTGGTTCCCAGATCGAAACGGACTTGGGAACAAATGCAAGATGCTTTTATGTCAAATTTCTTCTCGTTAGAATGCAATGTTAGCATTACGGAGCTAGCCTTTATACGACAACGAGAAGGAGAGCCAGTAGAAAAGTTCATCGATAGATGGAAAACACTAGGAGAATCATGCAGACAGTTGTCAGAGGAAATAGAACAGGTAAAAATGTGTTTGAACTCCATGGAAACAGGAATTGCGTTCGGACTCACCAGCATTGATATCCGAACATTCGGTGACCTGGCCACCAAAGCTCACGTGTTGGAACTAATGACCCACAAAATGCCAGCTTTTCATCACGAAACTATTAGAAGGGCCTCCGGCCGAACAACCATGAATACCATTGATCGTGATAAAAAAGATAAGGATACGAGGGGTTCAAAAGATAGTAGGACGGGAAAAAAGGAAAGATGGAATCAGTCGAAGTATAATTACAATAGAAAAAGGTTCAGGATGCTCGACTCTCACGAAAGATTCGACTTCGACAAAGAAGACGTGGTCCCTATGATGAAAAAATTGCTAAAGGCCGGCACCATAGAATTGCTAGAAGACAAAAACCACAGAAAGAGATTTTTATCGATATCATTGCCTAATCGGACACCCGACAGAGAATTGTTATATGTTAAAATGCATCATATAGCAAATGATAGAGAAAGGTGAAATAATAACCGGTGGAGGAAAGAAAAAGAATACAAGAGCGACAGTAAACATGTTCATGGCCCGAGAAAAGACTCGAGAGAGGGGAAGGAAAGAAAGTCAGAAGTCGGCAAAGAATATGGCAATGCTTACATTGCACTCAGGGAAGAAGATAGTAAGTCCTGCAAAGCAGAAAGCAGGGATCGCAAGGAAAGAAATGATCCGTGAGCAGAATAACGATGCTAGGAAAGAAGACGGGGGCGAAACGGTGAAAGTGTCTTACGATGTAGTTAGCATTTGAAAGGGATACCAGCACGTTTAAGCATCTATGATGCACTCAAGTTATCAGAAGAGTTTCGACAGAGTTTAATATAGGCGTTATCTAATTGCAATGTCAGAGAAACTCTGCTGACAGAAATGAAGCAAGGAATATACGGTGAACAAGCAGATTGTCTGCCAATCATTTCATTCTCTGGTGATGACTTGATTAGCAAAACGGATCACAACAGGCCCCTTATAATAGAGGGTTATGTTTTCGGGACAAAAGTAAAAAGGGTCATGATAGACAATGGGTCTACAGTAAACCTCTTACCGCTTTCAATGGTAGGCAAATTGGGTTATCGTCGTTCTGATCTGCACCCTAGTGGAATGATGATACAGGGCTTCAATCAAGATGGGTAGCGTGCACTGGGTAAAATCACGGTGACGCTAGAAGTGGGAGAATTAAGTACTAACGTCGTATGCCATGTCATAAACGCCGTGACGACATACAATCTCCTTTTGGGAAGACCATGGATACATCAGTATGGTATCATACCTTCTAGTTTGCATCAATGCTTCAAGTATTGCAAGGATGGGGTACAATATAAAGTGATAGCTGATGCGAAACCATATACAGAATTCGAATCTTTTTTTACAGATGCCAGTTATTACAAAGGGTTCTCCGAGGAAACGGGACATGGTAATGAAAGCAAAGTCTCAAAAAATGCTCAAACAAATAAGGCTCGAGAAGAAAGAGGAGAATCTTCTGGGACAGCGGAAGTAAGGAAGAAGTTCTATTTTGTACCAAAGCACCTAAGATGACCTGGGCAGCTACCATTAACTCTATTGCCACCAGAGCAGTTAAGAATTCTGCAATCTAATTATACGATGCCATTACCCAATGCTGATAGGTGTAGACCATTTTTAGCTGCTCTAAGGAGGTTTCAAGTTAAGGCTAATACCAAACATCCCGAACCGATAGAGTTCAAAACTGCAGTCAAAACAAAAGAAAGAAAGGAAAGCGTGAACAATGCATACCGCGGTAAGCTGACATCACAGAATCTGGAAAGGTACAGTTTAGCTAGCAAGCAAATTATGAGAAACATGGGTTTTGATTGTAACAAACCCACTGGACTAAATCATGGGAAGGGAATTCAAATCCCTCTTGGGGTTGAACCGAAAAAGCGAAGAAAATTTCAAGGGTTAGGAGCAGAGGCGTCAGTGAATATGATTATGGTTACGCAAACACTGGAAGAAGATCCCGAAACAGTCAAGTATCCCGAGACAGCTCTGAAACAGATGGAGGATGGGGGGCAGCCGATGATAGACAGCCTGCAGGAAATAAACTTGGGTACAGAAGAAGAACCCCAGAATACATTTATCAGTAGCAGCCTCTCTGAGCAAGAGTCTGGGAAGTATTTCCAACTACTCCAAGAAAATAAAGATGTGTTTGCTTGGACGTACGCGAAAATGCCAGGTTTAGAACCTGCCGTAGCAATGCACAGACTAAATATCTCTAAAGAGAAAAAACCAGTTAAGCAGGCACAAAGGCGGTTTCACCTAGACCTAATACCATTAATTGAAGTGGAAGTTAGCAAGTTGATCAAAGTCGGTTTCGTTCGAGAAGTCAAGTATCCCAAGTGGATATCAAACATTGTCCCGGTGAAAAAGAAAAGTGGACAAATCAGAGTGTGCATTGATTTCAGGGATTTGAATGAGGCCTGTCCGAAGGACAATTTTTCTCTTCCGATAACAGAGTTGCTGATTGATAGTACGACTCAATATGCTGTCATGTCTTTCATGGATGGTTATACAGGGTACAACCAGATTAGAATGGTGCCCGAAGATGAGGAAGCAACGACATTCAGAACACCGCTGGGAATTTACAGCTATAAGGTCATGGCGTTCGGTCTAAAGAACGCTGGGGCGACGTACCAAAGAACAATGCAAAATATATTTCAAGACATGATGCATAAACATGTTGAGTGTTATGTCGACGACTTGGTGGTTAGATCAGGAGATCACCAGGAGCATCGCAGGCATTTAGAATCGGTTTTTTATCAATTACAAAGGAAACAGTTAAAGATGAATCCAGCCAAATGTGCATTTGGAGTGTCGTCGAGAAAATTCTTCGGTTTCATCGTGCGGCACAGGGGTATCAAAATCGATCCAGAGAAAGTTAAAGCTATTCAAAATATGCCGCCACCAACAACCTTGAAGGAATTGAAAAGTTTGTAAGGAAAACTGGCATACATTCATCGTTTCATTTCAAATTTGGCAGGAAGGTGCCAGCCATTCTCACATCTAATGAAAAGGGACGTAGACTTCATATGGGATCAAGCTTGTCAGATTGCATTCGACTCGATAAAAAGGTTATTGAAGCAACCGCCGGTGTTAGCAGCACCAATAAAAGGGAAACCACTTATTTTATACATATCAGCGGCTGAAAATTCCTTAGGTGCTTTGCTGGCTCAAGTAAATGAAACTGGGAAGGAAGCCGCCCTTTATTACTTAAGCCGAACATTGATGGGAGCTGAATGCAATTATTCTCCGATCGAGGAGTGTGTAGCATTCATATTTGTGGTCCAAAAGTTGAGACATTACTGTCCCTCTCATGACATAACTCTAATCTCAAGAATAGACCCGATCAAGTTTTTAATGACAAGGCCAATGTTGTCAGGGAGATTGGCTAAATAGATGTTGTTTCTTTCAGAATACACCATTACTTATAAACCAGCTAAAGCAGTGAAAGGACAAGCAGTGGCAAACTTCCTTGCAGCGCATCCCGTGACAGATTGCGAAGCTATCACTGATGATTTTCCTGATGAGCACGTTATGCTGGCCAAAACACAAAGCCCGTGACAGATGTACTTTAATGGCGCTGCACGAACATCAGGAGCGGGGGCAGGGGTGATATTCATTACTCCTCAAGGTGACTTGTTACCATACTCCTTCACAATTGGTACCGCATGCACGAACAATGAGGCTAAGTATAAAGCCCTCATCATTGGGATGGAAATAGCTCAACAGATGAAAATAAGAATGTTGCATATCTTTAGAGACTCCAAATTAATCATAAATCAATTGACAACTGAGTTCGAAGTAAGAAAGCAAGAACTCTTGCCCTATTTTCAAAAGGCGTGGGAATTATTAGAATGGTTCTGCCATGTAGAAATTAGAGGCATGGAAAAGTTGTGCCAGAAATTCAGCATTCATCACTCGTTTTCAACACCTTACTATCCCCCGGCCAATGGGCTAGCAGAGGCGTTTAATAAAATGATCATCAAAATACTAAAGAAGACGGTCACTGGCAACAAGCGTGATTGGGATGAAAAGTTACAAGAAGCTTTATGGGCATACAGGACTACTCAGCGTACAACAACGGGGGCGACACCGTATTCCTTAATCTATTGCATAGAGGCGGTTATCCCGATCGAAATACAAGTGGCATCGCTCAGGGTAGCAGTACATCAGTTCATAACAGATGATGAAAATGCTAAAATAAGGCCGAAAGAGTTGGATCTACTTGATGAGGAACGTCGCCCAAGAACGACTGCAATCATATCAAGCTAGGATATCGGCTGCCTTCAATAAGCAAGTTAAACACCACTCTTTTAAGAAGGGAGATATGGTGTTAATGTTGAAGAGACCTATAGTAATCGCTCGCCAAACAGGGGGCAAATTCGAGCCTAAATGGGATGGGCCGTATGTCGTAAATGAAGTCTATTCCAATGGAGCATATAGAATTGCCGATCAAGATGGGAAAGGTATCAGTATACCGATCAATGCTCGCTTCATCAAAAGATATTACCCTTAAAAGAAGCAACAGATTTTGATCCAGAATATTATTAACATAATGATTCTATATCAAAAGGGGACAAGAAGGGACGGAATCATGTCTACATGTTAAGAGAATCTATAAAGAAGAAATTCATGAGCGTATCGACTATATTTAGCAAGTATTTTGAATTAAAGCGATCATCATCATCACCAAATGAGTTCTGCAAGTGGCAAAGTTTGGCAGGTATCATCATAAGAATCTTCTTGAAGATATCAATTTCAGTCAGACACACTTATCACCTTGACGATAACCTTGGCAATAACCTTGGTGATAATGATGATCGTAATTATTATTTAATAGGGAAGGCAGCCTAGCCAAGCTAAATCCTTAAAGGGTCAAAATCCTAAAAGGGCCAAAATCCTAAAAACCAAGATCTCAAAAAAAAGGAGAAGGAAAAATCACAGAAGAGCCAAATTAAGATTCATTATGCTCTAAAAGAAGGGTTAAAGGCTCTAAAAGGATCAAGCCCTGAAGGGATCAAAACTCTAAAAGGACCAAGCTCTAAAAAGAAAACTGGCTAACTACGCACAAGTCCTACCATTTTCACCATTCGGGCAAGCGGACGAGAAGTCAGTGGCCCTAAAAAGCCCGTGAAGGCTATCGTACCCACCCATATGGGCAGCTGATGAAGCCTACAACTAATATGCCTAAAAGGCTAAAAAGTAAATGGCCAGTCACGCGTAACTCCCATGCCGTCTGTATAGTTTCCTGGCAGCGTCACGAGGAATGGAGGAAAATGCCCTCCCGTGAATGGGCTCGCTCTAGCAGACGAAGGAAATATAGGTCGCAGTGTGAGCACTATGTGAACCATGCATAAGACCCTCCAGATTTGTGATTCGATTCCAGTACTAACTCATGAGGAAGGGCTTAAACCTACTCATCGATGGACTGGCAACCATGGATTTGGTACCCCAAAGGTAGCCTTGCGAGCTCTGCGAACTCTAGAGAGTTACCGCGGCCAACCCTGTCTGTAAAACCAACCGAGTTCACTACCCTGGTAGCTTCACTTGGCCCCTTTGATGGATCGCGATTTGTGAACTCCCTAGGCAGTGAGAAGTCCAGTGAACTCCTAAGAGTTACAGAGACCATCACGTGAGACCCGACTCTTGCATGAGTCTAAGTTGCTCCAATTACTCAAGAGCTTAGACTGTGTGTGTGCTCCACTACTCATGAGCTTAAACTGTGTGTGATTGACTAAATTGAAATGTAGTACTGCCAACTTAAATACCCACATAGGAAATCTCACACTAACATGCATAAAAGGTTAAAATTTGCCATCATAAATACAATCGCAACGACATGTAGTATGATAGTATGAATAAACAAATATGATTACGATAACATGAGATATGATAATGCTTCAGCAAAAAAGGGGAATATCTCAAAATGTTGTCATAAATATATCTTTTGAAAGTCAAATAAGTTACTTGTTCAAAAAAAAAAAAAAAAAAACATATAAACGGAAAATACATGCTTAAAGTTCCTCTGTCATTCTGAATGCCTCCATATGTCTTCGCAAATCTCCTTTTAAATGCATTCGAGCTGCATCATGCTTTGATCTTTCTTCAAGAATAATCTTTACCTGATCAGGAAGGTCAACTAGCTTACTCTCCAAAGATGTAATCACTTCTCTACTTTGTAGTAGCACGGACTTCTCTGCATTAGCGGATTGAATATTAGCTCGCATCTTCTCCTCAATATTTTGGATGGATGATTCCTTCTCGTGATTCTTCAAATCCAGCTGAGAGATTTCTTCTTTCAGGACAGTAATGCGGTCTTGAATAATCGCTCTTTCATCAGTATAAACCTTTAACTGATCTTGAAGAATCGAGTACTCTTGCTCAAGCTTAGAAATGGAGGAAGTAATCAAGGAAGCTTGTTCTTGTGACGTAGCCAACCGCTGTCCATACTCCAAGATTTCGAGTGGGATTGTAACATTTTCCGCCAACGCTAAAGAAATTACCGAATCACGAAATCTGAGTAGCGATTCTTGCAAAGAAGATATATCAATTCTAGCCATCCTTACAGAACTCTCCAAGATCTCGATAGCAAGATCCAAGTCAGACCATTGTTCAGGATCTTTAAAGATATGGATTATTGCTGACAAAGAATTCCTCATGAAGAGCATCTTGTGAGTGGGAATTTTTGCAAAGGATGAATGCTCAGATGTAGTGGTTACTGAGTCAGAACTGGCTGCCCCACTATGAGGAGGGGTTCCTATAACACAAAAGGGAAAAGTATAAGGAGATATCAATAGAAGGTTATATATTTTTTTGAATAAAATAAGCTAATACGTATGCATCTGCCCGTACTTGTCATCAGAACACGATTAGTAGAAAGAGAAGCTCCTTGAATCACGGGAGGACTAGTCCCCACCATATCTGTAAGGGAAGGCGCCCTGACTTCTGTACTCAAGTCCCTGGTGGTCGGAGTCGGCAAGTCTGTGGTGTCATTTGGAAATACAATCTCACGAGCCATTGATTTAGGCGCACCTAATGGACTTAAAGGGATTCTCGGTGAAATCGTTGATGCAGTCGCAGGGAGATTTGAAGGAGAAATCTTGCCTATCTCAATATTAGCAACATAAGCGCATGGAAAAAAGGGGGAGACACAATAGCTCTAAATAAATAATTGATATTGAATAAGCAAATATATAGATATGTGAAAGTTAAATTCCCTTTACCTGGTGAGTATCCATATTCACCGTAATCTAAAAGTTCCTCTCTTTCTTTTACAGCTATAGGAGATTTGGCAGGAATTCTAGCGTTGAGGAGAGCTTCAGAGGTTGCGGGTTGTTCTGTTTCAGTGTCTTCGACGATTTCTTCCTCCTCTCCGTCAATGTCAACTTCTCCTTCTTCAAAATCATCATCTGTATCTTTACTGCTTTCACCATTTTCATCATCTTCATGCTGGGAAGAAGCAGTATTCTCTGATGATGAGACTGAGCTTTCGTTCTCCAGAAGTTCCTCGTCAATGTCTGCTTTGGAGGAAGCAGCTTGACCTATCTTTGGCATGGGATCTCTGATTAAAGGAGAGACAGGTACTTGTCCCGTTCCTACGGGAGAGACGTGTGGAGAAGCCGAAGCTTGCAAACGCGTCCTTGATCTAGTCATCGGAGATGATGACCTAGGGCGAGTGGGTTGTGAAGGAAGCACTGAAGCATCATGAATTGGTTTGTCCTGAACCACTACAATCTCTGCTGGAAGAGGAGAAGATGCACCGGCAATATTGTTTGTAGCTCGATGCATGAGGTCATGAGGAGCTTGCTCAAATTCTCTTAAGACCCCGTGAGTGAACCATCCATCTAAAGTATTAATGGGTTTTATCTCATGGATAGGTTCTTCTAACGGTATCTTTCTACAAATTTCTCCGCTATGAGATGCATGACTCTTCTCTGGGATAAAGCCAATCCCACTCTCCAGCTTGCCTTTTAATTTGGGTGGATGAAGAAAGATAGGAGAATCCACGGGTAGACATCTGATGACCAGATACGACTGATGATCCCACCATCGCATCCAGCTGTATGAAGTACGAACTATGCGCTCGCAGCTAGGAATTATGAAGGACGAGTCGACACGGACGTTCAAAAGTTACTTCCATATCATGGCCCAGTTAAGAGGACCCGTGCCGTAGCAACACATCTTTCGGGTGACCAGTCTGCAATCTTTTGGTACAGTCTGATCGTAACCAAATTGGTGAGCAAAACGGCTGGGGTAATAGGGTTCTCGCCAGAATTTTGTCCCCTCTCAGAAAGGTAGGCTGCAAGATCGAAGAGAAAGGAAGAACATCCTTTCTGTTGAAGTGAGTGTCCCTCGATCCACCATATCTGTATCCTCAATATGCGGTGAAGACGAAATTGAAAGAAATCTATTTGGTCGTTGTCCCGAATCTTATTAGCAACCCAATCATATGCCCTCTTGGCCATAGTTCTTTACTGAAAGAACCAAAGCGGGAGATGTGCCAGATGAACCTATCCTTTTTCAGGCGCTTCGAAAGTCCAGGGAAAGTAGACTCCTAGCCAACCTATAATATAATGCAAAGAAGTGTATGCCGATGAAGTTCCGAGAGTAGGATCCTTTATGTGGGTGGCTATCTCCCTAAGAGCCCTATAAATGGAACATAATACTGGAGGAGCAAGAGAATATCTGTGGCCCTCTGCCAAGGCACTAGCTACAACAAAAACCGTAGGGCGAACAGCGCCTGTCCATTTGGAGCTAGGGAGTACAACAAGGTTAATCCAATAGGCCAAGAAAGCCGTAAGCTCCCCGAATGAGCTATACTCTGGTTTTGCCTTCATTGCATCACGGAGCCGTGTTAACTCCATAGAGCGACAATCACGAAATCTACAAAAAGGAGAATCCGTATATGTTAAAACTGCTAAAAAGGGGGAAGAAGGGGGAGGAGAGCTGAGTCATGGGTTCATAAATACCTGAGGGATCTGGAGAAATGCGCAAGCCATTGTAAAGGGGAAATCTTGTGAATATTAGAGAACTTCCCCATTTCCTTGAATAGTTCAATAGTAGTTTCAGATATAGAAGGCTTGCGATCAGGAGAAGAAATGAAGGCAAGTTCTCTGTTGGAGGGGATGAATTCATCATAGAATTTTCCTATGATAGGAAGGGCGACGATACGATGGAGGTCCCAGAGTGTTACACTTATTTCACCATATGGAAGATGGAAAGAGTTGGTAGTTAGTGACCAATATTCGATGAAACCTTTTAACACGTTGGGTTCCTTGTAGAAGTGCTTGGAGGTGACTTCTATAGCATCATAAAGACCAACTTTGTCTAGTGTAGTCGCATGCTTCAGCAAAATCGCCTCTGCCCAGTCAGAATAATAACTTCAAGCGGTTAATAGACCTCTAGTGCAGAAGTCTTCTGATCCCCAAAGTTGAACGCGATCTCGGAAGCGTTGGCGGATGGTCTCATAGAAATGAGAAGGAAAAAGGTCATGAGGACTGTGAAAAGGCATAAGGAAAATCATGGGGTAGATCTTTCCAATTTGTTGTCGCAGTTTTTCTGTCCGTATTATCCCTTCAAGGATACGCAGTTCTCTCGTCGCCCATGACTCGGTGTACATCAATCTCTCGCCTTGAACATGCTCTTTTGGTTCACAGTCGAGCATAGATTGATGGCGATAGACATTGATGGGAATTATTGTCATGCCTTCCGAGTGGGGGTTATCAAACTTCATGATACCCTCGATGACTCGTACCGAGTCCCATGAGTTATGGAGTCTCTTCTTCTTGTGTTCAGCAATTTTCTCTTCAAACTCTTTTACCTTGTTTTGGCAAGCTTTCTTCGAATGAGAAGCAGGAGGAGTGTCCTCCCGGGGAGGTGGCCTCTGATTATCGGTACGGATGTGGGCAGTGGTTTTCAACCATTCATCCCAATCGTAGTCCCTGCCATGCCTGGGAGGACATTTAAGGCTCCCCAGCACTATTGCACGATGGATAGGGGATGACAGAGATTCGATGCGATCGGTAAAGTCAAAAGTGGGCAGGACGGGCTCTTTAAAGAATGAAGGAGTTTTGGGGGTAGTTTTTGTCCGTTTAGCAGGAGGTTGATCAGAAGAAGGGGAAGGGTGAAAAGTAGATGGATCAGGTAAGTCAGGATGAGAGGGTTGTGCAGTAGGAGAATCGACAAGGCGAAAGGTTCGCTTAGTACGAGCCATTGTGAAAATGATGTTCCAAGAGTAAAGAAGATTAGAGAAAGGCACAAGAAAAAGGGTCAAAAAATCGCTAAGTGATGGAAAGAGTGCTTTGCGCGGAACCGCACAAAGTATATCCTTTGCGCAGATAGGAAAAGACTTGGAGAAAATTTTCTTTGTGGCCACACGGGTTGCGCGGCAGCGTGCAACCAATATCGGTTGCATGGAGTAAAATGTCTTGGGCAAAAATTTACGGCTGCAGGAAGGAGGTTGGAGCAAATGAAGTGCTTCGACTATTTATAGGGTTGTTGACCGAGTACGGTACACGGGTCGATGAAGAAGGAAGAGGAATTGGATTGATCCTTTCCTTTGATTTTGACAGAAACAAAGAATGGATCAAGGGGGCATCTGTTGAGGACTAAAAATAAGAGAAGGATGGAAACAAATGAAGATCATAAATCCATAAAGACGAGTTGGAAGAAAGGACCGTTAAAACACTTATATACTTTGTGCGGGTGCACCAGAGCATTATGCTTTGCGCACTCCCGCGCAAAGGATCTCCGTTGCGTAGGCTCACGCAAACGATTTTCCTCCCATGCAAACAATCTCCTCTGCTCGATTCTCCACAAACGACAGCAGATGTGTTGGTGAGTTTAGATGGGTTGGTACTTATGTCCCACATCGCTAAGATCGAAAGATTTCGCACATGTGAGTGTCTATAAATACCCCGTTAGTTCTTTGATTAGGGATTGGTTGATTGAAGACTACGAAGAGCAAGTAGAGAGGACAAAGCGGAGCAAGAAGACTGAAGGTACAGGCGGTAGCCCAGAAGACTTTGCGCAGGGCTGTTGCAGCCTAAAAGGCTTTGCGCCAGACCGCGTAAACCATATGCTTTGCGCGGGTCCGCACAAGCAGTATGCTCTGCAGTCCGTCATGCTGAAGAGTCATTATGCTGCCAAAATAGAAGAGATCTCTGAGTTTTCCTATTCGAATGTGAAGGGATATAAGCCTCTGAAGTGCATATTCCTCCTAAGTTCTAGGAGATGATTGAAATAGTGCCGGAAGGCTATCAAAATCTTTACTTCTCTAAAGAAGGATTGATTCAATCTGCAATTCCTCCTAAGTCCTTGGAGAAGATTAAGATCCAGGCTGAAATACTGCCGAATTTACTATTGAAACTTTATGTTTTGATGTTGATACATATTCAAATGAATGTATCTTAGAATCAAGGGAGATTAAAGGATGTAAATGAACTTGGAATTAATAAATGTAACGATCGTCTTTGCACTTTCCTTCTATTATGATTAAGTAAGATGATTCCCTGAGAATAGAAACGCATTTGTTTTCTTGTTAAAACACCAAACATTCACAATATTCATCCCATGCAATGGCTGGCCCATTTCAGTCGAGGTTTCAAGTAATTCTCTTTCTTCCCTTATCTCCCTTATCATACCGCGGTTTGTTATATATATAATCTTAATTTCACCTACTCATTTTTTAGATTTGAGGGCAATCATTCATGGGAACTTGAACGCCTTCGAAAAGGTATCAAAGATCATGTCGAATATTCTGTCTATAGCGAACTCGCGACATTTCTGGCTTATTGGCTAAGCATAGTAGTTCTCCCAAGTTCAAAGTCAGCAGATGCCATTCGCCCCTCCTTATTTGTGATAGCAGGCGCCATGACTGAGGGAGTTAGGTATTCTCTTGCACCTCCCATCCTCTGCTTGATCTACAGAGGCTTTGGGGAAATTGCTTCTCATGTGAAGAGCCCTTTTGTTGGTTCCACCTCAACCTTCATGCCATGGCATTATTTCTTCGGCTGACTCGACGTTTACTTCCCATGGACTTTTTGACGTGCCGGAAAAGGCTT
The DNA here is from genome assembly GCA_037074715.1 of Magnolia kwangsiensis. Lineage (NCBI taxonomy): Eukaryota > Viridiplantae > Streptophyta > Magnoliopsida > Magnoliales > Magnoliaceae > Magnolia > Magnolia kwangsiensis. The sequence goes on along the minus strand of CM073576.1, from coordinate 100,881,648 downwards.
ATGTTTATCCCTCAAAACTTTCCCTTTTCTTCTTCCATAAGAGATCTATGGCGAAGAGATCTTACGATTGGGCAAAAGACTCTATTTCATTGGACAATAAGATAGATTATTTTCATTTTGGCCTACCCTTTTATATTGAAGACACAGAAAGGATAGGCACATCTCCACTTACTGTAGCAGAAAGAGGATTCTTTGTATCTATCAAATCATATAGTCTCCCATCGAGGGAAGGGACAGAATTCTGGCGAGAACCGTATTATCCGAGTCGTTTCGCTCATCAATTTGGTTTTGACCAAATAGTACCGGAAGACTGCGGGCTAGTTACCAGGAGAATGCGAAGCTATCGCACTGGTTCATTTAACTGGGCAATGGTTTGGAAGCAACTACTATGCCGAGCGGATTCTTCTTTTATTATTCCAGGCTGTGATCATACTCCCAGAGCATCATATAATCACATGAGGTGGTGGGTACACCAATCCCACTTGGCTAGAAAAAGCCTGCCGATGGATAAACCTGTGTGGCTTCCTCCTCCCGAGCTTAAGGGTCGTGTCATCGAATCAGGAGTCGGTTTCATTTCAGAAACTAGCCATGGCCCCTCTACTGGTCATCGCTGTGTCAGATATCTATAGATGAACCTATTCACAAGATAAAACCTGACAACATCCTGGAAGGTTGGGAAGCGTATGGCGAGACTCGCGAGTTTGAACCAGTTTCTCTTCATCAAAGAGGAAGGGTTACAGCAGACATTCCCCTTCATCCAGAGGATGCTACTAATCCCCAAGATGAACCTTCTCCACCTACTCATCTCCAGCAAAAGCCAACCACCTCTCCTACTTCTTGGATTGCTCAATCTCCACAGCAGCCAGTTTCTTCCCCCGCTTCTAAGACCATTAAACATCGACAGCAACCAACTTCTTCTCCCATTACCAGATCTCGAGCACATGCTCAAGCTTTCCCCCAGGAAAGGACTACTGGTATTACTTTTTCAGCGGTGACTACCGCAACTACTCAAATAGAAGGCCAGCAACCTCCTTCCAAAGGAAAATAAGTCATTGTTGAAGAATCGAGCAAAGAAGATCTGAGTAGTGAAGGCTCAACTTCCTCATCTAGTGATACTGTCTCTGATGAAGATAACACAGAAGGAGAAAGCCAAGATAGTGATTATGAAGAGGGGGAAGTTAACATTAGCAGTGGAGACGAGATAGTTGCAGAAGATATTCCTGCGGCAGAGGGAGACATACTTGTTTCGACAAAGAAAAAAATGCATTTTGATTTGGGGAAATTGTCTTATTCAAACATAACAGAGAGAGAGTACTATGAACATTCATCACATTTTATTAATACTGAGTTCGTTTACATCCTCTTTACATCCCTTGATTCTAAGATAAATCATTTAAAATTAAAGGATTTATGCTTTAAGCATCAAAAGTCCATTTCGACAGCCTTCCGGTGCCTGATTTGATCATCTCCTAAGACTTAGGAGGAATGACGTTCCTATCGACAGGTCTTTGATGAAATAAGGATTTCAGCAGCATAACAACGCTTGATTCAATCATCTTCAAGGACTTAAGAGGAATATCGATTAAATCGACTGATCTTTCTCCTTTGGACCCATGAAGAGGAGAATGTCCGGAGAAAGGAAGCCTAGCTCATGAACTTCAGCAACATAACAGCCTCTTGGACTTCACAGACTGCAGGGCAGTCCGGTTGCAGGGACCCGCGTAACCGATATCGGTTGCGTGGTCCTGTGCAACTCCCAGGAGACTTCGCTCCTACCTTCTGTCTTCCGCTCCGCTTTGCTCCACTTGAAAATCTTCTAATTACCTCAAATGAAGGAGAGGAGGGGGTATTTATAGACCCTCGCACGTGTAAAAATCATGATCTTAGTGATGTGGGACTATTTTTTAGTGCTTCGAGTTATCTTGAACGAAGCCTCCTATACAATTCATTCCGAGGTCCCATGCAACTGCTATTCTCGTTGCGCGGTCATGCGTAACAGAGATTGATTGCATGAAACTGTGCAGCCTATAATGGCTGCGTGGTCCTGCGTACTGTTATGAAAACTACCTCTCCCTTCTTCTTTCTGAAAGTTCCTTCAAACTTCTTATCTCTTCTTGTTTTAATCCTTTGCCATTTTTTGTGCCTCAACAGATACGCCCTCGATCCTTCCTTGATTGATTCCTAAAATTAAAGGGAGGATCGATCTTTCTCTACCTGAAGATATTTGAATAAACTGCAACTGAAGGATGGCCGAATGCTCTTGCTTGCACAGGAGACTGGATGATTACACTTGCATGGCAGACTGGCTGATCATACTTGACCAGAAGATTGAATGATAGCGTTTGATCGGAAGACTGGAATGATGGCACTCGAACAAAAGGCTTGAATACTGGCGCCCAAGCGGAAGACTAGAATGCTGACGCTCAAGCGGAGGAATGGAATGCCCCCAGTCAATAGTGTCGAGCAGATGTTTCACCAGAGAGGATAAGATTCTTTTTTCATTGAAGCACGCTTCTGCAGTAGTTGTGACAACTTCATCTTTGAGCAATTTAATTAGAGAACTTTCTTTCAACACCGTCGCTGCTGTAACGGTCTCTTTGATCAACTCCAGCAATTCTTTCCTTTTTTAATCAGCTCCAGCGATTCTTTCCTTTTTTGATCAGCTCCAGTGATTCTTTCCTTTTTTATCTATATCTGGGGCTGTTCTTTAGTGCTGCTCCTATCGTAATAAATTTTTCAATTATTTCCTTTGCTCATGATCTGCATAACTCAAACTTTTGAATAACGGTTTCTCCTGCCAAATTTATCAGAATTAGTATCCTAATTCATTATAATTTTCAATATAGCTTTATGAAGTACTAATAATTTTTGAAATAGATTGAGAGTTTCTTCTCTTTTTTAGGCCGATTGTGATATTCGCCATATGATTTAAGCAATCTTTGCGCTTGTCATCGTGTTTCGCATTGTATTCTTTATATTGCATTCTTGAAGACTTCATCTTTAGCTCCAAAGGTTCAATCGCTGAGTCTTTTTACTGAGTCTTCTCTAATTTGTGCTTCTTAGCATTCTTCATAGACTTTTTCTTGGATCTTTGCTGATTTGATGATACTTCCATTTGTTCTTTCTAGGTTAATCTCACATAAATATTTCTTCAGAAGATAATATTTCTGAAGTGACATCTTCTGATACTCCTGAAGAATAGATAATCTTTACTGCTGTTTTAATGAATCCAAGGAATATATCTAATTCCTTATATTATCCGATAGAGAATGATAATTCTTTACTAGTTGATCCTCTGCCCCCTTTTGAAAATCTTGTGCGATAATATGTCTTTATTCATGAAGAAGGTGAGAGACGAAAAGACCTTACAGCTCTTGTCAATATATTAATTGACCTTGGAGACTTGAGCTTTCGAGTATATAATTGTCAATATCTTGAAGGAATTTACTATTGATGTAATTTGAACCTGATTCAAGAGAAATGCATTTTTACATGTTGTCTAATCAATGTTTGAAATTTTAATCAGGCAATTATGTGTTTGAGCATATCCATATTGAAATATGTATCTGCAGCATTTTAAATGCTAAACTTTAATTTTATGCTTTTGAGCACTGGTGCCGGTGTACTTTGACCGGCCATACTTTGACTAGACAACTTAACTTGACTTGACTTGACCAGACTCGACTGAACTGGACTTGACATTACTAGACTGACACCACTAGACCGACACTAAACCGACACTACTGGACAGATACTACTGGACTGACACCACTAGACCGACACTACTGGACAGACACTACTGGACTGACACCACTAGACCGACACTACTGGATAGACACCTACTCACACAGTTTAAACTCATGAGTAGTGGAGCGCTTTTACTTTGGGTCTTACGTGATGGTCTCCACGGTAACTCTCTAGAGTTCAGAGGTCTCGCAAGGCTACCTTTGGGGGTAAAAAATTCATGGTTGTCGATCCATCGATGAGTAGGTTTAAGCCCTTCCTCATGAGTACGTATCGGAATCGAACCACAAATCTGGGGGGTCTTATGCATGGTTGGCTTGTCACGCGCGCACTGCGGCCCTCATTTTCTTCGCCTGCAAGGTCGGGCCCATTCACGGGAGGGCTTGTCTTTCATTCCCCGTGATGCTTTCGGAAAGCTATACAGACGGCATGGGTGTTACGTTTGACTGGTCATTTGGGAACTTTTAGCACTTTGGCTTTGAGTCGACTTTTTGGCCCTTTGCTTTTAATCTTTCGGTTGACTTTTGGCTCTTGGCTTTTGGTCTTTGAAGACTTTGAGCTTTTTCAGCCTTTGGTCATTTGAAGATTTTGAGCTTTTGGCTTTTAGTCAACTTTTGGCCTTCTGGCTTTTGGTCATTGACTCCGTCAGCTGCCTGCATGGGTATGCGTATGATGGCCTTCATGGGATTTTTAGGGCCACTGGCTTCTTGCCGCTGCCCAAATGACGATCTTCATAGGTCTTATGCGTAGCTGGTCCCTTTTGAGCTTTGGTCCTTTTAGGACTTTGACTTTTCTTTCTTTTTCTTTTTCGGGACTTGACTAGGCTACCTTTTTATGATAAGCAGCCATCACTATCGCCAATTCATATATATAGTTGACTGTATGATTCATTCTAGTGTGATCATATGGTTGACATTTCGCCGCTGCTGACAATGTCACAAGGACTTTCGTATTATGTTTATGTCAATTTATGTATCAGCTTAGTGATGCTGGCAACTTTGATGAGCGATTGATCGGCAATAGCGATAACTGTTCTCTTTTTCTTTTTCTGATCATCGATACCTGAAAATTCGATGGAGAATGGAGAATGGAGATTTTCTGTCAGCAATGAGCATCGATGCTTGATAGCGATCATCGGCACCTTTTATGTCACTGCTTTCTTGATAGCGATCATCGGTACTTTCTTCTTCCCTCTCTTTTTTCTTTCCTTTTTTTTTCTTTATGCCAATGTTTGCTTGACAGCAATCGTTTAATCGCTTGATGGCGATTCTTCTTATCGCTTAATCTTCTAATTGCTCGATAGCGACAGTTGCTAATTTTGATGATTAGCTTTTCATTTGGCTTTACTTTTGGCAATTGTCCTTGGTATTTCACGTTTGGCGATGATTTGTTATGCTTGAAAGCCTATCTTTCATTTAAATATACAAAAGAAATGCATTCTATGGTGAGAAATATATTTCATAGCTTTTACTCACCTATCTTAATTGATTATAGGTCTTAAGCGTAGCTGGCCGTATAGGCTTGGCTAAGCTGCCTTAATTTTTATCATTGTTGAATGGTGAATCCATAGCTGATATTTCGCCAGCTGTTCTGATATATTCTGAGAATCAATAATTGATATTTCGCCGTTGCTGATATATTCTGAGAATTAATAATTGATATTTTGTCGTTGCCGATATATTCTGAGAATATCCATGTTGTATTTAAAATAGTTTATCAGCTTGGTGATAATATCAATTTTGATAGAATAAGCTTGCGTGAGCCATTGATGATGATAGTGATAGTTGCTTATCTTGGCGACGATCATTGGCATTTGCTTATTTTGACAACATTCATCGACGCTTTTATTTAGCGATTGTCATTGACGCTTTTATTTGGCGATCATCATTGACGCTTTGTACTTGGCGATGATTTAGAAGCATCAAAATTACAATTTATCTTCAAGGATAACTGTAACACCCCGGATTTTGGCCAATCTGAGATTTGACGTTCTTAGGCAATGGGGCAATTAAAACACCTGGAAAATTGCTTAGAAACCAATTCCATAGCCAAAGAAACCACTTAGAATCAATTCCTTTAGAAAATATGACTAAGTTAGCTAGTGCAACGTTAGAATAGCTGGGAAATGGTCCCTAATCACTTTAAATACGTTCTACAAGGCCCAAAGCGAGTGGAACCAAGGGTGCTATAATGCTCTAAAGCCTCGGATCAAACTCTAAGCTGGTTTGTTCTCGGGACCTCCTTGAAACTTTGTATTGGATCTAGACCGCGAGTCGTAAGTCAGATGCCTACCATCTTAGACCGTTATGACCACTTAGCTGGGCTTGGCAATCGTTTCGAATATCAAGTCCAACTGACGATCACAGGCTATTTCATTGAGCCCGGACCGAAGAGAGTGTGAATAGGGACATAGTTGGAATTTCAAATTCAAATCTGGCACACAAATTTGATGCATCAGTATTAAGCATTCTGACCGTCAGAATACAGCCAAATTACACCCTTGGATCAGGAAAAATTTCTATTACATATCACGAGACTTATAGGCCTGATCTTGGTGCGGTGACCGTTAAACTGAAACTGGGCCGCCACGTGCGATCTGGGAACCCTACCGGCCTGAAAACTGGATGTGTGCTAGATCCAGTATGCATGAGCTTAAGTCCGACCGCATTTGGCCAGGGGACCTTCAGAAATGCCCTTTTGGACCGAAACGGCCCCGATTTGGTTAGGCACCAAGTAAACATTGTTCCCAAGCCTATTTTGGGCATGTTGTAGGCTATAAAAGGGGTTGAAACCCTCACTCCTCTCTTCCATCCGAATTTGAGAGAAACCCTAGCTTGGGAGAGAGAAAAAGGTGGGAGATTGTGGGAGTGTGGGAGAGTTCTTCCTGCCACTTGTACTACGCGTTGCACGTGCTTAAGCAACACACCTCTACCGCTTTCCCGGCGATTCCACCGCGATCCTAGGTAAGTAAAAATCCTAAATAGTTGTTGATTTGAGTTTCCCTTGTTTCCATAGCGATGTAGCTTATGAATCTTGTGTATTAGGTTCTTTATTAGCCGTAGATGAAGCGTATACGCTCCGTTTCAATTTCCAAGTCTACAAGACATAAGGTGAGGATTTTAGACGCTTTGATTGACGGTTCCCAACGCTTTCAATGTCGTTTAATAGTAGATTCTTGACGGCATCGCCGTTTGACATGTACAAAATGCTCTCCGTTTCCCGTTTCGTAAGCTAACGAAGAATATGAGATTTAGGGCATTTTAGTCATTTGTAGGAAGTACTGTTTACATTCATATTTTGCTGATGTGATTGACATGGTTTGTTGTCGCATTAGGAAGTTAGGAATGCGTGCATAATTAGTTTCGCGAAGAGATTCGCCTAGTTGCGCACTTTGGGTCGACATACTATATGTAGACTTAAGTGTGCAGTGTATGTATTTGTATAAATGCTTGTATTAGTATGTATTGAATTAAATGATGTTATTTGATAGTTTGTGATTGATTTTTCAATTATTATGCTGACCTAAATGATTTTCTACTTGTTGACAAAATGCATGATTTCATTACATGCGTGGAATGTATGTGCTTGAGGATTTGCTTAAGTTGAATATGCATGGGAAGTATGCCTTGAAGATTTGCTTAAGTTGAATGTTATAACATGTGCTAACATGCTCACATGATGTATTTCAATTCCAACACCTTTTTATAGTAATTCCATAGATGTGTGGGACTTGACTTAGTCCAGGCAGTCGGTAACCGAGCGAATTCGTGGCTGACTGGTCATAGCCACGAACGACGCGTCGATGAATGTGATTCGTGTTGAGAGTTGGCGGCAGTGGTTAGGCCACGCGAAGTGTTTTACGCACTTCATGTCGTTCAATTCGAGATGCGATCGCGCTAGTCGAGCCCGTCAAGTAACCCGACTGGCCGATGTTTGTTCACCTTGTATGTATCATAACTGCTTGAACCTAGGGTACTGAACTTACCATTGTAAACCCTATTAACCGTGGTACCTTGATCCACGAAGACTCATGAGCCGGGCATGGTGGTATGGGACACCGTGGTCGAGCTGTCGGCCTACGCTGGGGCCACAAACCTCCCCGTAGTGACCAATGAGCACCTTGACTCGTGAGCAGATTATGGTGGTATGGGATACTATATTCTAGCCGTCGGCCTACACTGATCAGGCGACGAGCCCTTTGTAGTGACCGCGAGCGTATTCTGAGTTCACGGTAGGCGACGACCCTTCCTTGCAGTAGAGTACAGTAGGCCTGTATTGATAAGGTGATGGGGGAGCGGTGCAACGAGTGCGAGCAACAACCCTGGCATCCCTTGCAGTGACCTACGAAATGTACATCGTATGAGATTACTAGGAGTGACGACCCTAGACAGGATCCGTGTTGGGATTGATACAAGGGAAGTACCTTAGTTTCCCAATCCTGCTGTTTGAATGGATTAATAACAACTTGGTAATCATATCACCATAGCATTGCATGTGACTGGAAGATGTGGAGCACTCTAGGGAGTGTGGCATGCCGCGGTCGTAAGATGTTGCCGTATGAGGGTGATCGTCGGTGAGGGCATACATCACGTCATGTCATAATTGCATTAACAACAGTATTAGGATTGTTTGATTTATTGCTTTACTATTATCGCGTGATTGATTTGAGAACATGTTAATCCTTGCTCTATTATTCCACTGAGTTAGCTACTCACTCCCACGTTACGGGACGGTGTTCCTGGACACCCACCAGACCTTTGTGATTGCAGATGATGGCGCGGCCTGCGAGGCGGAGCTGGACTTGATGATGATGAGGAGGATCCCTCCTTTATGCATGTTGTGATCGATGGGATTACAGGGAGGTTGATTAGATACTTTGACATTTGTCATATTATATTTTTAGCGCACTCATGTATATTCGTTTCATCTACTTTTGGAGTATACATGTATGTGTATAACCTGGTAACATGTTCACACTCTGGAGACATACAACAGTTTATATATGTTATACATACTATTACAGACTTCCGCTGGTTAATTTAACTGTCTCTGGAGTATGATATGCTGTTCTGGCTTAATTTCACTCATGTTTAATACATTATCACAGACAACATTCAAACATACATATCTATGTTGCATAAATAACATTTTGGAACTCGGGAGTTGGGTTTTTGCTCGACCCCCCCCCCCGATTTTCGGGATGTTACAATAACGAATTTCGCATGCCTTTGTCTGCCCCCTTTTGATACAGAATAAATATCTTGATAATGTTTTGTATCAAAATCAGTAACACCTTCGGAAGCAATTTCTTTCTTACCAATGCGAGTATAGGCCAATGTAGGCTTTCATTTACTTCCTTGAAGAAGTTTTCTTTCATTGAGCACGTTTTATCTCATTTAGCTTTAGATTTGCTCCCTGGATATGATCATGACTGTAAATGGAGATACATTTTTTTACTCTTGGAGATATTAAGGCAACATATTTCTGTGGGAGGCTATACAATTCACGGTCATATTGATCGACCAATTTGCTTCCTTTTGATGCAAGAACATAGCTTTGATAATTTTCTGTAGCGAAATCAGCAAACACATTTTACGGACGATATCTCTTAAGGAAGCGAGCATTGACCGGTATATTGATTCCCTGTCCGTCTTGATCTACAACTCTATACGCTCCATTAGAATATACTTCTTTTATTACGTAAGGGCCATCCCATTTAGGCTTAAATTTATCTCATGTTCGACGAGTGACCACAATTGGTCTTTTTAGCATTATCACCATATCTCCCTTTTTAAAAGAGCGATATCTAACTCTCTTATCAAATGCAGCTGATATTCTTACTTGATATGCTTGCAGACGCTGTTGTGTAGCTAACCGTTTCTTGTCAAGCAAGTCTAGTTCCTTTAATCTTATTTTCGCATGCTCATCATCAGTTATAGACTGATACACTGCCACTCTTAGTGATGCTACCTGTATTTCAATTAGAATTACTTCCTCCACACCATATACTAATGAATACGGTGTTGCCCTTGTGGCCATTCGATGAGTAGTCCTGTATGCCCATAGTGCTTCCTGTAATCTTTCATCCCAATCACGTTTGTTTCCTGTCACTGTTTTCTTCAATATTTTGACTATCATTTTGTTGAATGCTTCTGCTAATCCGTTAGCCGGAAGATAGTAAGGCGTTGAGAATGAGTGATGAATCTTGAACTTCTGACATAGTTTTTCCATACCTTTATTTTTGAAAGGAGTGCCATTGTCCGTAACAATTTTCTTTGGGATACCATGTCTGTATATTATAGCATGGCGGATGAAATTAACCACATCCTTTTCTTTAACACTTCGCAAGGCAACTGCTTCAGTCCATTTGGAGAAATAATCCGTTGCTGCCAGAATATACTATTTTCCTTTGGATGAAGGCGGGTTTATAGGACCGATTACGTCAAGTCCCCAAGCGGAGAAAGGCCAAGAAGCCACAGACTGGTGCAAGTCTTCTAGGGGAACATGTATAACATCTCCATGAATCTGGCATTCGTGGCACTACTTTGCATAATCTATAGCATCTTTGAACATGGTGGGCCAATAATAACCCATCCGATGTATTTTGTGGAATAAATTTCAGCCTGCCTGATGTGCCCCACATTCACCAGAGTGTGCTTTCTGCAATACTTGTCTTGCTTCTTGCTTGTCTAAACAGCGTAACAACATCCCATTGTAAGATTTTCTATATAATACTTCACTGCAAATAATGAATTTATTTGACCGTTGTCTGACTTGCTGCCTTTGCGTGGACTCTTCTGGCAGGATGTTGAATTTGAGATAATCAATGAAAGGCTGTCGCCAATCATCTACTATAATTTCCAAGCATGATACAGGAAGGGCCTTAGTGACTTCTTCAACAATCTCTGTTGTCGGTAAAAATCTTCTTTCCTCTATGGTCACTTGAAGAGGGATTCGGTTAGGGCAAGACAGAGCTGCCGCCAAACTGGCTAAGGCATCGTCTTTTGTATTCTCTAACCGGGGAATATGCTTGATTTCAACATAGGAGAAATATTCCAACAATTGTTGTGCCTTCTGGAAATATAGCAAAAGCTCCTACTTTCTTATTTTGTATTCAGTCGTCAATTGATTTATAATCAATTTAGAATCCCCATAAATGTGCAATACTCTTATCTCAATTTCTTTAGCTATCTCCATTCCAATAATCAAGGCTCTATACTCGGCCTCATTGTTCGTGCATGCAGCTCCTAATGTAAAGGAGCAAGGTAATAAATCACCTTGGGGAGTAATAAATATCACTCCTGCCCCTGCTCCTGATGTTCGAGATACGCCATCAAAATACATCTGCCACGGATTCTGTGACCCAGTCAGCATGACTTGTTCATCTAGAAAATCATCATTGATGGCTTCAAATTCTGCCACGGGGTGCGCCTCTAAGAAATCTGCCACTGCCTGCCCTTTTACAGCTTTCGCCGGTTCATACGTAATAGCGTACTCTGAAAGTAACAACATCCATTTATCTAACCTCCCAGAAAACATCGGCCTTGTCATCAGAAATTTTATTGGGTCAGCTCTTGAGACCAATGTTATATCATGCGATAAACAATAATGCCTTAATTTCTGTACGGCGAATATCAACGCTAAACATTCCTTCTCAATCGGGGAATAATTGCATTCTGCGCCTATCAAAGTTCGGCTCAAGTAATAGAGGGCTGTTTCTTTTCCAAATTCATTTTTTTGTACCAATAAAGCTCCTAAGGAATGGTCGGCTGCAGACGTGTACAAGATGAGCAGTCTCCCTTTTACTGGAGCTGTCAGTACTGGTGGCTTTTTTAACAATTCCTTTATCGAGTCGAATGCATTCTGACAGGCCTGATTCCACACAAATTCTGTATCCTTTTTCATCAGATGAGAAAACAGCTGACATCTTCTAGCCAGATTTGAAATGAATCGACGAATATATGCCAATTTTCCTTGCAAACTCTTTAATTCCTTTAATGTTTTTAGCGGTGGCATATCCTGTATAGTTTTGACTTTCCCAGGGTCAATCTCAATGCCCCTATGCCGAACAACAAAACTAAAATTTTTTCAGAGGACACTCCGAATGCACATTTAGCAGGGTTCGTCTTTAACTGTTTCTTTCTAAGTCGTTGGAAAACCGACACCGAGTGTTTGTGATGTTCCTGATGACTTTCTGACCTAACCACCAAGTCGTCAACATAACATTCAACGTGCTTATCATCATATCTTAAAAAATATTTTGCATCGCCCTCTGTTATGTTACCCTAGCATTTTTAAGCCCAAACGGCATCACTTTATAGCAGAAAATCCCCACTGAAGCTCTAAACGCCGTCGTCTCTTCATCCTCAAGAGCCATCCGAATCTGATTATATCCCGCATAACCATCCATAAAGGACATAACAGCATACTGAGTCGTACTATCAATTAGTAATTCAGTTATTGGTAGTGGGAAATCATCCTTCGGGCAGGCTTCGTTCAAGTCTCTAAAATCGACACACACTCTGACCTGTCCATTTTTCTTTCTTACCGGGACGATATTCGATATCCACTTAGGATACTTGACTTCCCTAATAAACCCAACCTTTATCAACTTATTAACTTCTTCCTCGATGAGGGGAACCAAATCTGGATGAAATCGTCTTTGCGCTTGTTTAACTGGCCTTTTCTCTTTAGAGATATTTAGATGGTGTAAGGCCAAGGAAGGCTCCAATCCAGGCATTTCTGCATACGTCCAGGTGAATACATCTTTATTTTCTTTAAGAAGTTGAATGTATTCTGCTGACTCTTGTTCAGAGAAGTTGGCACTAATGAACGTATTTCGTGTTTCCTTTTCTATACCCAAATTTATTTCTAACAGGCTATCTTTCGTTGGTTGCCCCCCGTCCTCCATTTGCTTCAGAGCTATTTCAGGACGTTCGACTACTTCAGCACTTTCCTTCACTAATTCTTTTGTTGTAACCATGTTTGCTACCGACCTTGCCTCTACGTCTTCAAATTTTCTTCGCCTTTCCTGGCCGATCCCAATTGAAATTCCTTTTTCATGATTTAGGCCATTGGGATCTTCGCAATTGAGGCCCATACCTTTCATGATTTTCTTGTTTATCCCATCTTCGATAATTATCTGATTCCTTTGTATCATTTGCTGTAGAATACATTTTAGTGTGTAACAATTCTCCGTTGGATGTCCCACTAGGCGATGATAGCGACAAAAATTTCGCTCCCTACACCTTGTCGCCTCCTCAGGGCGTTTAGGCTCTGGCAATTCTATTGCGCCAACTTTCAACAACTGTTCCATCATTGGAGTGACATCTCCTTTATCGAAAGCGAATCCCTCATGAGAATTAAGCATTCAGACTCTTTTATTTTTTCTTGATTGAGCCAAGTATTCTTTTTTCTTTGTACTTTTTGCCTTGAAACCTTTCACATTTTTACATTGCTGACAGCCATCACTGGTATTTGGGTTATCCGGCTAGGGTCCTTTCAAGCCGCATCATGGTGAAATTTCGACACCTCCTGATTTACTAGTTCCAAGGCATGAGCCTTTGCGGCCAAATCATGAAGTATGTTGACATTGAAATTGGCCAGTCCTCTTACGAATTCCTTTTTCATAGAGTTCAGACACATCTTGACTTTCTCAATTTCTCTTAGCAACGGTATGCACAAAGTTCCCAATGCCCCCCATCTATCCACGTAATCCCTTGCCGACTCATTTTTGCCTTGTCGTACAGAAGCCAACTTAGCAATATTAATGTCGGAACTTATGGAGAAAAATCGAGATTTGAAAGCGTCTTGCATCTGCTTCCAAGTGCAAATAGAACCCGGAGCTAAATTATAATACCATCAGAATGCATTACCTGTCAACGATGCCCCGAACAATTGTAAACAATATTGCGGTACTGCAGAAAGACCTCCCATACTGGCATTGAATCGCATTAAATGTTCTTCAGGGGATCCTTTCCCATCAAACTTTTAAAAATATAGACACCTGAAACCGGCTGGGAAGGGAATGTCATGCACTTCTTTCGGATATGGTATACGGTATCTAAAATGTCTAATATCTTCTTGCTCCTTCTCCATTCGGCTATCCTTTTCATTTACTGTCTTTTGAGCTGCATTATGCATGAAAGTCGCCAAGGCTTCTTTGAGGCTTCTGCATTCTTCCATTAATGCATTATGGGCCTCTACCATTTCATCGAAACGACCCTCTGTAGTTGTTTTATAATCTGGATTTGTTCCAGCCATGAACACTGTGGGTTTTCCACTCTTTGACGAAGTAGTCATAGAAGGAGAGTAAGAGTATGCTGACGTGACGGGGTTTGCAGAAAAGGGAGGGGATATGGTTTCACTGGGCTTTTTCGTACTTTCTGCGGCATCAACTGACTGAGATGACGATGACATTGGTGAACCTTTTAGAGATGGCGTTGGCGATCTGATAACCTATGCTTTTCTCTTTCGCTCTCTTGTTCGTCCAGCCATTGATGCATTTAGAGCTGGGAATTCACGTGCTGTCAATTGGGGAACTGTCTGTGCTGAATAAATCGCCGGAGGAGCGAGTTCCAGGTTTCTTTTGACTGTGCTTCGTGTAACGGGTCCTTTGATCTTTAATGGAGGCTGACTCATTACATGATTCCTGAAGCTTTGTGTTTGTGCCTTACAAGATGTCACGACAGTCCAGCATGCATTGTCTTCTGATGATAGGGGTGAAGCGGAAATGACTCCGGCTGTTACTTGAGCACTGCTACTTTTACGCACATGACTTAGTGCATATTCTATCACGAACCCTGTCGGGATGAATCGAAAGTCCACTCTTCTTACGGGGATCGCCATGGATGTTGAGTCGTAATCGAATTTTAGAAACCTTCAATCACGAAACATGTTTATAGTTAGTAATTGAATGATTAGGGTGATTTATCTTAGAGATGAAGGGGAGGACTTCCCACTGAGAGTCGTCATTTTGGCATCCATAGGACGTCAAACCATGACGAATGTTCATAACAACCTTACTGTTAATACTTTGAATAAGACAGAAAATCCCCAGCAGAGTCACCATTTTGTTTCGACAAAGAAACAAATGCATTTTAATTTGGAGAAATTGTCTTATTCAAACATAACAAAGAGAGAAAGTACTATGAACATTCATCACATTTTATTAATATTGAGTTCGTTTACATCCTCTTTACATCTCTTGATTCTAAGATAAATCGTTTAGAAGTAAAGGATTTATGCTTTAAGTTAAGCATCAAAAGTCCATTTCGACAGCCTTCCGGCGCCTGATTTGATCATCTCCTAAGACTTAGGAGGAATGTCATTCCTATCGACAGGTCTTTGATGAAATAAGGATTTCAGCAGCATAACAGTGCCTGATTCAATCATCTTCAGGGACTTAGGAGGAATATCGATTAAATCGACTGATCTTTCTCCTTTGGACCCATGAAGAGGAGAATGTCCGGAGAAAGGAAGCCTAGCTCATGAACTTCAACAGCATAACGGCATCTTGGACTTCACAGACTGTAGGGCAGTCCGGTTGCGTAGACCCGCACAACTGATATCGATTGCGTGGTCCTGCGCAACTCCCAGGAGACTTCGCTCCTACCTTCTGTCTTCCGCTCCGCTTTGCTCCTCTTGAAAATATTCTAATTACCTCAAATGAAGGAGAGGAGGGGGTATTTATAGACCCTCGCACTTGTGA
Organism: Magnolia kwangsiensis; assembly: GCA_037074715.1. Lineage (NCBI taxonomy): Eukaryota > Viridiplantae > Streptophyta > Magnoliopsida > Magnoliales > Magnoliaceae > Magnolia > Magnolia kwangsiensis. The sequence goes on along the minus strand of CM073576.1, from coordinate 100,866,194 downwards.
AAATCATGATTGTAGCGATGTGGGACTATTTTTTAGTGCTTCGAGTTATCTTGAACGAAGCCTCTTGTACAATTCATTCCGAGGTCCCGCGCAACTACTATTCTCGTTGCGCGGTCACGCGCAACAGAGATTGATTGCGCGGAACTGCGTAACCTATAATGGCTGTGCAGTCCTGCGCAGTGTCATGAAAACTACCTCTCCCTTCTTCTTTCTGAAAGTTCCTTCAAACTTCTTATCTCTTCTTGCTTTAATCCTTTGCCATTTTTTGTGCCTCAATAATACTCCCCTCTTCTAAGGCTATCCCCTCAAAAGTTTCATCTGCAGCAGGGGAAAGGGAAGAAGAACCCCTAGTCCACAGAGGATACAGATATTCACCTTGTAACTATCGTCATTTTCTCCTTTTCTTTTCCCTCTTCTTCTCTTATACATTCTATTTCAGGTGATCAAGCTTCCCCTCTGGATTTACCTCCAGTTACCCCAACAACCTCGCCGAGATTTTCAATGCCCCCGAAGGTAGCAGTGCGTAAGATTCCTTTTCCAATGGAGCCAATTGTTTTACCCGCTCATAATATTGTTGTTTCGAGTACTGAACGCGAAATGGCTTCTCCGGCGAAGCCGACTGATTCGCCTACTCCCACCACTGTTGCCTCAAGTACTGAAAATAGGGCCCCATCTCTTGCAGAGATGGTGGAACCTACTCCTTTTCTTGCCAGGTGTTGAAGAGTAAAATAAGAGAAGCATGGAAACAAATGAAGATCAAAAGACTGAGGAAGGGAGTTGGGAGAAGAGTTCATCAAATACCTTATAAAGGACTTTGCGCAGGTCCACGCAAACGTTATGATTTGCGCAGGACCGTGCAAACAATGTCCTTTGCGCGGTCTGCTGCAAAGGGTATCGCATTGCCTTGGTGAGTATAAATGATTTGGTGATTGTGTCCCACATCGCTAAGGATGGAGTTTTGCATGTGTGAAATGCCTATAAATACCCCTTTCCTTCCTTGATCAAGGGTTGATTGTTCGAAGATTTCAGAGAACAAGTGAAGCAAGAAGAGAAGATCGAAGGTGAGAGCAGCTGTCCAAAGGGACTTTGCACTGGGCCGCGCAAAGTATATCCTTTGTGCGGGTCCGTGCAAACTGGCTGCTCTGCAATCTATAAAGCTTAGGAGTCGACATGCTACCGGAATAATCCGCTATTCAAGTCCTTCGGTTTAAGTACAAGGGAAAATAATCCGCTGAAGCGCACATTCCTCCTAAGTCTTAGGAGATGATCGAAATAGCGCCAGAATGCTATCAAAATCTTTATTTTCCTAAAGAAGGATTGATTCAATCTGCAATTCCTCCCAAGTCCTTGGAGAAGATTGAAATTCAGGCTGAAATACTGTCGAATTTGCTATTTGAACTTAATGTTTTAATGTTTATATATATATTTAAGTGAATGTATCTTAGAATCAAGGGAGATTAGAGGATGTAAATGATCTCAGAATTAATAAAATGTGATGATCGTCTTTGCAATTTCCCTCTGTTATGTTTAAATAAGATAATGCCCTGAGAATTGAAACGTATTTGTTTTCTTGTTAAAACAAAATGGCGACTCTGTTGGGGACTCTTTATTATCTTACTTAACATTAACATTTGGAAAAAGTGTAAATGCGATTATCACCTTTTGACATCTTCTAGACACTAAAATGGTGACTCTCAGTGGGAACATCCTCCCCTTCATCTCTAAGATTGTTCATATTAACCCTTCATATACTAACTTCACATGTGTTTCATTATCGAAGGTACCTGAGTTCGACTGCAGCATACAACTGATGGCTAACTTTACGAGAAAAGTGAATTTCTGCTTCACCCTCATGGGATTCATAGTGGAATGCGAACCAACTAGCTCCCCAAAGCGTAGGAGTCTGCGTCCTACTAGCGAGAATACAGTGACTCGAATGACAGCTGGAGTCATATCTGTTTCACCTCAACCGCAAGAGAGTGACGGAGACTGGACCATGGTCTTGTCACGCAAGATAAAAGCAAGGAACATGAGGAACCATAAAGTGAACCCATCTTTACCAAAGACCAGAGGACCGATAACGCGCAGTATAGTCAGGAAGAACCCTGAGCTCACTCCTCCTGTGATATACCCTGAGCAGACAGGCCCACAGTTTACGTTGTGCGATTTTTCAGCACTGGTCACTCCAAGGAACAAGTGGACTGTTGAGGACTAAAATAAGAGAAGGATGGAAACAAATGAAGATCAGAAAGCCATAAAGATGAGTTGGAAGAAAGGACCATTAAAACACTTATATGCTTTGCGCGGATCCACAAGAGCGTTATGCTTTGCGCGGGAGCGCTCAAATGAACTCCGTTGCGCAGGCTCGCGCAAATGATTTCCTTCCGTGCAAACAATCTCCTCTGTGCGATTCTCCACAAATGATAGCAGATGTGTTGGTGAGTTTAGATGGGCTGGTACTTGTGTCCCACATCGCTAAGATCGGAAGATTCTGCACGTATGAGCACCTATAAATACCCCGTTAGTTCGTTGATTAAGGGTTGATTGAAGACTACGAAGAGCAAGTAGAGAAGATAAAGGGAGCAAGAAGACTGAAGGTACGGGTGGTAGCCCAGAAGACTTTGCGCAGGACTGCGCAGGGCTATTGCAGCCTGGAAGGCTTTGCACCGGACTGTGCAAACCATATGCTTTGCGCGGGTCTGCACACACAGTATGCTTTGCAGTCTGCCATGCTGAAGAGTCGTTATGCTGCCAGAATAGAAGGGATCTCTGAGTTTTCCTATTCGAATGTGAAAGGACATAAGCCTATGAAGTGCAATTCCTCCTAAGTCTCAGGAGATGATTGAAATAGCACCGGAAGGCTGTCGAAATCTTTACTTCTCTGAAGAAGGATTGATTCAATCTGCAATTTCTCCTAGGTCCTTGGAGAAGATCAAGATTCAAGCTGAAATGCTGTCGAATTTTCTATTTGAACTTAATGTTTTAATGTTTTCACACATTTAACTGAATGTATCTTAGAATCAAGGGAGATTAGAGGATGTAAATGAACTTGGAATTAATAAAATGTGACGATCATCTTTGCACTTTTCCTCTATTACGATTAAGTAAGATGATTCCCCTAGAATAGAAACGCATTTGTTTTCTTGTTAAAACAAAATGGCGACTCTGCTGGGGATATCTTTATTATCTTACTTAACATTAACATTTGGAAAAAGTGTAAAAGCGGTTGTCACCTTTTGGTGTCCGGAAGATGCCAAAATGGCGACTCTCAGTGGGAACATCCTCCCCTTCATCTCTAAGATCGCTCACAGTTGACCCTTCACATACTAACTTCACGTGTGTTTCATTATTGAAGGTACTCAGGTTCGACTGTAGCACACATCTGATGGCTAACTTTATGAGAAAAGTGAATTTTCGCTTCACCCCCACAAGATTTATAGTGGAATACACGCCAACTGGCGCCTCAAAGTGTAGAAGCCTGCATCTCACTGGCAAGAATACAGTGACTCGAATGACAGCTGGAGTCATATCCGTTTCACCCCAATCGCGAGAAAGTGATGGAGACTGGACCATAGTCCTATCACGTAAGACGAAAGCAAGGAACATGAGGAACTATAAAGCAAACACATCTTTGCCAGAGACCAGAGGGCTGGTGACGCGCAGTACTGTCAGGAAGAACCCTGAGCTCGCTCCTCCTGTGATATACCCCGAGCAGACAGGTCCGCAGTTCGTGTCGCATGATTTTCCAGCGCTGATCGCTCCAAGGAGCAAGTGGACAAAAGAACAGAAAGGCAAGGCGTCGTTAATAAGTTCACCAATGCCCGTGTCAGCCGAGGTGAGTTCACCGAAGACTGTGTCACCCCGATCAATTAGCAACATAGAAAGCATGCAGAAATCGAATGAGACTCCGATCTTTCCCCTCTTTACAAGCCCCGTTGCATTGACATACTCACATTTTACCCCAGCAACGGCTTCGACAAGCAGTAAAGAAGCAACGGTACATATGGCCGAGACGAATCAAGAAAACATGCCAACAACAGAAGATCGTGTCAACCGGATGGCCGAAGCACAAAGAGCATTAATGGAGGAGTGCCGAAATCTCAGGGAAGCTTTAGCTACTTTGGCGCATAATGTAGACCAAATAGCGGCTCCACCGATGATGGGGGCAACAAATGGGCAAGGAAGCCACTAGGAAGGTCCTCGTTCACAAGGAATTGGATCGCGAGAGTTTGTTCCAATGACAAAGGCCATAACGCATGATGACATAAGACAGGTCGTTGAAGAAACTGTTAGGACAGAAAGGGAGCGGGAAAATACTGGCCGTTTCAGATACCGAACACCGTATCCAAGAGAAGTGGAAGACGTTCCGTTTCCAGCCAATTTCAAGCATCCAGACTTCCAGAAATTTAATGGGGAAGGATCACAAGAAGAACACCTGATGCATTTCATTACCAGTATGGGGATTTTTTCCACAATACCACAATACTGCCTAAGATTGTTCGGGTCATCGCTGACCCATAAAGCATTCCTGTGGTATTCCAGCCTGACTCCTGGATCGATTTGGACTTGAGAGCAAATGCAAGATGCTTGTATGTCAAATTTCTTCTCGTCAGAACACGATGTTAGCATTATGGAGTTGACCTCTATACGACAACGAGAAGGAGAGCCAGTAGAAAAGTTCATCGACAGATGGAAAACACTAAGAGCATCATGCAGACAGTTGCCGGAGGAAGTAGAATAGGTAAAAATGTGTTTGAACTCCATGGAAACAGGAATTGCGTTTGGACTCACCAGCGCCGATATCCGAACATTCCGTGACCTGGCCACCAAAGCTCACGCATTGGAATTAATGACGCGTAAAATGCCAGCTTTTCATCACGAAACTGTCAGAAACCGTGAATACCGTCGATCGTGATAAGAAAGACAAGGATACGAAGGGTTTAAAAGATAGAAGGCTGGGACAAAAAGAAAGATGGAATCAGTCAAAGTACAATTACAATAGGAAAAGGTTCAGGATGCTCGACTCTCATGAAGGGTTCGACTTCGAGAAGGAAGATGTGGTTCCTATGATGAAAGAATTGCTAAAGGCCGGCACCATAGAATTGTCAGAACCCAAACGCCCAAAAGATGTGACAAAAACCACACAAAGGGATTTTTGTCGATATCATCGCCTAGTCGGACACCCGACAGAGAATTGCTATATGCTAAAATGCATCATATAGCAGATGATAGAGAATGGTGAAATAATAACCGGTGAAGGAAAGAAAAGGAATACAAGAGCGACAGTAAACATGTTCACGGCCCGAGAAAAATCTCGAGAGAGGGGAAGGAAAGAAAGTCAGAAGTTGGCAAAGAATATGGCAATGCTTACATTGCGCTCAGGGAAGAAGATGGTAAGTCCTGTAAAGCAGAAAGCGGGGATTGTAAGGGAAGAAATAATCCATGAGCAAAAAAATGGCACTAGGAAAGAGGACGGGGGCAAAACGGAAAGTGTCTTATGACGTAGTTAGCCATTTGAAAGGGATACTGGCACGTTTAAGCATCTATGATGCGTTCAAGTTATCAGGAGAGTTCCGACAGAGTTTAATAAAGGTATTATCTAATTGCAATGTCAGAGAAGCTCTGCTGACGAAAATGAAGCAAGAAAGACATAATGAACTTGCAGATTGTCTACCAGTCATTTCATTCTCTGATGATGACTTAATTAGTGAGACGGATCATAACAGGCCCCTTATGATAGAGGGTTATGTCTGCGGGACAAAGGTAAAAAGGGTCATGATAGATAATGGGTCTGCAGTAAACCTTTTACCGCTTTCAATGATAGGCAAATTGGGTTATCGCCGTTCTGATCTGTGCCCCAGTGGAATGATGATACAGGTCTTCAATCAAGATGGGCAACGTGCACTGGGTAAAATCACAGTGACTCTAGAAGTAGGAGAGTTAAGTACTGATGTCGTATGTCATGTCATAAACGCCGTGACGACATACAATCTCCTTCTGGGAAGACCATGGATACATCAGTATGGTATCGTACCTTCTACTTTGCATCAATGCTTCAAGTATTGCAGGGATGGAGTACAATGTAAAGTGATAGCTGATGCAAAACCATATACCGAAGCCGAATCTTTCTTTGCAGATACCAGTTATTACAAAGGGTTCTCTGAGGAAGTGCGACATAGTAATGAAAATAAAGTCTCGAAAGATGCTCAAACAGACAAGGCTCGAGAAGAAAGGGAAAAATCTTCTGGGACGGCGGAAGTAAGGAAGAAGTTCTATTTTGTACCAAAGCACCTAAGACAACCTGCGCAGCTACCATTAACACTATTATCGCTAGAGCAGTTACGAATTCTGCAATCTAATTATACGATGCCATTACCCGATGTTGAAAGGTGTAGGCCATTTCTAGCCGCCCCAGGAAGATTTCAAGTCAAGGCTAGTGCTAAACATCCTGAGCCGATAGAGTTTGAAACTGCAGTAAAGACGAAAGCAAGAAAGGAAAGCGCGAGCAATGCATACCACGGTATGCTGACATCGCAAAATTTGGAAAAGTACAGTTCAATGAGCAAGCAAATTATGAGAAACATGGGTTTTGATTGTAACAAACCCACTAGACTAAATCATGGTAAGGGAATTCAAATCCCTCTTGGGGTTGAGCAGGAAAAGTGAAGAAAATTTCAAGGGTTAGGAGCAGAGGCGTCAGTGAATATGATTATGGTCACACAAGCACAGAAAGAAGATCCCGAGGTGGTCAAGTATCCCGAGACAGCTCCGAAACAGATGGAGGATGGGGGGCAGCCGACGATAGACAGCTTACGGGAAATAAACTTGGGCAAAAAAGAAGAACCTCGGAATACATTTATCGGCAGCAGCCTCTCTGAGCAAGAGTCTGGGAAATATTTCTAACTGCTCCAAGAAAATAAAGATGTATTCTCCTGGACGTACGCAGAGATGCCAGGTTTGGAACCTTCTGTAGCAATGCACCGATTAAATATCTCTAGAGAGAAAAGGCCAGTTAAACAGGCACAAAGGCGGTTTCATCCAGACTTAATTCCATTAATTGAAGAAGAGGTCTACAAGTTGATCAAAGTCGGGTTCATTCGAGAAGTAAAGTATCCCAAGTGGATATCAAACATTATCCCGATAAAAAAGAAAAATGGACAAATCAGAGTGTGCATTGACTTTAGAGATTTGAATGAGGCCTGCCCGAAGGATGATTTTCCTCTTCCAATAACAGAGTTGCTGATTGATAGTACAACTCAATATGTTGTCATGTCTTTCATGGATGGGTATGCAGGGTATAACCAGATTAGAATGGCACCCAAAGATGAGGAAGCAACAACATTCAGAACACTGCTAGGAATTTATTGCTATAAGGTCATGCCGTTCGGTCTAAAAAATACTGGGGCGACGTACCAAAGAGCGATGCAAAATATCTTTCAAGACATGATGCATAAACATGTCGAGTGTTATGTCGACGACTTGGTGGTTAGGTCAGGAGATCACCAGGAGCACCGCGAACATTTAGAATTGATTTTCTATCGATTACGAAGAAAACAATTAAAGATGAATCCAGCCAAATGTGCGTTTGGGGTATCTTCGGGAAAATTCCTTGGTTTCATCGTACGGCACAGGGGCATCGAAATTGATCCAGAGAAAGTTAAAGCTATTTAAAATATGCCGCCACCGACGACCTTGAAGGAATTGAAAAGTTTATAGGGAAAACTGGCATACATCCGTCGTTTTATTTCAAATCTGGCAGGAAGGTGCCAGCCATTCTCACATCTGATGAAAAAGGACGCATAGTTCTTATGGGATCAAGCTTGTCAGAATGCATTCGACTTGATAAAAAGATTATTGAAGCGACCACGGTGTTAGCGGCCCCGATGAAAGGGAAACCACTTATTTTATACATATCTGCGGCCAAAAATTCCTTAGGTGCGTTGCTGGCTCAAGTAAATGAAGCTGGGAAGGAAGCCGCTCTTTATTACTTAAGTCGAACATTGATGGGAGCCAAATGCAATTATTCTCTGATCGAGAAGGAGTGTCTGACGTTGATATTTACGGTCCAAAAGTTGAGGCATTACTATCTCTCTCATAACATAACTCTAATCTCAAGAGCAGACCCGATCAATTTTTTAATGACAAGGCCAATGTTGTCAGGGAAACTGGCTAAATGGATATTGTTGCTTGCAGAATACACCATTACTATAAACCGGCCAAGGCAGTGAAAGGACATGCAGTGGCGGATTTCCTTGCAGCACACCCCATGACAGATTACGAAGTTATCACTGATGATTTTCCCGATGAGCACGTTATGCTGGCCGAAACACAAAGCCCATGACAGATGTACTTCGATGGCGCTGTATGAGCATCAGGAGCGGGGGCAGGGGTGATATTCATTACTCCTCAAGGTGACTTGTTACCATACTCCTTCACAATCGGTACCGCATGCACGAACAATGAGGTTGAGTATAAAGCCCTCATCATTGGGATGGAAATAGCTCAGTAGATGAAAATAAGAATGTTGCATATCTTTGGAGACTCCAAATTAATTATAAATCAATTGACAACTGAGTTCGAAGTAAGAAAGCAAGAACTCTTGCCCTATTGTCAAAAGGCGCGGGAATTATTAGAATGATTCTGCCATGTAAAAATTAAGCATATACCGCGATCCGAAAATGCAAAGGCAAATGCTTTGGCTAGCCTAGCAGCCGCCTTGTCCTGTCCTAACAGGAGTCCTCTTCAAGTAACTATAGAAGAAAGAAGATTCTTACCATCTTCAGAGATCATAGAAGAAACAGTTGAAACGCTTCCTATATCATGCCTAGAAATAACGACAGATGATTGGCGTCAACCTTTTATTGATTACCTCAGATTCGATATCCTGCCAGAGGATCAGGCAACGAAGTAGCAAGTCAAACAGCGGTCGGTTAGATTCATCATATGCGGCGAAGTATTATACAGAAAATCTTACAATGGAATGTTTTTACACTATTTAGACAAACAAGAAGCCAGGCAAGTATTGCAGGAAGCACACTCTGGTGAATGTAGGGCACATCAGGTGGGCTGAAATTTATTCCATAGAATACATCGGATGGGTTATTATTGGCCCACCATGTTCAAAGATGCTATAGATTATGCAAAGCAGTGCCACGAATGCCAGATTCATGGAGACGTTATACACATCCCCCCAGAAGACTTACACCAGTCTATTGCCTCTTGGCCCTTCTCTGCTTGGGGACTTGATGTAATTGGTCCTATAAACCCACCTTCATCCAGAGAAAAATAATATATTCTGGCAGCAATGGATTATTTCTCCAAATGGATTGAAGTAGTCGCTTTACGTAATGTTAAAGAAAAGGATGTGGTCAATTTCATCCGGCATGCCATAATATACCGTCACGGTATTCCAAAAAAAATTGTTACTGATAACGGCACTCCCTTCAAAAATAGAGGCATGGAAAAGCTGTGTCAAAAATTCAGCATTCATCACTCGTTTTCAACACCTTACTATCCCCCAGCTAATGGGCTAGCAGAGGCGTTTAATAAAATGATCATCAAAATACTAAAGAAGACTATCACTGGCAACAAGCGTGATTGGGATGAAAAGTTACAAGAAGCTTTATGGACATACAGGACTACTCAGCACACAGCAACGGGGGCAACACTGTACTCATTAATCTATGGCCTGGAGGCAGTTATCCCGATCGAAATACAAGTGGCATCGCTCAGAGTAGCGGTACATCAGTCCATAACAGATGATGAAAATGCTAAAATAAGGCTGAAAGAGTTGGATCTGCTTGATGAGGACGTCTGGTTGCCCAACAGCAATTGCAATCGTATCAAGCTAGGATATCGGCTGCCTTCGATAAACAAGTTAAACACCGCTCTTTCAAAAAGGGAGATATGGTGTTAATGTTGAAAAGACCTATAGTGGTCACCCGCCGAATAGGGGGCAAATTCGAGCCTAAATGGGACGGGCCGTATGTAATAAATGAAGTCTATTCCAATGGAGCATATAGAATTGCTAATCAAGATGGGAAAGGTATCAGTATACCGATAAATGCTTGCTTCATCAAAAGATATTTCCCCTAAGAAGAAGCTACTGATTTTGATCCAGAATATTACCAATATAATGATTTTATATCAAAAGGGGGCAAGAAGGAATGAGATCATGTCCATATGTTAAGAGAATCTATAAAGAAGAAATTCATGAGCATATTGACTACATTTAGCAAGTATTTTAAATGAAAGCGATCATCGCTATCACCAAATGAGGCCTGCAAGTGGCAAAGTTTGGCGGGTATCATCATGAAAATCTTCTTGAAGATATCAATCTCAGTCAGACACATTTATCATCAGAGGTAATGACGATGATCAAGATTATTACCGCCTTGCAAGGCCCAATTAGTATTGCCTCTAGTATTGCCTCTATATTATTCAGAGATGACGATCAGAGGCAATGGAGATGATCACGATTATTACTGAGACACGATATGATAAGGCAGCCTAGCTAAGCTAAATCCTCAAAGGGTCAAAATCCTCAAAGGGCCAAAATCCTAAAAGCCGAGATCCTAAAAAAAAAAGAAGGAAAAATCACAGAAGAGCCAAATCAAGATTCATTATGCTCTAAAGGAAGGGTTAAAGGCTCTAAAAGGATCAAGCCCTGAAAGGATCAAAACTCTAAAAGGACCAAGCTCTAAAAAAGCCGGCTAACTATGCATAAGCCCTGTTGAGGCATAAAAAATATCTCATTGTAATGGTCAGAGAATCACATGGTACTGATCTGCTTCAGGAGTAGTTTAGGTATTTTAGTAAAGTTTCAGCTTCAGGGGTAGTTTAGGGATTTTGGTAAAGTATCAGCTCTAGGGGTAGTTTAAGGTATTTTGGTAAAATCCAGTTCCAAAGGTATTTTGGTAAAAATCCAGTTCCAGGGGTAGTTTAGGTATTCTAGTAAAAGAGATTGGAAAGGGTAGTTTGGTAAAAAGGAGTGCACATGTGTCATTTTAAGAGAGAAAGTCATACACCACCATTTAAGAGGTGGCTTGGTGGTCACCATAGTTTAAGAAAAGAAGAAATTCAAGTGTGAAGCAATAGGTGGTGGTGATCACCACTCTGTAAGAGTGGTGAGGTCTATAAATACCCCCACTTACACTTCATTTGGGAGGTTGGAATCGGACGAGAGCAGCTGGTGGGCCAAAGAAATGGGAGAGGAGAAGAAGAGAAGGAAGTCCTTGCGCTGGACCGCGCAACCGAAGTTGCTTGCGCACAACTGTGCAAAGGAAAAAGTAGCAGCGTCCGTGCAAAGGAGGAAGCTTCAGCGTCCGCGCAAAGGAAGTTATGTCCGGGCAAAGGAAGAGATTGCTATAGCGACTGCGCAAAGGAAGGGACTGCAATGGTGTCCGCGTAAAGGGAGAGTGACATTGTTGGGTCTGCGTAATCGTCCAAAGCTTCGTCATGCGTAACAGAGGAAGAACTTTGTTTCTTCTGCTGTGTCGCTGGTGGGGCCCGATTCAGTGTCCTTTTGAGAAATCCACACCGCCCAATGTCTTTCTCTCGAGATTTTGACCGTGAAAGTGGAGTTTTTATCGTTTGTTGACATGGCTCACTTGAATAATCAAGCTTTCAAAGAAGCCGAACGGTCCTTTTGCAATCACTGTTGCGGTCATGGAAATGAGCATGGTCACCAAAGCTCAATATCACTTTGATTATTTTTGCCTCCTCTATCTGATGGATGACTTGGATCATCCCCTAACTGTGTGATGGTGGCCCATTAAGTAAGATCCGACGCTCTGTTTTGAACAGAGTCGACGTACTTCGACTCTGTGGGTTTTTGAGGGCCCATTTACTGGAGTCTTTTGGAGAATCCACTCCGTTCATTGTACTCACGACGAAAAAACACCAAGGAATGACTGCTTTTGAGATGAAATCAGCGTGGCCCGCATGATTATCTACTTCATCGTCCATCCCTTGCTCAACGGTTAAGATCTTGCAATGGTCTGCATGGAGACAAAAGGAGAGCTAGGCCAGGCTAATTCCCATCCTCTGAAGAGAATGAACGGATCAGATCACTAAAAAGAGTAGTGAGTGGACCACACTACGCTAAACAGGCGGCCGTGGTGATGACGCTGTGCATTTTCATGAAATTGAGAAGAAGAGTCTGGTCAGCGGCGCTGACCGACTTCGGCTATAGCGGTGCACGGATGGTGCACATGCACTTTATGTACATGTGTTGCACATGCAGGCTTCATCTTGATGCTCGTGGGAAATCTACTCCAGCCATATCTGCTTTGTCATTGCATTTAACGTATTAGGACAAAATCTGAAGTATATCCAGATATCTGGCGGGCCGCAAATCATGATCTCAGGGGATGATTCATCAGTTCGGTCACTTCTACAAGGATCCAGAAGCTGAGACTTGACGTGGATGGCTAATTTATGGTTTTAAGACTGCACATCAAGTTTGAAGCCGAACGGACGGTGGAAACCCCCTGATCTTTCATTCCGAGAGACTTTTCAGGCCCGTTTAGCATGATCGGGCTGATTTCTTCAGGGCCTGGCCACACTGCAATGGGTTGTTTCGTATTTTAAAGAAGAATGATCAGAAAGATGCTCCATCTCATTAAAGACTTGCTGATCATATCAGCAATTCCTCTTAAGTACCTAGGAGATGATTGGAATAACGCCGGAAGGCTGTCGAAATTTTCATTGAGCTATATTCTCTTCAGTACATTATATTAATTGTACTTTATTTCTAGAATCAAGGGAATCAGAGGATGTAAATGAACTCAGATAAATGTGATGAATGTTCTCTCATTCATTCTCTGCTATCATTGAATAAATCCCCCGAAATGAAATGCATTTGTTTTCTTGTCGAAACAAGCCCTACCATTTTTGCCATTCGGGAAAACGGACGAGAAGTCAGTGGCCCTGAAAAGCCCATGAAGGCTATCGTACCCACCCATGCGGGCAGCTGATGAAGCCTACGACTAATATGCCTAAAAGGCTAAAAAGTAAATGGCCAGTCACGCGTAACTCCCATGCCGTCTGTATAGTTGCCTGACAGTGTCACGGGGAACGGAGGAAAATACCCTCCCGTGAATGGGCTCGCTCTTGTAGACGAAGGAAATAAGGGCCGCAGTGTGAGCACTATGCCAACCATGCATAAGACCCTCTAGATTTGTGGTTCGATTCCAGTACTAACTCATGAGGAAGGGCTTAAACCTACTCATCGATGGACTGGCAACCATGGATTTGGTACCCCAAAGGTATCCTTGCGAGCACTGTGAACTCTAGAGAGTTACCGCGGCCAACCCTATGCGTAAAACCAACCGAGTTCACTACCCCGGTAGCTTCACTGGGCCCCTCTGATGGATCGCGGTTTGTGAACTCCCTAGGCGGTGAGAAGTCCAGTGAACTCCTAAGAGTTACAGAGACCATCACGTGAGACCCGACTCTTGCATGAGTCTAAGTTGCTCCAACTACTCAAGAGCTTAAACTGTGCGTGTGCTCCACTACTCATGAGCTTAAACTGTGTGTGACTGACTAAATTGAAATATAGTACCGCCAACTTAAATACCCACATAGGTAATCCCGTACTAACATGCATAAAAGGTTAAAATTTGCCATCATAAATACAATCACAACGATATACGGTATGATAGTATGAATAAACAAATATGATTACGATAACATGAGAAATGATAATGCTTCAGGAAAAAGGGGGAATATCTCAAAATATTGTCATAAATATATCTTTTGAAAGTCAAATAAGTTACTTGCAAAAAAAAAACATATGAACGGAAAATACATGCTTAAAGTTCCTCTGACATTCCGAATGCCTCCATATGTCTTCGCAAATCTCCTTTTAGTTGCGTTTGAGCTGCATCATGCTTCGATCTTTCTTCAAGAATAATCTTTGCCTAATCAGGAAGGTCGGCTAGCTTACTCTCCAAAGATGTAATCACTTCTCTACTTTGTAGCAGCACAGACTTCTCTGCATTAGCGGACTGGATATTAGCTCGCATCTTCTCCTCAATATTCTGGATGGATGACTCCTTCTCGTGATTCTTCAACTCCAGCTGAGAGATTTCTTCTTTCAGAGCAGTAATGCGATCTTGAATAATTGCTCTTTCATCAGTATAAACCTTTAACTGATCTTGAAGAATTGAGTACTCTTGTTCGAGTTTAGAAATGGAGGAAGTAATCAAAGAAGCTTGTTCTTGTGACGTAGCCAACAGCTGCCCATACTCCAAGATTTCGGGTGGGATTGTAACATTTTCCGCTGACACTAAAGAAATTACCGAATCGCGAAATCTGAGAAGCTAATCTTGCAAAGAAGATATATCAATTCTGGCCATCCTTCCAGAACTCTCCAAGAGCTCAATAGTAAGATCCAAGTCAGACCATTGTTCAGGATCTTTAAAGATATGAATTATTGTTGATAAAGAATTCCTCATGAAGAGCATCTTGTGAGTGGGAATTTTTGCAAAGGATGAAAGATCAGATGTAGTGGCTACTGAGTAGAACTGGCTGCCCCACTACGAGGAGGGGTTCCTATAACACAAAAGAGAAAAGTATAAAGAGATATCAATAGAAGGTTATATATTATTTTAAATAAGATAAGCTAATATGTATGCATTTGCCCATACTTGTCATCAGAACACGATTAGAAGAAAGAGAAGCTCCTTGAATCACAGGAGGACTAGTCCCCACCATATCTGCAAGGGAAGGCGCCTTGACTTCTGTACTCGAGTCCTTAGTGGTCGGAGTCGGCAAGTCTGTGGTTTCAGTTGAAAATACAATCTCATGAGCCACTATTTTAGGCGCAGCTAATGGACTTAAAGGGATTTTCGGTGAAATCGCTGATGCAGTTGCGGGGGGATTTGAAGGAGAAATCTCACCTATCTCAATATTTAGCAACATGAGCACCTGAAAAAAAGGGGGAGACACAATAGCTCTAAATAAATAATTGATATTAAAAAGTAAATAGATAAATATGTGAAAGTTAAATTCCCTTTACCTGGTGAGTATCCATATTCGCCATAATCTAAAAGTTCCTCGTCTTCTTCTACAGCTATAGGAGATTTGGCAGGAATTCTAGCGTTGAGGAGAGCTTCAGAGGTTGCGGGATGTTCCGTTTCAGTGTCTTCTGCAATTGCTTCCTCTTCTTCGTCAATGTCAACTTCTCCTTCTTCAAAATCACCATCTGTATCTTTACTGCTTTCACCATTTTCATCATCTTCATGCTGGGAAGAAGCAGTATTCTCTGATGATAAGGCCGAGCTTTCGTTCTCCAGAAGTTCCTCGTCAATGTCTGCGGTAGCAATTTGCTTTCCTTTGGAGGAAGCAGCTTGACCGATCTCTGGCACGGGATCTCTGATTAAAGGAGAGGCAAGCACTTGTCCCGTTCCTACGGGAGAGACGTGTGGAGAAGGCGAAGCTTGCGAACGCGTCCTTGATCTAGTCATCGGAGATGATGAACTAGGGCGAGTGGGTTGTGAAGGAAGCACCGGAGCATCATGAATTGGTTCGTCCTGAACCGCTACAGTCTCTGCTGGAAGAGGAGAATATGTACCTGCAATATTGTATGTAGCCCGATGCGTGGAGTCATGAGGAGCTTGCTCAAATTCTCTTAAGACCCCGTGAGCGAACCATCCATCTAAAGTATTAATGGGTTTTATCTCACGGATGGGTTCTTCTAGCGGTATCTTTCTACAAATTTCTCCGCTATGAGATGCATGACTCTTCTTTAGGATAAAGCCGATCCCGCTCTCCAGCTTACCTTTCAATCTGGGTGGATGAAGAAAGATAGGAGAATCAACGGGTAGACATTTGTTGACCAGATACGACTGATGATCCCACCATCACATCCAGCTGTATGAAGTACGAACTATGCGCTCGTAACTAGGAATTATGAAGGATGAGTCGACACGGACATTCAAAAGTTGCTTCCATATCATGGCCCAGTTGAGAGGACCCATGTCGTAAGAACGTATTTTTCGGGTGACCAGTCCATAATCTTTTGGTACGGTCTGATCGTAACCAAATTGGCGAGCAAAATGGCTGGGATAGTAGGGTTCTCGCCAGAATTTCGTCCCCTCTCGGAAAGGTAGGATGCAAGAACGAAGAGAAAGAAAGAACATCCTTTCTGCTGAGGTGAGTGTTCCTTGATCCACCATATCTGTATCCTTAACGTAGCAGTGAAGACAGAATTGAAAGAAATCTATCTGGTCATTGTCCCGAATCTTATTAGTAACCCAGTCATATGACCTCTTGGCCATGGTTCTTTGCTGAAAGAACCAAAGCGGGAGATGTGCAGGATGAACGTATCCTTTTTCGGGCGCTTCGAAAGTCCAGGGAAAGTAGACTCCTAGCCAGCCTGTGATATAATGCCAAGGAGTGTATGCTGATGAAGTTTCAAGAGTAGCATCCTTTATGTGGGTGGCTATCTCCCCAAGAGCTCTATAAATGGAACATAATACCGGAGGAGCAAGAGAATATCTGTGGCCTTCTGCCAAGGCACCAGCTACGACAAAAATCATGGGGCGAACAACGTCTGCCCATTTGGAACTAGGGAGTACAACAAGGCTTATCCAGTAAGCCAAGAAAGCTGTAAGTTCCCCGAATGAGCTATACTCTGCTCTTGCCTTCATTGCATCATGGAGCCGTGTTAACTCCTTAGAGCGACAATCGCGAAACCTACAAAAAGGAGAATATGTATATGTTGAAACCTCCAAAAAGGAAGAAGAGAGAGAAGAGTTGAGTCATGGGTTCATAAATACCTGAGGGATCTGGAGAAATGCGCAAGCCATTGCAAAGGGAAAATCTTGTGAATATTGGAAAACTTACTCATTTCCTTGAATAGCTCAATAGTGGTTTCAGATATGGAAGGCCTGTGATCAGGAGAAGAAACAAAGGCAAGTTCTCTATTGGAGGGGATGAATTCGTCATAAAATTTTCCTGTTATAGGAAGACAGGTGATACGATGGAGGTCCCAAAGTGTCACACTCATTTCACCATATGGAAGGTGGAAAGAGTTGGTAGTTGGTGACCAATATTCGATGAAACCTTTTAACACGTTGGGTTCCTTATAGAAGTGCTTGGATGTGACTTCTATAGCGTTGTAAAGACCAATTTTTGCTAGTGTAGTCACGTTCTTCAGCAAAATCGCTTTTGCCCAGTCAGAATAATAATGTCGAGCAGTTAATAGACCTCTGGTGCGGAAGTCTTCTAGTCCCCAAAGTTGAACACGATCCCGGAAGCGTTGGCGGATGGTCTCATAGAAATGAGAAGGAAAAAGGTCATGAGGGCTATGAAAAGGCACGAGGAAAATCATGGGGTAGATTTTTCCAATCTTTTGACGAGGCTTTTCCGTCCGTATTATCCCTTCAAGAATATGCGGTTCTCTCGTCGCCCATGACTCAGTGTACATCAATCTTTCGCCTTGAATGTGGTCTTTTGGTTCACAGTCAAGTATAGATTGGTGGCGGTAAACATTGATGGGAATTATTATCATACCTTCCGAGTGGGGGTTATCAAACTTCATGATACCCTCGATGACTCGTACCGAGTCCCATGAGTTCTGGAGTCTCTTCTTCTTGTGTTCAGCAATTTTCTCTTCAAATTCTTTCGCCTTGTTTCGACAAGCCTTCTTCGAATGAGAAGCCGGAGGAGTGTCTTCTTGACGAGGCGGCCTTTGACTATCGGTGCGGATGTGGGTAGTGGTTTTCAACCATTCATCCCAATCATAGTCTCTGCCATGTCTGGGAGGACATTTAAGGCTCCCCAGTGCTATTGCACGATGGATAGGGGATGGTAGAGATTCGATTCGATCGGTAAAATTGAAAGTGGGCAGAACGGGCTCTTTAAAGAATGAAGGAGTCTTGGGGGTAGTTTTTGTTCGTTTAGCAGGAGGTTGATCAGAAGAAGGGGAAGGGCGAAAAGAAGACGGATCAGGCAAGTCAAGATGAGAGGGTTGTGCACTAGGTGAATTAACAAGGTGGAAGGTTCACTTGGTACGAGCCATTATGAAGATAATGATTCAAAGACTAAAGAAAATTAGAGAAAGGTGCAAGGGAAAAGGGCAGGAAGCAGAAAATCGCTAAGTGATGGAAAAGGTGCTTTGCGCGGAACCGCACAAAGTATATCCTTTACGTGGAGAGGAAAAACTTGGAGAAAATTTTCTTCACAGAAAACGGGTTACGCGGTACCGCGCAACATATATCGGTTGCGCGGAGTGAAATTCCTTGGGCGAAAGTTCGCGACTGCAGGAAGGAGGTTTGAACAAATGAAGTCCTTCAACTATTTATAGGGTCTCTGGCCAAGTACGGTACATGGCTCGATATAGGAGGAAGAGGAATTTGATTGATCCTTTCCTTTGATTTTGAGGAAAATCAAAGAACGGATCAAGGGGGCATTTATTGAGGACTAAAATAAGAGAAGGATGGAAACAAATGAAGATCAGAAAGCCATAAAGACGAGTTAGAAGAAAGGACCGTTAAAACACTTATATACTTTGCCCGGGTCCACGAGAGCGTTATGCTTTGGGAAGGAGCGGGCAAACGATCTCCGTTGCGCAGGCTCATGCAAACGATTTCCTTCCACATAAACAATCTCCTCTGTGCGATTCTCTGCAAACGACAACAGATGTGTTAGTGAGTTTAGATGGGCTGGTACTTGTGTCCCACATCGCTAAGATTGGAAGATTCCGCACGTATGAGTGCCTATAAATACCCTGTTAGTTCCTTGATTAAGGGTTGATTGAAGACTACGAAGAGCAAGTAGAGAAGACAAAGGGAGCAAGAAGACTGAAGGTACGGGCGGTAGCCCAGAAGACTTTGCACAGGACTACGCAGGGCTGTTGCAGCCTGAAAGGCTTTGCGCGGGTCCGCGCAAACAGTATGCTTTGCAGTCTGTCATGCTGAAGAGTCTGAAAGGGCCTAGCTATATGCCCTAGAGGGGGACTGAATAGGGCAATGCCAAATAAAAATAATAACAGCGAAATAATAAAAGATTTAAAGCACAATGCTTAATCACAATAGCCTAAAATAAAGAGATTGATACTTTATCAGTTCTAAGGACAACCTTACACCAAAAACTAGAGGTTTAAGGTAGGACAACCTTATTTCTAGAACGTCCTTGTATCACAAACCAAAGAGGAATAATAAGCAATGAAATCAAAATAACTTGCAGAAAATAAATCCTAAGTTATTACAACATACATCCACACTTGCTTGAAGTGATTACAACATTCATCCACAAACACTCTCCACAAAACAAAATGAATAAAAGAATGAAAGAATAAAGCACATCCACAACACAACGATATATAGTGGTTCGCCTATGTGTACACCAACTGTTATCCAACAGCCACACAGATTGCTACTCCACTCCTAATATCCTCACACAGGGGATATTAGCATGCACTATCAAAATAGGTTTCACAGGTTCACCTAAAACCTTCACAATTGTGTCTTTGATCTCGGGCTTATACAATCCAAAAACCCCACAATATGAGTTTTCTGGCTCTCCTCAGATTACCAATACAATGAGATTTTTCTGGCGAATCTCAAACAAAAACCAGAGAAAGTAAATTACAAAACATGTAAAATACCTGAATCACCTTTTGATGAAGCCCGGTAGAACCAATCGGAGTAGAAGTTCGATTCAACGTTGAAAGTCCAATACTCACTTTAAGAATGGTTCTAAGTCTAATTGATTTTAGATCAAACGGGCTAAATCTATTTGATTTTGAATCCAGAAGAAGGAATAACAGAAATTCCCCTTTTCTAATAAGATTGGAATGTAGATCAAAATCAAATAAGAATAAGCTAGAAAAATGAATATTAAATAAGCACAAAGCAGCTTAAAATAAACAAAAACTTATCTCAGAGAATAGCCTAAAGAATGCTTGAATAGAATTGATTTGAAGTACTAAAACTCTGAAGTTCGTGCTCAATTTATAGACTGAAAAATCCCGTCTACGACTGGTCTTAGGATCCTAAGACTGGTCGTAGCTCCAAAGATTTTTGAAAGATTTCTGCGGGATTTGATTTTCAGTTCCACGACCGGTCGAGGGTGGTTTACGATCGGTCGTGGGCCACCTACGACTGGTCGTGAGACACGTATGACCGGTCGTAGGACCCCAAAAATGGTTGCTGGAGTTTGAGTCGTAGGTCTATAACCGGTCGAAGGATGAGTCGTAGAACTCACAGGACTGGTCGTAGGATATTCAGGACTGGTCGTAGAACAACTAGAAAGATCTGAAAATCTTCAACTACCTAGGACTGGTCCTGAAAAACCTAAGACTGGTCGTAGCAAAGCTAGGACTGGTCTTAGAACACTCCAAACAAGCATATAAAGATATATGAGTTATGGATCCGGAATGACCTACAATAAAGCCCATCCTAAGGTCAATCTAAGGTCAAACAAACCTTAAAAGTGAGATGGACATTGAAAGTCTGTACACTCAGATGACCCTTAAGAGAAGCTAGTGAATATTCAAAACTTGTAGTAGGACTTCATAAGCTTGATCTTGACTTGAAAAAATCTTCTAGTAAACTTGAACTTGATCAAACCTTGAACATGCAACCTTGAATACTTCTATTCTTGATTTCTTCATCCAAGACTTGAAAACTTTCTTCTTTTAAGATCTTGACTTGAAATGCGATGTTGATTGCAATGACTAGTCTTCAAACATAAAACACAAGATATACAAGACATAGAAATAGGTTTTGGTACCACAAAATTTAACAACTAAAGGGATATGAAATCATAGCACTTACAATCACCCCCTTTGTCAAATTGTGAAAAAACACATAGCATTAAAGATAATAAGGAATGATAAATCATGAAACCACAAAATACTCTACTCCCCCTGAGTAATACGAGTATTGCACGTATAATCAATACATAACATGAAAACCTCAAAACTTCAATCCACATATCGATCATTCCACATATCCTTCTCAATCAATATAAACAAATTTACTCCCCCTATCCGTATTACTCCCCTTTTAGCAATGCTTACTACTCCCCCTTTTTGTCACAAAATGACAAGGGAAAGGAACAGTATAAAGGAGAATATAGAGAGAAAATAATGAGAAGGTAATATGAAAGGATATAAAATAAATCTGAAGTGTCAAGTGATAATCCATACCACAAAGTACAATATCTAAAATGTTATGAAACCAGAATCCATAATACATATCCAGAGTAAAAGAAATGTTATACTATTCAGAAGATAATTCACTTAATCTGATCCAGAGGAGGGAGCAGGAATAGATGGATCAATCTGGTGTAAGCCCTTATTTATGTGACGAAGATATTTTCGCATATACTTGAATCTCATGTCATGGGCTATATTTATATTATCAAGTTTTTCCTCCAATACACGAAGGCATGCATCAAAACCAGAAGGATCATAATCTGGATCATTAGGTGAATCAGTTTCTATGTCATCAAATAAGTCATCCATATTAACATCTTGTTGTGAAAGATCACCAGCTTTCTCTTCGTTTCCAGCATCACCACCATCACCACCAACACCACTAACACCAGCTCCATCAAATTGGTCAGGGAGCAGATCCAATTTCATCTTATTAAGATTGGCATTGTTGAAAATGAGATGAAGAATTGGTGCCTCATTAACAGGTTTATCGACAAGCATATGAGTGGCTAAAACATTCATAAGATAACCGAATGGAATATCACTATGACCTGGATGGAAACAAAATTGTATAATGGAATGACAAATCAAAGAAAGAAGACAGACCTTGATTCCGGAAGCAATAGAATGCAACACACGAACCATGAAAGAAGTTAACTCGGTTTTATTACCGGACCGAGGATATACATTTGAAATGAAGAAACGATGTAATATTCTATATTTGGGTAACAGATACTTTGCAGGGAGCACATTCCATTTATGAGTCCAATGCACATCAATTTTGCATAAATCTCTGGTTAACATGCGTTTTTCCAATTCTGAAGGTTTGTCGTATAAAGTATGAATCGGTATTCCTTCATCATTAATAGGTATATCCATAATACCTGATATTAAATGACGGTCAACTTCAAATTTTCCTTTTCTTGTATCAATTGAAAATATTAAATTATCAAGGGAAAAATCTGAAATGCATGCTACCATTGATTGAGCAATGGACTGATATGCAGACCCACCCCAAAGCAAAATGTTAGTCCAACCTATAGATTCAAGAAGGGGAATGACACCATATGGAGCAATGTGATTTAGATCAGCGGTATGCTCAACGATAATGATACGGGTACGCAAATCCCATACATCTTGAGTATCATCTTCGAGTGACTAAAGATGTCGTTTAGTTATTGGTCCAGATCTGGATGAAGATGGACCACGGGATGTTTTCTTTTTCCCTCAAGCATCCATATTCAAAAAGATATACAAAGAACAAGCAAGATGCACAAATGAAAGATGGGTTTTCTCTAGATCAGCAAATAGAGGGCAAACCCTTGAAAAACTCAACAAGAGATGAAATCAAACTATACTATGAACAAATCAAAGCATAGAGATCATGAATTTTCAAGAAAAATGATGAAATGGGACTTACTTTGAAGAAAAACTAGAAATCCTATGACTGGTCGAGCCACGACTCATCGTATGTAGGTGTGGAAATGAAAAAGAAGGGGATTTTCCCTAAATTATATGATGTTCATGAGATCCACGACCGGTCGTGTGTGGTCCACGACCGGTCGAACCACGACTGGTCGTGTACAACCACGACCGGTCGAGCATCGACCAAAAATGTATTTTTAAATGAAAAATTTTAAAATTTGAACAATTATAATGTGAAATATAATACACTATGATACATGAAAGCAAGAATATTCAATGTAAAATGCACATACCAAGATAAAATTTTAATTTATTAAACCTGCTTTTGTCGAGCGGTTTAGTAAATATATCAGCAAGTTGAGTTTTGGTTGGTATATATTCTAATGAAATGACTTTTTCTTCAACCAACTCACGAATGTAATAATACCTAATGTCAATATGCTTAGTACGTGAATGCTGGATTGGATTTTTGGAAATGTTTATAGCACTGGAATTATCACAATGTAAAATCATTGAATCTTGATTAATTCCATAATCGCTAAGCATGCGTTTCATCCAAACTAGTTGAGTACATGCATATCTAGCTGCAATATATTCAGCCTCAGTAGTAGAGAGCGATATTGAGCTTTGCTTCTTGCTAAACCAAGAAACTAAGCAATTTCCAATGTAAAAACAACCACCACTAGTTGATTTTCAATCATCAATATTTTCGGCCCAATCAGCATCTGAATACCCGGCTAATTGAACATTAATATCAAAAGGATACCAAAGTCCCAAATTTATAGAACTTTCGACATACCTAATAATCCGTTTGACATAGTAAGATGAGATTCCTTAGGATTAGACTGATATCTCGCACAAATATCAACACTGAATGCGATATCAGGTCTACTAGCAGTAAGATATAACAAACTACCAATCATACTGCGATATAGTTTAGGATCTATATCTTTACCTGTAGAGTCTTTTGAGAGTCTTAATGTTGTACTCATAGGAGTATCAAAGTTCTTACCATTCTCAAATCCAAACCTTTTAACCAAGTTTGAAGCATATTTGGTCTGAGAAATGAAAATTTCATCAGGTTGTTGTTTTACTTGCAACCCTAGGAAATAGTTAAGTTCGCCAACCATGCTCATTTCAAACCTTGATTTCATTAACTCTGCAAACTCAGTAGACATGTTAGAACAAGTAGATCCATAAATAATATCATCAACATATATTTGAACCATCAAAATATCATTGTTATTCTTTTTAGCAAAAAGCGTCTTATCGACACTACCTACTTGAAAGCTATGACTAAGTAAGAATTTAGTCAATTTTTCATACCATGCCCTGGGTGCTTGTTTTAGACCATAGAGAGCCTTTTTGAGATGAAATACATGGTCAGATAACTTAGGGTCTTCAAACCCTGAAGGTTGTTCAACATACACTTCTTCATGTAAATCGCCATTCAAGAAGGAACTCTTTACATCCATCTGATAAATTTTAAATTTTCTAAAACATGCGATGGAAATAAAAAGTCTGATTGATTCAAGGTGAGCGACTGGAGTAAAGGTTTCATCGTAATCTATGCCTTCAATCTGAGTGTACCCTTGTACAACCAGTGTAGCCTTGTTTCGTATAATATTTCCGAGTTCATCAGACTTATTTTTAAAGATCCACTTTATTCCAATAATATTTTTATCTTTAGGTCTAGGAACAAGATACCAGACATCATTACGAACAAATTGATTAAGTTCATCTTTCATAGCAACTATCCCATTTTCGTCAGAAAGTGCTTCTTTTACATTGACTGGTTCTATTTGGGATGTAAAACAAACATAATTACATATGTTCTCAAGTTATTTGCAAGTACGAACTCCAGTGAGAGGATTTTCAAGAATTTGATTGGTTGGATGATCTTTAACAGTCCTTGGTTCAGATTCTTTTTGACTTGATGAGATATCTAGATTGTCAATAATAATAGCTTCATCATCATCTGAACTTGGGGCTGGTGTATTCAAATGATCATCAATGACCACATTGATGGACTCTTGAATCACACCAGTTCTCTTATTTAGAACCCTATAAGCTCAACTGTTCAAAAAATAACCAAGAAAAATTCCTTCGTCACTCTTCATATCAAACTTATCCAAATTTTCATGATCCCGTAAAATATAACACTTGCTGTCAAAAACTCGAAAGTATTTGACAGTAGGTTTCTTTTCAAACCATAATTCATAAGTAGTCTTATTATCAGATTTACTAATATAAACCCGATTAATAATATAGCATGCGGTATTAATTGCTTCAGCCCAAAGATTTTTAGAGAGCTTCAAACTATTTAACATAACATTAGCCATTTCCTGAAGCACTCTATTTTTCCTTTCAACTATACCATTTTGTTACGGTGTTTTGGGCGCTGAGAATTCATGTGATATTCCCTAATCGCTACAGAATTTCTCAAAACTACTATTTTCGAATTCAGATCCATGATCACTACGGATCTTGCTAACATGAGAACTTTTCTCATTTTGGATTCGTTTGATGACCTTTTTTACTTCATCCAGGGTTTCAGTTTTATCTTTTAAGAATGATACCCAAGTGAATCTGTTATAGTCATCTACGATAACCAAGATGTATTTTTTGCCTCCTCGACTTTCTGATCTGGTTGGTCCAATAAGATCCATATGGAGAAGCTCGAGTGGTCTAGATGTGGTGTTGGAGTTCACTTTCTTGTGAGAACTTGTAACATCCCGAAAATTGGGGGTCAAGTAAAAACTTCACTCCCGAGTTCCAGAACATCTTTTATGCAACATAAATCTGTATGATTGAATGTTGTCTATTTTAATGTATTAAACATGAGTGGGATTAATCCAGAACAACATATCATACTCCAGAGATAGTTAAATTAGCAAGCGGAAGACTGTGATACATACATATAATATATAATTGATTGTAAGTCTCCAGAGTGTGAACATGTTACCAGGTTAAACATATACATGTATACCTCAAAATAGAAAGAAAGAATATACATGATTGCTCTGAAAATATAAAATGACAAGTGTCAAGGCATCTAATCAACCTCCCTGTAATCCCGTCGATCAGAACACGCATAAAGGAGGGATCCTCCTCATCATCATCAAATCTGGCTCCGCCTTGCAGGCCACGCCATCATCTGCAATTACAAAAGGGTCTGGTGGGTGTCCAGGAACACCATCCCGTAACGTGGGAGTGAGTGATCAACTCAGTGGAATAATAAAGCAGAGATTAGCATGTTCTCAAATCAATCATGCGATAATAGTAAAAAAATTTAATCAAACATTCCTAAATACTGTTGTTAATGCAATATGACATGACATGATGGATGCCCTCACCGACGATCTCCCTCATACGACACCATCTTACGTCCGCGGCATGCTTTCTTCCCACAGTGCTCCATATCTTCCAGGCACATGCAATGTGATGGTGATATGATTATCGAGTTATTATTAGTCCTTTTCATACAGCAGGATTGGGAAACTAGGGTACCTTGCTTATATCAATCCCAACACAGATCCTGTCTAGGGTCGTCACTCCTAGCAATCTCATACGATGTTATATTTGTAGGTCGCTGCAAGGGCTGTTGCTTGCACTCGCTGCTCCTCTCCCCCATCACCTTATCAATACAGGCCTATTATATTCTTAAGACTACATCAGGACTCGTCGGCCCCATGCGGTGTCAGGATAAACTCAGGGTCACTACAAAGGGCTCGTCACCTGATCAGTGTAGGTCAACAGCAAGAATATAGTGTCCCATACTACCATAATCTACTCAGAGTAGGGTGCTCACTGGTCACTACTGGGAGGTTTGTGACCCCAGCGTAAGCCGACAACTCGACCACGGTGTCCCATACCACCATGGTCTTTATGGATCAAGGTACCATAGTTAACAGGGTTTCCAATGGTAAGTTCAGTACCCTAGGTTCAAGCAGTTATGACTCATACATGGTGAACATACAATGGCCAGTTGGGTTACTTGACGGGCTCGACTAGTACGAGCGCATCGCAAGTCAAACGACATGAAGTGCGTGAAACACTTTGCGTGGCCTAACCACTTCCGCCAACTCCAAACACGACTCGCCTTCATCGACGCGTCCTTTATGGCAAATACAAGCCAGCCATGAATTTTCTCTATTACCGACTGCCTGGACTAAGTATAGCCCCAAACATTTGTGAATCCACATCATCAATCATATAGGAGTAATGGTAATGAAATACAACAATATAAGCATGTTATCACATGTTATAACATACCACTTAAGCAATTCATTCAACACATGCATTTCATACATACAATGAAATCCATACTTAGCCAACATGATGAAAATCATTTACATCAGCGTATTACTTGAGAATTTAATCTCAAAACTATTTCACAACACCATATACTCAATTCATACTAATACAAACATTTATACAAACACTTAGTCTACACACTTAAGTCTACATAGTGTATGTCGACTCAAAGTGCGCATTTGGGCGAATCTCTTCGCCAAAATGATTATGTACGCATTCCTAATATCCTATTGTGAAAAAAAGCCATGTCAATCATTTCAGAAAAATATGGATGTTTACAGTATTTCCTACAAATGACTAAAATACCCTAAATCTCATATTTTTCATGTGTTTACGAAACGGAAAACAGACAGCATATTGTACATGTCAAACGGCGTTGCCGTCGATAATCTACTATTAAATGACATTAAAAGCGTTGAAAATAGCTAATCAAAGCGTCTAAAATCCACACCTATTGCTTTAGATGTGTATCGTTTAGAACGGAGCGTATATACTTCGTCTACGGCGAACAGGCGACGTATTTCACAAGTTATATCAACTAATTTTCTATTTAAATTGACGAAACGCTAAATTAGCAAGTGGACAGGGTTTTCCTTACCTAGAAAAGCGTCAGAATCACCAATAAAGTGATTAAAATACGTCGCTTAAGCACGTGCAGCAACAGCAGCAGGTGGCAGGAAAATCTCTCCCACCCTCTCTCACAAACTCTCACCTTTTCTCTCTCTCAATCTAGAGTTTTTAGTAAATTTGGATGGGAGAGAAATGAGAGGGTTTCAAGCCGTTTTATAGCCTAAAACCTTCCCAAATTAGGCTTGGGAACAATGTTTACTTGGGTTATAACCAAATCAGGGCTGTTCTGGTCTAAAAGAGTATTTCTGGAGGTCCCCTGGCCAAACGCGGTCGGACTTAAGCTCATGCATACTGGATCTAGCACACATCAAGTTTTCAGACCGAAAGAGTTCGCAGATCGCACGTGGCGGTCCAATTTCAGTTCAGCGGTCATCGCACCTAGATCAGGTCTACAAGTCTCATGATATGAAAGATAATTTTTTCCTGATCCAAGGGTGTAATTTGGCTGAATTCTGATGGTTAAAATGCTTAATAATAACGTGCCAAGTCACGTGCCAGATTTGAATTAAAATTTCCAAATCTAACCCTATTCTCACTCTCTTCACTCTAGGCTCAATGAAATTGCCTCTGAACATCAGTTGGCCTTGATTTTCAAAACGATTGTCAAGTCCAGCCAAGCGGTCATAATGGTCTAAGATGGTAGATATCGGACTTTCGACGCATGGTCTAGATCCAATACAAAGTTTCAAAGGGTTCCCTAGAACAAACCGGTTTAGAGTTTGATCCTAGGTTTCAGGGTATTATAGCACCATTGATTCTACAAGTTTTAGGTCTTGTAGAACGTATTTAAAGCGATCAGGGACAATTTCACAGCTACTCCAGTGTTGTGCTAGTTAAGTTATGCTTAGTTTCTAAAGGAATTAATCCTAAGTGATTTTTTTGGCTATGGAATTGGGTTCTGAGAGGTTACCAAGGTGTTTTAGTTGACCCATTGCCTAAGGATGTCTAATCCTAAGTTAGCAAAAATCTGGGGTGTTATAATCTACCCCCCTTAAAACACAATTTCGTCCCCAAAATTGGCGAAGGGTAAGGAGTACTTTTTCTAAGGAAGGTTCAAATCCTATTTAATAACCTAACCTTACGTAGAACCTAACTCAGCTGTTTCGATCCAGGGCCAGTGGGGAAGAGGCTAACCACGCTTCCACTGCGCCACTCTGATCGAACGGTTGCATTGGTTGACCTAACTGGATTGAACTCAATACGTTTTACCCCCCTTAAAACTTAGTTCTACTTAAGGTTCAAGAACCTATGCATCGATCCGTATATCGGAACGAGGCGCAACTTAGGGGCTATCCTTGACATAAAATGGAAACAACCTCTCACTACATTAGTCTTCCTTTATTAGCGATGCGTTCTATGGCATTGGTACCTATGGTTGTAGAAATAAGCCTACTCTCTATTGGTTAGATGTCCTCAACATTTCCCAAAGGTAAAGCAATAACTTTTGGTTGTAGGTGGTCGGGCTAACGTGGAAGAAAAGTTGTGTAGTAGGTCTGAACTGGATACATAAACTTTCTGTCTAGCTAGGACAGAAGATTTATTGTATCAATTTTTAATCCGATTCGATGCCGATGTTCTGCTTGAACAGAGCATTGGATTTATTGGTAACTACTAGGATTAAGAAGTCGACTCAAACCGTGAATACATCGCTTACATATATAGTTCCTTTAATCCGCGTTCGCGAATGCAATAAGCCCTTGGGGAAGGTAATTCTAAGGGACATGCTAGTTCATTCTAAGTTTAATCTGAGGGATTTATAAATTTTCCCTGAGAGTGAATGGTTCTAAGTTAAAACCACTTTCCTATGGGTTACAACAGAAGTCTATAAGTAATAAGGGGATCTATCGAAGGAATAAGGTTCTACTTCAACCAAATCTAACCTACAATTCCTTAGCATATACAGGCTTTACACTACTTAAGGTAACTAGTAGCTTAGTCTGTAACTCAGTAGCTATAATCCAAAGCCTAAGTTTATATGCTAAATGGTTCCATACCATTACTAATACAGGGAATTGCTCTATCACTTAGGGTCAAGATTATCTAAATGGAATTGGATTTCTTATATCCTCAGATCCTTCAAATCCAGGAGTACTTAACTCTAGGTCCAAAATGCCAAGGGCCTATATGGCCAGTAGCATTAAGTTGCATTAAATGGAATTGTATTCCTAATCCCACGTCGGGATTGGGTGTGGCATGCTTGGTAGGAGGGTGGGGTGGGATAAAAACTAATTTTGTAGGCTTAATCCCGGGATTTACAACATGGCAGTGGAAACCATAAGATACACCCAATCTAGGGACAATACCTTACAGCAAACGAAACGGCATGCACTCCATTCAACAAAATTTGTCACAATACATGGAATAAAGTTCCACATGGATTATGACAGGAACGCATTCGGCTATATTAAGCCCAAAACATTACGCAAACACATTTCTACCTATAACATCACTAGACCCAACAATAGCAAAATACAAAAATCCTTAAAACAGTAATCAAACAAGCGAAGAACGTGGAGAAATGGGATGGGTAAGCAGGTTTCCACGAGTCTGAGGATCAAATAAAAGGGACATGAGAGAGAGGACGATGGAAAGGAAGAAAAAAGGCTAAAATAACCTTAACAATAGCCATGGAAAGCGGAGGAAATGTGGAGAAATGGTTTCTCAAATGGAATGAAACGAATCTAGGACCTGTAGAGGGATGCATCAAGCTCCCAAAGGCTGGATTTTCAAAGGGAAAAGAGAGCTATAAAGGGGAATGGAGCTCCACACGATTTCAGCCTCGATTGGAGGTTGTGGGAGCTTCAAACGATGACATTGGAGAGGGAGAGGGTTGCTAATCACAATGGAAGGATGGACAGGCGTCATTTTTGGCAATGGAAGGGATTGAAAGGGATTTGGAGCTGCAGTTTAAGAGAGGGCAGCAAGAAAATCAAAAATGGAGGCTTGAAGGGAAATTTTTGTGAACATGTTTTAGGGGGTTTCGACGGATGAACCCTATATGGGAAGGGTGTCCTACCCCAAAAACCACGTGCGCCCAATTTTCAGGTCGTGTGGGGCCCATTATACGGCGATCCATCGCCGGATCAGCGATGGCATCGCCGGCCATCTCCAGATCCGGCCAGTGGGACCACATGAGTTGGGTCCCCCCTGTCCTAGGGACTCCAAATAGGTATGGGCCCCACCCCAGATCATTGTATTTTGACCTAGGGAGGCCCAAACTTCCATTCAGGGCATTTTGGGGCCAGTTTGTAAACCAGAATACATCTACCCATCATATAGCATATGATTTTGGGGTAAGAGGAGCTAATCCATCCATCTAGCCCATTAGTTGCTAAATATTGTAAAGTTAGAATGGAAAAATGGTCAGTTTTCATGTATTTTTACTATTCATTGGAAAATTTTGCCTAAGTATGATTTTATATCATTTTCACATTAGGATTAATGAATAACATGAAAGGACTGAAAAATAATTGAAGAATGGGTCGGTGAGAGGAAGAATTTTGAAGAAATTGAGTGAAACGGGGTTTTTAAGCCCTAGCGTTTGAATGTAAGGGTCGTGGTTGCCCCACTGCCCAAGGATTTGTATTTTAGGGTTTGGAATTCTCCTAGGACCATCTTAAACCCAACTACTAACAACCTAGAGGCTACTTAGGTCGCTTCATGCGACTAGAGATACGTCACGGACTCGACCGAAATGATCGACTCAAGTAAACTTCGCCTATTGGCGAAAATGGAGTCCTACGAGTGTTTCTAGACTTTTCTCGCACCCACCTAAGTTAAAGGAGTGATAGCGTATGTCGCGTGACCGTAACCCAGACCCAGTTTAATCCAAATCATGCTCTGATAACATCTGTAACATCCCAAAAATCGGGGGTCGAGTAAAAACTTCACTCCCGAGTTCCAGAACATCTTTTATACAACATAAATGTGTATGATTGAATATTGTCTATGTTAATGTATTAAACATGAGTGGGATTAATCCAGAACAACATATCATACTCTAGAGACAGTTAAATTAACAAGTGGAAGACTGTGATACATACATATAATATATAATTGATTGTAAGTCTCCAGAGTGTGAACATGTTACCAGGTTAAACATATACATGTATACCTCAAAATAGAAAGAAAGAATATACATGAGTACTCTGAAAATATAAAATGATAAGTATCAAGGCATCTAATCAACCTCCCTATAATCCCGTCGATCAGAACACGTATAAAGGAGGGATCCTCCTCATCATCATCAAATCTGGTTCTGCCTCGTAGGCCGTGCCATCATCTGCAATTACAAAAGGGTCTGGTGGGTGTCTAGGAACACCATCCCGTAATGTGGGAGTGAGTGATCAACTCAGTGGAATAATAGAGCAAAGATTATCATGTTCTCAAATCAATCATGCGATAATAGTAAAGCAATTTAATCAAACATTTCTAAATACTGTTGTTAATGCAATATGACATGATATGATGGATGCCCTCACCGACGATCTCCCTTATACGGCACCATCTTATGCCCGCGGCATGCTTTCTTCCCACAGTGCTCCACATCTTCCAGGCACATGTAATGTGATGGTGATATGATTACCGAGTTATTATTAGTCCTTTTCATACAGCAGGATTGGGAAACGAGGGTACCTTACTTATATCAATCCCAACACAGATCCTGTCTAGGGTCATCACTCCTAGCAATCTCATACGATGTTATATTTGTAGGTCGCTGCAAGGGCTGTCAGGGCTGTTGCTCACACTCGGTGCTCCTCTCCCCCATCACCTTATCAATACAGGCCTATTATATCCTTAAGACTACATCAGGACTCGTCGCCCCCATGTGGTGTCAGGATAAACTCAAGGTCACTACAAAGGGCTCGTCACCTGATCAGTGTAGGCCGACAGCAAGAATATAGTGTCCCATACCACCATAATCTGTTCAGAGTAGGGTGCTCACTGGTCACTACGGGGAGGTTTTTGGCCCCAGCGTAGGCCGACAGCTAGACCACGGTGTCCCATACCACCATGCCTGGCTCATGAGTCTTTATGGATCAAGGTACCATGGTTAACAGGGTTTCCAATGGTAAGTTCAGTACCCTAGGTTCAAGGAGTTATGACTCATACATGGTGAACATATAATGGCTAGTCGGGTTACTTGACGGGCTCGACTAGTACGAGCGCATCGCAAGTCAAACAACATGAAGTGTTTGAAACACTTTGTGTGGCCTAACCACTTCCGCCAACTCCAAACACGACTTGCGTTCATCGATGCGTCTTTCGTGGCAGATACAAGCCAGCCATGAATTTTCTCTGTTACCGACTTCCTGGACTAAGTATAGCCCTAAACATTTGTGAATCCACATCATCAATCATATAGGAGTAATGGAAATGAAATACAACAATATAAGCATGCTATCGCATGTTATAACATACCACTTAAGCAATTCATTCAACATATGCATTTCATACATACAATGAAATCCATACTTAGCCAACATGATGAAAATCATTTACATCAGCGTATTACTTGAGAATTTAATCTCAAAACTATTTCAAAACACCATATACAATACATACTAATACAAACATTTATATAAACACTTAGTCTACACACTTAAGTCTACATAGTGTATGTCGACTCAAAGTGCGCATTTGGGTGAATCTCTTCACTAAACTGATTATGCACGCATTCCTAATATCATATTGTGACAAAAAGCCATGTCAATCATTTCAGCAAAATATGGATGTTTACAGTATTTCCTACAAATGACTAAAATGCCCTAAATCTCATATTTTTCATATGTTTACGAAACGGGAAACGGACAGCATGTTGTACATGTCAAACGGCGTTGCCGTCGATAATCTACTATTAAACGACATTGAAAGCGTTGAAAACAGCCAATCAAAGCGTCTAAAATCCACACCTATTGCTTTACATGTGTATCGTTTCGAACGGAGCGTATATGCTTCGTCTACGGCGAACAGGCGACCTATTTCACAAGTTATATCAACTAATTTTCTATTTGAATTGACGAAACGCTAAATCAGCAAGTGGACAGGGTTTTTCTTACCTAGAAAAGCGTCAGAATCACCAATAAAGTGATTGAAATACGTCGCTTAAGCACGTGCAGCAACAGCAGCAGGTGGCAGGAAAATCTCTCCCACCCTCTCTCACAAACTCTCACTTTTTCTCTCTCTCAATCTAGGATTTTTAGCAAATTCGTATGAGAGATAAATGAGAGGGTTTCAAGCCCTTGTATATTCTAAAACCTTCCCAAATTAGGCTTGGGAACAATGTTTACTTGGGTTATAACCAAATCGGGGCTATTCTGGTCCAAAAGAGCATTTCTGGAGATCCCCTGGCCAAACACGGTCGGACTTAAGCTCATGCATACTGAATCTATCACACATTAAGTTTTTAGACCGAAAGAGTTCGCAGATCGCAAGTGGCGGTCCAATTTCAGTTCAGCGGTCATCGCACCTAGATCAGGTCTATAAGTTTCATGATATGAAAGAGAAATTTTTCCTGATCCAAGGGTGTAATTTGGCTGAATTCTGATGGTCAAAATGCTTAATAATAATGCGCCAAGTCACGTGCCAAATTTGAATTAAAATTTCTAAATCTAACCCTATTCTCACTCTCTTCACTCCAAGCTCAATGAAGTAGCCTCTGAACGTCAGTTGGCCTTGATTTTCGAAATGATTGTCAAGTCCAGACAAGCTGTCATAACGGTCTAAGATGGTAGATATCGGACTTTCGACACGTGGTCTAGATCCAATACAAAGTTTCAAAGGGTTTCCTAGAACAAACCGGTTTAGAGTTTGATCCTAGGTTTCAGGGTATTATAGCACCATTGATTCTATAAGTTTTGGGTCTTGTAGAACGTATTTAAAGGGATCAGGGACAATTTCACAGCTACTCCAGTGTTGCGCTAGCTAACTTACGCTTAATTTCTAAAGGAATTAATCCTAAGTGATTTTTTTGGCTATGAAATTGGGTTCTGAGCGGTTACCAAGGTGTTTTGGTTGACCCATTTCCTAAGGACGTCTAATAATCCCAAGTTGGCAAAAATTCAGTGTATTACAGAACTCCTAATGTGTTTGCCCAACTCGCATTCATCACATATTTTGTCTACTTTTTATAATTTGGGTAGACCTCTAATTAGTTCTCTTTTGCTCAATCTAAATAAGTTCCGATAGTGTACATGTCCAAGACGTTTATGCCATAATTCAGTCTCATCGGTATGGACCATGTAACATGATTGAGTAGATGAGCTAGCATCACTAACGATGTAGCAGTTTTCAGAAGTTTTGCGACCAGTTAATATAACAGAACCCCTTTTATTAACTATCTCACAACCTTGATTAGAAAACTTTACACTATGGTTGTTATCACATATCTGAGAAATTCTTAATAGGTTGTGTTTTAAATCCTCAATATATAAGACATTCTTAAATAAGGGAAGGTTATAAAATTGAACTGTACCTTGGCCAATAATCTTACAATTGCTTCCATCACCAAATGTGACTGACCCGTCAGTCATATCTTTAAGATCGGTGAATAAAGTTTTGTCACCTATCATATGCCTGGAGCAACCACTATCTAGGTACCCCTTTGAATGGCTAGTTGCTTTGAAAGCAGTGTGGGCAACCAAGCTGACAACTTTAGGAACCCATTTCATAACTGTTTTGGGTTTAGGAGTATAGATGGTCTTTTTCTGTCTATTGTCATAGGAACGACCTATAGACTTCGACTTTAATAACTCCTTGAGAAGATCAATAATTTTTTCAGCTAATTGATTTCGATTTTGAAAATTAAAGTTGACATGGCCACTTTTAGGTTTTTAGAAAGACCTAGAATTTTTGGAAAAACCTTGATAGGTATTCTTTTCTTTTGAGGTCGAAGACTCTCCTTTAACAAATCTAGGAGCAATGTTCTTTTGTTTAGGAGATGTATTTTTATCATAGCCCAACCCGGATCGATCGCCACATTTTCTTGATCCGGACAATAATTTTTCCAATTTCAGATCTCCTTGGGCATATCTCCATGTGTCTTTCAAACTCAGAAGAGAAGCTACCTCATTTTTGAGTTTCTCTTTTTCGAATTTCAAATCTTCAATTTGAGAGGTTTTGAAATCTAAATCATTTTTGATTTTTTCAAAAGAATCAGAAATATGAGATTTTTCTAAGACAAGAGGCTCATAATCTTCCTTAAGCTTAGAAAATTTTTCTTTTTGTAATTTAAGCTTGACAGCAATTTTACAACTCTCTTTATAAAGGGCATTATAAGCATCTTGAAGATCATCTTCATTATCGCAATTACTATTCAGATTTTCTTCACTAGATGTATCATCATGTTCTGAATAGGTGATCTTGGCTAGAGTCATAAGGGCTTTAACACCATCGCCCAACTCGGTTTCAAAATCTTCTGATTTAGAAGAGGATTTAGAATCAGATGATTCATCTCAAGTAGCCATCATGCTTTTCCTTTTTGATTTGTCCTTTTTAGAAAATTTGTTAGATAAGTGCCCATACTCTTGACAGTTGTAACATTGACTATCTTTCAAGGATTTACGAGTTCTAGGTTTAGATCGTCTCTTATCATTTGATTTTTGAAAATCAACCTTTTTCTTGTTTTTGAAAATCAACCTTTTTCTTGTTTTTGAAAATTTTGTAAAATCGTTTTGCTAAAAGTGCCATATCATCTTCGGTATTTTCTGAATCTAAAGTGCTCTCTTGAGAAATATTTTTAGATAATTTGAGAGCTATTAATTTTCTTTTAGGAGCCTTAAAGGATAACTCATAGGTTTGAAGTGAACCAACTAATTCCTCAACCCTCATGGTATCCGTATCACAAAGTTCCTGAATCGCGGTCACTTTAGAATTGAACCGTTCAGGAAGTAAACGTAGTATTTTTGTGCACACTTTACTTTCATCGATTTTGTCACCAAGACCCCACATAGAGTTCACTATGTCATTCAATCTAGTGTAGAAGTCCATAAACATATCATTCTCCTCCATATGAATTTCTTCAAATTTAGTTGTGAGGAGTTGGACTTTAGATTTCTTGACAATAGATGTACCCTCGTTTGCCATTTCTAATATATCCCATACTTATTTTGCATTTTCACAAGAGATGATTCTTTTGAATTCATCTGGTGATAATGCACAATTAATTGCATTTAGTGCTTTTGCATTAGCACTACTTTCACTTTTCTGAAGTGCGGTCCAAAGAGAATAAGCCGTTATTTTCATAGTTTTTGAACCATCGTCATTAGCAACTTCGGTGATAGGAGGGTTCCATTCATTCATTGTGGCCAGCCACACACTTTCATCCAAGGATTTGAGGAAGATCCTCATCCTGGCTTTTCGATAGGCATAGTTTGTGCAATTAAAGGGTAGTGGCCTAGTGACTGATAGGCTATCAAAATTTGACATCTTAATATAGCTTAGATCGTTAGCTCTAGAAATAAATCCAATAAATAAATAATAAGCATGAGCTATTATGTCTCTGATACCACTTGAAAGGGCCTAGCTATATGCCCTAGAGGGGGGGTGAATAGGGCAATGCCAAAAAAAAAAAAATAACAGCGGAATAATAAAAGATTTAAAGCACAATGCTCAATCACAATAGCCTAAAATAAAGAGATTGATACTTTATCAGTTCTAAGGACAACCTTACACCAAAAACCAGAGGTTTAAGGTGGGACAACCTTATTTCTAGAACGTCCTTGTATCACAAACCAAAGAGGAATAATAAGCAATGAAATCAAAATAACTTGCGGAAAATAAATCCTAAGTTATTACAACATACATCCACACTTGCTTGAAGTGATTACAACATTCATCCACAAACACTCTCCACAAAACAGAATGAATAAAAGAATGAAAGAATAAAGCACATCCACAACACAACGATATATACTGATTCGCCTGTGTGTACACCAACTGTTATCCAACAGCCACACAGATTGCTACTCCACTCCTAATATCCTCACACAGGGGATATTAGTATGCACTATCAAAATAGGTTTCACAGGTTCACCTAAAACCTTCACAATTGTGTCTTTGCTCTCGGGCTTACATAATCTAAAAACCCCACAATCTGAGTTTTCTGGTTCTCCTCAGATAACCAATACAATGAGATTTTTCTAGCAAATCTCAAACAAAAACCAGAGAAAGTAAATTACAAAACACGTAAAATACCTGAATCACCTTTTGATGAAGCACGGTAGAACCAATCGGAGTAGAAGTTTGACTCGACGTTCAAAGTCCAATACTCACTTTAAGAATGGTTCTAAGTCTAATTGATTTTAGATCAAACGGGCTAGATCTATTTGATTTTGAATCCAGAAGAAGGAATAACAGAAATTCCCCTTTTCTAATAAGATTGGAATGTAGATCAAAATCAAATAAGAATAAGCTAGCAAAATGAATATTAAATAAGAATAAAGCAGCTTAAAATAAACACAAACTTATCTCAGAGAATAGCCTAAAGAATGCTTGAATAGAATTGATTTGAAGTACTAAAACTCTGAAGTTCATGCTCAATTTATAGACTGAAAAATCCCGTCTACGACTGGTCTTAGGATCCTAGGACTGGTCGTAGCTCCAAAGATTTTTGAAAGATTTCCGCGGAATTTGATTTTCAGTTCCATGACCGGTCGAGGGTGGTCTACGACCAGTCGAGGGTGGTCTACGACCGGTCGTGGGCCACCTACGACTGGTCGAGAGACACCTACCACCGGTCGTAGGACCCCAAAAATGGTTGCTGGAGTTTGAGTCGTAGGTCTACGACCGGTCGAAGGATGAGTCATAGAACTCACAGGACTGGTCGTAGGATGTCCAGGACTGGTCGTAGGACAACTAGAAAGATCCAAAAATCTTCAACTACCTAGGACTGGTCCTGAAAAACCTAAGACTGGTCGTAGCAAAGCTAGTACTGGTCTTAAAGTCCCTAGGACTGGTCTTAGAACACTCCAAACAAGCATATAAAGATATATGAGTTATGTATCTGGAATGACCTACAATAAAGCCCATCCTAAGGTCAATCTAAGGTCAAACAAACCTTAAAAGTGAGATGGACATTGAAAGTCTGTACACTCAGATGACCCTTAAGAGAAGCTTGTGAATATTCAAAACTTGTAGTAGGCCTTCATAAGCTTGATCTTGACTTGACAAAATCTTCTAGTAAACTTGAACTTCATCAAACCTTGAACATGCAACCTTGAATACTTCTATTCTTGATTTCTTCATCCAAGACTTGAAAACTTTCTTCTTTTAAGATCTTGACTTGAAATGCGATGTTGATTGCAATGACTAGTCTTCAAACATAAAACACAAGATATACAAGACATAGAAATAGGTTTTGGCACCACAAAATTTGACAACTAAAGGGATATGAAATCATAGCACTTACAGAGTTGTTATGCTGCCGGAATAGAAGGGATCTCTGAGTTTTCCTGTTCGAATGTGAAAGGACATAAGCCTATGAAGTGCAATTCCTCCTAAGTCTCAGGAGATGATTGAAATAGCTCCGGAAGGCTGTCGAAATCTTTACATTCAGGCTGAAATGCTACCGAATTTGCTATTTGAACTTAATGTTTTAATGTTTACACACATTTAACTGATTGTATCTTAGAATTAAGGGAGATTAGGAGATGTAAATGAACTTGGAATTAATAAAATGTGACGATCATCTTTGCACTTTTCCTCTATTACGATTAAGTAAGATGATTCCCCTATAATAGAAACGCATTTGTTTTCTTGTTAAAACATGGACAAAAGAGCAGAAAGGCAAGGCGCAGTTAATAAGTTCACCAATGCCCGTGTTAGCCGAGGTAAGTTTTCCGAAGACTATGTCACCCCAATCAATCAGCAACACAGAAAGTACACAGAAGTCGAATGAGACTCCGATCTTTCCCCTCTTTACAAGCCCCGCTGCATCAACATACTCTCACTTTACCCCAACAACAGCTTCGGCAAGCAGTAAAGAAGCCACGGTGCATATGGCTGAGACTAATTGAGAAAACATGCCAACGACAGAAGATCGTGTCAACAAGATGGCCAAAGCACAAAGAGCATTAATGGAGGAGTGTCGAAAGCTCAGAGAAGCTTTAGCTACTTTGGCGCATAATGTAGCCCAAATAGCGGCTCCACCGATGATGGGGGCAATAAATGGGCAAGGAAGCTAACAGGAGGGTCCTCATCCACAAGGAATCGGATCGCTAGAGTCTGTTCCAGTAGCGAGAGCTGTTTCGACAAAGAAACAAATGCATTTTGATTTGGGGAGATTGTCTTATTCAAATATAACAGAGAGAGAGTACTATGAACATTCATCACATTCTATTAATACTGAGTTCGTTTACATCCTCTTTACATCCCTTGATTCTAAGATAAATCATTTAGAAGTAAACGATTTGTGCTTTAAGCATCAAGAGTTTATTTTGACAGCCTTCCGGCGCCTAATTTGATCATCTCCTAAGACTTAGGAGGACTACCGATTCGATCGACGGGTCATTTCGACAGCCTTCCGGCACTTGATTTGATCATCTCCTAGGACTTAGGAGGAATGTTGATCTGATCGACGGGCCTTCAATGAAATGGAGATTTCGGCAGCATAATAGCGCCTGTTTCAACCATCCTCTGGGACTTAGGAGGAATGTCGATTAAATCGACTGATCTTTCTCCTTAGAACCCATGAAGAAGAGAAAACCCAGAGAAAGGAAGCCTAGACCACGGACTTCGGTAGCACAACGGCTCTTGGGATTTATAGACTGCAGGGCAGTCCGGTTGCGGGGACTCGTTCAACCGATATCGGTTGCACAGTCCTGCGCAACTCCCATGAGACTTCGCTCCTACCTTCTGTCTTCCACTCCGCTTTGTTCCTCTTGAAAAGCTTCCAATCCCCTTAATGAAGGAGGGGAGGGGGCATTTATAGACCCTCACACGTGTGAAAATCCTGATCTTAGCAATGTGGGACTATTTTTTAGTGCTTTGGATCATTTTGAACGAAGCCCTTTTGTGTAGTTCATTCCGAGGTTCCGCGCAGCTTTTACTTTCATTGTGCGGTCTCGCGTAACAAAGATTGATTGTGCGGACCCACGTAACATATACTGGCTGCGTGGTTCTGCGCAACTACCATGAAAATTACCTCTCTCTTCTTCTTTCCGAAAGTTCTTCTCTTCTTTTTACCTTTACTTGCTTGATTCCTTTCACCATTTTTATGCCTCAATAGATTGCCTCCTTGATCCTTTATTTATTCTTTCGGAGTAACAAGTAAAGGATCAAATATTCCATTTGGTTTGCGTGGACCCGCGCAACTGGCCGCCTATATACTCGGTCGCAATAATCTATAAATACCGCACCTTTCGTCACTTTCTGCAGTCTCTGCTTTCTCTGGCGAATTTTTTCACTTTTGGAGATTTTTCTCGCAATGGACATTGTTTACGTGGAGCCGCGCAACGAATCTTTCATTCACGTAATTTTCTAAGTGCTGCAACACGTCGCGCAACTTCTTTTGATTGCATGGACCCGCGCAACCAAGACTTCTCCATTTTTTGAACTCTTTCCCTAACAACCTTTCTTAAGTCTTCAACCCTCCTCTCTTCATGGCTCGCATTAAGAGGACCCTCCGTCCTGTAGACCCTCAAATGGAGCATCCTTCTCATTCCGACGCTCCTGATACTTCTCATCGCCCATCTCCTTCCACTGACCAACCACCGACCAAGCGTACCAAAACCACCACTCAGACCCTCATACTTTCAAAGAGCCAGTACTCCCAACTTTTGATTTCACTGGCCGCCTCGAAGCACTTTCCTCACCCATTCATCGTGCTATAATCATGGAAAATGTAGAATGGCCTCCCAAGCACGGTCGTGAATATGATTGGGAAGCATGGTTGAAGACAACTGCCCACATTCGCACGGATAGCTATAGACCCCCTGTCAGAGAAGGTACCCCGCCTGCTTCTCGCTCCAAGAAAACTCGTCGGAATAAGGCACGGGAGTTTGAAGAAAAGATCAAAGAGCACAATAAAAAGAAGCTTCAGAACTCTTGGGAATCTGTTCGAGTGATTGAGGGTGTCATGAAATTTGACAATCCTCATTTAGAAGGCATGACAGTAATTCCCATTAGCGTGCATCGTCAATAATCCATCCTTGAATGTGAACCCACAGACTATGTGGACGGAGAAAAACCGATGTACACTGAATCATGGGCGACGCGAGAATCCTGGATTCTTGAAGGAAGAATACAGGTGGAGAAACAGCGTCAGATCGTGGAAGAGGCCCATCCCATGATCTTCCTTGCTCCCTTTCACAGTCCACACAGTCTCTTCCCGACTTATTTTTATGAGACTATCAAACAACGCTACAAGGACTGTGATCCTCTCTGGGGATCAGAAGATTTTCACACAAGAGGCCTACTGACTTCTCGTCGTTATTACTCTGATTGG
Organism: Magnolia kwangsiensis; assembly: GCA_037074715.1. Classification (NCBI taxonomy): domain Eukaryota; kingdom Viridiplantae; phylum Streptophyta; class Magnoliopsida; order Magnoliales; family Magnoliaceae; genus Magnolia; species Magnolia kwangsiensis. The sequence goes on along the minus strand of CM073576.1, from coordinate 100,824,210 downwards.
GCAGAGGCAATTCTGAAGAAACATGCAAGTACCCTTGCTAAAGTAGGCCTTTACGACGTGATAGAGGTCACATCCCAATATTTTTATAAGGAACCCTGCATACTGAAAGGATTTCTCTAATATTGGTCTCCCACCACCAATTCCCTTCACCTGCTGTTCGGAGAAATGAGCATATCACTATGGGATCTACACTGCATAGCAGGTCTCCCACTTACAGGAAGATTTTATGATGAGTTCATACCGACAAATGCAGAATTGGCATTTATATCCTCTCCCGATCGCAGACCTTCCATCTCAGAAACCACCATCGAACTTTTCAGAGAGATGGGAAATTTTTTAAATATTCACAAACTATCTCCTTTGCAATGGCTGGCCCATTTTTCTAGAATACTCAGGTATCCCATACCCAGAGACTAGTGTATTCCTCTTCACCACATATTCTTGCATATTAATTCCTATCTTGTTCTACAGATTTCGCGACAGTCGTTGTAAGGAAATGATGACCCTTCGTGACAACATGAAAGAACGACCAGCTTATAGCTCATTTGGGAAACTGGCAGCCTTCCTTGCTTACTAGTTGAGCATAGTTGTTCTTCCTAGTTCCAAGTGGGCAGATGCTATTCGCCCCACCACTTTTGTGGTCGCCGGAGCTCTAGCAGAAGGTCAGAAGTATTCTATTGCACCCCTTGTGCTATGCTCCATTTATCGGGCTTTTGGAGAGATCTCCACACACGTCAAATATCCCACCCTGGGATCTTCATCAGTGTTTACCGCGTGGCATTATTTCACCGGATGGCTAGGAGTCTATTTCCCCTGGACTTTTGAAGCACCGAAAAAAGCTTATGTCAGTCCTTCACATCTTCCTCTTTGGTTCTTTCAACAAAGGGTCATGGCCAGAAGATCGTACGAGTGGGTGATCAATAAGATTCAGGACTTTGATCAAGTGGACTTCTTCCAGTTCCGGCTTCATCACTACATTCAAGATACAGATATGGTAGATCAAGGGGCACTAACTGTAGCAGAAAGGGCCTTTTTTCTTTCCATTCCTTCTTGCAGTTTGCCACTCAGGGAAGGAACGGAATTCTGGAGAGAACCCTACTATCCTAGCCGTTTTGCTCGCCAATTCGGTTATGACCAAGCCGTGCCAGAAGATTGTGGGCTGGTTACTAAGAGAATGCGCAGCTATGGAACAGGTCCTTTGAACTGGGCCATGATATGGAAACAACTATTAGGTGGCAGTGTGAACTCTTCTTTCATCATTCCTAGCTACGATCGGATAGTCCGTACTTCTTACAGCTGGATGAGGTGGTGGGACTACCAATCATTTCTGATCAACAAACGCCTAGTGGACTCTCTTCTCTTTCTCCATCCACCTCGGCTTAGGGGCAGAAAAATTGATAACAGAATCGGCTTCATTCCAGAGAAAAGTCACGCTCCTCATCATGGTGAAATTTGCAAGAAGATTTCGACGGAAGAGCCAATCCGTGAGAGAAAACTAATTAACACTTTAGACGGTTGGTTCGCCATTGGAGTCCTGGCAGAATTTGAACATATTCCCCACGACCTTAGTGGCCGAGCTCCAGAAGATGTTGCAAGAGCATCCTCTCCTATTCCTGAAGAGACTGCTACAACTAAAGAAAATACAGCTCAAGACAAACCTGCCCCTTCTCCACAAACTCTTCCCCCTAGCTCATCGTCCCCGATGACTAGATCATGAGCACGTCAGCAAACGTTGTCACCCACTCCTCAAGAAGAAGCAAGACAGGTCTCTACATCTCCCTCGATTCCAGTTGGCAGGAGATCTCCAAGGAAAAGAAACCAGCCTATTTCCTATAAAGGGAAACAAGTTGCGGTTGCAGAAGTGGATGAGGAAGATCTGGCAAGCGAAAGTTCATCTTCTAGCGAAGATTCATCTTCTACATCAGGAAATTCCACTCCCTTGGGGTCTGACAATGATGATGATGAAAATAATGGAGTTCAAGACGATGATTACGAAGAAGGGGAGGTCAATATAGATGACGAGGAAGATATGGCCACCAAAAATGTAGCAAAAGAACATCTCCCCATAGCCCCTGAAACTTCCCCTGCCACTTCCATTCTCAGCAAGCCACATGCGGTAACCGAAGAGGATGAAGAACTCTTGGACTACAGGGAATATGGGTATTCACCTAGTAAGGAAGCTCGAATTTAAACATTTATGTGCTTGTCAAGTGATCACTATCTTAACACCACTATCATTCTCTCTTTTTTTTTAGGTACTCATGTGGCTTGCATTGAAACGAGCGCTGCCCCCTCTGCAAAACTTCATCCAGCTACACCCATGATCTCCTCACAGGTTTCTTTGACCCCTCTGGTGGCGCCGAAGAGCGTGGCCTGTGAAATTATATTTCCTGTCGAGGCTACTGACCTACCAACTCCTACTACCAGATATTCCAGCACAGAAGTGAGAGCGCCCTCTCTTGCTGATATGTTAGAAGCTGGTACTTCTGTAGCCCCAAAAGTTCCCTTTCTTGCTGGTCATACTTCTATATCAGGTATATATATATATTAATTTGAAGAGCTGTAAATTCTTCATTTTGTATTTCTCACTCTAGCTTGATCTCTTACTCATTTTACAGGAATTCTCCCCTGTAGTGGGGGGGCCAGTTCCGAATCTGTGGCCACTGTCTCTGAGTTACCATTTCCTTCGAAGATTCCCACTCACAAAATGCTTTTAATGAAGAACTCTTTGTCAACAGTAATTCATATCTTCAAGGACCCTGAACAATGGTCAGATCTGGACATTGCCATCGAAATTCTGGAAAAGTCTGCAAAGATGGCGATGATTAATATTTTTGCGTAGTTCCCTCCTTAGATTTCATGATTCAATAGCTTCTCTAGCATCAGCGGAGACTATTACAATTGGTCCAGAAGTCCTTGAATATGGAAAGCGGTTAACTTTGTCTAAGGAGAGGGCTTCACTCATTGCTTCCACGATATCTGAATTAGATCAGGAGCAATTATTGTTGCAAGAAACTTGAAGACCCTTACTGGTGAAAAAGAGCTTATTCAAGATCGTATAGCAGCTTTAAGAGAAGAGATTTCTCAGATGGAACTATAAGGTCATGAGAAGGAGCTATCTATACAGGAGGTTAAGGAGAAACTCGAGGTCAATATTCAGTCTGCCGATACTGAGAAGTTGGAATTACTCAGGAGCAACGAAATGATCACATCTTTAAAAGATAAATTAGCTGGCCTTCCTAATCAGACAAAGATTATTCTTAAAGAAAAATCAAAGCATGATGCAGCTTAGCTTCAATTAAAAGAGAACTTGCGGCAATTTATGAATGTAATAGGCATCACTAAGGAATTATAAACATGTAATCTTTCCCTCTCTTTTTCATGTTTGAATGTATGTTCTCTTTTGGTTTTCATCAGTAAATTTAACTTTTCATGCACTTCTATATTATGCATTGTTTCAGGCATACCATCTTTATCATGATTTCAACATGAATTTGCCACATTTTAAACATGGAACATAGTTTATCATGACATTCTATGAAACTAATCATAAAACAGCAATATTTTATGCTTTGTTAGTATGAAGTTTCCTATATGACCTCATCCATTTATATTTTATTGGCGATGCTAAGTTTCAATTCAGTTAGTTGCACGCAGTTTAAGCTCATGAGTAGCGGAGCGGCGTTACTTCGGGTCTTACGTGATGGTCTCTGTAACTCTCTAGAGTTCGTGGGACTTCTCACTGCCTAGGGAGTTCACAAATCGCGATCCATCAGAGAGGCCCAGTGAAGCTACCGGGGCCGTGAACTCGATTGGTTTTACAGCATAGGGTTGACCACGGTAACTCTCTAGAGTTCATAGGGCTCACAAGGCTACCTTTGGGGGTACCAAATCCATGGTTGTCGATCCATCGATGAGTAGGTTTAAGCCCTTCCTCATGAGTACGTACCGAAATCTAACCACAAATCCGAGGGGTCTTATGCATGGTTGGCTTGTCATGCGCGCACTGCGGCCCTCATTTTCTTCGCCTGCAAGGTCGGGCCCATTCACGGGAGGGCTTGTCCTCCTTTCCCTGTGACGCTGCCGGAAAGCTATACAGACGGCATGGGTGTTATGCTTGACTGGTCATTTGGGAACTTTTAGCACTTTGGCTTTGAGTCGACTTTTTGGCCCTTTGTTTTTTATCTTTCGGCTGACTTTTGGCTCTCGACTTTTGGTCTTTGAAGACTTTGAGCTCTTTCGGCCTTTGGTCATTTAAAGATTTTGAGCTTTTAGCTTTTAGTCAACTTTTGGCCTTTTGCTTTTGGTCATTGACTCCGTCAGCTGGCCGCATGGGTATGCGTACAATGGCCTTCATGGGCTTTTTAGGGACACTGGCTTCTCGCCGCTGCCCGAATGGTAATCTTCATAGGTCTTATGCGTAGCTGGTCCCTTTTGAGCTTTGGTTCTTTTAGGACTTTGGCTTTTCGTCCTTTTTCTTTTTCGGGACTTGACTAGGATACCTTTTTATAATGAGCAGCCATTGCTATTTCCAATTCATATGTACAGTTAACTGTATGATTCATTCTACTGTGATCATATGGTTGACATTTCGCCGCTGCTGACAATGTCACAAGGACTTTTGTATTATGTTTATGTCAATTTTTTGTATCAGCTTAGTGATGATGACAACCTTGATGAGCGATTGATCGACAATAGCGATAGCTGTTCTCTTTTTCTTTTTTATGATCATTGATACCTGATAATTCAATTTCGATGGAGATTTTCTGTCGACTTCGATGGAGATTTTCTGTCGGCAATTAGCGTCAATGCTTAATAGCGATCATCGGTACCTTTTATGTCACTACTTACTTGATAACGATCATCGGTACTTTCTTCTTTTCTCTCTTTTTTCTTTTTATTTTTTATTTTTTATTTTTAATGTCAATGTTTGCTTGATAGCGATCGTTTAATCGCTTGATCTTCTAATTGCTCGATAGCAATAGTTGCTAATCTTGGCGATTAGCTTTTCATTTGGCTTTGCTTTTGGTAATTGTCCTTGGTATTTCGCATTTGGCGATGACTTGTTATGCTTGAAAGCCTGTCTTTCATTCAAATATACAAAAGAAATGCATTCTATGGTGAGAAATATATTTCACAGCTTTTACTCACCTGTCTCAATTGATTATAGGTCTTAAGCGTAGCTGGCCTTATAGGCTTGGCTAGGCTGCCTTAATTGATATTTTGTCATTGTTGAACGGTGAATCCATAGCTGATATTTCGCCAGTTGCTAATATATTCTGAGAATTAATAATTGATATTTCGCCAGCTGCAGATATATTCTGAGAATATCCATGTTGTATTTGAAATAGTTTATCATCTTGGTGATGATAGCAATTTTGATAAGATAAGCTTGCGTGAGCCATTGATGATGACAGTGATAGTTGCTTATCTTGGCGACGATCATTGGCACTTGCTTATTCTGACAATAATCATCGACGCTTTTGATTCAGCGATTGTCATTGACGCTTTGTATTTGGCGATCGTCATTGACGCTTTGTATTTGGCGATGATTTAGAAGCATCAAAATTGCAATCTATCTTCAAGGATAACGAATTTCGCATGTCTTTTTCTGCCCCCTTTTGATATAGAATTATTATCTTGATAATGTTCTGTATCAAAATCAGTATTGCCTTCGGAAGCAGTTTCCTTTTTGCCAGCGCGAGTATAGGCCAATGTAGACTTTCATTTACTTCCTTGAAGAAGTTTGCTTTCATTGAGCATGCTTTATCTCATTTAGCTTTGGATTTGCTCCCTGGATATGATCGTGACCGTCAATGGAGATACATTTTTTATTCTTGGAGATATGGAGGAAGCATATTTCTGTGGGAAGCTATAAGACTGTAATTGTATTCATTGACTAGCTTGCCCCCAACCCTTGAAATTTTCTACGCTTCTCCTGATTGACCCCAATGGGGACCTGAATTCCCTTCCTGTGATTTAGGCCAACGGGTTCTTCATAATCAAAGCCCATGTTTTTCATAATTTTCTTACTTGCCGGACTATACTTTTGAAGGTCTTGCGGCGTCAACCTACCATGGTATTCATTATTTTGAGCCACTTCTCTCATCCTTACTGCTTCTGAAACGTAGAATTCGATTGGCTCAGAATATTTTTCATTGGCTTTAACTTGAAATCTTGTAGGAGTGGCCGAAAATGGCTTATTTCTTTCAGCATATGGTAGCGGCACCATATAATTTGACTGTAAAATCTTCAACTGTTCAGATGATAGCAAAGTTAATGGCGGTTGTCTTAAATGTTTCGGCACAAAATAGAACTTCTTGCTGATTTCTGCTGTTTTGGACGGCACTGCTTTTTCTGTCATTTCTGTGATTGCGCTCTCTTGATCATTCTTCAGGACGTCACTTTCATCCTTATCTATTTTTTCGGTGGTAAATTCTTTGTAATAACTTGCATCTGCAAAGAAGGACTCATCTTCTGTATTCGGTCTCGCATCGGTGGTAAATTCTTTATGTTGTACCCCATCTTTACAGTATTTGAAACATTGATGGAGAGTGGAGGGTATGATATTGTACTGGTGTTTCCATGGCCTTCCTAGGAGAAGGTTGTATGTCGTCACTGCATTTATGACATGACAAACAACGTCAGTAGTCAGTTCCCCTATTTCCAACGTCACCGTAATTTTGCCAAGTGCGCGCTGCCCGTCTTGATTAAAACCTTGTATCATCATCTCGCTGGGGCGTAATTCTGAGCGACAGTAGTTTAATTTGTTTAACATGGAGAGTGGCAAAAGATTTACTACAGAACCATTGTCTATCATAATCCTCTTAATTTTCTTCCCGCAAATATGGCCTTCTATCATTAGTGGCCTATTATGGACTTCCTCACAGATCATATCATCATCAGAAAAAGAAATGACTGGGAAGCAGTTCTCATACTCATTGGGTTCTTCATGTTCTACCTCCGCCAGTAAGGTTTCCCTGATGTCATGATCAGATAGGGCCTGAATCAAACTTTTTCAGAATTCTTCTGATAGCTTCAGTGCGTCATAAACGCTTAATCGGGCCGGTATTCCTTTTAGATGATTTACCACGTCATAATTTACTTTCGTCATTTTATTATTTCCCTTCATCTTGCCGCTATTATTTTCTTTTGCAATCACTTCTCCTATTTTCTATTTTATCGGGCTTACCATCTTCTTGCCCGACCGTAGTGTGATTACTGCAACCTTCTTTACAGTTTTACTGCTTTCTGCGTTATTCGCTTCTTGGTCCTTTTCTCGGACTGTAAGTGTGTTCACGGTTGCCATGGAGCCTCTTTCTCTTTCTTTCCCCAATACTATCTCGCCTCTATTGATTAGTCGTTGTATTATACATTTCAGCGTATAGCAGTTTTCTGTGGGGTGTCCCACTAGGCGATGATAATGACAAAAATTCTTTTCTCTTGTCCTTGTTATATCTTCTGGGTGCTTAGGCTCCGGCAGTACTATCGTGCCAGCTTTTAATAACTGCTCCATCATAGGGGCGACATCTTCTTTTTCAAACGCGAACCCTTCATGAGAGTTCAGCATTCTAGGTTGCTTCCCATCGTACCTGTTTCTTGACCTATCACCCTCTTCGCATCGGTCCGGCTTTCTTTCTCTCGAATCCTTTGTATCTTTTCCTTTTCTGTCGTGATCGACAGTGTTTATGGCTGTTCTGCTGGACGCTCTCCTAGTTGTATCATGGTGAAATGCCTGAATTTTATGAGTCATCAGTTCCAATGCGTGGGCTTTGGTAGCCAAGTCACGAAAGGTCCTGATGTCGGCGCTAGTCAGTCAGAACGCAATCCCCGTGCCCATAGAATTTACACACATCTTAACCTGTTCTTTTTCCTCCAGTAGTTGTCTACACGAAGCCCCTAATTTTTTCCACCTGTCTATAAACTTCTCTACCGGCTCTCCTTATCTTTGCCGAATAGAGGACAGTTCTGTAATACTGACGTCACGTTCCGAGGAGAAGAAGTTTGACATGAAAACCTCCTGCATTTGTTCCCATGTGCGTATCGATCCAGGTGCCAAACTAGAATACCATCGGAATGCTTTGTGTGTTAGCGACGAACCAAACAGCCACAAGCAGTACTGTGGTATCGTGGAAAAATTTCCCATGCTAGTGATAAAGTGCATCAGATGCTCCTTCGGAGATCCTTCCCCATTGAACTTTTGAAAATCTGGATGCTTGAAATTAGCCGGAAAAGGGATATCTTCTACTTCGCTTGGATACGGTGTTTGATATCTAAAGTGCCCGGTATTTTCGCGTTCTCTTTCGGCTCTAACCGCCTCTTCAACCACTTGCCTCACCTCTTCCTGTGTCACAGTTCTTGCTTCCGGAATGGACCCAAGTGACCCTACCCCCTGTGGTGGAAGAATGTCGGGCTGATTTTCTTGCCCTTCCATTGCATTCTGGGGGATTGCCATTCGGGCTACATTGTGTGCGAGGTTTACCAACGCTTCTCTAAGATTTCTGCATTCTTTCATCAATGCATTCTGTACTTCTTCCATTGCGTTGAAACGATCCTCTGCAGTTGTTCAATAATCCGAGTTTGTCCCAGCCATGAATAATGCAGCCTCTCCACTGTTCGTCGAAGCAGTAATCAGAGGAGAACAAGAGAATTTCGATGTGACAGGGCTTGCAGAAAAGGGAGGGGATATAGTTTCACAGGGCTTTTTCGTACTCTTTGTGGCATCAGTCAACTGAGATGACGCCGATACTGGTGAATCGTTTCGGGATGGCATTGGTGATCTAATTACCAATGCTTTTCCCTTTTGATCCTTTGTTCGTTTAGTTATTGAGGCATTTAAAACTGAGAAGTTGCGTACTGTCAATTGAGGAACTGTTTGAGCTGTTTGCTCTGGGTAAATTGCCGGAGGAGCAAGTTCAGGATTTCTTCTGACTGTGCTTCATGTGATGGGTCCTCTGGTCTTTAATTAAGGCTAACTCATTCCATAATTCTTGAAGTCTTGTGTTCGTGCCTTATGAGAGGTCACAACAGTCCAGCCTGCATTGTCTTCTGATGACTGGGGTGAAGCAGAAATGACCCCAGCTGTTACTTGAGTGCTGCTACTTTTATACACATGACTTAGTGCGTATTCTATCACAAACCCTGTCAGGATGAATCGGAAGTTCACTCTTCTTACGGGGATCGCCATGGATGTTGAGTCATAATTGGATTTTAGAAACCTTCAATCACGAAACATGTTTATAGTTACTAATTGAATTATTAGGGTGATATATCTTAGAGATGAAGGGGAGGACTTCCCACTGAGAGTCGCCATTTTGGCGTCCATAGGACGCCAAACCATGACAAATGTCCGTAACAACCTTACTGTTAATACTTTGAATAAGACAGAAAAGTCCCCAGCAGAGTCACCATTTTGTTTTGACAAAGAAACAAATGCATTTTGATTTGGGGAGATTGTCTTATTCAAATATAACAGAGAGAGAGTACTATGAACATTCAACACATTCTATTAATACTGAGTTCGTTTACATCCTCTTTACATCCCTTGATTCTAAGATAAATCATTTAGAAGTAAAGGATTTGTGCTTTCTGCATCAAGAGTTCATTTCGACAGCCTTCCGATGCCTAATTTGATCATCTCCTAGGACTTAGGAGGAATGCCGATTCGATCGACAGGTCATTTCGACAGCCTTCCTGCGCCTGATTTGATCATCTCCAAGGACTTACGAGGAATGCTGATCTGATCGACGAGCCTTCAATGAAATAGAGATTTTGACAGCATAACAGCGCCTGTTTCAACCATCCTCTGGGACTTGAGAGGAATGTCGATTAAATCGACTGATGTTTCTCCTTAGAACCCATGAAGAGGAGAAAACCCGGAGAAAGGAAGCCTGGGCCACGGACTTCGGTAGCACAACAGCTCTTGGGCTTTACAGACTGCAGGGCAGTCTGGTTGCGTAGTCCTGCACAACTCCCATGAGACTTCGATCCTACCTTTTGTCTTCCGCTCCGCTTTATTCCTCTTGAAAAGCTTTCAATCCCCTTAATGAAGGAGGGGAGGGGGTATTTATAGACGATGAAACTATGGCCCCCGAAGATGTAGAGGAAGAGCGTCTCCCCACGGCTCCTGAAATTTTCTTTGCCACTTCTACTCCTGGCAAGGCACATTCGACAATTGAAGAGGATAAAGAACCCTTGGACTACAGGGAATATGGGTATTATCCTGGTAAGGGAGTGTTTCGACAAAGAAACAAATGCATTTTAATTTGGGGAGATTGTCTTATTCAAACATAACAGAGAGAGAGAGTACAATGAACATTCATCACATTTTATTAATACTGAGTTCGTTTACATCCTCTTTACATCCCTTGATTCTAAGTTAAATCATTTAGAAGTAAAGGATTTGTGCTTTAAGCATCAAGAGTTCATTTCGATAGCGTTCCGGCACCTAATTTGATCTTCTCCTAAGACTTAGGAGAAATGCCCATTCGATCAACGGGTCATTTCGACAGCCCTCCGGCGCCTGATTTGATCTTCTCCTAGGACTTTAGAGGAATGCCGAGTCGATCAATGGGCCTTCAATGAAATAGAGATTTCAGCAGCATAACAGCGCCTGTTTCAACCATGCTCTGGGACTTAGGAGGAATGTCAATTAAATCGACTGATCTTTCTCCTTAGAACCATGAAGAGGAGAAAACCCAGAGAAAGGAAGCCTGGGCCACGGACTTCGGCAGCATAACAACTCTTGGACTTCACAGACTGTAGGGCAGTCTGGTTGCGCGGACCCTCACAACCGATATTGGTTGCGCGGTCCTGCGCAACTCTCAGGAGACTTCGCTCCTTCCTTCTGTCTTTCGCTCTGCTTTGTTCCTCTTGAAAATCTTCAATTTCCTCAAATGAAGGAGGGGAGGGGGTATTTATAGACCCTCACATGTGTGAAAACTCTGATCTTAGCGATGTGAGACTACTTTCCATTGCTTTGGATCATTTTGAACGAAGCTCTTTTGTGCAGTTCATTCCGAGGTCCCGCGCAGCTGTTACTTTCATTGCACGGTACCGCGCAACTAAGATTGATTGCGTGTACCCGCACAACATATAATGGTTGTGCGATCCTACGCACTATCATGGAAACTATCCCTCTCTTCTTCTTTCTATAAGTTCTTCGTATCTTCTTTACTTTTCCTTGATTCCTTCACCATTTTTGTGCCTCAACAGATTGCCCCCTTGATCCTTTATTTGTTCTTCCAGAGTAACAAGTAAAGGATCAAATTTCCTATTTCCATTTGGTTAGCGCGGACCAGCGCAACTGGCCATGTATATACTCGGTCACAGTAACCTATAAATACCGCACCCTTCATCACTTTCTACAGTCTCTGCTTTCTCTGGCAAATTTTTTTCGCTCTTGGCGATTTTCGCGCAACGGACATTGTCTGCGAGGAGCCGCGCAATGAATCTTTCGTTCGCGTAATTTTTCTAAGTGCCGCAACACGCCGCGTAACTTGTTTTGATTACGCGGACGCGCGCAACCAAGACTTTGCCATTTTCTGTACTTTTTCCTCAACGACCTTCCTTAGGTCTTCAACCCCCCTCGCTTTATGGCTCGCATCAAGAGGACCCTTCGTCCTATAGTCCCTCAAATGGAGCATCCTTCTCATTCTGACGCTCCTGATACTTCTCATCACCCATCTATTTCCACTGACCAACCACCGACCAAGCGTACCAAAACCACCACTCTGATCCCGTCATACTTCAAAGAACTAGTACTCCCAACTTTTGATTTCACTAGCCGCATCGAAGCACTTTCCTCATCCATTCATAGTGCGATAATCATGGGAAACATAGAACAACCTCCTAAGCACGGTCGTGAATATGATTGGGAAGAATGGTTGAAGACAACCACCCACATTCGCACGGATAGTGATAGACCCCCTGTCAGAGAAGATACCCCGTCTGCTTCTCGCTCCAAGAAAACTCATCGGAATAAGGCGCAGGAGTTTGAAGGAAAGATCAAAGAGCATAATAAAAAGAAGCTTCGAAACTCTTGAGAATCTGTTCGAGTGATTGAGGGTATCATGAAGTTTCACAATCCTCATTCAGAAGGCATGACAGTAATTCCCATCAGCGTGCATCGTCACCAGTCCAACCTTGAATGTGAACCCACAGACTATGTGGACGGAGAAAAGCTGATGTATACAGAATCGTGGGCGACACGAGAACCCCAAATTCTTGAAGGGAGAATACAAATGCAGAAACCCCGACAGATTATCGGAGAGGCCCATCCCATGATCTTCCTTGCTCCCTTTCACAGTCCGCACAATCTCTTCCCGACCTATTTTTACGAGACTGTCAGACAACGCTACAAGGATTGTGATCCTCTCTGGGGATCAGAAGATTTTCGCACAAGAGGCCTACTGACTTCTAGTCGCTATTACTCTGATTGGGCAGAGGCAATTCTGAAGAAACACGCAAGTATCCTTGCTAAAGTAGGCCTTTACGACGCAATATTTTTACAGGGAACCCTGCATACTGAAAGGATTTCTCGAACATTGGTCTCCCACCACCAATTTCCTTCACCTGTTGTTCGGAGAAATGAGCATATCACTATGGGATCTACACCGCATAGCAGGTCTACCACTTACAGGAAGATTTTATGATGAGTTCATACCGACAAATGCAGAATTAGCATTTATATCCTCTCCCGATCGCAGACCTTCCATCTCAGAAACCACCATCGAACTTTTCAGAGAGATGGAAAATTTTCTGAATATTCACAAACTATCTCCTCTACAATGGCTAGCCCACTTTTCTAGAATACTCAGGTATTCCATACCTAGAGACTAGTGTATTCCTCTTCACCACATATTCCTACATATTAATTCCTTTCTTGTTCTGCAGATTTCGCGACAGTCGTTGTAAGGAACTGACTACCCTTCGTGACAACATGAAAGAACGACCAGCTTATAGCTCATTTGGGGAACTGGCAGCCTTCCTTGCTTACTGGTTGAGCATAGTTGCTCTTCCTAGTTCCAAGTGGGCGGATGCTATTCGCCCCACCACTTTTGTGGTCGCCGGAGCTCTAGTAGAAGGTCAGAAGTATTCTATTGCATCCCCTGTGCTATGCTCCATTTATCGTGCTTTTGGAGAGATCTCTACACACGTTAAAAATCTCACCCTGGGATCTTCACAGCGTATACTGTGTGCATTATTTCACCGGATGGCTAAGAGTCTATTTCCCCTGGATTTTTGAAGCACTTAAAAAAGCTTACGTCAGCCCTTCTCATCTTCCTCTTTGGTTCTTTCAACAAAGGGCTATGGCCAGAAGATCGTACGAGTGGGTGATCGATAAGATCCAGGACTTTGATCAAGTGGACTTCTTCCAGTTCCGGCTTCATCGCTACATTCAAGATACAGATATGGTGGATCAGGGGGCACTAACTGTAGAAGAAAGGACCTTTTTTCTTTTCATTCGTTCTTGTAGTTTGCCACTCAGGGAAGGAATGGAATTCTGGAGAGAACCCTACTATCCCAGCCATTTTGCTCCCCAATTCGGTTATGACTAAGCCGTGCCAGAAGATTGTGGGCTGGTTACTAAGAGAATGCGCTGCTATGGAACAGGTCCCTTGAACTGGGCCATGATATGGAAACAACTATTAGGCGGCCATGTCAACTCTTCTTTCATCATCCCTAGCTATGATCAGATAGTCCGTACTTCTTACAGCTGGATGAGATGGTGGGATCACCAATCATTTCTGATCAACAAACGCCTACCGGTGGACTCTCTTCTCTTTCTCCATCCACCTCGGCTTAGGGGTAGAAAAATTGAGAACGGAATCGTCTTCATTCCAGAGAAAAGTCACGCCCCTCATCATGGCAAAATTTGTAGAAAGATTTTGACGGAAGAACCAATCCGTGAGAGAAAACCAACTAATACTTTAGACAGTTGGTTTGCCCACGGAGTCCTGGCGAAATTCGAACATGTCCCCCACGACCTTGGTGGCCGACCTCCAGAGGACATTGCAGGAGCATCCTCTCCTATTCCTGAAGAGACTGCTATAGTTGAAGAAGATACAGCTCAAGACAAACCTTCCCCTTCTCCACAAACTCTTCCCCCTAGCTCATCGTCCCCGATGACTAGATCACGAGCACGTCAGCAAACGTTGTCACCCACTCCTCAAGAAGAAGCAAGATAGGTCTCTTCATCTCCCTCGATTCCAGTTGGCAGGATATCTCCAAGGGAAAGCAACCAGCCTATTTCCTATAAAGGGAAACAAGTCGCGATTGTAGAAGCGGATGAGGAAGATCTGGCAAGCGAAAGTTCATCTTCTAGCGAAGATTCATCTTCTACGTCAGGAAATTCCACTCCCCTGAGGTCTGACAATGATGATGATGGAAATAATGGAGTTCAAGATGATGATTATGAAGAAGGGGAGGTCAATATAGATGACGAGGAAGATATGGCCATCGAAAATGTAGCAGAAGAACATCTCCCCATAGCCCCTGAAACTTCCCCTGCCACTTCCATTCCTAGCAAGCCACATGCGGTAACCGAAGAGGATGAAGAACTCTTGGACTACGGGGAATATGGGTATTCACCTGGTAAGGGAGCTCGAATTCCTTAAACATTTTTGTGCTTGTCAAGTGATCACTATCTTAACATCACTATCATTCTCTTTTTTAGGTACTCATGTGGCTTGCATTGAAACGAGCGTTGCCCCCTCTGCAGAACTTCATCCAGCTACACCAATGGTCTCCTCACAGGTTTCTTTGGCCCCTCTGGTGGCGCCGAAGAGCGTGGCCCGTGAAATTATATTTCCTGTCGAGGCTACTGATCTACCAACTCCTACTACCAGAGATTCCAGCACAGAAGTGAGAGCACCCTCTTTTGCTGATATGTTAGAAGCTGGTACTTCTGCAGCCCCAGAAGTTCCCTTTCTTGCTGGTCATACTTCTATAGCAGGTATATATATATTAATTTGAAGAGCTGTAAATTCTTCATTTTGTATTTCTCACTCCAGCTTGATCTCTTACTCATTTTGCAGGAATTCTCCCCTGTAGTGGGGCGGCCAGTTCAGAATCTGTGGCCACTGTCTCTGGGTTACCATTTTCTTCGAAGATTCCCACTCACAAAATGCTTTTAATGAAAAACTCTTTGTCAACAGTAATTCATATCTTTAAGGACCCTGAACAATGGTCAGATCTGGACATTGCCATCAAAATTCTGGAAAACTCTGCAAAGATGGCAAGGATTAATATTTTTATTTTGCGTAATTCCCTCCTTAGATTTCGTGATTCAATAGCTTCTCTAACATCAGCGGAGACTATTATAATTGCTCTAGAAGTCCTTGAATATGGGAAGCAGTTAACTTTATCTAAAGAGAGGGCTTCACTCATTGCTTCCACGATATCTGAATTAGATCAGGAGCAATTATTATTGCAAGAACACTTGAAGACCCTTACTGGTGACAAGGAGCTTATTCAAGATCGTATCGCAGCTTTAAGAGAAGAGATTTCACAGATGGAACTGTAAGGTCATGAGAAGGAGCTATCTATACAGGAGGTTAAGGAGAAACTCGAGGTCAATATTCGGTCTGCCGATACTGAAAAGTTGGAATTACTCAGAAGCAACGAAAAGATCACATCTCTAGAAGACAAATTAGCTAGCCTTCCTGATCAGACAAAGATTATTCTTGAAGAAAAATCAAAGCATGACGCAGCTCAGCTTTAATTAAAAGAAGACTTGCGGAAATTTATGAATGTAATAGGCATCATAGAGGAACTATAAACATGTAATGTAATAGGCATCATAGAGGAACTATAAACATGTAATCTTTCCCTCTTTTTTTTTTTATGTTTAAGTATATATTCTCTTTTAGTTTTCATCAGTAAATTTAACTTTTCATGCACTTCTATATTATGCATTATTCCAGACATACTATCTATGTCATGATTTCAACATGAATTTGCTGCATTTTGAACATGACACATAGTTTATCATGATATTCTATGAAACTAATCATGAAACAGTAATATTTTATGCTTTGTTAGTACGAGGTTTTTCTATGTGACCTCATCCGTTTATATTTTATTGGCGGTGCTAAGTTTCAATTAAGTTAGTTGCACACAGTTTAAGCTCATGAGTAGTGGAGCGCTGTTACTGCGGGTCTTACGTGATGGTCTCTGTAAATCTCTAGAGTTCGCTGGACTTCTCACTGCTTAGGGAGTTCACAAATTGTGATCCATCAGAGGGGCCCAGTGAATCTACCGGGGCCGTGAACTCGGTTGGATTTACAACACAGGGTTGGCCACGGTAACTCTCTAGAGTTCACAGGGCTCACAAGGCTACCTTTGGGGGTACCAAATCCATGGTTGTCGATCCATCGATGAGTAGGTTTAAGTCCTTCCTCATGAGTACGTACCGGAATCGAACCACAAATCTGGGGGGTCTTATGCATGGTTGGCTTGTCATGCGCGCACTACGGCCCTAATTTTCTTCGTCTGCAAGGTCGGGCCCATTCACGGGAGGGCTTGTCCTCCGTTCCCTGTGACACTGCCGGAAAGCTATACAGACGGCATGGGTGTTACGCTTGACTGGTCATTTGGGGACTTTTAACACTTTGGCTTTGAGTCGACTTTTTGACCCTTTGCTTTTGATCTTTCGGTTGACTTTTCGCTCTTGGCTTTTGGTCTTTGAAGACTTTGAGCTTTTTCGACCTTTGGTCATTTGAAGATTTTGAGCTTTTGGCTTTTAGTTAACTTTTGGCCTTCTGGTTTTTGGTCATTGACTTCGTTAACTGCCCGCATGGGTATGCGTACGATGGCCTTCATGGGCTTTTTAGGGCCACTGGCTTCTCGTCGCTTCTCGAATGGCGATCTTCATAGGTCTTATGCGTAGCTGATCCCTTTTGAGCTTTGGTCCTTTTAAGACTTTGGCTTTTCTTTCTTTTTCTTTTTCGGGACTTGACTAGGCTACCTTTTTATGATGAGCAGCCATCGCTATTGCCAATTCATATGTATAGTTAACTATATGATTCATTCTACTGTGATCATATGGTTGACATTTCGCCGCTGCTGACAATGTCACAAGGACTTTCGTATTATGTTTATGTTAATTTTTTTTGTATCAGCTAGCGATGATGGTAACTTTGATGAGCGATTGATCGGCAATAGCAATAACTATTCTCTTTTTCTTTTTCTGATCATCGATACTTGATAATTCGATTTCGATGGAGAATGGAGATTTTCTATTGGCAATGAGCGTCGATGCTTGATAGCGATTGATCGGCGATTTTTATGTCAATGCTTGATAACGGTTGTTTAATCGCTTGATCTTCTAATTGCTTGATAGCAATAGTTGGTAATTTTGACGATTAACTTTTCATTTGGCTTTGCTTTTGGCAATTGTCTTTGGTGCTTCGCGTTTGGCGATAACTTGTTATGCTTGAAATCCTACATTTCATTCATATACACCAAAGAAATACATTTCATGGTGAGAAATTCATTTCACAGCTTTTACTCGCCTATCTTACCTGTCTTGCCCCCTTTTGATACAGAATTATTATCTTGATAATGTTCTGTATCAAAATCAGTAGCGCCTTTGGAAGCAATTTCCCTTTTGCCAGCGCGAGTATAGGCCAATATAGGTTTTCATTTACTTCCTTAAAGGGTTTTGCCTTTATTGAGCAAGCTTTATCTCATTTAGCTTTGAATTTGTCCCCTGGATATGATCGTGACCGTCAGTGGAGATACATTTTTTTTTTGGTTCTTGGAGATATGGAGGAAGCATATTTCTGTGGGAGGCTATAAGACTGTAATTGTATTCATTAACTACCTTACCCCCAACCCTTGAAATTTTCTACCACTTCTCCTGATTGACCCCAATGGGGACCTGAATTCCCTTCCCGTGATTTAGGCCAACGGGTTCTTCATAATCAAAGCCCATGTTTTTCATAATTTTCTTACTTGCCGGATTATACTTTTGAAGGTCTTGCGGCATCAACCTACCATGGTATTCATTATTTTGAGCCACTTCTCTCGTCCTTACTGCTTCAGAAACCTAGAATTCGATTGGCTCAGAATATTTTTCATTGGCTTTAACTTGAAATCTTGTTGGAGCGGCTGAAAATGACTTATTTCTTTCAGCATACGGTAGCGGCACCGTATAATTTGACTATAAAATCTTCAACTGTTCAGATGGAGAGTGGAGGGTATGATATTGTACTGGTGTATCCATGGCCTTCCTAGGAGAAGGTTGTATATCGTCACTGCATTTATGACATGACAAACAACGTCAGTAGTCAGTTCCCCTATTTCCAACGTCACCGTAATTTTGCCAAGTGCGCGCTGCTCGTCTTGGATAAAACCTTGTATCATCATCCCGCTGGGGTGTAATTCTGAGCGACGGTAGTTTAATTTGTTTAACATGGAGAGTGGCAAAAGATTTACTGCAGACCCATTGTCTATCATAATCCTCTTGACTTTCTTCCCGCGAATATGGCCTTCCATCATTAGTGGCCTATTATGGACTTCCTCACAGATCATATCATCATCAGAAAAAGAAATGACTAGGAAGCAGTCCTCATGCTCATTGGGTTCTTCATGTTCTACCTCTGCCAGTAAGTTTTCCCTGATGTCATGATCAGATAGGGGCTAAATCAAACTTTGCCAGAATTCTTCTGATAGCTTCAGTGTGTTATAAACGGTTAATCGGGCCGGCATTCCCTTTAGATGATTTACCACGTTATAATTTACTTTCGTCATTTCATTATTTCCTTTCATCTTGCCACTGTTATTTTCTTTTGTAATCTCTTCTCCTGTTTTCTGTTTTATAGGGCTTACTATCTTCATGCCCGACCGTAGTGTGATTACTACAACCTTCTTTACAGTTTTACTGCTTCCTGCGTTATTTACTTCTTGTTCCTCTTCTCGGACTGTAAGTGTGTTCACGGTTGTCATGAAGCCCCTTTCTCTTTCTTTCCCCAACACTATCTCGTCTCTATTGATCAGTCGCTGTATTATACATTTTAATGTATAGCAGTTTTCTGTGGGGTGTCCCACTAGGCGATGATAACGACAGAAATTCTTTTCTCTTGTCCTTGTTATATCTTCTGGGTGCTTAGGCTCCGGCAGTACTATCGTGCCAACTTTTAATAACTGCTCCATCATAGGGGCGACATCTTCTTTTTCAAACGTGAACCCTTCATGAGAGTTCAACATTCTAGGTCGCTTTCCATCGTACCTGTTTCTTGACCTATCACCCTCTTCGCGTCGGTCCGGCCTTCTTTCTCTCGAATCCTTTGTATCTTTTCCTTTTCTGTCGTGATCGACAGTGTTTATAACTATTCTGCTGGACACTCTCCTAGTCGTATCATGGTGAAATACCAGGATTTTACGAGTCATCAGTTCCAATGCGTGGGCTTTGGTAGCCAAGTCACGAAAGGTCCTGATGTCGGCGTTAGTCAGTCCAAACTCAATCCCCGTGCCCATAGAATTTAGGCACATCTTAACCTGTTCTTTTTTCTCCGGTAGTTGTCTACACGAAGCCCCTAATGTTTTCTACCTGTCTATAAATTTCTCTACCAGCTCTCCTTCTCTTTACCGAATAGAGGCCAGTTCCGTAATACTGACGTCACGTTCCGAGGAGAAGAAGTTTGACATGAAAACCTCCTGCATTGTTCCCATGTGCGTATCGATCTAGGTGCCAAACTAGAATACCATCGGAATGCTTTGTGAGTTAGCGACGAACCAAATAGCCACAAGAAGTACTGTGGTATCGTGGAAAAATTTCCCATGCTAGTGATAAAGTGCATCAGATGCTCCTCCGAAGATCCTTCCCCATTGAACTTTTGAAAATTCGGATGCTTGAAATTGGTCGAAAGAGGGATATCTTCTACTTCCCTTAGATACGGTGTTCGATATCTAAAACACCAGGTATTTTCACGTTCTCTTTCGGCTCTGACCACCTCTTCGACCACTTGCCTCACCTCTTCCTATGTCACAGTTCTTGCTGTCGGAATGGACCCTAGTGACCCTTCCCCCTGTGGTGAAAGAATGTCGGGCTGATTTTCTTGCCCTTCTATTGCATTCTGGGGGATTGCCATTCGGGCTACATTGTGTGCGAGGGTTGCCAGTGCTTCTCTAAGATTTCTGTATTCTTCCATTAATGCATTCTGGGCTTCTGCCATTGCATTGAAACAATCCTCAGCAGTTGCTCTATAATCTGGGTTTGTTCCAGCCATGAATACTGCAGCCTCTCCACTGTTCGTCGAAGCAGTAATCAGAGGAGAACAAGAGAATGCTAATGTGACAGGGCTTGCAGAAAAGGGAGGGGATGTAGTTTCACCGAGCTTTTTCGTACTCTCTGTGGCATCAGTCGACTAAGATGACGCCGATACTAGTGAATCGTTTCGGGATGACGTTGGTGTTCTAATTACCAATGCCTTTCCCTTTTGTTCCTTTGTTCGTTTAGTTATTGAGGCATTTAAAACCGGGAAGTCACGTACCGTCAATTGAGGAACTGTTTACACTGTTTGCGCTGGGTAAATTGTCGAAGGAGAAAGTTCAGGATTTCTTCTGACTGTGCTTCGTGTGATGGGTCCTCTGGTCTTTAATGAAGGCTGACTCATTCCATAATTCTTGAAGTCTTGTGTTCGTGCCTTACGAGAGGTCACAACAGTCTAGCCTTCATTGTCTTCTGATGACTGGGGCGAAGCAGAAATGACCCCAGCTGTTACTTGAGCACTGCTACTTTTACGCACATGACTTGGTGCGTATTCTATCACAAACCCTGTCGGGATGAATCGAAAGTTCATTCTTCTTATGGGGATCGCCATGGATGTTGAGTCGTAATCGGATTTTAGAAACCTTCAATCACGAAACATGTTTGTAGTTAGTAATTGAATGATTAGGGTGATTTATCTTAGAGATGAAGGGGAGGACTTCCCACTGAGAGTCTCCATTTTGGCGTCCATAGGACGCCAAACCATGACGAATGTTCATAACAACCTTACTGTTAATACTTTGAATAAGACAGACAGATCCCCAGCAGAGTCGCCATTTTGATTCGACAAAGAAACAAATGCATTTTGATTTGGGGAGATTGTCTTATTCAAACATAACAGAGAGAGAGAGTACAATGAACATTCATCACATTTTATTAATACTGAGTTCGTTTACATCCTCTTTACATCCCTTGAATCTAAGTTAAATCATTTAGAAGGAAAGGATTTGTGCTTTAAGCATCAAGAGTTCATGTCAACAGCCTTCCGTCGCCTGATTTGATCTTCGCCTAGGACTTAGGAGGAATGCCGATTCGATCAACGGGTCATTTCGACAGCCCTCCAGCGCCTGATTTGATCTTCTCCTAGGATTTAGGAGGAATGTCGATCCGATCGACGGGCCTTCAATGAAATAGAGATTTCAGCAGCATAACAGCGCCTGTTTCAAACATCCTCTGGGACTTAGGAGGAATGTCGATTAAATCGACTGATCTTTCTCTTTAGAACCCATGAAGATGAGAAAACCTAGAGAAAGGAACCCTGGGCGACTGACTTTGGTAGCATAACAGCTCTTGGACTTCACAGACTGCAGGGCAGTCCGGTTGCGCGGACCCGAGCAACCGATATCGGTTGTGCGGTCCTGCGCAACTCTCGGAGACTTCGCTCCTACCTTCTATCTTCCGATCCTCTTTGTTCCTCTTGAAAATCTTCAATTTTCTCAAATGAAGGAGGGGAGGGGGTATTTATAGACCCTCGCATGTGTGAAAACAATGATCTTAGCAATGTGGGACTATTTTCCAGTGCTTTGGATCATTTTGAAAGAAGCCCTTTTGTGCAGTTCATTCTGAGGTCCTGAGCAGCTGTTACTTTCATTGCGTGGTTCCGCGCAACTGAGATTGATTGCGCGTACCCATGCAACATATAATGGTTGCGCGATCCTATGCATTATCATTGAAACTATCCCTCTCTTCTTCTTTCTGCAAGTTCTTCGTATCTTCTTTACTTTTCCTTTCTTGATTCCTTCACCATTTTTGTGCCTAACTGGGAGCCTGAATTCCTTAAATATTTACATTCTTGCCTAGTGATCACTCTCTTATCACCACCATCATTTCCCTTTTTCAGGTACTCATGTGGCTTGTATCGAGACAAGCACTGCCCCCTCAGTGGACCTTTATCCTACTATGCCAATGGCTTTGCCACAGGTTCCTTTAGCTCCTCTGGCGGCACTAAAAAGGGTAGTCCGTGAAATTATTTTCCCCGTCGAAGCTATTGATTTACCGACTCCCGCCACTAAAGACTTAAGCACAGAAGTGAGGGCACCCTCTCTTGCTGATATGTTGGAAGCTGGTACTTTCGCAGTCCCAGCAGTTCCCTCGCTTGCTGGTCACGCCTCTGCAGCAGGTATATACATTGATTTGAAGAGTCGCCAATGCTTTATCTTATGTTGTTTACCCTAACTTTATCTCTCATCCATGTTATAGGAATTCTTCTATGTAGTGGGGCGGCCAGCTCGGAATCTGTGGCCACTGTCTCTAAGCTACCATTTCCTTCAAAGATTCCTGCTCATAAAATGCTTCTGATGAAGAATTCTTTGTCAACAGTGATTCATATTTTCAAAGATCCTGAGCAATGGTCAGACTTGGATATCGCCATTGAGATTCTGGAGAGCTCTGCCAAGATGGCAAAGATCAATATCTCTATTTTGCGTGATTCCCTCTTCAGATTCCGTGACTCGATAGTTTCTTTGGCATCAGCAGAAAATACCACGATAGCTCTAGAAGTCCTAGAATACGGGAAGCAGTTGACTTTTTCTAAAGAGAGAGCCTCACTTATTGCTTCTACTATTTCTGAATTAGACCAGGAGTGTTCGACTTTGCAGGAACAACTGAAGACCTTCACTGATGACAAGATACTTATTCAAGACCGCGTTGCGGCTTTGAGAGAAGAGATTTCGCAGTTGGAACTGAGAGGTCGTGAGAAAGAACTATCTATTCAGGAGATTAACGGGAAACTTAATCTCAATATTCGGTCTGCTGATGCTGAAAAGTCTGAACTGCTCAAGAGTAAGGAAATGATCATATCCCTGGAAGACAAGTTAGTTGGCTTTCCTGACCAAACAAAGATTATTCTTGAGGAGAGCATGAGGCAGCTCAGATTCAATTAAAGAAAAACTTGAGGCAATATATGAATATAGTAGGCATTACAGAGGAATTATAATCATGTAATCCCTCTCCTTTTTCTTTGTGTACACACTTTTGCTTCTTCCTTTCTTCTTTTCTTCTTCTCTCTTTTTTTATTTCGATGTATATTTCATTTGGATGTATATTTCCCTTTGACTTTCAATAGTAAATTTCAATAACTTTTTCATGCACTTCTACATTATGCATTATTCCAGGCATATTGTCTACGCCATAATTTCAACATGAATTTGCTGCATTTTGAACATTGCACATAGTTTATCATGCCATTCTATGAAACCAATCATAAAGCACCAATATTTTATGCTTATTAGTATGGGATTTCCTATATGACCTCATTTGCTTATATTTTATTAGCGGTGGTAGGTTTCAATTTAGTCAGTTGTGCACACAGTTTAAGCTCATGAGTAGTGGAGCGAATTACTTGGACTCTCGTCAGAGTCAGGTCTCACGTGATGGTCTTTGTAACTCTCTAGAGTTCGCAGGACTCCTCACTGCCTGGGGAGTTCACAAGCCACGGTCCATCAGAGGGGCCCAGTGACGCTACCGGGGCGGTGAATTTGGTTGGTTTTACAGCACAAGGTTGGCCATGGTAACTCTCTAAAGTTCACAGAGCTCGCAAGGCTACCTTTGGGGGTACCAAATCCATGGTTGTCGATCCATCAATGAGTAGGTTTAAGCCTTGCCTCATGAGTTAGTATCGGAATTGAACCACAAATCTGGGGGGGTCTTATGCATGGTTGGCCTGTCCTGCGCACAGTGCAGCCCTCATTTTCTTCGCCTGCAAGGTCGGGCCCATTCACGGGAGGGTTTGTCCTCCGTTCCCCGTGACGCTGCCGGAAAACTATACAGACGGCAAGGGTGTTACGCTTGACTGGTCATTTGAGGACTTTGAGCACTTTGGCTTTTGGTCGTTGAAGACTTTGAGCACTTTGGCTTTTGATCATTGACTCCGTCAGCTGCCTGCATAGGTATGCGGATGAGGGCCTTCACAGGCTTTTTAGGGCCACTGGCTTCTCGCCGCTGCTCGAATGACGATCTTCATAGGTCTCATGCACAGTGGGCCATTGGCTTTTGGTCGTTGAAGACTTTGAGCTATTGGCTTAACTAGGCTACCTTTTTATGATCATAGGTCTTATGCATAGCCGGTCTCTTTCAAGATTTAATCCTTTCAGGATTTGAGCTTCTTTTTCTTTCTTTCTTTTTTTTTCTTTTTTTTTTTCAGGACTTGTGACTAGGCTACCTTTTATGGTTGGCAGTCATCACTGTTGCCAATTTTATATAGTTGACTGTATGATTCATCATATGGTTAAATCAATAATTGACATCTCGCTGCTGTTGACGATGTCACGAAGACTTTTTTTTTTGTTTTTTTTTTACATCATGTTTATAGTAATGTGTCAGCTCAGCGATGATAGCAATTTTGATGAGTAATTGAGTGGCAAACAGTGATAGCTGCTCTCTTTTGTTTTCATGATTCTTTTTATGATCATCGATACCTGATGATTTTAATTTTGATGGAGATTTTCTATTGGCGATGAGCGTCAATGCTTGATGGCGACCATCGGCATTCTATCGGCGATGAGCGTCAATGCTTGATGGCGACCATCGGTGCTTTTTTCTATGTACGATGAACGTCAGTGCTTGATGGCTACCATCGGCATTTTCTTTTCTATGTGTGATGAACGTCAATGCTTAATAGCGATCATCAGCGCTTTTTTCTTTGGGCGATAATTGAATATGCTTGATAGCGATCATCAGCGCTTTTTTCTTTGGGCGATGATTGAATATGCTATCTTCAAATGTTTTGGAAGACTGAAGACTTTTTGGCGATGATCTAGCATGCTGTCTTGGAAGACGAAGATAGATAATTTTTCCTAAAATTTTTTATCTGTATTTTCTGTCTGTATTTTTTTAATATACCAGCTTGATAGTGATATCGATTTCAGGCAGAATTTTGTAGAACTCTCTTGATGGCGCTCATCCTTTTCGTCTTTCTTTATTTGTTATCATATGATCTTGATATGCTTTGTCATATGATCTTGATACGCTTTGTCATATGATTTTAATATGCTTTCGAACTTCTTCTTTATTCATCCTATTCGTCTTGTCCCCTTTTGATACAGAATTATTATCTTGGTAATGTTCTGTATCAAAATCAGTAGCGCCTTCGGAAGCAATTTCCTTTTTTTCAATGCGATTATAGGCCATTGTAGGCTTTTCATTTAGGACTTTGCTTTCATTAAGCATACTTTCTCTCATTTGGCTTTGAATGTGCCCCCTGGATATGATTGTTACTGTTGTTGGAGACATATTCTTTCATTCTTGGAGATATTGAGGCAGTATATTTCTATAGAAGACTGCACGATTGGCGCTCATATTTATCGACCAAGTTACCCCCTTTTTTCGTAGAATCATAACTCTGATAATTTCCCAGAGCGAAATCAACAAATATATTTCTGGACGATATTTCTTAAGGAAGCGAGCGTTAACTGGTATGCTGATTCCCAGTAAAGTTCTGAATGCTGTCGCCTCTTCATCCTCAAGAGCTATCCAAATCTGATTATATCCCGCATAAGCGTCCATAAAGGACATGACAGTGCACTGAGTTGCACTGTCAATTAGTAATTCGTTTATCGGGAGCAAAAAATCAACTTTTGGGGAGGCTTCATTCAGGTCTCTGATGATTCTGAAGGAGATTTTTGGCAGTCAATGCTTGACTGCTATCATCAATATTTAGTGGCTTGACAGCATTCATTAACGCTTGATAGTGATTATTTACACTTGATAGCCGTCATTTATGCTTGGTAGTCGTTGATGATGACAACGACAGTTGCTAAATTTGGCGATTTTCATTTGGTGCTTTGCGTTTGGCGATTTGGCTTTTCATTTGGCGATTTTGGTGACTTGGCTTTTCATTTGGCTTCGCATTTGGCGATGATTTGATACTCTTGAAAGCCTTCATTTTACTCATATACACAAAAGAAATACATGCTATGGTGAGAAATTCATTTCACAGCTTTTACTCACCCATCTTACCTTTCTTGCTCCCTTTTGATTTTGGAAGTAGAATCAAGATAGCGATCATTTCCTGAAGTGGCAGGTATTGTAAAGCATGTCTGCAGTGAATGTGCTTTTTCGACGGGCTGCTATACGATTGCAATCGTATTCATTGACTAGCTTGCCCCCAACCCTTGAAATTTTCTACGCTTTTCCTGATCAACCCCAATGGGGACTTGAATTCCTTTTCCATGGTTTAATCCAGCGGGTTTGTCATAATCAAAGCCCATATTTTTCATAATCTTCTTACTTGCCGGGCTATACTTTTGGAGGTCTTGCGACGTCAGCCTACCTTGGTAGTCAGTATTTTGAGTTCCTTCGCTTGTCCTTATGGCTTCTGAAACATAGAACTCAATTGGAGTATGATATTTTTCACTCGCCTTAACTTGAAATCTTGTCGGAGCGGCCGAAAACGGCTTATTTCTTTCAACATATGGCAGTGGCACCGTATAATTTGACTGTAAAATTTTCAGCTATTCGGATGATAGCAGAGTCAACGGCGGTTGTCCCGGTTGCCTTAAGTGTTTTGGTACAAAATAGAACTTCTTGCTTACTTCCACGGTTTCAGGGGGCACTGCTATTTCCTTAATTGCACCTACCTGATCATTCTTTAGGATGCCACTTTCATCCTTATTCGTCTTATCAATAGCAAATTCTTTGTAATAGCTAGCATCCGTAAAGAAGGACTCAGCTTCTGTATACGGTCTCGCATCGGCTATCACTTTATGTTGTACCCCATCTTTGCAGTATTTGAAACACTGATGCAGAGTAGAGGGTATGATACTGTACTGATGTATCCATGGCCTTCCTAGGAGAAGGTTGTATGTCGTCATTACTGTTGAGGCATAAAAAATGGTGAAGGAATCAAGCAAGGAAAGGTAAAAAAATACGAAGAACTTTCGGAAAGAAGAAGAGAGAGATAGCCTTCATGAGAGTGCGCAGGTCCGCGCAGCCATTACAGGTTGCGCGGTTCCACGCAATCAATCTCGGTTGAGCAGGTCCGCGCAATGAAAGTAACAGCTGCGCGGGACCTCGGAATGAACTGCACAAAAGGGCTTCGTTCAAAATGATCCAAAGCACTGAAAAATAGTCCCACATCACTAAGATCAGGATTTTCACACGTGTGAGGGTCTATAAATGCCCCCTCCCCTCCCTCATTTGGGGGAATTGAAGATTTTCAAGAGGAGCAAAGTGGAGCGGAAGACAGAAGGTAGGAGAGAAGTCTCCTGGGAGTTACACAGGACCGCGCAACCGATATCGGTTGCGCGGGTCTGCGCAACCGGACTGCCCTGCAGTCTGTGAATTCCAAGAGTTGTTGTGTTGCCGAAGTCCGTGGCCCAGGCTTCCTTTCTCTGGGTTTTCTCCTCTTCATGGGTTCTAAGGAGAAAGATCAGTCGATTTAATCAACATTCCTCCTAAGTCCCAGAGGATGGTTAAAACAGGCGCTGTTATGCTGCTGAAATCTCTATTTCATTGAAGGTCCATCAATCGAATCAGCATTCCTCCTAAGTCCTAGGAGAAGATCGAATCATGCGCCAGAAGGCTGTTGAAATGACCCATCGATCGAATCGGCATTCCTCCTAAGTCCTAGGAGAAGATCAAATCAGGCGTCGGAAGGCTGTCGAAATGACCCGTCGATCGAATCGGCATTCCTCCTAATTCCTACGAGATGATCAAATCAGGCGCCGGAAGGCTGTCGAAATGAACTCTTAATGCTTAAAGCACAAATCCTTTAATTCTAAATGATTTATCTTAGAATCAAGGGATGTAAAGAGGATGTAAATGAACTCAGTATTAATAAAATGTGATGAATGTTTATAGTACTCTCTCTCTCTGTTATGTTTGAATAAGACAATCTCCCCAAATCAAAATGCATTTGTTTCTTAGTCGAAACAAAATGGCGACTCTGCTGGGGAATTTCTGTCTTACTCAAAGTATTAACAGTAAGGTTGTTATGAACATTCGTCATGGTTTGCCGTCCTATGGACGCCAAAATGGCGACTCTCAGTGGGAAGTCCTCCCCTTCATCTCTAAGATAAATCACCCTAATCATTCAATTGCTAACTATAAACATGTTTCGTGATTGAAGGTTTCTAAAATCCGGTTACGACTCAACATCCATGGCGATCCCCGTAAGAAGAGTGAACTTTCAATTCATCCTGACAGGGTTCGTGATAGAATACGGACCAAGTCATGTGCGTAAAAGTAGCAGCGCTCAAGTAACAGCTGGGGTCATTTTTTCTTCGCCCCAGCCATCAGAAGACAATGCATGCTGGACTGTCGTGACATCTCATAAGGCGCGAACACAAAACTTCAGGAATCATGGAGTGAGTCCGCCTCCACTAAAGATCAGAGGACCCATCACACGAAGCACAGTCAAAAGAAACCCGAAACTCGCTCCTCCGGTGATTTATTCAGCACGGACGGTTCCCCAGTTGACAGCACGTGAATTTCCAGCTCTAAATGCATCAATGACTGGACAAACAAGATAGCGAAAGGGAAAAGCATCGGTTATCAGATCGCCAACACCGTCTCTAAAAGGTTCACCAATATCGACGTCATCTCAGTCAGTTGATGCCGCAGAAAGTATGAAAAGGCCCGGTGAAACCATATCCCCTCCCTTTTCTGCAAACCCCGTCACGTCAGCATACTCTTACTCTCCTTTTATGACTACTTCGTCAAAGAGTGGAAAAGCCACAGTGTTCATGGCTGGAACGAATCCAGATTATAAAACAACTACAGAGGGTCGTTTTGATGAAATGGTGGAGGCCCATAATGCATTAATGGAAGAATGCAGAAGCCTCAAAGAAGCCTTGGCGACTTTCATGCATAATGCGGCTCAAAAGACAGTAATTGAAAAGGATAGCCGAATGGAGAAGGAGCAAGAAGATACTAGACATTTTAGATACCGTATACCATATCCGAGAGAAGTGCATGACATTCCCTTCCCAGCCGATTTCAGGTGTTTAGATTTTCAAAAGTTTGATGGGAAAGGATCCTCTGAAGAACATTTAATGCGATTCAATGCCAGTATGGGAGGTCTTTCTGTAGTACCGTAATATTGTTTGCAATTATTCGGGGCATCATTGACAAGTAATGCATTCCGATGGTATTACGATTTGGCTCCAAGTTCTATTTGCACTTGGAAGCAGATGCAAGACGCTTTCACATCTCAGTTTTTCTCCATAAGTCCCGACATTAATATTGCTGAGTCGGCTTCTGTACGACAAGGCAAAAATGAGTCGGCAAGGGATTACGTGGATAGATAGCGGGCATTGGGAACTTTGTTCAAACCATTGCTAAGAGAAACTGAGCAAGTCAAGATGTGTCTGAACTCTATGAAAAAGGAATTCGTAAGAGGACTGGCCAATTTCAATGTCAACACTCTTCATGATTTGGCCGCAAAGGCTCATGCCTTGGAACTAGTAAATCAGGAGGTGTCAAAATTTCACCATGATGCGGCCCGAAAGGATCCTAGCCGAATAACTGCAAATACCAGTGATCACTGTCGGCAATGTAAAAATGTGAAAGGTTTCAAGGCAGAAAGTACAAAGCGAAAAGAAGACTTGGCTCAATCAAGAAAAAATAAAAGAGTCCGAATGCTTAATTTCCATGAGGGATTCGCTTTCGATAAAGGAGATGTCATTCTGTTGAGGCACAAAAAATGGCAAAGGATTAAAGCAAGAAGAGATAAGAAGTTTGAAGGAACTTTTGAAAATAAGAAGGGAGAGGTAGTTTTCATGACAGTGCGCAGGACCGCGCAGCCATTATAGGTTACACGGCTCCGCACAATCAATCTCTATTGCGCGTGACCGTGCAACGAGAATAGTTGTTGCGCGGGACCTCGGAATGAATTGTACAAGAGGCTTCGTTCAAGATAACTCAAAGCACTAAAAAATAGTCCCACATCGCTAAGATAATGATTTTCACACGTGCGAGGGTCTATAAGTACCCCCTCCTCTCCTTCATTTGAGGTAATTAGAAGATTTTCAAGAAGAGCGGAGTGGAGCAGAAGATAGAAGGTAGAAGAGATCTTCCTCCCAGTTGCGCAGGACCGCGCAACCGATCCCGGTTGCACGGTTCTGTGCAACCAGACTGCCCTGTAGTCTGTGAAGTCCAAGAGGTCGTTATGCTGCTGAAGTTCATGAGCTAGGCTTCCTTTCTCCAGGCATTCTCCTCTTCATGGGTCCAAAGGAGAAAGATCAGTCGATTTAATCGATATTCTTCCTAAGTCCCTGAAGATGATTGAATCAGGCGCTATTATGCTGCTGAAATCCTTATTTCATCAAAGACCTGTCGATAGGAACGACATTCCTCCTAAGTCTTAGGAGATGATCAAATCAGGCACGGGAAGGCTGTCGAAATGGACTTTTGATGCTTAAAGCATAAATCCTTTACTTCTAAATGATTTATCTTAGAATCAAGGGATGTAAAGAGGATGTAAATGAACTCAGTATCTATAAATGTGATGAATGTTTATAGTTCTCTCTTTCTGTTATGTTTGAATAAGACAATCTCCCAAATCAAAATGCATTTGTTTCTTTGTCGAAACAAAATGGCGACTCTGCTGGGGATGTCTGTCTTATTCAAAGTATTAACAGTAAGGTTGTTATGAACATTCTTCATAGTTTGGCATCCTATGGACGCCAAAATGGCGACTCTCAGTGGGAAGTCCTCCTCTTTATCTCTAAGATAAATCACCCTAATCACTCACTTACTAACTATAAACATGTTACGTGATTGAAGGTTTTTAAAATCCGATTACGACTCAACATCCATGGCGATCCCCGTAAGAAGAGTGAAATTTCGATTCATCCCGACAGGGTTCATGATAGAATACGCACCAAGTTATGTGCGTAAAAGTAGCAGTGGTCAAGTAACAGCTGGGGTCATTTCTGCTTCGCCCTTGTCATCAGAAGACAATGCATGCTTGACTGTCGTGACATCTCGTAAGGAACGAACACAATGCTTCAGGAATCATGGAATGAGTCAGCCTCCATTAAAGATCAGAGGACCCATTGCACGAAGCACAGTCAAAAGAAACCCAGAACTCACTCCTCCAGTGATTTATTCAGCGCAGACAGTTCGCCAGTTGACAGCACGTGAATTCTCAGCTCTAAATGCATCAATGGCTGGACGAACAAGAGAGTGAAAGAGAAAAGCATCGGTTATCAGATCACCAACGCCGTCTCTAAAAGGTTCACCAATGTCGGCATCATCTCAGTCAGTTGATGTCGCAGAAAGTACGAAAAAGCCAGGTGAAACCATATCCCCTCCCTTTTCTGCAAATCCCGTCACGTCAGCATACTCTTACTCTCCTTCTATGACTACTTCGTCAAAGAGTGGAAAAGCCACAGTGTTCATGGCTGGAACAAATCCAGATTATAAAACAACTATAGAGGGTCGTTTCGATGAAATGGTAGAGGCCCATAATGCATTAATGGAAGAATGTAGAAGCCTCAAAGAAGCCTTGCCAATTTTTATGCATAATGCGGCTAAAAAGATAGTAATTGAAAAGGATAGCCAAATGGAGAAGGAGCAAGAAGATACTAGACATTTTAGATACCGTATACCGTATCCAAAAGAAGTGCATGACATTCCCTTCCCAACCGGTTTCAGGTGTCCAAATTTTAAAAATTTTGATGGGAAAGGATCCCCTGAAGAACATTTAATGCGATTCAATGCCAGTATGGGAGGTCTTTCTGCAGTACCACAATATTGTTTGTAATTGTTCTGGGCATCGTTGACAGGTAATGCATTCCGATGGTATTACAATTTGGCTCTGGGTTCTATTTGCACTTGGAAGCTGATGCAAGACTCTTTCACATCTCAGTTTTTCTCCATAAGTCCCGACATTAATATTGCTGAGTCGGCTTCTGTACGACAAGGCAAAAATGAGTCGGCAAGGGATTACGTGGATAGATGGGGGGCATTGGGAACTTTGTGCAAACCGTTGCTAAGAGAAACTAAGCAAGTCAAGATGTGTCTGAACTCTATGAAAAAGGAATTCGTAAGAGGACTGGCCAATTTCAATGTCAACACTCTTCATGATTTGGACGCAAAGGCTCATGCTTTGGAACTAGTAAATCAGGAGGTGTCGAAATTTCACCATGATGCGGTCCGAAAGGATCCTAGCCGGATAACCGCAAATACCAGTGATCGCTGTCAGCAATGTAAAAATGTGAAAGGTTTCAAGGCAGAAAGTACAAAGCGAAAAGAAGACTTGGCTCAATCAAGAAAAAACAAGAGAGTCCGAATGCTTAATTCCCATGAGGGATTCACTTTCGATAAAGAAGATGTCATTCCAATGATGGAACAGTTGTTAAAAGTTGGCACAATAGAATTGCCAGAGCCTAAACGCCCTGAGTAGGCGACAAGGTGCAGGGAGCGAAATTTTTGTCGCTATCATCGTCTAGTGGGACATCCAACGGAGAATTGTTACACGCTGAAGTGTATTCTACAGCGGATGATACAAAGGAATCAGATAATTATCGAAGATGGGAAAAACGAGGAAATCATGAAAGGTATAGGCCTCTATTGCGAAGATCCCAGTGGCCTAAATCATGAAAAAGGAATTTCAATTGGGATCGGCCAGGAAAGGCGAAGAAAATTTGAAGACGTAGAGGCAAGGTCGGCAGCAAACATGGTCACAGCAAAAGAACTAGTGAAGGAAAGTGCTGAAGTAGTCGAACGTCCTGAAATAGTTCCAGAGCAAATGGAGGACGGGGGGCAACCGACGACAGATAGCCTATTAGAAATAAATTTGGGTACAGAAAAGGAAACACGAAATACGTTCATTAGTGCCAACCTCTCTGAACAAGAGTCGGCAGAATACATTCAACTTCTTAAAGAAAATAAAGATGTATTCTCCTGGACGTATGCAAAAATGCCTGGATTGGAGCCTTCCGTGGCGTTACACCGTCTAAGTATCTCTAAAGAGAAAAGGCCGGTCAAACAGGCGCAAAGACGATTTCATCAAGATCTGGTTCCCCTCATCGAAGAAGAAGTTAATAAGTTGATAAAGGTTAGGTTTATTAGGGAAGTCAAGTATCCTAAGTGGATATCGAATATCGTCCCGGTAAGAAAGAAAAATGGACAGGTCAGAGTATGTGTCGATTTTAGAGACCTGAACGAAGCTTGCCCGAAGGATGATTTCCCGCTACCAATAACTGAATTACTAATTGATAGTACGACTTAGTATGCTGTTATGTCCTTTATGGACGGCTATGCGGGATATAATCAGATTTGGATGGCTCCTGAGGATGAAGAGGCGACGGCGTTTAGAACTTCGCTGGGGATTTTATGCTATAAAGTGATGCCGTTTGGGCATAAAAATGCTGGAGCAACATATCAGAGTGCGATGCAAAATATTTTTCAAGATATGATGCATAAGCACGTTGAATGTTATGTTGACGACTTGGTGGTCAGGTCAGAAAGTTATCAGGAACGTCGCAAACACTTGGTGTCGGTTTTCCAACGACTTAGAAAGAAACAGTTAAAGATGAACCCCACTAAATGTGCATTCGGAGTGTCCTCCGGAAAATTTTTGGGTTTTGTTGTTTGGCATAGGGGCATTGAGATTGACCCTGGGGAAGTCAAAGCTATACAGGATATGCCACCGTCAAAAACATTAAAGGAATTAAAGAGTTTGCAAGGAAAATTGGCATATGTTCGTCGATTCATTTCAAATCTGGCCGGAAGATGTCAACCGTTTTCTCATCTGATGAAAAAGGATACAGAATTTGTGTGGAGTCAGGCCTGTCAGAATGCATTCGACTCGATAAAGAAATTGCTAAAAAAGCCACCAGTACTGACAGCTCTAGTAAAAGGGAGACCGCTCATCTTATACATGTCTGCAGCCGACCATTCCTTAGGAGCCTTGTTGGCACCAAAAAATGAATTTGGAAAAGAAACGGCCCTCTATTACTTGAGCCGAACTTTGATAGGCGCAGAATGCAATTATTCCCCGACTAAGAAGGAATGTTTAGCGTTGATATTCGCAGTACAGAAATTAAGGCATTATTGTTTATCGCATGATATAACATTGGTCTCAAGAGCCGACCCAATAAAATTTCTGATGACAAGGCCGATGTTGTCTGGGAGGTTAGCTAAATGGATGTTGTTACTTTCAGAGTACGTTATTATGTATGAACCAGCGAAAGCTGTAAAAGGGCAAGCAGTGACAGATTTCTTAGCAGCGCGCCCCGTGGCAGAATCTGAAGCCATCAATGATGATCTTCCAGATGAGCAAGTCATCCTGACTGAGTCACAGAATCTGTGGCAGATGTATTTTGATGGCGCATCTCGAACATCAGGAGTAGGGGTAGGAGTGATATTCATTACTCCCCAAGGTGATTTATTACCTTACTCCTTTACATTAGGAGCTGCATGCACGAACAGTGAGGCCGAGTATAGAGCCCTGATTATTGGAATGGAGATAGCTAAAGAAATGGAGATAAGAGTATTGCACATTTATGGAGATTCTAAATTGATTATAAATCAATTGACGACTGAATACGAAATAAGAAAGAAGGAACTTTTGCCATATTGCCAGAAGGTGCAACAATTGTTGGAATATTTCTTTTATGTTGAAATCAAGCATATTCCCCGGTCAAAGAATGCAAAAGCTGATGCCTTAGCCAGTTTGGCAGCAGCTCTGTCTTGCCCTAACCGAAGCCCTCTTCAAGTGACCATAGAGGAAAGAAGATTTTTACCGACAACAGAGATTGTTGAAGAAGTCACTGAGGCCCTTCCTGTATCATGCTTGGAAATTACAGTAGATGATTGGCGACAGCCTCTCATTGATTTTCTCAAATTTAACATCCTGCCAGAAGAGTCCGCGTAAAGGCAGCAAGTCAGACAGCGGTCAAATAGATTCGTTATTTGCAGTGAAGTATTATATAGAAAATCTTACAATGGGATGTTGTTACGCTATTTAGACAAGCAAGAAGCAAGGTAAGAATTGCAAGAAGCACATTCTGGTGAATGTGGGGCACATCAGGTAGGCCAAAATTTATTCCACAGAATACATCGGATGGGTTATTATTGGCCCACCATGTTCAAAGACGCGATAGATTATGCAAAGCGGTGCCATGAATGTAAGATTCATAGGGATGTTATACATATGCCTCCGGAAGGTTTACACCAGTCTATTGCCTCTTGGCCCTTCTCTACTTGGGGACTTGACGTAATCGGTCCTATAAACCCGCCTTCATCCATAGGAAAATAGTATATTCTGGCAGCAACGGATTATTTCTCCAAATGGACTGAAGCAATTGCTTTGCAAAGTGTTAAAGAAAAGGATGTGGTTAATTTCATCCGCCATGCTATAATATACAGACATGGTATCCCAAAGAAAATTGTTACAGAAAATGGCACTCCTTTCAAAAATAAAGGTATGGAAAAACTATGTCAGAAGTTCAAGATTCATCACACATTCTCAACGCCTTACTATCCGCCGGCTAACGGATTAGCAGAAGCATTCAACAAAACGATTGTCAAAATATTGAAGAAAACAGTGACAGGAAACAAACGGGATTGGGATGAAAGATTGCAGGAAGCACTATGGGCATACAGAACTACTCATCGAACAACCACAAGGGCAACGCCGTATTCATTAGTCTATGGTGTGGAGGCAGTAATTCCGATTGAAATACAAGTAGCGTCACTAAGAGTGGCAGTGCATCAGTCTATAACTGATGATGATCATGTGAAAATAAGATTAAAGGAACTGGACTTGCTTGATGAGAGATACCTAGCTGTACAACAGCATTTGTAAGGATATCAAGCAAGAATATCAGCTGCATTTGATAAGAGAGTAAAATATCGCTCTTTTAAAAAGGGAGATATGGTGCTATTGCTAAAAAGACCAATTGTGATCACTCGTCGAATAGGAGGAAAATTTGAGCCTAAATGGGATGGCCCTTACGTAATAAAAGAAGTATATTCTAATGGAGCGTATAGAGTTGTAGATCAAGACGGACAGGGAATCAGTATACCGGTCAATGCTCACTTCCTTAAGAGATATCGTCCTTAAAATGTATCTGCTGATTTCGCTTCAGAAAATTATCAGAGTTATGATCCTGCATCAAAAGGAAGAAAATTGGTCGATCAATATGACCGTGAATTATATAGCCTCCCATAGAAATATGTTGCCTCAATATCTCTAAGAGCAAAAAATGTATCTCTACTGACAGTCACGATCATATCCAGGGAGCAAATCCAAAGCTAAATGAGATAAAACGTGCTCAATGAAAGCAAACTTCTTCAAGGAAGTAAATGAAAGCCTACGCGCTGGCAAAAAGAAAATTGCTTCTGAAGGCATTGCTGATTTTGATACAGAACATTATTAAGATAATAATTCTGTATCAAAAGGGGGCAGACAAAGGCATGCGAAATTCATTATCCTTGAAGATAAATTGCAATTTTGATGCTTCTAAATCATCACCAAGTACAAAGCATTAATAGTGATCGCCAAATAAAAGTGTCAATGACAATCGCTAAATAAAAGCGTTCATGAATGTTGTCAAAATAAGCAAATGCCGATGATCGTCGCCAAGATAAGCAACTATCACTATCGTCATCAGTGGCTCACGCAAGCTTATTCTATCAAAATTGCTATTATCACCAAGCTGATAGACTATTTCAAATACAACATGGATATTCTCAGAATATATCGGCAACGTCGAATATCAATTATTGATTCTGAGAATATATCGGCAACGACAAAATATCAATTATTGATTCTCAGAATATATTAGCAGCTGGCGAAATATCAGCTATGGATTTACCGTTCAACAATGACAAAATATCAATTAAGGCAGCCTAGCTACTATATGGCCAGTTACGCTTAAGACCTATAATCAATTAAGACAGGTGAGTAAAAGCTGTGAAATATATTTCTCACCATAGAATGCATTTCTTTTGTATATTTGAATGAAAGACAGGCTTTCAAGCATAACAAGTCATCGCCAAACGTGAAATACCAAGGACAATTGCCAAAAGCAAAGCCAAATGAAAAGCTAATAGCCAAAATTAGCAACTATCGTTATCGAGCAATTAGAAGATTAAGCGATTAGAAGAATCACCATCAAGCGATTAAACGATCGCTGTCAAGCAAACATTGGCATAAGAAAAAAAAAAGGAAAGAAAAAAGAGAGAGAAGAAGAAAGTACCGACGATCGCTATCAAGCAAGCAGTGACATAAAAGGTGTCGATGATTGCTATGAAGCATCGACGCTCATTGCCGACAGAAAATATCTATTCTCCATCGAAATCGAATTATTAGGTATCGATGATCAGAAAAAGAAAAAGAGAACAGTTATCGCTATTGCCGATCAATCGCCCATCAAAGTTGCCATCATCGCTAAGCTGATACATAAATTGACATAAACATAATACGAAAGTCCTTGTGACATTGTCAGCAGCGGTAAAATGTCAACCATATGATCACAGTAAAATGAATCACACAGTCAACTACATATATGAATTGGCGATAGCGATGGCTGCTTATCATAAAAAGGTAGCCTGGTCAAGTCCCGAAAAAGAAAAAGAAAGAAAAGCCAAAGTCCTAAAAGGACCAAAGCTCAAAAGGGACCAGCTACGCATAAGACCTATGAAGATCGCCATTCGAGCAGCGGCGAGAAGCCAGTGGCCCTAAAAATCCCATGAAGGCCATCGTACGCATACCCATGCAGGCAGCTGACGGAGTCAATGACCAAAAGCCAGAAGGCCAAAAGTTGACTAAAAGCTAAAGCTCAAAATCTTCAAATGACCGAAGGTCGAAAAAGCTCAAAGTCTTCAAAGACCAAAAGCCAAGAGCTAAAAGTCAACCGAAAGATCAAAAGTAAAGGGCCAAAAAGTCGACTCAAAGCCAAAGTGCTAAAAGTTCCCAAATGACCAGTCAAGCATAACACCCATGCCATCTGTATAGCTTTTCGGCAGCGACATGGGGAACGGAGGACAAGCCCTCCCGTGAATGGGCCCGACCTTGCAGGCGAAGAAAATGAGGGCCGCAGTGCGCGCATGACAAGCCAACCATGCATAAGACCCCCCAGATTTGTAGTTCGATTCCGGTACGTACTCATGAGGAAGGGCTTAAACCTACTCATCAATGGATCGACAACCATGGATTTGGTACCCCCAAAGGTAGCCTTGTGAGCCCTGTGAACTCTAGAGAGTTACCGTGGTCAACCCTGTGCTGTAAAACCAACCGAGTTCACGGCCCCAGTAGCTTCACTAGGCCCCTCTGATGGATCGCGGTTTGTGAACTCCCTAGTCAGTGAGAAGTCCAGCGAACTCCTAAGAGTTACAGAGACCATCACGTAAGACTCGAAGTAAAAGCGCTCCACTACTCATGAGTTTAAACTGTGTGAGTAGGTTTCTGTCCAATAGTGTCGGTCTAGTGTCGATCTACTGGTGCCAGTCCAGTAGTGTCTGTCCAGTAATGTCGGTCTAGTGTCGGTCTAGTGGTGTCAGTCCAGTAGTGTCGGTCTAGTTTCGATCTAGTGGTGTCAGTCCAGTAATGTCAAGTCTAGTTCAGTCGAGTCTGGTCAAGTCAAGTTAAGTTGCCTAGTCAAAGTATGGTCGGTCAAAGTACACTGGCACCAGTGCTCAAAAGAATAAAATTAAATTAAAGTTTAGCATTTAAAATGCTGCAAAATATTTCAATATAGATATGCTCAAACAAGCAATTGCCTGGTGAAAATTTTAAACATTGATTAGACAAACATGCAAAAATGCATTTCTCTTGAATCAGGTTCAAATTACATCAACAGTAAATGCCTTCAAGATATTGGCGATTATCTAGTCAAAAGCTCAAATCTCTGAGGTCAAATAGTATATTGACAAGAGCTATGAAGTTTCCAAAAGGGGATAGAGGAGAAACTAGTGAAGAATTATCATTCTCTATTGGACAGTATAAGGACTCTGATATATTCTTTGGAGTCATGAAAAGAGCGAAAAAGATTATTCATTCTTCAAAAGTATCAGAAGGCTTCGCTTTAGAAATATTATCTTCTAAAGAAATCTGTATGCGACATTGACCTGGAGAGGGGGCAGGATTTAATGTCTTCAAAATAATTTATGCCTTGATAATCTCCTATATGTGGCGAAGGAATTTATATGCCGAGTATTATGGATAATAATATTGCAAGACTCCAAGTATCAGATCTGATGAAGAGAAAGAACAAATGGAAGCATCATCAAATCAACAAAGATCTAAGAAAAGTCTATGAAGAAATGCTAAGAAGCACAAATTAGAAAAGACTCAGTAAAAAAACTCAGCGATTGAACCTTTGAAGTTAAAGATGAAATCTCCAAGAGTGCAATATAAAGAATACAATGGTATGCATGATGAGAAGCGCAAAGATGGATTAAATTATATTGCAAATATCACAATCGACCTAAGAAGAGAAGAAAATCTCAATCTAATTTCAAAAACTATCAATGCTTCACAAAGCTATATTGAAAATTATAATGAATTAAGATACTAATTCTGATAAATTTGGCAGGAGAACCATTATTCAAAAGCTTGAGTTATGCAGATCGTGAGTAAAGGAAACAATCGAAAAAGTTGTTGCGGCATGAGCAGCATTAAAGAACAGCCCCAGATATAGATAAAAAAGAAAAGAATTGCTGGAGCTGATCAAAAAAAGGAAAGAATTGCTGGAGTTGATCAAAGAGACCGTTACAACAGCGACGGTGTTGAAAGAAAGTTCTCTGATCAAATTGCTCAAAGATGAAGTTGTCACAACTGTTGCAGAAGCATGCTTCAATGAAAAGAGAATCTTACCCTCTCTGGTGAAACATCTGCTCGACACTATTGACTGGGGGCA
Organism: Magnolia kwangsiensis; assembly: GCA_037074715.1. Lineage (NCBI taxonomy): Eukaryota > Viridiplantae > Streptophyta > Magnoliopsida > Magnoliales > Magnoliaceae > Magnolia > Magnolia kwangsiensis. The sequence continues at coordinate 100,784,124 of CM073576.1, read as the reverse complement.
TTCCAGTCCTCCGCTTGAGCGTCAGCATTCCAGTCTTCTGCTTGGGCGCCAGTATTCAAGCCTTTTGCTTGGGCGCCATCATTCAAATCTTTTATTCAAGCGCCATCATTCCAGTCTTCCGATCGAACACTATCATTCGATCTTCTGGTCAAGTATGAACAGCCAGTCTCCCATGCAAGTGTAATCATCCAGTCTCCTATGCAAGCAAGAGCATTCGGTCATCCTTCAATTGCAGTTTATTCAAAGATCTTCAGGCAGAGAAAGATCGATCCTCCCTTTGATTTCAGGAATCAATCAAGGAAGGATCGAGGGGGCATCTGTTGAGGCACAAAAAATGATAAAGGATTAAAGCAAGAAGAGATAAGAAGTTTGAAGGAACTTTCGGAAAGAAGAAGGGAGAGGTAGTTTTCATGACAGTGCGCAGGACCGCGCAGCCATTATAAGTTACGCGGTTTCGGGCAATCAATCTCTATTGCGCGTGACCGCGCAACGAGAATAGCAGTTGCATGGGACCTCAGAATGAATTGTACAAGAGGCTTCGTTTAAGATAACTCGAAGCACTAAAAAATAGTCACACATCGCTAAGATCATGATTTTTACACGTGCGAGGGTCTATAAATACTCCCTCCTCTCCTACATTTGAGGTAATTGAAGATTTTCAAGAGGAGCAAAGCAGAGCAGAAGATAGAAGGTAGGAGTGAAGTCTCTTAGGAGTTGCGCAGGACCGCGCAACCGATATCGGTTGCGCTGGTCCGTGCAACCGGACTGCCCTGCAGTCTGTGAAGTCCAAGAGCTATTGTGTTGCCAAAGTCCGTGGCCCAGGCTTCCTTTCTCTGAGTTTTCTCCTCTTCATGGGTTATAAGGGGAAAGATCAGTCGATTTAATCGACATTCCTCCTAAGTCCCAGAGGATGGTTGAAACAGGCTCTGTTATGCTGCTGAAATCTTTATTTCATTGAAGGCCCGTTGATCGGATCGGCATTCCTCCTAAGTCCTAGGAGATGATCAAATCAGGCACCGGAAGGCAATCGAAATGAACTCTTGATACTTAAAGCACAAATCCTTTACTTCTAAATGATTTATCTTAGAATCAAGGGATGTAAAGAGGATGTAAACGAACTCAGTATTAATAAAATGTGATGAATGTTCATAATACTCTCTCTCTGTTATGTTTGAATAAGATAATCTCCCCAAATCAAAATGCATTTGTTTTCTTTGTCGAACCACTACTTGTTTGATATCCAGTCTTAACATACTTGTAACTTCTTCTTTATTCATTCTTTGGATGACGTACAGACCATACAAACATGGTTTTGCTTATCCTTGCCCCCTTTTGATTCAAAATCATCATGCTGGTGATATTCTACTTCAAAACTAATAACATCTTCAGGGATGGTATCTTTTTAAGAAGTGAACGTTGACCAAAATATTGATACCCTATCCATTTTGATCTACAACTCTGTATGTGCCATTGGAGTATACTTCTTTTATTATAAAAGGTCAGTCCCATTTAGGCTCAAACTTGCCCCCTGTCCGACGAGTGACCACTATAGGCCTTTTGAGCATCAGCACCATATCCCCCTTCTTAAAGAAATGATATTTAATATGTTTGTCGAAGGTGGCTGATATTCTGGCTTGATATGATTGCAGTCGTTGTTGGGTTACCAACCATTTTTCATTAAGTAGATCTAACTCTTTCAGTCTTATTTTTTCATTTGCATCATCTGTTATGGACTGGTGTACCGCCACTCTGAGTGAAGCTACCTGTATTTCAATTGGGATCACGGCTTTCACGCCATATACGAGAGAATACGGTGTTGCATTCGTCGATGTCCGGTGAGTTGTTCGATATGCCCACAAAGCTTCTTGCAATCTTTCATCCCAATCACGCTTATTTTCGATCACTATCTTCTTCAGTATTTTAACTATCATTTTATTAAATACATCTGCTATTCCATTAGCCGGCAGATAGTAAGGTGTTGAGAACGAATGATGAATGTTGTATTTCTAACAGAGCTTTTCCATGCCTCTGTTCTTGAAAGGGGTGCTATTGTTTGTAACAATATTCTGCGGGATACCATGGCTATATATGATTACGTGACAGATGAAATTAATGACATCCCCTGCTTTAACATCGCATAAATCAATCGCTTCTGTCCACTTGGAGAAATAATCCATTGCTGCCAATATATATTGCTTACCTTTGGACGAAGGCGGATTTATGGGACCAATGACATTTAGCCCCCAAGCTGAAACGGGCCAAGAGGCGACCGATTGATGCAGGTCTTCTGGAGGGACGTGTATGACATCCCCATAAATCTGACATTCATGACACCACTTCGCATAATCTGTAACACCCTAAAAATTGGGGGTCATGTATAAACTCAACTCCCGAGTTCCAGACCGTCACTTATGCAACAAAAATGATTATGATTCAATGTTGTCTAAGTTAAAGCATTCACATGAGTAAAAGTATGCCAAAACTGCAATTCATACTCCAGATCCAGTGATAAAAGCAAGCGGAAGACTAAAGAATATATATATCACTGTATGGAGAACAAAGTAGATCTCGACTGTCTCCAAAGTATGAATACATCTCTGAGTCTCATATACATGTAAATAAACAGAAATCAAATGTCAAAATAGTCCCACTGAGTAGTCCCGCCAATCCAGGCCACCTAAACAAAGCCGTCGTGGTACTGCATATATGAGAACTCGTCCTGGTCCTCATCATAGTCTGGCTCTGCCTCCTGAATCGCCACCTCACCTGCATCTAAGACAGAGTCTGGTTGGTGTTGCAAACACTATTCCATAATGTGGGAGTGATTAGCTAACTCAGTGGAATAATAGAGCAAGGATTAACATGTTCTCAAATCAATCATGCGATAATAGTAAAGCAGTAAATCAAACATTCCTAATACTGTTGTTAATGCAATATGACATGACATGATGGATGCCCTCACCGACATTCTCCCTCATACGACACCATCTTATGCCCGCAGCATGCTTGCGTACCGCTCGGTGCTCCACATCTTCCAGGCACATGCAATGTGATGGTGATATGATTGCCGAGTTATTATTAGTCCATTCAAACAGCAGGATTGGGAAACTAAGGTACTTCCCTTATATCAATCCCAACATAGATCCTGTCTACGGTCGTCACTCCTAGTAATCTCATACGATGTATATTTTGTAGCTCGCTGCAAGGGCTGCCAGGACTGTTGCTCGCACTCGTTGCATCGCTCCCCCATCACCTTATCAATGCAGGCCTACTGTACTCTCACTGCTATAGAAGGGTCGTTGCCTCCCGTAGACTCAGAATACGCTCGCGGTCACTACAAAGGACTCGTCGCCTGATCAGTGTAGGCCGACAGTAAGAATATAGCGTCCCATACCACCATAATTGCTCACGAGTCATAGGTGCTCACTGGTCACTACGGGGAGGTTTGGGGCCCCAGCGTAGGCCGACATTTCGACCACGGTGTCCCATACCACCATGCCCGGCTCATGAGTCTTTGTGGATCAAGGTACTATGGTTAACAGAGTTTATAATGGTAAGTTCAGTACCCTAGGTTCAAGTAGTTATGACTCATACAGGGTGAACATACAAAGGCCAGTCGGGTTACTTGACGGGCTCGACTAGCACGAGCGCATCTCAAGTCGAACGACATGAAGTGCGTAAAACACCTCGTATGGCCTAACCACTGCCGCCAACTCCAAAACACGGCTCGCGTTCATCGACGCGTCGTTCGTGGCAAAGATAAGCCAATCACGAATTTACTCAGTTGTCGACTGCCTGGACTAGGTATAGTCCTAAACAATTATGAATCCACATCAACAATCATGTAAGAGTATTGGAAATGAAATACAACAATGTGAACATGTTAACACATGTTATAACATACAACTTAAGTGAATCATCTAACACATGCCTTTCATACATATAATGAAATTATGCATATAGCCAACATGTAGGAAATCATTTACATCAGCATATCATTTGAGAATTCAATCTCAAACTAATTCATAACACCATTCAATTCAATACATACTAATACAAACATTTATATAAACACTTAAACTACACACTTAAGTTTACATATAGTATGTCGACTCAAAGTGTGCATTTAGGTGAATCTCTTCGCCAAACTAATTATGCATGTATTCCTAATATCCTAATGCGACAAGAAGCCATGTCAATCACATCAGCAAATTATGGATGAAAACAGTATTCCCTACAAATGACTAAAATGCCCTAAATCTCATATTCTTCGTCTGCTTACGAAACAGGAAATGGACAGCATGTTGTACATGTCAAATGGCATTGCCGCCAATAATCTACTATTAAATGACATTGAAAGCATTGGAAACAGTCAATCAAAGCGTCTAAAATCCGCACCTTTTTTCCTAGAAGCGTATCAATTCGAACGGAGCATATACGCTTCGTCTACGGTGAATAGGCAACCTAATACACAAGATCCATAAGCTACTTCGCTATGGAAATGATGGAACCTCAAATCAGCAAGTATTTAGGGTATTTGCTTACCTAGAATCGTGGTAGAATCACCAGTAAAGTGATTGGATTGCGTGGCTTAAACACGTGCAGTAGGTAGTGCAGCAGCAGGACAAACTCTCCCACCTTCTCTCACAAACTCTCACTTTCTCTCTCACTCTTGCTAGGGTTTCTAGAAAATTCGGATGGGTGAGAGGAGTGAGGGTTTAAGCCCCTTTTATAACCAAATACTCTCCCAAAATAGGCTTGGGAACAATGTTTACTTGATACCTAACCAAATCGGGGCTGTTTCGGTCCAAAAAGGTATTTCTGGTGGTCCCCTGGTCGAACGCGATCGGACTTAAGTTCATGCATGTCGGATGTCGCTCACATCCCATTTTTAGACCAGCAGTGTTCGTAGATCGCACGTGGCGGTCTTGTTTCAGTTCAGCGGTCACCGCACGTAGATCAGGTCTACAAGTCTTATGATATGAAATAGAAATTTTTCCTGATCCGAGGGTGTAATTTGGCTGAATTCTGATGGTCAGAATGCTTAATAATAATGCGTCAAGTCGTGTGCCAGATTTGAATTTCAAATTCCAAATCTAACCCTATTCTCACTCTCTTCACTCCAGGCTCAATGAAATAGCCTGTGAATGTCGGTTGAACTTGATTTTCAAAATGATTGTCAAGTCCAGCTAGACGGTTATAATGGTCTAAGATTATAGGTATCGGACTTTCGACACGCGGTGTAGATCCAATACAAAGTTTCAAAGAGGTCCTGAGAACAAACCGGTTTAGAGTTTGATCCGAGGTTTTAGAGTATTATAGCGTCATTGGTTCTACTCGCTTTGGGTCTTGTAGAATGTATTTAAAGTGATCAGGGACAATTTCCCAGCTATTCTAGCGTTGCGCTAGCTAACTTACACTTATTTTCTAAAGGAATTAATCCTACGCGATTTCTGGTCGAGTTGGTACTCGAGTCCAAGTACTGATTTTTCCAGGGCGTTACATAATCAATCGTGTCTTTGAACATGGAGGGCCAATAATATCTCATTCGATGTATTATATGGAATAGATTTCGGCCAGCTTGATGTGCCCCACATTCTTCAAAATGCACTTCTCTCAATGTTTGATTCGCCTCCCACTCATCTAAGCAACGTAATAACATTCCATTGTATAATCTTCTGTACAATACTTCTCCGCATATAATGAACCTTTTTGACCATTGCTTGATCTGTTGTTTCTCTGCTAGTCTTTTTGGCAAGATGTCATATTTGAGATAATTGATGAGAGGCTGGCGCCAATCATTTTTCGTTATCTCCAAACACGATACATGAAGTGTTTCAACTTTCTTTTCGATGATTTCTGCAGATGATAAAAATATTCTCTTCTATGGTTACTTGAAGAAGACTTCGATTTGAGCAGGACAGGGCCACTGCCAGGCTGGAAAAAGCATCTGCCTTCACATTTTTAGACTGCGGCATGTGCGTAATTTCAACATGATAGAATTGTTCTAGTAACTATTGCACTTTCTGATAGTACTACAAAAGTTCTTGCTTCCTCACTTTGAACTCAGTTGTTAATTGGTTTATGATCAACTTAGAATCTCTGAAGATATGCAGTGTTCTTATCTTCATTCCTCGGGCCATTTCTATTTCGATAATGAGAGCTCTGTACTCTGCTTCATTGTTCATGCATGTAGTACCCAATGTAAAAGAGTAAGGTAACAAGTCGCCTTGAGGAGTAATGAATATCACTCTGCCCCCGCTCCTGATGTTCGAGTGGCGTCATCAAAGTAAATCTACCATGGGTTTTGTGACTCGGCCAACATTATTTGTCCATCTGGAAAGTCTTCATTGATAATTTCATGTTCTGTTGTGGGATGCGCTACGAGGAAGTCTGCTACTGCTTATCCTTTTACTACCTTTGTTGGTTCATACGTAATGGTATATTCCGAAAGTAACAACATCCATTTGGGCAATCTTCTGCTCAACATCGGCCTGGTCATTAAAAATTTGATAGGGTCTTCCCTTGAGATCAGAGTTATTTCATGAGAGAGACAATAGTGTCTTAATTTCTGTACCATGAATATCAACGCTAAACACTCCTTCTCGATCGGCGTATAATTACATTCTGCACCCATTAGCATTCGGCTCAAATAATAAAGAGCAGTTTCTTTTCTGGCTTCATTCACCTGAGCTAACAAAGCCCCTAAAGATCTTTCAGCCGCAGATCTGTACAAAATTAGCGGTTTCCCTTTTATTGGAGCAATCAGTACTGGCGACTGTTTTAGTAGATCTTTGATGGAATTGAACACGTTTTGGCAAGCTTGGTCCCACACAAATTCTGCATCTTTCTTCATCAGATGGGAAAATGGTTGACACCTCCCTGCAAGATTCGAAATGAAACGGCGAATGTATGCTAGCTTTCCTTGCAAACTTTTTAATTCCTTCAATGTTTTCGGTGGTGGCATATTTTAAATGGCTTGGATTTTTCCTGGATCAATCTCGATGCCTCTATGCCGAATAACAAAACTGAGGAACTTTTCTGAAGATACTTCGAACGCACACTTAGCTAGATTCATTTTTAACTGTTTCCTTCTAAGCCGACGAAAGACTGATGCCAAATGTTCACGAGGCTCTTGATGATCTCCTGATCTAACCACCAAGTCATCAGCGTAACATTCAATATACTTGTGCATCATATCTTAGAAAATATTCTGCATTACCCTCTGATATGTTGCTCCAACATTTTAAAGACCAAATGGCATGACTTTATAACAATAAATTCCCAATGACGTTCTGAATGCTGTCACTTCTTCGTCTTCAGGTGCCATCCTTATTTGATTATACCTTGTGTAACTTTCCATGAAGGACATGATAGCATATTGAGTGGTGCTATCAATCAGTAGCTCCGTTATTGGGAAGGGAAAATCATCTTTCGGATAGGCCTCATTTAGATCTTTGAAGTCCACACACACTCTGACTTGCCCGTTTTTCTTTTTCACCGGGATGATGTTTGATATCCATTTGGGATATTTAACTTCCCTGATAAACCCAACTTTGATTAACATGGTCACTTCTTCTATCAGGGGAACCAAATCCGGATGAAATCATCTTTGTGCCTGTTTAACCGGTTTTTTCTCTTTGGAGATGTTTAATCGGTGCATTGCCACTGAAGGTTCTAAGCCCGACATTTCCACATATGTCCAAGCCAAGACATCTTTATTTTCTTTGAGGAGTCGAACATATTCCTCAAACTCCTCTGCAGAAAGACCGGCACTGATAAATGTAGTTCTTGGCTACTCTTCCGTGCCTAGATTTACCTCTTACAAGTTGTCTATCATTGGCTGCCCCCCGTCTTCTATCTGTTTTGGTGCCATTTCAAGACATTCAACTGTCTTGGGATCTTCTTCTGATGACTGGCTAACAGAAACTGTATTTACTGACGATTCTGCCCCTAACCCTTGAAACCTTCTTCGCTTTTCTTGATCAATCCTGATAGGAATTTGGATCCCTTTCCCGTGTTTCAAGCTAGTGGGCTCTTCGCAATCAAAGCCCATGTTTTTCATAATTTCTCTGCTTTCTGGACTATATTTTTAGAGATCTTGTGGTGTTACCCTGCCATGATACACATCATTCTCGACCTCTTCCTCGACCCTTAACTCTATCGTAGTGTAAAATTTTATTGGTTCTTGATGCTTTGAGCTGGCCTTGACTTGAAATCTCCCTAGAGCAATCGGGAATGGTTTATTCCTTTCAACATGCGGTAATGGCATTGTGTAATTGGATTGTAAGATCTTTAACTGTTCTGGTGATAACAGGGTCAACGACAATTGCCCCAGTTGTCTCAGGTGTTTCGGTACAAAATAGAATTTCTTCTTTATTTCAGCAGTCCTGGCTAGCTTTGTTTCATCTGCCTCTTTTTTTATTGTATTTATTTGAGTATTAGTTGGGACTTTTCTTTCATCGTTCTTTTTTTTCCTTGGCGAACACTTTATAGTAGCTAGTGTCAGCGAAGAAGGATTTGGCTTCTGTATATGGCTTCGCATCAGCCATTACTTTATACTGTATTCCATCTTTATAGTACTTGAAGCACTGATGCAGAGTAGAAGTTACAATGCTGTACTGATGTATCCACGGCCTTCCCAGAAGGAGATTATATGTCATCGTGGCATTTATAACGTGGCATATGACATCAGTAGTCAGCTCTCATATTTTCAGTATTACTGTAATCTTGCCAAGTGCACGTTGTCCATCTTGGTTGAAACCTTGTATCATCATGCCACTAGGGCGCAGATCTATCCAGCGGTAACCCAACTTACTCAACATCAATAGTGGTAAGAGATTCATTGTGGACCCATTATCTATCATAATCCACTTAACTTGCTTCCCTCAGATATGACCTTCTATCATTAATGGTCTGTTATGCTCAGCTTCACAAATCAAATCATCTTCAGAAAAGGAAACAATTGGTAAACAATCCTTCCATTCATTATCTTTTGCGTGCTCCATTTCTGCTAGCAGAGTTTCTCTGACATCACGGTCGGACAACGCCTGGACTAAGCTTCACCAAAATTCTTCTGCCAGTTTAAGCGCATCGTAAACGCTAAGTCGAGTTGAAATTCCTTTCAAATGACTCACCACGTCATAAGTCACCTTCATCATCTCATCCTTCTTTTCATTCTGATTATCTTTGTCTTATCTTTCAGTGGCTTCTTTTCTTATGCCCCCTGCCTTCTGTTTTGCAGGACTTATTATCTTCTTTCCTAATCTGAGGGTGTTCACTGATACCTCCTTTACGGCCTCGTGATCTTTTTTCTCTCTTTCATCTTGAGACCTTTCCCTGATTGTGAGCGTATTCACCATTGTCAGGGTACTCTTTTCTTTTTCTTCACCGATTACTATTTTGCTTCTGTTTATCATTCATTATATTATACATTTCAGCGTATAATAATTTTCCGTCGGATGCCCTATCAGACGATGATAACGGCAGAAATCCTTTTCCCTAGTCCTTGTCACATCTTCTGGATGTTTGGGTTCTGGTAACGATATTGTGCCGGCTTTCAATAGCTAATTCATCATAGGAATAACATCTTCTTTTTCGAAGGTGAATCCTTCGTGAGAATTAAGCACTCTAACCCTCTTCCTATCATATCTGTTTCTTGACTATTGCCACTCTTCTTTATGTTCTCGTGTCTTGTCTTTTGAATCCCTTGTGGCTTTACTTCTTTTATCCTACTCGACAGTATATGCGTCCATCCTAGTGGGCATCTTACGAGTCATTAATTCTAAAGGATGAGCCTTGGTGGATAGGTCACGAAAAGTTTGGATATCAGCGCTATTGAGTCCAAATGTGATTCCCGTTTCAATAGAGTTCAGGCACATCTTGACTTGTTCTTTTTCTTTCGGCAATTGCTTACACGAAGCTCCTAATGTTTTCCACCTGTCTATGAATTTTTCAATTGGTTCCCCTTCTCTTTGCCGTACAGAAGACAATTCTATGATGCTCACATCATGTTCTAAAGAGAAGAAGTTTGACATGAAGCCATCTTGCATCTCTTCCCTCGTACGTATAAACCCAAGAGATAGACTAGAATACCATCGGAATGCTTTGCTCGTTAGTGACGACCCGAATAACCGAAAGTAATACTGAGGTATTGTAGAGAAATTTCCCATGCTATTGATGAAGTGCATTAAGTGCTCTTCTTGCGATCCTTCCTTGTTAAACTTCTGAAAGTCCGGATGTTTGAAGTTAGCTGGAAAGGAGATATCTTCTACTTCCCTCGAGTACGGCATTTGGTACCTGAAATGGCTAGTATTTGTGTGCTCTCTTTCCATTCTGACTGCCTCTTCAACAACTTGTCGTACGTCATCTTGTGTTACAGTCCTTGGAACTGGAACAGATCCTCTTGATCTTGTCCCTTGTGGGTGAGAGCGTTTAGGATGGCTTTCATATCCATTTACGGCACCTGTTGCTGGTGGAGCCGTGATTGGGCTACATTATGTGCAAGAGTTGCTAATGCTTCCTTGAGGTTTCTACATTCGTCCATTAGCACTCTTTGTGCTTCTGCCATTTCATTTATACGATCTTCAGTAGACGGCCCATTTTCCCAGTTTGTCTCAGCCATGTGTATAGTGGCTTCTCCACTTCTTGATGAAGCCGTAGCTAGGGTAGAGCGAGAGGACTATGACGTGACGGGGCTTAAGAAGAGCGGAGGAAGTGGAGTATCTTGTGACTCTTGTATACTTCCTGTGCTATCGATCGATTGGGGTGATACGGACATCGGCGAGCTTGCCTGGGGTGACACGAGCATCGGTGATCCCATCATTGGTGCTTTACCCTTTTTGCTCTTTCATCCCCTTGGGGCGATTAAAGTTGGAAAGTCACGCGATGATAACTGCGGAACTTCTCGTTCGGGATAGGTTGCGAGGGGAGCGAGTTCAGGATTTCTTCTGGCCGCATTGTGCGTCACAGGGCCTTCAGCTCTTGACAAAGGCAGGTTTGTTCAGAGATTCCTTGAATTTTGTGCTCTTGTCCTATGAGTCGTTACTAGGGTCTAGTCCTTATCTCCTTCCCATGATAAAGGTGAAACAGATACAACCCCAACTGTAACTTTTATCAAGCTGTTCTTGTTTGTAAGCAGTTGAGTCCTATATTTTTTAGGCGAGTCCGGCACGCATTCTATCATGAACCTAGTTGGAATGAAACAGAACCTCACTTTCATTGCAGTAATTGTCATTGATTGTGATTAGTAGTTTGCTCCAAAAACCTTCATTGACAAAGTATATTTATAAATAGAATCTTTAGAGTAAATATTCTATCTTAGAGATGAAGGGGGAGATGTTCCCACTGAGAGTCACCATTTTGGCATCGGAAGATGCCAAAAGAAATGCCATGAAAATTCTATGATACCCTTAATGTTGTTATTGGAATAATAATAAAAATAAATTCCCCAGCAAAGTCACCATTTTGTTTCGAATAAGAAACAAATGCGTTTGATTTGGGGAATTTATTTTATTCCAATATAACAAAGAGATTTCATACAATAATCATGGTGTTATTGATTCTGAGTTCATATACATCCCTTCCAAATCCCTTAATTCTAAGATAGAGTACTAAAAAAATGGTAATTAATAAGATTATATGTCAAATTTTAAATTCGACAGCATTCCAACACTATTTCGATCATCTCCTAGGTACTTATGAGGAATGTTGAATTTAATCAACCATTTTCCCTTTTGAACTTGTCTGTTATGCCAAGGAGAGGGCTTAAAGCAGTGAAGATCAAACTCTAACAATTTCGGAGGCATTTCGACCCCTTTTTGCCTTGGCCACATGGTGACCTAGTTGCGTGACTAGCGCAACTGAATTACTATTTGCGCGAACAATGCAACAGTATGCTTGGGTGCGTGATCCGCGTATCTTATCTCCTGTGTTGCGCGATCAGCGTAACTTAGTATCCTAGTTGCGCGGTTTTCTCCTCACCTTCAATCTATCTTCAGAGCTTTAACTTTCTCTAGAAAACCTTCCGTCCTAAATGAGGAGGGGAGTGGGGTATTTATAGGCCTCCACACCTGCCAACCCTCGTTTCTTGTGCCATGGGCCCCACTTTGGATCAATTCTATTCGTTCATCTCGATTTGCGTCTATTTATGTTATGCTAACCACACAAGGGTAAAGATAGAAGCGCAACCCGCGCAACGGTTGTTCGAGTGCACGATCCGCGTAAGGTTAAAATGATCTTTTGCTCTTGTGCAATGCCTTTTCTGGATGCACGATGCCTAAGATTCTTTCTACCAATTACGCGAGCCGCTCAACGACTAGTCTGGTTGCGCGATCCGCGTAACATCGTTTGTTCCCTTCTTCATTTCTTCACTTCGTATGGTTTTTTCTTATCTTTGGATTTTCCTTTATGATGATTTTTTATGCTCCAATAGTCCTTCATGGACGGCTATGCAGGGTACAATCAGATTAGAATGGCACCTAAAGATGAAGAAGCAACGACATTCAGAACGCCACTTGGAATTTATTGCTATAAAGTCATGTCGTTCGGTCTAAAAAATGCTGGGGTAACATATCAAAGTGTAATGCAAAATATCTTCTAAGACATGATGCATAAACATGTTGAGTGCTATGTCGATGACATGGTGGTCAGATCAGGAGATCATCAGGAGCATCGCGAACACTTGGCATCGGTTTTCCGTCGATTAAGAAAGAAGCAGTTGAAGATGAATCCAGCTAAATGCACTTTTGAGGTGTCCTCGAGTAAATTTCTTGGCTTCATTATACGACACAGGGGTATCGAAATCAATCCAGGGAAAGTCAAAGCCATTCAAAATATGCTACCACCGACAACGTTAAAAGAATTGAAAAGTTTACAAGGAAAATTGGCATACATTCGCTGTTTCATTTCAAACCTGGCAAGAAGATGCCAGCCGTTCTCTCATTTGATGAAGAAAGATGCAGAGTTTGTGTGGGATCAAGCTTGTAAGAACGCATTTGACTCAATAAAGGAATTGTTGAAGCAGCCACCGGTACTAACAGCTCCGATAATAGGAAAGCCACTTATTTTATACATATCTGCAGTTGAGAATTCCTTGGGTGCATTATTGGCTCAAGTAAATGAAGCTAGGAAAGAGGCCGCTCTTTATTACCTAAGTCAAACATTGATGAGGGCCGAATGTAATTATTCTCCAATCGAGAAAGAGTGTTTAGCGCTGATATTCGCAGTCTAAAAGCTGAGACATTATTGTCTCTCCCATAACATAACTTTAATCTCAAGAGCAGATCCGATCAAGTTTTTAATGACAAGGCCGATGTTATCTGGAAGACTGGCCAAATGGATGTTGTTGCTTTCATAATACACTATTACTTATGAACCGGCCAAAGCCATAAAGGGACAAGCGGTGGCAGATTTCCTCTAGAGACCATCATTGACGACTTTTCCATTGACGACTTTTCGGATGAGCAAGTTATGCTAGCCGAGTCGCAAGTTCATGACAAATGTATTTCGACGGTGCCGCACAAGCATCAGGAGTGGGGGCAGGGGTGATATTCATTACTTCTCAAGGTGACTTGTTACCATATTCCTTTATATTAGGCACCGCGTGCACAAACAATAAGGCTGAGTACAGAGCCCTCATTATTGGGATGGAAATGGCTCAACAGATTGGAATAAAGATGCTACATATCTTCGGAGATTCTGAATTGATTATAAATCAATTAACAACTGAATTCGAGGTGAGAAAGTTGGAACTCTTGGCCTATTGCCGAAAAGCACAGCAATTGCTAGAACAGTTCAGTCATGTAGAAATCAAGCATGTACCACGGTCTGAAAACGTAAAAGAAGATGCTTTAGCTAGTTTGGCAGCAACTCTGTCCTACTCTAATTGAAGCCCTCTCCAAGTAACTATAGAAGAAAGAAGATTCTTGCCGTCTTCAGAGGTCATCGAAGAAGTCATCGAGACGCTTCCTGTGTCATGTTTAGAAATAACGATAGATGTTTGGCGTTAACCTTTCATTGATTATCTCAAATACAATATCTTACCAGAAGATCAGGTACAGAAACAACAGATCAAGCAGTGGTCAAACAGGTTCATTATATGCAGTGAAGTGTTGTATAGAAAATCGTATAATGGGATGTTGCTACATTGTTTAGATAACAAGAAACAGACCAGACATTGCGGGAAGTGTACTCTGGTGAATGCGGAGCACATCAAGCGGGCAGAAATCTATTCCACAGAATACATCGAATGGGTTATTATTGGCCCACCATGTTCAAAGACATAATAGATTATGCGAAGTGGTGCCATGAATGTCAGATTCATGGAGATGTTATACACATTCCCCCGGAAGACTTGCATCAGTTTATTGCCTCTTGGCCCTTCTCTGCTTGGGGACTTGACGTAATTGGTCCTATAAACCCACCTTCATCCAAAGGAAAACAGTATATTCTGGTAGCAACCGATTATTTCTCCAAATAGACTGAAGCAGTTGCTTTGCGTAATGTTAAAGAAAAAGATGTGGTTAATTTCATCCACCACGCTATAATATACCGATATGGTATTCTAAAGAAAATTGTTACGGATAATGACACTCCCTTCAAAAATAGAGGTATGGAAAAGTTATGTTAGAAATTTAGCATTCGGAATTCATTTTCAACTCCTTACTATCCACCGGCCAACGGACTAGCGGAGGCATTTAATAAAATAATAGTCAAAATACTGAAAAAGACAGTGATAGAGAACAAACGCGATTGGGATGACAAATCGCAAGAAGCATTATGGGCATATAGAACTACTCATCGCACAGCAACAAGAGCAACACCGTATTCACTGGTCTATGACATCGAGGCAGTCATCCCAATTAAAATACAAGTAGCATCGCTCAGAGTGGTAGTGCATCAGTCTATAACGGAGGATGAGAATGTGAAGATAAGGTTGAAAGAATTAGTTTTGCTTGATGAGAAACGCCTAGCCGCACAGCAGTGATTGCAATCATATCAGGCAAGGATATCAGCCGTTTTCGATAAACGAGTTAAATACCGCTCTTTCAAAAAGGGGGACATGGTGCTTATGTTGAAAAGACCTATAGTGATCACCCATAAAATAGGAGACAAATTCGAGCCTAAATGGGATGGGTCATATATAATAAAGGAAGTATACTCCAATGGGGCATACAGAGTAGTAAATTAAGATGGATAAGGTATCAGCATACCGGTCAATGCTTGCTTCATCAAAAGATATCATCCCTAAAGACACTATTGATTTGATCCAGAATATTATTGGCATAATGATTCTGCATCAAAAGGGGGCAAGAATGGACAAGATCATGTCTATGTATCATCAAATGAATAAAAGAAGAAATTCGCGAGCATATCAAGACTGTATTCCATGAGCATCACAAAGAAAAGAAAAATCGTCATCATCAAGCAAGCTCTGCAAAACTCTATCGAAATTGATATCATCGTTAAGCTGATACATTACTAACAACACAGATGGATATTCTTGAAGATATTAGCAAGGGTGATGACGTATCAATCTCTGTCAGAGCTGGCTATTATTCTCACGACAACAATGATAGCATCTACTATTATCTGTCAAGACATTTTAAGGCAATCTAGCCAAACTCTAAAAAGGCCAAATCCTAAAAAGGGGCCAAATCCTAAAAAAGGAAAAAATCCTAAAAAGGGCCAAACCCTAAAAGGATCAAGCTCTAAAAGAGCCAGGAGCTCTAAAAAGGATCAAGCTTGAAAGGGATCAAGCTCAAAAAGGATCAAGCTCTAAGAGGGTCGGCCACGCATAAGACCTATCAAGATCGCTATTCGGGCAGCAGCGAGAAGCCAGTGGCCTTAAAAAGCTCGTGAAGGCCATCGTACGCATACCCATGCAGGTAGCTGACGAAACCAGTGACTAAAAGTCCTCAACAGCCAGTCATGCTTAACCCCCATGTCGTTTGTACAGCTTCCTGACAGCGTCACAGGGAACGGAGGAAAGTGCCCTCCAATGGGCTCGACCTCGCAGATGAAGAAAATAAGGGCTACATGCGAGCTTTAGACAGGCTAACCATGCGTAAGCCCCTCTAGATCTATGGTTTGGTTCCAGTACTAACTCATGAGAAAGGGCTTAAACTTACTCATTAACGGACTGGCGGCCCTAGGTTTGGTACCCTAAAGGTAGCCTTACCAGCTCTGTGAACTCTAGAGAGTTACCACAGCCAACCCTATGAGTAAAACCAACCGAGTTCACCGCCCCGGTAGCTTCACTAGGCCCCTCTGATGGATCGCGGTTTGTGAACTCCCTGGGCAGTGAGAAGTCCAGCGAACTCCTAAGAGTTACAGAGGCCATCACGTGAGACCCAACTCCACTACTCAAGAGCTAAACTGTGTGTGCTCCACTACTTAAGAGCTTAAACTGTGTGTGACTAACTAAACTAAAATATAGACCGCCAATTAAGATGAAAATCATTTAGGAGGCCCTTACTAACAACACATAAAAGGATATGTGTGTGTGTGTGTATAAAGAAACAGTATGATAATAAAACAAAGTAAAAGAAAGCTTACTACACCATCATGCATCAATCAAAATGTCATTTGAAATATCACATGTTACTAGTACAACTTGCAATTGTGAAAGCATGTATAGTAGAAAAATACTTCAAAGTTATGCATTTTATAGCTCTCCTGTGATACCTAATGTTGTTAGTATTGTTGCAAATTGTCTTGGAGGTTAACTTGGGCAGCAGCATGCTCTAGTTTGGCATTTGAGGTAATTCTGGCAGGATCCGGGGCATCAGCTAGCTTCTCTTCTAAAGAAGCAATTAGTGCTTCATTTTTCACCTGTTCGAATCTTTCAAGATCCATAGAATGACAACTACACTCTATTTTTTCTTGGACTCTTTCAATGTTCAAATCTGCATCTGAACTTCACCTTTTAACTGTGTAATCTCTTGCCTCAGAAGCGTAATGCAATCCTGGATAGAGGCCTTTTCATCAATAAAAGTCTTCAGTTGTTCTTGCGAAGATGATTGTTCTTGTTCATGACGAGAAATAATGAGAGAGATTTGAGAAATTTTCTCCTTGGAATACGTGAGTTGCTTCCTGAATTTCAAGATTTCAGGAGGAATAGTCACAGTTTCAGTTGATAACAAAGAAGTTATCGAATTATGGAATCTTAAGAGAGCGTCGCGCACAGAGGAAACATCAACTTTAGCTACTCGAGAAGCACCATCCAAGACATCTAAAGTGACAGCCAAGTCAGACCATTGATCAAGATCTTTGAAGATTTCAACGATAGGCAGTATGGAATTCCTAATCAAGGCCAATTTGTGTAGAGATATCTTTTCAAATGATAGCTCATTCAATGAAGTACCAATAGAGCCAGAACTCGCTACGCCACTCTAAGGTAAATCCCCTATTAAGAAATAAGAAATATAAAATTATAGGGAAAGTTTTATGAGCAGGTAACGCGAAAAATATAAGCAAAGAGAAAGAAATACCTCCCTCTGGTACCAAAACAGCAAACGGTTGTGTTTCCCTGGCAAGAGAAGGAGCATGTTCTACCATCTCTACAAAAGATGGAGCCCTGTTTTCAATACTTGAAGCAACAGTAGTGGGAGAAGTGTAACACCCTGAAAATCGGGGGTCGTGTATAAACTCAACTCCCGAGTTTCAGACCGTCACTTATGTAACAAAAATGGTTATGATTCGATGTTGTCTGATTTAAAGCATCCACATGAGTAAAAGTATACCAAAACTGCAATTCATACTTCAGATCCAGTGATAAAAGCAAGCGGAAGACTAAACAATGTATATATCACTGTATGGAAAAACAAAGTAATCTCATCTGTCTCCAAAGTATAACTACATCACTGAGTCTCATGTACATATACATAACAAAGAATAATGTTCAAAAAGAAAAGTCCCACTGATGTCCCATCGATCCAGGTCGCCTACGGAAAGCCGTCATGATACTGCATATACGAGAACTCATCCTGGTCCTCGTCATCATCTAGCTCCACCTCCTGGATCTCGTCCTCACCTGCAACTACAACAGGGTCTGGTGGGTGTTACAAACACCATCCCGTAACGTGGGAATGAGTGATCAACTCAGTGGAATCATAGAGCAAAGATTAGCATGTTCACAATTCAATCACGCGATAATAGTAAAGCAGTAAATCAGACAATCCTAATACTGTTGTTAATGCAAGATGATATGACGTGATGTATGCCCTCACCGACGATCACCCTCATGTGGCAACATCTTACGACCGCGGCATGCCACACTCCCTAGAGTGCTCCACATCTTCCAGGCACATGCAATGCTATGGTGATATGATTACCAAGTTGTTATTAGTCCATTCAAACAGCAGGATTGGGAAACTAAGGTACTTCCCTTGTATCAATCCCAACATGGATCCTGTCTAGGGTCGTCACTCCTAGAAATCTCATACGATGTATATTTCGTAGGTCACTGCAAGGGCTGCCAGGGCTGTTGCTCGCACTCGTTGCACCGCTCCCCCATCACCTTATCGATACAGGCCTACCGTACTCTACTGCAACGGAAGGGTCGTCGCCTCCCATGGACTCAGAATACGCTCGCGGTCACTACAAAGGGCTCATCGCCTGATCAGTGTAGGCCGACAGCTAGAATATAGTGTCCCATACCACCATAATCTGCTCACGAGTCAAGGTGCTCACTGGTCACTACGGGGAGGTTTGTGGCCCCAGCGTAGGCCGACAGCTCGACCACGGTGTCCCATACCACCATGCCCGGCTCATGAGTCTTCGTGGATCAAGGTACCACGGTTAATAGGGTTTACAATGGTAAGTTCAGTACCCTAGGTTCAATCAGTTATGATACATACAAGGTGAAAAAACATCGGCCAGTCGGGTTACTTGACGGGCTCGACTAGCGCGATCGCATCTCAAGTTGAACGACATGAAGTGCATAAAACACTTCGCGTGGCCTAACCACTGCCGCCAACTCTCAACCCGAATCACGTTCATCGATGCGTCGTTCGTGGCTATGACCAGTCAGCCACGAATTCGCTCGGTTACCGACTGCCTGGACTAAGTCAAGTCCTACACATCTATGGAATTACATTAACACTATATACCAGGGTATTGGAATTGAAATACATCATGTGAGCATGTTAACACATGTTATAACATTCAACTTAAACAAATCTTCAAGGCATACCTTCCATGCATATTCAACTTAAGCAAATCTTCAAGGCATACTTCCTATGCATGTAATGCAATCATGCATAAGGTCAACATGTAGGAAATCATTTAGGTCAGCATTTTAATCATGAAATCAATCTCAAACTACTACATAACATCATTCAATACAATACATACTAGTACAAGCATTTATACAAACACATACACTACACACTTAAGTCCACATATAGTATGTCGACCCAAAGTGCGCAACTAGGCGAATCTCTTCGCCAAACTAATTATACACGCATTCCTAACTTCCTAATGCGACAAAAAACCATGTCAATCACATCAGCAAAATATGAATGTAAACAGTACTTCCTACAAATGGCTAAAATGCCCTAAATCTCATATTCTTCGTTAGCTTACGAAACGGGAAACGGAGAGCATTTTGTACATGTCAAACGGCGATGCCGTCAAGAATCTACTATTAAACGACATTGAAAGCGTTGAGAACCGTCAATCAAAGCGTCTAAAATCCTCACCTTATGTCTTGTAGACTCGGAAATTGAAACGGAGCGTATACGCTTCGTCTACGGCGAATAAGGAGCCTAATACACAAGATCCATAAGCTACATCGCTATGGAAACAGGGAAACTCAAATCAACAACTATTTAGGGTTTTTACTTACCTAGGATCGCGGTGGAATCGCCGGGAAGGCGGTAGAGGTGTGTTGCTTAAGCACGTGCAATGCGTAGTACAAGTGGCAGGAAGAACTCTCCCACACTCTCACAAATCTCCCACCTTTTTCTCTCTCCCAAGCTAGGGCTTCTCTCAAATTCGGATGGGAGAGAGGAGTGAGGGTTTCAACCCCTTTTATAGCCAACAACATGCCCAAAATAGGCTTGGGAACAATGTTTACTTGGTGCCTAACCAAATCGGGGCCGTTTCGGTCCAAAAGGGCATTTCTGAAGGTCCCCAGGCCAAATGCGGTCGGACTTAAGCTCATGCATACTGGATCTAGCACACATCCAGTTTTCAGACCGGTTGGGTTCCCAGATCGCACGTGGCGGCCCAGTTTCAGTTTAACGGTCATCGCACCAAGATCAGGCCCATAAGTCTCGTGATATATAATAGATATTTTTCCTGATCCAAGGGTGTAATTTGGCTGTATTCTGACGGTCAGAACTCTCAATACTGATGTGTCAAATTGTGTGCCAGATTTGAATTTCAAATTCCAATTCTAACCCTAATCTCACTCTCTTCGGTCCGGGCTCAATGAAATAGCCTGTGATTATCGGTTTGACTTGATTTTTGGAATGAGTGTCAAGTCCAGCTAGACGGTTCTAACGGTCTAAGATAGGAGGTATCGGACTTTCGACGTGCGGTCTAGATCCAATACAAAGATTCAAAGGGGTCCAGAGAACAAACCGGTTTAGAGTTTGATTCGAGGCTTTAGAGCATTATAGCACCCTTGGTTCCACTCGCTTCGGGCCTTGTAGAACGTATTTAAAGTGATCAGGGACCATTTCCCAGCTATTCTAATGTTGCACTAGCTAACCTAGTCATATTTTCTAAAGGAATGAATTCTACGCAATTTCCGGTCGAGTTGGTACTCGAGCCCAAGTATGGATTTTTCACGGGCGTTACAAGAAGGAAAATCCATCAGCTCCGCCAGAGAAGCCATTTCACATTTAGTACTTGAAACGACAGTATTATGAGCAGGAAAATTAGTTGGCTCTGCTGGAAAAAGGAATTTATGTGCTGCTACCCTCGGAGGCATTGAAAATCTCGGCGAGGCTGTTGGTACAACAGGAGGTAAATCTAGAGGGGAAGCTTGATCACCTGAAATAGAATGTGTAAGAGAAGAAGAGGGAAAGGAAAAGGAGCAAACAACGACAACAGGATTTTCTTACGAGGTGAATATCTGTATTCCCTATGAACTAGGGGTTCTTCTTCCCTTCCCCCTGCGGTAGATGAAACTTTTGAAGGAATAGCCTCAAAAGAGGGGAGAATGTCTCCATCATCTGTAGGAATATCTTCTGCAGCTATCTCGTCTCCACTACTAATGTTAACTTCCCCCTCTTCATAGTCACTATCTTGGCTTTCTCCCTCCATGTCACCTTTATCGAAAACAGTACCACTAGATGAAGAAGTTGAGCCTTCACTACTCAGATCTTCTTTGCTTGATTCTTCAACAATGACTTGTTTTCCTTTGGAAGAAAGAGGTTACAAGCTCTCCAGTTGAGTAGTTGCAGTAGCCACCACTGGAGAGGCAGTACTAGTAGTCTTTTCCTGGGGGGAAGCTTGGGCACGTGCTCGGGATCTGGTCACAGGAGAAGAAGTTGGTTGTTGTCGATGTTGAACGGTCTTAGAAACAGGGGAAGAAATTGCTGCTGTGGGGATCGAGCAATCCCAGAAATAGGAGAAGCGGTCGGTTGTTGCTGGAGATAAGTAGGTGGAGACGATTGATCTTGAGGATTAGTGGTATCCTTTGGTTGAAGGGGAATGTCTGTTGTAACCCTTCCTCTTTAATGAAGAGGAACTGGTTCAAATTCACGAGTCTCGCCATACGCTACCCAACCTCCCAGGGTATTATCAGGTTTTATCTCACGAATAGGTTCTTCTATAGATATCTTGATACAATGATGACCAGTGGAGGGGGCATGATTGGTTTTCGGGATAAAATCAACTCCTGATTCGATGATGCGACCCTTAAGCTTAGGAGGAGGAAGCCATACAGGTTTATCCACCGGCAGGCTTTTTCTAGCCAAGTAGGATTGCTGTACTCACCACCTCATGTGATTGTATAACGCCCTGAGAGTACGATCGCAGCTTGGAATAATGAAGGAAGAATTCTCTCGGCATAGTAGTTGCTTCTAAACCATTGGCTAGTTAAATGGACTGGTGCCATAACTTCGCATTCTCCTGGTAACTAGCCCGCAGTCTTCCGGCACTGCTTGATCAAAACCAAATTGACAGAAAAAATGGCTCGGATAATACGGTTCTCGCTAGAATTTTATCCCTTCCCATGATGGGAGGTTGCACGATTTGATGGATATAAAGAATCCCTTCTCTGTTGTGGTAAGTGGTGATGTATCTGTCCTCTCTATGTCTTCAGTATAACATGACATGCCAAAATGAAAGTAATTTATCTTGTCGTCTGAGGAGATAGCGTCTTTTGCCCAGTCGTAAGACTTCTTCACCATAGATCTCTTTTGGAAGAAGCAGAGGGGAAGTTTTAAAGGATGAACATAAGCCTTTTTTGGCACTTCAAAAGTCCATGGGAAGTAAACACCGAGCCAGCCAAAGAAATAATGTCATGGCATGAAGGTCGAGGTAGAACTAACAGAAGGGCTCTTCATATGGGAAGCAATTTCTCCAAAGCCTTTGTAGATCAAACAAAGGACGGGAGGTGTAAGAGAGTACCTGACTCCCTCAACCATGACACCTGCTATCACGAATAATGATGGGAGAATGGCATCTGTTGACTTCGAACTTGGGAGAACTACTATGCTTAGCCAATAAGCCAAAAATGCTGCGAGTTCACCATAGACAGAATATTTGATGCAACCTTTGATACCTTTTTGAAGGCGTTCAAGTTCCCATGAATGATTGCCCTCAAATCTAACAAGCAAAAAATGAGTAAGTGAAATCAAGATTATATATATAGCAAGCCGCAGCGTGAAGGGGGGTTCAAAAGAAGAAAGAGAATTACTTGAAACCTTGGCTGAAATGGGCCAGCCATTGCATGGGATGAATTTTGTGGATGTTCGGTAATTTAGACATTTTCCTGAAAAGTTCTGTAGTTGATTCCGAAATAGAGGTATACGGTCAGGTGAAGAGATGAAGGCAAATTCCTCATTAGTAGGGACAAATTCGTTGAAGATTTTCCTTATTATTGCTAAACCGGGGATTTTATGAATGTCCCAAAGAGTGATGCTCATTTCACCTTTGGGAAAATGAAAGGACTTGGTGGAAGGACACCAGTGGTTAAGGAAAGCCTTCAAAATAGAAGGTTCCCTGTAGAAAGGTTGCGATGTTGCTTCAATTGCGGCAAAAATATCAATCTTCAACAGAGTGTCCGTGTGTTTTTCCATGACAGCAGCAGCCCACTTCGAATAGTAATTTTGAGGAGTCAGAGAGCCTCTCATTCTGAATTCCTCTGGACTCCAGATAAGTCGACGATGGCTGAAACGTTGTTGAAGCATCTCATAAAAGTAAGTGAGGTACAAGCTGTGGAGGTTATAAGAAGGCACGAGGAAGATCATGGAGTGCATGCTGCCGATCTGCTGCCTTGGTCTTGGTGGTCGCAGGATTCCTTCTAGTATTTTTGGTTCTTTAAATGACCAAGACTCTGAGTAAGATAGTCTCTTTGAGGTCAAATGGTCCTTAGGCTCACAGATTAACATGGAATGATGACGGTGGATCTTGATGGGGACTGAGACAATGCCTCGTCTAAAAGGGTTGTTGAACTCTATGGCACTCTGGACTGAGCAGATTGATTCCCAGGAATTGTTCAGCTTCTTCCTGTTATGCTCTTTAATTTTCTCCTGGAATTCCTTCGCTTTGTTTCTATGAACTTTCTTCATTCTGGAAGGAGGAGTATCTTCTCTGACTGGTGGTCTTTGGCTGCTCGTCTAGTAGTGCGCCCTCATTTTTAGCCATTCGTCCCAGTCATAGTCTCGACCGTGCGTTGGCGGCCTTTCAAGGTCTCCCATGATGATGGCCCTCTGAATAGGAGATGGTAATGCCTTAATGCGGGAGGAGAAATTGAATGTCGGCAACATTGGCTCTTTTATATAAGCAGGGCACTGGACAGTTGTCTTGAAACTTTTACGTAAGGGTTAAGTAGGGGGCGATGGAGATTCCGTGGCTTGAGGTGTGACAAAAGGATCAGCATTGGGGAGTTCATGATGAGAAGGCTGATTGGTGGGAGGATCAACAACAATGAAGGTTCTTTTAATACGAGCCATGACGAGAGGGGATTAAAACCTGAAGAAGAAAGAAGTTGGGAAAGTCAGTACAGGGTGGACAAAGCCGAGTCTAGAAAAAGCCAAGTACTAGTTGCACGGATTGCATAACAGAAGGTAATTGTGCATGTATGCGCAACCGAGTTACCTTGCTTAAACAAAGTATTCGTTGCGCAAGGACGCGCAAGGGATTTTTACCTTGTGCGAAAGAAGTAATCGTTGCGCGTGGTCGCACAAGCAATTGCACGAAAAAGGGAAAAATTGCAAGAGCTCTACTACAGGAAATGGAAGTGGACAAATGAGCCAGGTGTGAGTATTTATAGGGAAAAAGGCTGAGTACGCGACTCGTGCACTCGTTGCGCGTGGTCGCGCAATAAGTATTGGTTGGCATAGACGCGCGACGATGTCTGGAAAATAAGAAAGTGGTGAAAATTAATCCTGATTCTTTGATTCAAGAGAATAAAGAACGGATCAAGGGGGCATCTGTTGGAGCATAAAAATTATCATGAAGAAGAAAGGCTGAGTACGCGACTCGTGCACTCGTTGCGCGTGGTCGCGCAATAAGTATTGGTTGCGCATAGACGCGCGACGATGTCTGGAAAACAAGAAAGTGGTGAAAATTAATCCTGATTCTTTGATTCAAGAGAATAAAGAACGGATCAAGGGGGCATCTGTTGGAGCATAAAAATTATCATGAAGAAGAAAGAATAAGAATCAAATATAAAGAGAAGGAATGGGAAAGAAAGATGGTAGTTACGCGAGGTCGCACAACAACCATTCGTTGCGCAGGGACATGCAACAGGTTCAAGATTGTGAACAGATAAACTTCTTATTGCGTGAGGACACGCAGACAATCTTGAGTATTGCTCGGAGATGCACAATATGAGGTTCTACATTGTGCGAGTACACACAATGAGATTCTGCATTGTACGGGGACGCATAATGAATCCATATATTATGCGTGGATGCGTAACCAGGAGTAGATGATTAAGATGAACGGTCCAGATTAGATGCAAAAGTGGACCATGGCATAAAGATCGTGGGTCGGCACATGTGAGGGTCCTATAAATACCCCCTCCCTTCCTTCATTTAAGGGGTTGAAGATTTTTGGAAGAGCAGAGCCTTGAAAGGTGAGGAGCGAAGCCTTCATTGTGCGTAGTCACGTTACCATTGCACGGGGATGCGCAGTCCAATTCTCCATTGTACGGGGACGCGCAGTCCAATTGCCCATTACGCAGGGACACGTTACACAGTTCTCCATTGCGTGAGGTCGCGCAACCAATCTGCAGGTTGCGCAGGTCACACAACCAAGTCACTAGGTGGCTTGTCCTGAATGGAGGACGAAATGCTGTTAGATCTCCTGAAAGCATTCAAGTTCACTCTTCATCACTTCAAGCCCTCTCCTTTGCCTAAAGTATGAGTTCAAAAGTGAAGCCAAGTTAATCAGATCAACATTCCTCCAAAGTCCTAGGAGATGATCAAAGTAGCTGCCGAGAGGCTTCTAGATTCAAGATTTGATTTATAAAGCTTCGCTAATAATGATTTGTTCTCTCCAAATGATCCATTTTAGAATCAAGGGATGTTATGAAGATGTAAATGAACTCAGTATCAATGAACTATGATGATTGTTCCAAATACTCTTTCTGTTATGTTTAAATGAGATAACTTCCCAAATCAAATGCATTTACTTTTGTTTGAAAAGAGAAAAGACCGATTAAACAAGCACAAAGGCAATTTGACCCAGACTTGGTTCCTTTGATAGAAGAAGTCAGTAAATTGATCAAAGTGGGGTTTATCAGAGAGGTCAAATATCCTAACTGGATATCAAATATTGTCCCTGTGAGGAAGAAAAATGGACAAGTCAGGGTATGCGTTGACTTCAGGGATTTGAATGAGGCCTGTCCGAAAGATGATTTCCCTCTCCCGATCACTGAGCTACTGATTGACAGTATGACTCAATACGTTATTATGTCTTTCATGGATGGTTATGCAGGGTATAATCAGATTAGAATTACACCTAAAGACAAGGAAGCTACGACATTCAGAACGTCATTAGGAATTTATTGTTATAAAGTTATGCCATTTGGTCTCAAGAATGTTGGGGCAATATATCAAAAAGTGATGCAGAATATCTTCCAAGACATGATGCACAAGCTTGTTGAGCGTTATGTTGATGATTTGGTAGTTCGGTCAAAGCGATGCAGAGTATCTTCCAAGAAATGATGCATAAGCATGTTGAGTGTTATGTTGATGATTTGGTAGTTCGGTCGGAAAATCATCAGAACATCATGAGCATTTGGCATTAGTTTTCCGTCGGCTCAGAAAGAAGCTGCTAAAGATGAATCCTGCAAATGTGCATTTGGAGTATCTTTAGGTAAATTTCTTGGTTTCATCATTCAGCACAGGGGTATTAAAATTGATCCAGGGAAAGTCTGAGCTATCTAGAATATGCTACCGCCAAAAACACTTAAATAATTAAAAAGTCTACAAGGAAGGTTAGCATACATCTGCCATTTTATTTCAAATTTAGCAGGAAGATGCTAGCCATTTTCCCATTTGATGAAAAAAGGTACAAAATTCATTTGGGATCAAGCTTGTCAGAAGGCCTTTGACTTGATAAAGGAATTGTTGAAACAGTCGCAGGTACTAACAGCTCTGATAAAAGGGAAGTTATTAATTTTGTATATATCTACAGTTAAAAATTCTTTAGGAGCTTTGTTGGCACTGATGAATTAGTTCGGGAAAGAGACTGGTCTTTATTATTATAGCTGCACTCTGATGGGTGCGGAGTGTAATTACTCTCCAATTGAGAAGGAATGTCCGGCATTGATATTTTCGGTCTAAAAGCTGAGACATTATTGTCTCTCACATGACATAACACTGATCTCAAGAGCAGACCCAATTAAAATTTTAATGACAAGGCCGATGTTATCCGAGAGATTGGCCAAATGGATGTTGTTATTTTCATAATATACTATTATGTATAAGCCAGCAAAAGCAGTAAAAGGGCAGGTGGTGGCAGATTTCCTTGCAACGCATCCTGTAATTGAATGCGAAATGGTTAGTGATGACTTTTCGGATGAGCAAGTTATGATAGCTGAGTCACAAAGCCCATGACAGATGTATTTTGACGGCGCTGCTCGCACAATAGGAGCGGGGGCAAGGGTGATATTTATTACTCCTCAAGGTGATTTATTGCCTTACTCATTTACGTTGGGTGCTGTATGTACAAATAATGAGGCTGAGTACAGAGCCCTCATCATTGGAATGGAGATGGCTTAAGAAATGGAGATAAAAATGTTGCATATCTTCGGAGACTCTAAATTGATTATAAATCAATTAACGACTGACTTCGAAGTAAGAAAAAAGAAACTTTTGTCATATTATCGGAAAGCGCAGAAGTTGCTAGAGCAGTTCTGTCATGTCGAGATCAAGCACGTACCACGATCTGAGAATGCAAAAGCAGATGCCTTGGCTAGCCTGGCGACGGCTTTGTCCGAATTGATGCCCTCTTCACGTGACTATAAAAGAAAGACAATTTTTACCATCTCCAAAAGTTATTGAAGAGAGTGTCGAAACACTTCCTGTATCATGTCTAGAGGTATCAACAGATGATTAACAACAACCCTTCATCGATTATCTCAAATATGACATCCTGCCAGAAGATCTAGTGTAAAGACAGGAAATCAAGCAACGAACGAGCAGGTTTGTCCTATGCAGTGAGGTATTGTATCGAAAATCTTATAATGGAATGTTGTTGCATTACTTAAACAAACAAGAAGCAAGATAAACATTGCAAGAGGCACACTCTGGAGAATATGGAGCACATCAAGCTGGCCGAAATTTATTCCAAAGAGTTCATCGAATGGGGTATTATTGGCTCACCATGTTCAAAGACGTAATAGAATACGCGAAGTGATGTCATGAGTGTCAAATTCACGGGGATGTTATACATGTTCCCCTAAAGATTTACACTAGACAGTCGCTTCTTGGCCCTTTTCTGCTTGGGGACTTGATGTCATTGGTCCCATAAATTCGTCTTCGTCAAAAGGAAAGTAGTATATCTTATCAGCAACAAATTATTTCTCCAAGTGGGCAGAAGAAATTGCATTACGTAGTGTTAAGGAGAATGATGTGGTTAATTTTATCCTTCATGCCATAAATATCGTCATGGTATCCTGAGAAAAATTGTCACAGACAATGACACTCCCTTCAAAATTTGAGGTATGGAAAAGTTATGCTAGAAATTCAGCATCAACCGTTTGTTTTCAACTCCTTACTATCCACCGGCCAATGGATTAGTAGAGGCGTTTAATAAAATGATAGTCAAAATACTGAAGAAGACAGTAACTGGAAACAAGCATGATAGGGATGATAAGTTGCAGGATGCATTGTGGGCATACAGAACTACTCATCGGACGACAACTGGAGCAACACCATATTTGCTAGTCTATGGTGTCGAAGCAATAATCCTAATGGAAATACAAGTGGTGTCACTCAGAGTGACGGTACATCAGACCATTACAAATGACAAAAATGCAAAAATATGGCTGAGAGAATTAGATTTGCTTAATGAGAAACGATTGGCAGCCTAACAGCGATTGCAAATCGTATCAAGCCAGAATATCAGTTGCCTTTGAAAAGCGAGTCAGATATCGCTCTTTCAAAAAAGAGGATCTGGTGTTGATGCTGAAAAGATCTATAGTGGTCACCCATTGGACAGGGGGAAAATTCGAGCCTAAATGGGATATGCCGTATATAATACAAGAAGTATACTCCAATGGTGCATACAGATTGGTGAATCAAGATGGATGAGGTATCAGTATACCAGTCAATGCTCGCTTCATTAAAAGATATCGTCCTTGAAGACGTTGCTTATTTTGACCCAGAATATTTTCAGAATAATACTTTTGTATCAAAAGGGGGTAAGAATGAACAAGATCACAGCTATGTATGATCAGATAAATGAATAAAGAAGAAATTTGCAAGTATACTTGGACTATTTGCTAATATTGGTATCAACGAGTATTACAAAAAGAAAGTGATCATCGCCAAGTGAGCTCTGAAAATTCTGTTAAAATTGATATCGTTAGGCAAATTGGTTTATTGATGGTCACTCACTTTTATTTCTCAAAGGCAGCCTAGTCAAGCCTATATGGCCAACTATGCATAAGGCCTATCAAGATTGCCATGCGGGCAGCGGCGAGAAGTCAGTGGCCCTGAAAAGGCCGTGAATACCATCTTACGCATACCCATGCAGGCAGCGGCGAGAAGTCAGTGGCCCTGAAAAGGACATGAATACCATCTTACGCATACCCATGCGGGCTGCGGATGAAGCCAGTGACCAAAAGCCTAAAAGGCCAAAAAGTCCTCAACGGTTAGTCACACGTAACCCCCATGCTATCCATATAGCTTCCGGCAGCGTCATGGCAAATGGAAGAAAATGCCCTCCCGTGAATGGGCCCGACCTTGCAGAAGAAGAAAAAGCGGGCCGCAGTGTGAGCTCTTTGGACCATATCCATAAATGGGCCAACCATGCATAAGACCCCTTAGATCTATGACTCGATTTTAGTACTAACTCATGAAGAAGGGCTTAAACCTACTCATTGATGGACTGGAAACCCTGGATTTAGTACCCCAAAGGTAGCCTTGTGAGCCTCGTGAACTCTAGAGAGTTACTACGGCCAACCCTATGTGTAAATCCCTGGCAATGAAAAGTCCAGTGAACTCCTAAGAGTTACAGAGACCATCACGTAAGACTAGACTCTAGCATGAGTCTAAAAAACTGCTTGCTCCACTACTCAAGAGCTTAAAATGTGTGTGAACTAACTCCTCTAACTTCAAAAAAAAATAGTTTCACCCATTAAAGTAAACACCACATAATGTTACCATTTAATGAAAAAAGAGGAGAGGAAGAGGAAAATGAAAAAGACACAGATTTATTACAAATATGATAGTTTGTTCATATATTACATCATTATTTCGACAAGAAAGCAAATGCATTCTATTTGGAGAATTCATTCAATGATAACAAAGAATTTGTTGAGAGAACATTGATCACATTTATCTGAGTTCATTTACATCCTCGGATTCCTTTGATTCTAAGATAGATTATTAGAAATGAACAACTTGTAATCACTGAAAGCTTAAATCTAAATTTTGACAGCCTTTTGGCAGCACTTCTAGTCATCTCCCAATACTTAGGAGGAATTATTGATATGATCAACCAGTCTTCAATGAGATATAAAGTTTGACAATATTCCGGTGCTATTTCAGTCATCTCCCAGGACTTAGGAGGAATTGCTAAATCGATCAACCAATCTCTCTTTTGAACTTGTCTATTGTGCAAAGGAGAGGGTCTGAAACAGTGAAGATTGAGCTCCCACGATTTTGGCAGCATTTCGGCCCTGTTTTGCCTTGGCCACATGGTGACCTGGTTGTGTGACTTGCACAACTGGATTACCCATTGCGCGGTCAGTGCAACATGACACTTGGGCACGCGATTCGCGCAGCTTCTCTCGTACGTTGTGTGACCCGTGCAACTTCTCTTGTACGTTGTGCGATCCGCGTAGCTTCTCTTATACGTTGCACGATTTGCATAACTTAGTACCCAAGTTGGCAACCTACGCAATTGACTCCGCTCCCCACATTTAATGTATCTTCAGAGCTCCGCCTTTCTCCAGAAAACCTTCTATCCCAAATGAAGAGGGAAGTGGGGTATTTATAGGCCCCCACACGTGCCAACCCTCAGTCTCTGTGCCATGGGCCCCACTTTACATCAATCTCAACCGTTCATTTTAATCTGCCTTTGTCTTTGGTTGCGCTGCCTGTGCAACGGTAGTCTTACTTGTCCTACCCGTGCACCCAGTTATGCGGCCCGCATTCACCAAAATAGTATTCGTTAACTGCGTAATACTTTGCACGAGACGGAGTCATCCATGCTACCCGCGCACCCCTCTGCGCTACTCAGATCATCTAAATAACTGTTGTTCCTTCGGCACAACCAGGTGCTTGACCCATACAACGGGATCCTTTCTTCCTTCTTTCATTATTCACTCACCTTTTAGTTCTTTTCAACTTCTGAATCCTTCTTCATGATTGCACGACCTGCGCAACGAACCTTTTGGTTGCGCGATCAGCGTAACTACCCTTCTTGGATGAGCGACCAGCGCAACTGCTTAATTACAGCGCTCTGCTTCTTCTTTTCCAATTTCTTCACTTATGTCTAGTTTTCTAACCTTGAATCTTTCCTTCATAATTCATAATATATATATTTTTATATGCCTCAACAATCATCAAAAGGAATAAAAGAAACACATGCATCACAAAGTAATATGAAGTTTCTTATAGATCTTCATTTATATTCAATGCTGTCATGTAATGCTGCAATTCCTCTTTTAACCGGAGATGCAATGCAGAAGTAGTTTGTTCAGCCTCCATAATGATTTTAGCTTGATCAGGAATGTCAGCCAGTTTTGATTCTAAAAGAGCGGTAATTTCTTGATTTTTCGTCTGTTTAGTCTTTACAAGATCAATGGTTTGGATATTGGTTTTAAGTTCTTCTCTAGCTTGATGAATAATCACATCTTCCGATTCTTTTTTCCCTCCAGCAGTAATATCTCCTTTTTGAGAAGGGTGATTTGATCATCAATAACTACTTTATTTCTATCAGAAATTTTGATCTTTTCATGAAGAGACTGGCTAGTATTCTCATGGATAGCAAGAATGTCAGTTGAATGAGAAAGTTGTTCCTTAAGTGATGCCAATTCCTTTTGATGATTAAGGATTTTTGGAGCGATGATGACATTTCTAACAGCCTTTAGATTTTTAGTTGAGCCATAAAATTCTGGTAAACTGTATGAAGGGACTAAACATTGACATGTGCAAGGCGACCAGAGTGATCAAGAATGGCCAAAGCACTATCCAAGAAAGGCCATTGAGTTGGGTCTTTTGGAAGCATTAATGATGAACGAGAGTGCGTTCTTGAATAATCTTAATGTCAAAGGTGATACTTTCTCCAATGAAAGACCATCAAAGACTGAAGCCACTGAGTTAGAACCCTCAGAGCCACATGGGGTTGGCATGATTGTGGTTGTATAAGAAGATTTTTTTATATAAGTTAAAAAAAGAAATTAAAAAAAAGAAGAGAGAAAGGATATTTCAAATAAAGAAGTATTCATGTCTATATGTACCTTGTTCAGGAATGACAATAGGAGTAGATTGAGCAGATCGGGTTGAAGGAACTACAAATCCCTGTGTGTCTACGGCGGCAGCAACATCAAAGGAGAGTTCTTGAGCCCCTCTTGTAATAGAGTCAATAGTTGTTGGGGTCAGTACATCAACAGGGTCTGAGGAGAATTCCAAATTCCTAGCCACTAGTTGGGTGAGAGGGAGATGTACCGTGAGGGACTTATCTGCATGAGGAGGAGAGCCATATGGGGCAACTGGGGCTGGAAAAGTTTCCTCTATGTTGTGACAAAGAAGAACATCTCCTGTTTCTATTGGAGGTCTTGACGATTGAGCTTCTGTCCCTACTAATATTGGTACTCCATGAACATTTGTGTTAATAGTCTCTACAATCCGTGGAGAATATGCAGGATCAAAAGAGAAGAAAATATTCGCTCTAGGAGAACATTCATATTCTCTATAGTCTAGTTGCTCCTCTTCTAAAGAATCCATTACAGTTGGAAGAGGAATGTGCGGATTAGATGGGATGTCGAAATTTTCTTCTTATCCGATATCTACTTCAGCATCAGTGTTGACATCTAGTAAGGCATCATCTCCCTCATCAACCAAGCTTGTAGAAGAAGAGAGGTCATCACTATCAGTGTTAGCAGAGTATTTTGAAGAACTATCGTCTATTGATACTGTCTATTTCTCCTTGTATACGGTCTTTACTGGAAAAAGACGTGTACTTCTAACTGGAGAAGGAGCTGGTTGGGCCAAAAGGACAAGAGACAATGATTTAGCACGAGATCGGGTCATCAGAGATGAAACAACTTGATTTGCAACGGGAGGAGTTAAGGTTACAGTACGACGAGTTGCTGGAGAGGAAGAAGTTGCAACTGTTAAGGGGCTCATGGTAATGCGAATGATATTGGAAGGAGTGGCAATGATTGTAGGATTTATGGTGGTAGAGGTACCAAGAAGAGGTTGATCCCTTCTTTCAGGAATGGGAGAAGGTAGAGTACCACCTACAGTCTCAAACCCTTCACAAGGGGTAGGGGGCTATATTCCTCGCTTTAGTAAATCCAAAGGAGAGCCAAATGCAAACCATCCTTCTAAGGTGTTCGATGGTTTAATCTCTCTGATAGGCTCTTCTAGAGAAATTTTGCGACAAAGTTCTCCGAAAACAGTAGCATGATCTTTCTCATAGAAATAACCTATTCCCTGTTCTGGCCCGTAATTTCTCAAACGTGGAGGGGGAATCCAAACAGGACGATCCACAGGAAAATGGTTATGTGCCAAATAGTATTGGTGTGTCCACCATCACGTCCAGGCGTATGAGGCTGTCACTCGATGATTATATCCTGGTACAACGAATCGGGAACCAAAATTCCTTACCACCAGTTGTTTCCATATCAATGCCCAGTTATAAGGGCCAACTCCATAACTTCACATGACTCGAGTAACATCTTCTCCTATTTACGGTACGATCTGGTCATATCTAAATTTCCTGGCAAATCGATTAGGGTAATATGGTTCCCTCCAAAATTCTATCCCTTCTTGTAAAGGAAGACTACCAAAACAAATACATAAGAAAAAGGTTCGCTCGATGGGATTTAGATTGTTGTTATCTTCAACATCTTTGTCTTCGGCTTGATGATCTAGATGGAAAGAGAAGAAATCAATAGATTCCAAATTGTCGATCTTGTATACTATCCAGTCATATGTCTTCTTTATCATCTTTCGTTGCTGGAAATGTCATAAAGGTAGATGCTCGGGATGATCATAAGCTTTCTCTGGGTCATTATAGGTCTAAGGAAAGTAAATGCCCAGCCAATTAGAGAATAATGCCAAGGAGTGAAAGCAGATGAGGCTCCTAGCACTGGGTTTTTACAATGTGTTGCGGCATGTCCAAAAGCTCTGTATAGCGAGCATAATATGGGAGGAGCTAAAGAATATCTTCTTCTACCTTCTACCATTGTGCCTGCTACTACAAACAAAGTGGGTCGAATAGAGTCTAAGATTTTTGAACTTGGAAGAACAACCTAGCTCAGCCAGTAGGCTAGAAAAGCAGCTAATTCAGTCTCAACAGTAAATGTAGTAGGGCCTCTTATCTTTTTTCGATTAGCTTCCAACTCTAGGCTGTGACTACCAGGAAATCTAAAAAGAAAAAGAAAAGAGAAACAAGAAAGGTTAACAATTTATATTAAAAGGGGATCAAGTGTTACGAAGAAATGAAGAGGATAACAAGGGTACTAACATTAAGTATTGCAAAAAATGTGCAAGCCATAAAAGTGGTGATATCTTATGGATGTCTGGAAAATAAGACATTTCTTAAAAAAGTGCAATTGTTGAGGAAGTAATTTTGGGTATCCTGTTTGGGTCTACATAAGTGAATTCTTCATTTGTGGGAATATATTTGTCTAGGAAAGATCCAGTAATGGGTAGACCAGCCATTCTGAATAGATCCCATAAACTGATGCTTACTTGTCCAATCGAGAAATGGAAGGAATTCGTGGAAGAAGACCAATATTTTAGAAAGCCCTTGTAGATCATTGTGTCCTTGTGGAAGAATTCGGAGGTAGCTTCTATAGCATGGTAGACTCTAGCAGCAATAAGAGTCTTTTCATATTTCTTCAAGATTTCTTTTGTCCACACACTATAGTATTGACAATCTGTCCAAAGACCATGGTTCTGAACTCTTCCTTACCCCACAAAGAGTTAAGATGATGAAAGCGTTGTTGTATTGTTTCGAAAAAATGGGTAGGGTATAAGTCGCGAGGATCGAAGCATGGCATGAGGAAGCGCATGTATACTACCTGACCGGTTTTCTAGACCATTCCTTTCTCCGTTAGGTAACCTTTAAGAAGTTTTGGTTCCTTTATTACCCAGTTTGAAATGTATAGAAGTCTGTTTTATGTCATGAAATCAGTTGGTTCACTCTCCATTATGGTACGATGGCGATGAAGGAGTAGAGGTATAGTGATGGTTTCATCCTTATAAGGATTACAAAATTTGATTGCGTCTGGGTATGATTTAATCGAATCCCAAGCATTTTGAAAGCGCCTCTAATTATGTTCTTGGATTTTCTCTTGGAAGATTTTATCTTTGCTCTTTCCCTTCTACTTCTTAGTGAAGGTTGCATCAAGGGAAGTCTCAGTGGCAGATAATTGGGTGGCATCTGTCTAAAGGTTGGCTGTGGATTTTAGCCAATTCTCTCAGTCTGACTCTTATCCTTCTGTTGGAGGACCCTCTCTCTCGCATTAAAACAATTGTTGGAATTTGATTGGATAAATGCTAGATGCGATCGCTGAAATTGATGATAACGGGAGGCAGTTCTTTGAAAAAAGAAGAATATTCTTCAGACCTTGGTCTTTTATGAGCTTGGGGTTCAGTTGGTTGAGGATCAGAAGGTTCTGCAGCATTTACAGAAATATGAGGTCTCTTTGATGAACTAGCCATCATAAACTGCAAGGAAAATTAGTAAAAAATCAAAGTTAAGGAAGAGATTTGTTGAAGATTAAAAAATTGAAGATAAAATAAAGGGGCTGTTGTGCACCTAGCTTTGTGTGTAGCTAGAAGGAACCTTTGTGCGCAAAACCCTGTGCACAGAAGTTACCTATTTTGGCCCGAATGCTATGTAACATCCCGAAAATCGGGGGTCGAGTAAAAACTCCACTCCCGAGTTCCAGAACATCACTTATGCAATATAAATGTGTATGATTGAATGTTGTCTGTGTTAATGTATTAAACATGAGAGGGATTAAGCCAGAACAGCATATCATACTCCAGAGATAGTTGAATTAACAAGCGGAAGACTGTGATACATACATATAATATATAATTGATTGTAAGTCTCCAGAGTGTGAACATGTTACCAGGTTAAACATATACATGTATACCTCAAAATAGAAAGAAAGAATATACATGAGTGCTCTGAAAATATAAAATGACAAGTGTCATAGCATCTAATGAACCTCCCTGTAATCCCGTCAATTAGAACACGCATAAAGGAGGGATCCTCCTCATCATTATCAAGTCCGGCTCCGCCTCGCAGGCCGTGCCATCATCTGCAATCACAATAGGATTGGTGGGTGTCCGGAAACACTGTCCCGTAACGTGGGAGTGAGTGATCAACTCATTGGAATAATAGAGTAGAGATTAGCATGTTCTCAAATCAATCATGCGATAATAGTAAAGCAATAAATCAAACATTTCTAAATACTGTTGTTAATGCAATATGACATGACATGATGGATGCCCTCACCGACGATCTCCCTCATACGGCACCATCTTACGCCCGTGGCATGCTTTCTTCCCATAGTGCTCCACATCTTCCAGGCACATGCAATGTGATGGTGATATGATTACCAAGTTATTATTAGTCCTTTTCATATAGCAATATTGGAAAACTAAGGTACCTTCCTTATATCAATCCCAACACAGATCCTGTCTAGGGTCGTCACTCCTAGTAATCTCATACGATGTTATATTTGTAGGTCGCTGCAAGGACTGTCAGGGCTGTTGCTCACACTTATTGCACCGCTCCCTCATCACCTTATCAATACAGGCCTAATTATCCTTAACACTCATCAGGACTCATCGCCCCCATGCGGTGTCAGGATAAACTCAAGGTCACTACAAAGGGCTCGTCATCTGATCAGTGTAGGCCGACAGCAAGAATATAGTGTCCCATACCACCATAATCTGCTTAGAGTAGGGTGCTCACTGGTCACTACGGGGAGGTTTGTGGCCCCAGCGTAGGCTGACAGCTCGACTACGGTGTCCCATACCACCATGCACGACTCATGAGTCTTTATGGATCAAGGTACCACGGTGGACAGGGTTTCCAATGGTAAGTTCAGTACCCTAGGTTCAAGCAGTTATGACACATACATGGTGAACATACAATGGTCAGTCGAGTTACTTGACGGGCTCGATTAGTATGAGCGCATCTCAAGCAGAGCGACATGAAGTGCATGAAACACTTTGTGTGGCCTAACCACTGCCGCCAACCCAAGACACGACTCGCATTCATCGACGCGTCCTTCGTGGCCAATAGAAGCCAACCACGAATTTACTCTGTTACCGACTGCCTGGACTAAGTATAGTCCCAAACATTTATAAATCAGCATCAATAATCATGTGAGAGTGATTGAAATGCAATATAACAATACAAGCATGTTATCACATGTTATAACATACAACTTAAGCAATTCGTTCAACACATGCATTTCATACATACAATGTAATCCCTACATATTGCCAACATGATGGAAATCATTTACATTAGCATATTACTTAAGAATTCAATCTCAAAACTATTTCATTACACCATATACTCAAAACATACTAATACAAACATTCATATAAACACTTAGTCTACACACTTAAGTCTACGTAGTGTATATCGACTCAAAGTGTGCCTTTGGGTGAATCTCTTCGCCAAACCAATTATGCACACATTCCTAATATCCTAATGCGACAAAAAGCCATGTCAACCATTTCAGCAAAATATGGATGTATACAGTATTTCCTACAAATGACTAAAATACCCTAAATCTCATATTTTTCTTACGTTTACGAAACAGGAAATGGACATCATGTTGTACATGTCAAACGGCGTTGCCATCGATAATCTACTATTAAACGACATTGAAAGCGTTGAAAATAGCCAATCAAAGCATCTAAAATCCGCACCTTTCACTTTAGATGTGTATCGTTCCGAACGGAGCGTATACGCTTCGTCTACGGCGATTAGGCGACCTAATACACACGTACATTAGCTACTTTGCTATTTGAATCAAAGAAATTCTCAAATCAGCAAGTGGTTAGGGTTTTCCTTACCTAAAAGTGCGTTGGAATTGCCGGGAAAGTGATTGGAGTGCGCTGCTTTAGCACGTGTAGCAGCAACAGCAAGTGGCAGAAAGATCTCTCCCACACTCTCTCACAAACTCTCACTTTTTCTCTCTCTCAATCTAGGGTTTTAACCAAATTTGGATGGGAGAGAAATGAGAGGGTTTAAGGCCCTTATATAGCCCAAAACCTTCCCAAAATAGACTTAGGAACAAGGTTTACTTGGGTTATAACCAAATCGAGGTTGTTCTGGTCCAAAAGAGCATTTCTGGAGGTCCCCTATCCGAACGCGGTCGCACTTAAGCTCATGCATACTGGATCTAGCACACATCAAGTTTTCAAACAAGAAGAGTTCGCAGATCACACGTAGCGGTCCAATTTCAGTTCAGCGGTCATCGCACCTAGATCAGGTCTACAAGTCTCATGATATGAAAGAGAAATTTTTCCTGATCCGAGGGTATAATTTGGCTGAATTCTGACGGTCAGAACGCTTAATAATAACGCGTCAAGGCACGTGTCAGATTTGAATTAAAATTTCCAAATCTAACCCTATTCTCACTCTCTTCACTCCAGGCTCAATGAAATAGCCTTTGAATGTCGGTTGGCCTTGATTTTCGAAACGGTTGTCAAGTCCAGTTAAGCGGTCATAACGGTTTAAGATTGCAGGTATCGGACTTTCGACGTGCGGTCTAGATCCAATACAAAGTTTCAAAGATTTCATGAGAGCAAACGGGTTTAGAGTTTAATCCAAGGTTTTAGGATATTATAGCATCATTGGTTCTACAAGTTTTGGGTCTTGTAGAACGTATTTAAAGCGATCAGGGACAATTTCACACCTACTTCAGCGTAGCGCTAGCTAACTTATACTTAGTTTCTAAAGGAATTAATCCTAAGTGATTTCTTTGGCTATGGAATTGGGTTCTGAGCGGTTACCAATGTGTTTTAGTTGACCCATTGCCTAAGGACATCTAACCCCAGGTTGGCAAAAAATCTTGGGTGTTACATGCTATCATGCAGAAAATGCTGGCGTGTGAAAAAAAAGCTGTCGTGCAGAAAATGCATCCGTGCGGAAAACACTGTCGTGCAGAAAAAGATGTTCTGCGGAAAGGGTGTTGTAGGGCACACAACAGGGTTAGCGCACAATGGTTTAGCTGAGAAAGCGATTCAACACAATGAGCAGTAGGAGAGAATGGTTTGGAAAGGGTCAAGTCCTATATTTATAGGAGAACATTGGTCATTTGTGTGCAAGAGGTCATGCACTGACCATTGTGCGCAAACTGCAATGGGCGCATGAACCTAAGAATGACCGTATTAGAAGCATCTGCACACCATAAAATTAATTTTCTTATTTCTTGATCCTACATTATTTTAAAGGTATAAAAGAATGCAGGATCAAGGGGGCATCTGTTGAGGCATGAAAAATGATAGAAGAAGAAAAGAGAGAAGAAAGAAGAAGATTTGTGCAGAAGGGAGTCCGCACAAAGCAATTCACAAAAGGGAGTCTGCACGAAGCAATTCGCAGAAGGGAGTCCGCACAAAGTAATTCGCAGAAGGGAGTTCGCACATAGCAATTCACAGAAGGGAGTCCTGAAATGGCCAAGCTATATGTCCTAGAGGGGGGGGGGGGGGGGGTGGTGAATAGGACTATGCCAAATTAAAATTAAATACAGCAGATTAAAATGAAGAAATAGCCTTAAAAATTAAATCAATTCACAATGCTGAAGTAAAATCAATCCCAATAAACAAGCATTGAGAGGTTGATACAAATTCAGTTCTAAGGACAACCTTACACCATAATCAACAAGGGCTTATGGTAGGACAACCTTATTTCTAGAACGTCTTTTGAATAAAAAAAAACTCAATCTGAAAATAAATAGCAAAGGAATTGCAATCTTAAGAATTAATTATTTTAGGGACAACCATGCACCATAAAAATAGCAGGGCAACCTTACTAGAATAATTACTGAAATTGAAGCACAGATTGATAAAAGTATAGCACGAGATAAAATGCTAAAATAAATCTCTAGATTATTACAACATTCTCCACACTTTCTTGAAATGTAAATAGTTACAGCATTCACATCCACATGTACATTCCACAAAACTGAATGATGAAAAATAAGGAATGAAGCAAGTAATCAATCCACAAGACAAAGAGTTATAGTGGTTCGCCTGTGTGTACACCAACTGTTTTACAACAGCCACACAGAATGCTACTCCACTCCTAATTTCCACACACAGGGATATTAGCGTTCACTATCAAAATAGGTTTCACAGGTTCACCTAAAACCTTCAACAATCGTGTCTTTTAACTTGGGCTTATACAATCCAAAAACCCACACTATTCTGAGTTTTCTGGCTCTCCTCAGATAACCAACAAATGAAATTTTTCTAGCAAATTCCAAACAAAAATCAAAAGAATGAAAATTTTACAGAATTGTAAAATACCTGGATTTCTCCTTTGTAGCAGCCTGGAAGAACCAATTGGAGTAGATGTTCGGATATGAAAGTTCAATGTCCAATACTCACTTTATAATGGTTCTAAGTTCTAATTGATTTGAAATTAAATCAGACTGGGCTAACTCTATTTGATTTCAATTCCCAGAAGAAGGAAAATAATATTTCCTCTTTTCAAATCAGATTGGAATATAGAATCAAATCAAATAGAAAAAATCTAACAAAAGGAAATAGAATTATGCACAATATAGCTTAAGAGTAGACACAAACTTATCTCAGAGTGGAGCTTTTAATTCACTTAATTTTCGATGAATAACTCTGAAATTCGTGTGCTATTTATAGCTGCAGAAATTCATCTTCGACTGGTCCTAGGGTCACCACGACTAGTCGAAGAAGAAATAGATTTTTCAATTTTCGGGCGCGATTGGATAAAACCGTTACACGACCGGTCGTGAGTAGTCCACGACTGGTCGAAGGCCGTCCACGACTGGTCGTGGACCTCACATGACTAGTCGTGCGACCTTTGATTTAGTTGCTGAAGGTCGAGTCGTGACCCTCCCACGACTAGTCGAGCAGACTCCAGGACTAATCGTAGACGAACAGAAAAAATTCGATAATTTGCAACAAAACTTCAACTGGTCTTGGTATTTCTAGGATTGGTCGAACCAGTGCCAGGACTAGTCGAACAAGGTCCAGGACTAGTCTTAGAACAGATTAAAATTATTTGTAGAAGATATATGAATTATGTATCCAAAATGACCTACACTAAAGGTCAACCTAAGGTCAATTAAACCTTACCAAGGACACTGAACCTTCATTAGCTTAGACGTTGAACTTTACGAAGCTTGAGTTCTTCTTGATGTAGTTCGAACACTTCACAAGCTTTGAAGTCACCATCAGTATGAGTTGTGCTTAGTTCCCTGTCTTATGCTAGAGTCTTGATCTTGAATATACAAACTTTGAGTCTTGAATATGAACTCTTCGTGAATATCATCAAAATTGTAGCTCAAACTAGCTTGAGGAGTTCATCGTCGTGTCTCGAAGTATAGCTGTGATGTCTCGAACATATACAACAAGATACAAAACACATATAGAAGTTTTGACACATAAAATTTGACAACCAAAGAGGATTCATACCATAGTACTTACAAGTCCGCACAAAGTAATTCACAGAAAGGTGTCCACACAGAGGAGTCCGGATGAAGTAATCCGCAGAATGGTGTCCGCACCATATGGAGCGTACAATATGGAGCGCACAACACGGAGTCTGGTGTTGACGTGGCACACTTACACGTGTGAGAGGGCTATAAATATCCCTCGATCCCTCTACAGGGGACACGATCTAGTATTTGAAAAAGAACAGACTAGAGAGAGAAGGTAGAAAAGAGTTCTAGTTCGTTGATTGTCGTGCAGAGTAGCGCACAATACTGTTAAAGCACAGAGGCTTTTGCACACCAAGTCTTTCTGTGCATAAAGATTAGTTGTGCACCAAGATCGTCTGCGCACAAGCCTCCATGCCTCCATGAACAAAGAGTATCTGCGCATGAAGACTATCTGTGCACAATGAACCCTTTTAATGATTTTAAACTTGATAATTGGTTTAATCTAATGTTATAATTGCTTTCAGTATAAATCATGAATGTTATATTTTGGAATCAAAGGAGAATGAGATGTAAAAGAACTTAGAAGAAATAAATTAACATTAATGTTGTGATTATCTTTCTTGCCCTCTCATATTAATTATAAAATGAATAAAATTTCCCAATCAAAATACATTTTGTTTCTTGTTTGAAACATAGCATTGAAGATGATATAATTATGAAAGATGTTCCCACTGAGGAGGGACATATCCTCCCAACTTCTGAAGCCATTCCTGTAAAAACTTCTCCCGTGGCAAGAGAAGAAGAAGAAGAACCACTAGACTATGGGAATACGAATATTCACCACGTGAGAAAGCTTTACTCTTGTTGCTTATTCTTGCTCTTTCTTCCTTTCTCATCTTACACATTTTGTTCCTGGTGTTCATGCTGCAAATACGGGGACAGATGGTGCTTCTCCTCTAGATTTTCCCCCTGTTGCACCAGTAGCCTCACCAAGATTCTCAATACCTCCACGAGCAATGGCACGTGAGAGCCAACTAAGTTGCCTACTCTTACCACTGTTGCTTCAAGTACTAAATATGAAATGACCTTTCTAGTGGAGCCCACTATTTTACCTACCTCCACTACTTTCACTTCAAGAACTGAGGATAGGGCTCCATCTTTTGCAAAGATGGTAGAACATAACCCCTCTCTTGTTAAGGAGACACAAATACTTGTTGTTTCAATACTAGTGGAAGGTATATCCTTTTCCACGTCTACACCTTTCTATATTACCTGTACACACAATCTCACTATAACTTTATATTTCTTATTTTTTTTTAATAGGAAATGTACCTCTAAGTGGTGCAGCAAGTTCTGGCTCCATTGGGACTTTGTCAAACATGCTATCCTTTGAGAAGATTTCTACATATAAATTAGCATTGATCAGAAACTCTATATTGGCTATTGTTGAGATATTCAAGGACCATGATCAATGGTTTGATTTGACCGTCACTTTAGATGTCCTAGATAGTGCCGCTTGGATGGCTTAAGTTGATATTTCTTCTATTCGTAACGCTCTTCTGAGATTTCATAATTCAATAGCTACTTTGTCATCAGTTGAAACTGTGACTGTCCCGCCTGAAATTTTGGAGTACAAGAAATAGCTTGCCTATTCTAAGGAGAAAGTTTCCCAGATTGCTCCTATTATCTCTTGCCATGATCAAGAACAATTATCTTTGCAAGAGCAATTGAATACTTTTACTAATGACCAAACAGTAATTTAGGATCGTATTGCTCTCCTGAAGCAAGAAATCATACAATTGGAGAAGTAAAGTTCGGAGGTGGGTTTGAACATTGAAAGAGTGCAAGAGAAGATAGAGTGTAGCCTTCATTTTGTGGACTTTGAAAAGTCTGAATTAGCAAAGAATGAAGAACTAATTGCCTCTCTGGAAGAGAAGTTAGTTGGCCTCCTAAATCCTGCAAGAATGCTTTCAAATGTTAGACTAGAGCATGCAGCTGCTCAAATTGATTTCTAAGAAAATTTGCAACAATATTTAGCAGTGCTAAGCATTACAGGGGAACTATAAGGCGTATACTTTTACCATCTTTCTTTTTCTTTGCTATTGTAAATATTTTCAAGATTTCAAGTTATGTAAGTATCTCACTCATAATATTTTGATAATGGTATTCTTGTTTCCTTTACACAACTTTTGACTAGTGCTTTATGATTGACGTATTATGCTTTCTTCATTATGCTCTTGTTT
The DNA here is from genome assembly GCA_037074715.1 of Magnolia kwangsiensis. NCBI lineage: Eukaryota > Viridiplantae > Streptophyta > Magnoliopsida > Magnoliales > Magnoliaceae > Magnolia > Magnolia kwangsiensis. The sequence continues at coordinate 100,740,168 of CM073576.1, read as the reverse complement.
GATTCTCTCATGGTTTGTTAATAAGGGATTTCCTAAATGATCCTTGTCCTAGTTGGCGGTACTAAATTTCAATTTAGTCAGTCATACACAGTTTAAGCTCTTGAGTAGTGGAGTGACACACAGTTTAAGCTCTTGAGTAGTCGAGCGAGCAGTTTCTCAGACTCATGCAGAAATCAGGTCTCACATGATGGTCTCTATAACTCTTAGGAGTTCACTAGACTTCTCACTACCTAGGGAGTTCACAAAACCTGATCCATCAAAGGGGCCTAGTGAAGCTACCGAGGTCGTGAACTTGGATTTACGCACAGGGTTGGCCTCAATAACTCTCTAGAGTTCACAGGGCTTGTAAGGCTACCTTGGGGGGATAAAATCTAGGGCTGACAGTTCGTCAGTGAGTAGGTTTAAGCTCTTCCTCATGAGTTAGTACTGAAATCGAGCCGAAGATCTGGGGGACCTTACGTAAGGTTGGCTTATCTATGGACATGGCCAAAGAGCTCAGGCCCACTTTTTCTTCACCTGTAAGGTCAGGCCCATTCACGGGAGGGCATTTTCCTCCGTTTTCCGTGACGCTGTCGAAAGCTATACAGATGGCATGAGGGTTATGCGTGACTAGTCGTTGAGGACTTTTTTGGCCTTTTAGGCTTTTAGTCACTGGCTTCATCTACAGCCCGCATGGGTATGCGTACGATGGCCTTCATGGGCTTTTTAGGGTCACTGGCTTCTCGCCGTCACCCGAATGGTGATCTTGATAGGCCTTATGCGTAGTTAGCCATATAAGCTTGGCTAGGCTGCCTTTGAAAGATGAAAGTAGGTGGTCATCGATAGTACACATCTGCCTGAGATTGATAGTATGTCACCACTTCTGCTAATATCTTCAACTATAGTTGTACGGGCTGTCTATAATATATCATCTTGGTGATGATATCAATTTCAACAGAATTTTGTAGAGCTCACTTGATGATGGCGATGATCACTCTCTTTTTACAATACTTGTTCGCACATAGTTTTGATATGCCTGCAAATTTCTTCTTCATTCATTTGCTTGATTGTACATAACTGTAGCCTTGGTCATTCTTGCCCCTTTTTTATACAAGGTATTATTCTGGTAATATACTGGATCAAAATTGATAGTATCTCCAGGGATGATACATTTTAACGAAATGAGAATTGACCGGTATATTGATACCTTGTCCTTCTTGATCCATGACTCAGTATGCACCATTAGAGTACACTTCTTTTATTATGTACGACCCGTCCCACTTCGGATCAAACTTGGCCCCTGTTTGGTGGGTGACCACTATAGGTCTTTTCAACATCAACACCAAATCTCCTTTTTCAAAAGAGCGATATTTAATTCATTTATCTGAGGCGTCCGAGACCCTTGCCTGATATGACTGCAATCGCTGTGGGGATACAAGGCATTTCTTATCAAGTTCAGCCCTTTCTTTTTTTTTTCTTTTTTTTTTTTTTACATAGAACAATCATCAATTATAGGTTGATGTATCACCATTATGGGTGATGCCACTTACATTTCAATTGGGAATCTTCTTCCAATAGCTATGCAACTATAACCATGTTTACTGATGACTGTGCTCCCAATCCTTGATATTTTTTCTATTTTTCTTGGCCAACCCCAATAGGATTTTGAATCCCTCTTCCCTGCTTTAAGCCGGTGGGTTCTTCATAATCAAAACCCATACTTCTCATGATTCTCTTGCTTGCTGGACTGTACTTCTCAAGATCCCGTGATGTCAGTCTTCCACAGTATACATCATTGCTTTTGAAGCATGAAATTCTATCAGGTTTGGGTGTTTTGCGCTAGCCTTGACCTGGAATCTTCCTAGAGCGGCCAAAAATGGCCTCTGCCTTTCAACACATGGTAATCGTACTGTATAATTAGACTACAAGATCTTCAAATGATCAGGTGATGATAATGTTAGCAGCGGCTGCCCTGGTTATCGTAAATATTTTGGCACAAAATAAAATTTTTGCTTTGATTTTGCAGTCCTTGATGATCCTGCCTTTTCTGTTTCTCCTTCAATCACATTTTTGTGAATGTCCCTTACAACTTTGTAATTCTTACCCTCTTCTTTAGCAAATAGTAGTTGGCATCTGCGAAGAAAGACTTAGCCTCTGTATAAGTCTTCGTATCAGCCATTACTTTATATTGCACCCCTCCTTTACAATATTTGAAGCATTGATGCAGAGTAGAGGGTATAATATTGTACTGATGTATCCATGGTCTTCCTAAAAGGAGATTGTATGTCATCACAACACTTATAACATGGCACACGACATTTGCAGTCAGCTCACCTATTTCTAACAATACTTTAATTTTTCCAAGTGCGCGTTGCCCATCTTGATTAAAGCCTTGTATCATCATTCCACTAGGGTGTAGATCAGAACGACGATAGCCCAGTTTGCTCAACATTGAGGGTGGTAAGAGGTTCACTACCGATCCGTTGTCTATTATAATTCGCTTGACTTTTTTCCCATAAATATAGCCCTCTATCATTAACGGTTTGTTATGTTCTATTTCACAAATCAAATCATCATCAGAAAAGAAAATGACCGGTAAGAAATTTTCTTTCTCATTGTCCTTTTTGCATTCCATTTCTGCCAATAACGTCTCTCTGACATCATGATTGGACAGTGCTCTAATCAGGCTCTGCCAAAATTCCTCTGATAACTTAAACGCATCATAGACGCTTAGTTGGGCCTGTATATGTAACGCCCCGAATTTTCAGGACCCGAGTATATATCCGTTTCCTAAAAACTAGAGTGATAACCTTAAAGGATTATCAAATTTGAGTGTACATTTTTTTCTTTCATCAGAGTAAGAAAATGAGTGTAGTGTGGACAAATCGATATAAAAGAAAATTTTATTATCATTCAAATATACAAGAAGCTACTCATAATGACTTATACAAACCAATGTCTCTAAATTTAACAAGTACAAGATTTACAAGAATCTAATACATGAAAAATAAAAGAAAGCATATAAATATAAGCCACAAGATCACGCAACTCCTCCAAGAAAATACAGTCATGCATCTGTAAGTGTTATGATTTCATATCCCTTTGGTTGTCAAATTTTGTGGTGCCAAAACTCATATCTATGTTGTATATATCTTGTGTTTCATGTTTGAGACTATTCTTTACTTCAAGACATCGCATTTCAAGACAAGAACTTAAATGAAGAAAGTTTTCAAGTCATGGATGAAGAATTCAAGAATAGAAGTCTTCAAGTATGCATGTTCGAGATTTAATCAAGTATAAGTATAAAAGAAGACTTTGTCAACTCAAGAAAGGATCAAGCTCAAGAAGGCCTACTACAAGATTTATATATTCTTAAGCTTCTCTTAAGGGTCATCTGGGTGTACAGACTTTCAATGTCCATCTCACTTTTAAGGTTTGTTTGACCTTAAATTGACCTTAGGATGGGCTTTACTATAGGTCATTTTGGATACATAATTTATATATTTTAATATGCTTGTTCGGGCTGTTCTAAGACCAGTCTTAGCTTTACTACGACCAGTCTTAAGTTTTTCAGGACCAGTCCTAGGTTGTTGAAGATTTTTGGATCTTTTTGGTGGTCCTACGACTAGTCCTGGACAATTTACGACCAGTCCTGTGAGCTGTACGACTCGTCCTTCGACCAGTCTTAGCCCTATGACTCAAACTCCTCCTGTAACTAAATTAGGGGTCCTACGACCGGTCGTAGGTGACCCACGACCAGTCGTAGGTGGCCCACGACCAGTCGTAGGCTACCCAGGACCGGTCGTGGAACAAAAAATTCTTATCTCGCGGAAATCTTTGAAAATATTCGAAGCTACGACCAGTCCTAGGATCCTAACACCAGTCGCAGATGGGATTTTTTAGGCTATAAATAGAGCACGAACTTCAGAGTTTTAGCAATTCAATTCAACTCTATTCAAGCATTCTTTAGGCTATACTCTGGATAAGTTTATGTTTGTTTTAAGCTACTTTGTGCTTATTTAATATTCCTTTTGCTAGCTTGTTTTTTATTTGATTTTGATCTACATTCCAATCTCATTAGAAAAGGAGAATTTCTAATATTCCTTCTTCTTGGATTCAAAATCAAATAGAACTAGCCCTTTTGATTTAAAATCAATTAGACTTAGAACCATTCTTAAAGTGAGTATTGGACTTTGAACGTTGAATCGAACTTCTACTCCGATTGGTTCTACCGGGCTACTTCAAAAGGAGATTCAGGTATTTTACATTTATGTAATTTATTTTCTTTGGTTTTGTTTGATTTGCCAGAAAAATCTCATTGTATTGGTTATCTGAGGAGAGCCAGAAAACTCAGATTGTGTGGGTTTTTGGGTTGTGTAAGCCCAAGATCAAAGACACAATTGTGAAGGTTTTAGGTGAACCTGTGAAACCTATTTTGATAGTGCATGCTAATATCCCCTGTGTGAGGATATTAGGAGTGGAGTAGCATTCTGTGTGGCTGTTAGATAACAGTTGGTGTACACACAGGAGAACTACTATATATCGTTGTGTTGTGGATGTGCTTTATTCTTTCATTCCTTTATTCATTCAGTTTTACGGATTGTATTCGTGGATGAATGTTGTAATCTTTTTATTCCAAGAAAGTGTGGGGAATGTTGTAATAACTTAAGATTTGTTTCTGCAAGTTATTTCGATTTCCTTGCTTTTTATTCCTCATTGATTTGTGATACAAAGGACGTTCTAGAAATAAGGTTGTCCTACCTTAAACCTTTGGTTTTTGGTGTAAGGTTGTCCTTAGAACTAATAAAGTATCATTCTCTTTATTTTAGGCTATTGAGATTACTTTCAATTCTGCATTGTGCTTTATTTCTTTTATTATTTCACTGTTTTTAATTTTATTTGGCATTGCCCTATTCACCCCCCCTCTAGGGCATATAGCTCGACCCTTTCAAGTGGTATTAGAGCCTAATAGCTCGTGCTTATTGTTTATTTATTGGATTTATTTCCTAAGCTAACGATCTAAGCTATATTAAGATGTCAAATTTTGATAGCCTATCAGTCACTAGGCCACCACCCTTTAATGGCACAAACTATGCTTATTGGAAAGCCAGGATGAGGATCTTCCATAAATCCGTGGATGAAAGTGTGTGGTTGGCCACAGTGAATGAATGGAACCCTCCTATCACTGAAGTAATTAATGACGATGGGTCAAAATCAATGAAAGTAACGGATTACTCTCTTTAGACCACACTTCAGAAAAGTGAAAGTAGTGCCAATGCAAAAGCACTAAATACAATTACTTGTGCTTTATCACCAGATGAATTCAAAAGAATCATCTCTTGTGAAAATGTAAAACAAGCATGGGATGTATTAGAAATGACACACGAGGGTACATCTATTGTCAAGAAATCTAAAGTCCAACTCCTCACAACTAAATTTGAAGAAATTTATATGGAGGAGAATGAGATGTTTATGGACTTCTATACTAGATTGAATGACATTGTGAACTCTATGTGGGGTCTTGGTGATAGAATCCCAGAAAGTAAAGTGTGCACAAAGATATTACGGTCACTTCCTGAACAGTTCAATTCTAAAGTGACCACGATTCAGGAACTTCGTGATACGGATACCATAAGGGTTGAGGAACTAGTTGGTTCACTTCAAACCTATGAGTTGTCCTTTAAAGCTCCTAAAGGAAAATTAATTGCTCTCAAATCATCTAAAAATATTTCACGAGAGAGCACTTCGAATTTAGAAAATTTCGAAGATGATATGGCGCTTTTAGCAAAAAAGTTTTACAAAATTTTCAAAAGCAAGAAAAAAGTTTATTTTCAAAAGTCAAATGATAAGATACGATCTAAACCTATAACTCAAAAATCCTTGAAAGATAGTCAATGTTACAACTGTCAAGAGTATGGGCACTTAGCTAACAAATGTCCTAAAAAGGACAAATCAAAAAAGAAAAGCATGATGGCTACTTGGGATGAATCGTCTGATTCTGAATCCTCTTCTAAATCAGAAGATTCTGAAATCAAGTCGGGCGATGATGTTAAAGCCCTTATGACTCTAGCCAAGATCACTTTTTCAGATAATGATGATATATCTAGTGAAGAAAATCTGAATAGTGATTGCGATAATGAAAATGATCTTCAGGATGCTTATAATGCCCTTTATAAGGAGAGTTGTAAAATTGTCGTCAAGCTTAAATTACAAAAAAAAAAAATTCTAAGCTTAAGGAAGATTATGAGTCTCTTTTTTTAGAAAAGTCTCATATTTCTGATTCTTTTGAAAAGATCAAAGGTGATTTAGATTTCAAAACCTCCAAAATTGAAGATTTGAGATCCAAAAATGAGAAACTCAAAAATGAGGTAGCTTCTCTTCAGAGTTGGAAAGACACATGGAGATATGCCCATGGTGATCCTAAATTGGAAAAATTATTGTCCGGATTAAGAAAATGTGGCGATCGATCCGGGTTAGGCTATGATAAGAATACATCTCCTAAACAAAAGAACATTGCTCCTAAATTTGTAAAAGGAGTCTTCAATCTCAAAAGAAAAGAATACTTATCAAGGTTTTTCCAAAAATTCAAGGACTTTTCAAAAACCAAAAGATAGCCATTTCAACTTTGATTTTCAAAACCGAAATCCATTGGCAAAAAAAATAATTGATCTACTCAAGGAGCTATTAAAGTCTAACTCTATAGGTCTCTCCTATAACAACAGACAGAAAAAGACCATCTATACTCCTAAACCCAAAATAGTTCTGAAATGGGTTCCTAAAGTTGCCTGCTTGGTTGCCCACACCGCTTTTAAAGCTACAAGCCATTCAAAGTGGTACCTAGATAGTGGTTACTCCAGGCATATGACAGGTGACAAAGCTTTATTCACCGATCTAAAAGATATGACTGACGGGTCAGTCACATTTGGTGATGGAAGCAATTGTAAGATCATTGGCCAAGGTACGATTCAGCTTTATAACCTTCCCTTATTTAAGAATGTTTTGTATGTTGAGGGCTTGAAACACAACCTACTTAACATTTCTTAGATATGCGATAACAACCATAGTGTGAAGTTTTCTAATCAAGGTTATGAGATACTTAATAAAAAGGGTTCTGTTATATTAACTGGTCGCAGAACTTTTGAAAATTGCTACATCGTCAGTGATGCAAGCTCATCTACTCAATCATGTTACATGGTCCATACCGATGAGACTGAATTATGGCACAAACACCCTGGACATGTACACTATCAGAACTTATTTAGATTGAGCAAAAGAGAACTAATTAGAGGTCTACCCAAATTGTAAAAAGTAGACAAAATATGTGGTGAATGTCAGTTGGGCAAACAGACTAGGAGCTCTCACAAGAAAGTGAACTCTAATACCACATTTAGACCACTCGAGCTTCTCCATATAGATCTTATTGGACCAACCAGATCGGAGAGTCGAGGAGGCAAAAAATACATCTTGGTTATTGTAGATGACTATACCAGATTCACTTGGATATCGTTCTTAAAAGATAAAACTGAAACCCTGGATGAAGTGAAAAAGGTCATCAAACGAATCCAAAATGAGAAAGGTTCTCATGTTAGTAAGATCCGTAGTGATCATGGATCCGAATTCGAAAACAGTAGTTTTGAGAAATTTTGTAGCGATCAGGGAATATCGCATGAATTCTCTGCACCCAAAACACCACAATAAAATGGTATAGTTGAAAGAAAAAATAAAGTACTTCAGGATATGGCTAATGTTATGTTGAATAACATGAAGCTCTCTAGAAATCTTTAGGCTGAAGCAGTTAATACCGCATGTTATATTATTAATCGGGTTTATACCAGTAAATCTGATAATAAAACTGCTTATGAATTATGGTTTGAAAAGAAACCTACTGTCAAATACTTTTGGGTTTTTGGCAGCAAGTGTTGTATTTTACGTGATCATGAAAATTTGGAAAAGTTTGATACGAAGAGTGATGAAGGTATTTTTCTTGGTTATTCTTTGAACAGTCGAGCTTATAGGGTTCTAAATAAGAGAACTGGTGTGATTCAAGAGTCCATCAATGTGGTCATTGATCATCATTTGAATACACCAGCTCCGAGTTCAGATGATGATGAAGCTCTTATTATTGACAATCAAGATACCTCATCAAGTCAAAAAGAATCTGAACCAAGGACTGTCAAAGATCATCCAACCAATTAAATACTTGGAAACCCTCTCACTGGAGTTCGTACTCGCAAACAACTTGAGAATATATGTAATTATGTTTGTTTTACATCCCAAATAGAACCGGTCAACGTGAAAGAAGCACTTTCTGACGAAAATTGGATTGTTGCTATGGAGGATGAACTTAATCAATTTGTTCGTAATGATGTCCGGTATCTTATTCCTAGACCTAAAGATAAACACATTATTGGAACAAAATAGATCTTTAAAAATAAGTCTGATGAGCTTGGAAATATAATACGAAATAAGGCTAGACTGGTTGTACAAGGGTACACTCAGATTGAAGGCATCGATTACGATGAAACCTTTGCTCCAGTCGCTCGCCTTGAATCAATCAGACTTTTTATTTCCATCGCATGCTTTAGAAAATTTAAGATTTATTAGATGGATGTAAAGAGTGCCTTCTTGAATGGCGATTTACATGAAGAAGTATTTGTTCAACAACCTTCAGGGTTTGAAGACCCTAAGTTATCTGACCATGTATTTCGTCTCAAAAAATGCTCTCTATGGTCTAAAACAAGCGCCCAAGGCATGGTATGAGAAATTGACTAAATTCTTACTTAGTCAAAGCTTTCAAGTAGGAAGTGTCGATAAGACGCTCATTGTTAAGAAGCATAACAATGATATTTTGATGGTTCAAATTTATGTTGATGATATTATTTATGGATCAACTTGCTCTAAGATTTCTATTGAGTTTGCAGAGTTAATGAAATCAAGGTTCAAAATGAGCATGGTTGGTGAACTAAATTATTTCATAGGGTTGCAAGTAAAACAACAACCCGATGGAATTTTCATTTTCCAGACTAAATATGCTTCAAACTTGGTTAAAAGGTTTGGATTTGAGAATGGTAGGAACTTTGATACTCCTATGAGTACAACGTTAAGACTCTCAAAAGACTCTACAGGTAAAGATATAGATCCTAAACTATATCGTAGTATGATTGGTAGTTTGTTGTATCTTACTGCAAGTAGACCTGATATTGCATTAAGTGTTGGAATTTGTGCAAGATATCAGTCTAATCCTAAGGGATCACATCTTACTACTATTAAACAGATTATTAGATATGTTGCAAGTACTATAAATCTGGGTCTTTAGTATCCTTTTGATATTAGTGTTCAATTAGCCGGGTACTCAGATGCTGATTGGGCCGGTAATATCGATGATAGAAAATCAACCAATGGTGGTTGTTTTTACATTGGAAATTGCTTAGTTTCTTGGTTTAGCAAAAGCAAAGCTCAATATCGCTCTCCACTACTGAGGCTGAGTATATTGCAGCTGGATATGCATGTACACAACTAGTTTGGATGAAACGCATGCTAAGCGATTATGGAATTAATTAAGATTCAATGATCTAACATTGTGATAATTCCAGTGCTATAAATATTTCCAAAAATTCAATCCAGCATTCACGCACTAAGCATATTGATATTAGGTATCATTACATTCGTGAGTTGGTTGAAGAAAAAGTTATTTCTTTGGAATATATACAACCGAAAATCAACTTGCTGATATACTTACTAAACCGCTCGACAAAAGCAGGTTTAATAAAATAAAATTTAATCTTTGTATGTGCATTTTACATTAAGTATTCTTCCTTGCATGTATCATAGTGTACTATATTTAGTATTATTTGTATTTAAATTTTAATTTTTTACATTAAAAATGTATTTTTGGTCGATACTCGACCGGTCGTGGAGCTCGTGAATATGATATATTTTGAAAAAATCTCCTTCTTCTTCATTTCCACTCCGACCTACGACGAGTCGTGGCTCGACCAGTCATAGGATTTCTTGTATTTCTTCAAGGTTAGTCCTATTTCTTCATTTTTCTTAAAGATTCATGCTCTTTATGCTTTGATTTGATCATTGTGTAGCTAGATTTCTTCTTTTGTTGGGTTTTTTCAAGGGTTTCTTCTCATATTGCTGATATAGAGAAAATCCATCCTTCCATTTGTGCATTTCTCTTACTTTTTGTATATCTTTTTAAATATGGATGCTAGAGGAAAGAAGAAAATATCCCGTGGTCCATCTTCATCTAGATCTACACCGATAACAAAACGGCACCTTCGGTCACTCGAAGATGATTCTCAAGATGTATGAGATTTGCATGTCCGTAAAGTTATCGTTGAGCATACCGCCGATCTCAATCACATTGCTCCATATGGTATTGTCCCTCTCCTTGAATCTGTTGGCTAGACTAACATTTTGCTTTGGGGTGGGCCTGCATACTTGTCTATTGCATAATCAATGGTTGTATGTATCTCAGAATTCTCCCTTGATAACTTAACTTTTTCAATTGATACTAGAGAAGGGAAATTTGAAGTAGACCATCATTTGATATTAGGTATTATGGATATACCTGTTAATGATGAAGGTATACCGATTCATACTCTATACAACAAACCATCTGAATTAGAAAAATGCATGTTAACAAGAGACTTATGCAAAATTGATGCACAATGGACACAGAAAGGGAATGCGCTCCCTTCAAAGTATTTGTTACCTAGATACAGAGTGTTACATCATTTTTTCATTTCAAATGTGTATCCTCGGTCCGGTAATAAAACTGAGTTGACTTCCTTCATGGTTCGTGTGTTGCATTCTATTGCTTCTGGTACTATGGTCTACCTTCCTTCTTTGATCTGTTATTTTATTATACAGTTTCGTCTCCATCCGGGTCATAGTGATATTCCGTTTGGTTATCTTATGACTATTTTAGCCACTCACATGCTTGTTGATAAACCTATTAATGAGGCACCAATTCATCATCTTATTTTCAACAATTCTAATCTTAATAAGATGAAGTTGGATTTGCTTCCTGGCCAAGTTGATGAAGGTGGTGTCGGTGGTGATGGTGGTGAAGCCAAAAATGAAGGGGAAGCTGGCGATCTTCCTCAACAGGATGTTAATATGGATGAGATATTTGATGAGATAGAATCTAATTCGCCAAATGATCCAGATTACGATCCATCTGGTTATGATGCACGCCTTCGTGCATTATAGGAGAAGGTTGATAACATGAGTATAGCCCATGATATGTAATTTAAGTACATGTGAAAATATCTTCGTCGCATCAATAGAGGCTTACATCAGATTGATCTGACTATCCCTGCTCCTTCCTCTGGATCTGATTAGGCAAATTATCTTCTGGATACTATAACATTATCTTTTATATTGAATTATCTTTTGGATATTGTATTGTGGATTGATAATGACTTGATGTTTCTGGTTTATATTTTGAAATAGGCTATGTCCTTTCATATTTCTTTCTCATTATCTACTTATTATTACTCTCTATGTTGTTGTTCTCTTTCCTATTATGACTTTCCCTTATTATTTTGTGACAAAAAGGGGAAGTAGTAAGGTAAAAGGGAGTAGTATGGAAAGGGGGAGTAATTTGTTTGGATTGATTAATTAAGAAGGATATGTGGATTGAGAATATTGAGTCTTGATGTTCACATGTTGATTACTATTTATATGAGCAGTACTCGTATTACTAAGGGGGAGTAGACTAATTTGTGATTTTATGGCTCATGTTTCCTTATTATCTTTTATGCTATGTGTTTTGTCATAAATTTGACAAAGGGGGAGATTGTAAGTTCTATGATTTCATATCCTTTTGGTTGTCAAATTTTGTAGTGCCAAAACCTATATCTATGTCTTGTATATCTTGTGTTTCATGTTTGAGACTATTCTTTACTTCAAGACATCGCATTTCAAGACAAGAACTTAAATGAAGAAAGTTTTCAAGTCATGGATTAAGAATTAAAGAATAGAAGTCTTCAAGTATGCATGTTTGAGATTCAATCAAGTATAAGTATAAAAGAAGACTTTGTCAACTCAAGAAAGGATCAAGCTCAAGAAGGCCTACTACAAGATTTGTATATTCTCAAGCTTCTCTTAAGGGTCATCTGGGTGTACAGACTTTCAATGTCCATCTCACTTTTAAGGTTTGTTTGACCTTAGATTGACCTTAGGATGGGCTTTACTGTAGGTCATTCTGGATACATAATTTATATATTTTAATATGCTTGTTCGGGCTATTCTAAGATCAGTCCTAGCTTTGCTACGACCAGTCTTAAGTTTTTCAGGACTAGTCCTAGGTTGTTGAAGATTTTCAGATCTTTCTGGTTGTCCTACGACCAGTCCTGGACATCCTACGACCAATCCTGTGAGCTGTACGACTCGTCCTTCGACCAGTCTTAGCCCTACGACTCAAACTCTAGCAATTAAATTGGGGGTCCTACGACCGGTCGTAGGTGACCCACGACCAGTCGTAGGTGGCCCACGACCAGTCGTAGGCTACCCAAGACCGGTCGTGGAACAACAAATCCTTATCCTGTGGAAATCTTTGAAAATCTTTGAAGCTACGATCAGTCCTAGGATCCTAAGACCAGTCATAGATGGGATTTTTTAGGCTATAAATAGAGCACGGACTTCAGAGTTTTAGCAATTCAATTCAACTCTATTCACGCATTCTTTAGGCTATACTCTGAGATAAGTTTATGTTTATTTTAAGCTACTTTGTGCTTATTTAATATTCCTTTTGCTAGCTTATTTTTTATTTGATTTTGATCTACATTCCAATCTCATTAGAAAAGGAGAATTTCTGATATTTCTTCTTCTTGGATTCAAAATCAAATAGAACTAGCCCTTTTGATTTAAAATCAATTAGACTTAGAGCCATTCTTAAAGTAAGTATTGGACTTTGAATGTTGAATCGAACTTTTACTCCGATTGGTTCTACCGGGCTACTTTAAAAGGAGATTTAGGTATTTTACATTTGTGTAATTTACTTTCTTTAGTTTTGTTTGAGATTTGCCAGAAAAATCTCATTGTATTGGTTATCTGAGGAGAGCCAGAAAACTCAGATTGTGTGGGTTTTGGGGTTGTGTAAGCCCGAGATCAAAGACACAATTGTGAAGGTTTTAGGTGAACCTGTGAAACCTATTTTGATAGTGCATGCTAATATCCTCTGTGTGAGGATATTAGGAGTGGAGTAGCATTCTGTGTGGCTGTTGGATAACAGTTGGTGTACACACAGGCGAACCAGTATATATCGTTGTGTTGTGGATGTGCTTTATTCTTTCATTTCTTTATTCATTCAGTTTTGCAGATTGTCTTCGTGGATGAATGTTGTAATCTTTTTATTCCAAGAAAGTGTGGGGAATGTTTTAATAACTTAGGATTTATTTGTGCAAGTTATTTTGATTTCCTTGCTTTTTATTCCTCATTGATTTGTGATACAAAGGACGTTCTAGAAATAAGGTTGTCCTACCTTAAACCTTTGATTTTTGGTGTAAGGTTGTCCTTAGAACTGATAAAGTATCATTCTCTTTATTTTAGGCTATTGAGATTACTTTCAATTCTGGATTGTGCTTTATTTCTTTTATTATTTCACTGTTTTTAGTTTTATTTGGCATTGCCCTATTCACCCCCCTCTAGGGCATATAGCTAGGCACTTTCAGCATCTCTGGCGATCAAACCCTGCTCCTCATTAAGTTTGAACATACATATCACTAAAGCCACCTGTATTACCTGTACGGTTGTATATTTGATGGATGAGTGGCCAACTTAGTTTGAATTCCCCTCAAGATTACACACCGCCGCATTAGGTAAGAAATCGTATAAAACATCCAAATAACCAAAATAGAGTAAATGCAGTCTTGTTAGATGCATGGATGCATGATTGCAATCATCGCCCCGGGGATGCTCATCCATGTGGACAGTGGGCCGTCACCCATGCAATCATCAAACCTGGGAAACATCATCCAGTCGAAATCATCGAACTTGAAAAATATCATCTAGTCGGAATAATACGTGCCATGTATGTATGATTAGTCAAGTCAGTATTAGTCCATTTATAACCAGCCAATTTAGATAAGCTCAAAGGTCACTACGGGGAGCTCATGGCCCAGCATAGGTCGACAACTCGGGCATAGTGTCCCATTACCACCATCCCCAGCCCATGAGGCTACTATCTTAGGATGTTTAATTGAAATCTGTTGACTACTGGACAATCATATTACAACATATGGGGCTTACCATCTCATGGTTGCACGGTATAAAACATCGAACCCAATAGGAAAAATACTGGAACAAAGCCACATAGGGTGATATCAAAATAAGCCACATAGGGCGATTATCAAAATAGGCCACATAGGGTGAGTGTCAAAATCATGCGATAAAAGACCATCCTTGAAAACCATTGGACACAACAACACTGGATGGTAGGCCCACATCAATGATCCATTTAAACCACCACCCAATAACCACTAGATCGAGGGTCCATTGTAATCACCATCAATCGAGTTACATCCCAAGTATGGTGTACATTTTTAGGTGGGGGTTTTCCACTAATGTACCATTTTAAAGTCCATATGCAATACACAAATAATCCACAAGCATGAACAGATATACAGGATGAACATTAAGTAGGCAATATAGCAATTCAATTTCTAACAGTTAACACATGTGATTATAAGAGAGAGAGATATCAATTATATATAACTTTTAATAAAAACTATAACTTAAGCTGATGAGAAGATGGAAAGCTCAAGGGGAAGAATCATCACCTTATACTTTGAATCATCTTCTAGTGTTGCTAAGTGCTTGCGCCCTTAGGATTTATATTCTACCATAAATCATGAATGTGTACAATTAGGTCCAAATTCTACTCACTACTTAGGTTTAAGATCATGGCCTAGGATCATCTTTTAGGGTTTTAATGTGGAATTAGGGTTTTATCCTAGAGTCTAGCCATTATCTAGGGCTTTAATGGCTTAGGCTTTTGGTCAACTTTTATCCCTTAGGTTTTTGGTCATTAGCTCTGTCAGTTGCCCGCATGGGTATGCATACGATGGCCTTCACGGGCTTTTTAGGGCCACTGGCTTCTCACCGCTGCCCGAATGGTGATCTTGATAGGTCTCATGCGCAGCTGGCCATTGGCTTGACTGGGCTGCCTTTTTATGATCATAGATCTCATGTGTAGCTGGCCATATAGGCTTGGCTAGGCTGCCTTTTTATAACCAACAACCATCACTGTCATCAACTTTATACGTAGTTAACTATATAATTTATTCCACTGCCAAAAAAAATGATAGATCAATAATTGATATTTCGCTGCTGCTGATAATGTTATAAGAACTTTCGTATTATGTTTAAAATAGTGTATCAGCCTGGCGATGATAACAATTTTGATAAGTGATTGATCGGCGATAGCGATAGTTGCTATTTATTTATTTTATTTGTTTATTTACGATAACCATTGATACCAGGTGATCTTGATGAAAATCTTTGGCGTTGGCGATAATCGTCAATGCTTGATAGAAATCATTATCAATACTTTTCATTTGGTGATGACTTAATATGCTATCTTAAAATGCCATGGAAGACAATGATAGGTATTTCTGACTGAAATTGACACACCACCACTTCTGCCAATATCTTCAATTATATCCATCTGTTTATCTGTATCGTTTGTCTGTATTATTCATAATATACTAGCTTGATGTTGATATCAATTTCAGGCAGAATTTCGTAGGGCTCACTTGATGGTACTCATCTTCCTCATCTTCCTTTTTTTATAGTAATATTTGCTATCATATATGATCTTGATATGCTCGCGAACTTCTTCCTTATTCATTCCATTCATCTTGCCCCCTTTTGATACAGAATTATTATTCTGATAATGTTCTGGATTAAAATCAGTAGCGCCTTCAGGAGCAATCCCTTCTTGATAATACAAGTATAGGCCAACATGTGCTTCTATTTACTCCATTGGAGTATACTTCTTTTATCAAGTACATCTTATCTCATTCGATCTTGAACTTGCCTCCTGATATGATTGTGACTACTGTTAGAAATATACTCTTTCTTCTTAGAGATATTGAGGCAGTGTATTGCTGTAGAAGACTGCATAATTGTAATCATATTTATCGATGAGTTTTCCCCCAACCCTTGAAATTTTCTTCGCTTATCCTGATTGATCCCAATAGGGATTTAAATTTCTTTCCCATGGTTTAAGCCAGTGGGTTCTTCATAATCAAAACCCGTATTTTTCATAATCTTCTTACTTGTCGGACTATACTTTTGAAGGTCTTACGACATCAACCTACCATGGTACACATTGTTTTGAATTTCTCCTCCTATCTTTACTTCTTCCAAAATATAAAACTCTATTGGCTCAGGGTATTTTTTGCTTTCCTTGACTTGAAATCTCCCTGGAGCAGTTGAAAATGGTCTAATCCTTTCAGCATACGGTAGCGACACTGTATAATTAGACTATAAAATTTTCAACTGTTCAAATGACAACAAGGTTAATGGTGGTTGTCTCGGCTACCTTAGATGTTTCGACACAAAATAGATTTTTTTTTTTTATTTCCACAGTTTCAGATGGTCCTGCCTTTTCTACTTTTTTTGTAATTGCACTCTCCTGAACGTCCTTTAAGACCCTGTTCTCATCATTATTTATCTTTTCTATAGCAAACTCTTTATAGTAGCTAGCATCTGCAAAGAAGGACTCGACTTTTATATACAGTTTCGCATCAGCCATTACTTTATGCTGTACTTTATCTTTGCAGTATTTGAAACAATGATGCAGAGTGGAGGGTATGATATTATACTGATGTATCCACAGTCTTCCTAGGAGAAGGTTATATGTCGTTACTATACTTATAACATGACACACAACATCAGTAGTCAACTCTCCTATTTCCAGCGTTACTATAATCTTGCCAAGTGTGTGTTGCCCATCTTGATTAAAATCCTGTATCATCATTCCGCTAGGGTGTAGTTCTGAGCGACGGTAATTCAACTTACTTAACATCGAAAGTGGTAGAAGATTCACTGCAGACCCATTATCTATCATAATCTGTTTGACTCTCTTCCCCTGGATATGACCCTCTATCATTAGTGGCCTGTTATGTTCTCCCTCACAGATCAAGTCGTCATCAGAGAAAGAAATAACTGGGAGACAGTCT
This sequence comes from Magnolia kwangsiensis, assembly GCA_037074715.1. Classification (NCBI taxonomy): domain Eukaryota; kingdom Viridiplantae; phylum Streptophyta; class Magnoliopsida; order Magnoliales; family Magnoliaceae; genus Magnolia; species Magnolia kwangsiensis. The sequence goes on along the minus strand of CM073576.1, from coordinate 100,722,988 downwards.
TCTTGTTCATCAAGTTCTTCATGTTCTAACTCTACCAACAAAGTTTCTCTCATGCCAAGATTAGACAATGCCTGAATCAGACTCTGTCAAAATTCTTTTGATAATTTAAGTGTGTCATAAATACTTAATTGGGCCAGTATTCCTTTTAGATGACTTACTATGTCATAAGTCACTCTTGTCACCTCATTCTTCTCTTCTATCTCATCACCATTACTCTGTCTTTCAATTATTTCTTTCCTAGTGATTTCTGATTTCTGTTTTATAGTACTTACCACCTTTTTACCTGACCATAACGTGATTACTGAAACCTTCTTTGTTGTCTTACCATCTTCCTTCTCATTCACGTCTTGGTCTTTCTTTCGGACTGTAAGCACATTTATTGTTGTCGTGGCACCCCTTTCTTTTTCTTTGCCTAGTACTATCTCACCCCTATCGATCATTCGCTGTATTATACATTTTAGTGTATAAAAATTCTTTATTGGGTGTCCCACCAAGCGATGATAATGATAAAAATTCCTTTCTTTGGTTCTTGTTACATCTTCTGGGCATTTAGGCTCTGGTAATTCTATCGTGCCAGCCTTCAACAGTTGTTCCATCATAGGGGCAACATCTTCTTTATCAAATGTGAATCCCTCATGAGAATTCAGCATTCTAGGCCTCTTTCCATTATATCTTTTCCTTGACTGGCTTCATTCTTCTCTTCGGTCTGGTCTCCTTTCTCTCGAGTCCCTTGTATCTTTACCTCTTTTGTCACAATCAATAGCGTTCACGGCTGTTTTGTTGGATACCCTCCTTGTTGTCTCATGGTGAAATGCTGGAATCTTACGAGTCATCAGTTCCAAAGCATGAGCCTTAGTAGCTAAGTCACGAAAAGTTCTGATATCGACGTTGGTGAGTCCAAACGTAATCACCGTCCTCATAGAATTCATACACATTTTAACTTTCTCTTTTTCTTTCGGTAACTGTCTACATGAGACCCCCAATGTTTTCCATCTATCTATAAATTTTTCTATCGGTTCTCCTTCTCTCTGCCGTATAGAGGCCAGCTCCGTAATGCTGACATCACGCTCTAAAGAGAAAAAGTTTGACATAAAAACCTCCTGCATTTGTTCCCAGGTACGTATTGACCCTGGTGCTAAACTAGAATACTATCGAAATGCTTTATGTGTTAGTGACGAACTAAACAATCGCAAGCAATACTATGGTATTGTAGAAAAAATTTTCATACTGGTGATGAAGTGCATCAAATGCTCCTTTGGGGATCCTTCTCCATTAAACTTTTAAAAATCCATATTCTTGAAGTTAGCCGGAAAGGGGATGTCTTCTACCTCCCTTGGATATGGCGTTTGATACCTAAAACGTCTAGTATTTTCATATTCTCTTTCCGCGCTAACAGCTTCTTCAACCACTTCTCTCACCTCATCTTGTGTCACAGTTCTTGCTGCTGGAATGGACCCCAACGACCCTGCCCCCTGTGGTGGGAGGACGTCAGGTTGATTTTCTTGCCCCTCCATTGCATTCTGTGGAATCGCCATTCGACCTATGTTATGTGCAAGGGTTGCCAGTGCCTCTCTAAGGTTTCTTCATTCTTCCATTAATGCATTCTGGGCTTCTCCTATTACATTGAAATGATCCTCTGTAGTTGCTCTACAATCTGGATTTGTTCCAACTATATATATTGCAGCTTCTCCACTTTTTGATGAAGCAGTAATTGGAGTAGAGCAAGAATATGCTGACGTAACAGGACTCACGGAAAAGGGAGGGAATGGAGTTTCATTGGACTTGATCTGATCACCAGTGCTTTTCCTTTTTGTTCTCTTGTCCATTTAGCTACTGGGGTGTTTAAAGCTGGGAAATCATGCACTGTTAATTGTGGGACTATTTGTTCAAGATATATCGTTGGAGGAGCAAGTTCAGGATTCCTTTTAACTTTTTTATATGTTATTGGCCCTCCGATTCTTAATGAAGACTGATTCATTCTATAACTGTATTATGTGTTATTGGCCCTACGTCGCCTTCTGATGATTGGGGTGAAGCAAAAACAACCCCAGCTGTTACCTGAGCCATGCTACCTCCACTTGCACGAGTTCGAATCAGGTACTTCGAAATTCGATTTGGTATGCATTCTATCATGAATCCTGTCGGGATGAATTGAAGTTCCCTTTTCTTACGGGAGTTGCGATGAGCAGTAAGTTGTAGTTGGATTTAGAAACCTTCACATATGAAACGTGGTTATAGTCAGTATTTTAAAGAATTAAATAATCTATCTTAGAGATGAAGGGGAGGATTTTCCCTCTGAGAGTTGCCACGCCAAACTATGATGAGAGTTCATAACAGTTTCACTATTAATATTCAAATACGACAATAAATGATCCCTAACAGAGTTGCCATTTTGTTTCGACAAAGAAACAAATGCATTTGATTTGGGAAATTGTCTTATTCAATCATAACAGAGAAAAAGTATTGGGAACATTCATCACATTTTATTGATGTTGAGTTCGTTTACATACTCTTTACATCCCTTGATTCTAAAATAGAACATTTAGAACAAAATAACTTATGCTTTAAGTATCAAAAATTCATTTCGGAAGCATTTCGGCGCCTGTTTCAATCATCTCCTAGGACTTAGGAGGAATGTCGATCTGATCGACGAATCTTCATTGAAATACAGATTTCAGTAGCATAACAGCGCTTGTTTCAGTCATCCCCTAATACTTTGGGGGATTGTTGACCCGATCGACTTATCTTTCTCCCCTGAACCTATTAATAGAAGAAGGCTTGAAGAAGGGAAGCCTTGCACATAGATTTCGGCAGCATAACAGCCCCTTATATTCACAAATTGCAGGGCAGTTGTAACACCCCGAATTTTGGCCAATCTGGAATTTGACGTCCTTAGGCAGTGGGTCAACTAAAACACCAGGAAAATCGCTCAGAACCTACTTCCATAGCCAAAGAAACCACTTAGGACTAATTCCTTTAGAAACAAAGCATAAGTTAGCTAGTGCAACGCTGGAGTAGCTGGGAAATAGTCCCTGATCACTTTAAATATGTTCTACAAGACCCAAATCGAGTAGAACCAATGACTCTATAATACTCTATAACCTCGGACCAAACTCTAAGCAGGTTTGTTCTCTGGACCACTTTGAATCTTTGTATTGGATCTAGACCGCGCGTCGAAAGTCCGATACCTTGTATCTTAGACCGTTAGAACCGCCTAGCTGGACTTGACACTCATTTCAAAAATCAAGTCAAACCGATAATCACAGGCCATTTCATTGAGCCCGGACCGAAGAGAGTGCGAATAGGGACAGAATTGGAATTTCAAATTCAAATCTGGCATACGACTTGACGCGTCAGTATTGAGCGTTCTGGCCGTCAGAATTCAGCCAGATTACACCCTCGGATCAGGAGAAATTTCTATTTTATATCATGAGACTTTCAGCCCTGATCTACGTGCGGTGACCGCTGAACTAAAACTGGTCCGCCACGTGCGATCTGCGGACCCAGCCGGACTGGAAACTTAATACGTGCTAGATCTGGTATGTGTGAGCTTAAGTCCGATCGCATTCGGCCAGGGGACCACCAGAAAGCATCTTTTGGACCGAAACAGCCCCGAATTGGATATGCACTAAGTAAACTTCGTTCCCGAGCCTATTTCGGGCGTTTTTAAGCTTATAAAAGGGGTTGAAACCCTCACTCCTCTCTCCCATCCGAAATTGCAAAAAGCTCTAGATTGGGAGAGAGAAAAGGTGAGAGTTTGTGAGAGAGAGTGGGAGTGATTTTCCTGCCACCTGCTGTTACTGCTGCACGTGCTTAGGCAACGCACTCCGATCACTTTTCCGGCGAATCCAACGCACTTCTAGGTAAGGAAAACCCTAACCACTTGCTGATTTGGGGATTTCTTCGATTCAAATAGAATAGTAGCTGATGTACATGTGTATCAGGTTGTCTGATCGCCGTAGACGAAGCGTATACGCTCCGTTCGAATCACTTCACCTATAAGGGAAAAGGTGCGGATTTTAGACGCTTTGATTGATTGTTTCCAAAGCTTTCAATGTCGTTTAATAGTAGATTCTTGACGGCAACGCCGTTTGACATGTACAACATGCTGTCCGTTTCCTGTTTCGTAAACCAACGAAGAATATGAGATTTAGGGCATTTTAGTCATTTGTAGGAAGTACTGTTTTTACTCATATTTTGCTGATGTGATTGACATGGTTTATTGTCGCATTAGAATGTTAGGAATACATGCATAATTAGTTTGGCGAAGAGATTCGCCTACATGCGTACTTCGGGTCGACATACTATATGTAGACTTAAGTGTGTAGTGTAAGTGTTTGTATAAATGCTTGTATTAGTATGTATTGAATTAAATGGTGTTATGAATTAGTTTGAGATTGATTTCTCAATTAATATACTGGTGTAAATGGTTTCCTACATGTTAGCCATATGCATGATTTCATGATATGAATGAAATGCATGTGCTTGACGATTCGCTTAAGCTGCATGTTATAACATGTGCTTGATGATTTCATTTTGATTTAGTTTGAGATTGAATTCTCAATTAATATGCTGATGAAAAATGATTTCCTATATGTTGGCGATATGCATAAGTTCATTATATGTACGAAAGGCATGTGTTAGATGATTTACTTAAGTTGTATGATATAACATGTGTTAACATGCTCACATGGTTGTGTTTCATTTCCAATACTCTCACATGATCGCTGACGTGGATTCATATGTGTTTGGGACTATACGTAGTCCAGGCAGTCGGCAACCGAGCGAATTCGTGGTAAGCTTATCTTGGCCACGAAGGACGCGTCGATGAACGCGAGTCGTGTTGGAGTTGGCGGCAGTGGTTAGCCCACGTGAAGTGTTTTACGCACTTCATGTCATTCGACTTGCGATGCGATCGTGCTAGTCGAGCCCGTCAAGTAACCCGACTGGCCGTTGTATGTTCACCCTGCATGAGTTATAACTGCTTGAACCTAGGGTACTGAACTTACCATTGTAAACCCTGTTAACCATGGTACCTTGATCCATAAAGACTCATGAGCCGGGCATGGTGGTATGGGACACCGTGGTCGAGCTGTCGGCCTACGCTGGGGCCACAAACCTCCCCGTAGTGACCAGTGAGCACCTAGACTCGTGAACAGATTATGGTGGTATAGGACACTATATTCTTGCTGTCGGCCTACATTGATAAGGTGATGGGGGAGCGGTGCAACGAGTGCGAGCAACAGCCCTGGCAGCCCTTTGTAGTGACCGCGAGCGTATTCTGAGTCTACGGGAGGCGACGACCCTTCCGTAGCAGTAGAGTACAGTAGGCCTGTATTGATAAGGTGATGGGGGAAGCGGAGCAACGAGTGCGTGCAACAGCCCTGACAGCCCTTGCAGCGACCTACAAAATATACATCGTATGAGATTACTAGGAGTGACGACCCTAGATAGGATCTGTGTTGGGATTGATACAAGGGAGGTACCTTAGTTTCCCAATCCTGCTGTTTGAATGGACTAATAATAACTCGAAAATCATATCATCCATGCCATTGCATGTGCCTGGAAGATGTGGAGCACTTGAGGGTCGATTGCATGCCACAGACGAAGATGGTGCCGTATGAGGGAGATCGTCGGTGAGGGCATACATCACGTCATGTCATAATGCATTAACAACAGTATTAGCATTGTTTGATTTACTGCTTTACTATTATCGCATGATTGATTTGATAACATGCTAATCTCTGCTCTCTTATCTCACTGAGTTGATCACTCACTCCCACGTTACGGGATGGTGTTTCCGGACACCCACCAGTCCCTTTTTGTGATTGCAGATGATGGCGCTGCTCGAGAAGCGGAGCTGGACCTGATGATGATGAGGAGGATTCCTCCTTCATGTGTGTTCTGATTGACGGGATTATAGGGAGGTTGATTAGATACCTTGACACTTGCCATTTCATATTTTTAGCGCACTCATGTATATTCGTTTTGTTTATTTTTGGAGTATACATGTATGTATATAACCTGGTAACATATTCACACTCTGGAGACATACAACAGTTTATATATGCTATACCTACTATCACAGTCTTCCGCTTGTTAATTTAACTATCTCTGGAGTATGATATGCTGTTCTAGCTTTCTCACTCATGTTTAATACATTATCACAGACAACATTCAATCATACATATCTATGTTGCATAAATAACATTTTGGAACTTGAAAGTTGGGTTTTTTCTCGACCCCCCAATTTTTGGGATGTTACAGCAGTCTGGTTGCGCGGACTCACGCAACTAATATCGGTTGCACGGTCCTGTACAACTTATAGGAGACTCCTCTCCTACCTTCGGTCTTCTACTCCGCTGTGCTCCTCTTGAAAACCTTCAATTATCCCGTAATGAAGGAGGGAAAGTGTAACGCCCTGAAATTCGATGGTCGAGCATAACTCAGCTACCGAGTTCCAAAACATCACTTATGCAACATATTTGATGATAATTATATGTTGACTGTAAGAATGTATAAAACATGAAATAGATCAAGCCAGATAGCAGACATAATTCAGGGATATTGAGAAAATGCAAGCGGAAGACTTAAATACATATATAATTCAAATTAAATCCTCAAATGATGTGTGCTCTACCCAGGGCAATATACATACAACTGTGTCTCAAAATACATAAATGAACTGATCAAACTAATCCAATATATATCCCAGAAAATGATCCCCGCTGGTCAGGACAAGGCTCACATGAACCCGCCTGAGAACTGTATGTAAGAGAACGCCTCCTCGTCCTCGTCAAAGTCTGGCTCCGCCTCGCAAGCATCACCATCTCCTGCAGCTAAGTCAGGGTCTAGTTGGTGTTTAAACACCATCCCAGAATGTGCGAGTGACTGATCAACTCAATGGTACTATACAGCAAAAGTTAACATGTTATCAATCTAATCAAGCAGTAATGATAAGCCAGTACAATCACACAAGTCCAAGATATCTTGTTAATGCAAGGATGATATAAAGAATGATGCATGCCCTCACCACAATCCCCTCTGTGACAACATCTAACGATCGCGGCATGACTCACTTCCTCAGTGCTCTATCACCAACGCCGTTAGCACATGCAATGCGGTGTTATGAATATGATTACCAAGTTCTTATTAGTCCTTTTCATATAACAGGATTGGGAAGCTAAGACACCTCCCTTGTATCATTTCCTGACATTGATCCATTTTAGGGTCGTCAGTCCTAGGAATCTCATACGATATTATGGTTCTAGGTCGCTGTAAGGGTTATCAGGGATGTTGCGAGCAATTGTTGCTCTTCTCCCCCATCACCTTATCAATACAGGCCTATTTATATCCTTGAGACTGCATCAGGACTCGTCGCCCCCATGTGGTGTCGGGATAAACTCAAGGTCACTACAGAGGGCTCGTCACCAATCAGTGTAGGCCGACAGTAAGAATATAGCGTCTCATGCCACCATAATCTGCTAAGAGTAGGGTACTCACTAGTCACTACGGGGAGGTTTGTGACCCCAGCATAGGCCGACAATACGACCACGGTGTCCCATACCACCATGCCTGGCTCATGAGTCTTAGGGGATCTTGGTACCATGGTTATGGAAATTTCACTGGTAAGCTCAGTGCCTTAGGTTCAAACAGTGGCGACCAAACATGGTGAACAAGCATTGGTCAATCAGGTTAATTGATAAGCTCAACTAGGACAAGCGCACGTTGAGTTGAACGACATGGAATGCATAAGAACTCCGTGTGGCCTAACCACTTCTGAACACCCCAAGCACAACTCAGAGTCGCTAAACTCATCTTGTGTGGCCAAAGAAACCTCAACCACTATTTACGGAATGTTTTTCGATTGCCTTGACTAGTACAGTCCCATTCACAAAGCTAATAACTAGCATATGATTCATATTTTGTATTCATATAAACAATCATGAAGTATAACTTGAATGTGAGCAGTACATGCAGGAATACATATACACATTTAACATGATTTAGCTAAGTACACAATCCATGGAGGAAATCATACACTCAATTAGCATGGACAACCTAAGTTACATGATTCATAGAGGGAATCATACACACAAATACTATAGTTGAAATCCATATCTCAACCATCTTAACATGCTCATTATACTAACTACCATCTCACTCAGATATTTATACAAACACTTAGCTTACACTATTCAACATACATCACGTATGTTGACACCATTGCAAATTACGGAAAGTCCTCTCACCAAGGAGTTGCCGCATACATATTAGGCATATCACAACGACAATTTATCATGGCAAGCAAATCAGCAAATTCCATACGCATACGTGTAATCTAACATATACATGAAATACGGTATTTACAATATACAGCAGACGTATTCGGAAAGTAAAACGGATAGCATATTTGGCATGTGTAATTGCATTCACAACATGAATAAATCATTAACCATCATTGAAAGGGTTGAAAACCATAACCTAAGCGTATATAGTCCGTACCTTAAATCAGAAAAGACGTATCTAGGATGATTCAGACGATATGTCTTTGTCAACGGCGGGTACGCTACCTATGGCATGAAACAGGTTAGCTAGAACTCTACCTCAGCTATTCTAGGCTTCAAAACAGGTTAGGGTTAGATTAACTTACCCAAAAACGGAATCAGAATCGCCGAAAGAATGATTCAGAAATGCCGGTTCAAAGTGTAGATGGGTTAGGAAGAATCCTACGGAGTTTCACCTGCTTCTCCCATACTTTCTCTCTCTTTTCTTTCCCTCAAATCTCTAGGGTTTGGGAAATTCGTATGGGTTAGAAAGCTAAGGGTTTAAGGCCCTTTTATAAGCCCAAACACAACCAAAATAGACCTTAAGTCAAGGTATACTTAGGTTATACCCAAATCGGGTCCTTTCTGATCCAACGGAGCATTTCTGGAGGTCCTCTAATCAAATGCGGTTGGACTTAAGCTCACTAGCAATAGATCTTTAGTAAGTTAAGCTTTCAATCCGATCGGATATCCAGGTTGTCCGTGGCGGACCAGTTTCAATTCAATGGTCACCAAACCTAAATCAGGGCTACAAGCTCTATGACATGAAAGGGCCAACTTTCCTGATCCGAGGGTGAAATTTGGTCAAATTCCAAGGGTCAGAACGCTTAAAAATAACGCGCAAGTGAACCGTGCCAGATTTAATATAATTAATTTTTTAAATATTTTCTCCTTTTCTCACTCTCTTCACTCCGGACTCAGTAAAATGGTGTCAGGACATCAGTTGGGCTTAATTTTTGAAAGGATGGTCAAGTCCAATTAAGCGGTCATAACGGTCTGAGATTATAGATATTGGACTCTCGATGAGCGGTCTAGAATCAATACAAAGTTACCAAACATTCTTGGGAATAACAGGGTTTAGAGTTGGATCCTAGATTTCAGGGTATTATAGCGTCATTGATTCTGCAAGATTTAATTCTTGCAGAACATATTTAAAGCGAACAACACTAATTTCACAGCCAGACTAATTTAGCGCTAGGTAACTTAGGTTCAATTTCCAAGAGAATTAATCTTAAATGATTTCTGATTGAGGTTGTACTCGGGTCTTAGTACGAAATTTTTTTGAGTCATTACAATCTACCCCCCTAAAAAAAATAATTTCATCCTCGAAATTCGTACCTTCTCATACTCCTTGAGAAGTTGTGGATAGTTCTTTCTGATCTCGACTTCTGTCTCCCAGGTAACCTCTTCTTCAGTATGATGCATCCACAATACCTTCACAAGGGGGATGACCTTGCTACGCAATACCTGCTCCTTCCTATCTAATATACGCGTCAGGCGCAGTTCATAAGTGGCACCTTCTCTCAATTGCACCTGCTCCCATCTGATGATATGGGAAGGATCAGGAACGTATTTCTTTAGTATAGAAACATGAAATACGTTGTGTACGCTCGCGAGAGGCATAGATAAAGCTAGGAGGTATGCTATGGCTCCCACTCGATCAAGTAACTGAAATGGGCCAATAAATCTCGGCGTGAGCTTTCCCTTCTTCCCGAACCGAAGAACTCCCTTCATAGGAGAAACTCTTAAGAATACGTGATCTCTATCCGTGAACTCCAGTGGTCGTCGCCTCGTATTGGCACAACTCTTCTGCCTGCTCTGCGCTGTGAGAAGTCGTGCCTGATGATGTCAATCTTCTCTGAGGTCACCTGTACTAACTCAGGACCAATCTATTTCCTCTCACCGACTTCAACCCAGTAATGCGGTGCTCGACAAGGACGTCCATACAAGGCCTTATAAGGTTCCATACCGATACTCACCTGAAAACTGTTATTGTACGTGAACTCCACATATGGAAGACAATCATCCCAACTGTCCTTGAAATCCAATACGCAAGCCCGCAACATGTCTTCCAAAATCTGGTTCACCCGCTCTGTCTGTCCATCGGTCTGTGGGTGGAATGCAGTACTGAACTTCAACTTTACACCTATCGCTTCCTGAATGCGAGTCCAGAAAATAGAAGTAACCCACGTGTCTCTATCCGACATGATCTCCAAGAGAACTCCATGCAGACAAACAATCTCCCTGATGTATAATCTAGCCAACTCGTCTGCAGAGTTTGTAACTCTGATCGGAAGGAAGTGCGTCAACTTCATTAAACGGTCGACGATCACCTAGATAGAATCATATCCCTTCCTCATCTTCGGCAGTCCCGAAATGAAATCCATAGAGATATTGTCCCACTTCCACTCAGCTATAGGCATAGGCTGAAGGAGACCAGGAGGTCTGTAATGCTCTGCCTTCACCTGCTGGCAAGTGAGACAACGGGACACATAATTTGCAATGTGGGTCTTCATGCCATCCCACTAGTACGTCCTCTTCATGTCAAGATACATCTTCGTACTGCCCGGATGCATCGTAAGTCTAGAACTGTGCGCAGCCTCGAGAATCTCTCGTCTCAAGTCAGGGACACCTGGGACGCATAGGCGGCCATGATAACGTAAGCCCCCATCCGTTCCAACTCGCCATTCGACATCTGTATCATCACTAGCCTGATCTCGAAGCTCAGTCAGACGATCGTCGTCCCTCTGCGCCGCGATGACCCTGTCATCGATAAGAGGTCGCATGCGAAACGTGTGTGATAACCTCAAATGGCTCCTCCACAGTGAGTTTCTGCTCAAAGTCTCGTAAAAACTCAACCATGTCCCACTCGACAACCATCAGCGGACCTGTAAACTCTATCACCTTCTTGCTGATCAACATGTCGGCCACAAGGTTCGCCTTGCCCGGATGGTAGGAAACCTCAAAATTAAAGTCCTTCAAGGTCTCCATCCATCGGCGCTGCCTCATATTCAGGTCTCGCTGTGTGAATATATACTTGAGGCTCTTGTGGTCGCAAAAGAACTCGTACTCCTCTCCATTGAGGTAATGTCTCCAGAGCTTCAATGCAAAGATGACCGCTGCCAACTCTAGGTCATGTGTAGGATAATTCTCCTCGTGCTTCCTTAATTGTCTCAAGGCATATGCAATCACCCTTTCCTTCTGCATAAGGACACAACCTAAACCAATGTGAGACTCATCCGTATAAATCCTATATCTAACCCCTTGCTCTGACAATATTAGCAAAGGGGCAAACGTCAGCCTGTCTTTCAGCTCCTGAAAAGTTGATTATACCTTCTCATTCCAGGCAAACTTCATATCCTTACGTGTCAACTGAGACAAGGGTCTAGCTATCTTGGAGAAATATCAAATGAAGCGTCGATAGTAGCCAGCAAGTCCCAGGAAACTCCTACCTTGGTAACTGAACCAGGCTGCTTCCAAACCTGCACCGCGCCTACCTTAGCAAGGTCCACTGCTATCTCATCCTTGGACACGACATGCCCCAGGAACTTGACTTCCTCCTTCCAGAAGTCGTACTTCTTGTACTGTGCGAACAACTGATGCTGTCTCAGAGTATCCAAGACTAATCGCAAGTGCTCCTCATGCTCCTCCTGACTCCTGGAGTATATCAGAATGTCATCTATAAAGACGATGACGAATCGATAGAGGAACGGCCGAAATACACGGTTCATCAGGTCCATGAACACAGCTGGTGCGTTCGTAAGACCGAACGACATCACGAGGAACTCATAATGGCCAAAACCAGTCCTGAAAGCCGTCTTCTGTACGTCCTCATTCCTAACGCACAGCTGGTGATACCCTGACTGTAGATCAATCTTCGAGAAGTACTAAGCTCCTCTCAGTTGATCAAACAGGTCATCTATTCAGGGCAATGGGTACTTGTTCTTCACCGTAACCTGATTCAGCCTGCGGTAGTCAATGCACAACCGCAATGAGCCGTCTTTCTTCGTCATGAACAACACAAGTGCTCCTTAAGGAGACACACTCGGTCGTATGAAGCCAACCTCTAATAAATCATCGATCTGTTTCTTTAACTCCTCCATCTCACACGGGGCTAGGCGATACGTCAACAATGAGATGGGCGTAAAACCATGTACCAGGTCGATAGTAAAATCGATCTCGCACTGAGGTGGCAACCCAGTTATCTTCCTGAATACATCCTCATAATCACGGACTACTAGTGTGCTCTCAAGTGTCTGGACATCAACATCCCTCAATAAGGAAGCATAACAAATCACTCAAGAGGGGTGACTGACCTGCACTGGAAATGTAAAGGATGTGCCCTCTGGCTCGTAAACTGTCACTATACGGGTCTCGCAATCAATCTCGGCTCTCCCCGCAGTCAACCAATCCATGCCAAGAATGACGTCGAAATGATAGAGAGAGGGGTCAACGATAAGTTCAATGGTCATCGTCCCGTTCCCTAGATCTAGCCAACAACCCTCACACATCATAGTGGCATCAGTGCAGGTCCCGTGTGCTGAAATAACCCGCACCCCAACCATACGAGTAGTCTGTAGCCCAAGGCGCTTGACTACTGAAGCAGATATGACTGAGATCGTGGATCCTATATCCACCAACAAGAATATGGGAGTACCTCCAATGTGAGCGGTGACCTCTAAGGCTAAAGGTGGTGTGGTCTCTATCTCGGATGGCTCCGCTGTCAGTGCATGTACCCGAGCCTACTGAGGATGGTTCGGCTGCGGTACCATAGGTCGATGCAGCCGCCTAAAATGAGGTGTTGGAGGTCTGAAGGATGGATCAGCAGGCGCTGTACGTAGAGGTGGTGGTGAAATGGTCTGAGGCATCGGTCGAACAATCCTCTGAGGCGGCGAGAACTCACTGTCTCGCATCCTGAAAAAAGATGTAGTCTCGGTGTGGCCAGGCTTCCTACAATAGCCGCACCATACATCAGGATGCCTCAAATAAGCAGGAGGTGCAGAAGACCCCTGCGGTGTCTCAAACCGAGGCCTCTTGGCAAGGAAAGGCCTACTCTCGAACTCAGGTCGCGGCCTAGGAACCATAGGTGCTCGTGTGCGGGCCGACCTATCCCCGTCCTGCTCTGCACTTAAGGACATGCTCACTAACTCTGCATAGGAAGAAATGCTCGCACAACACATCTTTGACCTGATCTCGGGCCGTAAGCCCTCAGAAAAATGCCGCATCCTCATCGGCTGCTCACTCAAAATCAAAGGAGCATACCTCCCTAGCTCCGTAAACCGATTTTCATACTCTGTCACCGACATGCCTCCCTGGCAAAGGCGAAGGAACTCACTCTCCTTCTCGTGCCGGTACGTAACAGGGAAATACTTCTCATGGAAGCATGTCTCAAACGCTACCCACGTCCACTCATACCCCTCCGCAACTGTGCGGAGAATGTTGTCCCACCATAGGCTAGCCTCCTTCTCAAACATGAAGGTGGCCAACTCAACCTGTTTTCCCTCAGAACAGTGCAACGGTCTCAGCATCTTGGAGATACTGTCTATCCAATACTTAGCCTCCTCAAGTCTGTGAGTACTTGAAAATGTAGGAGGCCTCAAGCGTTGAAATCGCTCGAAAGATCCGCTCGCACTAGTCTGCCCAACAGGGTGCAGAGGCGAGGTAAGTGGAGCCACCGCCATCGACTGAGTAAAAATGTCAGCCATGGAGGACAAGAACTGCTGCTGCTGCTACTACATCAAGAGCATCATCTGCTCAAGTCTATCAAAAGATGGACCGGTCTGTGATGTAGAGGGCATCGACGCAGACGCACGATGCTGCTCAGGAGGCACAGGTGTGACAGGAGGCACCACAGAAGGTGTCATAGGAGGTGGCCCAGCAGCAGGGCCAGAAGTCTACTGAGAACTCGGCCAGGGATCTGCATTAGATGGGCCTGCATGGGAGTCCATATGAGTATCACTCAGGGCAAGGGCCCCATCAAGAGAATCTCCCAAAGAAAGACGGGCCGTAGATCTCTAACCCTTACGAGGAATACCCTACACACAACAGAGGGTAGCAACTAAAGAAATTAGGCATTCACACAATTCATTCACAGTCCGCACTTCACAAACCAAGGAAACCACATGCATTTCATTAACAAAATTGTCACAATACATGATTTACAGCATTACATGAATCGCGACAGAGAAAGCATGTGAACAAAACACTTAAGCTCCTCACACGAAGCTTCCACACTAACCACAAACACCAAACAACTATCAAACAAACAACAAAGCAAACATTAAAATAAGCAACAAACTAACAAACAACGGCTATAGAAAGCCTATGCATCAGAATTTGGCGACGGAGAAGGGTCACCCTTATCCTTCAGGCAACACAGGATGGCCTTCAAGGTGCGAGTCACCTTGCCAAATTTCCTCTTCATGATGGCCTTGGTATCTTCAAGCTCTTGTTTTACCTCAGCCCGGAGTTCTTGGACTTCTTGTTGCAAGGTGACCTGACTCTCCTCAAGTCGGGCTATATGGGCATCCCTAGCAGCCCGAGTCGCAGGAGGAGGACTCTCATCAGTATCCTGAGCCTCCTCTTCCTCTTCTTCCTGAACTTCTTCCTCTATTTCTGCCCCACCTTCTTCTTCACTTTCTTCCTCTTCACTATCGTATTCACCCTCACTGTCATCATCAAGCTGGGTCTCACGCTGTCGAGGTCCTATCTTCATCTGGTTCATAGTAGCCTCATTGATGAAATGAATCGGCACAGGTAGCTCTGCCCCAAGTCTATAGCCAAACTCGAGCGCAATCTTATAGATGAGCCAGCTAAAGGGAAGTGACTTAGACGTTCTTCTCGATCATGCTATGAGGATGATCTGTCGTAACACAAAGGTAGGCATGCACACGTTCTCTCCCAGCCCTACTTGGTACAGAAAATCTACCATGAGATGCGTACATTCACTGTGATTGCTCCACCTGGGATAAATATTGAATGTACAGATTGGTGAAGCAGACAGAAATTGTTTGACATGCAGGTTGCTAAAAGGCTCCTGTTAGGCTGCCATTCAAATAAACAACCACATAAAAACCTGGTGCGACGATCTCACTCACGAACACTGTTCAGATTCTTAGCACTTGGATGTACATCGCCAAGTGGCATGTTCAGAAGTCAAGCTATCAATCGAACATCGATCGTGGCTTCCCGATCTCTGTCAAAGGGAATCTTGAACTGCAGCGGCTCTAGTGTAGGGTCCCGAATATGAGCGTAAAAGGCACGAACAGTGTATACGCACCATGAGCCAAATCTGCCAACAGTATTCTTGAATAATAGATACTCACAATCGTGAGACTGGCCTTCAAATAACGGACCCCACCTGGCAGCTTCAATATGCTTGAATAACAGATACTCACCAAAGAGCCGCCCATCCACATGTGCTTCAAAAAGAACCCTACGATTCGTATACGCACCATGAGCCAAATCTGCCAACAGTATTCTTCCTAGCGGAGTGTGGGGATCCAAATCCCGCTTCATATGTATTTCTCTCCCAATACTTGGACTAGCGGTGGCACTTGAACTAGTGGCGCCACCTCTTGGCTTCCTTGAACGTGAAGGGCGACTAGGCCCAGCTTCATCAATGGCACCCTTCCTCTTTCCCATAAGAGAGAGGACGGTGGAAAAGGAGAAAAAGGCTATAATAGTCTCTATAAAGGCCATGGAAAAGTGATGAAAGAGAAGAGAGAGGGCTGAACTAATGGGTTCCCATGAGTTTGGGTCAGCTACAGGGGTGCAATGGGCCAAGAAAAGAAGGAATAGAAGAAGAGAAAGACTAAAGACAAGAGAGGTTGAAGGCTACCATGTTTTGGAGCTTCAAATGGGAGCTTGGGAGCTCCACTCACATAAAATGGATGAAGTAACTGCTGGATATGCTTGAGAACAGTTGGAGGATGAAGGAAATAATAGAAAAAGAAGGAAGGAATGATTGAAAGGGAGGTTGGAGAGAGAAAATAACAAATTTAGAGGAAAGGGAGAGCTTGGAGGGCTGATTTGTGAAGGAAGTATGTGATTTTGAATGAATGAGTGGCCGAACCCTATATAGAGGGGTCCTATTTAACCCCAAATAGCATCGGCTCGGGTGGCCCAGCCCGACCAGCCAACTGACCGGTGAGGTCCTTGCCGTCCTCTGGACCAACTGGTGAGGCCTCGCCAAAGAGGCGAGGTCCTCCTACCCTCCTAAGGCCAAAAATATGTGGGGCCCACCCTGGGTCCCCCTGGATGTAGTGGATTTGAGCCCTACCTCCGTTTTAAACCATTTCGGGTAGTTTCGGAGCTAATCTGATCCCTATTTAAAATTAGCAATTTCTAATGGCTGGAATGGACTAAAATGCGGACTATACCCATCAATGGATGGTCTAGAAGTGATTTGGAGTCACCGTGTGTGATCAGGAGTGTGCACAGACTCGATCTCGGCGATCATTTTTAGTAAACTTTTGCCGAACGACAAACGGGAGTCCTAGTTCTGTTTCTAAATTGTTCTCGCTCCCTCCTACATTATAATGGTGTCAATGTGCAGTGTGTGACCCTAACCCAGGTCCAAATTAATGCAAATCATGCTCTGATACCAACTTGTAACGCCCTAAAATTTGGGGGTCGAGCATAACTCAGCTCCCGAGTTCCAAAACATCACTTATGCATTATATTTGATGATAATTGTATGTTGACTGTAAGAATGCATAAAACATGAAATAAATCAAGCTAGATAGCAGACATAATTCAGGAATATTGAGGAAATGCAAGCGGAAGACTTAAATATATATATATAATTCAAAGTAAATCCCCAAATGATGTGTACTCTGCCCAGGGCAATATACATATAACTGTGTCTCAATATACATACATGAATTGATCAAACTAATCCAATACATATCTTAAAAAATGATCTCCACTGGTCAGGACAAGGCTCACATGAAGCCGCCTGAGAACTGCATGTAAGAGAACACCTCCTCGTCCTCGTCGAAGTCTGGCTCCGCCTCGCAAGCATCGCCATCTCGTGCAGCTAAGTCAGGGTCTGGTTGGTGTTTAAACACCGTCCCAGAACGTGGGAGTGAGTGATCAACTCAGTGGTAATATATAGCAAAAGTTAGCATGTTATCAATCCAATCAAGCAGTAATGATAAGCCAGTACAATCACACAAGTCCTAGATCTCTTGTTAATGCAAGGATGATATGAAGAATGATGCATGCCCTCACCACAATCCCCTCTGCGACAACATCTAACGATCGCGACATGACTCACTTCCTCTGTGCTCTATCACCAACGCCGTTAGCACATGCAATGTGGTGTTATGAATATGATTACCAAGTTCTTATTAGTCCTTTTCACACAGCAGGATTGGTAAGCTAAGACACCTCCCTTGTATCATTTCTCAACATTGATCCATTTTAGGGTCGTCAGTCCTAGGAATCTCATACGATATTATGATTCTAGGTCGCTACAAGGGCTGTCAGGGTTATTGCGCGCAATCGTTGCTCCTCTCCCCCATCACCTTATCTATACAGGCCTATTTATATCCTTGAGACTACATCAGGACTCGTCGCCCCCATGCGGTGTCAGGATAAACTCAAGGTCACTACAGAGGGTCGTCACTAATGAGTGTAGGCCGACAGTTAGAATATAGTGTCCCATACCACCATAATTTGCTCAGAGTAGGGTGCTCACTGGTCACTACAGGGAGGTTTGTGGCCCCAGCGTAGGCCAACAGCATGACCACGGTATCCCATACCACCATGCCCGGCTCATGAGTCTTAGGGGATCTTGGTACCATGGTTATGGGAATTTTACTGGTAAGCTTAGTGCCTTAGGTTCCAACATTGGCGACCAAATATGGTGAACAAGCATTGGTCAATCAGGTTAGTTGATAAGCTCAACTAGGCCAAGCACACGTTGAGTTGAACGACATGGAATGCATAAGCACTCTGTGTGGCCTAACCACTGCCGAACACCCCAAGCACGACTTAGAGTCGCTAAACTCATCTTGTGTGGCGAAAGCAACCTCAACTACTATTTACGAAATGTTTTTCGATTGCCTGCACTATAGTACAACCCCATTCACAAACAAAGCTAATAACTAGCATATGATTCATATTTTGTATTCATATAAACAATCGTGAAGTCTAACTTGAATGTGAGCAGTACATGCAGGAATATATACACACATTTAACATGATTTAGCTAAGTACACAATCCATGGAGGAAATCATACACTCAATTAGCATGGACAACCTAAGTTACATGATTCATGGAGGGAATCATACACACAAATACTACGGTTGAAATCATTATACTAACTACCATCTCACTCAGATATTTATACAAACACTTAGCTTACACTATTCAACATACATCACGTATGTCGACACCGTTGCAAATTAGGGAAAGTCCTCTCACCAAGGAGTTACCGCATACATATTAGGCATATCACAATGACAATTTATCATGGCAAGCAAATCAGCAAATTCCATACGCATACGTGTAATCTAACATATACATGAAATACGGTATTTACAATATATAGCATACGTATTCGGAAAGTAAAACGAATAGCATATTTGGCATGTGTAATTGCATTCACAACATGAATAAATCATTAACCATCATTGAAAGGGTTGAAAACCATAACCTAAGCGTATATAGTCTGCACCTTAAATCAGAAAAGACGTATCTAGGATGATTCAGACGATATGTCTTTGTCAACGGCGGGTACGCTACCTATGGCATGAAACAGGTTAGCTAGAACTCTACCTCAGCTAGTCTAGGCTTCAAAACGAGTTAGGGTTAGATTAACTTACCCAAAAATGGAATCAGAATCGTCAGAAGAATGATTCAGAAATGTCAGTTCAAAGTATAGCCGGGTTAGGAAGAATCCTACGGAGTTTCACCTGCTTCTCCCATACATTCTCTCTCTTTTCTTTCCCTCAAATCTCTAGGGTTTAGGAAATTCATATGGGTTAGAAAGCTAAGGGTTCAAGGCCCTTTTATAAGCCCAAACACAATCAAAACAGACCTTAAGTCAAGGTATACTTAGGTTATACCCAAATCAGGTCCTTTCTGATCCAACGGAGCATTTTGCAGGTCCTCTGATCAAATGCAGTCGGACTTAAGCTCACTAGCATCAGATCTTTAGTAAGTTAAGCTTTCAGTCCAATTGGAAATCTAGGTTGTCCGTGGCGGACCAGTTTCAATTCAACGGTCTGTTGAGGTATAAAAAATGGCAAAGGATTAAAGCAAGAAGAGATAAGAAGTTTGAAGGAACTTTCGAAAAGAAGAAGGGAGAGGTAGTTTTCATGATAGTGCGTAGGACCGCGTAACCATTATAGCTTGCACCGTTCCGCGCAATCAATCTCTGTTGCGCATGACCGCGCAACGAGAATAGCAGTTGTGCGGGACCTCGAAATGAATTGTATAAGAGGCTTCGTTCAAGATAACTCGAAGCACTAAAAAATAGTCTCACATCGCTAAGATCATGATTTTCACACGCGCGAGGGTCTATAAATACCCCCTCCTCTCCTTCATTTTAGGTAATTAGAATATTTTCAAGAGGAGCAAAGCGAAGTAGAACACAGAAGGTAGGAGCGAAGTCTCCTGGGAGTTGCGCAGGACCGCGCAACCGATAACGGTTGTGCGGGTCCATGCAACCGGACTGCCCTGCAGTCTGTGAAGTCCAAGAGGCCGTTATGCTGCTGAAGTTCATGAGCTAGGCTTCCTTTCTCCGGACATTCTCCTCTTCATGGGTCCAAAGGAGAAAGATCAGTCTATTTAATCGATATTCCTCCTAAGTCCCTGAAGATGATTGAATCAGGCACTGTTATGCTGCTGAAATCCTTATTTCATCAAAGACCTGTCGATAGGAACGACATTCCTCCTAAGTCTTAGGAGATGATCAAATCAGGTGTCGGAAGGCTGTCGAAATGGACTTTTGATGCTTAAAGCATAAATCCTTTACTTCTAAATGATTTATCTTAGAATCAAGGGATGTAAAGAGGATGTAAACGAACTCAGTATTAATAAAATGTGATGAATGTTCATAGTACTCTCTCTCTGTTATGTTTGAATAAGACAATTTTCCCAAATCAAAATGCATTTGTTTCTTTGTCGAAACACAATGGCGACTCTGCTTGGGATTTTCTATCTTATTTAAAGTATTAACAGTAAGGTTGTTATGAACATTCGTCATGGTTTGGTATCCTATGGACGCCAAAATGGCGACTCTCAGTGGGAAGTCCTCCCCTTCATCTCTAAGACAAATCACCCTAATCATTCAATTACTAACTATAAACATGTTTCGTGATTGAAGGTTTCTAAAATTCGATTACGACTCAACATCCATGGCGATCCCCGTAAGAAGAGTGAACTTTCGATTCATCCCGACAGGGTTCGTGATAGAATACGCACCAAGTCATGTGAGTAAAAGTAGCAGTGCTCAATAAACAGCTGGGGTCATTTCTGCTTCACCCCTGTCATCAGAAGACAATGTATGCTGGATTGTCATGACATCTCGTAAGGCACGAACACAAAGCTTCAGGAATTATGGAATGAGTCAGCCTCCATTAAAGATCAGAGGACCCGTTACACGAAGCACAGTTAAAAGAAACCCAGAACTCGCTCCTCCGGTGATTTATTCAGCATAGACAGTTTCCGAGTTGACAGCACGTGAATTCCCAGCTCTAAATGCAACAATGGCTGGACGAACAAGAGAGCGAAAGAGAAAAGCATCGGTTATCAGATCGCCAACGCCGTCTCTAAAAGGTTCACCAATGTCGGCGTCATCTCAGTCAGTTGATGTCGCAAAAAGTACGAAAAAGCCCGGTGAAACCATATCCCCTCCCTTTTCTGCAAACCTCGTCACGTCAGCATACTCTTACTCTCCTTCTATGACTACTTCATCAAAGAGTGGAAAAGCCACAGTGTTCATGCCTGGAACAAATCCAGATTATAAAATAACTACAGAGGGTCGTATCGATGAAATGGTAGAGGCCCATAATGCATTAATGGAAGAATGCAGAAGCCTCAAAGAAGCCTTGGCGACTTTCATGCATAATGCGGCTCAAAAGACAGTAATTGAAAAGGATAGCTGAATGGAGGAGCAAGAAGATACTAGACATTTTAGATACCGTATACCATATCCGAAAGAAGTGCATGACATTCCCTTCCCAACCAGTTTCACGTGTCCAGATTTTAAAAAGTTTGATGGGAAAGGATCCCCTGAAGAACATTTAATGCGATTCAATGCCAGTATGGGAGGTCTTTCTGTAGTACCGCAATATTGTTTGTAATTGTTCGGGGCATCGTTGACAGGTAATGCATTCCGATGGTATTACAATTTGGCTCCGGGTTCTATTTGCACTTGGAAGCAGATGGAAGATGCTTTCAAATCTCAGTTTTTCTCCATAAGTCCCGACATTAATATTGCTAAGTTGGCTTCTGTACGACAAGGAAAAAATGAGTCGACAAGGGATTACGTGGATAGATGGGGGGCATTGGGAACTTTGTGCAAACCGTTGCTAAGAGAAACTGAGCAAGTCAAGATGTGTCTGAACTCTATGAAAAAGAAATTTGTAAGAGGACTGGCCAATTTCAATGTCAACACTCTTCATGATTTGGCCGCAAAGGCTCATGCCTTTGAACTAGTAAATCAGGAGGTGTCAAAATTTCACCATGATGCGGCCCGAAAGGATCCTAGCCGGATAACCGCAAATACCAGTGATCGCTGTCATTAATGTAAAAATGTGAAAGGTTTCAAGGTAGAAAGTACAAAGTGAAAAGAAAACTTGGCTTAATCAAGAAAAAATAAAAGAGTCCGAATGCTTAATTCCCATGAGGGATTCGCTTTCGATAAAGGAGATGTCATTCCAATGATGGAACAGTTGTTGAAAGTTGGCGCAATAGAATTTCCTAAGCCTAAATGCCCTGAGGAGGCGACAAGGTGCAGGGAGCAAAATTTTTGTCGCTATCATCGCTTAGTGGGACATCCAACGGAGAATTGTTACACGCTGAAGTGTATTCTACAGCGGATGATACAAAGGAATCAGATAATTATCGAAGATGAGATAAACGAGAAAATCATGAAAGGTATGGGCCTCGATTGCGAAAATCCCAGTGGCCTAAATCATGGAAAAGGAATTTCAATTGGGATCGGCCAGGAAAGGCGAAGAAAATTTGAAGACGTAGAGGCAAGGTCGGCAGCAAACATGGTTACAACAAAAGAACTAGTGAAGGAAAGTACTGAAGTAGTCGAACGTCTTGAAATAGCTCTGAAGAAAATGGAGGACGGGGGACAACCGACGACAGATAGCCTGTTAGAAATAAATTTGGGTACAGAAAAGGAAACACGAAATACGTTCATTAGTGCCAACCTCTCTGAACAAGAGTCGGTAGAATACATTCAACTTCTTAAAGAAAATAAAGATGTATTCGCCTGGACGTATGCAGAAATGCCTGGATTGGACCCTTTCGTGGCGTTACACCGTCTAAATATCTTTAAAGAGAAAAGGCCAGTCAAACAGGCGCAAAGACGATTTCATCCAGATCTGGTTCCCCTCATTGAGAAAGAAGTTAATAAGTTGATAAAGGTTGGGTTTATTAGGAAAGTCAAGTATCCTAAGTGAATATCGAATATCGTCCCGGTAAGAAAGAAAAATGGACAGGTTAGAGTGTGTGTCGATTTTAGAGACCTGAACGAAGCCTGCCCGAAGGATGATTTCCCGCTACCAATAACTGAATTACTAATTGATAGTACGACTCAGTATGCTGTTATGTCCTTTATAGATGGCTATGCGGGATATAATCAGATTCGGATGACTCCTGAGGATGAAGAGGCAACGACGTTTAGAACTTCGCTGGGGATTTTCTGCTATAAAGTGATGCCGTTTGGGCTTAAAAATGCTGGGGCAACATATCAGAGGGCGATGCAAAATATTTTTCAAGATAAGATGCATAAGCACGTTGAATGTTATGTTAACAACTTGGTGGTCAGGTCAGAAAGTCATCAGGAACATCGCAAACACTTGGTGTCGATTTTTCAACGACTTAGAAAGAAACAGTTAAAGATGAACCCCGCTAAATGTGCTTTCGGAGTGTCCTCCGAAAAATTTTTGGGTTTTGTTGTTTGGCAATAGGGGCATTGAGATTGACCCTGGGAAAGTCAAAGCTATACAGGATATGCCACCGCCAAAAACATTAAAGGAATTAAAGAGTTTGCAAGGAAAATTGACATATATTCGTCGATTCATTTCAAATCTGGCTGGAAGATGTCAGCCGTTTTCTCATCTGATGAAAAAGGATACAGAATTTGTGTGGAGTCAGGCCTATCAGAATGCATTCGACTCGATAAAGGAATTGCTAAAAAAGCCACCAGTACTGACAGCTCCAGTAAAAGGGAGACCGCTCATCTTGTACACGTTTGCAGCCGACCATTCCTTAGGAGCTTTGTTAGCACAAAAAAATGAATTTGGAAAAGAAACGACCCTCTATTACTTGAGCCAAACTTTGATAGGCGCAGAATGCAATTATTCCCCGATTGAGAAGGAATGTTTAGCGTTGATATTCGCAGTATAGAAATTAAGGCATTATTGTTTATCACATGATATAACATTGGTCTCAAGAGCCGACCCAATAAAATTCTGATGACAAGGCCGATGTTGTCTGGGAGGTTAGCTAAATGGATGTTGTTACTTTCAGAGTACGCTATTACGTATGAACCGGCGAAAGCTGTAAAAGGGCAGGCAGTGGCAGATTTCTTAGCGGCGCACCCCGTGATAGAATCTGAAGCCATCAATGATGATTTCCAGATGAGCAAGTCATGCTGACTGGGTCACAGAATCCGTGGCAGATGTATTTTGATGGCGCATCTCGAACATCAGGAGCAGGGACAGGAGTGATATTCATTACTCCCCAAGGTGATTTATTACCTTACTCCTTTACATTAGGAGCTGCATGCACGAACAATGAGGCCGAGTATAGAGCCCTGATTATTGGAATGGAGATAGCTAAAGAAATGGAGATAAGAGTATTGCACATTTATGGGGATTTTAAATTGATTATAAATCAATTGACGACTGAATACGAAATAAGAAAGAAGGAGCTTTTGCTATATTGCCAGAAGGCACAACAATTGTTGGAATATTTCTCCTATGTTGAAATCAAGCATATTCCCCGGTCAGGGAATACAAAAGCCGATGCCTTAGCCAGTTTGGCAGCAGCTCTGTCTTGCCCTAACCAAAGCCCTCTTCAAGTGACCATAGAGGAAAGAAGATTTTTACCAACAACAGAGATTGTTGAAGAAGTCACTGAGGCCCTTCCTGTATCATGCTTGGAAATTATAATAGATGATTGGTGACAACCTTTCATTGATTATCTCAAATTCAACATCCTGCCAGAAGAGTCCGCACAAAGGCAGCAAGTCAGACAGCGGTCAAATAGATTCGTTATTTGCAGTGAAGTATTATATAGAAAATCTTACAATGGGATTCTATTACGCTGTTTAGACAAGCAAGAAGCAAGATAAGTATTGCAGGAAGCACACTCTGGTGAATGTGGGGCACATCAGGCAGGCCGAAATCTATTCCACAGAATACATCGGATGGGTTATTATCGGTCCACCATGTTCAAAGATGTTATAGATTATGCAAAGCAATGCCACGAATGCCAGATTCATGGAGATGTTATAAATGTTCCCCCAGAAGACTTACACTAGTCTGTGACTTCTTGGCCTTTCTCCGCTTGGGGACTTCATGTAATCGGTCCTATAAACCCACCTTCATCCAAAGGAAAACAGTATATTCTGGCAGAAACGGATTATTTCTCCAAATGGACTGAAGCAGTTGCCTTGCAAAGTGTTAAAGAAAAGGATGTGGTTAATTTCATCCGCCATGCTATCATATACAGACATGGTATCCCAAAGAAAATTGTTACGGACAATGGCACTCCTTTCAAAAATAAAGGTATGGAAAAACTATGTTAGAAGTTCAAGATTCATCACTCATTCTCAACGCCTTACTATCCGCCGGCTAACGGATTAGCAGAAGCATTCAACAAAAAGATAGTCTAAATATTGAAGAAAACAGTGACAGAAAATAAACGTGATTGGGATGAAAGATTACAGGAAGCACTATGGGCATACAGGACTACTCATCGAACGGCCACAAGGGCAACGCCGTATTCATTAGTCTATGGTGTGGAGGCAGTAATTCTAATTAAAATATAGGTAGCGTCACTAAGAGTGGCAGTGTATCAGTTTATAACTGATGATGAGCATGCGAAAATAAGATTAAAGAAACTAGACTTTCTTGACAAGAAACGCTTAGCTGCATAACAGCGTCTGCAAGCATATCAAGAAAGAATATCAGGTGCATTTGATAAGAGAGTTAAATATCACTCTTTTAAAAAGGGAGATATGGTGCTAATGCTAAAAAGACCAATTGTGGTCACTCATCGAACAGGAGGCAAATTTGAGCCTAAATGGGATGGCCCTTACATAATAAAAGAAGTATATTCTAATGGAGCGTATAGAGTTGTAGATCAAGACAGACAGGGAATCAATATACCGGTCAATGCTTGCTTCCTTAAGAGATATCGTCCGTAAAATGTGTTTGCTGATTTCGCTTCAGAAAATTATCAAAGTTATGATCCTGCATCAAAAGGAAGCAAATTGGTCGATCAATATGACCGTGAATTGTATAGCCTCCCACAAAAATATGTTGCCTTAATATCTCCAAGAGCAAAAAAATGTATCTCCACTGACAGTCACGATTATATTCAGGGAGCAAATCTAAAGCTAAATGAGATAAAACACGCTCAATGAAAGAAAACTTCTTCAAGGAAGTAAATGAAAGCCTACATTGGCCTATACTCACGTTGGCAAAAAGGAAATTGCTTCCTAAGGCGTTACTGATTTTGATACAGAACATTATCAAGATATTTATTCTGTATCAAAAGGGGTCAGACAAAGGCATGCGAAATTCGTTATCCTTGAAGATAAATTGCAATTTTGATGCTTCTAAATCATCGCCAAGTACAAAGCATCAATGACGATCGCCAAATAAAAGCGTCAATGAAAATCGCTAAATAAAAGCGTCGATGATTGTTGTCAAAATAAGCAAATGCTAATGATCGTCGCCAAGATAAGCAACTATCACTGTCGTCATCAGTGGCTCACGCAAGCTTATTCTATCAAAATTGCTATTATCACCAAGCTGATAAACTATTTCAAATACAACATGGATATTCTCAAAATATATCGACAATGGCGAAATATCAATTATTGATTCTCAAAATATATCGGCAACGGCGAAATATCAATTATTGATTCTCAGAATATATCGGCAATGGGGAAATATCAATTATTGATTCTCAGAATATATCAGAGCAGCTGGAGAAATATCAGCTATGGATTCACCGTTCAACAATGATAAAAATTAAGGCAGCCTAGCCAAGCCCATACGGCCAGCTACGCTTAAGACCTATAATCAATTAAGACAGGTGAGTAAAAGGTATGAAATGTATTTCTCACCATAGAATGCATTTCTTTTGTATATTTGAATGAAAGACAGGCTTTCAAGCATAACAAGTCATCGCCAAATGCGAAATAACAAGGATAATTGCCAAAAGCAAAGCCAAATGAAAAGTTAATCGCTAAAATTAGCAACTATCGCTCTCGAGAAATTAGAAGATTAAGCGATTAGAAGAATCGCCATCAAGCGATTAAATGATCGCTGTCAAGCAAACATTGGCATAAAGAAAAAAAAGGAAAGAAAAAAGAGAAGGAAGAAGAAAGTATTGATGATCGCTATCAAGAAAGCAGTGAAATAAAAGGTGCCGATGATCGCTATCAAGCATCGACCCTCATTGCGGACAGAAAATCTCCATTCTTCATCGAAATCGAATTATCAGGTATCGATGATGAGAAAAAGAAAAAGAGAATAGTTATCGCTATTGCTGATCAATCGCTCATCAAAGTTGTCATCATCGCTAAGCTGATACATAAATTGACATAAACATAATACGAAAGTCCTTGTGACATTGTCAACAGCGGCGAAATGTCAACCATATGATCACAGTAGAATGAATCATACAATCAACTATATATATGAATTGGCGATAGCGATGGCTACTTATCATAAAAAGGTAGCCTAGTGAAGTCCCGAAAAAGAAAAAGAAAGAAAAGCCAAAGTCCTAAAAGGACCAAAGCTCAAAAGGGACCAGCTACGCATAAGACCTATGAAGATCGCCATTCGGGCAGCGGCGAGAAGCCAGTGGCCCTAAAAATCCCATGAAGGCCATCGTACGCATACCCATGCGGGCAGCTGACAGAGTCAATGACCAAAAGCCAGAAGGCTAAAAGTTGACTAAAAGCCAAAAGCTCAAAATCTTCAAATGACTAAAGGTCGAAAAAGCTCAAAGTCTCCAAAGACCAAAAGCCAAGAGCCAAAAGTCAACCGAAAGATCAAAAGTAAAGGGCCAAAAAGTCAACTCAAAGCCAAAGTGCTAAAAGTCCCCAAATGACCAGTCAAGCATAACACCCATGCCGTCAGTATAGCTTTCCGGCAGCGTCACGGGGAACGGAGGACAAGCCCTCCCGTGAATGGGCCCGACCTTGCAGGCGAAGAAAATGAGGGCCGCAGTGCGCGCATGACAAGCCAACCATGCATAAGACCCCCCAGATTTGTGGTTCGATTCGGATACGTACTCATGAGGAAGGGCTTAAACTTACTCATCGATGGATCGACAACCATGGATTTGGTACCCCCAAAGGTAGCCTTAGGAGCCCTGTGAACTTTAGAGAGTTACCGTGGCCAACCCTGTGCTGTAAAACCAACCGAGTTCACGGCCCCGGTAGCTTCACTGAGCCCCTCTGATGGATCGCGGTTTGTGAACTCCCTAGGAAGTGAGAAGTACAGCGAACTCCTAAGAGTTACAGAGACCATCACGTAAGACCCGAAGTAAAAGCGCTCCACTACTCATGAGTTTAAACTGTGTGAGTAGGTGTCTGTCCAGTAGTGTCGGTCTAGTGATGTCTGTCCAGTAGTGTTGGTCTAGTGGTGTCAGTCCAGTAGTGTCTGTCCAGTAGTGTCGGTCTAGTGTCGGTCTAGTGGTGTCAGTCCAGTAGTGTCTGTCCAGTAGTGTCGGTCTAGTGTCAGTCTAGTGGTGTCAGTCCAGTAATGTCAAGTCCAGTTCAGTCGAGTCTGGTCAAGTCAAGTCAAGTTGTCTAGTCAAAGTATGGTCGGTTAAAGTACACCAGCACCAGCGCTCAAAAGCATATAATTAAAGTTTAGCATTTAAAATGCTGCAGATACATATTTCAATATAGATATGCTCAAATAAACAATTGCTTGATTAAAATTTCAAACATTGATTAGAAAACATGCAAAAATGCATTTCTCTTGAATCAGGTTCAAATTACATCAATAGTAAATGCCTTCAAGATATTGGCAATTATCTACTCGAAAGCTCAAGTCTCCAAGGTCAATTAATATATTGACAAGAGCTGTAAGGTCTTTTCATCTCTCGCCTTCTTCATGAATAAAGATATATTATCGCATAAGGTTTTCAAAAGGGGGCAGAGGATCAACTAGTAAAGAATTATCATTCTCTATCGGACAATACAAGGAATTAGATATATTCCTTGGATTCATTAAAACAACAGTAAAGATTATCTATTCTTCAAGAGTATCAGAAGACGTCACTTTAGAAATATTATCTTCTGAAGAAATCTTTATGCGAGATTAACCTAGAAAGAACAAATGGAAGCATCATCAAATCAGAAAAGATCCAAGAAAAAGTCTATGAAGAAATGCTAAGAAACACAAATTAGAGAAGACTCAGTAAAAAGACTCAGCGATTGAACCTTTGGAGCTAAAGATGAAATCTTCAAGAATGCAATATAAAGAATACAATGCGAAACACGATGACAAGCGCAAAGATTGCTTAAATCATATAGCGAATATCACAATCGGCCTAAAAAAGAGAAGAAACTCTCAATCTATTTCAAAAATTATTAGTACTTCATAAAGCTATATTGAAAATTATAATGAATTAGGATACTAATTCTGATAAATTTGGCAGGAGAAACCGTTATTCAAAAGTTTGAGTTATGCAGATCGTGAGCAAAGGAAATAATTGAAAAATTATTGCAACAGGAGCAGCATTAAAGAACAGCCCCAGATATAGATCAAAAAGGAAAGAATCGCTGGAGCTGATCAAAAAAGGAAAGAATTGCTGGAGTTAATCAAAGAGACCGTTACAGCAGTGACGGTGTTGAAAGAAAGTTCTTTGATCAAATTGCTCAAAGATGAAGTTGTCACAACTGTTGCAGAAGCGTGCTTCAATGAAAAGAGAATCTTATCCTCTCTGGTGAAACATCTGCTCGACACTATTGAATGGGGGCATTCCAGTCCTCCACTTGAGTGTCAGCATTCCAGTCTTCCGCTTGGGCGCCAGTATTCAAGCCTTTTGTTCGAGCACCATCGTTCAAATCTTTTGTTCGAGCGACATCATTCTAGTCTTCCGATCAAACACTATCATTCGATCTTCTAGTCAAGTATGATCAGCCAGTCTGCCATGCAAGTGTAATCATCCAGTCTCCTGTGCAAGAAAGAGCATTCGGTCATCCTTCAGTTGTAGTTTATTCAAAGATCTTCAGGCAGAGAAAGATCGATCCTCCCTTTGATTTCAGGAATCAATCAAGGAAGGATCGAGGGGGCATCTGTTGAGGCAAAAAAAATGGCAAAGGATTAAAGCAAGAAGATATAAGAAGTTTGAAGGAACTTTCAAAAATAAGAAGGGAGAGGTAGTTTTCATGACAGTGCGCAGGACCGCGCAGCCATTATAAGTTGCGCGGTTCCGCGCAATCAATCTCTGTTGCACGTGACTGCGCAACGAGAATAGCAGTTGCGCGGGACCTCAGAATGAATTATACAAGAGGCTTCGTTCAAGATAACTCGAAGCACTAAAAAATAGTCCCACATCGCTAAGATCATGATTTTCACACGTGCTAGGGTCTATAAATACCCCCTCCTCTCCATCATTTGAGGTAATTAGAAGATTTTCAAGAGGAGCAAAGCAAAGCGAAAGACAGATGGTAGGAACGAAGTCTCCTGGGAGTTATGCAGGACCGCGCAACCGGACTTCCCTGCAATCTGTGAAGTCCAAGAGGCCGTTATTGTTTCGACAAGAAAACAAATGCGTTTCGATTCGGGGGATTTATTCAATGATAACAAAGAATGAATTAGAGAACATTTATCACATTTATCTGAGTTCATTTACATCCTCTGATTCCCTTGATTCTAAAAATAAAGTACAATTAATATAATATACTGAAGAGAAGTTAGCTCGATGGAAATTTCGGCAGCATTCCGGCGCTATTTCGGTCATCTCCTACGTACTTAGGAGGAATTGCTGATTTGATCAGCCAGTCTTCAATGAGATGGAAGATCTTTCCGGTCATTCTTCTTTAAAACATGAAGCAGCTTATTGCAGTGTGGCCAGGCCCTGAAGAAATCAGCCTGATCATGCTAAATGGGCCCGAAAAGTCTCCCAGAATGAAAGATTAGGGGGTTTCCACCGTCCATTTGGTTTCAAATTTGACGTGCATCCTTCAAACCACAAATAACCGTCCACGTCAAATTTTAGCTTTTGGATCATTGCAGAAGTGGCCGAATTGACAAATCAGCCCCCAAGATCATGATTTGCGGCCCACCAGATATCTGGATATACTTCGAATTTTATCCCAACGGGTTAAATGCAATGGGCAAGTGAATAGACGGAGCAGATTTTTCGCAAAGGTCCCGCTGGAGTCTACATGTACATTGCATGTACATGGTGCATGTGAGCACCGACCGTGCATGCAACTCGCCGAAGTCGGTCAGTGCCGCTGACCTGACTTATCTTCTCAAATCCGTGAAAATAAGCAGCGTCTTCACTACGACCGTTGATTTCATGTAGTGTGGTCCACTCACTACTCTGTTTAGTGATCTGAGCCATCCATTCTCTTCAGAGGATGGGAATTAACCTCGCCAAGCTCTCCTTTTGTCGTCATGCAGGCCATTGCAGGATTTTAACTGCTAAACACGGGATGGACGGTGAGGTGGATAATATGCTGGACGACACTGATTTCTCTTCAAAAGCGGTCATTCCTTAGTGATTTTTCGTCATGATTCCGACAAACGGAGCAGATCTTCCAAAAGACTCCAGTAAATGGATCCTTCAAAACTACAGAGTCGACGTACGTCGACTCTATCGAAAACAGAGCATCGGATCTAGCTCAGTGGGCCACCATCACGCAGGGAGGGACTGATCCGAAGCATCTATGAGACAGAGGGAGTGAAAACAACCGAGATGATGCTGAGCTCTGGTGACGATGTCCAGCCGTACGATCTCTACGGTGACTAGAGAATGACCGTTCGGCGGCTTTCAAGGCTTGATTACCCAGGTGGGCCACATCATCAGTTGATCAAAACTGGCCTTTCACGGTTGAAATTTCGAGACGAAGACATTGGGCGGTGTGGATTTCTCAAAAGGACGCTGAATTGGGCCCCACCAGCGACACAACAGAGAAACAAAGTTCCTTCTCTGTTACTCGTGTTTGGAGCTTCGGACGATTGCGCAGATGCAACAACGGCACTCTCCCTTTACGCGGACGCCATTGCCATTCCTTCCTTTGCGCAGGCGCCATTGCAGTTCCTTCCTTTGTTCGGACGTAACTTCCTTTACGCGGACACTGTAGCTTCCTCCTTTGCACAGAAGCTGCAACTTTTTCCCTTGCGCAGTCGTGCGCAAGCAACTTCAGCTGCGCAGTCCAGTCCAATGACTTCTTTCTCTTCTTCTCCTCTTCCATTTCTTTGGCACGCCAGCTCTCTTCCGATCCATCTTCTTCAAATGAAACGGAAGTGGGGTAATTTATAGGCCTCACCACTCTTATAGAGTGGTGATCACCACCACCTATTGCTTCATACTTGAATTCCTTCTTTTCTTAAGCTATGGTGACCACCAAGCCACCTCTTAAACGGTGGTGTATGACCTTTCTCTCTTAAAATGACACATATGCTCCTCTTTTTACCAAATTACCCTTTTCCATCCCTTTTTCCAGAATACCTAAACTACCCCTTTGACATGAAATGTTTATCAAAATACCTAAATTACCCCTGGAACTGGATTTTTACCAAAATACCTTTGGAACTGGATTTTACCAAAATTCCTAAACTACCCGTGGAGCTGGATTTTTACCAAAATCCCTAAACTACCCGTGGAGCTGATACTTTACTAAAATCCCTAAACTACCCGTGGAGCTGATACTTTCCTAAAATACCAAAACTACCCCTGAAGCAGATTAATACCATGTGATTCTCTGACCACTGCAATGAGATATTTTTTATGCCTCAACAGATGCCCCCTCGATCCTTCTTTGATTGATTCTTGAAATCAAATGGAGGATCGATCTTCTTCTACCTGAAAAACTTGAACGAACTGCAACTAAAGGATGACCGGATGATTATGCTTGCACGGGAGACTGGATGACTACACTTGCATGGCAGACTGGCTGATCAAATTAGCAATTCCTCCTAAGTACTTAGGAGATGATCGAAATAGTGCCGGAATGCTGTCGAAATTTTCATTGAGCTATCTTCTCTTCAGTATTGTAACACCCTGAAAATCGGGGGTCGTGTATAACCCGACTCCCGAGTTCCAGACCATCACTTATGCAATAAGAATGAATATGATTTAAAGTTGACTGAGTTAGAGCATTCACATGAGTAAGATTATACCAAAACTACAATTCATACTCCAGATTCAGTGATAAAACGCAAGCGGAAGACTGAAGACTATATATATCACTGTATGGAAAATAAAATAAATCTCAACTGTCTCCAAAGTATGAATACATCTCTGAGTCTCATATACATGTAAATAAATAAAAATCAAAATGCCATAAGGTCCAACTATGAAGTCCCGCCGATCCAGGTCACCTACGCAAAGCCATCATGAAACCGCATATATGAGAACTCGTCCTGGTCCTCATCGTAATCTGGCTCTGCCTCCTAAATCGTCGCCCCACCTGCATCTAAGACAGGGTCTAGTGGGTGTTGCAAACACCATCCCATAACGTGGGAGTGAGTGATCAACTCAGTGGAATAATAGAGCAGAGATTAACATGTTCTCAAATCAATCATGCGATAATAGTAAAGCAATAAATCAAACATTCCTAAATACTCTTGTTAATGCAATATGTCATGACATGATGGATGCCCTCACCGACATTCTCCCTCATACGGCACCATCTGCGTCCACGGCATGCTTGCGTACCGCTCAGTGCTCCACATCTTCCAGGCACATGTAATGTGATGTGGATATGATTACCAAGTTGTTGTTATTATTCCTTTTCATACAGCAGTATTGGGAAACTAAAGTACTTTGCTTATATCAATCCCAACACAGATCCTGTCTAGGGTCGTCACTCCTAGAAATCACATACAATGTTATATTTTGTAGGTCGCGACAAGGGCTGCCAGGGCTGTTGCTCGCACTTGTTACACCGATCCTCCATGACCTTATCAATACAGGCCTACTGTACTCTCGTTGGTACGGAAGGGTCGTCGCCTCCCGTAGACTCAGAATACGCTCGCGGTCACTACAAAGGGCTCGTCACCTGATCAGTGTATGCCAATAGCTCGAATGTAGTGTCCCATACCACCACAATCGGCTCACGAGTCATAGGTATTCACTAGTCACTACGGAGAGGTTTGTGGCCCCAGCGTAGGCCGACAGCTCGACCACGGTGTCCCATACCACCATGCCTGGCTCATGAGTCTTTATGGATCAAAGTACCATGCTTGACAGGGTTTTCAATGGTAAGTTCAGTACCCTAGGTTCAAGCAGTTATGACTCATACAGGGTAAACATACAACGGCCAGTCGGGTTACTTGACGTGCTCGACTAGTACGAGCACATCGCAAGTCGAATGACATGAAGTGCGTGAAACACTTCACGTGGCCTAACCACTGCCGCCAACTTAAAACATGACTTGCATTCATCGACGCGTCCTTCGTGGCTAATAGAAGCCAACCACGAATATACTCTGTTACCGACTGCCTGGACTAAGCATAGTCCCAAACATTTGTAAATCAGCATCAATAATCATGTGAGAGTAA
Organism: Magnolia kwangsiensis; assembly: GCA_037074715.1. NCBI lineage: Eukaryota > Viridiplantae > Streptophyta > Magnoliopsida > Magnoliales > Magnoliaceae > Magnolia > Magnolia kwangsiensis. Next base: position 100,688,477 of record CM073576.1, on the reverse strand, counting down.
TTGAAATGCAATACAACAATACAAGCATGTTATCACATGTTATAACATACAACTTAAGCAATTCATTCAACACATGCATTTCATACATATAATGTAATCCCTACATATTGCCAACATGATGGAAATCATTTACATCAGCATATTACTTGAGAATTCAATCTCAAAACTATTTCATAACACCATATACTCAATACATACTAATATAAACATTCACACAAACACAGTCTACACACTTAAGTCTACATAGTGTATGTCGACTCAAAGTGCGCCTTTGGGCGAATCTCTTCGCCAAACCGATTATGCACGCATTCCTAATATGCTAATGCGACAAATAGCCATGACAAACAATTCAGCAAAATATGGATGCAAACTGTATTTCCTACAAATGACTAAAATGCCCTAAATCTCATATTTCCCGTACGTTTATGAAACAGAAAATGGACAGCATGTTGTACATGTCAAACGGCGTTGCCGTCGATAATCTACTATTAAAGGACATTGAAAGAGTTGAAATCAGCCAATCAAAGCGTCTAAAATCCTCACCGTTTACCCTAGATGTGTGTTGTTTCGAACGGAGCGTATACGCTTCGTCTACGACGAACAGGCGACCTAATACACAAGCTACATAAGCTACATCACTAATGGATTGAAGGAAACTCTAAATCAGCAAGTGTTTAGGGTTTTTTCCTTACCTAGAAATGCGGTAGAATCACCGAAAAAGTGATTGAGATGTGTTGCTTAAGCACGTGCAACAGCTAGTGCAGGTGGCAGGAAGATCACTCCCACACTCCCTCACAAACTCTCACTTTTTCTCTCTCTCTAGCTAGGGTTTCTAGCAAATTCGGATGGGTGAGATATGTGAGGGTTTAAGGCCCTTTTATACTGTAAAACATTCTCAAATTATGCTTGGGAATAATGTTTACTTGAGGTATAATCAAATCGGGGCTTTTTTAGTCCAAAGAGTAGTTCGGGAGGTCCCCTGGCCGAACGCGGTCGAACTTAAGTTCATTGTCACTGGATGTTGCTCACACCCAGTTTTCAGTCCAGTATAGTTCGTAGATTGCACGTGGCGGTCTAGTTTCAGTTCAGCGGTCATCGTACCTAAATCAGGTCTACAAGTCTCATGATATGAAAGAGAAATTTTTCCTGATCGAAGGGTGAAATTTGGCTGAATTCTGACGATCAGAACGCTTAATAATAACGCGCCAAGTCATGTGCTAGATTTAGATTAAAATTTTTAAATCTAACCCTTTTCTCACTCTCTTCACTCCAAGCTCAATGAAATAGCATTTGAATGTCGGTTGGGCTTGATTTTCGAAATGATTGTCAAGTCCAGCTAAGCCGTCATAACGGTCTAAGATTGTAGGTATCGGACTTTCGACGCGCGGTCTAGATCCAATATAAAGTTTCAAAGGGTTCCTGAGAGCAAATCGGTTTAGAGTTTGATCCTAAGTTTCAGGGTATTATAGCACCATTGATTCTACAAGTTTTAGGTCTTATAGAACGTATTTAAAGTGTTCAAGGACTATTTCACAGCTACTCTAGCGTAGCGCTAGCTAACTAATGCTTAATTTCTACAGGAATTAATCCTACGTGATTTCGGGTCGAGTTGGTACTCGAGTCTCAGTATGAATTTTTCCAAGGCATTACAATCTACCCCCCTTAACAAAAAAATTTCGTCCTCAAAATTTGTACCTTTTTATACTCCTCGAGAAGCTGTGGGTAATTCTTTTTGATCTCGGCTTCTGTCTCCCAGGTAGCCTCTTCCTCCGAGTGATGCGTCCACAACACCTTCACAAGGGGGATGACCTTGCTACGCAGTACCTGCTCCTTCCTGTCTAATATATGCGTCGGTCGCAGGATATATGTAACATCCTCTCCTAACTGCACCTGCTCCCATCTGATGATATGGGAAGGATCAGAAACGTATTTCTTCAGCATAGAAACATGAAATACGTTGTGAACGCTCGCGAGTGGCATAGGTAAAGTCAGACGATAAGCCACTGCACCCACACGATCGAGAATCTGAAATGGTCCAATGAAACGCGGTGCCAGCTTCCCCTTCTTCCCGAACCAAAGGACTCCCTTCATAGGGAAAACTCGCAAAAATACATGATCCCCAACCGTGAACTCTAGTGGCCGCCGTCTCGTATCGGCATAACTCTTCTGTCTACTCTGCGCTGTGAGAAGCCGGTGTCTAATGATGTCAATCTTCTCCGACGTTGCCTGCACTAACTCTGGGCCGATCAATCTATGCTCACCAACCTCTGCTCAGTAATGCGGTGCTCGACAAGGTCGCCCATACAACACCTCGTAAGGTGCCATACCGATACTCGCCTGGTAACCGTTATTGTACGCGAACTCTGCATATGCAAGACAATCATCCCAACTATCCTTGAAGTCCAATGCGCAAGCTCGCAACATGTCCTCTAGATTCTGGTTCACCAGCTGTCTGTCCGTCTGTCTGTGGGTGGAAGGCAGTACTGAACTTCAACTTCACACCCATAGCCTCCTGAATGAAAGTCCAGAAAATAGAAGTGAAACGCATGTCTTTGTCCGACACGATCTCCAAAGAAACTCCATGCAGATGCATGATCTCTCTGATATACAGTCTAGCCAGCTCGTCTGCAGAGTTCGTAACTCTGATCGGTAGGAAGTGCGCCGACTTCGTCAAACGGTCGACGATCACCCATATAGAATCATGTCCCTTCCTCGTCTTTGGCAGCCCTGAGATAAAATCCATGGAAATGAAGTCTCATTTTCACTCTGCGATCGGCATAGGCTGCAGGAGTCCAGGTGGTCGGCGATGCTCTGCCTTCACCTACTTACAAGTGAGACAACGGGATACGAACTCTGCGATGTGGGTCTTCATACCTTCCCACCAATAAGTCCTCCTCACGTCGCGATACATCTTGGTGCTGCCCGGATGCATCGCAAGTCTGGTACAGTGAACAGCCTCGAGAATCTCTCGTCTTAAGTTGGGAATGTCTGGGATGCATAGGCGGCCACGATAACGTAAGCCCCCATCCGTGCCAACTCGCCACTTGGCGTCTGCATCATCACTGGCCTGCTCTCGAAGCTTAGTAAGTCGCGCATCATCCCGCTGCGCCTCGATGACTCTATCATCGATCTGAGATCGCACCTGCACATGTGCGATAAACTCATATGGCTCCTCCACAGTGAGTTTCTGCTCGAAGTCTCGTAAAAACTCAACCATGTACCACTCAGTAACCATCAGCGGAGCCGTAAATTCTATCGCCTTCTTGCAGCTCAACGCGTCAGCCACAAGATTCGCCTTCCCAGGATGGTAGAAAACTTCAAAGTTGAAGTCTTTCAAAGTCTCCATCCATCGCCGCTGCCTCATATTCAAGTCCCGCTGGGTGAATATGTACTTGAGGCTCTTGTGGTTGCAAAAGAGCTCGAACTCCTCTCCATAGAGGTAATGTCTCCAGAGTCTCAGTTCGAATATGACGGTTGTCAACTCCAGGTCGTGTGTAGGTTAATTCTCCTCGTGCTTCCTTAATTGTCTCGAGGCATACGAAATTACCCTGTCCCTCTGCATAAGGACACAACCCAAACCAACGCTAGACGCGTCGGTATATATAGTGTATCTAACCCCTTGCTCTGGCAATACTAGTACAGGGGCGGATGTGAGCCTATCCTTTAGCTCCTGAAAAGATGACTCCACCTTATCATTCCAGGCAAACTTCACATCCTTCCGTGTCAACTGAGATAGAGGTCTGGTGATCTTCGAGAAATCCTGAATGAAGCATCGATAGTAGCCAGCAAGACCCAAGAAACTGCTCACCTCAGTGACAGAACCAGGCTGCTCCCAGTCCTGAACTGCAGCTACCTTAGACAGGTCGACTGCCATGTCATCCTTGGACACATCGTGTCCTAGGAACTTCACTTCCTGATTCCAGAAATCGCACGTCTTGTACTGTGCGAACAACTGATGCTGTCTCAGTGTATCCAGGACCAAGCGCAAGTGCTCCTCATGCTCCTCTCAACTCCTGAAATATACCAAAATGTCGTCAATGAACACCACGATGAATCGAAAGAGGAAAGGCCGAAATACCCTATTCATCAGATCCATGAACACGGCTGGTGCGTTCGTGAGACCGAACGACATCACAAGGAACTCGTAGTGGCCAAAGCTGGTCCTGAATGCTGTCTTCTGCACGTCCTCATCCCTGACGTGCAACTGATGATATCCTGACTGAAGATCAATCTTCGAGAAGTACTGTGCCCCTCCCAACTGATCAAACAAGTCATCGATCCTGGGTAAAGGGTACTTATTCTTCACCGTGATCTGGTTCAACCTGTGATAATCAATACACAATCACATCGAACCATCCTTCTTCCTCACAAACAGAACTGGTGCTCCCCAAGGAGACACACTGGGTCGAATAAGACCAAGCTCCAACAGATCATCAATCTGCGTCCTCAACTCTTCCATCTCATACGGTGCCATGCGATACGTCTGCAGTGAGACGAGCGTGGAATCAGGTACCAGATCGATAGTAAAATCAATCTCTCACTGAGGAGGCAAACCAGGGATCTTCCTAAATAAATCTCCAAAATCATGGACGACTGGTGTATGCTCAAGCGTCTGGGCACTAGCGTCCCGTAGTAAAGTAGCGTAGCTAAGTATGCGGAAGGGGAGATTTACCCGCACTGGGAATGTAAAGGACGCGCCCTCTGGCTCATAGACAGTCACTATACGAGTCTCGCAGTCAATCTCAGCCCTCGCTATAGTCAGCCAATCCATGCCAAGAACGATGTCGAGATAATAGAGAGAGGGGTCGACGACAAGATCAATAGCCATCGTCCTGCCCCCCAGATCCACCAAATAGCCCTCACACATCAGGGTGGCATCTGTAAAGGACCCGTGAGCTGTATAAACTCGCACCACATCCATCTTAATAGTCGGTAGCCCAATGCCCCTGACTATGACATGCGATATCAATGAAATCGTGGATCCTATGTCCACCATCACGAGAATAGGAATACCTCTAATATGGGCGGTGACCTCAAAAGCTGAATGCTGAGAAGTCTCTGCCTCAGCTGCCTGTGCTGTCAGAGCATGTACTCGAGCCTGCTGTGGCCGGTTCAGCCGCGGTATCATAGGCCATTAAAGCGGCCGGAATGGTGGTATGGGAGGTCAAAAGGATGAATGCGTAGGAGCCGACTGTAGAGGCGGTGCTGATAAAGCCTGTGGGAGTGGACGGTCGATCTTCTGTGGTGGTGAAAATCCACTGTCTCTCATCCGAGCGAAACAGTTCCCCACAGAATGACCCGATCTCCCACAGTAAGTACATGAGAGATCGGGGCACCTCGTCGGAAGTACCAATGCCGTAGCCCTAGGAAGAGGGTCAATGCGAGGCCGCTTGCCCGCAGAGGGCCTGTCCTGCAAATCTGGTCGAGACCTAGGAACAATAGGTCCATGAGATCGCTCAAGCCAATCCACATCCTGCTCTGTCCGCATACACATGTGAATCAGCTCAGCGTAGGAGGGGATGCTCACGCAACACATCTTCGACCGTATGTCCGGTCGTAAACCCTCAGAAAAGCACCGTATGCGCATCTGCTCATCTGCAAGTATAGTCGGGACATATCTGCCCAAATCGGTGAATCGATGCTCATACTCTGTGACTGTCATGCCTCCCTGTCTGAGGCGTAGGAACTCATTCTCCCGCTCATGCCTGTATGTCTGGGGATAGTATTTCTCGTGGAAACGGAACTCGAACGTTGTCCAAGTCCAGATGTAATCGACTGCAACGGTCCGTAACACACTATCCCACCACAAGTTGGCCTCTCGCTCAAATAGAAACGTAGCCAACTCTACCTGCTCAGGCTCTGAGAAATGCAGCATCCTCAGAATCTTCGACACATGGTCGAGCCAATACTCGGCCTCCTCAGGTCTGTGAGAACCCATAAATGTAGGAGGCCGTAAGCGCTGGAATCACTCGAGTAAGCTCCTTGTACCCGCAGCATTCCCCGCAGGGTAAGCAGGTGGTGCAGGATGAGCCATGCCCTCATCCTGAGCATAAGTATCGGCATCCTCAATTGGATGCACAGTTGGTGCAGGTGGAGTCGCACTCCCACCCTGGGCTAGAGCCCCTACTATAGTAGTCAAGAGCTGCTGCTGCTGCTGCATCATGGCCATCATCTACTCAAACCTATCAGGAGGTGGAGTGGGCTGTGGCATGTACTGCGTCGAGGAAGAAGGGCGATGCTGCTCTCTGATAGGCGGTGTGAAAGGCGGTGGTCCAACTGCAGGACCTGTAGGAGGCTGAGACTCACGTGCTGTCTCAGGAATCGGGCCCATAGTAGGGTCCGTATGAACATCAGTCTAGAGAGGAACCTGATCTATAGGCTCTCCCAGTGTCAGTCATGCCGTGCTCCGCATAGCCTTAGACGGCATTCCCTGTAATCAAAATAGGGCACAACCTTGTTAGTTTCAACAATAGCAAAAACACACTGCAATCATTCACATACTAAACCGCAGAATTTCATGCATTTCATTTACTCAAAATTCGTCATAATACAAGATATATATCCTTACATGCATCATGAACAGAAACACATGGGAACTAAGCCAGTAAACTACTACAGCAACATAAGCAAACTACTAGCCTTATCAGGCTTACACACAGAAAGCAGGAAACAACTAACAACAATGAACATCATCTGGATCTAGATCACTAGTTCGAGTCTAGGGATGGAGGAGGAGCACCCTTATCATGTAGACAACACAGGATAGCCTTCAAAGTACGTGTCACCTTGCCGAATTTCCTCTTCATAATGACCTTAGTATCCTTGACCTCGGCCCGAAGTTTCTGGACTTCCCTTCGTAAGGCAACCTGGTTCTCCTCAAGTCGGGCAATGTGATCATCTCTAATAGCCCGAGTTGCTGGAGGAGAGCTCTCCTCAGTATCCTGAGGCTCCTGTTCTTCTTCTTCCTGGGCTTCTTCCTCTATTTCTGCCCCAGCCTCTTCTTCACTGACATCCGCTTCACTATCATAATCGCCCTCGCTATCATGATTAAGCTGAGCGTCACGCTGTCGAGGCCCTATCTTCATTCTGTCCATGGTAGACTCATCAATGTGGTGAATCGGTACTGGCAACTCCGGTCCAAGTCTGTACGCAAACTCAAGCGCGATCTTGCATATGAGCCGACCAAAAGGAAGCGACTCAGACATTCTTCTTAATTTCGCTACGAGGACTATCTACCGCAACACAAAGGTGGCCATACACACACTCTCCCTGGCCCACCTGATACAAGAAATCAACCATGAGGTGTGTACATTTACCGCGGTTGGTCGACCTAGGATACACGTTAAACGTGCAAATGTGGTGCAGCAGGCACAAATCCTCTGACATATGAGATGTCAAGAGTCTATTGTTAGGCTGCCACGGAACCAAACTACCACATAAGAATCTAGTACGGCAATCTCGGTCACGCCTACTCTTCAGATTCTTAGCACTGGGATGAACTTAACCAAGAGGCACCTTCAGAATGCAAGCTATCAACCGAACATCGATCGTAGCCATCCGGTCTCTATCAAAGGGAATCTTGAACTGCAATGGCTCCAACGTAGGATCCTGGATACGAGCATAGAAGGCACGAACGGTGCTCACGTTTGCTCGGGACTGTGCTTCAAAGAGCGGACCCCAGTGTGCAGCTTCAATGAGCTCAAATAACAGATATTCATCGAAGAGCCGCTCATCCACATGGGCTTCAAAAAGTACCTTACGGTCAGTATAATCACCATGAGGCATCTCTGCTAACAGCACTCACCCTATTTGAGCATGGGGATCCAAATCCCGCTTTGTATGAAACTCACGACTGTGCTTGGACCTGCGGCGGTGCTTGAGCTAGCGACGCCACCTCTCGGCCTTCTTGATTGCGAAGGACGACTAGGCCCAGCTTCGTCTGTGGAAGTCTTTCTCTTTCCCATCAAAGAGAGGATGGTGGAGAAAGAGAAAAAGGCCAAAATGGCTCCAACAAAAGCCATGGAAAATGAGTGAAATGGAGAGAAACCGCTGCCCAAATGGATTGAAGTGGATCTAGGCATTGTAGAGGGATGCTTCAAGCTTCCAAGGGCTAGATTTTCTAAAAGAAAGGGGAAGAATAAATAGGAATGGAACTCCACATGATTTCAGCCATGTTTAGGGGTTGTAGAAGCTCCCACGGATGAGATTTAAAAGGGAATGGGTTGAAAACAGCAATGGAGGGATGGAATGGGATCATTTTTAGCAGGAAATGAGATTGGGAGAGGTTTGGAGCTGCATTTTGAGATGTGGCAGCAAGAAAAATGAAAATGGAGGCTTGGAGGGGGGCTGTTGTGAAGGAAGTGGTGTTTTGGGGGAGTTTCAACGGACGAACCCTATATGGGAGGGGTGCCCTACCCCAAAAAGGGCATGCGCCCAAATTTCAGACCACGTGGGGCCCTTTGTACGGCAATCCAACGCTGGATCGGCAATGGCATCGCCGGCCGGCCACCAATCCGGCCGGTCAGGCCTGGTGGGTTGGGTCCCCCCTTCCCTAGGGACCCCAAATATATATGGGCCCCACCCCAGATCATTGTAGATTGGCCTAGGGAGGCCCAAAACTCCATTCGGGGTGTTTTAGGGCCAATCTGTAAATCAGAATGAATTTATATGCCATGTAACATATGATTTTGGGGTATGATGAGCTAAGATATCCAACTAACCCATCTGATATGAAAGATTTCATAACTGGAATGGCCAAAAGGCCAATTTGCACGTAATTTTACTATTCATTGTAAAAGTTTGTCGAAGTATGATTTTATATCATTTTCACATTAGGATTTATGCCTAACATGAAAAGACGGAAAAAGAATTGAAGAATGGGGTGGTGAGAGGAAAGATTTTGAAGGAATTGGGTGAAACGAAGTTTTTAAGCCCTAGCGATAGAGTGTAAGGGTTGTGGTTGCCCCACGACCCAAGGATTTACATTTTAGGGTTTGGAATTCACCTAGGTTCATCTCAAACCCGCCTACTTACAACCTAGGAGCTACTTAGGTCACTTTACGTGACCCCAGATGTGTTACGGACTCAATCAAACGATCGATACGAGAAGACTTCGCCTATTGGTGAAACTGTGATCTTATAAGTGTTTCTAAGTTCTTTCCACACCCACCTAAGTCAAAGGAGCGACAGCGTACGTCACATGTCCATAACCCAGGTCCAGTTTAATCTTATTCATGCTCTGATACCAAATTGTAACACCCTGAAAATCGGGGGTCGTGTATAACCCGACTCCCGAGTTCCAGACCATCACTTATGCAATAAGAATGAATATGATTTAAAGTTGACTGAGTTAGAGCATTCACATGAGTAATATTATATCAAAACTACAATTCATACTCCAGATTCAGTGATAAAACACAAGCGAAAGACTGAAGACTATATATATCACTGTATGGAAAATAAAATAAATCTCAACTGTCTCCAAAGTATGAATACATTTCTGAGTCTCATATACATGTAAATAAATAAAAACTAAAATGTCATAAGGTCCAACTATGAAGTCCCGCCAATCCAGGTCACCTACACAAAGCCGTCGTGAAACTGCATATATGAGAACTCGTCCTGGTCCTCATCGTAATCTGGCTCTGCCTCCTGAATCGCCGCCTCACCTGCATCTAAGACAGGGTCTGGTGGGTGTTGCAAACACCATCCCGTAACGTGGGAGTGAGTGATCAACTCAGTGGAATAATAGAGTAGAGATTAAAATGTTCTCAAATCAATTATGCGATAATAGTAAAGAAATAAATCAAACATTCCTAAATACTGTTGTTAATGCAATATGACATGACATGATGGATGCCCTCACCGACATTCTCTCTCATACGGCACCATCTGCGTCCGCGGCATGCTTGCGTACCGCTCAGTGCTCCACATCTTCCAGGCACATGCAATGTGATGTGGATATGATTACCAAGTTGTTATTATTCCTTTTCATACAGCAGTATTGGGAAACTAAGGTACTTTTCTTATATCAATCCCAACACAGATCCTGTCTAGGGTCGTCACTCCTAGAAATCACATACGATGTTATATTTTGTAAGTCGCTGCAAGGGCTGCCAGGGCTGTTGCTTGCACTCGTTGCACCGCTCCCCCATCAGCTTATCAATACAGGCCTACTGTACTCTCGTTGCTACAGAAGGGTCGTCGCCTCCCGTAGACTCAGAATACACTCGCGATCACTACAAAGGGCTTGTCACCTGATCAGTGTAGGCCGACAGCTCGAATGTAGTGTCCCATACCACCATAATCGGCTCACGAGTCATAGGTGTTCACTGGTCACTACGGGAAGGTTTGTGGCCCCAGCGTAGGCCGACAGCTCGACCATGGTGTCCCATACCACTATGCCCGGCTCATGAGTCTTTATGGATCAAGGTACCATGGTTGACAGGGTTTTCAATGGTAAGTTCAGTACCCTAGGTTCAAGCAGTTATGACTCATACAGGGTGAACATACAACGGCCAGTCGAGTTACTTGACGTGCTCGACTAGTACGAGCACATCGCAAGTCGAACGACATGAAGTGCATGAAACACTTCACGTGGCCTAACCACTGCCGCCAACTCAAAACACGACTCACATTCATCGACGCGTCCTTCGTGGCCAATTGAAGCCAACCACGAATTTACTCTGTTACCGACTACCTGGACTAAGCATAGTCCCAAACATTTGTAAATCAGCATCAATAATCATGTGAGAGTAATTGAAATGTAATACAACAATACAAGCATGTTATCACATGTTATAACATACAACTTAAACAATTCATTCAACACATGCATTCCATACATACAATGTAATCCCTACATATTGCCAACATGATGGAAATCATTTACATCAGCATATTACTTGAGAATTCAATCTCAAAACTATTTCATAACACCATATACTCAATACATACTAATACAAACATTCATACAAACACTTAGTCTACACACTTAAGTCTACATAGTGATGTCAACTCAAAGTGCGCCTTTGGGCGAATCTCTTTGCCAAACCAATTATACATGCATTCCTAATATCCTAATGCGACAAATAGCCATGACAAACAATTCAGCAAAATATGGATGCAAACTGTATTTCCTACAAATGACTAAAATGCCCTAAATCTCATATTTCCCGTACGTTTACGAAACAGAAAACGGACAGCATGTTGTACATGTCAAACGGCATTGCCGTCGATAATCTACTATTAAACGACATTGAAAGCATTGAAATTAGCCAATCAAAGCATCTAAAATCCTCACCTTTTACCTTAGATGTGTGTCATTTCGAACGGAGCGTATACGCTTCGTCTACGACGAACAGGCGACCTAATACACAAGCTACATAAGCTATATCACTAATGGATTGAAGGAAATTCCAAATCAGCAAGTGTTTAGGGTTTTTTCCTTACCTAAAAATGCGGCGGAATCACCGAAAAAGTGATTGAGATGCGTTGCTTAAGCACGTGCAACAGCCAGTGTAGGTGGCAAGAAGATCACTCCCACACTCTCTCACAAACTCTTACTTTTTCTCTCCCTCTAGCTAGGGTTTCTAGCAAATTCGGATGGGTGAGATATGTGAGGGTTTAAGGCCCTTTTATAGTGTAAAACATTCCCAAATTAGGCTTGGGAACAATGTTTACTTGAGGTATAACCAAATCGGGGCTTTTCTGGTCCAAAAGAGTAGTTCGGGAGGTCCCCTGGCCGAACGCGGTCGGACTTAAGCTCATTGTCACTGGATGTTACTCACACCCAGTTTTCAGTCCGATAGAGTTCGTAGATCGCACGTGGCGGTCCAGTTTCAGTTCAGCGGTCATCGTACCTAAATCAAGTCTACAAGTCTCATGATATAAAAGAGAAATTTTTCCTGATCCAAGGGTGAAATTTGGTTGAATTCTGATGGTCAGAAAGCATAATAATAATGCGCCAAGTCATGTACCAGATTTGGATTAAAATTTCTAAATCTAACCCTTTTCTCACTCTCTTCACTCCAGGCTCAATGAAATAGCCTCTGAATGTCGGTTGGGCTTGATTTTTGAAATGATTGTCGAGTCCAACTAAGCGGTCATAACGGTCTAAGATTGTAGGTATCGGACTTTCGACACGCGGTCTAGATCCAATACAAAGTTTCAAAGGGTTCCTGAGAGCAAACCGGTTTAGAGTTTGATCCTAGGTTTCAGGATATTATAGCACCATTGATTGTACAAGTTTTGGGTCTTGTAGAACATATTTAAAGTGTTCAGGGACTATTTCACAGCTACTCTAGCATAGCGCTAGCTAACTAATGCTTAATTTTTAAAGGAATTAATCCTACATGATTTCGGGTCGAGTTGGTACTCGAGTCTCAGTACGGATTTTTCCAAGGCATTACAAGTATATTATATTAATTATACTTTATTTTCAGAATCAAGAGAATCAGAAGATGTAAATGAACTCAGATAAATGTGATAAATGTTCTCTCATTCAGTCTTTGTTATCATTGAATAAATCCCCCGAATCGAAACGCATTTATTTTCTTGTCGAAATAAAATATTCAAGAGACTATTTATCACTTTTTGGCATCTGTATAGACACCAAAATGGCGACTCTCAGTGGGAACATCCTCCCCTTCATCTCTGAAAATAAAGTATGATTTATTTAATAAATTAGCTAACGCTCTGTTCTGAATGACAGGTATATCACATCCAATATACTTTCACCAACAAAGTGTCAGGAATGATCAAATCCATTTCGATCAAAGACAAATAATACCAAAACGATGGCAGTTATCGAAGAAAGCTAGCTTCCTGTACAAAAGTGATACGAACATCAGCTAGTCAGTGCATGTCTAAGGAAGAGGAACAGGCTGCCTTGATTTGTCTCAGATGAAAGGCTTCTTCAAAAGTGTTGTCTGACTCCCACACATGCCTAATTAATAGATAAAGTAGGGAAAGGGTGGAGCACTTGTGAATCTTCCAAAACTGGAAAAAGGAAACATTTGGAATTTTCCAAAGCCTCCTGTACAAAACATTTGGAATCGGCTATCAATTCAATTATAGCACATCCATTGGATATAAGGATCTCGAAGGCAATCCTGGTCATCCATTTGCAGCAGGCGTAACACTAGCAAAGCTTTCCGCAATAACAGTTGACAATGGGAATGTTGAAAAACCATGGAAAGGCTTGCTTCCTTCAGAATGGAGTCAGAGTGTGGGACAGCCACTACAAAAAGTAGCAGTTAGCTTGGATGATGTCACATTGTGTTTATCGAAGGATGGAAGTGAACCAGTGCATTTCAGTAAGGAAGAACGGGAACAATTAAATAAGATCATTGGTTACAGGGAAGGTGCAGATGAGCATTTGGTGGAAATTCAGGACAAGGAAAACATGCTTCATACCCTTTTGGAAATCCGTATGAAGCACTTCCATGGCGGGGAAGTTGAATGAAGAAGAAGCATGGTAACATCAAAAGCAGTGTCTGCTTCATCAGTAGTGCTGTGAGACAATGAAGGACGGATGATAGCGCATCGGTGCACAAAGAATGTACAAAGCCTTCAGATGAAAAGTTATTTCAACTGAGTCAAGCGTTGCTCACCAACAAGTAAACAAATCAATTAATGAATTAACAAATTCATCAGTCAATAGAAAACCCTGGGGGCATCGTCACAACTTTCCAGATCAGAAGAGCTAGAGTCAAAGTAAAGTTATTCCACTCTCATATGAACTGTCTATTTCAAGAGTCCTAAGGGAACAACAATAGATACTGCCGAAGAAAGAAGGAATCAATTGCTAGCTGCAGAGGCAATCAAATTACCATAGTTAAAGTATTAAAGGAAATAAAACAAAGAACAAAAGAAGAACAGGCAAGAAGAAACCAAGATGAGTATATTGATCATGGGGGTAAATTTTCATCAAGATAACTACCAGTTCAGTAAAATATATCATCCCTGAATATCCAGATGATTCACAATGTGTTGACACAAAAGATTTCCGGCACAATTATTCAGGGGGCAGACAAAGGCATGCAAAATTCGTTATCCTTGAAGATAAATTACAATTTTGATGCTTCTAAATCAAAAATGGCAAGATCAGTAAAGTCTCAGAATGACAAATCTCAGAATTTCAAATGAGGTAATTGTTGACTCCTCGAAATGATAATTGTTTATAATAATTATCTGTACTAATTTTGCAGGTTAAAGTTGGGACAAAAGTAAGCATTGTCGATTGATATCAAGCATTAATGATTGTCGCCAATAAGTAGAAGAGTGAAAGGATTTCGAAAGACAAGGAGAAAGACAAGGAGATACAATCGACGAAAAAAAAAAAGTGAATGGCTTCAGGTACAAGTCACAGAAGACAGTTGATAAAGGAGAAGTTTTTCAGGTGTACAGCATAAAAGAAAAGAAAAAAAGAAGAAAGAAATAATAATACACAGGCTTGACTAGTTTGAGACTGGGGGCAAAGCTAATCTTAAACAAAAGTATGAGATGATGCGGTGTCAGGATTACAACATCATGATTTTGATTACGAAGATTCCCAAAGTAATGCTTCCTAATCAAAAGGGGGCAAGACAGGTGAGTAAAAACTGTGAAATATATTTCTTACCATGTAATATATTTCTTCTGTATTTGGATAAAGTGCAGGCTTTCAAGCATATCAAATCATCTCCAAATACAAAGCGTCAGATCATCGCCAAATACGAAGCGTCAATGATCATCGCCAAATGCGAAGCGTCAATGACAATCGCCAAATAAAAGCGTCAATGACAATCGCCAAATAAAAGCGTCGATGATTGTTGTCAAAATAAGCAAGTGCCAATGATCCTCGCCAAAATAAGCAACTATCGCTGTCGTCACCAATGGCTCATGCAAGTTTATTCAAACAATCGCTATCAAGCGTCAAACAATCGCCATCAAGCATTAACAATCACCATCAAGCATCAAACAATCGCTATCAAGCGTTAAAAAATTACCATCAAGCGTTGATGATCGCTACCAAGCATTGATGACTACTGTCAAGCCACTAAATAATGATGATAGCAGTCAAGCATTGATTGCCAAAGATTTTCCTCAGAATCATCAGAATATATCGGCAACAGCGAAATATCTTCTCAGAATATATCAGCAGCTGGCGAAATATCAGCTATGGATTCACCGTTCATGATAACGAAATAAGTAGTGGAATAAACCTACATGGTCAACCACACAGATCTTACGACAGCAATGACAAAATATCAATTAAGGCAGCCTAGCCAAGCCTATACAGCCAGCTACACTTAAGACCTATAATCAATTAAGACAGGTGAGTAGAAGCTGTGAAATATATTTCTCACCATAGAATGCATTTCTTTTGTATGTTTGAATGAAAGATAGGTTTTCAAGCATAACAAGTCATCGCCAAATGCGAAATACCAAGGACAATTGCCAGAAGAAAAGCCAATAGCTCAAAGTCTTCAACGACCAAAAGCCAATAGCTCAAAGTCTTCAACGACCAAAAGTCAATAGCTCAAAGTCTTCAACGATCTAAAGCCAATAGCTCAAAGTCTTCAATGACCAAAAGCCAATAGCTCAAAGTCTTCAAATGACCAAAAGCCAAAGTGCTAAAAGTCCACAATGCCCGAAATCGGCGGTAAACTACTTTGCTCCTTGAGCCTTGCCCGAAATCGACGCTAAACTACTTTGCTCCTTGAGCCCAATGTCAAGTTCAGTTCAGTCAAGTCTGGTCAAGTTAAGTTGTCCAGTTAAAGTATGGTCGGTCAGTCCAGTAATGTCAAGTCCAGTTCAGTTGAGTCTGGTCAAGTCAAGTCAAGTTAAATTGTCCAGTCAAAGTATGGTCGGTCAAAGTACACCGGCACCAGTGCCCAAAAGCATAAAATTAAAGTCTAGCATTCAAAATGTTGCAAATGCATATTTCAATTTTTATATATGCTCAAACAAGCAATTTCCTGATGAAAATTTTAAACATTGATTAGACAAACATGGAAAAATGTATTTCTCTTGAATCAGGTTCAAATTACATCAACAGTAAATGCCTTCAAGATATTGGTGATTTATCTACTTAAAAGCTCAAGTCTCCTAGGTCAATTACTATATTAACAAGAGCTGAGCCATGAAGATTGTCTATCCTTCAAATATATCAGCAAGCTTCACTTTAGAAATATTATCTTCTGAAAAATCTTTATGCGACATTGACTTGGAAAGGGGGAAGGATTTAATGTCTTCAAAATAATCTATGCCTTGGTCTTTCTGATAATCTCCTATACGTGGCGAAGGAATTCATATGCCGAGTATTATGGATAATAATATTGCAAGACTCCATGTATCGGATCGGATGAAGACAAAGAACAAATGGAATCATCATCTGATTAATAAAGATCCAGGGAAAAGTCTATGAAGGAATGCTAAGGAGCACAAACTAGAGAAGACTCAGCGGTCGAATCTTCTCCAAGAGTGCAATATAAAGAATACAAATGCGAAGCATGATGACAAGCGCAAAGATTGATTAAATTATATTGCGAATACCACAATCGGCCTAAGAAGAGAAGAAACTCTCAATCTATTTCAAAAATTATCAATGCTTCATAAAGCTATATTGAAAATTATAATGAATTAAGATACTGATTCTGATAAATTTGGCAGGAGAAACCATTATTTAAAAGCTTGGGTTATGCAGATCATGAGTAAAGGACATAATCGAAAAAGTTGTTACGACAGGAGCAGCATTAAAGAACAGCCCCAGATATAGATCAAAAGGAAAGAATTGCTGGAGCTGATAAAAAAGAAAGAATTGCTAGAGCTGAGAAAAAAAGAAAGAATTGATGGAGCTGATCAAAAAGAAAGAATTGCTGGAGCTAATCAAAAGGAAAGAATCGCTGGAGCTGATCAAAAAGGAAAGAATCGCTGGAGCCAATCAAAAGGAAAGAATTGCTGGAGTTGATTAAAGAGACCGTTACAGCAGCAACGGTGTTGAAAGAAAGTTATCTGATCAAATCACTCAAAGATGAAAATCGTCACAACTGCTGCAGAAGTGTGCTTCAATGAAAAGAGAATCTTATCCTCTCTAGTGAAACATCTGCTCGACACTATTGACTGGGGGCATTCCAGTCCTCCGCTTGAGCGCCAGCATTCCAGTCTTCCACTCGAATGTCAGCATTCCAGTCTTCCACTCGAATGTCAGCATTCCAGTCCTCCGCTTGAATGTCAGCATGCCAGTCTTCCGCTTGAGCGTCAATATTCAAGCCTTCTGTTCGAGCGCCATCATTCAAGTCTTTTGGTTGAATACAATCATGCAAGCCTTCCATTCAAATGCGATCACCTAGTCTTCTATTTGAATGCAAGCATTCTAGTCTTCCGTTCGAACGCTATCATTCAAACTTCTGGTCAAGTATGATCAGCCAGTCTGCCACGTAAGTGTAGTCATCCAGTCTCCCATGCAAGCATAATCATCTGGTCATCCTTTAGTTGCAGTTCGTTCAAGTTTTTCAGGCAGAGGAAGATCGATCCTCCATTTGATTTCAAGAATCAATCAAAGAAGGATCGAGGGGGCATCGGTTGAGGCACAAAAAATATCTCATTGCAGTGGTCAGAGAATCACATGGTATAAATCTGCTTCAGGGGTAGTTTTGGTATTTTAGGAAAGTATCAGCTCCACGGGTAGTTTAGGGATTTTAGTACAGTATCAGCTCCACGGGTAGTTTAGGGATTTTGGTAAAAATCCAGCTCCACGAGTAGTTTAGGAATTTGGGTAAAATCCAGTTCCAAAGGTATTTTGGAAAAAATCCAGTTCCAGGGGTAGTTTAGGTATTTTGATAAACATTCCATGTTAAAGGGGTAGTTTAGGTATTCTGAAAAAAGGGATCGAAAAGGGTAATTTGGTAAAAAGAGGGGCATATGTGTCATTTTAAGAGAGAAAGGTCATACACCATTGTTTAAGAGGTGGCTTGGTGGTCACCATAGCTTAAGAAAAGAAGGAATTCAAGTATGAAGCAATAGGTGGTGGTGATCACCACTCTGTAAGAGTGGTGAGGCCTATAAATACCCCCACTTCCGTTTCATTTGAAGAAGATGGATCGGACGAGAGCTGGCATGCCAAAGAAATGGAAGAGGAGACGAAGAGAAAGAAGTCCTTGCGCTAGACTGCGCAGCTGAAGTTGCTTGCGCACGACTGCGCAAGGGAAAAAGTTGCAGCGTCTATGCAAAGGAGGAAGCTGCATCATCCACGCAAAGGAAGTTGCGTCCGGGCAAAGGAAGGGACTGCAATGGCGCCTGCTTAAAGGAAGGAATGGCAATGGCGTCCGTGCAAAGGGAGAGTGGCGTTGCTGCATCTGCGCAATCGTCTGAAGCTCCAAACACGCGTAATAGAGAAGGAACTTTATTTCTTCTGTTGTGTCACTGGTGGGGCCCAATTCAGCGTCCTTTTGAGAAATCCACATCGCCCAATGTCTTCCTCTCAGAATTTTGACCGTGAAAGGCCAATTTTGATCAACTGATGATGTGGCCCACCTGGGTAATCAAGCCTTGAAAGCCGTCGAACGTTCGTTCTCCAGTCACCGTAGAGATCGTACGGCTGGACATCGTCGCCAGAGCTCAGCATCATCTCGGCTGTTTTCACTCCCTCTATCTCATGGACGCTTCAGATCAGTCCCTCCCTGCGTGATGGTGGCCCACTGAGCAAGATCCGATGCTCTGTTTTCGACAGAGTCGACGTACGTCGACTCTGTAGTTTTGAAGGATCCGTTTACTGGAGTCTTTTGGAAGATCTGCTCCATTCGTTGGAATCACGATGAAAATCCACTAAGGAATGACCGCTTTTGAAGAGAAATCAGTGCCGTCCAGCATATTATCCACCTCACCGCCCATCCCGTGTTTAACGGTTAAAATCCTGCAATGGCCTGCATGGCGACAAAAGGAGAGCTTGGCGAGGTTAATTCCCATCCTCTGAAGAGAATGGACGGCTCAGATCACTAAACAGAGTAGTGAGTGGACCACACTACATGAAATCAATGGTCGCAGTGAAGACGCTGCCTATTTTCACAGATTTGAGAAGATAAGTTCGGTCAGCGGCGCTGACCAACTTCGGCGAGTTGCGTGCACAGCCGGTGCTCACACGCACCATGTACATGTAGACTCCAGTGGACCTTTGTGGAAAATCTGCTCCGTCTATTCACTTGTCCATTGCATTTAACGCGTTGGGATAAAATTTGAAGTATATCCAATATCTGGCGGGCCGCAAATCATGATCTCAAGGGATGATTTGCCAGTTCGGCCACTTCTGCAATGATCCAGAAGCTGAAATTTGATGTGGACGGTTAATTTGTGGTTTTAAGGCTGCACGTCAAGTTTGAAACTAAATGGACGGTGGAAATCCCCTAATCTTTCATTCTAGGAGACTTTTCGGGCCCATTTAGCATGATCGGGCTGATTTCTTCTGGGCCTAGCCACACTGCAATAAGCTGCTTCATGTTTTAAAGAAGAATGACCGGAAAGATCTTCCATCTCATTGAAGACTGGCTGATCAAATCAGCAATTCCTCCTAAGTACTTAGGAGATTACCGAAATAGCGCCGGAATGCTGCCGAAATTTCCATCGAGATATCTTCTCTTCAGTATATTATGTTAATTGTACTTTATTTTCAGAATTAAGGGAATCAGAGGATGTAAATGAACTCAGAAAAATGTGATAAATGTTCTCTCATTCATTCTTTGTTATCATTGAATAAATCCCCCGAATCGAAATGCATTTGTTTTCTTGTCGAAACAAAATGGCGACTCTGCTGGGGCAAAGTATTAAAGGAAATCAAATTACCATAGTTAAAGTATTAAAGGAAATAAAACAAAGAAGAAAAGAAGAACAGGCAAGAAGAAACCAAGACGAGTATATTCATCATGGGGGTAAATTTTCATCAAGATATCTGCCAGTTCAGCAAAATATATCATCCCTGAATATCCAGAGGATTCACAGCGTGTTGACGCAAAGATTTTCAGCACAATTATTCAGGGGGCAGACAAAGGCATGCGAAATTTGTTATCCTTGAAGATAAATTACAATTTTGATGCTTCTAAATAAAAAATGGAAAGATCAGCAAAGTCTCAGAATGACAAAATCTCAGAATTTCAAATGAGGTAATTGTTGACTCCTCGAAATGATAATTGTTTATAATAATTATCTATACTAATTTTGTAGGTTAAAGTTAGGGCAAAAGTAAGCATTGACGATTGATATCAAGCATTAATGATTGTCGCCAATAAGTAGAAGAGTGAAAGGATTTTGAAAGACAAGGAGAAAGACAAGGAGATACAATCGACGAAAAAAAAAAGTGGATGGCTTGAGGTACAAGTCACAGAAGACAGTTGATAAAGGAGAAGTTGTTCAGGTGTACGGCATAAAAGAAAAGAAAAAAAAAAGAAAGAAATAATAATACACAGGCTTGACTAGTTCGAGACTGGGGGCAAAGCTAATCTTAAACAAAAGTATGAGATGATGCGGTGTCAGGATTACAACATCATGATTTTGATTACGAAGATTCCCAGAGTAAAGCTTCCTAATCAAAAGGGGACAAGACAGGTGAGTAAAAACTGTGAAATATATTTCTCACCATGTAATATATTTCTTCTATATTTGGATAAAGTGCAGGCTTTCAAGCATATCAAATCATCGCCAAATACAAAGAATCAGATCATCGCAAAATAAGCAAGCGCTAATGATCGTCGCCAAAATAAGCAACTATCACTATCGTCACCAATGGCTCATGCAAGTTTATTCAAACAATCGCTATCAAGTGTCAAACAATCGCCATCAAGCGTTAGCAATCACCATCAAGCATCAAACAATCGCTATCAAGCATTAAACAATCGCCATCAAGCGTTGATGATCGCTACCAAGCATTGATGACTGTTGTCAAGCCACTAAATAATGATGCTAGCAGTCAAGCATTGATTTCCAAAGATTTTCCTCGGAATCATCAGAATATATCGGCAACGGTGAAATATCAATTATTGATTCTCAGAATATATCGACAACGGTGAAATATCAATTATTGATTCTCAGAATATATCGACAACGGTGAAATATCTTCTCAGAATATATCAGCAGCTGGCGAAATATCAGCTATGGATTCACCGTTCATGATAACGAAATAAGTAGTGGAATAAACCTACATGGTCAACCACACAGATCTTAGGACAGCAATGGCAAAATATCAATTAAGGCAGCCTAGCCAAGCCTATACAGCCAGCTACGCTTAAGACCTATAATCAATTAAGACAGGTGAGTAGAAGCTGTGAAATATATTTCTCACCATAGAATGCATTTCTTCTGTATGTTTGAATGAAAGACAGGTTTTCAAGCATAACAAGTCATCGCCAAACGCGAAATACCAAGGACAATTGTCAGAAGAAAAGCCAATAGCTCAAAGTCTTCAACGACCAAAAGCCAATAGCTCAGAGTCTTCAACGACCAAAAGCCAATAGCACAAAGTCTTCAAATGACCAAAAGCCAAAGTGCTAAAAGTCCACAATGCCCGAAATCGGCGGTAAACTACTTTGCTCCTTGAACCCAATGTCAAGTCCAGTTCAGTTGAGTCTGGTCAAGTCAAGTCAGGTTAAGTTGTCCAGTCAAAGTATGGTCGGTCAGTCCAGTAATGTCAAGTCCAGTTCAGTCGAGTCTGGTCAAGTCAAGTCAAGTTAAATTGTCCAGTCAAAGTATGGTCGGTCAAAGTACACCGGCGCCAGTGCCCAAAAGCATAAAATTAAAGTCTAGCATTCAAAATGTTACAAATGCATATTTCAATTTTTATATATGCTCAAACAAGCAATTGCCTGATGAAAATTTTAAACATTGATTAGACAAACATGCAAAAATGTATTTCTCTTGAATCAGGTTCAAATTACATCAACAGTTATACTGCTGAAGTTCATGAGCTAGGCTTCCTTTCTCCGGACATTCTCCTCTTCATGGGTCCAAAGGAGAAAGTTCAGTCGATTTAATCGATATTCTTCCTAAGTCCCTGAAGATGATTGAATCAGGCACTATTATGTTGCTGAAATCCTTATTTTATCAAAGACCTATCGATAGGAACGACATTCCTCCTAAGTCTTAGGAGATGATCAAATCAGGCGCCAGAAGGCTGTCGAAATGGACTTTTGATGCTTAAAGCATAAATTCTTTACTTCTAAACGATTTATCTTAGAATCAAGGGATGTAAAGAGGATATAAACGAACTCAGTATTAATAAAATGTGATGAATGTTCATAGTACTCTCTCTTTGTTATGTTTGAATAAGACAATTTCCTCAAATCAAAATGCATTTGTTTCTTTGTCGAAACACGGTCACCGAACTAAATCAGGGCTACAAGCTCTATGACATGAAAGGGCCAACTTTCCTGATCTGAGGGTGAAATTTGGTCGAATTCCAACGGTCAGAATGCTTAAAAATAATACGCAAGTTTACCGTGCCAGATTTCATAATAATATAATTAATTTTCTAAATATTTTTCCCTTTTCTCACTCTCTTCACTCCGGACTCAGTAAAATGGTGTCAGGACATCAGTTGGGCTAGATTTTTGAAAGGATGGTCAAGTCCAACTAAGAGGTCATAATGGTCTGAGATTATAGATATCAGACTCTCGATGCACGGTCTAAAATCAATACAAAGTTACCAAACATTCCCGGGAACAATAGGGTTTAGAGTTGGATCCTAGATTTCAGGGTATTATAGTGTCATTGATTCTGTAAGATTTAAGTCTTGCAGAACATATTTAAAGCGAACAGCACTAATTTCACAGCCAGACTAACTTAGTGATAGGTAACTTAGGTTCAATTTTTAAGAGAATTAATCCTAAATGATTTCTGATCGAGGTGGTACTCAGGTCTTAGTACGAAATTTTTTCGAGTCATTACAGGAAGGGGTATTTATAGACCCTCGCACGTGTGAAAATCCTGATCTTAGCGATGTGGGATAAATCTTTCAGTACTTTTGATCACTCTGTAGAGGACCACTTCTGCAGTTTGTTTTGGGATTTCTGTAGTGTGTTTTGGGATCCCGCGCAACTATCATTTACGTTGCGCGGACCCGCGCATCAAATATTGATTGCGCAGTACCGTGCAACTGACATTGGTTGCGCAGTCCCACACAAATCCTTTAAAGTTGTCTTTTTCTACTTCTTTTTAAGTGTTCTTTCTATCTCCTTATCTCTTCTTGCTTCAATCCTTCACCATTTTTTATGCCTCAACAGTATATGGCATGTGTGCTTGTGCTCCATGTATGTGCAATGTACATGTGGGCTCTAGCATGATGTTCGTGGGAAATCTGCTCCGTTCATTTACTTTGTCACTATGTTTAACACATTGAAACTGAGTTTGAAGCACATCCAGATATCAGACGGGCCACAAATCATGATTTCATGTGCTAATTTGTCAGTTTGGCCATTTCTATAAGGATTCAGGAGCTAAAATTTGACGTGTACAGTTAATTTGTGTTTCTAAGGCTGTACATAAAGTTTCAAGCCAAATGGACGGTGGAAACCCCATGATCTTACATTCTGAGGGAATTTTCAGGCCCGTTTAACATGATCAGCTTGATTTCTTTAGGTCCTGGCCACACTTCAACGGGATCCTTCATATTTCAAAGAAGAATGACTAGAAGGATGCTTCATATTTCAAGAAAAGATGACTGGAATGATGCTCAGAACCAATCTTAGCGGTCAGATTAGAGGATTCAAGTTTGCACAAGCCCTGTTTCTTGAAGACTGGTTGATTAGATCGACCTTCCTCCTAAGTACTAGGAGATGACCGAAGAAGGCACCCGAATGGTGTCGAAATTTGTATTTGAATGTCTTCTCTTTCATTTAGTACATTGCATTAATTGTACTTCATTTTCAAAATCAAGAGAATCAGAGGATGTAAATGAACTTAGATAATAATCTTTCCAAATCACGCGATCCAACGGAGATGCTCGTATCTGCCTCGTTTGATGTCGGATTGGATTTATTTTTGGTCATCTGAAAGGTACTTTAGTGCTCTTTAAATCCTGACAGGAATCATCGTATTTTGAGAACATTTTGGCATCCGTAAGTGGGATAGCAGTCGTTGGTCCTGAATTTCTCCTTCATCTCGTCTAATAGTAACCTTCATAACTCTGTATTTTGTGATCGAATTTAGACTATTTTGAGCTCATTGGAAAGGTAACTTGACAAGCTTCTAAATGGGACCAGAATGGGCTAATTTCGAGACCGTTCGATATCCCAAAAGCACATTGGAATTCTTCGATCGTCATTTTGCAATTTGGATTGTTAATCTTTCCACATCACGCGTTCCAATGGAGCCGCTCATAACTCCCTCGTTAGATGTTGGATTGGGTCAATTTTTTATCATCTGAAAGGTACTTTAGTGCTCTTTCATTTCTGACTAGAATCTTCATATTCTGAGACCATTTGGGCATCCGTAAGTGGGATCACAGTTGTCAGTCCTGAATTTCTCATTCATCTCCTTATCGAGTCGAATTTAGACTATTTTGAGCTGATTGGAATGGTAACTTGACAATCTTCTAAATGAGATAAAAATTGGATAATTTCAAGAAAGTTCGATATTCCAAATGCATGTTGGAACTCGTCAATCATCATTTTGCAATTTAGATTGTTAATCTTTCCACATCGCGCGATCCAACGGAGACGCTCATAACTCCCTCGTTTGCTGTCAGATTGGGTCGATTTTAGGTCATCTAAAAGGTACTTTAGTGCAATTTCATTCCTAACTAGAATCATCATACTCCAAGACCATTTGGGCACCTTAAGTGGGAGCGTAGTCGTCGTTCCTAAATTTCTCCGTCATCTCCTTGTCCAATTGTAACCTTCATAACTCTCTCTTCAGTGGTTGAATTTAGAATATTTTGAGCACATTGGAATGGAAACTTGACAAGCTTCTAAATGGAACTGGAATTGACTAATTTCAAGACCGTACGATATCTGAAAAGCACGTTGGAACTCTTTGATCGTCATTTTGATATTTGGATTGTCAATCTTTCCAAATCGTGCGATCCAACAAAGATGGTGCCTCATTTGATGATGGATTGGGTTGATTTTTGGTCATCTGAAAGGTACTTTAGTTCTCTTTCACTCCTGATTGGAATCGTCGTGTTCCGAAAACATTTGGGCATCCGTAAGTGGGTTCACAGTCGTCGGTCCGAAATTTCTCCTTCAACTCCTTGTCCAATAGTAACCTTCACAACTCTCGCTTCAATGGTCAAATTTAGACTATTTTGAGCTCATTGGAATGGTGACTTCACAAGCTTCCAAATGGGACCAGAATTGGCTAATTCTGAGACCGTTCGATACCACGAAAGTAAGTTGGAACTCTTCGATTGTTATTTTGCAATTCAGATTGTTAATCTTTCTAAATCGAGCGATCCAATGAAGATGCCCATAACTCCCTCAATTGATGTCGGATTAGGTCAATTTTTCATCATCTGAAAGGTACAGTGCTCTTTCATTCCTGAATGGAATCGTCATATTTCGAGACCATTTGGGTATTCGTAAGTTGGATCGCAGTCAGTCCTAAATTTCTCTTTCATCTCCTTGTCCAATAGTAACCTTCATAACACTCTCTTCAGTGGTCAAATTTAGACTATTTTGAGCTCATTGGAATGATAACTTGACAAGCTTCTAAATGAGACCAGAATTGGTGAATTTTGAGACCGTTTGTTATCCCAAAAGCACGTTATCGTCATTTTACAATTTGGATTATTAATCTTTCCACATCATGCGATCCAACAGAGACACTCATAATTCCCTGGTTTGATGTCAGATTGGGTCGATTTTTAGTCACCAGAAAGGAACAATAGAGCTCTATTATTCCTGACAGGAATCGTAATAATCTAAGACCATTTGGGCATCCGTAAGTGGGATCAAAGTCGTCAGTCCTGAATTTCTCCTTAATCTCCTTGTCCAATAGTAACCTTCATAACTCTCTCTTCAATGGTCAAATTTAGACTATTTTGAGCTCATTGGAATGGTAACTTGAAAAGCTTCTAAATGAGACTAGAATTGGCCAATTTCGAGACCATTCGATATCCCAAAAGTACGATTGAACTCTTCGATCGTCATTTGCAATTTGGATTTTAATCTTTCCACATCACATGATCCAACAGAGACGCTCATTACTCCCTTGTTTGCCGTCGAATTGGGTTAATTTTTAGTCATCTGAAAGGTACTTTAGTGCCCTTTCATTCCTGACAGGAATCGTCGTATTCCGAGACCATTTGGGCACCTTAAGTGGGATCGTACTCGTCAGTCCTGAATTTCTCCTTCATCTCCTTGTCCAATAGTAACCTTCATAACTCTCTCTTCACTGGTTGAATTTAGACTATTTTGAGCTCATTGGAATAGTAACTTGACAAGCTTCTAAATGGGACAGGAGTTGGCTAATGTTTAGATCGTTCGATATCCCAAAAACACATTGGAACTCTTCGATCATCATTTGGAAATTTGGATTGTTAATCTTTCCAAATCACGCGATCCAACGGAGATGCTCATATCTGCCTCGTTTGATGTCGGATTGGATTTATTTTTAGTCATTTGAAAGGTACTTTAGTGCTCTTTAAATCCTGATAGGAATCATCGTAATTCGAGAACATTTTGGCATCCGTAAGTGGGATAGCAGTCGTCGGTCCTGAAATTCTCCTTCATCTCCTTGTCTAATAGTAACCTTCATAACTCTATGTTTTGTGATCGAATTTAGACTATTTTGAGCTCATTGGAAAGGTAACTTGACAAGCTTCTAAATGAGACCAGAATGGGCTAATTTCGAGACCGTTCGATATCCCAAAAGCACATTGGAACTCTTCGATAGTCATTTTGCAATTTGGATTGTTAATCTTTCCACATCGCGCGTTCTAATGGAGACGCTCATGACTCCCTCGTTTGAAGTTGGATTGGGTCAATTTTTTGTCATCTGAAAGGTACTTTAGTGCTCTTTCATTTCTGACTAGAATCTTCGTATTCTGAGACCATTTGGGCATCCGTAAGTAGGATCACAGTTGTCAGTCCTGAATTTCTCATTCATCTCCTTATCCAATCGAATTTAGAATATTTTGAGTTGATTGGAATGGTAACTTGACAAGCTTCTAAACGAGATAAAGATTGGATAATTTCAAGACTGTTTGATATCCCAAATGCACGTTGGAACTCGTCAATCATCATTTTGCAATTTAGATTGTTAATCTTTCCACATTGCGCGATCCAACGGAGACGCTCATAACTCCCTCATTTGCTGTCAGATTGGGTCAATTTTTGGTCATCTAAAAGGTACTTTAGTGCACTTTCATTCCTGACTGGAATCATCGTACTCCGAGACCATTTGGGCACCTTAAGTGGGAGCGTAGTCGTCGTTCCTAAATTTCTCCTTCATCTCCTTGTCCAATTATAACCTTCATAACTCTCTCTTCAGTGGTCGAATTTAGACTATTTTGAGCACATTGGAATGGAAACTTGACAAGCTTCTAAATGGGACTAGAATTGGCTAATTTCAAGACCGTTCGATATCCGAAAAGCACGTTGGAACTCTTTGATCATCATTTTGATATTTGGATTGTTAATCTTTCCAAATCGTGCGATCCAACAAAGATGTTGCCTCATTTGATGATGGATTGGGTTGATTTTTAGTCATCTGAAAGGTACTTTAGTGCTCTTTCACTCCTGATTGGAATCGTCATGTTTCGAAAACATTTGGGCATCCATAAGTGGGTTCACAGTCGTCGGTCCAGAATTTCTCCTTCAACTCCTTGTCCAATAGTAACCTTCATAACTCTCTCTTCGATAGTCAAATTTAGACTATTTTGAGCTCATTAGAATGGTAACTTGAAAAGTTTCTAAATGAGACCAAAATTGGCCAATTTCGAGACCATTCAATATCCCAAAAGCACGATTGAACTCTTCGATCGTCATTTTTCAATTTGGATTTTAATCTTTCCACATCACATGATCCAATGGAGACGCTCATTACTCCCTCGTTTGCGTCGGATTGGGTCAATTTTTGGTCATCTGAAAGGTACTTTAGTGCCCTTTCATTCCTGACAGGAATCGTCGTATTCTGAGACCATTTGGGCACCTTAAGTGGGATCATACTCGTCAGTCCTGAATTTCTCCTTCATCTCCTTGTCCAATAGTAACCTTCATAACTCTCTCTTCACTGGTTGAATTTAGACTATTTTGAGCTCATTGGAATAGTAACTTAACAAGCTTCTAAATGGGATAGGAGTTGGCTAATTTTTAGATCGTTCGATATCCCAAAAACACATTGGAACTCTTCGATCATCATTTGGAAATTTGGATTGTTAATCTTTCCAAATCACGCGATCCAACGGAGATGCTCATATCTGCCTCGTTTGATGTCGGATTGGATTTATTTTTGGTCATCTGAAAGATACTTTAGTGCTCTTTAATTCCTGACAGGAATCATTGTATTTTGAGAACATTTTGGCATCCGTAAGTGGGATAGCAATCGTCGGTCCTGAATTTCTCCTTCATCTCCTTGTTTAATAGTAACCTTCATAACTCTGTGTTTTGTGATCGAATTTAGACTATTTTGAGCTCATTGGAAAGGTAACTTGACAAGCTTCTAAATGGGACCAGAATGGGCTAATTTCGAGACCGTTCGATATCCCAAAAGCACATTGGAACTCTTCGATCGTCATTTTACAATTTGGATTGTTAATCTTTCCACATCGCGCGTTCCAATGAAGACGCTCATAACTTCCTCGTTTGATGTCGAATTGGGTCAATTTTTGGTCATCTGAAATGTACTTTAGTGCTCTTTCATTTCTGACTGGAATCTTCTTATTTCTAGACCATTTAAGCATCCGTAAGTGGGATCACAGTTGTCAGTCCTGAATTTCTAATTCATCTCCTTGTCCAATAGTTACCTTCATAACTCTCTCTGCAGTGGTCGAATTTAGACTATTTTGAGCTGATTGGAATGGTAACTGGACAAGCTTCGAAATGAGACTAAAATTGGCTAATTTGGAGACCGTTCGATATCCTAAAAGCACGTGGAAACTCTTCGATCATCATTTTGCAATTTGGATTGTTAATCTTTTCACATCACGTGTTCCAATGGAGACGTTAATAACTCCCTCGTTTGATGTTTGATTGGTCAATTTTTGGTCATCTGAAAGGCGCTTTATTGCTCTTTCATTTCTGACTGGAATCTTCATATTTCTAGACCATTTGGGCATCCGTATGTGGGATCACAGTTGTCAGTCCTGAATTTCTCATTTATCTCCTTGTCCAATAGTAACCTTCATAACTCTTTTCAGTGGTTGAATTTAAACTATTTTGAGCTGATTGGAATGGTAACTTGACAAGCTTCTAAATGAGACTAAAATTAGCTAATTTCGAGATCGTTTGATATCTTAAAAGCATGTTGGAACTCTTCGATCGTCATTTTGGAATTTGGATTTTAAATCTTTCCACATCGCGTGACGCTCATAACTCCCTCGTTTGATGTCGGATTGGATCAATTTTTGGTCATCTGAAAGGTACTTTAGTGCACTTTCAATCCTGATTGTAATCGTGATGTTCCAAGAACATTTGGGCATCCGTAAGTGGGATCACAGTCATCGATCTTGAATTTCTCCTTCATCTCCTTGTCCAATAGTAACCTTCATAGCTCTCTCTTCAGTGGTCGAATTTAGACTATTTTGATCTCATTGGAATGGAGACTTGACAAGCTTCCAAATGGGACCAGACTTGGCTAATTCTGAGACCGATAGATATCCCGAAAGTATGTTGGAACTCATTGATTGTCATTTTGTAATTTGGATTGTTAATCTTTCCAAATCGCGTGATCCAATGGAGACGCTCATAACTCCCTCATTTGATGTCAGATTGGGTCAATTTTTGGTTATATGAGAGGTACTTTTGTGCTCTTTCATTTCTGACTGGAATCTTCATATTTCGAGACCATTTAGGCATCCGTAATTAGGATCGCATTTGTCAGTCCTGAATTTCTATTTCATCTCCTTGTCCAATAGTAACCTTCATAAATCTCTCTTTAGTGGTCGAATTTAGACTATTTTGAGCTGATTGGAATGGTAACTTGACAAGCTTCTAAATGAGACTAAAATTGGATAATTCTGAGACCGTTCTATATCCCCTAAGTACGTTGGAACTCTTCGATTGTCATTTTGAAATTTGGATTGTTAATCTTTCTACATCGCGTGATCCAATAGAGACACTCATACCTCCCTCATTTGATGTCGGATTGGGTCAATTTTTAGTCACTAGAAAGAAAATTTAGAGCTATTTCATTCCTGACTGGAATCATCATAATCCGAGAGCATTTGGGCATCCGTAAGTGGGATCATATTCATCGATCTTGAATTTCACCTTCATCTCCTTGTCCATTAGTAACCTTCATAACTCTCAATTCAGTGGCCGAATTTAGACTATTTTGAGCACATTGGAATGGAAACTTGACAAGCTTCTAAATGGGACTGGAATTGGCTAATTTTGAGACCGTTCGATATCCAAAAAGCACGTTGGAACTCTTCGATCGTCATTTTGATATTTGGATTGTTAATCTTTTCAAATTGCGTGATCCAACAAAGATGCTCATTACGGCCTCATTTTATGATGGATTGGGTTAATTTTTGGTCATCTGAAAGGTACTTTAGTGCTGTTTCACTCCTGACTGGAATCGTCATGTTTTGAAAACATTTGGGCATCCGTAAGTGGGATCGTAGTCGTCGGTCCTGAATTTCTCCTTCATCTCTGTTGAGGCATAAAAAAATTGCAAAGGATTGAAGCAAGAAGGGATAAGGAGATAGAAAGAACACTCGAAAAGAAGAAGAAAGAGACAGCTTTAAAGGGTTTACATGGGACCGCGTAACAAATATCAGTTGCGTGGTACTGCACAATTAATATTCCTTACATGGTTCCATGGAATGTAAATGTCAGTAGCGTGGGATCGCAAAACATCCTGCAAAAGTTATCCTTTGTAGAATGATTTAAAGCACTAAAAGATTTATCCCACACGATAAGATCAGGATTTTCACACGTGCAAGGGTCTATAAATACCCCTCTCCCCTCCTTCATTAAAGGTAATTGAAGGTTTTCAAGAGGAGAAGAGCGAAGTAGAAGACCAAAGATAGGAGAGGAGTCTCCTGTCAGTTGTGTGAAACCACACAACAGTTATCAGTTACACAGGTTTGCACAACCAGACTGCCCTGTAGTCTATGAAGATAAGGGGCTATTATGCCACCGAAATCTCTATGCAAGGCTTCCCTTCTTCAGGCCTTCTTCTATTGACAAGTTTAGAGGAAAAAGATTAGTCGATTGGGTCGACATTCCCCTTAAGTATTAGGGGATGACTAAAAAAGGTGCCATTATGCTATTGAAATCTCAATTTCATTGAAGATTCGTTGATCAGATTGACATTCCTCCTAAGTCCTACGAGATGATCAAACAGGCGGCGAACGGCTACTGAAATGAATTTTTGATACTTAAAGCATAAGTCATTTATTTCTAAATGATCTATCTTAGAATCAAGGGATGTAAAGAGGATGTAAATGAACTTAGTATCAATAAAATGTGATGAATGTTCCCAATACTCTTTCTCTGTTATGTTTGAATAAGATAATTTCTCGAATCAAATGCATTTGTTTCTTTATCGAAACAAAATGGTGACTTTGCTGGGGAACATTTATTGTCTTATTTAAATATTAACAATAAAATTGTTATGAACTCTCATCATAGTTTGGCATCCTACGGACGCCAAAATGGTGACTCTCAGTGGGAAAATCCTCCCCTTCATCTCTAAGATAGATTATTTAATTCTTTAAAAATGCTGACTATAACCATGTTTCATGTGTGAAGGTTTCTAAATCCAATTATAACCTGTTACTCGTGGCAACTCCAACAAGAAAGATGAATTTCCGATTCACTCCAACAGGATTCGCGATAGAATATATGCAGGATTGGATCCCGAATCACCCAACTTAGATTGTTGAAACCGGTAAAAGAAACATCCTAGCAACAACAGGAGTAGTATCTGCTTCGCCTGAACTGCTGGAAGGCAATGGGGTATAGACCGTTGTATCATCTCTTAAGACAAGGATGCAAAATGCAGGAAGTCTTAGAGTTAATCAGCCCTTGTCAAGAATCAGAGGACCAATAATGTGCAATGTGGTTAAAAAGAACCCAGGGCTCGCTCCACCAGCAATATACCTTGGATCAAAGTACCGCAATTCACAGAGTACAATTTTTTGCCTTTGGGTACTTCAAAGGCTAAATGGACGAGAGAGCAGAAAGGAAAGGTGTTGGTGATCGGTTCACCAATGTCCGCACCACTTCAGGCTAATATATCAGGGTCAGTATCACCATGATCGATTGATGATGTGGGGTTTATAGGAAAAGCTGACGAAATCCCATCTTCTCCTGTCTTCATAAGTCCCATCATGTTGTCTTATTCTTACTCGACTCCGGTTACTGTTTCATCAAAGAGTAGAAAAGCTACAGTGCATATGGCAGGGACGAATCAAGAACGCGAAGCGACTACAGAGGATGGCATCAATGAAATGACAGAAGTCCAAAATGCATTAATGAAAGAATGCAGAAACCTCAAAGAGGCCTTGACGGCCTTCATACATAATGTACCTCGAATAACAGTTGTTGAAAAAGTTGTCGGAATAGAAAGGGTACGTGGAACTACTGGTCCTTACAGGTATCAAATGCCATATCCAAGAGAGGTGGATGATATTCCCTTCCTAGCCAGTTTCAAGTGTCCGGACTTTCAAAAGTTTAATGGGAAAGGATCTCCAGAGGAACATTTAATGCACTTCATTACTAGTATGGGAGATTTCTGTACAGTACCACAGTATTGCTTACGGTTGTTCGGGGCATCACTGACGGGTAAGGCATTCCGATGGTATTCTAGTTTGGTTCCAGGGTCAATCTGCACTTGGGAGCAGATACGATATGTTTTTGCATCTCATTTTTTCTCTTCAAGTCAAGATGTTATTATTGTTAAGCTGGCTTCTATGCGACAAGGCGAAGGTGAATCAGTAAGGAGGTTTATAGACAGATGGAAGACATTGGGAACTTCATGCAAACAGCTGCTAGAAGAAAGTGAACAAGTCAAGATGTGTCTGAACACTATGAAAAGGGAATTCGTAATTGGACTGGCCAGTGCCGACATCAAAACCTTTCGTGATTTGGCCACTAAGGCTCATACTTTAGAATTGGTGAATCGGATAGTGCCGACATTTCACCATGATATAGCGTAGGGGGCACCTAGCAGAATAACAATAAATACTATTGATCGCTATCAGCAGCATAATGGTGTAAGAGGTTTAAAGGAAGAAAATACAAGGTGAAAATAAGAGTTGATTCAATTTAGAAGGTATAAAAAGGTCAGGACACTCAATTCACATGAAGGGTTTGTATTTGATAAGGAAGATGTCATTCCAATGATGGACCAGTTGTTGAAAGTTGGCGTAATAGAATTTCCAGAACCTAAATGCCCTGAGGAGGCGACAAGACTTAGAGAGTAAAATTTTTGATGCTATCACCGCTTATTGGGACATCCAACAGAGAATTGTCATACATTGAAGTATATTATACAGCGAACGATAGACAGGAATGAGATAATTATCAAAAATAGAACAAGCAGGGAGGTCATGAAAAGTACGGGTTTCAACTGTGAAGACTACATCGGCTTAAATTACAAGAAAGGAATTTCGATTGGGATCGGCTAGGAAAGGCGAAGAAAATTTAAAGACATGGAGGCAAGGTCGTCAGTAAATATGGTTACAACAAAGGAGCCAGTGAAAGAAAATACTGAGATAGTTGAGAGTCCTGAGGTAGCTCCGAAGCAAATGGAGGACGGGGGGCAACCGGCGACAAACAGTTTGTTAGAAATAAACTTGGATACGAAAGAGGAACCACGGAACACGTTTATTAGCGCCAACCTTTCTGAACAAGAGTCTGCAGAATACGTTCGACTTCTTAGAGAAAATAAAGACATGTTTGCTTGGACGTATGCAGAGATGCTCGGATTGGAGCCTTCCGTAGCGTTGCACCGACTAAATATTTCTAAGGAGAAAAGGCCGGT
Organism: Magnolia kwangsiensis; assembly: GCA_037074715.1. Taxonomy (NCBI): domain Eukaryota; kingdom Viridiplantae; phylum Streptophyta; class Magnoliopsida; order Magnoliales; family Magnoliaceae; genus Magnolia; species Magnolia kwangsiensis. Next base: position 100,654,358 of record CM073576.1, on the reverse strand, counting down.
TAAACATGCTCAAAAGCGATTTCATCCAGACCTAGTTCCCCTCATTGAAGAAGAAGTTAATAAGTTGATAAAGGTCGGGTTTATTAGAGAGGTCAAATATCCTAAGTGGATATCGAATATTGTCCCGGTAAGGAACAAAAATGGACAGGTCAGGGTATGTGTCAATTTTAGAGACCTGAATGAAGCCTTCTCAAATAATGATTTTCTGCTTCCAATAACTGAATTACTGATTGATAGTACAACTCAGTATGTCGTTATGTCATTTATGGAGAATTATGTGGGATATAATCAGATTCAAATGGCCCCTGAAGACGAAGAGGCAATGGCATTTAGAACTTCACTGGGAATCTTCCATTATAAGGTTATGTCGTTCGAACTTAAAAACGTTGGGGCAACATATCAGAGAGCGATGCAAAGAATTTTTCAAGACATGATGCACAAGCACGTTGAATGTTATGTTGGTGACTTGGTGGTCAGGTCAGGAGGCCATTAGGAACATAATGAACACTTGGCGTTGGTTTTTTAGCGACTCAAAAAGAAACAATTGAAGATGAATCCCACTAAATGCACATTTGGAGTGTCCTCCGGAAAGTTTTTAGGTTTTGTTGTCCGGCATAGGGGCATTGAGATTGACCTCGAGCAAGTCAGGGCTATTCAGGATATGTTGCCGCTAAAAGTATTAAAGGAATTAAAGAGTTTGTAAGAAAAATTAGTATACTTCCGTCGGTTCATTTCGAATTTGGCAGGGAACAGAATTTGTATGAAGTCAAGCTTGTTAGAACGCATTTGACTCAATAAAGGAATTGCTGAAAAAGCCACCCATACTGGCAGCTCCAGTGAAAGGAAAACCGCTTATTTTGTACACATTTGCAGCTGAATATTCTTTAGGAGCTCTGTTGGCACAAAAGAATGAGTTTGGAAAGAAACAGCTCTTTATTACTTAAGTCGGACCTTAATGGGTGTAGAGTGTAATTATTCCTCGATTGAGAAGGAATGTTTGGCGTTAATATTCGCAATACAGAAGTTGAGGCATTATTGTCTGTCGCACGATATAACATTAGTTTCAAGGGCTGACCTAATGAAGTTTTTAATGACAAGATCGATGTTGTCTGGAAGGTTAGTTAAATGGATGTTGTTACTTTCAGAGTATGCTATTACATACGAATCGGCAAAAGCAGTAAAGGGACAGGTAGTGGCAGATTTCCTAGCAGCGCACCCCGTAGTAGAATCCGAAGCTATCAGTGATGACTTTCCGGATGAGCAAGTCATGCTAACTGAATCACAGAACCCGTGGCAGATGTATTTTGATGGCGCTTCTCGAACATCAGGAGTGAGGGTAGGAATGATATTCATTACTCCCCAAGGTGATCTACTACCTTACTCCTTTACATTAGGTACTGCATGTACGAATAATGAGGTTGAGTATAGAGCCCTAATCATTAGAATGGAGATGGCTAAAGAAATGGAGGTAAGAACACTGCATATTTTTGATGATTCTAAATTGATTATAAATCAATTGACAACTGAATTCGAAATAAGAAAGAAGGAACTTTTACCGTACTGTCGGAAGGCACAATAGTTGTTGGAACAGTTTTCCTATATTGAAATCAAGTATATCCCCCGATCAAAAAATGCAAAAGCGGATGCCTTGGCTAGTTTGGCAGCAGCTCTGTCTTAACCTAATCGAAGCCCTTTTCAAGTAACTATAGAGGAAAGAAGATTTTTACCATCAACAGAGGTTGTTGAAGAAGTTATTGAAGCTCTTCCTGTATCATGCTTAGATATTACAATAGATGATTGGTGTCAACCTTTCATAGATTATCTTAAATTTAACATCCTACCAGAAGAATCTGCGCAGAGGCAGCAAATTAAACAACGGTCAAGTAGATTCATCATATGCAGTGAAGTATTATATAAAAAATCTTACAACAGAGTGTTGCTACATTGCTTAGATGAGCAAGAAGCAGGCTAGGTGTTGCGAGAAGCACACTCTGGAGAATGTGGGGCACATCAAGCTGGTCAAAATTTATTTCATCGAGTACATAAAATGAGATATTATTGGCCCACCATGTTCAAAGATGCAATAGATTATGTGAAGCGATGTCATAAATGTCAGATTCATGGGGATGTTATACATGTTCCTCCAAAAGACTTACATTAGCCAATTGCCTCTTGGCCTTTCTCAGCATGGGGGCTCGACGTTATTGGTCCTATCAATCTACCCTCATCCAAAGGGAAGCAATATATATTGGCAACAACAGATTATTTCTCCAAATGGACCGAAGTAGTTGCATTGCGCAATGTTAAAGAAAAAGATGTAATAAATTTCATCCGACATCTAATAATATACCGCCACGATATTCCAAAGAAAATTATTACAGACAATGGCACCCCTTTCAAAAATAGAGGCATGGAAAAGATGTGTCAGAAATTCAATATCCATCACACGTTCTCAACGCCTTACTATCCACCGGCTAACGGATTAGCAGAGGCATTCAATAAAATAATAGTCAAAATATTGAAGAAGACAGTAACAGGAAACAAACGTGATTGGGATGAAAGGTTACAGGAAGCATTATGGGCATACAAAACTACTCATAGAACAACAACAAGGGCAACACCGTATTCACTAGTATATGGTGTGGAAGCAGTAATTTCAATTGAAATACAAATAGCTTCACTAAGAGTGGCAGTGCACCAGTCTATAACTGATGATGATAATGCAAAAATAAGATTGAAAGAACTGGATTTGCTTGACGAGAAATGTCTGGCTGCACAACAGCGTCTACAAGCGTATCAGGCGAGAATATCAGCCGCATTTGACAAGCAAGTCAAGTATCGTTCTTTTAAAAAGGGGAATATGGTGCTGATATTGAAGAGACCTATCATAGTCACCCGTCGAACAGGGGGCAAGTTTGATCCTAAATGGGGTGGCGCGTACATAATAAAGGAAGTATACTCCAATGGAGCATATAGAGTTGTAGATTAAGATGGGCAAGGAATAAGCATACCAGTCAATGCTCACTTCCTTAAGAGATACCATCCATGAAATAATTTCGATTTTGATCAGCAAATTATCAGGATAATAATTCCTGCATCAAAAGGGGGCAAGACAGGTGAGTAAAAAACTGTGAAATATATTTCTCACTATAAAATGTATATGGATTAAATGTAGGCTTTTAAGCATATTAAGTCATCGTCAAATGAAAAGTGTTGATGATCACTGTCAAGCGATAATGATTGCTATCAAGCATTGACGATTATCGCTGACGCTAAAGATTTTCATCAAGATCACCAGGTATCAATGGTTATCATAAATAAACAAATAAAATAAATAAATAGCAACTATCGCTGTCGTCGATCAATCACTTATCAAAATTGCTATCATTGTCAGGCTGATACACTATTTTAAACATAATACGAAAGTCCTCATAATATTATCAACAGCAGCGAAATATCAATTATTGATCTACCATTTTTTTAGTAGTGGAATAAACTATATAGTCAATCATGTATAAAGTTGATGACAACGATGGTTGCTGGTCATAAAAAGGCAGCTTAGCCAAGCCTATATGGCCAGCAACGCATGAGGCTTACGATCATAAAAAGGCAGCCCAGTCAAGCCAATGGCCAGCTACGCATGAGACCTATCAAGATTGTCATTCGGGTAGCGGTGAGAAGCCAGTGGCCCTAAAAGCCCGTGAAGGCCATCGTACGCATACCCATGCGGGCAGCTGACAGAGCTAATGACTAAAAGCCTAAGGGCCAAAAGTCGACCAAAAGCCTAAGGGCCAAAAGTCCTCAAATGGTCAGTCAGCGTAAACCCCATGCCGTCTGTATAGCTTTCCGATAGCGTCATGGGGAATGGAAGACAATTCCCTCCCCTGAATGGGCCCGACCTTGTAGACGAAGAAAATAAGGACCATAGGTGAGCTTTAGATAGGCCAACCGTGTATAAGACCCTCAAGATTTATGGTTCGATTCCGGTACTAACTCATGAGGAAGGGCTTAAACCTACTCATTGATGGACTGGAAACCATGGATTTGGTACCCCAAAGGTCACCTTGTGAGACCCGTCAACTCTAGAGAGTTACTGCGACCAACCCTATGCATAATTCCAACTGAATTCACCTCCCCGGTAGCTTCAATGGGCCCATCTGATGGATAGCGGTTTGTGAACTCCCTAGGCAGTGAGAAGTCCAGTGAACTCCTAAGAGTTACAGAGGCCATCACATGAGACCTGACTCCACTACTCATAAGCTTAAACTATGTGTGTAATTGATGGAATTGAAACTTAGCACCGCCAATAAAATATAAATAAAATCATCATATAGGAAATCCCATACTAACAAGCATAAAATGTTGGTGTTTTATAATTAGTTTTTATTGAATATCATGTTAAACTGTGTAACATTCAAAATGCAGCAAATTCATATTTCACTTTATGTATATGCTCAAATATGCAAAGCATAAACTGAGTAATATTTAAAATGTAGCAAATTCATATTTCACTCTAGATATGCTCAAATGTGCAATTGCCTGATGAACATTTTAAATATTAAGTAAACAAGATGCAAAAGTGTGTTTCTCTTGAATCAGGTTCAAATCAGTGAAGATTATCCATCCTACAGGGATATCAACAAGATTCACTTCGAAAATATTATCTTCTAAAGAAATATTTATGCGACATTGACTAGGAAAGGGGGGCAGGATTTATATCTTCAAAATAATTTATGCTTTAGTCTTTCTGGTAATCTCTTATGCACGATGGAGAAACTCATATGCCGAGAATTATGTCATAAAGACTTCAAGTACCAGGTTTGATGAATCCAAAGAAAAAATGGAATCATTATCACAAAGATCTAAGAAAAAGTTTATGCTAAGGAGCACAAGCTAGAAAAGACTCAGCAAAAGAAGAATCAGTGGATGAACCTTTGGAGCTGGAAGAGATATCTAAAAAAAAAAAAATCACTGGAAGAAAGATCATCATTTGAAAGCTTGGGTTATGCAGATCATGAATAAAGGAAACAATCAAAAAAGGTGTCGCGGTAGGAGTAACATTAAAGAACAACCACAGATATAGAGTTAAAGGAAAGAATCGCTGGAAATGATCAAAGAGACTGTTACAGCAGCAACGGTGTTGGAAGCAAGTTCTCTAATCAAATTGCTCAGAGACGAAGTCGTCACACTGTTGCAGAAGCGTGCTTCAATGAAAAGAGAATTTTATCCTCTCTAGTAAAACATCTGCTCGATACTGCTGGCTGGGGGAGTTCAAGTCTTTTATTCCAGCGCCATCATTCAAGTCTTCTGGTCGAACACAATCATTCAAGCCCTTCGTTCGAGTACGAGCATTCCAGTTTTCCGCTCGAGTGTCATCATTCAAGTCTTTTGGTCAAATGTAATAATGCAAGCCTTTCATTCAAATGTGATCATCCAGTCTTCCATTTGAACGTGATCATTTGATCATCTAGTCTTCCATGCGAGCATCATCATTCGGTCATCCTTCAGTTGCAATTCATTTAAGATTCTTCAGGTGGAAGAAGATCAATCCTCCATTTGATTTTGTAAACTGATCAAAGAAGGATCGAGAGGGCATCTGTTGAGGCATAAAAAAATGGTGAAGGATTGAAGCAAGAAGGGATAAGGAGATAGAAAGAACACTCAAAAAGAAGAAGAAAGAGACAACTTTAAAGGGTTTGCACGGGATCACGTAACCAATGTCAGTTACGCGGTACTGTGCAATCAATATTCCTTGCATGGGTCCGCGTAATGTAAATGTCAGTTGCGCGGGACCCCAAAACATGCTACAGAAGTTGTCCTTTACAGAATGATATAAAGTACTGAAAGATTTATCCCACATCGCTAAGATCATGATTTTCACACGTGCGAGGGTTTATAAATACTCCTCTCCCCTCCATTAAAGGTAATTGTAGGTTTTCAAGAGGAGTAGAGTGGAGCAGAAGACCGAAGGTAGGAGAGTAAAAGGGCCTAGCTATATGCCCTAGAGGGGGGGTGAAAAGGGCAATGCCAAATAAAACTAATAACAGCGGAATAATAAAAGAAATAAAGCACAATGCTGAATTTAAAGTAGCCTAAATAAAGAGATTGATACTTTATCAGTTCTAAGGAAAACCTTACACCAAAAACCAAAGGTTTAAGGTAGGACAACCTTATTTCTAGAACGTCCTTAGTATCACAACCCAATGAGGAATAATAAGAAAGGAAATCAAAATAACTTGCAGAAAATAAATCCTAAGTTATTACAACATTCATCCACACTTTCTTGAAGTGATTACAACATCCATCCACAAACACTCTCCACAAAAAAGAATAAATAAAAGAATGAAAGAGAAAAACACATCCACAACACAACGATATATAGTGGTTCACTTGTGTGTACACCAACTATTATCCAATAGCCACACAGATTGCTACTTCACTCCTAATATCCTCACACAGGGGATATTAGCATGCACTATCAAAATAGGTTTCACAGGTTCACCTAAAACCTTCACAATTGTGTCTTTGATCTCGGGCTTACACAATTCAAAAACCCCACAATCTGAGTTTTCTGGCTCTCCTCAGATAACCAATACAATGAGATTTTTCTAGCGAATCTGAAACAAAAACCAGAGAAAGTAAATTACAAAAATATAAAATACCTGAATCACCTTTTGAAGAAGCCCGGTAGAACCAATCGAAGTAGAAGTTCAATTCAACGTTCAAAGTCCAATACTCAGTTTAAGAATGGTTCTAAGTCTAATTGATTTTAAATCAAAAGGGCTAGTTCTATTTGATTTTGAATCCAAGAAGAAGGAATATCAAAAATTCCCCTTTTCTAATAAGATTAGAATGTAGATCAAAATCAAATAAAAATAAGATAGCAAAAGGAATATTAAATAAGCACAAAGTAGCTTAAAATAAACACAAACTTATCTCAGAGAATAGCCTAAAGATTGCATGAAAAGAATTGAATTGAATTGCTAAAACTCTGAAGTTCGTGCACTATTTATAGCCTGAAAAATCCCATCTACGACTGGTCTTAGGATCCTAGGACTGGTCGTAGCTCCAAAGATTTTCATAGATTTCCGCGGGATTGGATTTTCTGTTCCACGATCGGTCCTGGGCAGTCTATGATCGGTCGTGGGCCACCTACGACTGGTCATGAGACACCTACGACCGGTCGTAGGATCCCAAAAATAATTGCTGGAGTTTGAGTCGTAGGGCTACGAACGGTCGAAGGATGAGTCGTAGAACTCACAGGACTAGTCGTAGGATGTCCAGGACTGGTCGTAGGACAGCTAGAAAGATCTGAAAATCTTCAACAACCTAGGACTGGTCCTGAAAAACTTAAGACTGGTCGTAGCAGAGCTAGGACTGGTCTTGAAGTCCTTAGGACTGGTCTTAGAACACCCCAAACAGGCATATTGAAATATATGAGTTATGTATCCAGAATGACCTACTGTAAACTCATCCTAAGGTCAATCTAAGGTCAAACAAACCTTATTTGTGAGATGGACTTGAAAGTCTAAACACTCAGATGACCCTAAAGAGAAGCTTGAGAATATACAAAACTTGTAGTAGGCCTTCTTGAGCTTGAACTTGACTTGACAAAGTCTTCTAATATACTTGAACTTGATTGAATCTTGAACATGCAAACTTGAAGACTTCAATACTTGAATTCTTCATCCATGTCTTGAAAAATTTCTTCATTTATAATCTTGTCTTGGAATGCGATGACTTGATTGCAATGAACAGTCTTCAATCATAAAACACAAGATATACAAGACATAGATATAGGTTTTGACACCATAAAATTTAACAACCAAAGGGATATGAAATCATTGTACTTACAATCTCCCCCTTTGTCAAATTTGTAACAAAACACATAGCATAAAAGATAATAAAGAATGATGAACCATGAAATCACAAAATACTCTACTCCCCCTGAGTAATACGAGTATTGCTCATATAAACAGTACACAACATGAAAACTTTAAGACTTCAATCCACATATCCTTCTCAATCAATCAATTCCCTTCTCAATCAATCAATTCAAAAAAATTTTCTCCCCCTTTCCATACTACTCCCCTTTTAGCTTTAGCTTACTTACTCTCCCTTTTTATCACAAAATGACAAGGGAAAGGTACAATAGGAAGGAGAACATAGAGAGTATAAAGCAAATAATGAGAAACAGATATGAAAGGACATAATATAAACCTGAAGCATCAAGCCATAATCCATAATACATATCCAAAATAAAATATCCAAAAGACAATATTATCAAACCATAATCCATAATACATATCCAAAATAAAATATAATGTGATACTATCCAGAAGATAATTCACCTAATCTGATCTGGAGGAGGGAGCAGGGATAGTCGGATCAATCTGGTGTAACCCCTTATTAATGCGACGAAGATATTTTTGCATGTACTTAAATCGCATATCATGGGCTATATTCATATTATCAACCTTTTCTTTCAATGCACAAAGGCGTGCATCAAAAGCAGATGGATCATGATCTGGATCATTAGGTGAATCAGTTTCTATATCATCAAATAAGTCATCCATATTAACATCTTGTTGAGGAAGATCGTCAGCTTCCCCTTCATTTCCAGCATCACCACCAACACCACCTTCATCAACTTAGCCAGGGAGCAGATCCAATTTCATCTTATTAAGATTGAAATTTTTGAAAATAAGATGATGAATTGGTGCCTCATTAACAGGTTTTTCGACAAGCATGTGAGTGGCTAAAACAGTCATAAGATAACTGAACGGAATATCACTATGACCCGGATGGAGACGAAACTGAATAATGAAATAACAAATCAAAGAAGGAAGATAGACCTTGGTACTAGAAGCAATAGAATGCAACACACGAACCATAAAAGAAGTCAACTCAATTTTATTATCGGACCGAGGACATACATTGGAAATGAAGAAACGATATAACACTCTGTATCTAGGTAACAGATACTTTGCAGGGAGCGCATTCGCTTTATGTGTCCATTGCACATCAATTTTGCACAAATCTCGTGTTAACATGCGTTTTTCCGATTCAGATGGTTTGTCATATAAAGTATGAATCGGTATACCTTCATCATTAACAGGTATATCCATAATACCTGATATCAAATGACGGTCTATTTCAAATTTTTCTTCTCTAGTATTAATTAAAAATGTTAAATTATCAAGAGAAAATTCTGAGATGCATGCTACCATTGATTGGGCAATGGATTGGTCCAGCCAACAGATTCAAGGAGGGGGATAATACCATATGGAGCAATGTGATTGAGATCAGCGGTATGCTCAACGATAATGTTACGGACACGTAAATCTCTTACATCTTGAGAATCATCTTCGGGTGACCGAAGGTGCCATTTAGTTATCAGTGCAGATCTAGAAGAAGATGGACCACGGGATGTTTCATTTTCCCTCTAGCATACATATCCAAAAAGATATACAAAGAGCAAGCAAGATGCACAAAAGAAAGATGGGTTTTCTCTAGATCAGCAAATTGAGAGGAAACCCTTGAAAACCCAACAAGAGATGAAGTCTAGGTTTACTATGAACAAATCAAAGCATAGAGAACATGAATCTTCAAGAAAGATGATGAAATAAGACTTACCTTGAAGAACAACAAGAAATCCTATGACTGGTTGAGCCACGACTCGTCGTAGGTGGGTTTGAAAATGAAGAAGAAGAGAATTTTTCTCAAATTATATCATGTTCACGAGTACCATGACCGGTCGAGTGTTGTGCACGACCGGTCGTGTACATCCACGACCGGTCGAGTATCGATCGACCAAAAAATAATTTTTAATGCAAAAAATTAAAATTTAAATAGATATAATATGAAATATGATACACCGTGATACATGCAAGAAAGAATATTTAATATAAAATGCTCATACCAAGATCAAATTTCAATTTATTAAACCTGCTTTTGTCGAGCGGTTTAGTAAATATATCAGCAAGTTGATTTTTGGTTGATATATATTCCAAAGAAATAACTTTTACTTCAACCAACTCACGTATGTAATGATACCTAATGTCAATGTGCTTAGTACGTGAATGCTGGATTGGGTTTTTGGAAATGTTTATAGCACTGGAATTATCACAATGTAAGATCATTGAATCTTGATTAATTCCATAATCGCTAAGCATGCGTTTCATCCAAACTAGTTGAGTACATGCATATCCAGATGCAATATACTCAGCCTCAGCTGTGGAGAGCGATATTGAGCTTTGTTTCTTGCTGAACTAAGAAACTAAGCAATTTCCAATGTAAAAACAACCACCACTGGTTGATTTTCTATCATCAATATTTCTGGCCCAATCAGCATCTGAGTACCCGACTAATTGAACACTAGTATCAAAAGGATACCAAAGTTCCAAATTTATAGAACTTACGACATATCTAATAATCCATTTAATAGCAGTAAGATGTGATTTCTTATGATTAGATTGATATCTCGCACAAATACCAACACCAAATGCGATATCGGGTCTGCTAGCAGTTAGATACAACAAACTACTAATCATACTACGATATAGTTTAGGATTTATATCTTTACCTGTAGAGTCTTTTGAGAGTCTTAACGTTGTACTCATAGGAGTATCAAAGTTCTTACCATTCTCAAATCCAAACCTTTTGACCAAGTTTGAAGCATATTTGGTTTGGGAAATGAAAATTCCATCAGGTTATTGTTTTACTTGCAACCCTAGGAAATAGTTAAGTTCACCAACCATGCTCATTTCGAACCTTGATTTCATTAACTCTGCAAACTCAATAGACATGTTAGAACAAGTAGATCCATAAATAATGTCATCAACATAAATTTGAACCATTAAAATATCATTGTTATATTTTTTTAACAAAGAGTGTTTTATCAACACTTCCAACTTGAAAACTATGACTAAGTAAGAATTTAGTCAATTTCTCATACCATGCCCTGGGCGTTGTTTTAGACCATAGAGAGCCTTTTTGAGACAAATACATGGTCAGATAACTTAGGGTCTTCAAACCCTGAAGGTTGTTCAACATACACTTCTTCATGTAAATCGCCATTCAAGAAAGCACTCTTTACATCCATCTGATATATTTTAAATTTTTTAAAGCATGCGATGGAAATAAAAAGTCTGATTGACTCAAGGTGAGCGACTGGAGCAAAGGTTTCATTGTAATCGATACCTTCAATCTGAGTGTACCCTTGTACAACCAGTCTAGCCTTGTTTCGTATAATATTTCTAAGTTCATCAGACTTATTTTTAAAGATCCATTTTGTTCCAATAATGTGTTTATCTTTAGGTCTAGGAACAAGATACCAGACATCATTACGAACAAATTGATTAAGTTCATCCTGCATAGCAACTATCCAATTTTCATCAGAAAGTGCTTCTTTTACGTTGACCGGTTCTATTTAGGATGTAAAATAAACATAATTACATATGTTCTCAAGTTGTTTGCGAGTACGAACTCCAGTGAGAGGGTTTCTAAGTATTTGATTGGTTGGATGATCTTTAACAGTCCTTGGTTCAGATTCTTTTTGACTTGATGAGATATCTTGATTGTCAATAATAAGAGCTTCATCATCATCTGAACTCGGGGCTGGTGTATTCAAATGATCATCAATGACCACATTGATGGACTGTTGAATCACACCAGTTCTCTTATTTAGAACCCTATAAGCTCGACTGTTCAAAGAATAACCAAGAAAAATACCTTCGTCACTTTTCGTATGAAACTTACCCAAATTTTCACGATCCCGTAAAATATAACACTTGCTGCCAAAAACCCGAAAGTATTTGACAGTAGGTTTCTTTTAAAATCATAATTCATAAGCAGTCTTATTATCAGATTTACTGGTATAAACCTAATTAATAATATAACATGCGGTATTAATTGCTTCAGCCCAAAGATTTCTAGAGAGCTTCATGCTATTCAACATAACATTAGCCATATCCTGAAGCACTCTATTTTTTTCTTTCAACAATACCATTTTGTTATGGTGTTTTGGGCGCAGAGAATTCATGTGATATTCCCTGTTCGCTACAGAATTTCTCAAAACTATTGTTTTCAAATTCAGATCCATGATCACTACGGATCTTACTAACATGAGAACCTTTCTCATTTTGGATTCATTTAATGACCTTTTTCACTTCATCCAGGGTTTCAGTTTTGTCTTTTAAGAACGATACCCAAGTGAATCTGGTATAGTCATCTACGATAACCAAGATGTATTTTTTGCCTCCTCGACTCTCCGATCTGGTTGGTCCAAAAAGATCCATGTGGAGATACTCGAGTGGTCTAGATGTGGTATTGGAGTTCACTTTCTTGTGACAGCTCCTAGTCTGTTTTCCCAACTGGCATTCACCACATATTTTGTCTACTTTTTACAATTTGGGTAGACCTCTAATTAGTTCTCTTTTGCTCAATCTAAATAAGTTCCGATAGTGTACATGTCCAGGGTGTTTATGCCATAATTCAGTCTCATCGGTATGGACCATGTGTTGAGGCATAAAAATGGTGAAAGGAATCAAGCAAGTAAAGGTAAAAAAGAAGAAGAGAAGAACTTTCGGAAAGAAGAAAAGGGAGATAATTTTCATGGCAGTTGCGCAGAACCGCGCAACCAGTATATGTTGCATGGGTCCGTGCAATCAATCTCTGTTGCGCGAGACCGCGCAATGAAAGTATCAGTTGCGCAAAACCTCGGAATGAACTGCACAAAAGGGCTTCGTTCAAAATGATCCAAAGCACTAAAAAATAGTCCCACATCGCTAAGATCAGGATTTTCACACGTGCGAGGGTCTATAAATACCCCCTCCCCTCCTTCATTAAAGGGGGAATTGAATATTTTTAAGGGGAGCAAAGAGGAGCGGGAGACAGAAGGTAGGAGCGAAGTCTCCTAGGAGTTGCGCAGGACCGCTCAACCGATATCAGTTGCGCGGGTCCGTGCAACCGGACTGCCCTGCAGTCTGTAAAGTCCAAGAGCTGTTGTGCTGCAGAAGTTCGTGGCCCAGGCTTCCTTTCTCTGGGTTTTCTCCTCTTCGTGGGTTCTAAGGAGAAAGATCAGTCGATTTAATCGACATTCCTCCTAAGTCCAAGAGGATGGTTGAAATAGGCGCTGTTATGCTGCTGAAATCTTTATTTCATTGAAGGCCGGTCGATCGGATCGGCATTCCTCCTAAGTCCTAGGAGAAGATCAAATCAGGCGCCGGAGGGCTGTCGAAATGACCCGTCGATCGAATCGGCATTCCTCCTAAGTCCTAGGAGATGACCAATCAGGCAGCGGAAGGCTGTCGAAATAAACTCTTGATGCTTAAAGAACAAATCCTTTACTTCTAAATGATTTATCTTAGAATCAAGGGATGTAAAGAGGATGTAAACGAACTCAGTATTAATAGAATGTGATGAATGTTCATAGTACTCTCTCTCTGTTATGTTTGAATAAGACAATTCTCCCAAATCAAGATGTATTTGTTTCTTTGTCGAAACAAAATGGCGACTCCGCTGGGGACTGTTTGTCTTATTCAAAGTATTAACAGTAAGGTTTTTATGAACATTCGTCATGGTTTGGCATCCTATGGATGCCAAAATGGAGACTCTCAGTGGGAAGTCCTCCCCTTCATCTCTAAGATAAATCACCCTAATCATTCAATTACTAACTATAAACATGTTTCATGATTGAAGGTTTCTAAAATCCGATTACAACTCAACATCCATGACGATCCCCGTAAGAAGAATGAACTTCCGATTCATCCCGACAGGGTTTGTGATAGAATACGCACCAAGTCATGTGCGTAAAAGTAACAGTGCTCAAGTAACAGCTGGGGTCATTTCCGATAGAAGACAATGCAGGCTAGACTGTTGTGACCTCTCGTAAGGCACGAACACAAGACTTAAAGAATTATGGAATGAGTCAGCCTTCATTAAAGACCAGAGGACCCATCACACGAAGCATAGTCAGAAGAAATCCTAAACTTGCTCCTCCGACAATTTACCCAGCGCAAACAGCGCAAACAGTTCCTCAATTGACGGTACGCGACTTTCCGATTTTAAATGCCTCAATAACTAAACGAACAAAGGAACAAAAGGGAAAAGCATCGGTAATTAGATTACCAACGCCATCCCAAAATGATTCACCAGTATCGGCGTCATCTCAGTCGACTGATGCCATAGAGAGTACGAAAAAGCCCGATAAAACTATATCCCCTCCCTTTTCTGCAAGCCCTGTCACATCAGCATTCTCTTATTCTCCTCCGATTACTGCTTCGATGAACAGTGGAGAGGCTGCAGTGTTCATGGCTAGGATAAACCCAGATTATAGAGCAACTGTAGAGGATCGTTTCAATGCAATGGCAGAAGCACAGAATGCATTGATGGAAGAATGCAGAAATCTTAGAGAAGTGTTGGCAACCCTCGCACACAATGTAGCCCGAATGGCAATACCCCAGAATGCAACGGAAGGGTAAGAAAATTAGCCTGACATTCTTCCACCACAGGGGGCAGGGTCACTAGGGTCCATTCCGACAGCAAGAACTGTGACACAGGAAGAGGTGAGGCAAGTGGTCGAAGAGGCATTCAGAGCCGAAAGAGAACGCGAAAATATCGGGCGCTTTAGATATCGAATACCGTATCCAAGGGAAGTAGAAGATATCCCTTTTCCGGCCAATTTCAAGCATCCGAATTTTCAAAAGTTCAATGGGGAAGGATCTCCGGAGGAGCATTTGATGCACTTTATCACTAGCATGGGAAATTTTTCCACGATACCACAGTACTGCTTGTGGCTGTTTGGTTCGTCGCTAATGCACAAAGCATTCCGATGGTATTCTAGTTTGGCACCTGGATCAATACGCACATGGGAACAAATGCAGGAGGTTTTCATGTCGAACTTCTTCTCCTTGGAATGTGACGTCAGTATTACGGAACTGGCCTCTATTCGGCAAAGAGAAGGAGAGCCAGTAGAGAAGTTTATAGACAGGTGAAAAACATTAGGGGCTTCGTGTAGACAACTACCGGAGGAAAAAGAATAGGTTAAGATGTGTCTAAATTTTATGGGCACGGGGATTGCGTTTGGACTGACTAGCGCCGACATCAGGACCTTTCGTGACTTGGCTACTAAAGCCCATGCATTGGAACTGATGACACGTAAAATCTCAGCATTTCACCATGATACGACTAGGAGAGTGCCCAGCAGAACAGCTGTAAACACTGTTGATCACGACAGAAAAGGAAAAGATACAAAGGATTTAAGAGAAAGAAGGCCGGACTGATACAGAGAAAATGATAGGTCAAGAAACAGGTACGACGGGAAGAGACCTAGAATGCTGAACTCTCATGAAGGGTTCACATTTGAAAGAGAAGATGTCGCCCCTATGATGGAGCAGTTATTAAAAGCTGGCACGGTAGTATTGCCGGAGACTAAGCGCCTAGAAGATATAACAAGAACAAGAGAGAAGAATTTCTGTCGTTATCATCGCCTGGTGGGGCACCCCACAGAAAACTGCTATACACTAAAATGTATAATACAACGACTAATCAATAGGCGAGATAGCATTGGGGAAAGAAAAAGAAAGAGGCTCCATGGCAACCGTAAACAAGCTTACAGTCCGAGAAGAGGAACAAGAAGCAAATAATGCAGGAAGCAGTAAAGCTGTAAAGAAGGTTGCAGTAATCACACTATGGTCGGGCAAGAAGATGGTAAGCCCGATAAAACAGAAAATAAGAGAAGCGATTGCAAAAGAAAATAACAGTGGCAAGATGAAGGGAAATAATAAAATAACGAAAGTAAATTATGACGTGGTAAATCATCTAAAGGGAATACTGGCCCGATTAAGTGTTTATGACGCACTGAAGCTATTAGAAGAATTCTGACAAAGTTTGATTCAGGCCCTATCTGATCATGACATCAACCTTACTGGCAGAGGTAGAACATGAAGAACCCAATGAGCATGAGGACTGCTTCCCAGTCATTTCTTTTTCTGATGATGAAATGATTTGTGAGGAAGTCCATAATACGCCACTAATGATAGAAGGCCACATTCGCAGGAAGAAAGTCAAGAGGATTATGATAGACAATGGGTCTGCAGTAAATCTTTTACCACTCTCCATATTAAACAAATTAAACTACCGTCTCTCAGAATTACACCCCAGCGGGATGATGATACAAGGTTTTAATCTGGACGGGCAGCGCGCACTTGGAAAAATTACGGTGACGTTGGAAATAGGGGAACTGACTATTGACGTTGTTTTTCATGTCATAAATGCAGTGACGACATACAACCTTCTCCTAAGAAGGCCATGGATACACCAGTACAATATCATACCTTCTACTCTCCATCAGTGTTTCAAATACTGTAAAGACGGGGCATAACATAAAGTAATGGCCGATGCGAGACTGTATACAGAAGCTGAGTCCTTCTTTGCAGATGCAAGTTATTACAAAGAATTTACCACCGAAAAAATAGATAAGGATGAAAGTGACGTCCTGAAGAATGATCAAGAAAGCGCAATCACAGAAATGGCAGAAAAAGCAGTGCCGTCCAAAACAGCAGAGATTAGCAAGAAGTTCTATTTTGTGCCGAAACATTTTAGACAACAGGGATAACTGCTGTTAACTTTACTATCATCTGAACACTTGAAGATTTTACAGTCAAATTATATGGTACCGCTACCGTATGCTGAAAGAAATAAGCCGTTTTTGGCCGCTCCAACAAGATTTCAAGTTAAAGCCAATGAAAAATATTCTGAGCCAATCGAATTCTATGTTTCAGAAGTAGTAAGGACGAGAGAAGTGGCTCAAAATAATGAATACCATGGTAGGTTGACGCCGCAAGACCTTTAAAAGTATAGTCCGGCAAGTAAGAAAATTATGAAAAACATGGGCTTTGATTATGAAGAACCCGTTGGCCTAAATCATGGGAAGGGAATTTAGGTCCCCATTGGGGTCAATCAGGAGAAGCGTAGAAAATTTCAAGGGTTGGGGGCAAGCTAGTCAATGAATACAATTACAGTCTTATAGCCTCCCATTGAAATATTCTTCCTCCATATCTCCAAGAACAAAAAAATATATCTCCACTGATGGTCACGATCATATCCAGGGGGCAAATTTAAATCTAAATGAGATAAAACGTGCTCAATAAAGGAAAAACCCTTCAGGGAAGTAAATGAAAGCCTATATTGGCCTATACTCGCGCTGGCAAAAGGAAAATTGCTTCCGAAGGCGCTACTGATTTTGATACAGAACATTATCAAGATAATAATTCTGTATCAAAAGGGAGCAAGACAGGTAAGATAGGTGAGTAAAAGCTGTGAAATGAAGTTCTCACCATGAAATGTATTTCTTTAGTGTATATGAATCAAATGCAGGCTTTCAAGCATAACAAGTCATCGCAAAACGCGAAGCACCAAAGACAATTGCCAAAAGGAAAGCCAAATGAAAAGTTAATCGCCAGAATTAGCAACTATCGTTATTAATCAATTAAAAGATCAAGCGATTAGAAGAATCGCCAGCAATTAAAAGATCGAGCAATTAAATGATCGTTATCAAGCATTGACATAAAAGGTGCCGATGATCGCCATCAAGCATTGACGCTAATTACCGACAGAAAATCTCCATCGAAATCGACAGAAAATCTCCATCGAAATCGAGTTATCAGGTATCAATGATCATAAAAAGAAAAAGATAACAGCTATTGCTATTGCCGATCAATCGCTCATCAAGGTTGCCATCATCGCTAAGCTGATATAAAAAATTGATATAAACATAATATGAAAGTCCTTATGACATTGACAGCAGCGGCGAAATGTCAACCATATGATCACAGTAGAATGAATCATACAGTTAACTGTACATATGAATTGGCAATAGCAATGGCTGGTCACCATAAAAAGGTAGCCTAGTCAAGTCCTGAAAAAAAAAAAGAAAGAAAAGCCAAAGTTCTAGAAGGACCAAAGCTCAAAAGGGACCAGCTACGCATAAGACCTATGAAGATCGCCATTCAGGCAGCGGCGAGAAGCCAGTGGCCCTAAAAAGCCCATGAAGGCCATCGTACGCATACCCATGCGGGCAGCTGATGGAGTCAATGACTAAAAGCCAGAAGACCAAAAGTTGACTAAAAGCCAAAAGCTCAAAATCTTCAAATGACCAAAGGTCGAAAAAGCTCAAAGTCTTCAAAGACCAGAAGCCAAGAGCCAAAAGTCAACCGAAAGATCAAAAGCAAAGGGCTAAAAAGTCGACTCAAAGCCAAAGTGCTAAAAGTCCTCAAATGACCAGTCAAGCGTAACACCCATGCCGTCTGTATAACTTTTTGACAGTGTCACAGGGAACGGAGGACAAGCCCTCCCGTGAATGGGCTCGACCTTGCAGGCGAAGAAAATGAGGGCCGCAGTGCGCGCATGACAAGCCAACCATGCATAAGACCCCCCAGATTTGTGATTCGATTCCGGTACGTACTCATGAGGAAGGGCTTAAACCTACTCATTGATAGATCGACAATCATGGATTTGGTACCCCTAAAGGTAGCCTTGTGAGCCCTGTGAACTCTAGAGAGTTACCGTTGCCAACCCTGTATTGTAAATCTAACCGAATTCACGACCCCGGTAGCTTCACTGGGCCCCTCTGATGGATCGCGGTTTGTGAACTCCATAGGCAGTGAGAAGTCTAGCGAACTCTAAAGAGTTATAGAGACCATCACGTAAGACCCGAAGTAACAGTGCTTCACTACTTATGAGCTTAAACTATGTGTAACTAACTGAATTGAAACTTAGTACCGCCAATAAAATATAAACGGATGAGGTCACATAGGAAAACCTCGTACTAACAAAGCATAAAATATTGTTGTTTTATGATTAGTTTCATAGAATGTCATGATAAACTATGTGTCATGTTCAAAATGCAGCAAATTCATGTTGAAATCATGACATAGATGGTATGCCTGAAACAATGTATAATATAGAAGTGCATGAAAAGTTAAATTTACTGATGAAAACCAAAAGAGAACATACATTCAAACATGAAAAGAGAGGGAAAGATTACATGTTTATAATTCCTCAATGATGCCTATTACATTCATAAATTGCCGTAAGTCTTCTTTTAATTGAAGCTGAGTTGCGTCATGCTTTGATTTTTCTTCAAGAATAATCTTTGTCTGATCAGGAAGGCCAGCTAAATTGTCTTCTAAAGATGTGATCGTTTCGTTGCTCCTATGTAATTCCAACTTCTCAGTATCGGCAGACCGGATATTGACCTCGAGTTTCTGCTTAACCTCCTGTATAGATAGCTCCTTCTCATGACCTTGCAGTTCCATCTGCAAAATCTCTTCTCTTAAAGCTGTTATACGATCTTGAATAAGCTCTTTGTCACCAATAAGGGTCTTCAAGTGTTCTTGCAACAATAATTGCTCCTGATCTAATTCAGATATCATGGAAGCAATGAGTGAAGCCCTCTCCTTAGATAAAGTTAACTACTTCCCATATTCAAGGACTTCTGGAGCAATTGTAATAGTCTCCACTGATGCTAGAGAAGCTATTGAATCACGAAATCTGAGGGAACTATGCAAAACAGAAATATTAATGATCGCCATCTTTGAAGAGTTTTTCAGAATTTCGATGGCAATGTCCAGATTTGACCATTGTTCAGGGTCCTTGAAGATATGAATTACTGTTGACAAAGAGTTTTTCATTAAAAGCATTTTGTGAGCGGGAATCTTTGAAGGAAATGGTAACTCAGAGACAGTGGCCACAGATTCGAAATTGGCCACCCCACTACAGGGGAGAATTCCTACAAAATGAGTAAGAGATCAAGCTGGAGTGAGAAATATAAAATGAAGAATTTACAGCTCTTCAAATTAATATATATATACCTGCTATAGAAGTATGACCAACAAGAAAGGGAACTTCTGGGGCTGCAGAAGTACCAGCTTCTAACATATCAGCAAGAGAGGGCGCTCTCACTTCTGTGCTGGAATCTCTGGTAGTAGGAGTTGGTAGATCAGTAGCCTCGACAGGAAATATAATTTCACGGGTCACGCTCTTCGACGCCACCAAAGGGGCCAAAGAAACCTGTGAGGAGACCATTGGTGTAGCTGGATGAAGTTCTGCAGAGGGGGCAGCGCTCGTTTCAATGCAAGCCACATGAGTACCTAAAAAAAAGAGAACGATAGTGGTGTTAAGATAGTGATCACTTGACAAGCACATAAATGTTTAAAGAATTCGAGCTCCCTTACCAGGTGAATACCCATATTCTCCGTAGTCCAAGAGTTCTTCATCCTCTTCGATTACCGCATGTGGCTTGCTAGGAATGGAAGTGGCAGGGAAAGTTTCAGGGGCTATGGGGAGATGTTCTTCTGCTACATTTTCGGTGGCCATATCTTCCTCGTCATCTATATTGACCTCCCCTTCTTCATAATCATCGTCTTAAACTCCATTATTTTCATCATCATCAAACTCCATTATTTTCATCATCATCATTGTCAGACCCCAGGGGAGTGGAATTTCCTGATGTAGAAGATGAATCTTCGCTAGAAGATGAACTTTCGCTTGCCAGATCTTTCTCATCCACTTCTGCAACCGTGACTTGTTTCCCTTTATAGGAAATAGGCTGGTTGCTTTCCCTTGGAGATCTCCTGCCAGCTAGAATCGAGGGAGATGAAGAGACCTGTCTTGCTTCTTCTTGAGGAGTGGGTGACAACGTTTGCTGACGTGCTCGTGATCTAGTCATCTGGGACGATGAGCTAGGGGGAAGAGTTTGTGGAGAAAGGGCAGGTTTGTCTTGAGCTGTATTTTCTTCAGCTGGAGCAGTCTCTTCAGGGATAGGAGAGGATGCTCCTGCAATGTCCTCTGGAGGTCGGCCTCCAAGGTCATGGGGGACATATTCGAAATTCGCCAGGACTCCATGGGCAAACCAACCATCTAAAGTATTAGTTAGTTTTCTCTCACGGATTGGTTCTTCCGTCGAAATCTTTCTGAAAATTTTACCATGATGAGGGGCGCGACTTTTCTCTGGAATGAAGCCGCTTCCGTTCTCAATTTTTCTACACCTAAACCGAGGTGGATGGAGAAAGAGAAGAGAGTCCACCAGTAGGCGTTTGTTGATCATAAATGATTGGTGGTCCCACCACCTCATCCAGGTGTAAGAAGTACGGACTATCCAATCGCAGCTAGGGATGATGAAAGAAGAGTTGACACGGCCGCCTAATAGTTGTTTCCATATCATGGCCCAGTTCAAGGGACCTGTTCCATAGCAGCGCATTCTCTTAGTAACCTGCCCACAATCTTCTGGCACGGCTTGGTCATAACCGAATTGGCGAGCAAAACGGCTAGGATAGTAGGGTTCTCTCCAGAATTCTGTTCCTTCCCTGAGTGGCAAACTGCAAGAACGAATGGAAAGAAAAAAGGCCCTTTCTGCTACAGTTAGTGCCCCTTGATCTACCATATCTATATCTTGAATGTACTGATGAAGCCAGAACTGGAAGAAGTCCACTTGATCAAAGTCCTGAATCTTATTGATCACCCACTCGTACGATCTTCTGGCCATGGCCCTTTGTTGAAAGAACCAAAGAGGAAGATGAGAAGGACTGACGTAGGCTTTTTTCGATGCTTCAAAAGTCTAGGGGAAATAGACTCCTAGCCATCCGGTGAAATAATGTCACACGGTATACTCTGATGAAGATCCCAGGGTGGGATTTTTGACGTGTGTAGAGATCTCTCCAAAAGCCCGATAAATGGAGCATAGCACAAGGGGTGCAATAGAACACTTCTGACCTTCTGCTAGAGCTCCGACGACCATAAAAGTGGTGGGGCGAATAGCATCTGCCCACTTGGAACTAGGAAGAGCAACTATGCTCAACCAGTAAGCAAGGAAGGCTACCAGTTCCACAAATGAGCTATAAGCTGGTCGTTCTTACATGTTGTCACGAAGGGTCGTCAGTTCCTTACAACGACTGTCGCGAAATCTGCAGAACAAGAAAGGAATTAATATGCAGGAATATGTGGTGAAGAGAAATACACTAGTCTCTGGGTATGGGATACCTGAGTATTCTAGAAAAATGGGTCAGCCATTGTAGAGGAGATAGTTTGTGAATATTCAAAAATTTTCCCATCTCTCTGAAAAGTTCGATGGTTGTTTCTGAGATGGAAGGTCTTCGTCGGGAGAGGATATAAATGCCAATTCTGCATTTGTCGATATGAACTCGTCATAAAATCTTCCTGTAAGTGGGAGACCTGCTATGCGGTGCAGATCCCATAGTGATATGCTCATTTCTCCGAACGGCAGGTGAAGGGAATTGGTGGTGGGAGACCAATATTCGAGAAATCCTTTCAGTATGCAGGGTTCCTTGTAAAAATATTGGGATGTGACCTCTATCGCATTGTAAAGGCCTACTTTAGCAAGGGTACTAGCATGTTTCTTCAGAATTACCTCTACCCAATCAGAGTAATAGAGACGAGAAGTCAGTAGGCCTCTTGCGCAAAAATCTTCTGATCCCCAGAGAGGATCACAGTCCTTGTAGCGTTGTCTGACAATCTCATAAAAATAGGTCGGGAAGAGATTATGCGGACTGTGAAAAGGAGCAAGGAAGATCATGGGATGGGCCTCTTCGATAATCTGCCAGGTTTCTGTGCTTGTATTCTCCCTTCAAGAATCTGGGGTTCTCGCGTCACCCACGATTCAGTATACATCAACTTTTCTCCATCCACATAGTCTGTGGGTTCACACTCAAGGATGGATTGGTGACGATGCACACTAATGGGAATTACTGTCATGCCTTCCAAATGAGGATTGTCAAATTTCATGACACCCTCAATCACTCGAACAGATTCCCAAGAGTTCTGAAACTTCTTTTTATTGTGCACTTTGATCTTTTCTTCAAACTCCCGCACCTTATTCCGACGAGTTTTCTTGGAGCGAGAAGCAGGCCGGGTTCCTTCTTTGACAGGGGGTCTATCGCTATTCGTGCGAATATGGACAGTTGTCTTCAACCATTCTTCCCAATCATATTCACGACCATGCTTAGGAGGTCGTTCTATGTTTTCCATGATTATCGCGTGATGAATGGTGAGGAAAGTGCTTCGATGCGGCCAGTGAAATCAAAAGTTGGGAGTACTGGCTCTTTGAAGTACGACGGGGTCTGAGTGGTGGTTTTGGTACGCTTGGTCGGTGGTTGGTCAGCGGAAGGAGATGGGCGATGAGAAGTATCAGGAGCTTCGGAATGAGAAGGATGCTCCATTTGAGGGTCTATAGGACGGAGGGTCCTCTTGATGCGAGCCATAAAGCGGGGGGGGGGGGGGGGGGGGGGGGGGTTGAAGACCTAAGGAAGGTCGTTGAGGAAAAAGTACAGAAAATGGCAAAGTCTTGGTTGCACGGGTCTGCGCAATCAAAAGAAGTTGCACGGCGTGTTGCGACACTTAGAAAAATTACACGAACGAAAGATTCGTTGCGCGGCTCCGCGCAGACTAAGTCCGTTGCGCGAAAAATCGCCAAGAGTGAAAAAAAATTCGTCAGAGAAAGCAGAGACTGCAGAAAGTGATGAAGGGTGCGGTATTTATAGGTTACTGCGACCGAGTATATACATGGCCAGTTGCGGGGGTCCGCGTAAACCAAATGGAATATTTGATCCTTTACTTGTTACTCCGAAAGAACAAATAAAGGATCAAGGGGGCAATCTGTTGAGGCATAAAAATGGTGAAAGGAATCAAGCAAGTAAAGGTAAAAAAGAAGAAGAGAAGAACTTTCAGAAAGAAGAAAAGGGAGATATGTTGCGCAGAACCGTGCAGCCAGTATATGTTGCGCAGGTCTGTGCAATCAATCTCTGTTGCGCGAGACCGCGCAATGAAAGTATCAGTTGCGCGGAACCTCGGAATGAACTGCATAAAAGGGCTTCGTTCCAAATGATCCAAAGCACTAAAAAATAGTCCCACATTGCTAAGATCAGGATTTTTACACGTGCGAGGGTCTATAAATACCCCCTCCCCTCCTTCATTAAAAGGAGAATTGAATATTTTTAAGGAGAGCAAAGAGGAGCGGAAGACAGAAGGTAGGAGCGAAGTCTCCTGGGAGTTGCGCAGGACCGCTCAACTGATATCGGTTGCGTGGGTCCGTGCAATCGGACTGCCCTGCAGTCTGTAAAGTCTAAGAGCTGTTGTGCTGCAGAAGTTCGTGGCCCAGGCTTCCTTTCTCTGGGTTTTCTCCTCTTCATGGTTCTAAGGAGAAAGATCAGTCAATTTAATCGACATTCCTCCTAAGTCCCAGAGGATGGTTGAAATAGGCGCTGTTATACTGCTGAAATCTTTATTTCATTGAAGGCCCGTCGATCGGATCGGCATTCCTCCTAAGTCCTAGGAGAAGATCAAATCAGGCACCGGAGGGCTGTCGAAATGACCCATCGATCGAATCGGCATTCCTCCTAAGTCCTAGGAGATGACCAATCAGGCGGCGGAAGGCTGTCGAAATAAACTCTTGATGCTTAAAGAACAAATCCTTTACTTCTAAATGATTAATCTTAGAATCAAGGGATGTAAAGAGGATGTAAACGAACTCCGTATTAATAGAATGTGATGAATGTTCATAGTACTCTCTCTCTATTATGTTTGAATAAGACAATTCTCCCAAATCAAGATGCATTTGTTTCTTTGTCGAAACACCATGTAACATGATTGAGTAAATGAGCTTGCATCACTAACTATGTAGCAGTTTTCAGAAGTTCTGCGACCAGTTAATATAATAGAACCCTTTTTATTAACTATCTCACAACCTTGATTAGAAAACTTTACACTATGGTTATTATCACATATCTGATAAATGCTTAGAAGGTTGTGTTTTAAGCCCTCAACATATAAAACATTTTTAAATAAGGGAAGGTTATAAAGCTGAATCGTACCTTGGCCAATGATTTTACAATTGCTTCCATCACCAAATGTGACTGACCCTTCAGTCATATCTTTAAGATCGGTGAACAAAGCTTTGTCACCTGTCATATGCCTAGAGCAACCACTATCTAGGTACCACTTTGAATGGCTTGTAGCTTTGAAAGCAGTGTGGGCAACCAAGATGGCAACTTTAGGAACCCATTTCAGAATTGTTTTGGGTTTAGGAGTATAGATGGTCTTTTTCTGTCTGTTGTTATAGGAGTGACCTATAGAGTTAGACTTTAATAGCTCCTTGAGAAGATCAATTATTTTTTCAGCTAAAGGATTTCGGTTTTGAAAATTAAAGTTGACATGGCCACCTTTAGGTTTTTGAAAAGACCTTGAATTTTTGGAAAATCCTTGATAAGTATTCTTTTCTTTTGAAGTTGAAGACTCTCCTTTTACAAATTTAGGAGCAATGTTCTTTTGTTTAGGAGATGTATTCTTATCATAGCCCAACCCGGATCGATTGCCACATTTTCTTGATCCGGATAATAATTTTTCCAATTTTGGATCACCTTGGGCATATCTCCATGTGTCTTTCAAACTCAGAAGAGAAGCTACCTCATTTTTGAGTTTTTCTTTTTCGGATTTCAAATCTTCAATTTGGGAGGTTTTAAAATCTAAATCACATTTGGTCTTTTCAAAAGAATCGAAAATATGAGATTTTTCTAAAACAAGAGACTCATAATCTTCCTTAAGCTTAGAAAGTTTTTCTTTTTATAATTTAAGCTTAACTGCAATTTTACAACTCTCTTTATAAAGGACATTATAAGCATCTTGAATATCATCTTCATTATCGCAATCACTATTTAGATTTTCTTCACTAGATATATCATCATGATCTGAATAGGTGATCTTGGCTAGAGTCATAAGGGCTTTAACATCATTACCCGACTCGGTTTCAGAATCTTCTGATTTAGAAGAGGATTCAGAATCAGACGATTCATCCCAAGTAGCCATCATGCTTTTCTTTTTTGATTTGTCCTTTTTAGGACATTTGTTAGCTAAGTGCCCATACTCTTGACAGTTGTAACATTGACTATCTTTCAATGATTTTCGAGCTCTAGGCTTAGATCGTCTCTTATCATTTGACTTTTGAAAATCAGCTTTTTTCTTATTTTTAAAAATTTTGTAAAACCTTTTTGCTAAAAGCACCATATCATCTTCGGTATTTTATGAATCCAAAGTACTCTCTTGTGAAACATTTTTAGATGATTTGAGAGTAATTGATTTTCCTTTAGGAGCTTTAAAGGACAACTCATAGGTTTGAAGTGAACCAACTAATTCCTCAACCCTCATGGTATCCGTATCACGAAGTTCCTGAATCGTGATTACTTTAGAATTGAACCGTTCAGGAAGTGAACGTAGTATCTTTGCGCACACTTTACTTTCTGGGATTCTATCACCAAGACCGCACATAGAGTTCACAATGTCATTCAATCTAGTGTAGAAGTCCATAAACATCTCATTCTCCTCCATATGAATTTCTTCAAATTTAGTTGTGAGGAGTTGGACTTTAGATTTCTTGACAATAGATGTACCCTCGTGTGTCATTTCTAATACATCCCATGCTTTTTTTGCATTTTCACAAGAGATGATTCTTTTAAATTCATCTGGTGATAATGCACAAGTAATTGCATTTAGTGCTTTTGCATTGGCACTACTTTCACTTTTCTGAAGTGTGGTCCAAAGAGAATAAGTCGTTACTTTCATTGATTTTGAACCATCACTATTAGTTACTTCAGTGATAGGAGGGTTCCATTCATTCACTGTGGCCAACCACACACTTTCATCCAAGGATTTAAGGAAGATCCTCATCTTGGCTTTCCAATAAGCATAGTTTGTGCCATTAAAAGGTGGTGGCCTAATGACCGATAGGCTATCAAAATTTGACATTTAATAAAGCTTAGATCGTTAGCTCAGGAAATAAATCCAAAAAATAAACAATAAGCACGAGCTATTAGGCTCCGATACCACTTGAAAGGGCCTAGCTATATGCCCTAGAGGGGGGGTGAATAGGGAAATGCCAAATAAAACTAAAAACAACGGAATAATAAAAGAAATAAAGCACAATGTTGAATTTAAAGTAGCCTAAATAAAGAGATTGATACTTTATCAGTTCTAAGGACAACCTTACACCAAAAACCAAAGGTTTAAGGTAGGATAACCTTATTTCTAGAACGTCCTTAGTATCACATCCCAATGAGGAATAATAAGCAAGGAAATCAAAAGAAATTGCAGAAAATAAATCCTAAGTTATTACAACATTCATCCATACTTGCATGAAGTGATTACAACATCCATCCACAAACACTCTCCACAAAACAGAATGAATAAAAGAATAAAAGAAAAAAACACATCCACAACACAACGATATATAGTGGTTCGCCTGTGTGTACACCAACTGTTATCCAACAGCCACACAGATTGCTACTTCACTCCTAATATCCTCACACAGGGGATATTAGCATGCACTATCAAAATAGGTTTCACAGGTTCACCTAAAACCTTCACAATTGTGTCTTTGATCTCGGGCTTACACAATCCAAAAACCCCACAATCTGAGTTTTCTAGGTCTCCTCAGATAACCAATACAATGAGATTTTTCTGGCGAATCTCAAACAAAAACCAGAGAAAGTAAATTACAAAAATGTAAAATACCTGAATCACCTTTTGAAGAAGCCCGATAGAACCAATCGGAGTAGAAGTTCGATTCAACGTTTAAAGTCCAATACTCACTTTAAGAATGGTTCTAAGTCTAATTGATTTTAAATCAAAAGGGCTAGTTCTATTTGATTTTGAATCCAAGAAGAAGGAATATCAGAAATTTCCCTTTTCTAATAAGATTAGAATGTAGATCTGTAACGCCCGTGAAAAATCCATACTTGGACTCGGGTACCAACTCGACCCGTAATCGCGTAGAATTAATTTCTATGGAAATTAAGCATAAGTTAGCTAGCGCAACGCTGGAGTGGCTGGAAAATAGTCCCTGGTCACTTTAAATACGTTCTACAAGACCCAAATCGAGTAGAACAAACGACTCTATAATACTCTATAACCCCGGATCAAACTCTAAGCAGGTTTGATCTTTGGACCGCTTTGAATTTTTGTATTGGATCTAGACTACACGTCAAAAGTCCGATACTTCCTATCTTAGACCGTTAGAACCACCTTGTTGGACTTGACACTCATTTCGAAAATCAAGTCCAACCGACAATCGCAGACTATTTCATTGAGCCCGGACTGAAGAGAGTGCGAATAGGGATATAATTGGAATTTTAAATTCAAATCTGGCACACGACTTGACACGTCAGTATTAAGCGTTCTGACAGTCAGAATTCATCCAGATTACACCCTCGGATCAGGAGAAATTTCTATTTTATATCATGAGACTTTCAGCCCTGATCTACGTGCGGTGACCGCTGAACTGAAACTGGTCCGCCACGTGCGATCTGCAAACCCTGCCAGACTAAAAACTTAATACGTGCTATATCTGGTATGCATGAACTTAAGTCCGATCGCATTCGACCAGGGGACCACCAGAAAGCATCTTTTGGACCGAAACAGCCCCGAAATGGATATGTACTAAGTAAACTTCGTTTCGGAGCCTGTTTCCAGCATTTTTAAGCTTATAAAAGGGGTTGAAACCCTCATTCCTCTCACATCCAAAAATTACAAAACCCTAGCTTTGGGAGAGAGAAAAGGAGAGAGTTTGAGAGAGAGAGTGGAAGGATTTTTCCCGCCTTCGTGTCGCTGATTCCACGTGCTTCAGCAACTCTTCCCAATCACCTGGATGGTGATTTCTCCACCTTTACAGGTATGAAACAACCCTAAAAGTTGCTGATTTAGGGATTACTTAGATTCATAGTGTGTTAGCTAACGTAACTTATAAAATAGGTTCTCCTACTGCCGTAGACGAAGCGTATACGCTCCGTTTCAATTCACGAGTCTACAAGACATAAGGTGAGGATTTTAGACGCTTTGATTGACGGTTTACAACGCTTTCAATGTCGTTTAATGGTAGATTATCGACGGCATCGCCCTTTGATATGTACAACATGCTCTCCGTTTCCTGTTTCGTAAATTAACGAAGAATATGAGATTTAGGGCATTTTAGTCATTTGTAGGAAGTACAGTTTACACTCATATTTTGCTGATGTGATTGACATGGTTTGTTGTCACATTAGGAAGTTAGGAATACGTGCATAATTAGTTTGGCAAAGAGATTAGCCTAATTGCGCACTTTGGGTCGACATACTATATGTAGACTTAAGTGTGTAGTGTATGTGTTTGTATAAATGCTTGTATTAGTATGTATCGAATTAAATGATGTTATGTGATAGTTTGAGATTGATTTCTCAATTAATATGCTGACCTAAATGATTTCCTACATGTTGACTATATGCATGATTTCATTATATGTATGGAATATATGTGCTTGAAGATTTGCTTAAGTTGAATGTTATAACATGTGTTAACATGCTCACAAGATTGTATTTTAATTCCAATACTCTTACATAAATTGCTGATGTGATTCCATAAGTGTTTGGGACTAGACTTAGTCCAGGCAGTCGGTAACCGAGCGAATTCGTCGCTGACTGGTCGTAGCCACGAACGACGCGTCGATGAACGTGATTCGTGTTTGGAGTTGGCGGCAGTGGTTAGGCCACGCGAAGTGTTTTACGCACTTCATGTCGTTCGACTTGAGATGCGATCGCGCTAGTCGAGCCCGTCAAGCAACCCGACTGGCCGATGTATGTTCACCTTGTATGAGTCATAACTGCTTGAACCTAGGGTACTGAACTTACCATTGTAAACTCTGTTAACCATGGTACCTCGATCCACGAAGACTCATGATCCGGGCATGGTGGTATGGGACACCGTGGTCGAGCTGTCGACCTACGCTGGGGCCAGAAACCTCCCCGTAGTGACCAGTGAGCAGCTAGACTCGTGAGCAGATTCTGGTGGTATGAGACACTATATTCTAGCTGTCGGCCTACACTGATCAGGCGACAAGTCCTTTATAGTGACCGCGAGCGTATTCTGAGTCCACGGGAGGCGACGACCCTTCTGTTGCAGTAGAGTACGTTAGGCCTGTATTGATAAGGTGATGGGGGAGTGGTGCAACGAGTGCGAGCAACAGCCCTGGCAGCCCTTGCAGTGACCTACGAAATATACATCGTATGAGATTACTAGGAGTGACGACCCTAGACAGGATCTGTGTTGGGATTGATACAAGGGAAGTACCTTAGTTTCCCAATCCTGCTGTTTGAATGGACTAATAACAACTTGGGAATCATATCACCATAGCATTGCATGTGCCTGGAAGATGTGGAGCACTCTAAGGAGTGTGGCATGCCGGGGTCGTAAGATGTTGCCGTATGAGGGAGTTCGTCGGTGAGGGCATACATCACGTCATGTCATCTTCCATTAACAACAGTATTAGGATTGTCTGATTTACTGCTTTACTATTATCGCATGATTGAATTGTGAACATGCTAATCCTTGCTCTATGATTCCACTGCATTGATCACTCACTCCCACGTTACGGGATGGTGTTTGCAACACCCACCAGACCCTGTTGTAGATGCAGGTGAGGCTGAGATCCAGGAGGCAGAGCCAGACTTCGACGAGGACCAGGACGAGTTCTCGTACATGCAGTATCACGATGGCTTTACGTAGGCGACCTGGATCGATGGGACTTCAGTGGGACCATTTTGGACATTTACTTTTGTTCATGTATATGTATATGAGACTCAGAGATGTATTCATACTTTAGAGACAGATGAGATTTACTTTATTTTTTCATACAGTGATATATATATTGTTTAGTCTTCCGCTTGCTTTATTCACTGGATCTGAAGTATGAATTGCAGTTTTAGTATACTTTTACTCATGTGAATGCTTTAAATCAGACAACATTGAATCATAATCATTTTTGTTGCATAAGTGATGGTCTGAAACTCGGGAGTTGAGTTTATACACGACCCCCAATTTTCAGGGTGTTACAAGTTGGTATCAGAGCGTGAATAAAAGTATACTAGGCCTGGGTTATGGTCTCGCGACGTACGCTGTCGCTTCCTTTGACTTAGGTGGGTGCGAGAAGGGTCTAGAAACACTTCTAGGTTCGCAGATTCACTAATAGGCGAAGTCGAATCGATCGCACGATCGAGTCTGTAACGCATCTCGGGTCGCGTAAAGCAACCCGAATAGCTCCTAAGCCGTAGGAAGTCAGGTCGAGACGTCCTATGAACGATTTTAAACCCGTAAAAGTAAATTCTTGGGCCGTGGGATGACCACGACTCCTGTAATCAATCGTCAGGGCTTAAAAACCCCGTTTCACCAAAAATCTTCAAAATTCTTACTCTCACCACTCCAATATTCATTTATTTCTTATCCAATTCATGTTAGGCATCAAAAATAATGTGAAAATAATACAAAATAATACTTTCACAAAATTTTACAGTGAATAGTAAAATTTCATAAAAAATGGCCATAAGGCCATTCTAACTTCACTTTCTTTAGCTAATAAGAGTCTAGATGGATGTAATAGCTCCTTCTACCCCAAATTCATATGCTGCATCATAGGGTTTGGTATTCGGGATTACGGAATGGTCCCGGAAAGCCCCGAACACATGTTTGGGCTCACATAGGCCAAAATATAATGAACCAGGGGGCAAACCATACATATCTGGGGTCCTTAGACCATGGGGGACCGAACCCATCCAGCCCCACTGACCGGATGCATCACCGGTCGGCGATGCCATCATCGATCCGGCGATGCATCGCCATACAGGTGGGCCCGTTTGCTGTGATTTTTGGGCGCACGCCCTTAAATCTCATGTGCACCCTCCCTATATAAGTCCCGTCCAACGAAAACCCCCAAATCATACCCCTCCTTCACAAACAGCCCTCCCCATAGCCCTATTTTCATTTTTCAGCAACCATCCCCAAATTTCGTGGTTCCAAATCGCCTCTATATCCCTCCTTGGCCAAAAACGACCATCATCCATCACTTCTTTGGAGTTGGCAGCCCTTCCTCTTGAAGATTTCATCATTTGGAGCTCCAAACACCCCCAAATCGAGCTGAAATCGTGAGGTGCTCCATTCCACTTTTTCATTTCCATTTCTCCTTGAAAATATATCATTGGGAAGCTTGAAGCATCCCTCTATGACACTTAGATCTCCTTTTTCCAGATTGGACAGCCACTTCTCCACATTTTTTTCATTTTCCATGACTTTCGTGGAAGCCATTTTAGGCCTTTTATCACTCTCATCCATCATATCTTTGATGGGTAAAAGAAAAACCACAACAAATGAGGCTGGGCCAAGCCACCCTGTTCAATCGAGAAGATCGCGAGGTGGTGCCGCAAGTTCAAGCGCCGTCGCAGGTCCAGCTGCAGCCCTAGAGTGTCGTACAAAGCGGGATTTGGATCCCCATGCTCACCTTAGGCGAGTAATTCTATAAGAGATGCCTCATGGCCAATTCACTGATCGCAAAGTGTTATTTGAGGCGGACGTGGAAGGGCGACTGTTCGGTGAATTTTTGTTGTTCGAGCGCATTGAAGCTGCGCATTGGGGTCCGATCTTTGAAGCTCGCGCTCGTGCTAATGTGAGCACCGTTCGTGCCTTCTACGCTAGTATCCAGAATCCTACCTTGGAGCCATTGCAGTTTAAAATCCCTTTTGGTAGAGATCGGATGGCTACGATTGATGTGCGACTAATTGCGCGACTTCTGAACATGCCTCTTGGTGATGTTCATCTTAGTGAAAAGAATCTGAGGAGTAGGCGTGAACGAGATCACCTCACTAGGTTTCTGTGTGGTAAGTTGGTTCCATGGCAGCCTAATAATAGCTTAAAGGCGATGCATATGTCTGATGATTTGCGCCTGCTGCACCATATCTACACGTACAATGTTTATCCCAGGTCGACGAATCGCATTGAATGTACACGCCTTATGGTTGATTTCCTATATCTGGTGGCCCAGGGAGAGAACGTATGTATGGCCACTTTCATCTTACGACAAATAATCCTCATAGCCAAGTCAAGAAGAACATCCGAGTCGCTTCCTTTTGGCCGACTGATTTGCAATATTGCGCTTGAGTTTGCCTACAGACTTGGCCCGAAATTGCCAGTTTCGATTCATACCATTGATGAGTCGACTATGGTCAAGATGAAGATTAGGTCACAGTACCGTGAAAATCAGCTTGAGGAGGACAGCGAGGATGACTTCGATGATGAGGAAGATCAAAGTGAGGGAGAACCTGGAGCAGAAGTTCAGGAAGAAGTTCAGGAAGAGGCAGAAGAGGAGGCTCAAGATACAGATGAGAGCCCTCCTCCTTCTGCGCAGGATACTAGCGACGATCGCATTGCTCGGATGGAGGAGAGTCAGATCGCCTTGCGAAGGGAAGTTCAAGAACTTCGCGCAGAAGTCGAGGATGCCAAGGCCGTTACAAAGAAGAAATTAGGCAAGGTGACTCACACCTTGAAGGAGATCCTGTGTTGCTTGCAGGATAAGGGTGCTCCTCCTCCGTCTCCAGACTCAGACTAGTGATGCGACCTTTGATGTAGTTGTCAGTAGTTAGTCATTTCCTGCTTTACGTGTGTAAGCCTATTAGGGCTAGTGCTTTGCTTATGTTGCTGTTGTAATTTTAACTGTCTTAATTCCCATGTATTTCTCGTCATGATGCTTATAAGGATATATCCCTTATATTGTGACAATTTTGATTAAATGAAATGCATGGAATGCCTTTGACTCCTTGTGTAAATGATTGCGGTGTAATTGTGCTATTAGGACTGACAAGGTTACGCCCTATTTTGAATATAGGGAATGTCGCCTAAGGCTACGCGGAGCACGGTTCGGCTTGCACTGACTGAGCATATGGATCAGACTCCTTCGCAGTCTGGCACCCATGCGGACCCTGCTGTAGGCCCAATTCCTGAGGCAGTTCGATCGTCTCAGCCTGCCGCTGGTCCTACAGTTGGACCACCGCCATTTACGTCGTCAGTCCGAGAGCCTCATCGCGCATCTACTTTCACACAGCATCTGCCACAGCCTGCTCCACCTCCTAACAGATTTGAGCAGATGTTGGCTATGATGATGCAGCAGCAGCAGCTTCTGACTACCATCGTGGGGACCTTAGCATAGGGTGGGGGTGTGACTCCACCTGCACCACCTGCGCATCCAGCTGAGGATGCCTATACATACGCCCAGGATGAGGGCATGGCTCATCCTGCGCCGCCTGCTTACCCTGCGGGGAATGCCGCCGATACACGGGGCCTATTAGAGCAATTTCAGCGCTTACGGCCTCCCACTTTCACGGGTTCTCACAGACCCGAGGAGGCTGAGTACTGGCTCGACCGTGTGTCGAAGATTTTGCGGATGTTACATTGCATAGAGGCTGAGCAGGTAGAGCTGGCTACATTCCTGTTTGAGCGAGAGGCCAGCCTGTGGTGGGATAGCGTACTGCGGACCATTGCCGTCGACTTTGTATGGATATGGGCAGCGTTTGAGTTCCGCTTCCATGAGAAGTATTATCCCCAGACTTACAGGCATGACAGGGAGAATGAGTTTCTCCCCCTCAGACAGGCAGCCATGACAGTTACAGAGTATGAGCATCAGTTCACGGAGTTGGGCAGATACGTCCCGACGATTTTGGCTAATGAGCAGATGTGCATACGGCACTTTTTGGAGGGTTTACGACCGGACATTCGGTCGAAGATGTGCTGTGTGACCATTCCTTCATATGCGGAGTTGATTCACATGTCTATGCGGGCAGAGCATGATGTGGATCGACTTGCGCGATCTCGTGGCCCTGTTGCTTCTAGGCCGTGACCAGACATGCAGGACAGGCCCCTCGCGGGCAAGAGGCCTCGCATTGACCCTCCTACTAGGACTACAGCGCCTGTACCACCGTTTCGGTGCCCTGATTTGACATGTACATACTATGGGAGGACAGGCCACTTGGCGCAGAGCTGTTTCTCTTGGATGCGGGACAGCGGGTTCTCACCGCTGCAGAAGATTGACCGTGCTCGTTCACAGGCAATATCAGCACCGCCTATACGGTTAGCTCCTGCGCACCCTTCTTTCAGACCTCCGGTATCGCAGATCAGACAGCCTCCACGGCCCTTGACACAGCGGCCGAACCGGCCACAGTAGGCTCGGGTTCATGCATTAACAGCTGAGGCAGCTGCGACGCCGACTTTCAAGCATTCAGCCTTCGAGGTCATAGCCCATATTGGAGGTAGTCCTATTCTTGTGATGGTGGACACTGGTTCCACGATTTTTTTGATATCGCATGCTGTAGTCAGGCGTCTTGGGTTACAGACCATTACCATGGATAGGGTACGAGTCCTTGTAGAACACGGAGATTATTCAGATGTCACCCAGATGTGTGAGGGGTGTTTGGTTGATTTGGGAGGCCAGACGATGGCTATTGATCTCGTCGTCGACCCCTCTCTTGTTTATCTCGACGTCATTCTTGGCATGGATTGGTTGACTGCAGCGAGGGCCGAGATTGACTGCGAGACTCGTATAGTGACTGTATACGAGCCTGAGGGTGCATCCTTCTCATTTCCAGTGCGGGTAAATCTTCCTTTACGCATACTTAGTTACGCCACTTTATTGCGCGACGCTGGTGCCCAGGTACTCGAGCATGTGCTAGTCATTTTCGAGTTCGGGGATCTGTTCAGGAAGATCCCTAGTTTGCCGCCCCGACGTGAGATCAATTTCACTATCGATCTGGTTCCTGGTTCTACACCCATCTCACTGCCGACGTATCGCATGGCACCGTGTGAGATGGAGGAGTTGAGGATGCAGATTAATGGTCTGCTAGAGCTTGGCCTTATACGGCCTAGTGTGTCTCCTTGAGGAGCACCGGTCTTGTTCGTGAGGAAGAGGGACGGTTCGATGCGATTGTGTATTGATTATCGCAGGCTGAACCAGGTCACGGTGAAGAACAAGTATCCTTTGTCTAGGATCGATGACTTGTTTGATCAGTTGAGAGGAGCGCAGTACTTCTTGAAGATTGATCTTCAGTCAGGATATCATCAGTTGCGCGTCAGGGATGAGGACGTGCAGAAGACAGCATTCAGGACCAGTTTTGGCCACTACGAGTTCCTCGCGATGTCGTTCGGTCTCACGAATGCACCAACCGTGTTCATAGATCTGATGAACCGGGTATTTTGACCTTTCCTCTATCGATTCGTCGTTGTATTCATTGATGACATTTTGGTGTACTCTAGGAGTCGAGAGGAGCATGAGGAGCACTTACGTTTGGTCCTGGATACGCTCAGACAGCATCAGTTGTTCGCACAGTACAAGAAGTGCGACTTCTGGAAGCAGGAGGTGAAGTTCCTAGGACACGTGGTGTCCAAGGATGGTATGGCAGTTGACCTGTCTAAGGTAGCTGCGGTGCAGGACTGGGAGCAGCCTGGTTCTGTCACTGAGGTGAGGAGTTTCTTAGGTCTCGCTGGCTACTATCGGCGCTTCATACAGGACTTCTCGAGGATCGCGAGACCCTTATCTCAGTTGACACGGAAGGACGTGAAGTTCGCCTGAAATGACAAGGCGGAGTCAGCTTTTCAGGAGCTGAAGGACAGACTTACATCCGCCCCTGTGCTAGTATTATCAGAGCAAGGGGTTATATACACTTATACACGACGCGTCTAGCGTTGGTTTGGGTTGTGTCCTTATGCAGAGGGACAGGGTAATTTCGTATGCCTCGAGACAATTAAGGAAGCACGAGGAGAATTACCCTACACACGGCCTAGAGTTGGCAGCCGTTATATTCGCACTGAGACTCTGGAGACATTACCTCTACGGAGAGGAGTTCGAGCTCTTTTGCGACCACAAGAGCCTCAAGTACATATTCACGCAGCGAGACTTGAATATGAGGCAGCGACGATGGATGGAGACGTTGAAGGACTTCAAGTTTGAAGTCTCTTACCATCCTGGAAAGGCGAACCTTGTGGCTGATGCGTTGAGCCGCAAGAAGGCGATAGAGTTTGGGGCTCCGCTGATTGTTACCAAGTGGGATATGGTTGAGTTTTTGAGAGACTTTAAGCAGAAACTCACCGTAGAGGAGCCGTTTGAGTTCATCGCACATGTACAGGTGCGATCTCAGATCGATGACCGAGTCATCGAGGCGCAGAGGGACGATGCGCATCTGACTGAGCTTCGAGAGCAGGCCAGTGATGATGCTGACACTGACTGGCGAGTTGGCATGGATGGAGGCTTACGTTATCGTGGCCGCCTATGCGTCCCAGATGTCCCTGACTTGAGACGAGAGATTCTCGAGACTACGCATTGTACTAGACTCGCGATGCATCCAGGCAGCACAAAGATGTATCGTGACGTGAAGAGGACGTATTGGTGGCAAGGTATGAAGACCCACATAGCAGAGTTCGTGTCCCATTACCTCACTTGTCAATAGGTGAAGGCAGAGCATCGCCGACCACCTGGACTTTTGCAGCCTATGCCGATCGCAGAGTGGAAGTGGGATTTCATTTCCATGGACTTCATTTCTGGGTTGCCGAAGACGAGGAAGCGACACGATTCCATTTGGGTGATCGTCGACCGTCTGACGAAGTCGGCGCACTTCCTACCGATCAGAGTTACGAACTCTGCAGACGAGCTGGCTAGACTTTATATCAGAGAGATTGTGCGTCTGCATGGAGTTCCGCTGGAGATCGTGTAGGACAGAGACACGTGGTTCACTTCTATTTTCTGGACTCGCATTCAGGAGGCTATGGGTGTGAAGTTGAAGTTCATTACTGCCTTCCACCCACAGACAGACGGATAGACAGAGCGGGTGAACCAGATCTTAGAGGACATGTTGCGAGCTTGCGCATTGGACTTTAAGGACAGTTGGGATGATTGTCTTGCATATGCGGAGTTTGAATACAACAACAGTTTTCAGGCGAGTATCGGTATGACACCTTATGAGGCACTGTATGGGCGACCTTGTCGCGCACCGCATTGCTGGCTAGAGGTCGGTGAGCGTAGCTTGATTGGCCCAGAGTTAGTGCAGGCAACGTCAGAGAAGATTGATATTATTTGACGTTAGCTCCTTACAGCGCAGAGCAGACAGAAGAGCTACGCCGATA
Source organism: Magnolia kwangsiensis (assembly GCA_037074715.1). Classification (NCBI taxonomy): domain Eukaryota; kingdom Viridiplantae; phylum Streptophyta; class Magnoliopsida; order Magnoliales; family Magnoliaceae; genus Magnolia; species Magnolia kwangsiensis. The sequence continues at coordinate 100,616,333 of CM073576.1, read as the reverse complement.
CGAGACGGAGGCCACTAGAGTTCACAGTTGGGGATCACGTGTTTTTACGAGTTTCCCCTATGAAGGGAGTCCTTCGGTTCGGGAAGAAGGGGAAGCTGGCACCGCGATTCATTGGTCCATTCCAGATCCTCGATCGTGTGGGAGCGGTGGCTTACCGATTGGCTTTACCCACGCCTCTCGCGAGCGTTCACAACGTATTTCATGTTTCTATGCTGAAGAAGTACGTTGCCGATCCTTCCCATATCATCAGATGGGAGCAGGTGCAGTTAGGAGAGGATGTTACTTATATCCTGCGACCGACACGTATCCTAGACAGGAAGGAGCAGGTACTGCGTAGCAAGGTGATTCCCCTTGTGAAGGTATTATGGACGCATCACTCTGAGGAGGAGGCTACCTGGGAGACAGAAGCCGAGATCAGAAAGAACTACCCACAGCTTCTCGAGGAGTACAAAAAGGTACAAATTTCGAGGACAAAATTATTTGTTAAGGGGGGTAGATTGTAACGCCCGTGAAAAATCCATACTTGGACTCGGGTACCAACTCAACCCAAAATCGCGTAGAATTAATTTCTATGAAAATTAAGTGCAAGTTAGCTAGCGCAACGCTTGAGTGGTTGGGAAATAGTCCCTCGTCACTTTAAATACGTTCTACAAGACCCAAATCGAGTAGAACAAACGACTCTATAATACTCTATAACCCCGGATCAAACTCTAAGCAGGTTTGGTCTCTGGACCGCTTTGAATTTTTGTATTGGATCTAGACCGCACGTCGAAAGTCCGATACTTCCTATCTTAGACCGTTAGAACCGCCTTGTTGGACTTGACACTCATTTCGAAAATCAAGTCCAACCGACAATCGCAGACTATTTCATTGAGCCCGGACTGAAGAGAGTGCGAATAGGGACAGAATTGAAATTTTAAATTCAAATCTGGGACACGACTTGACGCGTCAGTATTAAGCGTTCTGACCGTCAGAATTCATCCAGATTACACCCTCGGATCAGGAGAAATTTCTATTTTATATCATGAGACTTTCAGCCCTGATCTACGTGCGGTGACCGCTGAACTGAAACTGGTCCGCCACGTGCGATCTGCGAACCCTGCCAGACTCAAAACTTAATACGTGCTATATCTGGTACGCATGAGCTTAAGTCCGATCGCATTCGACCAGGGGACCACTAGAAAGCATCTTTTGGACCGAAACAGCCCCGAAATGGATATGTACTAAGTAAACTTCGTTTCGGAGCCTGTTTCCGGCATTTTTAAGCTTATAAAAGGGGTTGAAACCCTCATTCCTCTCACATCCGAAAATTGCAAAACCCTAGCTTTGGGAGAGAGAAAAGGAGAGAGTTTGAGAGAGAGAGTGGAAGGATTTTTCCCGCCTTCGTGTCGCTGATTCCACGTGCTTCAGCAAATCTTCCCAATCACCTGGACGGTGATTTCTCCACCTTTTCAGGTATGAAACAACCCTAAAAGTTATTGATTTAGGGATTACTTAGATTCATAGTGTGTTAGCTAACGTAACTTATAAAATAGGTTCTCCTACTGCCGTAGACGAAGCGTATACGCTCCGTTTCAATTCACGAGTCTACAAGACATAAGGTGAGGATTTTAGACGCTTTGATTGACGGTTTACAACGCTTTCAATGTCGTTTAATGGTAGATTATTGACGGCATCGCCGTTTGACATGTACAACATGCTCTCCGTTTCCTGTTTCGTAAATTAACGAAGAATATGAGATTTAGGGCATTTTAGTCATTTGTAGGAAGTACAGTTTACACTCATATTTTGCTGATGTGATTGACATGGTTTGTTGTCGCATTAGGAAGTTAGGAATACATGCATAATTAGTTTGGCGAAGAGATTCGCCTAATTGCGCACTTTGGGTCGACATACTATTTGTAGACTTAAGTGTGTAGTGTATGTGTTTGTATAAATGCTTGTATTAGTATGCATCGAATTAAATGATGTTATGTGATAGTTTGAGATTGATTTCTCAATTAATATGCTGACCTAAATGATTTCCTACATGTTGACTATATGCATGATTTCATTACATGCATGGAATATATGTGCTTGAAGATTTGCTTAAGTTGAATGTTATAACATGTGTTAACATGCTCACATGATTGTATTTCAATTCCAATACTCTTACATAAATTGCTGATCTGATTTCATAAGTGTTTGGGACTAGACTTAGTCCAGGCAGTCGGTAACCGAGCGAATTCGTGGCTGACTAGTCTTAGCCACGAATGACGCGTCGATGAACGTGATTCGTGTTTGGAGTTGGCGGCAGTGGTTAGGCCATGCGAAGTGTTTTACGCACTTCATGTCGTTCGACTTGAGATGCGATCGCACTAGTTGAGCCCGTCAAGCAACCCGACTGGCCGATGTATGTTCACCTTGTATGAGTCATAACTGCTTGAACCTAGGGTACTGAACTTACCATTGTAAACCTTGTTAACCATGGTACCTTGATCCACGAAGACTCATGAGCCGGGCATGGTGGTATGGGACACCGTGGTCGAGCTGTCGGCCTACGCTGGGGCCAGAAACCTCCCCGTAATGACCAGTGAGCACTTAGACTCGTGATCAGATTCTGGTGGTATGAGACACTATATTCTAGCTGTCGGCCTACACTGATCAGGCGACGAGTCCTTTATAGTGACCGCGAGGGTATTCTGAGTCCACGGGAGGCGACGACCCTTCTGTTGCAGTAGAGTACGGTAGGCCTGTATTGATAAGGTGATGGGGGAGCGGTGCAACGAGTGCGAGCAACAGCCCTGGCAGCCCTTGCAGTGACCTACGAAATATACATCGTATGAGATTACTAGGAGTGACGACCCTAGACGGGATCTGTGTTGGGATTGATACAAGGGAAGTACCTTAGTTTCCCAATCCTGCTGTTTGAATGGACTAATAACAACTTGGGAATCATATCACCATAGCATTGCATGTGCTTGGAAGATGTGGAGCATTCTAAGGAGTGTGGCATGCCGCGGTTTCAACCCCTTTTATAAGCCCAAACATGCCCGAAATAGGCTCGGGAACAATGTTTGCTTGAGGTATATCCAAATCGGGGCTGTTTCGGTCCAAAAGGGCATTTCTGGAGGTCCCCTGGCCAAACGCGGTTGGACTTAAGCTCATGCATACTGGATCTAGCACACATCAAGTTTTCAGTCCGGTAGAGTTCGTAGATCGCACGTGGCGGTCCATTTTCAGTTCAGCGGTCACCGCACGCGTAGATCAGGCCTACAAGTCTCGTGATATGAAGTAGAAATTTTTCCTGATCCGAGGGTATAATTTGGCTAAATTCTGACGGTCAGAATGCTTAATACTGACGCATCAAGTCATGTGCCAGATTTGAATTTCAAATTCCAATTTTAACCCTATTCTCACTCTCTTCACTCCAGGCTCAATGAAATAGCCTGAGAATGTCGGTTGGACTTGATTTTTGAAATGATTGTCAAGTCCAGCTAGGCGGTTATAACGGTCTAAGATTGTAGGTATCGGACTTTCGACGCGCGGTCTAGATCCAATACAAAGTTTCAAAGAAGTCCAGAGAACAAACTGGTTTAGAGTTCGATCTGAGGTTTTAGAGTATCATAGCACCATGGATTCTACAAGTTTTGGGTCTTGTAGAACGTATTTAAAGTGATCAGGGACTATTTTCCAGCTACTCTAGTGCTGCGTTAGCTAACTTATGCTTAGTTTCTAAAGGAATTAATCATACGCGATTTCTTTGGCTATGGAATTGTGTTCTGAGTGATTTCTCAAGTTTTTTAGTCGACCCATTGCCTAAGGACGTCTAATCCCAGGTTGGCCAAAATTCGGGGTGTTACACAAAAGGGGAATGACGTCGCTTCAATTGCATAGAAGATATTTTGCCAATATTGTCGTGGCCCATTCAGAATAATAATTACGAGGGGTAAGAAGGCCTCTCGTTCTAAATTCTTCCGGGCTCCATATCAAGGTGCGGTGGCTGAAATGTTGTCTAAGTGTCTCATAGAAGCAAGTTGGATAAAGGCTGTGGACATCGTAGGAGGGAACAAGGAAAATCGTGGGATGAATATCTGTAACATCCCGAAAATCGGGGGTTGGGTAGAAACCCAACTCCCGAGTTCCAGAACGTCACTTATGCAACATACATAATGATAAATGCATGTTGTCTGTAGGATGGCATTAAACAAGATTGAGACTAAGCCAAAACAGCATATCATACTCCAGAGACAGTTAAATTAGTAAGCGGAAGACTGTGATAAATACATAAAATATATAATTGATTGTAAGTCTCCAGAGTGTGAACATGTTACCAAGTTAATTAAATACATGTATACTCCAAAAATGAAAAGAAAAGAATATACATGAGTGCTCCAAAAATATAAAATGACAAGTGTCAAGGCGTCTAATCAACCTCCCTGTAATCCCATCGATCAGAACACGGAGGAGAAGTCCTCCTCATCATCATACAAGTCCGGCTCCGCTTCACAAGCAGCGCCATCATCTACAACTACAACCGGGTCTGGTGGGTGTCCGGAAACACTGTTCCGTAACGTGGGAGTGAGTGATCAACTCAGTAGAATAATAGAGCAAAGATTAGCATGTTATCAAATCAATCACGCGTTGATAATAAGGCAAACAATCAAACATTCCTAGATACTGTTGTTAATGCATGCATGAAATGACATAATAGATGCCCTCACCGACATACTCCCTCATACGGCACCATCTTATGCTCGCGGCATGCTTTCTTCTTGCAGTGCTCCACATCTTCCAGGCACATGCAATGCGATATGGAAAATGATTACCAAGTTGTTATTAGTCCTTTTCATATAGCAGGATTGGGAAACTAGGGTACCTTCCTTATATCAATACCCAAACAATGATCCTGTCTAGGGTCGTCACTCCTAGTAATCTCATACGATGTTATATTTGTAGGTCGCTGCAAGGGCTGCCATGGTTGTTGCTCTCACTCGTTGCACCGCTACCCCATTACCTTATCAATACAGGCCTAATGTATTCTTGTTGCTACGGAAGGGTCGTCGCCTCCCGCAGACTCAGAATACGCTCAGGGTCAGTACAAAGGGCTCGTCACCTGATCAGTGTAGGCTGACAACAAGAATATAGTGTCTCATACCACCATAATCTGCTCACGAGTTTGGGTTGCTCACTGGTCATTACGGGGAGGTTTGTGGCCCCAGCGTAGGCCGACAGCTCGACCACGGTGTCCCATACCATCATGCCCGGCTCATGAGTCTTTATGGATCAAGGTACCATGGTTAACGGGATTTTCAATGGTAAGTTCAGTACCCTAGTTTCAAGCAGTTATGACTCGTACATGGTGAACATACAATGGCTAGTCGGGTTACTTGGTGAGTCCGACTAGCACGATCGCACGTTGAATCGACCGACATGAAGTACACAAGAACTTCGTGTGGCCTGACCACTGCCGACGACTCTAGTATGACTCGGGTTCGTCATACACATCCTTCGTGGCGAATAGAATCCAATCACGAATTCTAAACTGTTACCGACTGCCTGGACTAGAGTATAGCCCCAAGCACATGTAATGTGAAACAATAATTAGATGAGAGAGGCAGAATTGAAATACAAGAAATTTCAGCATGTTATCAGCATGTTGTAACATACATCATAAGCAGTTGACCAAACATGAGTATTTCACACATAAGGTAACCAATTCAAATACAACAAGTATGGAGGAAATCATGTGCATCATTAAATTGGTTGAGAATCCATTCTCAATGCTAATCTACAACACTACTTACTCAATACTTACTAATACAGACATTTATACAAACACTTAGTCCACACAATTCCAACGTGCTTGACGTATGTTGATTTCCACATATAATATGACAGATCCTTATATCCAGGAGTTGTCTAGTACACACAATCATGTTCTTACAGTCAAAACATATGACAGGCATAAATCATATTGATTTAGGCATTTCAACAAACACTTAGTCTACACAGCATATGTCGGCCAATATGTGCATTAGGGCAAATCTCTTCGCCAAACAGATCATACACGTATAATTTGTATAAGTACACGGTAAATACTCATGGTAATCATACCGGCAAAATACGTACATATACAGTATTTCCTACAAATACCTAAAATACCCTAAATCTCATATTCTTCGTACGTATATGAAATGAAAAATGGACAGCATGTTATACATGTCAAATAGCATCCTCATCAGCAATCTACCATTAAATAGCATTGAAAGATTTGAAAACAGGTAATCTAAGCACCTTTTGCCGTAGACGTATATCGATTCGAATAGAACGTCAATGCTTCATCAACGGCGTTATGACGACCTAATACACAAGATACGTAAGCTACTTCATCATTTGTATCAAAGGAATCCCTAAAACAGTGATAGGTTAGGGTTTTCTTACCTAAGAATAGAGCTGAAAACACCGGAATGGCGGCGCAGAAGCGGCAACTATGGAACATGGAGCAGCAGGGAAGAATCTCAGGAGAGAGCTCCAAATCTCCCTCCCTTTCTCTCTCTTTCTCCCTCTCTTTTCTCTCTTCTCTCTCCAAATTCGTATGGAATGAAAGAGTAAGGGTTTAAGCCCTTTTTATAAGTCCAAAAGCGATGGAAATAGACTTGGGGCCAAAGTATACTTATTTTATGTCCAAATACAGACTGTTCCATCTCAATGGAGCATTTTTGGAGGTCCCCTGGCCAAATGCGATCAGACTTAAGCTCATGGGTACTGGATCCTGCTCACATCAAGTTTTCAGTCCGGTAGTGTTCCCAGATCGCACGTGGTGGACCAGTTTCAGTTTAACGGCTACCGGGTACTCGATCAGGGCCACAAGTGCGTTGACATGTAAGGGCCACCTATCCTGATCTGAGGGTAAAATTTGATCGAATTCTGATGGTCAGAATGCTTAGAAAATGTCGCGCAAGCGACACGTGCCAGATTTCATAAATTATATTAATTTCTAACATTTCTCACACTCTTCACTCTTGACTCAAGGAAATCGTCGTGGGATATCATCTGGACTTAATTTTTGAGGTTATTGTCAAGTTCAACTAGGATTGTTTAAGTTCTGGGTAATCGGACTTCCGACGTGCGGTCCAGAGCCGATACAAAGTTTCAAGGTGCTCCCGAGAGCAATCGGGAATAGAGTTTGATCCTAGGTTTTATGGTATTGTAGCGTCATCTATCCTATACGTTTTGACTCTAGCAGATCGTATTGAAAGTGATTGGTGAGAATTTCATAGGTCATCTAGTGCAGCGCTAGTTGATTCTCGTTGGATTTCTAAAGGAAGTAGCCTTTATTGATTTTTGTTTGAGATGAGATTTGAAGGGTGGAGCGAGGGTGTTTGGAAACGGAAGAAGGAAGAGTTTAGAGGGGTGGTTTTTGCTAAAAATCAGACGTTTTGGTGAGAAAGGAGAGCTTGGAGGGTCACTTTGTGAAGTACCTGATCGAGGAGGTTTTAAGGGACGGCCCACACCTAGGGGAGGTACCCTACCCCCCAAACTGCGTCGGCCCGAAGCCCAGACCCAGCCTGGCCCGTTGACCGGTGAGCCCTCGCCAGTGAAATTGTAATCCGGCGATGCCGGACATATGGGCTGCTTTCCCCCTACCCTGGAGGTCCCAAATATATGTGAGGTCCACCTTGGATCATTGTGGATTAGCGTGGGTGGGCCCACGTCTCCGTTCGAAACGTTTCAGGGCCAGTTTGCTGATCGGGATGAATTTCTATGATGTATAGCATATGATTTTGGGGTAGGAGATGCTAATCTATCCATCTAACCTATCTATTTTGTTAGATTCCAAGAGGTTAAGGGTCGAGACCCATTTTACTCATTTATTTACTATTCACGGTAATTTTTAGTTTCAATATTGTTCTTAATTGTTAATACCCTAGGATTGGTGTTCTTTACTATTTAAACTTGAGGAGTCATGTTTAATATGAAAGTACTTGGAGAAATTTGAAGAATGAAGTGGTGAAAGGTGAGTTTTGAAGGAAATGGGTTGAAAAGTGATTTCTTTAGCTTTGGGATTGAGCTTTGAGAGTGTTATGGTTGACCCATTGCCTAAGGATGTCTAACTCCAGGTTGGAAAAATCTGTGGTGTTACAATATCGCCTACTTACTGTCTCGGTCTCGGCGGCTACAAAATACGTTCCAATAGTCTTAGCTCCTTAAATGACTAAGACTCTATATATGCCAATCTTTTGGTAGTGAGGTGATCTCTAGGTTCACAAACGAGCATGGAGAGATGATGGTGGATATTGATCAAAATTGAGATGAGGCCCTGTCTATAAGGGTTGTCAAATTTTATGGGGCCCTGCACAGCACGGACCGATTCCCAGGAATTGTTGAGCTTCTTCCTGTTATGTTCCTTTATCTTCTCTTGAAAATCTTGGGCTTTGTTATGGCAATTGTAATGCCCTGAAATTCGGGGGTCGAGCATAACTCAGCTCCCGAGTTCCAAAACATCACTTATGCAACATAAACAATGATGGATATATGTTGTTTATATTAGTGCATAAAACATGAAGTAGATTAAGCCAGATCAGCAGACATAATTCAGGGAGAGATAGAAAATGCAAGCGGAAGACGTAAATAATCCCCAAAAGATGCGTGTTCTACCCAGGGCAATATATACAACTGTGTATCAAAATACATGTATCAACTGTGCAAAATCAACATATACATATCCCAAAATCCCAGCCAGTTCAGACAAGGCTCACATGAGCCCGCCTGAGAATAGCATGAATGAGAAAGCCTCCTCGTCCTCGTTAAACTCCGTCTCCACCTCACAAGCATCACCATCTCCTGTAACTAAGTCAGAGTCTGGTTGGTGTTTAAGCACCATCCCAAAACGTGGGAGTGAGTGATTAACTCAGTGGTACTATACAACAAAGCTTAACATGTTAGCAATTCAATCAAGGAGTAATGATAAAGCAATACAATCAAACATGTCCTAGATACTCTTGTTAATGTAAGAATGATATGAGGGAATGATGTATGCCCTCACCACAATCTCCCTCTGTGATCTTCATCTTACGGTCACACATGTCAGTCACTTCCTAAGTGCTCTCACACCAATGCCAATAGCACATACAGTGCGATGATATGAGTATGATTACCAAGTTCATATTAGTCCTTTTCATACCGAAGGATTGGGAAGCTAAGACACCTCCCTTATACTAATTCCCAAACATTGATCCATTCTAGGGTCGTCAGTCCTAGGAAATCTCATACGATGTACGGCTCTAGATCGTTATAAAGGGCTCGTCACCAATGAATACAGGTCTAGTTATATCCCAAATACTACAACAAGACTCTTTGTCCTTATGCAGTATCAGGATATACTCGAGGTCACTACAGAGGGCTTGTCACTAATCAATGTAGGCCGACAGCATGAATATAGTGTCCCATACCACCATAATCGGCTCACGAGAGTAGGGTGCTCACTGGTCACTACGGGGAGGCTCGTCGCCCCAGCGTAGGCCGACAGCTCGACCACGGTGTCCTATACCACTATGTCCGGTTCATGAGTCTTAGGGGATCACGGTACTAAGGTTAAAGGGAGTTTCACTAGTAGTTCAGTGTCTTAGATTCAAAATGTCATCGATAAAGACATTGACGAATCGGAACAGAAATGGCCGAAACATTCTGTTCATCAGATCCACGAACATGGCCGGAGCATTCGTGAGTCAAAAAGACATCACAAGGAACTTATAATGACCAAAACTGGTCCTGAATGCAGTCTTTTGCACGTCCTCATCCCTGACGCACAGCTGATGATACCCAGACTGCAAATCTATCTTCGAGAAATAACGTGCCTCCTTCAACTGATCGAACAGATCATCAATCTTGGGCAAGGGATACTTGTTCTTCACTGTCACTTGATTCAGCCTGCGATAATCAATAAATAACCACAGGAAACCGTCTTTCTTCTTCACAAATAAGACAGGCACTCCCCAAGGTGACACACTCGGTCAAATAAAGACTACCTCAAACAAAATATCAATCTATCTCCTCAACTCCTCCATCTAACATGGAAGCATACGATATGTCGGCGAGGAAATAGGTGTCGCATCGGGCATAAGATCAATAGTGAAGTCAATCTCGCGCCGAGGAGGAAGCCCTGAAATCTTCTCAAACACATCCGAGAAATCGTGAACTACAAGCATATCTTCTAACGTCGGAACATTAGAACTCTCTAACATGGAAGCATAGGTGCTAACATGACAGGACCAACTGACCTAAACTGGAAAAGAGAAGACCATGCCCTCAGGTTCGTAGGTTGTCACAACTCTGGCCTTGTAATCAATCTCTACCCTCATCTTCACGGGCCAGTTCATCTCAAAAATAACACCATAATGGCACAGTGGGGCGACAATCAGGTAGACAACCACTGTCCTGCTATCCAAATCTATCGAGCAAGACTCACAGGTCTGAGTAATTCTAACGTAGTCCCTATAGCTGACGTGAGTCTTACTCCCTTCACAGAAGCTGTAACCAAACCTAGCTTCTTGACCGTAGCACAAGAAAGGATTGAAACAGTGGACCCAGTGTCCACCAACAGGAAGATAAGCATACCTAGGATGTGAGCAGGAACCTCGAATGATGACGGTGCTGAATCTGCCTCGGACGCCTCAGCTGTGAGCGCATGAACCCGAGCCTGCTGTGGGCGATGTGGTGGAGGAACCATGGGCCAATGTGGCAGCCTGAAACGAGGTGCTGGAGGTCTGAAGGAAGGATGAGCTGGTGCTATCGAATAGGTGGTGCTGAAATAGCCTGAGGTATCGGACGGCCGATCCTCTGAGGTGGCAAGAATCTACTGTCTCGCATCCTGGAAAAGCAAGATATCTCGGTGTGGCCAGGCTTCTTACAATAGTTACACCACACCTCAAGACGCCTCACATGGGCAGGAGATGCAGAAGAACCCCACGGTGAATCAAACCGGGGCCTCTTACAGAGGAAAGGCCTACTCACGAAATCAGGTCACGGCCTAGGAACCATAGGTGCTCGGGTGCGGGTCAACCTCTCCCCGTCCTGCTCTGCTCGCAAGGACATGCTCACCAGCTCCGCATAGGAAGAAATGCTCACACAGCACATCTTCAATTGAATCTTAGGCCGTAAACCCTTAGAAAAATATCTCATCCTCAACGGCCAATCACTCAGAATCAAAGGAGCATACTTGCCTAGCTCCGTAAACCGATTCTTGTACTCTGTCACTGACATGCCTCCCTGGCGAAGGCGAAGGAACTCACTCTCCTTCTCATGCCGGTAAGTGACCAAGAAATATTTCTCATGGAAGCGAGCCTCAAATGCCGCCCACGTCCACTCAAATCCCTCCGTAACTGTGCGAAGAATGCTATCCCACCATAAGCTAGCCTCCTTCTCAAACATGAAGGTGGCAAGATCAACCTGCTCCACCTCAGAACAGTGCAACGGTCTAAGCATCTTTGAGATGCAATCTATCCAATACTCAGCCTCCTCAGGCCTATGAGTACCCAAAAATGTAGGAGGCCTCAAGTGTTGAAATCGCTCGAATGTACCGCTCGCACTAGTATGCCCAACAGGGTGTCGAGGCTAGGAAGGTGAAGTTGCCCCCATCGACTGAGCAAAGATACCAGCCATGGAGGACAAGAACTGTTGCTGTTGCATCAACAACATCATCTGCTCTAGCCTATCAGGAGGGGAGCGGACTGTGATGTAGAAGGCGTCGACGCAGACGCACGGTTCTGCTCGGGAATCGCAAGTGTGATAGAAGGTACCATAAAAGATGTCACAGGAGGCAGCCCAACAGCAATGCCAGAAGCCGACTGAGAACTCGGCATGGGATCTGGATGAGATGGGCCCGAATGGGGGTCCATAGGAGTATCGCACAGGGCAAGGGCCCCTTCTAGCGAATCACCCAGAGAGAGACGAGCCGAAGATCTCGAGCCCTTAGGTGGCATACCCTACACACAACAGAGGGTAGCAACCAATGAGATTAGGCATTCACACAATTCATCCATAGAATTTACTTCACAAGCTAAAGAAATAACATGCATTTCATTAACAAAATTGTCACAATACATGATGTGTAGCATTACATGAATCGCGACAAAGAAAGCATGTGAGCAAATAACTAAGCTTCAAACACTAAGCAACTATTAAACTATCAAACCACTACCAAACCACACATAAAAAAAAGCAACAAACAAGCAAACTACGACTACATAAAGCCTATTCATCGAAATCTGGCGATGGAGAAGGGGCACCCTTATCCTTCAAGCAGCATAGGATGGTCTTCAGCGTGTGGGTTACTTTCTTAAACTTATGCTTCACGAGGCCCCGCAAATCCACAATATCCTGTCGAAGAGTGGCCTGACCCTCCTTAAGCCTAACCAAATGGGCTTCTCTATCATCCCTATCAGGATCATGCTCCTGAGTCACAGGAGGAGGACTCTCATCAGTATCCTGAGCCTCCTCTTCTTCTTCATCCTACTCTTCTTCCTCTATCTCTGCCCCACCTTCTTCTTCACTTTCTTCCTCTTCGCTATCAAACTCATCCTCACTTTCATCAAGTTGGGCTTCATGTTGCCGAGGCCCGATCTTCATCTGGTTAAGAGTAGTCTCGGTGATGTAATGGACCGGCGCTAGAAAACTTCGCCCCAAGTCTGTAACCATACTCAAGTGCAATCTTACATATGAGTCAGTCGAAGGGAAGAGACTCAGTTGTTCTTCTTGATTCCGTGTAAAGTATGATCTATCGTAGGATAAATGTAGGCATGCACAACTTTTCTCCCTACCCCACTTTATACAGAAAATCTACCATGAGACTCGTGTATTCACTACGATTGCTCCACCTGGGATAGACATTGAACGTGCAGATGTGGTGAAGAAAACAGAAATCACCCAACATATGGGTCACGAAGAGACTCTTGTTATGCTGCCACTCAACCAAACGACCACATAGAAACCTGGTGCGGTGATCTCATTCATGAACACTATTCAGATTTCTGTCACTAGCATGTACCTCGCCAAGTGGCACATTCAGGAGTCGAGCTATCAACCTCACGTTGATTATGGCTTCTCGGTCTCTACCAAAGGGGATCTTGAACTACAAGGGCTCCAGCGTAGGGTCCCGAATGTGAGCATAGAAGGCATGAACAGTGCTTACATTAGCATGAGACTCGCCTTCAAATAGCGGACCCCACCTAGCTTCTTCCAGACGCTTGAACAACAAGTACTCGCTAAAGAGTCGCTCATCAACAGGCACTTCAAAAAAAACCCTACGGTCCTCGTAGATGCCATGAACCAACTCGGCCAACAACGATCTTCCAAATGGAGCATGAGGATCTAAATCCCGCTTCGTCTGCACTTCTCTCCCAATGCTTGAACTCGTGGTAGCTCGTCTAGGCCTTCTCAAACGAGTAGGGCGACTAGGCCCAACCTCATCCACAGGGGCACACTTCTTTTCCATCAGTGAAAGGATGGTGAAAATGGAAAATAGAGTCGTGACAAGCTCCAAGAAAGCCATGAAAAATGAAGGAAATGAAAGAAAGGGCTAAGATTTCTAGGTCTCCACAGATTTGTCCCTGATATGGGAGTGTAAAGGTTCAAAGAAAGGGAATGTAGAAGAAAGAAAATAGCAAAATGAGATGGGTAGGGAGTTGGCACGATTTGAAGCTTAAAGGAGGGATTTAGAAGCTTAAATCAAAGAAAATGGAAGGAGTAGGTGATGGGTATGGCTGAGCACGATGAAGGGGTGAAGGATTTAACGAAAAATGAAAGAGGAAGTGATTGAAATGTTGATTTGAAAGAGAATGAGATGGTTTTGAAGAAAAGGGAAAGCATGGGAGGGTGGTTTGTGAAGGAAGTAGTAGAATGGGGATGAAATAGGGGTCGAGCCCTTCACCATTGGGTCCCACTAGGCCCCACATATGATCGGCCCGAAGGCTCGGTCCCAACTAGCCAGCCGATCAGCGAGTCCCTCGCTGGCCACTGACCAAACCTACTAGGCCTCGCCCATTGGGCGAGGACCTCACCACCTCCTTAGTCTAAAAATTTCAGGGTCCCACCCTGGAACCCCCTGAAAGTGATTCGTTTGGCCCCCTCTTTCAATTTGAGCCGATTTAGGTCATTTCGAAACTAATCTTATCTCTATTCACTTTTATCGATTTCTAACGGCTAGAATGGGATGAAACACAGTCTATACCCATCAATTGATGGTCTAGAAATGATTTGGGGTAGTCATGTGTGATCAGGAGTGTGCACAGACTCGATCTCGATGATCATTTTCAGTAAACTTTCACCGAATGACAAACAGGGAGTCCAAAACCTGTTTCTAGATTGTTCTCGCACCCTCCTACGTGATAGTGGCATCAACATGCATTGTGTGACCCTAACCCAGGTCCAGTTTAATCCAGATCATGCTCTGATACCAACTTGTAACGCCCTAAAATTTAGGGGTTGAGCATAACTCAGCTCCCGAGTTATAAAACATCACTTATACAACATAAACAATGATGGATGTATGTTGTCTATATTAGTACATAAAACATGAAGTAGATTAAGCCAGATCAGCAGACATAATTTAGGGATAGATAGAAAATATAAGCGAAAGACGTAAATAATCCCCAAAAGATGCGTGCTCTGCTCAGGGCTATATATACAACTGTGTATCAAAATACATGTATCAACTGTGCAAAATCAACATATACATATCTCAAAAACCCAGATAGTTCAGACAAGGCTCACATGAGCCCACCTGAGAATAGCATGAATGAGAAAGCCTCCTCATCCTCATCAAACTCTGGCTCCACCTCACAAGCATCACCATCTCATGCAACTAAGTCAGAGTCTGGTTAGTGTTTAAGCATCATCCCAGAACGTGGGAGTGAGTGATCAACTCAGTGGTACTATACAACAAAGCTTAAATGTTATCAATTCAATCAAGGAGTAATGATAAAGCAGTACAATCAAACATATCCTAGATACTCTTATTAATACAAGAATGATATGAGGGAATGATGTATGCCCTCACCACAATCTCCCTCTGCGATCTGCATCTTACGGTCACACATGTCAGTCACTTCCTCAATGCTCTCACACCAACGCCAATAGCACATGTAGTGCGATGATATGAATATGATTACCAAGTTCATATTAGTCCTTTTCATACAACAGGATTGAAAAGCTAAGACACCTCCCTTATACCAATTTCCAAACATTGATCCATTCTAGGGTCGTCAGTCATACGAAATCTCATATGATGTACGGTTCTAGATCGCTGTAAAGGGCTCGTCACCAATCAATACAGGTCTAGTTATATTCCAAATACTACAACAAGACTCGTCGCCCTTATGCAGTATTAGCATATACTCGACGTCACTAGAGAGGGCTCGTCACCAATCAATGTAGGCCGACAGCATGAGTATAGTGTCCCATACCACCATAATCGGCTCACGAGAGTAAGGTGCTCACTGGTCACTATGGGGAGGCTCGTCGCCCCAGCATATGCCGACAGCTTGACCACGGTGTCCCATACCACCATGTTCAGCTCATGAGTCTTAGGGGATCACGGTACCAAGGTTAACGGGAGTTTCACTTGTAAGTTTAGTGTCTTAGATTCAAATAGTAGTGACCAAACATGATGAATAAACTTTGGTCAATCGGTTTAGTTGATAAGCTCAACTAGGCCAAGTGCACATTGAGTTGAACGACATGGAATGCATAAGCAGTCCATGTGGCCTAACCACTGTCGAACATCCTAAGCACGACTCAGATTCATTAAACTCATCCCGCATGGTGAAAACGACCTCAACCACCATTTGAAGTATGATTACCGATTACCTGGACTATAATACAGCCCCAATCAAATACAAGCTCAATAACAAGCATGTGATTCATATCCTCCTTTCATATGAACATTCATGAAATATACTTGAACTTAAATACAATACATGGAGGAAATCATACACTCAGTTAACATGAATAATCTAGGTTACACAATTTATGGAGGAAACTATACACACAGTTAAGGTCATTGAGATTCATATCTCAACAACCTAAAAAATCACTCTTTACTAATTACTAATTCATTCAAGCATTTATCCAAACACTTAGACTACACTATTCAACGTACCTCACGTATGTTGATTCCATTACATATTAGGGCAAGTCCTTTTGCTAAGGAGTTATCGCATACATATCATGCATATGTCTATGACAAATAATCATGGCAATCAAAATAATATATTCCATACGTGTACAGGTATTCTGTCATATACATGAAATACTCTATTTATAACATAGCTTATACATATACGTAAATCGAAACAGATAATGCATTTGGCATGTGTAATAGCATTCATGTCATGAATAAATCATTAGCCAATATTGAAAGCCTTGAAAACCATAACCTAATCGTATATAGTCCACACCTTAAACCAGAAAATGTGTATTAAATGTGATTCAGACGATAAGTCTTCGTCAACGGAAGATACGCTACCTATGGCATGAAACAGGTTAGCTATAACTTTAGTACAGCTATTCTAAGCTTCAAAATAGGTCAAGGTTGGCTTAACTTACCTAAGAACGGAATCAGAATCACCGGAATAACGATTCAGATACGTAGATTCAATACGTAGATGAACTAGGAAGAATCCCACAGAGAATCAACAGGTTCTCTCTCACTTTCTCTCTCTTTTCTCTCTCTTAAGTAGCTAAGTTTTAGAAAATTCGTATGGAACTTAGGAATGAGGGTTTAAGCCCTTTTTATAAGCCTAAAGTCGATGAAAATAGCCTTAGGGCCAAGGTATACTTAGGTTATAACCAAATCGGGCTCTTTTTGATCCAACGTAGCACTTCTGGAGGTCCTCTTATCAAATGTGGTCAGACTTAAGCTCACTAGTATTGGATCTTAAGAAAGTTAAGTTTTTAATCCAATTGGGTTTCCAGATCGTCCGTGGCCGACCAGTTTAAATTCAACGGTTATCGAAATTCAATCAGGGCCACAAGTACTTTGACATGTATGGGCCACCTATCCTGATCCGAGGGTGAAATTGGGTCGAAATCTAACGGTCAGAATGCTTAGAAATATTACATAAGCGACACGATCCAGATTACTTAAAATCATATTTAATTTTCTTAAAATCTTCGTTTTCTCACTCTCTTCACTCCAGACTCAAGGAAATAGTCTCATGACATCGTTTGGGCTTAATTTTTGAGGTGATAATCAAGTCCAACTAAGCGGTCCTAATGGTCTAAGTTCATCGATATCAGACTTTCGATGTGCGGTCTAGATCCAATACGAAGTTACAAAGTATTCCCGAAAGCAACTGGGTTTAGAGTTGGATCGTAGATATATAGATAATATAGCGTCAACGATCTATAGGTTTTGGGTCTTATAGATCGTATTGAAAGTTATTGGTGCTAATTCCATATGTAATCTAGTTTAGCGCTAGCTAAAACACATTAAATTTCTAAGGGTTTTACTTCTAAATGATTTCTACTGGAGGTGGTACTTAGGTCTAAGTATGGATTTTTCTAAGTCGTTACAGCGATGCTTCTTGGGTCTAGAAGTAAGAGGGGTTCCCTCTCTAGCGGGTGGTCTTTGATTGGTCGTTTGATAATGAGCTATCATCTTCAACCAATTCTCCCAGTCATACTCACGGCCATGCTTAGGAGGCACCTCAAGATCGCCCATGGTGATGGCTCTGTGAATAAGAGACGACAATGTCACTATATATGAAGAAAAGTCGAATGTAGGGAGTACGAGTTCTTTTATGAAAGCGAGGCATCTAGGGGTCGTCTTGAATCGTTTACGTGAGGGTTGAGCTAGAGAGGAAGGAGATCCTGCAGCAGGAGATGTTGCAACTTGGAAAGGTTAGGAATTCGATAGCTCTTGATGAGAAGGGTGATCAGAAGGAGGATTTACAGGAATGAAGGTTCTTTTTGTATGGGCCATGATTGAGTAAATTGAAAAAGAGGTAAAGTCTAAAAAATTAGTTAATTGACGGTTGCGCGGGCCGCGTAACAAAATAAAAGACTTCACCAAGAGTAAGAAGGTTACACAGATCATGCAACAAATTTCAGTTGTAGGTGAGCGCAGCAATGTTAGGCCTTGCGCGAGTGAAAAATCATTGTACAGGAAAGAAACTCAGAGACGGAGTTTCCCCACACAGAAGAGGAATAAAAAAATGAGGAGTGTTGAACTATTTATAGGGATGAGGTCGAGTACCGAACTCGGGTGTCAGTTGCATGAGTCATGCAATGACCTTAATAAAAACTAAATATTTTTCTTGAAGATTGATCCATGTTCTTTGATTCAAGGGAATAAAAGAATGGATTATGGGGGCATCTATTGAAGCATAAAAATCATGAATCATGAAGGGAGATTCAAAGATAGAAAAAGAATAGACAGAGTGAAGGAAACAGTTTCACTAAGCTACTCACGCAGCTAGATAAGGTGTTGCGCGGTTGGCGTAACATCTATGGAGATCTCAAGGCTCACATAGTAAGATTAAGGTGTTGCACGAGTAAGGAAGATTGTTTAATGCTTGCGCAGACAGTGCATCAACGAGAACGGTTGCACGGGTCGCACGACTAACATTATGGTTACGCGGGTAGCGCAATCAAGAACAGGAGTTGATCAAAGATGAATGGTTGGATTTGATATGATGTGGGACCCTTGGCACAAAGATCAAGGGTTAGCACGTGTGGGGGGCCTATAAATACCCCACTCCCCTCATTTGAGAAAAAAGTTTTCTGGAGAAGAGCGAAGTTCTGAAGAAAAGCTGAAGGTGAGCTGCAGGAGGAAAAGCTCTGTTACGCAGATGACGCAACTCTAATGGTTGCTGCGTTGATCACGCAACATAGAAGAAAGGTCATGCGGGTTGTGCGACTTAAGCAGCTAGCTACAGTGATCGCGCAAGGTGTAATGCAGTTGCGTGGGTCCCTCAACCTAATCACCAGGTGGTCAGAGCTAAAAGTGGCTAAAATGTTGCCGACATCCAAGTTCAATCTTCATTGCTTTAAGCTTTCTCCTCTAAAGAACGGACAAGTTCAAAAGAGGGAGTAGTTGATTGAAGTTCGATAATCCTCCTAAGTTATAGGAGATGACTAAAGCCACAATCGAAATGCTGTTGAATCCAAGATCTAACATATGAGCCTTATCAATTATAATATTATTTATTTCACAATAATCTATCTTAGAATCAAGGGATCTAGAAGGGATGTAAATATACTCAGAATCAATAAAGCCATGATTATTGTATGAGATCCTCTCATTGTCGTTGAATAAAATAATTTCCCCCAAATTAAATGCTTTTGTTTCTTTGTCGAAACAAAACAGTCTCAAAATTAACCCCTTCTAGTCATATTTAGAAGCTTGTCAAGTTACCATTTTAATGAGCTCAAAATACTCTAAATTCAACCACAAAAGACAGAGTTATGAAGGTTACTATTGGACAAGGAGATGATGGAGAAATTTAGGACTGACGACTGTGATCCCACTTACAGATGCCAAAATGATCTTAAAATATGACGATTCCTATTAGAATTGAAAGAGCACTAAAGTACCTTTCAGATGACCAAAAATCAATCCAATCCAACAACAAACGAGGCAGCTATG
Source organism: Magnolia kwangsiensis (assembly GCA_037074715.1). NCBI lineage: Eukaryota > Viridiplantae > Streptophyta > Magnoliopsida > Magnoliales > Magnoliaceae > Magnolia > Magnolia kwangsiensis. The sequence continues at coordinate 100,596,706 of CM073576.1, read as the reverse complement.
AGCATCTCCGTTGGATCGCGCGATTTAGAAAGGTTAACTATTCAAATTTCAAAATGACGATCAACGAGTTCCAAAGTGCTTTTGGGATATCGAACAGTCTCAAAATTAGCCAACTCCGATCCCATTTAGAAGCCTGTCAAGTTACTATTCCAATGAGCTTAAAATAGTCTAAATTCAACCAGTGAAGAGAGAGTTATGAAGGTTACTATTGGACAAGGAGATGAAGGAGAAATTCAGGACCGAGAACTACGATCCCCAAATGGTATCGGAATACGACGATTCCTATTAGGAATGAAAGGGCACTAAAGTACCTTTCAGATGACAAAAAATTGACTCAATCAGACGACAAATGAGGGAGTTATGAGTGTCTCTGTTGGATCATGCGATGTGGAAAGATTAAAATCTAAATTACAAAATGACGATCGAAGAGTTCCATCGTGCTTTTGGGATATCGAACGGTCTCAAAATTGGCCAATTCTGGTCTCATTTAGAAGCTTATCAAGTTACCATTCCAATGAGCTCAAAATAGTCTAAAATCGACCATTGAAGAGAGAGTTATGTATTTTACTATTGGACAAGGAGATGAAGGAGAAATTCAGGACCGACAACTACAATCCCACTTACGGATGCCCAAATGCTCTCAGAATATGATGATTCTAGTCAAGAATGAAAGAGCTCTAAAGTACTTTTCTGGTGACTAAAAATTGACCCAATCTAACGTTAAACGAGGGAGTTATGGGTGTCTCCATTGGATGGCACGATGTGGAAAGATTAACAATCCAAATTGCAAAATGACAATCGAAGAGTTCCAATGTGCTTTTTTTATATCGAACGGTCTCGACATTTGCCAATTCCATTCTCATTTAGACGCATGTCAAGTTACCATTCCAATTAGCTCAAAATAGTCTAAATTTGACCACTGGAGAGAGTGTTATGAAGGTAACTATTAGACAAGGAGATGAAGGAGAAATTCAAGATCGATGACTTCGATCCAACTTACAAATGCACTGATGGTCTCAGAATATGAAAATTCCATTCAGGAATGAAAGAGCATTAAAGTACCTTTCAGATGACCAAAAATTAACCCAATCAGACATCAAATGAGGGAGTTATGAGCGTCTCCATTGGATCGCTTGATTTGGAAAGATTAACAATCCAAATTGTAAAATGACGATCAAAGAGTTCCAACAAACTTTCAAGATGTCGAACGGTCTCAGAATTAGCAAAATTTGGTCCCATTTGGAGGCTTGTTAAGTCACCATTCCAATGAGCTCAAAATAGTCTAAATTCGACCACTGATGAGAGAGTTAGGAAGGTTACTATTGGATAAGGAGATGAAGGAGATATTCAGGATGACGACTGCAATCCCACTTACTGATGCCCAAATCTTCTTGGAACATGACTATTTCAATTAGGATTGAAAGAGCACTAAAGTACCTTTCAGATGACTAAAAATTGACCCAATCCAACGGCAAATGAGGGAGTTATGAGCTCCTCCATTAGATCGCGTAATGTGGAAAGATTAACAATCTAAATTGCAAAATGACGTTTGAAGAGTTCCAACGTGCTTTTGGGATATCAAAGGGTCTCAAAATTAGCCAATTTTGGTCTCATTTAGAAGCTTGTCAAGTTACCATTCCAATGACCTCAAAATAGTCTAAATTCGACCACTGAAGAGAGTTATGAAGGTAACTATTGGACAAGGAGATGAATGAGAAATTTAAGACTGACAACTGTGATCCCCTTATGGATTCCCAAATGGTCTCGAAATATGAAGATTCCAGTCAAAAATGAAAGAGCACTAAAGTACCTTTCAAATGACCAAAAATTGACCCAATTCGACATCAAACAAGGGAGTTATGAGCATCTTCATTGGAACGCGCGATGTGGAAATATTAACAATCTAAATTCCAAAATGATGATCAAAGAGTTCCAACGTGCTTTTAGGATATCAAACGGTTTCGAAATTAGCCCATTCTGGTCCTATTTAGAAGCTTGTCAAGTTACCATTCCAATGAGCTCAAAATAGTCTAAATTAGACCACAAAAGACAGAGTTATGAAGGATACTATTGGACAAGGAGATGAAGGAGAAATTCATGACCAACAACTGGGATCTCACTTACGGATGCCAAAATGTTCTCAAAATATGACGATTCCTGTCAGGATTGAAAGAGCACTAAAGTACCTTTCAAATGACCAAAATTCAATCCAATCCGACAGCAAACGAGGCAGCTATGAGCATCTCCGTTGGATCATGCGATTTGGAAAGATTAACTATTCAAATTTCAAAATGACGATCAACAACTTCCAATGTGCTTTTGGGATATCGACGGTCTCAAAATTAGCTAACTTCGGTCCCATTTAGAAGCTTGTCAAGTTACTATTCCAATGAGCTCAAATTACTCTAAATTCAACCAGTGAAGGGAGAGTTATGAAGGTTACTATTGGACAAGGAGATGAAGGAGAAATTCAGGACCCATGACTACGATCCCACTTACGGTGCCAAAATGGTCTCGGAATACGATAATTCTTTCAGGAATGAAAGGGCACTAAAGTACCTATCAAATGACTAAAAATCAACCCAATCCGACAACAAATGAGGGATTTATAAGAGTCTCTATTGGATCATGCGATGTGGAAAGATTAAAATCTAAATTGCAAAATGATGATAGGAGAGTTCCATCGTGCTTTTGGGATATCGAACGGCTCGAAATTGGCCAAAGCTTCTCAAGTTACCATTCCAATGAGCTCAAAATAGTCTAAATTCGACCACTGAAGAGAGAGTTATGAAGGTTACTATTGGACAAGGAGATGAAGGAGAAATTTAGGATCAACGACTACAAGCCCACTTACGGATGCCCAAATGCTCTCAAAATATGACGATTCCAGTCAGGAATGAAAGAGCACTAGAGTACCTTTTCGATGACCAAAAATTGACCCAAGCCGACATAAATGAGGGAGTTATGAGCATCTCCGTTGGAACGCGTGATGCGAAAAGATTAACAATCCAAATTGTAAAATGACGATTAAAGAATTCCAACATGCTTTTGGGATATCGAACGGTCTCAAAATTTGCCCCTTCTGGTCCCATTTAGAAGCTTGTCAAGTTACCATTTTAATGAGCTCTAAATAGTCTAAATTCGACAACAAAAGACAGAGTTACGAAGGTTACTATTGGATAAGGAGATGAAGGAGAAATTCAGGACTGTCGACTGCGATCCCATTTACGGATACCAAAGTGTTCTCGAAATACAATGTTTGCTGTCAGAATTGGAAGAGCACTAAAGTACCTTTCAGATGACCCAAAATCAATCCAATCTAACATCAAAGAAGGCAGTTATGAGCACTCCATTAGATCGCGCGATTTGGAAAGATTAACAATACAAATTTCAAAATGATGATCAAAGAGTTCTAATATGCTTTTGGGATATGGAACGGTCTCGAAATTGGCCAACTCCGGTCCTATTTAGAAGCTTCTCAAGCTACTATTCCAATGAGCTTAAAATAGTCTAAATTCAACCAGTGAAGAGAGAGTTATGAAGGTTACTATTGGACAAGGAGATGAAGGAGAAATTCAGGACCGACGACAACGATCCCACTTATGGTGCCCAAATGGTATCGGAATATGACGATTCCTGTCAAGAATGAAAGGGCACTAAAGTACCTTTCAGATGACCAAAACTTGACTCAATCGGACGGCAAATGAGGGAGTTATAAGTGTCTCCATTGGATCATGCGATGTAGAAAGATTAAAATCCAAATTATAAAATGATGATCGAAGAGTTCCATCGTGCTTTTAGGATATCGAACGGTCTTGAAATTCACCAATTCTTATCTCATTTAGAAGTTTGTCAAGTTACCATTCCAATGAGCTCAAAATAGTCTACTGAAGAGAGAGTTATGAAGGTTATTATTGGATAAGGAGATGAAAGAGAAATTTAGGACCGACGATTACGATCCCACTTACGAATGCCCAAATGCTCTCAGAATATGATGATTCTAGTCAGGATTGAAAGAGCTCTATAGTTCCTTTCTGGTGACTAAAAATTGACCCAATCTGACATTAAACGAGGGAGTTATGAGTGTCTCCATTGGATGGCGCGATGTGGAAAGATTAACAATCCAAATTGTAAAATGAAGAACGAAGAGTTCCAACGTGCTTTTGGAATATCGAATGGTCTCGACATTCGCCAATTATGGTCTCATTTAGAAGCATGTCAAGTTACCATTCTGTGCACTCCCTAAGTGCAGGGTTGTGATGTAGTAATAAACTCGATAAGACTGAGGTCGAATCCCAAGGGACTGATACCTGTACATAATCTAAAACTAACTAAAACTAGAACTAGAATAAGATGAAATCTAAATCAAATAGAATTTAGGAAATAATTATGCAATAATTATCTAAAACTTTAAAGAATTCAGAGATAGGAAACTAGGGATTCAGAGGATCCACTTGTAGATATCAGGGAGATCTTACGCTTGCTTTAAGAATCATTTAACTGAACTACTGTTGATATAGTTTTCAAGAGATGAAAGGTATATGAATTCGAATGGATTCCATCACTAAACCATGCCTAGGAGACAAAGCAAATAACAAAATTAATCTAATTATCAACCAATCAATGCATGAAGGTTAGGAAGGGTACCGTCATCTGACCATGCTTAGGAGACGATGGTGAACAACAGGGCTTCTTAACATCATAAACAAAAAAAGAAAAGGAAATACTCAAGCCATTGCAGATCTATTGTAATGTAAGTCACAATAAACCATTAAAAACTATAGGCAATTCTTTATAATCAAAACTAATCATCAAAATAGCTCAACTAACATAATCCAAGTAATAGAATCTTCCCATCACACTACAAGCTTCACCTCTTAGCCCTAGATAAGAGATTCAGCCACTCATGATGCGGCTATAGCTCTCAAAAATAAATAAAGAAAGAAAATAAAAAGGAAAACAAGAAAACAAAAGAAAGAAAACTCTTAAACTAACACTCTTCTTGCCACGTCTACCCTAGCTAAGCCCCCTTCTTTCTCTTCTCCTCTCCTTTATATAGGCACCAGTGGGGGTCGGTTCGTGACTGGAGTCAGTGGGAGAACTGACTTTACGCAGCAGTTGTTTCGACAAAGAAAAAAATGCATTCGATTTGGGAGATTATCTTATTTAAACATAACAGAGAAAGAGTACTATGAACATTCATCACTTTTTATTGATACTGAGTTCATTTACATCCTCTTTACATCCCCTGTTTATAAGATAAATCATTTAGAAATGAAAGACTTTTACTTTAAGGATCAAAAGTTCATTTTGACAGCCTTCCGGCGCCTGATTTGATCATCTCTTAAAACTTAGGAGAAATGTTGTTCCGATCGACGGGTCTTTAATGAAATAAAGATTTCAGCATAACAGCGCCTATTTCAACCATCTTCTGGGACTTAGGAGGAATGTCAATTAGATCGACTGATCTTTCTCCTTTGAACCCATGAAGAGGAGAAAGCCCGGAGAAAGGAAGCCTATCCCACGAACTTCACCAACATGACGGGTTTTGGACTTCACAGACTGCAGGGCAGACTGGTTGTGTGGAATGGCACAACTGATATCGGTTGCGCGGTCCTGCGCAACTGTCAGGAGACTCTCTTCTACCTTCTGTCTTCTTCTCCGCTCCGCTCCGCTCCTTTTGAAAATCTTCAATCCTCTTTAATGAAGGAGGGGAAGGGGTATTTATAGACCCTCGCACATGTGAAAATCCTGATCTTAGCAATGTGGGACTATTTTTCAGTACTTTAGATCATTCTACAATGGATAACTTCTGTAGCTTGTTTTGGGGTCCTGCGCAACTGATACTTTCATTGCGCGGACCTGCACAACTGAGATTGATTGCGCGGAACCGCACAACCAATAATGGTTGCACGGACCCGCGCACTCCCATGAAAGCTATCTCTTTCTTCTTCTTTTCGAAAGTTCTTCTTATCTCTTTACCTTTCCTTGCTTGATTCCTTCACCATTTTTTTATGCCTCAATAGATGCCCCCTTGATCCTTTCTTTGTTTCCTCGAGAAACAAAAAGAGATCAAAATTTTAATTTTTCATTTGGCATGCGCGGACCCGCGCAACTGGCCGAGTATATACTCGATCACGGTGGCCTATAAATACCGCACTTCCTTCATAACCTGTAGTTTCCTCATCCTCTGGCGAATTTTTTTTTTCTCTTGGCGATTTCCCGCCCAACCGATATTGTCTGCACCGACCCGTGCAACGAATCTTCCATCCGCGCAAGCTTTCTAAGTGTCACGACACTCCATGCAACTAATTTTGATTGCGCGGACCCTCGCAACCAAGACTTTGCTCTTTTCCTGAACTTTCCTCAATCAATCTTCCTTGGGTTTTAACCCCCTTCTCTTCATGGACTGCATCAAGAGGACCCTTCGTCCTGTAGTCCCTCCGACCGTCCATCCTTCTCATCCCGATGCGCCCGATACATCTTCTCATCGTCCGTCTCCTTCCACTGATCAACCACCGGCTATGAGTACCAAAACCACCACTCAAACTCCCGCATACTTCAAAGAGCCAGTACTCCCAACTTTTGATTTTACTAACCGTATTTAATCACTTTTCTCTCCCATTCACCAGGCTATAATCATGGGGAGCATAGAACTGCCTCCAAAGCAAGGTCGCGAATATGATTGGGAAGAATGGTTGAAGACGACAGCCCATATTCGCACGGATAGTGATAGACCCCCTGTCAGAGAAGATACCCCACCTGCTTCTCGCTCCAAGAAAACTTGTCGAAATAAGGCGAAGGAATTTGAAGAAAAGATAAAGGAGCATAATAAGAAGAAGCTCCAGAATTCTTGGGAATCCATTCGAGTAATCGAGCGTGTCATGAAATTCGACAACCCTCATTCAGAAGGCATGACAATAATTCCCATCAACGTTCATCGTCACCAGTCCATTCTTGAATGTGAACCCACAGATTACGTGGACGGAGAGAAATTGATGTATACTGAATCATGGGCGGCACGAGAACCTCGGATTCTCGAAGGAAAAATGCAGACACAGAAACCATGGCAGATCATCGGAGAAGCCCATCCCATGATCTTCCTCACTCCCTTTCACAGTCCGCATAATCTCCTTCCAACATATTTCTACGAGATTGTCAGATAGCGGTACAAGGACTGCGATCCTCTCAGGGGACCGAAAGATTTTTGAACAAGAGGCCTACTGACTTTTCGTCGCTATTACTCTGACTGGGCAGAGGAAATTCTGAAGAAACATACGAGTACTCTTGCTAAAGTAGGCCTTTATGATGCGATAGAGGTCACATCCAAATACTTCTACAAGGAACCCTCCGTGCTAAAAGGATTCCTCAAATATTGGTCTCCCACCACAATTCCCTTCACTTGCCGTTCGGGGAAATGAGCATTACGCTATGGGATCTTCATCGCATAGCAGGTCTCCCGCTTACAGGAAGATTTTACGACGAGTTTATCCCCACGAATGCAGAATTGGCATTTATATCCTCTCCTGACCGCAGACCTTCCATCTCTGAAACCACCGTTGAACTTTTCAGAGAGATGGGAAAGTTTCCAAATTTTCACAAATTATCCCCTCTACAATGGCTGGCTCACTTTTCTAGAATGCTCAGGTATTCCATACCCAAAGATCAACATTTTCCTTTTCATCACATACTCTTGCATATTAATTCCTTTTTCGTTTTGCAGATTCCGCGACAGTCGCTATAAGGAACTAACGACTCTTCATGAAGGAACGACCTGATTATAGTTCCTTTGGGGAACTTGCAGACTTCCTAGCCTACTGGCTAAGAATAGTTGCTCTTCCTAGTTTCAAGTGGGAAGATGTTATTTGCCCCACCACCTTCGTTGTCGCCAGAGCTCTAGCGAAGGTCAGAAATATTCCATTGCGCCTCCTGTGCTATGTTCCATCTATCGAGCCTTTGGAGAAATTTCTACACATGTCAAAAATCCCACCCTGGGATCTTCATCAGCGTATACTGCCTGACACTACTTCTCCAGATGGTTAGGAGTCTATTTCCCTTGGACTTTTGAAGCACCGGAGAAGGCTTATGTCAACCCTTCTCATCTTCCTCTTTAATTTTTTCAACAAAGGGCCATGGCCAGAAGATCGTATGAATGGGTGATCAACAAGATCCAGGATTTTGATCAAGTGGACTTCTTCCAGTTCCGCCTTCATCGCTACATTCAAGATACAGACATGGTGGATCAGGGGGCACTGACTGTAGCGAAAAGGGCCTTTTTTCTTTCTATTCGTTCTTACAGTTTTTCCCTTAGAGAAGGGATGGAATTCTGGAGAGAACCCTACTATCCCAGCCACTTTGCTCGCCAATTCGACTATGACCAAGCCATGCCAGAAGATTGTGTGCTAGTTACTAAGAGAATGCGCTGCTATGGAACAGGTCCTTTGAACTGGGCTATGATATGGAAGCAACTATTAGGCGGCCGTGTCAAATCTTCTTTCATCATCCCTAGCTGCGACCGGATAGTCCGTACTTCGTACAGCTGGATAAGGTGGTGGGACCACCAATAATTTCTGATCAACAAACGCCTACCAGTGGACTCTCTTTTCTTTCTCCATCCACCTCGTCTTAGGGGCAGAAATATTGAGAATGGAATTGGCTTCATTCCAGGAAAAAGTCGCGCTCCTCATCATGGTGAAATTTGCAGAAAGATTTCGACAGAAGAGCCAATCCGTGAGAGAAAACCAATTAATACTTTAGATGGTTGGTTTGCCCATGGAGTCCTGGTGGAATTTGAACATGTCCCCCACGACCTTGGTGGCCGAGCTCCAGAGGATGTTGCAGGAGCATCCTCCCCTATTCCTGAAGAGATTTTTACAGTTGAGGAGGGTCCAGCTCGAAACGAACCTGCCCCTTCTTCACAAACTCTTCCCCCTAGCTCATCGTCGCCAATGACTAGATCACGAGCACGTCTGCAAACGTCATCACCCACTCTTCAGGAAGAGGCAAGACAGGTCTCTTCATCTCCCTCGATTCTAGTTGGCAGGAGATCTCTGAGAGAAAGCAACCAGCCTGTTTCCTATAAAGGAAAATAAGTCATGGTTGCAGAAGTAGATGAGGAAGATCTGGCAAGTGAAAGTTTATCTTCTGCATCAGGAGATTCCACTTCCCTGGGATCTGGAGATGACAATGATGATGATGAAAATGATGAAGCTCAGGACGATGACTATGAAGAAGGGGAGGTCAACATAGATGACGAGGAACATATGGCCACCGAAAATGTAGAGGAAGAACATCTCCCCACGGCTTCTGAAATTTCCCCTGCCACTTCCGTTCCTGGCAAGCCACATGCAGTAACTGAAGAGGATGAAGAACCCTTAGATTACGGAGAATATGGGTATTCACCTGGTAAGGGAGCCCGAATTCCTTAAACATTTACGTGCTTGTCTAGTGATCACTATCTTAACATCACTGTCATTTCCCTTTTTAGGTACTCATGTGGCTTGCATCAAAACGAGCGCTGCCCCCTCTGTAGATCTTCATCCAACTACACCAATGGTCTCCCCACAGGTTTCTTTGGCCCCTCTGGTGGCACCAAAGAGTGTGGCCCGTGAAATTGTATTCCCTATCGAGACTATGGATCTACCAACTCCTACTACCAGAGACTCCAACACAGAAGTGAGAGTGTCCTCTCTTGCTGACATATTGGAAACCGGTACTTCTGCAACCCCAGAAGTTCCCTCGCTTGCTGGTCACGCCTCTGTGGCATGTATATATATTAATTTGAAGGGCCGTCGATCCTTCATCTTGTGTTACTTACTCTAACTCTATCTCCTATTCATATTGTAGGAATTCTTCCCTGTAGTGGGGCGGCCAGCTCTGAATCTGTGGTCACTGTCTCTGAACTACCATTTCCTTCAAATATTCCCACTCACAAAATGCTTTTGATGAAGAACTCTTTGTCAACTGTAGTTCATATCTTCAAAGATCCTGAACAATGGCCAGACCTAGATATCGCCATCGAGATTCTGGAAAGCTCTGCAAAGATGGCGATGATTAATATTTCTATTTTGTGTGATTCTCTCCTCAGATTCCGTGATTCGATAGCTTCTTTGGCATCAGCGGAGAATATTACGATTGTTCCAAAAGTTCTTGAATATGGGAAGCAGTTAACTTTGTCTAAGGAGAGGGCTTCACTTATTGCTTCCACCATATCTGAATTAGACCAGGAGAAATTATCTTTGCAAGAACAATTGAAGACCCTTACTGATGACAAGGTACTTATTCAAGATCGTATTGCAGCTTTAAGAGAAGAGATTTCGTAGATGGAACTGCAAGGTCATGAGAAGGAGCTATCTATACAGGCGTTAAAGAGAAACTTGATGTCAATATTCGATCTACTGATGATGAAAAGTTTGAATTACTCAGGAGCAAGGAAACGATCACATCAAACAAAGATTATTCTTGAAGAGAAATCAAAGCATGATGCAGCTCAGCTCCAATTGAAGGAAAACTTGCGGTAATATATGAATGTAATAGGCATTACAGAGGAATTATAAGCATGTAATCCCTTCCTTTTTTTTTGTATACATACTTTTGTTTCTTCCTTCCTTCTTCTTCTTTCTTTTTCTTTTATTTGAGTGCATGTTCTCTTTTGACTTTCAATAGTAAATTTCAGTAACTTTTTCATGTACTTCTACATTATGCGTTATTCTAGACATATTGTCTATGTCATAACTTCAACATGAATTTGCTGCATTTTGAACATTACACATAGTTTATCATGACATTCTATGAAACTAATCATAAAGCGCCAATATTTTATGCTTGTCGGTATGGGATTTCCTACATGACTTCGTTTGTTTATATTTTATTGGCGGTGCTAAGTTTCAATTCAGTCAGTTGCACACAGTTTAGGCTCTTGAGTAGTGGAGCGAATTTACTTGGCAAATTTACTTGGCCTCTAGTTAGAGTCGGGTCTTACGTGAAGGTCTCTGTAACTCTCTAGAGTTCGCTGGACTTTTCATTGCCTAGGGAGTTCACAAACTGTGATCCATCAAAGGGGCCCAGTGAAGCTACCGGGGTTATGAACTCGGTTGGTTTTACGCACAGGGTTTTCCACGGTAACTATCCAGAGTTCGATGAGCTCACAAGGCTACCTTTGGAGGTACTAAATCCATGGTTGTCGATCCATCGATGAGTAGGTTTAAGCCCTTCCTCATGATTTAGTACCGAAATCGAACCACAAATCTGGGGGATCTTATGCATGGTTGGCCTGTCCCACGCACACTGCAGCCCTCATTTTCTTCGCCTGCAAGGTCGGGCCCATTCACGGGAGGGCTTGTCCTCCATTCCCCATGACGCTGCCGAAAAGCTATACAGACGACATGGGTGTTACACTTGACTGGTCATTTGAGGACTTTTAGCACTTTGGCTTTTTAGTTGACTCTTAGCCTTTTGCTTTTGGTCTTTCGGGTGACTTTTGGCTCTTTCGGCTTTTGGTCTTTTGAAGACTTTTAACTCTTTTGGCCTTTGGTCATTCGAAGACTTTGAGCTCTTTTTTTTTAGCTTTTTGGTCAACTCTTTGGCCTTCTGGCTTTTGGTCATTGACTCCGTCAACTGCCCGCATGGGTATGCGTACGATGGCCTTCACGAGCTTTTTAGGGCCACTGGCTTCTCGCCGTTGCCCAAATGGCGATCTTCATAGGTCTTATGCGTAACTGGTCCCTTTTGAGATTTGGTCCTTTTAGGACTTGGCTTTTTTCTTCTTTTTTTCTTCCTTTTATTTTTTTTGGGACTTGACTAGGCTGCCTTTTTATGATAAACAGCCATTGCTATCACTAATTATGTATATACAGTTGACTGTATGATTCATTCTACTATTATCATATGGTTGATCGATAATTGACATTTCACTGCTGCTGATAATGTCATAAGGACTTTTGTATCATGTTTAAAACAATGTATCAGCTTAGCGAGGATGACAACTTTGATGAGCGATTGATCGGCAATAGCAATGGTTGTTCGCTTTTCTTTTTATGATCATCGATACCTGATGATTCGATTTCGATGGAGATTTTCAGTTGATCGGCGATGAGCGTCAATGCTTGATAACGATCATCGGCACTTTTTTGTTCAGTGACGATTTAATATACTATCTTCAAATGTCTTGGAAGGCTAAAGACTTTTGGCGATGATCTAGCATGCTGTCTTGAAAGACGATGATAGGTATTTTCGTCTGAAATTGCCTATCTGTATCTTTTGTCTTCATTATTTATAATATACCAGCTTGATAGCTTGATGGTGATATCAATTTCAGGAAAAATTTTGTAGGACTGTCTTGATGGCGCTCACCTTCTTCGTCTTTCTTTATTTGTTATCATATGATCTTGACATGCTTTGTCATATGATTTTGATATGCTTACAGGCTTCCTCCTCATTCATCCTATTCATCTTGCCCCCTTTTGATACAGAATTATTATTTTGATAATGTTCTATATCAAGATCTATAGCGCCTTCGAAAGCAATTTCCTTTTCGTCAACACGAGTATAGGCCAACATAGGCTTTCATTTACTTCTTTAAAGAATTTTGCTTTCATTGAGCACACTTTATCTCGCTTGACTTTGAACTTGCCCCCTGGATATGATTGCTACCGTGATTGGAGATATGTTTTCGTTCTTAGAGATATTGAGGTAATATATTTCTATAGGAGACTGCACGATTTACGGTCATATTCATTGACTAGCTTGCACCCAACCCATGAAATTTTTAACACTTCTCCTGATCGACCCCATTGGAGATCTGAATTCCCTTCCCATGGTTTAAGCCAATGGGTTCTTCATGATCAAAGCCCATGTTTTTCATAATTTTCTTACCTGTCGAACTATACCTTTAGAGGTCTTGCGGCGTCAGCCTACCATGGTAGTCATTATTTTGAGTTTCTCCTCCTATCCTTAATGCTTCTGAAGTGTAGAACCCAATTGGCTCAGGATATTTTTCACTCGCTTTAACTTGAAATGTTGTTGGAGCGGCCGAAAATGGCATATTTCTTTCAGCATATGGCAGTGGCACCATATAATTTGACTGTAAAATTTTCAGTTGTTCGGATGACAGCAGGGTTAACGGCGGTTGTCCGGGTCACCTTAAATGTTTTGGCACAAAATAGAACTTCTTGCTTATTTCTGCGGTTTCAGATGGCACTACTTTTTCTGCTATCTCCGTAATTGCAATTTCCTGATCATTGTTTAGGACACTACCTTCGCCCTTACTCATTTTTTCGACAGCGAACTCTATATAATAGCTAGCATCCGCAAAGGACTCAGCTTCTGTATACGGTCTTACATCGGCCATCACTTTATGTTGTACTCCGTCTTTACAGTATTTGAAACACTGATGAAGAGTAGAAGGTATGATATTGTATTGATGTATCCATGGCCTTCCTAGGAGAAGGTTGTATGTCGTTATTGCACTTATGACGTGACAAACAACGTCAGTAGTCAATTCTCATATTTTCAATGTTACAGTAATCTTGCCAAGTGCGTGCTGCCCATCTTGATTAAAACCTTGTATCATCATTCCGGTGGGGCGTAGTTCTGAGCGACGGAAGTTTAATTCGTTTAACATTGAGAGTGACAAAAGATTTACTGCAGACCCATTATCTATCATAATTCGATTGACTTTCTTCCCATGAATATGGCCTTCTATCATTAGTGGTCTGTTATGGTCTTCCTTGCAGATCAAATCATTATCAGAAAAAGAAATGATCGGAAAACAGTCCTCACGTTCATCAAGTTCTTCAAGTTCTAATTTTTCCAGTAAGGTTTCCCTAATGTCATGATCAGATAAGGCCTGGATTAGACTCTGCCGGAATTCTTCCGAGAGCTTAAGTGCATCATATACACTCAATCGGGATGGTATTCCTTTTAGATGATTTACTACGTCATAAGTCACTCTCGTCATCTCATTCTTCTCCTTCGTCTTGTCGCTATTACTCTCCTTTGCAATCACTTCTTTCCCAGTGACTTCTGATTTCTTCTTTGTAGGGCTTACTACCTTCTTACCTGACCGTAGTGTGATCACCGCAACCTTCTTTACAGCTTTACCGCTTCCTGCGTCATCCGTATCTTGGTCCTTCTTTCAGACTGTAAGCATGTTTACAGTTGTCATGGAGCCCCTCTCTCTTTCTTTCCCCAAAACTATCTCGCCCCTATTGATTAGTCGATGTATTAGACATTTCAATGTATAACAATTCTCTGTTGGATGCCCCCACCAGGCAATGATAACGACAGAAATCCCTTTCTCTGGTTCTTGTTACATCTTCTAGGTGCTTAAGCTCAGGCAATACTATCGTGCCAACTTTTAATAATTGTTCCATCATAGGGACGACATCTTTTTTTTCAAATGCGAACCCCTCATGAGAATTCAGCATTCTAGGCCTCTTCCTGTTGTATCTATTTCTTGACTTATCACCTTCTTCGCGTCGGTCCGGTCTTCTTTCTCTCGAGTCCTTTGTGTCTTTTCCTCTTCTGTCATGATCGACAGCATTCACAGCTGTCCTGCCAGATACTCTTCCAATTGTATCATGGTGAAATGCTGTGATCTTGCGAGTCATCAGCTTCAACGCGTGAGCTTTAGTAGCCAAATCATGAAAAGTTCTGATATCGGCGCTAGTCAATCCGAACGCAATCCCTGTCCCCATAGAATTTAGACACATTTTAACTTGCTATTTTTCCTCCGGTAGTTGTCTACATGAAGCCCCAAATGTTTTTCACCTGTCTATAAACTTCTCTACCGGCTCTCCTTCTCTTTGTCAAATAGAGGCTAGCTCTGTAATACTGACGTCACGTTCCGAGGAGAAGAAGTTTAACATGAAAACCTCCTGCATTTGTTCCCAGGTACGTATCGATCAAGGTACCAAGCTAGAATACCATCGAAATGCTTTATGTGTTAGTGATGAACCAAACACCCGCAAACAGTACTGTGGTATCGTAGAAAAATTTTTCATGCTAGTGATGAAGTGCATCAAATGCTCCTCCGGGGATCCTTCGTCATTGAACTTCTGAAAATCCGGATGCTTGAAATTGGCCGGAAAAGGGATGTCTTCTACTTCCCTTGGATACGGAGTTTGATACCTAAAATGTCCAGTATTTTTAAGTTCTCCTTTTGCTCTAACTGCCTCTTCGACCACTTGCCTTACTTCTTCTTGTGTCATAGTTCTCACCGCGGGGATAGACCCTAATGACCCTGCCCCCTGTGGTGGGAGGACATCAGGTTGATTTTCTTGCCCTTCCATTGCATTCTGGGGAATTGCCATGCAGGCTACGTTGTGTGCGAGGGTTGTCAGTGCTTCTCTGAGATTTTTACATTCCTCCATTAATGCATTTTGGGCTTCTGTCATTGCATTGAAACGATCCTCTGTAGTTGTTCTATAGTCTGAATTTGTTCCACCCATGAATACTACAGCTTCTCCACTTTTCGACTAAGCAGCAATCGAAGGAGAACAAGAGAATGCAGATGTGACGGGGCTTGCAGAAAAGGGAGGGGACAGAGTTTCATCGGGCCTTTTCGTGCTCTTGGCATCATCAATTGACTGAGATGACACCGATATTGGTGAACCTTTTAGGGATGGCGTTAGCGATCTGATGACCAATGCTTTTCCCTTTCGTTCTCTTGTTCGTTCAGCCATTGAAGCATTTAAAGCCAGGAAGTCGCGCGCTGTCAACTGGGGAACTGTTTGCACTGGATAAATCATCGGAGGAGCAAGTCTAGGATTTCTTTTAACTGTGCTTCACGTTACGGGCCTTCTGATTCTTAATGAAGGATGATTCATTCCTGAGTTTCTGAAGTTTCGTGTTCTTGTCTTACGAAAGGTCACGATGGTCCAACCTGCATTGTCTTCTGATGATTGGGGCAAGGCAGAAATGACCCCAGCTGTTACTTGAGCCCTGCTACTTTTACGCACATGACTCGGTGCGTAGTCTATCACGAACCCTGTCGGGGTGAATCGGAAGTTCACTTTTCTTACGGGGATCCCCATGGTTAATGAGTCATATTCGAATTTTCAAAATCCTTCAATCATGAAACATAGTTATAATTAGTAATTGAACGATTATAGTGATCTATCTTAGAGTTGAAGGGGAGGACTTCCCACTGAGAGTCGCCATTTTAGCGTCCATAGGACGCCAAACAGTGACGAATGTTCGTTACAACTTCACTATTAATATTTTAAATAAGACAATAAACAGATCCCCAGTAGAGTCGCCATTTTGTTTCAACAAAGAAAAAAATGCATTCGATCTGGGAGATTATTTATTCAAACATAACAGAGAAAGAGTACTATGAACATTCATCACTTTTTTTTGATACTGAGTTCATTTACATCCTCTTTACATCCCTTGATTCTAAGATAAATCATTTAGAAATGAAAGACTTGTGCTTTAAGCATCAAAAGTTCATTTCGACAGCCTTCCGGCGCCTGATTCGATCATCTCCTAAGACTTAGGAGGAATGTCGTTCTGATCGACGGGTCTTTAATGAAATAAATATTTCAGTATAACAGCACCTATTTCAACCATCTTCTGGGACTTAGGAGGAATGTCGATTAGATCGACTGATCTTTCTCCTTTGAACCCATGAAGAGGAGAAAGCCCGGAGAAAGGATGCCTAGCCCACGAACTTCAGCAACGTGACGGCTTTTGGACTTCACAGACTGCAGGGCAGCCTGGTTGCGCGGACCCGCGCAACCGATATCTGTTGCGCGGTCCTGCACAACTGCCAGGAGACTCTCTTTTACCTTCTGTCTTCTGCTCCGCTCCGCTCCTTTTGAAAATCTTCAATCCTCTTTAATGAAGGAGGGGAAGGGGTATTTATAGACCCTCGCACGTGTGAAAATCCTGATCTTAGTGATGTGGGACTATTTTTCAGTGCTTTAGATCATTCTGCAAAGGATGACTTCTCTAGCTTGTTTCGAGGTCCTGCGCAACTGATACTTTCATTGCGCGGACCTGCACAACTGAGATAGATTGCACGGAACCGTGCAACCAATAATGGCTGTGCAGACCTGCACACTCCCATGAAAGCTATCTCTTTCTTCTTCTTTTCGAAAGTTCTTCTTATCTCTTTACCTTTCCTTGCTTGATTCCTTCACCATTTTTTATGCCTCAATAGCAGTGTAGCACCAGCAGAAGAAAAATGTGAACAGGTTTATGTTTGGACTGAAATTTTGGACAATTGACGGCTTATACTTGGAGTCTGGCTTCATGGTTGAAGTCATGACCCCCTTTTAGAGATTATGGACGGTCTAGATTGCAGATTCGGTCGCCGCCAAGATCGCATAATGGCCCACCTGCGTCAATTTTCACGGACAGAGAGGCTTTGCGGACGTTCTTGCGCTGCGAAGGTCGGTGGACTCTATAGAAATGTTTTCGGACAAATGCTCCCCGTTCATTGGTTTCAGGACGAAAAACCATCCAGGAAGTAGTATTTTTGGAGCAGCTTCGGTGTGGCCCACGAGACTCTTCATTCCACCGTTAATCTTATGTTTAATTAAGATCCATGTGCATACACGTGCATGGGCAAAAAAGAAAAGCTATACGATGGTTATGGCTACCCCCTTCAGTGAATGGATGATACAGATCATTAGAATAGATGATGGGTGGGACCCACTAGCCAAAAATGGCAGACGGCAGTGAAGACGCTGTTGCGTCTTTTGCGTTTTTGCGAAAGAAAGTCAGTTCAACACCTGCTAACCGACTTTCCTTTATTTGGTGCACAGCGCCTGCGCGTGAGCTGTGCACACACACATGCAAGGTGGGTCCCAACTTGATGTATATGTAAAATCCAATTCATCCATTCACTTCCTCATCTCTTTTAAACAGTTGAGACCAAAATTGAAGCAGATCCAAATATTATACGGGCCCCAAATCAGAGTTTTATGGGCTGATATGTCCCTTGGGCCACTTTCACAATGATTGAACGGATGAAATTCAATATGTACAGTTAATTTATGATCCTCAGGCCATGTATGAAGTTTCGTGATGAACGTATAGAGGGAACCCTGTGATCCTATACTCTGGACATCTTTCGGGTCACTTGAGCTTCATTTTCTCAATTTTCTTGGATCCCTGACATATAATTCTGTTGATCTTGGCCCCCTGGAGTCCGTCCCTTACCTTTAGTGTCATTAGAGTGTTAAATCCATGCTTTAAGCTCCCTTTTTTAGTTCATGCTCATAAATACACTCTGCATCACAAACACGGTTAAAGCGGGCCATTAAACGGTATCATGTTCGTAAATCCAAACAATAGCTGGGGTCTAATATGCAATATTTGACCCTCAACACAACCCCCAACCAGCATCTTACTAGTCCCGAGCAAGGTATGTGAAAAATAAGTTGAGAATTATAGGACGGTTTCTATGAACTTGAGTGATTTTTGAAAACTATCCAAATCTCAGAATTCTAAGATTCATGAATGTTAGATATTACTTTCCCCTGGACTTAAGCACTCGGTAGACTTCATAATCAAGTTCAAAGTTTAATCTATCAATTAGAATAATTCTAAACATTGAGTTCCATAGGTGTATAGTGTAATCTTAGCTTATCAACATTAAAATTCACTTCTCTATTTTAGGATATCATTGGTAATCATCAAGAGAATTCATGATAACCAAAACTTACCTCACAGATCATCTTTTCAGTTTTCCAGCTTTTGATTTTTTTCATTGAAAATAACATCAAGAAGGGGAATCAAATCCTTACCTATAGGGAGCAAACCTATGGTGAAGACCGTATGCCCAACCCTATTCACATATTATCCATGGGGAATTAAATCTACACCTATAGGGAGCAAACCTATGGTGAAGATTATTCACCCAAATCTTTCCAAAGGTATCTTCTTCTTTCTCTCTTTTTTTTTTTCATATCGATCCTATTAGGTATTTTTTTCAGGCTGGTTCCTTACATGCTTAGTGATTACCTAGTCAGTCCTTCAATATCAAACTGAAACCTTAATGTGGAAGCAAAATGTGACATGTGAAATCATGACTCAATTAATTTTTACAACTTCTAATTCTGGATTAACAATTCAAACTTAAATGTGAAATCAAACAGATACTGAATCCAAGAGTCATAAATTACCAATATCTCGTATCTTGAAATTCTAAGTCACAGATGGATGTCCATCTAAATCACTTCAAATTCACAAGAAATTTCCAGAAAATTTTAAAAATTTTAAAAATTTTCACAATTTTTGCTCAAGACCAAGAAAACAATGATTAGGTAACCTAATCTCCCACCCCCAACCAAAAATCTACATTGTCCTCAATGTAAAAGATATGAGCATGTAATGCACATGGGACAACGAAAGCAAATGAGAAGTGATGGGAAGATAGTACCTGGATAACATATCAAGAGAGAGACTTTCTAAGAGATAGGAGTATGAAAGCCGATCAGCACGAGAGTGGAGACATGAAAGCAAACTATCCTAAAATAACGCATCAAGAAAACTAATCTAATGGCATAAAATCGTCTATCCTAGAACATCATAAAACAAATTACCCTAGTCCTATGAAAGTAGGGAAAAACTACTCGATCATGCCGCAAGGTTCCTCTTCCGGCCAATATCTTGATAAGTTTCTCAGTAAGTTTCTCAATAGGATCATCCAAAAGCCCTTTTTGCAATAGGCTTGGATGCCCTGGAGCTTGACTTTCCAGAGAAACTTATGTACGTCATTAAAAAAAATTCGTTGTTGGAGCATAAAAATTTACAGCAGATGAAAGGAACGGAAGTAAGATGATTAGTTGCTCGTGGACGCTCAATGACTATAAGTTGCGTGTGAACGCGTAACAACTATTTGTTGCACGTAGGAGCACAACACGTTTAAAGGAATTTATGAATTCCTTGTTGCGCGAGGATGCACCGACAATGTTGATTGCAAGGAAATGGCAAATCGAGGTTATGTATTACGCGTCCACGCGCAATGACATTTTCTATTGCGCGTATAGGCGCAACGAATTCCCATATCACATGGATGCACAATCAAGAGCAAGTGGTTAAAATGAACGGTTCAGATCAGATGCGAGAGTGGGTCAGGGCACAAAGATCGAGGTGTGGCATGTGTGGGGGTCCTATAAATACCCCCTCACTCCCTTCATTTGTGGTGATCGAAGATTTTTGGAAGAGCAGAGCATCGAAAGGTAAGGAATAAGGTCTCCATTGCGTGCGGTCTCCGTTACACGTAGTCACTTTGTCTTTGCGCAGGGACGCGCAGTACAAGTCCCTGTTGCGTGGGGACGAGCAACACAAATCTCCGTTGCGCGTGTAACATTAGTGTTGCCTGGGGACGTGTTGCCCACTGCTCAATTGTGTGGGCTAGCGCAACCGGTCTGCAGGTTGTGCATGTATGCAGAAGCACTAGATGATTAGTCTTGAATGGAGGACGGAATGCTGCCCGATCTCCTGAAAGCATTCAAGTTCACTCTTCATCACTTCAGACCCACTCCTCTGCCTAAAGGATGAGCTCAAAAGTGAAGCCAAGTTGATCAAATCAGCATTCCTCCTAAGTCCTAGGAGATGAACAAAAGAGTTGCCGAATTCCAGATTTGATATATAAGGCTTCATTTATAATGCTTTACTTTCTCAAAATGATCTATTTTAGAATCAAGGGATGTAACGAGGATGTAAATGAACTCAATATCAATAAAATATGATGATTGTTCCAAATACTCTTTCTGTTATGTTTACATAAGATAACTTCCCAAATCAAACGCATTTGTTTCTGTTCGAAACAAAATGACAACTCCACTGGAGACATTATTATCTTATTTAATATTAACATTGAGATAGTTATGGAACCTTCATCATAGTTTGGCGTCTTTTTGACGCCAAATTGGTGACTCTCAGTGGAAACATCCTCCCTTTCATCTCTAAGGTAGATCACCTTATTCTTCAAATACTAATTATAAATGTATTTCATGACCAAAGGTATCTGGATTCAACTACAAGTTACAATCAAATGGTAATTCCCGCAAGAGAAGTGAGCTTCCATTTCACTTCAACTGGATTTCTGATAGAGTATGTGCTGAACTAAGCCACCGCATGTACGACTCAACTTCCCGCGAGCAAGAATAACATGACCCGAACAACAGCTGGGGTTGTGTCTGTTTCGCCCCAATCGATGGACGGTGATAATGGCTGAACTGTCGTGGTGTCCCACAAATGAAAGTACGAAATGCAAGAAACTCTCAGGTAAATCTAACTTCATCAAGAGTCAGAGGGCCGGTTACTTGCAACGCAACTAAGAAGTATCCCGAACTTGCTCCTCCTGAGATATATCCCGAGCGGACGGTTCCGCAATTGGTTTCGCGTGACTTTTCAGCTTTATTTGCCCCAAGGACTAGATGGACGAAAGAGCAGAATGGAAAAGCTATAGTGGCAAGTTCACCGGTATCCACATCCCCGCATATAAATTCATCGACGTCCACACCGTCCCAATCGATCGATAGCATCAAAAGTGTGACGAAGTCAAACGGGACTCCATCTTCCCCTCTCTTCATGAGTCCTGTTACACCACCATACTCTCACCTCACTCCAACTACATTTTTGTCTAAGAGTGGGGAAGCTGCGGTACACGTGACTGAGACAAATCAGAACAATATGCCAACCACAGAAGATCGTATCAACGAGATGGCAGAAGCCTAAAGAGCACTAATGGAAGAATACGGACACCTTAGGGAGGCCCTGACAGCCCTTGCACATAACGTAGCTCAGATGGTGCCCCCACAAATGATGGGCATGATGAATGGACAGGGAAACGAGCCTAAAGGCTCTCATCCGCTAGGGGTAGGATCGCGAGGGTCTATTCTAGCCACGAGAACCATAACACAAGATGATATAAGACAAGTCATCGAAGAAGCAGTGAGAGTAGAGAGAGAACGTGAAAGTATTAGCTGCTTCCGATACCGAACACCATACCCGAAGGAGGTAGAGGATGTCCTGTTCCCGGCCAACTTTAAACATCCAGATTTTTAGAAGCTTAATGGAGAAGGATCGCCGGAAGAACATCTGATGCACTTCATTACCAGCATGAGAAATTTCTCTATGATTTCGCAGTATTGCTTAAGGTTCTTCGGATCATCGCTGACAGACAAAGCATTTCGGTGGAATTCCAACCTGGCACCGGGGTTGATAAGAAATTGGGAACAAATGCAGGAAGCCTTTATGTTGAAATTCTTCTCTTCAGAACATGATGTCAGTATTACAGAATTGGCCTCCATATGGCAGAGAGAAGGAGAACCAGTAGCAAAGTTCATAGACAGATGAAAAATATTGAGAGCCTCGTGCAGACAGCTGCCGGAGGAAAAGGAACAGGTCAAAATGTGCTTAAATTCTATGAAAACAGGAATTACGTTCGGACTGACCAGTGCTGATATCCGAACGTTCCATGATCTAGCTACTAAAGCCCATGCCTTGAAATTAATGACTCGTAAGATGCCAGCATTTCACCACGAGATATCCAGAAAAGCAGCCAACAAGACGAATGTGAATACTGTTGATCGTGATAGCAAGAGTAAAAATGCAAGGGACTCAAGGGATAGGAGGCTAAACCGGAGAGGGAAGGATGGAGCCAGTCAAGGAATAGAAATAATGGGAAACGACCTCGAATGCTTAATTCAAATGAAGGGTTCGATTTCGATAAAGAAGATGTCATTCCTATGATGAAACAGCTGCTAAAAGCCGGCACGATAGAATTACCAGAACCCAAGCATCCCGAAGATGTGACAAAGACCAAAGAAAGAGATTTTTTCCATTACCATCGCTTGGTGGGGCATCTGACAGAGATTTGCTATACACTAAAATGTATAATATAACGACTAATAGACAAGGGTGAGATAGTGACCAGCGAGGTAAAAGAGAAGAGCACGGGGGCCACAGTAAACATGCTCACCGCCCGGGAAGGTGCCCAAAAGGTAAGAGAAAAAGAAGATCGAAAGATGACAAAGAAGGTAGCAGTAATTATGTTACGATCGGGAAAGAAGACGACAAGCCCTATGAAGAAGAAGGTAGAGGTCATAAGAAAAGAAGCTTCTGAAAGACAGATCAATGGTGATAAAAATGAAGATAGGGGTGAAATAGCGAGAATGACTTATGATGTGGTCAATCACTTGAAGGGTATATCGGCATGGTTAAGCATCTATGATGCGCTCAAGTTGTCAGAAGAATTTCGACAGAGTTTGGTCTAAGCACTATCTGACCATGATGTTAGAAAAACTTTGCTGATAGAAATGAGACACAAAGAGCATGACAAACAAGCAAATAGCCTGCTAGTCATCTCATTCTCTGATGATGATTTGATCTACGAGATGGAGCATAATAGGCTACTAATGATAGAAGGCCATATTGGTGAGAAGAAGGTTAAATGGATTATGATAGATAACGGATCTAAAGTGAATCTCTTATCACTCTCGATATTATGTAAGTTGGGCTATCGCCGCTCCGATCTATGCCCTAGTGGAATGATGATACAAGGCTTTAATCAAGAATGGCAATGGGCTCTTGGAAAGATTACAGTGATACTAGAAATAGGAGAACTAACTGCTGATGTTGTATGGAACGTTATAAACGCCGTGACAACGTACAACCTTCTCCTGGGAAGGCCATGGATACATCAGTAAAACATTGTACCTTTCACTTGCATCAATGCTTCAAATACTGTAAGAACGGGAGACAGTATAAAGTGATCGCTGATGCGAGGCCATATACGGAAGCAGAGTCTTTCTTTATAGATGCTAGTTACTATAAAGTGTTCATCGAAGAAGCAGGAAATAATGAAGAGAATAGTGTTGAAAGACATTCAAACAAATGATGTCAAGGGAGAAAGGGGAGAATCCTCGAAGACTGTAGATACAAAGAAGAAATTCTATTTTGTACCGAAGCGTTTGAGGCAACCAGGACAGCCGTCACTAACCTTATTGTCATCAGAGCAATTAAAAATCTTACAGTATAATTTTACAGTGCCGTTGCCTAGCATTGAAAGGTGTAAGATGATCTCAGTAACCCCAGTAAGGTTTCAAGTCAAGGCCAGCGCAAGATACCTCGAGCTGATAAATTCTACACCGCAGTAAAAATAAGGGTAAGAGAGGAAGTTGAAAATAACATACACTGCGGTAAGTTGTCTCCAAAAAATCTAGAAAGATACAGCTCAGTGTGTAAGAAAATCATGAGAAGCATGGGTTTTGACTGCGAAGAGCCCATGAGACTAAATCATAGGAGGGGAATTCAGATCCCTCTTGGGGTTGATCAGGAAAAGCGAAGAAAATTCTAAGGATTGGGGGCAGAATCGTCGGCAAATATGATTACAGCCGCGCAAGCATCGGAAGAAGATTCTGAAACAGTCAAGTATCCTGAAGCAGTTCCGAAGCAGATGGAAGATGGGGGGCAGCCAACGATAGATAGCTTGTAAGAAATAAACTTGGCTACAGAAGAAGAACCCCAGAATACATTTGTCAGTAGCGGTCTCTCTGAACAAGAATCTGAGAAATATTGCCAACTACTCAAAGAAAATATAGAATTTTTCACTTGGACGTATGTAGAGATGCCAGGTTTAGAACCTTCTGTAGTAATGCACCGATTAAATATTTCCAAGGAGAAAAGGCCGGTTAAACAGGCACAAAGGCGATTTCACCTGAACTTAATTCCATTGATCGAAGAAGAGGTCAGGAAGTTGATTAAAGTCTGGTTTATCAGAGAAGTCAAGTATCCTAGGTGGATATCAAACATTGTCCCCGTGAAAAAGAAAAATGAACAAGTCAGAGTGTACATTGACTTCAGGGATTTGAACGAGGCTTTTCCGAAAGATGATTTTCCTCTTCCTATAACAGAGTTGCCGATTGATAGCACGACTCAGTATGCTATTATGTCCTTTATGGATGGCTATGCAGGGTACAATCAGATTAGAATGACACCTGAAGATGAAGAAGCAATGGCATTTAGAATGCCGCTTGGAATTTATTGTTATAAAGTCATGCCGTTTGGTCTCAAAAATGCCGAGGCAACATATCAAAGAGCAATGCAGAATATCTTCCAAGACATGATGCAAAAACATGTTAAGTGCTATGTCGACAACTTGGTGATCAGATCAGGGGACCATCAGGAGCATCATGAACATTTGGCGTCAATTTTTCATTGATTAAGAAAGAAACATTTGAAGATGAATCCATCCAAATGTGCTTTTAGAGTATCCTCAGGCAAATTTCTTAGTTTCGTTATACGACACAGGGGTATCGAAATCGATCCTGAGAAAGTCAAAGCCATTCAAAATATGCCACCGTTGACAACGATAAAAGTATTGAAAAGTTTGCAAGGAAAATTGGCGTATATTTGCCATTTCATCTCAAAACTAGCAGGAAGATGCCAGCCGTTCTCTCATTTGATGAAGAAAGATGTAGAGTTTGTATGGGATGAAGCTTGTCAGAATGCATTTGACTTGATAAAGAAATTGTTGAAGCGGCCACCAGTACTCACAGCTCCAATAAAAGGGAAGCCACTTATTTTATACATATCTGCAGCTAAGAATTCCTTAGGCGCTTTGTTGGCTCAAGTAAATGAAGCCGGGAAAGAGGCCGCTCTCTATTACCTTAGTCGAACATTGATGGGGGCTAAATGCAATTATTCTGCAATTGAGAAAGAGTGTTTAATGCTAGTATTCACAGTCCAAAAGCTGAGACATTATTGTGTCTCCCATGATATAACCTTGATCTCAAGACCAGATCCAATCAAGTTTTTAATGACAAGGCCGATGTTATTGGGAAGACTGGCCAAATGGATGTTGTTGCTTTCAGAATACACTATTACTTATGAACTAGCCAAAGCCGTAAAGGCACAAGCAGTGGCGGATTTCCTTGCAACACACCCCGTTACAGAATGCGTGACTATCGTTGACGATTTTCCAGATGAACAAGTTATGTTGGCCGAGTTGCAAAGCTCATGGAAAATGTATTTCGATGGTGCCGCACGAGCATCAGGAGCGGGGGCAGGGGTGATATTCATTACTCCTCAAGGTGACTTGTTTCCATACTCTTTCACGGTAGGCACTGTGTGCACGAATAATGAGGTTGAATACAGAGCCCTCATTATTGGGATGGAAATAGCTCAACAGATGGGGATAAAGAGTTTGTATATCTTCGGGGATTCTAAACTGATTATAAATCAGTTGACAATGGAATTCGAGGTGAGAAAGCAGGAACTCTTACCCTATTGCCGGAAAGCACAACAGCTGCTAGAACAGTTCGGTCATGTAGAAATCAAACACATCCCGCGGTCTGAAAATGTAAAAGTAAATGATTTTCTATGCAGTGAAGTGTTGTATAGAAAATCATATAATGGGATGTTTCTATGTTGTTTAGATAAACAAGAAGAAGATCAAATATTACGGGAAGCATACTCTGGTGAATGCGGAGCACGTCAAGGGGGTAGAAATCTATTCCACAGAATATATCGAATGGATTATTATTGGCCCACCATGTTTAAAGACGCAATAGATTATGCGAAGCGATGCCATGAATGCCAAATTCATGGAGATGTTATATACATTCCCCGGAAGACTTGCACCAGTCTGTTACCTCTTGGCCCTTCTCTGCTTAGGGACTTGACGTAATTGGTCCTATAAACCCGCCTTCATCCAAAGGAAAGCAATATATTCTAGCGGTAATCGATTATTTCTCCAAATGGACTGAAGCAGTTGCTTTGCGTAATGTTAAGGAAAAGAATGTGATTAATTTCATCTGCCAAGCCATAATATACCAACATGGTATTCCAAAGAAAATCATTACAGATAATGGCACTCCCTTCAAAAATAGAGGAATGGAAAAGTTATGTCAGAAATTCAGCATTCGACATTCGTTTTCAACTCCTTACTATCCATCGGCTAACGGATTAGTAGAGGCGTTTAATAAAATGATAGTCAAAATACTGAAAAAGACAGTGACAGGAAACAAATGCAATTGGGACAATAAATTGTAAGAAGCATTATGGGCATACAGAACTACTCATCGTATAGCAACAAGAGCAACATCGTATTCACTAGTCTATGGCGTTGAGGCAGTCATCCCGATTGAAATACAAGTAGCATCGCTCAAGGTGGCAGTGCATCAATCCATAACGGAGGATGAGAATGTAAAGATAAGGTTGAAAGAGTTAGACTTTCTTGATGAGAAATGCCTAGCCGCACAGTAGCGATTACAATCATATCAGGCAAGAATATCATCAGCTTTTGATAAACGAGTTAAATACCGCTCTTTCAAAAAGGGAGACATGGTGCTTATGTTGAAAAGACCGATAGTGATCACCCATAGAACAGGGGACAAGTTCGAGTCCAAATGGGATGGGCCATATATAATAAGGGAAGTATACTACAATGGGGCATACAGAGTAGTAAATCAAGATGGACAAGGTATCAGTGTACCGGTCAATGCTCGCTTCATCAAAAGATATCGTCCCTAGTGACACTATTGATTTTGATCCAGAATATTATCGGCATAATGATTCTGCATCAAAAGGGGGCAGGAATGGACAAGATCATGTCTTTGTATCATCAAATGAATAAAAGAAGAAATTTATGAGCATATCAAGACTATATTCTATGGGTATTGCAAAGAAAAGAAAAATCGTTATCATCCAGCGAGCTCTGCAGAACTCTGTCGAAATCGATATCATCACCAAGCTGATACATTACTAACAAGCACAGATGGATATTCTTGAAGATATTAGCAAAGGTGATGACGTATCAATTTCAGTCAGAGATTTCTATTATTCTCGCGATGCAATGATCGCACCTACTATTATCTATCAAGACATTTTAACGCAATCTAGCCAAAATCCTTAAAAGGGTCCAAATCCTAAAGAAGGGAAAAATTCTAAAAAAGAGTCCAAATCCTAAAGAAGGGAAAAATCCTTTTAAAAAAAGGAGCTAAACCCTTAAAGGATAAAGCTCTAAAAGAGCCAGGAGCTCTAAAAAGGATCAAGCTCAAAAGGACCAAACCCTAAAGGGATCATGCTCTAGAAGGGCTAGCCATGCATAAAACCTATCAAGATTGCCATTCAGTCAGCAGCGAGAAGCCAGTGGCCCTAAAAAGCCCGTGAAGGCCATCGTACGCATACCCATGCGGGCAGCTGATGGAGTCAATAACCAAAAGTCTGAGGGCCAAAAGTCAACCAAAAGCCTAAGGGCCAAAAGTTCTCAAATGGCTAGTCAGCATAACCCCCATGCCGTCTGTATAGTTTTTCGGCAACGTCACGGGGAATGGAGGAAAATGCCCTCTCGTGAATGGGCTCGACCTTATAGACAAAGAAAATGAGGGCTGCAGTACGAGCTTTAGATAGGCCAACCATGCATAAGACCCCTCAGATTTGTGGTTCGATTCCGGTACTAACTCATGAGGAAGGGCTTAAACCTACTCATCGATGGACTGACAATGATGGATTTGGTACCCCAAAGGTAGCCTTGTGTTGAGGCATAAAAATGGTGAAAGAAATCAAGCAAGTAAAGGTAAAAAAAGGAAGAAGAGAAGAACTTTCGAAAAGAGGAAAAGGGAAATTACGCAGAACCGCGTAGCCAGTATATGTTGCGCAGGTCCGCGTAATCAATATCTGTTGCGGGAGACCACGCAATGAAAGTATCAGTTGCGCGGATCTCGGAAAGAACTTCACAAAAAGCCTTCGTTTGAACTGATCCAAGGCACTAAAGAATAGTCCCACATCGCTAAGATCAGGATTTTCACACGTGCGAGGGTCAATAAATACCCCTTCCCCTCCTTCATTAAGGGTAATTGAAGATTTTCAAGAAGAGCAGAGCGGAGCGGAAGACAGAAGGTAGGAACGAAGTCTCCTGGGAGTTGCGGAAGACCGCGCAACAGATATAGGTTGCGGGGGTCTGTGCAACCGGACTGCCCTGCAGTCTGTAAAGCCCAAGAGTCGTTGTGTTGCCGAAGTCCATGGCCCAAGCTTCCTTTCTCTGTGTTTTCTTCTCTTCATGGGTTCTAAGGAGAAAGATCAGTCGATTTAATCGACATTCCTCCTAAGTCCCAGGAGATGGTTGAAACAGGCGCTGTTATGCTGCCGAAATCTCTATTTAATTGAAGGCCCATCGATCGGATCGGCATACCTCCTAAGTCCCAGGAGATGATCAAATCAGGCGCCGGAAGGTTGTCGAAATGACTCGTCGATCGGATCAGCATTCCACCTAAGTCCTTGGAGATGATCAAATCAAGCGCTGGAAGGCTGCCGAAATGAACTCTTGATGCTTAAAGCACAAATTCTTTACTTCTAAATGATTTATCTTAGAATCAAGAGATGTAAAGAGGATGTAAACGAACTCAGTATTAATAGAATGTGATGAATGTTCATAGTACTCTCTCTCTGTTATATTTGAATAAGACAATCTCCCAAAATCAAAATACATTTGTTTCTTTGTCAAAACAAAAATGGCGACTCCACTGGGGAATTTTTTGTCTTATTCAAAGTATTAACAGTAAGGTTGTTATGAACATTCGTCATGGTTTGGCGTCCTATGGACGCCAAAATGGTTATTCTCAGTGGGAAGTCCTCCCCTTCATCTCTAAGATAAATCACCCTAATCATTCAATTACTAACTATAAATATGTTTCGTGATTGAAGGTTTCTAAAATCCGATTACGACCCAACATCCATGGCTATCCCCATAAGAAGAGTGAACTTTTGATTCATCCCGACAGGGTTCGTGATATTATATGCACCAAGTCACGTGCGTAAAAGTAGCAGTGCTCAAGTAACAGCTGGGGTCATTTCTGCTTCGCCCCAGTCATCAAAAGACAATGCAGGCTGGACTGTTGTGACCTCTCGCAAGGCACGAACACAAGACTTCAAAAATTATGGAATGAGTCAACCTTCATTAAAGACCAGAGGGCCCATCACATGAAGCACAGTCAGAAGAAATCCTGAACTTGCTCCTCCGGTAATTTACCCAGCGTACACAGCGCAAATAGTTCCTTAATTGATGGTACGAACAATTCCTCAATTGACGGTACGCGACTTCCCAGTTTTAAATTCCTTAATAACTAAACGAACAAAGGAACAAAAGGGAAAAGCATTGGTAATTAGATCACCAACGGCATCCCGAAATGATTCACCAGTATCGGCGTCATCTCAATCGACTGATGCCACAAAGAGTATGAAAAAGCCCGGTGAGACTATATCCCCTCCCTTTTCTACAAGCCCTGTCACATCGGCATTCTCTTGTTCTCCTCCGATTACTGCTTCGACGAACAGTGGAGAGGCTGCAGTATACATGGCTGGGACAAACCCGGAATATAGAGTAACTGCAGAGGATCGTTTCAACGCAATGGCAGAAGCACAGAATGCATTGATGGAAGAATACAGAAATCTTAGAGAAACATTGGCAACCCTCGCACACAATGTAGCCTGAATGGCAATCCCCCAGAATGCAACAGAAGGGCAAGAAAATCAGCCTGACGTTCTTCCACCACAGGGGGCAGGGTCACTAGGGTCCATTCCGACAGCAAGAACTGTGACACAAGAAGAGGTGAGGCAAGTGGTTGAAGAGGCGGTCAGAGCTGAAAGAGAACGCGAAAATATCGGGTGCTTTAGATATCGAACACCGTATCTAAGGGAAGTAGAAGATATCCCTTTTCCGGCCAATTTCAAGCATCCAGATTTTCAAAAGTTCAATGGGGAAGGATCTCTGGAGGAGCATTTGATACACTTTATCACAAGCATGGGAAATTTTTCCACGATACCACAGTACTGCTTGAGACTGTTTGGTTCATCGCTAACGCACAAAGTATTCTGATGGTATTCTAGTTTGGCACTTAGATCGATACGCACATGGGAACAAATGCAAGAGGTTTTCATGTCGAACTTCTTCTCCCCGGAACGTGACGTCGGTATTACAGAACTGATCTCTATTCGGCAAAGAGAAGGAGAGCCGGTAGAGAAGTTTATAGACAGGTGGAAAATGTTAGGGGTTTCGTGTAGACAACTACCGGAGGAAAAAGAACAGGTTAAGATGTGTCTAAATTCTATGGGCACGGGGATTGCGTTCAGACTGACTAGCGCCGACATCAGGACCTTTCGTGACTTAGCTACCAAAGCCCACGCATTGGAACTGATGACTCATAAAATCTCGGCATTTTACCATGATACGACTAGGAGAGCGTCCAGCAGAACAACTGTAAACACTGTCGATCACGACAGAAAAGGAAAAGATACAAAGGATTCGAGAGAAAGAAGGCTGGACCGACGCGAAGAGGGTGATAGGTCAAGAAACAGGTACGACGGGAAGGGACCTAGAATGCTGAACTCTCATGAAGGGTTCGCGTTTGAAAAAGAAGATGTCGCCCCTATGATGGAGCAGTTATTGAAAGCTGGCATGATAGTACTGCCGGAGCCTAAGCGCCCAGAAGATATAACAAGGACAAGAGAAAAGAATTTTTATCGTTATCATCACCTAGTGGGGCACCCCACAGAAAATTGCTATACACTAAAATGTATAATACAACGACTAATCAATAGAGGCGAGATAGTATTGGGGAAAGAAAGAGAAAGAGGCTCCGTGGCAACCATAAACACGCTTACAGTCTGAGAAGAGGAACAAGAAGCGAATAAAGCAGGAAGCAGTAAAGTTGCAAAGAAGGTTACAGTAATAACACTACGGTCAGGCAAGAAGATAGTAAGCCCTACAAAATAAAAAATAGGAGAAACGAGTGCAAAAGAAAATAACAGCGGCAAGATGGAGGGAAATAATGAAACGATAAAAGTAAATTATGATGTGGTAAATCATCTAAAGGGAATACCGGCCCGATTAAGCATTTATGACGCGCTGAAGCTATCAGAAGAATTCTGGAAAAGTTTGATTCAGGCCCTGTCTGATCATGACATCAGGGAAACCTTACTGGCAGAAGTAGAACATGAAGAACCCAATGAGCATGAGGACTGCTTCCCAGTCATTTCTTTTTCTGATGATGATATGATCTGTGAGGAAGTCCATAATAGGCCACTAATGATAGAAGGCCATATTCGCGGGAAGAAAGTCAAGAGGATTATGATAGACAATGGGTCTGTGGTAAATCTTTTGCCACTCTCCATGTTAAACAAATTAAACTACCGTCGCTCAGAATTACGCCCCAGCGGGATGATGATACAAGGTTTTAATCAGGACGGGCAAGGTGCAGTTGGCAAATTTACGGTGACGTTGGAAATAGGAGAACTGACTACTGACGTTGTTTGTCATGTCATAAATGCAGTGACAAAATACTACCTTCTCTTAGGAAGGCCATGGATACACCAGTACAATATCATACCCTCCACCCTCCATCAGTGTTTCAAATACTGTAAAGACGGGGTACAACATAAAGTAATGGCCGATGTGAGACCGTATACAGAAGCTGAGTCCTTTGCAGATGCAAGTTATTACAAAGAATTTTCCACCAAAAAAATAGATAAGGATGAAAGTGACGTCCTGAAGAATGATCAAGAGAGCGCAATCACAGAAATGCCAGAAAAAGCAGTGTCGTCCGAAACAGCAGAGATCGGCAAGAAGTTCTATTTTGTGCCGAAACATTTAAGATGACTGGGACAACCGCCGTTAACTTTGCTATCATCTGAACAGTTGAAGATTTTATAGTCAAATTATACGGTGCCGCTACCGTATGCTGAAAGAAATAAGCCGTTTTCGGCCACTCCGACAAGATTTCAAGTTAAAGCCAATGAAAAATATTCTGAGCCAATCGAATTCTACGTTTCAGAAGCAGTAAGGACGAGAGAAGTGGCTCAAAATAATGAATACCATGGTAGGTTGACGCCGCAAGACCTTCAAAAGTATAGTCTGGCAAGTAAGAAAATTATGAAAAGCATGGGCTTTGATTATGAAGAACCCATTAGCCTAAATCACGGGAAGGGAATTCAGGTCCCCATTGGGGTCAATCAGGAGAAGTGTAGAAAATTTTAAGGGTTGGGGGCAAGCTAGTTAATGAATACGATTACAGTCTTATAGCCTCCCACAGAAATATGCTTCCTCCATATCTCCAAGAATAAAAAATAAAATAAAATAAAATAAAATAAAAAATGTATCCCCACTGATGGTCACTATCATATCTGGGGGGCAAATTCAAAGCTAAATGAGATAAAGCGTGCTCAAAAAAGGCAAAGCCCTTCAAGGAAGTAAATGAAAGCCTATATTGGCCTGTACTCACGCTGGCAAAAGGAAAACTGCTTCCGAAGGCGATACTGATTTTGATACGGAACATTATCAAGATAATAATTCTGTATCAAAAGGGAGCAGACAAAGGCATGAGAAATTAATTATCTTTGAAGATAGATTGCAATTTTGATGCTTCTAAGTCATCGCCAAATACAAAGCGTCAATGACAATCGCTGAATACAAGCATTGATGATTGTTGTCAGAATAAGCAAGTACCAATGATCGTCGCCAAGATAAGCAACTATCACTATCGTCATCAATGGCTCACGCAAGCTTATCTTATCAAAATTGCTATCATCACCAAGCTGATAAACTATTTCAAATACAACATGGATATTCTCAGAATATATCGACAACGACGAAATATCAGCTATGGATTCACCGTTCAACAATGACAAAATATCAATTAAGGCAGCCTAGCCAAGCCTATGCGGCCAGCTACGCTTAAGACCTATAATCAATTGAGACAGGTGAGTAAAAGCTGTGAAATATATTTCTAACCATAGAATGCATTTCTTTTGTATATTTGAATGAAAGATAGGCTTTCAAGCAAAACAAGTCATCGCCCAACGCGAAATGCTAAGGACAATTGCCAAAAGCAAAGCCAAATGAAAAGCTAATCCCCAAAATTAGCAACGATCGCTGTCAAGAAAACATTGGCATAAAGAAAAAGAAAAAGAAAAGGAAAAAGAGAGAAAAAAGAAAGTACCGATGATCGCTATCAAGCATCGACGCTCATTGCCGATAGAAAATCTCCATTCTCCATCGAAATCGAATTATCAGGTATCGATGATCAGAAAAAGAAAAAGAGAACAGCTATCGCTATTGCGATCAATCGCTCATCAAAGTAGCCATCATCGCTAAGCTGATACATAAATTGACATAAACATAATATGAAAGTCCTTGTGACATTGCCAGCAGCGGTGAAATGTCAACCATATGATCACAGCAGAGTGAATCATACAGTCAACTATATATATGAATTGGCGATAGCGATAGCTGCTCATCATAAAAAGGTAGCCTAGTCAAGTCCTGAAAAAAAAAAAGGATAGAAAAGCCAGAGTCCTAAAAGGACCAAAACTCAAAAGGGACCAACTACGCGTAAGACCTATGAAGATCGCCATTCGGGCAGCGGGGAGAAGCCAGTGGCCCTAAAAAGCCCATGAAGGCCATCGTACGCATACCCATGCGGGCAGCTGACGGAGTCAATGACCAAAAGCAAGAGGCCAAAAGTTGACTAAAAGCCAAAAGCTCAAAATCTTTAAATGACCAAAGGCCGAAAGAGCTCAAAGTCTTCAAAGACCAAAAACCAAGAGCTAAAAGTCAGCCGAAAGATCAAAAGCAAAGGGCCAAAAAGTCGACTCAAAGCCAAGTGCTAAAAGTCCCTAAATGACCAGTCAAGCGTAACACCCATGCCGTCTGTATAGCTTTCCGGCAGCGTCACGGGGAACGGAGGACAAGCCCTCCCATGAATGGGCCTGACCTTGCAGGCGAAGAAAATGAGGACCGCAGTGCGCGCATGACAAGCCAACCATGCATAAGACCCCCCAGATTTGTGGTTCGATTCTGGTACGTACTTATGAGGAAGGGCTTAAACCTACTCATCGATGGATCGGTAACCATGGATTCGGTACCCCCAAAGGTAGCCGTGTGAGCCCTGTGAACTCTAGAGAGTTACCGTGGCCAACCCTATGCTATAAATCCAACCGAGTTCACGGCCCCGGTAGCTTCACTGGGCCCCTCTGATGGATCGCGGTTTGTGAACTCCCTAGGCAGTGAGAAGTCCCGCGAACTCTAGAGAGTTACAGATACCATCACATAAGACCCGAAGTAACGCCGCTTCACTACTCATGAGCTTAAATTGTGTGCAACTAACTGAATTGAAACTTAGCACCGCCAATAAAATATAAACGGATGAGGTCACATAGGAAAACCTTGTACTAACAAAGCATAAAATATTGTTGTTTCATGATTAGCTTTATAGAATATCATGATAAACTATGTGCCATGTTCAAAATGCAGCAAATTCATGTTAAAATCATGACAAAGATGGTATGCCCGAAACAACGCATAATATAGAAGTGCATGAAAAGTTAAATTTACTGATAAAAACCAAAAGAGAACATACATTGAAA
Organism: Magnolia kwangsiensis; assembly: GCA_037074715.1. Lineage (NCBI taxonomy): Eukaryota > Viridiplantae > Streptophyta > Magnoliopsida > Magnoliales > Magnoliaceae > Magnolia > Magnolia kwangsiensis. The sequence goes on along the minus strand of CM073576.1, from coordinate 100,561,324 downwards.
AATGAAAAAGAGAGGAAAAGATTACATGTTTATAATTCCTCAGTGATGCCTATTACATTCATAAATTGCCGCAAGTCTTCTTTTAATTGAAGCTGATCTGCGTCATGCTTTGATTTTTCTTCAAGAATAATCTTTATCTGATCAGGAAGGCCAGCCAATTTGTCTTCTAGAGATGTGATTGTTTCGTTGCTCCTGAGTAATTCCAACTTCTCAGTATCGGCAGACCGAATATTGACCTCGAGCTTCTCCTTAATCTCCTGTATAGATAGCTCCTTCTCATGACCTTATGGTTCCATCTGTGAAATCTCTTCTCTTAAAGTTGTTATACGATCTTGAATAAGCTCTTTGTCACCAGTAAGGGTCTTCAAGTGTTCTTGCAACAATAATTGCTCCTGATCTAATTCAGATATCGTGGAAGCAATGAGTGAAGCCTTCTCCTTAGACAAAGTTAACCGCTTCCCGTATTCAAGGACTTCTGGAGCAATTGTAATAGTCTCCGCTGATGCTAGAGAAGCTATTAAATCACGAAATCTAAGGAGGGAACTACGCAAAACAAAAATATTAATCCTGGACATCTTTGTAGAGTTCTCCAGCACTTCGATGGCAATGTCCAGATCTGACCATTGTTCAGGGTCCTTGAAGATATGAATTACTGTTGACAAAGAGTTCTTCATTAAAAGCATTTTGTGAGCAGGAATCTTCGAAGGAAATGGTAATTCAGAGACAGTGGCCACAGATTCAGAACTAGCCGCCCCACTACAGGGGAGAATTCCTGCAAAATGAATAAGAGGGTCAAGTCAGAGTGAGAAATACAAAATGAAGGATTCACAGCTCTTCAAATTAATATATATACCTACCATAGAGATATGACCAGCAAGTAAGGGAACTTCTGGGGCTACAGAAGTACCAGCTTCTAACATATCAGTAAGAGAGGGAGCTCTCACTTCTGTGCTGGAATCTCTGGTAGTAGGAGTTGGTAGATCAGTAGCCTCGACAGGAAATATAATTTCACGGGCCACGCTCTTCGGCGCCATTAGAGGGGCCAAAGAAACTTGTGAGGAGACCATTGGTGTAGCTGGATGAAGTTTTGCAGAGGGGCAAGCGCTCGTTTCAATGCAAGCCACATGAGTACCTAAAAAAAAAAAGAAAAAGAAAAAAGAAGAGAGAATGATAGTGGTGTTAAGATAGTGATCACTTGACAAGCACATAAATGCTTAAGGAATTCGAGCTCCCTTACCAGGTGAATACCCATATTCCCCGTAGTCCAAGAGTTCTTCATCCTCTTCGATTACCGCATGTGGCTTGCCAGGGATGGAAGTGGCAGGGGAAGTTTCAGGGGCTATGGGGAGATGTTCTTCCGCTACATTTTCGGCGGCCATATCTTCCTCGTCATCTATATTGACCTCCCCTTCTTCATAATCATCATCTTGAACTCCATCGTTTTCATCATCATCATTGTCAGACCCCAGGGGAGTGAAATTTCCTAATGTAGAAGATGAATCTTCGCTAGAAGATGAACTTTCGCTTGCCAGATCTTCCTCATCCACTTCTGCAACCGCGACTTGTTTTCCTTTATAGGAAATAGGCTGGTTGCTTTCCCTTGGAGATCTCCTGCTAACTGGAATCGAGGGAGATGAAGAGACCTGTCTCGCTTCTTCTTGAGGAGTGGGTGACGAAGTTTACTGACGTGCTCGTGATCTAGTCATCGGGGATGATGAGCTAGGGGGAAGAGTTTATGGAGAAGGGGCAGGTTTGTCTTGAGCTGTATTTTCTTCAGCTGTAGCAGTCTCTTCAGGAATAGGAGAGGATGCTTCTGCAACATCTTCTGGAGCTCAGCCACCAAGGTCGTGGGGAATATGTTCAAATTCCACCAGGACTCCATGGGCAAACCAACAGTCTAAAGTGTTAATTGGTTTTCTCTCACGGATTGGCTATTCCGTTGAAATCTTTCTGCAAATTTCACCATGATGAGGAACGCGACTTTTCTCTGGAATGAAGCCGATTCCATTATCAATTTTTCTGCCCCTAAGCCGAGGTGAATGGAGAAAGAGAAGAGAGTCCACCGGTAGATGTTTGTTGATCAGAAATGATTGGTGGTCCCACCACCTCATCCAGCTGTAAGAAGTACAGACTATCCGATCGCAGCTAGGAATGATAAAAAAGAAGAGTTGACATGGCCGTCTAATAATTGTTTTCATATCATGGCCCAGTTCAAGGAACCTATTCCATAGCAGCGCATTCTCTTAGTAACCAGCCCACAATCTTCTGGTACGGCTTGGTCGTAACCGAATTGGTGAGCAAAACGGCTAGGATAGTAGGGTTCTCTCCAGAATTTCGTTCCTTCCCTGAGTGGCAAACTGCAAGAACGAATGGAAAGAAAAAAGGCCCTTTCTGCTACAGTTAGTGCCCCTTGATCTACCATATCTATATCTTGAATGTAGTGATGAAGTCGGAACTGGAAGAAGTTCACTCGATCAAAGTCCTGAATCTTATTGATCATCCACTCGTACAATCTTTTGGCCATGGCCCTTTGTTGAAAGAACCAGAGAGGAAGGTGAGAAGGACTGACATAAGCTTTTTTCAGTGCTTCATAAGTCCAAGGGAAATAGACTCCTAACCATCCGGTGAAGTAATGCCACGCGGTATATGCTGATGAAGATCCCAGGGTGGGATTTTTGACGTGTGTAGAGATCTCTCCAAAAGCCCGATAAATGGAGCATAGCAAAGGGGGTGCAATAGAATACTTCTGACCTTCTGCTAGAGCTCCGACAACCACAAAAGTGGTAGGGCGAATAGCATCCGCCCACTTGGAATTAGGAAGAACAACTTTGCTCAACCAGTAAGCAAGGAAGGCTGCCAGTTCCCCAAATGAGCTATAAGCTGGTCGTTCTTTCATATTGTCACGAAGGGTCGTCAGTTCCTTACAACGACTGTCGTGAAATCTGCAGAACAAGAAAGGAATTAATATGCAGGAATATGTGGTGAAGAGGAATACACTAGTCTCTGGGTATGGGATACTTGAGCATTCTAGAAAAATGGGCCAGCCATTGCAGAGGAGATAGCTTGTGAATATTTAAAATTTTTCCCTTCTCTCTGAAAAGTTCGATGGTGGTTTCTGAGATGGAGGGTCTGCGATCGGGAGAGGATATAAATGCCAATTCTACATTTGTCGGTATGAACTCGTCATAAAATCTTCCTGTGAGTGGGAGACCTGCTATGCGGTGTAGATCCCATAATGATATGCTCATTTCTCTGAACGGCAGGTGAAGGGAATTGGTGGTGGAAGACCAATATTCAAGAAATCCTTTCAGTATGCAGGGTTCCTTGTAAAAATATTAGGATGTGACCTCTATCGCATCGTAAAGGCCTACTTTAGTAAGGGTACTTGCGTGTTTCTTCAAAATTTCCTCTGCCCAATCAGAGTAATAGCGACGAGAAGTCAGTAGGCCTCTTGTACGAAAATCTTCTAATCCCCAGAGAGGATCACAGCCCTTGTAGCGTTGTCTGACAATCTCATAAAAATAGGTTGGGAAGAGATTGTGCGGACTGTGAAAGGGAGCAAGGAAGATCATGGGATAAGCCTCTCCGATAATCTGCCGGGGTTTCTGCATTTGAATTGTCCCTTCAAGAATCTGGAGTTCTCATGTCGCCCGTGATTCAGTATACATCAGCTTTTCTCCGTCCACATAGTCTGTGGGTTCGCATTCATGGATGGATTGGTGACGATGCACACTAATGGGAATTACCGGCATGCCTTCTGAATGAGGATTGTCAAATTTCATGACACCCTCAATTACTCGAATAGATTCTCAAGAGTTCTGAAGCTTCTTTTTATTGTGCTCTTTGATATTTTCTTCAAACTCCCGTGCCTTATTCCGACGAGTTTTCTTGGAGTGAGAAGCAGGCGGGGTACCTTTTCTGACAGGGGGTCTTTCGCTATCCATGCGAATGTGGGCGGTTGTCTTCAACCATTCTTCCCAATCGTATTCACGACCATGCTTGGGAGGCCGTTCTACATTTCCCATGATTATAACACGATGAACGGGTGAGGAAAGTGCTTCGATGCAGCCAGTGAAATCAAAAGTTGGGAGCACTGGCTCTTTAAAGTATGACAGGGTCTGAATGGTGGTTTTGGTACGCTTGGTTGGTGGTTGGTCAGCGGAAGGAGATGGGCAATGAGAAGTATCAGGAGCATCGGAATGAGGAGAATGCTCCACTTGAGGGTCTACAGGACGGAGGGTCCTCTTGATGCGAGCCATAGAGCGAGGGGGCTTAAAAACCTAAGGAAGGTCGTTGAGGAAAGGGTACAGAAAATGGCAAAGTCTTGGTTGCATGGGTCCGCGCAATCAAAAGCAGTTGCGCGGCAAGTTGCAGTACTTAGAAAAATTACGCGAACGAAAGATTCATTGCGCAGACAATGTCCATTGCCCGAAAAATCGCCAGGAGAGGAAAAATTTGCCAGAGAAAGCAGAGACTGCAGAAAGTGATGAAGGGTGCGGTATTTATAGGTTATAGTGACCGAGTATATACGCGGCCAGTTGCGCGGGTCTGTGTAAACCAAACAGGATATTTGATCCTTTACTTGTTATTCTGAAAGAACAAATAAAGGATCAAGGGGGCAATCTGTTGAGGCACAAAAATGGTGAAAGAAATCAAGTAAAGGTAAAAAAAGGAAGAAGAGAAGAACCTTCAGAAAGAGGAAAAGGGAAATTGTGTAGAACCGCGCAGCCAGTATATGTTGCGCGGGTCCGCGCAATCAATATCTGTTGCGGGAGACTGCGCAATGAAAGTATCAGTTGCTCGGATCTCGGAATGAACTTCACAAAAAGCCTTTGTTTGAAATGATCCAAGGCACTAAAGAATAGTCCCACATCGCTAAGATCAGGATTTTCACACGTGCGAGGGTCTATAAATACCCCCTCCCCCCTTCATTAAGGGTAATTGAAGATTTTCAAGAAGAGTAGAGCGGAGCGGAAGACAGAAGGTAGGAGCGAAGTCTCCTAGGAGTTGTGCAGGACCGCGCAACAGATATAGGTTGCACGGGTCTGCGCAACCAGACTGCCCTGCAATCTGTAAAGCCCAAGAGTCGTTGTGTTGCCGAAGTCCGTGGCCCAAGCTTCCTTTCTCCGTGTTTTCTTCTCTTCATGGGTTCTAAGGAGAAAGATCAGTCGATTTAATCGACATTCCTCCTAAGTCCTAGGAGATGGTTGAAACAGGTGCTGTTATGCTGTCGAAATCTCTATTTAATTGAAGGCCCGTCGATCGGATTTATATTCCTCCTAAGTCCCAGGAGATGATCAAATCTGGCGTCGGAAGGCTGTCGAAATGACTCGTCGATCGGATCGGCATTCCTCCTAAGTCCTAGGAGATGATTAAATCAGGCGCCGGAAGGCTGCCGAAATGAACTCTTGATGCATAAAGCATAAATTCTTTACTTCTAAATGATTTATCTTAGAATCAAGGAATGTAAAGAGGATGTAAACGAACTCAGTATTAATAGAATGTGATGAATGTTCATAGTACTCTCTCTCTGTTATATTTGAATAAGACAATCTCCCAAAATCAAAATGCATTTGTTTCTTTGTGGAAACACCTTGCGAGCTCTGTGAACTCTAGAGAGTTACCATGGCCAATCTTGTGCGTAAAACCAACCGAGTTCACCGCCTCGGTAGCTTCACTGGGCCCCTCTGATGGATCACGGTTTGTGAAATCCCTAGGTAGTGAGAAGTCCAGTGAACTCCTAAGAGTTACAGAGGCCATCATGTGAGACCCAGCTCCACTACTCAAGAGCTTAAACTGTGTGTGACTAACTAAACTGAAGTATAGTACCGCCAATTAAGACGAAGATCATTTAGGAGACCCTTACAACACACATATATATGTGTATAAAAGATACAGTATGATAAAAATGAAGTAAAAGAAAGTTTATTGCACCATAATACACCAATCAAAATGTCATTTGAAATATCACAAGTCACTAGTACAACTTGCAATTGTGAAAGCATGTATAGTAGCAAAATACATCAAAATTATACATTTCATAGCTCTCCTGTAATACCTAATGTTGCTAAATACACCAATTAAATTGTCTTGAAGATTAACTTGAGCTGCAGCATGTTCCACTCTGGCATTTGAAATAATTCTAGCAGGATTTGGGGTATCGGCTAGTTTTTCCTCTAAGGAAGCGATCAATTCCTCATTTTTTGCCAATTCGGATCTTTCAGGATCCATAGAATGATAGCTACACTCTATCTTTTCTTGGACTCTTTCAATGTTTAAACTTGCTTCCGAACTTTGTCGCTCTAACTGAGTGATTTCTTGCTTTAGAAGGACAATATGATCCTCGATAGATTTCTTCTTGTCAACAAAGTTCTTCAATTATTCTTACAAAGATGATTGTTCTTGATCATGGCAAGAGATAATGGAAGAGATTTGAGAAACTTTCTCCTTGGAATACGCAAGTTGTTTCCTGTACTCTAGGATTTCAGGAGGAACATTCACAGTTTCAGCTGAGGACAAGGAAGTTATCGAATTATAAAATCTTAAGAAAGCATTGCGCACAGACGAAATATTAACTTTAGCCATTTGAGAAGCACCATCCAGGATAGTCAAAGCGACAGTGAAATCAAACCATTGGTCAGGGTCTTTGAAGATTTCAACAACAGCCAGTATGGAATTCTTGATTAAGGCTAATCTGTGTGCAGAAACCTTCTCAAATGATAGTGCATTCAATGAAGTACCAATAGAGCCAGAACTCACTGCACCATTTTGAGGTAAATCCCCTATTAAGAAATAAGAAATATAAAGTTATAATAAAATTTTTATGAACAGGTAACATGAAAAGTGTGAATAAAGGAAAGGAACCACCTCTCACTGGCACCGAAGCGGTGAGCAGTTGTGTCTCCCTGTCAAGAGAAGGAGTAGGTTCCATCATCTCTGCAAGAGATGGGGCCCTATTTTCAGTACTTGAGGCAATGGTGGTGGGAGTAGGCAAATCAATCAGCTCCGCCGAAGAAGCCATTTCGCGTTCAGTACTTGAAACAACAATATTATGAGCGGGCAAAACAATTGGCTCTGCTGGAAAAGGAATCTTACGCGCTGCTACCTTTGGGGGCATCGAAAATCTCGACGAGGTTGTTGGGGCAACAGGAGGTAAATCTAGAGGGGAGGCTTGATCACCTGAAATAGAACGTGTAAGAGAAGAAGGGGGAAAAGAAAAGGAATAAATGACGATAGTAAAATTTTCTTACAAGGTGAATATTTATATCCTCTATGGACTAGGGGTTCTTCTTCCCTTTCCCCTGCTACAGATGAAACTTTTGAGGGGATAGCCTCAGAAGAGGGGAGTATGTCTCCCTCAGCCGCAGGAATATCTTCTGCAGCTATCTCATCTGCACTGCTAATGTTAACTTTCCCCTCTTCATAATCACTATCTTGAATTTCCCCCTCTGTATTATCATTATCAGAGACAGTATCACTAGATGAGGAAGTTGAGCCTTCACTACTCAGATCTTCTTCGCTCGATTCTTCAACAACGACTTGTTTTCCTTTGGAAGGAGGTTGCTGGCCTTCTGGTTGAGTAGTTATGGTAGTCACCACCGGAAAAGTAATACCGATAGTCCTTTCCTGGGGGGAAGCTTGGGTACGTGCTTGAGATTTGGTAATGGGAGAAGAAGTTGGTTGCTGTCGATGTTGAATAGTCTTAGAAGCAGGGGAAGAAATTGGCTGCTATGGAGATTGAGCAATCCTAGAAGTAGGAGAGGTGGTCGGCTGTTGCTGGAGATGAGTAGGTGGAGATGGTTCATCTTGGGGATTAGTAGCATCCTCTGGATGAAGGGGAATGTCTACTGTAACCCTTCCTCTTTGATGAAGAGAAACTGGTTCAAATTCGCGAGTCTCGCCATACGCTACCCAACCTTACAGGGTGTTGTTAGATTTTATCTCGTGAATAGGTTCATCTAAAGATATCTTGACACAGTGATGACCAGTAGAGGGGGCATGGCTGGTTTCTGGAATGAAACTGACTCCTGATTCGATGACACGACCCTTAAGCTCAAGAGGAGGAAGCCACACAGGTTTATCCATCGGCAGGCTTTTTCTAGCCAAGTGGGATTGGTGTACTCACCACCTCATGTGATTGTATGAGGCTCTGGGAGTACAATCACAGCCTGGAATAATAAAGGAAGAATCCGCTCGGCATAGCAGTTGCTTCCAAACCATTGCCTAGTTAAATGGACCAGTGTTATAGCTTTGCATTCTCCTAGTAACTAGCCCGCAGTCTTCCGACACTACTTGGTCAAAACTAAATTGATGAGAAAAACGGCTCGGATAATACGGTTCCCGCCAGAATTCTGTCCCTTCCCTCGATGGGAGGTTGCATGATTTGATAGATACAAAGAATCCCCTTTCTGCTATAGTAAGTGGAGATGCGCCTGTCCTCTCTGTGTCTTTAATATAACATGGTAGGTCGAAATGAAAGTAATCTATCTTGTCGTCTAAGGAAATAGCGTCTTTTGCCCAATCGTAAGATCTCTTCGCCATAGATCTATTTTGGAAGAAGCAGAGGGAAAGTTTCGAGGGATGAACATAAGCCTTTTCCGGCACGTCGAAAGTCCACAGGAAATAAACGCCAAGCCAGCCAAAGAAATAATGTCATGGCATGAAGGTCGAGGTGGAACCAACAAAAGGGCTCTTCACATGGAAGCAATTTTCCCAAAGCCTCTGTAGATCGAGCAGAGGATGGGAGGTGTAAGAGAATACCTGACTCCCTCACCCATGACACCTGCTATCATAAATAAGGAGGGGCGAATGGCATCTGCTGACTTTGAACTTGGGAGAACTACTATGCTTAGCCAATAAGCTAGAAATGCCGCGAGTTCGCCATAGACGGAATATTCAGCACGACCTTTGATACCTTTTTGAAGGCATTTAAGTTCCCGTAAATGATTGCCCTCAAATCTGAAAAATGAGTAGGTGAAATCAAGAGAATATATATATAACAAATCGTAGCATGAAAAGGGAGATAAGGGAAGAAAGAGAACTACTTGAAACCTCGGCTGAAATGGGCCAGCCATTGCATGGGATGAATTTTATAAATGTTTGGGAATTTAGACATTTCCTTGAAAAGTTCTGTAGTTGATTTCGAAATAGAAGGTATACGGTCAAGTGAAGAGATGAAGGAAAATTCTTCATTAGTAGGGACGAATTCATTGAAGATTTTCCCTATTATCAGTAAACCGGCAATTCTGTGAATGTCCCAAAGAGTGATACTCATTTCACCTTTGGAAAAATGAAAAGAGTTGGTGGAGGGACACCAGTAGTTAAGGAAAGCCTTCAAAATAGAAGGTTCTCTGTAGAAAGGTTGCGACATTGCTTCAATGGCGGTGAAAACATCAATCTTTAATAGAGTGTCCGCATGTTTTTTCATGACTGCAGCAGCCCACTCCGAAAAGTAATTTCGAGGAGTCAGAGAGCCGCTCGTTCTGAACTCCTTTGGGAGCCAGATAAGTCATTGATAACTGAAACGCTGTTGAAGCGTCTCATAAAAGTAAGTGGGGTACAAGCTGTGGAGGTCGTAAGAAGGCAAGAGGAAGATCATGGAGTGCACACTGCCAATCCGCTGCCTTAGTTTTGGTGGTTGCAGGATGCCTTCCAGTATTTTCGGTTCTTTAAACGACCAAGACTCTGAGAAAGATAGTCTCTCTGAGGTTAAGAAGTCCCTAGGCTCACAGATTAACATAGAATGATGACGGTGAATCTTGATGGGGATTGAGACGGTGCCTCGTCTGTAAGGGTTGTCAAATTCTATGGTACTTTGGACCAAGCGAACTGATTCTCAGGAATTGTTGAGCCTCTTTCTGTTATGCTCTTTAATCTTCTCTTGGAATTCTTTCACTTTATTTCTATGAACTTTCTTCATTTTGGAGGGGGGAGGAGTATCTTCTCTGGCAGGTGGTCTTTCACTGCTCATATGGTAATGCGTCATCATTTTTAACCATTTATCCTAATCGTAATCTCGACCGTGCGTTGGTGGCCTTTTGAGGTCTCCCATGATGATAGCCCTTTGGATAGGAGATGGTAAAGCCTCGATACAAGGGGAGAAGTTGAACGTTGGCAACACTGGCTCCTTTATGTAGGCAGGGCACTTGACAGTTGTCTTGAAACGTTTATGTAAGGGTTGAGCAGGAGACACGATGAAGGTTCTCTTAGTACGAGCCATGACTAGAGAAAATTAGAACCTGAAAAAGAAAGAAGTTAGGAGAGTCAGTACAAAGTGAGCAAAGATAAGTCTGGAAAGAGACAAGTATCAGTTGCACGCAATACGTAGGACAGAAGGTCATTGCACGTGTACGCGTAACCTAGTAATAGTGCATCAAGACAAGTATTCGTTGCGCGTGCACACGCAATCGAGTTAACTGTTTAAGAACAGAATATGTTGCACAAGGACGCACAAGGGATTTTCACCTTGTGCTTTACACATGGTCGCGCAAGCTATTGTTAAAAAAAATCATCATTGCTCCGCTACAGCAGATGAAAGTGGATAAATGAGGCAGTTGTGGGTATTTATGGGGAAAAAGGGGCCGAGTACGGTACTCGGGCATGAGTTGCGCATGGACACGCAAGGCATCCTGTTGCGCGTGATCGCGCAAGGAGACTAGTTACGCATGGTCGCGTAAGATGATGACTGGAAAATATATATACTGGTGAAGATTGATCCTGATTCTTTGATTCAAGGGAACAAAGAATGGATCAAGGGGGCATCTGTTGGAGCATAAAAATTAGCATCAGATGAAAGAAAGGGAAGTAAGATGATTAGTTGTGCGTGGACGCGCAATGACTATAAGTTATCGTGGACGCGTAACAACTATTTGTTGCGCGTAGGAGCACAACAAGTTCAAAGGAATTGATGAATTCCTTATTGCACGAGGAAGTGCAGACAATGTTGATTGCACGGAGATGGCAAATCGAGGTTATGTATTGCGCGTCCATGCGCAATGACATTTTCTATTGCGCGTGTAGGCGCAACGAATTCCCATATCACATGGATGCACAATCAAGAGCAAGTGGTTAAAATTGTCGATTCAGATTAGATGCGAGAGTGGGTCAGGGCACGAAGATCGAGGTGTGGCACTTGTGGGGGTCATATAAATACCCCCTCACTCCCTTCATTTGCGATGATCAAAGATTTTTGGAAGAACAGAGCATCGAAAGGTGAGGAGCAAGGTCTCTGTTGCGCGTGGTCTCCGTTATGTGTAGTCACTTTGCCTTTGCGCAGGGACGCGTAGTATAAGTCCCCATTGTGTGGGGACACCCCACACAAATCTCCGTTGTGGGTGTAACATTAGTGTTGCACGGGGACGTGTTGCCCACTGCTCCATTGCGTGGGGTCACACAACTGGTCTGTAGGTTGCGCGTGTATGCAGAAGCACTAGATGATTTGTCTTGAATGAAGGACGAAATGCTGCCGAATCTCCTGAAAGAATTCAAGTTCACTCTTCATCACTTCAGACCCTCTCCTCTGCCTAAAGGATGAGCTCAAAAGTGAAGCCAAGTTGATCAAATCAGCATTCCTCCTAAGTCCTAGGAGATGAACAGAATAGCTGACGAAAGGCTGCTGAATTCCAGATTTGATATATAAAGCTTCATTTATAATGCTTTACTTTCTTAAAATGATCTATTTTAGAATCAAGGGATGTAACGAGGTTGTAAATGAACTCAGTATCAATGAAATATGATGATTGTTCCAAATACTCTTTCTGTTATGTTTAAATAAGATAACTTCCCAAATCAAACGCATTTGTTTCTGTTCGAAACATTCGTTGATTCGCCTGAGGTATCCAAAGTTTATATATTCACCTGTGTCAGAAAAAGTTTCAAAGTTAGTATCACATGGTTAATTAGAGACTACAGATAAATCAAATTGAGAAAAATTTTCAAGAAGTGGTGTAGTCTCAACACATTCCGAAGTATCAAACTTCGATTCAATTTTCAGCTCCTCTCCTAATGGTAAACATTCAGGATCTGTGGAAGAAGGGGCTTCAGAGTAAGGGTTCTCTCGGTCAGTGATGACTACCGAGATGTTGTCTTACAAGGCATTCAATATGTCTCTTATCATGGGATCATTTGAATCTGCAAAGTGTGCCAAGCAACCATTAAAAGAGTTGGGACATTCAGCTGAGAGTGACTTATTTTCCACCTTGGAGCTCGTGATGATCTGCCCAAGGAATCCAACATCTTTAAAAGTGGATGGATGTATGCTCTCTTGCTCCATCCCTACACAAACAGATTGAGAGTCAGTATACGAAGCATTTATATACAGACTCTGTTCATTGATACTACTCAGAAGAGGCATTAAATCATCAACATTCAACAGTTCAGATGGTGGCCTTAACTAGGTGGTATCAAAATCCAGAGTCATATCGAGTAACTCATCCATCTCCCGAATCATATCATCATTCAATTCAGGAGAGTGGTCTAAACATATCTCACAAGAGATAGAAGGGTTAGTTGTAAGGAGCTCATCCACTTTTAAATCAGACATGTCTGGTAAGTGAAGTAGCTCATTAAGACGGTTCTCTTCATGTACTCCTTGATCATTGACTTGGACCAAACTTGAGATTAATTCTAGGGGCATTTGGGTTTCATGTTCATAATCATCATCCCAACAATCATCATATTCTTGTTCAGTGTAGTGCACATTTGGGATGGGATCACTTTTCTCACATTGTACACCTAGAATGGGTTGAGGTTTGCATAAACTAACCTCTTCTTCATCATTGGAATCTAGTGTGTCCTGTGAGTGAAGTATGTCATCATGATTATATTTAAAAGACACCCATGTCTCTTCTCCATTCTTTTGAACCGTCATCGAGATTGACTCATCGGAAAAGTGAACCATTTGCTCATTAGCACAATTCAACTCTTCATTCCAAATCCTAGAATTCTCCAAAAGTAAGTTAGAATTGCATTATATTTCTGGACTCGTTTGCGGCTGGGGTGAACTAGCCTTGTTCCTCTCATTGAGGTGTGATTTAATAGCTTCTAATGATTTCATCACTTTTGCAACATGCTGGTTGAATTATTCTAGATTAAAACATGAATCCTCTTGGATCGTTTTTGGTTGGGTCTCAGAGGTAGAGTATCCAAGAGAATACTCATTATAACATGTTGTTGGTTCATTATCCTAATTTTAATATTTCCACTGGTTATAGTCATGCTGATCATACATGGGAGAATATGATGGTTGATAATAATCCTCATTCCCATAATTACGATCGTATACGGCCCTATTAATCGATGGAATATAACATTCTAGTCAGTTCTCAACATCGATTCTCGATGGAGAGAAATCTTGAGGTATATGTTGAATTCCACAACCCTCAGGCATTTCTCAATATTTCTTATCCATCTCAGCATATGCACGTACCCATGCTTCCATGGTAGAACCCTAATCCTGAGTCTAATCCTAGAAAAATAAAAGAAAGGATCCTACACCAATATGGAAAGTAAGAGGCGAAGTTAGAAAGGTGTTACCAAATAAGAAGTTCCTATGTTAAGATCCTGTAAAACAAAATAAACCAGTTAGTATCTAAGAGATACGACCTAAGCTAAAAAATAGAAAAAGTAGAGAAATTTGGACGAAGTTACTAATTTGGACGATTTATCAACGACCCTACAAAATAGGAAAGTTAGTTCTAAGAAAGAAAAATTTAAAACTAAAGTTAATAAAATACTAATCTTAAACTAATTCTAAAATCAATTAATTTTAAAAAATCGTAGTCGTCAGTCCCCGACAACGGCGTAAAAAACTTGTTCACTCCCCAAGTGCAGGGTTGTGATGTAGTAATAAACTCGGTAAGACCGAGGTCGAATCCCAAGGGACTGATACCTGTATGTAATCTAAAACTAACTAGAACTAGAACTAGAATGAGATGAAATATAAATCAAATACAATTTAAGGAATAATTATGCAATAATTATCTAAAACTTTAAAGAATTCAGAGATAGGAAACTAGGGATTCAGAGGATCCACTTATAGAGATCAGGGAGATCTTACACCAGCTTTAAGAATCATTTAACTGAACTGTTGTTGATATAGTTTTCAAGAGATGAAAGGAATATGAATTAGAATGGATTCCATCACTAAACCATGCCCAAGAGATAAAGCAAACAACAGAATTAATCTAATTATCAACCAATCAATGCATGAAGGTTAGGAAGGGTACCGTCATCCGACCATGCCCAAGAGACGATGGTGAACAACAGGGCTTCCTGATGTCATAAACATAAAGAGGAAAGGAAATACTCAAGGCATCGCAGATCTACTGTAATGTAAGTCACAATAAACTATTAAAAACTATAGGCAATTCCTTATAATCAAAACTAATCATCAAAATAGTTCAACTAACATAATCCAAGCCATAGAATGTAACACCCCAGATTTTGGCTAATCTGGGATTTGACATCCTTAGGCAGTGGGTCAATTAAAACACCTGAAAAATCGTTCAGAACCCAATTCCATAGCCAAAGAAACCACTTAGGATTAATTTCTTTAGAAACTAAGCATAAGATAGCTAGCGCAACGTTGGAGTGGCTGGGAAACAGTCCCTAATCACTTTAAATACGTTCTACAAGACCCAAAACGAGTAGAACCAATGACCCTATAATACTCTATAACCTCGGATCAAACTCTAAGCAGGTCTATTCTCTGGACCACATTGAATTTTTGTATTGGATTTAGACCGCGCATCGAAGGTCCGATACCTCCTATCTTAGACCGTTAGAACTGCCCAGTTGGACTTGACAATCATTTCGAAAATCAAGTCAAACCGATAATCACAGACTATTTCGTTGAACCCGGACTGAAGAGACCGCGAATAGGGACAGATTTGGAATTTCAAGTTCAAATCTGGCACACGACTTGACGCGTCAGTATTAAGCGTTCTGACCGTCAGAATTCATCCAGATTACACCCTCGGATCAGGAAAAATTTCTATTTATTATCATGAGACTTTCAGCCCTGATCTATGTGCGGTGACCGCTGAACTGAAACTGGTCCGCCACGGGCGATCTGCGAATCCTGCCAGACTGAAAACTTAATACGTGCTACATCTGGTACGCATGAGCTTAAGTCCGATCGCAATCGACCAGGGGACCACCAGAAAGCAGCTTTTGGACCGAAACAGCCCCGATTTGGATATACCTCAAGTATACTTTGTTCCCAAGCCTGTTTTGGGCACATTTGAGCTTATAAAAGGGGTTGAAACCCTCACTTCTCTCACTCATCCGAATTTTCTAGAAACCCTAGCAAGAGTGAGAGAGAAAGTGAGAGTTTGTGAGAGAAGGTGGGAGAGCTTTTCCTGCTGCTGCTGTACGTGCTTAGGCAACGCACTCCGATCACTTTCCCGGCGATTCCTCCGCGTTTTCAGGTAAGAAAAACCCTAGAAAGTTGCTGATTTGATGTTTCTTCCATTTCATAGCCTGATAGTTAATAAATCTTGTAAAACAGGTTCTCTTATCGCTGTAGGCGAAGCGTATACGCTCGGTTCGAATTTCAACATCCATAAGAGACAAGGTGCGGATATTAGATGCTTTGATTGACTGTTTCCAAAGCTTTCAATGTCGTTTAATAGTAGATTCTTGACGGCATCGCCGTTTGACATGTACAACATGCTCTCCGTTTCCTGTTTTGTAAATTAACGAAGAATATGAGATTTAGGGCATTTTAGTCATTTGTAGGAAGTACGGTCTACATGCATATTTTGCTGACGGGATTGACATGGTTTGTTGCCGCATTAGGGAGTTAGGAATGCTTGCATAATCAGTTTGGCGAAGAGATTCGCCTAGTTGCGCACTTTGGGTCGACCTACTATATGTAGACTTAAGTGTGTAGTGTATGTGTTTGTATAAATGCTTGTACTAGTATGTATTGAATTAAATGATGTTATGTAGTAGTTTGAGAATGATTTCTTGATTAATATGCTGACTTAAATGATTTCCTATATGTTGACCATATGCATGATTCCATTACATGCATGGAATGTAGGTGTTTGAAGATTTGCTTAAGTTGAATGTTATAATATGTGTTAACATGCTCACATGATTGTATTTCAATTCCAATACCTTTGCATATATTGTTAATGTGATTTCATAGATGTGTGGGACTAGACTTAGTCCAGGCAGTCGGTAACCGAGCGAATTCGTGGCTGACTGGTCATAGCCACGAACGACGCGTCGATGAACGTGATTCGTGTTTAGAGTTGGCGGCAGTGGTTAGGCCACGCGAAGTGTTTTACGCACTTCATGTCGTTCGACTTGAGATGCGATCGCGCTAGTCGAGCCCGTCAAGTAACCCGACTGGCCGATGTATATTCACCTTGTATGTGTCATAACTGCTTGAACCTAGGGTACTGAACTTACCATTGTAAACCCTGTTAACCATGGTACCTTGATCCACGAAGACTCATGAGCCGGGCATGGTGCTATGGGACACCGTGGTCGAGCTGTCGGCCTACGCTGGGGCCACAAACCTCCCCGTAGTGACCAGTGAGCACCTAGACTCGTGAGCAGATTATGGTGGTATGGGACACTATATTCTAGCTGTCGGCCTACACTGATCAGGCGACGAGCCCTTTGTAGTGACCGCGAGCGTAATCTGAGTCCTCGGGAGGCGACGACCCTTCCGTTGCAGTAGAGTATGGTAGGCCTGTATTGATAAGGTGATGGGGGAGCGGTGCAACGAGTGCGAGCAACAGCCCTGGCAGCCCTTGCAGCGACCTACGAAATATACATCGTATGAGATTACTAGGAGTGACGACCCTAGACAGGATCTGTGTTGGGATTGATACAAGGGAAGTACCTTAGTTTCCCAATCCTGCTGTTTGAATGGACTAATAACAACTTGGAAATCATATCACCATAGCATTGCATGTGCCTGGAAGATGTGGAGCACTCTAGAGAGTGTGGCATGCCGCGGTCGTAAGATGTTGCCGCATGAGGGTGATCGTCGGTGAGGGCATACATCACGTCATGTCATCTTGCATTAACAACAGTATTAGGATTGTTTGAATTTCTGCTTTACTATTATCGCGTGATTGATTTGAGAACATGTTAATCCTTGCTCTATTATTCCACTGAGTTAGCTACTCACTCCCACGTTACGGGACGGTGTTCCTGGACACCCACCAGACCTTTTGTGATTGCAGATGATGGCGCGGCCTGCGAGGCGGAGCCGGACTTGATGATGATGAGGAGGATCCCTCCTTTATGCGTGTTCTGATTGACGGGATTACAGGGAGGTTGATTAGATACTTTGACACTTGTCATTTTATATTTTTAGCGCACTCATGTATATTCGTTTTGTCTACTTTTGGAGTATACATGTATGTATATAACCTGGTAACATATCCACACTCTGGAGGCATACAACAGTTTATATATGTTATACATACTATCACAGTCTTCCGCTTGTTAATTTAACTGTCTCTGGAGTATGATATGCTGTTCTAGCTTAATCTCACTCATGTTTAATGCGTTATCATAGACAACATTCAATCATACATATCTATGTTGCATAAATAATATTTTGGAACTCGGGAGTTAGGTTTTTGCTCGACCCCCCGATTTTCGGGATGTTACAGATGGTATCAGAGCATGATTTGGATTAAACCGGGCCTGGGTTATGGTCACGCGACGTACGCTGTCGCTTCCTTTGACTTAGGTGGGTGCAAGAAGGGTCTAGAAACACGTCTAAGATCGCAGATTCGCCGATAGGCGAAGTCTATTAGAATCGATCGCAAGATCGAGTCTGTAACGCATCTCGGGTTGCGTAAGGCAACCCGAATCACTTCTAAGCTGTAGGAAGTCGGATTGAGACGTCCTATGAGCGGTTTTAAACCACAAAAGTAAATCCTTGGGCCGTGGGATGACCACGACTCCTGTAATCAATCGCCAGGGCTTAAAAAAAAAACCCGTTTCACAAAAAATCTTCAAAATTCCTCCTCTAAACACTCCAATCTTCATTTCTTTCTTATCCATTTCATATTAGGCATCAAACCTAATGTGAAAATAACACAAATTAGTACTTTCACAAAATTTTATAGTGAATAGTAAAATTTCATGAAAAATGGCCATAAGGCCATTCTAACTTCACTTTCTTTAGTAAATAAGGATCTAGATAGATGTACTGGCTCCTTCTACCCCAAATTCATATGCTGCATTATATAGTTTGGTATACGGAATTGTGATGTGGACCCGGAGAGCCCTGAACACATATTTGGGCCCATACAGATCAAAGTACAATGAACCAGGGGGTGGGCCATATATTTTTGGACCCCTGGGATCATGGGGGACCAGACCCATGTGGTCCCACCGGTCAACTTGGAAGTTGGCCGGCGATGCCATCGTCGGTCGGGCGATGCATCGCCGACCGGTGGGGCCCATTTGGCACGCAAGTTGGGCGTACGCCCTATTTTGGGTAGTGTACCCCTCCCATGTACGTCCCGTCCATAGAAAACCCCAAATAGGGGTACTTCCTTCACAAACAGCCCCTTCCCTAGCCCCATTTTCATTTTTCAGCAACTATCTCCAAAAATTCGTGATTCCAAACCACCCTAGACCCATCCTTGGCCAAAACCGACCATCATCCATCACTTCTTTGGAGTTTGCAGCCCTTCCTCTTGGAGATTTCGTCATTTGGAGCTCCTAAAACCCCCAAATCGCGCTGAATTCGTGAGGTGCTCCATTCCCCTTTTTCGTTTCCATTTCTCTCTGAAAATGCATCCTAGGGGAGCTTGAAGCATCCCTCTACAATGCCTAGATTTCATTCTGTCCATTTGGACAACGATTTCTTTGCATTTCCTCCTCCATCGCCCGACTCGGACTAGTAATCTAGATCCAGGTATCGCGGGTTGTAGTTAGTCATTTCCTGTTTTAAGTTGTGTTTTGTAAGCCTGATAAGGCTAGTAGTTTACCTATATTGCTGTAGAAGCTGACTGACATAGCTCCCATGTACTTTTTGTCATGATACTTGTAGGGAGATATCCCTTGTATTATGACAATTTTGGGTTTAATGAAATGCATGATGCTTTTCGACTTGTTATATGAATGTTTGTGTAGTGGTTTGGGCTTAATGTAGCCGAAATTTGTGGAATGGAGTGCATGCCGTCTCATTTCACTGTAAGGTATCGTCCCTGGATCGGGAGTATTGTAACTCCCGGGATTCAGCCCACAAATTAGTTTTTATCCCACCCCACCCTCCTACCAAGTATGCCACTTCCGATCCCTCCATGGGACTAGGAATGCGGTTCCATTTAATACAACTAAGCACTACCGGCCACATAGGCCCTTGGCGTTTTGGTCCTAGTGTTAAAACTCCTAGACTTGAAGGGTCTGACGACATAAGAAATCCGATTCTATTTAGATAATCTTGACCCTAAGCAATAGAACAACTTCCTGTAGTAGAAATGGTATGGAACCATTTAACGTATAAACTTAGGCTTTGGATTATAACTACTGAGTTACAGACTAGGCTACTAGTTGACTTAGGCAGTGTAAGGCCTATATATGCTAAGGGATAGTAGGTTAGATTTGGTTGGAATGGGACTCCCTTCCTTCGGTAGATCCCTTTATGACTTATAGACTTCTGTTGTTGCCCATAGGAAGGAACCATACACTCTCAAGGAACATTTATTACTCCCTCAGATTTAACTTAGAATGTACTAGCATGCCCCTTAGAATTGCCTTCCCCAAGGGCTTATTGCATTCGGGAATGCGGAATAAAGGAACTACATGTAAGCGATGTATTCGCGGTTTGAATCGACTTCCTAATCCTAGTGGTTACCAATAAATCCAATGCTCTGATCAAGCAGAAGATCGGCATCGACTCGGATTAAGAATTGATACAATAAATCTTCTGTCCTAGCTAGACAGAAAGTCTATGTATCCGGCTCAGACCCACTATACTACTTTTCTTCCGTGTTTGCTCGACCACATACAACCGAACGGGATCACAGTGTCTTTGGGAAATGGCGAGGACTTAAAGCCAGTAGGGAATTCGACATCTTGCCACCAACTCATACCTACCCCTGAACTTAACCACAATAGAGATTAGGCTCATCTCTCTGATCATAGGTACCAATGCCATAGAACGCGTCATTAGCAAGGAAAACCATGTAGAGAAAGGTTGTTTCCATTTTAGGTCAAGGATAGCTCCTAAGTTGCGCCTCGTTCTAATATACGGATCGATGTTAAGATTCTTCAACCTTAAGTAAAACCAAGTTTTAAGGGGGGGTAGAACGTATTGAGTCCAATCCAGTTAGGTTAGTCAACGCTACCGTTTGATCAGAGTGGCGCAGCGGAAGAGTGGTTGGCCTCTTTCCCACTGGCCCAGGATCGAAACATTTGATTTAGGTTATATGTACGATTAGGTTATTAAATAGGATTTGAACCTTCCTTAGAGAAAGTACTCCTTGCCCTTTGCCAATGTCGGGGACGACATTGTGTTTTAAGGGGGGTAGATTGTAACACCCCGGATTTTGGCTAATCTGGGATTTGACATCCTTAGGCAGTGGGTCAATTAAAACACCTGAAAAATTGTTCAGAACCCAATTCCATAGCCAAAGAAACCACTTAGGATTAATTTCTTTAGAAACTAAGCATAAGATAGCTAGCGCAACGTTGGAGTGGCTGGGAAACAGTCCCTGATCACTTTAAATACGTTCTACAAGACCCAAATCGAGTAGATCCAATGACCCTATAATACTCTATAACCTCGGATCAAACTCTAAGCAGGTCTATTCTCTGGACCACATTGAATTTTTGTATTGGATTTAGACTGCGCATCGAAGGTCCGATACCTCCTATCTTAGACCGTTAGAACCGCCCAGCTGGACTTGACAATCATTTCGAAAATCAAGTCAAACCGATAATCACAGACTATTTCGTTGAACCCGGACTGAAGAGACCGCGAATAGGGAAAGATTTGGAATTTCAAATTCAAATCTGGCACACGACTTGACGCGTCAGTATTAAGCGTTCTGACCGTCAGAATTCATCCAGATTACACCCTCGGATCAGGAAAAATTTCT
Source organism: Magnolia kwangsiensis (assembly GCA_037074715.1). NCBI lineage: Eukaryota > Viridiplantae > Streptophyta > Magnoliopsida > Magnoliales > Magnoliaceae > Magnolia > Magnolia kwangsiensis. The sequence goes on along the minus strand of CM073576.1, from coordinate 100,540,238 downwards.
ATTTATTATCATGAGACTTTCAGCCCTGATCTATGTGCGGTGACTGCTGAACTGAAACTGGTCCGCCACGGGCGATCTGCGAATCCTGCCAGACTGAAAACTTAATACGTGCTACATCTGGTACGCATGAGCTTAAGTCCGATCGCAATCGACCAGGGGACCACCAGAAAGCAGCTTTTGGACCGAAACAGCCCCGATTTGGATATACCTCAAGTATACTTTGTTCCCAAGCCTGTTTTGGGCACATTTGAGCTTATAAAAGGGGTTGAAACCCTCACTTCTCTCACTCATCCGAATTTGCTAGAAACCCTAGCAAGAGTGAGAGAGAAAGTGAGAGTTTGTGAGAGAAGGTGGGAGAGCTTTTCCTGCTGCTGCTGTACGTGCTTAGGCAACGCACTCCGATCACTTTCCCGGCGATTCCTCCGCATTTTCAGGTAAGAAAAACCCTAGAAAGTTGCTGATTTGATGTTTCTTCCGTTTCATAGCCTGATAGTTAATAAATCTTGTAAAACAGGTTCTCTTATCGCTGTAGGCGAAGCGTATACGCTCGGTTCAAATTTCAACATCCATAAGAGACAAGGTGCGGATATTAGACGCTTTGATTGACTGTTTCCAAAGCTTTCAATGTCGTTTAATAGTAGATTCTTGACGGCATCGCCGTTTGACATGTACAACATGCTCTCCGTTTTCCGTTTTGTAAATTAACGAAGAATATGAGATTTAGGGCATTTTAGTCATTTGTAGGAAGTACGGTCTACATGCATATTTTGCTGACGGGATTGACATGGTTTGTTGCCGCATTAGGGAGTTAGGAATGCTTACATAATCAGTTTGGCGAAGAGATTCGCCTAGTTGCGCACTTTGGGTCGACATACTATATGTAGACTTAAGTGTGTAGTGTATGTGTTTGTATAAATGCTTGTACTAGTATGTATTGAATTAAATGATGTTATGTAGTAGTTTGAGAATGATTTCTTGATTAATATGCTGACTTAAATGATTTCCTATATGTTGACCATATGCATGATTCCATTACATGCATGGAATGTAGGTGTTTGAAGATTTGCTTAAGTTGAATGTTATAACATGTGTTAACATGCTCACATGATTGTATTTCAATTCCAATACCTTTGCATATATTGTTAATGTGATTTCATAGATGTGTGGGACTAGACTTAGTCCAGGCAATCGGTAACCGAGCGAATTCGTGGCTGACTGGTCATAGCCACGAACGACGCGTCGATGAACGTGATTCGTGTTTAGAGTTGGCGGCAGTGGTTAGGCCACGCGAAGTGTTTTACGCACTTCATGTCGTTCGACTTGAGATGCGATCGCGCTAGTCGAGCCAGTCAAGTAACCCGACTGGCCGATGTATGTTCACCTTGTATGTGTCATAACTGCTTGAACCTAGGGTACTGAACTTACCATTGTAAACCCTGTTAACCATGGTACCTTGATCCACGAAGACTCATGAGCCGGGCATGGTGCTATGGGACACCGTGGTCGAGCTGTCGGCCTACGCTGGGGCCACAAACCTCCCCGTAGTGACCAGTGAGCACCTAGACTCGTGAGCAGATTATGGTGGTATGGGACACTATATTCTAGCTGTCGGCCTACACTGATCAGGCGACGAGCCCTTTGTAGTGACCGCGAGCGTAATCTGAGTCCTCGGGAGGCGACGACCCTTCCGTTGCAGTAGAGTATGGTAGGCCTGTATTGATAAGGTGATGGGGGAGCGGTGCAACGAGTGCGAGCAACAGCCCTGGCAGCCCTTGCAGCGACCTACGAAATATACATCGTATGAGATTACTAGGAGTGACGACCCTAGACAGGATCTGTGTTGGGATTGATACAAGGGAAGTACCTTAGTTTCCCAATCCTGCTGTTTGAATGGACTAATAACAACTTGGAAATCATATCACCATAGCATTGCATGTGCCTGGAAGATGTGGAGCACTCTAGAGAGTGTGGCATGCCGCGGTCGTAAGATGTTGCCGCATGAGGGTGATCGTCGGTGAGGGCATACATCACGTCATGTCATCTTGCATTAACAACAGTATTAGGATTGTTTGAATTTCTGCTTTACTATTATCGCGTGATTGATTTGAGAACATGTTAATCCTTGCTCTATTATTCCACTGAGTTAGCTACTCACTCCCACGTTACGGGACGGTGTTCCTGGACACCCACCAGACCTTTTGTGATTGCAGATGATGGCGCGGCCTGCGAGGCGGAGCCGGACTTGATGATGATGAGGAGGATCCCTCCTTTATGCGTGTTCTGATTGACGGGATTACAGGGAGGTTGATTAGATACTTTGACACTTGTCATTTTATATTTTTAGCGCACTCATGTATATTCGTTTTGTCTACTTTTGGAGTATACATGTATGTATATAACCTGGTAACATATCCACACTCTGGAGGCATACAACAGTTTATATATGTTATACATACTATCACAGTCTTCCGCTTGTTAATTTAACTGTCTCTGGAGTATGATATGCTGTTCTAGCTTAATCTCACTCATGTTTAATGCGTTATCATAGACAACATTCAATCATACATATCTATGTTGCATAAATAACATTTTGGAACTCGGGAGTTGGGTTTTTGCTCGACCCCCCGATTTTCGGGATGTTACATAGAATCTTCCCATCACACTACAAGCTTCACCTCTTAGCCCTAGCTAAGAGATTCAGCCACTCATGATGCGGCTATAGCTCTCAAAAATAAATAAAGAAAGAAAACAAAAAGGAAAACAAGAAAATAAAAGAAAGAAAACTCTTAAACTAACACTCTTCTTGCCACGTCCACCCCAGCAAAGTCCCCTTCTTTCTCTTCTCCTCTCCTTTATATAGGCACCAGGGGGGGTCGGTTCGTGACTAGAGTCGGTGGGAGAACCGACTTTACGCAGCAGTGTAGCACCAGGGGAAGAAAAATGTGAACAGGTTTGCGTTTGGACTGAAATTTTGGACAATCGACGGCCTGTACTTGGAGTCTGGCTTCATGGTTGAAGTCGTGACCCCCTTTTAGAGATTATGGACGGTCTGGATTATTGATCCGGTCGCCGCCAAGATAGAATAATGGCCCACCGACGTTGATTTTCACGGACACAGAGGCTTTGCGGACATTCTTACACTGCAAAGGTTGGTGGACTCTATATAAATGTTTTCGGACAAATCCACCCTGTTCATTGGTTTTAGGATGAAAAACCGTCCAGGAAGTAGTATTTTTGGAGTAGTTTCAGTGTGGCCCATGAGACTCTTCATTCCACCGTCAATCTTATGTTTAATCACGATCCATGTGCATACACGTGCATGGGCAAAAAAGAAAAGCTCTGTGATGGTTATGGCTACCCCCTTCAGTGAATGGACGATTCAGATCATTATAATAGATGATGGGTAGGGCCCACTAGCCAAAAATAGTGGATGACAGTGAAGACGCTGTTGCGTCTTTAGCGTTTTTATGAAAGAAAGTCGATTTAGCGCCTACTGACCGACTTTCCTTTATTTGGTGCACAGTGCCTGTGTGTGAGCTGTGCACACGCACATGCAAGATCTAGATACATCAAGGTGGGTCCCAACTTGATGTATATGTAAAATTCAGTTCATCCATTCACTTCTTCATCTCTTTTAAACAGTTGAGACCAAAATTGAAGCAGATCCAAATATTATACGGGCGCCAAATCAAAGTTTTATGGGCTGATCTGTCTGTTGGGCCACTTCCACAATGATTAAATGGATGAAATTCAATATGTACAGTTAATTTATGATCCTCAGGCCATGTATGAAGTTTCATGAAGAACGGATAGTGGGAACCCTGTGATCCTATACTCTGGACATCTTTCGGGCCACTTGAGCTTCAGTTTCTCAGTTTTCTTGCATCCCTGGCATGTAATTCAATCGATCTTGGCCCCCTGGAGTCCGTCCCTTACCTTTAGTGTCATCAAAGCATTAAATCCATGCTTTAAGCTCCCTTTTTTAGTCCATGCTCGTAAATACACTTTGCATCACAAACACGGTTTAAGCGGGCCATTAAACGGTATCATGTTTGTAAATCCAGACAATAACCGGTGTTTAATATGCAATATTTGACCCTCAACACATTCCAATGAGCTCAAAATAGTCTAAATTTGACGACTGAAGAGAGTGTTATGAAGGTAACTATTAGACAGAGATGAAGGAGAAATTCAGGATCGATGACTACGATCCAACTTATGAATGCCCAAATGGTCTCTAAATACGACGATTCCATTCGAGAATGAACGAATACTAAAATACCTTTTAAATGACCAAAAATCAACCTAATTCGACATCAAGTGAGGGAGTTTTGAGCATCTTCATTGGATCGCGTGATTTGGAAAGATTAACAATCCAAATTATAAAATGATGATCAAAGAGTTCTAACATACTTTCAAGATGTCGAACAGTCTCAGAATTAGCCTATTCTAGTCCCATTTGGATGCTTGTCAAGTCACCATTCCAATGAGCTCAAAATAGTCTAAATTCAACCACTGATGAGAGAGTTATGAAGGTTACAATTGGACAAGAAGATGAAGGAGAAATTTAGGAACGATGACTGTGATCCCACTTACGGTGCCCAAATGCTCTCGGAATATGATGATTCTAGTCAGGAATGAAAGTGCACTAAAGTACCTTTCAGATGACCAAAAATTGACCCAATTCGATGGTAAATGAGGGAGTTATGAGCATCTCCGTTAGATCGCATGATGTGGAAAGATTAACAATCTAAACTGCAAAATGACGATTGAAGAGTTCCAATGTGCTTTTGGGATATCGAACGGTCTCAAAATTAGCCAATTTTGGTATCATTTAGAAGCTTGTCAAGTTACCATTCCAAGGAGCTTAAAATAGTCTAAATTTGACCACAAAAGACAGAGTTATGAATGTTAGTTACTATTGGACAAAGAGATGAAGGAGAAATTCATGATCGACAACAACAATCTGACTTACGGATGCCAAAATGTTCTCAAAATATGACGATTCCTGTCAAGATTGAAAGAGCACTAAAGTACCCTTCAAATGACCAAAAATCAATCCAATCCGACATCAAACGAGGCAGCTATGAGCATCTCCGTTGGATCGCACGATTTGGAAAGATTAACTATTCAAATTTCAAAATGATGATTAATAAGTTCCAATGTGCCTTTGGGATATTGAACGGTCTCAAAATTAGCCAACTTCGGTCCCATTTAGAAGCTTGTCTAGTTACTATTCCAATGAGCTCAAAATAGTATAAATTCAACCAGTGAAGAGAGAGTTATGAAGGTTACTATTGGACAAGGAGATAAAGGAGAAAATTAGGACTAATAACTACGATCCCACTTACAGTGCCCAAATGGTCTCGGAATACGACGATTCCTGTCAGGAATGAAAGGGCACTAAAGTACCTTTCAGATGACCAAAAATTGAGCCAATCCCACGGCAAACGAGGGAGTTATAAGCGTCTTTGTTGGATCATACGATGTGGAAAGATTAAAATCCAAATTGCAAAATGATGATGGAAGAGTTCCATCATGCTTTGGATATCGAACGATCTCGAAATTTTCCAATTTTGGTCTCATTTAGAAGCTTGTCAAGTTACCATTCCAATGAGCTCAAAATAGTCTAAATTCAACCAGTGAGGAGAGAGTTATGAAGGTTACTATTGGACAAGGAGATGAAGGAGAAATTCAGGACCGACGACTGCGATCCCATTGACGGATGACCAAATGGCCTCGGAATATGATGATTCCAGTTAGGAATTGAAGAGCTCTAAAAAAATTTTCTGACGACTGAAAATCAACCCAATCTGACATCAAACGAGGGAATTATGAGTGTCTTCGTTAGATCATGTGATGTGGAAAGATTAACAATCCAAATTGCAAAATGACGATCGAAGAGTTCTAACGTGCTTTTGGGATATCGAACGGTATCAAAATTTGCCAATTCTAGTCTCATTTAGAAGCTTGTCAAGGTACCATTCCAATGAGCTCAAAATAATCCAAATTTGACCACTGAAGAGAGTGTTATGAATGTTACTATTGGACAACGAGATGAATGAGAAATTCAGGACTGACAACTGTGATCCCCTTACGGATGCCCAAATGGTCTCGAAATCTGAAGATTCAAGTCAAAAATGAAAGAGCACTAAAGTACCTTTCAGATGACCAAAAATTGACCCAATTCGACATCAAACAGGGAGTTATGAGCATCTCCGTTGGAACATGAGATGTGAAAAAATTAACAATCCAAATTCTAAAATGATGATCAAAGAGTTCCAACGTACTTTTGGGATATCGAACGGTCTCGAAATTAGCCCATTCTGGTCCTATTTTGTCACGCCCCAAACCCAGAAATCAGATTCACAGGAATCTCGATCGCCGAATCCGGTGCCGACAGCCTCTGTAGTACCCCATTCTTGGCTCCCAGCGCAACATATGCCAGATTCCGATCCTGGGATCCTACAAGGAGGATTTTTTTTCGAACGTACATTTGTCTTGTAATAAGCATAACCACAAGTTTACCTAAATAATAAAGGAAACATCATCATCACATATCCACTAATATAATCACTTGAATACAATACTGAAAGGAAAACACATATATCAAAATCAGAGGTCCTGAAAATCGCTGCACGCTCCAAGCTCAACGCTGCTGCAACCTAACGCCACCTGCACGCATCTATCGTGCATAAGCTCACAAAAGCTTAAAGGGTTGTGTAAGTGTGTGTAAGGTAAGTGTCAGGTATATAATAAAGCTCATAATCATATATTATCGGGATAAGCAGAAATACTGACAAGATTAAGAATCATACGATATCAGAGTGATGTGAAAATATGCGGTAAGTCCATGAATACAATCAGCTATACCAAAGCTATATGATGCAAGGCATGAATGTTGTTGGCCATACCATGGCCATGAATGCAAAACTTAATAAGACAATAACAGATGCTGAGGATACAATGCAATATGCAAATCCAGACAAGCCATAAATACCATCAACCTCTAGGCTATACAAGTGCAAAACATCGTAATCCAAAAAACTAAGTACGGTGGATGCAATGTAATATGCGGTGTGAATGAAATGACTATGCTGGAATGTGAAGTCGGGATGACAGTATGAAGTATCACAGGCTATGGGGTCCATCACAAGAGACTTATATCCAAACCAGTCCCATACCTAAATTTGGATAGTCAGACACAATGTGGTAAACTCCTGATCTCAGGTTAGTCGCGCACCCCAACCGAAATTCTTACGATAATGAAGGTACATAATAATTAGTTGCGCACCACCAGCCCGAGTGGATAGTGAATGAATGAATGAATGAGTATGCAACTCCTACTCAATAGGTCCACATATCAGTACAGTTCATCTCTTGGATCATCACCGGGGTCTATTACACTCTACGCCAGCTTGCCGCCCCTATCTAAGCTCACAACTGGGTAAGTGGAAGAGACTTCACTATCCACCTGCTAATATCAGGCCCGGCTCATCGATAGCAGACCCATTCCTCAAGCTGGTCAAACTCAACCTAGACATTGCCCCCTCACTCAGGCGAGTAAGGTCACACCCTTTCCAACCGACCACGATACAGTGGGAGACGTGGCCTCCTGGTATTCGGCCCTCGTGTGCTCATATATCCACTTGGTCTAGACGTTGGAGTCATCTCTTGGCCACGGAGGTTTAGGAATTTTCACCCAGGGACATCTATAGCGCCCGTATGCTAGAACCAAACATTTCTGGTGTCCCGTCTGGCCATCCACGATATGCCTGTAGAGGTTACGACCCTGATGTCACTAGGGCGTACAGTAATCACAGCTCACAATGCAAGATACATGAGTCATACGATCCAGTCATGCATCAGTCCTGCGCATGTCGTGCGCTCATGTGAGATAACGTCCGCCTATCAGGGAGTCTCATGTCATCCTACCCAATGACATATGCAATGGTCAATCACATCTAATAACAAACATGCAGATGATGCGTATGGGCATGTATCATGATATTATACTAGGCATGTTATAAACTAATGAACTACTCTTACAACGCAGATGGGCCTAAACGGCCTACACAAAATAAGTATGGGCCTATCAATGGGCCCTAGGGAGAGTTATAATACGGACATTTAATCAACATTATTCTTACAATGTGAACGTCAAACCAACATTGCTCCCAAGGCATGGCCTGCCATAAATATCATTACACAACTATAGTGGAATCACACATTGCAATGGGCCTTGTACATCCCATTGGGCCTCGACCCATGGGCCCCCAATACATCAAATGGGCCGTATCACATGGGCCTTATATATATATCAAGGTGGGCCTTAACAACAGCCCCAAATAAAGCAAGATGGGCCTCATACACATACCAAGGTGGGCCTCAATTGTGGGCCTTGAATACATCATAATGGGCCTCAACCCATAGGCCCTAATACATCGTAATAGGCCTCAACCCGTGAGCCCAAAATACATCAGAATGGGCCTCATAACTTGGGCCTCGTATGTATCAAATGGGCCACACCAATTGGGCCATAAACATATCAAAGGTGGTCCTCAACAACGGGTCATAAACATATCCAAGGTGGGCCTAATCATATGGCCTTACATTCATCAAATGGATACCTCAATGAGCCTCACCAATGGGCCTTAGGTCCATTGCAATGGGTTATAACCCATGGGCCTTAGAATTCATTAAAAAAATGAGCCCAATCACATGAGCTTTATGTGCATCAAATGGGCCTAATCACATAGGCCTTATATATACGAAAGTGGGCCTCAACAATGGGCCACAAATACATCAAATGGGCCTACACACATGGGCCCATATATAACAAAGTGGGCCTTAGTGGGAGGGCCACAAATACATTAGGATGGGCCTCAACCATGACCTTAAAATAATCTCAAAATGGTTGGACAGTTTGGATGAAACTCATGCATCATAGTAGACTCTCATGTGGGCCCACTATAACATTTATTTTACATCCAACCTGTTGTTAAGGCCATGTGGCAAGGGGCCCACCAAAATGTTTATTTTATATTCAAACCTGTTGATAACGTCATATAGACCTAGGGCCCACCGTAATGTTTATTTTTTACCCAACCTGGGCCCACTGTACTATTCATATGACATCCAAACTGTTCATAGAATCACATGGCCTAGGGCCCACTGTAATGTTTATTTGCCATTCAACCTATTCATAGGTCACGTGGACAGGGGGCTCACGGCAATGTTTACTTACATCCAATCTGTTGATAAGGTGGCCCCACTGTAACGTTTATTTGCCATCCAACCTATTTATAAGGTCACACGGCCATGGGGCCCACTGTGATTATTATTATTATTATTTTTACACACGCACACACATACCTTACACACTCATGCCACACGCACACCATGAGATTTTACCACTGTGAGTACTCGAACCCTTGACCCGGTGTTAAAATTCCAGGGAGTCTACCACCCAGGTAAGAGTAAGGACCCAAGGCCCACTGTAATGTTCATTTACCATCCGACCGGTTCATATGGTCACGGTCAGGGGGCCCACCGTGATATAGTTCTCAAATCCAGTCCACCCATTATGTGTGTGCCACCTGGCTGAGGGTTCAGATCAAGTTTCAGCCATGTCCAAATCTCAGGTAGGCCCCACCAAGTGCTTTTATATGTTTCAGGCATGTCTTCACATGATTTTAGATGGTATGGCCCACCTGAGTTCCGTATACGAATGATTTTTGGGGACATCCCCTATTCAAAGGGGACCCATAAAATGAACGGCATGGATGTAGGACATACATCATGGTAAGGTCTACAACTGGGCCAATGCGGCCATCTTTTTCTTTTTCTATTTTTATCATGGACGTCTCTGGACGTCATGACACAAAGTCATGCCAATAAAAATATTTTTTTTTTCCTAGGTGGGACCCACGTTAACTAGATCTATCCTATCCATTGCATGTGTCCAACAAAAATAGGGGTCCAAAACAAGTTTCAGGTGGGTCCAAGCTTCTAGTGGACCCCAACAATCATTCTTCCAAGTTTCAACGGAAAATACTACCATTCTTAATACCACGGCTAGCCAGATGATTGGATCGGTCTCATTTTTTGGCTCAACGCCTAAAATGATCCCGAGAATAGAATGGATGGCTTGGATCATGTATAAACATTAAGGTGGGGCTTGCATAAGTAGCCCATTCTAAAAGAGTACCTTTTTCTCTTTTCTTTTTTTTTGCATGCAAGTACACACCCATGTCAGTGCACACACTCCAAGTTAACCACACCCATCCAGCGTCTAGGGACGCTGGACGGTATGGATAAAAACATGCATCGTGGTGGGTCCCACATGGGACGTGGCCCACCATATATATATAATATTAATATAATATATGTATATATATATGTTATGCATCACTTCACCCAAAAATGTGATGGCCACACCGTTTGATGGATGGAGTAGATTTAACATGAGTTGGTGGGGCCCACTTCATTCTAGGGGAAGGATAAGAGAGAGAGAAAGAAAGAGAAAAGAGAGAGAGAGAGAACAAGAGAGACGGTAATGGAGAGGAGGGACCCCGCCACTATGGGCCCTCCATTGATACAACACGTACATCAAGTGGGTCCCATAACAAGTGGGCCCTTAAATCATGAAATCAACAGTGAAAATTCAAAGATCACCCACCTCTTGCACTCCTCCTTGCTCCTTACGGCTTGTATACACCTATGCACAACGATCAACAATGGCGATGGAGTTTTGATGATGAGGATGAGAGATGAGAGGGTGGGCCACACTTGGGGTTTGGGAGAGGGAAAGCTTGGACGTGGGATGTTGCTTGGGAGAATTTTTGAGAAAATGAGGGAGAGAGAGAAGTGATGGGATGATAAGGATGGGTGAGGTGTGATGGGTTGATGTGTTGTAAGAAAAAGGTATGGGTTGGGTTGAAAATGAGGTAAAGAGGGATGGTGAGAAGAGAGAGAGAGAGTTGACTTTTGAAAATGAAGGGATGGGTTATTGTACTTGGGTATGGCTTATACTTGACTTGTACTTGACATTAGTGATTGATTGATTGATGGGACATCTCATAGAGATTCCCTCGTAATCCGCAACGTGCGGTGTTTCTTTGAATTGACGCGAGCCTATATCTTCTACCCTGAGTATCGGGTCGGTGCGCGAGTCATGGCATTAGAACCGCGGTGACGGCGCGGTCGCTAAGGTATAGGTTTCGGGTCGAATCGTCTCTGATATGCGGGACTCGGCTTAGGTTCGAGCGTAAACATCGAATACAGGTCGAAGATTGCCAGAATTTGATCGAAAGGATCGCAGAAGTCAATGAAACAGTATGGTCTAGGATACGGGTCTTACATATTTAGAAGCTTGTCTAGTTACTATTCCAATGAGCTCAAAATAGTTTAAATTCAACTAGTGAAGAGAGAGTTATGAAGGTTACTATTGGACAAGGAGATGAAGGAGAAAATTAGGACTAATAACTATGATCCCACTTACGGTGCCCAAATGGTCTCGGAATATGACGATTCCTGTCAGGAATGAAAGAGCACTAAAGTACCTTTCAGATGACCAAAAATCTAACCAATCCCATGGAAAATGAGGGAGTTATAAGCGTCTCTGTTGGATCATACGATGTGGAAAGATTAAAATCCAAATTACAAAATGATGATGGAAGAGTTCCATCATGCTTTGGATATCGAACGATCTCGAAATTTGCCAATTCTGGTCTCATTTAGAAGCTTGTCAAGTTACCATTCCAATGAGCTCAAAATAGTCTAAATTCAACCAGTGAGGAGAGAGTTATGAAGGTTACTATTGGACAAGGAGATGAAGGAGAAATTCAGGACCGACGACTGCGATCCCATTAACGGATGACCAAATGGCCTCGAAATATGACGATTCCAGTTAAGAATGAAAGAGCTCTAAAAAAATTTTCTGACGACTGAAAATCGACCCAATCTGACATCAAACGAGGGAATTATGAGTGTCTTCATTAGATCATGCGATGTGGAAAGATTAACAATTCAAATTGTAAAATGACAATCGAAGAGTTCTAACGTGCTTTTGGGATATCGAACGGTATCAAAATTTGCCAATTCTAGTCTCATTTAGAAGCTTGTCAAGTTACCATTCCAATGAGTTCAAAATAATCCAAATTTGACCACTGGAGAGAGTGTTATGAATGTTACTATTGGACAACGAGATGAATGAGAAATTCAAGACTGACAATTGTGATCCCCTTACGGATGCCCAAATGGTCTCGGAATACGAAGATTCAAGTAAAAAATGAAAGAGCACTAAAGTACCTTTCAAATGACCAAAAATTGACCCAATTCGACATCAAACGAGGGAGTTATGAGTGTCTCCGTTGGAACATGAGATGTGGAAAAATTAACAATCCAAATTCCAAAATGATGATCAAAGAGTTCTAACGTGCTTTTGGGATATCGAACGGTCTCGAAATTAGCCCCTTCTAGTCCTATTTAGAAGCTTGTCTAGTTACTATTCTAATGAGCTCAAAATAGTCTAAATTCAACCAGTGAAGAGAGAGTTATGAAGGTTACTATTGGATAAGGAGATGAAGGAGAAATTCAGAACCGACGTCTACGATCCCACTTACGGTGCCCAAATGGTCTCGGAATATGACGATTCCTGTCAAGAATGAAAGGACACTAAAGTACCTTTCAGATGACCAAAAATCGACCCAATCTGACAGAAAATGAGGGAGTTATGAGCGTCTCTATTGGATCATGCGATGTTGAAAGATTAAAATCCAAATTGCAAAATGGTGATAGAAATGTTCCATCGTGGTTTTGGTATATCAAACGGTCTTGAAATTGGCCAATTCTGGTCGCATTTAGAAGCTTGTCAAGTTACCATTCCAATGAGCTCAAAATAGTCCAAATTTGACTAGTGAAGAGAGAGTTATGAAGGTTATTATTGGACAAGGAGATGAAGGAGAAATTTAGGACTAACGACTGCGATCCCATTGACGGATGCCCAAATGGGCTCGGAATATGACGATTCCATTCAGAAATGAAAGAGCTCTAAAGTTTCTTTCTGGTGACTAAAAATCGACCCAATCTGACATCTAATGAGGGAATTATGAGTGTCTTCATTGGATCACTTGATGTGGATAGATTAACAATCCAAATTGTAAAATGACGATTGAAGAGTTCTAACATGCTTTTGGGATATTGAACGGTCTCAAAATTTGCCAATTCTTGTCTCATTTAGAAGCTGGTCAAGTTACCATTCCAATGAGCTCAAAATAGTCTAAATTTGACCACTGAAGAGAGTGTTATAAAGGTTACTATTGGACACTGAGATGAAGGCAAAATTCAGGTCCGATGACTGTGATCCAACTTATAAATGCCCAAATGGTCTTAGAATACAATGATTCCATTCAAGAATGAAAGAGCACTAAAGTACCTTTCAGATGATGAAAAATCACCCCAATCCCACATCAAATGAGGGAGTTATAAGCGTCTCCATTGGATCGCTTAATTTGGAAATATTAACAATCCAAATTGCAAAATGACAATCGAAGAGTTCCAACATAGTTTCGAGATATCGAATCGTCTCAGAATTAGCCTATTCTGGTCCCATTTGGAAGTTTGTTAAGTCACCATTCCAACGAGCTCAAAATAGTCTAAATTTGACCACTGAAAAGAGAGTTATGAAGGTTACTATTGGAAAAGGAGATGAAGGAGAAATTCAAGACTGACAACTGTGATCCCAATTATGGATGCCCAAATGTTCTTGAAATATGAAGATTACAGTTTGGATTGAAAGAGCACTAAAGTACCTTTCAGATGACCAAAAATTGACCCAATCCGACATCAGATAAGGGAGTCATGAGCATCTCCATTTGAACGTGCAATGTGGAAAGATTAACAATTTAAATTACAAAATGACAATCCAAGAGTTCTAACATGCTTTTGGGATATCGAACAGTCTCGAAATTAGCAAATTTTGGTCTCATTTAGACGCTTGTCAAGTTACCATTCCAATCAGCTCAAAATAGTCTAAATTTGACCACTAAAGAGAGAGTTATGAAGGTTACAATCGGACAAGGAGATGAATGAGAAATTCAGGATTGACAACTGTGATCCCACTTACGGATGCCCAAATGGTCTCAGAATACGAAGATTTCAGTCAGAAATGAAAGAGCACTAAAGTACCTTTCAGATGACCAAAAATTGACCCAATTCGACATCAAATGAGGGAGTTATGAGTGTCTCCATTAGAACGCGCGATGTGGAGAGATTAACAATCCAAATTCTAAAATGATGATCAAAGAGTTCCAACATGCTTTTGGGATATCGAATGGTCTTGAAATTAGCCCATTCTGGTCCTATTTTGAAGCTTGTCTAGTTATTATTCCAATGAGCTCAAAATAGTCTAAATTCAACCAGTGAAGAGAGAGTTATGAAGGTTACTATTGGACAAGGAGATGAAGGAGAAATTCAAGACCAGCGACTACGATTCCACTTATGGTGCCCAAATGGTCTCGGAATACGACAATTCCTGTCAGGAATGAAAGGGCATTAAAGTACCTTTCAGATGACCAAAAATCGAGCGAATACCAAGGCAAACGAGGGAGTTATAAGCATCTCTGTTGGATCATACGATGTGGAAAGATTAAAATCCAAATTACAAAATGATGATGGAAGAGTTCCATCATGCTTTGGATATCGAACGATCTCGAAATTTGCCAATTCTGGTCTCATTTAGAAGCTTGTCAAGTTACCATTCCAATGAGCTCAAAATAGTCTAAATTCAACCAGTGAGGAGAGAGTTATGAAGGTTACTATTGGACAAGGAGATGAAGGAGAAATTCAGGACCGACGATTGCGATCTCATTGACGGATGCCCAAATGGGCTCAAAATATGACGATTCTAGTCAGAAATGAAAGAGCTCTAATGTTCCTTTCTGGTGACTAAATATTGACCCAATCTGACATCAAACGAGGGAATTATGAGTGTGTCCGTTGGATCACGCGATGTGGAAAGATTAACAATCTAAATTGTAAAATGACGATCGAAGAGTTCTAACGTGCTTTTGGGATATCGAACGGTCTCGAAATTTGCCAATTCTAGTTTCATTTAGAAGCTGGTCAAGTTACCATTCCAATGAACTCAAAATAGTCTATATTTGACCACTGAAGAGAGTGTTATAAAGGTTACTATTGGACAAGGAGATGAAGGCGAAATTCAGGACCAATGACTGCGATCCAACTTATGAATGCCCAAATGGTCTTAAAATACAACGATTCCATTCAGGAATGAAAGAGCACTAAAGTACCTTTCAGATGAAGAAAAATTGACCCAATCCCACATCAAATGAGGGAGTTATGAGTGTCTCCATTGGATCGTGCAATTTGGAAAGATTAACAATCCAAATAGCAAAATGATGATCGAAGAGTTCCAACATACTTTTAAAATATCAAACCGTCTCAGAATTAACCAATTTTGGTCCCATTTGGAAGCTTGTCAAGTCACCATTCCAATGAGCTCAAAATAGTCTAAATTCGACCACTGAAGAGAGAGTTATGAAGGTTACTATTGAAAAAGTAGATGAAGGAGAAATTCAAGACTGATAACTGTGATCCCACTTACGGATGCCCAAATGTTCTCGGAACACGATGATTACATCAGGATTGAAAGAGCATTAAAGTACCTTTCAGATGACCAAAAGTTGACCCAATCCGACATCAAATGAGGGAGTTATGAGTGTCTCCATTGGAATGGCCGATGTGGAAAGATTAACAATCCAAATTACAAAATGACGATCGAAGAGTTCCAACATGCTTTTGGGATATCGAACGGTCTCGAAATTAGCCAATTTTTGGTCTCATTTACAAGCTTATCAAGTTACCATTCCAATCAACTCAAAATAGTCTAAATTCGACAACTGAAGAGAGAGTTATGAAGGTTACAATTGGACAAGGAGATGAATGAGAAATTCAGGACTGACAACTGTGATCCCACTTACGGATGCCCAAATGGTCTTAGAATACGAAGATTCCAGTCAGAAATGAAAGAGCACTAAAGTGCCTTTCAGATGACCACAAATTGACCTAATCTGACATCAAACGAAGGAGTTATGAGTGTCTTCGTTGGAACGCGCGATGTGGAAAGATTAAAAATCCAAATTGCAAAATGACGATCGAAGAGTTCCAACGTGCTTTTGGGATATCTAACGGTCTCAAATTTAGCCCCTTCTGATCCCATTTAAAAGCTTGTCAAATTACCATTTTAATGAGCTTAAAATAGTCTAAATTTGACCACACAAGGGTAAGTTATGAAGGTTACTATTGGACAAGGAGAGGAAGGAGAAATTCAGGACTAAAAACTATGATCTCACATACGGATTCCAAAATGTTCTCGAAATACGATGATTCCTGTCAGGATTGGAAGAGCATTAAAGAACCTTTCAGATCACCAAAAATCAATCCAATCTGACATTAAATGAGGCAGATATGTGCATCTCCGTTGGATCGCACGATTTAGAAAGATTAAAAATACAAATTTTAAAATAAAGATTGAAGAGTTCCAATGTGCTTTTGGGATATCGAACAGTCTCGAAATTAGCCAACTCCGGTCTCATTTAGAAGCTTGTTAAGTTACTATTCCTATGAGATCAAAATAGTCTAAATTTAACCAGTGAAGAGAGAGTTATGAAGGTTACAATTGGACAAGGAGATGAAGGGGGAATTCAGGACCGACGACTTCGATCCCACTTACAGTGTCCAAATAGTCTCGGAATACGATGATTCCTGTCAGGAATGAAAGGGCACTAAAGTACCTTTCAGATGACCAAAAATTGACTCAATCGGATGGCAAAGGAGGGAGTTATGAGCGTCTCTATTGGATCATGCGATGTGGAAAGATTAAAATTCAAATTGTAAAATGACGATCGAAGAGTTCCATTGTGCTTTTGGGATATTGAACGGTCTCAAAATTGGCCAATTTTGGTCGCATTTAGAAGCTTGTCAAGTTACCATTCCAATGAGCTTAAAATAGTCTAAATTCGACCACTGAAGAGAGAGTTATGAAGGTTACTATTGGACTAGGAGATGAAGGAGAAATTCAGGATTGATGACTACGACCCCACTTACGGATGCCCAAATGCTCTCAGAATATGACCATTCCAGTGAGGAATGAAAGAGCTCTAAAGTTCCTTTCTGGTGACTAAAAATTGACCCAATCTGACATCAAACGAGGGAGTTATGAGTGTCTCAGTTGGATGGCACGATTAACATTCTAAATTGCAAAATGATGATCGAAGAGTTCCAATGTCCTTTTGGGATATCGAACGGTCTAGAAATTCACAAATTCTGTTCTCATTTAGAAGCTTGTCAAGTTACCATTCCAATCAGCTCAAAATAGTCTAAATTTGATCACTGAAGAGAGTGTTATAAAGGTTACTATTAGACAAGGAAATGAAGGAGAAATTCAGGACGAGTGATTGTGATTAAATTTACGAATGGCCAAATGGTCTCAGAATACGATGATTTCATTCGGGAATGAAAGAGCACTAAAGTACCTTTCAGATGACCAAAAATTGACCTATCCAACGTCAAAAGAGGGATTTGTAAGCATCTCCTTTAGATAGCATGATTTGGAAAGATTAACAATCCAAATTACAAAATGACGATCGATGAGTTCCAACATACTTTTGGGATATCGAACGGTCTCAAAATTAGCCAATTCTGGTCCCATTTGGAAGCTTGTCAAGTCACCATTCCAATGAGCTCAAAATAGTCTAAATTTGACCAATGATGAGAGAATTATAAAGGTTACTATTGGATAAGGAGATGAAGGAGAAATTCAGGACCGACGACTACGATCCCACTTACAGATGCCCAAATGTTCTCAGAACATGACGATTATTATCAGGATTGAAAGTGCACTAAGTACCTTTCAGATGACTAAAAATTGACCCAATCTAACATCAAACGAGCGAGTTATGAGTGTCTCCGTCGGAACGATGTGGAAAGATTAACAATCCAAATTGTAAAATGACTATTGAAGAGTTCCAACGTGCTTTTAGGATATCGAACGGTCTCAAAATTTTCCAATTTTGGTCTCATTTTGAAGCTTGTCAAGTTACCATTCCAATCAGCTCAAAATAGTCTAAATTCAACCACTGAAGAGAGAGTTATGAAGGTTACTATTGGACAGGGAGATGAATGAGAAATTTAGGACTGACAATTGCGATACCACTTACGGATGCCCAAATGGTATCAGAATACGAAGATTCTAGTCAGAAATGAAAGAGCACTAAAGTACCTTTTAGATTACCAAAAATTGACCCAATCTGGCCTCAAACGAGGGAGTTATGAGCATCTTCGTTGGAACGCGCGATGTGGAAAGATTAACAATCCAAATTGCAAAATGACAATCGAAGAGTTCCAATGTGCTTTTGGGATATCAAACGGTCTTGAAATTCACCAATTCTGGCCTCATTTAGAAGCTTGTCAAGTTATCATTCCAATGAGCTCAAAATAGTCTAAATTTGACCATTGAAGAGAGTGTTATGAAGGTTACTATTGGAAAAGGAGATGAAGGAGAAATTCTGGACCGACAACTACGATCCCACTTACGGATGCCCAAATGTTCTCAGAACACGACGATTACAGTCAGGATTGAAAGAGCACTAAAGTACCTTTCAGATGACCAAAAATTAATCCAATTTGACATCAAACGAGGTAGTTATGAGAATCTACGTTGGATCACGCGATTTGGAAAGATTAACAATACGAATTTCAAAATGACGATCGAAGAGTTCGAATGTTCTTTTGGGACATTGAACAGTCTCGAAATTAGCCAACTCCGGCCCCATTTAGAAGCTTGTTCGGTTTCTATTCCAATGAGCTCAAAATTGTCTAAATTCAACAAGTGAAGAAAGAGTTATGAAGGTTAATATTGGACAAGGAGATGAAGGAGAAATTCAGGACCGACGACTACAATCCCACTTACGATGCCCAAATGGTATCGTATGACGATGATTCTTGTCAGGAATGAAAGGGCACTAAAGTACCTTTCAAATGACCAAAAATAGACTCAATCAGATGACAAATGTGGGAGTTATGAGGGTCTCCGTTGGATCATGCGATGTGGAAAGATTAAAATTCAAATTGCAAAATGAGGATCAAAGAGTTCCATCATGCTTTTGAGATATCGAACAGTCTCGAAATTGGCCAATTTTGGTCTCATTTAGAAGCTTGTCAAGTTACCATTCCAATGAGCTCAAAATAGTCTAAATTCGACCAAAAAAGAAAGAGTTATGAAGGTTACTATTGGACAGGAAGGTTACTATTGGACAAGGAGATGAAGGAGAAATTCAGGACCGACGACTACGATCCTACTTACGGATGCCCAAATGCTCTCAAAATATGACGATTCCAGTCAGGAATGAAAGAGCTCTAGAGTTCCTTTCTGGTGACTAAAAAATGACCCAATCTGACATCAAATGAGCGAGTTATGAGTGTCTCTGTTGGATCACGCGATGTGGAAAGATTAATAATCCAAATTGTAAAATGACGATCGAAAAGTTCCAACGTGCTTTTGGGATATCGAACGGTCTCGAAATTTGCCAATTTTGCTCTCATTTAGAAGCTTGTCAAGTTAGCATTCCAATGAGCTCAAAATAGTCTAAATTTGACCACTGAAGACAGTGTTATTGTAACGCCCGTGAAAAATCCATACTTGGGCTCGAGTACCAACTCGACCCGAAATTGCTTAGAATTCATTCCTTTAGAAAATATGACTAGGTTAGCTAGTGCAACGTTAGAATAGCTGGGAAATGGTCCCTGATCACTTTAAATACGTTCTACAAGGCCCGAAGCGAGTGGAACTAAGGGTGCTATAATGCTCTAAAGCCTCGGATCAAACTCTAAGCCGGTTTGTTCTCGGGACCTCCTTGAAACTTTGTATTGGATCTAGACCGCGCGTCGTAAGTCAGATGCCTACCATCTTAGACCGTTATGACCACTTAGCTGGGCTTGGCAATCGTTTCGAATATCAAGTCCAACTGACGATCACAGGCTATTTCATTGAGCCCGGACCGAAGAGAGTGTGAATAGGGACATAGTTGGAATTTCAAATTCAAATCTGGCACACAAATTTGACGCATCAGTATTAAGCATTCTGACCGTCAGAATACAGCCAAATTACACCCTTGGATCAGGAAAAATATCTATTATATATCACGAGACTTATAGGCCTGATCTTGGTGCGGTGACCGTTAAACTGAAACTGGGCCGCCACGTGCGATCTGGGAACCCAACCGGTCTGAAAACTGGATGCGTGCTAGATCCAGTATGCATGAGCTTAAGTCCGACCGCACTTGGCCAGGGGACCTCCAGAAATGCTCTTTTGGACCGAAACGGCCCCGATTTGGTTAGGCACCAAGTAAACATTGTTCCCAAGCCTATTTTGGGAATGTTTTAGGCTATAAAAGGGGTTGAAACCCTCACTCCTCTCTCCCATCCGAATTTGAGAGAAGCCCTAGCTTGGGAGAGAGAAAAAGAGTGAGAGATTGTGAGAGAATGGGAGAGTTCTTCCCGCCACTTGTGCTACGTGTTGCACATGCTTAAGCAACACTCCCCTACCGCTTTCCCGACGATTCCACCGCAATCCTAGGTAAGTAAAAACCCTAAATAGTTGGTGATTTGAGTTTTCCTTGTTTCCATAGCGATGTAGCTTATGGATCTTATGTATTAGGCTCCTTACTCGCCGTAGACGAAGCATATACACTCCGCTTCAATTCCCGAGTCTACAAGACACTAGGTGAGGATTTTAGACGCTTGGATTGACGGTTCCCAATGCTTTCAATATCGTTTAATAGTAGATTCTTGACGGCATCGCCGTTTGACATGTACAAAATGCTCTCCGTTTCCCGTTTCGTAAGCTAACGAAGAATATGAGATTTAGGGCATTTTAGTCATTTGTAGGAAGTACTGTTTGCATTCATATTTTGCTGATGTGATTGACATGGTTTGTTGTCGCATTAGGGAGTTAGGAATGCGTGCATAATTAGTTTGGCGAAGAGATTCGCCTAGTTGCACACTTTGGGTCGACATGCTATATGTAGACCTAAGTGTGTAGTGCATGTGTTTGTATAAATGCTTGTATTAGTATGTATTGAATTAAATGATGTTATTTGATACCTTGTGATTGATTTTTCAACTATTATGCCGACCTAAATGATTTTCTACATGTTGACAAAATGCATGATTTCATTACATGCATGGAATGTATGTGCTTGAGGATTTGCTTAAGTTGAATATGCATGGGAAGTATGCCTTGAAGATTTGCTTAAGTTGAATGTTATAACATGTGCTAACATGCTCACACGATGTATTTCAATTCCAATACCTTTTATAGTGATTCCATAGATGTGTGGGACTTGACTTAGTCCAGGCAGTCGGTAACCGAGCGAATTCGTGGCTGACTGGTCATAGCCACGAATGACGCGTCGATGAATGTGATTCGTGTTGAGAGTTGGCGGCAGTGGTTAGGCCACGCGAAGTGTTTTACGCACTTCATGTCGTTCAGTTCGAGATGCGATCGCGCTAGTCGAGCCCGTCAAGTAACCCGACTGGCCGATGTTTGTTCACCATGTATGTATCATAACTGCTTGAACCTAGGGTACTGAACTTACCATTGTAAACCCTATTAACCGTGGTACCTTGATCCACGAAGACTCATGAGCCGGGCATGGTGGTATGGGACACCGTGGTCGAGCTGTCGGCCTACGCTGGGGCCACAAACCTCCCCGTAGTGACCAATGAGCACCTTGACTCGTGAGCAGATTATGGTGGTATGGGACACTATATTCTAGCTGTCGGCCTACACTGATCAGGCGACGAGCCCTTTGTAGTGACCGCGAGCGTATTCTGAGTTCACGGGAGGCGACGACCCTTCCGTGCAGTAGAGTACAGTAGGCCTGTATTGATAAGGTGATGGGGGAGCGGTGCAACGAGTGCGAGCAACAGCCCTGGCAGCCCTTGCAGTGACCTACGAAATGTACATCGTATGAGATTACTAGGAGTGACGACCCTAGACAGGATCCGTGTTGGGATTGATACAAGGGAGGTACCTTAGTTTCCCAATCCTGCTGTTTGAATGGACTAATAACAACTTGGTAATCATATCACCATAATATTGCATGTGCCTGGAAGATGTGGAGCACTCTAGGGAGTGTGGCATGCCGCGGTCGTAAGATGTTGCCGTATGAGGGTGATCGTCGGTGAGGGCATACATCACGTCATATCATCTTGCATTAACAACAGTATTAGGACTTGTCTGATTTACTGCTTTACTATTATCGCGTGATTGAATTGTGAATATGCTAATCTTTGCTCTATGATTCCACTGAGTTGATCACTCATTCCCACGTTACGGGATGGTGTTTGCAACACCCACCAGACCCTATTGTAGTTGCAGGTGATGATGAGATCCAGGAGGTGGAGCTAGATGATGACGAGGACCAGGATGAGTTCTCGTATATGCAGTATCATGACGGCTTCCCGTAGGCGACCTGGATCGAGGGGACATCAGTGGGACTTTTCTTTTTGAGCTTTATTCTTTTGTTATGTACATGTATATGAGACTCAGAGATGTAGTCATACTTTGGAGACAGTTGAGATTACTTTGTTTTTCCATACAGTGATATATATCTTGTTTAGTCTTCCGCTTACTTTTATCACTGGATCTGAAGTATGAATTGCAGTTTTGGTATACTTTTACTCATGTGAATGCTTTAAATCAGACAACATCGAATCAGAACCATTTTTGTTGCATAAGTGACGGTCTGGAACTCGGGAGTTGAGTTTATACACGACCCCCGATTTTCAGGGTGTCACAAGTTGGTATCAGAGCATGAATGAGAGTATACTGGGCCTGGGTTATGGTCTTGCGACGTACGCTGTCGCTTCCTTTGACTTAGGTGGGTGAGAGAAGGGTCTAGAAACACTCCTAGGATCACAGATTCGCCGATAGGCGAAGTCTATGAGGATCGATCGCAAGATCGAGTCTGTAACGCATCTCGGGTCGCGTAAAGCGACCCGAATCACTTCTAAGCTGTAGGAAGTCGGGTGGAGATGTCCTATGAGCGGTTTTAAACCGCAAAAGTGAATCTTTGGGCCGTGGAATGACCACGACTCCAGTAATCAATCGCCAGGGCTTAAAAATCCCGTTTTGCCAAAAATTCTCAAAATTCCTTCTCTAAACACTTCAACCTTCAGTTCTTTCTTATCCATTTCATGTTAGGCATCAAACCTAATGTGAAAATAACACAAATTAGTACATTCACCAAATTTTATAGTGAATAGTAAAATTTTATGAAACATGGCCATAAGGCCATTCTAACTTCACTTTCTTTAGCAACTAAGGATCTAGAAAGATGTACTGGATCCTTCTACCCCAAATTCATATGCTGCATCATATGGTTTGGTATTCGGGATTGCGATGTGGACCCGGAAAGCCCCGAACACATGTTTGGGCTCATAGGGACCAAAATATAATGAACCAAGGGGTGGGACCAACTTTTTTTGGGCCCTGGGACCATGGGGGACCAGACCCATGGGGTCCCGCTGGCCAACCTGAAGGTTAGCCGGCCGGCCACCTCCGATGGTGCTGCCCTTTGGGCGCACCCACTTAAATACCTCCCCCATCACTCCTAGCTACCTCCCATCCCACGAAAACCCCTAAAACACCCCTCTCCTTCACAAACAGCCCCCTTGCATACCCTAGATTTGATTTTCAGCACTCCATTCCAAACCCCGGCGACCCAAACCCCTCCTAAACCCTTCCTTGGCCAAAACCGACCACCATCCATCGATTATTGGGTGTTGGCAGCCCCTTTCCTTGAAGATTTTCCCATTTGGAGCTCCAAAATCCCCCAAATAGTGCTGAAATCGTGAGCAGCTCCATTCCATCTTTTTGTTCTTATTTTTCCCTGAAACTACAGCCTTGGGAAGCTTGAAGCATCCCTCTACGATGCCTAGATTTCCTTTTGTCAGATTGGGCAGCCATTTCTCCGCATTTTCGGCGTTTTCCATGGCTTTCGTGGAAGCTATTTTGGGTCTTTTGTCACTCTCATCCATCCTGTCTTTGATGGGTAAGAGGAAAACTGCAACAGACGAGGCTGGGCCGAGCCGCCCTGCTCGATTGAGAAGACCGCGGGGTGGTGCCGCAAGTTCAAGCGCCGCCGCAGGTCCAGCTGCAGTCCTGGAGTGCCGTACAAAGCGGGATTTGGATCCTCATGCACATCTTGGACGAACCATTCTATCAGAGATGCCTCATGGTGAATACACTGATCGTAGAGTGTTATTTGAGGCGGACGTAGATGGACGGTTGTTCGGCGAATATCTGTTGTTCGAAAGCATTGAAGCTGCGCACTGGGGACCGATCTTTGAAGCTCGCGCTCGTGCTAATGTGAGCACCGTTCGTGCCTTCTATGCTAGCATCCAGAATCCCACCTTGGAGCCCTTGCAGTTCAAAATCCCTTTTGGTAGAGATCGGATGGCTACGATCTACGTCCGGTTGGTTGCGCGACTTCTCAATGTGCCTCTAGGTGATGTACATCCAAGTGAGAAGAATTTGAGGACTAGACGTGAACGAGATCGCCGCACCAGGTTTCTGTGCGGTAAGTTGGTTCCATGGCAGCCTAATAATAGCCTCAAGGCGACGTACATGTCTGAGGATTTGCGTCTGCTGCATCACATCTGCACGTTCAATGTTTATCCTAGGTCGACGAACCGCATTGAATGTACACGTCTTATGGTCGATTTCTTATTTCTGGTGGCCCAGGGAGAGAACGTATGTATGGCCACTTTCATCTTACGGCAGGTAGTTCTCATAGCCAGGTCGAGAAGAACATCTGAATCCCTTCCCTTTGGCCGACTCATTTGCAAGGTTGCGCTTGAGTTTGCCTATAGACTTGGACCGAGTTGCCGGTATCGATTCACACCATCGATGAGTCGACGATGGTTAAGATGAAGATTGGGTCGCAATATCGTGAAAATCAACTTGAAAGGGATAGTGGGGACGACTTTGATGAAGAGGAAGATCAAAGCGAAGGAGAACCTAGTGTAGAAGTTCAGGAAGAGACTCAGGAAGAAGCAGAAGAGGAGGCTCAGGATACTGACGAGAGCCCTCCTCCTTCTGCGCAGACTACTATTGACGATCGCATTGCTCGGATGGAGGAGAGTCAGACCGCTTTGCGAAGGGAAGTCCAAGAACTTCGAGCAGAGGTCGCTGATGCCAAGGCCGTTACGAAGAAGAAATTTGGCAAGGTGACTCGCACCTTGAAGGCAATCCTGTGTTGTTTACAGGATAAGGGTGCTCCTCCTCCGTCGCCAGACTCCGACTAGCGACGCGATCTTTGATGTTGTTATGAGTAGTTAGCCATTTTCTGTTTTATGTGTGTAAGCCTGTTGAGGCTAGTGCTTTGCTTATGTTGCTGTTGCTTAACTGTCTTAATTTCCATATCATTCTAGTCATGATGCTTGTAAGGATATATCCCTTGTATTGTGACAATTTTGATTAATTGAAATGCATGGAATGCCTTCGACTCTTTAGTGAATGATTATGGTGTATTTGAGCAATTGAGACTGACAAGGTTGCGCCCTATTTTAAATATAGGGAATGCCACCTAAGACTACGAGGAGCGCGGTTCGGCTTTCGTTGTCTGAGTAGATGGATCAGACTCCCTCTCAGTCTGGCACTCGTCCGGACCCTGCTGTGGGCCCGATTCCTGAGACTGTTCGATCGTCTCAGCCTGCTACTGGTCCTACGGATGGACCACCGCCATTTACACCATCAGTTAGAGAGCCACAGCGCGCATCTACTTCCGCACCTCATCCGCCACAGCCTGCTCCACCACCTGATAGATTCGAGCAGATGATGGCTATGATGCTACAGCAGCAGCAGCTATTGACTACCATAGTCGGGACTTTAGCCCAGGGTGGGGGTGCGACTGCACCTACTCCGCCTACACCACCTGCGCATCCAGCTGAGGATGCCTATACTTACGCCCAGGATGAGGGCATAGCACTTCCTGCGCAGCCTGCTTTCCCTGCGGGGAACCCTGCCGACACACGGGGCCTTCTGGAGCGATTTCAGCGCTTGCGGCCTCCTACTTTCACGGGTTCTCACAGACCCGAGGAGGCTGAGTTTTGGCTCGACCGAGTGTCGAAGATTCTGCGCATGTTGCACTGTACTGAGGCAGAGCAGGTAGAGCTGGCTACCTTCCAGTTTGAGAGAGAGGCCAGTATGTGGTGGGATAGTGTATTGCGGACTGTTACCGCAGACTTCGTATGGACATGGGCAGCATTCGAGTTTCGCTTCCATGAGAAGTATTATCCTCAGACCTACAGGCACGAGAGGGAGAATGAGTTTCTCCGTCTCAGGCAGGCAGCGATGACGGTCACCGAGTATGAGCATCGGTTCACAGAGTTGGGCAGGTACGTCCCGACGATTCTAGCTGATGAGCAGATGCGCATACGGCGCTTTTTGGAGGGCTTGCGACCGGATATTCGGTCGAAGATGTGCTGCATCAGTTTCTCCTCCTATGCGGAGTTAGTTCACATGTCCATGCGGGCAGAGCAGGACGTGGATCGACTTGCGCGATCACGAGGCCCGACTACTTCCAGGCCGCGACCGGAGTTGCCAGATAGGCCCTTCGCGGGCAAGAGGCCTCGCATTGATCCTCCTACCAGGACCACGGCGCCAGTGGGACTGTTTCGGCACCCTGATCTATCATGCACATACTGTGGGAGGACGGGCCACCTAGCGCAGAGTTGCTTTTCGAGGATGCGGGACAGTGGGTTCTCGCCGCCGCAGAAGATTGATCGTGTACGTCCACAGGCGATATCAGCACCGCCTATACGGTCAGCTCCTGCGCAGTCCTCTTTCAGACCCACAGTATCGCAGATTCGACAGCCCCCACGGCCCTTGACACAGCGGCCGAACCGGCCACAGCAGGCTCGAGTTCATGCACTGACCGCTGAGGCAGCTACGACGCCGACTTTCCAGCATTCAGCCTTCGAGGTCACGGGCCATATCGGAGGTACTCCCGTTCTTGTCATGGTGGACACTGGTTCCACGATTTCCTTGATATCGCGTGCCGTAGTCAGACGTCTTGGGTTGCAGACTATCACTATGGATAGCGTGCGAGTCCTTGCAGCTCATGGAGATTATTCGGATGTCACCCAGATGTGTGAGGGTTGTTTAGTTGATCTGGGAGGCAGGACGATGACTCTTGATCTGGTCGTCGATCCCTCGCTCGTATATCTCGACGTCATTCTTGGCATGGACTGGTTGACTGCAGCGAGAGCCGAGATTGACTGCGAGGCTCGTGTGGTGACGGTGTACGAGCCTGAGGGCACGCCTTTCACATTTTCAGTGCGGGTAAATCTTCTTTTCCGCATTCTTAGCTACGCCACTCTATTGCGCGACGCTGGTGCCCAGGTACTTGAGCAGACGCCAGTTGTTTCTGAGTTCGGGGATCTGTTCAGGAAGATCCCTGGTTTGCCGCCCCGACGTGAGATCGATTTCACTATCGATCTGATTCCTGGTTCTACACCCGTCTCACTGCCGACGTATCGCATGGCACCATGTGAGATGGAGGAGTTGAGGACGCAGATTGATGGTCTACTAGAGCTTGGCCTTATACGGCCTAGCGTATCTCCTTGGGGAGCACCGGTCTTGTTCGTGAAGAAGAAGGATGGTTCGCTGCGATTGTGTATTGATTATCGCAGGCTGAACCAACTCACAGTGAAGAACAAGTACCCTTTGCCCAGGATCGACGACTTGTTTGATCAGTTGAGAGGAGCGCAGTACTTCTCGAAGATTGATCTTCAGTCAGGATATCATCAGCTGCGCGTCAGAGATGAGGACGTGCAGAAGACAGCGTTCAGGACCAGTTTTGGTCATTACGAGTTCCTTGTGATGTCGTTCGGTCTCACGAACGCACCGGCCGTGTTCATGGATCTGATGAACCGGGTATTGCGGCCTTTCCTCTATCGATTCGTCGTTGTCTTCATCGACGACATTTTAGTATACTCTAGGAGTCGAGACGAGCATGAGGAGCACTTGCGTTTGGTCCTTGATACGCTCAGACAGTATCAGTTGTTCGCACAGTACAAGAAGTGCGACTTCTGGAAGCAGGAGGTGAAGTTTCTGGGACACGTGGTATCCAAGGATGGCATGGCAGTTGACCTGTCTAAGGTAGCTGCGGTGCAGGACTGGGAGCAGCCTGGTTCTGTCACTGAGGTGAGGAGTTTCTTGGGTCTCGCTGGCTACTATCGGCGCTTCATTCAGGATTTCTCGAAGATCGCGAGACCCTTATCTCAGTTGACACGGAAGGACGTGAAGTTCGCCTGGAATGATAAGGCGGAGTCAGCTTTTCAGGGGCTGAAGGACAGACTTACGTCCGCCCCTGTGCTAGTATTGCCAGAGCAAGGGGTTAAATACACTATATACACTGACGCGTCTAGCGTTGGTTTGGGTTGTGTCCTTATGCAGAGGGACAGGGTAATTTCGTATGCCTCGAGACAATTAAGGAAGCACGAGGAGAATTACCCTACACACGACCTGGAGTTGGCAGCCGTGATATTCGCACTGAGACTCTGGAGACATTACCTCTATGGAGAGGAATTCGAGCTCTTTTGCGACCACAAGAGCCTCAAGTACATATTCACACAGCGGGACTTGAATATGAGGCAGCGGCGATGGATGGAGACGCTGAAGGACTTCAAGTTTGAAGTCTCTTACCATCCTGGGAAGGCGAACCTTGTGGCTGATGCGTTGAGCCGCAAGAAGGCGATAGAGTTTGCGGCTCCGCTGATGGTTGCCGAGTGGGATATGGTTGAGTTTTTGCGAGACTTTGAGCAGAAACTCACCGTAGAGGAGCCATTTGAGTTCATCGCACATGTTCAGGTGCGATCCCCGATCGATGACCGTGTCATCGAGGCGCAGAGGGACGACGCGCATCTTACTGAGCTTCGAGAGCAGGCCAGTGATGATGCTGACGCCGACTGGCGAGTTGGCATGGATGGGGGCTTACGTTACCGTGGCCGCCTATGCGTTCCTGATGTCCCTGACTTGAGACGAGAGATTCTCGAGGCTGCGCATTTTACTAGACTCGCGATGCATCCTGGCAGCACGAAGATGTATCGTGACGTGAAGAGGACGTACTGGTGGGAAGGTATGAAGACCCACATAGCTGAGTTCGTGTCCCGTTGTCTCACTTGTCAGCAGGTGAAGGCAGAGCATCGCCGACCACCTGGACTTTTGCAGCCTATGCCGATTGCAGAGTGGAAGTGGGATTTCATTTCCATGGACTTCATTTCTGGGTTGCCGAAGACGAGGAAGGGGCATGATTCCATTTGGGTGATCGTCGACCGATTGACGAAGTCGGCGCACTTCCTACCGATCAGAGTTACGAACTCTGCAGACGAGCTGGCTAGATTGTATATTAGGGAGATCGTGCGTCTGCATGGAGTTCCGTTGGAGATCGTGTCGGACAGAGACACGCGGTTCACTTCTATTTTCTGGACTCGCATTCAGGAGGCTATGGGTGTGAAGTTGAAGTTCAGTACTGCCTTCCACCCACAGACGGACGGACAGACAGAGCGAGTGAACCAGATCCTGGAGGACATGTTGCGAGCTTGCGCATTGGACTTCAAGGACAGTTGGGATGACTGTCTTGCATATGCGGAGTTTGCGTACAACAATAGCTTCCAGGCGAGTATCGGCATGGCACCTTATGAGGCGCTGTATGGGCGACCTTGTCGCGCACCGCATTGCTGGTTAGAGGTCGGTGAGCGCAGCTTGATTGGCCCAGAGTTGGTGCAGGCGACGTCAGAGAAGATTGATATTATTCGACGTCGGCTTCTTACAGCGCAGAGCAGACAGAAGAGCTACGCCGATACGAGACGGAGACCACTAGAGTTCACAGTCGGGGATCATGTGTTTTTGCGAGTTTCCCCTATGAAGGGAGTCCTTCGGTTCGGGAAGAAGGGGAAGCTGGCACCGCGATTCATTGGTCCATTTCAGATCCTCGATCGTGTGGGAGCAGTGGCTTACCGATTGGCTTTACCCACGCCCCTCGCGAGCGTCCACAACGTATTTCATGTTTCTATGCTGAAGAAGTACGTTGCTGATCCTTCTCATATCATCAGATGGGAGCAGGTGCAGTTAGGAGAGGATGTTACTTATATCCTGCGACCGACACGCATCTTAGACCGGAAAGAGCAGGTACTGCGTAGCAAGGTGATTCCCCTTGTGAAGGTACTATGGACGCATCATACTGAGGAGGAGGCTACTTGGGAGACAGAAGCCGAGATCAGAAAGAACTACCCACAGCTTCTCGAGGAGTACGAAAAGGTACAAAATTTCGAGGACGAAATTATTTGTTAAGGGGGGTAGATTGTAACGCCCGTGAAAAATCCATACTTGGGCTCGAGTACCAACTCGACCCGAAATTGCTTAGAATTCATTCCTTTAGAAAATATGACTAGGTTAGCTAGTGCAACGTTAGAATAGCTGGGAAATGGTCCCTGATCACTTTAAATACGTTCTACAAGGCCCGAAGCGAGTGGAACTAAGGGTGCTATAATGCTCTAAAGCCTCGGATCAAACTCTAAGCCGGTTTGTTCTTGGGACCTCCTTGAAACTTTGTATTAGATCTAGACCGCGCGTCGTAAGTCAGATGCCTACCATCTTAGACCGTTATGACCACTTAGCTGGGCTTGGCAATCGTTTCGAATATCAAGTCCAACTGACGATCACAGGCTATTTCATTGAGCCCGGACCGAAGAGAGTGTGAATAGGGACATAGTTGGAATTTCAAATTCAAATCTGGCACACAAATTTGACGCATCAGTATTAAGCATTCTGACCGTCAGAATACAGCCAAATTACACCCTTGGATCAGGAAAAATATCTATTATATATCACGAGACTTATAGGCCTGATCTTGGTGCGGTGACCGTTAAACTGAAACTGGGCCGCCACGTGCGATCTGGGAACCCAACCGGTCTGAAAACTGGATGCGTGCTAGATCCAGTATGCATGAGCTTAAGTCCGACCGCACTTGGCCAGGGGACCTCCAGAAATGCTCTTTTGGACCGAAACGGCCCCGATTTGGTTAGGCACCAAGTAAACATTGTTCCCAAGCCTATTTTGGGAATGTTTTAGGCTATAAAAGGGGTTGAAACCCTCACTCCTCTCTCCCATCCGAATTTGAGAGAAGCCCTAGCTTGGGAGAGAGAAAAAGAGTGAGAGATTGTGAGAGAATGGGAGAGTTCTTCCCGCCACTTGTGCTACGTGTTGCACATGCTTAAGCAACACTCCCCTACCGCTTTCCCGACGATTCCACCGCAATCCTAGGTAAGTAAAAACCCTAAATAGTTGGTGATTTGAGTTTTCCTTGTTTCCATAGCGATGTAGCTTATGGATCTTATGTATTAGGCTCCTTACTCGCCGTAGACGAAGCATATACACTCCGCTTCAATTCCCGAGTCTACAAGACACTAGGTGAGGATTTTAGACGCTTGGATTGACGGTTCCCAATGCTTTCAATGTCGTTTAATAGTAGATTCTTGACGGCATCGCCGTTTGACATGTACAAAATGCTCTCCGTTTCCCGTTTCGTAAGCTAACGAAGAATATGAGATTTAGGGCATTTTAGTCATTTGTAGGAAGTACTGTTTGCATTCATATTTTGCTGATGTGATTGACATGGTTTGTTGTCGCATTAGGGAGTTAGGAATGCGTGCATAATTAGTTTGGCGAAGAGATTCGCCTAGTTGCACACTTTGGGTCGACATGCTATATGTAGACCTAAGTGTGTAGTGCATGTGTTTGTATAAATGCTTGTATTAGTATGTATTGAATTAAATGATGTTATTTGATACCTTGTGATTGATTTTTCAACTATTATGCCGACCTAAATGATTTTCTACATGTTGACAAAATGCATGATTTCATTACATGCATGGAATGTATGTGCTTGAGGATTTGCTTAAGTTGAATATGCATGGGAAGTATGCCTTGAAGATTTGCTTAAGTTGAATGTTATAACATGTGCTAACATGCTCACACGATGTATTTCAATTCCAATACCTTTTATAGTGATTCCATAGATGTGTGGGACTTGACTTAGTCCAGGCAGTCGGTAACCGAGCGAATTCGTGGCTGACTGGTCATAGCCACGAATGACGCGTCGATGAATGTGATTCGTGTTGAGAGTTGGCGGCAGTGGTTAGGCCACGCGAAGTGTTTTACGCACTTCATGTCGTTCAGTTCGAGATGCGATCGCGCTAGTCGAGCCCGTCAAGTAACCCGACTGGCCGATGTTTGTTCACCATGTATGTATCATAACTGCTTGAACCTAGGGTACTGAACTTACCATTGT
This sequence comes from Magnolia kwangsiensis, assembly GCA_037074715.1. Taxonomy (NCBI): domain Eukaryota; kingdom Viridiplantae; phylum Streptophyta; class Magnoliopsida; order Magnoliales; family Magnoliaceae; genus Magnolia; species Magnolia kwangsiensis. Next base: position 100,507,794 of record CM073576.1, on the reverse strand, counting down.
AAACCCTATTAACCGTGGTACCTTGATCCACGAAGACTCATGAGCCGGGCATGGTGGTATGGGACACCGTGGTCGAGCTGTCGGCCTACGCTGGGGCCACAAACCTCCCCGTAGTGACCAATGAGCACCTTGACTCGTGAGCAGATTATGGTGGTATGGGACACTATATTCTAGCTGTCGGCCTACACTGATCAGGCGACGAGCCCTTTGTAGTGACCGCGAGCGTATTCTGAGTTCACGGGAGGCGACGACCCTTCCGTGCAGTAGAGTACAGTAGGCCTGTATTGATAAGGTGATGGGGGAGCGGTGCAACGAGTGCGAGCAACAGCCCTGGCAGCCCTTGCAGTGACCTACGAAATGTACATCGTATGAGATTACTAGGAGTGACGACCCTAGACAGGATCCGTGTTGGGATTGATACAAGGGAGGTACCTTGGTTTCCCAATCCTGCTGTTTGAATGGACTAATAACAACTTGGTAATCATATCACCATAATATTGCATGTGCCTGGAAGATGTGGAGCACTCTAGGGAGTGTGGCATGCCGCGGTCGTAAGATGTTGCCGTATGAGGGTGATCGTCGGTGAGGGCATACATCACGTCATATCATCTTGCATTAACAACAGTATTAGGACTTGTCTGATTTACTGCTTTACTATTATCGCGTGATTGAATTGTGAACATGCTAATCTTTGCTCTATGATTCCACTGAGTTGATCACTCATTCCCACGTTACGGGATGGTGTTTGCAACACCCACCAGACCCTGTTGTAGTTGCAGGTGACGATGAGATCCAGGAGGTGGAGCTAGATGATGACGAGGACCAGGATGAGTTCTCGTATATGCAGTATCATGACGGCTTCCCGTAGGCGACCTGGATCGAGGGGACATCAGTGGGACTTTTCTTTTTGAGCTTTATTCTTTTGTTATGTACATGTATATGAGACTCAGAGATGTAGTCATACTTTGGAGACAGTTGAGATTACTTTGTTTTTCCATACAGTGATATATATCTTGTTTAGTCTTCCGCTTACTTTTATCACTGGATCTGAAGTATGAATTGCAGTTTTGGTATACTTTTACTCATGTGAATGCTTTAAATCAGACAACATCGAATCAGAACCATTTTTGTTGCATAAGTGACGGTCTGGAACTCGGGAGTTGAGTTTATACACGACCCCCGATTTTCAGGGTGTCACAGTTATGAAGGTTACTATTAGACAAGGAGATGAAGGAGAAATTCAGGACCGATGATTGTGATCTAACTTACGAATGCCCAAATGGTCTCGGAATATGACAATTCCATTCAGGAATGAAAAAGCACTAAAGTACCTTTCAGATGACCAAAAATCAACCCAATCCGACATCAAATGAGGGAGTTATGAGGGTCTCCATTAGATCGCGTGATTTGGAAAGATTAACAATTCAAATTGTAAAATGACGATCAAAGAGTTGCAGCATACTTTCAGGATGTTGAACGGTCTCAGAATTAGCCAATTCTGGTCACATTTGGAGGCTTGTCAAGTCACCATTCCAATGGGCTCAAAATAGTCTAAATTCGACCACTGATGAGCGAGTTATAAAGGTTACTATTGGACAAGGAGATGAAGGAGAAATTCAGGACCGACGACTGCGATCCCACTTACTAATGCCCAAATGTTCTTGGAACACGACGATTCCTGTCAGGATTGAAAGAGCACTAAAGTACCTTTCAGAAGACCAAAAAATCAACCCAATACATCATCAAATGAGGCTGTTATGAGCATCTTTGTTGGATCTTACAATTTGGAAAGATTAACATTCCAAATATCAAAATGACGATCGAAGAGTTCTAACGTGCTTTTTAGATAACGAACGGTCACGAAATTAGCCAATTCTAGTCCCATTTAGAAGCTTGTCTACTTTCCATTCCAATGAGCTCAAAATAGTCTAAATTCGATCACTAAAGAGTGTTGAGGCATAAAAATATGCCACTGCATTAGTTAGAGAATTTCATGGTGTGGATCTTTCTAGGGGTATTTTGAAAAAATTCCAGCTCTAGTCTATTTTGGGTATTTTGATAAAATTCCAGCTCCAGGGGTATTTTTGGTAAAATTTCAATTCCAGGGGGAGTTTAGGTATTTTGGTAAAATTTCATGTCCAGGGGTAGTTTAGGTATTTTGGTAAAAAGGATTGAAAAGGGTAGTTTGGTAAAAAAGGGTGCACAAGTGTCATTTTAAGGGAGGAAGGTTGTATACCGCCATTTAAGAGGGAGCTCGGTGGACACCATGGTTTAAGAAAAGAAGAAGTCCATATGTGAAGGAATAAGTGGTGGTGATCACCACTCTATAAGGGTGGTGATCACCACTTGGACCTATAAATACCCCACTCCTACTTCATTTGGAAGGAGGGATCATTTGATGGGCCAGGAGATGAGGAAGGAGGAGAAAAGGAGAGAGAGTTGCGCGGGCAGTGCAACAGAGAGAGAGGTTGCACGGATAGCTCAAAGGAGGATGGCAGTTGTGCTAACCGCATAAGGGAAGGTTGCTGTTGTGCGGATACTGCAAGGGAAGGCTGTTGTTGCGCCAACTGCGCCAAGGAGAAAGGTTGTTGCGCCAACTACCCAAAGAGGGAAGATTGTTGCACCAACCGCGCAACGATTTAAAGAGAAGTTCTCCTTGCGCCAATCGCACAACTTGTCCAGAGAGTGAAGTTTTCCTTGCGTGACTTGTGCAACACGTCTGGAATAAAATCCTCTTGCGCTAGTTGTCTTGATGCAAAGCCTTCCAAAGCCACTTTCAAAGGAAGTTTGTCCTAGCATTTGGCTTTTGTGCCACTTCTATTGCATAACCATACGTGCAAATATTGCATAACCATAAGTACAAATATTTCATAACCATATGTGTAAATATTGCATAACCATATGTGCAAATATTGCATAACCATATGTGCAAATATTGCACAACCATTGCTGCAAAGGAAATCCATGCACCATTCCTCATGGGACTTTGTCCTGAAGATGACCTCATGCGCCATTTCATGAGAAATATTGTCCTGAAGCTTGCCTCTTGCTCATTTTATGAGAATTGTTGTCCTGAAGCAAGGCTTTTATCCTGAAGTAATTAAACTCTATGCGCTCCATACTTGCCGAAGTAAGATCCATGCACTCTACCTTCCCTATTTAGACTTGTGCACTCCTACCCTCAGACAGATGGCCTCCACAATTCAAGGAATCGCTCTACATTTAAAGGAAAGATGATCGGACCTGATCTCAACGGTCCGATCAAGGAAGAATGAATGAAAGATGACCAGAACTAATCTCAATGGCCCGATCAAGGAAGAATGAACATAAAGACAATCTCGGATGAACATAAAGACAATCAGAGTTAATATCAATGGTCAGATCAAGGGCTTCAAGCCCACACAACCCCTATTTCCTGGAAGACTGGTTGATCATATCAACATTCCTCCTAAGTATTAGGAGATGACTAAAACAGGCATTGGAATGCTGCCAAAATTTCTATCTGATTATCTTCTCTTCCATTCATTACATTGCATTAATTGTACTTTATTTTTAAAATCAAGGGAATCAGAGGATGTAAATGAACTCAGATAAATGTGATCAATGTTCTCTTCACAAATTCTTTGTTATCATTGAATAAATTCCCCAAATCAAATGCATTTGTTTCCTTGTCGAAATAAAATGGCGACTCTGTTGGGGAACTATTATTCGATGGTAATTTAGAAAATATTTAGGGAACATTTATCACATTTTTTGGCATTGTATAGACGCCAAAATGGTGACTCTCAACGGGAACATCCTCCCCTTCATCTCTGAAAATAAAGTATGACTTTATTTAATAAATTAACTAACATTCTGTTCTTAATGACAGATATACTGCGATGATCTTTCTCTCGACTACTATAATTATTTACTTCACATTCAATAGACTCCTATCAAAAAGTGTCAGAAAAGATTAAATCAGTTTTGATCAAAGACAAATAATGTTAGAACGATGACAGTTTCCGAAGAGAGCTAGCTTCTTGTATGGTCAACACATGTCTAAGGAAGAAGAACAGGTTACTTTGATCTTGTAGTCCTTTTGCAGCATCCTAGTGAATATGATGGCAGAGTTTCTTCCATGGCCTTCTTCTATTTCACTTGAGGAGCCCCAAGATCCGCTGAAATGTTTGTGCAAGATAGTCCCATAGGAAAAACTTCCTCAAAAGTGCTATGTGGATCCCACACATGGTCAATTAATAGATCAAACAGAGAAAGGGTGGAGCACTTGTGAATCTTCCAAGACTAGAAAAAGAAACATCCGGAGTCAGCTGTTGATTAAGTTATAACACATCCAATTGATGAAATAATGTATTGGCACAATGCTATCAAAAGAGAGTTGGATGATATAGTTGAAGGGCAGTAGATGGGGAATTATTGTTTGCTCAGGAGCATGCTGAAGAAGAAAACCGATTCGATAAATTTAGATGCTTGATAGAAAGAATTCAAGGTTTTAGAGCCAATTCAAATTCAACTGATTTTTATGCAAAGCTATGCTCACATGCTGACCAAATAAAGAGTATCATACAGAAGCACTTCCATGGCGGGGAAGTTGAGGTCCTTCCTCTTGCCCATGAGCATTCCAGTCCTACAAAATAGCGAAAGCTTCTGTATGAAAGTTTGTGTGTGATGTCACTGAAATTGGTAGAATGCGTCTTGTCATGGCTGGTCAGATCACTTAGTGAAGAAGAAGCGAGGTAATGTCGAAAGTATTTTTTTTAAAAAAAAAACAATGCTAGAAAGTTTTAGGGAAGATCAAATCAGTTGCGATAAAAAAAAAAGCGACAATGTCAGGTAGCGTCGAAAGCAGTTTCTGCTTCATCGGTAGCGCTGTGAGACAATGAAGGACAGATGATAGCGTGTTGGTGCACAAAGAATGTACAAAGTCTTCAGATGAAAAGTTAGTTCAACTAAGTCAAGTGTTGCTCGCCAACACGTAAACCGATCAATTAATGAATTAACGAATTCATCGATTAATAGAGAGCCCTGGGGGCATCGTCACAACATTCTAGATTAGAAGAGCAAGGGTCAAAGTAAAGCTGCTCCACTCTCATATGAATCGGCTATTTCAAGAGTCTTAGGGGAACAACAACAGATACTGCCAAAGAAAGAAGGTAAAAAGAAGGATTGTTAGAAAGTAAAAGATTGAATCTTCCGCTAAAGAGAACATTGATGATCTTACAAATAAGAAAGTAAAGAAAGGGTTCAAACAATTCAAGGACTACATGAAACATACAGCCAAGGAAGGCGATGTACTGCTGATGAGGAATCAATCGCTAGCTGTAGAGGTAATTAAATTACCATAGTTAAAGTATTAAAGGAAATAAAACAAAGAAGAAAAGAAGAACAGGTAAGAAGAAAGCAAGACAGCGTGTTAACTCAGAAGATTCACAGCATGTTGACTCAAAAGATTCACGGCATAATTATTCAAGGGGGTAGACAAAGGCATACAAAATAAGTAAAGAGCTACAATTTTGATGTTTCCAAAAAAAAGGGCAAGATCAACAAAGTCTCAGAATTCCAAATGAGGTAATTGTTGACTCCTCAAAATGATAATTGTTTATAATAATTGTCTATATTAATTTTTACAGCTTAAAGTTGGGGCAAAAGCAAGCATTGGTGATTGCTATCAAGCATTGACAATTATCACTGATAATTCGAGTAACAAAAGGATTGCAAAAGACAAGGTCATGTACTCTCCCTTATGCAAATGAATAAAAGTGCAAATTTTCAATTAACTTCGAATTTCAAGGAAATTTAGGAGATACAGTTGAAGAAGAAAGAAAAGAGAATTGCTTGAAGAACAAGTTGCAAAAGACGATTGGTAAAAGAAAAATTATTAAGGTATAAGACATAAAAGAAGAAGATTACACAGGCTTGACTAGTTTGAGACTGAGGGCAAAGCTAATCTTGAGCAAAAGTATGAGATGATGTAGCGTCAGTATATTAGTTAAAGGTCGCAACATCGTGATTTTGATTACGAAGATTCCCAAAGCAATACTTCCTAATCAAAAGGGGGTAAGACAGGTGAGTAAAAACTGTGAAATATATTTCTCACCATATAATATATTTCTTTAGTATATATGAATAAAATACAGGCAGGCTTTTTCAAGCATATCAAGTCATCATCAAATGCGAAGCACCAATGACAATCGCCAAATGAAAAGCCAATCGCTAAAATTAGCAACTATCGCTATTGCCATCAATCGCTTATCAAAAATGTTATGGATTTGCCAAAAATTATTGATTCTTAGAATATTATCAGCAGTAGTGAATGTAACACCCCGGATTTTGGCCAATCTGGGATTTGACGTCCTTAGACAGTGGGTCAATTAAAACACCTGAAAAATCGTTCAGAACCCAATTCCATAGCCAAAGAAACCACTTAGGATAAATTTCTTTAGAAACTAAGCATAAGTTAGCTAGCGCAACGTTGGAGTGGCTGGGAAACAGTCCCTGATTACTTTAAATACGTTCTACAAGGCCCAAAGCGAGTGGAACCAATGGTGCTATAATGCTCTAAAACCTCGGACCAAATTCTAAGCAGGTTTGTTCTCTGGACCACTTTGAATCTTTGTATTGGATCTAGACCGCACGTCGAAAGTCCGATACCTCCTATCTTAGACCGTTAGAACCGTCTAGCTGGACTTGACACTCATTCCAAAAATCAAGTCAAACCGATAATCACAGGCTATTTCATTGAGCCCGGACCGAAGAGAGTGAGAATAGGGTTAGAATTGGAATTTGAAATTCAAATCTGGCACACAATTTGACGCATCAGTATTGAGCGTTCTGACCGTCAGAATACAGCCAAATTACACCCTTGGATCAGGAAAAATATCTATTATATATCACGAGACTTATAGGCCTGATCTTGGTGCGGTGACCGTTAAACTGAAACTGGGCCGCCACGTGCGATCTGGGAACCCAACCGGTCTGAAAACTGGATGTGTGCTAGATCCAGTATGCATGAGCTTAAGTCCGACCGCATTTGGCCAGGGGACCTTCAGAAATGCCCTTTTGGACCGAAACGGCCCCGATTTGGTTAGGCACCAAGTAAACATTGTTCCCAAGCCTATTTTGGGCATGTTGTAGGCTATAAAAGGGGTTGAAACCCTCACTCCTCTCTCCCATCCGAATTTGAGAGAAGCCCTAGCTTGGGAGAGAGAAAAAGGTGGGAGATTGTGAGAGTGTGGGAGAGTTCTTCCTGCCACTTGTACTACGCGTTGCACGTGCTTAAACAACACACCTCTACCGCTTTCCCGGCGATTCCACCGCGATCCTAGGTAAGTAAAAAACCCTAAATAGTTGTTGATTTGAGTTTCCCTTGTTTCCATAGCGATGTAGCTTATGGATCTTGTGTATTAGGCTCCTTATTCGCCGTAGACGAAGCGTATACGCTCCGTTTCAATTCCCGAGTCTACAAGACATAAGGTGAGGATTTTAGACGCTTTGATTGACGGTTCCCAACGCTTTCAATGTCGTTTAATAGTAGATTCTTGACGGCATCGCCGTTTGACATGTACAAAATTCTCTCTGTTTCCCGTTTCGTAAGCTAACGAAGAATATGAGATTCAGGGCATTTTAGTCATTTGTAGGAAGTACTGTTTACATTCATATTTTGCTGATGTGATTGCCATGGTTTGTTGTCGCATTAGGAAGTTAGGAATGCGTGCATAATTAGTTTGGCGAAGAGATTCGCCTAGTTGCGCACTTTGGGTCGACATACTATATGTAGACTTAAGTGTGTAGTGTATGTGTTTGTATAAATGCTTGTATTAGTATGTATTGAATTAGATGATGTTATTTGATAGTTTGTGATTGATTTTTCAATTATTATGCTGACCTAAATGATTTTCTACATGTTGACTAAATGCATGATTTCATTACATGCATGGAATTTATGTGCTTGAGGATTTGCTTAAGTTGAATGATATAACATGTGTTAACATGCTCACATGATTGTATTTCAATTCCAATGCTCTTACATAACTTGTTGATGTGATTCCATAAGTGTTTGCGACTAGACTTAGTCCAGGCAGTCGGTAACCGAGCGAATTCGTGGCTGACTGGTCATAGCCACGAACGACGCGTCGATGAACGTGATTCGTGTTGAGAGTTGGCGGCAGTGGTTAGGCCACGCGAAGTGTTTTACGCACTTCATGTCGTTCATCTTGAGATGCGATCGCGCTAGTCGAGCCCGTCAAGTAACCCGACTGGCCGATGATTGTTCACCTTGTATGGATCATAACTGCTTGAACCTAGGGTACTGAACTTACCATTGTAAACCCTATTAACCGTGGTACCTTGATCCACGAAGACTCATGAGCCGGGCATGGTGGTATGGGACACCGTGGTCGAGCTGTCGGCCTACGCTGGGGCCACAAACCTCCCCGTAGTGACCAGTGAGCACCTTGACTCATGAGCAGATTATAGTGGTATGGGACACTATATTCTAGCTGTCGGCCTACACTGATCAGGCGACGAGCCCTTTGTAGTGACCGCGAGCGTATTCTGAGTCCACGGGAGGCGACGACCCTTCCGTTGCAGTAGAGTACGGTAGGCCTGTATTGATAAGGTGATGGGGGAGCGGTGCAACGAGTGCGAGCAACAGCCCTGGCAGCCCTTGCAGTGACCTACGAAATATACATCGTGTGAGATTACTAGGAGTGACGACCCTAGACAGGATCCATGTTGGGATTGATACAAGGGAAGTACCTTAGTTTCCCAATCCTGCTGTTTGAATGGACTAATAACAACTTGGTAATCATATCACCATAGCATTGCATGTGCCTGGAAGATGTGGAGCACTCTAGGGAGTGTGGCATGCCGCGGTCGTAAGATGTTGCCGCATGAGGGTGATCGTCGGTGAGGGCATACATCACGTCATATCATCTTGCATTAACAACAGTATTAGGATTGTCTGATTTACTGCTTTACTATTATCGCGTGATTGAATTGTGAACATGCTAATCCCTGCTCTCTTATCCCACTGAGTTGATCACTCACTCCCACGTTACGGGATGGTGTTTCCGGACACCCACCAGTCCCTTTTGTGATTGCAGATGATGGCGCGGCCTGTGAGGCGGAGCTGGACTTGATGATGGGGAGGAGGATTCCTCCTTTATGCGTGTTCTGATTGACGGGATTGCAGGGAGGTTGATTAGATACTTTAACATTTGTCATTTTGTATTTTTAGCGCCCTTATGTATATTCATTTTGTTTACTTTTGAAGTATACATGTATGTGTATAACCTGGTAATATGTTCACACTCTGGAGACATACAACAGTTTATATATGTTATACATACTATTACAGTCTTTCGCTTACAAATTTATCTGTCTCTGGAGTATGATATACTGTTCTGGATTAATCTCACTCATGTTTAATACATTATCACAGACAACATTCAATCATACATACCCATGTTGCATAAATAACATTTTGGAACTCGGGAGTTGAGTTTTTGCTCGACCCCCCGATTTTCGGGATGTTACAGTGAAATATCAATTATTGATTCTCAAAATATTATCAGCAGTGGTGAAATATCAGTTTTGGATTTGCCAAAAATTAATGATTCTTAGAATATTATTAGCAGTGTGAAATATCATTTATGGATTCACCATTTATGGCAGTGAAATAAGTAGTGGAATAAACCTACATGGTTAACCACACAAATCTTAGGACGACTATGGAAAGACAAGATGGCAAATGATTATTTAAGGTAGCCTAGTCAAGCTTATATGGCTAACTACGCATAAGACCTACAAAGCTTCAATGATTTAAAAAGCCCGAAATTGGCGGTAAACTATATTGCTCCTTGAACCCTGCCCAAAATTGGTAATAAACTATATTGCTCTTTGAGCCCTGCCCGAAATCGACGGTAAACTATATTGGTCCTTGAGCCCTGCCCAAAATCAGCGGTAAACTATCTTGCTCTTTAAGCCCAGTGTCAAGTCCAGTTCAGTCAAATCTAGTCATCCAATTCAGTCAAGTCTGGTTGAGTCAAGTTCAGTTCAGGTTAAGTCCTGTCCAGTCAAAGTATGGTCAGTCAAAAGTATACTAGCTTCACTGCTTAAAAATCATAAACTATGCATAGCATTTAAAATGCTGCAGATACATATTAGATATACTTAAATATACAATTGTTTGATAAAAATCTCAAAACAACATGCAAAAATGCATTTCTCTTAAATCATGTTCGAATTATGTCCACAGTAAATGCCTTCAAGATATTGGCGATTATCTACTTAAAAGCTCAAGTCTCCAAGGTCAATTAATATATTGACAAGAGCTGTGAGGTATTTTCGTCTCTGGCCTTCTTAATGAATAGAGACATATTATTGCACAAGGTTCTTAAAAGGGGGCAGAGAATAAACTAGTGAAGAATTATCATTCTCTACCGGATAATATAAGGACTCAGATATATTCTATGTATTCGTTAAAAGAGCAGTAAAGATTATTTATTCTTCAGGAGTATCAAAAAGTTTCACTTCGAAAATATTATCTTCTAAAGAAATATTTACACAAAGCTAACCTGGAAAGGAGGCAGGATTTAATGTCTTCAAAATAATCTATGCCTTGGTCTTTCTGATAACTTCTTATGCAAGGTGGAGGAATTCATATGGTGAGTATTATGAATACTAATATTGCAAGACTCCAAGTATTGGATTTGATGGAGATAAATAAAAAATGCAACCATCATCAAATTAGTAGAGATCCAAGAAAAAGACCATGAAGAAATGCTAAGGAGCATAAACTAGAGAAGACTCAGTAAAAAGACTCAGCAGTTGAACCTTTGGAGCTAAAGATGAAGAAGACAATGCGAAGCACGATGACAAGCACAAAGATTGATTAAATCAAAGATGAAGAATACAATATGAAGCACGATGACAAGAGCAACGATTGATTAAATCAAAGATGAAGAATACAATATGAAGCACGATGACAAGCGTAAAGATTGATTAAATCATATTGTGAATATCACTCTCAGCCTAAAAACAGAAGAAACTCAATCTATTTAAAAAATTATCAATATTGCATAAAGCTAAATTGAAAAAAAAAATTATTATAATGAATTGAGATACTAATTCTGATTAAAAAAATTATTATATGAATTGAGATACTAATTCTGATTAATTTGGCAGGAAAGATCATCATTTGAAAGCTTGGGTTATGCAGATCATGAATAAAGGAAGCAATCAAAAAAGGTGTTGCGGTACGAGTAGTATAAAAGAACAACCCCAGATACAGAGTTGGAGGAAAGAATCACTGGAGTTGATCAAAGAGACCGTTGCAACAGCAACGGTGTTGAAAGATAGTTCTTTGACCAAGTTTCTCAAAGATGAAGTTGTCACGACTGTAGCAAAGACGTGCTTCAATGAAAAGAGAATTTTATCCTCTCTAGTGAAACATCTGCTCGACACTGTTGGCTGGGGGCGTTCTGGTCTTCCATTCGAGTGCCATTATTCAAGTCTTCTGTTTGAACGCAATCATTCAAGCCTTTCATTCGAACACGAGCATTCTGATCTTCCGTTCAAGCGCCATCATTCCAGTCTTCCGTTTGAATGTGAGCATTCTCCGATTGAATGCGATCATTCAATCTTCTGGTCAAGTATGATCATCCAATCTGCCGTGCAAGCATGATCATCTAGTCATCCTTCAGTTGTAGTTCATTCAAGTTCTTCAGGTGGAGGAAGATCGATCCTCCATTTGATTTCAGGAATCAATCAAAGAAGGATCGAGGGGGCATTAGTTAAGGCATAAAAATATGTTATTGCATTGGTCAGAGGATTCCATAGTGAGGATCTTTCCAGGGGTATTTTGGTAAAATTCCAGCTCAAGGGGTATTTTGGTAAAATTCCAGCTCTAGGGGAATTTTGGTATTTTGGTAAAATTTTAACTTTAGGGGTATTTTGTTTTTGTAAAATTCCAGTTCAAGGGGTAGTTTAGGTATTTTGGTAAAATTCCATGTTTAGGGGGAGTTTAGGTATTTTGGTAAAATTCCATGTCCAGGGGTAGTTTAGGTATTTTGGTAAAAGGGATTGAAAAGGGTAGTTTAGGTATTTTGGTAAAAGGGATTGAAAAGGGTAGTTTGGTAAAAAAAAAGGTTGCACAAGTGTCATTTTAAGGGAGGAAAGTTGTACACTGCCATTTAAGAGGGAGCTTGGTTGACACCATGGTTTAAGAAAAGAAGAAGTCCATATGTGAAGGGATAAGTGGTGGTGATCACCACTCTATAAGAGTGGTGGGGCCTATAAATACCCCACTCCTACTTCATTTGGAAGGAGGGATCTTTTGATGGGCCAGGAGATGAGGAAGGAGGAGAAAAGGAGAGTTGCGCGGGCAGCGCAACAGAGAAAGAGGTTGTGCGGATAGTATAAAGAGGATAGCAGTTATGCCAACCGCGCAAGGGAATGCCGTTGTTGCTCGGATATAAAAAGGGAAGGCTGTTGTTGCGCCAATTGTGCAAAGGAGGAAGGTTGTTGTGGCAACTACACAAAAGGGGAAGATTGTTGTGCCAACCGCGCAATGATTTAAAGAGAAGTTCTCCTTGCGCCAATCGCACAACATGCCAGAGAGTGAAGTTTTCCTTGCGCGACTCACACAATACGTCTGGAATAAAATCCTCCTGCGCCACTTTGTGAGGAAGTTGTCTTGATGCAAAGCCTTCTAAAGCCACTTCCAAAGGAAGTTTGTCCTAGCACTTGGCTTTTGCGCCACTTCTATTGCATAACCACATGTGCAAATATTGCATAACCATATGTGCAAATATTGCACAACCATTGCTGTAAAGGAAATCCATACGCCATTCCTCATGGGACTTTGTCCTGAAGACGATCTCATGCGCCATTTCATGAGAAATATTGTCCTGAAGCTTGCCTCTTGCTCATTTTATGAGGAATGTTGTCCTGAAGCAAGGATTTTGTCCTAAAGTAAACCTTATGCACTCCATACTCATCGAAGTAAGATCCATGCACTCTACATTCCCTATTTAGACATGTGCACTCCTACCCTCAGACAGATGGCCTCCACAATTTAAGGGATTGCTCTACATTTCTAGGAAAGATGATCAGAATTGATCTCAACGGTCCGATCAAGGAAGAATGAATGGAAGATGATCGGAACTGATCTCAACGGTCCGATCAAGGAAGAATGAACGGAAAGACAATCAGAGTTGATCTCAACGGTCAAATCAAGGGCTTCAAGCCCACACAACCTCCATTTCCTGGAAGACTGGTTGATCATATTGACATTCCTCCTAAGTATTAGGAGATGACTGGAACAGGCGTCGAATTGCTGCCAAAATTTTTATCTGATTATCTTCTTTTTAATTCATTACATTAATTGTACTTTATTTTCAGAATCAAGGGAATCAAAGGATGTAAATGAACTCAGATAAATGGGATCAATGTTCTCTCAACAAATTCTTTGTTATCATTGAATAAATTCTCCAAAACAAACGCATTTGTTTCCTTGTCTAAACAAAGAGAGTTATGAAGGTTACAATTGGACAAGGAGATGAAGGAGAAATTTAGGAACGACAACAGTGATCCCACTTACGATGACCAAATGGACTCGAAATATGACGATTCCAGTCAGGAATGAAAGTGCACTAAAGTACCTTCTAGATGACCAAAAATTGACCCAATCCGATGACAAATGAAGGAGTTATGAGCATCTCGATTAGATAGCACGATGTGGAAAAATTAACAATCTAAATTACAAAATGACAATCGAAGAGTTCTAACATGCTTTCGGGATATCGAACGGTCTCGAAATTAGCCAATTCTGGTCTCATTTAGAAGCTTGTCAAGTTACCATTCCAATGAGCACAAATTAGTCTAAATTCGACCACTGAAGAGAGAGTTATGAAGGTTACTCTTGGACAAGAAGATGAAGGAGAAATTTAGAAATGATGACTGCGATCCCACTTACGGATGCCCAAATGGTCTTAGATTATTATGATTCCTGTCAAGAATGAAAGAGCTCTAAAGTTTCTTTCTGGTGACTAAAAATTGACCCAATTTGACATCAAACGAGGGAGTTATGAGTGTCTCCGTTGGATCACATGATGTGGAAAGATTAACAATCCAAATTATAAAATGACGATTGAAGAGTTCTAACGTGCTTTTGGGATATCGAACGGTCTCAAAATTCACCAATTCTGGTCTCATTTAGAAGCTTGTCAAGCTACCATTCCAATGAGCTCAAAATAGTCTAAATTCAACCACTGAAGAGAGAGTTATGAAGGTTACTATCGGACAAGGAGATGAAGGAGAAATTCAGGACCGACGACCACGTTCCCACTTACAGATGCCCAAATGCTCTCAGATTATGATGATTCCAGTCAGGAAGGAAAAAGCTCTAAAGTTCCTTTCTGGTGACTAAAAATTGACCCAATCTGACATCAAACGAGGGAGTTATGAGTGTCTCAGTTGGATCATGCAATGTGGAAAGATTAACAATCCAAATTGCAAAATGACGATCGAAGAGTTCCAACATGCTTTTGGGATATCAAACGGTCTCGAAATTAACCAATTTGGTCTCATTTAGAAGCTTGTCAAGTTACCATTCCAATTAGCTCAAAATAGTCTAAATTCGACCACTGAAGAGAGAGTTATGAAGGTTACTCTTGGACAAGAAGATGAAGGAGAAATTTAGAAATGACGACTGCGATCCCACTTACAGATGCCCAAATGGTCTTAGATTATTATGATTCCTGTCAAGAATGAAAGAGCTCTAAAGTTTCTTTCTGGTGACTAAAAATTGACCCAATTTGACATCAAACGAGGGAGTTATGAGTGTCTCCGTTGGATCACATGATGTGGAAAGATTAACAATCCAAATTATAAAATGACGATTGAAGAGTTCCAACGTGCTTTTGGGATATCAAACGGTCTCAAAATTCACCAATTCTGGTCTCATTTAGAAGCTTGTCAAGCTACCATTCCAATGAGCTCAAAATAGTCTAAATTCAACCACTGAAGAGAGAGTTATGAAGGTTACTATCGGACAAGGAGATGAAGGAGAAATTCAGGACCGACGACCACGATCCCACTTACAGATGCCCAAATGCTCTCAGATTATGATGATTCTAGTCAGGAAGGAAAGAGCTCTAAAGTTCCTTTCTGGTGACTAAAAATTGACCCAATCTGACATCAAACGAGGGAGTTATGAGTGTCTCAGTTGGATCATGCAATGTGGAAAGATTAACGATCCAAATTGCAAAATGACAATCGAAGAGTTCCAACATGCTTTTGGGATATTAAACGGTCTCGAAATTAACCAATTTGGTCTCATTTAGAAGCTTGTCAAGTTACCATTCCAATTAGCTCAAAATAGTCTAAATTCGACCACTGAAGAGAGAGTTATGAAGGTTACTCTTGGACAAGAAGATGAAGGAGAAATTTAGAAATGACGACTGCGATCCCACTTACGGATGCCCAAATGGTCTTAGATTATTATGATTCCTGTCAAGAATGAAAGAGCTCTAAAGTTTCTTTCTGGTGACTAAAAATTGACCCAATTTGACATCAAACGAGGGAGTTATGAGTGTCTCCGTTGGATCACATGATGTGGAAAGATTAACAATCCAAATTATAAAATGACGATTGAAGAGTTCCAACGTGCTTTTGGGATATCGAACGGTCTCAAAATTCACCAATTCTGGTCTCATTTAGAAGCTTGTCAAGCTACCATTCCAATGAGCTCAAAATAGTCTAAATTCAACCACTGAAGAGAGAGTTATGAAGGTTACTATCGGACAAGGAGATGAAGGAGAAATTCAGGACCGACGACCACGATCCCACTTATAGATGCCCAAATGCTCTCAGATTATGATGATTCCAGTCAGGAAGGAAAGAGCACTAAAGTTCCTTTCTGGTGACTAAAAATTGACCCAATCTGACATCAAACGAGGGAGTTATGAGTCTCTCAGTTGGATCATGCAATGTGGAAAGATTAACGATCCAAATTGCAAAATGACGATCGAAGAGTTCCAACATGCTTTTGGGATATCAAACGGTCTCGAAATTAGCCAATTTGGTCTCATTTAGAAGCTTGTCAAGTTACCATTCCAATTAGCTCAAAATAGTCTAAATTCGACCACTGAAGAGAGAGTTATGAAGGTCACTATTGGACAAGGAGATGAATGAGAAATTCAGGACTTACAACAGCGATCCCACTTACGGATGCCTAAATGGTCTCGGAATACGAAGATTCCAGTCAGAAATGAAAGACCACTAAAGTACCTTTCAGATGACCAAAAATTGACCCAATCTGACATCAAACGAGGGAGTTATGAGCGTCTCCGTTGGAACGCTCGATGTGGAAAGATTAACAATCCAAATTGCAAAATGAAGATTGACGAGTTCCAACATGCTTTTAGGATATCGAACGGTCTCGAAATTTTCTCCTACTGGTCCCATTTAGAAGCTTGTCAAGTTACCATTTTAATGAGCTCAAAATAGTCTAAATTTGACCACAAAAGACAGAGTTATGAAGGTTACTATTGGACAAGGAGATGAAGGAGAAATTCAGGACTGACAACTGCGATCCCTCTTACGAATGCCAAAATGTTCTTGAAATATGATGATTCCTGTCAGGATTGAAAGAGCACTGAAGTACCTTTCAAATGACAAAAAATCAATCCAATATGACATCAAACGAGGCAGCTATGAGCATCTCCGTTGGATCACGCGATTTGGAAAGATTAACAATACAAATTTCAAAATGACGATCGAAGAGTTCCAATGTGCTTTTGGGATATCGAATAGTCTCGTAATTAGCTAACTCTGGTCCCATTTAGAAGCTTGTCAAGTAACTATTCCAATGAGCTCAAAATAGTCTAAATTCAACCAGTGAAGAGAGAGTTATGAAGGTTACTATTGGACAAGGAGATGAAGGAGAATTTCAGGACTGACGACTATGATCCCACTTATGGTGCCTAAATGGTCTCGTAATACAATGATTCCTGTCAGGAATGAAAGGGCTCTAAAGTACCTTTCAGATGACCAAAAATTTACTCAAAAGGACGGCAAAGGAGGGAGTTATGAGCGTCTCCGATGGATCATGCGATGTGGAAAGATTAATATACAAATTTCAAAATGACGATCGAAGAGTTCCAATGTTCTTTTGGGATAACAAACGGTCTCGAAATTAGCCAACTCTGGTCCCATTTAGAAGCTTGTCAAGTTACAATTCCAATGAGCTCAAAATAGTCTAAATTCAATCAGTGAAGAGAGTGTTATGAAGGTTACTATTGGTGTAACGCCCGGAAAAAATTCGTACTTGGACTCGAGTACCGACTCCACCAGAAATCGCGTAGGATTAATTCCTTTAGAAAATAAGTGTAAGTTAGCTAGCTCAACGCTAGAGTAGCTGGGAAATAGTCCCTGATCACTTTAAATATGTTCTACAAGACCCAAATCGAGTAGAACCAATGACTCTATAATACTCTAAAACGTCGGATCAAACTCTAAACCGGTTTGTTCTCTGGACCTCTTTGAAACTTTGTATTGGATCTAGACCGCGCGTCGAAAGTCCGATACCTACTATCTTAGACCGTTAGAACCGCCTTGTTGGACTTGACAATAATTTTAAAAATCAAGTCCAACCGACATTCGCAGGCTATTTCATTGAGCTTGGACTTAAGAGAGTGAGAATAGGGTTAGATTTGGAATATGAAATTCAAATCTGGCACACGACTTGACACATTATTATTAAGCGTTCTGACCGTCAGAATTCAACCAAATTACACCCTCGGATCAGGAAAAATTTCTATTTCATATCATGAGACTTGTAGCCCTGATCTACATGCGGTGACCGCTTAATTGAAACTGGACCGCCACATGCGATCTACGAACATTGATGGACTGAAAACGGGATGTGAGCGACATCTAACGCGTATGATCTTAAGTCTGATCGCGTTCGGCCAGGGGACCACCAGAAATATCCTTTTGGACCGAAACAGCCCCGATTTGGATATACCTTGAGTATACTTTGTTCCCAAGCCTGTTTTGGGCACATTTGGGCTTATAAAAGGGGTTGAAACCCTCATTCCTCTCTCCCATCCGAAATTGGAAAAAGCCCTAGATTGAGAGAGAGAAAAGGTGAGAGATTGTGAGAGAGAGTAGGAGAGAATTTTCCTGTTGCTGTGCTACCTGTTGCACGTGCTTTAGCAACACGCTCCAATCACTTTTCCGGTGATTTCTCCGCGTTTCTAGGTAAGAAAACATCCCTAATAGTTGCTGATTTGCTGATCCCTTGGTTCCATAGCGAAATAGCTGATAGATCTTGTGTATTAGGTTCACAGTTCGCCGTAGACGAAGCGTATACGCTCCGTTCGAATTCACACACCTATAAGAGAAAAGGTACGGGTTTTAGACACTTTGATTGACTGTTTCCAACGCTTTCATTGTCGTTTAATAGTAGATTATCGACGGCAACGCCATTTGACATGTACAACATGCTGTCCGTTTCATGTTTTGTAAACCGACGAAGAATATGAGATTTAGGGCATTTTAGTTATTTGTAGGAAGTACTGTTTTCATTCATATTTTGTTGATGTGATTGACATGGCTTCTTGTCGCATTAGAATACTAGGAATGCATGCATAATTAGTTTGGCCAAGAGATTCGCCTAAATGTGCACTTCGGGTCGACATACTATATGTAGACTTAAGTGTGTAGTTTAAGTGTTTGTATAAATGCTTGTATTAGTATGTATTGAATTAAATGGTGTTATGAATTAGTTTGAGATTGATTTCTCAATTAATATGCTGATGCAAATGATTTCCTACATGTTAACTATATGCATGATTTCATTATATGTATGAAATGCATGTGCTTGATGATTTACTTAAGTTGTATGTTATGACATGTGTTAACATGCTCACATGGTTGTATTTCATTTCCAATACTCTTACATGATTGCTGATGTGGATTCATATTTGTTTGGGACTATACCTAGTCCAAGCAGTCGGTTACCGAGCAAGTTCGTGGTTGGCCTATCTTTGCCACGAACGATGCGTTGATGAACGCGAGTTGTGTTTGTAGTTGGCGGCAGTGGTTAGGCCACACGAAGTGTTTTACGCGCTTCATGTCGTTCGACTTGAGATGCGATCGTGCTAGTCGAGCCCGTCAAGTAACCCGACTGGCCGTTGTATGTTCACCCTGTATGAGTCATAACTGCTTGAACCTAGGGTACTGAACTTACCATTATAAACCCTGTCAACCATGGTACCTTGATCCATGAAGACTCATGAGCCGGACATGGTGGTATGAGACACCGTGGTCGAGCTGTCGGCCTACGCTGGGGCCACAAACCTCCCCATAGTGACCAGTGAGCACCTATGTCTCGTGAGCAGATTATGGTGGTATGGGACACTATATTCTTGCTGTCGGCCTACACTGATCAGGCGACGAGTCCTTTGTAGTGAGCGCGAGCATATTCTGAGTCTACGGGAGGCGACGACCCTTCAGTAGCAGTGAGAGTACTGTAGGCCTGTATTGATAAGGTGATGGGGGAGCGGTGCAACGAGTGCGAGCAACAGCCCTGACAGCCCTTGCAGCGACCTACAAAAATATACATCGTATGAGATTACTAGGAGTGACGACCCTAGACAGGATCTGTGTTGGGATTGATATAAGGGAAGTACCTTAGTTTTCCAATCCTGCTGTTTGAATGGACTAATAACAACTCAGAAATCATATCACCATTACATTGCATGTGCCTGGAAGATGTGGAGCACTTGAGGGACGATTGCATGCCGCGGTCGTAAGATGGTGCCGTATAAGGGAGACCGTCGGTGAGGGCATCCATCACGTCATGTCATATTGCATTAACAACAGTGTTAGGGTTGTTTGATTTACTGCTTTACTATTATCGCATGATTGATTTGAGAACATGTTAATCTTTGCTCTATTATTCCACTGAGTTACCTACTCATTTCCACGTTTCGGGATGGTGTTCGCAACACCCATCAGACCCTGTCTTAGATGCAGGTGATGCAGTGATCCAGGAGGCAGAGTCAGACTATGATGAGGACCAGGACGAGTTCTCATACATGTAGTACCACGATGGCTTTGCTTAGGTGGCCTGGGTTGACGGGACTTCTCAGTGGGACTTCTTTTGGACTTTGATTTTGTTTATTTTCATGTATATGAGACTCAGAGATGTATTCATACTTTAGAGACAGTTAAGATCTACTTTTCCATGCAGTGATATATATATTCTTTTAGTCTTCCGCTTGCTTTTATCACTGAATCTGGAGTATGAATTGCAGTTTTGGTATACTTTTACTCATGTGAATGCTTTAACTCAGACAATATTGAATCATAATCATTTTTGTTGCATAAGTGACGGTCTGGAACTCGGGCGTTGAGTTTATACACGACCTCCGATTTTCAGGGTGTTACAATTGGAAAAGGAGATGAAGGAGAAATTCAAGACCGACGACTACGATCCCACTTATGGTGCCCAAATGGTCTCGTAATACAACAATTCCTGTCAGGAATTAAAGGGCTCTAAAGTAACTTTCAGATGACCAAAAATTTACTCAAAAGGACGGCAAAGGAGGGAGTTATGAGCGTCTCCGATGGATCATGCGATGTGGAAAGATTAATATCCAAATTTCAAAATGACGATCGAAGAGTTCCAATGTTCTTTTGGGATAACAAACTGTCTCGAAATTAGCCAACTCTAGTCCCATTTAGAAGCCTGTCAAGTTACTATTCCAATGAGCTCAAAATAGTCTAAATTTAACCAGTGAAGAGAGAGTTATGAAGGTTACTATTGGACAACAAGATGAAGGAGAAATTCAGGACCGACGACTACGATCCCACTTACAGTGCCCAAATGGTCTCGTAATACGACGATTCCTGTCAAGAATGAAGGGGCACTAAATTACCTTTCAAATGACCAAAAAGTGACCCAATCCAATGGCAAACGAGGGAGTTATGAGCGTCTCCATTGAATCATGCGACTTGGAAAGATTAAAATCTAAATTGCAAAATGACGATCGAAGATTTCAATCGTGCTTTTGAGATAACGAACAGTCTTGAAATTGGCCAGTTCTGGACTCATTTATAATCTTGTCAAATTACCATTCCAATGAGCTCAAAATAGTCTAAATTTGACCACTGAAGAGAGAGTTCTGAAGCTTACTATTGGACAAGGAGATGAAGGGAAAATTCAAGACTGACGACGGTGATCCCACTTACGGATGCCCACATGGTCTTGGATTATTACGATTCCCGTCAGGAATGAAAGAGCTATAAAGTTCCTTTCCGATGACTAAAAATTAACCCTATCTGACATCATATGAGGGAGTCATGAGTGTCTCCGTTGGATCGCGTGATGTGGAAAGATTAACAATCTAAATTATAAAATGTCGATCGAAGAGTTCCAACGTGCTTTTGGGATATTGAACGGTCTCGAAATTCACCAATTCTGGTCTCATTTAGAAGCTTGTCAAGTTACCATTCCAATCAGCTCAAAATATTCTAAATTCGACGATTGAAGAGAGAGTTATGAAGGTTACGATTGGACAAGGAGATGAAGGAAAAATTCAGGACTGACAACTGCGATTCCACTAATGGATGCCCAAATGTTCTTAGATTATTAGGATTCCAGTCAGGAATGAAAGCGCTCTAAAGTTCCTTTCTGATGACTAAAAATTGACCCAATTTAACATCAAACAAGGGAGTTATGAGTGTCTCCGTTGGATTACGCGATGTTCAAACATTAACAATCCAAATTGTAAAAAGGCGATTGAAGAGTTCCAACGTTCTTTTAGGATATCAAACGTTCTCAAAATTAGCCAATTTTGGTCTCATTTAGAAGCTTGTCAAGTTACCATTCCAATCAGCTCAAAATAGTCT
The DNA here is from genome assembly GCA_037074715.1 of Magnolia kwangsiensis. Classification (NCBI taxonomy): domain Eukaryota; kingdom Viridiplantae; phylum Streptophyta; class Magnoliopsida; order Magnoliales; family Magnoliaceae; genus Magnolia; species Magnolia kwangsiensis. The sequence continues at coordinate 100,485,870 of CM073576.1, read as the reverse complement.
AAATTCGACCATTGAAGAGAGAGTTATGATGGTTATTATTGGACAAGGAGATGAATGAGAATTTCAGGACTATTAACAACGATCCCACTTACGGATGCCTAAATGGTCTTGGAATACGAAGATTCTAGTCAAAAATGAAAGAGCAGTAAAGTACCTTTCAGATGACCAAAAATTGACCCAATCTGACATCAAACGAGTGAGTTATGAGCGTCTCTGTTGGAACGCGCGATGTGGAAATATTAACAATCCAAATTGCAAAATAATGATCAAAGAGTTCCAACGTGCTTTTGGGATATCGAACGGTCTCCAAATTAGCCAATATTGGTCTCATTTTGAAGCTTGTCAAGTTACCATTCCTATCAGCTCAATATAGTCTAAATTCGACCACTGAAGAGAGAGTTATGAGGGTTATTATTGGACATGGAGATGAATGTGAAATTCTGAACTGACAACTGCGATCTCACTTACGGATGCCTAAATGGTCTCAGAATACGAAGATTCCAGTCAGAAATGAAAGAGTACAAAAGTACCTTTCAAATGACCAAAAATTGACCCAATCTGACATCAAACTGTAACGCCCTAAAAATCGGGGGTCGTGTAGAAACCCAACTCTCGAGTTCCAAACCATCACTTATACAACAAATATGCTGTTGATTTAATGTTGTCTGAGTTAGTGCATTAACATGAGTGAGATTATACCAAAATTGCAATTCATACTCCAGATCCAGTGATAAAAACTTAAGCGAAAGACTGAAGAATATATATATCACTGTATGAAAAATAAAATAATCTCGAACTGTCTCCAAAGTATGAATACATCTCTGAGTCACATATACATATATCAAACCAAAAACAAAATGTCGTATAACAGTCCAACTAGCAGAATCCCGCCAATCCAGGCCACCTATGCGAAGCCGTCAGAGAACTGCATGTACGAGAACTCATCCTGATCCTCGTAGTAGTCCGGCTCCAGCTCCTGAATCGCCTCACAACCTACATCTAAGACAGAGTCTGGTAGGTGTTGCAAACACCATCCCGTAACGTGGGAGTGAGTGATCAACTCAGTGGAATCATAGAGTAAAGATTAACATGTTATCAAATCAATCACGCGATAATAGTAAAGCAAACAATCAGACATTCCTAGATACTGTTGTTAATACAAGTATGAAATGACATGATGGATGCCCTCACCGACATACTCCCTCATGCAACACCATCTTACATCCGTGACATGCTTTCTTCCCTCAGTGTTCCACATCTTCCAGGCACATGCAGTGCGATGTGGAAATGATTACCGAGTTATTATTAGTCCTTTCATACAGCAGTATTAGGAAACTAAGGTACCTTCCTTATATCAATCCCAACACGGATCCTGTCTTGGGTCGTCACTCCTAGTAATCTCATATGATGTTATATTTCTAGGTCGCTACAAGGGCTGTCAGGGCTGTTGCTCGCACTCGTTGCACCACTCCCCCATCACCTTATCAATATAGGCCTAGGTGTACACTTTTTGCTACGAAAGGGTCGTCGCCTCATGTAGACTTAGAATACGCTCGAGGTCACTACAAAGGGCTCGTCACCAATCAGAGTAGACCGACAACTCGAATGTAGTGTCCCATACCACCACAATCGGCTCACGAGTCTAAGGTGCTCACTGGTCACTATGGGGAGGTTTGTGGCCCCAGCGTGGGCCGACAGCTCGACCATGGTGTCCCATACCACCATGCCCAGCTCATGAGTCTTAATGGATCAAGGTACCATGGTTATCAGGGTTATCTCTGGTAAGTTCAGTACCCTAGGTTCAAGCAGTTATGACCAATACAAGGTGAACATACAGCAGTCAGTCGGGTTGCTTGACGAGTTCGACTAGTACGAGCGCACCTCAAGCTGAACGACATGAAGTGCATAAAACACCTCGTGTGGCCTAACCGCTGCCGCCAACCAAAGCACGACTCGCGTTCATCGAAGCATCCTTCGTGGCAAATAGAAGCCAACCATGAATTTGAATCTATTACTAACTGTTTGGACTAGAGCGTAGTCCCAAGAACTTATAATCTACATCAGTGATCATATGAGAGTAATAGAAATGAAATACAAACAATCCAAGCATGTTAACAACATGTTATAACATACAATGTAAGAAAATCGACCAAACACATGTATTCCATATATATGAGGAAATCAATTCAGTAACAACATGGAGGAAATCATGTACATCATCATATTAATTGAGAATTCAATCTCAAAACTAATCTACAACAACATTTACTCAATATATACTAATACAAACATTTATACTAACACTTAGTCTACACACTTTAGTCTACATAGCGTATGTCGACCCAAAGTGCACATTAGGGCGAATCTCTTCGCCAAACAGATCATACACGCATAACTTGTATAATGATATGACAAATAAACATGGAAATCATTTTAGCAAAATACGGACGTATACAATATTTCCTACAAATACTTAAAATGCCCTAAATCTCATATTCTCTGTACGTAATCGAAATGGAAAACAGAAAGCATGTTCTACATGTTAAACATCATTCTTGTCGATAATCTACTATTAAATGACATTGAAATCTTTGAAAACAGTTAACCTAAGCATCTAGAATCCTCACCTTTCACCGTAGAAGCAAAACGAATCGAGTAGAAACTCTACGCTTCGCCAACGTCTATATGACGACCTATATCACAAGATAAATCAGCTACTTCGCTAATTGTATCGACAAAATCCCTAAAATAAGTTGAGGTTAGGGTTTTCTTACCTAAAATGAAGTCAGAATCACCGGAGGAGTGATTAGAACATGGTGATTAGGTATGTGTAGAAGCAGGATCGAGTGCCAAGGACTTTCCCTCACAACTTCCACACAATCTCTCTCTTTTCTCTCTTCTCTTTTCTAGGGTTTTAGCAAATTCGTATGGGAGGGGTGTGAGAGGGTTTAAAGTCTTTAAATAGGTTAGAAACTCACCTATTTAGACTTTAAACCAAAGTATACTTGGGTTATAGCCAAATCGGGTCTTTCCCGATCCAAAAGAGCATTTCTGGAGGTCCCCTAACCAAATGCGGTCGGACTTAAGCTCATGGATATTGGATCCTAATCACATTAAGTTTTCAGTCTGATAGTGTTCCCAGATCGCATGTGGTGGACCAGTTTCAGTTCAGTGGTCACTAAGACTCAATCGAGGATTCCAAGTATACTGACCTGAGTGGAAAATGTTCCCTGATCCGAGGGTGTATTTGGGTCAGATTCCAACGGTCTGAATGCTTAGACTTAATCCGCAAGTGAAACATGCCAGATTTATTTAAATCCCATTTAATTTATAAGGAATTTCACTCTTTCTCACACTCCTTGCCCCAGGCTCAATGAAATAGCCTCAGAACATCAGTTGGGCTTGATTTTTGAAGTGATTGTCAAGTCTAGCTAAGCGGTCATAATGGTCTAAGATTGTAGATATCGGACTTTCGACGCATGGTCTAGATCCAATAGAAAGTTTTAAAGGGTTCCTGAGATCAAACGGGTTTAGAGTTTGATCTTAGGTTTCAAGACGTTATAGCGTTAACAATTTCACAAGTTTTAGGTCTTGTAGAACATATTTAAAGCGAACAGTACTAATTTCATAGCTAATCTAACATGGCGCTAGTTAACTTACGCTTATTTTCTAAAGAAATTAATCCTAAGTGATTTCTGATCGAGTTGGTACTCGGGTCTCTGTACAAATTTTTTCGAGACGTTACAAAAATGAGGGAGTTATAAGCGTCTTTGTTGGAACGCACGATGTGGAAAGATTAACAATCTAAATTGCATAATGACGATCGAGGAGTTCCAACGTGCTTTTAGGATATCGAATGGTCTTGAAATTAGCCCCTTCTGGTCCCGTTTAGAAGCTTGTCAAGTTACCATTTTATTAAGCTCAAAATAGTCTAAATTTGACCACAAAAGATAGAGTTATGAAGGGTACTATTAGACAAGGAGATGAAGGAGAAATTCAGGATTGACCACTGCGATCCCACGTACAGATGCTAAAATGTTCTCGAAATAGGATGATTCCTGTCAGGATTGAAAGAGCACTAAAGTACCTTTCAGATGACCAAAAATCAATCCAATATGACATCAAACAAGGGAGTTATGAGCGTCTCCGTTGAATCTTACGATTTGGAAAGATTAAAATCCAAATTGTAAAACGACGATCAAAGAGTTCAAATGTGCTTTTGGGATATCGAACGGTCTCAAAATTGGCCAATTCTGGTCTCATTTAGAAGCTTGTCAAGTTACCATTTCAAGGAGCTCAAAATAGTCTAAATTCGACCACTGAAGAGAGAGTTATGAAGGTTACTATTGGACAAGGAGATGAAGGAGAAATTCAGGACCGACGACTATGATCCCACTTACGCTGCCCAAAGGTCTCGTAATATGATGATTCCTGTCAAGAATGATGGGGCACTAAATTACCTTTCAGATGACCAAAAATTGACCCAATCTGATGGCAAACGAGGGAGTTATGAGCTTCTCCGTTGAATCATGCGATGTGGAAAGATTAAAATCTAAATTACAAAATGAAGATCAAAGAGTTCAATCGTGCTTTTGGGATATCGAACAGTCTCGAAATTGGCCAATTCTAGTCTCATTTATAAGCTTGTCAAGTTATCATTCCAATGAGCTCAAAATAGTCTAAATTCAACTACTGAAGAGAGAGTTATGAAGGTTACTATTGGACAAGGAGATGAAGGGGAAATTCAGGACTGACGACGGCGATCCCACTTACGAATGCCCAAATGGTCTTAGATTATTACGATTCCCATTAGGAATGAATGAGGTACAAAGTTCCTTTTCGGTGACTAAAAATTGACCCAATCTGACATCAAACGAGGGAGTCAGGAGTGTCTCTGTTGGATCGCATGATGTGGAAAGATTAACAATCCAAATTGTAAAATGATGATTGAAGAGTTCCAACGTGCTCTTTGGATATCGAACGGTCTCAAAATTCACCAATTCTGGTCTCATTTAGAAGCTTGTCAAGTTACCATTCCAATCAGCTCAAAATAGTTTTAATTCGATGACTGAAGAGAGAGTTATGAAGGTCACTATTGGACAAGGAGATGAAGGAGAAATTTAGGACTGACAACTGCGATCCCACTGTTTTGACAAAGAAATAAATGCATTTGATTTGGGAAATTATCTTATTCAAATATAACAGAGAAAGAGTATTAGGAGCATTCATCACATTTCATTAATACTAAGTTCATTTACATCCTCTTTACATCCCTTGATTCTAAGATAGATCATTTGGAAATAGACGACTTATGCTTTAAGTATCAAAAGTTCATTTCGACAGCCTTTTGGCTCCTGTGTCAACCATCTCCTAGGACTTAAGAGGAATGTTGATTAGATCGACGAGTCTTTAATGAAACAGAGATTTCAGCAGCATAACAGCGTCTGTTTCAGTCATCCCTAATACTTAGGGAAAATGTCAATCCGATTGACTAATCTTCTTCCTCTGCACTTAACAATAGGAGAGGGGAGAGTGCTAGAAGGATAAAAGCCTTGCACGGGCATTTCGGCAGAATGGTGGCCTTTGAGCTTCACAGACTGCAGGGCAGTCTGGTTACGCAGACCCACGCAACCGATATCGTTTGCGCTGTCCTGGCCAAGGAGACTTCTCTCCTACCTTGTCTTCTGCTCCGCTCTACTCCTCTTGAAAGTCTTCAATTACCCTTAATAAAGGAGGGGAAGGGGTATTTATAGACCTCCTCAGGTGTGAAAATCATGATCTGAGCAATGTGGGACTATTTTTAGTACTTTGCAACACTTTGAATGAGACCATTCGTGCAGTACGTTTCTTGGTGCCCTGCAACTGATATTTTCGTTGCGCAGACCTGCGCAACTGAGATTGATTGCACGGAACTGTGCATCTTATATTAGTTGCGCGGACCTGCTCACCTTCTTTGAAAACTTTCTCTATCTTCTTCTTTTCAAAAGTTCTTTTTATCTCATCATCCCTCCTTGCTTGATTCATTTCATCATTTTTTATGCCTCAACAGATGCCCCCTTGATCCTTTCTTTGTTTCTTCAAGAAATGAAAAAGGATCAAAATTCCTCGTTTTCATCTGACTTGCGTGGACCCACGCAACCAGCCGTGTATATACTCGGTCACGGTAGCCTATAAATACTGTACCCTTCTTCATATCCTGCAGTTCGTTCATTCTGTGGTAAAAAGTTTTTCTCTGGCGATTTTCCCGCGCAACTGACATTGTTTGCACGGACCCACGCAACGGATCTTCCGTTCGTGCAAGTTTACTAAGTGTTGAGACACTCCACATAACTGTTTTTGATTGCGCGGACCGGCGCAACCAGGACTTTGTTCTTTTTCAAACTTTCCCTACAATCTTCCTTAGGTCTTTAACCTTCTTCCCTTCATGGCCCGCATCAAGAGGACTCTTCATCCCGTAGACCCTCCAACTGACCAACCTTCTCATCCTGACTTACCCAATACATCTTCTCATTGCCTGTTTCCTTTCGCTGATCAGCCATCGACCAAACGTACCAAAACTACCACTCAAACTCCTGCGTACTTCAAAGAGCCAGTACTCCCAACTTTGATTTTACCGATCGTATTGAATCGCTTCCCTCTCCCATTCACCGGGCTATAATCATGGGGAACATAGAACTGCCCCTGAAGCACGACCGTGAATATGATTGGGAGAAATGGCTAAAGACGACCGCCCATATCCACACAGACAGGGACAGACCCCCTCCAAGAGAGGATACTCCCCCTGCTTCTCATTTCAAGAAAACTCGCCGAAATAAGGTGAAGGAGTTTGAAGAAAAGATAAAGGAGCATAATAAGAAAAAGCTCTAAAACTCTTGGGAATCCGTTCGAGTAATCGAGGGCGTCATGAAATTCGACAACCCTCATTCAGAAGGCATGACAATAATTCCCATCAACGTTCATCGTCACCAGTCCATCCTTAAATGTGAACCCACAGATTACGTGGACGAAGAGAAATTGATGTATACTGAATCATGGGCGACACAAGAACCTCCGATTCTTAAAGGAAAAATGCAGGCACAGAAACCGCGACAAATCATCGGAGAAGCCCATCCCATGATCTTCCTCACTCCTTTTCACAGTCCGCATAATCTCTTTCCAACATATTTCTACGAGACTATCAGACAGGAGTACAAGGACTGTGACCCTCTTTGGGGGTCAAAAGATTTTCGGACAAGGGGCCTGCTGACTTCTCGTCGCTATTATTCTGATTAGACAGAGGAAATCCTGAAGAAACACGCGAGTACTCTCACCAAAGTGGGCCTTTATGATGCGATAGAAGTCACATCCAAGTGCATCAACAAGGAACCCTCCGTGCTGAAAGGTTTCCTTGAATATTGGTCCCCCACTACCAACTCTCTTCACTTGCCATTTGGAGAAATGAGCATAACGCTATGAGATTTGCATCACATAGTAGGCCTTTCGCTTACAGGAAGATTTTATGACGAGTTCAACCCGCCGAAAGCAAAGTTGGCATTTATATCTTCTCCTGACCGTAGACCTTCCATCTCTGAAACCACTAACGAACTTTTCAGAGAAATGGGAAAATTTTTGAATTTTCACAAACTTTCCCCTTTGCAATGGTTGGCTCTTTTTTCTAGAATGCTCAGGTATTTCAGGCTTAGAGATTAGCATTTTTCTTCTCATCACATACTCCTGCATATTAACTCCTTTTTCATCATGCAGATTCCACGACAATCACTGTAAGGAACTAACGATTCTTCGTGACAATATGAAGGAACGACCGAATTACAGTTCTTTTAGGGAACTTGTAGCCTTTCTAGCTTATTGGCTAAGCATAGTTGCTCTTCCTAGTTCAAAGTGGGCAGATGCTATTCGGCCTACCACCTTCGTTGTTGCGGGAGCTCTAGCGGAAGGTCAGAAATATTCCATCGTGCCTCCCATACTATGTTCCATCTATTGAGCCTTTGGAGAAATCTCTACACACGTCAAGAATCCCACCCTGGGATCTTCATCAGCATACACCGCCTGGCACTACTTCACTGGATGGTTAGGAGTCTATTTTCCTTAGACTTTTGAAGCACCAGAGAAGGCTTATGTCAACCCTTCCCATCTTCCTCTCTGGTTTTTTCAACAAAGGGCGATGGCCAGAAGATCGTATAAATGGGTAATCAACAAGATCCAAGAATTTGATCAAGCGGACTTCTTCCAGTTCCGCCTTCATCGCTATGCTCAAGACACAGATATGGTGGATCAGGGGGTACTGACTGTAGCGGAAAGGGTCTTCTTTCTTTCTATTCATTCTTGTAGTCTACCTCTTAGAGAAGGGACAGAGTTCTGGAGAGAACCCTACTATCCCAGCCGTTTTGCTCCCCAATTCGGCTATGACCAAGCCGTACCAGAAGATTGTGGGCTGGTTACTAAGAGATTGCGCTGCTATGGAACAGGTCCTTTGAACTGGACCATGATATGGAAGAAACTATTAGGCGGTCGTGTCAACTCCTCTTTCATCATCCCTAGCTGCGACTGGATAGTCCGTACTTCCTATAGCTGGATGAGATGGTGGGACCATCAATCATTTCTGATCAACAAACGCCTACCAGTCGACTCCCTTCTCTTTCTCCATCCACCTCGGCTCAGGGGTAGAAAAATTGAGGACGGATTTGGTTTCATTCTAGAGAAGAGTCGCACTCCTCATCATGGTGAAATTTACAAAAAGATATCGACGGAAGAGCCAATTCGTGAGAGAAAATTAATTAATACTTTAGATGATTGGTTTTCTCATGGAATTCTGGAGGAATTTGAACATGTCCCGCACGACCTTGGTGGCTGAGTTTCAAAAAATGTTGCAGGGACATCCTCCCCTATTCCTGAAGAAATTGCTACAACTGAGGAGAATCCAGCTCGAAACGAACCTGCCCCTTCTTCACAACCTCTTCCCCCTAGCTCATCGTCTCCGATGACTAGATCATGAGCACGTCTACAAACATCATCACCCATTCCTCAGGAAGAGGCAAGCAGGTCTCCTCATCTCCCTCAGTTCCAGTTGGCAGGAGATCTCCAAGAGAAAGCAACCAACCTGTCTCATACAAAGGAAAACAAGTTGTGGTTACGGAAGTAGATGAGGAGGATCTGGCAAGTGAAAGTTCATCTTCTGCATCAGAAGATTCCACTCCCCTGGGGTCTGGAGACAATGATAATGATGATGATGATGGAAATGATGGAGTTCAGGATGACGACTATGAAGAAAGGGAGGTCAACATAGATGACGAGGAAAATATGGCCACCGAAAATGTAGAGGAGGAACATCTCCCCCTGGCTCCCGAAATTTTCCCTACCACTTCTATTCCTGACAAGCCACATGCGGTAACCGAAGAGGATGAAGAACCCTTGGACTATGGGGAATATGGGTAGTTCACCTAGTAAGAGAGTTCGAATTCCTTAAACATTCACGTGCTTGTCTAGTGATCACTATCTGATCATCATTGTCATTTCCTTTTTCAAGTACGCATGTGGCTAATATCGAGACGAGCGCTGTCCCCTCTGTAGATCTTCATCCAGCTGCACCAATGGCTTCACCACAGGTTTATTTGGTTCCTCTGGTGACACCGAAAAGTGTGGCACATGAAATTGTATTCCCTGTCGAGACTACTGATCTACCAACTCCTACTACCAAAGACTCAAGTACAGAAGTGAGGGCGCCTTCTCTTGCTGACATGTTGGAAGCTGGTACTTCTACAGCCCCAGAAGTTCCCTCGCTTGCTGGTCACACCTTTGTGGTGGGTATATATATCAATTTAAAGAGCTGTAAATCCTTCATTTTGCGTTGCTTACTCTAACTCTATCTCCTATTCATGTTATAGGAATTCTTCCCTGTAGTGGGGCGACCATCTTCGAATTTGTGGCCACTGTCTCTGAGCTACCATTTCCTTCAAAGATTCCCGTTCACAAAATGCTTTCGATGAAAAAGTCTTTGTCAATGGTTGTTCATATCTTCAAAGATCCTGAACGAGGGTCAGACCTGGATATCGCCATCGAGATTCTAGAAAGCTCTGCAAAGATGGCGAAGATTAATATTTCTGTTTTGCATGATTCCCTCCTCAGATTCCGTGATTTGATAGCTTTTTTGGCATTAGCAGAAAATATTACGATTGCTCCAGAAGTTCTAAAATATGGGAAGCAGTTAGCTTTGTTTAAGGAGAAAGCTTCACTTATTGCTTCTACCATATCTGAATTAGACCAGGAGCATTTGACTTTGTAAGAATAGCTGAAGACCCTCACTGATGACAAGGTACTTATTCAAGACCGTATTGCGGCTTTGAGAGAAGAAATTTCATGGGTGGAACTGAAAGGTCGTGAGAGGGAACTGTCTATACAGGAGGTCAATGAAAAAATTAATGTCATTATTCACTCCGCCGATGCTGAAAAGTATGAATTACTCAAGAGTAAGGAAATGATCACATCCTTGGAAGACAAATTAGCTGGCCTTCCTGATCAAACAAAGATTATTCTTGAAGAGAAGTCAAAGCATGATGCGGCACAAATTCAATTAAAAGAAGACTTGCAACAATATATGAATATAGTAGGCATTACAGAGGAATTATAAGCATGTAATCCCTTTTTTGTATATATACTTTTGCTTCTTTCTTTCTTTCTCTTTTTCCTTCCTTTTGAGTGTACGTTTTCTTTTGACTTGCAATAGTAAATTTCTTACATGACTTCATTCATTTATAAAACACCAACATTTTATGCTTGTCAGTATGAGATTTCCTACATGACTTCATTCGTTTATATTTTATTGGCGGTGCTAGATTTCAATTCAGTCAGTTGCACACACAGTTTAAGCTCTTGAGTAGTGGAGCGAACTTATTTGGACTCTAGTTAGAGTCGGGCCTTACGTGATGGCCTCTGTAACTCTATAGAGTTCGCTGAACTTCTCACTGCCTAGGGAGTTCACAAACCGCCATCCATCAGAGGGGCCTAGTGAAGCTACCGAGGCCGTGAACTCGGTTGATTTTACGCACAGGGTTGGCCATGGTAACTCTCTAGAGTTCACAAAGCTCGCAAGGCTACCTTTGGGGGTACGAAATCCATGGTTGTCAGTCCATCGATGAGTAGGTTTAAGCCCTTCCTCATGAGTTAGTACCGGAATTGAACCACAAATCTAGGAGGTCTTATGCATGGTTGGCCTATCTAAAGCTCGCACTGCAGCCCTGATTTTCTTCGCCTGAAAGGTCGGGCCCATTCATGCGAGAGCATTGTCCTCCATTCCCCGTGATGCTGCTGGAAAGCTATACAGACGGCATGGGGGTTACGTTGATTGGTCATTTGAGGACTTTGGTCATTCAGGCTTTTGGTCATTGAGGACTTTTGGTCGTTCAGGCTTTTGGTCACCGAGGACTTTTAGCCTTTTAGACTTTTGGTCATTGAGGACTTTTGGCCTTTTAGACTTTTGGTCATTGACTCCATCAGCTGCCCGCATGGGTATGCGTACGATGGCCTTCACGGGCTTTTTAAGGACACTGGCTTCTCGCCGCTGCTCGAATGGTGATCTTCATAGGTCTCATGCACAGCGGGTCATTGGCGTGACTGGGCTGCCTTTTTATAATCATTGGTCTTATGCGTAGCTAGTCCCTTTTAAGATTTGGTCCTTTTAGGACTTGGCCTTTTTAGGTCTTAGAGACTTGGTCCTTTTAGGACTTGGCCTTTTTCCTCTACTTTAATAAAAAAAAATTTCAGAACTTGGCTAGACTGCCTTTTTATGATTATAAGTCTTATGCGTAGTTGGTCATATAGGCTTGGCTAGGCTACCTTTTTATGATTAACAGTCATCACTGTCGCCAATTTTACATAGTTGGCTGTATGATTCATTCTACTGTCATCATATGGTTGATCGATAATTGACATTTCGTTGCTGCTGACAATGTCATAAGGACTTTTATATCATGTTTAAAATAATGTATCAGCTTAGCGATGATGGCAACTTTGATAAGCAATTGATTGGCAACAGCGATAGTTGCTCTCTTTTTATTTTAAAATCATTGATACCTGGTGATTTTGATGGCAATCTTTAGCGTCGGTGATGATCATCAATACTGATAGCAATCGTTATCGCTTGACAGCAGTCATCAGGACTTTTCATTTAAAATGTCTTGAAAGACTTTCAGCGATGATTTAGAATGCTGTCTTGGAAGACGATGATGAGTATTTTTGCCTGAAATTGTTTATCTGTATCATTTGTCTGTATTGTTTGCAATATACCAGCTTGATGGTGATATCAATTTCAGGCAAAATTTTGTAGAGCTCACTTGATGGCACTCATCTTCTTCGTCTTTCTTTATTTGTTATCATATGATCTTGATACGCTTGTCATATGATTTTGATATGCTTGTAAACTTCTTCCTTATTCATTCTATTCATCTTGCCCCCTTTTGATACAAAATTATTATCTTGATAATGTTCTGTATCAAAATCAGTAGCGCCTTCAGAAGCGATTCCTTCTTGTCAACGTGAGTATAGGCCAACATAGGCTTCTATTTACTCCTTTGAAGAACTTTGCTTTTATTGAGTACATCTTATCTCATTTGGTCTTGAACTTGCCCCCTGAATATGATTGTGACTGTCGTTAGAGATATACTCTTTCTTATTTCTTCTTGGAGATTTTGAGGCAATATATTTCTGCAGAAGGCTGCACAATTGTGATCATATTTATCAACTAGCTTGTCCCCAACCCTTGAAATTTTCTACGCTTATCCTGATCGATTCTAATGGGGATTTGAATTCCCTTCCCATGGTTTAAGCCAACGGGTTCCTCATAATTAAAACTCATACTTTTTATGATCTTTTTACTTGCCAGACTATACTTTTGGAGGTCTTGTGGCGTCAACCTACCATGGTATACATTGTTTTGAGTCTCACCTCTCGTCTTTACTGCCCCCGAAGCATAGAACTCTATTGGTTCAGGGTATTTTTCGCTTGCTTTAACTTGAAATCTTCCTGGAGCAGTTGAAAATGGTTATTTCTTTCAGTACACGGCAGTGGCACCGTATAATTTAACTGTAAAATTTTTAGCTATTTAGATGACAGCAAAGTTAGTGGCGGTTGTCCCGACTACCTTAAATGTTTTGGCACAAAATAGAACTTCTTGCTTATTTTTGCGGTTTCAGATGGTCCTTCTTTTTCTACTCCTTTTGTGATTACATTTTCCTGATCATCCTTTAAGATACTACTTTCATTCTTATTCATCTTTTCGATAGTAAATTCTTTATAGTAGCTAGCATCTGCAAAGAAGGACTCGGCTTCTGTATACGGTTTTACATCGGCCATTACTTTATGTTGTACTCTGTCTTTACAGTATTTGAAACATTGATAAAGAGTAGAGGGTACGATATTGTACTGATGTATCCACGACCTCCCTAGGAGAAGGTTGTATGTCATTACTGCACTTATAACGTGACACACAACATCAGTAGTCAATTCTCCTATTTCCAACATTACCGTAATCTTACCAAGTGCACGTTGCCCATATTGATTAAAACCTTGTATCATCATTCTGTTGGGGCGTAATTTTGAGCGACGGTAATTCAATTTACCTAACATTGAAAGTGGCAAAAGATTCACTGCAGACCCATTATCTATCATAATCCATTTGACTTTCTTTCCACGGATATGGCCTTCTATCATCAGTGGTCTATTATATTCTTCCTCGCAAATCAGATCGTCATCAGAAAAAGAAATGACTGGAAGACAGTCTTCTTGTTCATCAAGTTCATCGTGCTCTAACTCTGTCAGTAAAGTTTCTCTAATGTCATGATCGGACAATGCCTGGATCAGACTCTGTCAAAATTTTTTGAAAGCTTAAGTGCGTCATAAATACTTAATCGGGCCAGTTTCCCTTTTAGATGACTTACCACATCATAAGTCACGCTCGTCATCTTGTTCTTCTCTATTATTTTGTCACTATTATTCTGTCTTTCAATCGTTTCCTTCCTAATGACTTATGATTTTTAATTTATAGGACTTACCACTTTCTTACCTGACCGTAACGTGATTACCGCAACCTTCTTTGTTGTTTTACCTCCTTCTTCATCTTTCTTTCAGATTGTAAGCATGTTTACGGTTGCCATGGCTCCCCTTTATTTTTCTTTCCCCAGTACTATCTTGCCCCTATCAATTAGTCGTTGTATCATACATTTTAATGTATAGCAGTTCTCTGTTGGATTCCCCACTAGATGATGATAACGATAGAAATCCCTTTCTTTGGTTCTCGTTACGTCTTCTGGGCGTTTAGGCTCTGGTAATACTATCGTTCCAACTTTTAATAATTGTTCCATCATAGGGGTGACATTTTCTTTATCAAACGCGAACCCCTCATGAGAATTCAACATTCTAGGCCTCTTCCCATTGTATCTGTTTCTTGATTGACTTCCCTGTTCGCGTCAGTCTGGTCTTCTTTCCCTCGAGTCCCTTGCATCTTTACCTCTTCTGTCATGATCAACAGAATTCACGGTTGTCCTGCCGGATACTCTCCTAGTTGTATCATGGTGAAATGCTGGGATCTTGCGAGTCATCAGTTCCAACGTGTGGGCTTTAGTGGCCAAATCATGAAAAGTCTTGATATCGGCGCTAGTGAGTTCGAACGCAATTCCTGTCCCCATAGAATTTAGACACATTTTAACTTGTTCTTTTTCTTTCGGTAGTTGTCTACATGAAGCCCCCAACGCTATCCATATGTCTATAAATTTTTCTACCAGCTCTCCTTCTCTCTGCCGAATAGAGGCCAGCTCTGTAATACTGACATCACGTTTTGAAGAGAAGAAGTTTGACATGAAAACTTCTTGCATTTGTTTCCAAGTGTGTATCGATCCTGGTGCCAGACTAGAATACCATTGAAATGCTTTGTGTATTAGTGATGAACCAAACAGCCGCAAGCAGTATTGTGGTATTGTAGAAAAATTTCCCATACTGGTGATGAAATGCATCAAATGCTCTTCTGAAGATCCTTCTCCGTTGAACTTTTGAAAATTTGGGTGTTTGAAATTGGCCGAAAAAGGGATGTCTTCTACTTCCCTAGGATACGACGTTCGATACCTAAAACACTCGGTATTTTCACGTTCTCTTTCTGTTCTAACCGCCTCTTCAACCACTTGCCTCACTTCATCTTAGGTCACAGTTCTCGCCGCAGGAATGGACCCCAGTGATCCTGTCCCCTATGGCGGCAGGGCGTCAGGCTGATTTTCTTACCCCTTCGTTGCATTTTGGGGAATCGTCATTCGAGCTACGTTATACGCGAGGGTTACCAGTGCTTCTCTGAGATTTCTACATTCTTCCATTAATGCATTCTGGGCTTCTGCCATTACATTCAAACGATCCTCTGTAGTTGCTCTATAATCTGGATTTGTTCCAGCCATGAATACTGTAACTTCTCAACTTTTTGACGAAGCGGTAATTGAAGGAGAGCAAGAGTATACTAATGTAATAGGGCTCACAGAAAAAGGAGGGGACGAAGTTTCGTTGGACTTTTTTGTGTCCCCTGTGGCATCAATTGACTGAGATGACGCCGATACTGGTGAATCTTTCTGGGATGGCATTGACGATCTGATTGCCAATGGTTTCCCCTTTTGTTCTCTTGTTCGTTCAGCCATTGAAGCATTTAAAGTTAGGAAGTCACGTGCTGTCAGCTGGGGAACTGTTTGCGCGGGATAAATCGCCGGAGGAACAAGTTTAGGATTTCTTTTAACCGTGCTTCATGTTGCAGGTCCTCTGATTCTTAATGAAGGCTGATTCATCCTAGAACCTCTAACGTTTCGTGTTCTTACCTTACGAGAGGTTACGACGGTCCAGCCTGCATTATCTTTTGATGAGTGGGGTGAAGCAGAAATGACCCCAGCTGTTACTTGAGCCTTGCCACTTTTACTTACACGACTTGGTGTGTATTCTATCACGAACCCTGTCAGGGTGAATAGGAAGTTCACTTTTCCTACGGGAGTCGCCATGAGTAATAAGTTGAAGTCAGATTTAAAAAACTTCAATCATGACACATTTATAATTAGTAATTGAATCATTAGGGTGATCTATCTTAGAGATGAAGGGGAGGACTTCCCACTGAGAGTCGCCATTTTGGTGTCCGTAGGATGCCAAACTGTGATGAAAGTTCATAACAAGTTCACTGTTAATATTTAAATAAGATAATAAAATAATAAGTTCCTAGCGGAGTCACCATTTTGTTTCGATAAAGAAACAAATGCATTTGATTTGGAAAATTGACTTTTTCAAACATAACAGAGAAAGAGTATTAGGAGCATTCATCACATTTCATTAATACTGGGTTCATTTACATCCTCTTTACATCCATTGATTCTAAGATAGATCATTTGAAAATAAATGACTTATGCTTTAAGTATCAAAAGTTCATTTCGACAGCCTTTCGGTGCCTGTTTCAACCATCTCGTAGGACTTAGAAGGAATGTCGATTAGATCAACAAAGATTTCTGGTGACTAAAAATTGACCCAATCTGACATCAAACGAGGGAGTTCTGAGTGTCTCCATTGGATCGCGCGATGTGGAAAGATTAACAATCCAAATTGTAAAATGGCGATCGAACAGTTCCAACGTGCTTTTGGGATATCGAACGGTCTCAAAATTATCCAATTTGGTCTCATTTAGAAGCTTGTCAAGTTACCATTCCAATCAGCTCAAAATAGTCTAAATTCGACGACTGAAGAGAGAGTTATGAAGGGTACTATAGGACAAGGAGATGAAGGAGAAATTCAGGACTGACAATTGCAATCCCACTTACGATGCCAAAATGTTCTCGAAATAGGATGATTCCTGTCAAAATTGAAAGAGCACTAAATTACCTTTCAGATGACCAAAAATCAATCCAATATGACATCAAAACGAGGCAACTATGAGCATCTCTGTTAGATCACGCGATTTGGAAAGATTAACAATAAATATTTCAAAATGACGACCGAAGAGTTCCAATGTGCTTTTGGGATATCGAACGGTCTCGAAATTAGCCCACTCCAGTCCCATTTAGAAGCTTGTCAAGTTAATATCCCAATGAGCTCAAAATAGTCTAAATTGAACCAGTGGAGAAAGAGTTATGAAGGTTACTAATGGACAAGGAGATGAAGGAGAAATTCAGGACCGACGACTATGATCCCACTTATGGTGCCCAAATGTTCTCAGAATATGATGATTCCTGTCAGGAATGAAAGGGCACTAAAGTACCTTTCAGATGATCAAAAATTGAGTCAATCAGATGGCAAAGGAGGGAGTTATGAGCATCTCCGTTGGATCATGAGATGTGGAAAGATTTAAATCTAAATTTCAAAATGATGATCGAAGAGTTCCGATGTGCTTTTGGGTTATTAAACTGTCTCGAAATTAGCTAACTCCAGTCCCATTTAGAAGCTTGTCAAGTTACTATTCCAATGAGCTCAAAATAGTCTAAATTCAACCAGTGAAGAGAGAGTTATGAAGGTTACTATTGGACAATGAGATGAAGGAGAAATTTAAGACCGACGACTACAATCTCACTTACGATGACCAAATGATCTCGTAATACGATGATTCCTGTCAGGAATGAAAGCATACTAAAGTACCTTTCAGATGACCAAAAATTGACCCAATCCAATGGTAAACAAGGGAGTTATGAGCGTCTCCATTGGATCATGTGTTGTGGAAAGATTAAAATTTAAATTACAAAATGACGATTGAAGAGTTCAATCATGCTTTTCGGATATCGAACGGTCTCGAAATTGGCCAATTCTAGTCTCATTTAAAAGCTTGTCAAGTTACCATTCCAATGAGCTCAAAATAGTCTAAATTCCACCACTAAAGAGAGAGTTATGAAGGTTACTATTGGACAAGGAGATGAAGTAGAAATTCAAGACTGACGACTGCGATCTCGCTAACAGATGCCCAAATGGTCTTAGATTATTACGATTCCCGTCAGGAATGAAAGAGCTCTAAAGTTCCTTTCTGGTGACTAAAAATCGACCCAATCTGACATTAAATGAGGGAGTTATGAGTGTCTCCGTTGGATCGTGTGATGTGGAAAGATTAACAATCCAAATTGTAAAATGACGATCGAAGAGTTCCAACGTGCATTTGGGATATCGAACGGTCTCGAAATTTGGCAATTCTGGTCTCATTTAAAAGCTTGTCAAGTTACCATTCCAATCAGCTCAAAATAGTCTAAATTCCAACACTGAAGAGAGAGTTATGAAGGTTACTATTGGACAAGGAGATGAAGGAGAAATTCAGGACTGACGAATACTATTTCAACAAGAAAACAAATGCGTTTTGATTTGGGGGATTTATTCAATGTTAACAAAGAATTTGATGAGATAACATTGATCACATTTACCTGAGTTCATTTACATCCTCTAATTCCCTTGATTCTAAGATAGATTACTAGAATGAACAACTTGTAATCACTAAAAGCTTAAATCTAAATTTTGACAGCCTTTCAGCAGCACTTCTGGTCATCTCCCAACACTTGGGAGGAATTATTGATTTGATCAACTAGTCTTCAATGAGATAAAAATTTTAGCAGTATTTCGGTACTATTTTAGTCATCTCCTAAGACTTAGGTGGAATTGCAAAATCGATCAACCAATCTCTCTTTTAAACTTGTCTGTTGTACAAAGGAGAGGGCTTGAAACAGTGAAGATTGAGCTCCCACGATTTTAATAGCATTTCGACCCCTTTTTGCCTTGGCCACATGGTGACCTGGTTGTACTACCCGCGCAACTGGATTACCCATTGCATGGTCAGCACACCATGGCTCTTGGGCACGCGATCCGCGTAGCTTCTCTCGTTCGTTATGCGATCCGTGCAGCTTAGTACCCAAGTTGCGCGACCCACATAACTGACTCCGCTTCTCACCTTTAATGTATCTTCAGAGCTCCGCTTTTCTCTAGAAAACCTTTCGTCCCAAATGAGGAGGGGAGTGGGGTATTTAGGCCCCCACACGTGTCAACCCTCGGTCTCTATGCCATGGGTCCCACTTTACATCAAATCTGACCGTTCATCTTGATCAGCCTCTGTTCTTGATTGCACTACCCACGTAACAGGAATGCTTCTCGTGGGATCTGTGCAACAGGAAAGCTGGTCGTGCGAGTCGCACAAGGATATTCTCTGGCACGTGATCCGCGTAAGGATAAAAGATCTGTATCGCAAGCTCCTGATCTTGCTGCGCAATCCTTGAGACTTCTCTAACTGATTGCACGACCCACACAACTACCCTTTTAGTTGCACAACCAGCACAACTGTTTAATCACATCACTCTGCTTTTCCAGCTCTTCACTTCATGTCTAGTTTTCTAACCTTGAATCTTTCCTTCATGATTCATGATTCTTTATGCTCCAATAAATACGATTCCACTTACGGATGATCAAATGCTCTCGGATTATGACCATTCCAGTTAGGAATGAAAGAGCTCTAAAGTTCCTTTCTGGTGACCAAAACTTGACCCAATCTGACATCAAATGAGAGATTTATGAGCGTCTCCATTGGATCACGCGATGTGAAAAGATTAACAATCCAAATTGTAAAATTACGATCGAAAAGTTTAAACGTGCTTATGGGATATAGAATGGTCTCGAAATTATTCAATTTTAGTCTCATTTAGAAGCTTGTCAAGTTACCATTCCAATCAGCTCAAAATAGTCTAAATTCGACCACTGAAGAGAGAGTTATGAAGGTTACTATTGGACAATGAGATGAATGAGAAATTCAGGACTGACAACTGCGATCCCAATTATGGATGCCTAAATGGTCTCAGAATACGAAGATTCTAGTTAGAAATGAAAGAGCACTAAAGCACCTTTCAGATGACCAAAATTTGACCCAATCTGACATCAAACGAGGGAGTTATGAGCGTCTCTGTCAGAACACGCAATGTGGAAAGATTAACAATCCAAATTGCAAAATGACGATTGAAGAGTTCCAACGTGCTTTTGGGATATCGAACGGTCTCGAAATTAGCCTCATCTGGTCCCCTTTAGAAGCTTGTTAAGTTACCATTTTAATGAGCTCAAAATAGTCTAAATTCGACCACAAAAGACAGATATATGAAGGGTACTATTGGACAAGGAGATGAAGGAGAAATTCAGGAATGACAACTGCGATCCCTCTTACGGATGCCAAAATGTTCTTGAAATAGGATGATTCCTATCAGGATTGAAAGAGCACTAAAGTACCTTTCAGCTGACTAAAAATCAATCCAATATGACTTCAAACGAGGCAACTATGAGCATCTCCGTTGGATCGTGTGATTTGGAAAGATTAACAATACAAATTTCAAAATGACGATCAAAGAGTTCCAATGTTCATTTGGGATATCGGAAGGTCTCAAAATTAGCCAACTCCAGTCCCATTTAGAAGCTTGTCAAGTTACTATTCCAATGAGCTCAAAAAAGTCTAAATTCAACCAGTGAAAAAAGAGTTATGAAGGTTATTATTGGACAAGGAGCTGAAGGAGAAATTTAGGACTAATGACTATGATCCCACTTATGGTGCCCAAATGGTCTCGGAATACGACGATTCCTGTCAGGAATGAAAGGGCACTAAAGTACCTTTCAGATGATCAAAAATCATCCCAATCCGATAGCAAACGAGGGAGTTATGAGTGTCTCCGTTGGATCATGCAATGTGGAAAGATTAAAATCTAAATTGCAAAATGACTATCAAATAGTTTAATCGTGCTTTTGGGATATTGAACGGTCTCGAAATTGGCCAATTCTGGTCTCATTTATAAGCTTGTCAAGTTACCATTCCAATGAGCTCAAAATAGTCTAAATTCGACCACTGAAGAGAGAGTTATGAAGGTTACTATTGGACAAGGAGATGAAGGAGAAATTCAGGACTAACAACTGCTATCCAACTTACAGATGCCCAAATGGTCTTAGAGTATTACGATTCTCGTCAGGAATGAAAGAGCTCTAAACTTCCTTTCTGGTGACTAAAAATTGACCCAATTTGACATCAAATGAGGGAGTCATGAGTGTCTCCATTGGATCACGTGATGTGGAAAGATTAACAATCCAAATTGTAAAATGACGATCTAAGAGTTCCAATGTGCATTTGGGATATCGAACGGTCTTGAAATTCGCCAATTGTTGTCTCATTTAGAAGCTTGTCAATTTACCATTCCAATGAGCTCAAAATAGTCTAAATTCGACCACTGAAGAGAGAGTTATGAAGGTTACTATTGGACAAGTAGATGAAGGAGAAATTTAGGACTGACGACTGTGATCCCACTTACAGATGCCTAAATGGTCGTAGATTATTGCGATTCCCATCAGGAATGAAAGAACTCTAAAGTTTCTTTCTGGTGACTAAAAATTGACCCAATTTGACATCAAACGGGGGAGTTATGACTGTCTCTTTTGGATCGCGTGATGTGGAAAGATTAACAATCCAAATTGTAAAATTACTATTGAAGAGTTCCAACGTGCTTTTGGGATATCGAACGGTCTCGAAATTCGCTAATTCTAGTCTCATTTAGAAGCAAGTTACCATTCCAATCAGCTCAAAATAGTCTAACTACAACCATTGAAGAGAGAGTTATGAAGGTTACTAATGGACAAGGAGATGAAGGTGAAATTCAGGACTGACAAATACGATCCAACTTACGAATGCCCAAATGCTCTCGTATTATGATGATTCGAGTTAGGAATGAAAGAGCTCTAAAGTTCCTTTCTGGTGACTAAAAATTGACCTAATCCGACATCAAACGAGGGAGTTATGAGTGTCTCCGTTGGATCACGCGATGTGGAAAGATTAACAATCCAAATTGTAAAATGAGGATTGAAGAGTTCCAACGTACTTATGGGATATAGAACGGTCTCGAAATTATCCAATTTTAGTCTCATTTAGATGCTTGTCAAGTTACCATTCCAATTAGCTCAAAATAGTCTAAATTCGACCATTGAAGAGAGAGTTATGAAGGTTACTATTGGACAAGGAGATGAAATAGAAATTTAGAAATGACAACCGCAATCCCAATTAGGGATGCCTAAATGGTCTCGGAATACGAAGATTCCAATCAGAAATGAAAGTGCACTAAAGTACCTTTCAGATAAACAAAAATTGACCCAATCTGACATCAAAAGATGGAGTTATGAGCATCTCCATTGGATCACGCGATTTGGAAAGATTAACAATCCAAATTACAGAATGACCATCGATGAGTTCCAACATACTTTTGGGATATCAATCTGTCTCAGAATTAGCCAAGTCTGGTCCCATTTGGAAGTTTGTCAAGTCTCCATTTCAATGAGCTTAAAATAATCTAAATTCGACCACTGAAGAGAGAGTAATGAAGGTTACTATTGGACAAATAAATGAAGGAGTAATTTAAGACCGACGACTACAATCCCACTTACGGATGCCCAAATGTTTTCGGAACACGATGATTACAATCATGATTGAAAGTGCACAAAGTACCTTTCAGATGATCATAAATTGACCCAATCCGTCATCAAACGAGGGAGTTATGAGAGTCTCTGTTGGAACACGCGATGTGGAAAGATTAACAATCCAAATTGCAAAATGACGATCGAAGAGTTCTAACGTGCTTTTAGGATATCGAACAGTCTCAAAATTAGCCAATTTTGGTCTCATTTAGAAGCTTGTCAAGTTACCATTCCAATCAGCTCAAAATAATCTAAATTTGACCACTAAAGAGAGTTATGAAGGTTACTATTGGACAAGGAGATAAATGAGAAATTTAGGACTAACAACTATGATCCCACATACGGATGCCCAAATGGTCTAGAAATACAAAGATTCCAGTCAGAAATGAAAGAGCACTAAAGCGCCTTTCAGGTGACCAAAAAATTGACCCAATCCAACATCAAACGAGGGAGTTACTAGCGCCTTCATTGGAACGCACAATGTGAAAAGATTTATAATCCAAATTGAAAAATGATGATTGAAGAGTTCCCACATGCTTTTGGGAATTCCAACGATCTCGAAATTAGCCAATTTTGGTCTCATTCAGAAGCTTGTCAAGTTACCATTCCAATCAGCTCAAAATAGTCTATATTCGACCACTGTAGACAGAGTAATGAAGGTTACTATTGAACAAGGAGATGAATGAGAAATTCAAGACTGACAACTACGATCCCACTTACGAATGCCCAAATGGTCTAGAAAAATGAAGATTCCAGTCAGAAATGAAAGAGCACTAAAGTAACTTTCAGATGACCAAAAATTGACCCAATCCGACATCAAACGAGGGAGTTATGAGCGTATCCATTGGAATGTGCGATGTGGAAAGATTAACAATCCAAATTGCAAAATGACGATCGAAGAGTTCCAACGTGCTTTTCGGATATTGAACGGTCTCAAAATTTGCCCATTCTGGACCCATTTAGAAGCTTGTCAAGTTACCATTTCAATGAGCTCAAAATATCTAAATTCGACCACAAAAGACAGAGTTATGAAGGTTATTATTGGACAAGGAGATGAAGGAGAAATTTAGGACTAACAACTGCGATCCAACTTACGGATGCCAAAATGTTCTCGAAATATGATGATTCCTGCTAAGATTGAAATAGCACTAAAGTACCTTTTAGATGACCAAAAATCTATCCAATCCGACATCAAACGAGGCAGCTATGAGCATCTCCGTTGGATCATGCGATTTGGAAAGATTAACAATATAAATTTCAAAATTATGGTTGAAGAGTTTCAATGTGCTTTTGGGATATCGAATGGTCTCAAAATTAGCCAACTCTGGTCCCATTTAGAAGCTTGTCAAGTTTATAT
Source organism: Magnolia kwangsiensis (assembly GCA_037074715.1). Lineage (NCBI taxonomy): Eukaryota > Viridiplantae > Streptophyta > Magnoliopsida > Magnoliales > Magnoliaceae > Magnolia > Magnolia kwangsiensis. The sequence continues at coordinate 100,462,064 of CM073576.1, read as the reverse complement.
TTCAATGAGCTCAAAATAGTCTAAATTCAACCAGTGCAGAGAGAGTTATGAACATTACTATTGGACAAGGAGATGAAGGAGAAATTCAGAAATGATGAGTACGATCCCACTTAAGGTGCCCAAATGGTCTCGGAATACGACGATTCTTGTCAGGAATGAAAGGGCACTAAAGTACCTTTCAAATGACCAAAAATTGACCCAATCTGATGGCAAACGAGGGAGTTATGAGCGTCTCCATTGGATCATGTGATGTGGAAAGATTAAAATCCAAATTGTAAAATGACGATCGAAGAGTTCAATCGTGCTTTTGGGATATCGAACGGTCTCGAAATTGGCCAATTCTCGTCTCATTTAGAAGCTTTTCAAGTTTTCATTCCAATGAGCTTAAAATACTCTAAATTCGACCATTGAAGAGAAAGTTATGAAGGTTACTATTGGACAAGGAGATGAAGGAGAAATTCAGGACTAACGACTGCGACCCACTTACGGATGCCCGAATGGTCTTAGATTATTACGATTCCCGTTAGTAATAAAAGAGCTCTAAAGTTCCTTTCTGGTGACTAAAAATCGACCCAATCTGACATCAAACCAGGGAGTTTGAGTGTCTCCGTTGGATCGCGTGATGTGGAAAGATTAACAATCCAAATTATAAAATGACGATCGAAGAGTTCCAACATGCTTTTGAGATAACAAACGGTCTCGAAATTCACCAATTCTGGTCTCATTTAGAAGCTTGTGAAGTTACCATTCTAATGAGCTCAAAATAGTCTAAATTTGACCACTGAAGAGAGTGTTATGAAGGTTACTATTGGACAAGGCGATGAAGGAGAAATTCAGGACTGATGACTGCGATCTAACTTACGAATGCCCAAATGGTCTCAGAATACGACGATTCCATTCAGGAATGAAAGAGCACTGTACCTTTCAAATGATGAAAAATTGACCCAATTCGACATCAATTGAGGGAGTTATGAGCGCCTCCATTGGATCACGCGATTTGAAAATATTAACAATCCGAATTGTAAAATAATGATTGAAGAGTTCCAACATACTTTCATGATATCGAACGGTCTTAGAATTTGCCAATTCTGGTCCCATTTGGAAGCTTGTCAAGTCACCATTCCAATGAGCTCAAAATAGTCTAAATTTGACAACTGAAGAGAGAGTTATGAAGGTTACTATTGGACAAGGAGATTGTTTTGACAAAGAAACAAATGCATTTGATTCAGGAAATTGTCTTATTCAAACATAACAGAGAAAGAGTACTGGGAACATTCATCACATTTCACTGATACTAAGTTCAATTATATCCTCTTTACATCCCTTGATTCTAAGATAGATCATTTAAAAATAAATGACTTATGCTTTAAGTATCAAGAATTCATTTCGGCAGCCTTTCAGTGCCTATTTTGATCATCTCTTAGGACTTAGGAGGAATGTCGATCTAATTGACAAATCTTCAATGAAATTGAGATTTCAGTAGCATAACAGTGCCTGTTTTAGTCATCCCTTAATACTTATGGGGAATGTCGACCCGATCGACTAATCTTTCTCCTCTGAACTTGTTAATAGAAGAAGGCCTGAAGAAGGGAATCCTTGCACAAAGATTTTAACGACATAACAACCCCTTATCTTCATAGATTGTAAGGTAGTCTGGTTGCGCGGACCCTCACAACTGATATCGGTTGTGCGGTCCCACGCAACTGACAGGAGACTCCTCTCCTACCTTCGGTCTTCTGCTCCGCTCTGCTCCTCTTGAAAACCTTCAATTACCTTTAATGAAGGAGGAGAGAGGGGTATTTATAGACCCTCGCACGTGTGAAAATCCTAATCTTAGCGATGTGGGATAATCTTTCAGTGCTTTAGATCATTCTATAAAGGACAACTTCTGCAGCATGTTTCGGGGTCCCACGCAACTGACAGGAGACTCCTCTCTGTAAGTGCTATGATTTCATATCCCTTTGGTTGTGAAATTTTGTGGTGTCAAAACCTATATCTATGTCTTGTATATCTTGTGTTTTATGATTGAAGACTATTCATTGCAATCAAGTCATCCCATTTCAAGACAAGATCTTAAATGAAGAAAGTTTTCAAGGCATGGATGAAGAATTCAAGTATTGAAGTCTTCAACTTTACATGTTCAAGATTCAATCAAGTTCAAGTATATTAGAAGACTTTGTCAAGTCAAGTTTAAGCTCAAGAAGGCCTACTACAAGTTTTGTATATTCTCAAGCTTCTCTTTAGGGCCATCTGAGTGTTTAGACTTTCAAGTCCATCTCACTTTTAAGGTTTGTTTGACCTTAGATTGACCTTAGGATGAGTTTTACAGTAGGTCATTCTGGATACATAACTCATATATTTCAATATGCTTGTTTGGGGTGTTCTAGGACCAGTCCTAGGGACTTCAAGACCAGTCCTAGCTCTGTTACGACCAGTCTTAAGTTTTTCAGGACTAGTCCTAGGTTGTTGAAGATTTTTGGATCTTTCTGGCTGTCCTACGACCAGTCCTGGACATCCTACGACCAGTCCTGTGAGTTCTACGACTCATCCTTCGACCGTTCGTAGCCCTATGACTCAAACTCCAGCAACCATTTTTGGGGTCATACGACCGGTCGTAGGTGTCTCACGACCAGTTGTAGGTGGCCCACGACCGGTCGTAGACTGCCCATGACCGATCGTGGAACAGAAAATCTAATCCCGCAGAAATCTTTGAAAATCTTTGAAGCTACGACTAGTCCTAGGATCCTAAGACTAGTCGTAGACGGGATTTTTCAGGCTATAAATAGTGCACGAACTTTAGATTTTTAGTAATTCAATTCAATTCTTTTCAAGCAATATTCAGGCTATTCTCTGAGATAAGTTTGTGTTTATTTTAAGCTACTTTGTGCTTATTTAATATTCCTTTTGCTAGCTTATTTTTATTTGATTTTGATCTTGTAACACCCTGAAAATCGGGGGTCGTGTATAAACTCAACTCCCGAGTTCCAGACCGTCACTTATGCAACAAAAATGATTATGATTCAATGTTGTCTGATTTAAAGCATTCACATGAGTAAAAGTATACCAAAACTGCAATTCATACTTCAGATCCAGTGAATAAAGCAAGCGGAAGACTAAACAATATATATATCACTGTATGGAAAAACAAAGTAAATCTCATCTGTCTCTAAAGTATGAATACATCTCTGAGTCTCATATACATATACATGAACAAAAGTAAATGTCCAAAATGGTCCCACTGAAGTCCCATCGATCCAGGTCGTCTACGCAAAGCCATCGTGATACTACATGTACGAAAACTCGTCCTGGTCCTCGTCGAAGTCTGGCTCTGCCTCCTGGATCTCAGCCTCACCTGCATCTACAACAGGGTCTGGTGGGTGTTGCAAACACCATCCCGTAACATGGGAGTGAGTGATCAACTCAGTGGAATCATAGAGCAAGGATTAGCATGTTTACAATTCAATCATGCGATAATAGTAAAGCAGTAAATCAGACAATCCTAATACTGTTGTTAATAGAAGATGACATGACGTGATATATGCCCTCACCGACGAACTCCCTCATACGGCAACCCTCATTCCTCTCTCCCATCCGAATTTGAGAAAAACCCTAGATTGGGAGAGAGAAAAGGTGAGAGTTTGTGAGAGAGAGTAGGAGAGGATTTTCCTGCCGTTGTGCTACCTGTTGCACGTGCTTTAGCAACACGCTCTAATCACTTTGCCGGTGATTCCTCCGCATTTCTAGGTAAGAAAACAACCCTAATAGTTGGTGATTTGCTGATCCCTTGGTTCCATAGCGAAATAGCTGATAGATCTTGTGTATTAGGTTCACAGTTCACCGTAGACGAAGCGTATATGCTCCGTTCGAATCGCTTCACCTATAAGAGAAAATGTACGGATTTTAGACACTTTGATTGACTGTTTCCAACGCTTTCAATGTCGTTTAATAGTAGATTATCGATGGCAACACCGTTTGACATGTACAACATGCTATCCATTTCCTGTTTCGTAAGCAGACGAAGAATATGAGATTTAGGGCATTTTAGTCATTTGTAGGAAATACTGTTTTCATCCATAATTTTTTGATGTGATTGACATGGCTTCTTGTCGCATTAGAATACTAGGAATGCGTGCATAATTAGTTTGGCGAAGAGATTCGCCTAAATGCGCACTTTGAGTCGACATACTATATGTAGACTTAAGTGTGTAGTGTAAGTGTTTGTATAAATGCTTGTATTAGTATGTATTGAATTGAATGGTGTTATGAATTAGTTTAAGATTGATTTCTCAATTAATATGCTGATGTAAATTATTTCCTACATGTTAGCTATATGCATGATTTCATTATATGTATGAAATGCATGCGTTGGAAGATTTACTTAAGTTGTATGTTATAACATGTGTTAACATGCTCACATTGTTGTATTTCATTTCCAATACTCTCATATGATTGCTAATGTGATTCCATAATTGTTTGGGACTATACTTAGTCCAGGCAGTCGGCAACCGAGCAAATTCGTGGTTGGCCTATCTTTGCTACGAACGACGCGTCGATGAACGCGAGTCGTGTTTTGGAGTTGGCGGCAGTGGTTAGGCCACACGAGGTGTTTTACGTACTTCATGTCGTTCGACTTGAGATGCGATCGTGCTAGTCGAGCCCGTCAAGTAACCTGACTGGCCGTTGTATGTTCACCCTGTATGAGTCATAACTGCTTGAACCTAGGGTACTAAACTTACCATTGTAAACCCTGTCAACCATGGTACCTTGATCCATGAAGACTCATGAGCTAGGCATGGTGGTATGGGACACCGTGGTTAAGCTGTCGGCCTACGCTAGGGCCACAAACCTTCCCGTAGTGACTAGTGAGCACCTATGTCTCGTGAGCAGATTATGGTGGTATGGGACACTATATTCTTGTTGTCAGCCTACATTGATCAGGCGACGAGTCCTTTGTAGTGACCGCGAGTGTATTCTGAGTCTACGGGAGGCGACGACCCTTCCGTAGCAGTGAGAGTACAGTAGGCCTGTATTGATAAGGTGATGGGGGAGCGGTGCAATTAGTGCGAGCAACAGCCCTGGCAACCCTTGCAGCAACCTACAAAATATACATCGTATGAGATTACTAGGAGTAACGACCCTAAACAGGATCTGTGTTGGGATTGATATAAGGGTACCTTAGTTTCTCAATCCTGCTGTTTGAATGGACTAATAACAACTCGGAAATCATATCACCATTACATTGCATGTGCCTAGAAGATATGGAGCACTTGAGGGACGATTGCATGCCGCGGTCGTAAGATGGTGCCGTATGAGGGAGATCGTCGGTGAGGGCATACATCACGTCATGTCATATTACATTAATAACAGTATTAGGATTGTTTGATTTACTGCTTTACTATTATCGCATGATTGATTTGAGAACATGTTAATCCTTACTCTATTATTTCACTAAGTTGATCAATCACTCCCACGTTACGGGATGGTGTTTTCGAACACCCACCAGTCCCTATTGTGATTGCAGATGATGGTACGGCCTGCGAGGCGGAGCTGGACTTGATAATGATGAGGAGGATCCCTCCTTTATGCGTGTTCTGATTGACGGGATCACAGGGAGGTTGATTAGATGCTTTGACACTTGTCATTTTATATTTTTAGAGCACTCATGTATATTCTTTTTGTTTACTTTTGAAATATACATGTATGTATATAACTTGGTAACATGTTCACACTCTGGAGACATACAACAGTTTATATATGTTATACATACTATCACAGTCTTCCGCTTGTGAATTTAACTGTCTCTGGAGTATGATATGCTATTCTGTCTTAATCTCACTCATGTTTAATACATTAACACAGACAACATTCAATCATACATATTTATGTTGCATAAATAACATTTTGAAACTCAAGAGTTGGGTTTTTTACTCGACCCCTGATTTTCGAGATGTTATATTTTGCAAGGAAGCTTTTATTTTAAAAAGCTTTCCTCAACTATTGGTGCCCTTCTATTAACTCGTTCCATCTTCCAGAAGGAGAAATGAGTATTACTCTTTGGGAGATTTACAAGATTGCCGGCTTACCAATAACTGGAAAATTCTTCGATGAATTTATCCCCACTAACGAAGAATTTGCTTTCGTGTCCTCACTTGATCGTATCCCTTCCATTTCAGAGTCAACTATCGAATTTTTTAGGGAAATGTCTAAATTTCCAAATATCACCAAAATTCATCCTATGCAGTGGCTGGCTCATTTCAATAGAGTTTTCAAGTAAGACTTCTTTTCTTTAATCCCTTCTCACTATACCTTGAGATATATATAACCTTACCTCCATTTTCTTACCCTTTTAGGTTTAACGGCGATCATTCACGAGAGCTTGAACGTCTCCGAAGAAATATAAAAGGCCGCGCCAAATATTCTACCTACGGGGAGCTTGCGGCATTTATTACATACTGGCTAAGCGGGGTGGTCTTTTCAAGTTCCAAATCAGTAGACGACATCTTTCCATCACTTTTTGTTGCTGTAGGCGCCATGGCCGAAGGTGTTAAATTCTCTCTTGCTCCCCCAGTTCTTTGTTCAATCTATAGAGGCCTTGGAGAGATCGCATGTCACCTAAAAAGCCCATCTATTGGTTCTACTTCAACGTACATGCCATGGCATTATTTTCATGGTTGGCTCGGCGTTTACTTCCCTTGGACGTTTGAAGCGCCAGAAAAAGCTTATGTTCACCCTTCCCATGTTCCTCTCTTCATTTTCCAAAAGATATCTATGGCCAAGAGATCTTATGATTGGGTAAAAGAAGCCATTACTTCTGATGTTAAGATCAATTACTTCCATTTCAGCTTCCCCCATTATATCATCGACACCGAGAAAGCAGATACAGAATCCCTCTCCCTAGAAGAAAGAGGATTTTTCATATCGATCAGATCATGCAGTCTCCTATCAAGAGAAGGAACAGAATTCTGGCAAGAGCCATACTATCTGAGCTATTTTGCACGTCAGTTTGACTTTGATCAAGTAGTACCGGAAGATTGTGTGCTACTCACTAGAAGAATGTGAAGTTTTGGTACTAGCCCATATAATTGGGTGATGATTTGGAAGCAATTATTGGGCCAAGCCAAGTCTTCATTTATCATTCCAAGTTGCGATTGTACCCCAAGTGCATCATACAACCATATGAGGCGGTGGATACACCAATCTCACCTAGTCAGATAAAGTTTACCGGTGAATAAGCTTGTATGGCTTCCTCCTCCTACGCTCAAGGGTTATGTCTTTGAGGCAGGGGTTGGTTTCATTGCTGAAACAAGTCATGCCCCCTCAGCTGGTCATCGTTGCGTATATATCTCTGTGGATGAACCCATTCATGAAATAAAACCTAATAATACTCTCGAGAGCTGGACAACATATGGTGACGTTCGTGAATTTGAACCAATTTCGCTCTAACATCCACCAAGAAGAGTTGTAGAAGAGGTTGTTACTTAACCAGAGAATATTTCCAATCCTCCAGACAAGCCTTCTTCTTTGACTCAACCTCAACAACACCCTGTGTCTTCTCCTGTTTCAAGGACTCTCCTTTCTCCACAGCAGTTCACTTCTTCTCCAATAATTAGGTCCTGTACACGTGCCCAATCTTCTCCTCAGGAAAAGACTACAGCCACCGTTTCCCCGGCTTTAGCCACCATAGAGATTGAACCAGAAAGTCAGTAACCTCCTCCTTCCAAAAGGAAATAGTTGGTTGTTGAAGATTCAAGTGAAACGGATTCGAACGATGAAAACTCAACTTCTTCATCTAAGAGTAATACTTCTGATGGGGGCGAAACAGAAGAAGAAGACCAGGGTGTTGATTATGAGGAGGGGGAAGTCGATGTTGGTACTAATGATGCTGCTGCGGAAGATACCCCAACTGACGAGGCACATACACTCTCTACCTCCATGCCTGCTGAAGTTTTACTCGTAGTAGAGGAAGAAGAAGGAGAACTCCTTGATTACGGGGAGTAGAGGAAGAAGAAGGAGAACTCCTTCATTCACCATGTAAGGAAGTTTCATCATCACGGTTTACGTTTATTATTTCTTTCCTTCCTTTTAATATCAAACATTCTTTTCTTAGGTGATCAAACTGCAAATATGGAGGTAAACAGTGTCTTTCCTCCAAATTTGCCCCCTTTTGTACCAAGAGCTTCTCCCAGATTCTCAATTATTCCATTATCAGTGGCTCACGAGATTGCTTTCCCAATGGAGTCAACTGAATTGCCTACTCCCATCACTATTGCTTCAAGGATTGAACGCGAAATGACTTCTCTAGTGGAGCCAACTGTGCTGCTTACTTCAACCACAGTTGCTTCAAGTACTGAAGATATGGCTCCCTCCTTTGCTGAGATGATGACACCTAGGTCTCCTCTCACTAGAGAGACTCAACCGCTTGCTATCCGACATCAGCAGAAAGTATTTCCATTTCTTGTTTGCATTCTTTCCTGCATAAATAAATTTAGTATAACTTTATATTTCTTATTTCTTAATAAGAAATGTACCTCAAAGCGGTGCGGCAAGCTCCGGCTCTATCGGAACCTCATCAAATGCGTTATCTTTTGAGAAAGTTTCTTGTTATAAATTGGCACTGATCAAAAATTTTGTATTGGCGATCGTTGAAATGTTCAAAGATCCTGATTAGTGGTCCGATTTGATGGCCGCTTTGGATGTTCTAGATAGTTTCGCACAAATGGTCAAGGTTGACGTGTCTTCTATACGTAATTCCCTCTTAAGGTTTCATAATTCCATAACTGCTCTATCCTCGGCTGAAACCATGACTATTCCCCCTGAAACCTTGGAATATAAGAAGCAACTTGGGTATTCCAAAGAGAGGGTTTCTCAGCTCACTCCAATTGTGTCTCGCCACGATCAAGAGCAATCATCTTTGTGAGAATAATTGCAGACTTTCATTGATAACGAAACATCCATCCCAAATCGCATTTCCCTCTTGAAGCAAGAGATTGAGCAGTTGGAAAAACAAAGTTCAGAGGAGAAGCTAAATATTGAGAGAGTACAGGAAAAGATAGAGTGTAGCCTCCATTCTATGAATTTCGAAAGATTTGAATTGATTAAGAATGAAGAACTAATTTCCTCGTTGGAAGAGAAATTGATCTGACTCCCCAATTCTGCGAGAATGATTTCGACTGCCCTCCTAGAACATGTTGCTGCTCAAGTTAACTTTCAAGAGAATTTACAACAATACTTAGCAGCGTTGGGCACATAGGGGAACTATAAAATTACTTTGTTCTGCTACTGTAATAGTTTTTTTTTTTTTGTAAATCATACAAGTATCTCATGATATTTTGTCAATGATGCTTTTGTTCTATTTTGCACAATATTTTCATCATCACTATATTATTGATGTATTATATATATTTCTATATCTTTTATGACTTGTTAACAAGGGATTTCCAAGATGATCCTTGTCGTAGTTGGCGGTACTAAATTTTAATTTAGTCAGTCACACACAGTTTAAGCTCTTGAGTAGTGGAGCACACACAGTTTAAGCTCTTGAGTAGTAGAACACACATTTTAAGCTCTTAAGTAGTGGAGCACACACAGTTTAAGCTCTTGAATAGTAGAGCACACACAGATTAAGCTCTTGAGTAGTGGAGCACACAATTTTTCAGACTCTTAAGTAGTGGAGTCAGGTGGTCTCATATGATGGTCTCTGTAACTCTTAGTAGTTCGCTAGACTTCTCACTATCTAGTGAGTTCACAAACCACAATCCATCAGAGGAGCCCAGTAAAGCTACCGAGGCCATGAACTCGGTTGGATTTACACATAGGGTTGGCCGCGGTAACTCTCTAGAGTTCACAGAGTGCACAAGGCTACCTTTAGGGTACCAGATCTAGGGCCTCCAGTCCATCAATGAGTAGGTTTAAACCCTTCCTCATGAGTTAGTACTAAAATCAATAACCCTAAATCTGGGGGGTCTTACGCATGGTTGGCCTACTATGGACATGGCCCAAAGAGCTCACACAGCGGCCTGCTTTTTCTTCGTCTACAAGGTTGGGCCCATTCACGGGAGGGCATTTATCTCCGTTCCCCGTGACGTTGTTGGAAAGATATACAGATGGCATTGGTCTTATACGCATGACTAGCCATCAAGGACTTTTGGCCTTTTTATGCTTTTAGTCGCTTGGCTTCATCAGCTACTCACATGGGTATGCATATGATGGCCTTCACGGACTTTTTAAGTCCATTGGCTTCTCATTGCTGCCCGAATGGCGAAAATGATAGGTCTTATGTATAGCTGGTCCTTGTAAAACTTGGTCCTTTTCGGACTAAGACATGGTCCCTTTTGGACTTGGTCTTTTTAGGACTTGGCTAGACTATCTTAAAACGCCTTAAAAGGCAATAATAAGTGTGACTATCGTTATGGCGCTGCAAGAATGATAAACTTCTGATTGTGATTGATATGTCACCACCCTTACTAATATTTTCAGGAGATCTTGTCTATGCTGTTTATAATATATCAGCCTGGTGACAATACCAATTCTGACAGGATTTTTCAGAGCTCGCTTGAAAATAATGACGATCACTTTCTTTTCACACTATTCATCGATATCTAGTCTTGATATACTTGCAAACTTCTTCTTTATTCATTCTTTTGATGATAGACAGACATGGTCTTGTTCATCCTTGCCCCCTTTTGATCTAGGATCATTATGCCAGTAATGTGCTGGATCAAAACCAATGACATCTTCAGGGGTAGTATCTCTTTATGAAGCGAGCATTGACGGGTATACTGATCCCCTATCCCTTTTAATCTACAACTCTATATGTGCCATTAGAGTATACTTCCTTTATTATATAAGGCTCGTCCCATTTTGGCTCAAATTTGCCCCCTGCTCGACGGGTGACTACTATGGGTCTTTTCAACATCAACACCATATCCCCTTTCTTGAAGGAACGATATTTAACATGTCTGTCAAAGGCGGCCAATATCTGGCTTGATATGATTGTAGTCACTGTTGGGCTATCAGCCATTTTTCATCTAGCAAATCCAGCTCTTGTAGTCTTATCTTTGTATTCGCATCATCTGTTATGGACTGCTGCATCGCCACCCTGAGTGACGCTACTTGTATTTCAATCGAGATTACTGCTTCCACACCATATACTAGAAAATACGGCGTCGCTCTCATTGTTGTTCGATGAGTAGTTCGATATGCCCATAAAGCTTCCTGTAATCTTTCATCCCAGTTACGCTTATTCCCGACCACTGTCTTTTTCAGTATTTTGACTATCATTTTGTTAAATGCCTCTGTTAATCCATTAGCTGGTGGATAGTAATGTGTTGAAAATGAGTGATGAATACTGTATTTCTGACAGAGCTTTTCCATACCTCTATTTTTAAAGGGGGTGCCATTGTCTATAACAATCTTCTTCGGGATACTATGGCAGTATATGATAGCGTGGAGGATGAAGTTAATGACATCTCTTTCTTTAACATTGCGTAAAACAATTGTCTTTGTCCATTTAGAGAAGTAATCTGTTGTTGCCAATATATACTTCTTTCCTTTAGACGATGGCGGATTTATAGGACTAATGACGACTAGCCCCCAAGCTGAAAAGGGCCAAGAGGCAGTTGATTGATGCAAGTCTTCCGAAGGAACATGTATAACATCCTCGTGGATCTGGCATTCATGACATCGTTTCGCATAATCTATTGCATCCTTGAACATAGAAAGCCAATAATATCCCATGCAATGTACCCTATAGAACAAATTTTGACCGTCTTAATGTGCCCCACATTCCCCAGAGTGCGCTTCTCTCAACATGTGACTTGCCTCTCGTTCGTCTAAACAACGCAACAACATTCCATTGTACGACCTTCTGTATAATACATCGCTGCACAGAATGAACCTTTTTGATCTCTGCTTGACTTGTTGTTTCTCTGCTAGTTCTTCTAAAAAAATATCATATTTGAGATAATCGATGAAAGGCTGATGCTAATCATTTGCAGTTATCCCAAAACAGAATACAGGAAGCATCTCCACGATTTCCTCTATGACTTCTACAAATGGTAAAAATCTTCTTTCTTCAATGGGTACTTGAAGAGGGCTTCGATTTGAGCAGGACAAGGCTGCTGCTAGGCTGGTTAAACCATCTGCCTTTGCGTTTTCAAACTGCGGCACATGTTTGACTTTAACATAATAGAATTGTTCTAGTAATTGCTGCGCTTTCCGACAGTACTGTAATAGTTCTATCTTTCTCACCCTGAATTCATTTGTCAATTAATTTATAATCAATTTGGAATCTCCGAAGATATACAACATTTTTATCTTCATTTCTTGAGCCATTTCCATTCCAATAATGAGGGCTATATTCTGCCTCATTATTTGTGCATGTGGTGCCTAATGTAAAGGAGGAAGGCAACAAATCTCCTTAAGGAGTAATAAATACCACTCCTGCCCCCGCTCCTGATGCTCTAGCAGCGTCGTCAAAATACATTTTCTACGGGCTTTGAGATTCAACCAACACAACTTGTTCATCCAGAAAATCATCTTTGATGGTTTCATGCTCTGTTATGGGATGCGCTGCAAGGAAGTCTGCCACTGCTTGTCCTTTTACTGCTTTAGCCGGCTCATATGTAATAGTATATTCCAAAAGCAACAACATCCATTTAGCCAACCTCCTAGACAACATTGGTCTCATCATTAAAAACTTTATAAGATCTGCCCTCAAGATCAGGGTTATGGGATGAGAGAGATAGTAATGTCTTAACTTCTATATTGTAAATATCAATGCTAGGCATTCTTTCTCAATCGGGGTGTAGTTACATTCTACACCCATCAACGTTCAACTCAAATAACAGAGAGCGGTTTCTTTTCCAGCTTCATTCACCTGGGCCAATAAAGCTCCCAAGGAACTTTCAGCTCCAGATATATACAAAACCAGTGGCTTCCCTTTTATTGGAGCAATCACCACTAGCGGTCGTTTCAGTAAGTCTTTGATTGAGTCAAACGCGTTCTGGTAGGCCTAATCCCATACAAATTCTGTCTTTCTTCATCAGATGGGAAAACGGTTGACATCTCCCTACAAGATTTGAAATAAAATGGCGTAAATACGCTAACTTTCCTTGTAAACTTTTCAGTTCCTTTAATATTTTTAAAGGTGTCATATCATGAATAGCTTGGATCTCCTTTGGATCGATCTCGATGCCCCTATGCCGAATAACAAAACTGAGAAATTTTCCTGAAGATACCCCAAATGTACATTTAGCTGGATTCATTTTTAGCTATTTCCTTCTAAGCCGACGAAAAACTGATGCCAAATGTTCACGATGTTCCTGGTGATCTCCTGACCTGACCACCAAGTCATCCACATAACATTGAACATGCTTGTGCATCATGTCTTGAAAGATATTCTGCATCGCCCTCTGATACATTGCTCCGACATTTTTAAGACTAAACGGCATTACTTTATAACAATAAATTCCCAAAGACATTATGAATGTTGTCGCTTCTTCATCTTCAGGTGCCATTCTAATCTGATATACCCCGCGTAACCATCCATGAAGGACATGACAACATACTGAGTTGTACTATCAATCAGAACTTTAGTTATCGAAAGGGAAAAATCATCTTTCGGACAGGCTTCATTTAGATCTCTGAAGTCGACGCACACTCTGACTTGCCCATTTTTCTTTTTATCGGGACAAGGTTTGATATCCATTTAGGATATTTGACTTCCCTGATAAACTCAACTTTTATTAACTTATTCACTTCTTCTTCTATCAAGGGAACTAAGTCCGGATGAAATCGCCATTGCGCCTGCTTAACCGGTCTTTTCTCCTTGGATATGTTTAATCGATGCATTGCTACAGAAGGTTCTAAGCTCAGCATTTCTGCATACATCCAAGCGAAGACATCTTTATTTTCCTTGAGCAGTCAAATATATTCCTCAAACTCATGTTCAAAAAGATCGACACTGATGAATATATTTCTCGATTCTTCTTTTGTCCCTAAATTTATCTCTTGTAGACTATCTATCGTTGGTTGCCCCCCATCTTCTATCTGGTTTGGTGCTATCTCAGGGCATTCAACTGTCTTGGGATCTTCTCTTGACGACTGCCCAATCGTAACTGCATTTACTGATGATTCTGCTCCTAGCCCTTGGAATTTTCATCGCTTTTCCTGACCAATTCCAAAAGCAACCTGGACCCTTTCCCATGATTCAAGCCAGTGGGCTCTTCACAATCAAAGCCCATATTTTTCATAATCTTTCTGCTTTTCGGACTATACTTTTTGAGATCCTATGGTGTTATCCTATTGTGATACACATTATTCTCGGTCTCTTCTTCGACCCTTAATTCAACTGCAGTGTAAAATTCTATTGGTTCTTGATGTTTTGCGCTAGCCTCGACTTGAAACCTTCCTGGAGAGGTCAAAAATGGTTTACTCCTTTTGACATGTGTCAACGGCATCGTGTAATTGGATTGCAAGATTTTTAACTGCTCTAATGACAACAAGGTCAGTGGCAACTGACCAGGCTGTCTTAAATGCTTCATCACAAAATAGAATTTTTTCTTTATCTTGGCAGTTCCGGCTAGTCCTTCTTCACCTACTTTCTTTTTCATCATATATATATCGGAGTGTTTCTTGGGACTTCACTTCCATCCTCCCTTTTCTCCTCTTTCATGAACCCTTTGTAATAACTAGCATCTGTGAAGAAGGATTCGGCTTCTGTATATGGTTTTGCGCCAGCCATTACTTTATACGATACCCCACCTTTATAGTATTTGAAACACTGATGTAGAGCAGAGGGCACAATGCCGTACTGATGTATCCATGGCCTCCCCCAAAGGAGATTATATGTCATTGTGGCATTTATAACATGACACATAACATCAGTAGTCAGCTCTCCTATTTTCAGTATCACGATAATCTTACTGAGCGCATGTTGTCCATCTTAGTTAAAACCTTGTATCATCATTCCACTAGGGCGCAGCTCTGACTGGCGGTAGCCCAACTAACTCAGCATTGTGAGTGGCTGGAGATTAACTGCGGAGCCATTATCTATCATAATCCACTTAACTTTCTTTCCCTGGATATGACCTTCTATCATTAGTGGTCTGTTATGCCCTACTTCACAGATCAAATCATCATTTGCAAAGAAAACGACTGACAAACAATCCCCTTATTATTTTTTACATGCTTCATTTCTTCCAGTAAAGTCTCTCTAACATCATGGTTGGATAATTCTTAGGCCAAACTTTCTCAAAATTCTTCTGACAATTTAAGAGCATCATAGACGCTTAACCGAGCCAGGATGCCTTTCAAGTGACTTACTACATCATAAGTCACCCTGATCATTTCGTTCTTCTTTTCATTCCGGTCATCATTGCTCTGTCTTTCAGTGACCACTTTTCTTAAGCACCCTGCCTTTTATTTTGCGAGACTTATTAATGTGACCATTGCTACTTTCTTTACCGCCTTCTGATCCCTTTTCTCTTCTTTATCTTGAGCCTTTCCCTGGATTGTGAGCATATTCATCATCGCCATAGTACCCCTTTCCTTATCTTCACCGATTACTATTTCTCCCTTGTTTATCATTCGCTGTATTATGCACTTTAAGGTATAACAATTCTCTGTCAGGTGTCCTACTGGCGATGATAACGGTAATAATCCCGTTCCCTTGTTCTTGTCATGTCTTCAGAACGTTTGGGTTCTGATATTGTGGCAGCCTTCAACAACTAATTCATCATGGGAATGACATCTTCTTTGTCGAAAGTGAACCCTTCATGAGAGTTGAGCACCCTGACCCTTTTTTTTATCATCATATCTATTTCTTGGCTGTCGCCATTCTTCTTTACGTTCTTGCCTCTTGTCTCTTGGATCCCTACTATCCTTACTTCTTCTATCATGCTCGATGGTATTCACGACCGCCCTACTGGATGCTCTTTTACCTATTTCATGGAGAAAGGCCGGCACCTTACAAGTCATCAATTCTAATGCATAAGCCTTGGTGGCTAAGTCATGGAAGGTTTGGATATCAGCACTAGAGAGCCCAAATGCGATTCCTATTTCCATGGAATTCAGGCACATCTTGACTTGTTCCTTTTCTTTTGGCAATTGCCTACACGAAGCTCCTAATGTCTTCCACCTGTTTATGAACTTTCCACTGGTTCTCCTTCTCTTTGCAATAAAGAAGCCAATTTCGTGATACTAACGTCATGTTCTGAAGAGAAGAAATTTGACATAAAGGCATCTTGCATCTCCTCCCACGTGCGTATGGACCTTGGAGCTAGACTGGAATACCATTGGAATGCTTTGTGCATCAGTGATGATCCGAATAGCCATAAGCAATATTGAGGTATTATCGAGAAATTCCCCATGCTGGTGATGAAGTGCATTAAATGCTCTTCTAGCGACCCTTCTCTATTAAAATTTTAAAAATTCAGGTGCTTAAAGTTGGCTGGAAAAGGGATGTCTTCCACTTCTCTTGAATAGGCATCCGATACCTGAAACAGCCAGTATTCGCACGCTCTCTTTCTATTCTGGAGACTTCTTCGACGACTTGTCTTACATTGTCCTGAGTTACAGTCCTCGTTGCTGGAATAGATTCTCTCAATCCCGCCCCTTGTGGGTGAGAGCGTTCAGGACGGCCTTCATTCCCATTTACCATACCTGTTACTGGCGGAGCTGCAATTTGGGCCACGTTATGTGCAAGAGTTGCTAGTGCCTCCCGAAGGTTTTTGCATTCATCCATTAGCACTCTTTGTGCTTCTGCCATCTCATTGATACGATGTTCTGTAATCGTCCTATCTTCTTGATTCATCTCGACCATATATACCATGGCTTCTTTGCTTTTGATGAAGCCATATCTGGAGTAGGGCGAGAGTATGTTGATGTTACAGGACTTGCGTAGAGAGGAGAGAATGGAGTATCGTTTGACTTTCGTATACTTTTTGTACTATTGACCAATCGAGGCGATACGACATCGGCGGACTTACCCGAGGTGACATGGGCATTGGTGAATTCCTCATTATCATTTTACCCTTTTGTTCTACTGTCCACTTGGCTCTCAGGGAAACTAGAACCGAAAAGTTACATAGTGTTGACTATGGAACCACTCTCTCGGGATAAATTGCAGGGTGTTGAGGTATAAAAAAATGATAAAGGATTGAAGCAAGAAGAGATAAGGAAATAGAAAGAACACTTGAAAAGAAGAAGAAAGAGATAGCTTTAAAGGGTTTGCGCGGGACTACGCATCTAATGTCAATTGCGCGGTACTGCGTAATCAATATTGCTTGCACAGGTCCGCGTAACGTAAATATCAGTTGCGCGGGACCCCAAAACACGCTATAGAAATTATCCTTTGCAGAATGATCTAAAGCACTGAAAGATTTGTCCCACATCGCTAAGATCAGGATTTTTACACGTGCGAGGGTCTATAAATACCCCTTCCCCTCCTTCATTAAAGGTAATTGAAGGTTTTCAAGAGGAGCAGAGCGGAGCAGAAGACCAAAGGTAGGAGAGGAGTCTCCTGTCAGTTGCGCAAGACCATGCAACCGATATCAGTTGCGCGAGTCCGCGCAACCAGACTGCCCTGCAGTCTCTGAAGATAAGGGGCTATTATGCCGCTGAAATATCTGTGTAATGCTTACGTTCTTCAGGCCTTCTATTAAGAAGTTCAGAGAAGAAAGACTAGTCGACCGGGTTGACATTTCCCCTAAGTATTAGGGGATGAATGAAACAGGCACTGTCATGCTACTGAAATCTCTATTTCATTGAAGATTCGTCGATCAGATTGACATTCCTCCTAAGTCCTAGGAGATGATCAAAACAGGCACCGAAAGGCTGCCAAAATGAAATTCTGATACCTAAAGCATAAGTCATTTATTTCTAAATGATCTATCTTAGAATTAAGGGATGTAAAAAGGATGTAAATGAACTCAGCATCAATGAAATGTGATAATGTTCTCAATAATCTTTCTCTGTTATGTTTGAATAAGATAATTTCCCAAATCAAATGCATTTATTTCTTTGTCGAAACAAAATGGCAACTCCACTGGGGACTTATTGTCTTATTTAAATATTAACAGTGAAATTATTATGAACTCTCATCATAGTTTGGCATCCTACAGATGCCAAAATGGTGACTCTCAGTGGGAAAATCTTCCCCTTCATCTCTAAGATAGATTATTTAATTCTTTAAAAATGCTAATCATAACCATATTTCATGTGCGAAGGTTTTTAAATCTAATTACAACTTATTACTCATGGCAACTTTAGCAAGAAAGATGAATTTTCAATTCACTCCAACGAGATTCACGATTGAATATATGCCGGATAAAGTCCCGAATCACCCGACTCAGATTACTGAAACTAGTAAAAGCAACATCCTAGCAATAGCAGGAGTAGTTTCTGCTTCGCCTGAACTGCTAGAAAGCGATGGGGTATGGACCGTTGTAACATCTTGTAGGATAAGGATGCAAAATACAGGAAGTCTCAGAGTTAATCAGCCC
Organism: Magnolia kwangsiensis; assembly: GCA_037074715.1. NCBI lineage: Eukaryota > Viridiplantae > Streptophyta > Magnoliopsida > Magnoliales > Magnoliaceae > Magnolia > Magnolia kwangsiensis. The sequence continues at coordinate 100,443,561 of CM073576.1, read as the reverse complement.
TTGCCAAGAATCAGAGGACCAATAATGCACAATGCGGTTAAAAAAAACCCTGAGCTCGCTCCGCCAGTAATATACCCTGGGCCAATAGTACCACAATTCATAAAGTACGATTTCTCACCTTTGGGTACTTCAAAAGCTAAATGGACGGAGAGCCAAAAGGAAAGGTGTTGGTGATCGGTTCACCAATGTCCGTGCCACTTCAGGCTAGCATATCAGGGTTAGTATCACCACAATCGATTGATGACGTGGGGTTTACAGGAAAAGTCGGTGAAATCCCATCTTCTCCCGTCTTCATAAGTCCCATCACGTCGGCCTATTCTTGCTCGACTCCAGTTACTGTTTCATCAAGGAGTGAAGAAGCTATGGTACATATGGCAGGGAAAAACCAGGAACGTGGAACCACTACAGATGATCGAATCAATGAAATGGCAGAAGCCCAAAATACATTGATGAAAGAGTGTCGAAACCTTAGAGAGGCCTTGGCGACCCTCGCACAGAATGTAGCCCGAATGACAATCCCTTAGAACGAAATGAATGGGTAAGAAAATCAACCTGAAGGCCTTCAACCGTAGGGGGTAGGATCATTAGGGTCTATGCCGACGGTAAGAACTATGACACGGGATAAGGTAAGATAGGTGGTGAAGGAAGCTGTTTAAATGGAAAGGGAGCGTGAGAACATCGGTCGTTTTAGATACCAAACACCGTATCCAAGGGAAGTAGAAGACATTCCCTTTCTAGCTAATTTTAAGCACCCGAATTTTCAGAAATTCAATGGGGAAGGGTCTCTAGAAGAGCATTTAATGCATTTTATCACTAGCATGGGAAATTTCTCAACAATCCCTCAATACTGCTCATGGTTGTTCGGGTCATCATTAATGCACAAGGCGTTTTGATGGTACTTCAATTTAGCACCGGGATCTATACGTACCTGGGAGAAAACGCAAGAAGCTTTTATGTCAAAGTTTTTCTCTTCGGAACGTGATGTCAGTATAACAGAGTTAGCTTCCGTACGGCAAAGGGATGGAGAACCAGTTGAAAAATTTATAGACAGATGGAAAATACTAGGGGCCACATGTAGGCAGTTACCAAAAGAAAAAGAGCAGGTCAAGATGTGTTTGAATTTTATGGGAACAGGAATCGCATTCGGGCTTGCTAGCGCTAATATTAGAACTTTTCATGATCTAGCTACTAAAGCTCATACGTTGGAATTAATGACTCGTATAATGCCAGCATTTCATCACGAGACAACTAGGAGAATGTCTAGTAGAATGGCTATGAATACTATTGAACATGACAGAAAAGGTAAGGATACAAAGGATATGCGGGAGAGGAGATCAGATAGAAAGGAAGGATGGGGCCAGTCAAGAAATAGGTACAATGGACAGAGACCTAGGTTGCTCAATTCTCACGAGGGATTTGTATTCGATAAGGAAGATGTTGTTCCCATGATAAATCAGTTGTTAAAAGCTGACACAATAGAATTGCCAGAGCCCAAACGCCCTGAGGATGTAACGAGAATAAAAGAAAGAGATTTCTGTAGTTATCACCGCCCGGTTGGGCATCCGATAGAGAACTGTTACACATTAAAATGCATAATACAATGAATGATAAATAGGGATAAAATAATACTTGGTAAATAAAAAGAAAAGAGTTCCATGGCAATAGTGACTATGTTTACAATTCAAGAAAAGGCTCGAGATACAAGTGGAAAAGAAGATGAAATGGCAAAAAAAAGTGGTTGTAATCACGTTATGGTCAGGAAAGAAAATGGTTAGTCCTGTGAGGCGAAAGCCAGAAATTATTAAAACAAAAATGGGAAAGAACAAAGTAACAATGGTGAGAAAGAAAAGAAGAGCGAGGCAGCGAAAGTAAGTTACGATGTCGTAGGTCATTTAAAAGGCATACCAGCCCGACTAAGTGTTTACGATGCACTTAAATTGTCTGAAGAGTTTCGACAGAGTTTGGTTCAGGCACTATCCGACCACAACATTAAAGAAGCTTTAATGGCAGAACTAGAGTGCAAAGAATGCAATGAGTAGGAAAATTGTCTACCAGTTGTTTCCTTCTCTAACGATGATCTGACTTGTGGAGAGGAACATAATAGGCCGCTAATGATAGAAGGTCACATTCGTGGAAAGAAAGTTAAGCAAATTATGACAGATAATGGGTCTGCAGTAAACCTCTTATCACTCTCAATGTTGGGTAAATTAGATTACCGTCGTTCTGATCTACACCCTAGTGGAATGATGATACAAGGCTTTAATCAAGATGGGCAATGTGCACTGGGTAAGATCACGGTCACGTTGGATATAGGAGAATTGACTACTGATGTTGTATGTCATGTCATCAATGTAGTGACAACGACAATCTCCTTCTGGGAAGACCATGGATACATAAGTATAATATCATACCCTCCACTCTCCACCAATGTTTTAAATATAGCAAAGATGGAGCACAGTATAAAGTAATGGCCAATGCAAAACCATATATAGAAGTCGAGTCCTTCTTTGCGGATGCCAGTTACTATAAAGGGTATACTGTAGAAGAAAAGGAAGATGACGACGGACAGGTCCTAAAAGATGCTCAAGTGAATAAAGGAGAAGCAGAATCATCCGAGAAATCAGGAACAAGGAAGAAATTTTATTTTGTGTTGAAGCACCTAAGGCGGCCAAGACAGCCCCCATTAACTCTGTTGTCACCTGAACAGTTGAAAGTCTTACAGTTTAATTTTACAATACCATTGCCATATATTGAAAGAGACAAGCCATTTTCGACCGCTCCAAAGAGGTTTTAAGTTGAAGCAAGCATGGAATATCCAGAAACAATAGAATTTTACATTCCTGAACCAATGGAAACAGGAAAAGAAAATGAGAATAACATATACAGTGGCCAACTAACACCGTAGAATCTCAAGAAGTATAGTCTGGCAAGTAGAAAGATAATGAAAAATATGGGCTTTGATTATGAAGAACCCATCGGATTAAATCATGAGAAAGGTGTTCAAGTCCCTATTGGAATCAACCAAGATAAGCAGAAAAAGTTTCAAGGGTTGGGGGTAGAATCATTAGTGACTGAGGTTACGTCTGTGTCATCTTCACTACCAAGATTAAACGAGCCCTAGGGGGCAAATTTAAATCCGAATGAGAAAGCGGCGCATGATAAGAGATGTACGCTTAAGATGAGCAATGAATCGACGTACCGATCGATGCTCGCTTTGTCAAAAAAGGGATCCTTTCTGCAATATCTATTGATTCTTGATCCAGCAAATTATCAGGATAATAATTCCAGCATCAAAAGGGGCCAAGACAGGTGAGTAAAAGACTGTGAAATATATTTCTCACTATAAAATGTATATGGATGAAATGCAGGCTTTCAAGCATATTAAGTCATCGCCAAATGAAAAGTGTTGATGATCGCTGTCAAGTGATAACGATTGCTATCAAGCATTAACGATTATCGCTGACGCTAAAGATTTCCATCAAGATCACTAGGTATCAATGATTATCACAAATAAATAAATAAAATAAATAAATAGCAACTATCGCTGTCACTGATCAATCACTTGCCAAAATTGCTATCATCGCCAGGCTGATACACTATTTTAAACATAATATGAAAGTCCTCATAACATTATCAGTAGCAACGAAATATCAATTATTAATCTACCATTTTTGGCAGTGGAATAAACTATATAGTCAACCACATATAAAGTTGACGACGGCGATGGTTGCTGGTCATAAAAAGGCAGCCTAGTCAATCCAATGGCCAGCTATGCATGAGACCTATCAAGATCGTCATTCGGGCAGTGGTGAGAAGCCAGTGGCCATAAAAAGCCCGTGAAGGCCATCGTATACATACCCATGCCGGCAGCTGCCGGAGCCAATGACCAAAAGCCTAAGGTCAAAAGTCCTCAGATGTCCAGTCAGTGTAACCCCCATGTCATCTGTATAGCTTTCCGGCAGCATCACGGGAAATGGAGGACAATGCCCTCCCGTGAATGGGCCCGACCATGCAGACGAAGAAAATAAGGGCCACAGTGTGAGCTTTAGATAGGCCAATCGTGTGTAAGAAACCCCAGATTTATGTTTCGATTCTGGTACTAACTCATGAGGAAGGGCTTAAACCTACTCATTAATGGACTAACAACCATGGATTTGGTACCCCAAAGGTCACCTTGTGAGCCCTATGAACTCTAGAGAGTTACTGCGGCCAACCCTGTGCGTAATTCCAATCGAGTTCACCACCCCAGTAGCTTCAATGGGCCCCTCTAATGGATCGCGGTTTGTTAACTCCCTAGGCAGTGAGAAGTCCAGCGAACTCTTAAGAGTTACAGAGGCCATCACGTGAGACTCAGCTCCACTACTCAAGAGCTTAAACTGTGTGTGCAACTGACTAAATTGAAACTTAGCGCCGCCAATAAAATATAAGTAAATGAAGTCATATAGGAAATCCCGTACTAGAAAACATTAAAAAAAAACTTGTGATGTTGGGATTACTGCATAGATAATATGTCTGGAATAATACGTAATGTAGAAATGCATGAAAAAGGTTACTGAAAATAAAAAGTGAATACTTGTTTAAAAAAAAGAGAGAAAGAAAGAAGAAGCAAAGGCATATATACAAAAAGGAATTGCATGCTTAAAGTTCTTCCATAATGCCTACTGTCCTCATATATCGCTGCAAGTCTTCCTTTAACTGAATCTGAGCTGCAGCATGCTTTGACTTCTCTTCAAGTATAATCTTTACCTGGTCAGGAAGGCCAACTAGTTTATCCTCCAAGGATGTAATCATTTCCTTACTCCTAAATGATTTAGACTTTTCGGCATCGGCAGATTGAATATTGACGTGGATCTTTTCCTTAACCTCCTTTATGGACAGTTCCCTCTCGTGGCCTTTCATTCTAACTGCAAGATTTCTTCTCTCAGAGCAGCAATACGATCTTGAATAAGTACCTTATCATTAGTGAGAGTCTTCGGCTATTCTTGAAGAGTTAATTGCTCCTGGTCTAGTTCAGATATAGTAAAGACAATAAGGGAAGCCTTCTCCTTAGACAAAGTCAACTGCTTCCCGTACTCTAGAATTTTGGGAGCAATTGTGATATTTTTCGCTGATGCCAAAGAAACTATCGAATCAAGGAATTTGAGGAGGGAGTCATGTAGAACAGAAAAGTTAATCCTCGTCATCCTTGCAGAGCTTTCCAGAATCTTGATGACGATATCCATGTCTGGCCACTGTTCAGGATCTTTGAAGATATGGACTACCGCTGACAAAGAATTCTTCATTAAAAGCATTTTGTGAGCGAAAATCTTTGAAAGAAATGATAGTTCAGAGACAGTGGCCACGGACTCGGAGCTGGCCGCCCCACTACAGGGAAGAATTCCTATAACACGAATAAGAGATAAAGTTAGAATAAGCAATGCAATATGAAGAATATACAGTTCCTCAAATTGATATATATACCTGCCGCAGAGGTGTGACTGACAAGTGGAGGGACTTCTGGGACTGTAGAGGTACCAGCTCCTAGCATGTTGGCAAGAGTAGGTGCTCTTTCTTCTGTGCTCGAATCCCTGGTGGTAGGAGTAGACAAATCAGTAGCTTCTACGGGAAATACAATTTCACGGGCTACCCTTTTTGGTGCCACCAGAGGAGCCGTAGGAACCCGTGGTGAAGTCGTTAGTATAGTTGGCCAAAGTCCAAAGAGGGGGCATCGCTCATTTCAATGTTAGCCACATGCATACCTGAAAAAGGAAGTAGCAATGATGATAAGATTATCACTAGACAAGTGTGTGAATATTTAAGGAATTCAAATTCCCTTACCGGGTGAATATCCATATTCCCCATAATTCAAGGGTTCTTCGTCTTCTTCAGCTATTGCATGTGACTTGCCAGGAACAGAGGTAGCGGGAGAGATTTCAGGAGCCAGAAGGAGATGTTCTTCCTTTTTATTTTGGACGGTTATATTTTCCTCTTCATCTATATTGACTTCACCTTCCTCGAAGTCATCATCTTGATCTCCATCGCTTACATCATCTTCATCGTCATCATCTTTAGACTCCATGGAAGTGGGATCTTTTGATGAAGAAGATAAACTTTCATTCTCCAAACTCTCTTCATCTACTTCCTCAATTATAACTTGTTTTCCTTTGTAAGAGACGGGCTAGTTGCTTTCTTCTGGAAGTTTCCTGCTAGCCGGAACTAAGGGAGATACGGAGGTCTGCCTTATCCCTTCCTGGAAAATAGTCGATGATGCTTGCAAACATGCTCGAGATCTGGTTATTGGAGACGATGAGCTGGAAGGAGGAGGATGCGATGAAGGAGCAGGTTCATTCTGAGCTAAATTCTCTGAAGTAGTGGCGATTTCTGCAGGAGTGGGAGAGGATGTTCCTTCGATATTTTCTGTGACTCGGCTGCCAAAATCACGAGGAACATGTTCAAATTCCTCCAGAATTCCATGAGCGAACCAGCCATCTAAAGTGTTAATTGGTTTCCTCTCACGAATCAGCTCTTCTGTTGATATTTTTCTGTAAATTTTGCCATGGTGAGGCGCACAACTTTTCTCGTGAATGAAACCAATTCCGTTCTCAAGTTTTTTGCCCCTGAGTCGAGGCGGGTGGAGAAAGAGAGGAAAGTCCACTGGTAAGCTTTTGTTGACCAAAAATGATTGATGGTGCCACCATCTTATCCAGCTGTAAGAAGTATGAACTATCTGGTCATAGCTAGGAATGATGAAAGAGGAATTGACACGACCGCCCAACAGTTGCTTCCATATCATGGCCCAGTTTAAAGGACCCATTCCATAGGAGCGCATTCTTTTGGTGACTAACCCACAGTCTTCTGATACGGCTTGGTCATAGCCAAATTAGCGAGCGAAGCGGCTGGGGTAGTAGGGCTCTCTCCAGAACTCTGTCCCTTCTCTGAGAGGTAGACTGCAAGAACAGATGGAAAGAAAGAAAGCCCTTTCTACTACGGTCAGTGCTCCCTGGTCCACCATATTTATGTCTTTGATATAATGGTGGAGACGAAACTGAAAGAAATCTATTTGGTCAAAGTCTTGAATCTTGTTGATTACCCATTCGTATGATCTTCTGGCCATTGCCCTTTGCTGAAAAAAACCAGAGAGGAAGGTGGGAAGGATTGACATACGCCTTCTCTGGCACTTCGAAAGTCCAAGGGAAATAAACTCCCAACCATCTAGTAAAATAGTGTCAGGAAGTGTATGCTGAGGAAGATCTCATGGTGGGTTCTTGATGTGCGTAGATATTTCTCCAAAGGTCCTGTAAATGGAGCATAGTACAAGAGGTGTAAGGGAGTATTTTTGTCCTTTCGCTAGGGCACCGAAAATGACAAAGGTGGTGGTCCGAATAGCATCTGCCCATTTAGAGCTAGGAAGTGCTACTATGCTTAGCTAGTAGGCCAGAAAAGCTGTAATTCCCTGAAGCAACTATAATTTGTTCTTTCTTTCATGTTGTCGCAGAGATTCGTTAGTTCTTTGCATCGACTGTCACCGAATCTATGGGGTGAGGTAAGAGGTTAGTACAAGGGAATGTGTAATAGTAAGAAGAGTGCTAATTTCTGAGTCTGAAATACCTGAGCATTCTAGAAAAGTGATCCAGCCATGGTAGAGGGGAAAGTTTGTGAAAATTCAGAAATTTCCCATTTCTCTGAAGAGTTCAATGGTGGTTTCAGAAATAAAGGGTTTGCGATATGGAGAAGATATGAATGCCAGCTCTGCATTCGATGGGATGAATTCATCATAAAATCTTCCTGTAATGGAAGACCTGCTATGCAATGCAAGTCCCAGAGTGTTATGCTCATTTCTCTGAATGGTAAGTGATATGAATTGGTAATGGGTGATCAATATTCAAGAAAGCCTTTAAGCACAGTGGGCTCCTTGTAGAAGTACTTAGACATGACTTCTAAAGCATTATAGAGACCGACTTTGGCAAGAGTGCTTGTATGTTTCTTCAAGATGCCCTCTGCCTAGTCAGAATAGTAGCGGTGAGAAATCAACAGGCCTCTTGTCCGAAAATCCTCTGATCCCCAAAGAGGGTCGCAGTCCTTGTAATGTTGTCTGATGGTCTCATAAAAGTATGTTGGAAAAAGATTATGTGGACTATGAAAAGGGGTGAGGAAGATCATAGAGTGAACTTCTCCAATATTTTATCGCGACTTCTGCACTTGCAGTTTCCCCTCGAGAATGCGCGGTTCTCTTGTTGCCCACGATTTGGTATACATTAACTTCTCTCCTTCCACGTAATCCTTGGGCTTACATTTGAGAATGGATTGATGGTGATGGACGATGATAGGAATTACCGTTATACCTTCTGAATGGGGATTTTCGAACTTCGTAACACCCTCAATCACTCGGACCGATTCCTAAGAATTTTGGATCTTTTCTTGTTATGCTCCTTTATCTTCTGTACGAACTCCGTCACCTTTTTTCGGTGAGCCTTCTTAGAGCGTGAAGCAGGAGGAGTATCTTCTCTTGGAGGGGGTCTTTGGCTATCTGTACGGATGTGAGCAGTTGTTTTTAACCACTCATCCCAGTCATATTCTCGACCCTGCTGAGGGGGGTTTTTCACAGTTCCTAGTACAATTGCTCGGTGAATGGGAGATGGCAGTGATTCAATGCGTTCAATGAAGCTGAAAGTGGGGAGTACAGGTTATTTGAAGTATGCAGGGGTACGAGCAATGGTTTTGGTACGTTTGGTTGGTGGCTGATCAGCAGAAGGAGAAGGGCGATAAGACGATGTATTAGGCAAGTCGGGATGAGAAGGCCGGTCAGTTGGGGGGTCTATGGGATGAAAATTTCTCTTAGTATGGGCCATGAGGGAAAGGGAATTACAGACTTAAGGGTGATTGCAGGAAAGGTTCAAAGAAAGTTAAAAAAAATTTTAAAGTTTCAGAAAAGGACTAAGTGCAAAGGGGATTCACCAAGTCCCAGTTGCGCGGGTCCACGCAATCAAGGTCAGTTGCGCAAAATGTCGCAATACCCAAAAGACTTGTGTAAACAGAAAAGCGGTTGCTCGGTACCATGAAAATGATATCAGTTGCACGAGAAAATCACCAGGGATAAAATTCTTACTGCAAAGGGAGAGAAGTGCAGACTACAAGGTGGGTGGAGTATTTATAGGCTATTGAGGTCAAGTATAAACACGAGTCAATTGCGCGGGTCCACGCAAGCGAGATGCAATGAAATATTTTTTTATCTTTTTTCTTTGATTCTTGAGGAAACAAAGAAAGGATCAAGGGGTCATTTGTTGAGGCATAAAAAGATGGCGAAGGATTGAAGCAAGAAGAGATAAGGAAATAAAAAGAACACTCAATAAGAAGAAGAAAGAGACAGCTTTAAAGGGTTTGAGCGGGACCGCGTGTTGAGGCATAAAAAATGATGAAGGATTGAAGCAAGAAGGGATAAGGAGATAGAAAGAACACTAGAAAAGAAGAAGAAAGAGGTAGCTTTAAAGGGTTTGCGCTGGACCGCACAACGAATGTCAATTGCGTGGTATTGTGCAATCGATATTCCTTGCCCGGGTCTGCGCAACGTAAATGTCAGTTGAGCTAGACCCCAAAACACTCTGCAGAAATTGTCCTTTACAAAATGATCTAAACCACTGAAAGATTTGTCCCACATCACTAAGATCAGGATTTTCACACGTGCGAGGGTCTATAAATACCCCTTCCCCTCCTTCATTAAAGGTAATTGAAGGTTTTCAAGAGGAGCAGAGCAGAGCAGAAGACTGAAGGTAGAAGAGGAGTCTCCTGTCAGTTGCGCGGGACCGCGCAATCGATATCAGTTGCACTGGTCCCCGCAATCAGACTGCCCTACAGTCTGTGAAGATAAGGGCTGTTTGCCACCGAAATCTTTGTACAAGGCTTCCCTTCTTCAGGCCTTCTTCTATTGACAAGTTCAGAGAAGAAAGATTAGTCAATCGGGTTGACATTTCCCCTAAGTATTAGGGGATGACTGAAACAGGTGCCGTTATGCGGCTGAAATCTCTATTTCATTGAAGATTCGTCAATCAGATCGATATTCCTCCTAAGTCCTATGAGATGATCAAAACAGGCACCGAAAGGCTACCAAAATGAATTTTTGATACTTAAAGCATAAGTCATTTATTTTCAAATGATATATCTTAGAATCAAGGGATGTAAAGAGGATGTAAATGAACTCAGTATTAATGAAATGTGATGAATGTTCCCAATACTCTTTCTCTATTATGTTTGAATAAGACAATTTACCAAATCAAATGCATTTGTTTCTTTGTCGAAAAAAAATGGAGACTCTGCTGGGGAAGTTTATTGTCTTTTTTAAATATTAACAGTGAAATTGTTATGAACTCTCATCATAGTTTGGCATCCTACGAATGCCAAAATGGTGACTCTCAGTGGAAAAATCCTCCCCTTCATCTCTATGATAGATTATTTAATTCTTTAAAAATGCTGACTATAACTATGTTTCATGTGTGAAGGTTTCTAAATCCAACTACAACTTCCTACTCATGGCAACTCTAGCAAGAAAGATGAATTTCTGATTCACTCCAATGGGATTCGTGATAGAATATACGCCGGATCAAGTCCTGAATCACCCGACTCAGATTATTGAAACTGGTAAAAGCAACATCCTAGCAACGACTGGAGTAGTATCTGCTTCGCCTGAAATGCTGAAAGGCGATGGGGCATGGACCGTTGTAACATCTTGTAGGACAAGGATGCAAAATACGGGAAGTCTTAGAGTTAATTAACCCTTGCGAAGAATTAGAGGACCGATAACGCGTAATGCGGTTAAAAAGAACCCTAAGCTCGCTCTGCCAGCAATATGCCCTGGACCAATAGTATCACAATTCACGGAGTACAATTTCCTGCCTTTGGGTACTTCAAAGGCTAAATGGACGAGAGAGCAGAAAGGAAAGGTGTTGGTGATCAGTTCACCAATGTCCATGCCACTTTAGGCTAGTATATCAAGGTCAGTATCACCACGATCGAATGATGATGTGGGGTTTACAGGAAAAGCCGATGAAATCCCATCTTCTCTTATCTTCATAAGTCCCATCATGTCACCCTATTCTTGCTTGACTCCAGTTACTGTTTCATCAAAGAGTAGAAGAGCTACAGTGCATATGGCAGGGATGAATCAAGAATGCGAAGCGACTACATAGGATCATATTAGTGAAATCACAGAAGTCCAAAATGCATTAATGAAAGAATGCAGAAACTTCAAAGAGGCCTTAGCGGCCTTCATACATAATGTAGCCCAAATAACGGTTATTGAAAATGTTGCCCGAATAGAAAGGGAACGTGGAACTAGTGGTCCTTACAGGTATCAAATGCCATATCCAAGAGAGGTGGATGATATTCCCTTCCTAGCCAGTTTCAAGTGTCCGAACTTTCAAAAGTTTAATGAGAAAGGATCTCCAAAGGAACATTTAATGCACTTCATTACCAGTATGGGAGATCTCTCTACAGTCCACAGTATTGCTTACGGTTGTTTGGGGCATCGTTGATGGGAAAGGCATTTCGATGGTATTCCAATTTAGCACTGGGATCTATATGCACTTGGGAGCAGATGCAATATGTTTTTGCATCTCATTTTTTCTCTCCAAGTCAAGATGTTAGTATTGTTAAGTTGGCTTCTGTGCGACAAGGTAAAGGTGAATCAGTAAGGAGATTTATAGACAGATGGAAGACATTGGGAACTTCGTGTAAACAGCTGCTAGAAGAAAGTGAACAAGTCAAGATGTGTCTGAACTCTATGAAAAGGGAATTCGTAAATGGACTGGCCAGTGCCGACATTAAAACTTTTCATGATTTGGCCGTTAAGGCTCATACTTTGAAATTGGTGAATCGGATAGTGCTGACATTTCACTATGATATAGCTCAAGGGGCTCCTAGCAGAATAACAGTAAATACTATTGATTTCTATTAGTAGCGTAATAGTGTAAGAGGTTTAAAGGGAGAAAATACAAGGCGAAAAGAAGAGTTGATTCAATTAAGAAGGTATAAAAAGGTCAGTATGCTCAATTCGCATGAAGGGCTTGCATTCGATAAGGAAGATGTCATTCCAATGATGGACTAGTTGTTGAAAGTTAGCGCGATAGAATTGCCAGAACCTAAACGCCCTGAGGAGGTGACAAGACTTGGAGAGAAAAAATTTTGTCACTATCACCGCTTATTGGGACATCCAACAGAGAATTGTCATCCATTGAAGTGTATTATATAGTGAATGATAGACAGAAATGAGATAATTATTAAAAATAGAACAAGCAAGGAGGTCATGAAAAGTACGGGTTTCGACTACGAAGATTACATCGGCTTAAATTACGAGAAAGGAATTCTGATTGGGATCGGCCAGGAAAGGCGAAGAAAATTTAAAGACATGGAGGCAAAATTATCAGTAAATATGGTTACGATAAAAGAGTCAGCGAAAGAAAATACTGAGATAGTTGAGCGTCCTGAGGTAGCTCCGAAGCAAATGGAGGATGGGGGTAACCGACGATAGACAGTTTGTTAGAAATAAACTTGGGTATGAAAGAGGAACCACGGGACACGTTTATTAGCGCCAACCTTTCTGAACAAGAGTCTGCAGAGTACGTTCGACTTCTTAGAGAAAATAAAGATGTGTTTGCTTGGACATATGCAGAGATGCCCGGATTGGAGCCTTCCATAGCGTTACATCGACTAAATATTTCTAAGGAGAAAAGGCCGGTTAAACAAGCGCAAAGGTGATTTCATCTGGACCTAGTTCCCCTCATTGAAGAAGAAGTTAATAAATTGATAAAGGTTGGGTTTATTATAGAGGTCAAATATCCTAAGTGGATATTGAATATTATCCCGATAAGGAAGAAAAATGAACAGGTCAGGGTATGTGTCGATTTTAGAGACCTGAATGAAGCATGCCCAAAGGATGATTTTTCGCTTCCAATGACTGAATTACTAATCAATAGTACAACTCAGTATGTCGTTATGTCCTTTTTAGATGGTTATGCGGGATATAATCAGATTCGAATGGCCCTTGAAGACGAAGAGGCAACGACATTTAGAACTTTACTGAGAATCTTCTGTTATAAGGTTATGTTGTTCAGACTTAAAAATGTTAGGGCAACATATTAGAGAGCAATGCAAAATATTTTTCAAGACATGATGCACAAGCATGTTGAATGTTATGTTGACGACTTGGTGGTCAGGTTAGGAGACCATCAGGAACATCGTGAACACTTGGCGTCTGTTTTTCAGTGACTTAGAGAGAAACAATTGAAGATGAATCTCGCTAAATGCGTATTTGGAGTGTCCTCCGGAAAGTTTTTGGGTTTTGTTGTCCGGCATAGGGGCATTGAGATTGACCCTAGGAAAGTCAGGACTATTCAGGATATGCCGTCGCCAAAAACATTAAAGGAATTAAAGAGTTTGCAAGGAAAATTAGCATACATCTGTCGGTTCATTTCGAATTTGGTAGGGAGATGTCAGCCGTTTCTCATTTGATAAAAAAGGATACAGGATTTGTATGGAGTCAAGCTTGTCAGAATACATTTGACTCAATAAAGGAATTGCTGAAAAAGTCACCAGTACTAGCAGCTCCAGTGAAAGGGAAACTGCTTATTTTGTACACATCTGTAGTTGAATATTCTTTAGGAGCCCTGTTGGCACAAAAGAATGAGTTTGGAAAAGAAACAGCTCTTTATTACTTAAGTCAGACCTTAATGGGTACAGAGTGCAATTATTCCCCGATTGAGAAGGAATGCTTGACGTAATTGTCTATCACACGATATAACATTAGTTTCAAGGGCTGACCCGATCAAGTTTTTAATGACAAGACTGATGTTATCTGGAAGGTTAGCTAAATGGATGTTGTTACTTTCAGAGTATGCTATTACATACAAACCAACAAAAGCAGTAAAAGGGCAAGTAGTGGCGAATTTCCTAGCAGCGTACCCTGTAGCAAAATCTGAATCCATCAGTGATGACTTTTCGGATGAGCAAGTCATGCTGACTGAATCACAGAATCCGTGGCAGATGTATTTTGATGGCGCTTCTCAAACATCAGGAGCGGGGGCTGGAGTGATATTCATTACTCCCTAAGGTGATTTACTACCTTACTCCTTTACATTAGGTACTGCATGTATGAACAATGAGGCTGAGTATAGAGCCCTGATCATTGGAATGAAGATGGTTAAAGAAATGGAGGTAAGAACACTGCATATTTTTGGAGATTCTAAATTGATTATAAATTAATTGACAACTGAATTCTAAATAAGAAAGCAAGAACTTTTTCTGTACTGTCGGAAGGCACAACAGTTGTTAGAACATTTTTCCTATGTTGAAATCAAGCATATCCCCAAGTCAGAAAATGCAAAAGCAGATGCCTTAACTAGTTTGGCAACAGCTCTATCTTGCCCTGATCGAAGCCCTCTTCCAGTAACTATAGAGGAAAGAAGATTTTTACCATCAGTAGAGGTTGTTGAAGAAGTTACTAAAACTCTTCCTGTATCATGCTTAGATATTACAACAGATGATTGGCATCAGCCTTTCACAGATTATCTCAAATTTAACACCCTACCAGAAGAATCTGCGCAAAGGTAGCAAATTAGACAACGGTCAAGTAGATTCATCATATGCAGTGAAGTATTATAGAAAAAATCTTACAACGGAGTGTTTCTACGTTCCTTAGATGAGCAAGAAGCAGGCCAGATGTTGTGAGAAGCACACTCTAGAGAATGTGGGGCACATCAAGCTGGTCGAAATTTATTTCATCGAGTACATAGAATGGGAAATTATTGGCCCACCATGTTCAAAGATATAACAGATTATGTGAAGCGATGTCATGAATGTCAGATTCATGGGGATGTTATACATGTTCCTCCAGAAGACTTACATCAATTCTCTGCATGGGGGCTCGAGGTTATTGGTCCTATCAATTCACCCTCGTCCAAAGAGAATCAATACATATTGGTAGCAACAGATTATTTCTCCAAATGGACCGAAGTAGTCGCGTTGTGCAATGTTAAGGAAAAAGATGTAATAAATTTCATCCGACATGCGATAATATAACCCCACGGTATTCCAAAGAAAATTGTTACAGATAATGGCACCCCTTTTAAAAACAGAGGCATGGAAAAGCTATGTCAGAAATTCAATATCCATCACTCGTTCTCAACACCTTACTATCCACTGGCTAATGGATTAGCAGAGGCATTCAATAAAATAATAGTCTAAATATTGAAGAAGACAGTAATAGGGAACAAACGTGATTGGGATGAAAGGTTACTGGAAGCATTATGAGCATATAGAACTACTCATCGAACAGCAACAAGGGCAACATCGTATTCGCTAGTTTATGGTGTGGAAGCAGTAATTCCAATTAAAATACAAGTAGCGTCACTAAGAGTGGCAGTGCACCAGTCTATAACTGATGATGATAATGCAAAAATAAGATTGAAAGAACTGGATTTACTTGACGATAAACGTCTGGCTGCATAACAGCGTCTGCAAGCGTATCAGGTGAGAATATCAGCCGCCTTTGACAAGCAAGTCAAGTATCGTTCTTTTAAAAAGAGGGATATGGTTTTGATGTTGAAGAGACCTATCGTAGTCACCCGTCGAATAGGGGGCAAGTTTGATCCTAAATGGGATGGCCCGTACATAATAAAGGAAGTATACTCCAATGGAGCATATAGAGTTGTAGATCAAGATGGGCAAGGAATAAGCATACCAGTCAATGCTCGCTTCCTTAAGAGATACCGTCTGTGAAATAATTTCAATTTTGATCCAGCAAATTATCAAGATAATAATTCCTGCATCAAAAGGGGGTAAGACAAGTGAGTAAAAAACTGTGAAATATATTTCTCACTATAAAATGTATATGGATGAAATGCAGGCTTTCAAGCATATTAAGTCATCGCAAAATGAAAAGTGTTGATGATCGCTGTCAAGCGATAATGATTGGTATCAAGCATTAACGATTATCGCCGACGCCAAAGATTTCCATCAAGATCACCAGGTATCAATGATTATTACAGATAAATAAATAAAATATATAAATAGCAACTATCGCTGTCGTCGATCAATCACTTGCCAAAATTGCTATCATCACCAGGCTGATACACTATTTTAAATGTAATACGAAAATCCTCATACCATTATCAGCAACAACGAAATATTAATTATTAATCTACCATTTTTTGGCAGTGGAATAAACTATATAGTTAACCACGTATAAAGTTGATAACAGCGATGGTTGCTGGTCATAAAAAGGAAGCCTAGTCAAGCCAATGGCCAACTGTGCATAAGACCTATCAAGATTGTCATTCGAGCAGCGGTGAGTAGCCAGTGGCCCTAAAAAGCCCATGAAGGTCATCTTACACATACCCATGCGGGCAGCTGACGAAGCCAATGACTAAAAGCCTAAGGGCCAAAAGTCGCCTAAAAGCCTAAGTGCCAAAAGTCCTCAAATGGGCAGTCAGCATAACCCCCATGCCATCTGTATAGCTTTTCAGCAGCGTCATGGGGAATGGAGGACAATGCCCTCCCGTGAATGGGCCCGACCTTGCAGACGAAGAGAATAAGGGCCACAGTGTGAGCTTTAGATAGGTCAGCCGTGTGTAAGACCCCCCAGATTTATGGTTCGATTCTTGTACTAACTCATGAGGAAGGGCTTAAACCTACTCATTGATGAATTGAAAACCATGGATTTGGTACCTCAAAGGTTGCCTTGTGAGCCCCGTGAACTCTAAAGAGTTACTGTGGCCAACCCTGTGCGTAATTCCAACTGAGTTCATCGCCCCGGTAGCTTCAATGGGCCCCTCTGATGGATCGCGATTTGTGAACTCCCTAGGCAGTGAGAAGTCCAGCGAACTCCTAAGAGTTACAAAGGCCATTACGTGAGACCCGGCTCCACTACTCATAAGCTTAAACTGCGTGTGCAATTGATTGAATTGAAACTTAGCGCCGCCAATAGAATATAAATAAAATCATCATATAAGAAATCTCATACCAACAAGCATAAAATGTTATGTTTTATAATTAGTTCCTTATGGAATATCATGTTAGACTATGTGCAACATTCAAAATACAGCTGATACATTTTTCGCTTTATATATGCTCAAATATGCAAAGCATAAACTGTGCAATATTCAAATGCAGCAAATTCATATTTCACTTTAGAAATGTGGTCAAATATGCAATTGCCTGATGAACATTTTAAATATTAAGAAGACAAGATGCAAAAAATATGTTTCTCTTGAATCAGGTTCAAATTAGCAAAGACTATCCATCCTTCAATGGTACCAGCAGGCTTCACTGTAGAAGTATTATCTTCTGAAGAAATCGTTCTGCGACATTGACCGGGAAAGGGGGAAGGATCGATGTTCCTAATAAAAAAATCAGCAAAGATTAAAGGAAAAGTCGATGAAGAAATGCTAAGGAGCATAAACTAGGGATGAAATATTCAGGAGTGTGATTTAACGAGCAAAGAATACAATGCGAAGCGCGATGACAGAGAATATCACAATTAGCCTAAAAAAAGAAAAGAGAGAAGTTTTCAATAAATATTTCAAAATTATAAATACTACATAAAGCTAAAATAATATATATATATATATATTATTATAATGAATTGAGATACTAATTCTGATTAATTTGGCTGGAAAGATTATCATTTGAAAGCTTAGGCTGTGCAGATCATGAATAAAGGAAACAATCAAAAAAGGTGTCACAGTAGGAGTAGCATTAAAGAACAACCACAGATACAGAGTTAAAGGAAAGAATCGCTGGAGCTGATCAAAAGGAAAGAATCGCTGGAATTGATCAAAGAGACCGTTACAGAAGCAACGGTGTTGGAAGCAAGTCCTCTGATTAAATCGCTCAAGGACAAAGTCGTCACAGCTGTTGCAGAAGCGTGCTTCAATGAAAAGAGAATTTTATCCTCTCTAGTGAAACATCTGCTCGACACTGCTGGCTGGGGGCATTCAAGTCTTTTGTTCGAGCGCCATCATTCAAGTCTTCTAGTCGAACACAATCATTCAAGCCCTTCGTTTGAGTATGAGCATTCTAGTTGTTCGCTCGAGTGTCATCATTCAAGTTTTTTTCATCGAATGCAATTATGCAAACCTTCCATTCAAATGTGATCATCCAGTCTTCCGTTTGAACGTGATCATTTGATCTTTTGGTCAAGTATGATCATCCAGTCTTCCATGCAAGCTTCATCATTCGGTCATCCTTCAATTATAATTCATTTAAGATTCTTTAGGTGGAAGAAGAATGAGCCTCCATTTGATTTCGTAAACTAATCAAAGAAGGATCGAGGGGGCATCTGTTGAGGCATAAAAAATGACGAAGGATTGAAGCAAGAAGGGATAAGGAGATAAAAAGAACACTCGAAAAGAAGAAGAAAGAGGTAGCTTTAAAGGGTTTGTGTGGGACTGTGCAACCAATGTCAGTTGCACGGTACTGCACAATCAATATTCCTTGCGCAGGTCTGCACAACGTAAATGTTAGTTGCACGGGACCCCAAAACACGCTGCAGAAATTGTACTTTGCAGAATGATCTAAAGCACTGAAAGATTTATCCCACATCGCTAAGATAAAGATTTTTACACGTATGAGGGTCTATAAATACCCCTTCCCCTCCTTCATTAAAGGTAATTGAAGGTTTCCAAGAGGAGCAGAGCGGAGTAGAAGATCGAAGGTAGGAGAGGAGTCTCCTGTCAATTGCGCAAGACCGTACAACCGATATCAGTTACGCGGGTCCGTACAACCAGACTGCCTTGCAGTCTGTGAAGATAAGGGGCTGTTATGCCACCGAAATCTCTGTATAAGGCTTCCCTTCTTCAGGCCTTCTTCTATTGACAAGTTCAGAGAAGAAAGATTAGTTGATCGGGTTAACATTTCTCCTAAGTATTAGGGGATGATTAAAACAGGCATCGTTATGCTGCTAAAATCTCTATTTCATTGAAGATTCGCCAATCAGATCGACATTCCTCCTAAGTCTTAGGAGAAGATCAAAACAGGCACTAAAAGGCTGTCGAAATGAATTTTTGATATTTAAAGCGTAAGTCATTTATTTCCAAATGATCTGTCTTAGAATCAAGGGATGTAAAGAGGATGTAAATAAACTCAACATTAATGAAATATGATGAATGTGATGAATGTTCCCAATACTCTTTCTCTATTGTTAGGAAAAAATAAGTTAAGTCTGGAGACTCGGATATAGAATAGGTCAACCTTGCTGACACTGCCCGAGGAGTCTGAGACGATAGTTAGAGCCGAGAGAATAGTGCACAAGGCCAAGAGGCAAAAGTATAAGATGACTTAAGTTACTCGGTCAGCGAGTTAAGAACGTCTGTGTAAGCTGAAAAAAGGCCAAATAAGTTATAAGCCACCCAACCGACAGAATAAATCGACCAAATAAGTTGGTTTCATCGGCCACAGAGTAAGGAAGGATGATGGATGAATACCGAGACTATTCTGCCAGTAAGAAGGAAAAAAACTTATTCTTTTAAGCCAGTCGAGACTCTTTCAGAGTCGATAACGGCTGAGCTGAGCCAAGAAAAGACGGTGTAAATACAAATACCGTCTCAAAAATTTAGAAGTACAGGTGTCTGATCCCGAGATCCTCGGGATTGGGCGAAATCAGTCAAAAAGGTCAAATCTCGTAAGATAAAGGAGAAGAATCCTCGTACGATAGGATTCTCCCAAACTTATAAATGACCATCTCCTTTATGATAGAAGGTACGCAACAGAAAAACCCTAAATCCTTTGCCATTGTTCTCGTAACTGACTTAAGCATCAGAGATTCCCTGACTCTAGCCAGGGTCCCCTTTGTATTTGTTATTGTGTAGGCGAAGGACAAGCCGATTAAAAGATTCGCTCATAAAAATACACCAACAGTTTGGCACCGTCTGTGGGAAACGTGCAAAAAGCCATTTCTCACGCTCTATCTGAAAAGCTGAAGAACAAGTTCCAATGGTAAGAACTAGAAGAGTGGATCAAGATGAAACAGGGGAAGTCACAACCAGCGTAGCTCAAGAAACTCTGCCAGCAGTCCCGCCAGTAGCTCCACTTGCGACATCTGCCATTACCAATGTCAGTAGAATCAAGGGAATGTGCAACTAGATCGAGAGGTTTAAGAGATGCGTTCCAATATGAATGTTATAAAGCAGATGTTGGAGCAGCTGTGTAATCAATAGATGCAGCCACATCACAAAATAGCACAGGTTCCTCCAACAGCATCTAATGCTCAGCCTGCTGCCCCGCGGTCACTTTAACAGCCGAGTCAGCATCAAGGTCCGAGTCAACTAGCACCGGCTCGTTCGGCAACAGTCGCATTACCTCCCTCTGATTTATGCCATAGAATAGATCAAAGGAGGCATAGTCAGCTTCCCATGGAAGAAACAGCAGAGAGCGTGGAACCTTGGAGAGCTGATATCCAGGACTTTAAAAAAGAAGTTCGGGAAGAGATGGTGAGAGAGATCGCAGACATGAAGCATGGTCAGAATATATACCAGACCAAGTCCGAGGTAAAAGTTTCTCCATTTATGGATGAAGTAATGTAGGCTCTGTTACCGGAGAGGTTCCGTCTACCCCATATTACTCCTTTTTTCAGAAAAACTGATCCAATTAAGCATATTGAATGCTTTAGAACTTATATGGAGTTGCATGATGCCTCGGATGCTGTTATGTGCCAAGCCTTCTCCCTCACGTTGACTGACGTAGCTCGGCTTTGGTTCAAACAGCTAAAACCTATGCCTATCAGTTCATTCACAGAACTCAGCGATGCCTTCCTTACTAACTTCATCGACGGGAAGAAGAAACTGAAGCAGCCCGCACACCTGAACAACATAGTTCAAAAGGAAGGGGAATTACTGAAAGACTATATCAAGCGTTTCAACTTTGAATCTCTTCAGGTTCAAAAATACTAGGAGGAGATGACGCTTAACGCGCTCATACAAGGCGTTATGGATAAGCCCTTTCTAGCATCCCTGGATAAAAACCCGCTGGAGACTCTGGGCGAGTTTATGGCTCGCTCGGATAAATATGTAGATGTAGAAGAAACGCGACTCTTGCTCGAGACGGTCCAGAACATAAAACCCTCGGCTAAAGAGTCAGCCAAGAAAGAAGCCGACTCAGCTAGAAGGAAGAAGCGAAAAGACGATCGAGCGCGAGATAACGGTAGGTCGGGCAAACGACCTGATAGAAGGTTTTCTACATACATCCCTCTGAATAAATCTCAGGAGCAGGTGTTAATGAAAATCAAGAATGAAGGCTTTGTCAACTGGCCCAGGAAACTCTGAGGGAATCTGAATCGGCAGAGTACAAACAAGTACTATCACTATCATCGTGACCACGGTCACAACACAAGTGATTTTTATCACTTAAAGGATGAAATCTAGTGGCTCAATAAAGAGGGCCGACTCAGAGAACATGTGGAAGGACCCGGCACTACAGAAGAACGCCCGAGTGAAAACTGACCCAGGGAGGAGATCCAAACTATCATTGGTGGGCATCAAGGCGGTGGAGACTCCAATAATGCTCGAAAGAATCACGCCAGGAGCATTAATCGTCCAGAGTCTGAGATTCTCCTGCTATCTCAGCTCTCAAAAGAAAAAAAAGAGAGAAGTATTGTATCTCATTTACTGAAGATGACACTCAAGGCATTCATCATCCTCATGATGATACGCTGGTCATCGCTCTCATTATTGCCAACAGAAAAGTGTTCCATGTACTGGTGGATACTGGGTCATCTGCGTATGATTATTCACTCAGGCGTTCGATAAAATGGGCATTGGACAATCAACTTTACAACCAGTCCGAACCCCGCCCATAGGATTCTCTGGTGGTCAAGTGCTTCTTGAAGGAATCGCTTTATTACCACTCACCGCTGGGAGTCCTCCACATCAGAAAACTATAATGGTCAGCTTCGTGATCGTCAACCAATCATCCGTCTACAACGCCATACTCGATTGACCTTCTCTAAGCCTCCTACAAGCCGTGGTATCCACATACCACCTTTCCACAAAATTCCTGACTGAGTCGGGAGTGGGTATAATAAAAGGAGATCAGCAAGATGCCCGACGCTGCTATGCAACAGCAGTAAAAGTCCCGATGGAGATATCAATGATCGAGTCACTGGACTCTCAAGTTAGATCTCACGAACGGGGGTAACCGATGGAAGAGCTTTTCTCGAAACCATTAACCGAGACAGATGAGTCAAAAGTAGTACAAATCGACTCGTCCTTGAAGTCACCTCTCAAAGAAGATTTGATTGCTTTGCTTCGACAGTATGCCGACGTATTCGCGTGAAGCCATGAAGATATGCCTGGGATCGATCCCTCAGTCATGACTCATTGACTTAACATTGATCCGACCTACAGACCAATTCGACAGAAAAGATGACCTCTCGACTCCGAAAGGTATACTACCATCAAAGAGGAAGTCGGCAAACTCCTCAAAGTTAAGCTCATAGAAGAGATATACTATCCGGAGTGGATAGCCAATGTCGTGCTCATGAAGAAAGCCAACGGAAAGTGGCGTCTCTGTATTCATTATATAGATCTAAACAAAGCCTACCCCAAGGATAGCTTCCCTCTTCCTCGGATTGATCAGTTGGTAGATAGTATCACAGGACATGAATTACTTAGTTTATGGATGCCTACTCTGGGTATAATCAAATTATACCTTATGGATACCTACTCTGGGTATAATCAAATTATAATGCATCAATATGATAAATCTAAGACTACCTTTGTCACTGACAAAGGTCTTTATTGTTACCGAGTGATGCCATTTAGTTTGAAGAATGCCGGAGCGACGTATCAAAGGTTGGTAAACAAAATGTTCGCTCCACAGATCGGACGAACCCTCGAAGTGTATATAGATGATATGCTAGTCAAAAGTATACACGCGGTGACCATATAGCAGACTTAGAAGAGATATTCTTGACCTTGCGTAAATATAAAATGAAGTTAAATCCGAGCAAGTGTGGTTTCGGTGTAAGCTTGGGGAAGTTTCTCGGGTTCCTCGTTAGTCAGCGAGGAATCGAAGTGAATCCCGAGAAAATCAAGGCTATACTTGACATGGAATCTCCCAAGACGATTAAAGACATACAAAGGCTGACCGGGCGAGTAGACGCAATCCATAGTTTTCTATCCCGAGCCATCGATAAATGTCTCCTGTTCTTCAAGCAATTGAAGGGACGACAACGATGGAATGGACGGAAGAGTGTGAAGCAGCGTTCCAGCAACTGAAGTCTTATCTCGAGTCTCCACCACTGTTATCCAAACCCGAGTCAGGAGAAGCTTTGTCATTATATATGGCTGTATCCGACACAGCGATTAGCTCAGCTCTCATACGAGAATGTGACAGAAAGTAATTACTGGTGTACTATGTCAGCAAAGCATTACTACCGGCAGAGACGAGGTATCCTCCCCTTGAAAAGGTAGCCTTGGTCCTGGTAGTATCCTCATGATAACTCCGGTCATACTTTCAAGCTTACACCATCGTCGTCATGACCGACCTACCATTGCGTTAGATCCTTCAAAAACCAGAAGCTTCGGGCCGACTTACGAAGTGGGCTATTGAGTTGAGCGAGTTCGATATATAGTACAGGTTGAGAACAACTATAAACGAACAAGTCGTGGCTGACTTTATTGTCAAAGTAACTCCACAGACCAACACAATGTCTGAGTCTGACAGAATTATCGGAGCATCGATGTCCTCTTCCCTCAACCCATCACCCAGCCCTGCCCCCTGAAAATTATTCATCGACGGCTCTTCCAACTCTAAGGCAAGCGGGGCTGGGTAAGTATTAAAAACTCCCAATCAAACCTGTATGTAATATGCCTTACGACTTGGATTCCAAGCATTGAATAACACAGCAGAATACAAAGCCTTGCTACTTGGCCTTCGACTCGCCGTGAGTTTAGGTGTAACTCATCTCAATGTCTTCAGTGATTCGTAGTTAGTCGTCAACCAGGTTACGAGTATTTACCAGACACAGAAAGAACAACTGAAGGCATACATGGAGAAGGCCAAAGAACTAATCGATGAATTTTAGCAATGTGAAGTAGTTTGGATTCCCAGGACCAAGAATGCCAAGGCTGACTTGTTAGCAAAGCTCGCCTCAGCCGATGAAGATGACATACCTAGATCGGCCCCGAACGAATACGTAGCTAAACCGAGTATAAATGAGTTGATCGACTCGACTGTACATGCCATTGAGTCGGAACCTACTTGGTTCGATCCTATCGTCCATTATCTCAACGAGGGCAAGCACCTGAAGATCACACCGAGGCTCAGCGGCCAAAGATCCGAGCCAAGGCTAAGAATGCCAAGGCTAACTTGTTAGTAAAGCTCACCTTAACCAATGAAGATGACATACCTAGATCGGTCCCGATCGAATATGTAGCTAAACCGAGTATAAATGAGCCGATCGACTCGACTGTACATGTCATTGAGTCAGAACCTACTTGGTTTGATCCTATTGTCCATTATCTCAATGAAGGCAAGCTACCTGAAGATCGCACCAAGGCTCGGCGGCTAAAGATCCGAGCGTCGCGCTACACTGTCTTGAATGGGGTACTGTACAAGAAAGGATTCTACACTCCCTTACTATGATGTTTGAATTCCCATGAAGCTGACTACGTATTACGGGAGGTACATAAAGGAATATGCGGAAACCACTCAGGAGGGTGTTCACTCGCCCACAAAGTACTACGACAGGGATACTATTAGCCGACCATACAACATGATGCTAAGAAGTTTATCCAAAGGTGCGACAAGTGTCAGCGATTCGCAGCTATCCCGAGGCAGCCTCCCAAGGAATTGACCCCAATGATCGGTCCTTGGCCCTTTGCACAGTGGGGGATCGACATGATCGGACCATTCCCTTTGGAAAAGGGTCAGACCAAGCTTACCGTGGTTGCAGTGGACTATTTCACAAAATGGGCCGAAGCCGAGCCATTAGTAAAGATAACTGAACAGAAGGTTACAAGCTTTGTTTGGAAGAACATCGTATGTCAGTTTGGGATACCGCGGACTATTATCACTAATAATGGAAGGTATTTCGATAATAGATAGTTTCACGAGATATGCAGTAATCTCAGGATCCGAAATGTGTACACTTCACCTCATCATCAAATGGATAGGTCGAGGCCGTTAACAAGATTATTAAACAACATCTCCGAAGGAAGCTTGATGGAACCAAAGGAGCGTGGGCTGAAGAACTCCTGAATATATTACGGGCCTACCAAACCACAGCTCGGACTGCCACAAGAGAAACTCCCTTCACCCTCTATTATGGCTCGGAGGTAGTTGCACTGGTTGAGATCGAAATTAGTTTGGCCCGAGTTAATTCATTCAGTGAACAGAAAAATGAAGAACTTCTATCGCTCAAGCTTGACTTATTGGAAGAGAAAAGAGAAGAAGCTTGGCTACGAATGATGGCTCGGCAAAGACAAATAGCTCGGTTCTTCAACACCCGAGTCAAAGTCAGACGATTCCGTGCCGGGGATATGGTCCTCCGAAAAATATTCAAAAATACAAAGGAAGTTGGTGCAGGCACATTGGGACCCAATTGGGAAGGACCCTATCTCGTCTCGAGTACCATCCGACCTGGAGTGTATCGGTTGGAGGACCTAAATGGGTAACTATTGCCTAACCCCTGGAACGTCGAGCATCTCAAAATCTACTACCCTTAGGACGGCCCTGAGAATGCTAAAAGAGAGTGAAAAAGAAATGTAAACGGGGACGATTCAATAAACTGAGAATTTTCATTCATCATTTTTTAGTGTTTTACATCGGATTACATCAGACTCTACTCTGATTACATTGAAGAAGCACATAGTTAGTCCCGACAAAGGGAGTGGTATCTCTCGATTACAGATGCTCTTGAATAGGCCCCGAGAAAAAGTTAGCCTGAGGAGCTGATGACGATACCAAAAGAAGCTCAGAGTCGACCGGCACTACGCTGGCGTGAGTGCCAAAAATGAAGCACCACCACTATCCCACGGTCGGGGTACTCCCTAAGAAGTCCCAGAGGAATCGACCTCGGGGCCAGCAATAAAGGGAGTGAGAGATTTTTCATCGTCAGTGGCATCGGCATGACCATCACCGGTAGCCTCGGCCTCCGGACTATCAGCCTCGAATGTAGAGAGCTCAAGGTCGGGGAAGGCGGCCCTCATTTCCAGAACGCAGGCCTTGTAACCACCTTGATAAAGGTGGTCTCTCTCTTCTTTGAACTCCGAAGACTCGAGAAAGGCTTCTACGGCCCGATCCTGAGCCTCTTTGGCACGGATGGCCTCCTCTCAAGCTTGCTGGATGAGCGCCCGGTGTTGGCCCTGGCCCAAGCTAGAGTGCTCTCGCAAGCACCGTGGACATGAAGAAGATGCCGATTCTCTTCCTCAACCTTCGCCAGAAGCGACGCCAAACGAGCATTCTTAGCCTTAGCGCCTTCAAGAGTGGTCTTTGTATCCTTGACAGCCTTCCTGGTGAGCGACAAATCACTAGTCATAATGTCGATCCGACCTTCGGTGATCTGATGGCGTCCCTCTACCTCGTCCGTAAGCTTCTTAGCCGTTTCTGCCTCAGCCGCAGACAACTCTGAGCAAGCTTTGACCATGTAGGGGGCCAATTGCAAACGAAAAATAACAAGTTGTAACAAGAGCCTAAAATCAGAAGTTACAGAGTAACAGAAAGGAAAGACATTACCTCGAAGAGTAACCTCGCAGTGTGACCAAGGGTCTGCAATGTGGGGGCATTGTAGTAGCTGGAGAAGTCTTTCTCGCTCCTATGAGCGATGGCCCAAGGTATCATCCCCGATATAATCTTCTGAAAGGGCGATGGCTCCTATTGAGTCATCTCTCCTCTTGAAGATTCTCCACTCGGCCCCTCTCTCTGTCTCAGCACCTCCTCTTCAACGAGTCTTGGCTCAGAGGCCGACTGAGACACAGGAAGTGCTGCATCCACCTCTTCCACCCTCTCATCAGGGTCGGAGAGCACAACTACGGGTGGAACGGCTAGAACAGAGGCAGACGGGACAACTG
The DNA here is from genome assembly GCA_037074715.1 of Magnolia kwangsiensis. Taxonomy (NCBI): domain Eukaryota; kingdom Viridiplantae; phylum Streptophyta; class Magnoliopsida; order Magnoliales; family Magnoliaceae; genus Magnolia; species Magnolia kwangsiensis. The sequence continues at coordinate 100,416,529 of CM073576.1, read as the reverse complement.
GCTCCTTTACCTTTAGAGATGTCTTTGGTTGTTTCGAAGGCCGAATCCCCGATAAAAGGGCCGACCTTGAAGGAGTTTTCACCTTAGAGATCGGCTTGAGGGAAGGACGAGACTTAGCCATACCAGCGGAGGCCGACTTAAGAAAGGGTCGAGCCTCGAGAAGATCTGAAAAGAAGGATAAAGGCGAGTTAGACAATGCGCCGAGAGGACATGGCAACGCAGTAGGAGTTACCTGATACAAACGAGTCTAAACCCGCAAGATGAAGATACATTGCATCGAGACTTGAAAAATTGTGACCATCCCAGAGGGATGATTAGGCAAATCCTCCGAACGAGGGAGCCAAAGTATAACCGAGCCTGGGACATGGTACCCGGCTCGGATTCAGTTCAGATCAGAATCGGTTAAAATTGATGCAACGGGACTATTCAGATCATCCTCGGCCCCCCCTCCCTGGGAAGACGACTCAGAAGCTTGCGCCGACTGAGTTACGGGGGCCGACACAGCGGCCCCCTCAACGATCCTTGTTTCCTCTTCTCCCTCTTCCTCCTCCAGCGAATCCAACGCAGGATTGGGTCTCCCTGGATGGGTTATCAGAGACGACCCGCCACTAGAAGGACAGGCGAGAACAGGACGCTCTTTCGGTGATTCGGTGGCCCTCTTGACAAGTTGAAAACTGGCATCCGCATCAATGACGATCTCCTTCAGCAAAGAGGGTGGCTCCGCAACATTTCAAAAATGTTGCGAATCACCCTCATCACCGGAAGTTCCCTCCTGGGGGCTCTGAGAGCCATGCGTAGCCATTAATGTTGATAGAGAGGGAGGGAAAAAACTCACTGGAGAAGGCAGCAACGGACGTAAAAGAAGATGACGGAGAAGAAAACGGCAGTGGAGGGAGAGAAGAAGAAGAAAAAGAGAAAATCGAAAGAGAACAGAGGAGCGGGAGAACGAATGGCGAAAATAGATTTCTCACGCTTCTCCCGCCCACTTTTATAACCTTGCCACGTGGCAAGGGAATTTAATGGGCAGACGAAACAATACTTGCCTCGACTCCCCTGCTCGACACGTGGCGCACGTCGACTGATGACGATAATGCCTTCACCACTCGTCCATCGCACATACGCGGAAGAAACGACCTGATGGCTAGCCGCTCATGCGGCCTTGGGAAACGAACTGTCACGTGTTGAGGATGACCCAAAAAGCATTACATGTCTCATTATGACCTCGGCCTCTAATGTGAAACGACCCAAAAACTCATTACTCCTTGGTGCCGTGAAAGGCACAAGGAGTAAGGGGGCTCACTGTTGAGGAAAAATATGTTAAGTCCGGAGACTCGGATATGGAATAGGTCAACCTTGCTGACACTACCCGAGGAGTCTGAGATGATAGTTAGAGCTGAGAGAATAGTGCACAAGGCCAAGATGCAAAAGTATAAGATGACTTAAGTTATTCGGTCAGCAAGTTAACAACATCTGCGTAAGCTGACAAAAGGCCAAATAAGTTATAAGCCACCCGACCGATAGAATAAACCGACCGAATAAGTTGGTTTTGTCGGCCATGGAGTAAGAAAGGATGATGAATGAATACTGAGACTATTCCGCCCGTAAGAAGGCAAAAAACTTATTCTTTTAAGCCAGCCGATGCTCTTCCAGAGTTGGTAATGGCTGAGCCGAGCCAAGAAAAGGTGGTGTAAATATAAATACCGTCCCGAAAATCCAGAAGTACAGGTGTTAGAAAGATCAAATCTCCAAAGATAAAGGAGAAGAATCCTCGTATGAAAGGATTTTCCCAAACTTATAAATGACCATCTCCTTTATGGTAGAAGGTACGTAACAGAAAAACTCTAAATCCTTTGCCATTGTTCCTGTAACTAATTTGAGCATCGGAGATTCTCCAGCTCTAGCTGTAACACCCTGAAAATCGGGGGTCATGTATAAACTCAACTCCCGAGTTCCAGACCATCATTTATGCAACAAAAATGATTATGATTCAATGTTATCTGAGTTAAACCATTCACATGAGTAAAAGTATACCAAAACTGCAATTCGTACTCCAGATCTAGTGATAAAAGCAAGCGGAAGACTAAAGAATATATATATCACTGTATGGAAAAAACAAAATAGATCTCGACTGTCACTAAAGTATGAATACATCACTGAGTCTCAGATACATGTAAAGAAATAAAATCAAATGTCCAAAATAGTCCCACTGAGGAGTCCCGTCAACCCAGGTCACCTAAGCAAAGCCGTTGTGGTACTGTATGTATGAGAACTCATCCTGGTCCTCATCATAGTCCGGCTCTGCCTCCTGGATCTCTGTATCACCTGCATCTAAGACAGGGTCTGGTGGGTGTTACAAACACCATCTCATAACATGGGAGTGAGTGATCAACTCAGTGGAATCATAGAGCAAAGATTAGCATCTTCTCAAATAATCATGCGATAATAATAAAGCAGTAAATCAAACAATCCTAATACCGTTGTTAATGCAATATGACATGACATGATGGATGCCCTCACCGACATTCTCCCTCATACGGCACCACCTTCGTCCGCGGCATGCGTGCATCCCGCTCAGTGCTCCACATCTTTCAGGCACATGAAATATAATGGTGATATGATTGCCAAGTTGTTATTATTCCATTCAAACAGCAGGATTGAGAAACTAAGGTACTTCCCTTATATTAATCCCAACACAGATCTTGTCTAGGGTCGTCACTCCTAGTAATCTCATACGATATATATTTTGTAGGTCGCTGCAAGGGTTGTTAGGGCTGTGGCTCGCACTCGTTGCACCGCTCCCCCATCATCTTATCAATACAGGCCTACTATACTCTCACTGCTACTGAAGGGTCGTCGCCTCCCATAGACTCAGAATACGCTCGCGATCACTACAAAGGACTCGTCGCCTGATCAGTGTAGGCTGACAGCAAGAATATATTGTCCCATACCACCATAATCTGCTCACGAGACTCAGGTGCTCACTGGTCACTACGGGGAGGTTTGTGGCCCCAGCGTAGGCCGACAGCTCGACCACGGTGTCCCATACCTGTAACACCCTGAAAATCGGGGGTCGTGTATAAACTCAACTCCCGAGTTCCAGACCGTCACTTATGCAACAAAAATGATTATGATTCAATGTTGTCTGATTTAAAGCATTCACATGAGTAAAAGTATACGAAAACTGCAATTCATACTTCAGATCCAGTGATAAAAGCAAGCGGAAGACTAAACAATATATATATCACTGTATGGAAAAACAAAGTAAATCTCATCTGTCTCTAACGTATGAATACATCTCTGAGTCTCATATACATATACATGAAAAAAAGTAAATGTCCAAAATGGTCCCACTGAAGTCCCATCGATCCAGGTCGCCTACGCAAAGCCATCGTGATACTGTATGTACAAGAACTCGTCCTGGTCCTCATCGAAGTCTGGCTCTGCCTCCTGGATCTCAGCCTCACCTGCATCTACAACAGGGTCTGGTGGATGTTGCAAACACCATCCCGTAACGTGGGAGTGAGTGATCAACTCAGTGGAATCATAGAGCAAAGATTAGCATGTTCACAACTCAATCATGCGATAATAGTAAAGCAGTAAATCAGACAATCCTAATACTGTTGTTAATGCAAGATGACATGACGTGATGTATGCCCTCACCGATGATCTCCATCATACGGCAACATCTTACGACCGCAGCATGCAATCGACCCTCAAGTGCTCCACATCTTCCAGGCACATGCAATGGCATGGTGATATGATTTCCAAGTTGTTATTAGTCCATTCAAACAGAAGGATTGGGAAACTAAGGTACTTCCCTTGTATCAATCCCAACATAGATCCTGTCTACAGTCGTCACTCCTAGTAATCTCATACGATGTATATTTCGTAGGTCACTGCAAGGGCTGCCAGGGCTGTTGCTCGCACTCGTTGCACCGCTCCCCCATCACCTTATCAATACAGGCCTACTGTACTCTACTGCAACAGAAGGGTCGTCGCCTCCCGTGGACTCAGAATACGCTCGCGGTCACTACAAAGGAATCGTCGCCTGATCAGTGTAGGCCGACAGCTAGAATATAGTGTCCCATACCACCATAATCTGCTCATGAGTCTAGGTGCTCACTGGTCACTACGGGGAGGTTTGTGGCCCCAGCGTAGGCCGACAGCTCGACCACGGTGTCCCATACCACCATGCCCGGCTCATGAGTCTTCGTGGATCAAGGTACCATGGTTAACAGGGTTTACAATGGTAAGTTCAGTACCCTAGGTTCAAGCAGTTATGACTCATATAAGGTGAACATACATCGGCCAGTCAGGTTACTTGACGGGCTCGACTAGCGCGATCGCATCTCAAGTCGAACGACATGAAGTGCGTAAAACACTTCGCGTGGCCTAACCACTGCCGCCAATTTCAAACACGACTCGCGTTCATCGACGCGTCGCTCGTGGCTAAGACCAGTCAGCCACGAATTCGCTCGGTTACCGACTGCCTGGACTAAGTCTAGTCCCAAACACTTATGGAATCACATCAGCAAATTATGTAAGAGTATTGGAATTGAAATACAGTCATGTGAGCATGTTAACACATGTTATAACATTCAACTTAAGTAAATCTTCAAACACATATATTTCATGCATGCAATGAAATCATGCATAAAGTCAACATGTAGGAAATCATTTAGGTCAGCATATTAATTGAGAAATCCATCTCAAACTAATTCATAACATCATTTAATTCAATACATACTAATACAAGCATTTATACAAACACATACACTACACACTTAAGTCTACATATAGTATGTCGACCCGAAGTGCGCTATTAGGCGAATCTCTTCGCCAAACTAATTATGCACGTATTCCTAACTTCCTAATGCGACAACAAACCATGTCAATCACATCAGCAAAATATGAATGTAAACAGTACTTCCTACAAATGACTAAAATGCCCTAAATCTCATATTCTTCGTTAATTTACGAAACAGGAAACGGAGAGCATATTGTACATATCAAACGGCGATGCCGTCAATAATCTACTATTAAACGACATTGAAAGCGTTGTAAACCGTCAATCAAAGCGTCTAAAATCCTCACTTTATGTCTTGTAGACTCGTGAATTGAAACGGAGCGTATACGCTTCGTCTACGGCGAATAGGGAACCTAATACACAAGATCCATAAGCTACATCGCTATGGAAACAAAGGAACCTCAAATCAGCAACTATTTAGGGTATTTTCTTACCTAGAATCGCGGTGTAATCGCCGGGAAAGCGATAGAGGTGCGTTGCTTAGCACGTGCAACACGTAGCACAAGTAGCAGGAAGAACTCTCCCACTCTCTCTCACAATCTCTCACCTTTTCTCTCACACAAGCTAGGGTTTCTAGCAAATTCGGATGTGTGAGAGAAGTGAGGGTTTCAACCCCTTTTATAAGCTAAAACATGCCCAAAATAGGCTTGGGAACAATGTTTACTTGGTGCCTAACCAAATCGGGGCCGTTTCGGTCCAAAAGAGCATTTTTGAAGGTCTCCTGGCCAAATGCGGTCGGACTTAAGTTCATGCATACTGGATCTAGCACACATCCGGTTTTCAGACCGGTAGGGTTCCCAGATCGCACGTGGCGGTCCAGTTTCAGTTTAACGGTCACCGCACCAAGATCAGGCCTATAAGTCTCGTGATATGTAATAGAAATTTTTCCTGATCCAAGGGTGTAATTTGGCTGAATTCTGACGGTCTAAACGCTTAATACTGATGCATTAAATCGTGTGCCAGATTTGAATTTTAAATTTCAATTCTAACCCTATTCTCACTCTCTTCACTCCAGGCTCAATGAAATAGCCTCTGAATGTCAGTTGGACTTGATTTTTGAAACGATTACCAAGCCCAGCTAAGTGGTCATAACGGTCTAAGATGGTAGGTATCGGACTTTCGACGCGCGGTCTAGATCCAATACAAAGTTTCAAGGAGGTCCCGAGAATAAACCGGTTTAGAGTTTGATCCGAGGCTTTAGAGCATTATAGCACCATTGGTTCCACTCGCTTTGGGCCTTGTAGAACGTATTTAAAGTGATCAGGGACCATTTCCCAGCTATTCTAACGTTGCACTAGCTAACTTAGTCATATCTTCTAAAGGAATAAATTCTACACAATTTCGGGTCGAGTTGGTACTCGAGCCCAAGTACGGATTTTTCACGGGCGTTACAATCTACCCCCCTTAAAAAATAATTTCGTCCTCGAAATTTTGTACCTTTTCGTACTCCTCGAGAAGCTGTAGGTAGTTCTTTTTGATCTCGGCTTCTGTCTCCCAGGTAGCCTCCTCCTCAGAGTGATGCGTCCATAATACCTTCACAAGGGGAATCACCTTGCTACGCAGTACCTGCTCCTTCCTGTCTAGGATACGTGTCGGCCGCAGGATATATGTAACATCCTCTCCTAACTGCACCTGCTCCCATCTGATGATATGGGAAGGATCAGCAACGTACTTCTTCAGCATAAAAACATGAAATACGTTGTGAACGCTCGCGAGCAGCGTGGGTAAAGCCAATCGGTAAGCCACCGCTCCCACACGATCGAGGATCTGGAATGGACCAATGAATCGCGGTGCCAGCTTCCCCTTCTTCCCGAACCGGGACTCCCTTCATAGGGGAAACTCGTAAAAACACATGATCCCCAACTGTGAACTCTAGTGGCCTCCGTCTCGTATCGGCGTAGCTCTTCTGTCTGCTCTGCACTGTAAGGAGCCGACGTCGAATAATATCAATCTTCTCTGATGTCGCCTGCACTAACTCTGGGCCGATCAAGCTACGCTCACCGACCTCTAGCCAGCAATGCGGTGCGCGACAAGGTCGCCCATACAGCGCCTCATAAGGTGTCATACCGATACTCGCCTGAAAACTGTTGTTGTACGCAAACTCTGCATATGCAAGACAATCATCCCAACTGTCCTTGAAGTCCAATACGCAAGCTCGCAACATGTCCTCCAAGATCTGGTTCACCCGCTCTGTCTGTCCGTCTGTCTGTGGGTGGAAGGCAGTACTGAACTTCAACTTCACACCCATAGCCTCCTCAATGCGAGTCCAGAAAATGGAAGTGAACCGCGTGTCTCTATCCGACACGATCTCCAGCGAAACTCCATGCAGACGCACAATCTCTCTGATGTACAATCTAGCCAGCTCGTCTGCAGAGTTCGTAACTCTGATCGGTAGGAAGTGCGCTGACTTCGTCAGACGGTCGACGATCACCCAAATGGAATCATGTCCCTTCCTCGTCTTCGACAACCCAGAAATGAAGTCCATGGAAATGAAATCCCACTTCCACTCTGCGATCGGCATAGGCTGCAAAAGTCCAGGTGGTCGGTGATGCTCTGCCTTCACCTGCTGACAAGTGAGACAACGGGACACGAACTCAGCTATGTGGGTCTTCATACCTTCCCACCAATACGTTCTCTTCACATCACGATACATCTTTGTGCTGCCTGGATGCATCGCGAGTCTAGTACAATACGCAGCCTCGAGAATCTCTCGTCTCAAGTCAGGGACATCTGGGAAGCATAGGCGGCCACGGTAACGTAAGCCCCCTTCCATACCAACTCGCCAGTCGACGTCAGCATCATCACTGGCCTGCTCTCGAAGCTCAGTAAGATGCGCATCGTCCCTCTGCGCCTCGATGACTCGGTCATCGATCTGAGATCGCACCTATACATGTGCGATGAACTCAAACGGCTCCTCTACGGTGAGTTTCTGCTCAAAGTCTCGTAAAAACTCAACCATATCCTACTCCGCAACCATCAGCGGAGCCGCAAACTCTATCGCCTTCTTGCGGCTCAACGCATCAGCCACAAGGTTCGCCTTCCTAGGATGGTAAGAGACTTCAAACTTGAAGTCCTTCAACGTCTCCATCCATCGCCGCTGCCTCATATTCAAGTCTCGCTGCGTGAATATGTACTTGAGGCTCTTATGGTCGCAAAAGAGCTCGAACTCCTCTCCGTAGAGGTAATGTCTCCAGAGTCTCAGTGCGAATATAACCGCTGCCAACTCTAGGTCGTGTGTAGGGTAATTCTCCTCGTGCTTCCTTAATTGTCTCGAGGCATACGAAATTACCCTGTCCCTCTGCATAAGGACACAACCCAAACCAACGCTAGACGCGTCAGTGTATATAGTGTATTTAACCCCTTGCTCTGGCAATACTAGCACAGGGGCGGACGTAAGTCTGTCTTTCAGCTCCTGAAAAGCTGACTCCGCCTTGTCATTCCAGGTGAACTTCACGTCCTTCCGTGTCAACTGAGATAAGGGTCTCGCGATCTTTGAGAAGTCCTGAATGAAGCGCCAATAGTAGCCAGCGAGACCCAAGAAACTCCTCACCTCAGTGACAGAACCAGGCTGCTCCCAGTCCTGCACCGCAGTTACCTTAGACAGGTCAACTGCCATGCCATCCTTGGACACCACGTGTCCCAGAAACTTCACCTCCTGCTTCCAGAAGTCGCACTTCTTGTACTGTGCGAACAACTGATGCTGTCTAAGCGTATCCAGGACCAAACGTAAGTGCTCCTCATGCTCCTCTCGACTCCTAGAGTACACCAAAATTTCGTCAATGAATACAACGACGAATCGATAGAGGAAAGGCCGAAAAACCCGGTTCATCAGATCCATGAACACGGCCGGTGCGTTCGTGAGACCGAATGACATCATGAGGAACTCGTAGTGGCCAAAACTAGTCCTGAATGCTGTCTTCTGCACGTCCTCATCCCTGACGCGCAACTGATGATATCCTGACTGAAGATCAATCTTCGAGAAGTACTGCGCTCCTCTCAACTGATCAAACAAGTCATCAATCCTGGGTAAAGGATACTTGTTCTTCACCGTAACCTGGTTTAGCCTCCGATAATCAATACACAATCGCATCGAACCGTCCTTCTTCCTCACGAACAAGACCGGTGCTCCCCAAGGAGACACACTAGGCCGTATAAGGCCAAGCTCTAGCAGACCATCAATCTGCGTCCTCAACTCCTCCATCTCACATGGTGCCAAGCGATACGTCGGCAGTGAGACGGGCATAGAACCAGGAACCAGATCGATAGTGAAATCGATCTCACGTCGGGGCGGCAAACCAGGGATCTTCCTGAACAGATCCCCGAACTCGAAAATGACTGGCACATGCTCGAGTACCTGGGCACCAGCGTCGGGCAATAAAGTGGCATAACTAAGTATGCGGAAAGGAAGATTTACCCGCACTGAAAATGTGAAGGATGCACCCTCAGGCTCGTACACAGTCACTATACGAGTCTCGCAGTCAATCTCGGCCCTCGCTGCAGTCAACCAATCCATGCCAAGAATGACGTCGAGATAAACAAGAGAGGGGTCAACGACAAGATCAATAGCCATCGTCCGGCCTCCCAAATCAACCAAACACCCCTCACACATCTGGGTGACATCTGAATAATCTCCGTGGGCTGCAAGGACTCGTACCCTATCCATGGTAATGGTCTGTAACCCAAGACGCCTGACTACAGCACACGATATCAAAGAAATCGTGGAACCAGTGTCCACCATCACAAGAATAGGAGTACCTCCAATATGGGCTGTGACCTCGAAGGCCGAATGCTGAAAAGTAGGTGTCGCAGCTGCCTCAGCTGTCAATGCATGAACCCGAGCCTGCTGTGGCCGGTTCGGCCGCTGTGTCATGGGCTGTGGAGGCTGTCTGAACTACGATACCGGAGGTCTGAAAGAAGGGTGCGCAGGAGCTAACCATATAGGCGGTGCTGATATCGCCTATGAACGAGCACGGTCAATCTTCTGCGGTGGTGAGAACCCGCTGTCCCGCATCCGAGAGAAGCAGCTCTGCGCCAAGTGGCCTGACCTCCCACAATATGTGCACGATAACTCGGGGCGCCGAAACTATGGTGCTGGCGCTATGGCTCGAGTAGGAGGGTCGACGCGAGGCCTCTTGCCAGCGAAGGGCCTGTCTTGCATGTCTCGTCACGGCCTAGAAGCAACAGAGCCACGAGATCGCGCAAGTCGATCTACATCCTGCTCTGCCCGCATAGACATGTGAATCAACTCCGCATATAAAGGAATGGTCATACAGCACATCTTCGACTGAATATCCGGTCACAAACCCTTCAAAAAGCGCCGTATGCGTATCTGCTCATCAGCCAAAATCGTCGGGATGTATCTTCCCAATTCCGTGAACCGATGCTCATACTATGTAACTGTCATGGCTGCCTGTCTGAGGCAGAGAAACTCATTCTCCCTGTCGTGCCTGTAAGTCTGGGGATAATACTTCTCATGGAAGTGGAACTCAAACGCTGCCCATGTCCATATAAAGTCGGCGGCAACGGTCCGCAGTACGCTATCCCACAACAGGCTGGCCTCTCGCTCAAACATGAATGTAGCCAGCTCTACCTGCTCGGCCTCAGTGCAATGTAACATCCGCAAAATCTTTGACACATGGTCGAGCCAGTACTCAGCCTCCTCGGGTCTGTGAGAACCCGTGAAAGTGGGAGGCCGTAAGTGCTGAAATCGCTCTAATAGGCCCCGTGTATCTGCGGCATTCCCCACAGGGTAAGCAGGCAGCGCAGGATGAGCCATGCCCTTATCCTGGGCGTATGTATAAGCATCCTCAGCTGGATGCGCAGGTGGTGCTGGTGGAGCCACACCCCCACCCTGTGCTAATGTCCCCACGATGGTAGTCAGAAGCTGCTTCTGCTGCTGCATCATAGCCAACATCTGCTCAAATCTGTCAGGACGTGGAGCAGGCTGCGGCGGATACTGTGTGGAAGTAGATGCAAGATGAGGCTCTCTGACTGATGGCGTAAATGGCGGTGGTCCAACTGTAGGACCAGCGGCAGGCTGAGACGCACGAACTGTCTTAGGAATCGGGCCCAAAGTAGGGTCCGCATGAGTGTTAGACTGCGAAGGAGTCTGATCCATATGCTCAGTCAGTGCAAGCCGAACCGTGCTCCGCGTAGCCTTAGGCGGCATTCCCTATATTCAAAATAGGGCGCGACCTTATCATTCTTAATAGCACAATCACACCGCAATCATTTACACAAGGAGTCAAAGGCATTCCATGCATTTCATTTAATCAAAATTGTCACAATACAAGGGATATATCCTTACAAGCATCATGATGAGAAATACATGAGAACTAAGATAGTTAAAATTGCAACAGCAACATAAGCAAAGCACTAGCCCTAATAGGCTTACACACATAAAGTAGGAAATGACTAACTACTGACAACTACATCAAGGTCGCATCGCTAGTCTGAGTCTGGGGACGGAGGAGGAGCACCCTTATCCTGCAAGCAACACAGGATCGCCTTCAAGGTATGAGTCACCTTGCCTAATTTCTTCTTTGTAACGGCCTTGACATCCTCGACTTCAGCGCGAAATTTTTGAACTTCCCTTCGTAAAGCGATCTGACTCTCCTCCATCCGAGTAATGCGATCATCGCTAGTAGCCTATGCAGAAGGAGGGCTCTCATCTGTATCCTGAGCCTCCTCTTCTGCCTCTTCCTGAACTTCTTCCTGAACCTCTTCCTGAACCTCTGCTCCAGGTTCTTCTTCGCTTTGATCTTCCTCATCATCGAAGTCATCCTCGCTGTCCTCCTCAAGATGATTTTCACGGTACTGTGACCCAATCTTCATCTTAACCATAGTGGACTCATCAATGGTATGAATAGAAATTGGCAATTCTGGCCCAAGTCTATAGGCAAACTCAAGCACAATCTTGCAAATCAGTGGGCCAAAAGGAAGCGATTCGGATGTTCTTCTTGACTTGGCTATGAGGATTATTTGTCGTAAGATGAAAGTAGCCATACATACATTCTCTCCCTGGGCCACCAGATACAGAAAATCAACCATAAGGCGTGTACATTCAATGCGATTCATCGACCTAGGATAAACATTGAACGTGCAGATATGGTGCAGCAGGCACAAATCATCAGACATATACGTTGCCTTAAGGCTATTATTAGGCTGCCATGGAACCAACTTACTGCACAGAAACCTGGTGGGGCGATCTCGTTCACGTCTACTCCTTAGATTCTTCTCACTAGGATGAACATCACCAAGAGGTACGTTCAGAAGTCGCGCAATCAGTCGCACATCAATCGTAGCCATCCGATCTCTATCAAAAGGGATTTAAAACTACAATGGCTCCAAGGTAGGATTCTGAATACTAGCGTAGAAGGCACGAACGGTGCTCACATTAGCACGAGCGCAAGCTTCAAAGATCGGACCCCAATGCGCAGCTTCAATGTGCTCGAACAACAAAAATTCACCGAACAGTCGCCCTTCCATGTCTGCCTCAAATAACACTTTGCGATCAGTGTATTGGCCATGAGGCATCTCTGATAGAATTACTCGTCCAAGGTGAGCATGGGGATCCAAATCCCGCTTTATACGGCACTCTAGGGCTGCAGCTGGGCCTGCGGCGGCGCTTGAACTTGCGGCACCACCCCGCGGTCTTCTCGATTGAACAGGACGGCTTGGCCCAGCCTCGTCTGTTGTGGTTTTCCTTTTACCCATCAAAGATATGATGGATGAGAGTGATAAAAGGCCTAAAATGGCTTCCACGAAAGCCATGAAAAATGGAGAAAATAAGGAGAAGTGGCTATCCAATCTGGAAAAAGGAGATCTAGGTATCGTAGAGGGATGCTTCAAGCTTCCCAAGGATGTATTTTCAAGGAGAAATGGAAATGAAAAAGTGGAATGGAGCACCTCACGATTTCAGCTCAATTTGGGGGTTTTTGGAGCTCCAAATGATGAAATCTTCAAGAGGAAGGGCTGCCAACTCCAAAGAAGTGATGGATGATGGTCGTTTTTGGCTTAGGAGGGATCTAGAGGCGATTTGGAACCATGAAATTTGGGGATGATTGCTGAAAAGTGAAAATAGGGCTATGTGGAGGGCTGTTTGTGAAGGAGGGGTGTGATTTGGGAGTTTTCATGGGACGGGACTTATATGGGGAGGGTACACATGAGATTTAAGGGCGTGCGCCCAAAAATCACATCCAACGGGCCCACCTGTACGGCGATGCATCGCCGGATCGGCGATGGCATCGCCGACCGGTGATGCATCCGGTCGGTGGGGCCAGATGGGTTCCGTCCCCCATGGTCGAAGGACCCCAGATATGTATGGTTTGCCCCCTGGTTCATTGTATTTTGGCCTATGTGAGCCCAAACATGTGTTCGGAGCTTTCCGAGACCATTTCACAATCCCGAATACCAAACCCTATGATGCAGCATATGAATTTGGGGTAGAAGGAGCTAGTATATCCATCTAGACTCTTATTAGCTAAAGAAAGTGAAGTTAGAATGGCCTTATGGCCATTTTTCATAAAAGTTTACTATTCACTGTAAAATTTTATGAAAGTACTATTTTATGTTATTTTCAAGCATTTATACAAACACTAAAACTACACACTTAAGTCTACATATAGTATGTCGACCCAAAGTGCGCATTTAGGCGAATCTCTTCGCCAAACTAATTATGCACGTATTCCTAACATTCTAATGTGACAATAAGCCATGTCAATCACATCAGCAAAATATGAATGAAAACAGTACTTCCTACAAATGACTAAAATGCCCTAAATCTCATATTCTTCGTCGGTTTACGAAATAGGAAACGGACAGCATGTTGTACATGTCAAACGGCGATGCCGTCGATAATCTACTATTAAACGACATTGAAAGTGTTGGAAACAGTCAATCAAAGCGTCTAAAATCCGCACCTTTTCTCTTTTAGGTGTGTGAATTCGAACGGAGCGTATACGCTTCGTCTATGGCGAATAGAGAACCTAATACACAAGTTCTATCAGCTACTTCGCTATGAAACCAAGGGAACACTAAATCAGCAACTAAATAAGGTATTTTCTTACCTAAAAACATGGAGAAATTACCGTCCAAGTGATCGGAGCGTGTTGCTAAAGCACGTGCAACAGGTAGCACGACAGCAGAAAAATCCTCTCCTACTCTCTCTCACAAACTCTCACCTTTTCTCTCTCCCAATCTAGGGTTTTTATCAAATTCGGATGGGAGAGAGGAGTGAGGGTTTCAACCCCTTTTATAAGCATAAAAATGCCCGGAATAGGCTCGGGAACAAAGTTTACTTGATGTATATCCAATTCGGGACTGTTTCGGTCCAAAAGTACATTTCTGGTGGTCCCCTAGCCGAACGCGATCGAACTTAAGTTCACGCTCGTCGGATGTTGCTCACATCCCGTTTTCAGACCATCAGTGTTTGCAGATCGCACGTGGGGGTCCAGTTTCAGTTCAGCGGTCACCGCACGTAGATCAGGGCTGCAAGTCTCATGATATGAAATAGAAATTTTTCCTGATCCGAGGGTGTAATTTAGCTGAATTCTGATGGTCAGAACGCTTAATACTGACACGTCAAGTCGTGTGCCAGATTTGAATTTCAAATTCCAAATCTGTCCCTATTCTTACTCTCTTCAGTCCAGGCTCAATGAAATAGCCCGTGAATGTCGGTTGGACTTAATTTTCGAAATGATTGTCAAGTCCAGCTAGGCGGTTCTAACGGTCTAAGATAGTAGGTATCGGACTTTCGACGTGTAGTCTAGATCCAATACAAAGTTTCAAAGTGGTCCAGAGAACAAACCTTCTTAGAGTTTGATCTAAGGTTTTAGAGTATTATACAGTCATTGGATCTACTCGATTAGGGTCTTGTAGAACGTATTTAAAGTGATCAGGGACTATTTCCCAGCTACTCTAGCATTGCGCTAGCTAACTTACACTTATTTTCTAAAGGAATTAATCCTACGTGATTTCTGGTCGAGTTGGTACTCGAGTCTAAGTATGAATTTTTTCAGGGCGTTACACTAGCCAGGGTCCCCTTTGTATTTATTATTGTGCAGGCAAAGGATAGGCTGAGTAAAAGATTCACTCATAAAAATATACCAACATTTGTTATGTTTGAATAAGACAATTTCTCAAATCAAATGCATTTGTTTCTTTGTCAAAACACCGCGTAACCAATGTCAGTTGTGCAGTACTGTGCAATCAATATTTCTTGTGTGGGTCTAAGAAACGTAAATATCAGTTGCGTGGGACCTCGAAACACGCTGCAGAAATTGTCCTTTGTAGAATGATCTAAAACACTGAAAGATTTATCCCACATTACTAAGATCAGAATTTTTACACATGCGAGGGTCTGTAAATACCCCTTCCCCTCCTTCATTAAAGGTAATTGAAGGTTTTCAAGAGGAGCAGAGCGGAGTAGAAGACGGAAGGTAGGAGAGGAGTCTCCTGTCAGTTACGCAGGACCGCGCAACCGATATCAGTTACGCGGGTCCGTGCAACCAGACTACCTTGCAGTCTGTGAAGATAAGGGGCTGTTATGGCGCCGAAATCTCTATGCAAGGATTCCCTTCTTTAGGCCTTCTTCTATTGACAAGTTTAGAGAAGAAAGATTAGTCGATCGGGTCGATATTTTCCCTAACTATTAATGGATGACTGAAACAGGTGCCGTTATGCTGCTGAAATCTCTATTTCATTGAAGATTCGTCAATCAGATCAACATTCCTCCTAAGTCCTAGGAGATGATCAAAACAAGCACCGAAAGACTGCCAAAATGAATTTTCGATGCCTAAAACATAAGTCATTTATTTCTAAATGATCTATCTTAGAATCAAGGGATGTAAAGGGATGTAAATGAACTCAGCATCAATGAAATGTGATGAATGTTCCCAATACTCTTTCTCTGTTATGTTTGAATAAGACAATTTCTCAAATCAAATGCATTTGTTTCTTTGTCAAAACACAGCGGTAGCGAGTTCAGGGTTTCTTTTAGCTACATTGCGCGTTACAGGGCCTTTAACTCTCAGCGAGGATAGGTTTTCTTGAAGATTCTTTGCATTCCGTATTCTCATCCTGCGAGTCGTTATTAAGGTCATCTTTATCTCCTTTCGATGGCTGAGGGGAAGCAGATACCACCCAGCTGTAGCTTAAGCCAGGCTGTTCTTGCTTGTAAACAGTTGAGTCATGTGTTCCCGAGGCGGATCTGGCACGTACTTTATCATGAACCTAGTTGGAGTGAAACAGTAGCTTACTTGTCTCACAGAAGTTGCCATCGGTTGTGATTTGTAGTTTGATTCAAAAACCTTCAGTGAGAAAATATATTTATAATCAGTGTCTGGCAGGCAAGTAATTTATCTTAGAGATGAAGGGGGGGATGTTCCCACTGAGAGTCACCATTTTGGCGTTAGAAGACGCCAAAAATGCTACGAAAATCCTATGATACTCTCAATATTATCATTGAAATAAAAAAATAAGATTCCCTAGTAGAGTCGCCATTTTGTTTCGACAAAAGAAAAAAAAGCATCTGATTTGGGGGAAATTATTTTATTCAAAGACAACGAGAGGATCTCATATAATAACCATGGCTTTATTGATTCTGAGTATATTTACATCCCTTCTAAATCCCTTGATTCTAAGACAGAATATTGTGAAATAAATAATATTATAATTGATAAGGCTCATATGTTAGATCTTGAATTCGACAGCATTTCGACTGCTGCATTAGTCATCTCCTATAACTTAGGAGGATTATCGAACTTCAATTCACTACTCCCTCTTTTGAACTTGTCCTTTCTTTAGAGGAGAAAGCTTAAAGCAATGAATATTGATCTTGGATCTTCCTATAATCTCGGCAGCATTTTAGCCACTTTTATCTCTGACCACCTGGTGATCAGGTTGGGCAACTCGTGCAGCTGCATTGCACCTTGCCCAGTCAGCGCAGCCAGCTGCTTAAGTCGCGTGACCCGCGTAACCTTCTTTGCGCAGCTAAGCATTAGAACCGTGTGATCCTCACAACGGTGGTTTTTCTCCTGCAACTCACCTTCAGCTTTTCTTCAGAACTCCGCAATTCTCCAGAAAACTTTTTTTCTCAAATGAGGAGGGGAGTGGGGTGTTTATAGGCCCCCCACATGTGTCAACCCTCGGGCTTTGTGCCATGGGTCCTACATCATATCAAATCCAACCATTCATCTTTGATCAACTCCTGTTCTTGATTACACTACCCGTGCAACCATAATGTTAGCTGCTTGACCTGTGCAACCATACTCGTTGATGCGCGGTCCGCGCAAGCATTAAACCATCTTCCTCACTCGCACAACACCTTAATCTTGCTGCGCAAGCCTTGAGATCTTCATAGATAGTTGTGCCAACCACGCAACGCCTTATCTGGCTGAGCGAGTAGCGTGAAAGTGCACCTACAAGTACCTTGGTTTGTCAATTACCGTGTGTACTGAGTCAGTCGAACTGCATAGCCTCACAGGAAGAATAATTCAAGCGTCTGCCTTAACCGGATGTGTGGAAGCTTGTCATAGGTAAATCATAGCCTCACATCCCATGTCCTAAAACACCAGGTGATTAAAATCCTTAAAAATAATGTAAAACATATGAGGGTTTTTGGGTAAGTGAACTTTTTCAAACATAAGAAAATCTCTAAGTTTGCTTGCCCTGTCGATTGCATAGATACACGTTTCGATATGATCGATCTGTGTTGTCGATGTCCTCGACTCTTGATCGATACTATCAATAAGAGGACTAAAACTGTCCAGCAATCGCATACTTATCTGGATGAATTTATCGATTTATCGATACAACCATCGATATCATCGATATTCAAAAATCGAGTCCATCGAAAGTGGGTCGATAATATCGACAAGCAGATTTTCGGTGCCCCCATTTTTCTAAAGAAAACTACTATAAGATTCAATATATCAATGACTTTTCTGATTCAATCTGAATTCAAATATCGATCATATCGGAAGTCCATCGATCATATCGATAGTAGGTGCGCATTTCTTCCAGCAAAATATTTCAGGATGTTCTTAACCTTGATCGGGGGCCACTTGAGGAAATCGATATTCTTATATCGATGCTATCGAGTCCTGGTCGATTGGATCGAGATTGGCCAAAAATTATCCAGCATGATTATAGGTAAATCTATACGATTTATCGATCCATTGACACGGTCTCGATATCATCGATATTCAAATTTCGATGACATCAGTTGACCCTCGATCATATCCTATAAAATCTAAAATATTTCGGATAGTGTCTCTCATTTTTTAAATGTCGATAGATCGATCCCAGTATCGATGGTATCGGAGTTCAAAATTCAATAACATCGACACCAGTATCGATCCCGTCGACCAGGTGGAAAAAGGTTTCAAAAGCGTATGACATTTGAATTTGTGTTATCGAGCGGACAGTCGATCTCATCGAGAGTATACGCTCGATGATATCAACCCTACTCAATGATATCAAACTCTGTCATAAATATGACCATTTTATATCCGTTCGAATCTTTTGCCTATATAAAGAGAGACTTGTCCATATTGCTGGTAAAGAAAGAATAGAGTTCTTTTGTGTGTTTTACCTCTAGATCATATACCCAAAGCTCTTTCTCTCACGGGAGTTCATTTTTCAATCCACTCTCATTCATTGACATTCAATAGAGTAGATTAGGAAATGAACTTCCGCATTGAAGGATCCATTAGCAACTATCTTAATAGCATATCATTAAGCTGGGATGCCTTGAATGAATAGATGACGGGAATCACTCTATCTTCCTTATAGGAAAATTCTAAGAGAGTGGATTTCCATCTTAACCTTGACCCAACCCGAAGCCAAGTACTGGTACATCTTATGTGTTGCAGATTAAGGGAGTTGAAGATTCTTCAACAACAAGGAGGAGATCTTAATCATTGCGCTGAATGGGACTCATCAACTTATCTGTAAGTATCTAGAGTCCAGAGGACACTTGTGATCATTCCTTTCTAGGGTTGGGTCTTTAGTGTTGCTCACCCTTTGATGTTCTCATAGGAGGCCTCCAGCAGGAGTGTACATTGTGGGTGCATCGTGTGAACCCTTGATCTGTGTGGGCATAAATATCTGGTTAGGAGTGAACCATTAAAACTCTAGGGTTAGAGGTGAACCGAGTAAAAACCTCCGGGTGCGTTGTGTGGACCCTTGCTCTGTGTGGGCATAAACATCTAGTTAAGAGTGAACTAGTAAAACTCCAAGGTTAGAGGTGAACTGAGTAGAAACTTTCGGTCACATTGTGTGGACACTTGCTCTATGTGGGCATAAACATCTGGTTAGGAGTGCACCAGTAAAACTCCAGGGTTAGAGGTGAACCAAGTAGAAACCTCCGTGTAAAGGTTGAAGGTGAACCTGATTTAAAACCTTAGGTTTGAGGTGAAACCTGAGAAACCTCTGTAGTGAAATCCAGTACACTCAAGGGTTGAGTGCGGAAGCGGGGAGTGGAGTAGACAAGTAGTCGAACCACTATAAAAATGACTGTGTTTGTGATTGTCTTGTTTGTGTGATTTATTTTATTATTTTAATATCTGAATATCTAATATCACACCTCACACACATACACAGTCATATCCAGCATGAACTAAGTTCTATATTACTATCTTCTAAATAGTTTGTGATTGGATCCTCTACTCGGCTTGGAAGCCAGTAGAGTTACATTTGAGTAATCTTGTTAATTGTATATCTGATAGGATTAGTGCAATAGGATTTTAAATACACTTTAAAACTTTAAAAGTCCTATTCACCCCCCTCTAGGACATATTGGCATATTCCTACTTTAACTCAAGCGGTCTTCACTGTTATTTTTAATTGGTATCAAAGCGGGTCTCTCTTTAAGGGCTTCACTGCCTAGAAAGTGATCTTGACTGAAGTTGAGGAATATGGCCAAAGCAGAGGACTCATCAGTTACTAGACCCCCAGTATTTGATTGTTTAAATTATGCATACTGGAAGGCTAGAATGCACTACTTCCTGAGATCTTTGGATCATGATGTTTGAGATGTAGTTGAAAAAGGATATGTGGTACCATCTGAACAAATCGTACTTGAAGATGAAACTACCATCACTAAACCCAAACCCAAAGAAAAGTAGACGGCGTTCAACAAAGAACAACGAACTGCTAAAGAAAAAGAAATGAACGCCATCTACTGTGCCGTGTCTTAAGATATATTCAATCAGATTAGTATGTGTGAGACATCTAAGAAAGAATGGGATCTACTGGAAACAACCCATGAAGGCACAAGCACTGTGAAGAGGTCTAAACTATAACTTTCGACTTTACAGTTTGAAAATCTCAGGATGGAAGAGCATGAGACATTTATGGAGTCTTTCATCAAATTGAATATTATTTGTAATTCCATGGGTGGATTGGGAGAAAAATTTTAGGTACCAAAAATATGTAGAAAAATCTTAAGATCCCTTCCGGAACGGTTTAATCCTAAGGTTACAACAATTGAGGAGTGTAGAAATATTGATGAAATGAAAGTAGAAGAACTGGTAGGTTCCCTACAAACCTTTGAACTACACTTCACTCAATCCCAAAAATTCAAAAACACTGCCCTAAAAACATCTAAGAAAATAAAAAATGAGAACAATGAGAGTGAAAAAGAAGATGAAGATGAGGAAGTGGCTTTGCTGGCACAAAGATTCAGAAGATTCTTTCAAAAGAATTGCGGTCGTTCCTTTAGAGGTAGAAAAGTGGATGAAAAACCCTCTACAGGAAAATTTTGAAAAAGAACCAAAGACTACCGAATGCCCAAACAGAAAAACCAAGGGCAAGGCAATGGCCGCCACGTGGGATGATACGAAGGACTCAAATTTAGAATCAAGCGACTCAGGGAGCGATGAAGACCGAAAATCTTTGAAAATACTTATGATCTCCACAGCTTTGATCATTCCAACTGAATCTGAGGATGAATAGTAAGCTACTAAGTCATTTCCATCTAATGATGAGAAAGAATGAATCTATCCCTAAAATTTGAATCCTTGAAATTGATCAAATAGATTGAATTGCTGAAAGATGAAAACATATGGCTTAAGAATGAAAATCATACACTCAAAATTGATGCAGAACAATCTAAAAAAATTGTTGAGCTAAACTACAAATTTTCCTAGAGTAGTGACAATTTAGAAAGACTTTTAGGGATGGGAAGACCTAGAAAAGACAAGAGTGTGTTAGGATATGTAAAAGACAAACCAAGCTCTAAAAATGCAGCACAAACACTTGAGAAATCAGCTGCATCAGGAAGTAGAACTAGGGCCACTCTTATTTATCATTTATATGGAAACTCAGGCCACTACAAATTTAAATGCTTTACAATTGGAATGACTCAATTAAATTCTGCAATGTAAAATGTCAAGAGTCCACCAAGGTACATGGCAGGAGGTAAGAAACATACGTCTCCACCAAGAATGACAAAGAAAATGAATGAGCTGTTGAATTAAGTGGCCTAATTGAATCAGAAAAATTTGATCAATCAAGGGAATGTGATTCAGTTATCAAATGTGCCCAAACAAACCCATAGTGAAGTAAAAGCAACGTCTTCAAAAAAAATAAAAATAAAAGAGGCAATTGTGCTAAGGGGTTCCTAGATAGCGGTTGCTCAAGACATGTAACGGGGGACAAATCCCTTCTTGCAAATTATTCAAATCTTGATGATGGGATAGTCACATTTGCAGATGGAAGCACCGCTAAGGTAATGGGGTATGGGACTATTATTCTTGAATTAGAAATGCTCGAAAATGAGAATGCTCTCTTGGTAGAAGGGTTGACACACAACCTTTTAAGCATTTTTCAAATATGTGACAATAAGCATGAGGTTACATTCGACAACTTATAGTGCAAGATCCTAGACTATTAAGAAAACAAGTTATGAAGGGTCTTCGCACCAGTACTCACTGCTATGTCATAAAAAAAATGATGATCCATATGCCCAGTAACAATTGAGCTTGGAAAACAAGTTAAGGTCATGGCTTCAAGATCTGGATGAATGTGAGAAATGATGTATTTTTGGCAATTATCATAAGATATTTGAGGTTTCTATGCCTCAAAAAACTTTTTTTTTTTTTTATATAAACATTCTGATATTTATAATCTTGGATGGTACAACTGTTTTTGTATACTGAAGCTGACATGAAAATATTTAAAGATATGCATGTATGGAAGATTATCGAAGACTAGAGATAACTTGTCCCATCTTTCCTCTCGATAAATGAATCATTGGATAGAACGAAACATCTGCACAGAATCGATTTCATTAATGACCTTTCAAGAATTTGAAACATTGGGTTGATTGGTTTGCCCTTGAACTCATCATTGATAACATCAATTAAGGGTATATAGATAGAAGTCGGGCGAGCGTGGCATTTTGTCTTCCAGAGCATTTTTCTTCTCTTGGTTAGCTATTTTTCCTTTAAAGTTTTAATGTCTAAAGACAAGAGTCTTGCCCTCATACAAAGTGCTTCAACTAGAAACAAGCAAGGTAAGAAAAATGTAACTGCCTCATATTCATTGTTAGATATAGAAATCGTGGCAGAACGAGCTATTCATAGTAAATGTGTTGAACCCATTGGGATCATCAATCTCTTGGAATTGATCGGATGGGGCAATATCATAAATATTGGAGGGGAATTTCAATATAATCTCTTGTGCATCAGCTTTTGAACTTATCTACAATGTTAACAATAATCCTCCATTCATTTCAGTTACTGTATGAAAAAAAAAAAATCAAACTAAGCACATCACTCCAGACTGATAAGTCGGCTGGATGGTGTAGAAGTTACTAGGATACCCGCATCAGAACGAAATATGAATGGTTTTGGTGTATGGGGAGAAGTTACTCAATAGAGCTACGATCACTAGAAATGCAGAGAGTGTTCTTCATGTCAAATACCTCAATCCTGCATACAAAATTCTTCACAGTATTTTCAACACAAATGTCTATCCCTGTGAAGTCTCTGGGAACAAGCTGTCTCCATACATTCTAAATGTGTTGTATGATGTTCATCTCGGTATTCACGTTTGCCTACCCACTCTCATTCTTCAACAATTAATTCGGATGTTTCCAGATGAATCCATCACTACACTTCCATTCTTGTGTCTTGTGACCAAGCTATCACGTCAATTTGGGCTGCCTCCTACTAACGATCTCCCACACCCGCATATTTGGTATAATCAAGAAGACGTTTGCAATATCGTTGCCAATGTGCCTCGTGGTGGAGTCAATTCAAGCTCAGACAAAGACTATTCTGTTCATAGCCCCGTCTCTAACAAAAATATTCAGGCCTTCATCAATCAAAACACCGTACATGATCTGCTTGGTAGACAATTCTACATGATGAAACGGCTGGATAAGTGTGAAGTCCGTCTACTGGAGATCAAAACCATACTAGCCACTGTGTAACATGATACACAGCAAATTCTGAATGTCCTGCCAGCATAGTAGAGGTCGTTGATTGTCTAATAGAGTGTCCAATGCATCACAGATCTGGATTCTCACTGAAATGCCGAGGGCATCAATATCTGTTTGAATGCTCTTCGCTCATGCATAGGTGTGGTGCATTACTAAAGCTCAATTTTTTTTTGTATAAAAAATCTCTGAGTAAAGAAGACTTAGTCTTTTAATGGTTTTCTGTTCTTCTACTGCTGTCTGGGGTAGTATGAGTGTTGGATATTTTTTTAAATATGGTTGAATGTAATTCTCACTGTTCCTACCATACTATCAAATGTGCTCTCCTGGTTGATCTCCTATCTGATATAGAATGCATGTGTTTTTCCTGATTATCTTATCTGATTTTGTCAAGTTTTATTTAATGCATTCATACTTCCTGCCTTAATTGATGTATGCTAACCACTATTATAAATCTTTATACATCTATCTGTACGTAGGTTCTCCCATATGCTTCTTTAAAAACTTCAGTCAATATCTACTTATTATGTCTTTGCAAATGACTGACAAAAAGGGGGAGAAAAGTTAAGACACCCCGTGTGGAAAATTGGATATCTTGCACTTATATGTTGCAGGTGTAAGGGGGAGCAGCTGCACTAATAAAGGGGGAACAAAATACTGTTGTGTACATGGCTGTATTAGAATTTATAAAATTGTGTAAAAATATGTACACACAATTTAGGATGTGTCTGTCTAGATATTATCCTAGGGTGTTTTGGTATTTTGTCACATAATTGACAAAGGGGGAGATTGAAAGTATACCTACTAGTGCCCTAGTTTGTCAATTACCATGTGTGTTGAGTTAGTCGAACTGCAGAGCCTCATAGGAAGAACAATTCAAGCGTGTGCCTCAACCGGATGTGTGGAAGCTCGTCATAGGTAAATCATTGCCTCACATTCCATGTCCCAAAACACCAGGTGATTAAAATCCTTAAAAACAACGTAAAACATATTAGGGTTTTTAGGTAAGTGAACTTTTTCAAACATGAGAAAATTTCTAAGTTTGCTTGCCCTGTCGATTGTATCGATACACATTTCGATATGATTGATTTGTGTTGTCGATGTCCTTGACTCTTGATCGATACTATCAATAAGAGGACTAAAAGTGTCCAGTAACCGCATACTCATCTAGACGGATTTATCGATATATCGATACAACCATCGATATTAAAAAATCAAGCCCATCGAAAGTGGGTCGATAATATCGACAGGCAGATTTTCTAAAGAAATGAGCTTCGATATATCGATGACTATTCTGATTTAATCTGAATTCAAATATCGATCATAGCGGAAGTCCATCGATCATATCGATAGTAGGCGTGCATTTCTTCCAGCAAAATATTTCAAGATGTTCTTAACCTTGATCGGGGGCCACTCGAGGAAATCGATATTCTTATGTCGATGCTATCGAGTCCTAGTTGATTGGATCGAGACTGGCCACAAATTGTCCAGCGTGATTATAGGTAAATCTATACGATTTATCGATCCATCGACGCGGTCTCGATATTATCGATATTCAAATTCAGATGACATCGGTTGACCCTCGATTATATCCTATAAAACCTAAAATATTTCGGATAGTCTCTCTCATTTTTCAAATGTCGATAGATTGATCCCAGTATCGATGGTATCGGAGTTCAAAATTCGATAACATCGACCCCAGTATCGTTCCCATTGACCACCTGACAAAAGGTTTCAAAAGCATATGACATTTGAGTTTATGTTATCGAGGGGACAGTCGATCCCATCGAGAGTATACGCTCGATGATATCGACCCTACTCGATGATATCGAACTTTGTCATAAATATGACTATTTTATATCCGTTGGAATCTTTTTCCTATATAAAGAGAGACTTGTCCATATTACTGGTAGAGAAAGAAGAGAGTGCTTTTGTGTGTTTTACCTCTAGATCATATACCCAAAGCCCTTTCTCTCACGGGAGTTCATCTTTTAATCCACTCTCATTCCTTGACATTCAATATAGTGGATTGGGAAATGAACTTCCGTATTGAAGGATCCATTAGCAACTATCTTAACAGTATATCATTAAGCTAGGATGCCTTGAATGAATAGATGACGGGAATCACTCTATCTTCCTTATAGGAAAATTCTACGAGAGTGGATTTTCATCCTAACCTTGACCCAACCCGAAGCCAACTACTGGTACATCTTATGTGTTGCGGATTAAGGGATCTAAAGATTCTTCAACAACAGGAGGAGATCTTCATCATTACGCTGAATGGGACTTATCAGCTTATCTGTAAGCATCTAGAGTCCAGAGGACACTTATGATCATTCCTTTCTAGGATTGGGTCTTAAGTGTTGTTCACCCTTTGAAGTCCTCATAGAAGGCTTCCGGCGGGAGTGTACATTGTGGGTGCATCGTGTGGACCCTTATTCTGTGTGGGCATAAACATCTGGTTAGGAGTGAACCAGTAAAACTCCAGGGTTAGAGGTGAACCGAGTAGAAACCTCCGGGTGCATTATGTGGACCCTTGCTCTATGTGAGTATAAACATCTGGTTAGGAGTGAACCAGTAAAACTCTAGGGATAGAGGTGAACCGAGTAGAAACCTCCGGGTGCGTTGTGTGGACCCTTACTCTATGTGGGCATAAACATCTGGTTAGAAATGCACCAATAAAACTCCAAAGTTAGAGGTGAACCGAGTAGAAACCTTCATATAAAGGTTGAAGGTGAAACTGATTTAAAACCTTAGGTTTGAGGTGAACACTGGGAAACCTCCTTAGTGAAATCCGGTACACTCAAGGGTTGAGTGCGGTAGCCGGGAGTGGAGTAGACAAGTAGTCGAACCACTATAAAAATGACTGTGTTTGCGATTACCTTGTTTGTGTGATTTTCTTTATTATTTCAATATCTGAATATCTGATATCACACCTCACACACATACACAGTCATATCTAGCAAGAATTAAGTTCTATATTGCTATCTTCTGAATAGTTTGTGATTGGATCCTCTACTAGGCTTGGAAGGCAGTAAAGTTACATTTGAGTAATCCTACTAATTGTATATCTGATAGGATTAGTGTAATAAGATTCTAAATATATTGTAAAACTTTAAAAAGTCCTATTCACCCCCCTCTAGGACATATTGGCATATTCCTACTTCAACTCAAGCAGTCTTCACCGTTATTTTCATAGCACAACGAAACTGTTTCCTTCACTCTATCTGTTCTTTTTCTATCTTTAAATCTCTCTTCATGATTCATGATTTTTATGTTTCAACACGTTCAATATCCCAAAAGCACATTGGAACTCTTTAATCGTCATTTTGCAGTTTGGATTGTTAATCTTTCCACATCACATGTTCCAACGAAGACGGTCATAACTCCCTCGTTTGATGTCGGATTGGGTCAATTTTTGGTCATCTGAAAGGTACTTTAGTGCCCTTTCATTTCTGACTAGAATCTTCATATTCTGAGACCATTTGGGCATCCATAAGTGGGATCCCAATTGTCAGTCCTGAATTTCTCATTCATCTCCTTGTCCAATAGTAACCTTTATAACTCTCTCTTCAATGGTCGAATTTAGACTATTTTGAGCTGATTGGAATGGTAACTTGACAAGCATCTAAATGGGACCACAATTGACTTATTTCGAGACCGTTCGATATCCCAAAAGCACGTTGGAACTCTTCGATCGTCATTTTACAATTTAGATTGTTATTCTCTCCACATCGTACGATCTAACGGAGACGCTCATAACTCCCTCATTTGCCGTCGGATTGGGTCAATTTTTTTTCATCTGAAAGGTACTTTAGTGCACTTTCATTCCTGAATGGAATCTTCGTATTTCGAGACTATTTAGGCACCGTAAGTAGGATCGCAGTCATCATTCCTAAATTTCTCCTTCATCTCCTTGTCCTAAAAGCACATTGGAACTCTTCGATCGTCATTTTACAGTTTGGATTGTTAATCTTTCCACATCGCATGTTCCAACGAAGACGGTCATAACTCCCTCGTTTGATGTCGGATTGGGTCAATTTTTTGTCATCTGAAAGGTACTTTAGTGCCCTTTCATTTCCGACTGGAATCTTCATATTCTGAGACCATTTGGGAATTCGTAAGTGGGATCCCAATTGTCAGTCCTGAATTTCTCATTCATCTCCTTGTCCAATAGTAACCGTCATAACTCTCTCTTCAATGGTCGAATTTAGACTATTTTGAGCTGATTGGAATGGTAACTGGACAAGCATCTAAATGGGACCGAAATTGGCTAATTTCGAGACTGTTCGATATCCCAAAAGCACGTTGGAACTCTTCGATCGTCATTTTGCAATTTAGATTGTTATTCTCTCCACATCGTGCGATCTAACGGAGATGCTCATAACTCCCTCATCGGATTGGGTCAATTTTTTTTTCATCTGAAAGGTACTTTAGTGCACTTTCATTCCTGACTGGAATCTTCGTATTTTGAGACCATTTATGCACCATAAGTAGGATCGCAGTCGTCATTCCTAAATTTCTCCTTCATCTCCTTGTCCCAAAAGCACAATGGAACTCTTCGATCGTCATTTTGCAGTTTGGATTGTTAATCTTTCCACATCGCATGTTCCAACGAAGACGGCCATAACTCCCTCATTTGATGTCGGATTGGGTCAATTTTTTGTCATCTGAAAGGTACTTTAGTTCCCTTTCATTTCCGACTGGAATCTTCATATTCTGAGACCATTTGGGAATCCGTAAGTGGGATCCCAATTATCAGTCCTGAATTTCTCATTCATCTCCTTGTCCAATAGTAACCTTCATAACTCTCTCTTCAATGGTCGAATTTAGACTATTTTGAGCTGATTGGAATGGTAACTTGACAAGCATCTAAATGGGACCGAAATTGGCTAATTTTGAGACCGTTCGATATCCCAAAAGCACGTTGGAACTCTTCGATCGTCATTTTGCAATTTAGATTGTTATTTTCTCCACATCGTGCGATCTAACGGAGACGCTCATAACTCCCTCATTTTCCGTCGGATTGGGTCAATTTTTTTCATCTGAAAGGTACTTTAGTGCACTTTCATTCCTGACTGGAATCTTCGTATTATGAGACCATTTAAGCACCGTAAGTAGGATCGCAGTCGTCATTCCTAAATTTCTCCTTCATCTCCTTGTCCCAAAAGCACATTGGAACTCTTCGATCGTCATTTTGCAGTTTGGATTGTTAATCTTTCCACATCGCATGTTCCAACGAAGACGGTCATAACTCCTCGTTTGATGTCGGATTGGGTCAATTTTTTGTCATCTGAAAGGTACTTTAGTGCCCTTTCATTTTCGAATGGAATCTTCATATTCCGAGACCATTTGGGAATCCGTAAGTGTAACACCCTGAAAATCGGGGGTCGTGTATAAACTCAACTCCCGAGTTCCAGACCGTCACTTATGCAACAAAAATGGTTATGATTCAATGTTGTCTGATTTAAAGCATTCACATGAGTAAAAGTATACCAAAACTGCAATTCATACTTCAGATCCAGTGATAAAAGCAAGCGGAAGACTAAACAATATATATATCACTGTATGGAAAAACAAAGTAATCTCAACTGTCTCCAAAGTATGACTACATCTCTGAGTCTCATATACATGTAAATAGACAAAAGAATAAGTTCAAAATAGTCCCACTGAAGTCCCCCTCGATCCAGGTCACCTACGGGAAGCCGTCGTGATACTGCATATACGAGAACTCATCCTGGTCCTCGTCAATCTCCGGCTCCACCTCCTGGATCTCGTCGTCACCTGCAACTACAACAGGGTCTGGTGGGTGTTGCAAACACCATCCCGTAACGTGGGAATGAGTGATCAACTCAGTGGAATCATAGAGCAAAGATTAGCATGTTCACAATTCAATCACGCGATAATAGTAAAGCAGTAAATCAGACAAATCCTAATACTGTTGTTAATGCAAGATGATATGACGTGATGTATGCCCTCACCGACGATCACCCTCATACGGCAACATCT
Source organism: Magnolia kwangsiensis (assembly GCA_037074715.1). NCBI lineage: Eukaryota > Viridiplantae > Streptophyta > Magnoliopsida > Magnoliales > Magnoliaceae > Magnolia > Magnolia kwangsiensis. The sequence continues at coordinate 100,387,268 of CM073576.1, read as the reverse complement.
TACGACCGCGGCATGCCACACTCCCTAGAGTGCTCCACATCTTCCAGGCACATGCAATGCTATAGTGATATGATTACCAAGTTATTATTAATCCATTCAAACAGCAGGATTGGGAAACTAAGGTACTTCCCTTGTATCAATCCCAACACGGATCCTGTCTAGGGTCGTCACTCCTAGTAATCTCATACGATGTACATTTCGTAGGTCACTGCAAGGGCTGCCAGGGCTGTTGGTCGCACTCGTTGCACCGCTCCCCCATCACCTTATCAATACAGGCCTACTGTACTCTACTGCACGGAAGGGTTGTCGCCTCCCGTGGACTCAGAATACGCTCGCGGTCACTACAAAGGGCTCGTCGCCTGATCAGTGTAGGCCGACAGCTAGAATATAGTGTCCCATACCACCATAATCTGCTCACGAGTTTAGGTGCTCACTGGTCACTACGGGGAGGTTTGTGGCCCCAGCGTAGGCCGACAGCTCGACCACGGTGTCCCATACCACCATGCCCGGCTCATGAGTCTTCGTGGATCAAGGTACCACGGTTAATAGGGTTTACAATGGTAAGTTCAGTACCCTAGGTTCAAGCAGTTATGATACATACAAGGTGAACAAACATCGGCCAGTCGGGTTACTTGACGGGCTCGACTAGCGCGATCGCATCTCGAATTGAACGACATGAAGTGCGTAAAACACTTCACGTGGCCTAACCACTGCCGCCAACTCTCAACACGAATCACATTCATCGACGCGTCGTTCGTGGCTATGACCAGTCAGCCGCGAATTCGCTCGGTTACCGACTGCCTGGACTAAGTCAAGTCCCACACATCTATGGAATTACATTAACACTATAAAAAGGTATTGGAATTGAAATACATCATGTGAGCATGTTAGCACATGTTATAACATTCAACTTAAGCAAATCTTCAAGGCATACTTCCCATGCATATTCAACTTAAGCAAATCCTCAAGCACATACATTCCATGCATGTAATGAAATCATGCATTTTGTCAACATGTAGAAAATCATTTAGGTCAGCATAATAATTGAAAAAAATCAATCACAAACTATCAAATAACATCATTTAATTCAATACATACTAATACAAGCATTTATACAAACACATACACTACACACTTAAGTCTACATATAGTATGTCGACCCAAAGTGTGCAACTAGGCGAATCTCTTCGCCAAACTAATTATGCACGCATTCCTAACTTCCTAATGCGACAACAAACCATGTCAATCACATCAGCAAAATATGAATGTAAACAGTACTTCCTACAAATGACTAAAATGCCCTAAATCTCATATTCTTCGTTAGCTTACGAAACGGGAAACGGAGAGTATTTTGTACATGTCAAACGGCGATGCCGTCAAGAATCTACTATTAAACGACATTGAAAGCATTGGGAACCGTCAATCAAAGCGTCTAAAATCCTCACCTAGTGTCTTGTAGACTCGGGAATTGAAGCGGAGCGTATATGGTTCGTCTACGGCGAGTAAGGAGCCTAATACATAAGATCCATAAGCTACATCGCTATGGAAACAAGGAAAACTCAAATCAACAACTATTTAGGGTTTTTACTTACCTAGGATCGCGGTGGAATCGCCGGGAAAGCGGTAGAGGAGTGTTGCTTAAGCACGTGCAACACGTAGCACAAGTGGCAGGAAGAACTCTCCCACTCTCTCACAATCTCTCACTCTTTTTCTCTCTCCCAAGCTAGGGCTTCTCTCAAATTCGGATGGGAGAGAGGAGTGAGGGTTTCAACCCCTTTTATAGCCTAAAACATTCCCAAAATGGGCTTGGGAACAATGTTTACTTGGTGCCTAACCAAATCGGGGCCGTTTCGGTCCAAAAGGGCATTTCTGGAGGTCCCCAGGCCAAATGCGGTCGGACTTAAGCTCATGCATACTGGATCTAGCACGCATCCAGTTTTCAGACCGGTTGGGTTCCCAGATCGCACGTGGCGGCCCAGTTTCAGTTTAACGGTCACCGCACCAAGATCAGACCTATAAGTCTCGTGATATGTAATAGAAATTTTTCCTGATCCAAGGGTGTAATTTGGCTGTATTCTGACGGTCAGAATGCTTAATACTGATGCGTCAAATTTGTGTGCCAGATTTGAATTTGAAATTCCAACTATGTCCCTATTCACACTCTCTTCGGTCCGGGCTCAATGAAATAGCCTGTGATCGTCAGTTGGACTTGATATTCGAAACGATTGCCAAGCCCAGCTAAGTGGTCATAACAGTCTAAGATGGTAGGCATCTGACTTACGACGCGCGGTCTAGATCCAATACAAAGTTTCAAGGAGGTCCCGAGAACAAACCGGCTTAGAGTTTGATCCGAGGCTTTAGAGCATTATAGCACCCTTGGTTCCACTCGCTTCGGGCCTCGTAGAACGTATTTAAAGTGATCAGGGACCATTTCCCAGCTATTCTAATGTTGCACTAGCTAACCTAGTCATATTTTCTAAAGGAATGAATTCTACGCAATTTCGGGTCGAGTTGGTACTCGAGCCCAAGTATGAATTTTTCACGGGCGTTACAGTAACTGGGATCCCAATTGTCAGTCCTGAATTTCTCATTCATCTCCTTATCCAATAGTAACCTTCATAACTCTCTCTTCAATGGTCAAATTTAGACTATTTTGAGCTGATTGGAATGGTAACTTGACAAGCATCTAAATAGGACCGAAATTGGCTAATTTTGAGACCGTTCGATATCACAAAAGCACGTTGGAACTTTTCGATCGTCATTTTGCAATTTAGATTGTTATTCTCTCCACATCGTGCAATCTAACGGAGACGCTCATAACTCCCTCATTTTCCTTCGGATTGGGTCAATTTTTTTTCATCTGAAAGGTACTTTAGTGCACTGTCATTCCTAATTGGAATCTTCGTATTTCGAGACCATTTAGGCACCGTAAGTAGGATCGCAGTCGTCATTCCTAAATTTCTCCTTCATCTCCTTGTCCAATTGTAACCTTTATAACTCTCTCTTCTGTGGTCGAATTTAGACTATTTTCAGCTCATTGGAATGGAAACTTGACAAGCTTCTAAATGGGACTAGAATTGGCTAATTTCGAGACTGTTCGACATCTGAAAAGCATGTTGGAACTCTTCGATCGTCATTTTGATATTTGGATTGTTAATCTTTCCAAATTGCGTGATCCAACAAAGATGCTCATAACAGCCTCGTTTGATGACAGATTGGGTTGATTTTTGGTCATCTGAAAGGTACTTTAGTGCTCTTTCAATCCTGACTGGAATCGTCGTGTTCCGAGAACATTTGGGCATCCGTAGGTGGGATCGTAGTTTTCGGTCCTAAATTTAACCTTCATCTCATTGTCCAATAGTAACCTTTATAACTCTCTCTTTAATGGTCAAATTTAGACTATTTTGAGCTCATTGGAATTGTGACTTAACAAGCTTCCAAATGGGACCAGAATTGGCTAATTCCGAGACGGTTCGATATCTCGAAAGTATGTTGGAACTCTTCGATCGTCATTTTGCAATTTGGATTGTTAATCTTTCCAAATCGTGAGATCCAATGGAGACGCTCATAACTCCCTCATTTGATGTTGGATTGGGTTGATTTTTAGTCATCTGAAAGGTACTTTAGTACTCTTTCATTCCTGAATGGAATTGTTGTATTCCGAGACCATTTGGGAATTCATAAGTTGGATCACAGTCATCAGTCTTAATTTTTGCCTTCATCTCGTTGTCCAATAGTAACGCTCATAACACTCTCTTCACTGGTCAAATTTAGACTATTTTGAGCTCATTGGAAGGGTAACTTGACAAGATTCTAAATGAGATTAGAATTGGCAAATTTTGAGACCGTTCGATATCCTAAAAGAACATTAAAACTCTTTGATCGTCATTTTGCAATTTGGATTGTTAATCTTTACACATCGCGTAATCCAATGGAGACACTCATAATTCTCTCGTTTGATGTCAGATTGGGTCAATTTTTAGTCACCAAAAAGGAACTTTAGAGCTCTTTCATTCCTGACAGGAATCATCATATTCTGAGGCCATTTGGGCATCCGTCAATGGGAATGTAGTCGTCGGTCCTGAATTTCTCGTTCATCTCCTTGTCCAATAGTAACCTTTATAACCCTCTCTTCAGTGGTCGAATTTAAACTGTTTTGAGCTCATTCGAATGACAACTTGACAATCTTCTAAATGAGACCAAAATTGGCCAATTTCAAGACTGTTTGATATCCCAAAAGAACGATGGAACCCTTCTATCATCATTTTGAATTTTGAATTTTAATCTTTCCACATCGCATGATCCAACAGAGATGCTCATAACTCCCTCGTTTGCCATCAGATTGGGTCAATTTTTGGTCATCTGAAAGGTACTTTAGTGCCCTTTCATTCCTGATAAGAATTATCATATTTCGAGACCATTTGGGCACCGTAAGTGGGATCATAGTTGTCGGTCCTGAATTTCTTCTTCACCTCCTTGTCCAATAGTAACCTTCATAACTCTCTCTTCACTGGTTGAATTTAGACTATTTTGAGCTCATTGGAATAGTAACTAGACAAGCTTCTAAATGGGACCGAAGTTGGCTAATTTTGAGCCCGTTCGATATCCAAAAAGCACATTGGAAGTCGTTGATCATCATTTTAAAATTTGAATAGTTAATCTTTCCAAATCACGCAATCCAACGGAGATGCTCATAGCTGTCTCGTTTGCTGTCGGATTGGATTAAATTTTGGTGATCTAAAAGGTACTTTAGTGCTCTTTCTATCCTGACAAGAATCAACGTATTTCGAGAACATTTTGGCATCCGTAAGTGGGATCGTAGTCGTCGGTCAAGAATTTCTCCTTCATCTCCTTGTCCAATAGTAACCTTCATAACTCTGTCTTTTGTGATTGAATTTAGGCTACTTTGAGCTCATTGGAATGGTAACTTGACAAGCTTCTAAATAGGACCAGAATGGGCTAATTTTAAGACCGTTCAATATTCCAAAAGCACGTTGGAACTCTTTTATTGTCATTTTGCAATTTGGATTGTTAATCTTTCCACATCACGCGTTCCAACAAAGACGATCATAACTCCTTCATTTGATGTCGGATTGGGTCAATTTTTTATCATCTGAAATGTACTTTAGTGCTCTTTAATTTATGATTGGAATCTTCGTATTCTGAGACCATTTGGGCATCTGTAAGGGGATCACAGTTGTCAGCCTGAATTTCTCATTCATCTCCTTGTCCAATAGTAACCTTCATAACTCTCTCTTCAGTGGTCAAATGTAGACTATATTGAGCTGATTTGAATGGTTACTTGACAAGCTTCTAAATGGGACAAAAATTGGCTAATTTTGAGACCATTCGATATCCCAAAAGCACGTTGGAACTCTTCGATAGTCATTTTGGAATTTAGATTGTTAATCTTTCCACATCCCGTAATCTAACGGAGACGCTCATAACTCCCTCATTTATCGTCGGATTGGGTCTATTTTTGGTCATTTGAAAGGTACTTTAGTGCACTTTCATTCCTGACTAAAATCGTCATATTCCGAGACCATTTGGGAACCGAAGTGGGATCATAGTCATCGTTCCTAAATTCCTCCATCTCCTTGTCCAATTGTAACCTTCATAACTCTCTCTTCAGAGGTCGAATTTGGACTATTTTCAGCTCATTGGATATGAAACTAGGCAAGCTTCTAAATGGGATCAGAATTGGCTAATTTCATGACCGTTCGATATCCGAAAAGCACATTGGAACTCTTCAATCGTGATTTTGATATTTGGATTGTTAATCTTTCCAAATCGCACGATCCAACAAATATTCTCATAACTTCCTTGTTTTATGACGAATTGGGTTTATTTTTTGATCTTCTGAAAGGTACTTTAGTGCTCTTTCAATCCTGACTGGAATCGTCGTGTTCTAAGAACATTTGCGCATCAGTAAGTGGGATCGCAGTCGTCGGTCCTGAATTTCTCCTTCATCTCCTTGTCCAATAGTAACCTTCATAACTCTCTCATCAGTGGTCAAATTTAGACTATTTTGAGCTCATTGGAATGGTAACTTGACAAGCTTCTAAATGGGACTGAAATTGGCTAATTTCGAGACTGTTCGATATTATAAAAGCACGGTGGAACTCTTCGATTGTCATTTTGCAATTAGGATTGTCAATATTTCTAAATTGCATGATACAACGGTGATGCTCATAACTCCCTCATTTGTATCGGATTGGGTCAATTTTTGGTCATCTGAAAGGTACTTTAGAGCACTTTCATTCCTGGCTAAAATCATCGTATTCCAAGACCATTTGGCCATCCGTAAGTGGGATCACAGTCGTTGGTCCTGAATTTCTCCTTCATCTCCTTGTCCAATAGTAACCTTCATAACTCTCTCATCAGTGGTCGAATTTAGACTATTTTGAGCTCATTGGAATGGTGACTTGACAAGCCTCCAAATGGGAACAGAATTGGCTAATTCTGAGACCGTTTGACATCCCGAAAGTATGTTGGAACTCTTTGATCATCATTTTGTAATTTGGATTGATAATCTTTCCAAATCGCGCGATCCAATGGAGACGCTTATAACTCCCTCATTTGATGTCGGATTGGGTTAATTTTTCATCATCTGAAAGGTACTTTGGTGCTCTTTCATTCCTGAATGGAATCATCGTATTCCAAGACCAATTGGACATTCATAAGTCAGATCGTAGTCATCGGTCTTATTTTTCCCCTTCATCTCATTTTTCATTCTTGATTGGATTCATTATATTCCCAGACCATTTGGGCATCCGTAAGTGGGATCGCAGTCATCGGTCCTAAATTTCTCCTTCATCTACTTGTCCAATAGTAACCTTCATAACTCTATCTTCAGTGGTTAAATTTAGACAATTTTGAGCTCATTGGAATGGTAACTTGACAAGCTTCTAAATGAGAGCTAAATTGGCTAATTTTGAGATTGTTCAATATATCCCAAAAGCACATTGGTACTCTTCGATGGTCATTTTGCAATTTGGATTATTAATCTTTCCACATTGCGCGATCCAATGGAGACACTCATAGCTGCCTCGTTTGATGTCGGATTGGATTGATTTTTAATCATCTAAAAGGTACATTAGTGCTCTTTCAATCCTGACAGGAATCATCATATTTCGAGAACATTTTGGCATCCATAAGTGGGATCGTAGTCGTCGGTCCTGAATTTCTCGTTCATCTCCTAGTCCAATACAAACCTTCATAACTCTTTCTTTTATGGCCGAATTTAGACTATTTTGAGCTCATTGGAATGGTAACTTAACAAGCTTCAAAATGGGACCAGAATGGGCTAACTTCGAGACTATTCGATATCCCAAAAGCACGTTGGAACTCTTCGATCGTCATTTTGCAATTTAGATTGTTAATCTTTCCAAATCACGTGTTCCAACGGAGACACACATAACTCCCTCGTTTGATGTCAGAATGGGTCAATTTTTGGTAATCTAAAAGGTACTTTAGTTCTCTTTCATTTCTGACTGGAATCTTCATATTCTGAGACCGTTTGGGCATCCGTAAGTGGGATTACAGGTGTTAATCCTGAATTTCCCCTTCATCTCCTTGTCCAATAGTAACCTTCATAGCTCTGTCTTTTGTGGTCGAATTTATACTATTTTGAACTCATTAGAATGGTAACTTGACAAGCTTCTAAATGGGATCGGAATGGGCTAATTTTGAGACTGTTCAATATCCTAAAAGCACGTTGGAACTCTTCAATCGTCATTTTGCAATTAGGATTGTTACTCTTTCCACATCGTGCGATCCAGTGGAGACGCTCATAACTCACTAATTTGATGTCGGATTGGGTCAATTTTTGGTCATCTGAAAGCTACTTTAGTGCTCTTTCATTCTTGAATGGAATTGTCATATTCTGAGACCATTTGGGCATTCGTAAGTTAGATCGCAGTCATCGATCCTGAATTTCTCCTTCATCTTCTTGTCCAATAGTAACCTTCATAACTCTCCCTTAAGTGGTCAAATTTAGACTATTTTGAGCTCATTGGAATGGTAACTTGACAAGCTTCTAAATGGGACCGGAATAGGCTAATATTGGGACCATTCGATATCCCAAAAGCACGATGGAACTCTTCGATCGTCATTTTGCAATTAGGATTGTCAATATTTCTACATCGCATAATACAACAGAGACGCTCATAACTCCCTCGTTTGCCGTCGGATTGGGTCAATTTTTGGTCATCTGCAAGGTACTTTAGAGTACTTTCATTCCTGATTGCAATTGAAGTATTCTGAGACCATTTGGGCATCTGTAAGTGGGATCGCAGTCTCGGTCCTGAATTTCTCCTTCATCCCCTTATCCAATAGTAACCTTCATAACTCTGTCTTCAGTGGTCAAATTTAGACGACTTTGAGCTCATTGGAATGGTAACTTGACAAGCTTCTAAATGAGACCAGAATTGGCTAATTTTGAGACCGTTCAATATCCCAAAAGCACGTTGGAACTCTTCAATCGTCATTATGCAATTCGGATTGTTAATCTTTCCACAATGCGTAATCCAATGCAGACGCTTATTACTCCCTCATTTACTGCTAGATTGGGTCAATTTTTGGTCATCTGAAAAGTACTTTAGTGCTTTTCATTCATGCCTAGAATCATCATATTCCGAGACCATTTGGGCATCCGTAAGTGAGATCACAGTTGTCTGTCCAAAATTTCTCCTTCATCTCCTTGTCCAATAGTAACCTTTATAAACCTGTCTTCAGTGGTCGAATTTATATTATTTTGAGCTCATTGGAATGATAACTTGACAAGCTTCTAAATGGGACTAGAATTGGCTAATTTCAAGACTATTCCATATCCCAAAAGCACGTTGGAACTCTTCGATCGTCATTTTGCAATTTGGATTGTTAATCATTCCAAATCACACGATCCAATGGAAATGCTCATAACTCCCTCATTTGATGTCAGTTTTGCTCTATTTTCGGTCATCTGAAAGGTAATTTAGTGCTTTTTCATTCCTAACTGGAATCTTCGTATTCCAAGACCATTTGGGCATTTGTAAGTGGGATCACAATCACCGGTCCTGAATTTCTCCTTCGTCTCCTTGTCCAATAACAACCTTCATAAATTTGTCTTCAATGGTCGAATTTAGACTATTTTGAGCTCATTACAAAGGTGACTTGACAAGCTTCTAAATGGGACTGGAATAGGCTAATTTCGGGACCGTTAGATATCCCAAAAGCACGTTGGAACTCTTTGATCGTCATTTTGCAATTTGGATTGTTAATATTTCCACATCGCACAATCCAATGAAGATGTTCATAACTCCCTCGTTTGACGTCAAATTGGGTCAATTTTTGGTCATCTTAAAGGTACTTTGAAGCTCTTTCATTCCTTACTAGAATCGTTGTATTCTGAGACCATGTGGGCATCCGTAAGTTGGATCGCAGTCGTCGGTCATGAATTTCTCCTTCTTCTCCTTGTCCAATAGTAACCCTTCATAACTCTGTCTTTAGTGGTCGAATGTAAACTATTTTGAGCTCATTGGAATGGTAACTTGACAGGCTTCTAAATGGGATCAGAATAGGCTAATTTCGAGATTGTTTGTTATCCTAAAAGCACGTTGGAACTCTTCGATTATCATTTCACAATTTGGATTGTTAATATTTCCACTTCGCGTGATCCAACGGAGACAGTCATAGCTCCCTCGTTTACCGTCAGATTGGGTCAATTTTTGGTCATTTAAAAGGTACTTTACTGCTCTTTCATTCCTGACTAGAATCTTCATATTCTGAGACCAATTGGGATCCGTAACTGGGATCGCAGATGTCGGTCCTGAATTTCTCCTTCATCTCCTTATCCAATAGTAAGCTTCATAACTCCATCTTCAGTGGTCGAATTTAGACTATTTTGAGCTCATTGGAACGTTAACTTGACAAGCTTCTAAATGAGAACAAAATTGACTAATTTTTAGACTGTTAAATATCCTAAAAGAACGTTGAAACTCTTCGATCGTAATTTTATAATTTGGATTGTTAATCTTTCCAAATCGCGTGATCCAACAAAGATGCTCATAACTGCCTTGTTTGATGACGAATTGGGTTGATTTTTTTGTCATCTACAAGGTACTTTAGTGTTCTTTCAATCCTAATTGAAATAGTCATGTTACGAGAACATTTGGGCATCAGTAAGTTGGATCGCAGTCGTCATCCTAAATATCTCCTTCATCTCCTTATCCAATAGTAACCTTCATAACTCTCTCATCAGTGGTCGAATTTAGACTATTTTGAGCTCATTGGAATGGTGACTTAATAAGCCTCCAAATAGGACCAGATTTGGCTAATTCTGAGACTGTTCGACATATCAAAAGTATGTTGGAACTCTTTGATCGTCATTTTACAATTTGGATTGTTAATCTTTCCAAATCGCGTGATCTAATGGAGACGCTCATAACTCCCTCATTTGATGTCAGATTGGATTAATTTTCGGTCATCTAAAAGGTACTTTGGTGCTCTTCAATTCCTGAATATAATCGTCATATTCCGAGACCATTTGGCCATTTTTGTAAGTTGGATCGCAGTCATCGGTCCTGTATTTCTCCTTTATCTCCTTGTCTAGTAGTAACCTTCATAACACTCTCTTCAGCAGTCAAATTTAGACTATTTTGAGCTCATTGGAACTGTAACTTGACAAGCTTCTAAATGAGACCAGAATTGGCAAATTTCGAGACCGTTCGATATCCCAAAAGCATGTTGGAACTCTTCAATCGTCATTTTACAATTTGGCTTGTTAATCTTTCTACACGCGCGATCTAACGGAGACACTCATAACTCCCTCGTTTAAAGTCAGATTGGGTCAAATTTTAGTCACCATAAAGCTACTTTAGAGCACTTTCATTCTTGATTGGATTCGTTATATTTCGAGACCATTTGGGCATCTGTAAGTGGGATCGCAGTCGTTAGTCCTGAATTTCTCCTTCATCTCCTTGTCCAATAGTAACATTCATAATTCTCTCTTCAGTGGTCGAATTTAGACTATTTTGAGCTCATTGGAATGGTAACTTGACAAGCTTCTAAATGAGTCTAGAATTAGCCAATTTTGAGACCGTTTGATATCCCAAAAGCACGATGGAACTTTTCGATCGTCATTTTGGAATTTGGATTTTAATCCTTCCACATCGCATGATCCAACGGAGACGCTCATAACTCCCTCGTTTGCCATCAAGTTGGGTCAATTTTTGGTCATCTGAAAGGTACTTTAGTGCCCTTTCAATCCTGACTGGAATCATCGTATTCGAGACCATTTGGGCACCATAAGTGGGATCGTAGTTGTTGGTCCTGAATTTTCCCTTCATCTCTTTGTCCAATAGTAACCTTCATAACTCTCTCTTCACTTGTTGAATTTAGACTATTTTGAGCTCATTGGAATAGTAACTTGATAAGCTTCTAAATGGGACTGGAGTTGAATAATTTTGAGACAGTTAGATATCCCAAAGCATATTGGAACTCTTCGATCATCATTTTGAAATTTGGATCGTTAATTTTCCAAATCGCGCGATCCAACGGAGATGCTCATAGCTGCCTTGTTTGATGTCGGATTGGATTGATTTTTGGTCATCTAAAAGGCACTTTAGTGCTCTTTTAAATTTGACAGGAATCATCGTATTTCGAGACATTTTGGCATCCATAAGTGGGATCGCAGTCGTTAATCCAGAATTTCTCCTTCATCTCCTTGTCTAATAGTAACCTTCATAACTCTGTCTTTTATTGTCGAATTTAGACTATTTTGAGCTCATTAGAATGGTAACTTGACAAGCTTCTATATGGGACCAGAATGGGCTAATTTCGAGATCGTTCAATATCCCAAAAGCACGTTGGAACTCTTTGATCATCATTTTACAATTTGGATTGTTAATCTTTTCACATCGTGCGATCCAATGGAGACGCTCATAACTCCTTCATTTGATGTCGGATTGGGTCAATTTTTGGTCATCTGAAAGCTACTTTAGTGCTCTTTCATTCTTGAATGGAATCGTCGTATTCTGAGACCATTTGGGCATTCGTAAGTTGGATTGCAGTCATCTATCCTAAATTTCTCCTTCATCTTCTTGTCCAATAGTAACCTTCATAACTCTCCCTTCAGTGGTCAAATTTAGACTATTTTGAGCTCATTGGAATGGTAACTTGACAAGCTTCTAAATGGGACCAGAATAGGCTAATATTGGGACCATTCGATATCCCAAAAGCACATTGGAACTCTTTAATTGTCATTTCACAATTTGGATTGTCAATATTTCTCCATCATGTGATACAACGGAGATGCTCATTACTCCCTTGTTTGCCATCGGATTGGGTCGATTTTTGGTCATCTGAAAGGTACTTTAGAGCACTTTCATTCCTGACTGGAATCATCATATTTTGAGACCATTTGGGCATCTGTAAGTGGGATCGCAGTTGGGATCGTAGTCGTCGGTCCTGAATTTCTCCTTTATCTCCTTGTCTAATAGTAACCTTTATAACTCTGTCTTCAGTGGTCGAATTTAGATGATTTTGAGCTCATTGGAATGGTAACTTGACAAGCTTCTAAATGAGAACAAAATTGGCTAATTTTGAGACCGTTCAATATCCCAAAAGCACGTTGGTACTCTTCAATCGTCATTATGCAATTTGGTTAGTTAATCTTTTCACATCGCATGATCCAACGTAGACACTCATAACTCCCTCATTTACTGCTGGATTGGGTCAATTTTTGTTCATCTAAAAAGTACTTTAGTGCTCTTTCATTCATGCCTGGAATCATCGTATTTCGAGACCATTTGGGCAACCGTAAGTGGGATCGCAGTTGTCGGTCCTGAATTTCTCCTTCACCTCCTTGTCCAGTAGTAACCTTCATAACTCTGTCTTCAGTGGTCGAATTTAGACTATTTTGACCTTATTGGAATGGTAACTTGACAAGCTTCTAAATGGGATTGGAATTGGCTAATTTCGTGACTGTTCGATATCTTAAAAGCACGTTATAACTCTTCGATCGTCATTTTATAATTTGGATTGTTAATCTTTCCACATCGTGCGATTCAACGGAGATGCTCATAACTCCCGCATCTGATGTCAGATTGGGTCAATTTTTGGTCGTCTAAAAAGTACTTTGAAGCTCTTTCATTCCTAACTGGAATCGTTGTATTCTGAGACCATGTGGGCATCCGTAAGTGGGATCGCAGTCGTCGGTCATGAATTTCTCCTTCTCCTCCTTGTCCAATAGTTACCTTCATAACTCGGTCTTAAGTGGTCGAATGTAAACTATTTTGAGCTCATTGGAATGGTAACTTGACAGGCTTCTAAATGTGATCAGAATAGGCTAATTTCGAGACTTTGTTATCCCAAATGCACGTTGGAACTCTTCGATGGTCATTTCACAATTTGGATTGTTAATATTTTCACATCACGTGATCCAATGGAGATGGTCATAGCTCCCTCATTTACCGTCAGATTGGGTCAATTTTTGGTCATTTGAAAGGTACTTTACTACTCTTTCATTCTTGACTGGAATCATTGTATTCCAAGACCAATTGAGCATCCGTAACTGGGATCGCAGTCGTTGGTCCTTAATCTCTCCTTCATCTCTTTGTCCAATAGTAACCTTCATAACTCTGTCTTCAGTGGTCGAATTTAGACTATTTTGACCTCATTAGAATGGTAACTTGACGAGCTTCTAATTGGGACCAGAATTGGCTAATTTCGAGACTGTTCGATATCTTAAAAGCACATTATAACTCTTTTATCGTCATTTTGTACTTTGGATTGTTAATCTTTCCACATCACGTGATTCAACGGAGACGCTCATAACTCTCTCATCTGATGTCGGATTGGCTCAATTTTTTATCGTTTAAAAGGTACTTTAGTGATCTTTCATTCTTGACTGGAATCGTCGTATTCTGAGACCATTTGGGCATCTGTAAGTGGTATCACAGTTGTTGATCCTAAAGTTTTCCTTCATCTCCTTGTCCAATAGTAATCCTCATAACACTCCCTTCATTGGTTGAATTTTGACTATTTTGAGCTCATTAGAATGGTAAGTTGACAAGCTTTCAAATGGGACCAGAATTGGCCAATTCTGAGACCATTCAATATCCTAAAAGCACATTAGAACTCTGTAAGTGCTATAGTTGATAGCCCCTTTATATTGTCAAATTTGTGATGCCAAAGACACTGTTTGTATCTTGTTATGAGGCTTGTATATGTGAGGAACAAAGCTCTACTCAAGATATGCCAAGTCACGACAAAAGTCTCACAAGATCAGCTTCGATAGATAAGCACTATTCATAAGTCAAGACTCAAGATTATGAGAATGTTCAACTTAATTCAAGAAAAGTATAATTCAAGATCTCAAGAAGCTTTCAAGTTCGATATCGAGATCTCAAGAAACTTTTAAGTTCAAGATACATCAAGATTTCAAGTTTCATTATTCTTAAAGGTCACTCTTCTTTAAATTTCAATGTCCTTACTTTACTATTGAGGTATGTTTGACCTTAGGTTAACCTTTAGAGTAGGTCATTTTGGAAACATAATTCATATATTTTATATAAGTAAGTTTGGTCTGTTGTAAGACTAGTCCTGGACTTTGTTCGACTAGTCCTAACACTACCTCGACCAGTCCAAACTATTTCTAGACCAGTCGTAAGTTTGTTGTAAAAATTCAGATTTTTTTTAAAGCTTCGACCAGTCCTAGGGACTATTTGACTAGTCATATGAACAGGGTCGACTGCTCCTTCGACCATTCATGAACCTACGACTCGAACTACAGTGTTGAAATTCGACTAGCTTCAACTAGTCATGAGTAACATTCGACCAATCGAAGGAGACATTCGACCAGTCGTAGACTACCTACAACTAGTCATGAAACTTCCTTATCTTGTCGTGCTTGAAATTTCAAATATCCGTTGGTTATACGACCAGTCGTAGAGATCTCTAGACTAGTCGAAGATGTGATTTGCTCACCTATAAATAAGCACAAATCTCAGAATATCTGATAGAACTCAAGCTATTTTAATTCGGCCTTCTGAGAGATAAGTTTGTGCTCCATTTAAGCTAAGTGTGTACATTTAATATTCTCTTTCTTTAGCTTTTTAAATTGATTTTGTTTCTTATATTCCAATCTAATCTGAGAAAAGGAAGTTTTATTTTCCTTTTTATGGAATCAAACTCAATTAAAGCTAGCCCAATTGGTTTAATTTAAAATCTATTAGAACTTAGAACCATTATAAAGTTAGTATTGGACATTGAACTTTGACATTTGAACCTCTACTCTAACTTGGTTCTTCCGGGCTACTACAACAAAGGAGAGTGTCAGGTATCTTACATTTTATGTAATTTACTTTATTTGGTTTTCTTTTAAGATTTACCAGAAAAATCTCATTCTGTTGATTATCTGAGGAAGCTAGTAAAACTCAGAAGCGAGGTTTTTTTAATTGTGTAAGCCCACATAAAAAGACACAATTGTGAAGATTTTATGTGAACTTGGAAAACCTATATTGATAGTTAATGCTAATATCCACTATGTGAGGATATTAGGAGTCGAGTAGCTATGTGGCTATTTATTAACAGTTGGTGTACACACAAGCGAACCACTATAATCTCTTATGTTTTGTGGATGTGTGATTTATTTTTCTATCTTTGATTATTCATTTGTAGGATGTATATGTGGAAGTAAATGTTGTAATTTTTTATTTTCAAGCACTGTGGGGAATGTTGTAATAATTTAGGATTTCTATTCCTGCTTTATTTTCTTTATTCCTCTTCAGTTTGGGATATTGATATTAATTGTTCTAGTAAGGTTGTCCTACCATAAATCATGTTTTTATGGTGTAAGGTTGTCCTTAGAACCTAATTTATATCAGCCTCTCAAGACTTGAATTGAGATTGCATTTCATATTGCATTGTGGATTGTGATCTCTTATTTGTTTTAGCTATCTTTTTCTTTAATTCTGCTATATTTATTTTAAATTTGACAGTCTTATTCACCCCCTCTCTAGGACATATAGCTTGGCCATTTCAAACTCTTCAATCGTCATTTTGCAATTTGGATTGTTAATCTTTCCACATCGCGTGATACAACGTAGACGCTCATAACTCCCTCGTTTGATGTCAGATTGGGTCAATTTTTGGTCATTTGAAAGTTACTTTTGTGTTCTTTTGTAACACTCCGAATTTTGGCTAATCTGGGATTAGACGTCCTTAGGCAATGGGTTAACTAAAACACCTGAGAAATCGCTCAGAACCCAATTCCACAGCCAAAGAAATCACGTAGGATTAATTCCTTTGAAAAATAAGTGTAAGTTAGCTAGCGCGACGCTGGAGTAGCTGGGAAAAAGTCTCTGATCACTTTAAATACGTTCTACAAGACCCAAATCGAGTAAAACCAACGACTCTATAATACTCTATAACCTCGAATCAAACTCTAAGCAGGTTTATTCTCTGGACCACTTTGAATCTTTGTATTGGATCTAGACCGCTCGTCGAAAGTCCGATATCTCCTATCTTAGACCGTTAGAACCGCCTAGCTGGACTTGACACTCATTTCGAAAATCAAGTCAAACCGATAATCACAGGCTATTTCATTGAGCCCGGACCGAAGAGAGTGCAAATAGGGACAGAATTGGAATTTCAAATTCAAATCTGGCACACGACTTGACGCGTCAGTATTGAGCGTTCTGGCCGTCAGAATTCAGCCAGATTACACCCTCGGATCAGGAGAAATTTTTATTTTATATCATGAGACTTTCAGCCCTGATCTACATGCGGTGACCGCTGAACTGAAACTGGTCCGCCACGTGCGATCTGCGGACCCAGTCGAACTGAAAACTTAATATGTACTAGATCTGGTATGCATGAGCTTAAGTCCGATCGCATTCGTCCAGGGGACCACCAGAAAGCATCTTTTGGACCGAAACAGCCCCGAATTGGATATGCACTAAGTAAACATTGTTCCCAAGCCTATTTTGGGCATGTTTTAGCTTATAAAAGGGGTTGAAACCCTCACTTCTCTCACACATCCGAATTTTCTAGAAACCCTAACTTGTGTGAGAGAAAAGGTGAGAGTTTGTGAGAGAGAGTGGGAGTGATTTTCCTGCCACCTGCTGCTGCTGCTGCACATGCTTAGGCGATGCACTCCAATCACTTTCCCGGCGATTCCAACGCACTTCTAGGCAAGGAAAACCCTAACCACTTGCTGATTTGGGGATTTCTTCGATTCAAATAGAATAGTAGCTGATGTACATGTGTATCAGGTTGTCTGATGGCCGTAGACGAAGCGTATACGCTCCGTTCGAATCACTTCACTTATAAGGGAAAAGGTGCGGATTTTAGATGCTTTGATTGACTATTTCCAAAGCTTTCAATATCATTTAATAGTAGATTCTTGACGGCAACGCCGTTTGACATGTACAACATGCTGCCCGTTTCCTGTTTCGTAAACCAACGAAGAATATGAGATTTAGGGCATTTTAGTCATTCGTAGGAAGTACTATTTTCATCCATAATTTGCTGATGTGATTGACCTGGCTTCTTGCCGCATTAGGATATTAGGAATACGTACATAGTTAGTTTGGCGAAGAGATTTGCCAAATTGCGCACTTCGGGTCGACATGCTATATGTAGACTTAAGTGTGTAGTGTATGTGTTTGTATAAATGCTTGTATTAGTATATATTGGATTAAATGATGTTATGAATTAGTTTGAGATTGATTTCTCAATTATATGCTGATATAAATGATTTTCCACATGTTGACTATATGCATGATTCCATTATATGCATGAAATGTATGTGTTTGAAGATTTGCTTAAGTTGTATGTAATAACATGTGTTAACATGCTCACATGGTTGTATTTCATTTCCATTACCCTTACACAACTGCTGATGTGATTCTATGATTGTTTGGGACTATGCCTAGTCCAGGCAGTCGGTAACCGAACGAATTCGTGGTTAGCTTATCTTCGCCACGAACGACGCGTCGATGAACGCGAGTCGTGTTTAGAGTTGACGACAGTGGTTAGGCCATGCGAAGTGTTTTACGCACTTCATGTCGTTCGACTTGCTATGCGCTCGTGCTAGTCGAGCCCGTCAAGTAACCCGACTAGCCGTTGTATGTTCACCCTGCATGAGTCATAACTGCTTGAACCTAGGGTACTGAACTTACCATTGTAAACCCTGTTAACCATGGTACCTTGATCCATGAAGACTCATGAGCTGGGCATGGTGGTATAGGACACCGTGGTCGAGCTGTCGGCCTACGCTAGGGCCACAAACCTCCCCGTAGTGACCAGTGAGCACCTATGACTCGTGAGCAGATTATGGTGGTATGGGACACTATATTCTTGCTGTCGGCCTACATTGATAAGGTGATGGGGGAGCGGAGCAACGAGTGCGTGCAACAGCCCTGACAGCCCTTTGTAGTGACCGCGAGCGTATTCTGAGTCTACGGGAGGCGACGACCCTTCAGTAGCAGTAGAGTACTGTAGGCCTATATTGATAAGGTGATGGGGGAGCGATGCAACGAGTACGAGCAACAGCCCTGGCAGCCCTTGCAGCGACCTACAAAATATACATCGTATGAGATTACTAGGAGTGACGACCCTAGACAGGATCTGTGTTGGGATTGATATAAGGGAGGTACCTTAGTTTCCCAATCCTGCTGTTTGAATGGACTAATAACAACTAGAAAATCATATCACCATAACATTGCATGTGCCTGGAAGATGTGGAGCACTCTAGGGAGTGTGGCATGCCATGGTCATAAGATGTTGCCGTATGAGGGAGATCGTCGGTGAGGGCATACATCACGTCATGTCATATTGCATTAACAACAGTATTAGGATTGTTTGATTTACTGCTTTACTATTATCGCATGATTGATTTGATAACATGCTAATCTCTGCTCTCTTATCCCACTGAGTTGATCACTCACTCCCACGTTACGGGATGGTGTTTCCGGACACCCACCAGTCCCTATTGTGATTGCAGATGATGGCGCGGCCTGCGAGGTGGAGCTGGACTTGATGATGATGAGGATTCCTCCTTTACGCGTGATCCGATTGATGGGATTACAGGGAGGTTGATTAGATACCTTGGCACTTGTCATTTTATATTTTTAGAGAAGTCATGTATATTCATTTTTGTTCACTTTTGGAGCATATATGTATGTATATAACCTGGTAATATGTTCACACTCTGGAGACAAACAATTTACATATGTTATACCTACTATCGCAGTCTTCCGCTTGCAAATTTAATAGTCTCTGGAGTATGATATGCTGTTCTGGCTTAATCTCACTCATGTTTAATACATTATCACAAACAACATTCAATCATACATATCTATGTTGCACAAATAACATTTTGGAACTCGGGAGTGGAGTTTTTACTCGACCCTCCGATTTTTGGGATGTTACAGATGGTATCAGAGCATGATTTGGATTAAACCGGGCCTGGGTTATGGTCACGCGATGTACGCTGTCACTTCCTTTGACTTAGGTGGGTGCGAGAAGGGTCTAAAAACACTTTTAGGATCGCGGATTCGCCAATAGGCGAAGTCTATTTTATCGATCGCACGATCGAGTCTGTAACGCATATCGGGTCGCGTGAAGCAACCCGAATAGCTCTTAGGTCGTAGGAAGTCGGGTTGAGACGTTCTTTGAACGATTTTAAACCCGTAAAAGTAAATTCTTGGGCCGTGGGATGACCACGACTCCTGTATTCAATCGACAGGGCTTAAAAACCCCGTTTCACCGAAAATCTTCAAAATTCTTCCTCTCACCACTCCAATCTTCAATTCTTTCTTATCCTTTTCATGTTAAGCATCAATCCTAATGTGAAAATAACATAAAATCATACTTTCACAAAATTTTACAGTGAATAGTAAAATTTCATGAAAAATGGCCATAAGGCCATTCTCACTTCGCTTTCTTTAGTAAATAATGGTCTAGATGGATGTACTAGCTTCTTTTACCCCAAAATCATATGCTGCATGATAGGGTTTTGTATTTTGAATTACAGATTGGCCCTGAAAAGCCTTGAATGGATGTTTGGGCCTCCCTAGGGCAATCTACAATGAACCAAGTTGGGAACCATACCTTTTTGGAATCCCTAGGGCAAGGGGAACCCATCCCATATGGCCTCAATGGCCAATTTGAAAGTTCACCGACGATTCCATCGCCGATTCGGCGATGCATCGCCGGTCAAACTCGTCAGATGGGTCTGGCCTTTGGGCTGGAGGAGTTTGGGGGCTAGGGTAGCCCCCTGGTATGCGGTCCGTACCTTGAAACCCCCCAAAAGATGTACATCCTTCACAAAAATCTCCATCCCTAGCTCCATTTTCGTTCTCTAGCTGCCCTCTCCCAAATTCGTGGTTCCAAACTACCCCCAAATCCATTCCTGGCCTAAAACGACCACACTCCATCATCCCATTGAAGTTTGTAGCCTTCCCTCTTGAAGATTTCATCGTTTGGAGCTCTTACAACCCCCAAATCGAGCTGAAATCGTGAGGTGCTCCATTCCCCTTTTTCATTCTCTTTTCTTTCTGGAAATACATCCTAAGGGAGCTTGAAGCATCCCTCTACAATGCCTAGATCTCCCTTTTCTATTTTGGTTAACCATTTCCTTGCATTTCTCCCATTTTTCATGGCTATTGATAAGCTGTTTTAGCCTTTTTTCTCTCTTTCCACCATCCTCCCTCTCAATCCTATTTCTCCATTTTCTTTGCTTAAGGGATACTGAAAATATATGGCCGAGAGAGCTCTAGTGAGCAACAGACAGTATTAGACTCGACAGGGATAAAGAAGGTAAGTCGGGACTGTGGTAAAGTCCTTTGGTAGAGTTAGGCATCTATGCCTTTGCCCTGTAGATTGTTTGATTTTTTTTTTAAGGATTTCTGTGTTTTGTTGTTATTGGGTCTAGTGATGTCACTAGTAGACAATGTGTTGCATCAGTGATTTGGGCTTAGCATAGCCGAATGCATCTCTGTCATAATCTATGTGGAACTTTATTCCATATATTGTGACGAAATTTGGTTAGATGGAATACATGCCGTTTCATTTCGCTGTAAGGTATTGTCCCTAGATTGGGAGTATAGTAACTCCCGGGATTCAGTTTACAAATGAATTTTTATCCCACCCCACCCTCCTACCAAGCATGCCACTCCCTATCCCAACATGGGATTAGGAATGCAGTTCCATTTAATACAACTTAATGCTACTGGCCATATAGGCCCTTGGCGTTTTGGACCTAGTGTTAACACTCCTAGATTTGAAGGATCTGACGACATAAGAAATCCAATTCCATTTAGATAATCTTGACCCTAAGCAATAGAAGAATTCTCTGTAGTAGAAATGGTATGGAACCATTTAACGTATAAACTTAGGCTTTGGATTATAACTACTGAGTTACAGACTAGGCTACTAGTTGTCTTAGGTAGTGTAAGGCCTATATATGCTAAGGGATAGTAGGTTAGATTTGGTTGGAATGGGACTCCCTTCCTTCGATAGATCCCCTTATGACTTATAGACTTCTGTTGTTGCCCATAGGAGGGAGCCATTCACTCTTAGGGACCATTTATAAATTCCTTAGAATGAACTTAGAATGTACTAGCACGCCCCTTAGAATTGCCTTCCCCAAGGGCTTATTGCATTCCGGAACGCGGAATAAAGGAACTACATGTAAGCAATGTATTCGCGGT
The DNA here is from genome assembly GCA_037074715.1 of Magnolia kwangsiensis. Classification (NCBI taxonomy): domain Eukaryota; kingdom Viridiplantae; phylum Streptophyta; class Magnoliopsida; order Magnoliales; family Magnoliaceae; genus Magnolia; species Magnolia kwangsiensis. The sequence goes on along the minus strand of CM073576.1, from coordinate 100,365,570 downwards.
TTGAATCGACTTCCTATCCTAGTGGTTACTAATAAATCCAATGCTCTGATCAAGCAGAAGATCGGCATCGATTCGGATTAAGAATTGATACAATAAATCTTCTGTCCTAGCTAGACAGAAAGTCTATGTATCCAGCTCAGACCCACTATACTACTTTTCTTCCGTGTTGGCTCGACCACATACAACCGAACGGGATCACATTGCCTTTGGGAAATGGCAGGGACTTGAAGCCATTAGAGAATTCGACATTTTGCCACCAACTCATACCTGCCCCTGCCCTTAACCACAATAGAGATTAGGCTCATCTCTATGATCATAGATACCAATGCCATAGAACGCATCATTAGCGAAAGGAAAACCATTGTAATAAGACGTTGTTTCCATTTTAGGTTAAGGATAGCCCCTAAGTTGCGCCTCGTTCCGATATACGGAGCGATGCATGGATTCTTGAACTTAAGTAAAACCAAGTTTTAAGGGGGGTAGAACGTATGGAGTCCAATCCGGTTAGGTTAGTCAACGCTCCCGTTCGATCAGAGTGGCACAGCGGAAGCGTGATCGGCCTCTTCCCCACTAGCCCAAGATCGAAACCTTTGAGTTCGGATATACGTACGATTAAGTTATTAAGTAGGATTGAACCTCCCTTAGAAAAGTATTCCTTACCCTTCGCCAATGTCGGGGACGACATTGTGTTTTAAGGGGGGTAGATTGTAACACCCCGGATTTTGGCTAATCTGGGATTAGACGTCCTTAGGCAATGGGTTAACTAAAACACATGAGAAATCGCTCAGAACCCAATTCCACAGCCAAAGAAATCACGTAGGATTAATTCCTTTGAAAAATAAGTGTAAGTTAGCTAGCGCGACGCTGGAGTAGCTGGGAAAAAGTCCCTGATCACTTTAAATACGTTCTACAAGACCCAAATCGAGTAAAACCAACGACTCTATAATACTCTATAACCTCGAATCAAACTCTAAGAAGGTTTATTCTCTGGACCACTTTGAATCTTTGTATTGGATCTAGACCGCTCGTCGAAAGTCCGATATCTCCTATCTTAGACCGTTAGAACCGCCTAGCTGGACTTGACACTCATTTCGAAAATCAAGTCAAACCGATAATCACAGGCTATTTCATTGAGCCCAGACCGAAGAGAGTGCAAATAGGGACAGAATTGGAATTTTAAAATCAAATCTGGCACACGACTTGACGCGTCAGTATTGAGCGTTCTGGCCATCAGAATTCAGCCAGATTACACCCTCGGATCAGGAGAAATTTCTATTTTATATCATGAGACTTTCAGCCCTGATCTACGTGCGGTGACCGCTGAACTGAAACTGGTCTGCCACGTGCGATCTGTGGACCCAGCCGGACTGAAAACTTAATACGTGCTAGATCTGGTATGTGTGAGCTTAAGTCCAATCGCATTCGGCCAAGGGACCACCAGAAAGCATCTTTTGGACCGAAACAGCCCCGAATTGGATATGCACTAAGTAAACATTGTTCCCAAGCCTATTTTGGGCATGTTTTAGCTTATAAAAGGGGTTGAAACCCTCACTTCTCTCACACATCCGAATTTGCTAGAAATCCTAGCTTGTGTGAGAGAAAAGGTGAGAGTTTGTGAGAGAGAGTGGGAGTGATTTCCTGCCACCTGCTGCTGCTGCTGCACGTGCTTAGGCGACGCACTCCGATCACTTTTTCGGTGATTCCAATGCACTTCTAGGTAAGGAAAACCCTAACCACTTGCTGATTTGGGGATTTCTTTGATTCAAATAGAATAGTAGCAGATGTACATGTGTATCAGGTTGTCTGATCGCCGTAAACGAAGCGTATACGCTCCGTTCGAATCACTTCACCTATAAGGGAAAAGGTGTGGATTTTAGACGCTTTGATTGACTATTTCCAAAGCTTTCAATGTCGTTTAATAGTAGATTCTTGACGGCAACGCCGTTTGACATGTACAACATGCTGTCCGTTTCCTGTTTCGTAAACCAACGAAGAATATGAGATTTAGGGCATTTTAGTCATTTGTAGGAAGTACTGTTTTCATCCATAATTTGCTGATGTGATTGACCTGGCTTCTTGTCGCATTAGGATATTAGGAATACATGCATAGTTAGTTTGGCGAAGAGATTCGCCAAATTGCGCACTTCGGGTCGACATGCTATATGTAGACTTAAGTGTGTAGTGTATGTGTTTGTATAAATGCTTGTATTAGTATGTATTAGATTAAATGATGTTATGAATTAGTTTGAGATTGATTTCTCAATTAATATGCTGATATAAATGATTTTCCACATGTTGACTATATGCATGATTCCATTATATGCATGAAATGTATGTGTTTGAAGATTTGCTTAAGTTGTATGTAATAACATGTGTTAACATGCTCACATGGTTGTATTTCATTTCCATTACCCTTACACAACTGCTGATGTGATTCTATGATTATTTGGGACTATGCCTAGTCCAGGCAGTCGGTAGCCGAACGAATTCGTGGTTAGCTTATCTTCGCCACGAACGACGCGTCGATGAACGCGAGTCGTGTTTAGAGTTGACGGCAGTGGTTAGGCTATGCGAAGTGTTTTACGCACTTCATGTCGTTCGACTTGCGATGCGCTCGTGCTAGTCGAGCCCAAGTAACCCGACTGGCCGTTGTATGTTCACCCTGCATGAGTCATAACTGCTTGAACCTAGGGTACTAAACTTACCATTGTAAACCCTGTTAACCATGGTACCTTGATCCACGAAGACTCATGAGCTGGGCATGGTGGTATGGGACACCGTGGTCGAGCTGTCGGCCTACGCTGGGGCCACAAACCTCCCCGTAGTGACCAGTGAGCACCTATGACTCGTGAGCAGATTATGGTGGTATGGGACACTATATTCGTGCTGTCGGCCTACATTGATAAGGTGATGGGGGAGCGGAGCTACGAGTGCGTGCAACAGCCCTGGCAGCCCTTTGTAGTGACCGCGAGCGTATTCTGAGTCTACGGGAGGCGATGACCCTTCAGTAGCAGTAGAGTACTGTAGGCCTGTATTGATAAGGTGATGGGGGAGCGGTGCAACGAGTGCGAGCAACAGCCCTGGCAGCCCTTGCAGCGACCTACAAAATATACATCGTATGAGATTACTAAGAGTGACGACCCTAGACAGGATCTGTGTTGGGATTGATATAAGGGAGGTACCTTAGTTTCCCAATCCTGCTGTTTGAATGGACTAATAACAACTTGAAAATCATATCACCATAACATTGCATGTGCCTGGAAGATGTGGAGCACTCTAGGGAGTGTGGCATGCCGCGGTCATAAGATGTTGCCGTATGAGGGAGATCGTCGTTGAGGGCATACATCACGTCATGTCATATTACATTAACAACAGTATTAGGATTATTTGATTTACTGCTTTACTATTATCGCATGATTGATTTGATAACATGCTAATCTTTGCTCTCTTATCCCACTGAGTTGATCACTCACTCCCACGTTACGGGATGGTGTTTCCGGACACCCACCAGTCCCTATTGTGATTGCAGATGATGGCGCGGCCTGCGAGGCGGAGCTGGACTTGATGATGATGAGGAGGATTCCTCCTTTATGCGTGATCTGATTGATAGGATTACAGGGAGGTTGATTAGATACCTTGACACTTGTCATTTTATATTTTTAGAGCACTCATGTATATTCCTTTTTGTTCACTTTTGGAGCATACATGTATGTATATAACCTGGTAATATGTTCACACTCTGGAGACACAACAATTTACATATGTTATACCTACTATCGCAGTCTTCCGCTTGCAAATTTAATAGTCTTTGAAGTATGATAGCTGTTCTGGCTTAATCTCACTCATGTTTAATACATTATCACAGACAACATTCAATCATACATATCTATGTTGCACAAATAACATTTTGGAACTCGGGAGTGGAGTTTTTACTCGACCCCCCGATTTTCGGGATGTTACATCTTTCATTTCTGACTGGAATTATCGTATTTCAAGACCATTTGCGCATCCAAAAGTTGGTTCGCAGTCATCAGTCTTAAATTTTTCCTTCATCTCCTTGTCCAATAATAACCTTCATAACTCGCTCTTTAGTGGTCGAATGTAGACTATTTTGAGGTCATTGGAATGGTAACTTGACAAGCTTCCAAATGGGACCAGAATTAGCTAATTTCGAGACCGTTCGATATCCCAAAAGCACATTGGAACTCTTCGATCGTCATTTTGTACTTTGGATTGTTAATCTTTCAAAATCTCGTGATCCAATGAAGACGCTCGTAACTCCCTCGTTTGATGTCGAATTGGTCAATATTTGCTCATCTGAAAAGTACTTTAGTGATGTTTCATTTGTGACTGGAATAATCGTATTCTGAGACCATTTGGGCATCCGTAAGTGGGATCGCAGTCATTGGTCCTAAATTTCTCCTTCATCTTCTTGTCCAATAGTAACCATCATAACTCTCTCTTCAGTGGTTGAATTTTGATTATTTTGAGCTCATTGGAATGTCAACTTGACAAGCTTCTAAATGGGACCAGAATTGGCTAATTTCGAGACCGTTCGATATCCCAAAAGCACGTTGGAACTCTTTGATCGTCATTTTACAGTTTAGATTATTACTCTTTCCAAATCACGCGATCCAACAAAGATTCTCATAACTCCCTCGTTTGATGTTGGATTGGGTCAATTTTTGATCATCTGAAAGGTACATCAGTGCTCTTTCATTCCTGACTAGAATCATCGTATTTTGAGACCATTTGGGCATCCGTAAGTGGGATCGCAGTCGTCGCTCCTGAATTTTTCCTTCATCTCCTTGTCCAATAGTTAACCTTCATGACTCTCTAATCAGTGCTCAATTTTAGACTGTTTTGAGATCGTTGGAATGGTAACTTGACAAGCTTCCAAATGGGACCAGAATTGGCTAATTCTGAGACTGTTCGATATCCTAAAATTTACATTAGTACTCTTCATCGTCATTTTGCAAATTGGATTGTTAATCTTTCTAGATCACACGATCCAACAGAGATGCTCATAACTCCCTTTTTTGATGTTAGATTTTGTCAATTTTTAGTCATCGAAAAGGTACTTTAGTGTTCTTTCAATCCTGACTGGAATTGTCATATTCCGAGAACTTTTTGGCATCCGTCAGTGGGATCGCAGTTGTCTCTCTTGAAAATTTCCTTCATCTCCTAGTCCAATAATAACCTTCATAACTCTCTTAAGCAGTCAAATTTAGACTATTTTGAGATCATTACAATGGTAACTTGGCAATCTTCTAATGGGGACCAGAATTGGGTAATTCTGAGACCATTAGATATCCCAAAAGTACGTTGGAACTCTTCGATAGTCATTTTGTAATTTGGATTGTTAATCTTTCCACATCACATGATCGAATGATTCGCTCATGTCTCCCTCATTTGATGTTGGATTGGGTCAATTTTTGGTCGTCTGAAAAGAACTTTAGTGCTCTTTCAATCCTGAGTGGAATTGTCGTATTCTGAGACCATTTGGGCATCCATAACTGGGATCACAGTCATCGGTCCTAAATTTTTCGTTCATCTCCTTATCCAATATTAACCTTTACAACTCTTTCTCTCTTCGGTTCTCAAATTTAGACTATTTTGAGCTCATTGGAATGGTAACTTGACAAGCTTCTAAATGAGACCAAAATTGGCTAATTTAGAGACCGTTCGATATCCCAAAAGCACTTTGGAACTCTTTGATCATCATTTTGCAATTTGGATTGTTAAACTTCCACATTGCACGATCCAATGGAGACACTCATAACTCCCTCATTTGCCATCAGATTGGGTTGATTTTTTGTCATCTGAAAGGTACTTTAGTGCTCTTTCATTCCTGATTGGAATCGCCGTATTCCGAGACCATTTGGGCATCTGTAAGTGAGATCATAGTCACCGGTCCTGACTTTCTCATTCATCTCATTGTCAAATAGTAACCTTCATAACTCTCTCTCCATTGGTCGAATTTAAACTATTTTGAGCTCATTGGAATGGTAACTTGACAAGCTTCTAAATGAGACCAGAATTGGCTAATTTCGAGACCGTTCGATATCCCAAAAGCACATTGGAACTCTTCGATTGTCATTTAGCAATCTGGATTGTTAATCTTTCCACATCACGTGATCTAACGGAGATGTACATAACTCCCTTGTTTGCCGTCGGATTGGGTCAATTTTTGGTCATCCGAAAGGTACTTTAGGGCTCTTTCATTCCTGACTGGAATTATCAGATTCCGAGACCATTTGGGCATCCGTAAGTGGGATCGCAGTTGCTGGTCTTGAATTTATCCCTTATCTCCTTGTCCAATAATAACCTTCATAACTCTCTCTTCAGTGCTAGAATTTAGGCTATTTTGAGCTCATTGGAATGGTAACTTAACAAGCTTCTAAATGGGACCAAAATTGGCTAATTTTGAGACCATTTGTTATCCCAAAAGCACGTTGGAACTCTTCGATCATCAGTTTGAAATTTGGATTGTTAATCTTTCCAAATCGAGCGATCCAATGAAGAAGCTCATAACTCCCTCATTTGCCGTTGGATTGGGTTGATTTTTGGTCATTTGAAAGGTAGTTTAGTGCTCTTTCTTTTCTGACTAGAATCGTAATATTTCGAGACCATTTGGGCATCTGTAAGTGGGATCGCAGCCATCGGTCCTAAATTTTTCCCTCATCTCTTTGTCCAATAATAACCTTTAAACGCACTCTTCAGTGGTCGAATGTATACTATTTTGAGCTCATTGGAATGGTAACGTGACAACCTTCCAAATGGGACCAGTATTGGCTAATTTCGAGACCGTTCAATATCCCAAAAGAACATTCGAACTCTTCGATCATCATTTTTTAATTTAGATTGTTAATCTTTCCAAATCAAGCAATCCAATGGAGACACTCATAATTCCCCCGTTTAATGTCGGATTGGGTCAATTTTTGGTCATCTGAAAGGTACTTTAGTGATCTTTCATTCGTGACTGGAATCATCGTATTTTGAGACCATTTGGGCATCCGTATGTGGCATAAGAGTTGTCAGTCATGAATTTCTCCTCCATCTCATTGTCCAATTGTAACACCCTGAAAATCGGGGGTCGTGTATAAACCCAACTCCCGAGTTTCAGATCGTCACTTTTGCAACAAAAATGATTATGATTCAATGTTGTCTGAGTTAAAGCATTCACATGAGTAAAAGTATACCAAAACTGCAATTCATACTCCAGATTCAGTGATAAAAACAAGCGGAAGACTAAAAGATATACATATCAGTGTATGTAAAACAAAATATATCCCAACTGTCTCCAAAGTATGAATACATCTCTGAGTCGCATATACATGTAAATATACAGAATCAAAAGGTTAAAAATAGTCCCACTGAGAAGTCCCGCCAATCCAGGCCGTCGTGGTACTGCATATATGAGAACTCGTCTTGGTCCTCATCATAATCCGGCTCTGCCTCCTGAATCGCTGCCTCACCTGCATCTAAGATAAGGTCTGGTGGGTGTTACAAACACCATCCCATAATGTGGGAGTGAGTAGCTAACTCAATGGAATAATAGAGCAAAGATTAGCATATTCTCAAATCAATCATGCGATAATAATAAAGCAGTAAATCAAACATTCCTAATACTGTTGTTAATGCAATATGACATGACATGATGGATGCCCTCACCGACATTCTCCCTCATATGACACCATCTGCGTCTGCGGTATACGTGCGTACCGCTCAGTGCTCCACATCTTCCAGGTACATGCAATGTGATGGTGATATGATTACCGAGTTATTATTAGTCCATTCAAACAGCAGGATTGGAAAACTAAGGTACTTCCCTTATATCAATCCCAACGCAGATCCTGTCTAGGGTCGTCACTCCTAGTAATCTCATACGATGTATATTTTGTAGGTCGCTGCAAGGGCTGCCAGGGCTGTTGCTCGCACTCGTTGCACCGCTCCTCCATCACCTTATCAATATAGGCCTACTTGTACTCTCGTCGCTATGGAAGGGTCGTCGCCTCCCGTAGACTCAGAATACACTCGAGGTCACTACAAAGGGCTGTCAGGGCTGTTGCTCGCACTCGTTGCACCGCTCCCCCATCACCTTATCAATGTAGGCCGACAGCAAGAATATAGTGTCCCATACCACCATAATCTGTTCACGAGTCATAGGTGCTCACTGGTCACTATGGGGAGGTTTGTGGCCCCAGCGTAGGCCGACAGCTCGACCACGGTGTCCCATACCACCATGATCGGCTCATGAGTCTTTATGGATCAAGGTACCATGGTTAATAGGGTTTACAGTGGTAAGTTCAGTACCCTAGGTTCAAGCAGTTATGACTCATACAAGGTGAACATACAATGGCTAGTTGGGTTACTTGACAGGCTCGACTAGCACGAGCGCATCTCAAGTCGAACGACATGAAGTGCATAAAACACCTTGTGTGGCCTAACCACTGCAGCCAACTCCAATACACGACTCGCGTTCATCAATGCGTCGTTCGTGACAAGGATAAGCCAACCACAAATTTACTCAGTTACCGACTGCCTGGACTAGGTATAGTCCCAAACATTTATGAATTCACATCAGCAATCATGTAAGAGTAATGGAAATGAAATACAACAATGTGAGCATGTTAACACATGTTATAACATACAACTTAAGTAAATTATCTAACACATGCATTTCATACATATAATGAAATCATGCATATAGCCAACGTGTAGGAAATCATTTACATCAGCATATCATTTGAGAATTCAATCTCAAACTAATTCATAAGACTATTTAATTCAATACATATTAATACAAACATTTATACAAACACTTAGACTACACACTTAAGTCTACATATAGTATGTCGACTCAAAGTGCGCATTTAGGCGAATCTCTTTGCCAAACTGATTATGCACACATTCCTAATATCCTAATGCGACAAGAAGCCATGTTAATCATCTCAGCAAAATATGGATGCAAACAGTATTTCCTACAAATGACTAAAATGCCCTAAATCTCATATTTTTCATCTGCTTACGAAACAAGAAACTGACAGCATGTTGTACATGTCAAACGGCGTTGCCATCGATAATGTACTATTAAACGACATTGAAAGCGTTGAAAACAGTCAATCAAAGCATCTAAAATCCGCACCTTTTATCCTAGAAGTGTATTGATTCGAACGGAGCGTATACGCATCGTCTACGGCGAATCGGGAACCTAATACACCAGATCTACCATGCTAAGGAACTGAAGGAACCTTAAATCATTAAGTGTTTGGGGTATTTTCTTACCTAGAAACGCGGAAAAATCACCGGGAAAGTGATTGACGCGCGTTGCTTAAGCATGTGCAACAAGTAGTGCAAGCAGCAGGAAATTCTCTCCCAGTCTCTCTCACAATCTCTCACCTTTTCTCTCACACCAGCTAGGGTTTCTAGCAAATTCGGATGGGTAAGAGAAGTGAGGGTTTAAGCCCCTTTTATAACCTAAAACTTGCCCAAAACAGGCTTGGGAACAATGTTCACTTGATGCCTAACCAAATCGGGGCTGTTTCGGTCCAAAAAGACATTTCTGGAGGTCCCTTGGCCGAACCCGATCGGACTTAAGTTCATGCACATCGGATGTCGCTCACATCCCATTTTCAGACCAGTAGTGTTCGTAGATCGCACGTGGCGGTCCAGTTTCAGTTCAGCGGTCACCGCACGTAGATCAGGTCTACAAGTCTCATAATATGAAATAGAAATTTTTCCTAATCCAAGGGTGTAATTTGGCTGAATTCTGACGGTCAGAACGCTTAATAATAACGCGTTAAGTCGTGTGCCAGATTTGAATTTCAAATTCCAAATCTAACCCTATTCTCACTCTCTTCACTCCAGGCTCAATGAAATAGCCTCTGAATGTCGGTTGGACTTGATTTTCGAAATGATTGTCAAGTCCAGCTAGGCGGTTATAACGGTCTAAGATTGTAGGTGTCGGACTTTCGACGTGCAGTCTAGATCCAATACAAAGTTTCAAAGAGGTCCTAAGAACAAACCGGTTTAGAGTTTGATCCGAGGTTTTAGAGTATTATAGCATCATTGGTTCTACTCGCTTTGGGTCTTGTAGAACGTATTTAAAGTGATCAGGGACTATTTTTCAGCTACTCTAGCGTTGCGCTAGCTAACTTACACATATTTTCCAAAGGAATTAATCCTACGCGATTTCTGGTCTAGTTGGTACTCGAATCTAAGTGCGAATTTTTTCAGGGCGTTACAATCTACCCCTCTTATCAAAAAATTTCATCCTCAAAATTTGTACCTTTTCGTACTCCTCGAGAAGCTGTGGGTAGTTCTTTCTGATCTCGGCTTCTGTCTCCCAGGTAGCCTCTTCCTCAGAGTGATGCGTCCACAATACCTTCACAAGGGGAATCACCTTGCTACGCAGTACCTGCTCCTTCCTGTCTAGGATACGCGTCGGTCGCAGGATATATGTAACATTCTCTCCTAACTGCACCTGCTCCCAACTGATGATATGGAAATGATCAGAAACGTATTTCTTCAGCATAGAAACATGAAATACGTTGTGAACGCTCACGAGAGGCATGGGTAAAGCCAAACGGTATGCCACTGCTCCCACACGATCGAGGATCTGGAACGGACCAATGAATCGCGGTGCCAGCTTCCCCTTCTTCCCGAACCGAAAGACTCCCTTCATAAGAGAAACTCATAAAAATACATGATCCCCAACCGTGAACTCTAGTGGCCTCCGTCTCGTATCGGCATAACTCTTCTGTCTGCTCTGCACTGTGAGAAGCCGACGTCTAATAATATCAATCTTCTCCGACGCCGCCTGCACTAACTCTGGGCCAATCAATCTGCGCTCACCGACCGCTGCGCAGCAATGCGGTGCTCGACAAGGTCGCCCATATAACGCCTCGTAAGGTATCATACCGATATTCGCCTGGAAACTGTTGTTATACGCGAACTCTGCATATGCAAGATAGTCATCCCAACTGTCCTTGAAGTCCAGTGCGGAAGCTCGCAACATGTCCTCTAAGATCTGGTTCACCCGCTCTGTCTGTCCGTCTGTCTGTGGGTGAAAGGCAGTACTGAACTTCAACTTCACACCCATAGCCTCCTGAATGCGAGTCCAGAAAATAGAAGTGAACCGCGTGTCTCTGTCCTACACGATCTCCAATGGAACTCCATGCAGACGCACGATCTCTCTGATGTATAGTCTAGCCAGCTCGTCTGCAGAGTTCGTGACTCTGATCGGTAGGAAGTGCGCCGACTTCGTCAGACGGTCGACGATCACCCATATGGAATCATGTCCCTTCCTCGTCTTCGGCAGCCCTGAAATGAAGTCCATGGAAATGAAGTCCCACTTCCATTCTGCGATCGGCATAGGCTGAAGAAGTCCAGGTGGTCGGCGATGCTCTGGCTTCACCTGCTGGCAAGTAAGACAATGGGACACGAACTCTGCTATGTGGGTCTTCATACCTTCCACCAATAGGTCCTCTTCATGTCACGATACATCTTCGTACTGCCTAGATGCATCGCGAGTCTGGTACAATGCGCAGCCTCGAGAATCTCTAGTCTCAAGTTAGGGATATCTGGGACGCATAGGCGGCCACGATAACGTAAGCCCCCATCCGTGCCAACTCGCCACTCGGCATCCGCATCATCACTGCCCTCCTCTCAAAGCTCAGTCAGATGTGCATCATCCCTCTGCGCCTCGATGACTGGGTCATCGATCTGAGATCACACCTGCACATGTGCGATGAACTCATACGGCTCCTCTACAGTGAGTTTCTGCTCAAAGTCGCACAAAAACTCAACCATATCTCACTCAGCAACCATCAGTGGAGCCGCAAACTCTATCGCCTTCTTATGGCTCAATGCGTCAGCCACAAGGTTCGCCTTCCCAGGATGGTAAGAGATTTCGAACTTGAAGTCCTTCAAAGTCTCCATCCATCGTCGTTGCCTCATATTCAAGTCCCGCTGCGTGAATATGTACTTGAGGCTCTTGTGGTCGCAAAAGAGCTTGAACTCCTCTCCATAGAGGTAATGTCTCCAGAGTCTCAGTGCGAATATGACGGCTGCCAACTCTGGGTCGTGTGTAGGGTAATTCTCCTTGTGCTTCCTTAATTGTCTCGAGGCATACGAAATTACCCTATCCTTCTGCATAAGGACACAACCTAGACCAACGCTAGATGCGTCAGTGTATATGGTGTATCTAACCCCTTGCTCTGGCAATACGAGCATAGGGGCGGTCGTAATTCTGTCTTTTAGCTCCTGAAAAGCTGACTCCGCCCTGTCATTCCAGGCGAACTTCACGTCCTTCCGTGTCAACTGAGATAGAGGTCTCGCGATCTTCGAGAAATCCCGAATGAAGCGTCGATAATAGCCAGCGAGACCTAAGAAACTCCTCACCTCAGTGACAGAACCAGGCTGCTCCTAGTCCTGAACTGCAGCTACCTTAGACAAGTCAACTGCCATCCCATCCTTGGACATCACGTGTCCCAGGAACTTCACTTCCTGCTTCCAAAAGTCACACTTCTTGTACTGTGCGAACAACTAATGCTGTCTGAGTGTATCCAGGACCAAGCGCAAGTGCTCCTCATGCTCCTCTCGACTCCTGGAGTATATCAAAATGTCGTCAATAAATACAATGACGAATCGATAGAGGAAAGGCTGAAATATCCGGTTCATCAGATCCATGAACACGGCTGGTGCGTTCATGAGACCGAACGACATCACAAGGAACTCGTAGTGGCTAAAGATGGTCCTGAACGCTGTCTTCTGCACGTCCTCATCCCTGACACGCAACTAATGATATCCTGACTGAAGATCAATCTTCAAGAAGTACTGCGCTCCTCTCAGCTGATCAAACAAGTCATCGATCCTGGGTAGAGGGTACCTGTTCTTCACCATGATCTGGTTCAGTCTGCGATAATTAATACACAATCGCATCGAACCATCCTTCTTCCTTACAAACAGGACTAGTGCTCCCCAAGGAGACACACTAGGTCGAATAAGGCTAAGCTCCAACAGACCATCAATCTGCGTCCTCAACTCCTCCATCTCACAAGATGCCATGTGATACGTCGGCAGTGAGACGGGCGTGGAACCAGGCACCAGATCGATAGTGAAATCAATCTCTCGTCGAGGCGGCAAACTAGGGATCTTCCTGAACAGATCCCCAAAATCGCAAACGACTGGCGTATGCTCAAGCATCGGGGCATCAGCGTCCCGAAGTAAAGAACCGTAGCTAAGTATGCGGAAGGGGAGATTTACCCGAACTGAAAATGTAAAAGGCGTGCCCTCTAGCTCGTACACCGTCACCATACGAGTCTCGCAGTCAATCTCGGCCTTCCCAGCAGTCAACCAGTCTATGCCAAGAATGACGTCGAGATAAACAAGAGAGGGATCGACGATAAGATCAAGAGCCATCGTCCTGCCTCCCAGATCCACCAAGCAACCCTCACACATCAGGGTGGCATCAGAAAAATCTCCATGAGCTGAAAGGACTCGCACTCCATACATACGAATGGTCGGCAGTCCAAGACGTCTGACTATAGAATGCGATATCAAAGAAAGTGTGGATCCAGTATCCACCATCACGAGAATAGGAATACCTCCGATGTGGGCAGTGACCTCAAAGGCTGTATGCTGAGAAGTCTCTATCTCGGCTGCCTCAGCTGTCAAGGCATGCACCCGCGCCTGCTGTGGCCGGTTCGGCCACTGTGCCACTGGCCGTAGAGGCGGCCTGAACTGAGATACCGGAGGTCTAAAGGAAGGGTGCGTAGGAGCTAACTGTAAAGGCGGTGCTGATATAGCCTGTGAGAGTGTACGGTCGATCTTCTGCGCTGGCGAGAATCCACTGTCCCTCATCCAAGTGAAACAACTCTGTGCCAAATGGCCCGCTCTTCCACAATAAGTACATGATAAATCGGGGCGCCGCATCGGGGGTACTGGCGCTGTAGCCCTAGGAGGAGGGTCGACGCGAGGTCTCTTGCCCACAAAGGGCCTGTCCTACAACTCTGGTCATGGCCTAGGAGCAATAGGGTCACGAGATAGCGTAAGTCGATCCACATCCTGCTCTGCCCGCATGAACATGTGAATCAGCTCTGCATAGGAGGGAATGCTTACGCAGCACATCTTCGACCGAATATCCGGTCGCAAACCCTCAGAAAAGTGCCTTATGCGCATCTGCTCATCTGCCAGTATAGTCAGGACGTACCTGCCCAACTTAGTGAACCGATGCTCATACTAATTCACCGTCATACCTCCCTGTCTGAGGCGTAGAAACTCATTCTCCCGGTCATGCCTATGTGTCTGGGGATAGTGCAGAACTCGAACGCTGCCCAGGTCCAGATGTAATCAGCTGCAATGGTCCGCAACACACTATCCCACCATAAGCTGGCCTCCCGCTCGAACAAGGACGTAGCCAACTCAACCTGCTCAGTCTCTAAGCAATGCAGCATACGTAGTATCTTTGACACATGGTCGAGCCAATACTCGGCCTCCTCGGGTCTATGAGAACCCGTAAAAGTGGGAGGTTGTAAGAGCTGAAATCGGTCTAGCAAGCTCCGTGTGTCTGTGGCATTCCCCGCAGGGTAAGCAGGTGGTGCAGGATGAGTCATGCCCTTATCCTGAGCATATGTATCGGCATCCTCAGCTGGATGCACAGGTGGTGCAGGTGGAGTCACACTCCCACCCTGGGCTAGAGCCCCCACTAAAGTAGTCAGGAGCTGCTGCTGCTGCTGCATCATGGCTATCATCTGCTCAAATCTATCTGGAGGTGGAGCAGGCTGTGGCATGTACTGCGCCGAAGAAGACGCACGGTACTGCTCTCTGACGGGCGGTGTGAAAGGCGGTGGTCTAACTGTAGGACCAGGAGGAGGCTGAGACTCACGTGCTGTCTCAGGAATCGGGCCCACAGAAGGGTCCAAATGAGGACCAGACTGAAAGGGAACCTGATCCATAGGCTCACCCAATGTAAGCCGAGCTGTGCTCCGTGTAGCCTTCGGCGGCATTCCGTATATTCAAAATAGGGCACAACCTTTCAGTCTCAATAGCACAAACACACCGTAATCATTCACATAAAGAGTCCAAGGCATTCCATGCATTTCATTTAATCAAAATTGTCATAATACAAGGGATATTTCCTTACAGGCATCATGATAAGAAGTACATGGGAACTAAGACAGTTAAAGCTACAACAGCAACATAAGTAAACCACTAGCCTTAACAGACTTACACAACATAAAACAGGAAACGACTAACTACTAACAACAACAACTAAAATCTCATCGCTAGTCTGAGTCGGGTGATGGAGGAGGAGCACCCTTATCCCACAAGCAGCACAGGATAGCCTTCAAGGTGCGAGTCACCTTGCCGAATTTCCTCTTCATAACGGCCTTGGTATCCTGGACCTCAGCCCGAAGTTCCTGAACTTCCCTTCGCAAGGTGACCTGGCTCTCCTCAATTCGGGAAATGCGATCATCACTAGTAGCCTGAGTAGAAGGAGGAGGGCTCTCATCAGTATCCTGAGCCTCCTCTTCTACCTCTTCCTGGACTTCTTCCTCTACTTTCACTCCAGGTTCTCCCTCACTTGGATACTCTTCGTCATCAAAATCGCCCTCGCTATCCTCATCAAGCTGAGTCTCACGATACTGAGACCCGATCTTCATCTTGACTATGGTAGACTCATCAATGCAGTGAATCAGAACTGGCAACTCCGGCCCAAGTCTGTAAGCAAACTCAAGCACGATCTTGCATATAAGCCGGCCAAAAGGAAGCGACTCAAATGTTCTTCTTGATTTCGCTATGAGGATAATCTGTCGCAACACGAAAGTGGCCATACACACATTTTCTCCTTGGGCCACCTGATACAAGAAATCAACCATAAGGCGCGTATATTCAATGCGATTTGTCGACCTAGGATACACGTTGAACGTGCAAATGTGGTGCAGCAGGCGCAAATCATCAGACATATGAGACACCTTGAGGCTATTGTTAGGCTGCCATGGAACCAGACTACCACATAGGAACCTGGTACGGCGATCTCGCTCATGCCTACTCAAATTTTTTGCACTAGGATGAATATCACCAAGGGGCACTTTCAGAAGTCGTGCTACCAACCGAACATCGACCGTAGCTATCCGGTCTCTACCAAAGGGAATCTTGAACTGCAATGGCTCCAATGTAGGACTCTGGATACAAGCGTAGAAGGCATGAACGGTGCTCACATTAGCACGAGAACGGGCTTCAAATAGTGGACCTCAATGTGCAGCTTCAATGCGCTCAAATAATAGGAATTTGCCGAAGAGTTGCCCTTCCACGTCCGCCTCAAACAACACCTTATGGTCAGTATATTCATCGTGAGGCATCTCTGCTAATATCACTCGCCCAATTTGAGCATGGGGATCCAAATCCCGCTTTGTATGGAACTCTCGGGCTATGCTTGGACTTGTGGTGGCGCTTGAGCTAGCGGCGCCACCCCTCGTTCTTCTGGATTGCGCAGGGCGACTAGGCCCAGCCTCATCCGCTACGGTCTTTCTCTTTCCCATCAAAGAGAGGATGGTGGAGAAAGAGAAAAAACCCAAAATGGCTTTAACAATAGCCATGGAAAGTGAGAGAAATGGGGAGAAATGGCTGCCCAAACGGACAGAAGGAAATCTAGGCATTGTAGAGGGATGCTTCAAGCTCCCTAACGCTGAATTTTTAAAAAGAAAAGAGAAGGAAAAAGGGGAATGGAGCTCCACCCGATTTCAGCCACAAATGGGGGTTGTAGGAGCTCCAACGGATGAGATTTGCAAGAGGAGGAGTTGCAAACTATAATGGAGTGATGGAATGGTTTCGGTTTCAGCAAGAAATGGGTTTGGGAGGGATTTGGAGCATCGATCTGAGAAGGGGCAGCAAGAAAATCGAAAATGGAGCCTAGGAGGGGCATTTTTGTGAAGGAGGTGCCCTTTCTAAGGGGTTTCGACGGACGGACCGCACATGGGAGGGATGCCCTACCCAAAAATGACCGTGCGCCAGAATTTCTGTGCAAGTGGGGCCCACTCATTGGCGATGCATCGCCGGCCGGTCACCACTCCAGCTGGTGGGACCACATGGGTTGGGTCCCCCTGCCTCAGGGACCTCAAATATGTATGGGCCCCACCTTAGTTCATTCTATATTGGCCTAGGGAGGCCCAAACTTCTATTTGGGGATTTTTGGGGTCAATCTATAAATCTGAATGCATTCCCCTATCATGTAGCATATTATTTTCAGGTAGAAGGAGCTAATACATCCATCTAGCCCATTAGTTGCTAATGATTGCAAACTTAGAATAGCCTAATAGCCAGTTTTCATGAAATTTTACTATTCATTATAAAATTTTGTCGAAGTATAATTTTATATCATTTTCACATTAGGATCAATGCCTAACATAAAAAGTCAGAGAAAGAATTGAAGAATGGAGTGGTGAGAGGAAGAATTTTGAAGAAATTAGGTGAAACGGGGTTTTTAAGCCCTAGCGATTGAATGTAAGGGTTGTGGTTGCCCCACAGCCCAAGGATTCACATTTATGGGTTTAGAACCGTTCAAAGAATGTCTCAACCCACCTACCTACAACCTAGGAGCTACTTAGGTCACTTCACGCGACCCTAGATACGTTACGGACTCGATCGCGCGATCGATACGAATAGACTTCGCCTATTGGCGAATCTGCGATCCTATAAGTGTTTCTAGACCTTTCTTGCACCCACCTAAGTCAAAGGAAGCGACAACATACGTCGCATGACCATAACCCAGGCCCGGTATAATCTCATTCATGCTCTGATACTAAATTGTAACACCCTGAAAATCAGGGGTCGTGTATAAACCCAACTCCCGAGTTCCAGACCGTCACTTATGCAACAAAAATGATTATGATTCAATGTTGTCTGAGTTAAAGTATTCACATGAGTAAAAGTATACCAAAACTGCAATTCATACTCCAGATTCAGTGATAAAAGTAAGCGAAAGACTAAAAGTTGTACATATCACTGTATGGAAAATAAAATATATCTCAGCTGTCTCCAAAGTATGAATACACTCTGAGTCTCATATACATGTAAATATACAGAATCAAAAGGTCAAAAATAGTCCCACTGAGAAGTCCCGCCAATCCAGGCCACCTAAGAAAAGCCGTCGTGGTACTGCATATATGAGAACTCGTCCTGGTCCTCATCATAATCGGCTCTGCCTCCTGAATCACTGCCTCATCTGCATATAAGAAAAGGTCTACTGGGTGTTGCAAACACCATCCCGTAACGTGGGAGTGAGTAGCTAACTCAATGGAATAATAGAGTAAAGATTAGCATGTTCTCAAATCAATCATACGATAATAGTAAAGCAGTAAATCAAACATTCCTAATAATATTGTTAATGCAATATGACATGACATGATGGATGCCCTCACCGACATTCTCCCTCATATGGCACCATCTGCGTCTGCGGCATGCTTGTGTACCGCTCAGTGATCCACATCTTCCAGGCACATGCAATGTGATGGTGATATGATTATCGAGTTATTATTAGTCCATTCAAACAGCAGGATTGGGAAACTAAGGTACTTCCCTTATATCAATCCCAACGAAGATCCTGTCTAGGGTCGTCACTCCTAGTAATCTCATACGATGTATATTTTATAGGTCACTGCAAGGGCTGCCAGGGCTGTTGCTCGCACTCGTTGCACCGTTCCCCCATCACCTTATCAATACAGGCCTATTTGTACTCTCGTCGCTAAGGGTCATCGCCTCCCATAGACTCAGAATACACTCGAGGTCACTACAAAGGGCTGCCAGGGCTGTTGCTCGCACTCGTTGCACCGCTCCCCCATCACCTTATCAATGTAGGCCGACAGCAAGAATATAGTGTCCCATACCACCATAATCTGCTCACGAGTCATAGGTACTCACTGGTCACTACGGGGAGGTTTGTGGCCCCAGCGTAGGCCGACAGCTCGACCACGGTGTCCCATCCCACCATGCCCGGCTCATGAGTCTTTAAGGATCAAGGTATCATGGTTAATAGGGTTTACAGTGGTAAGTTCAGTACCCTAGGTTCAAGCAGTTATGACTCATACAAGGTAAACATACAATGGCCAGTCGGGTTACTTGACGGGCTCGACTAGCACAAGCGCATCTCAAGTCGAACGATATGAAGTGCATAAAATACCTCGTGTGGCCTAACCACTGCCGCCAACTCCAAAACACGACTCGCGTTCATCGCGTTGTTCGTGGCAAGGATAAGCCAACCATGAATTTACTCAGTTATCGACTGCATGGACTAGTGTAACATCCCGAAAATCGGGGGGTTGAGTGAAAACCCAACTCCCGAGTTCCAAAACATTATTTATGCAACATAAATATGTATGATTGAATGTTGTATGTGTTAATGTATTAAACATGAGTGGGATTATGCCAGAACAGCATATCATACTCCAGAGACAGTTAAATTAACCAGCGGAAGACTGTGATAGTATGTATAACATATATAAACTGTTGTATATCTCCAGAGTGTGAACATGTTACCAGGTTAATATATACATGTATGCTCCAAAAGTAAACAGAGAGAATATACATGAGTGCTCTAATAATATAAAATGACAAGTGTCAAGACATCTAATCAACCTCCCTGTAATCCCGTCAATCAGAACACGCATAAAGGAGGGATCCTCCTCATCATCATCAAGTCCAGCTCCGCCTCACAGGCCGCGCCATCATCTGCAATCACAAAAGGGTCTGGTGGGTGTCCAGGAACACCGTCCCGTAACGTGGGAGTCAGTAGCTAACTCAGTGGAATAATAGAGCAATGATTAACATGTTCTCAAATCAATCATGCGATAATAGTAAAGTAATAAATCAAACAATCCTAATACTGTTGTTAATGTAATATGAGATGACGTGATGTATGTCCTCACCGACGATCTCCCTCATACGGCACCATCTTACGACCGCGGCATGCCACACTCCCTAAAGCGCTCCACATCTTCCAGGCACATGCAATGTAATGGTGATATGATTTTCGAGTTGTTATTAATCCATTCAAACAGCAGGATTGAGAAACTAAGGTATCTCCCTTATATCAATCCCAACACAGATCCTGTCTAGGGTCGTCACTCCTAGTAATCTCATACGATGTACATTTTGTAGGTCGCTGCAAGGGCTGCCAGGGCTGTTGCTCGCACTCGTTGCACCGCTCCCCCATCACCTTATCAATACAGGCCTACTGTACTCTACTGCTACGGAAGGGTCGTCGCCTCCCGTAGACTCAGAATACGCTCGCGGTCACTACAAAGGGCTGTCAGGGCTGTTGCTCGCACTCGTTGCACTGCTCCCCCATCACCTTATCAATGTAGGCCGACAATAAGAATATAGTGTCCCATACCACCATAATCTGCTCACGAGACTAAGTGCTCACTGGTCACTATGGGGAGGTTTGTGGCCCCAGCGTAGGCCGACAGCTCGACCACGGTGTCCCATACCACCATTCCCGGCTCATGAGTCTTCGTGGATAAAGGTACCATGGTTAACAGGGTTTACAATGGTAAGTTCAGTACCATAGGTTCAAGCAGTTATGACTCATACAGGGTGAACATACATCGGCCAGTCGGGTTACTTGACGGGCTCGACTAGCGCGATCGCATCTCAAGTCGAACGACATGAAGTGCGTAAAACACTTCACGTGGCCTAACCACTGCCGCCAACTCCAAACACGACTCGCGTTCATCGACGCGTCGTTCGTGGCCAAGACCAGCCAACCACGAATTCACTCGGTTACCGACTGCCTGGACTAAGTATAGTCCCAAACACAGATCAATTCACATCAGAAAATTATGTAGGAGTATTGGAATGGAAATACAATCATGTGAGCATGTTAACACATGTTATAACATTCAATTTAAGCAAATCTTCAAGCACATACATTTCATGCATAGTATGGAATCATGTACATAGTCAACATGTAGGAAATCATTTATGTCAACATATAAATTGAGAAATCCATCTCAAACTAATTCATAACATCATTTAATTCAATACATACTAATACAAGCATTTATACAAACACACACTACACACATAAGTCTACATATAGTATGTCGACCCGAAGTGCGCAATTTGGCGAATCTCTTCGCCAAACTAATTATGCACGTATTCCTAACTTTCTAATGCGACAACAAACCATGTCAATCACATCAGCGAAATATGAATGTAATCAGTACTTCCTACAAATGACTAAAATGCCCTAAATCTCATATTCTTCGTTGATTTACGAAACAGGAAACGGATAGCATGTTGTACATGTCAAACGGCGATGCCGTCGATAATTTACTATTAAACAACATTGAAAGCGTTGGAAACCGTCAATCAAAGCGTCTAAAATCCTCACCTTTCACTTTATATATGTATCGTTTCGAACGGAGCGTATACGCTTCGTCTACGGTGATCAGGCGACCTAATACACAAGTTCTATCAGCTAACATGCTATGAATCCTAGTGAACCTCAAATCAGCAACTTTTAGGGTATTTTCTTACCTGAAAATGCGGAGAAATCATCGGGAAAGTGGTTGGAGTGCGTTGCCTAAGCACGTGCAGCAGCAGCAGCAGGTGGCAGGAAAATCCCTCCCACCTTCTCTCACAAACTCTCACCTTTTCTCTCTCCCAATCTAGGGTTTTTCTCAATTTCGAATGGGAGAGAGGAATGAGGGTTTTAACCCCTTTTATAAGCCCAAAAGTGCCCAAAATAGGCTCAGGAACAAAATATACTTGAGGTATATCCAAATCGGGGTTGTTTCGGTCCAAAAGATCATTTCTGGTGGTCTCCTAGCCGAACGCGATCGGACTTAAGTTCATGCTTACAGGATCTAGCACGCATTAAGTTTGTAGTCTGGCAGGGTTCGTAGATCGCCCGTGGCGGTCCAGTTTCAGTTCAGCGGTCACCGCACGTAGATCAGGTCTGCAAATCTCATGGTATGAAATAGAAATTTTTCCTGATTCGAGGGTGTAATTTGGCTAAATTCTGACGGTCAGAATGCTTAATACTGACGCGTCAAGTCATGTGCCAGATTTGAATTTCAAATTCCAAATCTGTCCCTATTCGCACTCTCTTCAGTCCGGGCTCAATGAAATAGCCTGTGATTATCGGTTGGACTTGATTTTTGAAATGATTGTCAAGTCCAGCTAGGCGGTTCTAACGGTCTAAGATAGTAGGTATCGGACTTTCGACGCGCGGTCTAGATCCAATACAAAGTTTCAAAGAGGTCCAGAGAACAACCGGTTTAGAGTTTGATCTGAGATTTTAGAGTATCATAGCACCATGGATTCTACAAGTTTTGGGTCTTGTAGAACGTATTTAAAGCGATCAGGGACTATTTCCCAGCTACTCTAGCATTGCGCTAGCTAACTTATGCTTAGTTTCTAAAGGAATTAATCCTAAGTGGTTTCTTTGGCTATGGAATTGGGTTCTGAGCAACTTCCCAGGTGTTTTAGTTGACCCATTGCCTAAGGACGTCTAATCTCAGGTTGGCCAAAATTCGGGTGTTACAATCTACCCCCCTTAAAACACAATTTTGTCCCCGAAATTGGCGAAGGGTAAGGAGTATCTAGTAAGACTTTAGTATTGACATTCTAAGAAAGGGTCAATCCTATTTATTGACCTAACTGTACGTACATCCTATCTCAAATGTTTCGATCCTGGGCCAGTGGGAAAGAGGCCAACCACGCTTCCGCTGCGCCACTCTGATGGAACGGTGGCGTTGACTGACCTAACTGGATTGCACTCAACACGTTCTACCCCCCTTAAAACTTGGTTTTACTTAAAGTTCAAGAATCTTTGCATCGCTCCATATATCGGAACGGGATGCAATTTAGGGGCTATCCTTGACATGAATTGGGAAACAACCTCTCATTACAGTGGTTTTCCCTTGCTAATGATGCGTTCTATGGCATTGGTACCTATGGCGATAGAGATGAGTCTAAGCTCAATTGTGGTTAAGTTCAGGGGCAGGTATGAGTTGGTGGCAAGATGTTTAATTCTCTACTGGCTATAAGTCCTCACCATTTCCCAAAGACAAAGCAATAACTTTTGGTTGTATGTGGTCGAGCCAACGTGGAAGAAAAGTTGTGTGGTGGGTCTGAGCCGGATACATAGACTTTCTGCCTAGAACAGAAATTTACTGTATCAGTTCTTAATCCTAAATGATGCCGATCTTCTGCTTGATCAGAGCATTGGATTTATTGGCAACTACTAGGATTGAAAAGTCAATTCAAACCGCGAATACATCACTTACATGTAGTTCCTTTATTCCGCATTTTCGAATGCAATAAGCCCTTGGGGAAGGCAATTCTAAGGGGTGTGCTAGTACATTCTAAGTTCAATCTGAGGGATTTATAAATGTTCCCTGAGAGTGAATGGTTCCTTCCTATTGGCAACAACAGAAGTCTATAAGTCATAAGGGGATCTATCAAAGGAATAAGGTTCTACTTCAACCAAATCCACCCTGCAATTCCTTAGCATATACAGGCTTTACACTACTTAAGGTAACTAGTAGGCTAGTCTGTAACTCAGTAGCTATAATCCAAAGCCTAAGTTTATATGTTAAATGGTTCCATACCATTACTAATACAGGGAATTGCTCTATCGCTTAGGGTTAAGATTATCTAAATAGAATTGGATTTCCTATATCGTCAGATCCTTCAAATCTAGGAGTGCTAACACTAGGTCCAAAACGCCAAGAGCCTATATGGCCAGTAGCATTAAGTTGTATCAAATGGAACGGCATTCCTAGTCCCATATCGGGATTGGAAGTGGCATGCTTGGTAGGAGGGTGGGTTGGGATAAAAATTAATTTGTAGGTTGAATCCCAGGATTTTCAATAGGGCAGTGGAAACCACAGGACACACCCAATCTAGGGACAATACCTTACAGCGAACGAAACGACATGCATTCCATTCAATAAAATTTGTCACACTACATGGAATAAAGTTCCACATGGATTATGATAGAGATGCATTCAGCTATGCTAAGCCCAAACCACTAACACAAACACATTTTCTACCTCTGACTTCACTAAACCTAACAACAACAAAACACGAAAATTCTTAAAACAGTAATCAAACAAGCTATAGGGCAACGACATAGACGCCTAATTCTACCAAAGGACTTCTACCATGGTCCCAACTAACCTTCTTGAATACTATCTAGTTCAGTACTGTCTGTTGCACATTAGAGCTCTATCGGCCAGGTATTTTCAATACTTCTCAAACGAAGAAAGTTGAGAAATGGGATTTGAGGTTAGTACGATTTTGAGACCCAAAAAGAGGGTAAAGGCTCAAATAAAAGGGACATGAGAAGGAGGATGGTGGAAAAGGAGAAAAAGGCTGAAACAGCCTTAACAATAGTCATGGAAAGAGGAGGAAATGCGGAGAAATGGTCGCCCAAATGGACAGAATGAAATCTAGGCATTGTAGAGGGATGCTTCAAGCTCCCAAGGGCTGGATTTTCAAAAAGAAAAGAGAAGGAAAAAGGGAAATGGAGCTCCTTACGATTTCAGCTCATTTTGGGGGTTGTAAGAGCTCCAAACGACAAGATTTGCAAGAGGGAGGGCTGCAAATCACTATGGAGTGATGGAGTGGGATCGTTTTCAACCAAGAATGGGTTTGGGAGTGGTTTGGATCCACGAATTTGGGAGAGGGCAGCTGAAAAATGAAAATGGGGCTTGGATAGGGGCTGTTTGTGAAGGAAGTACCCCTGTTTGGGGTTTTCTATGGATGAACCGTACCTGGGGGGTGTGTATTACCCAAAATACCCCCAGATCCAAGATTTCAGATCAAGTGGGCCACAGTGGCCGGCGATGGCATCACCGACCATTCGGTGATCTGGTCAGTGGGACCACATGGGTCTGGTCCCCCATGATCCAGGGACCCCAAATAACTATGGGCCCCACCTTGGTTCATTGTATATTGACCTATATAGGCCCAAACATGCGTTCGGAGCTTTCCGGGGCCAATATGCAATCCTGAATACAAAACCCTATCATACAGCATATGATTTTGGGGTAGAAGGAGCTAATACATCCATCTAGCCTATTGTTTTCTAAATAAAGAAAACTTAGAATGGCCTAATGGCTAGTTTTCATGAAATTTTACTATTCACTGTAAAATTTTATCGAAGTATAATTTTATGTCATTTTCACATTAGGATTGATGCCTAACATGAAAAGATAAGAAATAATTGAAGATTGGAATGGTGAGAGGAAAAATTTTTAAGATTTTAGGTGAAACAGGGTTTTTAAGCCCTGACGATTGAATACAGGGGTTGTGGTTGCCCCACAGCCCAAGGATTTATATTTATGGGTTTAGAATCATTTAAATAATGTCTCGACTTACTTACCTACAACTTAGGAGCTATTCGGGTTGCTTCACACGACCCTAGATGTGTTACGGACTCGATCACGCGATCGATTCGAATAGTCTTCGCCTATTGGCGAATCTGCGATCCTAGAAGTGTTTCTAGACCCTTCTCGCACCCACCTAAGTCAAAGGAAGAAACAGCGTACGTCGCGTGACCATAACCCAGGCCCGGTTTAATCCAAATCATGCTCTGATACCATCTGTGACATCCCGAAAATCGGGGGGTTGAGTGAAAACCCAACTCCCGAGTTCCAAAACGTTATTTATGCAACATAGATATGTATGATTGAATGTTGTCTGTGTTAATGTATTAAACATGAGTGGGATTATGCCAGAACAGCATATCATACTCCAGAAGTTAAATTAACCAGCGAAAGACTGTGATAGTATGAATAACATATATAAACTGTTGTATATCTCCAGAGTGTGAACATGTTACCAGGTTATATATATACATGTATGCTCCAAAAGTAAACAGAGAGAATATACATGAGTGCTCTAATAATATAAAATGACAAGTGTCAAGACATCTAATCAACCTCCCTGTAATCCCGTCAATCAGAACACGCATAAAGGAGGGATCCTCCTCATCATCAACAAGTCCAGCTCCGCCTCACAGGCCGCGCCATCATCTGCAATCACAAAAGGGTCTGGTGGGTGTCCAGGAACACCGTCCCGTAACGTGGGAGTGAGTAGCTAACTCAATGGAATAATAGAGCAAGGATTAACATGTTCTCAAATCAATCATGCGATAATAGTAAAGCAATAAATCAAACAATCCTAATACTGTTGTTAATGCAATATAACATGATGTGATGCATGCCCTCACCGACGATCTCCCTCATACGGCACCAACTTACGACCACGGCATGCCACACTCCCTAAAGCACTCCACATCTTCCAGGCACATGCAATGTAATGGTGATATGATTTTTGAGTTATTATTAGTCCAATCAAACAGCAGGATTGGGAAACTAAGGTACCTCCCTTATATCAATCCCAACACAGATCCTGTCTAGGGTCGCCACTCCTAGTAATCTCATACGATGTATATTTTGTAGGTCGCTGCAAGGGCTGCCAGGGCTGTTTCTCGCACTCGTTGCACTCCTCCCCCATCACCTTATCAATACAGGCCTACTGTACTCTACTGCTACGGAAGGGTCGTCGCCTCCCGTAGACTCAGAATACGCTCGCGGTCACTACAAAGGGCTGTCAGGGCTGTTGCTCGCACTCGTTGCACCACTCCCCCATCACCTTATCAATGTAGGCCGACAGCAAGAATATAGTGTCCCATACCACCATAATCTGCTCACTAGACTAGGTGCTCACTGGTCACTACGGGGAGGTTTGTGGCCCCAGCGTAGGCCAACAGCTCGACCACGGTGTCCCATACCACCATGCCCAGCTCATGAGTCTTCGTGGATCAAGGTACCATGGTTAACAGGGTTTACAATGTTAGTTCAGTACCCTAGGTTCAAGAAGTTATGACTCATACAGGGTGAACATACATCGGCCAGTCGGGTTACTTGACGGGCTTGACTAGCGCGATCGCATCTCAAGTCGAACGACATGAAGTGCGTAAAACACTTCGCGCGGCCTAACCACTGCCGCCAACTCCAAACACGACTCGCGTTCATCGACGCGTCGTTCGTGGCCAAGACCAGCCAACCACGAATTCGCTCGGTTACCGACTGCCTGGACTAAGTATAGTCCCAAACACATATGAATTCACATCAGCAAATTATGTAGGAGTATTGGAATTGAAATACAATCATGTGAGCATGTTAACACATGTTATAACATTCAACTTAAGCAAATCTTCAAGCACATACATTTCATGCATAGTATGGAATCATGTACATAGTCAACATGTAGGAAATCATTTATGTCAACATATAAATTGAGAAATCCATCTCAAACTACTTCATAACATCATTTAATTCAATACATAGTAATACAAGCATTTATACAAACACATACGCTACACACTTAAGTCTACATATAGTATGTCGACCCGAAGTGCGCAATTTGGCGAATCTCTTCTCCAAACTAATTATGCACGTATTCCTAACTTTCTAATGCGACAACAAACCATGTCAATCACATCAGCGAAATATGAATGTAATCAATACTTCCTACAAATGACTAAAATGCCCTAAATCTCATATTCTTCGTTGATTTACGAAACAGGAAACAGATAGCTTGTTGTACATGTCAAACGGCGATGCCGTCGATAATCTACTATTAAACGACATTGAAAGCATTGGAAACCGTCAATCAAAGCGTCTAAAATCCTCACCTTTCACTTTATATATGTATCGTTTTGAACGGAGCGTATACGCTTCGTCTACGGCGATCAGGCAACCTAATACACAAGTTCTATCAGCTAACATGCTATGAATCCTACTGAACCTCAAATCAGCAACTTCTAGGGTATTTTCTTGCCTGAAAATGCGGAGAAATCACCGGGAAAGTGGTTGGAGTGCGTCGCCTAAGCACGTGCAGCAGCAGCAGCAGGTGGCAGGAAAATCCCTCCCACCTTCTCTCACAAACTCTCACCTTTTCTCTCTCCCAATCTAGGGTTTTTCTCAATTTCGAATGGGAGAGAGGAATGAGGGTTTTAACCCCTTTTATAAGCCCAAAAGTGCCCAAAATAGGCTCAGGAACAAAATATACTTGAGGTATATCCAAATCGGGGTTGTTTCGGTCCAAAAGATCATTTCTGGTGGTCTCCTAGCCGAACGCGATCGGACTTAAGTTCATGCTTACAGGATCTAGCACGCATTAAGTTTTTAGTCTGGCAGGGTTCGTAGATTGCCCGTGGCGGTCCAGTTTCAGTTCAGCGGTCACCGCACGTAGATCAAGTCTGCAAATCTCATGGTATGAAATAGAAATTTTTCCTGATTCGAGGGTGTAATTTGGCTGAATTCTGACGGTCAGAATGCTTAATACTGACGCGTCAAGTCATGTGCCAGATTTGAATTTCAAATTCCAAATCTGTCCCTATTCGCACTCTCTTCAGTCCGGGCTCAATGAAATAGCCTGTGATTATCGGTTGGACTTGATTTTTGAAATGATTGTCAAGTCCAGCTAGGCGGTTCTAACGGTCTAAGATAGTAGGTATCGGACTTTCGACGCGCGGTCTAGATCCAATACAAAGTTTCAAAGAGGTCCAGAGAACAACCGGTTTAGAGTTTGATCTGAGATTTTAGAGTATCATAGCACCATGGATTCTACAAGTTTTGGGTCTTGTAGAACGTATTTAAAGCGATCAGGGACTATTTCCCAGCTACTCTAGCATTGCGCTAGCTAACTTATGCTTAGTTTCTAAAGGAATTAATCCTAAGTGGTTTCTTTGGCTATGGAATTGGGTTCTGAGCAACTTCCCAGGTGTTTTAGTTGACCCATTGCCTAAGGACGTCTAATCCCAGGTTGGCCAAAATTCGAGGTGTTACAATCTACCCCCCTTAAAACACAATTTTGTCCCCGAAATTGGCGAAGGGTAAGGAGTATCTAGTAAGACTTTAGTATTGACATTCTAAGAAAGGGTCAATCCTATTTATTGACCTAACTGTACGTTCATCCTATCTCAAATGTTTCGATCCTGGGCCAGTGGGAAAGAGGCCAACCACGCTTCCGCTGCGCCACTCTAATGGAACGGTGGCGTTGACTAACCTAACTGGATTGCACTCAACACGTTCTACCCCCCTTAAAACTTGGTTTTACTTAAAGTTCAAGAATCTTTGCATCGCTCCATATATCGGAACGGGATGCAATTTAGGGGCTATCCTTGACATGAATTGGGAAACAATCTCTCATTACAGTGGTTTTCCCTTGCTAATGATGCGTTCTATGGCATTGGTACCTATGGCGATAGAGATGAGCCTAAGCTCAATTGTGGTTAAGTTCAGGGGCAGGTATGAGTTGGTGGCAAGATGTTTAATTCTCTACTGGCTATAAGTCCTCACCATTTCCCAAAGACAAAGCAATAACTTTTGGTTGTATGTGGTCGAGCCAACGTGAAAGAAAAGTTATGTGGTGGGTCTGAGCCGGATACATAGACTTTCTGCCTAGAACAGAAATTTACTGTATCAGTTCTTAATCCTAAACGATGCCGATCTTCTACTTAATCAGAGCATTGGATTTATTGGCAACTACTAGGATTGAAAAGTCAATTCAAACCGCGAATACATCGCTTACATGTAGTTCCTTTATTCCGCATTCTCGAATGCAATAAGCCCTTGGGGAAGGCAATTCTAAGGGGTGTGCTAGTACATTCTAAGTTCAATCTGAGGGATTTATAAATGTTCCCTGAGAGTGAATGGTTCCTTCCTATTGGCAACAACAGAAGTGTATAAGTCATAAGGGGATCTATCAAAGGAATAAGGTTCTACTTCAACCAAATCTACCCTGCAATTCCTTAGCATATACAGGCTTTACACTACTTAAAGTAACTAGTAGGCTAGTCTGTAACTCAGTAGCTATAATCTAAAGCCTAAGTTTATATGTTAAATGGTTCCATACCATTACTAATACAGGGAATTGCTTTATCGCTTAGGGTCAAGATTATCTAAATAGAATTGGATTTCCTATATCGTCAGATCCTTCAAATCTAGGAGTGCTAACACTAGGTCCAAAACGCCAAGAGCCTATATGGCCAGTAGCATTAAGTTGTATCAAATGGAACGGCATTCCTAGTCCCATATCGGGATTGGAAGTGGCATGCTTGGTAGGAGGGTGGGTTGGGATAAAAATTAATTTATAGGCTGAATCCCAGGATTTTCAATAGGGCAGAGGAAACCACAGGACACACCCAATCTAGGGACAATACCTTACAGCGAACGAAACGACATGCATTCCATTCAATAAAATTTGTCACACTACATGGAATAAAGTTCCACATGGATTATGATAGAGATGCATTCAGCTATGCTAAGCCCAAACCACTAACACAAACACATTTTCTACCTCTGACTTCACTAAACCTAACAACAACAAAACACGAAAATTCTTAAAACAGTAATCAAACAAGCTATAGGGCAACGACATAGACGCCTAATTCTACCAAAGGACTTCTACCATGGTCCCAACTAACCTTCTTGAATACTATCTAGTTCAGTACTGTCTGTTGCCCATTAGAGCTCTATCGGCCAGGTATTTTCAATACTTCTCAAACGAAGAAAGTTGAGAAATGGGATTTGAGGTTAGTACGATTTTGAGACCCAAAAAGAGGGTAAAGGCTCAAATAAAAGGGACATGAGAAGGAGGATGGTGGAAAAGGAGAAAAAGGCTGAAACAGCCTTAACAATAGTCATGGAAAGAGGAGGAAATGCGGAGAAATGGTCGCCCAAATGGACAGAATGAAATCTAGGCATTGTAGAGGGATGCTTCAAGCTCCCAAAGGCTGGATTTTCAAAAAGAAAAGAGAAGGAAAAAGGGGAATGGAGCTCCTTACGATTTCAGCTCATTTTGGGGGTTGTAAGAGCTCCAAACGACAAGATTTGCAAGAGGGAGGGCTGCAAATCACTATGGAGTGATGGAGTGGGATCGTTTTCAACCAAGAATGGGTTTGGGAGTGGTTTGGATCCACGAATTTGGGAGAGGGCAGCTGAAAAATGAAAATGGGGCTTGGATAGGGGCTGTTTGTGAAGGAAGTACCCCTGTTTGGGGTTTTCTATGGATGAACCGTACCTGGGGGGTGTGTATTACCCAAAATACCCCCAGATCCAAGATTTCAGATCAAGTGGGCCACAGTGGCCGGCGATGGCATCACCGACCATTCGGTGATCTGGTCAGTGGGACCACATGGGTCTGGTCCCCCATGATCCAGGGACCCCAAATAACTATGGGCCCCACCTTGGTTCATTGTATATTGACCTATATAGGCCCAAACATGCGTTCGGAGCTTTTCGGGACCAATATGCAATCCTGAATACAAAACCCTATCATACAACATATGATTTTGGGGTATAAGGAGCTAATACATCCATCTAACCTATTATTTTCTAAATAAAGCAAACTTAGAATGGCCTAATGGCTAGTTTTCATGAAATTTTACTATTCACTGTAAAATTTTATCGAAGTATAATTTTATGTCATTTTCACTTTAGGATTGATGCCTAACATGAAAAGATAAGAAATAATTGAAGATTGGAATGGTGAGAGGAAAAATTTTTAAGATTTTAGGTGAAACGGGGTTTTTAAGCCCTGACGATTGAATACAGGGGTTGTGGTTGCCCCACAGCCCAAGGATTTACATTTACGATTTTAGAATCGTTTAAATAATGTCTCGACTTACTTACCTACAACCTAGGAGCTATTCGGGTTGCTTCACACGACCCTAGATGTGTTACGGACTCGATCACGCGATCGATTCGAATAGTCTTCGCCTATTGGCGAATCTGCGATCCTAGAAGTGTTTCTAGGCCCTTCTCGCACCCACCTAAGTCAAAGGAAGAAACAGCGTACGTCGTGTGACCATAACCCAGGCCCGGTTTAATCCAAATCATGCTCTGATACCATCTGTGACATCCCGAAAATCGGGGGGTTGAGTGAAAACCCAACTCCCGAGTTCCAAAACATTATTTATGCAACATAAATATGTATGATTGAATGTTGTATGTGTTAATGTATTAAACATGAGTGGGATTATGCCAGAACAGCATATCATACTCCAGAGACAGTTAAATTAACCAGCGGAAGACTGTGATAGTATGTATAACATATATAAACTGTTGTATATCTCCAGAGAGTGAACATGTTACCAGGTTAATATATACATGTATGCTCCAAAAGTAAACAGAGAGAATATACATGAGTGCTCTAATAATATAAAATGACAAGTGTCAAGACATCTAATCAACCTCCCTGTAATCCCGTCAATCAGAACACGCATAAAGGAGGGATCCTCCTCATCATCATCAAGTCCAGCTCCGCCTCACAGGCCGCGCCATCATCTGCAATCACAAAAGGGTCTGGTGGGTGTCCAGGAACACCGTCCCGTAACGTGGGAGTCAGTAGCTAACTCAGTGGAATAATAGAGCAATAATTAACATGTTCTCAAATCAATCATGCGATAATAGTAAAGTAATAAATCAAACAATCCTAATACTGTTGTTAATGTAATATGAGATGACGTGATGTATGTCCTCACCGACGATCTCCCTCATACGGCACCATCTTACGACCGCGGCATGCCACACTCCCTAAAGCGCTCCACATCTTCCAGGCACATGCAATGTAATGGTGATATGATTTTCGAGTTGTTATTAGTCCATTCAAACAGCAGGATTGGGAAACTAAGGTACCTCCCTTATATCAATCCCAACACAGATCCTGTCTAGGGTCGCCACTCCTAGTAATCTCATACGATGTATATTTTGTAGGTCGCTGCAAGGGCTGTCAGGGCTGTTTCTCGCACTCGTTGCACTGCTCCCCCATCACCTTATCAATACAGGCCTACTGTACTCACTGCTATGGAAGGGTCGTCGCCTCCCGTAGACTCAGAATACGCTCGCGGTCACTACAAAGGGCTGTCAGGGCTGTTGCTCGCACTCGTTGCACCGCTCCCCCATCACCTTATCAATGTAGGCCGACAGCAAGAATATAGTGTCCCATACCACCATAATCTGCTCACTAGACTAGGTGCTCACTGGTCACTACGGGGAGGTTTGTGGCCCTCCAGCGTAGGCCAACAACTCGACCACGGTGTCCCATACCACCATGCCCAGCTCATGAGTCTTCGTGGATCAAGGTACCATGGTTAACAGGGTTTACAATGGTAAGTTTAGTACCCTAGGTTCAAGAAGTTATGACTCATACAGGGTGAACATACATCGGCCAGTCGGGTTACTTGAAGGGCTCGACTAGCGCGATCGCATCTCAAGTCGAACGACATGAAGTGCGTAAAACACTTCGCGTGGCCTAACTACTGCCGCCAACTCCAAACACGACTCGCGTTCATCGACGCGTCGTTCGTGGCCAAGACCAGCCAACCACGAATTCGCTCGGTTACCGACTGCCTGGACTAAGTATAGTCCCAAACACATATGAATTCACATCAGCAAATTATGTAGGAGTATTGGAATTGAAATACAATCTTGTGAGCATGTTAACACATGTTATAACATTCAACTTAAGCAAATCTTCAAGCACATACATTTCATGCGTAGTATGGAATCATGTACATAGTCAACA
Organism: Magnolia kwangsiensis; assembly: GCA_037074715.1. Lineage (NCBI taxonomy): Eukaryota > Viridiplantae > Streptophyta > Magnoliopsida > Magnoliales > Magnoliaceae > Magnolia > Magnolia kwangsiensis. Next base: position 100,331,955 of record CM073576.1, on the reverse strand, counting down.
TGTAGGAAATCATTTATGTCAACATATAAATTGAGAAATCCATCTCAAACTAACTCATAACATCATTTAATTCAATACATACTAATACAAGCATTTATACAAACACATACACTACACACTTAAGTCTACATATAGTATGTCGACCCGAAGTGCGCAATTTGGCGAATCTCTTCGCCAAACTAATTATGCACGTATTCCTAACTTTCTAATGTGACAACAAACCATGTCAATCACATCAGCGAAATATGAATGTAATCAATACTTCCTACAAATGACTAAAATGCCCTAAATCTCATATTCTTCGTTGATTTACGAAACAGGAAACGGATAGCATGTTGTACATGTCAAACGGCGATGCCGTCGATAATCTACTATTAAACAACATTGAAAGCGTTGGAAACCGTTAATCAAAGCGTCTAAAATCCCCACCTTTCACTTTATATATGTATCGTTTCGAACGGAGCGTATACGCTTCGTCTACGGCGATCAGGCGACCTAATACACAAGTTCTATCAGCTAACATGCTATGAATCCTAGTGAACCTCAAATCAGCAACTTCTAGGGTATTTTCTTACCTGAAAATGCGGAGAAATCACTGGAAAAGTGGTTGGAGTGCGTCGCCTAAGCACGTGCAGCAGTAGCAGCAGGTGGCAGGAAAATCCCTCCCACCTTCTCTCACAAACTCTCACCTTTTCTCTCTCCCAATCTAGGGTTTTTCTCAAATTCGGATGGGAGAGAGGAGTGAGGGTTTCAACCCCTTTTATAAGCCCAAAAGTGCCCAAAATAGGCTCAGGAACAAAATATACTTGAGGTATATCCAAATCGGGGCTGTTTCGGTCCAAAAGATCATTTCTGGTGGTCCCCTAGCCGAATGCGATCGGACTTAAGTTCATGCTTACAAGATCTAGCACGCATTAAGTTTTTAGTCCGGCAGGGTTCGTAGATCGCCCGTGGCGGTCCAGTTTCAGTTCAGTGGTCACCGCACGTAGATCAGGTCTGCAAATCTCATGGTATGAAATAGAAATTTTTCCTGATCCGAGGGTGTAATTTGGCTGAATTCTGATGGTCAGAACGCTTAATACTGACGCGTCAAGTCGTGTGCCAGATTTGAATTTTAAATTCCAAATCTGTCCCTATTCGCACTCTCTTTAGTTTGGGCTCAATGAAATAGCCTGTGATTATCGGTTGGACTTGATTTTCGAAATGATTGTCAAGTCCAGCTAGGCGGTTCTAACGGTCTAAGATAGTAGGTATCGGACTTTTGACGCGCGGTCTAGATCCAATACAAAGTTTCAAATAGGTCCAGAGAATAAACCGGTTTAGAGTTTGATCCGAGGTTTTAGAGTATCATAGCACCATGGATTCTACAAGTTTTGGGTCTTGTAGAACGTATTTAAAGCAATCAGGGACTATTTCCCAGCTACTCTAGCATTGCGCTAGCTAACTTATGCTTAGTTTTTAAAGGAATTAATCCTAAGTGGTTTCTTTGGCTATGGAATTGGGTTCTGAGCGATTTCCCAGGTGTTTTAGTTGACCCATTGCCTAAGGATGTCTAATCCCAGGTTGGCCAAAATTTAGGGTGTTACAACTAGGTATAGTCCCAAACATTTATAAATTCACATCAGCAATCATGTAAGAGTAATGGAAGTGAAATACAACAATGTGAGCATGTTAACACATGTTATAACATACAACTTAAGTAAATCATCTAACACATGCATTTCATACATATAATGAAATCATGCATATAGTCAACATGTAGGAAATCATTTACATCAGCATATCATTTGAGAATTCAATCTCAAACTAATTCATAACACCATTTAATTCAATACATATTAATACAAACATTTATACAAACACTTAGACTACACACTTAAGTCTACATATAGTATGTCGACTCAAAGTGCGCATTTAGGTGAATCTCTTTGCCAAACTGATTATGCACGCATTCCTAATATCCTAATGCGACAAGAAGGCATGTTAATCATCTCAGCAAAATATGGATTGAAATAGTATTTCCTACAAATGATAAAAATGCCCTAAATCTCATATTTTTCGTCTGCTTACGAAACAGGAAACTAACAGCATATTGTACATGTCAAACGGCGTTGCCATCGATAATGTACTATTAAACGACATTGAAAGCGTTGAAAAAAGTCAATCGAAGCATCTAAAATCCGCACCTTTTATCCTAGAAGTGTATTGATTCGAACGGAGCGTATACGCTTCATCTACGGCGAACGGGGAACCTAATACACAAGATCTATAGGCTACCATGCTAAGGAACCAAAGGAACCTTAAATAAGCAAGTGTTTGGGGTATTTTCTTACCTAGAAACGGGCCGAAATCGCCGGAAAAGTGATTGAGGCGCGTTGCTTAAGCATGTGCAACAAGTAGTGCAAGCAGCAGGAAATTCTCTCCCACTCTCTCTCACAATCTCTCACCTTTTCTCTCACACCAGCTAGGGTTTCTAGCAAATTCGGATGGGTGAGAGAAGTGAGGGTTTAAGCCCCTTTTATAACCTAAAACTTGCCCAAAACAGGCTTGGGAACAATGTTCACTTGATGCCTAACCAAATCGGGGCTGTTTCGGTCCAAAAAGACATTTCTGGAGGTCCCCTGGCCGAACGCGATCGGACTTAAGTTCATGCACGTCGGATGTCGCTCACATCCTATTTTCAGACCAGTAGTGTTCGTAGATCGTACGTGGCGGTCCAGTTTCAGTTCAGTGGTCACCGCACATAGATCAGGTCTACAAGTCTCATGATATGAAATAGAAATTTTTCCTGATCCAAGGGTGTAATTTGGCTGAATTCTGACGGTCAGAACGCTTAATAATAACGTGTCAAGTCGTGTGCCAGATTTGAATTTCAAATTCCAAATCTAACCATATTCTCACTCTCTTCACTCCAGGCTCAATGAAATAGCCTCTGAATGTCGATTGGACTTGATTTTCGAAATGATTGTCAAGTCCAGCTGGGCGGTTATAACGGTCTAAGATTGTAGGTATCGGACTTTCGACGTGCGGTCTAGATCCAATACAAAGTTTCAAAGAGGTCCTGAGAATAAACCGATTTAGAGTTTGATCCGAGGTTTTAGAGTATTATAGCGTCATTAGTTTTACTCGCTTTGGGTCTTGTAGAACATATTTAAAGTGATCAGGGACTATTTCCCAGCTACTCTAGCATTGCGCTAGCTAACTTACACATATTTTCCAAAGGAATTAATCCTACGCGATTTCTGGTCGAGTTGGTACTCGAGTCCAAGTACGGATTTTTCCAGGGCGTTACACCAATAGTAACTGTTGCAGTGTTTTTATGAGACGGCTTCCCTTGGCGACGGACCCTCCTTCACCTGCACAGAAACAATGTCAAGGGAACCCTGGCTGGAGCCGGGGAACCTCCGATGCTTAAGTCAGCAATCTCGTCAATAGCCAAGAGCTTCTCTTAGTTAGCGTTTGCGTACCTTTTACTGTTCCAAGCTTAGAGATTTATACAGTCTGCCAATCCTTATCTTCAGAGGATTCTTCTCCTGGGATCGCTCAGGATCCCGAGAATCTCGGGATCCGTTATCAGTATCCCTGGATTTCCGTAGATCAGCATCTGTCCTCGTTCCGCCATTACCTGGCTCGGTTGGATCTCGACCGACTCCGGGGGAGTCTCGACCAGGTCATGACCGACACCGGGAGAGTCTCGGCCGACGCAGGAGGACGGGTTCTCAGCCGTGCCTGACAGATACAACTCCCTGAGGGGATCTTTACTCTATCGGTTGAATGGCTTTCACACGCCCGGCCTTCAGTTGGGTTATGCAGGCGAGGTAATCACTCTGACAGAGCGATTTTACTCGTCCTTGCTTACGCCTAACGGCCTACCTTCTGTCCTGTCGGTGCTGTCTCGGATTCTTAGGCAGTGTCGGGGAAGCCGACCTACTCTTATAAGAATCTCGGGACTTTACCCGAGCCCGACACATTTTTCCCCAACAGTGAGCCCCACTGCTCCTGGTGTCGTCTATGACAACAAGGAGCACGATTTTATCGGTCGGTTGGCATTATCATCCGAGACAATGATGAGGCATTTAATGTTCTTTGAGTCGTTCTTAGCGTGCGACGTTGCGCGTTCCAAGGTCGCACGTGCGGCCAGCTGTCAACTCGCTCCGTCCACGTATAAGTGGCGAACGCGTGGCCACGATTTCGGCGCAGTCAATCAACAGTCGCCACGCGTCGAATGGGGGAGCCGAGGCGAACGTCGCTTCGCTTCCGCCATAATGACCCGTCTACGTGGCAAGGCTATAAAAAGCCCGGGCAGGAGGACGGTTCGAACTTTGTTTTCACCCTCCTTCCTCCCGTCCGCGTTCGATTCCGAGCGCATTTTCGCTCTCCTCTTCCTCTTCTCCGCTGTCGCTTCTTTCTCCATCAACCTTTCCTTGCAATCACCGTCGATTCCTTTGGTGAGTCTTTTCCTTCTCCTTTAATCAGCTTTAATGGCCGCCACGGCTCTCAAAGCCCTCGGGAGGAAATTTCAGTAGATGAGGGCGTATCCCAACACCTCTGGGACGTTACAGACCCACCATCGCTGTTGACGGAGTTCGCCATCGGAGCTGACGCCGCATTTCGGCTTGTCAGAGAATCCGGCAGCCCTTCGGCTGAGCATCCCACCCAGACAGGTCCGTCCAGCGGTGGGACATCTCTGGTGACCCGTCCAGGGAGACCTAACCCATGGGCGGATCAGATGGAGGACGAGGAGGGAGAGGGAGAGGACGATTTAGTCACGGGCGAAGGAATGGCCGTTCCATACCCTGTGACTCGAACCGCGGAGGCTTCTGGGTCGTCTTCGAAAGGGGAAGGAGACGAGCCCAGCGGTCTCGTAGCTTCTATTCTCACCGAATCCGATTTAAACCGAATCAGGGCTGGTTACCATGTACCTGATTTGGTCATCCTTCATCTCCCTCGTCCGGGTGATTTACCCGACCATCCCCCCGCAGGGATGGTAGCAATTTTCCAAGTCTCGATGCAGTGCGGCTTGCGCCTGCCACTCCAGCCCATTGCCCGTGACTTCCTTTCTCGAGTCAAAATAGCCCCCGGCCAAATCGTCCCAAACGCGTGGAGGAACTTGTTCGGGTGCGCCGTGCTTTGGTCCGAGCTAGAGCAACCTTCTCTTACGGTCGACGAGTTCCTCTACCTGTATCAAGTCCGACCAAACCCCAACTTCCCTGGCCTCTACTTTCTAAGCGCGTGGAGAGGCAAGGGGGGATCTCTAATCACCGACCCACCTACTTCGAACAAGTTCTGGAAGGAGAGGTGGTTTTGGGCGTGCGGTCGGTGGGAGTCGGCCGACTCGTGGCCGTACGAGCTGCAAGTATCCCGCACATTCCGTAGAACAGGTGACTCGGCGCCTCGGATCACTGATCTTCCCTTTTCTTATTCTCCGTTTATATCTTCTCTTCCACTAATCTTGACTCTACCATGTCTCGCAGATATCTCGAAGAGTAGAGGGAAGCTCGAGTCCGGGGCTTTGACTCGGATAAGAGAGTTGAGGAAGCTGAGCGCGGCGGAGCGATCTTGGAAGTTGCTTCTGCAACCTGAGCGTCTTCACCTCGCCGGCCTTGACTCGTTCGTCTCAAGTATTTCGCTCTTCCTTATATCTGTCTCCTTGGTTTTTGGTTTGCTCTCTTAACCTTATCACTCGTCCTTGCAGACCTCCCCGAAGCTCCTCCAATTTTGAGACCTGCACCAGAGAGCATGGCCGAGCCCCGACCCGCCTTGAAGCCTGTTTCCAAAGTGAAGGCCCCCCCAAGATCGACTCTGCTGTCTGGGTCCCGACCTTCGAAGCAGCAGAAGATCGTGGGCAAGGGGAAGGAAACGGTCGCTCCAGCTGCTGCCGCGCCCGCCGTTCCCCAGGTGGTCATCCTCTCCGACCCTGATGAGAGGGCCGAGGAAGCGAGGCCAATCCATCCAATGACTCAGGCGACACCTGAGTCGGGGCCCGCCGCTGTAGAGGTCTCGGGGCCGAGGGAGGCCCTGTGTGAAGAATCCCCGAGAAGGGAGATGACTCAGGCAGAGTCCCCCTTCTCGAAGATTATTGCGAGTATGGTTCCTTGGACGCTCTCCCACGGGAGCGAGAGAGACTTCACCAACTACTACAATGCTCCAACGGCCCAGACCCTCGGGCATGCAGCGAGGCTGCTTTTCGAGGTAGAATTTTCTTCATTCTTATGTCACTTTCTGTCTAGGTTTTCCAACATAACTCACCGTCTCTGTATTGCAGTGGCTCCTTGCCTCGTTAAGGCAAGCTTGGAGCTGGTCGCCTCCCAGAAACTCGCGTCCGAGGCAGAGACTGTGAAGAAAATCGCTGTCGAGGTTGAGGGCCGTAGGGAGGTCGCCGAGGGCCGAATCGGCATCATGACCGGTGATCTTTCTATCCCCCAAAAGATGGCCACTGACGCCCTTGCAACTCTTGAAGGCACGAAGGCCGACAATGCTCGCCTTACTTTGCTCCTTCAAGAGGCCGAGGAGAGGGAGCGGCGGCTTCTCCAGGTTCACGACGAGTGCGAGGGCGCCCTTGCCCGCGTGAAGGCCGAGGCTGCCGAGTTTGTTCAGGAAGCCCAGGGAGAGACGCGTCAAGCCAAGGAGGAGCGAGACCGAGCGGTAGAGGCCTTCCTCGAATCTACCGAATTTGAGGAAGAGAGGGACCACCTTTACCAAGGTGGCTACAAGGCCTGCGTTCTGGAGATGAGGGCGGCCTTCCCTGAACTCGATCTCTCCGCTTTCGAGATCGACAGTCCGTCCGCCGAGGCTACCGAGGGCGAAGCCGCAGAAGGAGATGCTGCCGTTGCTGTTGCCGACGAGGCCGGTCCCTCGGACGCCTCCTAGGATTGTATTTTTCTTTTTGTAATAATTTTTTTTTTTTGTAACTGACTTTCTGTAACTGGCCCGACATTGGGTACTTACATGAAATAGAGCTTTTATTGAGTCGACTTCAATTACAGTATGATTGTATCTCACGGATAATAAACTTTAAGATTCTCGGCGTTCCAAGGATGAGGCAACAGCTGCCCGTTCAGGTCTTCCAGCCGGTAGGCTCCAGGTCGGATGATGCCTGAGACGACATAGGGGCCTTCCCAGTTCGGCCCTAATGTACCCGACCCAATTTCCTTAGTGTTTGGGAAGGTCCTTCGGAGGACCATGTCCCCGGTTCGGAATCGTCGTACTTTGACTCGACGATTGTAAAATCGAGACACCTGTCTTTGTCGAGCCATCACCTTCAGTCGAGCACTTTCTCTTCTTTCTTCTAACGAATCAAGTGCGAATGAGAGGAGTTCACCGTTCTCTCGTTCATCATACAGGTTGACTCGGGCTGAACCAATACCGATCTCGACCGGTGCGACTGCTTCCGCACCATAACATAGAGAGAAGGGGGTTTCTCCCGTCGCGGTCCGTGCCGTGGTCCGATAAGCCCACAGTATATTCGGAAGTTCTTCGGCCCATGCTCCCTTTGCCTCGTCAAGTCTTGTCCGGAGATGCTGCTTTATGATTTTGTTGATTGCCTCGACCTGTCCGTTCGTCTGAGGGTGATGAGGCGAGGCGTATACATTACGAATCCCGAGGTTACCGCACATCTCCCGGAATTGTTTGTTATCGAATTGCCTGCCATTGTCTGTCACTATCATCCGGGGTATTCCGAACCGACATATGATATTTTTCCATACGAAACTCGTGACCCTTTGCTCGGTAATTTTCGCCAACGGTTCTGCTTCGGCCCACTTCGTGAAATAGTCCACCGCTACCACGACAAATTTAGTCTGGCCCTTCCTCAATGGGAAGGGCCCGATTATGTCTATTCCCCATTGCGCAAAAGGCCATGGTCCCGACATTGGAGTCAGCTCCTCGGGGGGTTGTCTCGGGATCACTGCGAACCGCTGACACTTGTCGCACCTTTGGACGAATCGTTTGGAGTCATGCTGTATGGTCGGCCAGTAATATCCCTGCCGCAACACTTTGTTGGCGAGCGAGCGTCCTCCCGAATGGTTTCCACATATTCCTTCGTGTATCTCTCGTAAGATATAGTCGGCTTCTTGGGAGTCGACGCACCTTAGTAGAGGAGTATGAAAGCCTTTTTTGTACAGAATCCCATTCAAGATAGTGTAGCGCGAGGCTCGAGTTTTTAATCGCCGTGCCTTGGCGCGATCTTCTGGCAGTTCACCATTGTTAAGGTAGCGGACGAGTGGGTCGAACCAAGCGGCCGCTGGATCGATTGGAAACAGGATCGAGACCGTCGGCTCATTTACGCTTAGTTCAGGGACATGTTCAATTGGAACTGACCGAGGTATGTCTTTCTCATCTGCTGAGGCAAGCTTTGCTAGTAGGTCAGCTTTGGCGTTGTCGGTTCTGGGTATTCGAATTATTTCACACTTCTGGAATCCGCTGATCAATTCTTTAGCCTTCTCCATGTACGCCTTTAACTGTTCTTTCCGAGTCTGATAGACGCCGGAAACTTGGTTAACAACCAATTGTGAGTCGCTGAAAACGTTCAAATGGGTCACGCCCAAACTCGCGGCGAGCCTGAGGCCTAGTAATAAAGCTTCGTATTCTGTTGTATTGTTGGACGCTTGAAAGCCGAGTCGCAAGGCATATTGCATACAAGTCTGGTCGGGAGTTTCTAATACTACCCCTGCCCTGCTTGCTTTCGAGTTGGATGAACCGTCGACAAATAGCTTCCAGGGTGTCGGCCCGAGAGAGGAGGAACTCTTGGGTACATTAATTCCCTCTGGTTCGGGCAGATTATCGGGATTAGGAACCACTTCGACAAGGAAATCGGCGACGGCCTGTCCTTTTAAAGCAGCACTGGGCCGGTAATGTATGTCAAATTCACTTAATTCGACTGCCCATTTTGTAAGTCGGCCAGAGGCTTCCGGCTTTTGAAGAATCTGGCGAAGTGGTAGGTCGGTCACAACGGCGATGGTGTGGGCCTGAAAATATGGCCGAAGGCGTCGTGATGAAACTACTAGGGTGAAGGCTATTTTCTCAAGCTGAGGATACCTTGTCTCGGCGGGCAACAAGGCTTTGCTAACGTAGTAGACTGGCAGCTGCTTCCCTTGACTCTCACGTATTAACGCTGAGCTTACCGCGGCTTCAGACACGGCCAAATACAACAATAACACTTCACCAGGCTCGGGCTTAGACAACAGCGGTGGAGATCCGAGGTAAACCTTCAGTTCTCGAAACGCTCTCTCACATTCCTCCGTCCACATCATAGTCTGTCGTCCCTTCAATTGCTTGAAGAACGGGAGACACTTGTCTGTGGCTCGGGAAAGGAAGCGATTGAGCGTGGCCACTCTTCCTGTTAACCGTTGAACATCTTTGATAGTTTTGGGAGACTCCATTTCGAGTAAGGCTTTGATCTTCTCGGGATTTGCTTCAATTCCTCGCTGACTAACGAGGAAACCGAGGAACTTTCCTGAGCTCACGCCAAACGCGCACTTGCTAGGGTTCAGCTTCATCTTATACTTACGCAGAATTAAAAACATTTCTTCCAAGTCCGTCTCATGGTCGGACGCTTGTTTACTTTTGACGAGCATTTCATCAATATAAACTTCCATCGTTTGACCAATTTGCCGGGAGAACATTTTGTTCACCAACCGCTGATACGTCGCTCCGGCATTCTTTAACCCAAACGGCATCACTCGATAACAATAAAGGCCTTTGTCGGTGACAAAGACGGTTTTTGATTTATCATTTTCATGCATTACAATTTGATTATAGCCTGAATAGGCGTCCATAAAGCTTAGCAGTTCATGACCCGCTGTACTATCAACCAACTGATCGATACGAGGAAGAGGGAAGCTATCCTTGGGGCAGGCTTTGTTTAGGTCCGTATAGTCTATACAGACTCGCCACTTCCCATTGGTTTTCTTCACTAGTACGACATTAGCTACCCATTCCGGATAGTATACCTCTTCGATAAACTTGGCTTTAAGAAGCTTGCCGACCTCCTCTCCTATGATAGTGTACCTCTCCGGGTCGAGAGGTCGACGTTTCTGTCGGATGGGCCTGTAGGTTGGGTCGATGTTGAGTCGGTGCGTTATGACTGAGGGATCGATCCCAGGCATGTCTTTATGACTCCAGGCGAAGACATCGGCATACCGCCGAAGCAAGGCGATTATTCGTTCTCTAAGAGGCAGGCTCAAGGACGAGCCGATTCGGACTAGTTTTGAAACATCCGTCTCGGTTAACGGCACCGAGATGAGTTCTTCCATTGGTTCTCCCCGCTCATGCAACCCGGTACGGGGGTCCAGTGATTCAATCATTGAAATTTCTGCCGGGACTTTTACTGCGATGGCGTAGCACTTCCTAGACTCTTGCTGGTCTCCTTTCACTACCCCTACTCCCGACTCGGTCGGGAATTTCATGGAAAGGTGGTAGGTAGACACTATGGCCTGAAGGAGACTGAGAGACGGTCGGCCGAGGATGGCATTGTACACTGAAGGTTGTTCCACGACCAGGAAGTCGACCATCCCGGTCCTCTGATGGGGCGCGATTCCCGCGGTGAGCGGTAGCGAGACGATTCCTTCCGGGAGTACCTGTCCGCCCGAGAAGCCGATGAGCGGGGTTCGGACAGGCCGTAGTACCGACCGACCTACCCCCATTTTATCGAACGCTTGGGCGAATAGGACGTCCGCTGATGATCCTGTGTCCACCAGTATCCGGAACACTTTCCTATTTGCGATGGTGAGGGTGACTACGAGCGCATCATCGTAAGGATGATGAATGCCTCGAGCATCTTCTTCAGTGAACGAGATGCAATACTTCTCTCGTTTTTTCTCTTTGGGAGGCCGGGATAGCAGGAGAACCTCGGACTCGGGGCGGTCGAGGCTTCTGGCGTGGTTTTTTCGGGCGTTATTCGAGTCCCCGCCGCCTCGATGACCCCCGACGATGGTTCGAATTTCTTCCTGGGGCCGCTCTCCACTCGGTCCCGCGACGGTGTCGGTCCCAGCCGTATGTTCTCTTAGCCGGCCTTCCTTAATGAGCCGCTCAATCTCGTCCTTCAAATGATAACAGTCACTCGTGTTGTGACTGTGATCGCGATGGTAGTGGCAATATTTATCCTTGTTCCGACGACCAGGATTTCCTCGCATTTTCTGAGGCCAGTTGACGAAGCCCTCGGTTTTGATCTCCATCAGCACTTGTTCAGGAGATTTGTTCAGGGGGGTATATGTAGAGAATTTCCTGTCGGGTCGCTTCCCTCACCTGCTGTCGTCTCGGCCCCGGTCGTCTTTTTGCTTTTTCCCTCCGACCAAGTCGGCTTCCTTTTTGGCTGACTCTTTTGCCGATGATTTCGTATTCTGGATTTTCTCTCTTAGGAGTCGCGTCTCCTCCGCATCGGCGTACTTGTCTGACCGAACCATAAACTCGCCCAAAGTATCGGGCGGGTTTTTGTCCAGTGACGCCCAAAAAGGCTTGTCTCTAACTCCCTGCATGAGAGCGTTGAGTGTTGTCTCCTAAGAATGTTTTCGAACTTGGAGAGACTCGAAATTAAAGCGTTTAATGTAGTCTTTGAGTAATTCTCCTTCCCTCTGAACTATGTTGTTCAGATGCGCGGGAGGCTTCAGTTTCTTCTTTCCGCCAATGAAGTTGCTGAGGAAGGCGTCGCTGAGTTCGGCGAACGACTTTATCGACCCGGGTTTCAGTTGCTTAAACCAAAGTCTGGCAACGTCCGTCAAGCTCAGAGAGAACGCTCGGCACATAACAGCATCCGAGGCGTCGTGCAATTCCATGTAAGTCCTGAAGCATTCAAGATGCTCTGTCGGATCGGTCTTCCCAGAAAATGGAGTGATCTGGGGTAAGCGGAACCTTTCCGGCGACCGTGCCCGCATTACCTCGTCCACGAACGGAGAGGCTTTTTCTTCATGGTTGGTCGGATCTAAGTTCCGACCGTGCTTTATATCTGCCATTTCCTTTGCCATCTTCTCTCGGACTTCGTTTTTGAAGTCTTGCATGTCAGCCTTCCAGGGTTCGGCGCTCTCTGTCGTTTCTTCAGCGTCTGCAGGTAGCCGACTGCGCCTCCTCTGATCTATTCTATGCCTCAGGTCAGAGGGAGGCAGAACGGCCGTTGCCGAACGAGCAGGTGCCGGGTGACTAGGTTCTCGGGGCTGACTCGGTCGTCTAGGAGACCGTGGCGTGGGTGGCTGCGCTACAGACGCTGGTGGATGAGCTGGCGTCGACTCTTGGCGCTGCATCTGCTGGTTGCACAGTTGTTCCAGCATGTGTTTCATGGCAGCCATCTCGGAACGCATTTCCTGAACCTCACGATCCAGGTATGCGTTTCCTTGGTTGGGCTGGCTTGTAGTCGCAGGTGGTGCTGCCGGGGGAGCTCCCTGAGCGATGCTGGCGGCAGCCTCCCTTGCTTCATCTGGGTCCGTCCTTCTTGTTCTTGCCATTTGAATGGTTGGAGATAGCGGCTTTTTGCCCATTTCCCACAGACGGCGCCAAACTGTTGCAGTGTTTTTATGAGACGGCTTCCCTTGGCGACGGACCCTCCTTCACCTGCACAAAAACAATGTCAAGGGAACCCTGGCTGGAGCCGGGGAACCTCCGATGCTTAAGTCAGTAATCTCGTCAATAGCCAAGAGCTTCTCTTAGTTAGCGTTTGCGTACCTTTTACTGTTCCAAGCTTAGAGATTTATACAGTCTGTCAATCCTTATCTTCAGAAGATTCTTCTCCTGGGATCGCTCAGGATCCCGAGAATCTCGGGATCCGTTATCAGTATCCCTAGATTTTCGTAGATCAGCATCTGTCCTCGTTCCGCCACTACCTGTCTCGGTTGGATCTCGACCGACTCCGGGGGAGTCTCGGCCAGGTCATGACCGACACCGGGGGAGTCTCGGCCGACGTAAGAGGACGGGTTCTCAGCCGTGCCCGACAGATACAACTCCCTGAGGGGATCTTTACTCTATCGGTTGAATGGCTTTCACACGCCCGGCCTTCAGTTGGGTTATGCAGGCGAGGTAATCACTCTGACAGAGCGATTTTACTCGTCCTTGCTTACGCCTAACGGCCTACCTTCTGTCATGTCGGTGCTGTCTCGGATTCTTAGGCAGTGTCGGGGAAGCCGACCTACTCTTATACGAATCTCGGGACTTTACCCGAGCCCGACACATTTTTCCCCAACAGTAACCTTCATAAATTTTTCTTTAGTGGTCGAATTTAGACTATTTTAAGCTCATTAGAATGGTAACTTGACAAGCTTCTAAATGAGATAGGAATTGGCTAATTTTGTGACCGTTTGATGTCCCAAAACCACATTGGAACTCTTTGCTCGTCATTTTAAAATTTAGAATGTTAATCTTTCTGAATCGAGCGATCCAATGGAGACGCTCATAACTCCCTCGTTTGTCATCGGATTGGGTCAATTTTTGGTCATCTGAAAGGTAATTTAGTGCTCTTTCATTCCTAACTGGAGTCGTCGTATTATGAGACCAGTTGGGCATCTGTAAGTGAGATCGCAATTGTTGATCCTAAATTTCTCCTTCATCTCCTTATCCAATAGTAACCTTCATAACTCTCTTTCGGGGGTTGAATTTAGACTATTTTGAGCTCATTGGAATGGTAACTTGATAAGCTTTTAAATGAGACTGGAATTGGCTAATTTTGAGACCGTTCGATATCCTAAAAGAACATTGGAACTCTTCGATCGTCATTTTACAATTTGGATTGTTAATCTTTCCAAATCATGCAATCCAACGAAGATGCTCATAACTCCCTCATTTGATGTCGGATTGGATCAATTTTTGGTCATCCGAAAGGTACTTTAGTGCTCTTTCATTCCTGATTATAATTATTGTATTTTGAGACCATTTGGGTATCCGTAAGTTGGATCACAGTCATCGGTCCTGAATTTTTTCTTCATCTCGTTGTCTAATAGTAACTTCATGACTCTCTTTAGTGGTTGAATTTAGACTATTTTGAGATCATTGGAATGGTAACTTGACAAGCTTAGACCGTTCGATATCCTAAAGTACATTGGAACTCTTCGATCGTTATTTTCCTATTTGGATTGTTAATCTTTCCAAATCGCGCGATCCAATAGAGACGCTCATAACTCCCTCATTTGATGTCAGATTGGGTTAATTTTTGGTCATCTGAAAGGTACTTTAGTTCTCTTTCATTCCTAACTATAATCGTCATATTCTGAGACCATTTGTGCATATGTAAGTAGGATCGCAGTCGTCGGTCCTGAATTTCTCATTCATCTCATTGTTAAATAGTAACCTTCATAAATCTGTCTCCTTTGGTCGAATTTAGACTATTTTGAGCTCATTGAAATGGTAACTTGACAAGCTTTTAAATGAGACCAATATTAACTAATTTTAAGACCGTTCGATATCCTAAAAGCACGTTGGAACTCTTTGATCATCATTTTGCAATTTGGATTGTTAATCTTTCCACATCATGTGATCCTACAGAGACGCACATAACTCCCTTGTTTGCAGTTGGATTGGGTCAATGTTTGGTCATCTGAAAGGTATTTTAGGGCTTTTTCATTCCTGACTAGAATTGTCATATTCCTAGACCATTTGGGCATCCATATGTGGGATCGTAATTGTTGGTCTTGAATTTTTCCCTCATCTCCTTGTCCACTAATAACCTTCATAACTCTCTCTTTAGTGCTAGAATTTAGACTATTTTGAGCTCATTAGAATGGTAACTTAACAAACTTTTAAATGGGACTAGAATTGGCTAATTTTGAGACCGTTCGGTATCCCAAAAGCACATTGGAACTCTTCGATCATCATTTTGAAATTTGGTTTGTTAATATTTCAAAATCGTGTGATCCAATGGAGTTGCTCATAACTCCCTCGTTTGATGTAGGATTGGGTTGATTATTAGTCATCTAAAAGGTACTTTAGTGCTCTTTCATTCCTAATTGGAATCGTCATATTTAAGGCCATTTAGGCATCTGTAATTGGGATCGTAGTCATCGGTCTTAAATTTTTCCTTCATCTCCTTATCCAATAGTAACCCTTATAACCCTCCCTTCAGTGGTCGAATTTACACTATTTTGAGTTCATTAGAATGGTAAGTTGACAAGCTTCCAAATGGGTCCTGAATTGGGTAATTCTGAGACCGTTCGATATCCCAAAACCACGTCGAAACTCTTTGATCACCATTTTGAAATTTGGATTGTTAATCTTTCCAAATCGAGCAATACAATGGAGACACTCATAACTCCCTCGTTTGCTATTGGATTGGGTTAATTTTTAGTCATTTGAAAGGTACTTTAGTGCTCTTTCTGTAAAACCCGTATCCTAATCCGTACTGTTCCGTCGCTTCCCGTGAACCTTCTCGTCAAATTTCGATAGTCCGCGACCTGTAGTCGATGTTACGCACGACCGTAAATCGTATCCTATACATTTCAGTTGGCTTAATCGGAGACTTGTACCATTACGACCGTACCGTCGCCGCGGTTCCAACGTCGCGACTCATGTACCGATCTGATACCCTGACTAAGAGATGTGGGTCAGTGTTTACTTCGAGAAAACGCCGTGCATTTACATTCCCAAGAGAATCTCTACAAAGTGTTAAATCAATCCCATCAATCAATCACCCATCAATCACTTTATGTCAAGTACAAGCAACCATAGCTCTCTTACATCACCCTTACCTAAAGTCAACTCTCTCCCTCTCTCTCTCTCTTACACCACCTTACATGTCAAGTACCACTCACATCACTCCATCACTCACCTCACATCCCTCTTACAAACTCTCTCTCTCTTTCTCATTTCTCATCTCACTTCTTAAGCAACAAAGAGCATCACATGTCCAATATTTTCCCAAGAGAAAGTGTGTATGTGTGTGGCCCACTTTCCATCCCAAAACCTCTCATCTTAGCCATCCATTTCCCATCTCCACCATCAAAGTGAAGCTCTAGGAGAGTAGCTTTCCAACGGACCAAGAAGATCAAGTGGTAGGTGTTTCCATAGACTACTTTTTCATATTTCTAAGATGGGCCAAGTGAGGCCAACCGATCAATGGTTTGGATCTCACTTGAGACCCTAAGATGTGGCCAATGGCCCATCATGATCATCAAAATCATTCCATGATGGGGCCATTCTCCATGACCCCATCATAATGTTTACTTTTCTTGCATTAAGAGGTCATATAGACCGTTCATTTTGGATGGAAAGGGATCTCCACCGTTGATCTTTTATTTGGAAGGCCCATATGCAATGGGACCCATTGATGTATGGAAGGGAGGGCTCATAGTGGCGGAGCCCTCCATGCACGTATGTCACTCAATCTCTCTCCCTTCTCCTTTTGTTATGTTTTTGTGTGATGATATGGCCCTATGGCCCACTTGGATGGACCCCACAATGGGGCATGTATTGGATTCAAACCATCTAAAGGTGGGGGTCCACTTTACATATGTATTGTAACCACACCACCTCACTATGTGGTGGCCCATCTATGAAGGGCCCACCTTAACACATGTGCTGGCCAAATTAAAAAAAAAAAAAAAAAAAGAGGGAAAGAGAGTCTAGAGACGTCTCTGGATGTGTATGTGAAGTTGCCTTGGTTAAGGCAATGAAGGTGGCCCATTTTTATAGGACCCACCTTGATGTATGTTTCTGATCCATGCCGTCCATCCTCTTTCCCGACTCATTTTAGGCGTTGAGCAGAAAAATGAGATTGATCGGAGTATCCGGTGGGCCATAGCATTAAAAACTGTATCTTTACCGTTGAAATCTCATAAAATTCTTCTTACGCGCTGAACGAGGCCCAATATTGGTCTTGATGGAATTGTTGTGGGCTGAGGAATCCAATGGATGGAGTGGATTCACTTGGAGCGGGTCCCACATGCGAAAAACCCCAAGAAAACTCATTTTTTTTTAAAAAAAACTAAAATAAGCAGCAGCCGCCTGCTACTGTAGTACAGAGGACGTGCAGGCACTGCATGCACCAGGCGAACGGACGGTTAGGAAGCAACCCACGGCTCCACCGGTGGGCCTCACCTCGATGTTTATTTATCATGCCAACCGATCATGAGGTGGGCCATCCCCTGACGTGGGCCCCCTCCAAACCTCAACTCCATCCAACGCTCAGGTGGCCCACATCCTAGGAAACAGTGTGAATTGAGTGTCTACCATTGAAGCCCATTTTGGGTCCACAGAAGTTTTGGATCAAGCTGAAATTTATTTTTCCCTTTCACCCAGGTCCGTGTGACCTTACCAATCGGTTGGATGGAAAATAAATGTTATGGTGGGCCCCACGTGGGACCCATAAGGATGTATGTGTTTTGTTCCACCGTTCGCCTGGACGGTGAAACCCACCTTGATATATCTGTTTTGTTCCACCGTCTAGTGGACGGTGGAGCCCACTATGATGCATGTGCTTCATTCTCACTGTCCAAAGACAGTGGGACCCACTATGATGCGTGTGCTGCATCCCTTCTGTCCATCCATTTGGTGACTGGCCCCACCATGATGCACGTGTTGCATCCCTACTATCCATCCATTTGGTGACCAGCCCCACCGTGATGCATGTGTTGCATCCAAGTCGTCCAATCATTTTAAAAACACATTTTTAAGGCTTGAGATTAAATATGAGTCAGATCCAGGATCAGGTGGACCTTATTATAAGAAATAGTGGGTTTGAATCCCACCATTAAAGACCCTTGGGCTGCCGGGTTTAGATCAATATGATATTTATTTTCCCCTCGTAACTCAGGTCATTATGACCTTATGATTACATGGGTTGGAAAATAGACTTTATAGTGGGCCCATGTGATAAAGCCCATCTTGATACATATGTGGCATGTTGTTGAGGCCCACCTTAATATACATGAGGCCCATGCTATAAGGCCCATTGGTGCGGCCCATTGATGTGGCCCACCTTGGTATATATATAATGTCCAAGTGATTGGGCCCATCTTGTCATAATTATGGCCCATTGTTGAGGCTCACCTTGATGTGCATGAAGCCGTTGTTGAGGCCCACTTTGATGTGGATATGAGGCCCATGTTATGAGGCCCATTCGATATATTTGTGGCCCGTGGTCGACGCCCACATTGATAGTTGTAAGGCCCATATTATGAGGCCCATTTTGATGTATTCAAAGGCTCATGGGTTATGGCCCATTGCAATGTACATAAGGCCCGATGGTGAGGCCCATTAATGTGGCCCATTTGATGAATGAAAGGCCTATGTGATACGATCCATTTGATGTATTTAAGGCCCAACGGGATGTAACTAAGGTCCATTGCAAAGTGTGAACCCTACATGGTTTATATAATGATGGTTATGACGGGCTAGACCTCAGGAGCAATGTTGGTTTGACGTCCACATTGTGAGGTAATGTTGGTTAAACGTCTGCATTACGACTCTCCCTAGGGCCCACTGATAGGCCCATACTGGTTTAGTGTAGGCCGTCTAGGCCCATCTTCGGTGTTAGGATAGTTCATTACTTTATATCATCCCATGACTCATGCCCATACGCATCATATGTATGCTTGAAATGAGTAGTGACTGATCATAGCATACGCCATTGGGCAAACCATTTTCGGGACTCGTTATGAGACAGAGTGCCCCACATGATCGCGCAGTATGCGCTGGATTGCTGCATGATTTGATGGTGTGATTCATGCATCTCGTATATGTATGACTTGATCACTGCACGCCCTAGCGACATCAGGGCCGTGACTCCATAAGTACTCGTGGATGGTCGTATCGGATACTGAAAATACTTTGTTCTAGCACTGTGGGCACTTAGGATATCCTTGGGTGAAAGTCCCAGAACCTTTTTGGTACCAGGAGATGCTCCAACGTTTAGACCGAGTGGATACATGAGCGCTCGAGTGCCGAATACTAGTAGGCCGCATCTCCCACTGTGTCGTGGTCGGTTGGAAGGGGGTGTGGCCTTATCCGCTTGAGTGAGGGGGCTATAAGCTAGGCTAAGTTTGACTAGCTCACAAATGAGTCCGCTATCGACGAGCCAGGTAGGTATTGGCAGACTACTAGTCAGGAGGATAGTGAGGTCTATTCCACTTTCTTGACTGTGCAGCTAGGGAGGTGGTAGTCACTATGAAGTGTAATAAACCCCGGTGATATCCAGAGAGGAACTGTACTGATATGTGTACTTGAGAAGTACCGACTTGCTTGGATTACATTTCGCATATGACATTCGGCTATGTAGGCCTTGCATTGCATTGGTGTGGCCGATGACATTCATATCTCACATCGCATGGCCTTGGTATGGCCGATAGCATTCACGTCTTGCATTACATAGTGTAACGCCCATGAAAAATCCGTACTTGGACTTGAGTACCAACTCGACCCGAAATTGCGTAGAATTAATTCCTATGGAAATTAAGCGTAAGTTAGCTAGCGCAACACTAGAGTAGCTGGGAAATAGTCCCTGATCACTTTAAATACATTCTACAAGACCCAAATCGAGTAAAACCAATGACTCTACAATACTCTATAACCTCGGATCAAACTCTAAGCAGGTTTGTTCTCTGGACCACTTTGAATCTTTGTATTAGATCTAGACCGCTCGTCGAAAGTCCGATACCTCCTATCTTAGACCGTTAGAACCGCCTTGCTGGACTTGACAATCATTTCGAAAATCAAGTCCAACCGATAATCACAAGCTATTTCATTGAGCCCGGACTGAAGAGAGTGCGAATAGGGACAGAATTGGAATTTTAAATTCAAATCTGGCACACGACTTGACGCGTCAGTATTGAGCATTCTGACCGTCAGAATTCAGCCAGATTACACCCTCAGATCAGGAAAAATTTCTATTTCATATCATGAGACTTTCAGCCCTGATCTACGTGCGGTGACCGCTGAACTGAAACTGATCTGCCACGTGCGATCTGCGAACCCTGCCGGACTGAAAACTTAATACATGCTAGATCTGGTACGCATGAGCTTAAGTTCGATCGCATTCAGCCAGGGGACCACCAGAAAGCATCTTTTGGACTGAAACAGCCCCGAATTGGATATGCACTAAGTGAACCTTATACCGGAGCCTATTTTCAGCATTTTTGGGCTTATAAAAGGGGTTAAAACCCTCACTCCTCTCTCCCATCCGAATTTGAGAGAAACCCTAATTTGGGAGAGAGAAAAGGTGGGAGTTTGTGAGAGAGTAGAAGAGATTTTTCCCGTCTTCGTGCCACCTGTTGCACGTGCTGTAACAACACCTCCTGATCACCAAGCCGGTGATTCTTTCGCTTTTTCAGGTATGAAACAACCCTAGAAGTTACTGATTTAAGGTTTACTAGGATTCGTAGCATGTTAGCTAACGTAACTCGTAAAACAGGTTCTCTTATCGCCGTAGACGAAGCGTATACGCTCCGTTTGAAACGACACATCCATAAGAGATAAGGTGAGGATTTTAGACGCTTTGATTGACGGTTTAAAACGCTTTCAATGTCATTTAATAGTAGATTATCGACGGCATCTCCGTTTGACATGTACAACATGCTATCCGTTTCCTGTTTCGTAAATCAACGAAGAATGTGAGATTTAGGGCATTTTAGTCATTTGTAGGAAGTACTGATTACATTCATATTTTGCTGATGTGATTGACATGGTTTGTTGTCGCATTAGAAAGTTAGGAATACGTGCATAATTAGTTTGGCGAAGAGATTCGCCAAATTGCGCACTTTGGGTCGACATACTATATTTAGACTTTAGTGTGTAGTGTATGTGTTTGTATAAATGCTTGTATTAGTATGTATTGAATTAAATGATGTTATGAATTAGTTTGAGACTGATTTCTCAATTAATATGCTGACATAAATGATTTCCTACATGTTGACTATGTACATGATTCCATTATATGCATAAAATGTACGTGATTGGAGATTTGCCTAAGTTGTATGTTATAACATGTGTTAACATGCTCACATGATTGTATTTCAATTCCAATACTCCTACATAAATTGCTGATGTGAATTCATATGTGTTTGGGACTATACTTAGTCCAGGCAGTCGGTAACCGAGCGAATTCGTGGTTGGCTGGTCTTGGCCACGAACGACGCGTCGATGAACGCGAGTTGTGTTTGGAGTTGGCGGCAGTGGTTAGGCCACACGAAGTTTTTTATGCACTTCATGTCGTTCGACTTGAGATGCGATCGCGCTAGTCGAGCCCGTCAAGTAACCCGACTGGCCGATGTATGTTCACCCTGTATGAGTCATAACTGCTTGAACCTAGGGTACTGAACTTACCATTGTAAACCCTATTAACCATGGTACCTTGATCCACGAAGACTCATGAGCCAGGTATGGTGGTATGGGACACCGTGGTCGAGCTGTCGGCCTACGCTGGGGCCACAAACCTCCTCGTAGTGACCAGTGAGCACCTAGTCTCGTGAGCAGATTATGGTGGTATGGGACACTATATTCTAGATGTCGGCCTACACTGATCAGGTGACGAGTCCTTTGTAGTGACCGCGAGTGTATTCTGAGTCTACGGGAGGCGATGACCCTTCAGTAGCAGTAGAGTACCGTAGGCCTGTATTGATAAGGTGATGGGGGAGCGGTGTAACGAGTACGAGCAACAGCCCTGACAGCCCTTGCAGTGACCTACGAAATATACATCGTATGAGATTACTAGGAGTGACGACCCTAGACAGGATCTGTGTTGGGATTGATACAAGGGAAGTACCTTAATTTTCTAATCCTGCTGTTTGAATGGACTAATAACAACTCAGAAATCATAT
Source organism: Magnolia kwangsiensis (assembly GCA_037074715.1). Classification (NCBI taxonomy): domain Eukaryota; kingdom Viridiplantae; phylum Streptophyta; class Magnoliopsida; order Magnoliales; family Magnoliaceae; genus Magnolia; species Magnolia kwangsiensis. The sequence continues at coordinate 100,310,233 of CM073576.1, read as the reverse complement.
CACCATACCATTGCATGTGCATGGAAGATGTGGAGCACTTGAGGGTCGATTGCATGCCGCGGTCGTAAGATGGTGCCGTGTGAGGGAGATCGTCGGTGAGGGCATACATCACGTCATGTCATCTTGCATTAACAACAGTATTAGGATTGTCTGATTTACTGCTTTACTATTATCGTATGATTGATTTGTGAACATGTTAATCTTTGCTCTATGATTCCACTGAGTTGATCACTCACTCCCACGTTACGGGATGGTGTTTGCAACACCCACCAGACCCTGTTGTAGATGCAGGTGATGCTGAGATCCAGGAGGCAGAGCCAGACTTCGACGATGACCAGGACAAGTTCTCGTACATGCAGTATCATGATGGCTTTGCTTAGGCGACCTGGGTTGACGGGACTTCAGTGGGACTATTTTGAACATTTGATTTTGTTCATGTATATGTATATGAGACTCAGAGATGTATTCATACTTTAGAGACAGATGGGATCTACTTTGTTTTTCCATACAGTGATATATATATTGTTTATTCTTCCGTTTGCTTTTATCACTGGATCTGGAGTATGAATTACAGTTTTGGTATACTTTTACTCACGTGAATGCTTTAAATCAGACAACATTGAATCATAATCATTTTTGTTGCATAAGTGACGGTCTGAAACTTGGGAGTTGAGTTTATACATGACCCCCGATTTTCAGGGTGTTACACATAGCCTTGGCATGGTTGATTCTTTGGACTTACCGCATACTTCTACATTGCTCTGATACTGTACACGTGGCGTTTGCCTTGCGCACACACTTACACCACCCTCTAAGCTTTCATAAGCTTATGCATGATAATTGCGTGCAGGTAGCATTGGACAGTAGCAGCGCTAAGGCAGAAGTGCGTATCAGGACCTTTTGGAACTTTTTGAGCACCTTGTATTTTCCTTTCCGCATTGTACTTAAAATTTTTGATATAGTGGATATGTGGTGATATTTTTTTGTGACTTGGTTATGCTTGTGGTTATGCTCCATTACAAAAAAAATTCATTCTGAAAATCCTCCTTGTAAGATCCCAGGATCGAAATCTGGCATTTGATTATCAGGAGCCGAGAATGGGGCACTACGGAGGCTGTTGGCACCGGATTCGACAATTGGGATTCATGTGAATCCGATTTTCGGGTTTGGGGCTTGACACTTTCATTTCTGACAGGAATCGTCGTATTCCCAGACCATTTGAGCATTCGTAAGTGGGATTGTAGTCGTCGGTCCTAAATTTCTCATTCATCTCCTTGTCCAATAATAACCTTCATAACTCTCTCTCCATTGGTCAAATTTAGACTATTTTGAGCTCATTAGAATGGTAACTTGACAAGCTTCTAAATGAGACCAGAATTGGCTAATTTCATGACTGTTCGATATCCGAAAAGCACGTTGGAACTCTTCGATCATCATTTTACAATTTGAATTGTTAATCTTTCCACATCGCGTGATCCAACGGAGACGCACATAACTCCCTTATTTGCAGTCGGATTGGGTCAATTTTTGTCATTTGAAAGGTACTTTAGTGCTCTTTCATTCCCGACTGGAATCGTCGTATTCTGAGACCATTTGGGCATCCACAAGTGGGATTGCAGTTGTTGGTCTTGAATTTTTCCTTCATCTCCTTGTCCAATAATAACCATCATAACTCTCTCTTCAGTGCTAGAATTTAGACTATTTTGAGCTCATTGGAATGATAACTTAACAAGCTTCTAAATGGGATTAGATTGACTAATTTCGAGACCGTTCAATATCCAAAAAGCACGTTGGAACTCTTCGATCATCATTTTGAAATTTGGATTGTTATTGTTAAGGAATAAAAATAATGAAGGATTAGAGTAAAGGAAGATTGAAATTAAGAAAAGAAAAATGAAGGAAAATAAGAATAAGCAGGCTTGAAGATGGTTTGTGCAGGTCCGCACAAAGGATGTCAGTTGCGTGGAGCTGCCCAACCAAATAAGTGTTGTACAGGAGCGTGCAACCAAAGTGGGCATTGCGCAGGTCTACGCAATGAGTTTCAAGCATGATTCTTCATAAGAAGTTTTAATAAGAAGCATTCTGGAGAAGTGTGCCAGCCACTGCAGAAGAGAAAGCTTATGAAAATTTGGAAAATTTCCCATCTCTTTAAAAAGTTCGATAGTAGTTTCAGAAATGGAGGGTTTGAGATCGGGAAAAGATACAAATGCCAGTTCTCTATTCAACGGGATGAATTCATCATAAAATTTGCCTATTAATGGAAGGCCTGCTATCCGATGCAAATCCCAAAGCGTGATGCTCATCTCCCCGTATGGTAGGTGAAAAGAATTGGTATGGGTGACCAGTATTCAAGAAAATCTTTGATCACGGTGGGCTCTTTGTAGAAGTATTTGGATGTAACTTCTATAGCATCATATAGGCCAACCATGGCAAGTGTGCTTGCATATTTTTTTAGGATGGCTTCTGTCTAATCGGAATAATAGCGTCAAGAAGTCAACAGACCTCTTGTTTAAAAATCTTCTGGTCCCTAGAGCTGATCACGATCTCTGAAGCATTGTCTGATGGTCTCATAAAAATATGTAGGAAAAAGGTTATGTGGACTATGAAAGGGGGTCAAAAAGATCATGGGGTGGACTTCCTCAATGATTTGTCATGGCTTGCATGCTTATAGTCTCCCCTCGAGGATGCATGGCTCTCTTGTTGCCCAGGAAGCAATGTACATCAACTTCTCTCCGTCTATATAATCTTTTGGCTCACAGTCAATGATGGATTGATGACGATGTACATTGATGGGGATCACCGTCATACCTTCTGAGTGAGGGTTGTCAAACTTCATAATACCCTTAATGACTCTGACCGATTCTCATGAGTTTTGAAGCTTCTTTTTATTGTGCTCCTTGATCTTTTCTTCAAATTCCTTCGCCTTGTTCCGGCGACGCTTCTTTGAGTGTGAGGCAGGAGGCATATCTTCTCGAGAAGCGTGCCTTTCTCTATCTGTGCGGATATGGGCAGTTGTCTTCAACCATTCATCCCAGTCATACTCTAAGTTTCCCATCACTATAGCTCGATGAATGGGAGATGGTAGTGATTCAATTCGGGTAGTAAAATCAAAAGTTGGGAGCACCGGTTCTTTGAAATATGCAGGATTACGGGCTATGGTCTTAGTGCGTTTGGTAGGTTTTTGATCCGGAGAAGGAGGCGGATGGAAGGAAGATGAATCTGGTAGGTCTTAATGAGAAGGTTGGTCAGTAGGGGGGTCTACAAGGCGATAAGTTTGCTTAATACAAGCCATAATGGGAAAGGAGTTAAGGGTTTGAAGGTAATTGAATGAGAACTTTATGCAAAGGGTGTAATTTTGTCTAAAGTTTTAGAAGAAAGATGAAAATCAGGAAAATGACTGAGTCTTGGGTTGCGCAGGTCCATGCAACCAAAGTCTCTTGCGTGAAATGGCACAATTGCTGAAGGACTTGCGAAAATGAGGATTTTGTTGTGCGGGTCTGCACAAACGATGTTCGTTGCGTGGGAGAGAAGCAAGGTGATGAACGTTCATGGTGGATGGAATCAGTGTGCAAATGAAAGGGAGATCGTGGTATTTATATACATGGAGGATGACTGAAGTGCATGGGATTTCGTTGGGCGGTTCCGTGCAAGCCCTTTATGAAGGATTATTTTGATCCTTTTTCTTTTATTTTATGAGGAAACAAAGAAAGGATCAAGGGGGCATCTGTTGAGGCATAAAAATAATGAAGGATTGGAGTAAAGGAAGATTGAAATTGAGAAAGAAAAATGAAGGAAATGAAGAATAAGCAGGCTTGGAGATGGTTTGCGTGGGTCCACACAAGGGATGTCAGTTGAGTGGAGCTGCACAACCAAATAAATGTTGCGCAGGAGCACGCAACCAAAGTGGGCGTTGTGCAGGTCTGCGCAATGAGTTTCAAGCATGATTCTTCATAAGAAGTTTTGAACAGTAAAAGGAGAATCTCGTGGCACCAAAATCAAGATACCACATGTATGAAGGCCTATAAATACCCCCTCACCTCCTTCATTTGGACCGATCGAAGATCTTCGAGAGAAAGCGGAGCAAGAAGAGAGACTGAAGGTGAGAGAGAGGAATGGTGTTTTGCACAGGACCACGCAACCAACATTGGTTGTGCGGGACCATGAAAACAGATTGTTTCGCATCCGTAATAGTAAGGGGCCATCATGCTGCTGAAATGCTTGAAGTCTTCAAGTTCCGTTCGTTTAAGACCAAAGAAGGATTATCAGCAGGAGAGCATATTCCTCCTAAGTCTTGGGAGATGACAGAAATCATAGACGTTATGCTGCCAGATTTCATATCTAAGTATGACAGTTGAACTTATAATAATTTCCTTCTTTATAGTAATCTGTCTTAGAATTAAGGGATAATAGAAGGATGTAAATGAACTCAGTATTAATAAAGTATGATGATTGGTTCAAATACCTTTTCTTTATCATATTTGAATAAGATAATCCCCAAATTAGATGCATTTGTTTCTTGTTCGAAATAGTTAATCTTTTTAAATCACGCATTCCAACAAAGATGCTCATAACTCCCTTATTTGATGTCGAATTGGGTTGATTTTTGGTCATCTAAAAGGTACTTTAGTACTCTTTCATTCCTGACTGGAATCGTCATATTCCGAGACCATTTGGGCATCCGTAAGTGGGATCACAGTCATCGATCTTCAATTTTTCCTTCATCTCCTTGTCCAACAGTAACCCTCATAACCCTCCCTTCAATGGTCGAATTTAGAATACAAGCTCATTAGAATGGTAAATTTATAAGCATCCAAATGGGTCTAAAATTGGGTAATTCTGAGACCGTTCGATATCCCAAAACCACGTTGGAAATTTTGATTGTCATATTGAAATTTAGATTGATAATCTTTCCAAATCGAGCGATCCAACAGAGACCCTCATAACTCCCTCGTTTGCCATTGGATTGGGTCGATTTTTGGTCATCTAAAAGGTACTTTAGTGCTCTGTCTTTTCTGATGGGAATCACCGTATTCAGAGACCATTTGGGCATCCGTAAGTGGGATCGCAGTCGTCGGACCTGAATTTTTCCTTCATCTCCTTGTCCAATAATAACTTTCATAACACACTCTTTAGAGGTCGAATGCATACTATTTTGAGCTCATTGGAATGGTAACTTGACAAGTTTCCAAATGGGACCAGAATTGGCTAAATTCGAGACCGTTTGATATCCCAAAATCACATTGGAACTCTTCGATCGTAATTTTGCAATTTAGATTGTTAATCTTTCCAAATTGCACAATCCAAAGGAGATGCTCATAACTCCCTTGTTTAATGTCAGATTGGGTCAATTTTTGGTCATCTAAAAGATACTTTAGTGATCTTTCATTCGTGACTGGAATCATCGTATTCCAAGATCATTTAGGCATCTGTATGTGGGATCAGAGTCATCGGTCCTGAATTTCTCCTCCATCTCCTTGTCCAATAGTAACCTTCATAACTCTCTATTCAGTGGTCGAATTTAGACTATTTTAAGCTCATTAGAATGGTAACTTGACAAGCTTCTAAATGGGATAGGAATTGGAAAATTTCGAGACCGTCCGATATCCCAAAACCACGTTGGAAATCTTCGCTTGTCATTTTGAAATTTGGATACTTAATCTTTCTAAATTGAGCGATCCAACGGAGACACTCATAACTCCCTCGTTTTCCATCGGATTGGGTTGATTTTTGGTCATCTGAAAGGTAATTTAGTGCTCTTTCATTCCTAACTGGAATCATCGTATTATGAGACCATTTGGGCATCTGTAAGTGGGATCATAGTCATCAGTCCTGAATTTCTCCTTCATCTCCTTGTCCAATAGTAACCTTCATAACTCTCTTTCAGTGGTTGAATTTAGACTATTTTGAGCTCATTGGAATGATAACTTGACAAGCTTTTAAATGGGACTGGAATTGGCTAATTTAAAGACCGTTCGATATCCTACAAGCACATTGGAACTCTTCGATCGTCATTTTACAATTTGGATTGTTAATCTTTCCAAATCACACAATCCAACGGAGATGCTCATAACTCCCTCGTTTGAAGTCGAATTGGGTCAATTTTTGGTCATCTTAAAGGTACTTTAGTGCTCTTTCATTCCTGATTGGAATTATCATATTTCGAGACCATTTAGGCATCCGTAAGTTGGATCGCAGTCGTCGGTCCTGAATTTTTCCTTCAGCTCTTTGTCCAATAGTAACCTTCATGACTCTCTCTTCAGTGGTCGAATTTAGACTATTTTGAGATCATTGGAATGGTAACTTGAAAAGCTTCCAATTAGGACCAGAATTGGATAATTCTGAGACCGTTCGATATCCCAAAAGTACGTTGGAACTCTTCGATTGTTATTTTCCAATCTTGATTGTTAATCTTTCCAGATTGCGTGATCTAATGGAGACGCTCATAACTCTCTCATTTGATGTCAGATTGGGTCAATTTTTGGTCATCCGAAAGGTACTTTAGTACTCTTTCATTCCTAATTGGAATCGTCATATTCTGAGACTATTTAGGCATCTGTAAATGGGATCGCAGTCGTCGGTCCTGAATTTCTCATTCATCTCCTTGTTAAATAGTAACCTTCATAACTCTCTATCCATTGGTCGAATTTAGATTATTTTGAGTTCATTGGAATGGTAACTTGATAAGCTTCTAAATGAAACCATAATTGGCTAATTCTGAGACCGTTCGATATCCCAAAGGCACGTTGGAACTCTTCGATCATCATTTTACAATTTGGATTGTTAATCTTTCCACATCATGTGATCCAATGGAGGCACTCATAACTCCCTCGTTAGACGTCGGATTGGGTCAATTTTTGGTCATCCGAAAGTTATTTCAGTGCTCTTTCATTCTTCTCTGGAATCATCATATTCCGAGACCATTTGGGCTTTCGTAAGTGGGATCACAGTCATCGGTCCTGAATTTTTCCTTCATCTCCTTCTCCAATAGTAACGTTCATAAATATCTCTTCAGTGGCTGAATTTAGAGTAATTTAAGCTCATTAGAATGGTCACTTGACAAGCTTCTAAATGAGACTAGAATTAGCTAATTTTGTGACCATTTGATATCCTAAAAGCACATTGGAACTCTTCATCGTCATTTTTCAATTCGGATATTTAATCTTTCCAAATCGCGTGATCCAATGGAGTCGCTCATAACTCCCTTATTCGATGTTGGATTGGGTCAATTTTTGGTCATCTAAAAGGTACTTTAGTGCTCTTTCAATCCTAACTAGAATCATCATATTCTGAGAAATTTGGACATCTGTAAGTCGGATCGCATTTGTCACTCTTGAATTTTTCCTTCATCTCCTTGTCCAGTAGTAACCTTCATGTTTCGAACAAGATACAAATGCATTTGACTTGGGAAAATTATTTTATTTGAATATAAAAAAGAGAATAAATAGAACAATCAATATATTATTGATTCTGAGTTTATATACATCCCTTCATTATCCCTTGATTCCATGATAGATTATTTGAAATGAACAAATTGTAATTAACAAAGCTTATATATCAAATCTTAAATTTGGCAATATTTCGATAGTTGCTTCTGTCATCTCCTAAGACTTAGGAGGAATGTTGAATTGATCAACCAATCTCTCTTTTGAGCTTGTCTTCCATGCAAAGGAGAGAGTAATGAAGATCGAACTTAAATGTTTCCAGCAATTTTGGAAGCATTTCGGCCCCTATTTAGCCTTGGCCACATAGTGACCTGGTTGCACGACCTGCGCAACCATTTTGTCAATTGCACGGTTAGCACAACTTGATGAATGGGTTGCACGGTCAGCGCAACTTAGTGCGTGGGTTGCGTGGCTCGCACAACTGATCCTTTCTTCTGTTCCTCACCTTCAGTATCCTTTCAAAGCTCTACTCTTCTTCCAAAATTTCTCTCCAAATGAGAGGAGTGGGGTATTTATAGGCCCCCACAAGTGACAACCCTCAATCTTTGTGCCATGGGTCCCACTTTACATCAGATCTGACCATTCATCTTGATCATTCTCTTTCTTGATTGCGCTACCCATGCAACAGAAAAGCTGGTTGCACGGTCCGCATAATGGTACACTCAGTTACGCGACTCGTGTAAAGATAAAGTCTACTACTTTCAATTTAATCTGTTTGCTCCATTCACGTAACAAATTAAGGTAGTTGCGCGATCCTCATAATGAATGAAATCTACTGCAAACACTTTATACTCATTGTACTACCTACGCAACTATTGTAAATGGTTGCGTGACTCACGCAACTATCAGTCAAAGCACTCTACTTCTTTTTCATTTCTTCACTCTATGTCTAGTTTCTAATTTTGAATCTTTCTTCATGATTTTTCTATGCTCCAACAGATGCCCCCTTGATCCGTTCTTTGTTCCCTTGAATCAAAGAATCAGGATCAATCTTCATGAACTTCTGATTTTTTTGAACTTGTTGCGCGACCCGTACAACAGATGCCCGAGTACCATACTCGACCCCATTTTTTATAAATAGCCAGGCATTTCTCATTTCCTCACTTCTTCACTCTACAGTGGTGAAACTCTGTTTCTTTGGTTTCTCCCTACGCAACCAATTCACATTGTGTGACCTACACAATGAATTTTTTTTTCACGTAAGGACCTGAGCTATTGTGCTGCTCACGCAACCTAACACCCGTTGCACGACCCACGCAACTGCTACTTCAGTTATCTTCCCAAACTTAGCCAAATTTTCCAGACTTTAGCTAGATTTTAACTTTTTAAAATGGCCCACACAAAAAGGACCTTCATTGTTGTTGATCCTCCTTCTGACCAACCTTCCCACTAAGAATTGCCAAACTTTGAACCCATTCAAGCCACAACATCCTAAGTAACAGTATCACCATCATCTCCTGCTCAACCTTCACGTAAGTGACTTAAAACCACCTCTAGACGTCCCACTTATATAAATGAACCAGTACTGTTACTTTGGATGATGCGGCTTTCGACTTCACCCAGCGTATTGAGTCATTATCATCTCCCATTCACAAGGCCATCGCCATGGGCGATCTGAAGATGCCTCCAAAGCACGGTCATGAATACGATTGGGATGAATGGTTGAAGACGATGACACATTATCAAACGATCAGCCAGAAGATGCCTTCCAGAGAAGATACCCCTCCTCCTTCTAGACCTAATAAGCATCGTCGAAACAAAGCTCAGGAGTTTCAAGAGAAGATTAAAAGAACACAACGGGAGGAAAGTCCACAACTCTTGGGAGTCGATCCGTGCAGTTCAGGGTATCATACAATTTAAAAATGCCTCCAAAGTAGGGCTTTGTGACAATTCCAATTAGTCTTCATCACCATCACTCTATGTTGATCTACGAGCCCAGGGATTACCTAACTACAAAAAGATTGGCCTACACAGAATCTTGGTCGTTCAGGGAACCGAGACTATTAAAAGGTATCATGTAGCCACCAAATCCAAGACAGTAAATTGGTGACCTCCATCCATGATTTTTCTCATTCCTTCCTATGATCTTCACAGCTTATATCTTACTTGCTTTTATGAAATGCTCAAACAACGTTTCAGTCATCGCCGCCTCATTTGGAGTCCAGAGGAATTTAGAATAAGAGGTCTTTTGACTCCTCGTAACTACTATTCTGAATGGGCCACTGCAATCTTGGCAAACACATGAGAACTTTGTCGAAGATTGATATTCTCACTGCAATCGAAGAAACATCACAACCCTTTTATAAGGAATCTTCTATCTTGAAGGCATTCCTCAATTACTGGTGCCCTTCCACCAATTCTTTTCATTTCCCTAAAGGTGAAATGAGCATCACACTTTGGGACATTCACAGGATTATCGATTTTTCCAATAACTGAAAAATTCTTTGATGTATTCGTCCCCACTAATGAGGAACTGGCTTTCATCTCTTCACCTAATCGCATCCCCTCTATTTTGGAGTCGACCATCGAACTTTTTAAGGAAGTGTCTAAATTCCCGAATATCCATAAAATTCATCCCATGTAATGGCTGACCCACTTCAGCAGAGCTCTTAAGTAAATTTACTTCTTCTTCCATCTCCTTCTATGGTAGCTTGATATATATATTCTCAATTTCTTTTACTTATTTCCTTTCCTTCTAGGTTACAATCGTACTCCTAGAGCATCATACAATCATATGAGATGGTGGGTACACCAATCATATTTGGTTAGAAAAATTCTGCCAGTGAATAGGCCCATATGGCCTCCACCTCTCAGGCTTAAGGGTCGCATCATTGAAGCGGGAGTTGGTTTCATCGTAGAGACCAGTCATGCCCCCTCTGTTAGTCATCATTGCATCAATATCTCTACGGACGAACCTATTTGTGAGGTAAAACCCAATAACTCTCTCAAAGGATGAATAGCATATGGTGATACTCATGAATTTGAACAAATTCCTCTCCATCATCCAATAAGAGAAGAGGTTGTAGAAGGGGCTTTCCCTCAGCCAGAGGATATTGCCAATCCTCAAGATCAACCCTCTTCTTCTACTCATCCTCAGCAACAGCCTACTTCCTCTCCTGTCTCCAGGACTAATCTCCCTCAACAGCAACCAACTTCTTCTCCTGTCTCTAAGATTAATCTCTCTCGACAGCAACTAACTTCTTCTCCTATGACAAGGTCTTAAACACGCGTCCAAGTTTCTCCCCAGGAAGAGACCACTACTATTGTTTCTCCAGTTTTGGCCACCGCAGATAGTCAATCGGAGAGTCGCCAATCTCTTTCTTCCAAAAGAAAATAAGTTATTGAGGAGTTAAGTGAAGGAGATTCAAGTAGTGGAAGCTTAACTTCTTCATCTAGACATACTATTTCTGATGAAAGTGAAATGGAAGGAGAAGATCAAGATGATGATTATGAGGAGGGAGAAGTTGATGTCGGCAATGAAAATGATATAGCTGCGACAGACGTTCTTACTAATAAGGGACATATCCTCCCTACCTCTGAGGCTATACCTGCAAAAGCTTCACCTATCGCAGGGGAAGAAGGAGAACCCCTAGATTATGGGGAGTACGAATATTCACCATGTAAGAAAGCCTTACTATCATTGTTTACTTTTGTTCTTTCCTTCTTTCTTATCTTACACATTCTATTTCAGGTGATCATGCTACAAATACGGAGGCAGATAGTGCTTCTCCTTTGGATTTGTCCCCTGTTGCACTAGTAGCCTCATCGAGATTCTCAGTACCTCCGCGAGCGGTGGCACGCGAGATTACTTTTCCAGTGGAGCTAACTGAGTTGCCCACTCCCACCACAGTTACTTCAAGTACTGAACGTGAAATAGCTTTTCAAGTGGAGCCAACTGTTTTACTCACTTCCACTAAGTTGCTTCGAGTACTGAAGATAGGGCTCCATCTTTCACTGAGATGGTAGAACTTGATCCTTCCCTTGCTAGGGAGATGTAACTGCTCGCTGTTTCGATACTAGTAGAAGGTACATCTTTTTCCCACTTACACTCTTTATATTGCCTGCACATACAATTTTATTATGACTTCATATTTCTTATTTCTTAATAGGGAATGTACCTTAAAGCAGTGCAACAAGTTCTGGCTCTATTGGGACTTCATCAAATGTGCTATCCTTTGAGAAGGTTTCTGTGTACAAATTGACATTGATCAGAAACTCTATATTAGCTATTGTTGAGATAGTCAAGGATCCTGATCAATGGTCCGATTTGACCATCGCATTAGATGTCCTAAATAGTGCTGCACGGATGGCCAAAGTCGATGTTTCTTCTGTGAGCAATGCTCTGCTAAGATTCCATAATTCGATAGTTGCTCTGTCATCAGCTGAAACCGTGACCATTCCACTTGAAATTTTGGAGTACCAGAAGCAGCTTGCATATTCTAAGGAGAAAGTTTCACAGATTGCTCCCATTGTATCTCGTCATGATCAAGAACAATTATCTTTGTGAGAGCAACTGAAGACCTTTATTAATGATAAGATAGTTATCTAGGATCGCATTACTCTTCTGAAGCAAGAAATCACACAGTTGGAGAGGCAAAGTTCAGAGGTGGGCTTGAACATTGAAAGAGTGTAAGAGAAGATAGAGTGTATCCTTTATTCTGTAGACTCTAAAAAATTTGAATTGGTGAAGAATGAAGAACTAATTGCCTCTTTGGAAGAAAAGTTGGCTGGCATCCTAGATCCTGTAAGAATGATTTCAAATGCCAAACTAGAACATGCAGCTACTCAAGTTAATCTTTAAGAAAATTTGCAACAATACTTAGTAGTACTAGGCATTACAGGGGAACTATAAGATGTATAACTTGATATATTTCATTTTGTTTTGCTACTATAAATATTTCTGGGATTGTAAGTTTATACAAGCATCTCATGATATTTTGATAATGATGCTCTTGTCTTATTTACACAATGTTTTGATTAGTGCTTTATGATTGATGCATTATGCTTTTGTTTTATCCTCTTATAATTTGTTAGTAAGGGATTTCCTAGATGATCCTTGTCCTCGTTAGTGATACTATATTTTAATTTAGTCAGTCACACACAGTTTAAGCTCTTGAGTAGTGGAGCACACGTAGTTTTTTAGACTCTTGAGTAGTGGAGCACACGTAGTTTTTTAGACTCTTGAGTAGTGGAGTCGGGTCTCATGTAATGGTCTCTGTAACTATTAGGAGTTCCCTGGACTTCTCATAGCCTAGGAAGTTCACAAACCGCAATCCATCAGAGAGGCCCATTGAAGCTACTGGAGTTGTGAACTCTGTTAGAATTACGCACAGGGTTGACCACAGTAACCCTCTAGAGTTCAAGGGGCTCACAAGGTAACCTTATGAGTACCAAATCTAGGGTCGACAGTCCATCAATGAGTAGGTTTAAGCCCTTCCTCATGAGTTAGTACTGAAATCAAGCCAAAGATCTGGGGGTTCTTATGCATGGTTGACTTATCTATGGACATGGCCAAAGAGCTTACATTGTAGCCTGCGTTTTCTTTATCTGCAAGGTTGGGCCCATTCACGGGAGGGCATTTTCCTCCATTCCCTGTGTCGCTGCCGAAAAGCTATATAGATGGCATTGGTCTCATGTGTGACTAGCCATTGAGGACTTTTTGGCCTTTTAGACTTTTTGTCACTAGCTTTGTCAGCCGCCCACATGGGTATGCATATGATGGCCTTCATGGGCTTTTTAAGGCCACTTGCTTCTCATTGCTGCCCAAATGGTGAAAATGATGAGTCTTATGCATAGCTGGCCCTTTTAGGGCTTAACCAGACAGCCTTAAAATGCCTTGAATAACAATAATAGGTGTGATCATCGTCGCTGCAAGAATGATAAACATCTCTGAACAAGATTGATACGTCACCACTCCTGATAATATCTTCAAGAGGATCTGTTTGTGTTATTCATAGTATATCAGCTTGGTGATGATACCAATTTTGATAAAATTTTGCAGGGCTCACTTGATGATGACGATGGTCATTTTTCGTAATACTTATTGGCACAAGGTCATGATATGCTTGCAAATTTCTTCTTTATTCATTTATCTGATTGTACATAGCCATGGTCTTGGTTATTCTTGTCCCCTTTTGATGCAGAATCATTATTCTGATAATATTCTGGATAAAAATCAGTAGTATCTTCAGGGACGATATCTTTTGATGAAGCAAGCATTAACTGGTATATGTCATTGGAGTACACCTCTTTTGATGAAGCGAGCATTAACCTTGTCCATCTTGATCCATGACTCTGTATGCATCATTGCAGTACACCTCTTTTATTATGTACGACCCATCCCATTCAGGCTCGGACTTGCCCCATGTTCGTCAGGTGACCACTATAGATCTTTTCAACATCAGTACCAGATCCCCTTTTTTAAAAGAACGATATTTAACTCATTTATCAAAGGCGGCCGACACCCTTGCCTGATGCAACTGCAATCACTGTTGGACTGTGAGACATTTCTCATCAAGCAAATCCATCTCTTACAACCTTATTTTTGCATTTTCATCATCTGTAAGAGACTGGTGTACTGCCATTCTGAGTGATGCCACTTGTATTTCAATTGGGATCACTGCTTCTACACGATAGACTAATGAATACGGTGTTGCTCCCATTGCTGTTCGGTGAGTAGTCCTGTATGTCCATAATGCTTCTTGTAATCTTTCATCCTAATCACGCTGATTCCCCGTAAATTTTTTCTTTAGTATCTTAACTATCGTCTTATTGAATGCCTCTGCTAATCCATTAGTCGGTGGATAGTAAGGTGTTGAAAATGAATGATGAATGCTAAATTTCTGACATAGCTTTTCCATGCCTCTGTTTTTAAAGGGAGTGCCATTATCTATGACAATCTTCTTCGGGATGCCATGGCAGTATATTATCACGTGTCAGATGAATTTGACCACGTCCTTCTCTTTGACAGTGCGTAATGCCACTGCTTCTGTCCATTTAGAGAAATAGTCTGTCGCTGCCAAGATATATTACTTTCCTTTAGACAAAGGCGGATTTATAGGACTGATGACATCAAGTCCCTAAGCTGAGAAGGGCCAAGAGGCAACTGACTGATGGAGATCTTCTAGAGGAACGTGTATAATGTCTCCATGAATTTGGCATTCGTGACACTACTTCACATGATCTATCGCATCTTGAAACATGGTGGACCAATAGTACCCTATTCAATGTATTCTATGGAATAGATTTCAGCCAGCTTGATGTTCCCCACATTCTCTAGAGTGTGCTTCACGCAATGTCTAACCTGCCTCTCATTCATCTAAGCAACGTAGTAGCATTCCATTGTAAGATTTTCTGTATAGCGTCTCGTTGCATATGATAAATTTTCTTGACCTTTGCCGGATTTGCTGCCTCTGCACTGGATCTTCTAGTAAGATATCATATCTGAGGTAGTCGATGAAAGGTTATCGCCAATCATTTGTTGTTACTTCTAAACATGACACAGGAAGTGTCTCCATAGTCTCATTGATGACCACTGAAGACGGTAAAAATATTCTTTCTTTTATAGTTACTTAGAGACGGCTTTGATTTGGGTAGGATAGAGCCGCTACCAAGTTGGCCAAAGCATCAGCTCTTACATTTTCAGATTATGGTACATGCTTAATTTCGACATGACAAAGCTACTCTAAAAACTATTGCGCTTTTTGGCAATATGACAAAAGTTCTTATTTTCTTACTTCGAAGTCAGTCGTCAATTGATTTATAATCAACTTAGAATCCTCGAAGATATACAACATTTTTATCTCCATTTCTTGAGCCATTTCCATTCCAATGATGAGGGCTCTGGACTCAACCTTATTGTTCGTGCATATAGTACCCAACGTGAACGAGTAAAGTAATAAATCACCTTGAGGAGTTATGAATATCATTCTTGCCCTCGCTCCTAATACTCAAGTAGCGCCGTCAAAATACATTTGCTATGGGCTTTGTGACTTAGCCACCATAACTTGTTCATCCGGAAAGTCATCACTGATGGTTTCGCATTCGGCTACAAGGTGCGCTACAAGGAAATCCACCACTTCTTGTCCTTTTACCGCTTTTACCAGCTCATACGTGATAGTATATTCTGAAAGCAACAACATCCATTCGGCCAGTCTCCCAAACAACATCGGCCTTATCATAAAATTTTTTATCGGGTCTACTTTTGAGATCAACGTTATGTCATGTGAGAGACAATAATGTCTTAATTTCTAAACCGTAAATATTAACGCCAGACATTCTTTCTCAATTGGAGAGTAATTGCACTCTAGTCCCATTAGAGTTCAACTTAAATAATAGAGAGCAGTCGCTTTCCTGAACTCATTCACCTGTGCCATCAAAGCTCCCAAAGAATTCTCAGCTGCGAATATATATAAAATCAGTGGCTTCCCTTTTATCGGAGTGTCAATACCGATGACCGTTTCAACAATTCCTTTGTTGAGTTAAACTCCCTCTGGCAAGCTTGATCCCAAACAAATTTTGTACAATTCTTCATCAAATGGGAAAATGGCTAACATCTCCCTACCAAGTTTGAAATAAAATGGTGAATATACACCAACTTTCCTTGTAAACTTTTCAATTCTTTTAGTGTTTTCGGTGGCGGCATATTTTGAATAGCTCGAACTTTCCCTGGATTAATCTCAATACCCCTATGTCAGACAATGAAACTGAGAAATTTTCTGAAAGATATGCCTAACACACATTTAGCTGGATTCATCTTTAGCTGTTTCTTTCTGAGACAACAGAACACCACTGCCAGGTGCTCGCGATGCTTTTGATGGTCTCCTGAACTGACCTCCAAGTCATCGACATAGCATTCAACATGCTTGTGCATCATGTCTTGAAAGATACTCTACATCGCCCTTTGATATGTCGCCCCGACATTTTTAAGACTGAACGGCATAACTTTATAGCAGTAAATTCCTAGTGACGTTTTGAATGTTGTAGCTTCTTTATCTTCAGGTGTCATTCTAATATGATTATACCCTGCATAGCCATCCATGAAGGACATGATAACATACTGAGTTGTACTGTCAAGCAGCTATATGTCCTAGAGGGGGGGTGAATAGGACAATGCCAAATTAAAAATTAACAACGAAATTAAACAATAAGATAACCAAATGAATTGTAAATAATCGAAGGAAGCAACAACCTCAAAATTCTAATATTGAGAGGTTGATACAAATCTTGTTCTAAGGACAACCTTAGACCATAAAAACCAAGGGTTTATAGCAGGACAACCTTACTAGAACAATTTGTGTATTAAAAACTCAAAATAAAGAGGAATAAAAAGGAAATAGTAAGAAAGAAAATCTAAGCTATTACAACATTCTCCACAATACTGAAATGTAAAGATTACAACATTCACACCCACAAATACATCCCACAATCTTGAACCAAAAAGAATAAAGAAAGGAAACCACAAAACCACAAAACACAAAGAATTATATTAGTTTGCCTGTGTGTACACCAACTGTTAAACAATACCCACACAGCTACTCTACTCCTAATATGCTCACACAATGGATATTAGCATTCACTATAAAAATAGGTTTTTCTAAGTTTAACTAAAACCTCCACAAAGGTGTCTTTCAAGCAGGGTTACACAATTCAAAAAACCCCACACTGAGTTTTCTGGATCACCTCAGATAACCAAAACTGAGAGATTTTTCTAGCTTAATCTCAAAGAAACCAAACAAAGGAAATTACAAAACTATTAAATACCTGAATATTCTCCTTTTGTTGCAGCCCAGAAGAAACAAGTCGGAGTAGAAGTTCAACATTGAAGTTCAATGTCCATACTCACTTATGAAATGGTTCTAGGTTCTAATTGATTTTAAATTAAATCAAGTTAGGCTATTTCTATTTGATTTTGATTCCAAGAAGTGAGAATTCTTCAATTCCTCTTTCAAATTAGATTGGAATGCAGAATTCAAAATCAAATATAACAAAGCTAATAAAAGAGAATATTAAATATGCATAATATAGCTTAAGAAGTTTAAAATCTTATCTCTCAGAGTGGTGTCCTAATTTTACTTGAATTGAATACCAAACTTTGAAAATCGTGCTCTATTTATAGGTGAATAAATCACATTCATGACTGCTCCTATGGACACTATGACTGGTCGTAGGATGTAATGTCTCAAAAAAATCCGTACAAAGACCCGAGTTTCACCTCAGGTAGAAATCATTAAGGATCAAATTCTTTAGAAATTAGATAAAAATTAATTAAGTACTAAACTGAATTGAAAAGTAGATTATCTTGAACCACTTTCTATATGAACTTCATGACCCAAAACCAGTAGAATCACTAACTTTACATTACCTAAAAACCTACGATAAATCTCAAAACCCAGTTTCTCTTAGGAGCACAGTGAAACTCCATATTGAACCTGGACTACACATTGAAAGTTTGATTACCGCGAAACTATACGGTTATGACTGCCTTATTAGGCTTGAGAACCATCTTGAAAATTAAATCTAAATAGTATCCCGAAATGCACAACTTGAGCCCGGAGCGAAGTGTGTGAGAAACACAAATATCTTTAGGAAATGAACTTAAACTTAAGTGATTTGAGCCATTCAATTACAGGCTAAATTTAAGGTTTCAGACTATCAGATTCTAACCCAACTACACCCTCGAATCAGGAAATTTTTTTAACACATATCAATGTTCTTGTGGCCATGATCAAGTAATGGTGACCGTTGAACTAAAACAGGTCCTCCACGGTCGATCCATAAATTAGATCGGACCAAAATCTTAACCTGGCCTTGATCCAATATCAGGAAACTTGCTCCAGACTGTATGCAAGAAATGGGCCTCCAGATGAGCTTCGTTGGACCAAAATAGCCACTCTTTGGCTATATAACCTAAGTATATCATGGCCCTTTGGGTCATTTTCATCAGTTATGGGCCTATATAAGGACCTAAACCCACCCCTCTCTCATTCCATACAAAATTCTAAACCCTAGAAAAGAGAAGAGAGCAAAAGAGAATGAAAGAGTGAGGAGAAGAGAGAGAGAGAGAAAGAGAAAGAGAGAGATAGATAGTTGTTGGGATTCGATCCCACCGCTCCACATGCAGAATCATCCTACCCATATCGCTACACCGGTGATTTCGACTCCATTCTTGGATAAGAAATCCTAACCCTAATCTATTTTAGGGATCCAAATAGAGTAAATGGTGAAATAGATAACCTATTTCATGTTATAGGTAACCATTGTGTCGTATACAAAGACGTATTGTTCAAACTGAGCTTGATATGAGTCTACTAGCGGAAGGTGCGGACTATAAACATTTAGTTTATGGTTTTCAAGGCTTTCAATGTTGGCTAATGATTTATATCTAACTTGATTGTTGTCATATGATCTTAGTTACGACTTTTTTGATGTATCATATATGTGTAAACTTGGTTGCATACAAAATGCATTCCATGTGTTTATTGAAATATTTGAATGAATATGAAATCATGATTTGAGCTTGCCATGACTATTAACCTAGGATTCATGTTTATTATATGTATGACAATCTCCATGTGACAGGACTTTCCATAATGTATGCAATAACTAATTTAGTCTATGTATAATACAGAATGCATTCCATGTGTTTGTTGAAATGTTTGACTAAACATGAAATGGTGAATTATGCTTGTCATGATTTCTAATCTAAGATCCATGTTTGTTATATGCGTTATAGCCTATGTTGTGTAGAAAATTGCTATAGTTCATGTTTTAACTAATCTAGTCTATGTATTTGGTAATGTGTAGGCTAAGTGTTTGATAAAATACCTGAATAAGATATTATTTGATGAATTGTATTTAATAAGGGTGATGAGATATAATTCTCAATTACCTTATTTATATGTATAATTTCATTCACGTAATCTTAATATCAACTATGCAATTTATGGATGAATTGAAATGTTCGGTAGCATGTTCAATATGTTGATAAAATGCTCAAATGAGTTTTGTACTTAGATTATTTGTTAAATGCCTATATGATTATCACATGTCTCCACATGCTACATTTGAATATTATTAGGACTAATATGTAGTGCAGGAAATCGGTAACAATTCTTATTTGAGTGGACGAATTGGTCTACCACATTTGATGTGTTCGGTGAATCTGAGTCGTACGATGATCGTCGATAGTGGTACCATGTTGGTTAATTCAGCGTACGCTCGTACCAGTCAAACTTGTCTAATAAATTGAATGGCATATTGTGTGTTTACCATGTATAGACGCTACTTCTTGAATCTAAAGTACCACCTACCAATGTAAAAGTCCATTTTGACCTTCGTACCACAATCCGCTAAGACTCATGAGCTGGGCATGGTTGTATGGGACATCGTTGTTGAGCTATCGGCCTATGCTGGGGTGACAAGCCTCCCCGTAGTGACCAGTGAGCAATCCAAACTCGTGAGCCAAATATGATGGTATGAGACACTATATTTGAGCTGTTAGCCTACACTGGCACAGCCTGGCTGTGATCCCCAGTCGGGTTGGTGACATGCCTTCAAAAATAAACTTCCAATTGGTAGGGCATTGGTGGAGTGATCTTGAGTATGAAATAGGCCTACGGTGACGGTGATGAGCCTCTCCATA
The DNA here is from genome assembly GCA_037074715.1 of Magnolia kwangsiensis. Classification (NCBI taxonomy): domain Eukaryota; kingdom Viridiplantae; phylum Streptophyta; class Magnoliopsida; order Magnoliales; family Magnoliaceae; genus Magnolia; species Magnolia kwangsiensis. The sequence goes on along the minus strand of CM073576.1, from coordinate 100,290,148 downwards.
GTAACTTCGAGTGAAAACTCGTGAACTTGCCTATCATATGTGATTAACTAGGATTGATGACTCTAGATGGATTTTTTTTTAGGTAAACGATATAAAGGGAGGTACCTTATCTTCCCAAACCTGATGTATGAATAGGTCTAATTAAGAACTTGGCTAATCACGCACATGCGCCGCATTGCATGTGCCTTTGGCGTTGGAGTTGAGCACAGCGGGAGTGTTGCATGTGCGACCATGAGATGATGTCGTAGAGGGAGTACAGGTGAGGGCATACATCATTATAGCATATCATCCCTATATTAATAAGATTACTTAGGATATGATTGTTGTACTACTTTTCATTACTTCTTGACTGAATTGATAACATGTTAACCTTTACTTTACAGTTCCATTGAATTAGATAATCATTTCCACCTAGGATGGTGTTTTAAAACACCACCCAGACTTTGGTTTAGATGTAGGTGATAACAAGGTCTATACAGCAGAGTTGGACTTCATAGGTGAGGGAAAGAGTTCTCCTACGTTCAGCTATCGGGCGGGTCTATGTAGACCATGTACTGATCGACGGGATCACAAGGATATGAATTAGTTAGACATTACATTTGGTCATTTTGTATATTTTGGAACAAGCATGTATATATTCAGCCTAGTGACATGATCATACTCTGGGGGTTTATAATCACTTATATACCTCATATGTCTATCAGTCTTCTACTTGCTTAATTTAATCATTCTTAGAGTATGATATGTTATTTTAGTATAATCCCACTCATGTTTAATGCACTAATATGGATAACATTTAAACATCATTATCTATATTGCATAAGTGATGCGTTAGAACTCGGGAGTTGAGCCTCTGCTCGACCCCTGATTTTCAGGGCATTATAAGTTGGTATCAAAGCATGATTTGGATTAAAATGGCCTTGGATTATGGTAACATGACACACACTGACGTACTTTGATATAGGAGGGAGCGATAAAATGTAGAAAAAATTGTAGGATCCCCAGTTTCACCGACAGGTGAAATTGACCATTGAAATCGGACCCGTATGCATCTGAGATCATGCGAGAGGATCCGAGTTCTTTTCTAGACCATCAATCGATGGGTTTAGATGAGGATTCAGCCTATTCCACACTCAAACAACCCGAAACATGTGAATATACGAGAGATGGATACTGAAAATGGCTCAAACGGATTCGGGGGCCTAAACGATATAAAACGGGGAGAACCAAGTTAGACCCTGTGCATTTTCGGCACCCCGGGAGGGGGATGCCATCGTCCCCCTGTCCAGCGAATGGCGAAGCCATCGTCCGGGCCTATCGAGCCGTGCTAGGCCGGTCGGGCCAACTCTTATACACACTAGTGGGGCCCACGAAATCGTGTGGGGCCCCTTATATCTTCCCATTTGCTTCTTTTCCTCCATTCCTACCACTCCAAGCTTTCCCAACTTCCAAAAAAAAATCATTTTTCTCTCTCAAATCTTCCCTTCAATCTCAAATCTTCTTCTTCTTCATCACTACATACCCATTCTCCATCATATCCCTCAAACTCATCTCCTAGCTCCCTCATTTCCTTCCATTTGAGCACACAAACCCTACATTGTGTCTTAAAAATCTCAAAGTCCAATAACCCATCCTATCCCTCTACTGTATTTCTCTCTCATGGCTCTTTTTGAGCTTGTGGCTGCAATTTTTTCCCTTTCCACACTTCTTTCCCTCATGGAAAAGAAGAGGGCTTCCACAGATGAAGCTGGGCCTAGCCGCTCTACCCATTCAAGGAGGCAGAAAGACATCGAGGCTAGCGCAAACATCGATTGGGAGATAAGGACGAGGCGGGATCTTGATCCCCAGCTTCCTCTCAAAAGAACTCTGCTGGCGGATATGGCACATGAAAGGTTTTGAGGCCGTAGGGTCCTCTTTGAAGCACACTTGATGAGAAACTATTTGGGCTTTATTCGATGATGGATCTCCTATTAGACACCGGGTGGGGTCCCATATTTGAGGTAAGTCTCGTACGAATGAGAGCACTGTCCGAGCCTTCTACGCCCATATACGAGAGCCATTGCTAGAGTCTCTGCAGTTCTTTATCCCCATAGGAAGGTGAGTCCAAGTTATGGGGATGTCGTGGGGGGAGGTTCATGCTCGTGAGAAGAGTCTCAGGAGTGTACGTGAAAGAGATCGACATACATGATTTCTTTATGGCTGACTAGTCTAATGAAATCGAGGCAACTACCTCTCAGCGACTAAGATGACTCACGACTTCCGCCAGCTCTACCACATCTTCACGCACAATGTCTATCCCAGGTGGAACAATCATAGCGAATGCACGCGTCTGATGGTAGACTTCCTATATAGAGCTAGGCAAGGAGACAAGTTATGCCTGCCTACGTATGTACTACTATAGATAGTTTAGACTGCAAAGTCTCCTAGGACAGACATTTCACTCTCATTCGGCAAACTTATATGCAAACTTGCTCATGAATTCGGCTATAGACTTGGCTCAGAAAGGCTTATGCTGATCCATTTCATTAACGACACTACTCTCAATAACACAAATATTGGGCCATGATAATATCAAGCCTGGCTCGATGAGAGTGAGGATTAGAGGGAAAGTGAAGAGGAAGAGAGTGATGAACAAGGTGGAGATGAGATAGAGGAAGAAAGTGAGGAAGAGGAAGAGCAGGAAGAGGAAGAAGAGGAGGCCCAGGACTCTGATGGGGGCTCTCCTCCTGCTACTCATGAGCCCCACCATGATCAGGCTGTGTTAGAAGCCCGCTTTGCTCAACTTGAGGAGGGTCAGGTCACCCTGGGACAGGTGGTCAGTGAGACTCGGGCCAAACTTAAATAGAATAGGACCTTTATAAAACAAAAATTCAAGAAGATGTCTCACACTTTGAAGGCTATCCTGTGCTATATGCAGGACAAGGGTGCCCCTTCTCCATCACCAGATTTGGACAACTAGTCATTTGTGTAGTCATCCTTTAGTTTGCCTTGTTGTTAGTCTTCTTTTGTACTAGCCTTTGTAGGCTTGGTTGGTTGTTAATATGATTTAGTGTTTAAAGCTTGTTTAGATTAGCACATGCATCTTCTATCATGACCCATGTAAGACTATATCTTATGTATTGTGACAATTTTGGTAAGTGAAATGCATGAAGTTTCTTTTGGTTTGGAATGTGAATGATGTGTGGATGAGTGTATGTTCTTATGCTAAATCTTACACGGGTTGCATCCTATGTTGTATATAGGGAATGCCACCTAAGAGCACATGGAGTATGACACGTCATACACTTGGAGACTCGATTAACGAGGCACCTCCCCTAAGCGATAGCCATATGAACCTCAGTTTGGGCCCGACTTACGAGACTATGCCAGATTCTCAGCGACCACTGGCCTCACAAATGAACCGACACCTATTGCACCACCGGATCCCAGGCAGAATCAAGCGTCTACCTCAATGCCTTACATGCCTCAGGCAGCTTCTCCTCCTGATAGGTTGGAGCAGATGATGCTCCTTATGCATTAGAGCAACAGATTTGGACCACCATAGTTGGGGCCCTTGCCCAGAACATGAATGTGGTTTCGCTAGCACCACCTGTGTACCCTGCTGGAAACATGGGTGCCAACAGCTTGTTCGAGCAATTCTAGCACTTCCGACCTCCTACTTTTAAGGGTACTCACAGACCTGAGGAGGCCGAGTATTGGCTTAACCACATCTCAAAGACGCTGAAGCCGCTACACTGTACAAGGCAAAGCAAGTTGAGCTGGTTACGTATATGTTCAAGAAAGAGGCTAGTCTATGGTGGGACAACATCCTACGAACCGTTCCAGCAGGATACGTGTGGACGTGGAACGCATTCGAAACTTACTTCTATGGGAAGTACTTCCTGTTAGTGCTATGATTTCATATCCCTTTGATTGTCAAATTTTGTGGTGCCAAAACCTATATCTATGTTTTGTATATCTTATGTTTCATTTTTGAGACTATTCTTTACTTCAAGACATCGCATTTCAAGACAAGAACTTAAATGAAGAAAGTTTTCAAGTCAGGGATGAAAAATTCAAGAATAGAAGTCTTCAAGTATGCATGTTCAAGATTCAATCAAGTATAAGTATAAAAGAAGACTTTGTCAACTCAAGAAAGGATAAAGAAGACTTTGTCAACTCAAGAAAGGATCAAGCTCAAGAAGGCCTACTACAAGATTTGTATATTCTCAAGCTTCTCTTAAGGGTCATCTGGGTGTACAGACTTTCAATGTCCATCTCACTTTTAAGGTTTGTTTGACCTTAGATTGACCTTAGGATGGGCTTTACTGTAGGTCATTCTGGATACATAATTTATATATTTTAATATGCTTGTTCGGGCTGTTCTAAGACCAGTCCTAGGGACTTTAAGACCAGTCCTAGCTTTGCTACGACCAGTCTTAAGTTTTTTAGGACCAGTCCTAGGTTGTTGAAGATTTTTGGATCTTTCTGGTTGTCCTACGACTAGTCCTGTTAGCTGTACGACTCGTCCTTCGACCAGTCTTAGCCCTACGACTAGTTTGTTTTAAGCTACTTTGTGCTTATTTAATATTCCTTTTGCTAGCTTGTTATTTATTTAATTTTGATCTACATTCCAATCTCATTAGAAAAAGAGAATTTCTGATATTCCTTCTTCTTGGATTCAAAATCAAATAGAACTAACCCTTTTGATTTAAAATCAATTAGACTTAGAACCATTCTTAAAGTGAGTATTGGACTTTGAACGTTGAATCGAACTTCTACTCCGATTAGTTCTATCGGGCTACTTCAAAAGGAGATTCAGGTATTTTACATTTGTGTAATTTACTTTCTTTGGTTTTGTTTGAGATTTTCCAGAAAAATCTCATTGTATTGGTTATCTGAGGAGAGCCAGAAAACTCAGATTGTGTGGGTTTTTAGATTGTGTAAGCCCGAGATCAAAGACACAATTGTGAAGGTTTTAGGTGAACCTGTGAAACCTATTTTGATAGTGCATGCTAATATCCCCTGTGTGAGGATATTAGGAGTGGAGTAGCATTCTGTGTGGCTGTTGGATAACAGTTGGTGTACACACAGGCGAACCACTATATATCGTTGTGTTGTGAACGTGTTTTATTCTTCCATTCATTTATTCATTCAGTTTTGTGGATTGTATTCGTGAATGAATGTTGTAATCTTTTTATTCCAAGAAAGTGTGGGGAATGTTGTAATAACTTAGGATTTATTTCTGCAAGTTATTTTGATTTCCTTGCTTTTTATTCCTCATTGATTTGTGATACAAAGGACGTTCTAGAAATAAGGTTGTCCTACCTTAAACCTTTGGTTTTTGGTGTAAGGTTTTCCTTAGAACTGATAAAGTATCATTCTCTTTATTTTAGGCTATTAAGATTACTTTCAATTCTGCATTGTTCTTTATTTCTTTTATTATTCCACTGTTTTTAGTTTTATTTGGCATTGCCCTATTCACCCCCCCTCTAGGCCATATAGCTAGGCCCTTTCAAGTGGTATCAGAGCCTAATAACTCGTGCTTATTGTTTATTTATTGGATTTATTTCCTGAGCTAATGGTCTAAGCTATATTAAGATGTCAAATTTTGATAGCCTATCAGTCACTAGGCCACCACCCTTTAATGACACAAACTATGCTTATTGGAAAGCCAGGATGAGGATCTTCCTTAAATCCTTGGATGAAAGTGTGTGGCTGGCCACAATGAATGAATCGAACCCTCCTATCACTGAAGTAACTAATGATGATGGTTCAAAATTAATGAAAGTAACGGCTTATTCTCTTTGGACCACACTTCAGAAAAGTGAAAGTAGTGTCAATGCAAAAGCACTAAATGCAATTACTTATGCATTATCACCAGAAGAATTCAAAAGAATCATCTCTTGTGAAAATGCAAAACAAGCATGGGATGTATTAGAAATGACACACGAGGGTACATCTATTGTTAAGAAATCTAAAGTCCAACTCCTCACAACTAAATTTGAAGAAATTCATATGGAGGAGAATGAGATGTTTATGGACTTCTATACTAGATTGAATGACACTGTGAACTCTATGTGGGGTCTTGGTGATAGAATCCCAGAAAGTAAAGTGTGCGCAAAGATACTACACTCACTTCCTGAACGGTTCAATTCTAAAGTGACCGCGATTCAGGAACTTCGTGATACGGATACCATGAGGGTTGAGGAACTAGTTGGTTTACTTCAAACCTATGAGTTGTCCTTTAAAGCTCCTAAAGGAAAATCAATTGCTCTTAAATCATCTAAAAATGTTTCACAAGAGAGCACTTCAGATTTAGAAAATTCCAAAGATGTATGGCGCTTTTAGCAAAAAAGTTTTACAAAATTTTCAAAAGCAAGAAAAAAGTTAATTTTCAAAAGTCAAATGATAAGAGACGATCTAAACCTAGAACTCAAAAATCCTTGAAAGATAGTCAATGTTACAACTGTCAAGAGTATGGGCACTTAGCTAACAAATGTCCTAAAAAGGATAAATCAAAAAAGAAAAGCATGATGGCTACTTGGGATGAATCGTCTGATTCTGAATTGTAACACCCTGGATTTTTGCCAACCTGAGGTTAGACGTCCTTACGCAATGGGTCAACCATAACACTTTGGTAACATCTGAGAACCCAATTCCAAAGCCAAATAAATCATTTAGAACCTAATTCTTTAGAAATTTAACATGAATTAGCCAGCGCTACACTAGATTTCCTGTAAAATTAGCACTAACCACTTTAAATATGATCTGTAAGGCACAAAACCTATAGAATCATTGACACTACATTACCCTAAAACCTAGGATCCAACTCTAAACCCAGTTGCTCTTAGGAACCCTTTGAAACTTTGTATTGGATCTAGACCGCACGTCGAAGGTCCAATATCTACAATCTAAGACCATTATGACCGCTTGGTTGGACTTGACAATCGTTTCAAAAATCAAGCCCAACCGATATCCTGAGACCATTTTACTGAGTCCGGAGTGAAGAGAGTGAGGAAAGGAAAATATTTAGAAAATTAATTCAATTTATATAAATCTGGCACATGTCGCTTGCGCGACATTTTTTAAGCGTTCTGACTGTCGAAATCTGACCCAAATACACCCTCAGATCAGGGAACATTTCCCACTCAGGTCAATGTACTTGGAATCCCTGATCGAGTCTCCGTGACCGCTGAACTGAAACTGGTCCGCCACATGCGATCTGGGAACACTATCAGATTGAAAACTTAATGTGATCAGGATCCAATATCCATGAGCTTAAGTCCGACCGCATTTGGTCAGGGGACCTCTAGAAATGCTCTTTTAGACCGGGAAAGACCCGATTTGGCTATAACCCAAGTAGACCTTGACTTGGAGTTTATTTTGGTTATGTTTGGGCTTATAAAAGGGCCTTAAACCCTTAGCCTTCTAACCCATACGAATTTGGGAAAAACCCTAGGAGAGAGGAGAGAAAAGAGAGAGAAAGTGAGGGAAAAGCTGGTGATTCTTCCAGAGATTCTTCCCTGCTGCACCAAATGCCAAATCCATCCACCTACATCGTTATTCTGGTGATTCCAACTTCGTTCTAGGTAAGTAAACCCTAACCTCAACCTGATTTAGGGTTTCTTTCGATACAAGTAGCGACGTAGATGATGTATCTTATGTTATAGGTCTTCATACAGGCGTTGACGAAGCGTAGAAGTTTCTATTCGATTCATTACGCTCCTACGGCGTAAGGTGTGAATTTTAGACACTTTGGTTACCATTTTTCAAAGCTTTCAATGCCATTTAATGGTAGATTGAGGATAAGGATGTTGTTTGACATGTAGAACATGCCGTCCATTTTTCATTTCGAATACGTACGAAGAATATGAGATTTAGGGTATTTTAGGTATTTGTAGGAAATACTGTATACGTACATATTTTGCCGATATGATTGCCATGAGTATTTGTCGTGTACCTATGTTGGTTATGCGTGTATGATCTTTTTGGTGAAGAGATTCGCCCTAATGCACGTATTGGCCGACATATGCTATGTAGACTAAGTGTTTGTTGAAAGGCCTAAATCAAGATGATTTATGCCTGCTATATGTTTTGAATGTAAGAACATGATTGTTGTGTATTAGACAACTCCTTGATATAAGGATCTGTCATATAATATGTCGAAATCAACATACGTCAAGTATGTTGGAGTTGAGTAGTCTAGGTGTTTGTATAAATGTACGTATTAGTAAGTATTGAGTAAATGGTGTTGTAGATTAGCGTTGAGACTGGATTCTCAACTAATTTGATGATGTACATGATTCCTCCATGCTTGTTGTATTTCAATTGATTACCTTATGTGTGAAGTACTCGTGTATGGTTAACTACTTATGATGTATGTTATAATATGCTGATAACATGCTGGAATTTCTTGTATTTCAATTCTGTCTCCCTTATATGATTATTGATTTAGATTACATGTGCTTGGGGCTATACTCTAGTCCAGGTAGTCGATAACAGTTTAAAATTCATGGTTGGATTCTATTCACCACGAAGGATGTGTACGACGAACCCAAGTCGTACTAGAGTCGTCGGTAGTGGTTAGGCCACACGAAGTGCTTGTGCAAGATGGTGTGGAGCACTGAGGGAAGAAAGCATGCCGCGGACGTAAGATGGTGTCGCATGAGGGAATATGTCGGTGAGGGCATCCATCATGTCATTTCATGCTTGTATTAATCACAGTGTTTATAAATGTTTGATTGCTTGCTTTACCATTATCGCGTGATGGATTTGATAACATGTTAACCTTTGCTCTATGATTCCACTGAGTTGATCACTCACTCCCATGTTATGGGACGGTGTTCCGGACACCCACTAGTCCCTATTTTAGTTTTAGATGATGGTGATGCTTGCGAAGCAGAGCCGGACTTGATGATGAGGAGGAGGATCCCTCCTATATGCAGGTTCTAATTGACGGGATTACAGGGTTACTGATTAGATGCCAATACACTTGGTATTTTACCTTTTATTATTGCACTCATATATATTCTTTTTTTATCATTTTTGGAGTATACATGCATATGTTTAACCTGGTAACATGTTCACACTCTGGAGACTTACAATCACTTATATATTTTATATATCTATCACATTCTTCCGCTTGCTAATTTAACTGTCTCTGGAGTATGATATACTGTTTTGGATTAATCCACTTCATGTTTTATGCACTATTACCACTGACATTCATCCATCATTGAAAATGTTGCATAAGTGATGTTCTGAAACTCGAGAGTGGAGTTTACGCTCCACCCCCGATTTTCGGGATGTTACATGAATCCTCTTCTAAATCAGAAGATTCTAAAACCGAATCGGGCGATGATGTTAAAGCCCCTATGACTCTAGCCTAGATCACTTTTCAGATAATGATGATATATCTAGTGAAGAAAATCTAAATAGTGATTATGATAATGATGATGATCTTCAGGATGCTTATAATGCCCTTTATAAGAAGAGTTGTAAAATTATTGTCAAGCTTAAATTATAAAAAGAAAAATTTTCTAAGCTTAAGGAAGATTATGAGTCTCTTGTTTTAGAAAAGTCTCATATTTTTTATTCTTTTGAAAAGACCAAAGGTGATTTAGATTTCAAAACCTCCAAAATTGAAGATTTGAGATCCGAAAATGAGAAACTCAAAAATGAGGTAGCTTCTCTTCTGAGTTTGAAAGACACATGGAGATATGCCCATGGTGATCCTAAATTGGAAAAATTATTGTTCGGATCAAGAAAATGTGGCGATTGATCCGGGTTGGGCTATGATAAGAATACATCTCCTAAACAAAAGAACATTGCTCCTAAATTTGTAAAAGGAGAGTCTTCAATCTCAAAAGAAAAGAAAACTTATCAAGGTTTTTCTAAAAATTCAAGGACTTTACAAAAACCAAAAGATAGACATTTCAACTTTGATTTTTAAAACCGAAATCCATTGGCGGAAAAAATAATTGATCTACTCAAGGAGCTATTAAAGTCTAACTCTATAGGTCTCTCCTATAACAACAGACAGAAAAAGACCATCTATACTTCTAAACCCATAACAGTTCTAAAATGGATTCCTAAAGTTGCCTGCTTGGTTGCCCACACTGCTTTCAAAGCTACAAGCCATTCAAAGTGGTACCTAGATTGTGGTTGCTCCAGGCATATGACAGGTGACAAAGCTTTATTCACCGATCTAAAAGATATGACTGACGGGTCAGTCACATTTGGTGATGAAAGCAATTGTAAGATCATTGGCCAAGGTACGGTTCAGCTTTATAACCTTCCCTTATTGAAGAATGTTTTATATGTTGAGGGCTTGAAACACAACCTACTTAGCATTTCTCAGATATGCGATAACAACCATAGTGTGAAGTTTTCTAATCAAGGTTGTGAGATACTTAATAAAAAGGGTTCTGTTATATTAACTGGTCACAGAACTTCTAAAAACTGCTACATCGTCAGTGATGCAAGCTCATCTACTCAATCATGTTACATGGTCCATACCGATGAGACTGAATTATGGCATAAACGCCTTGGACATGTACACTATCGGAACTTATTTAGATTGAACAAAAGAGAACTAATTAGAGGTCTACCCAAATTGTAAAAAGTAGACAAAATATGTGGTGAATGCCAGTTAGGCAAACAGACTAGGAGCTCTCACAACAAAGTGAACTCCAATACCACATCTAGACCACTCGAGCTCTCCATATGGATCTTATTGGACCAACCAGATCGGAGAGTCGAGGAGGCAAAAAATACATCTTGGTTATCGTAGATGACTATACCAGATTCACTTAGGTATCGTTCTTAAAAGATAAAACTGAAACCCTGGATGAAGTGAAAAAGGTCATCAAACGAATCCAAAATGAGAAAGGTTCTCATGTTAGTAAGATCCGTAGTGATCTTGGATCCGAATTCAAAAATAGTAGTTTTGAGAAATTCTGTAGCGATCAGGGAATATCGCATGAATTCTCTGCGCCCAAAACACCGTAACAAAATGGTATAGTTGAAAGAAAAAATAGAGTGCTTCAGGATATGACTAATGTTATGTTGAATAGCATGAAGCTCTCTAGAAATCTTTAGGCTGAAGCAGTTAATACCGCATGTTATATTATTAATCAGGTTTATACCAGTAAATCTGATAATAAAACTGCTTATGAATTATGGTTTGAAAAGAAACCTACTATCAAATACTTTCGGGTGTTTGGTAGCAAGTGTTATATTTTATGTGATCGTGAAAATTTGGGAAAATTTGATACGAAGAGTGATGAAGGTATTTTTCTTGGTTATTCTTTGAATAGTCGAGCTTATAGGGTTCTAAATAAGAGAACTGATGTGATTCAAAAGTCCATCAATGTTGTCATTGATGATCATTTGAATACACCAGCTCCGAGTTCAGATGATGATGAAGCTCTTATTATCGACAATCAAGATACCTCATCAAGTCAAAAAGAATCTGAACCAAGGACTGTCAAAGATCATCCAACCAATCAAATACTTGAAAACCCTCTCACTGGAGTTCGTACTCGCAAACAACTTGAGAATATATGTAATTATGTTTGTTTTACATCCCAAATAGAACCGGTCAACGTGAAAGAAGCACTTTCTGACAAAAATTGGATAGTTGCTATGCAGGATGAACTTAATCAATTTGTTCGTAATGATGTCTGGTATCTTGTTCCTAGACCTAAAGATAAACACATTATTAGAACAAAATGGATCTTTAAAAATAAGTCTGATGAACTTGGAAATATAATACGAAATAAGGCTAGACTGGTTGTACAAGGGTACACTCAGATTGAAGGCATCAATTACGATGAAAACTTAGCTCCAGTCTCTCACCTTGAATCAATCAGACTTTTTATTTCCATCGCATGCTTTAGAAAATTTTAGATTTATCAGATGGATGTAAAGAGTTCCTTCTTGAATGACGATTTACATGAAGAAGTGTATGTTGAACAACCTTCAGGGTTTGAAGACCCTAAGTTATCTGACCATGTATTTCGTCTCAAAAAGGCTCTCTATGGTCTAAAACAAGCGCCCAGGGCATGGTATGAGAAATTGACTAAATTCTTACTTAGTCATAGATTTCAAGTAGGAAGTGTCGATAAGACGCTCTTTGTTAAGAAGCATAACAATGATATTTTGATGGTTCAAATTTATGTTGATGATATTATTTATGGATCAACTTGATCTAACATGTCTATTGAGTTTGCAAAGTTAATGAAATCAAGGTTCGAAATGAGCATGGTTGGCGAACTAAATTATTTCCTAGGGTTGCAAGTAAAACAACAACCTGATGAAATTTTCATTTCTCAGACCAAATATGCTTCAAACTTGGTTAAAAGATTTGGATTTGAGAATGGTAAGAACTTTGATACTCCTATGAGTACAACGTTAAGACTCTCAAAAGACTCTACAGGTAAAGATATAGATCCTAAACTATATCGTAGTATGATTGGTAGTTTGTTGTATCTTACTGCAAGTAGACTTGATATTGCATTAAGTGTTGGAATTTGTGCAAGATATCAGTCTAATCCTAAGGAATCCCATCTTACTGCTGTTAAATGGATTATTAGATATGTCGCAAGTACTATAAATCTGGGTCTTTGGTATCCTTTTGATATTAGTGTCCAATTATCCGAGTACTCAGATGCTAATTGAGCTGGTAATATCGATGATAGAAAATCAACCAGTGGTAGTTGTTTTTACATTGAAAATTTCTTAGTTTCTTGGTTCAGCAAGAAGCAAAGCTCAATATCGCTCTCCACTGCTGAGGCTGAGTATATTGCAGCTGGATATGCATGTACACAACTAGTTTGGATGAAACGCATGCTAAGCGATTATGGAATTAATAAAGATTCAATGATCTTACATTGTGATAATTCCAGTGCTATAAATATTTTTAAAAATCCAATCCAACATTCACGTACTAAGCACATTGACATTAGGTATCATTACATTTGTGAGTTGGTTGAAGAAAAAGTTATTTCTTTATAATATATATCAACCGAAAATCAACTTGCTGATATATTTACTAAACCGCTCGACAAAAGCAGGTTTAATAAATTAAAATTTGATCTTGGTATGTGCATTTTACATTAAGTATTCTTCCTTGCATGTATCATAGTGTACTATATTTAGTATTATTTGTGTTTAAATTTCAATTTTTTACATTAAAAATGTATTTTTGGTCGATACTCGACCGGTCGTGGATGTACACGACTAGTCGTGGTACGACCGGTCGTGAACCACGCTCGTGAATATGATATATTTTGGGTAAATCTCCTTCTTCTTCATTTTCACTCCAACCTACGACAAGTCGTGGCTCAACCAGTCATAGAATTTCTTGTATTTCTTTAAGTTTAGTCTTATTTCTTCATTTTTCTTGAAGATTCATGCTCTCTATGCTTTAATTTGATCATTGTGTAGCTAGATTTCTTCTTTTGTTGTTTTTTTTCAAGGGTTTCTTCTCATATTGTTGATCTAGAGAAAACCCATCATTCCATTTATGCATTTCTCTTGCTCTTTGCATATCTTTTTGAATATGGATGCTAAATGAAAGAAGAAAATATCCCGTGGTCCATCTTCATCTAGATCTACACCAATAACAAAACGGCACCTTCGGTCACCCGAAGATGATTTTCTAGATGTATGGGATTTGCGTGTCCGTAAAGTTATCGTTGAGCATACCGCTGATCTCAATCATATTGATCCATATGGTATTATCCCTCTCCTTGAATCTGTTGGATGGACTAACATTTTGCTTTGGGGTGGGCCTGCATACCTGTCTATTGCACAATCAATGGTTGCATGTATCTCAGAATTCTCCCTTGATAACTTAACTTTTTCAATTGATACTAGAGAAGGAAAATTTGAAGTAGACCGTCATTTGATATCAGGTATTATGGATATACCTGTTAATGATGAAGGTATACCGATTCATACTCTATACGACAAACCATCTGAATCGAAAAAATGCATGTTAACAAGGGACTTATGCAAAATTGATGCACAATGGACACACAAAGGGAATGCGCTCCCTTCAAAGTATCTGTTACCTAGATAAAGAGTGTTACATCATTTTTTCATTTCAAATGTGTATCCTCGATCTAGTAATAAAATCGAGTTGACTTTCTTCATAGTTCGTGTGTTACATTTTATTGCTTCTGGTACTATGGTCTGCCTTCCTTCTTTGATTTGTTATTTTATTATACAGTTTCGTCTCCATCCGGGTCATAGTGATATTCCGTTTGGTTATCTTATGACTGTTTTAGCCACTCACATACTTGTCGATAAACCTATTAATGAGGCACCAATTCATCATCTTTTTTTCAACAATTTCAATCTTAATAAGATGAAGTTGGATTTGCTTCCTGGCCAAGTTGATGAAGGTGGTGTTGGTGGTGATGGTGGTGAAGCCGAAAATGAAGGGGAAGCTGGCGATCTTCCTCAACAGGATGTTAATATGGATGAGATATTTGATGAGATAGAATCTGATTCACCAAATGATCCAGATTATGATCCATCTGGTTATGATGCACGCCTTCGTGCATTGGAGGAGAAGGTTGATAACATGAGTATAGCCCATGATATGCAATTTAAGTATATGCGAAAATATCTTTGTCGCATCAATAGAGGCTTACAACAGATTGATCTGACTATCCCTGCTCCTTCCTCTGGATCTGATTAGGCGAATTATCTTCTGGATAGTATAACATTATCTTTTATATTGTATTGTCTTTTGAATATTGTATTGTGGATTGATTATGACTTGATGTTTCTGGTTTATATTTTGAAATAGGCTATGTCCTTTCATATTTCTTTCTCATTATCCACTTATTATTACTCTCTATGTTGTTGTTCTCGTTCCTATTGTGACTTTTCCTTGTCATTTTGTGATAAAAAGGGGGAGTAGTAAGGTAAAAGGGAGTAATATAGAAAGGGGGAGTAATTTGTTTGGATTGATTGATTGAGAAGGATATGTGGATTGAGAATATTGATGTTTACATGTTGATTACTGTTTATATGAGCAGTACTTGTATTACTTAGGAGGAGTAGAGTAATTTGTGATTTTATGGCTCATGTTTCCTTATTATCTTTTATGTTATGTGTTTTGTCACAAATTTGACAAAGGGAGAGATTGTAAGTACTATGATTTCATATCCCTTTGGTTATCAAATTTTGTGGTGCCAAAACTTATATCTATGTCTTATATATCTTGTGTTTCATGTTTGAGACTATTCTTTACTTCAAGACATCGCATTTCAAGACAAGAACTTAAATGAAGAAAGTATTCAAGTCATGGATGAAGAATTCAAGAATAGAAGTCTTCGAGTATGCATGTTCAAGATTCAATCAAGTATAAGTATAAAAGAAGACTTTGTCAACTCAAGAAAGGATAAAGAAGACTTTGTCAACTCAAGAAAGGATCAAGCTCAAGAAGGCCTACTACAAGATTTGTATATTCTCAAGCTTCTCTTAAGGGTCATTTGGGTGTACAGACTTTCAATGTCCATCTCACTTTTAAGGTTTGTTTGACCTTAGATTGACCTTAAGATGGGCTTTACTGTAGATCATTTTGGATACATAATTTATATATTTTAATATGCTTGTTCGGGCTGTTCTAAGACCAGTCCTAGGGACTTTAAGACCAGTCCTAGCTTTGCTATGACCAGTCTAAAGTTTTTCAGGACCAGTCCTAGGTTGTTGAAGATTTTTGGATCTTTCTGGTTGTCCTATGACCAGTCCTGGACATCATATGACCAGTCCTGTGAGCTGTACGACTCGTCCTTCAACCAGTCTTAGCCCTACGACTCAAACTCCAGCAACTAAATTGGAGGTCCTACGACCGGTCGTAGGTGACCCACAATCGGTCGTAGGTGGCCCACGACCGGTCGTAGGCTACCCAAGACTGGTCGTGGAACAGAAAATCCTTATCCCGTACAAATCTTTAAAAATCTTTGAAGTTACGACCAGTCTTAGGATCCTAAGACCAGTCGTAGATGGGATTTTTTAGGCTATAAATAAAGCACGAACTTCAGAGTTTTAGCAATTCAATTCAACTCTATTCAAGCATTCTTTAGGCTATACTCTGAGATAAGTTTGTGTTTGTTTTAAGCTACTTTGTGCTTATTTAATATTCCTTTTGCTAGCTTGTTTTTTATTTGATTTTGATCTACATTCAAATCTCATTAGAAAAGGAGAATTTCTGATATTCCTTCTTCTTGGATTCAAAATCAAATAGAACTAGCCCTTTTGATTTAAAATCAATTAGACTTAGAACCATTCTTAAAGTGAGTATTGGACTTTGAATGTTGAATCAAACTTCTACTCTGATTGGTTCTACCAGGCTACTTCAAAAGGAGATTCAGGTATTTTACATTTGTGTAATTTACTTTCTTTGGTTTTGTTTGAGATTTGCCAGAAAAATCTCATTGTATTGGTTATCTGAGGAGAGACTGAAAACTCAGATTGTGTGGGTTTTTGGATTGTGTAAGCCCGAGATCAAAGACACAATTGTGAAGGTTTTAGGTGAACTTGTGAAACCTATTTTGATAGTGCATGCTAATATCCCTTGTGTGAGGATATTAGGAGTGGAGTAGCATTCTGTGTGGCTGTTGGATAATAGTTGGTGTATACACAGGCGAACCACCATATATCGTTGTGTTGTGAATGTGCTTTGTTCTTTCATTCCTTTATTCATTTAGTTTTGTGGATTGTATTCGTGGATAAATGTTATAATCTTTTTATTCCAAGCAAGTGTGGGGAATGTTGTAATAACTTAGGATTTATTTCTGCAAGTCATTTTATTTTCCTTGCGTTTTATTCATCATTGATTTGTGATGTAAAGGACGTTCTAGAAATAAGGTTGTCCTACCTTAAACCTTTGGTTTTTGGTGTAAGGTTGTCCTTAGAACTGATAAAGTATCATTCTCTTTATTTTAGGCTATTGAGATTACTTTCAATTCTGCATTGTGCTGTATTTCTTTTATTATTCCGCTGTTTTTAGTTTTATTTGGCATTGCCCTATTCACCCCCCTCTACGACATATAGCTAGGCCCTTTCACTTCTCCCTCACTTACCATAATGAAAAGAAGGGTGAGTTCCTTCACCTCTGACAGGGAGGGATGTCCGTGTCAAAATATGAGAATAGATTTACGGAGCTAGCCAGATACGCTCTTTTAATCCTAGCAGATCAGCTGATAAAAATGTGGCATTTTTCAGTTGGTCTGTGGCCTGAAATCTACACTAAGATGTGTTGCGCTAACATTTCCAACTATGCTGAGCTAGTCAACATGTCTCTACAAGCCGAACAAGATGGATACAAAGATTCTCGGACACATATATCAATGGGCCTAAGGCCTCAGCCCGAATTATAATACCGGCCAGTCCTAGGTAAGAGACCACATGTAGACTCGCCTCCCAGGCTCATGACTCCGCCGACCCAATAGAGACGAACGGGCCGTTGGTGTACATATTACAACAAAGGTGGATACACTAACCCCTTCTGTTTTACTAAGATGAAAGATAGAGGTGTCATGTACCTTAAAAGATCGATCGTTAGCCACCATGTGATACAACGACTCCACCTTTACGATATGCACCAACAGTGCTGCCATTTTACCAACCACCTATACCTCAGAATAGGCCGCCTCAACGACTTATGGCAGCGCAACCAAATCATCCTCAACAAGCCCATGTGCATGCACTTGTAGCTGATACACCTGAGTCAGCAACTGCAACGCGTTTGGCCTTTGAGATCACTGCCCACAGTTAAGGTACACCTATGTTCCTATTAGTAGACACTGGGTCCTCTATTTTGATAATGTCATGCTCTTCAGTCAAGTGTTTGGGGTTGAACACTACCCCTATGGGTGTGTTGAGAGCCCTTACTATGACAGGGACCTTCTCCAACACTACTAAACTTTGTAAGGATTGCCTGATAGACTTAGAAAATAGAACAATGTGCATTGACCTGATAGTCTACCTGCTCATAGGCATAATGGAAGCTTGGAGGGTTAATAGCCCACTGGCCCAAGATCGAAGGGAATTGATCCATGTTATACATAAGGTTAGGTCACTAAATAGGAGCTGGATCTTCCTTAGAAGGTCAATAATGAAGTCGTCGAAGGAAACCAAATAGGATCCCAGTATTAAACCAATTCATATGAAAGAATAGGCCTAACAATGGATTACTATAAAAATTATAAAATTAACATAGTAACCAAAGGTGACAAATATATTATAAATAATAGAAGGGTTGAAACGAAAAATTTCTACAACTTCGAGTTTCCTATAACCCTCTAACCGTATGATCGAAATGGTAACATATAAATCTAATTTTAGGAGATTAAAAACCCTTTTAGTATAGTCTTTTGACTATGAGCACCATGGAAGAACTTATTTTCCACCAAGTTAAACATATGTTAAACAAGAACTCTCATTGAACAAGACCCAAAGGACAACCTTATAAACATGAGGCTTGAACCTCCTAATGAATTATAATACTCCTTAAATACTTAAGATGATCAGATTTCAGAATTTCAGAACCATATCCCTACGAGGCATTCGTAGCTTAACTAAATTCTCAATCTTGAGTGATTACTAAAGGACTCACTAATTTGACTAAGTAGAAGATAAGGATCCATCAGGATTAAGAAGGAATACAATGAGTTATCTACCTTGGTCAAGCGGGCAATCGACGTATCAGATTTGAGCCCACCACAACTGTCTTTCCGTATTAGCCCAATCATGAAGAGTATATTATACCACCCTTAGGTAAACTTTATCATCAAACACTTATAAGTGCTATGGTTTTATGCTCCTTTGGTTGTCAAATTTTGTGGTGCCAAAACATCAATCTATGTCGTTGCAAGTCATTGGTATATAGGATCAAGACATTGCATATGAGTTCAAGGGATTGCATTACCTCTCTAAACATGTTGCTTCAAGTCAAAGATTTACTGCAAACTATTTCAAGAAATACAAGTACAAGCTACAATGAAAGAAGTAATCTTGTTCAAAGACTCAAGTTCGTGTACAACTCGAAATGAAGTGTATTTCAAGTTCTAGAAGATCTCAAGTTCAAGCTACATCAAGTGTAGAGATCTCAAGCTCATATTCTTCAAAGGTCAACCATCATCTGAAGAAATGCAGTTTCAATGCTCATACTTCATGTCCTAGGTATGAAAGACCTTAAATTGACCTTAGGGTAGGTCATTTTGTATACATAAGTCAAATTGATTCATTCTGTAAATGTTTGGACTATTTTAAGACTAGTCTTGGACCCTGTTCGACTAGTCCTAGCACTAGCTCGACCAATTTAAGATATTCCAGGACCAATCCTAAGTTTGTTGCAAATTTTCAAAATTTTTTATTGTGCTACGACCAGTCTTGGAGACTGTTCAACCAGTGGTGTGAACAGTGTCGACTTGTCCTATGACCAGTCCTGGATCTACGACTCAAAGTATAATAACTAAATCTGGTGCATCACGACCAGTCATAGGGTGATTACGACCAATCGTGGAGGGATCACGACCGGTCGTAGACTGCCTTCGACCAGTAGTGAAACTGTCTGATCTGATCGCACTTAAAGTTCAAAATGTTGTTGATCTTACAACCAGTCGTAGTGTTCACAGGACCAGTCAAAGGTGCGATTTTTACAACTATAAATAGACGATGAATTTCAGAATTTGATAACTCAATTCAAGAAAAATCAAGGGATCACTCTGAAAGATAAGTTAGTCTTATTTTAAGCTACATTGTGCATATTTAAGATTCTCTTTTGTTAGCTTTTTCATATTTGATTTTGTTTCTATATTCCAATCTGAATTGAAAAGAGGAATTGTTGTATTCCTTCTTCTTGGAATAAAAATCAAATAGAGCTAGCCCAACTGGTTTAATTTAAAATCAATCTAGAACCTAGAACCATTTCAAAGTCAGTATTGGACATTGAACTTCTACTCCGATTGGTTCTTCTGAGCTGCTACAAAAGGAGAAATCCAGGTATTTTTACGTGTAAATTTTCTTTATTTTGGTTTCTTTAAGATTAAGCCAGAAAAATCTCTTTGTGTTGGTTATCTGAGTGCCAGAAAAACTCAGAAGTGGGGGTTTTTGAATTGTACAAGCCCTTTTAAAAAGACACAATTGTGAATGTTTTGGGTGAACCTGTGAAAACCTATTTTGATAGTGAATGCTAATATCCATTGTGTGAGGATATTAGGAGTGGAGTAGCAAGTTGTGTGGTTGTTGTTTAACAGTTGGTGAACACACAGGTGAACCACTATAACTCTTTGTGTTGTGGATGTGTGATTTATATTTCATATCTTTTATCATTCTAATTTGTGGGATGTATGTGTGGATGTGAATGTTGTAATATTTACATTTCAAGCACTGTGGGGAATATTGTAATAATTTAGATTTAAATTCTTACAATTTATTTCAATTCCTTGCTATTTATTTATTCCTCTTCAGTTTGAGTTTTAAATACAAAGAGCGTTCTAGAAATAAGGTTGTCCTGCCATAAACCCTTAGTTTTTATGGTGTAAGTTTGTCCTTAGAACAACATTTGTATCAACCTCTCAGTAGTTGTTTATTGAGGTTGCTTTTCATTTTAGCATTGTGAATTGATTTCCTTTATTTGGTTATCTCATTTGTTAATTCTTCTATTATTATTTTAAATTTGGTATAGTCCTATTAACACCCCCCCCCCTCTTTAAGATATATAGTTTGGCCTTTTCAAGTGGTATCAAAGCCTAATAGCTCGTTTTAATTCTTTTTATTTGGATTTATTTCTTGAGCTAATCGATCTAAGCTATATAAAAGATGTCAAATTTTGATAGCCTTTCAATCACTAGGCTTCCACCTTTCGATGACACCAATTATACCTATTGGAAAGCTAGGATGAGGATTTTCCTTAAATCCATGAATGAAAGTGTGTGGCTAGCTACAGTGAATGAATGGACCCCTCCTACCACTGAAGTAACTGGTATCGATGGATCAAAATCTATAAGAATTATACCTTATTTCTCTTGGACCACACTTCAGAAAAGTGAGAGTAGTGCAAATGTAAAAGCACTAAATGCAATCACTTGCACACTATCACATGATGAATTCAAAAGAATTATATCCTATGACACATGAGGGAACATAAATTGTCAAGAAATCTAAGATTCAAATCCTCACAACCGAATTTGAGGAAATACGCATGGAAGAAAATGAAATGTTCATGGACTTCTATACAAGATTAAATGACATTGTGAACTCTATGTGGGGTCTTGGTGATAAAATCCTAGAAAGTAAAATTTGTGAAAAAATACTACGTTCACTTCCTGAACGGTTCAACTCTAAGGTAACTACGATCCAGGAACTTCGTGATACGGACAATATGAGCGTAGAGGAATTAGTTAGCTCTTTACAGACTTATAAGTTAACTTTTAAAGCTCCAAAAGGTAAACCTATTGCTCTTAAATCTTATAAAAATAGTTTTTAGGAAAAAGATAACAATTCTGATTTGGAAAAATCTGAAGATGATATGGCCCTTTTAGCGAAAAGCTTTTACAAAATTTTCAAAAGTAAAAAGAGGGTTGATTTTCAAAAATCGAATGATAAGAAGAAATCTAAATCTAAAACTCAAAAATCATTAAGAGACAATCATTGTTATAACTGCCATGAATATGAGCATTTAGCAACCAAGTGTCCTAAAAAGGATAAACCCAAAAAGAAGGGAATGTTGGCTACTTGGGATGAATCCTCTAATTCTGAAGCCTCTTCTGAATTAGAAGATTCTGAAACCGAGTCGTGCAATGACATTAAAGCCCTTATGACTCTTGCTAAATTCACTTTTTCAGATAATGATGATTCAACAAGTGAAGAAAATCTGAACAGTGATTGTGAAAATGAAGATGATCTTCAAGATGCTTACAATGCCCTCTACAAGGAAAGTTGTAAAATTACTATGAAACTTAAACCTCAAAAAGAAAAATTTTCAAAGCTTAAAGAAAATTTGAGACTCTTGTTTTAGAAAAATTCCATATTTCAGATTGTTTTAAAAATACTAAATGCAATTTAGAATTCAAAATCTCCCAGACTGAAAATCTAAAATCTGAAAATGAAAAACTTAAACTTGAAGTCTCTTCACTTTTGAGTTTAAAGGATACATGGAAGTATGCCCAAGGAGATCCAAAGTTAGAAAAACTTTTATCTGGATCAAGAAAATGTGGCGATCGATTCGGTTTGGTCTATAATAAAAATGTTCCTCTTAAATAAAAGAATAACCAAATTGTCAAAGTGGATTTTCAAAAACAAGTCTGATGTACTTGAAAATATTATTCGAAATAAAGCAAGACTAGTTGTACAGGGGTACACACAAATTGAAGGCATCGATTACGATGAAACCTTTGCCCCTATAGCCCGTCTTAAATCTATCAGACTTTTTATATCCATTGCATGTTTTAAGAAGTTTAAAAACTTTCAAATGGATCTAAAGAGTGCCTTTTTGAATGGAAATTTGCATGAAGAGGTATATGTGGAACAACCTCCAGGGTTTGAAGACCCTAAGTTTACTAATCATGTATATCGTCTTAAAAAAGCTCTTTATGGTTTGAAACAAGCTCCCAGGGCTTGGTATGAAAAGTTGACAAAGTTTTTACTGAGTCACAATTTTTAAATGGGTAGTGTCGATAAGACGCTCTTTGTTAAAAAGCATAACGATGATATTTTAATGGTTCAAATCTATGTTGACGATATTATTTATGGATCAACGTGTACTAACATGACTGTTGAGTTTGCAAAGTTAATGAAATCAAAATTCAAAATAAGCATAGTTGGGGAATTAAATTATTTCCTAGGGTTACAAGTAAAACAACAACCTGATGGAATTTTTATTTCTCAAACCAAGTATGCTTTGAACTTGATTAAGAGGTTCAGATTTGAGAAAGGTAAGAATTTTAATACTCCTATGAGTACAACTCTAAGACTTTCAAAAGACTCTACAGGTAAAGATGTAGATCCTAAGTTGTATCATAGCATGATTGGTAATTTTCTTTACTTAACTGTAAGTAGACCTGATATTGCTTTAAGTGTTGGAATTTGTGCTAGATATCAGTCTAATCCTAAAGAATCACACTTAACTGTTGTTAAGCGAATTATTAGATATGTCGCAAGTTTAGTTAATTTGGGTCTTTGGTATCCTTATGATACTAGTGTTCAATTGGCTGGGTATTCAGATGTTGATTGGGCTGGTAATATCGATGACAGAAAATAAACTAGTGATGGTTATTTTTACATTGGAAACTACTTGGTTTCTTGGTTTAGCAAGAAGCGAAGTTCCATATCACTCTCAATTACTGAGGCTAAATACATTGCAGTTGGAAATGCATGTACACAGCTGGTTTGGATGAAAAGAATGTTGAGTGATTATGGTATCGCATAGGACTCAATGGTTCTATACTGTGATAACTCCAGTGCGATAAATATTTTAAAAAACCCAATCCAGCATTCACGTACTAAGCACATTGACATTAGATTTCATTATATTCATGAATTAGTGGAAGAAAAAGTAATATCCTTAGAATATATTCTAAAAAGTAATATCCTTAGAATATATTCCTACTGAGACTCAACTTGCTGACATATTCACTAAACCGCTCGACAAAAGCAGGTTTAACAAATTAAAATTTGATCTTGGTATGTGTAATTTAAAATGATTGATTATGTATCTAAGTAGTATAGTGTATATATATTAATATATTAATGATTTTTATTTCAAATTTTATTGAAAATTTGTATTTTTTTATGGTACACGACCAGTCGAGGACGTACTCGACCAGTCGTGCCACGACCGGTCGAGGACGACCCATGACCCGTCGTGTAGCGCGCTGATGGGTTTTATTTTGGGGAAAACCTTCTTCCTCTTCATTCTAACCTCCTCTCCAACGAGCCAAGCTTTGACTAGTCGAATCCCTGTGTTCGATTCCTTCAGGTTAGAGCATTTTGCTTACTTTTCTCTTAGATTCATTATCTTCTCTTCAATTTCTTGATTATTGTTGTCTATTTCATCTCTTTCTTTAAGATTTTTGGGTTTTCTTCCTCATTTGTTGATTCTAGAAAAATTCATCTTCATTTTCTTGAAATTTCTTGTATTTTTTCAAGAAAATGGATCCTAGAGCTAAAAAGAAGAATTCTAGAAGTGTTTCATCTTCTAGATCTAATGTTATCACTAGACGCCATCTTAGGGCTGCCGAAGATGATCCATCGTATGTTCGTGATTTTCGTATGCACAATGTAATTGTAGAAAAGGCCGTTGATTTCAATCATATTGCTCCTTTCAATCTTTTTCCTCTCCTTCAATCTGTAGGATGGGAAAACATTTTATGCTGGGGTGGGCCGGCATACTAGTCCATAGCGCAGGCCATGGTTACGTGTATTACTGAATTTTCTATTGAGCAACTAACTTTCTCTATTGCTACAAGAGAAGGGCCGTTTTCCATTGATCGACACTTAATCTCAGGCCTTATGGATATTTCAGTAAATGATGAAGGTATGCGTCCTAGCATTTTAGCTGAAAAAGTAACTGAGTCTGAAAAACATATTTTTACTAGAGCTTTATGTAACATGGATGCACCATGGAATCGTACTAGGAATGCCCTCGCAACTAGGTATTTGTTGCCCAGATACAGAGTCTTGCATCGTATCTTTACCTCTAATCTATATCCCCGCTCTGGAAACAAGAATGAGTTAACTCTGCTTATGGTTCACATTTTGTACTCAATTGTTACTGGTACCAATATCTGTTTGCCCTCTTTGATTTGCTACTCTATCATTCAATTCTTTATTCATCTTGGTCATAGTGATATTCCATTTGGGTATCTTATGAATGTGCTAGCAACCCACATGTTGGTAGCTATGCCTGTTGAGGAGGCTCCTATCCAACACCTTATATTCAACAACTCCAACATAAACAAAATGCAGTTGGATTTGGCTCGAGATTAAGTTGATATTGGTGCAGGTGGAGCTGCTGCTGAAGCCGGGAATGATAAAGAGGGTGATGCTCCTCCTCCAGATGATATCAATATGGACAATATTTTTAATGAAATTAATTCTGACTCTGGGAATGATCCTGACTATGAGCCATCTGATTTGGATGCACGTTTGAATGTATTAGAGGAAAAGGTAGAATAGATGCATGTTGGCCAAAATGCCCAATTCAAAAGTATGCGCAAGTATTTTAGGCGCTTACAAAAAGGGCTTAATCAAATTGATCCAACCATACTTGCTCCTTCGTCTGGATCAGATTGAGAATTTTACATACTTTCTCATTGGTTTGTAATAACTATATGACTTTACTTTCTCTTTGGTTTTATGACTGAGTTCTTTGACTTGACTTGATAACGTTTTATGATATTCTGACTCCTCTATTAATTATCTTGCTTTTAATTCTTCCTTTGTCATATTTTTGACAAAAAGGGGGAGAATTGTGTTAATGATTTATGATGATAATTGTGTACACATATGATGAATATGATGATTGGTAGGTGTACTACTCAGGGGGAGTGTAACACCCCAAATTTTTTGCCAACCTAGATTTAGACATCCTTAGGCAATGGGTCAATCCTAACACCTGATTAACTTCTCAAAACTCAATCCAAAAGTCTCAAATCCCTATTTCCTTCGAAAATCTCACCTTTCACTACTTTATCCTTCAAAATTTTATAGGAGCTTTCATATTATACACAAATATTAAAGTTTAGGTGATGTTGATCGATATTTAAACTAAAAAGTACTATGAATAGTAAATAAATAAATAAAAATAATTTTTAAACATTAAAATTTTGGAATCTCATGAAATAAGTAGGTTATTTGGATAGATCAGCTTCTCCTACCCCAAAATCATATATTGCATGTCAAATAACTCATCCCAGGTTCTAAAATATGCTAATTTCAAATATCAGACGGCAAAATCACCCCAAACAGGTCAGCGAGTGGCAAGGGGATCACCGGTTCGGCGAGGCCTCGCCGAATACCGGGCTTGGCCAGGCCACAGTTCATCGGCTGGCCCATTTTCGGCCACATTTTCTGTGATTTTAGTTCGACTTTAAAAAATTATATCTCCCTTGTTATAACTCCAATTTAGGTGATTCAAAAGATAGATTGAAGATAAATGAGTCTAATTTTATATAAAAATAAGTAAAAAATATAATAAAATATTTAGTATAGTTAAAAATGGGTGGTTGTGACAACTGTGCAGAAAGTATAGTTTTGGACAGCTGCTGCTTCTGGAATTTTTAGAATTTTTTTACAACATGAAATATCATGAAATTTAGTGGAGATGAATTAGACTTGATGATGAACTACTAAAAAAATAATTAAAATAATATACTAATTAAAAATGTCAAGAAAGGGCGTAGAACTTCTCAGGGACTTATTCTGTCATAATTGGGTCAGAATTTGGTTAAGTACTGAACTAAACAATCAGTAGAATTAGGTCGAACCACTTTAAATATGATCTGTAAGACCCAAAATGAGTAGAACCGTTAACGCTACATTACCTAAAAATCTAGAATCCATCACTAAACCCGGTTGCTCTCGGGAGCACACCGAAACTTTATATTGGATCTAGACCGCGTGGCGAAAGTCCGATAGTGATAATCTTAGACAATTATGACCGCCTAGTTGGACTTGACAATCATTTCAAAAATTAAGCCCAACTGAGGTTCTGTGGCTATTTCATTGAGCCTGGAGCAAGGAGTGTGAGAAAGAGTGAAATTTTTTATAAATTAAATACGATTTAAATAAATCTAGCACGTTTCGCTTGCAGGTTAAGTATAAGCATTCAGACCGTCGGAATCTGACCCAACTACACTCTCAGATCAGGGAACATTTCCCATTCAGGTTAGTATACTTGGAATCCTCGATCGAATCTCAGTGACCACTGAACCGAAACTGGTCCGCCACATGCAATCTGGGAACACTATCGGAACGAAAACTTAATGTGATCAGGATCCAACATCCATGAGCTTAAGTCCAACTGCATTTGGTCAGGGGACCTCCAGAAATGCTCTTTTGGATCAGGAAAGACCCGATTTGGCTATAACCCAAGTATACCTTGACTTGGAGTCTGTTTTGGTTATGTTTGGGCTTATAAAAGGGCCTTAAACTCTTAGCTTTCTAACCCATACGAATTTGGAGAAAACCCTATGAGAGAGAGGAGAGAAAAGAGAGAGAAAGTGAGAGAGAAGCTGGTGATTCTTCCAGGGATTCTTCCCTGCTGTTCCACGTGCCAAAGCCACCCACCTGCATCGTTATTCTGACGATTTTGATTTTGTTCTAGGTAAGAAAACCCTAACCCTAACCTGATTTGAAGCTTATACTAGCTGTAGAAGAGTTCTAGCTAACCTGTTTCTTGCCATAGGTAGCGTATCTACCGTTGGCGAAGACACATCGTCTGAATCCTAACGAATACGCATTTCTGGTTTAAGGTGTGGATTTTAGACACTTAGATTACCTATTTTCAAAGCCTTTAATGTTGTTTAATGGTAGATGGTAGATTGTTGATAAGGATGCTGTTTGACATGGAGAACATGCTGTCCGTTTTTCATTTGGAATACGTACGAGGAATATGAGATTTAGAGTATTTTAGGTATTTGTAGGAAATACTGTATACGTACATATTTTGCTGATATGATTGTCATGAGTATTTACCGTGTACCTATACTAGTTATACATGTATGATCTGTTTGGCGAAGAGATTCGCCCTAATGAACATATAGGCCAACATATGCTATGTAGACTAATGTGTGTAGACTAAGTGTTTGTTGAAATGCCTAAATCAATATGATTTATGCCTACCATATGTTTTGAATGTAAGAATATGATTGTTGTGTATAAGACATCTCCTTGATATAAGGATCTGTCATATTATATGTTGTAATCAACATACGTCAAGTACGTTGGAGTTGAGTAGTCTAAGTGTTTGTATAAATGTATGTATTAGTAAGTATTGAGTAAATGGTGTTATAGATTAGCATTGAGACTGGATTCTCAACTAATTTGATGATGTATATGATTTCCTTTGTGCTTGTTGTATTTCAATTGATTTTCTTATGTGTGAAGTACTTGTGTATGGTTAAATTGCCTATGTTGTATCTTATAACATGTTGCTAACATGCTTGGATTACTTGTTATTTCAATTCTGTTTATCTCATATGATTACTGATTCACATCTTTGCGCTTGGGGCTATACTCTAGTCCAGGCAGTCGGTAACAGTTTAGAATTCGTGGTTGGATTCTATTCACCACGAAGGATGTGTATGACGAACCCGAGTTGTACTAGAATCGTCGGTAGTGGCTAGGCCACACGAAGTTCCTGTGCACTTCATGTCGGTCGATTCAACGTGCGCTCGTGCTAGTCGGACTCATCAAGTAACCCGATTAACCGTTGTATGTTCACCTTGTATTCGTCATAACTGCTTGAACCTAGGGTACTGAACTTACCAGTGATAACCCTGATAACCGTGATACCTTGATCCACTAACACTCATGAGCCGGGCATGGTGGTATGGGACACCGTAGTCGAGTTGTCGGCCTAAGCTGGGGCCACAAACCTCCCCGTAGTGACCAGTGAGCAACCCAGACTTGTGAGCCGATTATGGTGGTATGAGACACTATATTCGAGCTGTCGGCCTACACTGATAAGGTGATGGTGGAGCGGTGCAACGAGTGCGAGAAACAGCCCTGACAGCCCTTTGTAGTGACCTCGAGCGTACTCTGAGTCTACATGAGGCGACGACCCTTCCGTAGCAACATGAGTACAACTAGGCCTGTATTGATAAGGTGATGGGGGAGTGGAGCAACGAGTGCGTGTAACAGCCCTGATAGCCCTTACAGTAACCTAGAAATATATCATCGTATGAGACTACTAGGAGTGACGACCCTAGATAGGATCCTTGTTAAGAATGATATAAGGGAGGTACCCTAGTTTCCCAATCCTGCTGTATGAAAAGGACTAATAACAACTCGGTAATCATATTCATATCGCACTGCATGTGCCTCGAAGATGTGGAGCAGTGAGGGAAGAAAGCATGTCGCGGACGTAAGATGGTGTTGCATGAGGGGGTATGTTGGTAGGGCATCCATCATGTCATTTCATGCTTGCATTAATCACAGTATTTAGGAATGTTTGATTGCTTTCTTTACCATTATTGCGTGATTGATTTGATAACATGCTAATCTTTGCTCTATGATTCCACTGAGTGAGCTACTCACTCCCACGTTACGGGACGGTGTCATGCACACCAACCAGTCCCTATTTTAGTTTCAGATGGTGACGATGCTTGCGAAGCAGAGCCGGACTTGATGATGAGGAGGAGGATCCCTCCTATATGCAGGTTCTGATTGAGGGGATCATAGGGAGGTTGATTAGACGCCATGACACTTGTCATTTTATATTTTTCTAGCACTCATGTATATTCTTTTCTTTCTTTTTGGAGTATACATGTATTTAGTTAACCTGGTAACATGTTCACACTCTGGAGACTTACAATCATTTATATATTTTATATATCTATCACATTCTTCCGCTTGCTAATTTAACTGTCCCTGGAGTATAATATGTTGTTTTGGCTTTATCCACCTCATATTTTATGTACTATTATCACCGACATTCATACATTATTAAAAATGTTGCATAAGTGATGTTCTGAAACTCGGGAGTTGGGTTTCTACCCGACCCTCGATTTTCAGGACGTTACAGGGAGATTGTAATTAGGGGGAGATTGTAAGCTTCCAGATACATTATACATGCCATGATTATCTCATGTATGACAACCAGTGCATGATTCTTTATTGGTGCATGTTTCTCTTATGCATGCTTCTCTTATGAACTATAGGAGTGTGTTTTGTCACAAATTTGACAAAGGGGGAGATTGTAAGTACTATGGTATGAATCCTCTTTGGTTGTCAAATTTTATGTGTCAAAACCTCTATATGTGTCTTGTATCTTGTTGTATATGTTCGAGACATCACAGTTGTACTTCGAGACACGACGATGAACTCCTCAAGCAAGTTCAAGCTACAATTTTGATGATATTCACGAAGAGTTCATGTTCAAGACTCAAGTTCGTAAATTCAAGATCAAGACTCTAGCATAAGATAGGGAACTGAGCACAACTCATACTAATGGTGACTTCAAAGCTTGTGAAGTGTTTGAACTACATCAAGAAGAACTCAAGCCTCATAAATGTAACACCCCAGATTTTTACCAACCTGGAGTTAGGCGTCCTTAGGTAATGGGTCAAGCAAAACACCTTGGTAACCTCTTAGAACTCAATTCCAAAGCCCGAGAAATCATTTAAGACTAAATTCTTTAGAAATTTAACATGAATTAACTAGCACTACACTAGATTTCCTGCCAAATTAGCACCAACCACTTTAAATATGATCTGTAAGACCCAAAACCTCTAGAATTGTTAATGCTACGTTACCCTAAAATCTAGGATCCAACTCTAAACCCAGTTGCTCCCAGGAATGCTTTGTAACTTTGTATTAGCTCTAGACCACGGATCGAGAGTCTGATAGCTATGAACTTAGACCATTACGACCGCCTAGTTAGACTTGTCAATCACCTAGAAGATCAAGCTCAAATGATGTCCTGAGACCATTTTATTGAGCCCAGAGTAAAGAGGGTAGGAAAATGAAGATTTTTAGAAAATTAATTATATTTTTTACGAAATCTGGAACGCTTCACTTTCTTGTTATTTTTAAGCATTCTGACGGTTAGAATTTGACCCAAATTTACCCTCGGATCAGGATAAATGGCCCTTACATGTCATAGTACTTGTAGCTCTGATCGAGTTCCCATAACCGTTGAACTGAAACTGGTCCGCCACGGTCGATATGAAAATTTGACCGGACTGAAAACTTAGCTTGACCTAGATCCAGTATTAGAGAGCTTAAGTCCGACCGCATTTAGTAAAAGGACCTCCAGAAGTGCTCCGTTGGATCGGAACAGACCTGATTTGGTTATGACCTAAGTATACTTTGGCCTTAAGTCTATTTTTATCAAGTTTAGGCTTATAAATAGGGCTTAAAACCCTCATTCCAAATCCCATATGAATTTTCAAACCCTAGCTTTCCAAGAGGGAGAAAAGAGAGAGAAAGTGAAGGGGAAGTTGGTGCTGCTTCCTGGGATTCTTCCCAGTCTCTCTACATGCCTCATCCACCCTTTTGTATCATTATTCCAGTGATTCTGATTTCGTTCTAGATAAGAAAATCCTAACCCTAACCTGTTTTAAGGTTCCTATAGGTACAAGTAACTAAGCAGCTGACTTACCTTGTGTTATAGGTTGTTGTATTGACGTTGTCGAAGACTTAGAGTCTCTAGTGAATTCGTTACACTTCTATGGCATAAGGTGCAGATTTTAGACGCTTAGGTTACCATTTTTCAAATATTTTAATGTCGTTTAATGGTAGATTGTTGACAAGAATGTTGTTTCACATGTAGAACATGCTGACCGATTTCTATTTCGAATACATACGAAGAATATGAGATTTTTGGTATTTTAGGTATTTGTAGGAAATACCGTATACGTTTAAATTTTGCCGATAAGATTGCCATGAGTATTCACCGTGCATATATGCTAGTTATGGATGTATGATCTATTTGGCGAAAGGATTCGCCCTAATACATGTTTCGTCCAACGTACGCTATGTATGTTATTAAGTGTAGTCTAAGTGTTTGTTGAAATGCCTAAATCAGTATGATTATATGTATTGAATGTAAGAACATGATTGTTGTATATTAGACATCTCCTTGATATAAGGATCTATCATATTATATGTTGAAATCAACATACGTCAAGTACGTTGGAGTCGTGTAGTATAAGTTTTTGTATAAATGCTTGCGTGAGTAAGTACTTAGTAAATGGTGTTGTAGACTAGTGCTAAGATAGGATTCTCAACTACGTTGACGATGTGTATGATTTTCTCCATGTACGTTGTTGAATTGATTTCCTTATATATGAAATGCTTGTGTATGCTTAACTGCGTATGTTGTACCCTATAATATGTTGATAACATGCTTGGATTACTTGATATTTCAATTTCGTCTCTCTTATATGCTTACTGATTCAGATTGCAAGTGTTTGGGGCTATGCTATAGTCCAGGCAGTCGGTAACAGACTTAAACTTGTGGTTGAATTTTATTCACCACATAAGACATGTTTGACGAACCCGACCCATGCGTTGCTTGTCGACAGTGGTTAGGCCACACGAGGTGCTTATGCACTTCATGTCGATCAACTCAACGGGTGCTCATACTAGTCAAACTCGTCCAGTAACCCGATTAGCCCAATGTATGTTAACCATGTATGGATGTTACTGCTTGAATCTAAAGTACCAAACTTACCAGTGAAAATCCCACTAACCATGGTACCTCGATCCGCTAGGACTCATGAGCCGGGCATGGTGGTATGGGACACCGTGGTTGAGCTGTCGGCTTACACTGGAGCCATGAGCCTCCCCGTAGTGACCAGTGAGAAACCCAGACTCATGAGCCGATTATGGTGGTATGGGACACTATATTCAAGCTGTCAGCCTACACTGATAAGGTGATGGGGGAGAGGTGCAACTAGTGTGTGCAACAGCCCTGGCAGCCCTTTGTAGTGACCTCGAGTGTACTCTGAGTCTATGTGAAGGCGACGACCCTTCCATAGCAACAAGAGTCAAACTAGGCCTGCATTGATAAGGTGATGGGGGAGCGGTGCAACGAGTGCTTGCAATAGCCCTGACAGCCCTTGCAGCGACCTAGAACCATATCATTGTATGAGAATACTAGGAGTGACGACCCTAGACTGGATCATTGTTGGGAATTGATATAAGGGAGGTACCTTAGCTTCCTAATCCTGCTGTATGAAAGGACTAATAACAACTCGATAATCATATTCATATCGCACTACATGTGCCTAGAAGATGTGGAGCACTGAGGCAAGAATGCATGCCGCGGACATAAGATGGTGTCGCATGAGGGAGTATGTTGGCAAGGGCATCCATCATGTCATTTCATTCTTACATTAATTACAGTATTTAGGAATGTTTGATTTTTTTGCTTTATCATTATCGCTTGATTGATTTAATAACATGTTAACCTTTGCTCTATGATTCCACTGAGTTGGCCACTCACTCCCATGTTACGGGACAGTGTTATATACACCAACCAGTCCCTGTTTTAGTTTCAGATGATGGCGCTGCTTGTGAAGTGGAGCCGGACTTCTATGATGAGGAGGAGGATTTCTCCTATAGGCGGTTATCAGGCGGGTCTATGTAAACCAT
Organism: Magnolia kwangsiensis; assembly: GCA_037074715.1. Taxonomy (NCBI): domain Eukaryota; kingdom Viridiplantae; phylum Streptophyta; class Magnoliopsida; order Magnoliales; family Magnoliaceae; genus Magnolia; species Magnolia kwangsiensis. The sequence continues at coordinate 100,256,821 of CM073576.1, read as the reverse complement.
GTTCTGATCGACGGGATTACAGGGAGGTTGATTAGACGCCATGACACTTGCCATTTTATATTTTTGGACCACTCATGTATATTCTTTTTATTTATTTTTCGGAGTATACATGTAGATATTTAACCTGGTAACATGTTCACACTCTGGAGACTTACAATAGTTTATATATGTTATATATCTAACACAGTCTTTCGCTTGCATAATTTAACTATGTCTAGAGTATGATATGTTATTTTGGTATAATCTCACTCATGTTTAATGCACTCATACAGCCGACATTCATCCATCATTGAAAATGTTACATAAGTGATGTTCGGGAACTCGAGAGTGGAGTTTATGCTTGACCCCCGATTTTCGGGATGTTACAGTAAAGTTCAACGTCTAAGATAATGAAGGTTCAATGTCCTTGGTAAGGTTTGATTGACCTTAGGTTGACCTTTAGTGTAGGCCATTTTGGTTACATAATTCATATATCTTCTACAAATGATTTTGGTCTGTTCTAAGACTAGTCCTGGCACTGGTTCAACCAATCCTAGAAATTCCAAGACCAGTCAAAGTTTTGTTGCAAATTATCAAATTTTTTCTATTTGGCTATGACTAGTCCTGGAGTCTGCTCGACTAGTCGTGGGATGGTCACCATTCGACCTTTGACAAGTCGTGGAACCACGATTCCAACTCCAGCAACTAAATCAAAGGTCACACGACTAGTCGTGTGAGGTCCACGACCAGTCGTGGATAGCCTTCGACCAGTCATGGATAGCCTTCGACCAGTCGTGGACTGCTCACGACCAGTCGTGTAACGGTTTTATCCAATCGTGCCCGAAAATTTAAAAATTTGTTTCTTCTTCGACTAGTCGTGGTGACCCTAGGACCAGTCGAAGATGAATTTCTACAGCTATAAATAGCACACGAATTTCAGAGTTTTTTATCTAAAATTAATTGAATTAAAAGCTCCACTCTGAGATAAGTTTGTGTCTATTCTTAAGCTATATTGTGCATAATTCTATTTTCTTTTGTTAGTTTTTTTCTATTTGATTTCATTCATTATTCCGATCTGATTTAAAAAGAGGAAATATTGTTTTCCTTCTTCTGGGAATTGAAATCAATTAGAACTTTTCTGGGAATTGAAATCAATTAGAACTTAGAACCATTATAAAGTGAGTATTGGACATTAAACTTTCACATCCGAACATCTACTCCAATTGGTTCTTTCGGGCTCTACAAAGGAGAAATTCAGGTATTTTACAATTCTGTAAAATTTTCATTCTTTTAGTTTTTGTTTGGAATTCACTAGAAAAATTTCATTTGTTGGTTATCTGAGGAAAGCCAGAAAACTCAGAATAGTGTGGGTATTTGGATTGTGTAAGCCCAAGTTAAAAGACACAATTGTGAAGGTTTTAGGTGAACCTATGAAACCTATTTTGATAGTGAACGCTAATATCCCTGTGTGTGGATATTAGGAGTGGAGTAGCATTTTGTGTGGCTATTGTAAAATAGTTGGCGTACACACAGACGAACCACTATAACTCTTTGTGTTGTGGATTGATTGCTTGCTTAATTCATTATTTTTCATCATTCAGTTTTGTGGAATGTACATGTGGATGTGAATGCTGTAACTATTTACATTTTAAGCAAGTGTGGAGAATGTTGTAATAATATAGAGATTTATTTCAGCATTTTATCTCGTGCTATACTTTTATCAATCTGTACTTCAATTTTAGTAATTATTCTAGTAAGGTTGCCCTGCCATTTTTATGGTGCATGGTTGTCCCTAGAATAATCAATTCTTAAGATTGCAATTCCTTTGCTATTTATTTTCAGATTGAGTTTTTGATTCAAAAGACATTCTAAAAATAAGGTTGTCCTACCATAAGCCCTTGTTGATTATGGTGTAAGGTTGTCCTTAGAACTGAATTTGTATCAACCTCTCAATGCTTGTTTATTGGGATTGATTTTATTTTAGCATTGTGAATTGATTTAATTTGTAAGGCTATTTCTTTATTTTAATCTGCTATATTTAATTTTAATTTGGCATAGTCCTATTCACCCCCCCCCCCCCCCCCCCCCCTAGGACATATTGCTTGGCCATTTTACTACCCAAGTAAATCTGGTAAAATCATCAACTATTACCAGTATGTATTTTTTCCCACCTCGACTCTCCATCCTAGTTGGTCGTATAAGATCCATGTGGAGAAGTTCGAGCAATTTAGATGTGGCATTGGAGTCCACTTTTTTTATGAGTACTCCTAGTTTGATTGCCAATCTGGCATTCACTACATATTTTGTCGACTTTCTATAATTTAGATAGACCTCTTATCAGTTCTCTTTTGCTCAATCTATACAAATTGCGATAGTGTACATGTCTAAGGCGTTTATGCCATAACACATTTTCATTAGTATGGATCATGTAACACGATTGATTATATGAGCTAGAATCACTTACAATGTAGCAGTTTTCAGAAGTTCTACGACCAGTTAATATTACTAAACCATTTTTGTTTAATATTTCACACCCTTGGTTAGTAAATTTTATGCTGTGATTGTTATCACATATTTGAGATATGCTTAACAAGTTGTGTTTTAACCCTTCAACGTATAAAATATTCTCAATTAAAGGGAGGTTATAGAGTTGAACTGTACCTTGACTAATAATCTTGCAGTTGCTACCATCACCGAATGTGACTGAACCATCAGTCATATCTTTAAGATTGGTGAATAAACCCTTGTCGCCTGTCATATGCTTGGAGCAACCACTATCTAGGTACCACTTTGAATGGCTTGAAGCTTTGAAAGCGGTGTGGTCAACCAAGCAAGTAACCTAAGGAACCCATTTCATAACTGTTTTGGGTTTAGGAGTATAGTTGGTCTTTTATGATTGTAGTTGTTATAAGACCGACTCATTGAGTTAGATTTTAAGAGCACCTTAAGTAAATTAAAAATTTTCTCAGCTAAAGGATAATGGTTCTGATTTTTATAATTGATATAGTTGCTTTTAGATTTTAAGGATTGAAAAGTTTTAGCATTTTTAGAATAATTTTGATTTGAACTTTCTTCTTTTGAGTTTGAAGACTCTCCTTTCAAAAATTTAGGAGGAGAATTCTTATGTTTGGGAGGAATAGTTTTGTGGTAGCCCAATCCAGATCGGTCACCACATTTTCTAGATCCAGATAGAAGTTTTTCTAATTTTGGATCACCCTGGGCATACTTTCATGTGTCCTTTAAACTCAAAAGTGAAGAGATTTCAAGTTTTAGTTTTTTATTTTCAGATTTTAGATTTTCAATCAGGGAGGTTTTGAAATCTAAATCACATTTAGTTTTTTCAAAACAATCTGAAATGTGGGAGTTTTCTAAAACAAGAGAATCAAAATTTTCTTTAAGATTTAAAAACTTTTCTTTTTGAAATTTTAATTTAACAGCAATTTTACAACTTTCGTTATAAATGGCATTATAAGCATCTTGAAGATCATCTTCATTTTCATGATCACTATTCAAAATTTTCTTCACTAGTTGAATCATCATTATTTGAAAAAGTGAACTTAGCTAGAGTCATAAGGGCTTTAACTTCATTGCCCGAATCGGTTTCAGAATCTTCTGATTCAGAAGAGGCTTCAGTGCCTGAAGATTCATCCCAAGTAGCCAACATTCCTTTCTTTTTAGGTTTGTCCTTTTTAAGACACTTTTTTGCTAAATGCCCATATTCATGGCAATTGTAACACTGACTGTCGTTTAAAGATCTTCGAGTTTTAGATTTAGATCTTTTCTTATCATTAGATTTTTGAAAATCAACTCTCTTTTTACTTTTAAAAATTTTATAAAACTTTTTAGCTAAAAGGACCATATCATCTTTGAAAATTTCTAAATCAGAATTACTACTATTTTCTTGAGAAACACTTTTAGAAGATTTAAGGGTAATAGATTTACCTTTAGGAACTTTAAAAGTTAACTCATAAGTCTATAAAGAGCCAACTAATTCTTCTACCCTCATATTATCCGTATCATGAAGTTTCTGGATCGTAGTTACCTTAGAATTGAACCGTTCAGGAAGTGAGCATAGTATCTTTGCACAGACTTTACTTTCTGAGATTTTATCACCAAGACCCCACATAGAGTTTACATTGTCATTTAATCTTATATAGAAGTTTATGAACATTTCATTTTCTTCCATACATATTTTCTCAAATTTATTTATGAGGATTTGTACTTTAGATTTCTTGACTACTGATGTTCCCTCGTGTGTCATTTCTAAAATATCCCAGGCTTACTTTACAGAATCAGAGGATATAATTTTTTTGTATTCATCTGGTGATAGTGCGCAAGTGATTACATTTAGTACTTTTGCATTGGCACTACTCTCACTTTTCTGAAGAGTGGTCCAAGAAAAGTAAGGTGTTATTCTCATAGATTTGGATCCATCGATACCAGTTACTTCAGTGGTAGGAGGGGTCCATTCAGTTATTGTGGCTAGCTACACACTCTCATCCATAGATTTTAAGAAAATCCTCATTCTAGTTTTTCAATAGGCATAATTAGTGTCATCAAATGGTGGAGGCCTAGTGACTGAAAGGCTATAACAATTTAAATCGATTACCTCAGAAAATTAATCCTAAAAAAATAACAATTTAAATCGAGCTATTAGGCTCTAATACCACTTGAAAAGGCTGAGCTATATGTCCTAGAGGGGGGGGGGGGGGGGGGTGATTAGGACAATGCGAAATTAAAAAAATAACAGCGGAATTGAACAATAAGATAGCCAAATGAATTACAAATAATCAAAGGAAGCAACAACCTCAAAATTCTAGTATTGAAAGGTTGATACAAATGTTGTTCTAAGGACAACCTTATACCATAAAAACTAAGGGTTTATGGCAGGACAACCTTACTAGAACAATTTTTTGTATCAAAAACTCAAACTAAAGAGGAATAAAAAGGAAATAGCAAGAAAGGAAATCTAAGCTATTATAACATTCCCCACAATGCTAAAATGAAAAAATTAGAACATTCACATCCACAAATACATCCCACAATCTTGAACCAAAAAGAATAAAGAAAAGAAACCACAAAATACAAAGAATTATAGCGGTTCTCCTGTGTGTACACCAACTGTTAAATAACAGCCACACAGCTACTTCACTCCTAATATCCTCACATATGGATATTAGCATTCACTATGAAAATAGGTTTTTTCAGGTTCACCTAAAACCTTCACAATTGTGTGTTTCAAGTGGGCTTACACAATTCAAAAAATCTCACACTCTAAGTTTTCTAGATCACCTCAGATAACCAAAACTGAGAGATTTTTCTAGCTTAGTCTCAAAGAAACCAAAACAATGGAATTTACAAAACTGTAAAATACATGGATATTCTCCTTTTGTTGGAGTCCGAAAGAACCAAGTTGAAGTAAAAGTTCAATGTCCAAACTCGTTCTAGGTTTTAAATTGATTTTAAATTAAATCAAGTTGGGCTAGCTCTATTTGATTTTGATTCTAATTCCAAGAAGTGGGAATACTTCAATCCCTCTTTGAGATCAGATTGGAATGCAGAATACAAAATCAAATATAACAAAACTAATAAAAGAGAATATTAAATATGCACAATATAGCTTAAGAAGTTTACAAACTTATCTCTCAGAGTGGTGTCTTGATTTTACTTGAATTGAATACCAACTCTGAAAATCGTGCTCTATTTATAGGTGAAGAAATCACGTTCATGACTGGTCCTGTGAACACTACGACTGATCATAGGACAAATGGATTTTTAAAATTTTGAACGTGATCAGAAAAAGCTATTCCACGACTGGTTGTAGGACCTTCACAACCAGTCAAGGGACCTCCACAACTGGTCATGACTTGTCCATGACTGGTCGTGGGGAACATGAAATAGTTGTTGGACTTTGAGTCGTAGTTGCAGGACTAGTCGTGAACGAGTCGTGCACTGTTCAGATGGCCAGTCGAGCAATCTCTAGGACTGGTCATGGATTAAAAAAAATTTTAAAAATTTGCAACAACCTTAGGATTGGTCGTAGAATTTCTTAGACTGGTCGAGCCAGTACTAGGACTAGTCGAACTGAGTCTAGGACTATTCGAAAAACAGACTATTCACTTATAAGATAATATAATTGAATTACGTATTCAAAATGACTTACCCTAAGGTCAATCTAAGGTCATTTATACCTTGTTAGTGAAGTATGAACATTAAGCTTGTTTTTCTTTTAGTTGATAGTCGTTCTTTGAAGTTGGAAAAACTTGAGATCTTGTCATAGGATGAAGCTTGATTTGAGACTCTTCAAGCTTGAAATTGACTAACATTGGAGCTTGAAATCGATTAACATTGAAGCTTGAACTTGAGTATGTTGTCTTTGTACGAAGCTTTGAACTCTTGAATCTTGAAAGCTTGAATTCACTATTGACGTTGTACATAAACATGAACTAGTACACTTGCCTTGGAAGTTCTTGAATAGAAGACCCTTGTTCTTGAGAGACGTACAGACTTCATTATGTAGATGAATACACAAAACACAGATTCCAAGAGAAGTTTTGACACTACAAAATTTGACAATATAGGAGCTAAAAACCTTAGCACTTACAGATCTTCCCTCTAGTATAAATATGGAGTCCTCCAATGGTGAAAGGTACACACTAATAACACCTTTCTTCTAAGACCATTTCTACAAAGACTCAGATCCCTAACTTTGGCATCGGAGGGTCCCCTCCATTAACTAGGGTCTTCCTTATTTACTTTCTGTGCAGGTTCACAAGGGTCTAAGAGGGGTTTATCGAAAAATTACATCAACAGATTGGTGTCGTCTGTGGGAAACGACATCAAAGTTCTTCCTACTTTAACAGATAACTATGATGACTAGAGAGAAGAAGAAAGACTAAGTCTCCCCTATTGCGCTTGATCTTACGCCACTAGAGCAGCCTGAGAGTCATTAGGATTCCACCTCCCAACAACAGGCTGACTCCGGTCCTACAAGGTAAGCACAGAGATCTCGCAATAGTGGAGGGCAGCTGAACTCCATTAAGCAATAAGTTGAAATGATAAATAATAACATGAATTCTATGAGATAGTTACTAGAACAACTATAACCCTAGGAAATATAGAGGACCGCTCAGGAAGCTGAGCAAGTGGTCCACGATCCTCCTTAGCCCTCAAACATGCCTGTCGCCTCTCAAAGAAGCCGACGGCTCGGATCGGCAAGGCCAGCCCCTTCCCATGTTTCTGGGACCACGGCTCTGGCCACTTTTGACTTATGCCATGAGTTAGATTGAAAGAAGCATGGAAAAGCTCCCGTCGAAATAGTGGCCGAGAACAGCGAACCGTGGGAAGCTAAACTAAAAGACTTATGTGGTTAAATTGGGGACATACAACAAGCCTACGGTGCAAATGCTCCGACCCCAATAGAGGCAATAATGGAGGAAATCGAGCCTCCGTTTACTGCTGATATTATGTAGGCACAATTTTTGGACGGGTTCCATAACCACAAATCACTCCCTTCTAGGAAACTACCGACCCGTCCGAGCATCTGGAGTCATTCAGGGTCTGGATGGAGCTTCATAACATGTCCACTGCAGTGACGTGCCGAGCATTTTCACTGACCTTAACTGGAGCTTCCCGACTATGGTTCAGACAATTGAAGCTGAACTCCATTAACATGTTCTCCCAACTTATTCAAGTTTTCGTCACGAATTTTATCATGGGGAAGGAAAGACTCAAACTGGCCTCCCACCTTCTCCACATTGTTGAAAAAGAATGAGAGCTTTTGAAAGATTACATCAAGCGCTTCAATCTCGAAGTGATGTAAGTACGAAAACATTCCGAGTAACTTCCTCTGACCACAATAATGGGAGGATTAAGGGATCCCAAGTTCCTCTTCTCGCTGGATAAGAACCTACCAATGAGCATGGACAACCTACTGAATAGATCGCAAAAGTATTCCAATGTCAAGGAAGCATCTACCCTACGAAATATCGTCCGAAATAAAGGAACATCGTCCAAGGAATGTTAAATGAAGGTAGTGCCCAGCTCAGCCACTGCAAGTAATGATGACCAATCACATGATAATCAGTGCCCGACTAAGCGACCTGACAATAAGTTCAAGTCGTACACTCCCCTTAACAAGACACCTAAGCAAGTCTTAATGAAGATCCAAGACAAGCACATCCTTAAATGGCTGAACAAGATGAAATCCGATCATGGCAAGTGAAGTAAAAATAAATAATGCTATTTTCATCAGGACCACAGCCATTCAACAAGTGATTATTTTGACCTCAAGGAGCAGATCAAAGCGCTCATCCGCAACGGGCACCTTGAAGAATACATCAATTAGAGAGGAGATCGGGCTGCCTTAAAAGATGAATAGCCCATCAATAATGAACTGACCAAGAAAATTCACACCATCTTCGGAGGTCCTGTTGGTGGGGAAGATTTGAACCAAGCTCGGAGAGCCCATGAAAGGAGCATCGGTCACTCCAACTCAAAATGAGAAATCCTTACCACCAGCAAGCCTTTGCAAGAATAAAAAATAGCAACTAGCAGCCTGACCTTTACCGAAGAGGATGCCCGAGGAGTTCACCATCCGCACAATGATGCGTTAGTGGTCACAATGACTATATCCAACCGTAAGGTATTCCGAATCCTTGTGGATACCGGATCCTCAGCCGACATCCTCTTCATGCAGGCATTTGATAGGATGGGGGTCGAACGAACCCGACTTCGAGCCATTAAGACTCCCTTGCTTAGATTCTTAGGAGGCAGAGTTATACCCGAAGGATCAATATAGCTTCCACTCACCACCAAAGACAGACAGAACCAAGTGACCATGATAATGGACTTTTTGGTGGTGGACTGCCCATTTGTCTATAATACAATCCTCAGCCGACCCTCCCTCAACACCCTGTGATCTATAATATCGACCTATCACTTGGTAATGAAATTTTTGCCCGAGAAGGGAGTTGGGTTGGTCAGAGGAGACCAACATGAAGCTTTGCAGTGCTACACGATGACGCTAAGAGCTTCGCATCAGACGATGACCATCACCTCTCTAGACCCCTGAGAAGATTCAGGAGAGAGGGGTTGTCCTATGGACCTCATTCCCATTTCACTTAACAGCTTCGATCCATCTAAAATCGTCCAGATTGGGTCGTCTCTGACATCTCTGCTACTGGACAAGATCGTGAACCTCCTTTGATAATATGCGGACATCTTCGCATGGTCCCATGAGGATATGTCAGGGATTGACCCAAAGCTCATGTTCATTGACTGAATGTCGATCTTGATCATCCACTGATTCGAAAGAAGCGTAGACCGCTCTGTCTCAAGCGATATGCAATGATTGGAGAAGAAGTTGATAAGCTCCTTTAATTTGGGTTCATCGAAGAAATTTATTATCTGAACTGGATAGCCAACGTCATTTTGGTTAGGAAGTCCAATGAGAAGTGCTTGGTCTATGTTGATTACACTGACTTGAACAAAGCCTGCCCAAAAGATAGTTTCCTCCTTCCCTGAATTGATTAGCTTGTCGATAATACGACAAGGCATGAGCTAATGAGTCTTATAGATGCCTATTTCAGCTATAACCAAATTGTAATGCGTCCATATGATAAGTCAAAAATGACCTTTGTCACTGACAAGGGTCTTTACTATTACCGAGTCATGCCCTTTGGATTGAAAAATGCTGAAACTACTTATCAACTGCTCGTCAAAAAGATGTTCTCTTGCTAGATTGAGCAAACAATGGAAGTATACGTGGATGACATGCTAGTCAAGAGCATCAAAGCCACAACTCATATATCCAATCTCGAGGAAATGTTCTTAATTCTTTGGGAATATCAGATGAAGTTGAACCCAAACAAATGTGCTTTTAGGGTTAGCTCAAAAAAATTCCTTGGTTTCTTGGTAAGCCAGCAGGGAATCAAAGCAAACCGTATAAAAAGTCAAAGCTCTACTGAACATGAATTCGCCAAAAATGACTAAAGATGTCCAATGCCTTATAAGAAGGATCACCGCTCTCAACTGTTTTGTATCTCGATCTATAGACAAGTGCTTCCCCTTCTTCAAACAATTGAAAGGGAAGCAGGTTATAGACTGGATAAAGGAATGCGAGACAGCTCTTCAGGAACTCAAGAGATACCTGGGGTCGCCAACGTTGCTTTCCAAACCCGAGCAAGGAGAACTACTGTTGTTGTATCTGGCAGTTTCAGATGCCGCAATAAGCTCGACGTTGATTAGGAACATGGAGGGAAGAAACCCCCAGTGTACTACATAAGAAAGGCCTTGGTCTCAGCCAAAATAAGGTATCCAAACTTAGAAAAATTAGATTTGGCATTAGTCATTTCATCTCATCGATAAAGACCATACTTTTAGGCCCACACCATCATCATCTTGATTGATCAACCTCTCTGCCAACTCTTACAGAAGCCTGAAGCTTCAGGAAGGCTGACTAAGTGGACAATCGAACTAAGTGAGTTTGACATAAGTATCAAGCCCGAATAGTAATTAAGGATCAAGCGGTGGCCAACTTTATTGTCAAGCTCACCCCAGCTCATGGACAAGGGTCTGTGCCAAGCTACCAGATCGAGTCGAGCCAAGCCTCGATCGAGTCAGGCCAACCCAAACATTCAAGCCAGGTTAGAACCAATTCTGAGTGTTTCGCCAGAGAAAACACCCTATTATCAAGTTGATCTCGACTTACCGAGGTGGATGTTACATGTTAATGGCCCATTCAACTCTAAAGCCAATGGAACTGGAATAGTCTTGGAAACTAGTTTCGACAAAGAAACAAATGCATTTGATTCAGGAAATTGTCTTATTCAAACATAACAGAGAAAGAGTATTGAGAACATTCATCACATTTCATTGATACTAAGTTCATTTTCCTCGTCTTTACATCCCTTGATTCTAAGATAGATCATTTAGAAATAAATGACTTATGCTATAAGTATCAAAAATTCATTTCAGCAGCCTTTCGGTGCCTGTTTTGATAATCTCTTAAGACTTAGGAGGAATGTTGATCTGATCGACGAATGTTCAATGAAATAGAGATTTCAGCAGCATAACAGCGCCTGTTTCAGTCATCCCCTGATACTTAGGAGGAATGTCGACTCGATTGACTAATCTTTCTCCTCTAAACTTATCAATAGAAGAAGGTCTGAAGAAAGGAAGCCTTGCATAGAGATTTCGGTGACATAACAGCCCCTTATCTTTACAGCCTAAAGAGCAGTTTGGTTACGATTGACTAATCTTTCTCCTCTAAACTTGTCAATAGAAGAAGGTCTGAAGAAAGGAAGCCTTGCACAGAGATTTCGGTGACATAACAGCCCCTTATCTTCACAGACTATAGAGCAGTCTGGTTACATAGACTCGCGTAACTGATATCAGTTGTGCAGTCCCGTGCAACTGACAAGAGACTCCTCTCTTACCTTCGGTCTTCTGCTCCACTTTGCTCCTCTTGAAAACCTTCAATTACCTTTAATGAAGGAGGGGAAGGGGTATTTACAAACCTCACACGTGTGAAAATCCTAATCTTAGCAATGTGGGACAAATCTTTCAGTGCTTTAGATCATTCTACAAAGGACCACTTCTGTAGCGTGTTTCAAGGTCCCGCGCAACTGACATTTACGTTGCCTGAACCCATGCAAGGAATATGGATTGCGCAGTACCGCGCAACTGACATTGGTTGTGCGATCCCACGCAAACCCTTTAAAGCTATCTCTTTCTTCTTCTTTTCAAGTGTTCTTTCTATCTCCTTATCCCTCTTTGCTTCAATCCTTCACCATTTTTTATGCCTCAACAGATGCCCCCTCGATCCTTCTTTAATTAGTTTACGAAATCAAATGGAGGATCGATCTTCTTCCACCTGAAGAATCTTAAATGAATTACAATTGAAGGATGACCGAATGATGATGCTCGCATGGAAGAATGGATGATCAAATGATCACATTCAAATGGAAGACTGGATGATCGCATTTGAATGGAAGGCTTGCATGATTGCATTTGACCAAAAGACTTAAATGATGGCACTCGAGCGAAAAACTGGAATGCTCATACTCGAATGAAGGGCTTGAATGGTTGCATTTGATCAGAAGACTTGAATGATGGCGCTCGAACAAAAGACTTGAATGCCCCTAGCCAGCAGTGTCGAACAAATGTTTCACTAGAGAGGATAAAATTCTCTTTTCATTGAAGCACGCTTCTGCAACAGCTGTGACGACTTCGTCTCTGAGCGATTTGATCAGAGAACTTGTTTCCAATACCGTTGCTACTGTAACGGTCTCTTTGATCAATTCCAGCGATTCTTTCCTTTTGATCAGCTCCAACGATTCTTTTCTTTTGATTAACTCCAGTGATTCTTTCCTTTAACTCTGTATCATTCTTTAATGCTGCTCCTACCGCAACACCTTTTTCGATTGTTTCCTTTACTTACAATATGCATAACCCAAGCTTCCAAATGATGATCTTTCCTACCAAATTAATCAGAATTAGTATCTTAATTCATTTTTTTCCAATTTAGCTTTATGCAGTATTGATAATTTTTTAAATAGATTGAGAGTTTCTTCTCTTTTCAGGTTGAGTGTGATATTCGCCATATGATTTAAGCAATCTTTGCGCTTGTCATCGTGCTTCACATTGTATTCTTTATATTGCACTCTTGGAGATTTCATCTTTAGCTCTAAAGGTTCAACCGCTGAGTCTTTTTTCTGAGTCTTCTATAGTTTGTGTTCTTTAGCATTTCTTCATAGACTTTTCCTTGGATCTTTGCTAATTTGATGATGATTCCGTTTGTTCTTTGTCTTCATCAGATCTGATACTTGGAGTCTTGCGATATTATTATTCATAATACTTAGCATATGAATTCCTTCACCTTGCATAAGAAGTTATCAGAAAGACCAAGGTACAAATTATTTTGAAGATATTAAATCCTGCCCCCTTTCGAGGTCAATGTCGCATAAAGATTTCTTCAGAAGATAATATTTCTAAAGTGAATCTTGTTGATATCCCTGCAGGATGGATAATCTTTGCTGATTTGAACCTAATTCAAGAGAAAAACATTTTTGCATCTTATTTACTTAATATTTAAAATGTTCATTAGGCAATTGTACATTTGAGCATATCTAGAGTGAAATATGAATTTGCTACATTTTAAATATTACTCAGTTTATGCTTTGCATATTTGAGCATATTTATAAAGTGAAATATGAATTTGCTGCATTTTAAATGTTGCACATAGTTTAACATGATATTCAATAAAAACTAATTATAAAACACCAACCTTTTATGCTTGTTAATACGGGATTTCCTATATCATGATTTTATTTATATTTTATTGGCGGCGCTAAGTTTCAATTCAGTCAATTGCACACACAGTTTAAGCTCATGAGTAGTGGAGCGGGGTCTCACGTGATGGCCTCTGTAACTCTTAGGAGTTCACTGGACTTCTCACTGCCTAGGGAGTTCATAAACTGCGATCCATCAGAGGGGCCCATTGAAGCTACCGGGGCGGTGAACTCGGTTGGAATTATGCACAGGGTTAGCCGCAGTAACTCTCTAGAGTTCACGGGGCTCACAAGGTGACCTTTCAGGTACCAAATTCATGGTTGTCAGTCCTTCAATGATTAGGCTTAAGCCCTTCCTCATGAGTTAGTACCGGAATCGAACCATAAATTTGGGAGGTTTTTACACACGGTTAGCCTATCTAAAGCTTACACTATGGCCCTTATTTTCTTCGTCTGTAAGGTCGGGCCCATTCACGGGAGGGCATTCTCCTTCATTCCCCGTGAAGTTGCTGGAAAGCTATACAGACGGCATGGGGGTTATGCTGACTGGCCATTTGAGGACTTTTGGCCCTTATGCTTTTGGTTGACTTTTGACCCTTAGGCTTTTGATCATTGGCTCCGTTAGCTGCCCGCATGGGTATGTGTACGATGACCTTCACGGGCTTTTTAGGGCCATTGGCTTCTCACCGCTACCTGAATGACAATCTTGATAGGTCTCATGCGCAGTTGGCCATTGGCTTAACCGGGTTGCCTTTTTATGATCATAGGTCTCATGCGTAACTAGCCATATAGGCTTGGCTAGGCTTGTAACACCCTGAAAATCGGGGGTCGTGTATAAACTCAACTCCCGAGTTCCAGACCGTCACTTATGCAACAAAAATGGTTATGATTCATTGTTGTCTGATTTAAAGCATTCACATGAGTAAAAGTATACCAAAACTGCAATTCATACTTCAGATCCAGTGATAAAATCAAGCGGAAGACTAAACAATGTATATATCACTGTATGGAAAAACAAAGTAAATCTCATCTGTCTCCAAAGTATGACTACATCTCTGAGTCTCATATACATATACATAAAAAAAAGAATAATGTTCAAAAAAGTCCCACTGATGTCCCCTCGATCCAGGTCGCCTACGGGAAGCCGTCGTGATACTGCATATACGAGAACTCATCCTGGTCCTCGTCGATATCTGGCTCCACCTCCTGGATCTCGGCCTCACCTGCATCTACAACAGGGTCTAGTGGGTGTTGCAAACACCATCCCGTAACGTGGGAATGAGTGATCAACTCAGTGGATTCATAGAGCAAAGATTAGCATGTTCACAATTCAATCATGCGATAATAGTAAAGTAGTAAATCAGACAATCCTAATACTGTTGTTAATGCAAGATGATATGACGTGATGTATGCCCTCACCGACGATCACCCTCATGCGGCAACATCTTACGACCGCGGCATGCCACACTCCCTAGAGTGCTCCACATCTTCCAGGCACATGCAATGCTATGGTGATATGATTTCCAAGTTGTTATTAGTCCATTCAAACAACAGGATTGAGAAACTAAGGTACTTCCCTTGTATCAATCCCAACATAGATCCTATCTAGGGTCGTCACTCCTAGTAATCTCATACGATGTATATTTTGTAGGTCACTGCAAGGGCTGCCAGGGCTGTTGCTCGCACTCGTTGCATTGCTCCCCCATCACCTTATCAATACAGGCCTACCGTACTCTACTGCAATGGAAGGGTCGTCGCCTCCCGTGGACTCAGAATACGCTCGCGGTCACTACAAAGGGCTCGTCGCCTGATCAGTGTAGGCCGACAGCTAGAATATAGTGTCCCATACCACCATAATCTGCTCACGAGTCTAGGTGCTCACTGGTCACTACGGGGAGGTTTGTGGCCCCAGCGTAGGCCGACAGCTCGACCACGGTGTCCCATACCACCATGCCCGGCTCATGAGTCTTCATGGATCAAGGTACTATGGTTAACAGGGTTTACAATGGTAAGTTCAGTACCCTAGGTTCAAGCAGTTATGACACATACAAGGTGAACATACATCGGCCAGTCGGGTTACTTGACGGGCTCGACTAGCGCGATCGCATCTCAAGTCGAACGACATGAAGTGCGTAAAACACTTCGCGTGGCCTAACCACTGCCGCCAACTCTAAACACGAATCACGTTCATCGACGCGTCGTTCGTGGCTATGACCAGTCAGCCACGAATTCGCTCGGTTACCGACTGCCTGGACTAAGTCTAGTCCCACACATCTATGAAATCACATTAACAATATATGCAAAGGTATTGGAATTGAAATACAATCATGTGAGCATGTTAACACATGTTATAACATTCAACTTAAGCAAATCTTCAAACACATACATTTCATGCATGTAATGGAATCATGCATATGGTCAACATGTAGAAAATCATTTAGGTCAGCATATTAATCAAGAAATCATTCTCAAACTACTACATAACATCATTTAATTCAATACATACTAATACAAGCATTTATACAAACACATACACTACACACTTAAGTCTACATATAGTATGTCGACCCAAAGTGCGCAACTAGGCAAATCACTTCTCCAAACTGATTATGCAAGCATTCCTAACTCCCTAATGCGGCAACAAACCATGTCAATCACGTCAGCAAAATATGCATGTAGACCGTACTTCCTACAAATGACTAAAATGCCCTAAATCTCATATTCTTCGTTAATTTACGAAACGGGAAAGGGAGAGCATGTTGTACATGTCAAACGGCGATGCCGTCGATAATCTACTATTAAACGACATTGAAAGCGTTGTAAACCGTCAATCAAAGCGTCTAAAATCCTCACCTAGTCTCTTACGGAAGCGTGATTTTGAACGGAGCGTGTACGCTTCGTCTACGGCAGTAGGAGAACCTGATTTATGAAATACGTTAGCTAACACGCCCTAAATCTGGATAAACTCTAAATCAGCAAGTTCTAGGGTTGTTTTGTACCTGAAAGAACGGAGAAATCACCAACCAGGTGATTGGGAAGAGGTGCTGAAGCAGCAGCAATCGGCGGCTCGGAAGCGGGAAAAATCCCTTCCAATCTCTCTCTCAAACTCTCTCTCCTTTTCCTAGGGTTTGCAATTTTCGGATGGGAGAGAGAAATGAGGGTTTCAACCCCTTTTATAAGCTTAAAAACGCCGGAAATAGGCTCCGGAACGAAGTTTACTTGGTGCCTATCCATTTCGGGGCTGTTTCGATTCAAAAGCTGCTTTCTGGTGGTCCCCTGGTCGAGTGCGATCGAACTTAAGCTCATGTGTACCAGATGTAGCTCGTATTAAGTTTTCAGTCTGGCAGGGTTCGCAGATCGCACGTGGAGGACCAATTTCAGTTCAGCGGTCACCACACGTAGATCAGGGCTGAAAGTCTCATGATAATAAATGGAAATTTTTCCTGATCCAAGGGTGTAATCTGGATGAATTCTGACGGTCAGAACGCTTAATACTGACTCGTCAAGTCGTGTGCCAGATTTGAATTTGAAATTCCAAATCTGTCCCTATTCGCGGTCGCTTCAGTCCGGGTTCAACGAAATAGTCTGTGATTATCGGTTTGACTTGATTTTCGAGATGATTGTCAAGTCCAGCTGGGGGGTTCTAACGGTCTAAGATAGGAGGTATCGGACCTTCGACGCGCGGTCTAAATCCAATACAAAAATTCAATGTGGTCCAGAGGACAAACCCGCTTAGAGTTTGATCCGAGGTTATAGAGTATTGTAGAGTTGTTTATTCTACTCGATTTGGGTCTTGTAGAACGTATTTAAAGTGATCAGGGACTATTTCCCAGCTACTCTAGCGTTGCGCTAGCTAACTTACGCCTAATTTCCATGGAATTTAATTCTACGCGATTTCGAGTCGAGTTGGTACTCGAGCCCAAGTACGGATTTTTCACGGGCGTTACAATCTACCCCCCTTAACAAATAATTTCATCCTTGAAATTTGTACCTGTTCGTACTCCTCGAGAAGCTGTGGGTAGTTCTTTCTGATCTCGGCTTCTGTCTCCCAAGTAGCCTCCTCCTCAGAGTGATGCGTCCATAGTACCTTCACAAGGGGAATCACCTTGCTACGCAGTACCTGCTCCTTCCTATCTAAGATGCGTGTCGGTCGCAGGATATAAGTAACATCCTCTCCTAACTGCACCTGCTCCCATCTGATGATATGGGAAGGATCAACAACGTACTTCTTCAGCATAGAAACATGAAATACGTTGTAGACGCTCGCGCGGGGCGTGGGTAAAGCCAATCGGTAAGCCACTGCTCCCACACGATCGAGGATCTGGAATGGACCAATGAATCGCGGTGCCAGCTTCCCCTTCTTCCCGAACCGAAGGACTCCCTTCATAGGGGAAACTCGCAAAAACACGTGATCCCCGACTGTGAACTCTAGTGGCCTCCGTCTCGTATCGGCGTAGCTCTTCTGTCTGCTCTGTGCTGTAAGAAGCCGACGTCGAATAATATCGATCTTCTCTGACGTCGCCTGCACCAACTCTGGGCCAATCAAGCTACGCTCACCGACCTCTAACCAGCAATGCGGTGCGCGACAAGGTCGCCCATACAGCGCCTCATAAGGTGCCTTGCCGATACTCGCCTGGAAGCTATTGTTGTACGCAAACTCCGCATAAGCAAGACAGTCATCCCAACTGTCCTTGAAGTCCAATGCGCAAGCTCGCAACATGTCCTCCAGGATCTGGTTCACTCGCTCCGTCTGTCCGTCCGTCTGTGGGTGAAGGCAGTACTGAACTTCAACTTCACACCCATAGCCTCCTGAATGCGAGTCCAGAAAATAGAAGTGAACCGCATGTCTCTGTCCGACACGATCTCCAACGGAACTCCATGCAGATGCACGATCTCTCGGATGTACAATCTAGCCAGCTCGTCTACAGAGTTCGTAACTCTGATCGGTAGGAAGTGCGCCGACTTCGTCAATCGGTCGACGATCACCCAAATGGAATCAAGTCCCTTCCTCGTCTTCGGCAACCCAGAAATGAAGTCCATGAAAATGAAATCCCACTTCCACTCTACAATCGGCATAGGCTGCAAAAGTCCAGGTGGTCGGCGATGCTCTGCCTTCACCTGTTGACAAGTGAGACAACGGGACACGAACTCAGCTATGTGGGTCTTCATACCTTCCCACCAATACGTCCTCTTCACGTCACGATACATCTTCGTACTGCCTGGATGCATCGCGAGTCTAGTAGAATGCGCAGCCTCGAGAATCTCTCGTCTCAAGTCAGGGACATCTGGGACGCATAGGCGGCCACGATAACGTAAGCCCCCATCCATGCCAACTCGCCAGTTGGCGTCAGCATCATCACTGGCCTACTCTCGAAGCTCAGTAAGATGCGCATCGTCCCTCTACGCCTCGATGACTCGGTCATCGATCTGAGATCGCACCTGCACGTGTGCGATGAACTCAAATGGTTCCTCTACGGTGAGTTTCTGCTCAAAGTCTCGCAAAAACTCAACCATATCCCACTCGGCAACCATCAGCGGAGCCGCAAACTCTATCGCCTTCTTGCGGCTCAACGCATCAGCCACAAGGTTCGCCTTCCCAGGATGGTAAGAGACTTCAAACTTGAAGTCCTTCAACGTCTCCATCCATCGCCGCTGCCTCATATTCAAGTCTCGCTGCGTGAATATGTACTTGAGGCTCTTGTGGTCGCAAAAGAGCTCGAACTCCTCTCCGTAGAGGTAATGTCTCCAGAGTCTCAGTGCGAATATAACGGCTGCCAACTCTAGGTCGTGTGTAGGGTAATTCTCCTCGTGCTTCCTTAATTGTCTCGAGGCATACGAAATTACCCTGTCCCTCTGCATAAGGACACAACCCAAACCAACACTAGACGCGTCAGTGTATATAGTGTATCTAACCCCTTGCTCTGGCAATACTAGCACAGGGGCGGACGTAAGTCTGTCCTTCAGCTCCTGAAAAGCTGACTCCGCCTTATCATTCCAGCGAACTTCACGTCCTTCCGTGTCAACTGAGATAAGGGTCTCGCGATCTTCGAGAAGTTCTGAATGAAGCGCCGATGTAGCCAGCGAGACCCAAGAAGCTCCTCACCTCAGTGACAGAACCAGGCTGCTCCCAGTCCTGCACCGCAGCTACCTTAGACAGGTCAACTGCCATGCCATCCTTGGACACCACGTGTCCCAGAAACTTCACCTCCTGCTTCCAGAAGTCGCACTTCTTGTACTGTGCGAACAACTGATGCCGTCTGAGCGTATCAAGGACCAAACGCAAGTGCTCCTCATGCTCCTCTCGACTCCTAGAGTACACCAAAATGTCGTCAATGAAGACAACGATGAATCGATAGAGGAAAGGCCGAAATATCCGGTTCATCAGATCCATGAACACGGCTGGTGCGTTCGTGAGACCGAACGACATCACGAGGAACTCGTAGTGGCCAAAACTGGTCCTGAATGCTGTCTTCTGCACGTCCTCATCCCTGACGCGCAGCTGATGATAACCTGACTGAAGATCAATCTTCGAGAAGTACTGCGTTCCTCTCAACTGATCAAACAAGTCATCGATCCTAGGCAAAGGGTACTTGTTCTTCACCGTGAGCTGGTTCAGCCTGTGATAATCAATACACAATCGCATCGAACCATCCTTCTTCTTCACGAATAAGACCGGTGCTCCCCAAGGTGACACGCTAGGCCGTATAAGGCCAAGCTCTAGCAGACCATCAATCTGCGTCCTCAACTCCTCCATCTCACATGGTGCCATGCGATACATCGGCAGTGAGACTGGTGTAGAACCAGGAATCAGATCGATAGTGAAATCGATCTCACGTCGGGGCGGCAAGCCAGGGATCTTCCTGAACAGATCCCCGAACTCAGAAACAACTGGCGTCTGCTCAAGTACCTGGGCACCAGCGTCACGCAATAGAGTGGCGTAGCTAAGTATGCGGAAAGGAAGATTTACCCGCACTGAAAATGTGAAGGATGCACCCTCAGGCTCGTACGCTGTGACTATACGAGTCTCGCAGTCAATCTCGGCTCTCGCTGCAGTCAACCAATCCATGCCAAGAATGACGTCGAGATAAACAAGCGAGGAATCGATGACCAGATCAAGAGTCATCGTCCTGCCTCCCAGATCAACCAAACAACCCTCACACATCTGGGTGACATCCGAATAATCTCCATGAGCTGCAAAGACTCGCACGCTATCCATAGTGATAGTCTGTAACCCAAGACGTCTGACTACGGCACGCGATATCAAAGAAATCGTGGAACCAGTGTCCACCATGACAAGAATGGGAGTACCTCCGATATGGGCCGTGACCTCGAAGGTTGAATGCTGGAAAGTCGGCGTCGCAGCTGCCTCAGCTGTCAATGCATGAACTCGAGCCTGCTGTGGCCTGTTCGGCCGCTGTGTCAAGGGCCGTGGAGGCTGTCTAATCTGCGATACCGGAGGTCTAAAAGAAGGATGCGCAGGAGCTGACCGTATAGGCGGTGCTGATATCGCCTGTGGACGTACACGGTCAATCTTCTGCGGCGGCGAGAACCCACTGTCCCGCATCCTCGAAAAGCAACTCTGCGCCAAGTGGCCCGTCCTCCCACAGTATGTACATGTCAAATCAGGGCACCGAAACGGTGGTACAGGCGCCGTAGTCCTAGCAGGAGGATCAATGCGAGGCTTCTTGCCCGCGAAGGGCCTGTCTGGCAAATCCGGTCGTGGCCTAGAAGCAGCCGGGCCTCGAGATCGCGCAAGTCGATCCACGTCCTGCTCTGCCCGCATGGACATGTGAATCAACTCCGCATAGGAGGGAAAACTAACACAACACATCTTCGACCGAATATCCGGTCGCAAGCCCTCCAAAAAGCGCCGTATGCGCATCTGCTCATCAGCTAGGATCGTCGGGATGTACCTGCCCAACTCTGTGAACCGATGCTCATACTCGGTAACTGTCATCTCTGCCTGTCTAAGACGGAGAAACTCATTCTCCCTGTCGTGCCTGTAGGTCTGGGGATAATACTTCTCATGGAAGCGGAACTCAAATGCTGCCCACGTCCATACAAAGTCTGCGGCAACGGTCCGCAGTACGCTATCCCACCACATGCTGGCCTCTCTCTCAAACAGGAAGGTAGCCAGCTCTACCTGCTCAGCCTCGGTGCAGTGCAACATCCGCAAGATCTTCGACACCCGGTCGAGCCAGTACTCAGCCTCCTCGGGTCTGTGAGAACCCGTGAAAGTAGGAGGCCGCAAGCGCTGAAATCGCTCCAAAAGGCCCCGTGTGTCGGTAGGATTCCCCGCAGGGAAAGCAGGCGGCGCAGGATGAGCCATGCCCTCATCCTGGGCGTATGTATAGGCATCCTCAGCTGGATGCGCAGGTGGTGCAGGTGGAGTAGATGTAGTCGCACCCCCACCCTGGGCTAATGTCCCCACTATGGTGGTCAGAAGCTGCTGCTGCTGCAACATCATAGCCATCATCTGCTCGAATCTGTCAGGGGGTGGAGCAGGTTGTGGCGGATGCGATGTGGAAGTAGATGCGCGATGTGGCTCTCTGACTGATGGGGTAAATGGCGGTGGTCCATCTGTAGGACCAGCGGCAGGCTGAGACGATCGAACCGCCTCAGGAATCGGGCCCACAGCAGGGTCCGCATGAGTGCCAGACTGCGAAGGAGTCTGATCCATATGCTCTGACAATGCAAGCCGAACCGTGCTCCGCGTAGTCTTAGGTGGCATTCCCTATATTCAAAATAGGGCGCAACCTTGTCAGTCTCAATTGCACAAATACACCACAATCATCCACATAAAGAGTCAAAGGCATTCCATGCATTTCAATTAATCAAAATTGTCACAATACAAGGGATATATCCTTACAAGCATCATGACGAGAATTACATGGAAATTAAGACAGTTAAACAACAGCAACATGAACAAAGCACTAGCCCTAATAGGCTTACACACATAAAGCAGGAAATGACTAACTACTGATAATAACATCAAAGATCGCATCGCTAGTCGGAGTCTGGTGACGGAGGAGGAGCACCCTTATCCTGTAAGCAACACAGGATCGCCTTCAAGGTGCGAGTCACCTTGCCAAATTTCTTCTTTGTAACGGCCTTGGCATCAGCGACCTCTGCGCGAAGTTCTTGGACTTCCCTTCGTAAAGCGGTCTGACTCTCCTCCATCCGAGCAATGCGGTCGTCGATAGTAGCCTGCGCAGAAGGAGGAGGGCTCTCATCAGTATCCTGAGCGTCCTCTTCTGCTTCTTCCTGAGCTTCTTCCTGAACCTCTGCTCTAGGTTCTTCTTCGCTTTGATCTTCCTCATCATCAAAGTCATCCCCACTATCCCTTTCAAGTTGATTTTCACGGTATTGTGACCCAATCTTCATCTTGACCATTGTCGACTCATCGATGGTGTGAATCGATACCGGCAATTCCGGTCCAAGTCTATAGGCAAACTCAAGCGCAATCTTGCAAATAAGTCAGCCAAAGGGAAGCGATTCGGATGTTCTTCTTGACCTGGCTATGAGAACTATCTGCCGTAAGATGAAAGTGGCCATACATACGTTCTCTCCCTGGGCCACCAGAAATAAGAAATCGACCATAAGACGTGTACATTCAATGCGGTTCGTCGACCTCGGATAAACATTGAACGTGCAGATAGGGTGCAGCAGGCGCAAATCCTCAGACATGTACGTCACCTTGAGGCTATTATTAGGCTGCCATGGAACCAACTTACCGCACAGAAACCTGGTGCGGCGATCTCGTTCACGTCTAGTCCTCAGATTCTTCTCACTAGGATGCACGTCACCTAGAGGCACGTTGAGAAGTCGCGCAATCAACCAAACGTCGATCGTAGCCATCCGATCTCTACCAAAAGGGATTTTGAACTGCAAAGGCTCCAAGGTAGGATTCTGGATACTAGCATAGAAGGCACGAACGGTGCTCACATTAGCACGAGCGCGAGCTTCAAAGATCGGACCCCAATGCGCAGCTTCAATACGTTCGAACAACAGATACTCGCCGAACAATCGTCCATCTACGTCCGCCTCAAATAATACTTTGCGATCAGTGTATTGGCCATGAGACATCTCCGAAAGAATTGTTCACCCAAGGTGTGCATGGGGATCCAAATCCCGCTTTGTACGGCACTCCAGGACTGCAGCTGGACCTGCGGCGGCGCTTGAACTTGCGGCACCACCCCGCGGTCTTCTCGATCGAGCAGGGCGGCTCGGCCCAGCCTCGTCTGTTGCGGTTTTCCTCTTACCCATCAAAGATATGATGGATGAGAGTGAAAAAGGCCCAAAATGGCTTCCACGAAAGCCATGAAAAACGGCAAAAATGTGAAGAAGTGGCTGCCCAATCTGAGAAAAAGAAATCTAGGCGTCGTAGAGGGATGCTTCAAGCTTCCCAAGGCTGTAGTTTCAAGGAAAAATACAAACAAAAAGATAGAATGGAGCACCTCACGATTTCAGCTCTATTTGAGGGATTTTGGAGCTCCAAATGGTGAGATCTTTAAGAAGAGGGGCTGCCAACACCCAATAAATGATGGGTGGTGGTCGGTTTTGGCCAAGGAGTGATCTAGGAGTGCTTTGGGACGCCGGAGTTTGGAAGGGGTTGCTGAAAATTGAAAATAGGGCTATGGGGAGGGCTGTTTGTGAAGGAGGGGTATGATTTAGGAGTTTTCGTGAGATGGGAGCTACCTAGGGAGGGTGTACAACCCATTTAAGGGCGTGCGCCCGATTTTTAGGTCCAACGGACCCCACCGGTCGGCGATGCATCGCCCGACCGGCGATGGCATCGCCGGCCAACTTCCAAGTTGGCCGGTGGGACCACATGGGTCTGGTCCCCCATGGTCCAAGGGTTCCAAAAATGTATGTCTCACCCCCTAGTTCATCGTATTTTGGTCTGTATGAGCCCAAATATGTGTTCGGGGCTTTCCAGGACCACATCGCAATCCCGAATACCAAACCATATGATGCAGAATATGAATTTGGGGTAGAAGGATCCAGTACATCTATCTAGATCCTTAGTTGCTAAAGAAAGTGAAGTTAGAATGGCCTTATGGCCATTTTTCATAAAATTTTACTATTCACTGTAAAATTTTGTGAAAGTACTAATTTATGTTATTTTCATATTAGGTTTGATGCCTAACATGAAATGGATAAGAAAGAAATGAAGGTCGGAGTGTTTAGAGGAGGAATTTTGAAGATTTTTGGCGAAACGGGGTTTTTAAGCCCTGGCGATTGATTACAGGAGTCGTGGTCATCCCACGGCCCAAGGATTACTTTTGCGGTTTAAAAACCGCTCATAGAACGCCTCAACCTGACTTCCTACAGCTTAGAAGCGATTCGGGTTGCCTTACGCGACCTGAGATGCGTTACAGACTCGATCTTGCGATCGATTCTAATAGACTTCGCCTATCGGCGAATCTGCAATCCTAGAAGTGTTTCTAGACCCTTCTCGCACCCTCCTAAGTCAAAGGAAGCGACAGCGTACGTCGCAAGACCATAACCCAGGCCCAGTATACTCTTATTCAAGCTCTGATACCAACTTGTAACACCTTGAAAATCAGGGGTCGTGTATAAACTCAACTCCCGAGTTCCAGACCGTCACTTATGCAACAAAAATGGTTATGATTCATTGTTGTCTGATTTAAAGCATTCACATGAGTAAAAGTATACCAAAACTGCAATTCATACTTCAGATCCAGTGATAAAAGCAAGCGGAAGACTAAACAATGTATATATCACTATATGGAAAAACAAAGTAAATCTCATCTGTCTCCAAAGTATGACTACATCTCTGAGTCTCATATACATATACATAAATAAAAGAATAATGTTCAAAAAAGTCCCACTGATGTCCCCTCGAACCAGGTCGCCTACGGGAAGCCGTCGTGATACTGCATATACGAGAACTCATCCTGGTCCTCGTCGATCTCTGGCTCCACCTCCTGGATCTCGGCCTCACCTGCATCTACAACAGGGTCTGGTGGGTGTTGCAAACACCATCCCGTAACATGGGAATGAGTGATCAACTCAGTGGATTCATAGAGCAAAGATTAGCATGTTCACAATTCAATCATGCGATAATAGTAAAGCAGTAAATCAGACAATCCTAATACTGTTGTTAATGCAAGATGATATGACGTGATGTATGCCCTCACCAACGATCACCCTCATGCGGCAACATCTTACGACCGCGGCATGCCACACTCCCTAGAGTACTCCACATCTTCCAGGCACATGCAATGCTATGGTGATATGATTTCCAAGTTGTTATTAGTCCATTCAAACAGCAGGATTGGGAAACTAAGGTACTTCCCTTGTATCAATCCCAACACAGATCCTGTCTAGGGTCGTCACTCCTAGTAATCTCATACGATGTATATTTCGTAGGTCACTGCAAGGGCTGCCAGGGCTGTTGCTCGCACTCGTTGCACTGCTCCCCCATCACCTTATCAATACAGGCCTACCGTACTCTACTGCAACGGAAGGGTCGTCGCCTCCCGTGGACTCAGAATACGCTCGCGGTCACTACAAAGGGCTCGTCGCCTGATCAGTGTAGGCCGACAGCTAGAATATAGTGTCCCATACCACCATAATCTGCTCACGAGTCTAGGTGCTCACTGGTCACTACGGGGAGGTTTGTGGCCCCAGCGTAGGCCGACAGCTCGACCACGGTGTCCCATACCACCATGCCCGGCTCATGAGTCATCATGGATCAAGGTACCATGGTTAACAGGGTTTACAATAGTAAGTTCAGTACCCTAGGTTCAAGCAGTTATGACACATACAAGGTGAACATACATCGGCCAGTCGGGTTACTTGACGGGCTCGACTAGCGCGATCGCATCTCAAGTCGAACGACATGAAGTGCGTAAAACACTTCGCGTGGCCTAACCACTGCCGCCAACTCTAAACACGAATCACGTTCATCGACGCGTCGTTCGTGGCTATGACCAGTCAGCCACGAATTCGCTCGGTTACCGACTGCCTGGACTAAGTCTAGTCCCACACATCTATGAAATCACATTAACAATATATGCAAAGGTATTGGAATTGAAATACAATCATGTGAGCATGTTAACACATGTTATAACATTCAACTTAAGCAAATCTTCAAACACATACATTCCATGCATGTAATGGAATCATGCATATGGTCAACATGTAGGAAATCATTTAGGTCAGCATATTAATCAAGAAATCATTCTCAAACTACTACATAACATCATTTAATTCAATACATACTAATACAAGCATTTATACAAACACATACACTACACACTTAAGTCTACATATAGTATGTCGACCCAAAGTGCGTAACTAGGCGAATCTCTTCGCCAAACTGATTATGCAAGCATTCCTAACTCCCTAATGCGGCAACAAACCATGTCAATCACGTCAGCAAAATATGCATGTAGACCGTACTTCCTACAAATGACTAAAATGCCCTAAATCTCATATTCTTCGTTAATTTACGAAACGGGAAACGGAGAGCATGTTGTACATGTCAAACGGCGATGCCGTCGATAATCTACTATTAAACGACATTGAAAACGTTGTAAACCGTCAATCAAAGCGTCTAAAATCCTCACCTAGTCTCTTACGGAAGCGTGATTTTGAACGGAGCGTGTACGCTTCATCTACGGCAGTAGGAGAACCTGATTTATGGAATACGTTAGCTAACACGCCCTAAATCTGGATAAACCCTAAATCAGAAAGTTCTAGGGTTGTTTTGTACCTGAAAGAACGGAGAAATCACCAACCGGGTGATTGGGAAGAGGTGCTGAAGCAGCAGCAATCGGCGGCTCGGAAGCGGGAAAAATCCCTTCCAATCTCTCTCTCAAACTCTCTCTCCTTTTCCTAGGGTTTACAATTTTTGGATGGGAGAGAGAAATGAGGGTTTCAACCCCTTTTATAAGCTTAAAAATGCCGGAAATAGGCTCCGGAACGAAGTTTACTTGGTGCCTATCCATTTCGGGACTGTTTCGATTCAAAAGCTGCTTTCTGGTGGTCCCCTGGTCGAGTGCGATCGAACTTAAGCTCATGTGTACCAGATGTAGCTCGTATTAAGTTTTCAGTCTGGCAGGGTTCGCAGATCGCACGTGGAGGACCAGTTTCAGTTCAGCGGTCACCGCACGTAGATCAGGGCTGAAAGTCTCATGATAATAAATAAAAATTTTTCCTGATCCGAGGGTGTAATCTGGATGAATTTTGATGGTCAGAACGCTTAATACTGACGCGTCAAGTCGTGTGCCAGATTTGAATTTGAAATTCCAAATCTGTCCCTATTCGCGGTCGCTTCAGTCCGGGTTCAACGAAATAGTCTGTGATTATCGGTTTGACTTGATTTTCGAGATGATTGTCAAGTCCAGTTGGGGGGTTCTAACGGTCTAAGATAGGAGGTATCGGACCTTCGACGCGCGGTCTAAATCCAATATAAAAATTCAATGTGGTCCAGAGGACAAACGCGCTTAGAGTTTGATCCGAGGTTATAGAGTATTGTAGAGTTGTTTGTTCTACTCGATTTGGGTCTTGTAGAACGTATTTAAAGTGATCAGGGACTATTTCCCAGCTACTCTAGCGTTGCGCTAGCTAACTTACGCTTAATTTCCATGGAATTTAATTCTACGCGATTTCGGGTCGAGTTGGTACTCGAGCCCAAGTACGAATTTTTCACGGGCGTTACAAGGCTGCCTTTTTATGACCAGCAACCATCGCTGTCATTAACTTTATACGTGGTTGACTATATAGTTTATTCCACTGTAAAAAAAATGGTAGATCAATAATTGATATTTCGCTGATGCTGATAATGTTATGAGAACTTTCATATTATGTTTAAAATAGTGTATTAGCCTGACGATGATAGCAATTTTGATAAGTGATTGATCGGCGACAGCGATAGTTGCTATTTATTTATTTTATTTGTTATTTACGATAACCATTATTACCTGTTGATCTTGATGGAAATCTTTGGCGTCGGCGATAATCGTCAATGCTTGATAGCAATCATTATTGCTTGACAGCGATCATCAACACTTTTCATTTGGCGATGACTTAATATGCTTAAAAGCCTGCATTTCATCCATATACATTTTATAGTGAGAAATATATTTCACATTTTTTTACTCACCTATCTTGCCCCGTTTTGATGCAGGAATTATTATCCTGATAATTTGTTGGATCAAAATTGAAATTATTTCACGGACGGTATCTCTTAAGGAAGCGAGCATTGACTGGTATGCTTATTCCTTGGCCATCTTGATCTACAACTCTATATGCTCCATTGGAGTATACTTTCTTTATTATGTACGGGCCACCCCATTTCGGATCAAACTTGCCCCCTGTTCGACAGGTGACTACGATAGGTCTCTTCAACATCAGCACCATATCCTCCTTTTTAAAAGAACGATACTTGACTTGTTTGTCAAAGGCGACTGATATTCTCACTTGATACGCTTGCAGACGCTGTTGTGCAGCCAGACGTTTCTCGTCAAGCAAATCCAGTTCTTTCAATCTTATTTTTGCATTATCATCATCATTTATAGACTGGTGCACTCCCACTCTTAGTGATGCTATTTGTATTTCAATTAGAATTACTGCTTCAACACCATAGACTAGTGAATACGGTGTTACCCTTGTTGTTGCTCGATGAGTAGTTCTATATGCCCATAATGCTTCCTGTAACCTTTCATCCCAATCACGTTTGTTCCCTGTTACTGTCTTCTTCAATATTTTAACTATTTTTTTATTGAATGCCTCTGCTAATCCGTTAGCCGGTGGATAGTAAGGCGTTGAGAATGAGTGATGGACATTGAATTTTTGACACAGCTTTTCCATGCCTCTGTTTTTGAAAGGGGTGTCATTGTCTGTAACAATTTTCTTTGGAATACTGTGGCGATATTCCATCTTTATTACATCTTTAGTGTCATGTCAGATGAAATTTATTACATCCTTTTCTTTAACATTGCGCAACGCAACCGCTTCGGTCCATTTGGAGAAATAATCTATTGCTGCCAATATATATTGTTTCCCTTTGGACGAGGGTGGATTAATAGGACCAATAATGTCAAGCCCCCATGCTGAGAAAGGCCAAGAGGCAATTGACTGATGTAAGTCTTCTAGAGGAACATGTACAACATCCCCATGAATCTGACATTCATGACATCGCTTCGCATAATCTATTGCATCTTTGAACATGGTGGGCAAATAATTTCTCATTCTATGTACTCGATGAAATAAATTTCGACCATCTTGATGTGCCCCACATTCTCCAGAGTGTGCTTCTCGTAACACCTAGCCTGCTTCTTTCTCATCTAAGCAACATAGTAACACTCCATTGTAAGATTTTTTATATAATACTTCATTGCATATGATGAATCTACTTGATTATTGTCTGATTTGCTGCCTCTACGTAGATTCTTCTAGTAGGATGTTAAATTTGAGATAATCTATGAAAGGCTGACGCCAATCATCTGTTGGAATCTCTAAGCATGATACAGGAAGAGATTCAGTAACTTCTTCAACAACCTCTGCTGATGGTAAAAATATTCTTTCCTCTATAGTTACTTGAAGAGGGCTTCGATTAGGGCAAGATAGAGCTGCTGCCAAACTAGCTAAGGCATCCGCTTTTACATTTTTTGACCAAGGGATATGCTTGATTTCAACATAGTAAAATTGTTCCAACAACTGTTGTGCCTTTCGATAGTACGGCAAAAGTTCCTGCTTTCTTATTTCGAATTCAGTTGTCAATTGATTTATAATCAATTTAGAATCCCTGAAAATATGCAGTTTTCTTACCTCCATTTCTTTAGCCATCTCCATTCCAATGATCAGGGCTCTATACTCAACCTCATTGTTCGTACATGCAGTACCTAATGTAAAAGAGTAAGGTAGTAAATCACCTTGGGGAGTAATGAATATCACTCTTGCCCCCACTCCTGATGTTCGAGAAGCGCCATCAAAATACATCTGCCACGGGTTCTGCGATTCAGTCAGCATGACTTGCTCATCCAAAAAGTCATCACTGATGGCTTCGGATCCTACTACGGGGTGCGCTGTTAGGAAATCTACCACTTCCTGCCCCTTTACTGCTTTTACCGGTTCGTATGTAATAGCATACTTTGAAAGTAACAACATCCATTTAGCTAACCTTCCAGACAACAACGGTCTTGTCATTAAAAACTTTATCGGGTCAGCCCTTAAAACCAATGTTATATCATGCGATAGACAATAATGCCTCAAGTCGGTACTCCAAATATTAACGCCAAGCATTCCTTCCCAATCGGGGAATAATTACACTCTGCACCCATTAAGGTCTGACTTAAGTAATAAAGAGCTTTTTCTTTTCCAAACTCATTCTTTTATACCAACAGAGCTCCTAAAGAATATTTAGCTGCAGATGTGTACAAAATAAGCGATTTCCCTTTCACTGGAGCTACTAGTACTGGTGGCTTTTTCAGCAATTCCTTTATTGAGTCAAATGTGTTATGACAAGCTTGACTCCATACAAATCCTGTATCCTTTTTCATCAAATGAGAAAACGGCTGACATCTCCCTGCCAAATTCGAAATGAACCGATGGATGTATGCTAATTTTCCTTGCAAACTCTTTAATTCCTTTAATGTTTTTAGCGGCGGTATATCCTAAATAGCCCTGACTTTCCCGGGGTCAATCTCAATGCCCCTATGCCGGATAACAAAACCTAAAAACTTTTCGGAGGACACTACAAATGCGCATTTAGCGGGATTCATCTTCAATTATTTCTTTCTGAGTCGCTGAAAAATCGACGTCAAGTGTTCATGATGTTCCTGATGGCCTCCTGACCTAACCACCAAGTCGTTAACATAACATTCAACGTGCTTGTGCATCATGTCTTGAAAAATGCTTTGCATCGCTCTCTGATATGTTGCCCTAACATT
Organism: Magnolia kwangsiensis; assembly: GCA_037074715.1. Lineage (NCBI taxonomy): Eukaryota > Viridiplantae > Streptophyta > Magnoliopsida > Magnoliales > Magnoliaceae > Magnolia > Magnolia kwangsiensis. The sequence goes on along the minus strand of CM073576.1, from coordinate 100,225,626 downwards.
TTTAAGTCCAAACGGAGTAACCTTATAAGAGAAGATTCCCAGTGAAGTTCTAAATGTCATTGCCTCTTCGTCTTCAGAGGCCATTCAAATCTGATTATATCCCCAATAATCGTCCATAAAGGACATAACGACATACTAAGTTGCACTATTAATCAGTAATTCAGTTATTGGAAGTGAAAAATCATCCTTTGGGCAAGCTTCATTCAGATTTCTAAAATCGACGCATACCCTGACCTGTCCATTTTTCTTCCTTACCAGGACAATATTCGATATCCACTTAGGATATTTGACCTCTCAAATAAACCTGACCTTTATCAACTTATTAACTTCTTCTTCAATGAGGGGAACCAGGTCTAGATGAAATCGCCTTTGCGCTTGTTTAACCGGCCTTTTCTCCTTAAAAATATTTAGTCGATGTAACACTACGGAAGGCTCCAATCCAGGCATCTCTGCATACGTCCAAGCGAACAAGTCTTTATTTTCTCTAAGAAGTTGAACGTATTCTCCAGACTCTTGTTCAGAAAGGTTAGCGCTAATAAACGTGTTCCGTGGTTCCTCTTTCGTACCTAAGTTTATTTCTAATAAATTGTCCATCGTCGATTGCCTCTCGTCCTCCATTTGCTTCAGAGCTACCTCAGGACGCTCAACTATCTCAGTATTTTCTTACGCTGGCTCCTTTGCTGTAACCATATTTACTGATGACCTTGCCTCCATGTCTTTAAATTTTTTTCGCCTTTCCTGGCTGATCCCAATTGAAATTCCTTTCTCGTAATTTAAGCCGATGTAGTCTTTGCAGTCAAAACCTGTACTTTTCATGACCTCCTTGCTTGTTCTATTTTTGATAATTATCTCATTCCTGTCTATCATTCGCTGTATAATACACTTCAATGTATAACAATTCTCTGCTGGATGTCCCAATAAGCGGTGATAGCGTCAAAAATTTTGCTCTCCGAGTCTTGTCGCCTCCTCAGGGCATTTAGTATTTGGAAATTCTATCACGCCAACTTTCAACAACTGGTCCATCATTGGAATGACATCTTCCTTATCGAATGCAAACCCTTCATGCGAATTGAGCATCCTGACCTTTTTATAGCTTCTTAATTGAATCAACTCTTCTTTTCACCTTATATTTTCTTCCTTTAAACCTCTTACACTATTACGCTGCTGATAGCGATCAATAGTATTTACTGTTATTCTGCTAGGAGCCCCCTGAGCTATATCATGGTGAAATGTCCGCACTATCCGATTCACCAATTCCAAAGTATGAGCCTTAATGGCCAAATCATGAAAAGTTTAATGTCGGCACTGGCCAGTCCAGTTACAAATTCCCTTTGCATAGAGTTCAAACACATCTTGACTTGTTCACTTTCTTCTAGCAGCTGTTTGCACAAAGTTCCCAATGTCTTCCATCTGTCTATAACCTCCTTACTGATTCGCCTTCTCCTTGTCGCACAAAAGTCAACTTAACAATACTAACATCTTGACTTAGAGAGAAAAAATGAGATGCAAAAACATATCGCATCTGCTCCTAAGTGCGGATTGACCCTGGAACCAAACTAGAATACCATCAGAATGTCTTACCCGTCAGCGATGCCCCGAACAACTGTAAGCAATACTGTGGTATTGTAGAGAAATCTCCCATACTGGTAATGAAGTGCATTAAATGTTCCTCTAGAGATCCTTTCCGGACACTTAAAACTGGCTGGGAAGGGAATATCATCCACCTCTCTTGGATATGGCGTTTGACACTTGTAAGGACTAGTAGTTCCACGTTCCCTTTATATTCGGATAACTTTTTCAGCAACTGTTATTCAGGCTACATTATGTATGAAGGCTGCCAAGGCGTCTTTGAGGTTTCTCCAATCTTTCATTAATGCATTTTGGGCTTCTGTCATTTTATTGATGCGATCCTCTGTAGTCGCTTCCCGTTCTTGATTCGTCCCTGCCATATGCACTGTAGCTTTTCTGCTCTTTGATGAAACAGTAACTGGAGTCGAGCAAGAATAGGCTGACATGATGAGACTAATGAAGACAGGAGAAGATGGGATTTCGTCGGCTTTTCCTGTAAACCCTGCATCATCAATCGATCGTGGTGATACTGACTCTGATATACTAGCTTGAAGTGGCGTAGACATTAGTGAACCGATCACCAACACCTTTCCTTTTTGCTCACTCATCCATTAGCCTTTGAAGTACCCAAAGGCAAAAAATCGTACTCCGTGAATTGTGCTATTATTGATCCAGGGTGTATTGCTGGTGGAGCGAGCCCAGGGTTCTTTTTAACCGCATTGCGTGTTATTGGTCCTCTGATTCTTGAGAAGGGCTGATTGACTCTAAGACTTCCTGCATTTTGCATCCTTGTCTTACGAGATGTTACAACGGTCCATACCCCATCGCCTTCCAGCGGTTCAGGTGAAGCAGATACTACTCCTGCTGTTGCTAGGATGTTGCTTTTACCAGTTTCAATAATCTGAGTTGGGTGATTCGGGAACTGATTCGACGTATATTTTATCGTGAATCCCATTGGAGTGAATTGAAAATTCATCTTTCTTGTTGGAGTTACCACGAGTAACAGGTTGTAATTGGATTTAGAAACCTTCACACATGAAACATGGTTATAGTCAATATTTTTAAAGAATTAAATAATCTATCTTAGAGATGAAGGGGAGGATTTTCCCACTGAGAGTCGCCATTACGGATGCCAGACTATGATGAGAGTTTATAACAATTTCACTGTTAATATTTAAATAAGACAATAAACGTTTCCCAGTAGAGTCGCCATTTTATTTCGACAAAGAAACAAATGCATTTGATTCGAAAAATTGTCTTATTCAAACATAACAGAGAAAGAGTATTGGAAACATTCATCACATTTCATTAATACTAAGTTCATTTACATCCTCTTTACATCCCTTGATTCTAAGATAGATCATTTAGAAATAAATGACTTATACTTTAAGTATCAAAAATTCCTTTCCGCGCCTGTTTTGATCATCTCCTAGGACTTAGGAGGAATGTCGATCTGATCGATGAATCTTTAATGAAATAGAGATTTCAGCAGCATAACGGTGCCTGTTTCAGTCATCCCCTAATACTTAGGGAGAATGTCGACCCGATCGACTAATCTTTCTCTTCTGAACTTGTCAATAGAAGAAGGCATAAAGAAGGGAAGCCTTGCAAAGAGATTTCGGTGGCATAACAGCCCCTTATCTTTACAGACTGCAGGGCAGTCTGGTTGCGTAGACCCACGCAACTGATATTAGTTGTGCGGTCCTGCACAACTGACAGGAGACTCCTCTCCTACTTTCGGTCTTTTTCTCCACTTTGCTCCTCTTAAAAACCTTCAATTACCTTTAATGAAGGAGGGAAAGGGGTATTTATAGACTCTCGCATGTGTGAAAATCCTGATCTTAGCGATGTGGGACAAATCTTTCAGTGCTTTAGATCATTCTGTAAAGGACCACTTCTGCAGCATGTTTCGGGGTCCCGCGCAACTGACATTTACGTTGCGAGGACCCACACAAGGAATATTGATTGTGCAGTACCGCATAACTAACATTGGTTACGCGGTCCCGCGCAAACCCTTTAAAGCTATCTCTTTCTTCTTCTTTTCAAGTGTTCTTTCTATCTCCTTATCCCTTCTTGCTTCAATCCTTCACCATTTTTTTATGCCTCAACAAGACTCCAGATCATGTATGTATTCAATAGCCTTAAGATTTGGATTCCAATCCTCCAACAATTAGCAGAATATGAAGCTCTGCTTGGCGGACTTAGGTTGGCGGCCGCCATGGGAGTCCAACACCTTAAAGTTTTCAACGATTCACAGATGGTCATCAATTAAATAGCCAAGGAATACCAAGCTAAGAAGGAACGCATGAAAGCATATCTAATGAAGGTTAAAGAACTAATTGGTGAGTTCTAAAAATGCAACGTCGGCCTGATCCCCCAAGCAGAGAACTCCATGGCAGATATGTTGGCAGAATTGGCCACCGCGACCAAAGATAATATTCTAAGGTCAACTCTGATTCAATTTCTCACCAAAATGAGCATTAGCAAATTCGACCTTGCCATAGATCTTCTGATAAGCTCGAAGCCAACTTGGATGGATCCAATTATCAATTTCCTTAAGGAAGATAAGTTACCGGAAGATCGGACGAAAGTGCACAAGCTGCGGACCAGGGTAGCTCGCTACACCATGATTAATGACATCTTATACAAAAAAAGGGTTCTATCTCCCCTATCTCAAATGTCTCCGACTAGTTGAAGCAGAGTATGTCCTAAGGGAAAACCATGAAGGTATTTGTGGGAACCATTCTGGTGGTCGAGCCTTATCTCATAAGGTCATTCAACAAGGATATTATTGGCCGACCATCCAGGCTGATACTCTGCAGTATACTAAGAAGTGTGATAAGTGCCAAAATTTTACAAACATACCTCGACAACCTCTCGAAGAGTTAACTCCTATAGTCGGGCCATGGTCATTCGCCCAATGGGACATCGATATCATCAGTCCCCTCCTGACCGAAAAAGGCCAGACCAAGTTTGCAGTAGTTGTGGTTGACTATTTTACAAAGTGGGCTGAAGTCGTGCCTCTGACAAAGATTACCGAGCAGAAGATAACATATTTTATTTAGAAAAATATTATGTGTAGGTTTAGAATTCCTTGCACGATCATTTCTGATAACGGGAAGCAATTCACAATAAGAAATTCTGAGGATGTGCGAAAACCTCAGAATTCAGAATATTTACTCCTCGTCACAACATCCACATGTTAATAGGCAGGTCGAGGCGGTCAACAAGATCATTAAACATAATCTCCAGACCAAGCTTAAAAAAGCCAAAGGAGCATAGGCAGAAGAACTCCTCAACATTCTTTGGGTATACCGAACTACAGTCCAGACAGCCACTGGGAAAACCCCTTTTTCCTTAGCCTTCAGAGTTAAAGTCATCACTCCAGTCGAAATCAGGCTCCCAGTTGCTTGGAGCGGATCTTTCGACGAGCAGAAAATTTTTGAGCTAATGGCACTGGAGCTCGACCTTCTTGAGGGAAGAAGAGAACAAGCTCGGATCAAGGCTGCAATCTGACAACAGCAAGCAGCTCGTTTCTACAATCCCAGAGTAAAAGTTAGGAGGTTTCGAGCTGGGGACTTAGTTCTTCGAAGAACCTTCCAAAACACCAAGGAACTCGACTCGGAAACCTTGGACCCTAATTGGGAAGGACCTTACGTGGTGATAAGTACAAGCTAACCTGGATCATACCGACTTGAAGATCTAGAAGGTCAGCTCCTACCTCACCCGTGGAATGCCGAACATCTCAAGATTTATCATTCCTAAGGAACCAATCCACATCAACTGCATAGTTTACTGTGTACTAGTCGCGTTCAAGTTTGTGCAATGAAATCCTCCAATATGTTTCCTACTTCTGTGCTGTAAATGACCGCTCGTTGAAAAAATCTATAGAGGGATTCCCAAGATGACTGGAAAAAACAACCCCTATAAATGTGTCGACCCCCCAGGAGGAGGTCGGGTTCTACACTACTAGCATTCACATGCATAATAAGTAGAATACTACTAAGGGTTCTCCCTACTCTAATGGGGAAAAGACCCTAATCAACTTGTCTAATCCTGAAAGGAGTAAATTTTTAACGACTATTATGACCGAGGTATGAACAGACCAACACTCTTATCAAAATCTGACCTCTCTACTTAGTAAAATATCGCATTCAAACATTATGCTAAAAGAGAAAATTTGGATTGTATTGATAAAGCTCTGAGGAGAGTATAATATTAAGTCCAAAAAATAAAAGAAATATAAAGGGCTTGTCCTTAAGCCTCGGGGCGCTGCTCGGAAGGCATGTCCTTAGTAGGGGCCTCGGATTCAGAGCTAACCTCCTTAAAGCCATAGAGGTCTAGTTCTGAAAAGGCTTCCTAAACCTTTTTAATGCACTTCTCGAATGCCATCTTGTATAAGGCATCCCTGTCTTCCAAAATACTCTTCAGAAGACTTGAATTCCTTAACAACAGTCGCTCGAGCCAAGGAAATAGTCACCTGGGCCTCTACTTCAGCCTCCTTAAGCTTCGTCTTCAACCCCACGTTGCCGGCCTCCCGTTGAGCCTACTTATTAGAAGCCTCAACAAGAAGCTTCTTTGTTGCCTCTAGCTCGGCCATAAGGTCTGTAGCTCGAGCCTTCAAAGCAGAGTGGACTTGGTCGGCCACAACAGCCATAGCACAAGATTCCTCGGCAACAATGTGGAACTTTTCAGCTTCAACTTTTTTCTATTGAAGCTTATTCTCAGCCTCCCTCACTTTCATCCACAAACGGACGATATCGCGGTGGACCGTAAGTAGGCAAGGAGCAAACTGTCAAAGAGCGAGGGAAAAAGTCAGAGTTTAAAAGAAAAATGAAAATTTCTTAGACGATCAACTCACTCCAAAAAAGCTCCTCGTCACTGATGTAAGGATCGCTTCTGGTGAGGAGTTTAACATGGCGAGGAATTTGGCAATGGGTACATGCCGCTCTACCCAAGGCAAGAACTCATTTATCGTCCCTCGCATCATCCTAGAAGGATGTTGCCCCTCCTCCCGAGCGTTAAAAGGCCGAGCAGAAGGCCCGATGGTCTCTCGGACCGAGCCTCTGCAAAAGGCTCAACAACTCCATGAGTCTCTATAGGATGAGCCTCCTCGCAAATGGTCACCTCGACTGCCACTTCAGCACCAACAAGGGCAGGCTCGGTAACTGCCATCTCATCCTCAATCTCCACAATAGTGGGAGATGAGGATCGACTCTCCCTTTACTTTTAGAGGTCATTTTTGTCTTCTTCATCTTCTTCTTCGACACAGTCTCCTTGGGGAAAGGAGCCTTGCGCTTTGAGATGGGATTTAGCACAGGACAAGCTTCAGGCATTTTTACATCAGTTAGAATGAAGAGGGATTTAGTTACAACCTCATAAACTTTCTAAGTCCTACGGTCGGCCAAAACTCTTACCTGTAAACTCAGTGTTAAGACCCGACTTAGGCAAAAGCTCCAGCTGAAGAAGTCATCTTCAAGATTTGCTTTCTTCTCCTAATGACCTTGCTCCCTGAATCCGAGTAAGAGATACAACCCCAAGTATGGAAGGATGTTTGGGAATGACTGCATCAAAGAAGGCATGCACAAACAATTTAGAATGTTAAAGATCGACCAATCAAAAAATGACAAAAAAGAGCCAAGTCCAAAGAAAGCCGGCCTGGAGCAATGAATGCAGTGGGGACCAAACCATGGCGCAAGGTTTACCTTGGTACTTCTCAACTGCCAGAAGCCCAGAACCATCTGTCCTTTCAAATTTTACTGGGGTTCGGGATGTCTGTGACCATACACCGTCCAAGCAGAGAGGTCGTACTAGCCTTCATAAAAAGGATTGGGCTTCAATTGATACATATGGAGCAATTCGTTAATGGTAAGCTCGGATTGCTCAAGCCTGGACTAAAGAATGGAGCAGCCGATTAATGCTCTACACGCATTGGGATCAGCTAACCCCAGGGCCAACTCTAGACAAGTGAGCACCCGTCTTACTATATTTTGTAGAGGGAACCTCAAGGCACACTGAAGGGGGACCTGGAAAATAGCAACTGCTCCCTCTGGAGGATGGGTGGAAAGCTCATCTAGCGAAGGGACTCAGAGGATCACAAACTCAGGTTTATGGTATCCCAACCTAATACAAGTTAAGTCAGCCTCCTTAAGAGTGGATCTCATGAGACCTCTCTCCTCTTCCTCATCCTCCCCCTCAAGGGATTCGTCCAACTCCCCTTCAACAGGTAGATCACGCTCTACCCTAACCAGTCATTCTACCAGGGACCTCTCCAGTGCTCATGATGATTGCAATGCCCGAAAATTGGCATTGTTCATCATCATTAACGGCGACGATGGGTTCGACATGGGAAAAAGACTACTCGCCCCACTATCACCGTCAGAGGCCCCCTCCTATAAACTTAACGATTCCGACATGGAGTAAGCCTAAAAAATGCCAGAAATCAATAATGAAGAAGAAAAGAAAGGAGGGAGGGGGTGAGTTGAAGAGCAGGGCTCATCGAAGGGAAATGTTACCCTACTTCCAATAGTCTCACAGGAGATGGTCACCGAAAATTGCCTTTGCAAACAGTAAACCAGAGTGCAAATGAAAGGAGGAAGAAGCAAGCGGACCTCGAAGGCACGTTAGGGTTTTCCTCATATAGGGATGACATGTGAATGGCCATCAATGTCTTCATTAATGCAAAGTTGTACAACGTCCCCTCAACTATCCCGTCTTAACACGTGGCATGACCCTACTCACCATTCAACCCTGTTACCGAGAAATAGCCACGCGTCGCTTCTCCATTAGCCTGGTACCGAAGAGGCGGCCTGATAAGTCACATGGCCTCAAGCCATGACACGCCACCTCGATCGCGATGTACATGATTACTAACACGTCTCGACTCCTGCGCTGATCTCCATACTCAGCATTTGTGGTTGCATAGTCCGACCCGACCTGAGAACATCATACCTACTTTCCAAGTTTATGCCTCCGACTCGAAAGTAGGGGGCTTATTGTTATGGGAAAAGTAGACAGGTCTATAAGACAAGGTTGGACCAGCAACCAACGAAGAAAAAATCAACCATCCGACAAACGACCATAGGTTGACACAACCTTCAATGGACTCTTCTGAGGAATAGCTTAGTAGGGCTATTAAGCCCCGCAAAGACGAAGAAGCTAAGGACATCACAAGCATGCTTTATCGGTTTTATCATCAGAATGATGTTGACCTTCTTATAGCTCAACTATAATGCCTCTAAGGCATCATTACCTCTGAAGTCCAACCTTACCTATAGGTCGGGCGATGTTATCAACTCCCGACTGATGTCCAACCTTATCCAAGGAAATGATTCGAAGTTCTCTCCAAGGATCATGAAGGGATAAGTTCAGAATCTGAAAGATCTCGAGAACCTAGGATCTTGGGAAGATCTCTGACATAATAGGAGTTTTAATTCAAATACAACATGTACCTACCAAATAGAAAAGATCATTTGACGGTGTGATCTTCCCTCTAGTATAAATAAAGAGTCCTCCAATGGTGAAAGGTACACACTAATAACCCTTTCCTCTAAGACCATTTCTACAAAGACCTAGATCCATGACTTTGGCATCGAAGGGTCCCCTACATTAGCCAGGGTCTTCCTTTTTGTTTTATGTGCAGGTTCACAAGGGTTTAAGAGGGATCTACTGGAAAACTACATCAACAAACATTATGGTAGGTCCTAAGATGATTTCAAATTTTAGGTGTTTCCATACCCAAATTTTCCTATGAAGTGACCCACTTGAGTTTTGGATCTTCCTCTACTTATTTTGTTTACACCTTATCTGACCGCATCAATTCTAGTGACTTGATGATGCCTTGTCACTTAAAATCTCAATAAGAGACAAATATAAGATCTTTTTCACTGCCTTGATAGTAAAATGTGATTAGAATAAAAAAAGTCATGAGTAGTGTAAATGGAGTAACTCCAATTGGCTATTGTCATGAGACACATTGTTATATCAATTATTTGGTAAAAGCTAACTACTCATCATAGTGGCCTCATGGCCAAGAACAGGCATCGACCAAAACATGGTCTCAACAAGTGGTAGATTCTACTGATGCACCATGGCGTCACATAGAAAAAGTCCTTATGACTAAAACTGCTTAAGGAAAAGAGGAGCAAAAATGTTAAGTTGACTGAGTTTCATAACACACTACGTACGTTCATGTGAAGAAAAAGATAACTACCACCAACATGTAGCATTCTAAGAAGAATTTTTTCCTGCATAACATAATCTAAATGTGCAAGTAACCAATGGCTAGTCCACGACAAACAACTAGTATACGTGGTGTGAAATGACATGCCACAATTGTCTTTGGACTCAGATGGTTATTTTCACATTGGCAGATGTGAAGAGTGGCTATGAAGATCTCTATATAGCTACTGCATTAAAACTTTATAAATAGGAGAAAGATCGAAGACCTTCGAGCCATCGCCAACCTAACACATATCAACTCTATAAAACAATGCTACCTATCTTATCTTATCTTATCTTAGTTTATCCAAAATTACGAGTAGTGTAATTCAACTCATCTATGCTCTCATGTCTATCTACGCTAATACACTACACTAACCTAGCTTTGGAGTAGTGTAATTCCTTTCTATCTACGCCGAATGTTGGATTACAAGGATGATCGTCTTTTTTCTTTTTTCTTTTTTTCTAGTAGTGTAATTCCCTTTCCCTACATCCTAGTTGTTGTATCAATGAAGATTTAGTTCTAAGACCTCACTATCCTATGCCCCATATGCTGGATTATTGAAGAATATCTTTCTAAGTTTTTATTTAATTTTTATTTTATTAATTATACAAACAAGTTCCTTTTTTTATCACATTGCATAAATTAGATTATCTCTATTATTACAATGAGAAAATAAAAATCAATTAAAAGATAGTATGAATTCATTAGAAGGATGAACTCTTCTTTACATATTGTCGGGTTTCATTTACAAGTAGTTGGGTGGATCGCTGAACTGCTTCAATTCTGGTTCTTTTACAACCGCTCATGATTTCTGCATTAATATTGGTGCTTAAAATCATAGGCATTTTGTTCAGTCCGATCTGGCATGCTTGACGTAACATCGGCCTAAAAATGACCCAATTTTGAGCCAAACAGATTCATGTACCAAACGTAAGCTTGAAAAAGCAAATCGACCTGGCGTATATAACACAAACATCACCCCGTGGAGCTTGGGATCAAAGGAGATTCCTTATATAATCCCGTTGCAGATGAGCGAATTCAAGTCTCACATCCGGCTGAAAAACGTAATTTCCAGTTCGTCGTACCGACTTCAAAAGGCGACGAAGATGCGTGGATGCACCATTATATACAATTATTTTATTCTTGATACGGACTACGATGTGTTTACCAATGAAAATAGTGTAGCAACTTTTCGTGTACGTCTAGATATCAGATATAAATGATACCAAAGGCTGCACGTCATGTGTTCAGTAAATGGGCCACACTATGATGGTGGCAACACATGAAAAATCAGGCCGGACCAACTTGTTGGTTTGGATAGCACCAGTCCACTTGTCTAGAATCCGCTTCCAATGTCGTGTCCTGCTCGATGTATGAATGGTCATGATGATTTTTCATATTAGATAATTATCGTTGTGTGGCCCACCTTTTCAATAGACTGGAAATTTTAAATACGCAATACGTGGGTGAAAAAAAGTGGGAGCGGATCAGGTACAGCCCCGGCTTCATCCGACGCGGTGCAGCCCTAAGTATTGGGCCAATTTTAATGAATATATTGTGTATCCAGTTCATCTATCTGTTTTGCCGGCTCAATTTAAAACATGAAACAAGAAATGAAGCAAATACAAATCTCAGATGTACCGTACCACCAGTAACAGTGGTGATCAAATGTCTACCGTTAAAAAATTCTTAGGCCCACTCAAATGTCTATTTGCCATCCAACCTGTTGATAAGGTCATGCAAACCTAAATGAAGGGAAACAACAAACATTAGCTTGGTTGAAAACTTTCGAAACCCACTAAAAGTTTTCACCTGAAATTTGGAGGGGACACATCATGGGATTTGCCGGATTGGTGCCACAAGAATGGCTGATGATTCAAAATGCTATGAGTGGCACTTTTGGAGTGGCACAATTACCAAAATACATTTTTATTTGTTTTGTTTTTTTTTTTTTTTAAGCAATCAAGTCAAAAGTTGTGAGGGGCGGGAGGACATGTATTATGTGTATTTTAATAAGGTTTAATTTTTTGTTCTTTTATGCTTTTCTTTAATTGTATATTGAATAGAATGGGAGAAGAAAAAATTGACTTATATATCTTTGCTCAGCATAGACTCTTGTTAAGTATGTTAAGCTATGCATATGCCCTTATGCATGCACAGGGTGCAGCTGGTGGGAAATATGGCATGGTGTGCACATGCACACCTATGTATACTTGCGCAGAAGGGAAATCTGGCCTGGTGCGCACATGCATCCCTTGCCAACATCTTCTTTTTCGTTTTCATCTTAAATCAAAACCAACATCATAGGCATAAGAAAAATCTGTATAGTATTGTATGGTGTCCTCCTATTGTTGCTTTTCTACCCGCGAGTGCACACTATGTGGAAATATTACTAGGGAGTTGTATTCTAGGAGATAGTAGCGTCGACGACCTTTTACACCAGTACTCTATATTGAGGAGCGCAAACTATCTCAAAGATAGAGATACGTACGCACCTTGACTAACCCTTCATCTAACCGTACTAACAGCTGAGATCTGCATAATGGGTATGGGGTTCCTAAGCACAAATTCCTGCATAATGGGTATGGGGTTCCTAACCACAGATTCCTTTCTACCAAATATTGATAATTTACCTTTACAATAATCTTAATAACATGCATATGACATCAGACCAATTCAACAATGCAGGTAAACTAAATAAAGCTATCTATTCATAATATAGGCTTAACTATTCAAAACAATACGCTCCGACCAAATATATTATGATAAAATAGGCTTAACTATTCAAAACAATACACTCCGACCAAAATATTCAGATCTCACATGTTACCTGTGTCTAATGAGTTGATCAGCCAATTTTTTGTAATGTTGCCTGTGTATAATGATTTAATCAGCCAAAAGTTTTTAGTGTGTGATCTTCATTGTACCTTTAATATGTTGGATGGGTTGGATGGAGTGTGACTTGGCTAGGACCTTGGAACCAATGTTATGGGTGTGATTCTAGCCGTAGAGCCCAACTTAACGTATGCATTCTTATTTTAGAGCTTGGTCTTAAAAACAATCTCACATTAAAAACAATCTCACATGAATGACTTCACAATAACCAATGATTATTGATTATTAAAAACCTTTTTTGTGCTTCAAAAGTATTAGATCAAGTTGATAATACATTGATCTATAGCTTAAAATAATAGACTAGATGAAGATAACCTAGTTTTAACACTGAAATCTTAGTATCCATCCCCATAGGGGTGTGGCTAATAATGAAGTGTAACACCCATACTTTTTAGTACTGGGTGTTACTGTGTAGCCAAATTTGGCATAAATGTAAACCTACCTTAAGTAAGTGTTCATGTGCATTATAGCCTAGATCCGACCATGAAAAGCAATCCCAATCCATACTTTAAGTTATCTATCCGTCGGTTTCCAAGATGGATCACCATATTTCCAGAGATACATAATTTTAGGATTTTAAATTCACTAATAGACAAACCTAACCGTACATCGTCTAATGTAAGACCTGGATTAAGGGGTCTTACGCTTAAATAAATAAGAAGCCCTGCCATTAGAATCTGGATCACGATGATATGTCGGAATACACCTATTTAATGCAACTAAATCACATAAAGTAAATTAGGGACCAAGGTCACATGATCTACCATTCATCAGGATACAACATCTCATTGGATTATCCACCCTTTGGAAACACAAACCAGATCATCCATCCCCATATTTGACTGCCAAATCACACTTAATTACTTCTTAGGGTTCCTAGGGCCTAGCTATGTGAAGGTGACCGTGATGAGATTTCACCTACTACCCCATTAGAACAATTGAGCCATACATCGTTAATTTCGGGACCCAACTCAGCAAATCCATCGCCCATTGGATCAACAACTCAAGGTAGAATGAGTTAACACTTAATTACATGAATTAACCGCCACATTTCAAAAAAAGACATGAGGGTTTACCCATATTAGCATAGGGACATCTATGGTTTGTGTCCCTAATTCGGGTTGGGCCCAAACTCGAGTTAGGCCCAAGACATGTAACTCGCCACTGAGTTGACTCAGCTAACGACTCACAACCAGGGTTGTTATGGTGGGGCTGATGGTTTTATCAGTCATAGAAGAAAATAAGAAGAAAAGGAGAGGAAGAAAGAGAGAGGAAAGGAGAAAGAGAAAGAAAGGGTTGGGCTGTTGAACCGAGTCAACTCGGTTCGGAACCGAGTCAACATTGGTAAGATTTTTCACCTCCTTCACCATTAATTATTTGGTTTTATTCCTATCTGTTATAGTGATTAGAGTTATTTTAATGCTATTAACTAGAAATTTTAATTAATATTATAATGTAATAATTAATGTTGTTGTTATTTAGCCATTATTAAATTATTATTTTAAGTTAGTAATATCATCAATACCGTTATCACATCAAATAGAAATTGAATCCAAAAATCTAAACATAAACCTAAACACTAGGGTGAAATCCTAGACCTAAGTGATCTAAACCATAGGCCGATACTTAAAACATAAATAGTGAGTTAGGCTGGATCTAATGGTGCAATTTCAAAATTTATGGTAAGATCAAGGTCCACTATATAACCTAGATATTGTAAACAAAATTGTGATTATCAAATGATGGTAATTTATTTAATGATAGATCATAGTATCTATTATCGAGACTAGATTCATTATTTACAGTTACAATTATTATCATTAGGAAATATTATCAGTTTCCTTATGGAGTTGGTGTAATTCTTGTAATATGATTATTATCATTAGTCATCATCATTTTTCTGTTAGAAAATATTCTATTTTTATTACCTCTATTGTTTAATAGATTATTAGTCATTATAAGAATATTAGATATTGTTGTGGCATATATATTTAAATATAAACTCGCGAATCATCATTGTTAATATTGATGGATTAATACTTCTATTACGAATATTATTTGACCCATCGTACAATAAATATAGATTAATAATAATTTTGGATTCAAAATCCTAGAATCTAAACTTAAGACTAAACCTTAAGATGAAAACTCTAATCTCACATCAAAACCATAAAAATAAGTAATCCAAACCCTAAGTTATAGTCTTAGCCACAAATAGTACGTAGAACTTGATCTAACCATACAATTTCATAATTCGTGATAAGACCTGACTCTAAGGGTGCACGTACCTCCTAACAACACTAGTAGGTGATCCTATACAAAAGGTAATGATTCTTCCCCTTGAGCTTTCCATTTTCCCATTAGCATAAATAATAGTTTTATTTTAACTTTGAATTGTTAATTGATATCTTGCCTTGTGAGTACATGTGCTAATTGTTGAAATTAATATGCTAGATAACATGCTTATATAATAATTATCCTACGTAATTTTTCATACTTATGGATTACTTGTGGTTTGCTTGGAACTTAAAATGGTACATCAGTGGAAAATCTCCATTTATAAATGTACACCCATACTTGGGATGTAACCTGATTGATTGTGATTATAATGGGCCTTCGACTTAGTGGTTGTTGAATGGCGATTTGAATTGAATATTGATGTGGGCTTACTATCCATGAGTTGTTGTGTTAAGTGGTTTTCAAGGATGGTCTTTATCGCATGGTTTTAATAATTGCCCTATGTGTCTTAGTTTCAAAATTTTCCCTATGTGGCTTAGTTTTGACATTTTCCCTGTGTGGCTTAGTTTTGACACTTACCCTATGTGGATCAGTTTTGGTATTTACCCTATGTGGCTCGATGTACCATTTCTATATAACCATGCGATGGTAAGCCCCATATGCTTAATATGATTGGCCACTAGTCAACGGGTTTCCATTAAACATCCTAAGGTGGTAACCTCACGAGCTGGGGATGGTGGTATGAGACCTATGCCTGAGTTGTCGACCTACGCTGGTGATAAGCCTATGTAGTGACCTTTGAGTTTATTTAAATTGGCTGGTTATAATTAGACTAATAACGAGTTGGCTAATCATGCATACATTGCATAAACTAGCAACTATTGCTATCATACATGATGTACGTATTTTTTCAACTGGATGATTTTCCCAAGTTCAATGATTGCATGGGTGACGAGCCCAACTTCCACACAGATGTGCATCCCTGGGGTGATGACTGCATTCACACATCCATGCATCTAATAAGACCTACATCATGTATTGTTTTACATGCTTTATTTTACAACTATGCTTACCTAATGCGGTGGTGTGTAATCTTGAGGGGAATTCACACTGATTTAGTCACTCATCCATCAAATATATAACCGTACAGGTAACACAAGTGTCTCAAGTGATTTTCAGGTTCAGACTGATGAGGTGTAAGACCCGTATCATAGACCGTATCATTCCGTAAGCTTCCACAGTCCTCCCAATCAAATTCCAGCAATCCTCGGCCTATATCCAACGTTTGCGTACGCTCCTAAGTCGAGACCTACATACCGAAGTCGGCTCGACCTGAAACTTGCACCCTAGCGACCGCGCTGTCGATGTGGTTCCAACACCTCGTCTCACGCACTGAGGTGATACCTAGGCCTGGAGATGTAGTCCCATGTTTAGTTCGAGGAAAACGCCGCGCGTTATGAATTCTGAGAGAATCTCTACGACACATCACATCAATCCATCAGTCAAATCAAGTCAAGTACAAACAACCATCCCCCTCTTACACCACCCTTACCTAAAGTCAACTCTCTCTCTCTCCACCCATCCCTCTCTCACCCAAAATTCAACCCAAACCATCCCTATTCTTACACACCCATCCCTCTCTCCTTACATCACCCCTCTTTCTCTCATTTCTCTCTCATTCCAAGAAACCCAAGGAGAGATCCAACGTCCAAGCTCTCCATGAGAAAGAGCTAGATGTGGCCCACCTTCCTACCACCCAATCTAACCCTTAGATCATCATCTCCACCATTGAAGGAGCATCTTAGGAGCCTTGGAACGCTAGGGAGGAAGAAGAAGGAAAGGTGGGTGATTTTCTATCATTGTTTTTATGATTTGAGGGCCCACATATAGTGGGACCCACTTGATGTATGCCTTGTATTGGGAAGGGTCCATAGTGGCGGGGTCCCTCCATCTCATTGTTTCTCTCTCTCTCTTTCTCTCTCTCTCTCTCTTGTATGGATGATGGTGTTTATGTGTGTGTGGCCCACCATGAAGTACATAGTTTATCCATGCCATCCACCTTTATGGGACCCACCTGATGGACGCGTTGGACGAAACAAATATCAGCTTGATCCCAACGTATGGTCCACTGGATGTGGGGCCACCATGTTATATGAGGTTTGTCCACATCGTCCAGCCTCTTGGACAGTGTGAATGAGAATGGCATGACGCATGCCTTGCATCCAGACCATCCTGGCCTGGATGCTAGACTAGTGGATATTACATATATCATATATATTATATATATAATATATTAATATCATGTATATAGATATTGTTGGGGAAGAATATGACAAGTCTGAAGACTCGGTTATGGAATGGATCAACTATACTGACACTGCCCGAGGAAGCAAGTCAGACCGAGACAAGATAAAGCCGAAAGGAGAGACTTAGCTTGGATTTGTAGGAAATGAATCCTGCCCGAGACTTGAAGAGTCCAGAGCCATTGACAAAGTACATGAGACGTGTAAAGTTGACTCGGCTAACGATGCAACGGCGTCTAAAGGGACCGATTAAGGCTGCCCAAAAGCTAAAAGCTACCTGACCGACCATAAAACCGTCTCATGCAGGGTTGGTTACGGTGTCGGCATCGGATTAAGGAAGGACGGTGGTCCTAAACTGACTCTGTTTCGTCCGACAGTATGCAGAAAGCCCCATCCTTGTAGCTAGTCGAGATTGATTGGGTACCAGAGTCTGTTGAGGCCGAGCCAAGGAAGGGAAAGATGGTGTAATTCCAAATACCGTCCCGAAGATCTCGTAAAAGGATTTTCAATCTGGACAATCTCGGGATCAGAAAGTATCCATAAATAGATGGTAAGCAAATCAAATCTCCTTGAAATCCAGGAGAGAATCCCCTTACGCCGGGACCTCTCACTCCTATAAAAGCAGGGCTCCACAGGACTAAAAGGTACACAGAAAAACACCCCTACAACACCTTCTTCCTGGTCCCATTATTGACTTAAGCATCGGAGGTTTCCCGGCTCTAGCTGGGGTTTCCTTTGTATTGAATCGCTTTGCAGGTGGGAAGTATAGGAAGAGGCACATCAAGTTTTACACATCAACATTTTGGCGCCGTCTGTGGGAAGCGGTACAAAAAGTCATCTTCTACACTCTATCCAGAAGCCGTAAACGTGTTTTAATGGCGAGAACTAGAAGAAAGGTCTAAGAAGAACCGAATGAGGCACTGGGTGCAAGCATAGCCTAAGGGGCTCAGAATCAACCCGACAACCGCCAAGGTTCCGTGCCTCGCCCCGCAGCCTCCGCTGCGACTGATGCCCAATGGAACCGAGGTAATGGACAGTTGGAACAGGAGGTCAAGGAGCTCAGAGCAGATATAAATCTCATGAAATAAATGTTGGAGCAGATGCACCATCAGCAAATGTAGCAACTTCATCAGGGTCAAGCAATGAACGTTCCACAACAAGTTGTTGACCCTCAACCCACCGTTTTGCGATCCCTTCCACAACTGAGTCAGCCTCATGGCCCGTCCGAACCAACTCCCGCTCATTTTGTGACTGCTGTGCTGCCTCCCACTGATCTCGGACACGAGATAGATCGAAGGATTCATAGTCGGCCTCTAGTTGAGGGCGTGGCAGAAAGTGACGAGCCCTAGAAAGCTGACCTTCAAGACTTCAGGACAAAACTATGGGAAGAGATTGTGGACATGAAGCAGGGTCGGGATGCACATCAAACAAGGCTCGAAACAAAGGGGTCCCCGTTTATTGATGAAGTTACGCAGGCTCGGTTACCAGAAAGGTTTCGTCTTCCCCAGATTACACCTTTCATGAGTAAAACCGACCCAAATAAACACATTGAATGCTTCCGAACATAAATAGAATTACACGATGCCTCGAATGCCATAATGTACTGAGCGTTCTCTCTCACCTTAGCCGATGTGACTCGACTTTGGTTCAAGAAACTGAAACTAAAGTCTATCAGTTCATTCGAGGAGCTCAGCGATACCTTCCTCACCAACTTCATTGGTGGAAAGAAGAAGCTAAAACCCCCTATGCATCTGAACAATATTATTCAGAAGGAGTTAGAGTTACTGAAAGACTACATTAAGCACTTCAACTTTGAGTCGCTCTAAGTTCAAAAGCATTCGGAGGAAACAACACTCAATTCACTCATGCAAGGCGTTAGAGATAAGACATTTCTAGCATCCCCAGACAAAAATCCAACTATGACTCTGGCCGAGTTTATGACTCGATTGGATAAGTATGTGGATGTTGAAGAAACAAGAATTATGCGCGAAGCTGCCCAAAACACAAAAGCACCGGCTAAAGAGTCAGCTAAAAAGAAAGTTGACTTGGCCGGAGGAAAGAAGCTTAAGGACGACCGAACGCGTGATGAGCACAAGTCGGGTAAACGACCCAATCGAAAGTTTTCTATGATGCCCCACTCAACAAACCATGAGAGCAAGTACTAATGGAGATCAAGGGTGAAGGATTCGTCAACTAGCCCGATAGATCCGAAGCAATCCCAACAGACGGAGCAAAAATAAGTACTGTCATTCCATCGAGATCATGGGCACAATACAAGTGATTGCTATCACTTAAAGGAGGATATTGAAAGTCTTACCCGAGAAGGTCATCTCACAAAGTATGTTGAAAGAACTGGGACAGCAGAAGAACGCCCAAGTGAAAACTGACCTATGAAGGTATTTCAAACTATCGTCGGTGGTCCCCAAGGTGGAGGCGACCCAAATAATGCTCAAAAAAACCATGCTAGGAGCATCAGTTGACCTGAGTCTGAAATCCTTATCTTAGGTCGGCCCACAAAGGAAAAGAAGAGAGAGAAGTATTGCATCTCATTCACTGATGAAGATGCCTGAGGCATCTACCACCCCCATGATGATGCGTTGGTCGGTACTCTGACTATCACAAACAGAAAGGTGTTCCGCATACTCATCAACACTGGGTCATCTGTTGATGTACTGTTCACTCAGGCATTCGACAAAATGGGAGTGGAACGATCGCCATTATGGCCGGTTCATACCCCATTGATCAGATTTTCGGGAGGTCAGACACTCTCAAAAGGAACCATCTCACTACCACTCACGGTCGGAAACCCTCCACACCAGGCGACAGCAATGGTCAACTTTCTGATAGTCGACCAGTCATCTGTTTATAATACGATACTCGGCCAACCTTCTCTAAGTCTCCTCCAGGCCGTTGTATCTACATATCACCTTTCCATGAAATTCCCGACTGAGTTGGGAATAGGAGTCATCAAAGGAGATCAGCAAGATGTGAGACGATGCTACATGATAGTCGTAAAATCTCCTGCCGAGGTATCTGTGATAGAGTCACTTGATCCCTGGGTCGAGACTCACGAACAAGGACAACCCATGGAAGAACTTATCTCGGTACCTCTGAACGAGATAGATGAATCGAAAACAGTCCAAATTGGCTCATCTCTCCACTCGCCCCTGAAAGACAACTTGATAACTCTGCTTCAAAGATACGCTGATGTGTTTGCATTAAGCCATGAAGACATGCCTAGGATCGACCCATCAGTGGTCACTCACCGACTCAACATCGATCGGACCTTCTGACAAAAGCGACGTCCGCTCGGCCCTGAGAGGTACACTATTATTGAAGAAGAGGTTAGCAAGCTTCTCAAGGTAAAATTCATAGAAAAGATATACTACCCAGAGTGAGTAGCTAATGTCGTAGTTGTGAAGAAATTCAATGAAAAGTGGCGGGTCTGTATTGACTATACCGACCTAAACAAAGCCTACCCGAAGGACAACTTTCCTCTTCCAAGGATGGACCACTTGGTGGATAGTATTATGGGGCATGAACTTCTTAGTTTTATGGATGCTTATTTTGATTATAATCAAATTGTAATGCATCAATTTGATAAATTTAAGACTACCTTTGTCACTGACAGAGGTCTTTATTATTACCGTGTGATGTCGTTTAGCTTGAAAAATGTTGGAGCAACTTATCAAAGAAAATCTTTGCTCGATTAGTCGGCCAGACCATGGAAGTGTACATTAATACATGCTCGTCAAAAGTATACATGCGTCTAACCATATATCCAACCTAGAAGAAATGTTCCTGATCTTACGCAAGTTCCAAATGAAGTTGAACCCGAGTAAGTGTGCTTTTGGTGTAAGCTCGGGAAAGTTCCACAGATTCCTGGTTAGCCTATGAGGGATCTAGGAAAATTCGGAGAAGATAAAGGCATTACTCAACATGGAGTCTCCAAAAATAATTAAAGACATACAAAGGTTGACTGGATGAGTAGTGGCACTCAATCGTTTCTTCTCCCGAGCCACTGACAAATGTCTCCCGTTCTTCAAACAATTGAAGGGACGACAAACAGTGGACTGGACGGAAGAATACGAAGCAGCGTTCCATCAATTGAAGTCTTATCTCGAATCTCCGCCTCTCTTATCGAAACCCGAACTAAGAGAAGCTTTGTTGTTGTATCTCACGGTGTCCGAGGCAGCGGTTAGCTCGACCCTGATACGGGAACATGAAGGAAATCGACTGCCGGTTTACTACATCAGCAAAGCACTCTTACCAGTAAAGACTAGATATCCACTTCTGAAAAAAGTGGCCTTAGTCTTGGTAGTTTCCTCATGACGACTTTGGCCATATTTCCAAGCTCATACCATTGTCATTACGACCGATCTCCCGCTGCGTCAGATTTTATAGAAACTGGATGCATCCGGTCGACTTACAAAGTGGGCAATTGAACTCAGCAAATTCAATATTCAATACAAATCGAGAGTAGTCATCAAAGGGTAAGTCATGGCTGACTTCATTGCTGAAGTGACACCACAAGCCAAGTCAATGACCAAGCTACCGAGCCTATTGAAACATTGACGACTGATTTTCCCGAGTCATCGCTCGGTCTCATCCCTTGGAAGCTGTATGTCGATGGCTCCTCCAACTCTAAGGCAAGCGGGGTAAGGGTAGTTCTGAAAACTCCTGATCAAACCTACATGCAGTATGCCTTAAGGCTTGGATTTCAAGCATCAAACAACATAGCAGAATATGAAGCGTTACTACTTGGCCTCCAACTCGCAACCAGTTTAGGTATTACGCATCTCAACATTTTCAGCGATTCACAGCTAGTCGTGAATTAAGTTACCGGTGTGTATCAAACACGGAAAGAACAACTGAAAGCGTACATGGAAAAAGCTAAAAAACTGATCGGCGGCTTTTAGCTTTGTGTCGTCACCCGGATCCCTCAGACAGAAAATGCCAAAGCCAATCTATTAACAAGACTAGCCTCTGCAGATGAAGACGACATACCCAGGTCCGTTCCAATAGAGTTCGTCGCTAAGCCGAGTATCACTAAACTAGTTAGCTCGGTTGTACTTACTATTGATTTGGAACCTACTTGGCTCGACCCGATCATTCGATATCTCAACAATGGAGAATTGCTTGAAGATCATGCCAAGGCCTAATGGTTGAAGATCTGAGCTTCCCGTTATACCACACTTAATGAAACTTTATATAAAAAGGGGTACTATACTCCGTTGTTATAGTGCCTAAACTCTGACGAAGCTGACTATGTATTGCGAGAAATCCATGAAGGGATCTATGAAAATCACTCAAGAGGGAGATCACTAGCACACAAGGTCTTGTATCAAGGATACTACTGGCCACTATTCAGCATGACACTCGTAAGCTCGTCTAGAGATGTGACAAGTGTCAAAGGTTCATGGCTATCCCGAGACAACCGCTTAAAGAAATAACTCCCATGACCAGTCCTTAGCCCTTTGCGTAGTGGGGAATTGACATTATCGGACCACTCCCTATGGGGAAAGGCCAAACTAAGTTCGTTGTCGTGGCAATAGACTACTTCACCAAGTGGGCCGAGGTAGATCCATTGACAAAGATAACTGAACAGAATATCACAGACTTGTATGGAAAAATATCATTTATCGGTTCGGGATACCTCGGACTATTATAACTGATAATGGGAAGCAGTTCGACAACAAAAGCTATCAAGAGATGTGCAATAATCTCAAAATCAGAAATGTGTATTCATTGCCCCATCATCCTCAGGCGAACGGGCAGGTTGAGGCGGTTAACAAAGTCATCAAGCAGCATCTCTGAACCAATCTAGACCGAGCCAAAAGTGCACAGGTCGAAGAACTCCCGAAGATACTATGGGCATACCGAACCATGGCCCGAACTGCTACGGGAGAAACTCCTTTCTCTTTAGCCTATGGCTCGGAAGCCATTACCCCAGTCGAGATCGGGATGCCCTTAGCCCGAGTCAGTTCATTCAATGAAGAAGATAATCAAGAACTCCTAGCCCTCAGACTTGATGTTGTAGACGAACAAAGGGAAAAAGTTCAGGTAGGGATGATGGCTTGACAGCAACAAGTAGCTCGGTTCTATAATGCCCGAGTCAAAGTCAGGCATTTTAGAGTCGGGGACTTAGTCCTCCAAAAAATATTCCCCAATACTAAGGAGGCTGGTGGGGCACATTGGGACCCAATTGGGAAGGACCCTTTGTCATCTCAAGTACCATCCGACCGGGAACGTATCGATTGGTAGACCTAACTAGGCAATTACTACCCCATCCATGGAATGCTCAACATCTAAAGATCTATTACCCTTAACTCAGCCCAATGAAATGTTTGGAAAGACTTAAAAATGACAAGCATGAAAACAGAGTCAAAATGAATAAAAGAAAACTAAGTATATTCATTCTTCAGTGTTTTTATTACATCGAGTTATATCTTGCTTCGACATTACATTGTTAGAGTAAAAATGGTTAAAGGTAAAAGAAAAATTGGTGGTGATGTGCAAGCTTCTTCCTCGGCTGAAAGATACTCTCGAGCCTACCTTGGAGCTTGATCTACTTGAAGAGCTGGTGTGAGTGCCAAAAATGGAGCTGATGAGGGTACTAAAAATTAAGCTCTGAGGTTCATCAAGAGCTAACTCATGAGGTAAGCTCGGACTCGACTATTACCGCCAGTTGGATCAGCCTCTGAAACCACCTCAAGCTCGACCTTGACTCTAGGCGTAGCATCGACAGACCCAACAGCCTGAGCTTCTGGGCCCGCGGATCCACCGACACCTTCATCAAATCTCGAGAGATCAAGATTGGGAAAAGCTCCTCGCATCAGTTGGATACATTCGGTGTACCCCGACTGATACAAAATATCCCTCTCTTCCTCGAATTCTTGGGACTCAAGGAAAGCTTATACGACCTGGACCTTAGCCTGCTCGACCTGATCTTTGGCCTACTCAACAGCTACCTCGGCTTCATCCTTAATCTGATTCAGCCTATCTTCGCATGATGCATGAGCCAGACGAAGCCGCCGACTCTCTTCCTGAGCCTCTTTTAGCAAAAAGGCCACCGGGCGCTCTCAGCCTTGGCATCCTCGATAGCTTTCTTGGCGAGACTCAATTCGGCCGACAACACACCGACTCGAGTTAGGACGCCTTCAAGCTATGTCTCTAACTTGCAGCTCATGGCTCCAACTCTGCAGCTCGTTTCTCAGCATTAGCGAGATCCAAGCTACTCTTAAGCATGCACGAGGCAAACTGCAGCAAGAAGATTTAAGATCAGAACTAAGTCATCGAGACGAAAGACCTTAAAATGACAAGGACTTTACCTCAAGCAGCACCTTCGCAGTGTGAGAAAGAACCTGCCTCGAGGGGGTGTTGCAAAAGCCAGCATAATCTCTCTCTCCTCCATGAGAGTTGGCCCATGGGACAAGAGCTGACACATCTTGCAGAAGGAGAGAAGATTCCTGTTGAGCCATCTCCCCTCCTGAAGTCTCCCCTCTCAGTTCCTCTCTCGGCTCCAAGACCCACTCTGCAATGGGTCCTAGCTCAAGTGCCACCTGAAACTCAGCAGGGGCCGCGTCCATCTCTTTCGCCCTCTCTTCTGGGTCAGAGAGTCCGACAACGGTCGGGACATCTGAGTTAGGGGCGACCAAGGCAGATGGCTCCTTAGCCTTCGGAGCCGTCTTCTATTTCTTCAAAGGTCGAGCCTCAGATAGAAGCGCCGACCTTGGAGGGGCTTTCACCTTAGAAGCAGGTTTCACAAGGGGCCGAGCTTTAACCATATCTGTATTAGACAAAGCACAAAGTTAGAGAAATTTCAGAGAAATGTATCAGAGTTACCAAATAAGAGGGTACCTGGCATGGACGAATCTAAGCTCGAGAGAAGAAAACACTCTGGTTGAAGAAGAGTCTTCCAAGACCGATCTTCCGGACTTAGCGCCCACATCTCCTTGATCCAAATTAAAGTGTCGGTTCCAAGATTCGGCCTTTTCTTAGGAACCTCTACAAAACACATTCAGTCAGACTCAAAAACATCATGACAAGAAAAATTAAGGAAAAGGCATACCGAGTCAGCTGCTTCAGAGAATGCCCATGGAACGCGAGGTTTAAAGAGCCCAGGCTTAGCAGTCTCCCAGTGACCGCATGCCTAGAACCACCTCTCTCTCCAGTGCTTATTGGAGGTAGGAGGGTCGGTTATTAAAGAGCCGCCCTTGTTCTGCTAAGCACTCAAGAAGTACCAACCGGGCTACCGAGTGTTCAACCGTACTTGGTACAAATAGAGGAACTCATCAATGGTTAGTGGGGGCTATTCTGCCTCAGCCCACAACACTCACCCATTTGGAACTATCTGCCCAGGAGAAATTCTGAGTCAAGAAAGAAAATCCTGAGTAACTGGTTAAAGAGGTAGATGCAAGCCCATTGCATGGCGACTTGGAAAATGGTGACCATCCCAGGAGGAGGATGGTTGTGCAATTCATTTAGAAGGGGGAGGCGAAGAATCATTGAGTCGAGGACATGATACCCGACTCAAATTTTGTCAAAATCTGCCTTAGTTAAAATTGAGGGGATTGGACCCTTTTGCTCGTCACCAGCCTCCCCTCCCTCTGCAGCCTCTCCTTCTTCGACTACAGATTCAAGGGTCCGAGACGATCTCCGTAAAGGAACCGACTTAGTGGTTTCCTTAAACTTGGTCCTCTCCAAGCTCCGCAGAGGAACTGGCTCAAAGGATTCCTCAACCTATTCCTCTTCTTCCAGGTCATCCCCAAGGAAGTGGGGAGTGGGTCTGCCAGGGGCATGTATCAAGCCAGAATGACCTACCGGAGAAGGACGTTCCACTGAAGTCCCAGACACCCTAATAGTGAGTTGAAAAGCCTCATTGGCTCTAATCGCCATCTCCATCAGCAATGAAGGTGATTTTGAGACATTCCATATATGTCTCGTTTCGTCTTGATCACCGAAAATCCCTTCCCGGAGACTTGAAGAGTGCATTGTCATTTAAAGTTGAAAAGGAAAGGAAGGGAAAGAAAACTCACTGGAGAGGCAAAAAGCCCACAGTTGGGAAAATGAAAAAGGGAAAAAGGACAAAAACAATGGAGGAAATGGCGAAACGCGAGCACGGGCAGGAAGAAAAGGAGATAAGAAGAGAAAATGAAAAATGGAAAAGAAGAGGACACACAGAAATGGGAAACGAATCCTACTCCCTTCTTTTATATCTGAGCCACGTGCTAAGGGCATTTAAGGAGGAGTCTAATCGATGCCTGCTTCAACTCCCCCGCCCGACATGTGGCGCACGCCAACTGACGTAAGTAATGCCCTCACCACGTGTCCGACGCTCATAAGCGGATGAGACGGTCTAACGGCTGTCCGCTCATGCTGCCTCAAGCAATGAACCGTCGTATGTTAAGCATGACACAAGAAGCATTAAATGCTCCATCATAACCTCAGTTTTCAATGCACATCGATTTAGAAACTCATTACTCCTTTGTACCGACATAGTAAACACTAGGATTAGGGGGCTTACTGTTGGGGAAGAATATGACAAGTTCGGAGACTCGGTTATGGAATGGACCAACTCTACTGACACTGCCTGAGGGAGCAGGTCAGACCGAGACAAGATAAAGCCTAAAGGAGAGACTTAGCTCGGATTTGTAGAAAATGAATCCCGACCGAGACCTGAAGAGTTCAGAGCCATATGCAAAGTACATGAGACGCGTAAAGTTGACTTGGCTAATGATGCAGTGGTGTTTAAAGGGACCGATTAAGGCTACTCAAAAGCTAAAAGCTACTTGAATGACCATAAAACTGACTCATGTAGGGTCGGTTACGGTGTCAGCTATCAGATTAAGGAAGGATATCGGTCCTAAACCGACTCTGTTTCATCCGACAGTAGGTAGAAAGCCCCATCCTTGTAACCAGCCAAGACTGATTGGGTACTAGAGTCTGTTGAGGTAGAGCCAAGTAAGGAAAAGACAGTGTAATTCCAAACACCATCCCGAAGATCTCGTAGAAGGATTCCTGATCCCGACAATCTCGGGATTGGAAAGTATCCATAACCAGATGACAAGCAAATCAAATCTCCTAGAAATCCGAGAGAGAATCCCCTCACACTGGGACCTCTCACTCCTATAAAAGCAGGGCTCCACAGGACTAAAAGGTACGTAGGAAGACACCCCTACAACACCTTTTTCTTGGTCTCATTATTGTCTTAAGCATCGGAGGTTCCCCGGCTCTAGCCAGGGTTTCCTTTGTATTGAATTGTTATGCAGGTGGTAAGTACAGGAAGAGGCACATCAAGTTTTTCGCATCAACAGATATATCTCATATTTTATATATATATATATATATATATATATATATATATATATATATATATATATAATCATATATATAGATATATCTCATATATATTATATATATATATAATATAATATCATATATATAGATATATCCAGGTGGGCCACTCCCACGTGGGACCCACCTTTCATGTATGTGTTTCACACACACCATCCGTGGATCCCATCCACGTGCCCACCCTCACGTGATGTGTGGTTTCAATCCACACCGTCTAAATGGTGGGACCACCTAAGTATATCTGTAACACCCCGAATTTTGGCCAATCTGGGATTTGATGTCCTTAGGCAGTAGGTCAATTAAAACACCTGGAAAATCGTTCAGAACCCAATTCCATAGCCAAAGAAACCACTTAGGATTAATTCCTTTAGAAATTAAGTGTAAGTTAGCTAGCGCAACGCTGGAGTAGCTGGGAAATAGTCCCTGATCACTTTAAATACGTTCTACAAGACCCAAATCGAGTAGAACCAATGACTCTATAATAAATACTCTATAACCTCGGACCAAACTCTAAGCAGGTTTGTTCTCTGGACCACTTTGAATCTTTGTATTGGATCTAGACCGCGCGTCGAAAGTCCGATACCTCCTATCTAAGACTGTTAGAACCGCCTAGCTGGACTTGACACTCATTTCGAAAATCAAGTCAAACCGATAATCACAGGCCATTTCATTGAGCCCGGACCGAAGAGAGTGCGAATAGGGACAGAATTGGAATTTTAAATTCAAATCTGGCACACGACTTGACGCGTCAGTATTGAGCATTTTGGCTGTCAGAATTCAGCCAGATTACACCCTCGGATCAGGAAAAATTTCTATTTTATATCATGAGACTTTCAGCCCTGATCTATGTGCGGTGAGCGCTGAACTGAAACTGGTCCGCCACGTGCGATCTGCGGACCCAGCCAGACTGAAAACTTAATACGTACTAGATCTGGTACGCATGAGCTTAAGTCTGATCACATTCGGTCAGGAGACCACCAGAAAGCATCTTTTGGACCGAAACAGCCCCGATTTGGATATGCACTAAGTGAACTTTGTACCGGAGCCTATTTCGGGCAAGTTTGGGCTTATAAAAGGGGTTGAAACCCTCACTCCTCTCTCCCATCCGAATTTGCAAAAATCCCTAGATTGGGAGAGAGAAAAGGTGAGAGTTTGTGAGAGAAGGTGGGAGAGAATTCCCTGCTGTTTGTGCCACGTGCTGTACGTGCTTAGGCAACGCACTCCGATCACTTTCCTGGCGATTCCTCCGCATTTTCAGGTAAGGAATAACCCTAGAAGTTGCTAATTTGGAATTCTTTTCGTTCCATAGCTTGTTAACTTATAAATCTTGTAAATTAGGTCCTCTATTCGCCGTAGACGAAGCGTATATGCTCCGTTCGAATTCACACGTTTGTAAGAGACAAGGTGCGAATTTTAGACGCTTTGATTGACTGTTTCCAAAGCTTTCAATGTCGTTTAATAGTAGATTATCGACGGCATCACCGTTTGACATGTACAACATGCTGTCCGTTTCCTGTTTCGTAAACCGGCGAAGAATATGAGATTTAGGGCATTTTAGTCATTTGTAGGAAGTACTGTTCTCATGCATATTTTGCTGATGTGATTGACATGATTTGTTGTCACATTAGAATGGTAGGAATACGTGCATAATTAGTTTGGCAAAGAGATTCATCTAAATACGCACTTCGGGTCGACATACTATATGTAGACTTAAGTGTGTAGTGTAAGTGTTTGTATAAATGTTTGTATTAGTATGTATTGAATTAAATGATGTTATGAATTAGTTTGAGATGGATTTCTCAATTAATATGCTGACGTAAATGATTTCCTATATGTTGACTATATGCATAATTTCATTATATGCATGAAATGCATGTGCTTGATGATTCACGTAAGTTGTATGTTATAACATGTGCTTGGTGATTTCATTATGATTTAGTTTGAGATTGAATTCTCAATTAATTTTCTGATGGAAATGATTTCCTATATGTTGGCGATATGCATAATTTCATTATATGTATGAAAGGCATATATCAGGTGATTTGCTTAAGTTATATGTTACAACATGCTCATATGGTTGTATTTCATTTCTAATACTTTCACATGCTTTGCTGATGTGATTCCACATGTTTGGGACTATACTTAGTCCAGACAGTCGGTAACCGAGCGAATTCATGGTTAGCTTATCTTTGCCACGAACGATGCGTCGATGAACGCGAGCCGTGTTCTGGAGTTGGCGACAGTGGTTAGGCCACACGAAGTGTTTTACGCACTTCATGTCGTTCGACTTGAGATGCGATCGCGCTAGTCGAGCCCGTCAAGTAACCCGACTGGCCGTTGTATGTTCACCCTGCATGAGTCATAACTGCTTGAACCTAGGGTACTGAACTTACCATTGTAAACCCTATTAACCTTGGTACCTTGATCCACGAAGACTCATGAGCCGGGCACGGTGGTATGGGACACCGTGGTCGAGCTGTCAGCCTACACTGGGGCCACAAACCTCCCCGTAGTGACCAATGAGCACCTATGACTCGTGAGAAAATTATGGTGGTATGGGACACTATATTCTTGCTATCGGCCTACATTGATAAGGTGATGGGGGAGCGGTGCAACGAGTGCGAGCAACAGCCCTGGCAGCCCTTTGTAGTGACCGCGAGCGTATTCTGAGTCTACGGGAGGCGACGACCCTTCTGTAGCAGTAGAGTACAGTAGGCCTGTATTGATAAGGTGATGGGGGAGCGGAGCAACGAGTGCGTGCAACAGCCCTTGCAGCCCTTGCAGCGACCTACAAAAATATACCTCGTATGAGATTACTAGGAGTGACGACCCTAGATAGGATCTGTGTTGGGATTGATACAAGGGAAGTACCTTAGTTTCCCAATCCTGCTGTTTGAATGGGCTAATAATAACTCAGAAATCATATCACCATACCATTGCATGTGCCTGGAAGATGTGGAGCACTTGAGGGTCGATTGCATGCCGCGGTCGTAAGATGGTGCCGTATGAGGGAGATCGTTGGTGAGGGCATACATCACGTCATGTCATATTGCATTAACAACAGTATTAGGATTGTTTGATTTACTACTTTACTATTATCGCATGATTGATTTGAGAACATGTTAATCCTTGCTCTATTATTCCACTGAGTTAGCTACTCACTCTCACGTTACGGGATGGTGTTTCCGGACACCCACCAGACCCTTTTGTGATTGCAGATGATGGCGCGGCCTGCGAGGCGGAGTCAGACTTGATGATGATGAGGAGGATCCCTCCTTTATGCGTGTTCTGATCGACGGGATTACAGGGAGGTTGATTAGATGTCTTAACACTTGTCATTTTATATTTTCAGAGCACTCATGTATATACTTTCTTTCAATTTTGAGGTATACATGTATATGTTTAACCTGGTAACATGTTCACACTCAAGAGACACACAACAGTTTATATATGTTATACATACTATCACAGACTTCCGCTGGTAAATTTAACTGTCTCTGGAGTATGATATGCTGTTCTGGATTAATCTCACTCATGTTTAATACATTATCACAGACAACATTCAATCATACATATCTATGTTGCATAAATAACATTTTGGAACTCGGGAGTTGGGTTTTTGCTCGACCCCCCGATTTTTGGGATGTTACAGATGGTATCAGAGCATGATTTGGATTAAACCGGGCCTGGGTTATGGTCTCGCGACGTACGCTGTCGCTTTCTTTTGACTTAGGTGGGTGCGAGAAGGGTCTATAAACATTTCTAGGATCGCAGATTCGCCAATAGGTGAAGTCTATTCGGATCGATCACATGATCGAGTCTGTAACGCATCTCGGGTCGCGTAAAGCAACCCGAATAGCTCCTAAGTCGTACGAAGTCGGGTTGAGACGTTATTTGAATGATTCTAAACCCATAAATGTGAATCCTTGGGCCGTGGGACAACCACGACCCCTGTATTCAATCGCCAGGGCTTAAAAACTCCGTTTCACCGAAAATCTTCGAAATTCTTCCTCTCACCACTCCAATCTTCAATTTTCTCTTATCTTTTTCATGTTAGGCATCAATCCTAATGTGAAAATAACATAAAATCATACTTTCATAAAATTTTACAGTGAATAGTAAAATTTTATGAAAAATGGCTAACTTCGCTTTCTTTAGCAACTAATGGGCTAGATGGATGTACTAGCTCCTTCTACCCTAAAATCATATGCTGCATGATAGGGTTTTGTATTCAGGATTGCAGATTGGCCCCGAAAAGCCTCGAATGGATGTTTGGGCCTCTCTAGGACAATCTACAATGAACCAAAGTGGGAACCATACCTTTTTGGAATCCCTAGGGCAGGGGGAACCCATCCCATATGGCCTCAATGGCAGATTTGCAAGTTCACCGGCGATGTCATCGCCGATTCGGCGATGCATCACCAGTCAAACTCTTCCGTTTGGTCTGGGCTTTGGGCTGGAGGAGTTTGGGGGCTAGGGTAGCCCCCTGGTATGTGGTCCGTACCTTGAAACCCCCCAAAAGATGTACTTCCTTCACAAAATGCCCCTCTAAGCTCTCCTTTCTTCACATTTTTACTGTCTTCCCCTCAAATCTCGATGTCAAACCTCTCCCAATCTCATTTTCAGTCACAACCGACCCTACTCCATCACTCACAGCCGTTGGCACTCCCTTTCCTCTCCACTTTTATCATTTGGAGCTCCCACAATCTTCATAGAAGGATGAAAATCGTGAGGTGCTCCATTCCCCTTTTTTATTCTCTTTTCTTTTTGAAAATACATCCTAGGGGAGCTTGAAGCATCCCTCTACAACGCCTAGATCTCCCTTTTCTATTTTGGTTAGCCATTTCCTTGCATTTCTCTCATTTTTCATGGCTATTATTAAGCTGTTTTAGCCTTTTTTTCTCTTTCCACCATCCTCCCTCTCAATCCTATTTCTCCATTTTCTTTGCTTAAGGGATACTGAAAATATATGACCGAGAGAGCTCTAGTGAGCAACAGACAGTATTAGACTCGACAGTGATAAAGAAGGTAAGTCGGGACTGTGGTAGAGTCCTTTGGTAGCATTAGGCATCTGTGACTGTAACGCCCGTGAAAAATCCATACTTGGGCTCGAGTACCAACTCGACCCGAAATTGCGTAGAATTCATTCCTTTAGAAAATATGACTAGGTTAGCTAGTGCAACGTTAGAATAGCTGGGAAATGGTCCCTGATCACTTTAAATACGTTCTACAAGGCCTGAAGCGAGTGGAACCAAGGGTGCTATAATGCTCTAAAGCCTCGGATCAAACTCTAAACCGGTTTGTTCTCTGGACCACTTTGAATCTTTGTATTGGATCTAGACCGCACGTCGAAAGTCCGATACCTCCTATCTTAGACCGTTAGAACCGTCTAGCTGGACTTGACACTCATTCCAAAAATCAAGTCAAACCGATAATCACAGGCTATTTCATTGAGCCCGGACCGAAGAGAGTGAGAATAGGGTTAGAATTGGAATTTGAAATTCAAATCTGGCACACAATTTGACGCATCAGTATTGAGCATTCTGACCGTCAGAATACAGCCAAATTACACCCTTGGATCAGGAAAAATATCTATTATATATCACGAGACTTATAGGCCTGATCTTGGTGCGGTGACCGTTAAACTGAAACTGGGCCGCC
The DNA here is from genome assembly GCA_037074715.1 of Magnolia kwangsiensis. Lineage (NCBI taxonomy): Eukaryota > Viridiplantae > Streptophyta > Magnoliopsida > Magnoliales > Magnoliaceae > Magnolia > Magnolia kwangsiensis. The sequence goes on along the minus strand of CM073576.1, from coordinate 100,192,380 downwards.
ACGTGCGATCTGGGAACCCAACCGGTCTGAAAACTGGATGTGTGCTAGATCCGGTATGCATGAGCTTAAGTCCGACCGCATTTGGCCTGGGGACCTCCAGAAATGACCTTTTGGACCGAAACGGCCCCGATTTGGTTAGGCACCAAGTAAACATTGTTCCCAAGCTTATTTTGGGCATGTTTTAGGCTATAAAAGGGGTTGAAACCCTCACTCCTCTCTCCCATCCGAATTTGAGAGAAGCCCTAGCTTGGGAGAGAGAAAAAGGTGGGAGATTGTGTGAGTGTGGGAGAGTTCTTCCTGCCACTTGTACTACGCGTTGCATGTGCTTAAGCAACACACCTCTACCGCTTTTCCGACGATTCCACCGCGATCCTAGGTAAGTAAAAACCCTAAATAGTTGTTGATTTGAGTTTTCCTTGTTTCCATAGCGATGTAGCTTATGGATCTTGTGTATTAGGCTCCTTACTCGCCGTAGACGAAGCGTATACGCTCCGTTTTCCCGAGTCTACAAGACATAAGGTGAGGATTTTAGACGCTTTGATTGACGGTTCCCAACGCTTTCAATGTCGTTTAATAGTAGATTCTTGACGGCATCGCCGTTTGACATGTACAAAATGCTCTCCGTTTCCCGTTTCGTAAGCTAACGAAGAATATGAGATTTAGGGCATTTTAGTCATTTGTAGGAAGTACTGTTTACATTCATATTTTGCTGATGTGATTGACATGGTTTGTTGTCGCATTAGGAAGTTAGGAATGCGTGCATAATTAGTTTGGCGAAGAGATTCGCCTAGTTGCGCACTTTGGGTCGACATACCATATGTAGACTTAAGTGTGTAGTGTGTGTGTTTGTATAAATGCTTGTATTAGTATGTATTGAATTAAATGATGTTATTTGATAGTTTGTGATTGATTTTTCAATTATTATGCTGACCTAAATGATTTTCTACATGTTGACTAAATGCATGATTTCATTACATGTATGGAATTTATGTGCTTGAGGATTTGCTTAAGTTGAATGATATAACATGTGTTAACATGCTCACATGATTGTATTTCAATTCCAATGCTCTTACATAACTTGTTGATGTGATTCCATAAGTGTGGGACTAGACTTATTCCAGGCAGTCGGTAACCGAGCGAATTTGTGGTTGACTGGTCATAGCCACGAACGACGCGTCGATGAACGTGATTCGTGTTGAGAGTTGGCGGCAGTGGTTAGGCCACGCGAAGTGTTTTACGCACTTCATGTCGTTCAGCTTGAGATGCGATCGCGCTAGTCGAGCCCGTCAAGTAACCCGACTGGCCGATGTTTGTTCACCTTGTATGTATCATAACTGCTTGAACCTAGGGTACTGAACTTACCATTGTAAACCCTATTAACCGTGGTACCTTGATCCACGAAGACTCATGAGCCGGGCATGGTGGTATGGGACACCGTGGTCGAGCTGTCGGCCTACGCTGGGGCCACAAACCTCCCCGTAGTGACCAGTGAGCACCTTGACTCGTGAGCAGATTATGGTGGTATGGGACACTATATTCTAGCTGTCGGCCTACACTGATCAGGCGACGAGCCCTTTGTAGTGACCGCGAGCGTATTCTGAGTCCACGGGAGGCGACGACCCTTCCGTGCAGTAGAGTACAGTAGGCCTGTATTGATAAGGTGATGGGGGAGCGGTGCAACGAGTGCGAGCAACAGCCCTGGCAGCCCTTGCAGTGACCTACGAAATGTACATCGTATGAGATTACTAGGAGTGACGACCCTAGACAGGATCCGTGTTGGGATTGATACAAGGGAAGTACCTTAGTTTCCCAATCCTGCTGTTTGAATGGACTAATAACAACTTGGTAATCATATCACCATAGCATTGCATGTGCCTGGAAGATGTGGAGCACTCTAGGGAGTGTGGCATGCCGCGGTCGTAAGATGTTGCCGCATGAGGGTGATCGTCGGTGAGGGCATACATCACGTCATATCATCTTGCATTAACAACAGTATTAGGATTGTCTGATTTACTGCTTTACTATTATCGCGTGATTGAATTGTGAACATACTAATCTTTTCTCTATGATTCCACTGAGTTGATCACTCATTCCCACGTTACGGGATGGTGTTTGCAACACCCACCAGACCCTGTTGTAGTTGCAGGTGAGGACGAGATCCAGGAGGTGGAGCTAGATGATGACGAGGACCAGGATGAGTTCTCGTATATGCAGTATCATGACGGCTTCCCGTAGGCGACCTGGATCGAGGGGACATCAGTGGGACTTTTCTTTTTGAACATTATTCTTTTGTTATGTATATGTACATGAGACTCAGTGATGTAGTCATACTTTGGAGACAGATGAGATTACTTTGCTTTTCCATACAGCGATATATACATTGTTTAGTCTTCCGCTTGCTTTTATCACTGGATCTGAAGTATGAATTGCAGTTTTGGTATACTTTTACTCATGTGGATGCTTTAAATCAGACAACATCAAATCATAACCATTTTTGTTGCATAAGTGACGGTCTGAAACTCGGGAGTTGAGTTTATACACGACCCCCGATTTTCAGGGTGTTACAAGTTGGTATCAGAGCATGAATGAGAGTATACTGGGCCTGGGTTATGGTCTTGCGACGTACGCTGTCGCTTCCTTTGACTTAGGTGGGTGCGAGAAGAGTCTAGAAACACTTCTAGGATCACAGATTCGCCGATAGGCGAAGTCTATAAGGACCGATCGCAAGATCGAGTCTGTAACGTATCTCGGGTAGCGTAAAGCGACCCGAATCACTTCTTAGCTTTAGGAAGTCGGGTGGAGACGTCCTATGAGCAGATTTAAACCGCAAAAGTGAATCCTTGGGCCGTGGGATGACCACGACTCCAGTAATCAATCGTCGGGGCTTAAAAACCCCGTTTTGCCAAAAATTCTCAAAATTCCTTCTCTAAACACTTCAACCTTCAGTTCTTTCTTATCCATTTCATGTTAGGCATCAAACCTAATGTGAAAATAACACAAATTAGTACATTCACCAAATTTTACAGTGAATAGTAAAATTTCATGAGAAATGGACATAAGGCCATTCTAACTTCACTTTCTTTAGCAACTAAGGAGCTAGAAAGATGTACTGGCTCCTTCTACCCCAAATTCATATGCTGCATCATATGGTTTGGTATTCAGGATTGCGATGTGGACCCGGAAAGCCCCGAACACATGTTTGGGCTTATACAGACCAAAATACCATGAACCAAGGGGTGGGACCTGACTTTTTGGGACCCTGGGACCATGGGGGACCAGACCCATGGGGTCCTACTGGTATACTTGCGAGTTGACCGGCAATGCCATCGCCGGCCGGGCGATGCATCGCCGGCCGGCGAGCTCCGTTGGTGCTGTCCTTCGGGCGCACTCCCTTAAATGGGGTCCACATCACCCCTATGTACCTCCCACATCATGAAAACCCCCAAATCCTACCTCTCCTTCACAAACAGTCCCCTTACATACCCTAGATTCGATTTTCAGCAACCTATTCCAAACCCCAGCGTCTCACACCACCTCTAAACCCTTCCTTGGCCAAAACCGACCACCACCCATCATTTATTGGGTGTTGGCAGCCTCTTTCCTTGAAGATTTCCCCATTTGGAGCTCCAAAATCCCTCAAATATAGCTGAAATCGTGAGCTGCTCCATCCCATCTTTTTGTTCATATTTTTCCCTGAAACTACAGCCTTGGGAAGCTTGAAGCACCCCTCTACGATGCCTAGATTTCTTTTTTCATATTGGGCAGCCATTTCTCCGCATTTTTGGCGTTTTCCATGGCTTTTGTGGAAGCCATTTTGGGCCTTTTGTCGCTCTCATCCATCATATCTTTGATGGGTAAGAGGAAAACTGCGACAGACGAGGCTGGGCCGAGCCACCCTGCTCGATTGAGAAGACCGCGGGGTGGTGCCGCAAGTTCAAGCACCGCCGCAGGTCCAGCTGCAGTCCTGGAGTGCCGTACAAAGCGGGATTTGGATCCCCATGCACACCTTGGACGAACTATTCTATCAGAGATGCCTCATGGTGAATACACTGATCGTAGAGTGTTATTTGAGGCGGACGTAGATGGGCGATTGTTCGGCGAATATCTGTTGTTCGAACGCATTGAAGCTGCGCACTGGGGACCGATCTTTGAAGCTCGCGCTCGTGCTAATGTGAGCACTGTTCGTGCCTTCTATGCTAGCATCTAGAATCCTACCTTGGAGCCTTTGCAGTTCAAAATCCCTTTTGGTAGAGATCGGATGGCTACGATCGACGTCCAGTTGGTTGCGCGACTTCTCAACGTGCCTCTAGGTGATGTACATCCAAGTGAGAAGAATTTGAGGACTAGACGTGAACGAGATCGCCGCACCAGGTTTCTGTGCGGTAAGTTGGTTCCATGGCAGCCTAATAATAGCCTCAAGGCGACGTACATGTCTGAGGATTTGCGTCTGCTGCATCATATCTGCACGTTCAATGTCTATCCCAGGTCGACGAACCGCATTGAATGTACACGTCTTATGGTCGATTTCTTATTTCTGGTGGCCCAGGGAGAGAACGTATGTATGGCCACTTTCATCTTACGGCAGATAGTTCTCATAGCCAGGTCGAGGAGAACATCCGAATCCCTTCCCTTTGGCCGACTCATTTGCAAGATTGCGCTTGAGTTTGCCTATAGACTTGGACCCGAATTGCCGGTATCGATTCACACCATCGATGAGTCGACAATGGTTAAGATGAAGATTGGGTCGCAATATCATGAAAATCAACTTAAAAGGGATAGTGGGGACGACTTTGATGAAGAGGAAGATCAAAGCGAAGAAGAACCTAGTGCAGAGGTTCAGGAAGAGACTCAGGAAGAAGCAGAAGAGGAGGCTCAGGATACTGACGAGAGCCCTCCTCCTTCTGCGCAGGCTACTATAGACGATCGCATTGCTCGGATGGAGGAGAGCCAGACCGCTTTGCGAAGGGAAGTCCAAGAACTTCGAGCAGAGGTCGCTGATGCCAAGGCCGTTACGAAGAAGAAGTTTGGCAAGGTGACTCGCACCTTGAAGGCAATCCTATGTTGCTTACAGGATAAGGGTGCTCCTCCTCCGTCGCCAGACTCTGACTAGCGACGCGATCATTGATGTTGTTATGAGTAGTTAGCCATTTTCTGTTTTATGTGTGTAAAGCCTATTAGGGCTAGTGCTTTGCTTATGTTGTTGTTGCTTAACTGTCTTAATTTCCATGTCATTCTAGTCATGATGCTTGTAAGGATATATCCCTTGTATGGTGACAATTTTGATTAATTGAAATGCATGGAATGCCTTTGACTCTTTAGTGAATGATTGTGGTGTATTTGTACAATTGAGACTGACAAGGTTGCGCCCTATTTTGAATATAAGGAATGCCACCTAAGACTACGAGGAGCGCGGTTCGGCTTTCATTGTCAGAGCAGATGGATCAGGCTCCCTCTCAGTCTGGCACTCGTCCGGACCCTGCTGTGGGCCCGATTCCTGAGACGGTTTGGTCGTCTCAGCCTGCTGTTGGTCCTACAGATGAACCACCGCCATTTACACCATCAGTTAGAGAGCTACAGCGCGCATCTACTTCCGCACCTCATCCGCCATAGCCTGCTCCACCCCCTGATAGATTCGAGCAGATGATGGCTATGATGCTACAGTAGCAGCAGCTTCTGACCACCATAGTTGGGACTTTAGCCCAGGGTGGGGGTGCGACTACATCTACTCCACCTGCACCACCTGCGCATCCAGCTGAGGATGCCTATACTTACGCCCAGGATGAGGGCATAGCACATCCTGCGCAGCCTGCTTTCCCTGCGGGGAATCCTGCCGACACACAGGGCCTTCTGGAGCGATTCCAGCGCTTGCGGCCTCCTACTTTCACGGGTTCTCACAGACCCGAGGAGGCTGAGTTCTGGCTCGACCGAGTGTCGAAGATTCTACGCATGTTGCACTGTACCGAGGCTGAGCAGGTAGAGCTGGCTACCTTCTTATTTGAGAGAGAGGTCAGTATGTGGTGGGATAGTATATTGCGGACTGTTGCCGCAGATTTCGTATGGACGTGGGCAGCATTCGAGTTCCGCTTCCATGAGAAGTATTATCCTCAGACCTACAGGCACGAGAGGGAGAATGAGTTTCTCCGTCTCAGGCAGGCAGCGATGACGGTTACCGAGTATGAGCATCGGTTCACAGAGTTGGGGAGGTACATCCCGACGATTCTAGCTGATGAGCAGATGCGCATACGGCGCTTTTTGGAGGGCTTGCGACCGGATATTCGGTCGAAGATGTGCTGTGTCAGTTTCTCCTCCTATGCGGAGTTGGTTCACATGTCCATGCGGGCAGAACAGGACGTCGATCGACTTGCGCGATCTCGAGGCCCGACTACTTCTAGGCCGCTACCGGATTTGTCAGACAGGCCCTCCGCGGGCAAGAGGCCTCGCATTGATCCTCCTACCAGGACCACGGCGCCAGTAGGACCGTTTCGGCGCCCTGATTTATCATGCACATACTGTGGGAGGACGGGCCACCTAGCGCAGAGTTGCTTTTCGAGGATGCGGGACAGTGGGTTCTCGCCGCCGCAGAAGATTGATCGTGTATGTCCACAGGCGATATCAGCACCGCCTATACGGTCAGCTCCTGCGCATCCCTCTTTCAGACCCACAGTATCGCAGATTCGACAGCCTCCACGGCCCTTGACACAGCGGCCGAACCGGCCACAGCAGGCTCGAGTTCATGCACTGACCGCTGAGGCAGCTACGACGCCGACTTTCCAGCATTCAGCCTTCGAGGTCACGGGCCATATCGGAGGTACTCCCGTTCTTGTCATGGTGGACACTGGTTCCACGATTTCTTTGATATCGCGTGCCGTAGTCAGACGTCTTGGGTTGCAGACTATCACTATGGGTAGCGTGCGAGTCCTTGCAGCTCATGGAGATTATGCGGATGTCACCCAGATGTGTGAGGGTTGTTTAGTTGATCTGGGAGGCAGGACGATGACTCTTGATCTGGTCGTCGATCCCTCGCTCGTTTATCTCGACGTCATTCTTGGCATGGACTGGTTGACTGCAGCGAGAGCCGAGATTGACTGTGAGGCTCGTGTGGTGACGGTTTACGAGCCTGAGGGCACGCCTTTCACAATTTCAGTGCGGGTAAATCTTCCTTTCGGCATTCTTAGCTACGCCACTCTATTGTGCGACGCGGGTGCCCAGGTACTTGAGCAGACACCAGTTGTTTCTGAGTTCGGGGATCTGTTCAGGAAGATCCCTGGTTTGTCGCCCCGACGTGAGATCGATTTCACTATCGATCTGATTCCCGGTTCTACACCCGTCTCACTGCCGATGTATCGCATGGCACCATGTGAGATGGAGGAGTTGAGGACGCAGATTGATGGTCTGCTAGAGCTTGGCTTTATACGGCCTAGCGTGTCTCCTTGGGGAGCACCGGTCTTGTTTGTGAAGAAGAAGGATGGTTCGCTGCGATTGTGTATTGATTATCGCAGGCTGAATCAGCTCACGGTGAAGAACAAGTACCCTTTGCCTAGGATCGATGACTTGTTTGATCAGTTGAGAGGAGCGCAGTACTTCTCGAAGATTGATCTTCAGTCAGGATATCATCAGCTGCGCGTCAGAGATGAGGACGTGCAGAAGACAGCATTCAGGACCAGTTTTGGTCACTACGAGTTCCTCGTGATGTCGTTCGATCTCACGAACGCACCGGCCGTGTTCATGGATTTGATGAACCGGGTATTGCGGCCTTTCCTCTATCGATTCGTCGTTGTCTTCATCGATGACATTTTGGTATACTCTAGGAGTCGAGAGGAGCATGAGGAGCACTTGCGTTTGGTCCTTGATACGCTCAGACAGCATCAGTTGTTCGCACAGTATAAGAAGTGCGACTTCTGGAAGCAGGAGGTGAAGTTTCTGGGACACGTGGTGTCCAAGGACGGCATGGCAGTTGACCTGTCTAAGGTAGCTGCGGTGCAGGACTGGGAGCAGCCTGGTTCTGTCACTGAGGTGAGGAGTTTCTTGGGTCTCGTTGGCTATTATCGGCGCTTCATTCAGGATTTCTCGAAGATCGCGAGACCCTTATCTCAGTTGACACGGAAGGACGTGAAGTTCGCCTGGAATGATAAGGCGGAGTCAGCTTTTCAGGAGCTGAAGGACAGGCTTACGTCCGCCCCTGTGCTAGTATTGCCAGAGCAAGGGGTTAAATACACTATATACACTGACGCGTCTAGCGTTGGTTTGGGTTGTGTCCTTATGCAGAGGGACAGGGTAATTTCGTATGCCTCGAGCCAATTAAGGAAGCACGAGGAGAATTACCCTACACACGACCTAGAGTTGGCAGCCGTTATATTCGCACTGAGACTCTGGAGACATTACCTCTACGGAGAGGAGTTCGAGCTCTTTTGCGACCACAAGAGCCTCAAGTACATATTCACGCAGCGAGACTTGAATATGAGGCAGCGGCGATGGATGGAGACGTTGAAGGACTTCAAGTTTGAAGTCTCTTACCATCCTGGGAAGGCGAACCTTGTGGCTGTTGCGTTGAGCCGCAAGAAGGCGATAGAGTTTGCGGCTCCGCTGATGGTTGCCGAGTGGGATATGGTGGAGTTTTTGCGAGACTTTGAGCAGAAACTCACCGTAGAGGAGGCGTTTGAGTTTATCGCACATATACAGGTGCGATCTCAGATCGATGACCGAGTCATCGAGGCACAGAGGGACGACGCGCATCTTACTGAGCTTCGAGAGCAGGCCAGTGATGATGCTGACGCCGACTGGTGAGTTGGTATGGATGGGGGCTTACGTTACCGTGGCCGCCTATGCGTTCCTGATGTCCCTGACTTGAGACGAGAGATTCTCGAGGCTGCGCATTCTACTAGACTCGCGATGCATCCAGGCAGCACGAAGATGTATCGTGACGTGAAGAGGACGTATTGGTGGGAAGGTATGAAGACCCACATTGCTGAGTTCGTGTCCCGTTGTCTCACTTGTCAGCAGGTGAAGGCAGAGCATCGCCGACCACCTGAACTTTTGCAGCCTATGCCGATTGCAGAGTGGAAGTGGGATTTCATTTCCATGGACTTCGTTTCTGGGTTGCCGAAGACGAGGAAGGGGCATGATTCCATTTGGGTGATCGTCGACCGATTGACGAAGTCGGCGCACTTCATACCGATCAGAGTTACGAACTCTGCAGACGAGCTGGCTAGATTGTATATCCGAGAGATTGTGCGTCTGCATGGAGTTCCGTTGGAGATCGTGTCGGACAGAGACACGCGGTTCACTTCTATTTTCTGGACTCGCATTCAGGAGGCTATGAGTGTGAAGTTGAAGTTCAGTACTGCCTTCCACCCACAGACGGACGGACAGACGGAGCGAGTGAACCAGATCCTGGAGGACATGTTGCGAGCTTGCGCGTTGGACTTCAAGGACAGTTGGGATGACTGTCTTGCATATGCGGAGTTTGCGTACAACAATAGCTTCCAGGCGAGTATCGGCATGGCACCTTATGAGGCGCTGTATGGGCGACCTTGTCGCGCACCGCATTGCTGGTTAGAGGTCGGTGAGCGTAGCTTGATTGGCCCAGAGTTGGTGCAGGCGACGTCAGAAAAGATCGATATTATTCGACGTCGGCTCCTTACAGCACAGAGCAGACAGAAGAGCTACGCCGATACGAGGCGGAGGCCACTAGAGTTCACAGTTGGGGATCATGTGTTTTTGCGAGTTTTCCCTATGAAGGGAGTCCTTCGGTTCGGGAAGAAGGGGAAGCTGGCACGCGATTCATTGGTCCATTTCAGATCCTCGATGGTGTGGGAGCAGTAGCTTACCGATTGGCTTTACCCACGCCCCTCGCGAGCGTCCACAACGTATTTCATGTTTCTATGCTGAAGAAGTACGTTGCTGATCCTTCCCATATCATCAGATGGGAGCAGGTGCAGTTAGGAGAGGATGTTACTTATATCCTGCGACCGACACGCATCTTAGACCGGAAGGAGCAGGTACTGCGTAGCAAGGTGATTCCCCTTGTGAAGGTACTATGGACGCATCATACTGAGGAGGAGGCTACTTGGGAGACAGAAGCCGAGATCAGAAAGAACTACCCACAGCTTCTCGAGGAGTACGAAAAGGTACAAAATTTCGAGGACGAAATTATTTGTTAAGGGGGGTAGATTGTAACGCCCGTGAAAAATCCATACTTGGGCTCGAGTACCAACTCGACCCGAAATTGCGTAGAATTCATTCCTTTAGAAAATATGACTAGGTTAGCTAGTGCAACGTTAGAATAGCTGGGAAATGGTCCCTGATCACTTTAAATACGTTCTACAAGGCCCGAAGCGAGTGGAACCAAGGGTGCTATAATGCTCTAAAGCCTCGGATCAAACTCTAAACCGGTTTGTTCTCTGGACCACTTTGAATCTTTGTATTGGATCTAGACCGCACGTCGAAAGTCCGATACCTCCTATCTTAGACCGTTAGAACCGTCTAGCTGGATTTGACACTCATTCCAAAAATCAAGTCAAACCGATAATCACAGGCTATTTCATTGAGCCCGGACCGAAGAGAGTGAGAATAGGGTTAGAATTGAAATTTGAAATTCAAATCTGGCACACAATTTGACGCATCAGTATTGAGCGTTCTGACCGTCAGAATACAGCCAAATTACACCCTTGGATCAGGAAAAATATCTATTATATATCACGAGACTTATAGGCCTGATCTTGGTGCGGTGACCGTTAAACTGAAACTGGGCCGCCACGTGCGATCTGGGAACCCAACCGGTCTGAAAACTGGATGTGTGCTAGATCCGGTATGCATGAGCTTAAGTCCGACCGCATTTGGCCTGGGGACCTCCAGAAATGCCCTTTTGGACCGAAACGGCCCCGATTTGGTTAGGCACCAAGTAAACATTGTTCCCAAGCCTATTTTGGGCATGTTTTAGGCTATAAAAGGGGTTGAAACCCTCACTCCTCTCTCCCATCCGAATTTGAGAGAAGCCCTAGCTTGGGAGAGAGAAAAAGGTGAGAGATTGTGTGAGTGTGGGAGAGTTCTTCCTGCCACTTGTACTACGCGTTGCATGTGCTTAAGCAACACACCTCTACCGCTTTCCCGGCGATTCCACCGCGATCCTAGGTAAGTAAAAATCCTAAATAGTTGTTGATTTGAGTTTCCCTTGTTTTCATAGCGATGTAGCTTATGGATCTTGTGTATTAGGCTCCTTACTCGCCGTAGACGAAGCGTATACGCTCCGTTTCAATTCCCGAGTCTACAAGACATAAGGTGAGGATTTTAGACGCTTTGATTGACGGTTCCCAACGCTTTCAATGTCGTTTAATAGTAGATTCTTGACGGCATCGCCGTTTGACATGTACAAAATGCTCTCCGTTTCCCGTTTCGTAAGCTAACGAAGAATATGAGATTTAGGGCATTTTAGTCATTTGTAGGAAGTACTGTTTACATTCATATTTTGCTGATGTGATTGACATGGTTTGTTGTCGCATTAGGAAGTTAGGAATGCGTGCATAATTAGTTTGGCGAAGAGATTCGCCTAGTTGCGCACTTTGGGTCGACATACCATATGTAGACTTAAGTGTGTAGTGTGTGTGTTTGTATAAATGCTTGTATTAGTATGTATTGAATTAAATGATGTTATTTGATAGTTTGTGATTGATTTTTCAATTATTATGCTGACCTAAATGATTTTCTACATGTTGACTAAATGCATGATTTCATTACATGTATGGAATTTATGTGCTTGAGGATTTGCTTAAGTTGAATGATATAACATGTGTTAACATGCTCACATGATTGTATTTCAATTCCAATGCTCTTACATAACTTGTTGATGTGATTCCATAAGTGTGGGACTAGACTTAGTCCAGGCAGTCGGTAACCGAGCGAATTTGTGGTTGACTGGTCATAGCCACGAACGACGCGTCGATGAACGTGATTCGTGTTGAGAGTTGGCGGCAGTGGTTAGGCCACGCGAAGTGTTTTACGCACTTCATGTCGTTCAGCTTGAGATGCGATCGCGCTAGTCGAGCCCGTCAAGTAACCCGACTGGCCGATGTTTGTTCACCTTGTATGTATCATAACTGCTTGAACCTAGGGTACTGAACTTACCATTGTAAACCCTATTAACCGTGGTACCTTGATCCACGAAGACTCATGAGCCGGGCATGGTGGTATGGGACACCGTGGTCGAGCTGTCGGCCTACGCTGGGGCCACAAACCTCCCCGTAGTGACCAGTGAGCACCTTGACTCGTGAGCAGATTATGGTGGTATGGGACACTATATTCTAGCTGTCGGCCTACACTGATCAGGCGACGAGCCCTTTGTAGTGACCGCGAGCGTATTCTGAGTCCACGGGAGGCGACGACCCTTCCGTGCAGTAGAGTACAGTAGGCCTGTATTGATAAGGTGATGGGGGAGCGGTGCAACGAGTGCGAGCAACAGCCCTGGCAGCCCTTGCAGTGACCTACGAAATGTACATCGTATGAGATTACTAGGAGTGACGACCCTAGACAGGATCCGTGTTGGGATTGATACAAGGGAAGTACCTTAGTTTCCCAATCCTGCTGTTTGAATGGACTAATAATAACTTGGTAATCATATCACCATAGCATTGCATGTGCCTGGAAGATGTGGAGCACTCTAGGGAGTGTGGCATGCCGCGGTCGTAAGATGTTGCCGCATGAGGGTGATCGTCGGTGAGGGCATACATCACGTCATATCATCTTGCATTAACAACAGTATTGGGATTGTCTGATTTACTGCTTTACTATTATCGCGTGATTGAATTGTGAACATGCTAATCTTTGCTCTATGATTCCACTGAGTTGATCACTCATTCCCACGTTACGGGATGGTGTTTGCAACACCCACCAGACCCTGTTGTAGTTGCAGGTGAGGACGAGATCCAGGAGGTGGAGCTAGATGATGAGGAGGATCAGGATGAGTTCTCGTATATGCAGTATCATGACGGCTTCCCGTAGGCGACCTGGATCGAGGGGACATCAGTGGGACTTTTCTTTTTGAACATTATTCTTTTGTTATGTATATGTACATGAGACTCAGTGATGTAGTCATACTTTGGAGACAGATGAGATTACTTTGCTTTTCCATACAGCGATATATACATTGTTTAGTCTTCCGCTTGCTTTTATCACTGGATCTGAAGTATGAATTGCAGTTTTGGTATACTTTTACTCATGTGGATGCTTTAAATCAGACAACATCAAATCATAACCATTTTTGTTGCATAAGTGACGGTCTGAAACTCGGGAGTTGAGTTTATACACGACCCCCGATTTTCAGGGTGTTACAGTGACGTTGTCTTGTAGATGTTTGATTACCATTTTGAAATCTCTGTGTTTTGTTGTTGTTAGGTTTAGTGACGTCAGAGGTAGAAAGTGTAGAACTTTGTTCCGTGTATTGTGACTAGCATGCTACTCCCAATCCCAACATGGGATTAGGAATGTAGTTTCGTTTCATACAATAGGCCCTTGGCGTTTTGGACTTAGTGTTAGCACTCCTAGATTTGAAAGATCTGATGATATAGGAAAGCCAATTTTATTTCGATAATCTTGACCCTAAGCAATAGAATAACTCCCTGTAGTAGAAATGGTATGGAATCATTTAACGTATAAACTTAGGCTTTGGATTATAAGTACTGAGTTACAGACTAGGCTACTAGTTGACTTAGGCAGTGTAAGGCCTATATATGTTAAGGGATAGTAGGTTAGATTTGGTTGGAAGGGACTCCCTTCCTTCGATAGATCCCCTTATGACTTATAGACTTCTGTTGTTGCCCATAGGAAGGAGTGAGGGTTTTGCAAACTCTCACCTTTTCTCTCTCCCAATCTAGGGATTTTTACAAATTCGGATGGGAGAGAGGAGTGAGGGTTTCAACCCCTTTTATAAGCCCAAACTTGCCCGAAACAGGCTCCGGTACAAAGTTCACTTAGTGCATATCCAAATCGGGGCTATTTCGGTCCAAAAGATGCTTTCTGGTGGTCCCTTGACCGAATGCGATCGGACTTAAGCTCACGCGTACCAGATCTAGCACGTATTAAGTTTTCAGTCCGGCTGGGTCTGCAGATCGCACGTGGCGGACCAGTTTCAGTTCAGCGGTCATCGCACGTAGATCAGGGCTGAAAGTCTCATGATATAAAATAGAAATTTCTCCTGATCCGAGGGTGTAATCTGGCTGAATTCTGATGGCCAGAACGCTCAATACTGACGCGTCAAGTCGTGTGCCAGATTTGAATTTGAAATTCCAATTCTGTCCCTATTCGCACTCTCTTCGGTCCGGGCTCAATGAAATGGCCTATGATTATCGGTTTGACTTGATTTTTGAAATGAGTGTCAAGTCCAGCTAGGCGGTTCTAACGGTCTAAGATAGGAGGTATCGGACTTTCGACGCGTGGTCTAGATCCAATACAAAGATTCAAAGTGGTCCAGAGAATAAACCTGCTTAGAGTTTGGTCCGAGGTTATAGAGTATTATAGAGTCATTGGTTCTACTCGATTTGGGTCTTGTAGAACGTATTTAAAGTGATCAGGGACTATTTCCCAGCTACTCCAGCGTTGCGCTAGCTAACTTACGCTTAATTTCTAAAGGAATTAATCCTAAGTGGTTTGTTTGGCTATGGAATTGGGTTCTGAATGATTTTCCAGGTGTTTTAATTGACCTACTGCCTAAGGACGTCAAATCCCAGATTGGCCAAAATCCGGGGTGTTACAATCTACCCCCCTTAAAATAAAATTTCGTCCCCAAAATTGGCGAAAGGCAAGGAGTACTTTTTCTGAGGAAGGTTCAAATCCTATTTAATAACCTAACCGTACATATAACCTAAATCAAATTTTTCGATCCTGGACTAGTGGGAAAGAGGCCAACCACTCTTCCGCTGCGCCACTCTGATCGAATGGTAGCGTTGACTAACCTAACTGGATTGGACTTAATTCGTTCTACCCCCCTTAAAACTTGGTTTTACTTAAGGTTGAAGAATCGTTGCATCGATCCGTATATCGGAACGAGGCGCAACTTAGGGGTTATCCTTAACCTAAAATGGAAACAGCCTTTCTCTATATGGTTTTCCTTGCTAATGATGCGTTCTATGGCATTGGTACCTATGATCATAGAGATGAGCCTAATCTCTATTGTGGTTAAGTTCAGGGGCAGGTATGAGTTGGTGGCAAGATGTCTAATTCTCTACTAGCTTTAAGTCCTCGCCATTTCCCAAAGACAATATGATCCTGTTTGGTTGTAGGTGGTTGGGCCATCACAGAAGAAAGGTTGTGTAGTGGGTCTAAGCCGGATACGTTGAACCTTCTGTCTAATCAGGACAGAAAATGCGTTGTTTCAGTTCTTAATCCGAGTCGATGCCGATCCTCTGCTTGATCAGAGTATTGGATTCATTGGTAACCACTAGGATCAAGAAGTCGACTCGAACCGCGAATACATCGCTTACATGTAGTTCCTTACGAATTCACACGTTTATAAGAGACAAGGTGCGGATTTTAGACGCTTTGATTGACTGTTTCCAAAGCTTTCAATGTCGTTTAATAGTAGATTATCGACAGCATCGCCGTTTGACATGTACAACATGCTGTCCGTTTCCTGTTTCGTAAACCGGCGAAGAATATGAGATTTAGGGCATTTTAGTCATTTGTAGGAAGTACTGTTTTCATGCATATTTTGCTGATGTGATTGACATGATTTTTTGTCACATTAGAATGTTAGGAATACGTGCATAATTAGTTTGGCAAAGAGATTTGCCTAAACGCGCACTTCGGGTCGACATACTATATGTAGACTTAAGTGTGTAGTGTAAGTGTTTGTATAAATGTTTGTATTAGTATGTATTAAATTAAATGATGTTATGAATTAGTTTGAGATGGATTTCTCAATTAATATGCTGACGTAAATGATTTCCTACATGTTGACTATATGCATGATTTCATTATATGCATGAAATGCATGTGCTTGATGATTCACGTAAGTTGTATGTTATAACATGTGCTTGGTGATTTCATTATGATTTAGTTTGAGATTGAATTCTCAATTAATTTTCTGATGGAAATGATTTCCTATATGTTGGCGATATGCATAATTTCATTATATGTATGAAAGGCATATATCAGGTGATTTGCTTAAGTTGTATGTTACAACATGTGTTAACATGCTCATATGGTTGTATTTCATTTCTAATACTTTCACATGCTTTGCTGATGTGATTCCACATGTTTGGGACTATACTTAGTCCAGACAGTCGGTAACCGAGCGAATTCGTGGTTAGCTTATCTTCGCCACGAATGACGCGTCGATGAACGCGATCCGTGTTCTGGAATTGGCGGCAGTGGTTAGGCAACACGAAGTGTTTTACGCACTTCATGTCGTTCGACTTGAGATGCGATCGCGCTAGTCGAGCCCGTCAAGTAACCTGACTGGCCGTTGTATGTTCACCCTGCATGAGTCATAACTGCTTGAACCTAGGGTACTGAACTTACCATTCAAAACCCTGTTAACCATGGTACCTTGATCCACGAAGACTCATGAGACGGGCATGGTGGTATGGGACACCGTGGTTGAGCTGTCGGCCTACGCTGGGGCCACAAACCTCCCCGTAGTGACCAGTGAGCACCTATGACTCGTGAGCAAATTATGGTGGTATGGGACACTATATTCTTGCTATCGGCCTACATTGATAAGGTGATGGGGGAGCGGTGCAATGAGTGCGAGCAATAGCCCTGGCAGCCCTTTGTAGTGTCCGCGAGCGTATTCTAAGTCTACGGGAGGCGACGATCCTTCCGTAGCAGTAGAGTACAGTAGGCCTGTATTGATAAGGTGATGGGGGAGCGGAGCAACGAGTGCGTGCAACAGCCCTGGCAGCCCTTGCAGCGACCTACAAAAATATACCTCGTATGAGATTACTAGGAGCGACGACCCTAGACAGGATCTGTGTTGGGATTGATACAAGGGAAGTACCTTAGTTTCCCAATCCTGCTGTTTGAATGGACTAATAATAACTCAGAAATCATATCACCATACCATTGCATGTGCCTGGAAGATATGGAGCACTTGAGGGTCGATTGCATGCCGCGGTCGTAAGATGGTGCCGTATGAGAGAGATCGTCGATGAGGGCATACATCACGTCATGTCATATTGCATTAACAACAGTATTAGGATTGTTTGATTTACTGCTTTACTATTATCGCATGATTGATTTGAGAACATGTTAATCCTTGCTCTATTATTCCACTGAGTTACCTACTCACTCCCACGTTACGGGATGGTGTTTCCGGACACCCACCAGACCCTTTTGTGATTGCAAATGATGGCGCGGCCTGCGAGGCGGAGTCGGACTTGATGATGATGAGGAGGATCCCTCCTTTATGCATGTTCTGATCGACGGGATTACAGGGGGGTTGATTAGATGTCTTGACACTTGTCATTTTATATTTTCAGAGCACTCATGTATATACTTTCTTTCAATTTTGAGGTATACATGTATATGTTTAACCTGGTAACATGTTCACACTCAAGAGACACACAACAGTTTATATATGTTATACATACTATCACAGACTTCCGCTGGTAAATTTAACTGTCTCTGGAGTATGATATGCTGTTCTGGATTAATCTCACTCATGTTTAATACATTATCACAGACAACATTCAATCATACATATCTATGTTGCATAAATAACATTTTGGAACTCGAGAGTTGGGTTTTTGCTCGACCCCCCGATTTTCGGGATGTTACAATATCTGATGGGATGGGGTCTTATGATCCAAACCGTCCACCTACATGGACCCCCACCGATGTATGTACGTTCCACCATCCAGATGGCTGGACAGTGGGACCATCTGAGGTGTGGATTTTATCCAACACCATCCATCCATTTTTGGTAAGGTGGGGCCACGTTGATATAGATGGTATCAGCACCGTCCATTCAAGGATGGTACCATGTGATGCCAAGCGTGATGTATGGGCCTCATCACACCGTCCAGATGGTTGGACGATGAGACCCACTACCTGATGGATGCGTTTCATCCAAACCGTCTATACATTTAGCAAGCTTGTCCCTGGTGAGCCACGTCTGGGGACCCCACCATGATGCATGTGTTATATCCATGTCATCCAACCAATTTCAGGGATCGTTTTATGATATGAGAAAAAGAATGAGTTAGATCTGAGGTTTCAGCTGACCCCACCATTGAAAATAGTGGGAATAGTGACATCCACCGTCTATATATTGTATCTAGACTATCCCTCTGCTTTTACACCCAAACCGTCCATCTTTTAGTGATCCACACCGTCCATCTGATGGACGGTAGGCTAGCATCCACAGCTGCTGCATCTCAACAGCAAGTTCTATGGGTCCCGCTGATGTATGTGTTACATCTAAACCATCCAGCCATTTGACGAGCCGGCCTTAAGGCTTGAGATAAAAATGAGGCAGATCGGTACGTCAGGTGGACACATTATAGAAACAGTGGAGATTGAACGTCCACCATTGAAACCCTTTTTGGGTCACAGAAGTTTTAGATCAGTATGATATTTATTTTCCATTTAACACAGGTCTTTGTGACCGTATGATCTGGTTGGACAAAAAATAAAATGGTGGGCCCCATAAATTTAAACTGTAAAAATCATTATCTCCACTATTATTGTGGTATGGCCCAGATGACTCTTCTAAGTGTTTGTATAAGTGTTTGTATTAGTATGTATTGAGTAGATGGTGTTGTTAATGAGTTTTGAGATTGAATTCTCAAGTAATATGCTGATGTAAATGATTTCAATCATGTTGGCTATATGTATTGATTTTATTATATACATGAAATGCATGTGTTGGATGATTTTCTTAAGTCATATGTTATAACATGTGTCAACATGCTAACATTGTTGTATTTCATTTCTGTTACTCTCATATGATTACTGATGTTGATATTCAAGTGTTTGGGGCTATACGTTAGTCCAGGCAGTTGGTAATGGATTGAATTCGTGGTTGGCTTCTATTTGCCACGAAGGACGCGTTGTCACGCCCCAAACTCGGAGATCGGATTCATAGGAATCCCGATTATCCAATCCGGTGTCGACAACCTCCGTAGTACCCCATTCTCGGCTCCTAGCATGCATATGCCAGATTTCGATCCTGGGATCCTACAAGGAGGATTTTTTTAAAAAAAAATTGTAATAAGAATAACCACAAGATTTACCCAAATCACAAAGGCAACATCATCATCACATATCCACTAATGTAATTATTTGAATACAATACCGAATGGAAAGTACATAAATATAAATTCAAGCTCCAGAAGACCACCGCACGCTCCAAGCTCAACACTGCTGCAGCCTAACATCACCTGCACGCATCTATCGTGCATAAGCTTATAGAAAGCTTAGAGGGTGCTGTAAGTGTGTGCACAAGATAAGTGCCAAGTATTCAATACAATGCCCTAATCATACAATATCGGAAAACTAGTAATCCACAAACCATACAATGTCTGAATAAGCAGGAATACTGACAAGAGAAGGAATTATTAGAATAAACAGAAATACTGACAAAATATAAATCATACGATAATAGAGTAAGTGGAAGTATGAACAAATCTATAAGTCAATCAATATCAGAATACGCAATATAGAACAGCTATGCAATAAGGAGTCATAAAGAGACAAATATCGGATGCTGAGAATGCAATGTAATATACAAATCCTGCTAAGTCTGTTTAGGCCATATAAGTGCAGAAATAGCAACCCAAGATGCCATACTCCTGCGGATGTAATGCAATATACGATGCGAATGAAATAACTATGCTGGAGTGTGAAGCCGGGATGATAGTACGTAGTATCGCAGGCTATGGGGTCCACCACAAGTGACTTCTATCCAAATCAGTCTCATACCTAAATTTGGATAGTCAGACTCATCATGGTAAACTCCTGATCTCAGGTTAGTCGCGCGCCCAACCGAAATCCTTGCCATAACGAAGGTACACATCAATTAGTTGCGCACCACCAGCCCGAGTGGATAGTGAATGAATGAATGAATGAGCATGCAACTTCTACTCAATAAGTCCATAAATCAGTACGGTTCCTCTCTGAGAAATCACCGGGGTCTATTACACTCTAAACCAGATCGCCGCCACATCGCGCGCAATAAAGCAAGTGGAAGAGACCTCACTATCCGTCTGCCAATATCGGGCTCGACTCGTCGATAGCGGACCCATTCCTCGAGCTGGTCAGACTCAGCCTAGCATTGCCCCCTACTCTCGGGCGGGTAAGGCCGCACGCCCTTCCAATCGACCACGACACAGTGGAGAGCGTAACTATCTGGTAATCGGCACTCAACGCTCATCTACCCACTCGGTCTAGACGTTGGAGCAACCTCTGGAACCAAGAGTGTTTAGGGACTTTCACCCAGGGATATCTATAGCACCCCATGTAGAACAGATTTTCGGTGTCCCATCTGGCCATCCACGATATGCCTGTGGAGGCTACGACCCTGATGTCACTAGGGCATACAGTAATCACAGCACACAATGCAAGATGCATGAGTCATACAATCCAGTCATGCATCAACCCTACGCAAACCGTGAGCTCATGTGAGACAATCTCCACCTATCAGGGAGTCTCATAACAACCAGCACTATAACATATGCAATGGTCAATCATATCTCATAACAGACATGCAGATTATGCGTATGGGCATGGATCATGATGTTATGCAGTCACATACTCGTAATCGGTATCAATAACTGACATCAACAATCAGCCATGATAATTCAAAATCAGTAATCGGCCTCAATCGATAATCGATAATTGGCCACGGCAATTAGCAAATCGATCACGTCAATCAGAATCGATCATCCACATCGATGAGAATGGGCCTAACAAGGCCTAAGGGAAGGTCATAATGTGGATATTTAACCATCCTTGTCCATCAATGTGGACAATCAACCAACATTGCTCTAAGGAGTGTCCCTCGTGGGGCCGATCATACCATGGGCCCACGACTTCATATAAGGGTTGAATATACATCGCAATGGGCCGAATACTTGGGCCTAATATACGTCACCATGGGCCACGACCCATGGTCCTCAGATACATCCTAATGGGCTATGACCCATGGATCTCACTATACATCATAATGGGTTATGACCCATGGACCTCAATATACATCAAGCGAACCGCATTAATGGGTCTCATATACACGACAACTGGGCCCTGCACAAGCAGCAAGTGGGCCTACTCATAACATACTCATCTGCAAGTATATCAAAGTGGGCCCCATAACATGGGCCTCATATATGGCCTCAGCAACAGGCCACAAATGCATCAAGATGGGCCTAATCAATCATATGGACTAAATTAATCAAATGACCGATACAAGCAGGCCGATCAAATGGACTGATACAATTGGGCTGTGCATCATGGAGTTATACTAAGCATGTTATAAAGTAATGAACTATCAACAAGTAAAGTATGAGCCTATCAATGGGCCCTAGGGAGAGTTACAATACGGACATTTAACCACATTGTACTTACAATGTGGACATCAAACCAACATTGCTCCCATGGCTCGGCCCGCCATAAATATCACTACATAAACCGTGGATGGCACATTGCAATGGAGCTTAGGTACACCCCATTGGGCCTTAAATACATTAAATGGGTCATACCACATGGGCCTTATATTCATCAAGTGAGCCACATCAATGGGCCGCACCAATGGGCCTTATGTACATTGCAATGGGCCACAACTCGTGGTCCTTAGAATGCATCATAATGGGTCTCAACCCATGGGCCCTAATGCATCACAATGGGCCCCAATGCCTGGGCTTTACATTTACATCAAAGTGGGCCTCAACACGGCCTCGTACGCATCAAGGTGAGTCTCAACAATGGGCCTTACGAGGTGGGTAGCATGGGTACAACATATACAACACACATTGCGGTGGAGCCCACATCACTATCCAAACATTGCATATGTAAATCAGCACCATCCATTAGCATAGATAAAACACATATCATGTGTGGGTCCCACGAATCAGGACTGAAGGTGTAGGATGAAACCCATACATCATGTGGGCTCCACAACCCTTGCTGACGTACAACAGTAGCAATCAGCTGCGTGGGGTCCACTGGATGGCTGGGATGTGTTCAGACCCATAGAGCCTACTGACGTTTTGCAACAGTTAAAGCTACTGGCCACCCAGTTGGATGGCCCAGATATGAAGTACGGATGGACGACATATTAATAAAACACTTGCATCAAGCCCGGGGTCCACAAATCCCACATGTGGACGGTTGGGGGTGGATGGTGTAGAGATAACACATACCTCGTGATCGACACCCACATCCACCGTCCAGATGAACGGTGCACACACATACATCATAGAAGGGCCTGCACAGCACCGTCCAGATGGACGGTGCAAATGACACCTACACATCATGGAGGAGCCCCATGTACAGCGCAGTCCGGTCCTCAGATGTTGTAGAGTACACACCAGCCAATCCCTCGTACATAGAGGTGGGTCCCACGTGAGGCCATTATAATAATAATATATGATATATATATATATAATAATAATATTATATTTAGTGTTATTTTATTTATAATACTATTGTTTGAAATGTCCAGGGCCTGGACTGTTGTTTGACGGATGGCCTTGATACAATATATGTATGTAGATCAAGGTGGGCCCCACCACATCTGCTCCATCAGAAATGGACGGTGTTGATAAAACACAGGTATCATGTGGGGCCTCGTCCAAATGGGAGGACAGTATGGATCAAATCCCCACAGCCAAGGTGGGACCCACAGAACCTACTGACGTCAGTCCAGTAGCTATATTGCTGCTGGACGGACGATGGATATAGAACTCATACAGCAAGGTGGCCCCACCCCCATGGCAAAGCAGATGGACGGTGTGAGTGAAACACATATGTCACAGTGGAATCCACCGTCCAGCATACTAGATGGTGTGGATTACCCCATACGTCAAGTGGGTCCCACCCAAGATTTGGATCGGTTGCATCATGGTGGGCCCATATTGAAGAGTAAGCCCATGGGGAAATGATAGAAGGTGTGGGGGAGCCCCACACCTCACTAGTGGGCCCAACAATGGATGGGCATTGTACTTACAACACACATCAAGGTGGGCCATGTACATACAACAGATAGGCCCTGTTGGACTGGACAGTCAGCCCGTGTTGGCCGTCGACCCTGCCCTGGCATCCCGCGAATAGATGGTATGGGTGAAACGCATCACGGGGCCTACTGGGTGGTCCATTTGATGGACGACCTGCATAGAACGCATCAGGGTGGGCCCTATACGTGGAAGATGGGCCTCACAGGCAATGGACAACATGGATGAACATGTACATAGTGGATCCCATCAGCGGCCGACTGCTGGGCTACAAACAAGCATCATAGTGGGGTGGGCCTGCTCATACAGCAGGTGGGCCCTGCTCATACAGCAAGTGGATTCTGCACGTCTAGCTTACAGGTACTCCGCGTGGACATGAAACACATACATTTTGGGGGGGGGAGGGGGGGGGGTTCCATGCCCAGTGGACTGGACGGCTGGATGAGACACTTGTAGCATGGTGGCTCCCACACATGTGGCTCACCACGTGCCATCAAAGCAAGCCCCACCATTGATGGCCAGCACGGATAAAACACATGCATTATGCGGTCCGGCCCTATGGTCTGGACGGTTGGGTATAGCACATATCTCATATAGGACCCATGGTCCAGACAGTTGGGATGGCCCACGTACGTGTGATGGGGTCCAGCCTATGCGGAAGGCATAGATAAAACACGTACCTCACGTGAATTCCCCCGTTGATCCTGCTGTGTGGTCCACCTGACAGACAGCGTGGATATAGAACAAATACATCATTAGGGGCCCCACTGTCCAGTGCTTTGGACGGTGGATATAACACATACATTTAAGATGGGTTCCACCGTCCATGGTTCTAGACGGTGTGAATATAACACTTACATCTTTGTGGGTCCCACATGGGGCCCACCATAATATTTGTTCTCCATCCAATCCGTCCATACAGTCTCAGAGACATGGACGAAGAGGAAAAAAATAAATTTCATATTCATCCAAAACTTCAGTGGGCCCCAAAAAGGTTTCAATGGTAGACCCTCAATCAACACTAACCCTTGTGGTGTGGGCCGCCTGAGGCTTGGATGCGTCTAAAACTTGGGGGGAGACCACTTCAGGGAGGGGCCCACCTCGTGGAAGGTGCGGATACAAAATATACATCATGGTGGGGCCCACATGTGGGGCCGTGGCCCTTGGCGTCCGCCCGTCGTGCGTCAGCGTCGCAGGCGCTGCCTGCGCTGGCAGCAGTAGCAGTTGCCGCTACTGTAAATTATTATTTTTTTTGGAAAAACCTTTGATCTCGAGGTTTTTCGAGTGTGGGACCCGCTCCAAGTGAATCCAGCCTAGCCATAGGATTCCACGGCTTGTAACAAATCCAATGAGTCTAATATTAGGTATATTTTTTATGTATAGAAGTTCCAGGGAAGATTTCAACAGTGAAACCCATCATTTGCTATACTATGGCCCGCTAGAACCTCGGATCAACATCATTCTTTAGCTCAATGCTTAAAATGATCTAGGGAATGAGATGGACGGCATGGATTGAATATATACATCAAGGTGGGGCCTACACAAATAGCCCACTCCAAAGCTTGGTAAACCAAGCTAATACTTGTGTTTTCTTTCAACGTCCAGCGTCCTTCGATGCTGGACGGTCTTGGCATACAGGTGGGCCTTGCTTCGGAGGGCCACCAAATGGGTGAATGGTATGGATAAATCATATATTAAGGTGGGGTCCATCCAAGTGGGCCACACATCACATAAAAAAATGAGAAGGAGAGGGAGAGAAGCACCCACCTTTGATTTCTTCTTCCTTTATCCGCCAACACGATTTAGAGCACCAAGGAGACGATTTTAACGGTTAAGATGTTCTTTGGATGGTGGAGATGAGGGGTACAAAGTGGGCCACTCAAGGTTTTTTTCTCACGGAGCTCACATGGACGTGGGTTTCTTTAGAGAAAAAAAAATGAGAGAGAATGAGAGAGAGAGAGAGATGGGTGTGAGTGATGGGTGATGTGTACTTGACATGTAAGGGATGGGTTTGTAAGAGAGAGTTGACTTTGGGTTACTTTTTGGGTAATGTGACATGTACTTGATTGATTTGACATATTGTTGAGATTCTCTCGGTATTTGCAACGTGCGGCGTTTCCTCGAACTGAACGCGGGCCCACATCTCCTGGCCTGGGTATCGCCTCGGCGCGCGAGACGCGGCACCGGAATCGCGACGACGACGCGGTTGCTAGGATACAAGTCTCGGGTTGAGTCGACTCGGGTTAACGGCGTGTGAATCAGGGTCGTGCGTAAATGCCGGTTAAGGGTCGAGGTTGCTGGGATTCGATTGGGAAGACCGCAGAAGTCTACCGAATGATATGGTCTAGGATACGGGTCTTACACGCGTTGATGAACGTGAGTTGTGTTTTGAGTTGGCGGCAGTGGTTAGGCCACACGAAGTGTTTCATGCAATTCATGTCATTCGACTTGAGATGTGCTCGTTCTAGTCAAGCCCGTCAAGTAACCCGACTGGCCGTTGTATGTTCACCCTGTATGAGTCATAACTGCTTGAACCTAGGGTACTGAACTTACCATTGGAAACCCTGTTAACCATGGTACCTTGATCCATAAAGACTCATGAGCCGGGCATGGTGGTATGGGACACCGTGGTCGAGCTGTCGGCCTACTCTGGGGCCACAAACCTCCCCGTAGTGACCAGTGAGCACGTATGACTCGTGAGC
Organism: Magnolia kwangsiensis; assembly: GCA_037074715.1. Classification (NCBI taxonomy): domain Eukaryota; kingdom Viridiplantae; phylum Streptophyta; class Magnoliopsida; order Magnoliales; family Magnoliaceae; genus Magnolia; species Magnolia kwangsiensis. The sequence continues at coordinate 100,166,522 of CM073576.1, read as the reverse complement.
CGATTGTGGTGGTATGGGACATTACATTCGAGCTGTCGGCCTACACTGATCAGGTGACGAGCCCTTTGTAGTGACCGCGATCATATTCTGAGCCTACGGGAGGCGACGACCCTTCCGTAGCGACCAGAGTACATTAGGCCTGTATTGATAAGGTGATGGGGGAGCGGTGCAACGAGTACGAGCAACAGCCCTGTCAGCCCTTGCAGTGACCTACAAATATAACATCGTATGAGATTACTAGGAGTGACGACCCTAGACAGGATCTGTGTTGGGATTGATATAAGGAAGGTACCTTAGTTTTCCAATACTATTGTATGAAAGGATTAATAATAACTCGGTAATCATATCCACATCGCATTACATATGCCTAGAAGATGTGGAGCATTGTGGGAAGAAAGCATGTCGCGGGTGTAAGATGGTTCCGTATGAGGGAGTATGTCGGTGAGGGCATCTATCATGTCATTTCATGCTTGCATTAACAATAGTACTTAGGGATGGTTGATTGTTTGCTTTACTATTAACGCGTGATTGATTTGATAACATGTTAATCTTTGCTCTATTATTCCACTGAGTTGATCACTCACTCCCACGTTACGGGATGGTGTTTGCAACACCACCAGACCCTGTTTTAGATGCAGGTGATGAGGCGATTCAGGACGCAGAGCCGGATTACTACGAGGATCAGGATGAGTTCTTGTATATGCAGTTCTCCGACGGTTTTGCATAGGTGGCCTTGATCGGCGGGACATGCTAGTGGACTATCACTTGACATTTATTTCTTACTTTATAACATGTATATGAGACTCAATGATGTATTCATACTTTGGAGACAGTTTGAGATTATTTTATTTTCGTACAGTGATATATATATTTTCAGTCTTCCGCTTGCATTTTATTACTGGATCTAGAGTATGAATTGCATTTTTGGTATAATCTTACTCATGTGAATGATTTAACTCAGAAAACATTGAATCATAATCATATTTGTTGCATAAGTGATGGTCTGAAACTCGGGAGTCGGGTTTCTACACTACCCCCGATTTGTAGGGTGTTACAAGTTGGTATCAGAGCATGATTTGGATTAAACCGGACCTAGGTTATTGCCACGTGACATACGCTGTCGCCCCTTTGACTTAGGTGGGTGCGAGAAAAATCTAGAAAAACTCGTAGAACTTCAGTTTCACCAATAGACGAAGTCTACTCAAATTGATCATTTTGATCGAGTCCATAATGTATCTTTGGTTGCGTGAAGTGACCTAAGTCGCCTCTAGGTCGTTAGTTGGTGGGTTTGAGATGATCTCAGAAGAATTCCAAACTCGAAAATGCATGTCCTTGGGTTGTGAGGTAACCACAACCCTTACACTCAATCTCAAGGGTTAAAACCCCCTTTTCATCCAATTCCTTCAGAATCTTTCCTTTCACCACCCCATTCTTCAACTTTTTCTAAGTCCTTTCACACTAGACATAAATCCTAGTGTGTGAAGGATAGTGAACAATACTTAAACAAAAATTTACTATAAATAGTAAATATATGAAAGAATTGGACTTTTGAACATTCCAATTATGGAATCTCTTATAATAAATGGTTTAGATGGATGGATTAGCCTCTCCTATCCCAAAATCATATGCTACATAATGCATAAACTCATTCTGATTTACAAATTGGCCCCGAAACGCCCCAAACGGAGTCATGGGCCTATCTAGGCTAAAAGACAATGAACCAGGGTGGGTCCCTCATATATTTGGGACCTCCAGGGTAGGGGGAACCCAGCCCCTATGGCTGGAGTTTCCAGTTTGTAAGTTCACCAGCGAGGACCTCGCCAGTTCGGCAAGGGCTCGCCGTACGGTGAGCCCCACTCGAGCTGAATTTCCGGCCGACTCCCTTTTGTGGCTAGGTGTAACATCCCAAAAATCGGGGGGTCGAGTAAAAACTCCACTCCCGAGTTCCAGAACATCATTTATGCAACATAAATGTGTATGATTGAATGTTGCCTGTGTTAATGTATTAAACATGAGTGAGATTAAGTCAGAACAACATATCATACTCCAGAGACAGTTAAATTAACCAGCGGAAGACTGTGATACATACCTATAATATATAATTGATTGTAAGTCTCCAGAGTGTGAGCATGTTACCAGGTTATATACATACATGTATACTCCAAAAGTAAACAAAAAGAATATACATGAGTGCTCTAAAAATATGAAATGACAAGTGTCAAGGCATCTAATCAACCTCCCTGTAATCCCGTCAATCAGAACACGCATAAAGGAGAGATCCTCATCATCATCATCAAGTCCAGCTCCGCTTCTCAAGCAGCGCCATCATCTGTAACCAAAATAGGGACTGGTGGGTGTCCAAAAACACCATCCTGTAACGTGGGAGTGAGTGATCAACTCAGTGGAATAATAGAGCAAGGATTAACATGTTCTCAAATCAATCATGCGATAATAGTAAAGCAGTAAATCAAACATTCCTAATACTGTTGTTAATGGAATATGACATGACATGATGGATGCCCTCACCGACGTTCTCCCTCATAAGGCACCATCTTACGCCCGCAGCATGCTTGCATCCCGCTCAATGCTCCACATCTTCCAGGCACATGCAATGTAATGGTGATATGATTGCCGAGTTGTTATTAGTCCATTCAAACACCAGGATTGGGAAACTAAGGTACTTCCTTTATATCAATCCCAACGCAGATCTTGTCTAGGGTCGTCACTCCTAGTAATCTCATACGATGTATATTTTTGTAGGTCACTGCAAGGGCTGTCAGGGCTGTTGCTCGCACTCGTTGCACCACTCCCCCATCACCTTATCAATATAGGCCTATTGTACTCTCACTGCTACGGAAGGGTCGTCGCCTCCCGTAGACTCAGAATACGCTCGTGGTCACTACAAAGGATTCGTCGCCTGATCAGTGTAGGCCGACAGCAAGAATATAATGTCCCATACCACCATAATCTGCTCACGAGACATAGGTGCTCACTGGTCACTACGGGGAGGTTTGTGGCCCCAGCGTAGGCCGACAGCTCGACCACGGTGTCCTCTACCACCATGCCCGGCTCATGAGTCTTCGTGCATCAAGGTACCATGGTTAACAGGGTTTACAATGGTAAGTTCAGTACCCTAGGTTCAAGCAATTATGACTCATACAGGGTGAACATACAACGGCCAGTCGGGTTACTTGACGGGCTCGACTAGCACGATCGCATCTCAAGTCGAATGACATGAAGTGCGTGAAACACCTCGCGTGGCCTAACCACTGCCGCCAACTCTAAAACACAGCTCGCGTTCATCCACGAACTTGCTCGGTTGCCGACTGCCTGGACTAGGTATAGTCCCAAGCATATATGAATCCACATCAGCAAATCATGTAAGAGTATTGGGAATGAAATACAACCATGTGAGCATGTTAACACATGTTATAACATACAACTTCAGTAAATCATCAAGCACATACATTTCATACATACAATGAAATCTTGCATATAGCTAACATGTAGGAAATCATTTACATCAGCATATTAATTGAGAAATCAATCTCAAACTAATTCATAACACCATTTAATTCAATACATACTAATACAAGCATTTATACAAACACTTACACTACACACTTAAGTCTACATATAGTATGTCGACTCAAAGTGTGCATTTAGGCGAATCTCTTTGCTAAACCAATTATGCACGTATTCCTAACATTCTAATGCAACAATAAGCCATGTCAATCACATCAGCAAATTATGGATGAAAACAGTATTTCCTACAAATGATTAAAATGCCCTAAATCTCATATTCTTCGTCTATTTATGAAACAGGAAACGGACAACATGTTGTACATGTCAAACGGCGTTGCCGTCGATAATCTACTATTAAACGACATTGAAAGCGTTGGAAATAGTCAATCAAAGCGTCTAAAATCTGTACCTTTTCTCTTATAGGTGTGTGAATTCGAACGGAGCGTATACGCTTCGTCTACGGCGAATAGACAACCTGTTTTACAAGATCCATAAGCTAACATGCTATGGAAATGGAGAAACACCAAATTAGAAACTATCTAGGGTATTTTCTTACCTAGAAAAGTGGAGAAATCACCGTCCAAGTGATTGGAGCGTGTTGCTAAAGCACGTGCAACAGGTGGCACGACAGCAGGAAAATTCTCTCCTACTCTCTCTCACGATCTCTCACCTTTTCTCTCTCTCAATCTAGAGTTTTTCTCAAATTCGGATGGGAGAGAGGAATGAGGGTTTCAACCCCTTTTATAAGCCCAAATGTGCCCAAAATAGGCTTGGGAACAAAGTATACTTAGGGTATATCCAAATCGGGGCTTTTTCGGTCCAAAAGGATATTTCTAGTGGTCCCCTGGCCGAACACGATCGGACTTAAGTTCGTGCATGTCGGATGTCACTCACATCCCATTTTCAGACCAGCAGTGTTCGTAGATCGCACGTGGCGGTCCAGTTTCAGTTCAGCGGTCACCGCACGTAGATCAGGTCTACAAGTCTCATGATATGAAATAGAAATTTTTTCCTGATCCAAGGGTGTAATGTGGCTGAATTCTGACGGTCAGAACGCTTAATACTAACACGTCAAGTCGTGTGCCAGATTTGAATTTTAAATTCCAAATCTGTCCCTATTTTTACTCTCTTCAGTCCAGGCTCAATGAAATAGCCTGTGAATGTCGGTTGGACTTGATTTTCGAAATGATTGTCAAGTCTAGCTAGGCGGTTATAACGGTCTAAGATTGTAGGTATCGGACTTTCGACGCGCGGTCTAGATCCAATACAAAGTTTCAAAGAGGTTCAGAGAACAAACCAGTTTAGAGTTTGATCCGAGGTTTTAGAGTATTATAGCACCATTGATTCTACAAGTTTTAGGTCTTGTAGAACGTATTTAAAGCGGTCAGGGACTATTTCACAGCTACTCCAGCGTAGCGCTAGCTAACTTATGCTTAGTTTCTAAAGGAATTAATCCTAAATGGTTTCTTTGGCTATGGAATTGGGTTCTAAGCGATTTTCCAGGTGTTTTGGTTGAACCATTGCCTAAGGACGTCTAATCCCAGGTTGGCCAAAATTCGGGGTGTTACAATCTACCCCCCTTAAAACATAATTTCGTCTCCGAAATTGGCGAAGGGTAAGGAGTATCTAGCAATACTTCAGTAGTGACATTTTAAGAAAGGGTCAATCCTATTTAATGATCTAACCGTACTTATAACCTAACTCAAATGTTTCGATCCTGGGCCAGTGGGGAAGAGGCCAACCACGCTTCCGCTGCGCCACTCTGATCGAACGGTTGCCTTAGCTGACCTAATTGGATTGGACTCAAGACGTTCTACCCCCCTTAAAACTTGGTTCTACTTAAAGTTCAAGAATCTATGCATCGCTCCATACGTCAGAACGAGGTGCAACTTAAGACCTATCCTTGACATGAATTAGGAAACAACCTCTCATTACAGTGGTTTTCCTTTGCTAATGATGCGTTCTATGGCATTGGCATCTATGGCGATAGAGATGAACCTAATCTCTATTGTGGTTGAGTTCAAGGGCAGGTATGAGTTGGTGGTAAGATGTCGAATCCTCTACTGGCTTTAAGTCCTCGCCATTTTCCAAAGACAATGTGATCACGTTTGGTTGTAGGTGGTTGGGCCATCACAGAAGAAAGGTTGTGCAGTAGGTCTGAACCGGATACATAGACTTTCTGTCTAGCTAGGACAGAAGATTTATTATATCAATTCTTCATCCGAGTCAATGCCGATCTTCTGCCTGATTAGAGCATTGGATTTATTGGTAACCACTAGGATTAAGAAGTCGATTCAAACCGCGAATACATCGCTTACATGCAGTTCCTTTACTCCGCGTTTCCGAATGCAATAAGCCCTTGAGGAAGGCAATACTAAGGGGCGTACTAGTTCATTCTAAGTTCAATCTAAGGGATTTATAAGTCTTCCCTAAGAGTGAATGGTTCTTTCCTATGGACAACAACAGAAGTCTATAAGTCATAAGGGGATCTATCCAAGGAATAAGATTCTACTTCAACCAAATCTAACCTACAATTCCTTAGCATATACAGGCTTTACACTACTTAAGGTAACTAGTAGGCTAGTCTGTAACTCAGTAGCTATAATCCAAAGCCTAAGATTATACGGTAAATGGTTCCATACCATTACTAATACAGGGAATTGCTCTATCACTTAGGGTCAAGATTATCTAAATAAAATTAGATTTCTTATATCGTCAGACCCTTCAAATCTAGAAGTGCTAACACTAGGTCCAAAACGCCAAGGGCCTATGTGGCCAGTAGCATTAAGTTGTATTAAATGGAACGGCATTCCTAGTCCCATGGCGGGATTGGAAGTGGCATGCTTGGTAGGAGGGTGGGTTGGGATAAAAATTAATTTGTAGGATGAATCTTGGGAGTTATAATACTCCCAATCTAGGGACAATACCTTACAACAAACGAACGGCATGCACTCCATTCAACAAAATTCGGCTATACTAAGCCCAAACCACTAACACAAACACATTTTCTACCTAACAACAAAAAAATACAAATTTCAAAATGGTAATCAAACAAGCGAAGAACGTGGAGAAATGGGACTTGAGAGAGAGGACGATGGAAAGAGAGAAAAAGGCTGAAACAGCCTTAACAATAGCCATGGAAAGAGGAGAAAATGCGGAGAAGTTGTTGCCCAAATGGACTGAAACAAATCTAGGCCCTATAGAGGGATGCATTAAGCTCTCAAAGGATGGATTTTTAGAAAGAAAAAAGAATAAAAAAGGGGAATAGAGCACCTCACGATTTCAGCTCATTTTGGGGGTTGTAAGAGCTCCAAACGATGAGATTTGCAAGAGGGAAGGCTGCAAACTTCAATGGAGTGATGGAGTGTGGTCGTTTTTAACAGAGAATGGGTTTGGGAGTGATTTGGAATCACGGTTTTGGGTTAGGGCAGCACAAAAATGAAAATGGAACTAGGGAAGGGGACTTTTGTGAAGGAAGTATCCCTTTTTAGGGTTTTCTATGGACGAACACTATATGGAGGGGGTGTACTACCCCAAAAGACCACACGTGCCAAACTTCAGCTCTAGTGGGCCACAGTGGACGACGATGGCATCGCCGACCATCTCTCTGTTCGGTCGGTGGGACTACATGGGTCTGGTCCCCCATGGTCCAGGGACCCCAAAAAACTATGGGCCCCACCTTGGTTCATTGTAGATTGCCCTATGGAGGCCCAAACATGCATTCGGGGATTTTTGGGGCCAATCTTCAAACCTGAATGCAATTCCCTATCATGCAGCATATTATTTTGGGGTAGAAGGAGACAATACATCCATCTAACCCATTATTTGCTAAAGAAAGCAAACTTAGAACGGCCTTATGGCTAGTTTTCATGAAATTTTACTATTCACTATAAAATTTTATCGAAGTATGATTTTATATCATTTTCACATTAGGATCAATGCCTACCATGAAAATAATAAGAAATAATTAAAGAATGGAGTGGTGAGAGAAAGAATTTTGAAGATTTTAGGTAAAACGGGATTTTTAAGCCCTGGCGATTGAATGCAAGGGTTGTGGCTGTCCCACAGCCCAAGGATTCACATTTACGGGTTTAGAATCATTCAACGAACATCTCGACCTAACTACTTACAACGTAAGAGCTACTTAGGTCGCTTCACGCGACCCTAGATGCGTTACGGACTCGATCGCGCGATCGATATGAATAGACTTCACCTATTGGTGAATCTGCGATCATATAAGTGTTTCTAGACCTTTCTCGCACCCACCTAAGTCAAAGGATGCGACAGCGTACGTCGCGTGACCATAACCCAGGCCCATTTTAATCCAAAACATGCTCTGATACCATCTGTAACATTGCAAAAATCGGGGGGTCGAGTAAAAACTCCACTCCCGAGTTCCAGAACATCACTTATGCAACATAAATGTGTATGATTGAATGTTTCCTGTGTTAATGTATTAAACATGAGTGAGATTAAGTCAGAACAGCATATCATACTCCAGAGATAGTTAAATTAACCAGCGGAAGACTGTGATACATACCTATAATATATAATTGATTGTAAGTCTCCAGAGTGTGAGCATGTTACCAGGTTATATACATACATGTATACTCCAAAAGTAAGAAAAAAGAATATACATGAGTTCTCTAAAAATATGAAATAACAAGTGTCAAGGCATCTAATCAACCTCCCTATAATCCCGTCAATCAGAACATGCATAAAGGAGAGATCCTCCTCATCATCATCAAGTCCAGCTCCGCTTCTCAAGCAGCGCCATCATCTGCAACCAAATTAGGGACTGGTGGGTATCCGTAAACACCATCCCGTAACATGGGAGTGATCAACTCAGTGGAATAATAGAGCAAGGATTAATATGTTCTCAAATCAATCATGCGATAATAGTAAAGCAGTAAATCAAACATTCCTAATACTGTTGTTAATGCAATATGACATGACATGATGGATGCCCTCACCAACGTTCTCCCTCATACGGCACCATCTTACACCCGCAGCATGCTTGCATCCCGCTCAGTGCTCCACATCTTCCAAGCACATGCAATGTAATGGTGATATGATTGCCAAGTTGTTATTAGTCCATTCAAACAGCAGGATTGGGAAACTAAGGTACTTCACTTATATCAATCCCAACACAGATCCTGTCTAGGGTCGTCACTCCTAGTAATTTCATATGATGTATATTTTTGTAGGTCACTGCAAGGGCTGCCAGGACTGTTGCTCGTACTCGTTGCACCGCTTCCCCATCACCTTATCAATACAGGCCTACTCTACTCTCACTGCTACGGAAGGGTCGTCACCTCCCGTAGACTCAGAATACGCTCACGGTCACTATAAAGGACTCGTCACCTGATCAGTGCAGGCCAACAACAAGAATATAGTGTCCCATACCACCATAATCTACTCATGAGACATAGGTGCTCACTGGTCACTGCGGGGAGGTTTGTGGCCCCAGCGTAGGCCGACAGCTCGACCACGGTGTCCTATACCACCATGCCCGGCTCATGAGTCTTCGTGGATCAAGGTACCATGGTTAACAGGATTTACAATGGTAAGTTCAGTACCCTAGGTTCAAGCAGTTATGACTCATACAGGGTGAACATACAACGGCCAGTCGGGTTACTTGACGGGCTCGACTAGCACGATAGCATCTCAAGTCGATCGACATGAAGTGCGTGAAACACCTCGCGTGGCCTAACCACTGCCGCCAACTCCAAAACACGGCTCGCGTTCATCGACGCGTAGTTCGTGGCAAAGATAGGCCAACCACGAACTTACTCGGTTGCCGACTGCCTGGACTAGGTATAGTCCCAAGCATATATGAATCCACATCAGCAAATCATGTAAGAGTATTGGAAATGAAATACAACCATGTGAGCATGTTAACACATGTTATAACATACAACATAAGTAAATCATCAAGCACATGCATTTCATACATAAAATGAAATCTTGCATATAGCTAACATGTAGAAAATCATTTACATCAGCATATTATTTGAGAAATCAATCTCAAACTAATTCATAACACCATTTAATTCAATACATACTAGTATAAGCATTTATACAAACACTTACACTACACACTTAAGTCTACATATAGTATGTCGACTCAAAGTGTGCATTTAGGCGAATCTCTTCGCCAAACTAATTATGCACGTATTCCTAACATTCTAAGAAAACAATAAGCCATGTCAATCACATCAGCAAATTATGGATGAAAACAGTATTTCCTACAAATGACTAAAATGCCCTAAATCTCATATTCTTCGTCTATTTACGAAACAGGAAACAGACAACATGTTGTACATGTCAAACGGCATTGTCGTCAATAATCTACTATTAAACGACATTGAAAGCCTTAGAAACATTCAATCAAAGCGTCTAAAATCTGCACCTTTTCTCCTATAGGTGTGTGAATTCGAACGGAGCGTATACGCTTCGTCTACGGCGAATAGACAACCTGTTTTACAAGATCCATAAGCTAATATGCTATGGAAATGGAGAAACACCAAATCAGCAACTATCTAGGGTATTTTCTTACCTAGAAAAGTGGAGAAATCACCGGCCAAGTGATTGGAGCGTGTTGCTAAAGCACGTGCAACAGGTGGCACGACAGCAGGAAAATTCTCTCCTACTCTCTCTCACAATCTCTCACCTTTTCTCTCTCTCAATCTAGGGTTTTTCTTAAATTCGGATGGGAGAGAGGAATGAGGGTTTCAACCCCTTTTATAAGCCCAAATGTGCCCAAAATAGGCTTGGGAACAAAGTATACTTAGGGTATATCCAAATCGGGGCTGTTTCGGTCCAAAAGGACATTTCTGGTGGTCCCCTGGCTGACCGCGATCGGACTTAAGTTCGTGCATGTCGGATGTCACTCACATCCCATTTTCAGACCAGCAGTGTTCGTAGATCGCACGTGGCGGTCCAGTTTCAGTTCAGCGGTCACCGCACGTAGATCAGGTCTACAAGTCTCATGATATGAAATAGAAATTTTTTCCTGATTCGAGGGAGTAATTTGGCTGAATTCTGACGGTCAGAATGCTTAATACTAACACGTCAAGTCATGTGCCAGATTTGAATTTCAAATTCCAAATTTGTCCTTATTCTTACTCTCTTCAGTCCAGGCTCAATGAAATAGCCTGTGAATGTCGGTTGGACTTGATTTTCAAAATGATTGTCAAGTCTAGCTAGGCGGTTATAATGGTCTAAGATTGTAGGTATAGGACTTTCGACGCGCGGTCTAGATCCAATACAAAGTTTCAAAGAGGTCCAGAGAACAAACCAGTTTAGAGTTTGATCCGAGGTTTTAGAGTATTATAGCACCATTGATTCTACAAGTTTTGGGTCTTATAGAGCGTATTTAAAGCGGTCAGGGACTATTTCACAGCTACTCTAGCGTAGCGCTAGCTAACTTATGCTTAGTTTCTAAAGGAATTAATCCTAAGTGGTTTCTTTGGCTATGGAATTGGGTTCTGAGCGATTTTCCATTGTTTTGGTTGAACCATTACCTAAGGACGTCTAATCCCAGGTTGGCCAAAATCTGGGGTATTACACTAGGGCACCCCCCTACACGTGGGACATCCCTTGAAACCCGCCTATTACCCTACCTCCTTCACAAACAGCCCTCCCAAGCTCTCCTTTTTACATTTTTTTACTGCCTTCTCCTCAAATCTCGGTGTCAAACCTCTCCCATCCCATTCTCTCCCTCAACCGATGCCAACCCATCCATTTTCAGCTGTTCACAGTCCCCTTTCTCTCCAGTCTCGTCGATTGGAGCTCTTACAACCTTCATTGAAGGCTGAAAATCGTGTGGACCTCCATTCCATCTTATCTTGCTCATTTCTCTTTGAAAATTCAGCCTTTGGGAACTTGATTCACCCCTCTACAAGGCCTAGATTCATTTTAGTCCATTTGGGCAGCCATCTCTCCCCATATCCCACATTTTCCATGGCTTTTGTTGAGGCTATTTTAGCCTTTTTCTCTTTCTCCACCATCCTCTCTCTCATGGGAAAGAGGAAGACCGCCGCAGATGAAGCTAGGCCTAGTCACCCTTCACGTTCGAGGAAGCCGAGAGGTGGCGCTGCTAGCTCAAGCACCGCCACAAGTCTAAGTGCCGCTCGTGAGTTTCACATAAAGTGGGATTTGGATCCCTGTACTCACATAGGGCGTGCACTGTTGGCAGACTTGGCTCATGGTGCGTATACTGATTGTAAGGTTCTGTTTGAGGCATATGTGGATGAGCGGCTCTTTGGTGAATTTCTGTTGTTTAAGCGCATTGAAGCTGCCAATTGGGGTCCACTCTTTGAAGGCCAGTCTCGTGTGAATGTGAGCACTGTTCGTGCCTTCTATGCTCATATTCGGGCTCCTACGTTGGAGCCATTGCATTCAGGATTCCCTTTGATAGAGACCGGGAAGCCACGATCGACGTTCGATTGATCGCCCGACTTCTGAAGGTGCCTCTTGGTGAGGTACATCCAAGCACTAAGAATCCGAAGAGTGTTCGTGAGCAAAATCGCCGCACCAGGTTCTTATGTGGTGGTTTGGTTCCATGGCAGCGTAACAAGAGCCTCTTAGCGTCCCATATGTTGGATGATTTTTGCCTGCTGCATCACATTTGCACGTTCAATGTATATCCTAGGTCGACCAACCACAGTAAATGTACGCGTCTCATGGTCGATTTCTTGTATCAAGTGAGCCAGGGAGAGAATGTATGCATGGCCACCTTTGTGTTGTGACAGATCGTCCTCATAGTGAAGTCGAGAAGAACGTCTGAGTCACTTCCCTTTGGCCGACTCACATGCAAGATCGAGCTTGAGTTTGCTTATAGACTTGGGCCGGAGATGCCTGTGCCGATTCACTTCATTGATGAGGATACCATGAACCAGATGAAGATAGGGCCTCGACAGCGTGAGGCTCAACTCGATGATGACAGTGAGGGCGAGTATGATAGTGAGGAGGATGCTAGAGAAGAAGAGGCTGGGGCAGAAATAGAGGAAGAAGTCTAGGAAGAAGAAGAAGAGGAGGCTCAGGATACTGATGAGAGTCTTCCTACTGCGACTCGGGCCGCTAGGGATGCTCATATAGCCCGACTTGAGGAGAGTCAGGTTACTTTGCGACAGAAAGTCCAAGAACTTCGGGCTGAGGTGAAACAAGATCTTGAAGATACCAAGGGCGTCATGAAGTAAAAATTTAGCAAGGTGACTCGCACCCTGAAGGCCATCCTGTGTTGTCCACAGGATAAGGACGCTCCTCCTCTATCGCCAGACTCATAGTAGCGATGGGATTTTAGATGTTTGTTGGTTGTAGTTGGTTTGTTTCCTGCTTTCTGTGTGTAAGCCTGAGAAGGCTAGTAGTTAGTTTATGTTGCAATTGTAGCTTTAACTGGCTTAGTTTCTCATGTGTTTCTTGTCATGATGCATGTAAGGATATATCTTGTATTGCGACAAATTTTGATTAAATGGAACGCATGGAATTCTGCAGTGTTATGTGAATGATTGCGGTGTGTTTGTGCTATTGTTGAAACTGACAAGGTTGCTCCCTATTTTGAATATAGGGAATGCTGCCTAAGACTACACGGAGCACGGCACGACTTACACTGGGAGAGCCTATGGATCGGGTTCCGCTCCAGACTGATGTTCATACGGACCCTGCTGTGGGCCTGATTCCTAAGACTGCACCTGAGTCTCAGCCCTCTACAGGTCCTACAGTTGGACCGCTGCCTTTCACACTGCCTGTCAGAGAGCAGTATCGTGCATCCTCCTCGACGCAGTATGTGCCACAGCCCGCTCCACCTCCTGATAGGTTTGAGCAGTTGATGGCCATGATGCATCAGTAGCACCAGCAGCTCATGACTATGATAGCAGGGGCTCTAGCCCAGGGTGGGAGTGTGACTCCACCTGCACCATCTGTGCATCCAGCTAAGGATGCTGGTACTTCTACTCAGGATGAGGGCGTGGCTCATCCTACACCATCTGCTTACCCTACGGGGCATACTGCTGATACACGGGGCTTACTTGAGCGATTCCAATGCTTGCGACCTCCTACCTTTATGGGTTCTCACAGACCCGAGGAGGCTGAGTATTGGCTCGACTGTGTGTCAAAGATTCTTAGGATGCTGCACTGCTCAGAGTCTGAGCAGGTTGAGTTGGCTACGTTCATGTTCGAGCGAGAGGCCATCTTATGGTGGAATAGTGTGTTGCGGACCGTTTCTGTTGACTTCGTCTGGACTTGGGCAGCATTCAAGTTCCGTTTTCATGAGAAATACTATCCTCAGACTTACAAGCACGAGCGGAAGAACGAGTTTCTACGCCTCAGGTAGGGAGGCATGACCGTTACAAAGTATGAGCATCGGTTTACTGAGTTGGGCAGATACGTCCCAACTATACTTGCAGATGAGTAGATGCGCATATGACAATTTTCTGAGGGCTTGCGACCGGACATACGGTCGAAGATGTGTTATGTCAGCATACCCTCCTACGTAGAGTTGATACACATGTCCATGAGGGCAGAGTAGGATGTTGATCGACTGGCGTGATCTCGTGGCCCTATTGTTCCTAGGCCATGACCGGATATGCAGGACAGGCCATTTGCTGGCAAGAGGCCTCGCATCGACCCTCCTCCTAGGGCTACAACGCCAATACCCCCGATGAGGTGTCCTGATGTGTCGTGTACGTATTGTGGGCGATCGGGTCACACAGTGGGGAGCTGCTTCGCTCGGATGAGAGACAATGGGTTTTCACTGCCGCAGAAGATCGACCGTCCATGCCCACAAGCATTGTCTGCTCTACCTTTACGGTCGGCTCCTGCGCATCCTTCCTTCAGACCTCCCGTACCTTCATTTCGACCGCCTCAACGGCCCATGGTACCACGGCCGAACCGTCCACAGCAGGCACGGGTACATGCCTTGACAGCTGAGGCAGCCGAGACAGAGACTACTCAGCCCTTGGCCTTTGAGGTCACCGCCCATATTGGAGGTACTCCTATACTTGTGATGGTGGATACAGGATCCACGATTTCATTGATATCGCATTCCATAGTCAGGCATCTTGGGCTACCGACTATTCAGATGGATGGGATGCGAGTTCTCTCGGCTCACGGGACCTTCTCTGAGGCCACCATGATGTGTGAGGGTTGTTTGGTGGACCTGGGGAGTAGGATGATAGCTATTGATCTTGTCGTCGACCCCTCTCTTGTTTATCTCGACGTCATTCTTGGCATGGATTGGCTGACTGCAGGGAGGGCCGAGATTGACTACTAGACCAGTACAGTGACAGTCTACGAGCCGGAGGGCACGTCCTATACATTTTCAGTACGGGTAAATCTCCCCTTCCGCATACTTAGCTACGCATCCTTATTGCAGGACGTCGATGCCCCGACACTTGAGCATACGCCTGTAGTTCGTGATTTTGGGGATCTGTTCAGGAAGATTCCTGATTTGCCGCCTCAACAAGAGATCGATTTTACTATCGATCTAGTGCCTGGTTCCACGCCCGTCTCACTGCTGACGTATCGCATGGCACCGTGTGAGATAGAGGAGTTGAGGAAACAGATTGATGATCTGTTAGAGGTTGGTTTCATTTAACCGAGTGTGTCTCCTTGGGAAGCACCAGTACTGTTTATGAAGAAGAAGGATGGTTCTATGCGATTGTGTATTGATTATCGCAGGCTGAACCAAATTACGGTGAAGAACTGATATCCCTTGCCCAGGATAAACGACTTGTTTGATTAGTTGAGAGGGGCCCAGTACTTCTCGAAGATTGATCTCCAGTCAGGATATCACCAGTTGCGCGTCAGGGATGAGGACGTGCAGAAGACAGCTTTCAGGACCAGCTTTGGCCACTACGAGTTCCTAGTGATGTCGTTCAGTCTTATGAACGCACCGTCCGTGTTCATGGATCTGATGAACAAGGTATTTCAGCCATTCCTCTATCGATTCATCATCGTGTTCATAGAAGACATTTTGGTATACTCCAGGAGTCGAGAGGAGCATGAGGAGCACTTGCGATTGGTCCTGGATACACTGAGATAGCATCAGTTGTTCGCACAGTATAAGAAGTGTGACTTCTAGAAGCAGAAAGTGAAGTTCCTGGGACATGCAGTGTCCAAGGATGGGATGACAGTTGACCTATCTAAGGTAGCTGCAGTTCAGGACTGGGAGTAGCCTGGTTCTGTCACTGAGGTGAGGAGTTTCTTAGGTTTGGCAGGCTACTATAGACGTTTCATTCGAGATTTCTCGAAGATCACCAGACCTCTATCTCAGCTGACACAGAAGGATGTGAAGTTCGCCTGGAATGATAAGGCGGAGACAGCTTTTCAGGAGCTGAAGGACAGGTTGACGTTCGCCCCTGTGCTAGTATTTTCAGAGTAAGGGGTTAGATACACGATATATACTGACGCGTCTAGCATTGGTTTGAGTTGTGTCCTTATGCAGAAGGACAGGGTAATTTCGTATGCCTCGAGACAATTAAGGAAGCACGAGGAGAATTACCCTACACATTGAAGCTCTGGAGACATTACCTCTATGGAGAGGAGTTCGAGCTCTTTTGCGACCACAAGAGCCTCAAGTACATATTCACGCAGCGAGACTTGAATATGAGGCAAAGGCGATGGATGGAGACTTTGAAGGACTTCAAGTTCGAAGTCTCCTACCATCCTGGCAAGGCGAACCTTGTGACTGACGCGTTGAGCCGCAAGAAGACGATAGAGTTTGTGACTCCGCTGATGGTTGCTGAGTGGGATATGGTTGAGTTTTTACGAGACTTTAAGCAGAAACTCACTGTGGAGGAGCCATATGAGTTTATCGCACATGTGCAGGTGCGATCTCAGATCGATGACTGGGTCATCGAGGCGCAGAGGGATGATGCGCGTCTGACTGAGCTTCGAGAGCAGGCCAGTGATGATGCAGACGTCGAGTGGTGAGTTGGCACGGATGGGGGCTTACGTTATCGTGGCCGCCTATGCGTCCCAGACATCCCTGACTTGAGACGAGAGATTCTCGAGGCTACGCATAGTTCCTGGCTTGCGATGCATCGGGGCAGCACTAAGATGTATCGTGACTTGAGGAGGACTTATTGGTGGGATGGTATGAAGACCCACATTGCAAAGTTCGTGTCCCATTGTCTCACTTACCAGCAGGTGAAGGCAGAGCATCGCCGACCTCCTGGACTCCTTCAGCCTATGCCTATAGCTGAGTGGAAGTGGGATTTCATTTCCATGGATTTCATCTCAGGACTGCTGAAGACGAGGAAGGGACATGATTCTATATGGGTGATCGTCAACCGTCTGACGAAGTCGGCGCACTTCCTACCAATCAGAGTTACGAACTCTGCAGACGAGTTAGCCAGACTGTATATCAGAGAGATAGTGCGTCTGCATGGAGTTCCTTTAGAGATCGTGTCGAACAGAGACACGCTCTTTACTTCTATTTTCTGGACTCGCATTCAGGAGGCTATGGGTGTGAAGTTGAAGTTTAGTACGGCCTTCCACCCACAGACAGACGAACAGACAGAGCGAGTGAACCAGATTCTAGAGGACATGTTGTGGGCTTTCACATTGGACTTCAAGGACAGTTGGGATGATTGTCTTGCATATGCGAAGTTCACATACAACAACAGTTTTCAGGCGAGTATCGGTATGGCACCGTATGAGGATTTGTATGGGCGACCTTGTCGAACACCGCATTGCTGGGCAGAGGTCGGTGAGCGTAGATTAATTGGCCCAGAGTTAGTGCAGGCAATGTCGGAGAAGATTGATATCATTAGACCCTGGCTTCTTACAGTGCAGAGCAAACAGAAGAGTTATGCAGATACGAGTCGGAGCCCGCTAGAGTTCGTGGTTGGGGATCATATATTTTTACGCGTTTCCCCTATAAAGGGAGTCCTTCGGTTCGGGAAGAAGGGGAAACTAGCAGTGTCGGAACAGTGGCTTATCGTCTGGCTTTGCCCATGCCTCTCGCGAGCGTTCACAACGTATTTCATGTTTCTATCCTGAAGAAATACGTTTCTGATCCTTCCCATATCATTAGATGGGAGCAGATGCAGTTAGGTGAGGATGTTACATATATACTGTGACCGGCACGTATACTAGACAGGAAGGAGCAGGTACTGCGTAGCAAGGTCATCCCCCTTGTGAAGGTGTTGTGAACGCATCACTCTGAGGAAGAGGCTACATGGGAGATAGAAGCCGAGATCAGAAAGAACTACCCACAGCTTCTTGAGGAGTACGAAAAGGTATAAATTTTGAGGACAAAATTTATTGTTAAGGAGGGTAGATTGTAGCGCCTCGGAAAAATTCGTACTGAGACTCGAGTACCAACTCGACCAGAAATCACGTAGGATTAATTCCTTTAGAGATTAAGCATTAGTTAATAGCGCTACGCTAGTTTAGCTGTGAAATTAGCATCAATCGCTTTAAATACGTTCTGCAAGACCCAAAACTTATAGAATCAATGACGCTATAATACCCTGAAACCTAGGATCAAACTCTAAACCCGTTTGCTCTTAGGAACCATTTGAAACTTCCGAAACACTCTTTTGGATCGGAACACTTTCACAACCCTCCCATCCGAATTTACAACAAACCCTAGATAGAGAGAGAGAAAGTGAGAGAAAGTGAGAGAGTTGTGGGAGAGATTTCCCGCCACTTGCTACAGCTGCTACCCGTGCTCATTCACCACATTCAAATCACTTTTTCGGTGATTTCCAATGCACTCCTAGGTAAGAAATACCCTAACTACTTGCTGTTTTATGATTCTTTCGATTTAAATAGCGAAGTAGCTTATATATCTTGTGCATTAGGTCGCCTTTACGCCGTTGATGAAGCGTATACGTTCAAATCGAATCGATACACGTCTAGGGCAAAAGGTGAGGAATTTAGACGCTTTGATTGACTGATTTCAAAGTTTTCAATGTCGTTTAATAATAGATTATCGACGAGCATGCCGTTTGACATGTAGAACATGCTATCTGTTTTTCATTTCGTAAACGTATGGAAAATATGAGATTTAGGGCATTTTAGTCATTTGTAGGAAATATTGTTTACATCCACATTTTACTGAAATGTTTGCCAGGGTTATTTGTCATGTTAGGATATTAGGAATGCGTGCATGATCTGTTTGGCGAAGAGATTCGCCCAAATGCGCACTTTGAGTCGACATATGCTATGTAGACTAAAGTGTGTAAGCTAAGTGTTTGTATAAATGTTTGTATTAGTATGTATTGAGTAGATGGTGTTGTTAATGAGTTTTGAGATTGAATTCTCAAGTAATATGCTGATGTAAATGATTTTCATCATGTTGGCTATATGTATTGATTTCATTATATACATGAAATGCATGTGTTGGATGATTTGCTCAAGTCGTATGTTATTACATGTGTCAACATGTTTACATTGTTGTATTTCATTTCTGTTACTCTCATATGATTACTGATGTTGATATTCAAGTGTTTGGGACTATATGTTAGTCCAGGCAATCGGTAATGGATTGAATTCGTGGTTGGCTTCTATTTGCAACGAAGGACGCGTCGATGAACGCGAGTCATGTTTTGAGTTGGCGGCAGTGGTTAGGCCACACGAAGTGTTTCATGCACTTCATGTCGTTCGACTTGTGATGCGCTCATACTAGTCGAGCCCGTCAAATAACCCGACTAGTAATTGTATGATGAGTCATAACTGCTTGAACCTAGGGTACTGAACTTACCATTGAAAACCCTGTTAACCATAGTACCTTGATCCATAAAGACTCATGAGTCGGGCATGGTGGTATGGGACACCGTGGTCGAGCTGTCGGCCTACGCTGGGGCCACAAACCTCCCCGTAGTGACCAGTGAGCACGTATGACTCGTGAGCCGATTGTGGTGGTATGGGACACTACATTCGAGCTGTCGGCCTACACTGATCAGGTGACGTGCCCTTTGTAGTGACCGCGAGCGTATTCTGAGCCTACGGGAGGCGACGACCCTTCCGTAGTGACGAGAGTACATTAGGCATGTATTGATAAGGTGATGGGGGAGCGGTGCAACAAGTGCGAGCAATAGCCCTGACAGCCCTTGCAGCGACCTACAAATAGAACATCGTATGAGATTACTAGGAGTGACGACCCTAGAAAGGATCTGTGTTGGGATTGATATAAGGAAGGTACCTTAGTTTTCCAATACTGCTGTATGAAAGGATTAATAATAACTTGGTAATCATATCCACATCGCATTGTATGTGCCTGGATGATGTGGAGCACTGTGGGAAGAAAGCATGTCACGGGCATAAGATGATGCCGTATGAGGGAGAATGTCGGTGAGGGTATCCATCATATCATTTCATGCTTGTATTAACAACAGTACCTAGGGATGGTTGATTGTTTGCTTTACTATTAACGCGTGATTGATTTGATAACATGCTAATCTTTACTCTATTATTCCACTGAGTTAATCACTCACTCTCACGTTACGGGACGGTGTTTACAACACCACCAGACCCTGTTTTAGATGCAGGTGATGAGGCGATTCAGGACGCAGAGCCGGATTACTATGAGGATTAGGATGAGTTCTCGTATATGCAGTTCTCCGACGGTTTTGCGTAGGTGGCCTGGATCGGCGGGACATGCTAGTGGACTATCACTTGACATTTATTTCTTGCTTTATGACATGTATATGAGACTCAGTGATGTATTCATACTTTGGAGACAGTTTGAGATTATTTTATTTTCGTACAGTGGTATATATATTTTTCAGTCTTCCGCTTGCGTTTTATCACTGGATCTGGAGTATGAATTACAGTTTTGGTATAATCTTACTCATGTGAATGCTTTAACTTAGACAACATTGAATCATAATCATATTTGTTGCATAAGTGATGGTTTGGAACTCGGGAGTCGGGTTTCTACACGACCCCCGATTTTCAGGGTGTTACAGCTAACTTGAACACGATCAATACATAATAAACTATGAATCAGTTCTTCAGGGATGATAGATCTTGAGATACTCGCATTCCAAGGGTGAGGTAAGAGTTGACCTTTGAGATCTTTAAGATGGTACGATCTAGGTCGGCTTTTACTTCTTACCATGTAAGGTCCTTCCCAGTTGGGGCCCAAGGTTCCCGAGCCAAGCTCCTTAGTTTTTTGGAAAGTTCTTCGAAGGAATAAGTCCCTGGCTCGGAACCTCCTAACCTTTACTCTGCCGTTATAAAAATGTGCCACTTGTTGTTATTGGATAGTAGTTTGATCCGAGCTTATTCCCTTCTATCTTTGAGAAGGTCAAGATCCAGAGCCATCAGCTAGAAGTTATGTTTCTCGTCGAATGACTCAGTCCGAGCTGTTGGTAGTCCGATTTCCATTGGGGTAACGGCTTCAGCCTCGTAGACTAAGGAAAAGGGAGTTTCCCCAGTGGTTGTCCAATCTGTAGTTTGGTATGCCTAAAGAACATTGGGGAGTTCTTCTACCCATGTTCCCTTGGCTTTCTTAAACTTGGTGCGAAGATGGTGTTTAATGATCTTGTTGATTGCTTCGACCTGCCCATTGGCCTGAGGATACCGTGGCAAAAAGTAGACATTCCGGATCTTGAGATTTTTGCACATTCCTTGGAACTGCTTATTCTCAAACAACTTCCCCTTGTCTAAGACAATCGTGTAGGGAATACCAAACATGCATATAATATTCTTCCACACGAAGTCTGTTATCTTTTGTTTGGTTATTTTTGTTAGAGACTCAGCTTTGGCCCACTTCATAAAGTAGTCGACTACAACCACATCAAACTTGGTCTAACCTTTGCCAGTTGGGAGGGTGTTGAGGCATAAAAAAGATGTTATTGCATTGGTTAGAGAATTCCATGGTGCAGATCTTTACGAGGGTATTTTGGTAAAAATCCAGCTCCAGGGGTATTTTGGGTATTTCGGTAAATTTCATGTCCGGGGTATTTTGGTAAATTCCATGTCCGGGGGTATTTTTGTAAATTCCATGTTCGGGTTATTTCGGTAAATTCCATGTCCAGGGGTATTTTGGTAAATTTCATGTCCGGGTTATTTCCGTAAATTTCATGTCTGAGGGTATTTTGGTAAATTCCATGTCCGGGGGTATTTTAGTAAATTCCATATCTGGGGTATTTCGATAAATTCCATGTCCGGGGGTATTTTGGTAAATTTCATGTCCTGGGGTATTTTGGTAAATTCCATGCCTGGGGGTATTTCGGTTAATTCCATGTCCATGGGTAGTTTTAAGTATTTCAATAAAAAGGCATTGAAAATGGTAGTTTGGTAAAAAGGGTGCATAAGTATCATTTTAATAGAAAGAGGTTGTATACCACCATTTAAGAGGGAGCTTGGTAGACACCATGGTTTAAGAAAAGAAGAAGTCCAAATGTGAAGGGATACATGGTGGTGATCACCACTTTGTAAGAGTGGTTGGGCCTATAAATACCCCCACCCCTGCTTCATTTGAGGAGATCGGATTGGATCAATCGGTGGGAAGAAGAAGTGAGGAGAGAGAGAGGTGGTGTTTACACGGACCGCGCAAGGAAGTCTACTATTGCGCTAACCGCGCAAGAAAAAAGTTGTTGCGCCATATGCGCAAGTAAAAAAAGAGCTTCGCCAACTACAGATGTTGTTGTGCGGTCTTCCTACTGTGCGACCAGCGCAACAGATACTGGATAATTTTCGTAAGGCCATGCATCACGTTATGCTGTCTGAGGGAAGAATTCCGTTGCGCCAACCGCGTAACCGATTGGACTTTCAGCCGGGTGTAAACAGAGGAAGAAAGCATTTTCTTCCTTTCAATTGTACTATTGGTGGGGCCTAATATGGCCATCTTCTGAGAGATCCACACCGTCCACTGGATCCCTCTTGAGATTTTGACTATGAATAGTAAGCTTTAATCGTCTGTTGATGTGGCCCACCTAGATAATCAAGCCATGAAAGCAGCCGAACGGTTTTCTTTTGATCATTGTAGCGATCACAAGGAAGAACATGATCATGAAAGCTCAACATGATTTTGATGGGTTTTTATCCCTCTACCTAACAGACGAATCAGATCCACCTTTAGCTGAGTGATGGTGGCCCACAAAAAAGGAACGGAAGCTCTGTTTTCAATAGAGTCAATGTACGTTGACTCTGTGAAGTTCGGTGGCGCATTTACTAAAGTTGTTTGGAAAATCCACTCCATTCATTGGTCTCAATGGGAAAAACCATCAGGAATAGAGTGCTTTTGGAGGAAAATCAGCATGGCCTACAAGCTTATCTACTCCGCCATCCATTTCATTTTCAATGGTCATAATTCTACAATAGCTTGCATGGTTTCAGAATGCCACATTGCCAAGGGTTAAATCTCCCTTTTGTACACAATGGATGGTACAGATCAACGATTTGAATGTGGAGTGGACCACACTGAGAAAATTGTAAAGAGCCAGGGACGACGTTGTTGCATTTTCTAAAAATGAAGAAGAAGATGTCAGTCAGCATGCGCTAACCAACTTTAAGAAATTCCATGCACGGCTTGTGCATTTGTACATGATGTACATGCGACATATATGTAGGTCCCAACATGATGTTTGTGCGAAATCTGCTCTGTCCATTTTCTTTTTCAGATTATTTTACATGTTGGGACCAAATCTGAAGCATATCCAGATTATAGGCGGGCCCCAAATCATGATTTTAGTGGCTGATTTGTCAGTTTGACCATTTTTACAAGGATTCAGGAGCTAAAATTTGACGTTACGGTTAATTTGTGGTTCTAAGGCTACACATAAAGTTTCGAGCCGAACGGACGGTGGAAACCCCATGATCTTACATTCTGGGAGACTTTTTAGGCTTATCTGATGTGAGCGGCCTGATTTCTTTGGGTCCTGGCCACATTTCAATGGACTGCTTCATATTTCAAAGAAGAATGACCTGAAGGATGCTCTATATTTCAAGAAAAGATGATTGGAATGATGCTCAGAACCGATCTTAGTGGTCAGATCAAGGGCTTCAAGCCACATAATTCTCATCTCATTGAAGACTGGTTGATCAGATATTCCTCCAAGTACTAGGAGATGACCGAAGCAGGCACTGGAATGCTATCGAAATTTCTATTTGACTGTCTTCTCCTTCATTTAGTACATTGCATTAATTGTATTTTATTTTTAGAATCAAGGGAATCAGAGGATGTAAATGAACTCATATAAATGTGATCAATGTTCTCTCAACAAATTCTTTGTTATCATTGAATAAAATTTCCAAATTAAATGCATTTTGTTTCTTTTTCAAAACAAAATGGCGACTCTGCTGGGGATTGTATTATTCGATGGTAACTTAGAAAATATTTAGAGAACATTTATCACTTTTTAGCGTTTATAAAATGTCAAAATGGAGACTCTCAACGAGAACATCCTTCCCTACATCTCTGAAAATAAAGTATGACTTTATTTAAATAAATAAATTAATATTATGTTCTGAATGACAAATATACTGTAGTGATCTTTCTCCCGACTAATATAGTTGTTCACTTCACATCCAATAGGCTCCCACCAAAAAAATGTCAGAAAAGATCAAATCAGTTTTGATCAAAGGCAAATAATGTCAGAATGATGACAGTTTCCGGAGTGAACTAGCTTCTTGTACAGGGGTGATTTAAATAGCAGTTAATCAGCACATGTCTAAGGAAGAAGATCAGGTTACTTTGATCTGGTAGTCCTTTTGCAGCATCCCTGTGAATATGATGGTAGAGTTTCTTCCATGGCCTTCTTCTATTTCACTTGAGGAGCCCCAAGATCTGCTGAAATGTTTGTGCAAGATAGTCCCACAGGAAAAACTTCCTCAAAAGTGCTATGTGGATCCCACACATGGCCAGTTAATAGATTAAATAGAGAAAGGGTGGAACATTTGTGAATCTTCCAAGACTAGAAAAAGGAAACATCTGGAGTCAGCTGTTGATTCAGTTATAACGCATCTAATTGATGAAAGATTGTATTGGCACAATGCCATCAAAAGAGAGTTGGATGATATAACTGAAGGGCAGTAGATGGGGAATTATCATTTGCTCAAGAGCATGATGAAGAAGAAAACCGATTTGACAATTTTAGATCCTTAATAGAAAGCATTCAGAGTTCTAGAGTCAATTCAAATTCAACTGATTTTTATGCAAAGTTGTGCTCACATGCTGACCAAATAATGAGTATCATATAGAAACACTTCCATGGCAGGGAAGTTGAGGTCCTTCCTCTTGCTCATGAGCATTCCAGTCCTGCAAAATAGAGAAAGCTTATGTATGAAAGTTTGTGTGTGATGTCACTAAAATTGGTAGAACGCGTCTTGCCATGGTTGGTCGGATCGCTTAGTGAAGAAGAAGCAAGGTAATGTCCAAAGTTTTTTTTTATATATATAAAAAATAATGCCAGAAAGTATTAGGGAAGATCCAATCAGTTGCGATAAAAAAAAATAGACAATTCCAGGTAGCGTTGAAAGCAGTTTCTGCTTCATCAGTAGCGCTGTGAGACAATGAAGGACGGATGATAGTGTGTTGGTGCACAAAGAATGTACAAAGCCTTCAGGTGAAAAGTTAGTTCAGCTAAGTCAAGCATTGCTCATCAACAAGTAAATGGATCAATTAATGAATTAATGAATTCATTAGTTAATAGAGAGCCATGGGGGCATCGTCACAACCTACTAGATTAGAAGAGCAAGGGTCAAAGTAAAGCTGCTCCACTCTCATATGAATCGGCTATTTCAAGAGTCCTAGGGGAACAATAACAGATATTGCCGAAGAAAGAAGGTAAGAAGAAGGATTGTCAGAAAGTAAAGGATTGAATCTTCCGTTAAAGAGAACATCGACGATTTTACAAACAAGAAAATAAAGAAAGGGTTCAGACAATTCAAGGACTACATGAAACATACAGCTGAAGAAGGCGATGTACTGCTTATGAGGAATCAATCGCTAGCCGCAGAGGCAATTAAATTGTCATAGTTAAAGTATTAAAGGAAATAAAATAAAGAAGACAAGAAAAACAAGCAAGAAGAAATCAAGATAGTATGTTGACTCGGAAGATTTATGGCACAATTATTTAGGGGGTGGACAAAGGCATACAAAATAAGTAAAGAACTGCAGTTTTGATGTTTCCAAATAAAATAAAAAAAGCAAGATCAGAAAAGTCTCAGAATGATAAAATCTCAAATTTTCAAATAAGGTAATTGTTGACTCCTCGAAATGATAATTGTTTATAATAATTGTCTATATCAATTTTTGCAGGTTAAAGTTGGGGTAAAAGCAAGCACTAATGCTATCGAGCATTAACGATTGTCGCCAACAAGTAGAGGAGTGAAAGGATTGCGAAAGACAAGGTCATGTACTTTCCCTTATATGAATGAATTAAAGCATAAATTTTTAATTGATATCAAATTTCAGGAGAAAGACAAGGAGATACAATCGAAGAAGAAAGAAAAGTGAATGGCTTAAAGAACAAGTTACAAAAGATGGTTGATAAAGGAGAAATTGTTAAGGTGTACGACATAAAAGAAAAAAAAAAAAGAATACGCGGGCTTGACTAGTTCGAGACTGGGGGCAAAGCTAAACCTGGGCAAAAAGTATGAGAGGATGCGGTGTCAGGTGGCAGCACTATAATTTGATTACGAAGATTCTCAGAGTAATGCTTCCTAATCAAAAGGGGGCAAGACAGGTGAGTAAAAGCTGTGAAATATGTTTCTCACCATAGAATGCATTTCTTTTGTGTATTTGAATGAAATACAGGCTTTTAAGCATATCAAGTCATTGTCAAACGCGAAGCTCTAATGACGATCACTACCAAACGTTGATGATTTTAGCGCTACCAAGCGTTGATGATTGCTACCAAGCATTGATGATCGTTGTCAAGCATTGATGATTGTTCTCAAGCCACCAAACACTAATGATAGCTATCAAGCATTAACCGTCAAAGATTTCCATCAGTAAGTACCGATGATTATCACCTAGATTGGCAACTATCGCTGTCGTCATCAATCGCTTATCAAAATTGCTATCATCACCAAGCTGATATACGATTTCAAACATAATATGAATTTTCCTAAAGTATTATCAGCAGCGGAAAAATATCAATTATTGATCTGAAATGTCAATTATTGATCTGAAATATCAATTATTGATCATCTTTTGGTAGTAGAATAAATTATATACTCAACCACACATAAAGTTGACGACAGTGATGGTTTTTTATCATTCAAGGCAGCCTAGCCAAGCCTATACAACCAACTATGCATAAGACCTATTAAGATCGTCATTCGGGTAGCAGCGAGAAGCCAATGGTCCTAAAAAGCCCGTGAAGGCCATCGTATGCATACCCATACGGGTAGCTAATTTTGTAACCAAGACCCCTAGCTGGGTGGGTCAAATATTTAGGCTCTCATGATATATGCTTCTTTTTCTATCGCACTCTGAGTTTACAGTTCCACTGGTTCTCTGATCACAGACTCCCGGATTTCTGAAACGAGTCTTGTACTTAGGTTTTAGAAATCAAAGCGTTACAAGTTGGTATCAGAGAGATAGCTTGGCTGTGGGATCTAAGTATACAAAATCCTTAGGTGAATAACTTAGGACAAACGTAGAGATTCCCCTTAGAAAGCAGCTACGATGGACAAACGTAGAAAACAAAACACATAGGACCCCTTGAGAAACATCAAGACATTCGTCTGAACTTAAAAGCATAAATATTAGCCTCCCCTCAAAATTTCAACCAGGAATATCCCTCAGGTTAGGAGCAGCTAGCACACCCGCGATAGTCAAGTAATGAGATAGTTGACCTTGACGCTACTTCGCGGGAGGTTAAGAACATCAAACAACTGAACTATGAATTTTGATTTCTCAGGAAACCATGCTGCTTGTGCTGCGATCACATCTCACTGATATGGTCGATATCCACCCCATCCCCTCGAGTGAGCGCCAAAGAGAGCGTGGCCCGGAGTATACTCTTGGCCTTTCATTGGGCATTGTAAATACGGCCAACGCATCAGAAACGGTGGGGGACTCTCCTTCCCTACAGGTCTTCACCACCGAAATGCCATCACAATACTTCGCACAAGGGACGTCGACCGTTAAGGCATCCGCAAGAGATCAGACTGGGGTTGAAGCCTTTGTAGTCGTTGAGCAAATGGCTTCGACTATGCGGCAACAATAAGACGTATTCATGCGCCAACAACGAGATATGCATGCCCTCATGATGGAATCCTTGCGGAACAGAGATCGTGGGGAGGCATCCTGAGAAAGATATAGTTGAGGAGCAGACATATTTAAAAGGTTCATAAAGCTCCGACCGCCAACGTTTGAAGGAGCGCCAGATCCAGTGCAAATGAAGTGTCGGCTGGCGAGGATTTCTAAGATTATGTAGCCCCTGGAGTGCACTGATTCACAAATGGCAAACTTAGCCACTTACTTATTGGAGGGTGAGGCGGAGAACTGGTGGTAGAGCTTGTAATAGAGTGTCTCGACCACATATGCATGGATATGGGCTGGGTTTAAGACGAAGTTCCTTGAAAAATACTTCCCTCGGTCGTGTAAGAATGAGAAGATAACTCAGTTTTTGAGACTGGAGTAGGGCAGTCTGACCATCGCCAAGTATGAGGCCCGGTTCGACGAACTCTCTCGGTATGTGTCGAATGCCTTAGAAGATGCTGAGTACAAATTACAGAAATTTAAGGAGGGGCTCAGGCAGGGAATCCAGTTGTGACTATGTGCTTGGGACTTCGAGGACTTCGCTAAGCTAGTGGATAAGGCTATGTGGGTCGAGAAGGATTTTGAGTGTGCCTTAAGGACCCGCCCCTCAGCTAGGGTAGTCCTAGTCAGGCCCAAACAGGCACCGCCTACCCCATCTGTACCAGAGAGGAGAGCGAGGGTCATGCCTGCAGGTGCATCACCCATGCCTCCCGTAAGAAACTGCGAGTACTACCACAAGCCCGGGCACTTTGCACGGACTTGTTTCAAAAAAATGAGAGACAAAGACATCACTCCACCAGCAGGTCGCCCTCAGTCAGGAACAATAGCTTCCAGGGTAGCACCAAGGCCGCAGATGCAAAGACCGGGACCTCCAGTCCACCAGAGGGCCCCCGCTCGCGTATTCACGGTAGCTGCTGCAGACACCGAGGAAGACCTCCATCAGACCATTCATGGTACCGCTCACATCCACGGTACCCCTATCTTTCTCTCATTTAATTTATGTGCAACCTTATCTTTCATGGACTCTACTATTATAAATAGACTACTGAACATAACTCGCATACATGCCCCCTTAGTTGTAGCATCCCCCATGGGTAAATTCATCGAAACAAACAAGTTATGCAAAAATTATCCCTTAACTCTCGCACGCCATGAAGTGGTTGTGGATCTAATCCTCATGCCTATGAAATAATTCGACATCATCCTCGGGATGGATTGGCTTTCTCGAGTTCGGACAGTGATGGACTGCCACAACAAAACAGTCACCATAACTGTCCTTAGTCAGGCCTCCTTCACCGTGAAAGGGAAAGGTAAGCGAAGTACGCTGGAAAGCTTACAAGCCCTGAAAGATCAGAATCATTTAAGTCCGTCGTGAGCCGAATCCCAGTAATGCGAGAATTCCCTGAGGTATTTCAAGAGATACTAAGACTGCCCCCAAGGCAAGAAGTAGATTTCTGCATCAACCTCAAACCAGGAACTGCCCCCATATCATTATCCCCGTTTCAAATGCCCTGTAACACCCCGAATTTTGGCCAATCTGGGATTTGACGTCCTTAGACAGTGGGTCAATTAAAATACCTGAAAAATCGCTTAGAACCCAATTCCATAGCCAAAGAAATCACTTAGGGTTAATTCCTTTAGAAACTAAGCATAAGTTAGCTAGCGCAACGCTGGAGTAGCTGGAAAACAGTCCCTGATCACTTTAAATACGTTCTACAAGACCCAAATCGAGTAGAACAAATAACTCTACAATACTCTATAACCTCGGATCAAACTCTAAGCGGGTTTGTTCTCTGGACCACTTTGAATTCTTGTATTGGATTTAGACAGCGCGTCGAAAGTCCGTTACTTCCTATCTTAGACCGTTAGAGCCGCCCAGCTGGACTTGACAATCATTTCGAAAATCAAGTCAAACCGATAATCACAGACTATTTCATTGAGCCCGGACTGAAGAGACCGCGAATAGGGACAGAATTGGAATTTCAAATTCAAATCTGGCACACGACTTGACACGTCAGTATTAAGCGTTCTGACCGTCAGAATTCATCCAGATTACGCCCTCGGATCAGGAAAAATTTCTATTTATTATTATGAGACTTCCAGCCCTGATCTACGTGCGGTGACCGCTGAACTGAAACTGGTCCGCCACGTGCGATCTGTGAATCCTGCCAGACTGAAAACTTAATGCGCGCTAGATCTGGTACGCATGAGCTTAAGTCCGATCGCATTCGACCAGGGGACCACCAGAAAGCATCTTTTGGACCGAAACAGCCCCGATTTGGTTACCCCTCAAGT
Source organism: Magnolia kwangsiensis (assembly GCA_037074715.1). Classification (NCBI taxonomy): domain Eukaryota; kingdom Viridiplantae; phylum Streptophyta; class Magnoliopsida; order Magnoliales; family Magnoliaceae; genus Magnolia; species Magnolia kwangsiensis. The sequence continues at coordinate 100,136,527 of CM073576.1, read as the reverse complement.
GAAACTTGTTCCCGAGTCTATTTCGGGCAAGTTTGGGCTTATAAAAGGGCTTGAAACCCTCACTTCTCTCACCCATCCAAATTTTCTAGAAACCCTAGCTAGAGTGAGAGAGAAAGTGAGAGTTTGTGAGAGAAGGTGGGAGAGCTTTTCCTGCTGCTGCTGCACATGCTTAAGCGGCGTATTCCAATCACTTTGCCGGTGATTTCTCCGCGTTTCCAGGTAAGAAATAACCCTAGAAAGTTGCTGATTTGATGCTTCTTTAGTTTCATAGCTTGTTAGTTGATAAATCTCGTAAATCAGGTTCTCTATTCGCCGTAGACGAAGCGTATACGCTCCGTTCGAATTCTCATCCCTAAAAGGGAAAAGGTGCGGATTTTAGACGCTTTGATTGACTGTTTCCAAAGCTTTCAATGTCGTTTAATAGTAGATTCTTGACGGCAACGCCGTTTGACATGTACAACATGCTGTCCGTTTCCTGTTTCGTAAACTAACGAAGAATATGAGATTTAGGGCATTTTAGTCATTTGTAGGAAGTACTGTTTTCATGCATATTTTGCTGATGTGATTGACATGGTTTATTGTCGCATTAGAATGTTAGGAATGTGTGCATAATTAGTTTGGCGAAGAGATTCGCCTAATGCGCACGTCGGATCGACATACTATATGTAGACTTAAGTGTGTAGTGTAAGTATTTGTATAAATGCTGGTATTAGTATGTATTGGCTTAAATGGTGTTATGGATTAGTTTGAGATTGATTTCTCAATTAATATGTTGATGTGAATGACTTCCTACATGTTAGCCATATGTACGATTTCATTATATGTATGAAATACATGTGCTTAATGATTCATTTAAGTGGTATGTTATAACATGTGCTTGATGATTTTCTTATGACTTAGTTGGAGATTGAATTCTCAATTAATACGCTGATGGTGATGATTTCCTATATGTTGGCGATATGTATAATTTCATTATATGTATGAAAGGCATGTGTTTGAAGACTCGCTTAAGTTGTATATAATAACATGTGTTAACATGCTCACATGGTTGCATTTCATTTCCATTACCCTTACACAACTGCTGATGTGATTCTATGATTGTTTGGGACTATGCCTAGTCCAGGCAGTCGGTAACCGAAAGAATTCGTGGTTAGCTTATCTTGGCCACGAAGGACGTGTCGATGAACATGAGTCGTATTTAGAGTTGGCGGCAGTGGTTAGGCCACGCGAAGTGTTTTACGCACTTCATGTCGTTCGACTTGCGATGCGCTCGTGCTAGTCGAATTCGTCAAGTAACCCGACTGGCCGTTGTATGTTCACCCTGCATGAGTCATATCTGCTTGAACCTAGGGTACTGAACTTACCATTGTAAACCCTGTTAACCATGGTACCTTGATCCATAAAGACTCATGAGCCGGGCATGGTGGTATGGGACACCGTGGTTGAGCTGTCGGCCTACGCTGGGGCCACAAACCTCCCCGTAGTGACCAGTGAGCACCTAGACTCGTGAGCAGATTATGGTGGTATGGGACACTATATTCTAGCTGTCGGCCTACACTGATCAGGCGACGAGTCCTTTGTAGTGACCGCGAGCGTATTCTGAGTCTACAGGAGGCGACGACCCTTCAGTAGCAGTAGAGTACAGTAGGCCTGTATTGATAAGGTGATGGGGGAGCGGTGCAACGAGTGCGAGCAACAGCCTTGGCAGCCCTTGCAGTGACCTACGAAATATACATCGTATGAGATTACTAGGAGTGACGACCCTAGACAGGATCTGTGTTGGGATTGATACAAGGGAAGTACCTTAGTTTCCCAATCCTGCTGTTTGAATGGACTAATAACAACTTGGAATTCATATCACCATAGCATTGCATGTGCCTGGAAGATGTGGAGCACTCTAGGGAGTGTGGCATGTCGCGGTCGTAAGATGTTGCCGCATGAGGGTGATCGTCGGTGAGGGCATACATCACGTCATGTCATAATTGCATTAACAACAGTGTTAGGATTGTTTGATTTATTACTTTACTATTATCGCATGATTGATTTGAGAACATGTTAATCCTTGCTCTATTATTCCACTGAGTTAGCTACTCACTCCCACGTTACGGGACGGTGTTCCTGGACACCCACCAGACCTTTTGTGATTGCAGAAGACGGCGCGGCCTATGAGGCGGAGCTGGACTTGATGATGATGAGGAGGATCCCTCCTTTATGCGTGTTCTGATTGACGAGATTACAGGGAGGTTGATTAGATACTTTGACACTTGTCATTTTATATTTTTAGCGCACTCATGTATATTCGTTTTGTCTACTTTTGGAGTATACATGTATGTATATAACCTGGTAACATATCCACACTCTAGAGGCATACAACAGTTTATATATGTTATACATACTATCACAGTCTTCCGCTTGTTAATTTAACCGTCTCTGGAGTATGATATGCTGTTCTAGCTTAATCTCACTCATGTTTAATGCGTTATCACAGACAACATTCAATCATACATATCTATGTTGCATAAATAACATTTTGGAACTCGGGAGTTGGGTTTTTGCTCGACCCCCCGATTTTCGGGATGTTACATGCCCCCTTGTGAAATGGAAGAACATAGAAGGTAAATAGATGAGCTGCTGACCCAAGGTTTCATTCGCCCCAACATCTCTCCTTAGGGAGCACCAGTTCTCTTCATGAAAAAGAAGAATGGATCAATGCGCCTCTGCATAGATTATCGGTGGTTGAATGAAGTGATGACAAAGAATAAATGTCCTCTCCCGCGTATCGACGACCTGTTCGATCAACTTAAGGGCGCTAGATATTTCTCGAAGATTGACCTACAATCAAGATATCACCAGCTAAGAATCAGGGATGAGGATATCCCTAAAACTACATTCAGGACTTGTTATGGGCACTACGAGTTCCTGGTAATGTCCTTTGGGCTTACAAATGCTCGAGCAGTATTCATAGACCTCATGAATCAAGTCTTCATGCCATACCTAGATCGGTTTGTGATCGTGTTCATCGACGACATCTTGGTTTACTCCAAAAGCCAAGAGGAACACGAGCAACATTTGCGCACAGTCCTGAATATGCTGAAGGAAAATTAGTTGTATGCCAAGCTATCAAAATGCGAGTTCTGGAAAAAAGAAGTGAAGTTTCTAAGGCACGTAGTGAATGAAGAAGGCATCGCAGTCAATCTCGCTAAAGTCGAAGCAGTATCCAAGTGGGACCAGCCTACCACAGTCACTGAGATCTGAAGCTTCTTAGGCATGGCAGGATACTACAGGTGCTTTATCAAGGAATTCTTCCAAATTGTGCAACCACTCACTCAACTGACGAAGAAAAACACTTGATTCACATGGGAATAAAACATGGAGGCAGCCTTACAGGAACTAAAAATGATGCTGACATCTGTGCCCGTACTCACCCTTCCACAAGAAGGGGAAAAGTTTGTGATGTATAACGATGCCTCAAAGATGGGCCTTGGTTGTGTTTTGATGTAGAATGAAAAAGTGATCACTTATGCCTCCAGACAGATGAAGAAGCACGAAGAGAACTACTTGACTCATGACCTAAAATTGGCAGTAATAGTCTTTGCCTTAAAGATATGAAGGCACTACCTATACGGAGAGGATTTCCAGCTATTCTATGATCATAAGAGCCTAAAATACATATTTACGCAGAAAGATTTGAATATGCGCCAATGTCAATGGATGAAGACACTTAAAGACTTCCACTTTGATATCTTATACCACCTTGACAAGGCAAACTCCATAGCTGATGCGCTGAGTTGGAAGAAGAATCATGAGTTGGTGGACACTCTGATGATTAAGGAGTGGGAGATGATGAAGTTCATACAGGACTTCGACATCCAACTTACCCTCGATGAACCCGATGCGTATGTGGCTTTATTGACTACAGAGCCGACCCTGGTCAGGCATGTGATCTCTGCTCTGGACTAGGATGAATGACTTGTCAAGATGAAAGGAAGATCCAAGAGCGAGGAGATACATGGCTAGAGGGTTGGTAGCGATGGTGGTTTTCGGTATCAATGACGGATATGCGTACCCAACAATGCAGAATTAAGGAAGGAAGTAATGGCAGAGGCACACCAACAATGCAGAATGTACAACAACATAAAGAGGCAATACTGGCGGAGTAATATGAAAAGGTACATAGCCAGTTTTGTGGCAAGGTGCATGGTGTGCTAAAAGATAAAGGTCGAGCACCGCAAACCTGCAGGCCTTCTTCAACCACTACCAATAGCAGAGTGGAAGTGGGACAACATCTCTATGGACTTCGTTGTTGGGCTTCCCAGGACTAAGAGGAAGCATGACTCGATCTGAGTCATCGTGGATAGGTTGACAAAGTCTACTCGATTTCTTCCTATTCGGATGACAGATTCGACCGACAGTCTCACAAGGCTCGTGAAGTCATATGATCCTATGGAGTTCCTCTGGAGATCATATCAGATCATGACTCCTGCTTTACGTCTACCTTTTGGAGAAGGTTAAAGGAGGAACTTGGCATGGAACTTAAGTTCAACACACATTTCACCCCCAGATAGAGAGAGTAAATCAGGTCCTGGAGGATATGTTAAGAGCTTGCGCCCTCGACTTCAAGGGAAACTGGGACAACCATTTGGCCCTCGCCGAGTTTTCTTACAATAACAACTTTCAATCCAGCATAGGCATGACACCATACGAAACTCTATATGGTCACCCCTGTCGAGCCCCGCAGTGTTGGGCAGAAGTGGGAGAGCGAAGTTTGCAGGGACCTGAACTTGTCCAGGTCACCACACAGGTAATTGATGTCATTTGGAAGCGTTTAAGGGCCACATAATGCAGATAGAAAAGCTATGTGGACAATCGAGGACGCGATCTGGAGTTTGCGACAGGCGATCACGTATTTTTAAAAGTCTCACCTATGAAGGGTCTGATGAGGTTCGAACAAAAAGGAAAGCTTGCACCTCATTTCATCGGACCTTTTGAGATCTTAGATTGCATGGGAGTCGTGGCATACCGCCTTGTGCTACCGACTGCACTGACAAATATCCACAACGTCTTCCACGTATCCATGTTAAAGAAGTACACGCCGGACGAGTCACATGCTGTTAGCTAGGAGCAGATTGAACTTACCGACGACACTTCTTATACAAAGGAACTCATCTATATCTTCGACCACAAAGAGCAGGTCCTGTGGACGAAAACGATACCGTTAGTCAAGGTTCTCTGGTCACACCATGGAGAAGAAGAAGCGACGTGGGAGCGAGAAGATGAAGTTAGGGAAACATATCCACACCTATTCAGTGACACACTACAGGTAATTTCGAGGACGAATTTTTTTTTTTTAGGGCAGTAGACTGTAATAGCCCTTACCTTGGGACTCGAGTGTTACCCCTGATGACCCCGGTTATTGAAATTAAAAAAGATTATACAAAGTAACTTAAACTTTACATGTGTAGGTTGGGGCTCCTGTTCGATGATGAAACCAACCACCATAATCTAAATGAGCCAAGACAAACCCAACACCTCCCGGAAGGTAAAACTCAAAAAATCCTTAAATTAAAACAATTTATGAACAAAAATTACTAAGTCCCAACGACACCATGCATCCACAAACCACATCATCCTCGAAACCTCTTAATTGTCTGTTTCACCGTTGAATCGAAACCTCGTGCCCATCTAACCTTAGGATCACGATATATGGGCAAAATAAGTCCCTGAATGGTATGACATGGCCCACCTGGGCCTCGGCCCTGCCCCAAACCGGGCTAGGACCTTTATAACTGGACCCCAAGACAAATGATCGGAGCAGATCAAGCACCGGTGCTGTGATGTGCCCCAAAGCCAGTGCACGTACACCCCAAACTCTAATGCACGATGAGCACTGGATGGCCATTTCTAGTCAAACCATGTTTGACCGAACCAAATACAAGATTTCTCAAAGACCTTCCCGCCAACACGCCATTTGAATCAGCCGACCTTTGAGCTTCAAAGTGGCCCACCCTAGCTGCTTTTCGGACGATCCAAACCGTCCATTTTGTTCGTAGGGGCTGGCAAAGTAAAACCGTATAGGGATACAAAACCTTGTAAAGGAACAAAAGAGATGGAACTGAACTGTTCATTCTATCACAGACGGTTAAGATTATGGAATGGAAAGCTACCCGCTGGCTTGATGGGCAAGCCAACTTCGGATTACCCAGGAGGTTACCAACGTCCCCTTGCCAGTTAGGGCGGAGGTCTTCTCATCAGCCAAAAATAGCCAATCAATGAAAAATTACACACCGAACGTTCCATTTCAGGAAAGCAGGGACTGCCAACTGACGACCTTCACTTGGGGATTTGCAGAGCAAATCTCAGCCACTGGGTCTCCCCTCTCCCTATCTATAAAAGGAAAGGGTCAGCCCTCATAGATTTCACACAAAAAGAGAGGTGAGAAAGAAAGGAAAGAAAGAGAAGAGAGAGAGAAACAGAAAGAAGGCGGTGTGAAACAGAGCATTCTTGGTGAGCTCGGTACACACTGCCCCAACTTAGTCCGTGAAAACCGAACCAAGCTGAGTCAGTGTGGAGCCATAGCCACACCACTTGAGAGGTGAAAGAGAAAGGAAAGTTAGAGGAAAGAGATGAAGAAGGAGAGGGAGGTGGGTGTGTGCGTGTCAGCCGAAGCTCGGGTCGGACTCTGCTGTAGCAGCTAGAAACCTTCCCTCCACTCTTATAGGACTCTAAAATGAGCTCAAAACAAAGCCCCATCACACCTTGCTCACGCCACATACGGCCTTCTAAAAACAGGCTCTGTTTGTGGCTGAAAACACAACCTAATAACTGTTGTTTCCCAGCATAAAGCCAGCTGAACACGTGACCTGTGAACAGCTGTGTATTCAGTTAAAAATGGCTGGGAATCAGCCAAATGCTAAGATTAAAGATGGATGAGATTGTAAACATGGCATTAATAGAAAGACAGCTGGAGATTTCAGCATGGAACAGCTGAGATTTCATATTACTAGCAGCGGGGAAAAGGTCCCTTGGTTGGGTCGTTGGCAGGCCTGAAAACGGACCAAGTCCTGGCCGTTCCTGTCCCTATAAGAACCTCGATTTGGGGTTGGGATTAACCTCACCAACGGTCTTGATGGAAGGGTGTCTCTGGCCTGAGAAAATGGCTGAAAAATGGCCTACAAAAATGGTCAAGCACGTTGGCAGTAGAAGTGTTAAACAGGCTTTGGGGCTCACCAAGTTTAGCTGGGCCTCACCAACTTGCAGGTGGGCCTTACCAAATGGAGGAGGAAAACCAGGTGGGCCGCACCCTGCTGCACTGACGGTGGGCCTCATACAGTGTACATGGGTGGTATGACGTTGCCCTGGACCTTCCATCCATGGACGATGTGGTCAGATCGTCCATTAATGGACGTCCGGCCCTAGATGTTTCAAAAAAAAAAAAAAGAAGAAGAAATACACACACACACACACACACACACACACACACACATATATATATATATACACCATATAATAATAGATAACATTATATGATATACATTTATATATGCATTAAACCGGTGGATCCCACACGTGTGGGCCCACCTCTATTATATTCATTTCATCCCTACAATCCACCGTCCACTAATGGATGGTGGGATCCATGCGACGTATGTGGGTTATATCCTGGCCGTCCGTGCACTGTAGGGACGTGAGGCCACCTTGTGATGGATTGTGTACCCTCACTGTCCTCCCTGCATGTGTAAAGATACATGATACATGTGCTAAACCTCAACCATCTAGGAGACGTCGATCCCACACCAGCTAACTAGATAAACGTCAGCAGTTTTCTTAGGCCCACATGATGCGCATGTTCCTCCGCCTCCAATAACGAGAGCCCCCATGATGTATCTGGCCCACCTTGATGCCCATGTGGAACCCACGTTGATATAATCACATCTACATCGTCCCTTTGGACTGTGCTTGTGAAAACTACCAAATGCATGTGTTGAAAATCAGACTGTCCAAGATCTGGACACAGGCCACCTTACTGCATTTATTTTGATATCTGCTCCGTCCGCCTGCTTTGCCAGCAGGTGAGCCCACCCTGCACGATTTAGATGTGGTACCTACCATGACAAAAGTGTTGGGTCCTTGCCATCCAGAGATGGGACAGTGGGAAGCAGTTAACTAGAGTACCTCACACCAACTGCACAGTTGCTGCATTCATTAGCGAGCTATGTGTGTACCCACTTTAATGAGTCTGCTCTAATCCAGGCCGACTGTCAACCTGAAAATCCAGACTGTCCATCAGTGCAGTAGATCCCACCATGATAGGAGTGCTTTATCTGCACCGTTTGTGCAATAGATCCCACCATGAAAGGAGTGCTTTATCTGCACCATTTGTGCAGTAGATCCCAACTTAATGTAAGTGTTTTATTTACATCATCCATATGATGATGGGCCCTACCGTTGACTCAGGAGCTCTTCATCCACACCGTCCAGATTGTGCTGGACAGTGCTGGATAATGTTGGGATAATGCTGACAGTGCTAATTCACATGAAACTACATTCAACAACAATGCTAATCATCATAAGCCATGTGCCCTAAAAAGTAATAGAGCACAGTGACACACATGGAAAATTTCTTTTGTATAAACCAAACTCTCACCTAAGCTCATCCATGAGGCCCACCTTGATGTAATTGTGGCCAAACTCAGGCCCAAATGCCCTTTCCGTGGGCCCTCATAAGCCCTTTACCACACAATATCAACTGACTTAAAACCTTGTAATTATGCGACTAATGCAAGCTATGAACTTTAGGGGTTTCTTGCGCTAACCTTGGGCCAAAGGATATTCAGGAACGTTGAATCAAAGTAAAATACCGTGACCTTCCAGGTGATGACTTTCCCCTTGGGCTTTTCATTTTTAAGATAGTTAAGCATAGTTTGTGCTAGATTGCTACCATTAATTTAAAGATCGTCGTGCTCATTATAAATATTAGATTGTGATCTCATATGATAAGTTCACATGTTAGTTAACCCTTGGAAAGTGATTACTATTCACATACCTTGTTAATACATCATCAATAATCATTTTTTAAAATTTTAATGCGTCCTTTCATGTTCAATTGAAGTTATATGTTGTCACATGATTTATGATTGCCTCTATATAAAATCTCATAATGATACATGTGGAGGATTCCATGGTTGTATGCAAGCCATAGTTTAGACAAAATGTGTGGGAAAATAGGACCCTTGGACTAGTGTCATTTGTGACCAAGGGATTTTATTAAAACATCCCAAGGTGAAGAACCTCATGAGCTGAGGATGGTGGTAATGAGACACTATGCTCGAGCTGTCGGCCTACGCTGGGTGACGAGCCCCCCGTAGTGATCATTAAGTTACTTAAATTGGCTAATTGTAACTGGATTAATAACGGATGGCTAATAATGCATTCATAGTATATTGGCGATGACGGATGGCTAATCTGAATGCTGCAGCATGTGCCCTAGAGTTGTCGGGATATCATTTCGCTAGCTCCCAGACCATCGACTATCGACCCCTATTCTGACTGGATGATCATTCTCAGGTCGATGATTGCATGGGTGACGAGCCCAAGTCTGACTGGATGTGCATCCTCAGGTTGATGTGCATTCATGCATCCATGCATCTAATAAGACTGCATATTGCCTATTTTAGAGTATGTTTGTTTTTCTTTGAACTATGTTTGTTAAAGCAGCGATGTGTAATCTTGAGGTGAATTCACACTGAACTAGCCACTCATTCATCAACTATCCAACCATACAGAATATGTAAGGACGGATGTAGAGGGTGACGGTGTTGACCATGATGGCACGACCGTGGAGCCTGAGGGTGAGTACTATGATGGCGAGCCGCAACAAGAAGCACCGGCGTATTTTGGGCTTAATTAGTAGTTAAATTTCTTTTTGTCGCAACAAGAAGCAACAAGGGCCCACCTGTTGTGTATATGAGGCCCATGAGTGAGGCCCATTGTGATGTGTTCGAGGAACATGTGATGCGGCCCATAGTGATGTGTATGTAGCCCTTGTATGAGGCTCATTACGATGTATATTGGGCCTTTGTGTGAGGCCATGGGCCCACTTTATGTTCAGCTCTATATAAACCACTGCTTGGGAGCAATGATGGTTAGATGTCCACATTAATGGGCGATGATTGTTAAATGTCCACTTTGTGACCTTCCCTTAGGCCCTTTGTTAGGCCGATTCTGATTGTCGAGGCTGATTCCTATTCCAATTGTCGAAGCCGATTCTGATTCCAATTTACTGAGGTCAATTCTGATTGTCAAGGACAAACGATTCTGTTGTCGAGGCTAATTCTGATTGTCGAGGCTGATTTCAATTGTCGAGGCTGATTGTCGAGGACGAGTAGATTGTGGAGGCCAATTTTGATTTCTGATTGTTAAGGGTGATTTTGATTTTTGATTATTGAGGCCGAGTCAGATTGTCGAGGATGATTCTGATTGTTGAGGGTGATCCTGATTGTCGAGGCTGAGTCAGAGTATCGAGGCTGATCTTGATTCCGATTGTTGAGGCTAATTTCGATTCCAATCTGCCGAGGCTGATTCCAATTGTCGAGGCTGATTTTGATTGTCAAGGCATATTCTGATTGTCGAGGATGATTTCGATTGTCGAGGCCGATTCTGATTGTTGAGGCCAATTCCAATTATATAGGCCAATTTTGATTGTCGAGGCCGATTTCGATTTGTCGAGGCTGATTTCGAGTATCGAGGCCGAATATTGAGGCTGATTGTTGAGGCCTAATGTATGTATATGCGGCCCGTATTTAAGGGCCACTGTGATGTATATTCAATCTATGTTTAAGGCCCAATGTGATGTTTATGAGATCTATGTAATGAGGCCCATTGTGGTGCATTTGAGAGCTAGGCAATGGAGCCCATTGTAATGCATATTAGGCCCATGTGAGAGGCTCATCGTAATGTGTATTAAGCTTTTGAGTAAGGGCCATGGTATGGTATATTAGGCCCTTATGTGAGGCCATGGATCCACTATATGTTACACTCTATTGGTTAAATGTCTACATTGTCGAGGCCGATTGTTGATGCCAACTGTTGATACTGATTATGAGTATGTGACATCATAGCATCATGATACATGCACATACACATCATCTGCATGTTTGTTATGAGATATGGTTGGCCATTACATATGCCGTAGGACAAGTTGTTCATGGGACTCCCTGATAGGTGGAGTTGCCCCACATGAGCGTATGGTATGCGTAAGATTAATGCATGATTGGACTATGTGACTCATGCATCTCGCATTATGTGATTATGATTACCGTACGCCCTAGCGACATCAGGACCGTAGCCTACACAGGAATATCGTGGATAGCCAGATGAGATAGTAAAAATCTGTTCTATATGGGGTGTTATGGATATCCCTGGGTGAAAGTTTATAAACCCTCTTGGTTCCAGAGGTTGCTCCAACATCTAGACCGAGTGAATGCATGAGCACATGAGGGCCGTATACTGTTAGGCAGCGTTTCCCACTATGTAGTGGTTGGTTGGAAGGGGGTGCGGCCTTACCTGGTTGAGAGGAGGGGGCAAAGGTAGGCCGAGTTTGACCAGCTGGAGGAATGGGTCGACTATCGAAGAGCCGGGCCTGATATTAGCAAGCAAATAGTGAAGTCTCTTCCACTCACCTTATTGCACGTGATGAGGCGACGATTTGGTTTGGAGTGTAATAGACACTGGTGATTTTCTAGAGAGGAACCGTATTGATATGTGGACTTATTGAGTAGGAGTTACATACCCATTCATTCATCCACTCACTATTCACTCGAGCTAGTGGTGCGCAACTAATTATTGTGTACCTTCGCATGGTAAGGATTTCAGTTGGGCGGGTGACTAACTTGAGATCAGGAGTCTACCATGTTGAGTCTGACTATCCAAATTTAGGTATGACACTGGTTTGGATGGAAGTTCTTTGTGATAGACCCCATATCCTGCGATACTACATACTATCATCTTGACTTCACACTTTAGCTTAGTCATTTCATTCACATCGCATATTGCATTGCATTTTCAACACAGCATTTGGCTTACTTTGTCTCCACATTACATAACTGATCTACATTGCTTCCTTAATATATGATATTGGTTTATTATATTTTTTGCATCGCATAGCCTGCATAAGGGTGATGGTATTTATGGGCTTATTAGCATGTTTTCGCGTTACTTTGATATTGTATGATTTATGAACTTACCAGTATTTCTGATATTACATTATTTATAGGCTTGTCAGTATTTTCGCTTACTCTGATTACTCTGATATTGCTTACTTGACACTTACCTTGTGCACACACTTTCACCACCCACTAAGTTTTTTATAAGTTTATGAACGATAGATGCGTGCAGGTGGCGTTAGGTTACAGCAGCATTGAGCTTAGAACATGCAGTGGACCTGTAGAGTTTTGATTTTCGATATATGTATTTCCCTTTCAGCATTGTATTCAAATGATTATATTAGTGGACATATGATGATGATGTTGCCTTTGTGATTTGGGTAAACTTGTGGTTATGCTTCTTATGAGATAAATGTACATTAGAAAATCCTCCTTATAAGATCTCAAGATCAGAATCTAGCGTATGGGTGCTAGGAACCAAGAATGGGGTACTACGAAGGCTGTCGGCACGGGATTCGGCGATCGGAATTCTTGTGAGTTCGATGTTCGGATTTGGGGTGTGACACCTGTTACCTTACAGTCTGTAATGTTTACACACCGAGATATATTTGATGCATACCCATCGAGAAACTTCACTGATCTCAACCATTCATATCAACGCTTTTTCTCTATTTTTGTCAATGTATAGCAGGCTGTTGGTATGGTATATGAATTTTTATGTGGTTGCAAGTGCAACTCTTTCCTTAAACTCATTGCTTATAGATCCAATCGAGCCTTGAAACTGTCTTTTATTTTCTTCTCTATGTTCATCAATGTTCCGAAGACATTGTCACATATACTCTTCTCAATATGCATGAAATTCAAGTTGTGTTGCAATTTTAGATCACTCCAATAGGACAATTAAAAAAATGCTCTTCTTTCTCCAGTTATACTCCAATACTGTATATTTTCTCTTCTTCAAGTGTGGTGCCTTACCAAATCTAACTTCTCCAATGTTACTCAGTTGTTGTATCACATCTTCTCCAAATAGCTCTTCAGTAGTAACCTATGATCTTGTTTTCCATAAAAGATCATCGTCTTCCTTCACCAATTATGATCGCTCGGAAGGAAACGATGATGGCCCAAATAACATGTTTTTTACCATGCTTCAATGACAATAAATAAATCTCAATACTACATGTAGGACAAGCTAACTTTCCCTTTGTGCTCTACCCAGACAAATTCCCATACGCGGTGAAGTCATTTATTATCCACAAGACCGCTGCATGCAATCGAAATGTCTGTCCTGCAAATCTGTCATACATCTGTACACCTTAACTCCACAACTCATTTAACTCATCTACTAATGGTCGTAAATACACATCAATGTCATTCCCGGGTGACCTGGGTCTAGGAATAAGTAATGACATCATGAAAAATGACTCCGTACACAAGTAATGAGGTAAATTATAGGGCATAAGTACCATTGGCCACATACTGTATGAGCTACTCATATTACCAAATGGATTAAAACCATCACTTGCAAGACCTAGTCAAACATTGCGAGAATCCTTTGCAAACTAGTCATATTTCTTGTCAAAATTTTACCAGGCTTCAGACTCCACAGGATGCCTCAGTGTACTATCATCATGAACACGTTTCTCCTTATGCCACCTCATATCTTCAGCCATTTTGTGAGACGTAAACAATCTTTGCAATCTGAGTTTCAATGGAAAGTACCTTAACACCTTTTGTGAGATTTTTTTACGCATAGCTTCGTCATACTGTCACCTAGTTCTCCACATTCTGGACACTCTTCAACATTTTCATGCTCTTTCCAATACAATACACAATCATTTATACATGCATGTATAGGGATGTAACCAAGGCTCAAGTTTTGCATCAAAGATTTTGCCTCGTAATGAAACTTAGGCAATGTCTTACCATCCAATAATGCTTCTTTCAACAAGTCAAGCAACATGTCAAATGATTTGTTACTCCAATGATTTATTGTCTTCAAATGAAGTAACCTTGTAAGAAAATTTAACTTGGAGAAGTTCTTACACCCCGGATGAAGTGAACGTTGCGCATCCCTCAATGACCTACTAAACTTTTCTGATTCGACATCACCCATAGGAGGAATATCTTGGTTACTACTTGTCGCTACAAAATCAATATCAGCAATTGTTCCCCTGAACACATCTCCTATGATATCTTACATTTCGTCAACGTCTTCATCCTTGTCATCCTGCATAATTGGGTCGACAAGGACTAAAGTGGCCTAAACTCTTTAGTAGAACTCTTCACCATGATGGATCCACCAAGTGTAACCTTGGTCAATCCTAATTATGAAAAAATCGTCTTCTACTTTATCTAAAGTTTTATGAATCATGTTCTTCCATTTTTGACATGGACACCTAACCCTATTGCCTGAATCTGCCCGATTTTGCATAAATTCCATGAACTCTTGAACCCCTTGTTTATACTTTAGGCCAAACCCGTTCTTGGCTCTGATCCAACTCTTATCCATCTCTACAATGAAATGATTAGAGTCAGTTTATGGAAATAGGTTTAGGTTTAGGTGTAGGTTTAAGTTTAGGTTTAGGGATTTGAGAATAGGTTTAGGTTTAGGTTTAGGCTTAGGGTTTAGGGATTTGGATTTGGGTTCGAGTTTGGGATTGGGTTTAAGATTAGGTTTTCAAGTTTAGGTTTAGGTTTAGGTTAGGGTTATAAGTTTAGGATTAGGGGTAGGTTTAGATTTAGGGATTTGAGAATAGGTTTAAGTTTAGGTATATGAATTCAGGTTCGGGTTACAGATCGGGTTTAGGTTAAGGTTTTCGAGTTTAGGTTTAGGTTTAGGTTAGGTTTATAGGTTTAGGATTAGGTGTAGGTTTAGGTTAAGTGAATTAGGTGTAGGTTCAGGTTAAGTGAATTAAGTTTAGGTATAGGTTTAGGGATTTGAGAATAGGTTTAGGTTTAGGTATAGGAATTCAGGTTCGGGATCAGGTTTAAGTTTAGGTTTTCAAGTTTAGGTTTAGGTTTAGGTTAGGGTTATAGGTTTAGGTTAGGTGTAGGTTTAGGTTAAGTGAATTAAGTTTAGGTATAGGTTTAGGTTTAGGTTATAAGTTTAGGTTATAGCTTTAATTTTAGGTTATAGGTTTAGGTTTAGGTTTAGGTTTAGGTTATAGTTTTAGGTTTAGGTTATAGGTTTAGGTTTAGGTTATAGACTTAGGTTATAAGTTATAGTTTATAGGTTTAGGTTATAGGTTTAGGTTTAGGTTATAGGTGCAGGTTATAGGTTATAGGTTATAGGTTATAGGTTTAGGTTTAGGTTTAGGTTATAGATTTTGAGTTATAGGTTTATGTTTAGGTTATAGGTTATAGGTTTAGGTTATAAGTTTAGGTTTAGTTTTAGGTTATAGGTTATAGGTTATAGGTTATAGGTGTAGGTTATGGGTTATAGGTTTGGGTTATAAGTCATAGGTTTAGGTTTAGGTTTAAGCTTAGGTTTTAGGGATTCAAATTCGTATTTGGGTTAGGGATCGGGTTTAGGTTTAGGTTTTTAAGTTTAGGTTTAGGTTTAGGTTAGGGTTATAGGTTTGGGTTTAGGTGTAGGTTTAAGTTAAGTGAATTAAGTTTAGGTTTAGGTTAAGGTTAAGGTTATAGGTTTAGGTTTAGGTGTAGGTTTAGTTTTAGGGATTTGAGAATAGGTTTAGGTTTATGTATAGGAATTCGGGTTCAGGATCGGTGTAGGTTTAGGTTTTTGACTTTAGGTTTATGTTTAGGTTATAGGTTTAGGTTTAGGTGTAGGTGTAGGTTTAGGGATTTGAGAATAGGTTTAGGTTTAGGTTTAAGCTTAAGGTTTATGGATTCAGATTCGGGTTCGGGTTCGGGATCGGGTTTAGGTTTAGGTTTAGGTTTAAGTTAGGGTTATAGGTTTGGGATTAGGTGTAGGTTTAGGTTAAGTGAATTAAGTTTAGGTTTAGGTTATAGGTTTAGGTTTAGGTGTAGGTTTAAGTTTAGGGATTTGAGAATGTGTTTAGGTTTAGGTTTAGGAATTCGGGGTCGGGATCGGGTTTAGGTTTAGGTTTTTGAGTTTTGGTTTAGGTTTAAGTTTAGGTATAGGTGTAGGTTTAGGTTTAGGGATTTTAGAATAGGTTTAGGTTTAAGCTTAGGCTTATGGTTTAGGGATTCGGATTCGGGTTCGGGATCAGGATCGGGTTTAGGTTTAGGTTTTCAAGTTTAGGTTTAGGTTTAGGTTAGGGTTTAGGTGTAGGTTTAGGTTAAGTGAATTGATTTTAGGTTCAGGTTATAAGTTTAGGTTTAGGTGTAGGTTTAGGTTAAGTGAATTAGGTTTAGGAATTCGGGTTCGGGTTCGGGTTCGGGATTGCGTTTAGGTTTAGGGTTAGGAAATCATTATACCCACTGTAAATATATGTACTTTATCTACACTGTCCATCTGCTTTTCCAGATCATTTAAGGGGTTGAAACAAAAATTGAATCATATCCAAAACTCAGGTGGACCATACCACAAGAAATAATGGGTATAATGATTTCCATCATTGAAACCTTTCTAGGGCCTATAGTGATGTTTATTTATCATCCAACCTGTTCACAAGATCACACAGATAGTGATGAAGGAAAAAAATAAATATTAGCGGTTCCCACCTTCCAGGGACCCCCGCTCAACATCCGGATAGCTCCGACACACATTCGGGTCTACTCCATCAATTTCGAGCTAATACATAAACACGGGCTTGTCTAAATGGCCAGGCCACCCATATTGTTGTCCATAGAAATGGACAACTTTATCATAGTCATAACAATGGTTCCCACCTTCCAGGAACCATCGCTCAATTAAATCCTAAATTAGTTACACATCAAAGGTTAGATAGATTGTAATACTTTTATATTCCCATTTAAACGTCCACGCCAAAATCTGGCAGCATCTCCCCATGCCTCTCCAGATAAGTTGATCTTACGTTACATTTCGATGCCAAATATCTAAACCAATATAAAGATATTTGGCGTTGGATATAGAGCGGAAGAAGTATATCTAGAGAGAAATGCGGAGATGGACGGTGGATCAGACATGAACATTTAAATAGATTATATGAAAGTATACTATCCATCTAACCTTGAACTGTCCAAAATGGGATAATTTGAGCGAATTCTATGCCACCAAAAATACACCATATCTATGTATGGCCACATAGAAATCCTCAAATGGATAACTAATTATCTAACTTACAAATCACAATAACAAGTCACAACTATAAACTAACAAGTCACAATAATAATTTAAACATCAATTGTTGAGGGAAAATATGGTTAAAGATTGGATGGTAAGGAGCTCCAAATTGGATTTGGTTGCGTCATAACAAAAAGAGAACTTGTAAACATCAATTGTCAAGGGAAAATGTGGTCAAAGATTGGATGGTATGGAGCTCTAAATTAGATTTGGTTACGTCATAACAAAAAGAGAACTTGAAAAAATGTAGAGATATTACTAACACAATCTACTTATGGGTTTCAAAGCATGGATTGACTGCAACCAAATCCAAATGTGTTAGCTCCTTGAGGTGTTACCTATTGGCAACAAAAATTATACTATTGTAGTTAAGATTTACACATGAACTAAAAATTTCACATTCATACAAGAATTCCCAAAGAAGGGAAACTCATTTTAAGCAAAAGGCAACAAGAGGAATTCCCACAATGAATGATTAATTACTTTCATATCCATACATGAATTCCCATATAAGGGAAACTCATTTTAAGAAAAAGGTAATAAGAGAAATTCCCACAATGAATGATTAATTGGTTACATTCCTAACCATTGTGCAAGTTAATGAACATGAACCATAGTAGTTGTCAATGCTTGTTAGAAAAAAAAAAAAGAGTTAGATTTATTTTATAATGTACTCCAACATGTCCTTAAATCATATAGCCATTAAAATGTTGCATTTGTTTAAAGTGCTTAACCATAGAATGTGATTTATCATATCTTGAGAAGCCTAGGGGAAGAAATATGAGGCGCACATGATTGGACCTTTTCCAATACAATCAACACATAATCACCTAATAAGAAAGATTATTGAGAATCATAGACAATCAAAAGTTGGGGCACAATGCCTACATTTTGTCTATACTACCCATTTATTAGGGAGCCAATTCGAGATGATCATTACATTAAAATCTTAACAACAGGACGATCTTATTGGTCCAAATGGGGGGCACTCTAAATGGATGGTCAATAATTTGCCCAATGGTTGTGATTCAATGAGGGGCCCCTCGTGTCAGTGAGTGGAGAACATTTTAGAGATCTCTGATGGGCGGCCCCAAATTCTCATCTTGATTCAAAAATTTTCCTTCCCAAGAAGTTTTTAATGGTGAGCATTTATCACCACTGTTTCCAGTGGTGTGGTCCACCTAAGATTTTGATTTGCCTCAATTTTTACTTCCAGATTTACCAATTTTTAGAAACATGAATGCACCTCAAGAGTGCTACAATCCACACGTAGACCATAATGCAGAAAACAATGGTAACCGACCATTAAAAACTTCTTGTGGGCCACAAAATTTTGGATCAAGATAATATTTATTTGGTCTCTTCATTCAGATATTTGTGAACTTATCAACAAGTTAAATGGCAAATAAACACTCTAGTGGCCCAATGAAGTTTTTAATGGTGGGATTCAATCACTACTGTTTATGTGGTATGGTCCATATAAGATTTGGATATTATTAGTTTTTGGGATCATGCCCTAATATACCTTTCAATACCATTGGATGATGTGGATTTAAGGCACGCACATCATTATGAGCCTCACAATTAAGGAGTCGTATACAACTAAGGATGAAACCATACAGTAAAACACCATTCTCTAATCACTCAAGATTTTAGAGATAGACAGAATATAAACCATTTACTGGCTATCCAAATGCTAGCTTAAAGCCAATCCGAAAGGTTATAAATCATTTACAACTTAAACCATTTTTAGGCATCCAAACGATTTTCAGTTTTAAATATCTAATCTACATCCTACAATACTAATTACGGAATGAAATTTACAAATCCCTAATTAGGGATTCGAATATCCCCAATTACATTCACCATTGCACAACCCTACTTATGGATTCAAAAATTACAAAACAAAAGAAAAAAAAAACCCCAATTATCTTCAGCATCGAAGAGATGTGGCTAGATAGAGAGAGATACCTGAGACGATTCGAGAGGGTTGGTTGTTGTTGTAACTAGCTAGGGGCGAAGTGGAACCAGCTGCCTTGTGGTTGAGGATCGAGAGATTGAGAGACAAAGAGAGATGATGCGTGGGCTATTGGGGGAGAGAGAGAGAGAAAGAGAGAGAGAGAGAGAGAGAGAGAGAGAGAGGTAGCGATCGAGAGATTGAGAGAGAGTGATAGATGGGCGCTGGAGTCGTTTCGACTTAAAACATAACATTATTATCGATAATTTTTTTTTTCAATAATACTTTTCATAATTCGTCTGTAAAAGGCTTCAAAAATATTTGGGCCCACTCATGCTCTATCAACACCATCCACTTCATACATATATTTTTAAATATACTTATTAGCTACGCCAAAAATAAAAATTACAAATCAACATCCATGATCAACCACACAAAGTGAAATAATGTCCATTGTTCATTTTGTTCGCCTTTACAGATGATTTTTTTTGTCAGTAAAAATCTCCTTTATCAATGAAATTGTATAACGTCAGTAAAAATAGCCTCTCGGCGGGAACGTGTTTGGTCATGGTGGGAATCTTTTGCCGACGAAATATAATTTCGTTGGGAAAAGTCATGTTTACCGATGAAATAAATTTCGTCGAAAATAAGTTTAGTAGGTCCAGGCAGGACTCTGTGGGGCCCACCATGATGTAACTATTTTATCCACTCCGTTGATCACTTTTCTCGGATCATTTTAAGGTATGCTCTTAAAAATGAAGCAGGTTCACAGCTCGTGTGGACCACACCAAAGGAAGCTATAGTGATAATGACACCCACCATTGAAACCTTTCCAAGGGACACCGTGATGTTTTTTTACCATCCAACCTATTCAAAATGTCATGTAGATGTGGATGAAGTGAAAACGCAAATATCACCTTGATCTGAAACTTCTCCAACTCCCAAGAAGTTTTTAATGGTGAACGTTCAATCCCAACTTTGTGCTCCAGTACTTATAACCTTGGACCCGTCTCATTCAAAATCATATATTGGGCCCACCTAGATGTGATTCACATATCCAGCCCATTCATTATGTGTGTCCCACTTGGATGAGGGGTTAGACCAAGTTTCAACCGCATCCAAAACTTATGTAGGCCCCACCAAGTGCTTTTATATATATTTTAATATGTCTTCATATAGTTTTAGATGGTATGGCCCACCTGAGTTTCGTATACGGATGACTTTTGATATATCTCTTAACCTAAAGGGGACACATCAAATGCATGGTGTTAATGTTCAACACACATCATGATGGGCCCCACGAAACTTACTATCATTAATTCTTAGGTTCTTACGGGGTCAATAAGTTAGGTCATAATTTTGATCAGAATATTTGGCCCATTTTACATGTTTGGTGCATTCACTCTATTTTACTGATCATTACCCTCAATTTGACTAGTTACTTGCCCCGATCATGCTACATATGATTAAGATATTGGGCATACAAGATTGATCAACAATTTGAGTGAATTTTGATTTAAACATCTGAAGTTATTTACTCTTCAATCTGGACTGATAAAATTGTCCAAAAATGGTTAAAGGTTGTTCATAATATCAAAAAGATATGAATGAAGAGCAAACAAAAACATCAGCTTGATCCAAAAATTCTATGGCCTCTAAGAAATTTTCAATGGTAAAGGTTCAATTACACTATTTCGTGTGGTGTGGTCCACTTGAGCTTTGGATATGCTTCCTTTTTGTTCATTATACCTCAAATTATCTGTTAACATGTATGAACAAAGTGGATAAAATAAATAAATAACGGTGGACCGCATAGAATTTACTCAGTATGATAAGGGTAATGAGTAACTCACCTAAATATAGTGGAGATGAGTTTTCTTAAAACATTCATAATCATATATTATGCTTACCTGAATGTGATTCACCTATCCAACCCACTCATTATGTGTGACCCACTTGGATGAGGGGTTAGACCAAGTTTCAGCTGCATCCAAAACTCATATGGGCCCCACCAAGTGCTTTTATATTTTTAAGGATGTCTTCACATAGTTTTAGATGGTATGGCCCACCTGAGTTTTGTATACGGATGACTTTTGAGATATCTCATAACCTAAAGGGGACACATCAAATGCATAGTGTTGATGTTCGACATACATCATGATGGGGCCCACAAAACTTACTAACATCAATTCAAAATGTCGATTTTTGCGGACGATGTATCTATTTCGTCGGTAAAGGAGAAATGTCGATTTTTTCCGACGATGTATATATTTCGTCGGTAAAAGCTCCTTTACTGACGAATGTTTTTGACAGTAAAAAGATCCTTTACCAACCATATTGTATAACGTCAGTATAAATAGCCTCTCTGATCTTTTTCCGACGATGTATCTATTTCGTCAGTAAAAAGCTCATGTTCCTTTACCGGCAATATTGTACAACGTTGGTAAAAATAACCTTCCGATCTTTTGCCGATGAACTTTTGGTTCGTCGGGAAAAATAACATTTACCGATGAACTAATCATCATCGGGAAAATAGTTTTCACCGATGATACATAATTTTGTCGGTAAAAGTTTTCAGGTCGTCATTGTAAATGGTGGCGGGAACATATTTGGTCGTGGTGGGAATCTTTAGATGATGAAATCATATTTCGTCTGGGAAAGTCATGTTTACCGATGAAATTGATTTTGTCAGAAATAAGTTCGTTGATAAAAGGCCTATTTCTTGTAGTGACATTCAGAGATGGAAGCAACTACAAGATTACTGGCCAAGGTAATGTACAACTTCCTAACTTACCTATCGTTGAAAGTGTTTTATATGTTGAAGGGTTAAAACATAATCTTCTGAGCATATCTCAGATCTGTGATAATAAACATAGTGTAAAATTTTCAAATCACGGATGTGAGATAATTAATGAGAAAGGAAATGTAATATTAAATGCTCACAGAACTTTTGAAAATTGTTATATAATTGATAACTCTTGCTCAACAAAATATTCATGTTTCATAGTCCAAATAGACGAGACTGAATTATGGCATCAATATCTTGGACATGTAAATTATAAACATCTATATAAATTGAGCAAAAGAGATCACTTACGTGGCCTATCTAAATTGAAAAAGATAGAAAAAATATGTGGCGCCTCTCAAATAGGTAAATAAATTAGAAGTAGTCACAAGAAAGTGAACTCCTTAGCCACAGTGAGACCTCTTGAACTTCTCCATATAGACTTAGTTGGACTAACTAGAACGGAGAGTCGGGGTGGAAACAAATATTTTCTAGCTGTAGTTAATGACTACATTAGATATTCTTGGGGAGCCTTTCTAAGAGAAAAGTCAAATACTCTTGATGAAATCAGAAAACTTATAAAACACATAAAAGAGTTATCTATGATCAGAATTAAAAGTAAACATGGAACTGTATTCGTAAATAGTAATTTTGAGAAATATTGCAATGATCATGGAATACCGCATGAATTTTCTACTCTAAAAATACCTCACTAAAATGGGGTTGCTGAAAGAAAAACTAGATTTTTACAAGAAATGGCTAGTGTAATGTTAAATAGCATGACCTTACCTAAATATTTATGGGCTGAAGCTATCAGTACTGCATGTTATATAATTAATTGTGTTTATATTAGAAAAGCAAATGTCACACCCCAAACTCGGAAACTGGGCTCGTAAAATTTCTAATCGCCCAATCCAGTGCCTACAGCCTCCATAGTATCCCATCCTCAGCTCTCGACACCCATATGCCAGATTTCGATCTTGGGATCCTACAAGGAGGATTTTCAGTATGATTTTTATTTTTTTTTATTTTTTTTAAGGGAGCATAATCACAACCATAACTAAGTCACAGAAACATCATCACCACATATCCACTAATAAAATCATTCGAGTACAATATTGAAAGGAAAATGCACATATGAAATAAAAACTCCAAAGCTCTAACACACGATCCTGTCTTAATGCTGCTGCGACCTAACGTCACTTGCATGCAAAGGTCATGCATAAGCTTACAAGAAGCTTAGAGGGTGGTGTATGTGTGTGCATTGCATGTGCCAAGCATATGAATATCAGAGTAAGCGGAAATACTGATAAGTCCATAAATACCATTAGCCTTGTCTAGGCTATGCGATGCAAAGACATAATAAGCCAATGTCATATACTAAGAAAACAATGAAGATCAGCTATGTAATGTGAAAATATAATAAGTCAAATGTATATACTAAGGATTCAATGCAATATGCAAATCCTGACAAGTCCACAAATATATGAGACAAAGTTCTACCTTCACTGTGTGCATAGTAGCATGCCAACCACTAGTAGCTCGCCCAGGCCTGCTAGGCCCCGTCCACATCAGCGTCCACCCACGTGTTCCTACCCACATGTGACCATAGTGACGGGACATCACAATATGTCATATGCAGAGGATGCAATGTAAAAGAAATAACAATGTTGGAGTGTGTAGTTGGGATGATAGTACATAGTATCACAAGCTATGGGGTTCATCACATGAGACTTTTATCTAAACCAGTCTCATACCTAAATTTGGATAGCTAGATTCAATGTCGTAACTCTTGATCTCAGGTTGGTGGTACGCCTAACCGAATTGCAAAGGTACACATAATGATTTGGTTGCATACTACCATCTCGAGTGGATAGTGAATGAATGAATGAACCAGTCAAATGTTGAGTACGCAACTCCTTCTTAGTAAGTCCACATATCAGTACTGTACATCTTTAGGATCATCGCAAGGGTCTAGTACACTCCACACTAGATTGCCGCCCCATCGTGCGTAACCAGGTGAGTGGAAGAGACCTCACTACCTATTTGGCCAGTAGTATGACAATATCTACCCGGAACCTCGATAGCGGATCCATTTCCAAGCTGGTCAAACTCAACCTAGTTGAGCCCCCTTCACCTAGGTGGGTAAGGTCACACCTCCTTCCAACTGACCAAGATTAGTGAGAGATGCCACCTACTGGTATTTGACACTCGGGCGCTCATATTATCCACTCTATCTCGATGTTGGAGCATCCCCTGGCCACGGGGACTAGGGACTTTCACCTACGGACATACAAAGTGCCCATATACTAAATCCCAAACATTTTCGGTGTCCCATATGACCATCCACAATAAGCTCGTGGATGTCATAGCCCTGATGTCACTAGGGCACAAAGTGATCTTGTCACACAAAACATGAGTCAAACCATTCACTCATGCATCAAACCTGCGTGTATCGCATGATCATATGGTGCAACTCCATCTCATAAGGAATCCGATAAACATCTCAGCCCAATGACATATGCTATAATCAATCATCCCTCATAATAAGCATACCAATGATGCGTATGAGCATGTATCATGATGTTATACTAAGCATGTTCTCAGTGTGTCGATCATGTCATACAAAATGGGTGATGCATGAGTCATACCATCCAGTCATGCATTAAACTTACGGATGCACAAGATCATGTGGGAGCAATTCCGTCTCATAAGGAGTCCCATAAACGTCATAGCCTAATGACATATGCTATGATTAATCATCTCTCATAACATGTATACCAATGATGCGTTTGAGCATGTATCTTAATGTTATACTAAGTATGTTTTTTCATCATGCATATATATATATATATATATATATATATATATATATATATATATATATATATATATATATATATATATATATAATATCATCATCATTATCATGTTATCATACATGTATTATCATCTCACCCATCACTAGGTGTGTCCTATCTAATGTGACTTCCACACTGGACTTGAACTACATGTAAGGCATGAGGTCATATAGGTCAAGTGTGAGTCCCACTTGGTGAACCAATAGGCCAACCCAAGGGCATAAATGTCCAACCACAACTCTTTCAATGGTGTGGATCTAATTCCACAACTAAGTCGGCCCCGCACATTCCATCGATTAGAAATAATGCACAATCTCAAACATAAAGGATAGCATACTAACATCTTTCATGTCATATATCATATTGGGCTGACTATCCACATACACAACTAACCAAGAAAAAGCCAAATTATCCAGTTTATGCATTTTAAAATAGGTCTCTCTAAGCGCGGTCCACTTGACTAGAGATAATATAAAAGGCATGCTACCCAATAGGCAATGGGCCTGCCTAACAGGCTCAAGGAAGGTTATCATTGTGGGTTTCTCATTCCCTAACGATTTCTCTTAGTGTTGGGCCCGCTTGGGCCTTAGGGTTGCATAATTTAGATGGGCCTAAGGTAACCTATGTCTTAAGAGAACATTTGGACAACAAGATTTTTCCAATTAAATATTTTACAAGTTAAAGAACACCCATTTACAAAACATGCCAAGTGGACCCCAATACATGAAAGGTAAAATCCATACAAGATAGCCCATACTAGATGACCCACTTAAGGTTTTTAAGCCCAACAATATTTGAGAGTTAGTTTTCAGAGTTTAGATGCTGCATTAAATACTTCAGGAAGGTGGTGGACCCCACTGACGTGGCCACACATAAATTTTACGTCAATCATATTTTTGTGCAATGTTGGTTTCTGGCCATCTTCAATTCAAATTTATGATAATGTAGGACCCACATCTGGTGAAAGGAAGGCTTCATTTGGTAGCTCAATGTATGCACTTTAAAAGGTACAAGGAGATCCTCATTGGTTTGGTGTATACAATTTATGGTGATATCCCAAATATGGGTACTTGGATGAATTGTGCAGGAAACACATTGCAGAATTAGTTTTGTGCAAATCTTCAGTACATCCCATGATCAAAGGGGACCACCTTTCAGTGTCCCATCAGGTGCCCTTGGTTGTACTATATATGTACTTCAAAAACTATAAGATTGTGCACACGTAATATTTGGTATAGGGCCAAACATGGGTACTTTGATTTTGTGCACATAATTTTCTGCACAACCATGCCTGACCACATTTTGGGATCCACTCCCTGATCATGTGGGGTCTGATTTAGCCTAAGTAAAATATTATTTATCTATTTATTAGTGTAGGTTAAAGGTTCCAAGTGGTGGCCTACTCATATCTCTAGTGTGTGGTCCACTATAGAGGCTCAAAGTTGGTACAAAACACAAATAATCAGACAATTTTTAGCAATGGGGTCTGTCATAACTTAGGGCCCAATTTCCAAACACTTAGGGATCATTCCTGACAAAAAGGTAGGACATCCTACCTCACTTATATTAGGATTAAATGTCCCCTTAAGTGGGACCCGTAACTACAAAGTGTGGGGCCCACTACATGTATCAAAGAGGCCTACATGAAATACAGTTAAGTACTTAGAAAATTTCAGCAAACAGAAAGTACAAAGGAAATGAAATAGATCCAATGACAAGTGGGGCTCACATACTAGCAAACTATAGATAAGAGGTACACAAAAATATATATGGGTTTCCAGATTGGATGAACTAATAAAATGCATAAATCACAAGAGGATGAATGTTATGTACAACATATACACATCTAGCAGCATGTGAAATATATTAATCAAATTTTTATAATAAGATTCTCTGTTGAAAAATCTGATCTAATGGATGGTTTAGCAATATATCATTTAGGCTATATAGAGATTTATAACCATACTGAGCCTTGGATCCATCTGGACCATACAAAACAATTTAAGGTTTATCCTTACAGAAGTATCTATTGGTTCAGAACTTTCTAAATTTTATCCTGAAAGAATTTGATCATAGGGACCATACATATGATTATTTACTACCTCAAGTAAGTCAAGAATGAATATCAAATGCATTTGGCCATTGGAATCACGGATATTGACTATAAAAGAATGATCATAACAAACCCCCAAATACATCTTTCGTATAAGGCCAAGATCTCAGCCATCCGAACTCCGATTGAGGTTTATCATATACTACTGGAAAGCTGGCTCAATTTTTACCAATCCAATGGAACATATATTTTTTATACATTCATTAAAGAAGTTAAAAATGGGCCTGTTATCGGAAATTGGAATCGTACATGTGCCTCTTGATAGTAGTCAAGTAAACTTGATGTTATGGATGATTGGACCGTTGGATGGTTACAAAATTTGGTCCAAAGTTAGATCATATTGTGGTTCATATTATTCCCAAGTTTCAACTTTGATCTGAGCATAGTCAATTTAATATGATTTTTAGAACTTTTTGTCCAAATATATAAAAAAAGGATTACATGTGAAGGGTGTGGATATGATGTTCAGCATGGTGGACCATACATTAGGAAATCAAGTGGCAAATCCTATTCCCATCCCAAAACCAGGGCCTAGATGGCCTTAAACAAATAACACATCAGTAAACATCATGATGGGGTCCATGGAGGATGGCCCCATCATGGATACATGCATGCAAGTCATTGTGGCCACACCTAGGGTCTAAGATGGGGTCCCTACCATTAATTGGTAAGTCCCACTTGTCCCATTCATGAAAATGAAGAAATCTACCCTAAAGAGCACCCACCTCTATCTCCTTCTTGGCTTCTAGGGTTCCTTAGCTTCCAAGCTCCTTCTTTAATGGTGGATGATGGCGTTTTAATGGTTGGATGGGTGAGATCAATGGTAGAGAATGGATGATTTTTTAGGGTTTTTTCTCTCTTTTCTTTCTTTGGATGATTTCACTCTCTTTAGGGTTGCTAGAGAAGATAGGATAGTGAAATGAGGGAGGTGTGTGGTAAGATGGGATAAGAAAGTATGCTTATAGTGTAGTGATGATGTGTAAGATAATGATGGCTTGTGTGATGATGACATATAAGAGGTGTAAGAGGCATGTGGGCTAGAAAGTTGACTTTGGCTAGCAAGCTTGCTAGCCAATGATGAGAGAGAGGGGCATGTGTGGCCTAGGTTATGATGACCTATAGGCTTGGCACGGTGGCTATGTGGACCAGGCAATGATGACTTGGCTAGGGATTTCTCCAAACTGGAATCTTTTTCCATTCCGCAATGTGCGGTGTCCCTCAAAATACATGCGGGCCCACAACTCTTAACATTGGCATTGCATTGGTGTGCAAGACACGACATTGGAACCTCGGCGACTGCGTGATCATAATGGTACATGTTTCGGGTCGAGTTGACTTGGATCTACAGAATGCGACTTAAGGTCGTGCGTAAATATTGTCTACAGGTCGCGCGTCATCAAAATTTGACTTAGAGGATTTGGGGAGTCTAAGGAATGATATAGTTCTACAGTACGGGCCTTATAGCTCTCCCCTCCTAATAAAAATTTCATCCTCAAAATTTACACTATTATGCAACTAGACATAACTCATAAGGGAAGAGGAAGCATAATACTGTATATATATATATATATATATATATATATATATATATATATATATATATATATATATATATATATATATATATATATATATATATCAGAACACAATACAATGTACAATCAAACATTAAAGAGATGGGGATAACGTTCGAGAATCTCAGCCTCTCGCTCCCATGATGCCTCATCTACATTATGATGACCCATACTCAACCTCGGATTCCAGTCGAGAATGATCGAAACTAGGATACTTTGCAACCTCACAATCTCATCAATGAATAATCTAACAAAATGGTCCTAAGGCCTGGTCACACGAATCATTGATGACTCCTCCTGACGACTAAGGTTCCTGATGAGCTACATATATGTGCCCTGGTGGTCGTTGCTGCTGTAGATGGGGGCAATCACGCTTACGATGCCCCGTCTCACAACATCTGAAGTAAACACCCTTGAACGGTCCAATGGTGGTGCTGAAGGTGCTGTTGGCACTCAAAAGGATGGATGGTTCCTGTGCCTCTATGACGATTGACGCCACTGCTGCTGGGAGCTATCAGAGAGGGCCTTCCTCTTCTGGTCTCCTCTATGGTCACGGACCCTCTGCGATCGGCCCATTCAACCTCATAAATCTGGGCCCTCTATACTACTTGCTCAAAAGTCAGGAGCATGTGTTCGACGACACGGCTCCTAAGGCCAAAATGTAAGTTGTTCTAAAAATGGTGGGCCTTTCGCCCCTCATCATCAACTAGATACTTCATGAATCTTGACAGCGCGATGAAGCAGGCCTCATAATGGGACACTGTCATGTTCCCCTACTCAAGAGTCTCAAACTCAAGTGCGTGCTACAGTCAGATGTGGTCAGGGAAAAACTTCCTGTCGAACCGGTGAATAAAATCCTCCCAAGTCCATATAAAATTAGCTCCAACTGCTCGAGCGATCGATGCCCACCAATGCTCGGCCTCACCTTGAAAAAGAAACACTACTAACAGGACCTGCTGCTCAGTTATTCACCTCATAATATCAAATATCTTCTCCACCCAGGATCGCCATCTCTCTGCTATTGTCGGGTCAGGTTCTCCTTGAGAGCACAGGGGATCGAGCCGTGTGAAGTCTAGCAGAAGGGCGCTCGTGCGCTCCTGCTCTACCTGTGTGGGTGTCTCGGCAGGTCGCCTACTCTACCCCTAAAGGATGGCAGTTATGGCCTACAACATCTGCTAAAGCTGATCCGTGCTCACTAATACGGTTGGGGCAGCACTGTTCTCAGACGCGGGAGCCGCTCGGCTAGCTCTCTCAGGCGTCATGTCCTATAGAAAGGGACAAGGGGCTTATTAGCCTCGAGTACTCTCAAATGCACACACGATAGGGAGCTATATCAGAAATTTTCTAAGATATTCGAACTCGGGGATCTAATCATTCTAAGTTCTTAACAATCATATAGTGAAGGGTAGTTATCAACAAATATGTGATGTTATCCTCAGGTATTCCTACGTTATGCTCTAATATTAACTTCTGTCATGCCCCAAACTCAGAAATCGGGATCACAAAATTCTCGATTGCCAAATCCGATGCTGACAGCCTCAGTAATATCCCATCCTCGGCTCCCAACACTCATACGCCAGATTCCGATCTTGGGATCGTATAAGGAGGATTTTTAGTATGATTTTTTTAAATGGAGCATAACCATAAGCATAACCAAGTCACGAAAATATCATTACCACATATCCACTAATAAATTCATTCGAGTACAATGCTGAAAGGAAAATACACATATAAAACAAAAACTCTAAAGCTCTAGCACACGCTCCTATCACAATGCTGCTACAACCTAATGTCACCTGTATGCAACGGTCGTGTATAAGTTTAAAAGAAACTTAGAGGGTGGTGTCTGTATATGCAATGCATGTGCCAAGCATATGAATATTAGAGTAAGCAGAAATACTGGCAAGTCTATAAATACCATCAGCCTCCAGGCTATGCGATGCAAAGACATAATAAGCCAATGTCATATACTGAGGAAGCAATGTAGATCGACTATACAATGCAAAGACATAGTAAGCCAAATGTCATATACTGAGGTTGCAATGCAATATGCAAATCTTGATGAGTCTATGAATATGTGTGATGAAGTTCTACCTTCACTGTGTGCACAGTAGCTTGCCAACCACTGGTAGCTTTCCTAGGCCTGCTAGGCCCCACCCACATTAGTGTGCGTCCACGTGTGCCCTCCCACATGTGATCACAGTGATGGGGCATCATAATATGTCTTATCCAGAGGACCTAACGCAGTATCGAATGCAAAAGAAATAATAAAGTTGGAGTGTGTAGTTGGGATGATAGTATGTGGTATCGCAAGCTGTGGGGTTCATCACAAGGGACTTCTATTCAAACCAGTCTCATACCTAAATTTAGATAGCTAGACTCAATGTGATAAACTTCTGATCTCAGGTTGGTCGGGTGCCCAACCGAAATCTTAGTCATTGCGAAGGTACACATAATGATTTAGTTGCTCACCACCAACCCGAGTGAATAGTGAATGAATGAATGAATGAATCAATCAAATACTGAGTATGCAATCCTTCTCAATAAGTCCACATATCAGTACCATATATCTCTAGGATCATCATTGGGGTCTAATACACTCCACACTGGATTGCGGCCCCATCGCGCGCAACTAGGTGAGTGGAAGAGGCCTCACTACTCGCCTGGCCAGTAGTATGCCAATATCTACCCGACACATGGATACCAGACCCATTTTTAAGCTGGTCAAACTCAACCTAGCTGAGCCCCCTTCACCCAAGCAGGTAAGGTCACACCCCCTTCCAATTGACCACGATCAGTGGGAGACACCACCTACTGGTATTCGGCACTCGGGCTCTCATATTATCCACTCGGTCTCGATGTTGGTGCATCCCCTGGCCACAAGGGTCTAGGGACTTTCATCCATGGACATCCAGAGTGCCCATATACTGAATCTCAAATATTTTTGGTGTCCCATCTGACCATCTACATAAGCCTGTAGATGTCATAGCCCTGATGTCACTAGGGCACAAAGTGATCTTGTCACACAAAACATGAGTCAAACCATTCACTCATGCATCAAACCTGCGTGTATCGCATGATCATATGGTGCAACTCCATCTCATAAGGAATCCGATAAACATCTCAGCCCAATGACATATGCTATAATCAATCATCCCTCATAATAAGCATACCAATGATGTGTATGAGCATGTATCATGATGTTATACTAAGCATGTTCTCAGTGTGTCGATCATGTCACAAAAAATGGGAGATGCATAAGTCAAACCATCTAGTCATGCATCAAACATGCGTGTATTGCACGATCATGTGGGGGCAACTCCGTCTTGCAAGGAGTCCCATAAACATCTCAGCCCACTGGCATATGCTATGATCAATCATCCCTCATAATAGGCATACCAATGATGCATATGAGCATATACCTTGATGTTATAATAAGCACATTTTAACATCATACATCTATATATATGTAACGCCCGTAAAAAATCCATACTTGGGCTCGAGTACCAACTCGACCCGAAATTACGTAGAATTAATTCTTTTAGAAAATATGACTAAGTTAGCTAGCGCAACGCTGGAGTAGCTGTTAAATAGTCCCTGATCACTTTAAATGCGTTCTACAAGACCTAAATCGAGTAGAACCAACGACTCTATAACACTCTATAACCTCGGACCAAACTCTAAGCAGGTTTGTTCTCTGGACCACTTTGAATCTTTGTATTGGATCTAGACCGCGCGTCGAAAGTCCGATACCTCCTATCTTAGACCGTTAGAACTGCCTAGTTGGACTTGACACTCATTTCGAAAATCAAGTCAAACCGATAATCACAGGCTATTTCATTGAGCCCAGACCGAAGAGAGTGCGAATAGGGACAGAATTGGAATTTCAAATTCAAATCTGGCACACGACTTGACGCGTCAGTATTGAGCATTCTGACCGTCAGAATTCATCCAGATTACACCCTCAATTCAGGAGAAATTTCTATTTTATATCATGAGACTTTCAGCCCTGATCTACGTGCGGTGACCGCTGAACTGAAACTGGTCCGCCACGTGCGATCTGCGAACCCTGCCGGACTGAAAACTTAATACGTGCTAGATCTGGTACGCATGAGCTTAAGTCCGATCGCATTCGACTAGGAGACCACCAGAAAGCATCTTTTGGACCGAAACAGCCCCGAATTGGATATGCACTAAGTAAACTTTGTACCGGAGCCTATTTTTGACATTTTTGGGCTTATAAAAGGGGTTGAAACCCTCACTCCTCTCTCCCATCCGAAATTGTAAGAAACCCTAGATTTGGGAGAGAGAAAAGGTGAGAGTTTGTGAGAGAGAGTGGGATAGATTTCTCCAGCCTTCGAGCCGCCTGTTGCTAGTACCTAAGCAACCCTTCCTGATCACCAAGCCGGTGATTCTCTCCCATTTTCAGGTATGAAACAACCCTAGAAGTTGTTGATTTAAGGATCACTAAAATCCTTAGCTTTTTAACCAATAGATCTTGTAAAACAGGTTCTCTTATCGCCGTTGACGAAGCGTATACGCTCCGTTCGAAACAATACGTCTATAAGAGACTAGGTGAGGATTTTAGACGCTTTGATTGACGGTTTCCAACGCTTTCAATGTCATTTAATAGTAGATTTTCGACGGCATCGCCGTTTGACATGTACAACATGCTATCCGTTTCCTGTTTCGTAAATCAACGAAGAATATGAGATTTAGGGCATTTTAGTCATTTGAAGGAAGTACAGTTTACATTCATATTTTGCTGATGTGATTGACATGGTTTGTTGTCGCATTAGGAAGTTAAGAATACGTGCATAATTAGTTTGGCGAAGAGATTCACCTAATTGCGTACTTCGGGTCGACATACTATATGTAGACTTAAGTGTGTAGTGTATGTGTTTGTATAAATGCTTGTATTAGTATGTATTAAATTAAATGATGTTATGAAATAGTTTGAGATTGATTTCTCAATTAATATGCTCACCTAAATGATTTCCTACATGTTGACAGTATGCATGATTTCATTACATGCATGAAATGCATGTGCTTGAAGATTTGCTTAAGTTGAATGTTATAATATGTGTTAACATGCTCACATGATTGTATTTCAATTCCAATACTCTTACATAGATTGCTGATGTGATTCCATAATTGTTTGGGACTAGACTTAGTCCAGGCAGTCGGTAACCGATCGAATTCGTGGTTGGCTGGTCTTGGCCACGAACGACGCGTCGATGAACGCGAGCTGTGTTTGGAGTTGGCGGCAGTGGTTAGGCCACGCGAAGTGTTTTACGCACTTCATGTCGTTCGACTTGAGATGCGATCGCGCTAGTCGAGCCCGTCAAGTAACCCGACTGGCCGATGTATGTTCACTTTATATGAGTCATAACTGCTTGAACCTAGGGTACTGAACTTACCATTGTAAACCCTGTTAACCATGGTACCTTGATTCACGAAGACTCATGAGCCGGGCATGGGTATGGGACACCGTGGTCGAGCTGTCGGCCTACGCTGTGGCCACAAACCTCCCCGTAGTGACCAGTGAGCACCTAATCTTGTGAGCAGATTATGATGGTATGGGACATTATATTCTAGCTGTCGGCCTACACTGATTAGGCGACGAGTCCTTTTTAGTGACCGCGAGCGTATTCTGAGTCTACGGGAGGCGACGACTCTTCAGTAGCAGTAGAGTACAGTAGGCCTGTATTGATAAGGTGATGGGAGAACGGTGCAACGAGTGCGAGCAACAGCCCTGGCAGCCCTTGCAGCGACCTACAAAATATACATCGTATGAGATTACTAGGAGTGACGACCCTAGACAGGATTTGTGTTGGGATTGATACAAGGGAAGTACCTTAGTTTCCCAATCCTGCTGTTTGAATGGACTAATAATAACTCGAAAATCATATCACCATACCATTGCATGTGTCTGGAAGATGTGGAGCACTTGAGGGTCGATTGCATGCCGCGGTCGTAAGATGGTGCCATATGAGGGAGATCGTCGGTGAGGGCATACATCACGTCATGTCATCTTGCATTAACAACAGTATTAGGATTGTCTGATTTACTGCTTTACTATTATCGCATGATTGATTTGTGAACATGCTAATCTTTGCTCTATGATTCCACTGAGTTGATCACTCACTCCCACGTTACGGGATGGTGTTTGCAACACCCACCAGACCCTGTTGTAGATGCAGGTGAGGCTGAGATCCAGGAGGTAGAGCCAGACTTCGACGAGGACTAGGACGAGTTCTCGTACATGCAGTATCATGATGGCTTTGTGCAGGTGACCAGGGTTGATGGGACTTCAGTGGGACTATTTTGAATATTTGATTTTGTTCATGTATATGTATATGAGACTCAGAGATGTATTCATACTTTAGAGACAGATGAGATCTACTTTGTTTTTTCCTTACAGTGATATATATATATTGTTTAGTCTTCCGCTTGCTTTTATCACTGGATCTGGAGTATGAATTGCAGTTTTGGTATACTTTTACTCATGTGAATGCTTTAAATCAGACAACATTGAATCATAATCATTTTTGTTGCATAAGTGACGGTCTGAAACTCGGGAGTTGAGTTTATACACGACCCCCGATTTTTAGGGTGTTACAAGTTGGCATCAGAGCATGAATAAGAGTATACTGGGCCTGGGTTATGGTCTCGCGACGTACGTTGTCACTTCTTTTGACTTAGGTGGGTGCGAGAAGGGTCTAGAAACATTTTTAGGATCGTATATTCGCCAATAGGCGAAGTCTATTCGGATCGATCGCATGATCGAGTCTGTAACGCATCTCGGGTCGCGTGAAGTAACCCAAATAGCTCCTAGGTCGTAGGAAGTCGGGTTGAGACATTCTATGAATGATTTTAAACCCATAAAAGTAAATCCTTGGGCCGTGGGATGACGACGACTCCTGTATTCAATCACCAGGGCTTAAAAATCTCGTTTCACCAAAAATCTTCAAAATTCTTCCTCTCACCACTCCAATCTTCATTTATTTCTTATCCATTTTATTTTAAGCATCAAACCTAATATAAAAATAACGTAAAATAGTACTTTCATAAAATTTTACACTGAATAGTAAAATTTTATGAAAAATGGCCATAAGGCCTTCTAAATTCACTTTCTTTAGAAACTAAGGGTCTAGATGGATGTACTAGATCCTTCTACCCTAAAATCATATGCTGCATGATAGGGTTTTGTATTCAGGATTGAAGATTGGCCCCGGAAAACCCCGAACACATGTTTGGGCCTATGTAGGTCAAAATACTATGAACCAAGGGTTGGACCGTACATATATGGGGTCCTTGGACCATGGGGGACCAAACCCATTTGGTCTCACCGGCCGGATGCACCACCGGTCGGCGATGCATCGCCGTATAGGTGGGCCCATTTGTTGTAATTTTCGGGCGCACGCCCTTAAATGCCATGTACATTCCCCCCATATGTGTCTCGTCCAAAGAAAACCCCAAAAAAGTGCATCTCCTTCACAAACAGCCCTCCCCATATCCCTATTTGCGTTTTCCAGCAACGATCTCCAAATTTCGTGATTCCAAACCACCCCTAGATCCATCCTTGGCCAAAAACGACCACCCTCCATCAATCTATTTCGGTTGGCAGCCCTCCCTCTTGAAGATTTCATCTTTTAGAGCTCCCAAAACCCCCAAATCGAGCTGAAATCGTGAGGTGCTCCATTTCACTTTTTTATTTTCATTTCTCCTTGAAAATACATCCTTGGGAAGCTTGAAGCATCCCTCTACGATGCCTAGATCTCCCTTTTCCAGTTTGTACAGCCACTTCTTCGCATTTTTTTCATTTTTCATGGCTTTCATGGAAGCCATTTTAGGCCTTTTGTCACTCTCCACCATCTTATATTTGATGGGTAAAAGGAAAACTGCAGTAGATGAGGCTGGGCCAAGTCGCCCTGCTCAATCGAGGAGACCGCGGGGTGGTGCCGCATGTTCAAGCGCCGCCCAGGTCCAGCTACAGCCCTAGAGTGCCGTACAAAGCGGGATTTGGATCCCCATACTCACCTTGGGCGAGTAATTCTATCAGAGATGCCTCACGGTCAATACACTGATCGCAAAGTGTTGTTTGAGGTAGACGTGGAAGGACGATTGTTCGATAAATTTTTATTGTTCGAGCGCATTGAAGCTGCGCATTGGGGTCCGATCTTTGAAGCCCGCGCTCGTGCTAATGTGAGCACCGTTCGTGCCTTCTACGCTTGTATCCAAAATTCTACCTTGGAGCCATTGCAGTTTAAAATCCCTTTTGGTAGAGATCGGATGGCTACGATTGATGTGCGACTGATTGCGCGACTTCTGAACGTGCCTATTGGTGATGTTCATCCTAGTGAGAAGAATCTGAGGAGCAGACGTGAATGAGATCGCCGTACCAGGTTTCTGTGAGGTAAGTTGGTTCCATGGCAGTCTAATAATAGCCTCAAGGCGACGTATATGTCTGAAGATTTGCGCCTACTGCACCATATCTGCACGTTCAATGTTTATCCCAGGTCGATGAATCGCATTGAATGTACACGCCTTATGGTCGATTTCTTGTATCTGGTGGCCCAGGGAGAGAACGTTTGTATGGCCACTTTCCTCTTGCGACAGATAATCCTCATAGCCAAGTCAAGAAGAACATCCGAATCACTTCCTTTTGGCTGACTGATATGCAAGATCGCGCTTGAGTTTGCTTACAGACTTGGGCCGGAATTGCCAGTTTCGATTCATACCATTGATGAGTCGACTATGGTCAAGATGAAGATTGGGTCTCAGTACCGTGAAAATTAGCTTGAGGAGGATAGCGAGGATGACTTTGATGATGAAGAAGATCAAAGCGAAGAAGAATCTGGAGCAGAAGTTCAGGAAGAAGTTCAGGAAGAGGCAGAAGAGGAGGCTCAGGATACAGATGAGAGCCCTCCTTCTGCGCAGGCTACAGCGATGATCGCATTGCTCAGATTGAGGAGAGTCAGGTCACCTTGTGAAGGGAAGTTCAGGAACTTCGCACTGAAGTCGAGGATGCCAAGGCCGTTACTAAGAGGAAATTCGACAAGGTGACTCGCACCTTGAAGGCGATCCTGTGTTGCTTGCAGGATAAGGGTGCTCCTCCTCCGTCACCCGACTCAGACTAGTGATGCGACCTTGATGTTGTTGTTAGTAGTTAGTCATTTCCTGCTTTTGTTATGTAAGCTTGTTAGGGCTAGTGCTTTGCTTATGTTGCTGTTGTAATTTTAACTGTCTTAGTTCCCATGTATTTCTTGTCATGATGCTTGTAGGGATATATCCCTTATATTGTGACAATTTTGATTAAATGAAATGCATGGAATGCCTTTGATTCCTTGTGTAAATGATTGTGGTGTATTTGTGCTATTGAGACTGACAAGGTTGCGCCCTATTTTGAATATAGGGAATGCCGCCTAAGGCTACGCGGAGCACGGTTTGGCTTGCATTGAGTGAGCATATGGATCAGACTCCTTCGCAGTCTGACACCCATGCGGACCCTGCTGTGGGCCCGATTCCTGAGACAGTTCGAGCGTCTCAGCCTACTGCTGGTCCTACAGTTAGACCACTACCGTTCACACCGTCAGTCAGAGAGCCTCATCGTGCATCTACTTCGACGCAGCACCCGCCACAGCCTGCTCCACCTCCTGACACATTTGAGCAGATGTTGGCTATGATGCAGTAGCAGCAGCAGCTTCTGACTACCATTGTGGGGACATTCGCCTAGGGTGGGGGTGTGGCTCCACCTGCACCACCTGCGCATCCAGCTGAGGATGCTTATACATACGCCCAGGATGAGGGCACGACTCATCCTGTACCGCCTGCTTACCCTGCGGGGAATGCCGCAGATACACGGGGCCTATTAGAGCGATTTCAGCGCTTACGACCTCCCACTTTTACGGGTTCTCACAGACCCGAGGAGGCCGAGTACTGGCTCGATCGTGTGTCGAAGATATTGCGGATGCTTCATTGCACAGAGGCTGAGCAGGTAGAGCTGGCTACATTCCTGTTTGAGCGAGAGGCCAGCCTGTGGTGGGATAGCGTATTTCAGACCGTTATCGCCTACTATATATGGACATGGGCAGTGTTTGAGTTCCACTTTCACGAGAAGTATTACCCCCAGACGTACAGGCATGACAGGGAGAATGAGTTTCTCCGCCTCAGACAGGCAGCCATGACAGTTACGGAGTATGAGCATCGGTTTATGGAGTTGGGCAGATACGTCCCGACTATTTTGGCTGATGAGCAAATGCGCATATGGCACTTTTTGGAGGGTTTACGATCGGATATTCGGTCGAAGATGTGCTGTGTGACCATTCCCTCATATGCGGAGTTGATTCACTTGTCTATGCTGGCAGAGCAGGATGTGGATCGACTTGCGCGATCTCATGGCCCTGTTGCTTCTAGGCCACGACCAGACATGCAGGACAGGCCCTTCACGGGCAAGAGGCCTCGCGTCGACCCTCCTACTCGGGCCATAGCGCCAGCACCATCGTTTCGACGCCCCGAGTTATCGTGCACA
The DNA here is from genome assembly GCA_037074715.1 of Magnolia kwangsiensis. Taxonomy (NCBI): domain Eukaryota; kingdom Viridiplantae; phylum Streptophyta; class Magnoliopsida; order Magnoliales; family Magnoliaceae; genus Magnolia; species Magnolia kwangsiensis. The sequence continues at coordinate 100,097,312 of CM073576.1, read as the reverse complement.
TATTATGGGAGGACGGGCCACTTGGCGCAGAGCTGTTTTTCTCGGATGCGGGACAGTGGGTTCTCGCCGCCGCAGAAGATTGACCGTGCACGTTCATAGGAGATATCAGCACCGCCTATGCGGTTAGCTCCTGCGCACCCTTCTTTCAAACCTCCGGTATCGCAGATCAGACAGCCTCCACGGCCCTTGACACAGCGGCCGAACTGGCCACAGCAGGCACGGGTTCATGCATTGACAGCTGAGGCAGCTGCGACACCTACTTTTCAGCATTCAGCCTTCGAGATCACAGCCCATATTGGAGGTACTCCAATTCTTGTGATGGTGGACACTGGTTCCACGATTGCTTTGATATCACGTGCTGTAGTCAGGCGTCTTGGGTTACAGACTATTACCATGGATAGGGTACGAGTACTTGCAGCTCATGGAGATTATTCATATGTCACCCAGATGTGTGAGGGTTGTTTGGTTGATCTGGGAGGCAGGACGATGGCTATTGATCTTGTCGTCGACCCCTCTCTTATTTATCTCGACATCATTCTTGGCATGGATTGGTTGATTGCAGCGAGGGCCGAGATTGACTGCGAGACTCGTATAGTGACTGTGTACGAGCCAGAGGGTGCATCTTTCACATTTTCAGTACGGGTAAATCTCCCTTTTCGCATACTTAGTTAAGTCACTTTATTGCGCAACGCTGGTGCCCAGATACTTGAGCATATGCCAGTCATTTTCGAGTTCGGGGATCTAATCAGGAAGATCCCTGGTTTACCGCCCCGACGAGAGATCGATTTCACTATCGATCTGGTTCCTGGTTCTATGCCCGTCTCACTGCCGACGTATCGCATGGCACCGTGTGAGATGGAGGAGTTGAGGACGCAGATTGATGGTCTGCTAGAGCTTGGTCTTATACGGCCTAGTGTGTCTCCTTGGGGAGCACCGGTCTTGTTCGTGAGGAAGAAGGACGGTTCGATGCGATTGTGTATTGATTATCGCAGGCTGAATGTAACACCCTGAAAATCGGGGGTCATGTATAAACTCAACTCCCGAGTTCCAGACCGTCACTTATGCAACAAAAATGATTATGATTCAATGTTGTCTGATTTAAAGCATTCACATGAGTAAAAGTATACCAAAACTGCAATTCATACTTCAGATCCAGTGATAAAAGCAAGCGGAAGACTAAACAATATATATATATATATATCACTGTATGGAAAAACAAAGTAAATCTCATCTGTCTCCAAAGTATGACTACATCTCTGAGTCTCATATACATATACATGAACAAAAATGTAATGTTCAAAATAGTCCCACTGAAGTCTCATCGATCCAGGTCGCCTACGGAAAGCCATCGTGATACTGCATGTACGAGAACTTGTCCTGGTCCTCGTCGATGTCTGGCTCCACCTCCTGGATCTCGGCCTCACCTGCATCTACAACAGGGTTGCAAACACCATCCCATAACGTGGGAGTGAGTGATCAACTCAGTGGAATCATAGAGCAAAGATTAGCATGTTCACAATTCAATCATGCGATAATAGTAAAGCAGTAAATCAGACAATCCTAATACTGTTGTTAATGCAAGATGACATGACGTGATGTATGCCCTCACCGACGATCTCCCTCATACGGCAACATCTTACGACCGCGGCATGCCACACTCCCTAGAGTGCTCCACATCTTCCAGGCACATGCAATGCTATGGTGATATGATTTCCAAGTTGTTATTAGTCCATTCAAACAGCAAGATTGGGAAACTAAGGTACTTCCCTTGTATCAATCCCAACACAGATCCTGTCTAGGGTCGTCACTCCTAGTAATCTCATACGATGTATATTTCGTAGGTCACTACAAGGGCTGCCAGGGCTGTTGCTCGCACTCGTTGCACCGCTCTCCCATCACCTTATCAATACAGGCCTACCGTACTCTACTGCAACGGAAGGGTCGTCGCCTCCCGTGGACTCAGAATACGCTCGCGGTCCCTACAAAGGACTCGTCGCCTGATCAGTGTAGGCCGACAGCTAGAATATAGTGTCCCATACCACCATAATCTGCTCACGAGTCTAGGTGCTCACTGGTCACTACGGGGAGGTTTGTGGCCCCAGCGTAGGCCGACAGCTCGACCGCGGTGTCCCATACCACCATGCCCGGCTCATGAGTCTTCGTGGATCAAGGTACCATGGTTAACAGGGTTTACAATGGTAAGTTCAGTACCCTAGGTTCAAGCAGTTATGACTCATACAAAGTGAACATACATCGGCCAGTCGGGTTGCTTGACGGGCTCGACTAGCGCGATCGCATCTCAAGTCTAACGACATGAAGTGCGTAAAACACTTCGCGTGGCCTAACCACTGCCGCCAACTCCAAACACGAATCGCGTTCATCGACGCGTCGTTCGTGGCTATGACCAGTTAGCCACGAATTCGCTCGGTTACCGACTGCCTGGACTAAGTCTAGTCCCAAACATTTATGGAATCACATTAGCAATTTATGTAAGAGTGTTGGACTTGAAATACAATCATGTGAGCATATTAACACATGTTATAACATTCAACTTAAACAAATCTTCAACACATACATTCCATGCATTGTAATGAAATCGTGCATAAAGTCAACATGTAGGAAACCATTTTGGTCAGCATATTAATTGAGAAATCAATCTCAAACTATCTCATAACATCATTTAATTCAATACATACTAATATAAACATTTATACAAACACATACACTACACACTTAAGTCTACATATAGTATGTCGACCCAAAGTGCGCAATTAGGCGGATCTCTTCGCCAAACTAATTATGCACGCATTCCTAACTTCCTAATACGACAACAAACCATGTCAATCACGTCAGCAAAATACGAATGTAGACCGTACTTCCTACAAATGACTAAAATGCCCTAAATCTCATATTCTTCGTTAATTTACGAAACAGGAAACGGAGAGCATGTTGTACATGTCAAACGGTGATGCCGTCGATAATCTACTATTAAACGACATTGAAAGCGTTGTAAACCGTCAATCAAAGCGTCTAAAATCCTCACCTAGTCTCTTACGGATGCGTGATTTTGAACGGAGCGTGTACGCTTCGTCTACGGCAGTAGGAGAACCTATTTTACAAGTTACGTTAGCTAACACGCTGTGAATCTAAGTAAACCCTAAATCAGCAAGTTTTAGGGTTGTTTTATACCTGAAAGAATGGAGAAATCACCCGCCAGATGATTGGGAAGAGTTGTTGAAGCACTAGCAGTCGGTGGCTCGGAGACGGGAAAAATCCCTTCCACTCTCTCTCTCAAACTCTCTCTCCTTTTCTCTCTCCCAAAGCTAGGGTTTGCAATTTTCGGATGGGAGAGAGGAATGAGGGTTTCAACCCCTTTTATAAGCTTAAAAATGCCGGAAACAGGCTCCGGAACGAAGTTTACTTGGTGTCTATCCATTTCGGGGCTGTTTCGGTCCGAAAGTTGCTTTCTAGTGGTCCCCTGGTCGATTGCGATCGGACTTAAGCTCATGCGCACCAGATATAGCACGTATTAAGTTTTCATTCTGGTAGGGTTCGCAGATCGCACGTGGCGGACCAGTTTCAGTTCAGCGGTCACCGCACGTAGATCAGGGCTGAAAGTCTCATGATATAAAATAGAAATTTTTCTTGATCCGAGGGTGTAATCTGGATGAATTCTGACGGTCAGAACGCTTAATACTGACTCGTCAAGTCGTGTGCCAGATTTGAATTTGAAATTCCAATTCTGTCCCTATTCGCGGTCTCTTCAGTCTGAGCTCAATGAAACAGTCTGTGATTATCGGTTTGACTTGATTGTCAAGTCCAGCTGGGCGGTTCTAACGGTCTAAGATAGGAAGTATCGGACTTTCGACACGCGGTCTAAATCCAATACAAGAATTCAAAGTGGTCCACAGAACAAACCCGCTTAGAGTTTGATCCGAGGTTATAGAGTATTGTAGACTTGTTTGTTCTACTCGATTTGGGTCTTGTAGAACGTATTTAAAGTGATCAGGGACTATTTCCCAGCTACTCTAGCGTTGCGCTAGCTAACTTGCGCTTAATTTCCATGGAAATTAATTCTACGCGATTTCGGGTCGAGTTGGTGCTCGGGCCCAAGTATGGATTTTTCACGGGCGTTACACTGAACCAGGTCACGGTGAAGAACAAGTACCCTTTACCCAGGATCGATGACTTGTTTGATCAGTTGAGAGGAGCGCAGTACTTCTCGAAGATGGATCTTCAGTCAGGATATCATCAGTTGCGCGTCAGGGATGAGGACGTGCAGAAGACAGCATTCAGGACCAGTTTTGGCCACTACGAGTTTCTCGTGATGTCGTTCGGTCTCACGAACGCACCGGCCGTGTTCATGGATCTGATGAACCGGGTATTTCGGCCTTTCCTCTATAGATTCGTCGTTGTATTCATTGAAGACATTTTGGTGTACTCCAGGAGTCGAGAGGAGCATGAGGAGCACTTGTGTTTGGTCCTGGATACGCTCAGACAGCATCAGTTGTTCGCACAGTACAAGAAGTGCGACTTCTGGAAGCAGGAAGTGAAGTTCCTGGGACACGTGGTGTCCAAGGATGGCATGACAGTTGACCTGTCTAAGGTAGCTGCAGTGCAGGACTGGGAGCAGCTTGGTTCTGTCACTGAGGTGAGGAGTTTCTTGGGTCTCTCTGGCTACTATCGGCGCTTCATACAGGACTTCTCGAAGATCTCGAGACCCTTATCTCAGTTGACACGGAAGGACGTGAAGTTCGCTTGGAATGACAAGGCGGAGTCAGCTTTTCAAGAGCTGAAGGACAGACTTACGTCCGCCCCTATGCTAGTATTGCCAGAGCAAGGGGTTAGATACACTATATACACTGACGCGTCTAGCGTTGGTTTGGGTTGTGTCCTTATGCAGAGGGACAGGGTAATTTCGTATGTCTCGAGACAATTAAGGAAGCACGAGGAGAATTACCCTACACACGACCTAGAGTTGGCAGCCATTATATTCGCACTGAGACTCTGGAGACATTACCTCTACGGAGAGGAGTTCGAGCTCTTTTGCGACCACAAGAGCCTCAAATACATATTCACGTAGCGAGACTTGAATATGAGGCAGCGACGATGGATGGAGACGTTGAAGGACTTCAAGTTTGAAGTCTCTTACCATCCTGGGAAGGCGAACCTTATGGCTGATGCGTTGAGCCGCAAGAAGGCGATAGAGTTTGCGGCTCCGCTGATGGTTGCTGAGTGGGATATGGTTGAGTTTTTGTGAGACTTTGAGCAGAATCTCACCGTAGAGGAGCCGTTTGAGTTCATCGCACTTGTACAGGTGCGATCTCAGATCGATGACCGAGTCATCGAGGCGCAAAGGGACGATGCACATTTGACTGAGCTTCGAGAGCAGGCCAGTGATGATGCAGACGCCGACTGGCGAGTTGGTATGGATGGGGGCTTAAGTTATCGTGGCCGCCTATGCATCCCAGATATCCCTGACTTGAGACGAGAGATTCTCGAGGCTGCGCATTGTACTAGACTCGCGATGCATCCAGGAAGTACGAAGATGTATCGTGACGTGAAGAGGACGTATTGGTGGGAAGGTATGAAGACCCACATAGCTGAGTTCGTGTCCCGTTGTCTCACTTGTCAGCAGGTGAAGGCAGAGCATCGCCGACCACCTGGACTTTTGCAGCCTATGCCGATCGCAGAGTGGAAGTGGGATTTCATTTCCATGGACTTCATTTCTGGGTTGCCGAAGACGAGGAAGGGACATGATTCCATTTGGGTGATCGTCGACCGCCTAACGAAGTCGGCTCACTTCCTACCGATTAGAGTTACAAACTCTGCAGACGAGCTGGCTAGACTGTACATCAGAGAGATTGTGCGTCTGCATGGAGTTCCGCTGGAGATCGTGTCGGACAGAGACACGTGGTTCACTTCTATTTTCTGGACTCGCATTCAGGAGGCTATGGGTGTGAAGTTGAAGTTTAGTACTGCCTTCCACCCACAGACAGACGGACAGACAGAGCGGGTGAACCAGATCTTAGAGGACATGTTGCGAGCTTGCGCATTGGACTTCAAGGACAGTTGGGATGATTGTCTTGCATATGCGGAGTTTGCGTACAACAACAGCTTTCAGATGAGTATCGGTATGGCACCTTATGAGGCGCTGTATGGGCGACCTTGTCGCGCACCACATTACTGGGTAGAGGTCAGTGAGCGTAGCTTGATTGGCCCAGAGTTAGTGCAGGCGACGTCAAAGAATATCGATATTATTCGACGTCGACTTCTTACTGCGCAGAGCAGACAGAAGAGTTATGCCGATACGAGAAGGAGGCCATTAGAGTTCACAGTTGGGGATCATGTGTTTTTGCGAGTTTCCCCTATGAAGGGAGTCCTTCAGTTCGGGAAGAAGGGGAAGCTAGCACCACGATTCATTGGTCCATTCCAGATCCTCGATTGTGTGGGAGCAGTGGCTTACCGATTGGCTTTACCCACGCCTCTCGCGAGTGTTCACAGCGTATTTCATGTTTCTATGCTGAAGAAGTACGTTGCTGATCCTTCCCATATCATCGGATGAGAGTAGGTGCAGTTAGGAGAGGATGTTACATATATCCTGTGACCGACACGTATCCTAGACAGGAAGGAGCAGGTACTGCGTAGCAAGGTGATTCCCCTTGTGAAGGTATTGTGGACGCATCACTCTGAGGAGGAGGCTACCTGGGAGACAGAAGCCGAGATCAGAAAGAACTACCCACAGCTTCTCGAGGAGTACGAAAAGGTACAAATTTCGAGGACGAAATTATTTGTTAAGGGGGGTAGATTATAACGCCCGTGAAAAATCCATACTCGGGCTCGAGTACCAACTCGACCCGAAATTGCGTAGAATTAATTCTTTTAGAAAATATGACTAAGTTAGCTAGCGCAACGCTGGAGTAGCTGGGAAATAGTCCCTGATCACTTTAAATACATTCTATAAGACCCAAATCGAGTAGAACCAACGACTCTATAACACTCTATAACCTCAGACCAAACTCTAAGCAGGTTTGTTCTCTGGACCACTTTGAATCTTTGTATTGGATCTAGACCACGCGTCGAAAGTCTGATACCTCCTATCTTAGACCGTTAGAACCGCCTAGCTGGACTTGACACTCATTTCGAAAATCAAGTCAAACCGATAATCACAGGCTATTTCATTGAGCCCGGACCGAAGAGAGTGCGAATAGAGACAGAATTGGAATTTCAAATTCAAATCTGGCACACGACTTGAAGCGTCAGTATTGAGCATTCTGACCGTCAGAATTCATCCAAATTATACCCTCGGATCAGGAGAAATTTCTATTTTATATCATGAGACTTTCAGCCCTGATCTACGTGCGGTGACCGCTGAACTGAAACTGGTCCGCCACGTGCGATCTGCGAACCCTGCCGGACTGAAAACTTAATAAGTGCTAGATCTGGTACGCATGAGCTTAAGTCCGATCGCATTCGACCAGGGGACCACCAGAAAGCATCTTTTGGACCGAAATAGCCCCGAATTGGATATGCACTAAGTAAACTTTGTACCGGAGCCTATTTTCGACGTTTTTGGGCTTATAAAAGGGGTTGAAACCCTCACTCCTCTCTCTCATCCGAAATTGCAAGAAACCCTAGATTTGGGAGAAAGAAAAGGTGAGAGTTTGTGAGAGAGAGTGGGATAGATTTCTCTAGCCTTCGAGCCGCCTGTTGCTAGTGCCTAAGCAACCCTTCCTGATCACCAAGCCGGTGATTCTCTCGCATTTTCAGGTATGAAACAATCCTAGAAGTTGCTGATTTAAGGATCACTATGATCCATAGCTTTTTAACCAATAGATCTTGTAAAACAGGTTCTCTTATCGCCGTTGACGAAGCGTATACGCTCCGTTCGAAACAACACGTCTATAAGAGACTAGGTGAGGATTTTAGACGCTTTGATTGACGGTTTCCAACGCTTTCAATGTCGTTTAATAGTAGATTTTCGACGGCATCGCCGTTTGACATGTACAACATGCTATCTGTTTCCTGTTTCGTAAATCAACGACGAATATGAGATTTAGGGCATTTTAGTCATTTGTAGGAAGTACAGTTTACATTCATATTTTGCTGATGTGTTTGACATGGTTTGTTGTCGCATTAGGAAGTTAAGAATACATGCATAATTAGTTTAGCGAAGAGATTCGCCTAATTGCGCACTTCGGGTCGACATACTATATGTAGACTTAAGTGTGCAGTGTATGTGTTTGTATAAATGCTTGTATTAGTGTGTATTGAATTAAATGATGTTATGAAATAGTTTGAGATTGATTTCTCAATTAATATGCTCACCTAAATGATTTCCTACATGTTGACTGTATGCATGATTTCATTACATGCATGAAATGCATGTGCTTGAAGATTTGTTTAAGTTGAATGTTATAATATGTGTTAACATGCTCACATGATTGTATTTCAATTCCAATACTCTTACATAGATTGCTGATGTGATTCCATAATTGTTTGGGACTAGACTTAGTCTAGGCAGTCGGTAACCGATCGAATTCGTGGTTGGCTGGTCTTAGCCACGAACGACGCGTCGATGAACGTGAGCCGTGTTTGGAGTTGGCGGCAGTGGTTAGGCCACGTGAAGTGTTTTACGTACTTCATGTCGTTCGAGTTGAGATGCGATCGCACTAGTCGAGCCCGTCAAGTAACCCGACTGGCCGATGTATGTTCACCTTGTATGAGTCATAACTGCTTGAACCTAGGGTACTGAACTTACCATTGTAAACCCTGTTAACCATGGTACCTTGATCCACGAAGACTCATGAGCCGGGCATGGTGGTATGGGACACCGTGGTCAATCTGTCGGCCTACGCTGGGGCCACAAACCTCCCCGTAGTGACCAGTGAGCACCTAGTCTCGTGAACAGATTATGGTGGTATGGGACACTATATTCTAGCTGTCGGCCTACACTGATCAGGCGACGAGTCCTTTGTAGTGACCGCGAGCGCATTCTGAGTCTACGGGAGGTGACGACCCTTCAGTAGCAGTAGAGTACAGTAGGCGTATATTGATAAGGTGATGGGAGTGCGGTGCAACGAGTGCGAGTAACAGCCCTGGCAGCCCTTGCAGCGACCTACAAAATATACATCGTATGAGATTACTAGGAGTGACGACCCTAGACAGGATCTGTGTTGGGATTGATACAAGGGAAGTACCTTAGTTTCCCAATCCTGCTGTTTGAATGGACTAATAACAACTCGAAAATCATATCACCATACCATTGCATGTGCCTGGAAGATGTGGAGTACTTGAGGGTCGATTGTATGCCGCGGTCGTAAGATGGTGCCGTATGAGGGAGATCGTCGGTGAGGGCATACATCACGTCATGTCATCTTGCATTAACAACAGTATTAGGATTTTCTGATTTACTGCTTTACTATTATCGCATGATTGACTTGTGAACATGCTAATCTTTGCTCTATGATTCCACTGAGTTGATCACTCACTCCCACGTTACGGGATGGTGTTTGCAACACCCACCAGACCCTGTTGTAGATGCAGGTGAGGCTGAGATCCAGGAGGCAGAGCCAGACTTCGACGAGGACCAGGACGAGTTCTTGTACATGCAGTATCATGATGGCTTTGCGTAGGTGACCTGGGTTGATGGGACTTCAGTGGGACTATTTTGAACATTTGATTTTGTTCATGTATATGTATATGAGACTCAGAGATGTATTCATACTTTAGAGACAGATGAGATCTACTTTGTTTTTTCCTTACAGTGATATATATATTGTGTAGTCTTCCGCTTGCTTTTATCACTGGATCTGGAGTATGAATTGCAGTTTTGGTATACTTTTACTCATGTGAATGCTTTAAATCAGACAACATTGAATCATAATCATTTTTGTTGCATAAGTGACGGTTTGGAACTCGGGAGTTGAGTTTATACACGACCCCCGATTTTCAGGGTGTTACAATATATATCATCATTACCATGAGGATCATTTTCACTTCATGATTAACATAAATAATGTCATAAGTATTATAAATAATTACTCATCCATTATCAATGCATATGTTATAATTCACCAGCCATTAAATCATATATGTCATTTAAACCAACAACTCACAATCATCATTATCATGTTGTCATACATGTATTATCAACTCACCCATCACTAGGTGCATCCTATCTAGTGTGACTTTCACACTGGACTTGAACTACATGCAGGGCAAGAGGTCATATAGGTCAAATGTGAGTCCCACTTGGTGAACCAATAGGCGAACCCAAGGGCATAAATGTCCAACCACAACACTTTCAATGATGTGGATCTAATTCTACAACTAAGTGGGCCCCACACATTCCACCAACTACAAATAATGCACAATCTCAAATATAAAGGATAACATACTAACATCTTTCATATCATATATCATATTGGACCCACTAGCCACATACACAACAAACCAAGAAAAAGCCCAAATATTCAGTTTATGCATTGTAAAATAGGTCTTTCTAAGCGTGGTCTACTTGACTAGAGGTATTATGAAAGGCATGCTGCCCAATAGGCAATGGACTTGCCCAACAGGCTCTAGGAATGTTACCATTATGTGTTTCTCATTCCCCAATGATTTCTCATAGTGTTGGCCCTGCTTGAGCCTTAGGGTTGCATCATTTAGATGGGCCCAAGGCCTCTTATGTCTTAAAAGAACATTTGGACAACAAGATTGTCCACTAAATATTTTACAAGTTATACAACACCCATTTACAAAACATGCCAGGTGGACCTCATTACATGAAAGGTAAGGTATACAAGATAGCCCATACTAGATGGCTCACTTAAGGTTTTTAAGCCCAACAATATTTGAGAGTTAGTTTTCAGAGTTTAGATGCTGCATTAAATACTTTAGGAAGGTGGTGGACCCCACTTATGTGGCCCCACATAAATTTTACATCAAACAAATTTTTATGCAATTTGGTTTCTGGCCATCTTCAATTTAGATTTATGATCATGTGGGACCCACATCTGGTGAACGGAAGGAGCGATCCTCATTGGTTTGATGTACACAATTTACGGTGATGTCCCAAATATGGGTACTTAGAGGAATTGTGCCGAAAACACAGTGTAAAATTAGTTTTGGGCAGATCTTAAGTGCGTCCCATGATCACAGGGGACCACCTTTCAATGTCTCATCAGGTGCCCTTGGTTGTACTATATATGTACTTCAAAAACTATAAGATGGGACCAACTGGTTGTGCACACATAATACTTGGTATAGGTACTTTGATTTTGTACACATAATTTTCTATACAACCATGTATGACCACATTTTAGGATCCACTCCTTGATCATGTGGGGTCTAATTTAGCCCAAGAAAAATATTATTTATCTATTCATTGGTATATGTTGAAGGTTCCAAGTGTTGGCCTACTCATACTCTAGCCGGTGGTCCATTACAGAGGCCCTAAGTTGGTACAAAACACAAATAATCAGACAATTTTCAGCAACGGCGTCTGTCACAACTTAGGGCCCAATTTCTAAACACTTGGGGATCATTTCTAACAAAAAGGTGAGACATTCCTTACACTTATATAAGGATTAAACATCCCCCAAAGTGAGACCCTTAACTACAAAGTGTGGGACCCACTACAAGGGGTCAAAGAGGCCTACATGCAATACAATCATGTACTTAAGAAAATTTCAGCAAACAGAAAGTGCAAAGGAAATAAAATAGATCCAATGGCAAGTGGGGCCCACATGCTAGCAAACCATAGATAAAAGATACATAAAAATATACATAAGTTTCTAGATTAGATAAACTAATAAGAGGATGAATGTTATGTACAACATATACACATCTAGTAGCACGTGAATTATATTAATCAAATTTTTATAATAAGATTCTCTATTAAAAAATATGATCCAATGGATGGTTTAGTAATACATCATTTAGGCTATATAGAGATTTACAACCATACTGAGCTTTGGATCCATCTGGACCGTACAAAACAATTTAAGGTTTATCCTTACGGAATTATCTGTCAGTTTAGAATTTTCTAAATTTTATCCTGAAAGAATCTGATCATAGGGACCATACATATAATTATTTACTATCTCAAGTAAGTTAAGAATAGATATCAAATGCATTTGACCGTTGGAATCACAGATATGGACCACACAAGAATGGTCATAACAAACCCCCAAATACATCTTTCATATAAGGACAAGATCTTAGCCGTCTGAACTCTGATTAAGGCTTATCATATACCATTGGAAAGCTGGTTCAATTTTCTACCAATCCAATGGAATGTATATTTTTAATACATTCATTAAAGGAGTTAAAAATGGGACCATTTTAGGTAAATCAGAATCTTGCATGTGTTGTTAGATAATGGCCAAGTAAACTTGATGTTACAGATGATTGGATGGTTGGATGGCTATGAAATTTGGTCCAGAGTTAGTTCATATTGTGGTTCATATAAGTCCCAAGTTTCAACTTTGATCTTAGCATGGTCGATTTTATATAATTTTTAGAACTTGCTATCAAGATATAAAAACAGGATTACATGTGAAGGGTGTAGATATGATGTTCATCATGGTGGACCATACACCAAAACTAGGATATAGGTGACTGTAACACCCTGAAAATCGGGGGTCGTGTATAAACTCAACTCCCGAGTTCCAGATCGTCACTTATGCAACAAAAATGATTATGATTCAATGTTGTCTGATTTAAAGCATTCACATGAGTAAAAGTATACCAAAACTGCAATTCATACTTCAGATCCAGTGATAAAAGCAAGCGGAAGACTAAACAATATATATATATCACTGTATGGAAAAACAAAGTAGATCTCATCTGTCTCTAAGGTATGAATACATCTCTGAGTCTTATATACATATACATGAACAAAATGTAATGTTCGAAATAGTCCCACTGAAGTCCCATCAATCCATGTCGCCTACGCAAAGCCATCATGATACTGCATGTACGAGAACTCGTCCTGGTCTCGTCGAAGTCTGGCTCTGCCTCCTGGATCTCAGCCTCACCTGCATCTACAACAGGGTCTGGTGGGTGTTGCAAACACCATCCCGAAACGTGGGAATGAGTGATCAACTCGGTGGAATCATAGAGCAAAGATTAACATGTTCACAATTCAATCATGCGATAATAGTAAAACAGTAAATCAGACAACCCTACTACTGTTGTTAATGCAAGATGATATGACATGATGTATGCCCTCACCGACGATCTCCCTCATATGGCACCATCTTACGACCGAGGCATGCAATCGACCCTCAAGTGCTCCACATCTTCCAGGCACATGCAATGGTATGGATGATATGATTTCCGAGTTGTTATTAGTCCATTCAAACAGCAGGATTGAGAAACTAAGGTACTTCCCTTGTATCAATCCCAACACAGATCCTGTCTAGGGTCATCACTCCTAGTAATCTCATACGATGTATATTTTGTAGGTCGCTGCAAGGGCTTCCAGGGCTGTTGCTCGCACTCGTTGCACCGCTCCCCCATCACCTTGTCAATATAGGCCTACTGTACTCTACTGCTACTGAAGGGTCGTCGCCTCCCGTAGACTCAGAATACGCTCGCGGTCACTACAAAGGACTCGTCGCCTGATCAGTGTAGGCTGACAGGTAGAATATAGTGTCCCATACCACCATAATCTTCTCACGAGTCTAGGTGCTCACTGGTCACTACGGGGAGGTTTGTGGCCCCAGCATAGGCCGACAGCTCGACCACGGTGTCCCATACCACCATGCCCGGCTCATGAGTCTTCGTGGATCAAGGTACCATGGTTAACAGGGTTTACAATGGTAAGTTCAGTACCCTAGGTTCAAGCAGTTATGACTCATAAAGGGTGAACATACATCGGCCAGTCGGGTTACTTGACGGGTTCGACTAGCGCGATCACATCTCAAGTCGAACGACATGAAGTGCGTAAAACACTTCGCGTGGCCTAACCACTGCCGCCAATTCCAAACACGACTCGCGTTCATCGACGCGTCGTTCGTGGCTAAGACCAACCAGCCACGAATTCACTCGGTTATCGACTGCCTGGACTAAGTATAGTCCCAAACAATTATGGAAACACATCAGCAATTTATATAGGAATATTGGAATTGAAATACAATCATGTGAGCATGTTAACACATGTTATAACATTCAACTTAGGCAAATCTTCAAGCACATATATTTCATGCATGTAAGGAAATCATGCATACAGTCAACATGTAGGAAATCATTTAGGTCAGCATATTAATTGAGAAATCAGTCTCAAACTATCTCATAACATCATTTAATTCAATACATACTAATACAAGCATTTATACAAACACATACACTACACACTTAAGTCTACATATAGTATGTCGACCCGAAGTGCGTAATTAGGCGAATCTCTTCGCCAAACTAATTATGCACGTATTCCTAACTTCCTAATGCGACAACAAACCATTTCAATCACATCAGCAAAATAAGAATGTAAACTGTACTTCCTACAAATGACTAAAATGCCCTAAATCTCATATTCTTCGTTAATTTATGAAACAGGAAATGGAGAGCATGTTGTACATGTCAAACGGAGATGCCGTCAATAATCTACTATTAAACGACATTGAAAGCGTTGGAAACTGTCAATCAAAGCGTCTAAAATCCTCACCTTATCTCTTACGGATGCGTGATTTCGAACGGAGCATGTACGCTTTGTCTACGGCAGTAGGAGAACTTGTTTTACGAAGTACATTAGCTAACACGCTATGAATCCTAGTAAACCGTAAATCAGCAACTTTTAGGGTTGTTTCATACCTGAAAAAGCGGAAGAATCACCGGCCAGGTGATTGGGATGAGTTGCTACAGCACGTGCAACAGGTGGCACGAAGGCGGGAAAAATCCCTTCTACTCTCTCTCTCAAACTCTCACCTTTTCTCTCTCCCAAAGCTAGGGTTTTGCAATTTCGGATGGGAGAGAGGAATGAGGGTTTCAACCCCTTTTATAAGCTTAAAAACGCTGGTAACAGGCTCCGGAACGAAGTTTACTTAGTGCATATCCAATTCGGGGCTGTTTCGGTCCAAAAGATGCTTTCCGGTGGTCCCCTGGTCGAATGCGATCGGACTTAAGTTCATGCGTACCAGATATAGCACGTATTAAGTTTTCAGTCTAGCAGGGTTCACAGATTGCACGTGGCGGACCAGTTTCAGTTCAGCGGTCACCGCACTAGATCAGGCCTGAAAGTCTCATGATATAAAATAGAAAATTTTCCTGATCCGAGGGTGTAATCTGGCTGAAATCTGATGGTCAGAATGCTTAATACTGACGCGTCAAGTCGTGTGCCAGATTTAAATTTTAAATTCCAATTATGTCCCTATTCGTACTCTCTTCGGTCCGGGCTCAATGAAATAGCCTGTGATTATCCGTTTGACTTGATTTTCGGAATGAGTGTCAAGTCCAGCTAGGCGGTTCTAACTGTCTAAGATAGGAGGTATCAGACTTTCGACGCGCGGTCTAGATCCAATACAAAGATTCAAAGTGGTCCAGAGAACAAACCTGCTCAGAGTTTGATCCGAGGTTATAGAGTATTGTAGAGTCATTTGTTCTACTCGATTTGGGTCTTGTAGAACGTATTTAATGTGATCAGGGACTATTTCCCAGTTACTCCAGCGTTGCGCTGGCTAACTTAGTCATATTTTCTAAAAGAATTAATTCTACGCAATTTTGGGTCGAGTTGGTACTCGAGCCCAAGTATGGATTTTTCACGGGCGTTACAATCTACCCCCCTTAACAAATAATTTCATCCTCGAAATTTGTACCTTTTCGTACTCCTCGAGAAGCTGTGGGTAGTTCTTTCTGATCTCGGCTTCTATCTCCCAGGTAGCCTCTCCTCAGAGTGATGCGTCCACAATACCTTCACAAGGAGAATCACCTTGCTACGCAGTACCTGCTCCTTCCTGTCTAGGATCCGTGTCGGTCGCAGGATATAAGTAACATCCTCTCCTAACTGCACCTGCTCCCATCTGATGATATAGGAAGGATCAGCAACGTACTTCTTCAGCATAGAAACATGAAATACGTTGTGAACGCTCGCGAGAGGGGTGGGTAAAGCCAATCGGTAAGCCACCGCTCCCACACAATCGAGGATCTAGAATGGACCAATGAATCGCGGTGCCAGCTTCCCCTTCTTCCCAAACCAAAGGACTCCCTTCATAGGGGAAACTCGCAAAAACACATGATCCCTAACTGTGAACTCAAGTGGCCTCCGTCTCGTATCGGCATAACTCTTCTGTCTGCTCTGCGCTGTAAGAAGCCGACGTCGAATAATATCAATCTTCTCTGATGTCGCCTGCACTAACTCTGGGCCAATCAACCTACGCTCACCGACCTCTATCCAGCAATGTGGTGCGCGACAAGGTCGACCATACAGCGCCTCATAAGGTGCCATATCGATACTCGCCTGAAAACTGTTGTTGTATGCAAACTCCGCATATGCAAAACAATCATCCCAACTGTCCTTGAAGTCCAATGTGCAAGCTCGCAACATGTCCTCTAAGATCTGGTTCACCCGCTCTGTCTGTCCGTCTGTCTGTGGGTGGAAGGCAGTACTGAACTTCAACTTCACACCCATAGCCTCCTGAATGCTAGTCCAGAAAATAGAAGTGAACCGCGTGTCTCTGTCCGACACGATCTCCAGCGGAACTCCATGTAGACGCACAATCTCTCTGATGTACAATCTAGCTAGTTCGTCTGCAGAGTTCGTAACTCTAATCGGTAGGAAGTGCGCCGACTTCGTCAGACGGTCGACGATCACCCAAATGGAATCATGTCCCTTCCTCGTCTTCGGCAACCCTGAAATGAAGTCCATGGAAATGAAATCCCACTTCCACTGCGATCGGCATAGGCTGCAAAAGTCCAGGTGGTCGGCGATGCTCTACCTTCACCTGCTGACAAGTGAGACAACGGGACACGAACTCAGCTATGTGGGTCTTCATACCTTCCCACCAATACGTCCTCTTCACGTCACGATACATCTTTGTACTGCCTGGATGCATCGCGAGTCTAGTACAATGCGCAGCCTCGAGAATCTCTCGTCTCAAGTCAGGGACATCTGGGACGCATAGGCGGCCATGATAACGTAAGCCCCCATCCATACCAACTCGCCAGTCGGCGTCAGCATCATCACTGGCCTGCTCTCGAAGCTCAGTCAGATGCGTATCGTCCCTCTGCGCCTCGATGACTCGGTCATCGATCTGAGATCGCACCTGTACATGTGCGATGAACTCAAACGGCTCCTCTACGGTGAGTTTCTGCTCAAAGCTCGCAAAAACTCAACCATATCCCACTCCGCAACCATCAGCGGAGCCGCAAACTCTATCGCGTTCTTGCGGCTCAACGCATCAGCCACAAGGTTCGCCTTCCCAGGATGGTAAGAGACTTCAAACTTGAAGTCCTTCAACGTCTCCATCCATCGCCGCTGCCTCATATTCAAGTCTCGCTGCGTGAATATGTACTTGAGGCTCTTGTGGTCGCAAAAGAGCTCGAACTCCTCTCCGTAGAGGTAATGTCTCTAGAGTCTCAGTCGAATATAACGGCTGTCAACTCTAGGTTGTGTGTAGGGTAATTCTCCTCGTGCTTCCTTAATTGTCTCGAGGCATACGAAATTACCCTGTCCCTCTGCATAAGGACATAACCCAAACCAACGCTAGACGCATCAGTGTATATAGTATAACTAACCCCTTGCTCTGGCAATACTAGCACAGGGGCAGACGTAAGTCTGTCCTTCAGCTCCTGAAAAGCTGACTCCGCCTTGTCATTCCAGGCGAACTTCATGTCCTTCCGTGTCAACTGAGATAAGGGTCTCGCGATCTTCGAGAAGTCCTGTATGAAGCGCCGATAGTAGCCAGCGAGACCCAAGAAACTCCTCACCTCAGTGATAGAATCAGGCTGCTCCCAGTCCTGCACCACAGCTACCTTAGACAGGTCAACTGCCATGCCATCCTTGGACACCACGTGTCTCAGGAACTTCACCTCCTGCTTCCAGAAGTCACACTTCTTGTACTGTGCGAACAACTGATGCTGTCTGAGCGTATCCAGAACCAAACACAAGTGCTCCTCATGCTCCTCTCGACTCCTGGAGTACACCAAAATGTCGTTAATGAATACAACGACGAATCGATAGAGGAAAGGCCGAAATACCCGGTTCATCAGATGCATGAACACGGCTGGTGCGTTCATGAGACCGAACGACATCACGAGGAACTCATAGTGGCCAAAACTGGTCCTGAATGCTGTCTTCTGCACGTCCTCATCCCTGACGCACAACTGATGATATTCCGACTGAAGATCAATCTTCGAGAAGTACTGTGCTCCTCTCAACTGATCAAACAAGTCATCGATCCTGGGTAAAGGGTACTTGTTCTTCACCGTGACCTGGTTCAGCCTGGGATAATCAATACACAATCGCATCGAACCGTCCTTCTTCCTCAAGAATAGGACCGGTGCTCCCCAAGGAGACACACTAGGCTGTATAAGGCCAAGCTCTAGCAGACCATCAATCTGCATCCTCAACTCCTCCATCTCACATGGTGCCATGCGATACGTCAGCAGTGAGACGTGCGTAGAACCAGGAACCAGATCGATAGTGAAATCGATCTCACGTCGGGGCGGCAAACCAGGGATCTTCCTGAACAGATCCCCGAACTCGAAAACGACTGGCACATGCTTAAGTATCTGGGCACCAGCGTCGCGCAATAAAGTGGTGTAACTAAGTATGCGGAAAGGGAGATTTATCTGCACTGAAAATGTGAAAGGCGTGCCCTCAGGCTCATACACCGTCACCATACGAGCCTCGCAGTCAATCTCGACCCTCCCAGCAGTCAACCAGTCCATGCCAAGAATGACGTCGAGATAAACGAGAGAGGGATCGACGACAAGATCAAGAGTCATCATCCTGCCTCCCAGATCAACTAAACAACCCTCACACATCTGGGTAACATCCGAATAATCTCCATGAGCTACAAGTACTCGCACCCTATCCATGGTAATAGTCTGTAACCCAAGACGCCTGACTACAGCACGTGATATCAAAGAAATCATGGAACCAGTGTCCACCATCACGAGAATAGGAGTACCTCCAATATGGGCTATGACCTCGAAGGCTGAATGCTGAAAAGTCGGTGTCGCAGCTGCCTCAGCTGTCAATGCATGAACCCGAGCCTGCTGTGGCCGGTTCGGCCGCTGTGTCAAGGGCCGTGGAGGCTGTTTGATCTGCGATATCGGAGGTCTGAAAGAAGGGTGCGCAAGAGCTAACCGTATAGGCGGTGCTGATATCGCCTGTGAACGTGCACGGTCAATCTTCTACGGCGGCGAGAACCCACTGTCCCGCATCCGATAAAAGCAACTCTGCGCCAAGGGGCCCGTCCTCCCACAATATGTGTACGATAACTCAGGGCACCAAAACGATGGTGCTGGCGCTATGGCCCGAGTAGGAGGGTCGACGCGAGGCTTCTTGCCTGATAAGGGCCTGTCCTGCATGTCTGGTCGCGGCCTAGAAGCAACAGGGCCACGAGATCGCGCAAGTCGATCCACATCCTGATCTACCCGCATAAACATGTGAATCAACTCTGCATAAGAGGGAATGCTCACACAGCACATTTTCGACCGAATATCTGGTCGCAAACCCTCCAAAAAGTGCCGTATGCGCATCTGCTCATCCGCCAAAATCGTCGGGACGTATCTGCCCAACTCCGTGAACCGATGCTCATACTCAGTAACTGTCATGGCTGCCTGTCTGAGGAGAAAAAACTCACAGTGGAGAAACTCATTCTCCCTGTCATGCCTGTTAGTCTGGGGATAATACTTCTCGTGGAAGCGGAACTCAAACGCTGCCCATGTCCATACAAAGTCGGCGGCAACGGTCCGCAATATGCTATCCCACCACAGGCTGGCCTCTCGCTTAAACAGGAATGTAGCGAGCTTTACCTGCTCAGCCTCTGTGCAATGTAACATCCGCAAAATCTTCGACACACGGTCGAGCCAGTACTCAGCCTCCTCGGGTCTGTGAGAACCCGTGAAAGTGGGAGGCCGTAAGCGCTGAAATCGCTCTAATAGGCCCCGTGTATCTGCGGCATTCCCCGCAGGGTAAGTAGGTGGCGCAGGATGAGTCATGCCCTCATCCTGGGCGTATGTATAAGCATCCTCAGCAGGATGCGCAGGTGGTGCAGGTGGAGTCACACCCCCACCCTATGCTAATGTCCCCACGATGGTAGTCAGAAGCTGCTGCTGCTGCTGCATCATAGCCAACATCTGCTCAAATCTGTCAGGAGGTGGAGCAGGCTGTGGCGGGTGCTGTGTTGAAGTAGATGCACGATGAGGCTCTCTGACTGACGGTGTGAACGGCGGTGGTCCAACTGTAGGACCAGCAGCAGGCTAAGACGCACGAACTGTCTCAGGAATCGGGCCCACAGCAGGGTCCGCATGAGTGTCAGACTGCGAAGGAGTCTGATCCATATACTCGCTCAGTGCAAGCTGAATCGTGCTCCGCGTAGCCTTAGGCGGTATTCCCTATATTCAAAATAGGGCGCAACCTTGTCAGTCTCAATAGCACAAATTCACCGCAATCATTCATACAAGGAGTCAAAGGCATTCCATGCATTTCATTTAATCAAAATTGTCACAATACAAGGGATATATCCTTATAAGCATCATGACGAGAAATACATGGGACTAAGATAGTTAAAATTACAATAGCAACATAAGCAAAGCACTAGCCCTAACAGGCTTACACACATAAAGTAGGAAATGACTAACTACTGACAACTACATCAAAGGTCGCATCGCTAATCTGAGTCTGGTGACGGAGGAGGAGCACCCTTATCTTGCAAGCAACACAGGATCGCCTTCAAGGTGCGAGTCACCTTGCCGAATTTTCTCTTTGTAATGGCCTTGGCATCCTCGACTTCAACGCGAAGTTCCTGAACTTCCCTTCGCAAGGCGGTCTGACTCTCCTCGATTCGAGCAATGCGATCATCGCTCGTAGCCTGCGCAGAAGGAGGAGGGCTCTCATCTGTATCCTGAGCCTCCTCTTCTGCCTCTTCCTGAACTTCTTCCTGAACTTCTGCTCCAGGTTCTCCCTCACTTTGATCTTCCTCATCATCGAAGTCATCCTCGCAGTCCTCCTCAAGCTGATTTTCACGGTACTGCGACCCAATCTTCATCTTAACCATAGTTGACTCATCAATGGTATGAATCGAAACTGGCAATTCCGGCCCAAGTCTGTAGGCAAACTTAAGCGCAATCTTGAAAATCAGTCGGCCAAAAGGAAGTGATTCGGATGTTCTTCTTGACTTGGCTATGAGGATTATCTGTCGTAAGATGAAAGTGGCCATGCATACATTCTCTCCCTGGGCCACCAGATACAGGAAATCAACCATAAGGCGTGTACATTCAATGCGATTCGCCGACCTGGGATAAACATTGTACGTGCAGATATGGTGCAGCAGGCACAAATCATCAGACATATACGTCACCTTGAGGCTATTATTAGGCTGCCATGGAACCAACTTACCGCATAGAAACTTGGTACGGCGATCTCGTTCATGCCTGCTCCTCAGATTCTTCTCACTAGGATGAACATCATCAAGAGGCACGTTAAGAAGTCACGCAATCAGTCGCACATCAATCGTAGCCATTCGATCTCTACCAAAAAGGATTTTAAACTGCAATGTCTCCAAGGTAGGATTCTGGATACAAGCGTAGAAGGCACGAACGGTGCTCACATTAGCACGAGCACAAGCTTCAAAGATCGGACCCCAATGCGCAGCTTCAATGCGGTCGAACAACAAAAATTCACCGAACAGTCACCCTTCCATGTCAGCCTCAAATAACACTTTGCGATCAGCGTATTGGTCGTGAGGCATCTCTGATAGAATTACTCGCCCAAGGTGAGTATGGGGATCCAAATCTCACTTTGTACGACACTCTAGGGCTGTAGCTGGACCTGCGGCGACGCTTGAACTTGCGGCACCACCCCGCGGTCTTCTCGATTGAATAGGGTGACTTGGCCTAGCCTCTTCTGTTGTAGTCTTCCTTTTACCCATCAAAGATAAGATGGTGGAGAGTGACAAAAGGCCTAAAATGGCTTCCACGAAAGCCATGGAAAATGAAGAAAATGCGGAGAAGTGGCTGTCCAATCTGGAAAAGGGAGATCTAGGCATCGTAGAGGGATGCTTCAAGCTTCCCAAGGATGTATTTTCAAGGAGAAATGAAAATGAAAAAGTGGAATGAAGCACCTCACGATTTCAGCTCGATTTGGAGGTTTTTGGAGCTCCAAATGATGAAATCTTCAAGAGGGAGGGCTGCCAACCGAAATAGATTGATGGAGGGTGGTCGTTTTTGGCCAAGGATGGATCTAGGGGTGATTTGGAACCACAGAATTTGGAGATGGTTGCTGGAAAATGAAAATAAAGCTATGGGGAGGGTTGTTTGTGAAGGAGAGGTAAGTTTTAGGGGTTTCCTTTGGACGGGACACCTATGGGGAGGGTGTACATGGTATTTAAGGGCATGCACCCGAATCCCACTTCAAATGGGCCCACCTGTACGGTGATGCATCGCCGGATCGGCGATGGCATCGTCGACCGGTGATGCATCTGGCCGGTGGGACTAGATGGGTTTGGTCCCCCATGGTCCAAGGACCCCAGATATGTATGGTTCAACCCTTGGTTCATAGTATTTTGACCTACATAGGCCCAAACATGTGTTCGGGGCTTTCTGAGACCAATCTGCAATCTCGAATACAAAACTCTATCATGCAGCATATTATTTTGGGGTAGAAGGATCTAGTACATCCATATAGACCCTTAGTTGCTAAATAAAGTGAAGTTAGAATGACCTTATGGCCATTTTTCATGAAATTTTACTATTCACTGTAAAATTTTATGAAAGTATTATTTTGTATTATTTTCACATTAGGTTTGATGCCTAACATGAAATGGATAAGAAATAAATGAATATTGGAGTGGTGAGAGGAAGAAATTTGAAGATTTTTGGTGAAACGGGGTTTTTAAGCCCTGACGATTGAATACAGGAGTCGTGGTCATCCCATGGCCCAAGGATTCAGTTTTATGGGTTTAAAATCATTCAAAAAATGTCTCAACCTGACTTCCTATGACCTAGGAGCTATTCGGGTTGGTTTACGTGACCCGAGTTACGTTACAGACTCGATCGTGTGATCGATTCAATAGACTTCGCCTATCGACGAATCTGTGATCCTAGAAGTGTTTCTATACCCTTCTCGCACCCACCTAAGTCAAAGGAAGCGACAGCGTACGTCGTGAGACCATAACCCAGGCCCAGTATACTCTCATTCATGCTCTGATACCAACTTGAAACACCATGAAAATCGGGGGTCGTGTATAAACTCAACTCCCGAGTTCCAGACCGTCACTTATGCAACAAAAATGATTATGATTCAATGTTGTCTGATTTAAAGCATTCACATGAGTAAAAGTATACCAAAACTGCAATTCATACTTCAGATCCAGTGATAAAAGCAAGTGGAAGACTAAACAATATATATATCACTGTATGGAAAAACAAAGTAGATCTCATCTGTCTCTAAGGTATGAATACATCTCTGAGTCTCATATACATATACATGAACAAAATGTAATGTTCAAAATAGTCCCACTGAAGTCCCATCAATCCAGGTCGCCTACGCAAAGCCATCATGATACTGCATGTACGAGAACTCGTCCTGGTCCTCGTCGAAGTCTGGCTCTGCCTCTTGGATCTCAGCCTCACCTGCATCTACAACAGGGTCCGGTGGGTGTTGCAAACACCATCCCGAAATGTGGTAATGAGTGATCAACTCGGTGGAATCATAGAGCAAAGATTAGCATGTTCACAATTCAATCATGCGATAATAGTAAAGCAGTAAATCAGACAACCCTACTACTGTTGTTAATGCAAGATGATATGACATGATGTATGCCCTCACCGACGATCTCCCTCATATGGCACCATCTTACGACCGAGGCATGCAATCGACCCTCAAGTGCTCCACATCTTCCAGGCACATGCAATGGTATGGATGATATGATTTTCGAGTTATTATTAGTCCATTCAAACAGCAGGATTGGGAAACTAAGGTACTTCCCTTGTATCAATCCTAACACAGATCCTGTCTAGGGTCGTCACTCCTAGTAATCTCATACGATGTATATTTCGTAGGTCGCTGTAAGGGCTGTCAGGGCTGTTGCTCACACTCGTTGCACCGCTCCCCCATCACCTTATCAATACAGGCCTATTGTACTCTACTGCTACTGAAGGGTCGTCGCCTCCCGTAGACTCAGAATACACTCGCGGTCACTACAAAGGACTCGTCGCCTGATCAGTGTAGGCCGACAGCTAGAATATAGTGTCCCATACCACCATAATCTGATCACGAGTCTAGGTGCTCACTGGTCACTACGGGGAGGTTTGTGGCCCCAGCGTAGGCTGACAGCTCAACCACGGTGTCCCATACCACCATGCCCAGCTCATGAGTCTTCATGGATCAAGGTACCATGGTTAATAGGATTTACAATGGTAAGTTCAGTACCCTAGGTTCAAGCAGTTATGACTCATACAGGGTGAACATACATCGGCCAGTCGGGTTACTTGACGGGCTCGACTAGCGCGATCGCATCTCAAGTCGAACGACATGAAGTGCGTAAAACACTTAGCGTGGCCTAACCACTGCCGCCAACTCCAAACACGACTCGCGTTCATCGACGCGTCGTTCGTGGCTAAGACCAACCAGCCACGAATTCGCTCGGTTACCGACTGCCTGGACTAAGTATAGTCCCAAACAATTATGGAAACACATCAGCAATTTATATAGGAATATTGGAATTGAAATACAATCATGTGAGCATGTTAACACATGTTATAACATTCAACTTAGGCAAATCTTCAAGCACATATATTTCATGCATGTAAGGAAATCATGCATATAGTCAACATGTAGGAAGTCATTTAGGTCAGCATATTAATTGAGAAATCAATCTCAAACTATCTCATAACATCATTTAATTCAATACATACTAATACAAGCATTTATACAAACACATACACTACACACTTAAGTCTACATATAGTATGTCGACCCGAAGTGCGCAATTAGACGAATCTCTTCGCCAAACTAATTATGCACGTATTCCTAACTTCCTAATGCGACAACAAACCATGTCAATCACATCAGCAAAATATGAATGTAAACTGTACTTCCTACAAATGACTAAAATGCCCTAAATCTCATATTCTTCGTTAATTTACGAAACAGGAAATGGAGAGCATGTTGTACATGTCAAACGGCGATGCCGTCAATAATCTACTATTAAACGACATTGAAAGCGTTGGAAACTGTCAATCAAAGCGTCTAAAATCCTCACCTTATCTCTTATGGATGCGTGATTTCGAACGGAGCGTGTACGCTTCGTCTACGGCAGTAGGAGAACCTGTTTTACGAAGTACGTTAGTTAACACGCTATGAATCCTAGTAAACCCTAAATCAGCAACTTCTAGGGTTGTTTCATACCTGAAAAGTGGAAGAATCACCGGCCAGGTGATTGGGATGAGTTGTTACAGCACGTGCAACAGGTGGCACGAAGGTGGAAAAAATCCCTTCTACTCTCTCTCAAACTCTCACCTTTTCTCTCTCCTAAAGCTAGGGTTTTACAATTTCGGATGGGAGAAAGGAATGAGGGTTTCAACCCCTTTTATAAGCTTAAAAACGCCGGTAACAGGCTCCGGAACGAAGTTTACTTAGTGCATATCCAATTCGGGGCTGTTTCAGTCCAAAAGATGTTTTCTGGTGGTCCCCTGGTCGAATGCGATCAGACTGAAGCTCATGCGTACCAGATATAGCACGTATTAAGTTTTTAGTCTGGCAGGGTTCGCAGATCGCACCTGGCGGACCAGTTTCAGTTCAGCGGTCACCGCACGTAGATCAGGGCTGAAAGTCTCATGATATAAAATAGAAATTTTTCCTGATCCGAGGGTGTAATCTGGCTGAATTCTGATGGTCAGAACACTTAATACTGACGCGTCAAGTCGTGTGCCAGATTTGAATTTCAAATTCCAATTATGTCCCTATTCGTACTCTCTTCGGTCCGGGCTCAATGAAATAGCCTGTGATTATCAGTATGACTTGATTTTCAGAATGAGTGTTAAGTCCAGCTAGGCGGTTCTAACAGTCTAAGATAGGAGGTATTGGACTTTCGACGCGCGGTCTAGATCCAATACAAAGATTCAAAGTGGTCCAGAGAACAAACCTGCTTAGAGTTTGATCCGAGGTTATAGAGTATTGTAGAGTCATTTGTTCTACTCGATTTGGGTCTTGTAGAACGTATTTAATGTGATCAGGGACTATTTTCCAGTTACTCCAGCGTTGCGCTAGCTAACTTAGTCATATTTTCTAAAAGAATTAATTCTATGCAATTTTGGGTCGAGTTGGTACTCGAGCCCAAGTATGGATTTTTCACGAGCGTTACAGTGACCTTAAACAATTAGCACATCAATAAACATCATGATGGGATCCATGGAGGATGGCCCCATTATGGATACATGCATGCAAGTCATGGTGGGCCATTGACCACACCTAGGGTCTAAGAAGGGAT
This sequence comes from Magnolia kwangsiensis, assembly GCA_037074715.1. Lineage (NCBI taxonomy): Eukaryota > Viridiplantae > Streptophyta > Magnoliopsida > Magnoliales > Magnoliaceae > Magnolia > Magnolia kwangsiensis. Next base: position 100,070,652 of record CM073576.1, on the reverse strand, counting down.
CCTTACCATTAATTGGTAGGTCCCACTTGTCACATTCAAGAAAATGAAGAAATCAACCCTAAGGATCAACCACCTCTATCTCCTTCTTGGCTTCTAGGGTTCCTTAGCTTCCAAGCTCATTCTTTAATGGTGGATGATGGGGTTTTAATGGTTGGATGGGTGAGATCAATGGTAGAGAATGGTTGAGTTTTTGGAGCTTTTCCTCTCTTTTCTTGGAAGATTTCACTCTCTTTGGGGTTGCTAGAGAAGATGGGATAGAGAAATGAGGGAGATGTGTGGTAAGATGGGATGAGAAAGTATGCTTGTACTGTAATGATGATGTGTAAGATAATGATGACTTGTGTGATGATGACATGTAAGAGGTGTAAGAGGCATGGGGGCTAGAAAGTTGACTTTGGCTAGCATTCTTGCTAGTCAATGATGAGAGAGAGGGGCATGTGTGGTGTAGGTCATGATGACCCATAGGCTAGGCATGGTGGCTATGTGGACTAGGCAATGATGACTTAGCTAGGGATTTCTCCAAACTGGAATCTTTTTAGATTTCACAATGTGCGGCGTCCCTCAAAATACATGCGAGCCCACAACTCTTAACCTAGGCATCACATTGGTGCGTAAGGCGTGGCGTTGGAACTGCGGGGACGGCATAATCGCATTGGTACAGGTTTCAGATCGAGTTGACTCGGATATATGGGATGCAACTTAAGGTCGCATGCAAATACCTTATATAGGTCGTGGGTCGGCGAAATTTGACGGGGAAGATCACGGAGTCTAAGGAACAATATGGTACAAGGGTACGTATATTACAACTAAAAATAAAATAGCTTATGAACTATGGTTTAACAAAAGCCCACTGTTATATATTTTTAAACTTTTGGAAGCAAATGTTTTATTCCATATGATCGTGAAAATTTGGAAAAATTCGAAGGCAAAATAGATGAGGAAATATTTTTTGGTTATGCTCTAAATAGTTGGGCATATTGAGTACTTTATAAAAGAACTGGTGTTATATAAGAATCGATAAATGTTGTAATAGATGATCGACAGATCACACCCAGTCCTAATCAAGATAATGATGATATCAATTTGGTTAATATACCCGAATCTTCCTCTAAATCTGACAATATTGAATTAAGGTTAGTCAAATACCATCTGACTAATCAAATACTTGGTAACGCTCACACTGGCATTCAGACAAGAAGACAACTTAAAAATATATGTAATCATGTTTGCTTTCCCAAATTGAACTGGATAATGTAAATGAAGCATTCACTGATGAAAGTTGGATAAATGCCATGCAAGATGAATTAAATCAATTTATTAAAAATTTTGTATGGTATTTGGTTTCTAGACCTACTAATAAACATGTGATTGGAACCAAGTAGATTTTTAAAAATAAAACTTATGAAATGGGGAACATTATAAGGTCTTGATTATAAGGTCTTGATTTTTAAAAATAAAATTTTGTAAGGCTTGACTGGTTGTACAAAGTTATACTAAAAATGAAGGTCTTGATTATGATGAAACCTTTGCACAAATTACGCATCTTGAATCAATCGGATTATTTATTTCCATTGCATGTCATAAAAAATTCAAAATATATCAAATGGATGTAGAAGATACTTTTTTAAATGGTGATCTAAATGAGGAAGTCTATGTTGAACAACCAAAGGGTTTTGAAGATCCTAAACTTCCAGATCATGTTTACCATCTTAAAATTGTTCTTTATGGTTTAAAAGAAGTTTCTAAAACGTGGTATGAAAGGTTGACTAAATTCTTACTTAGTCATAATTTTGCTATGGGTAGTGTTGACAAAACCCTATTGTCAGGAAATATAAAAATGATATCCCGATTGTTCAAATCTATGTTGACGATTTATCTATGGATTTATGTTCTCTAATCTATCTATTGAGTTTGCAAATCTCATGAAATCCAAGTTTTAAATGAGTATGGTTGATGAACTAAACTATTTCCTTGCATTACATGTCAAACAACTTAAATATGGTATGTTTATCTCATAGACCAAAAATTCTTTGAACCTTGTAAAAAAGTTTAGCTTTGAAAATGGTAAGAATTTTAATACTTTGATGAGCACGATTCTTAAACTCTTAAAAGATGAATTAGGTAAAAGTGTAGACTCTCGACCGTATCGTAGTATGATTGATAGTCTTCTGTATTTAACTTCTAGTAGGCCTGATATTGCATTCAGTATTGGCATTTGTGTTAGATATCAATCTGATCCTAAAGAATCTCACTTATCTATTATCAAATGGATAATCAGATATGTCGCAAGTTCTGTGAACTTAGGCTTATGGTATCCACATGATACGTCTGTACAAATTGCGGGTTGTACAGATGTAAATTGGGTAGGAAATGTTAATGATAGAAAATCTACCAATGGTGGATGTTTCTATGTTGGAAACTACTTGTATCATGGCTTAGCAAGGAACGAAACTCCGTATCTCTATCCATCGCAGAGGTTGAATATATTGTTGTAGGAAATACTTACACTCAGATAATATGGATGAAAAGAATGCTAATTGATTATGGAATTACACAAGATACAATGACATTATATTGTGATAATTCTAGTGCAATAAATATCTCTAAAAATCCAATTCAACATTCTCATACAAAAGCAATTGACATAAGATATCTCTACATTCGAGAATTAATTGAAGATAAAACTATCATGCTGGAATACATTCAAACCGAGAACTTGTAGATATACTGACTAAGTCGCTTGGAAATATTAAGTTTTCAATTCTAAAGCATGATATTAGACTATGTATTGTTAAATAATTATTATTTTCTTTGCATTTATGTTTATGTTTATTTGTAATTATAAAATGCATGAAAGAAAAAAAAAAAGAAAAATAAATATAAATATGAATTTTGAAATAAAATAAAAATTAAAATTTTAGAGATTTTTCGACCAACCTGTTACTGATCGAAAATTTTGGCCAGCCGAGCACATGCTCGGGCTAGCCGAAGATCGTTCCGGTTGAGCTAAAAAGGGGAAAAACCACAAATTCTTTTTCACTCCACTTCTTCTTCTTCTTTGGCTAGCTGGTGCCCCATTCGACCAACCCATCAACCCAAATTTCTTGTAAGTGATTTTATTTCAATTTCCTTCAAGATTTAAGTTGTCTATTCATAGATTTGCAAGTTTTTGTAGTTTTTCTTCAATTTAAAACCCTTTTCTTATTGATTTTTTCCCAAAATTTGATCTACATTCTTCCTTGTTCTTGTAATTTTTCTTATGCCATTAAGATGGAACCAAGAGTAAAGCATAAATCTTTTAGATCCATTCCTCTTGGTGTACGATCATTGTGCTCACAAGAGGATGATCCAAAAAATGTCCAAGATTTCTGCATAAGGAATATTATTATAAAAAAAAACGTGTGAATCTAAACTATGTTGCTCATTTTGGTCTTGTTAAAATTCTTTCTGAGGTTAGATGGAATATATTTTGCAATGGGGTGGGACGGCTTATCGGTCCATTGTTCAAGGCATGTTTTCCTTTATTTGTGATGTTTCTCTTGAGGATTTATCATTCTCGATTAAATTTGTAGAAGAGACAATTACGATTACACCTTCTGTCATATCTGCATTAATGGATATAGACGTTGCAGATGATGGAATTCAAATCACCACACTTTCAGAGAAAATGTCTAACTCTGAAAACCAATCGATTATAAGAGCATTGTGTGGTTTCAATGCTAAATGGTGATCTGGTAATGCCTTACCCTCAAATAAACTATTTCCTAAATACTGCTTCTTACATCAGATCATTACATCTAATGTATATCCAAGAGTTGGGAATAAGACTGATCTTACTCCCTTTATGTTCAGAGTCTTCCATGTCGTTGTTATGAGTATTCATGTTTCTTTACCTTCTTTGATTTGGTATGTTATCATTCAATTTCGCTTACATCCAAAGCATGAGTCGATTTCATTTGGACATCTTATGTCTAGTTTGTTTTTCATTACAATGTCCAAGTTCCTACGTTTGAGGCACTGGAATCTGAACTCCCTTTCAACAACTCAAAATTGAATATGATGAATCTCACTACGCTACCTGAGCAAAGAGAAGGACAAGAAGAACCGCAGGTGGTGAGAGACACAACCATGGATGACGTATTCAATTAATTAGAAGATTCTGATGATCCAGCTGATTCTTAGTATCATCCCTCTCAATTTGATGAGAAGTTATCTCATTAGAAGAGAAGGTTAAGGCTCTGCATGTATCTCAGGCTTCATTGTCCCAAACCCAACAGTCTATAATGAAGTACATGAAAAGTACTTCCATTGCATCAACCGAAGTTTGCAGCTTCATGAAAGAAGTGTTGAGCGAGTCCAAGAATCCTTTGTTTATCCTTGATTGATATGAAATAACAATCTTAAAGAAGAAGATTTAATTTTGATGAGAGTCATAAACTCTTTATAAAATTTTGACAGCATATGTCTTATTCATGTTAAGTGTATGCAACAGATCCATGTTACGTGGGTAGGTACAATAGATCTTTAACTCCTTCTTTCTTCTCCTTAGTAAAATACTTTGTAGAGGTATTTGGAAGGGTTCCATGAGAGCTCCGAACTTTGCATGTCCCACAAATGAAGGGGTGGAGGGGTATTTATAGGCATTCACATGTGTGAAGTCTTGAATCTTATGTTGTATGACCCACTGTGCACAACAGACCACTTTTGCATGCACAATAGATCACGAGTTAACATCATGTTGCGCGGTCACACGTAACATGACCTTTTCTTCCACATCACCTGTTATTCTCCCTTTATTTTCTGCTTAAATCTTCTCACTTTCATAGTTCATTCTTTACTAATTTTGTGCTCCAACACTACTCTTCTCCTTTATTAGGTTAGCTTGTGTTACCTACCTTAATGGCTTGGGCATGTGTCTTGAAATTCCAAAACTCCTATGGTTCAATTTATTTTCCAATTAATGCAAGTGATGTGTTAGAGGTCTCACATCTAATGGTTCATATATTTTATCATGGACACTAGCTTATGATCAACCAATTGGGACAAGAAAGATGCAAAAATCTATAAAAAGGGTGACAAGACACCTTATCGTTCCTTTTAGTTTAGCCTTTCAAGTAAACTCGTTCTCAAGAAAGCCGAAATACAAGTTGAACACTCTCTGTTATAATTTGATATCACTATTAATTGTAATGTGATTTAGGTAGTGATCCTCTTGGTCGACTCGTAAGTCCATGGGTTTGGGTAGTAGTTCAACGTTGATGTAAGTAATCTGCCATGTGTGTTACATAACTTCTGGGATTGGATGTCACAAATAGTCTCTCCATGAACATATCTTGTCACGTAAATCTTCCGATCGTGTGTTGTGCTGTCATGAGGTGTTCACATAAATACACGATAGCGTTGGATACGCCAATGAATCTCCGTAGTATGGGATGCGAGTCGAGGTAGGTTTTCTATGAATTATATTCCACATTGTGATGATCACTACGTATGATGGACCACAGACACTATACTAGGCATGAATTCATGTAGATTGGTTGTGCATACCGATGCCACTCGTAGTGGTAGGTGAAGTACAAGATATGTCATGCCCCAAACTCAAAAAATGAGCTCACAAAACTCCTGATTATCAAATTTGATGCCAATAGCCTCCGTAGTACCCCATTATTAGCTCCCAACACCCATATGCCAGATTCTAAACTTGGGATCCTAATAAAAGAATTTTCAATATGAATATTTGTAACGGAGCCTAACCACAAGTATACCCAAATCACAAGAAAAACATCATCATCACATATCCACTAATATAAAAATATTAGATTACTGTGCTGAAAGGAAAATACATAAATAACAAAATCTCCAAAATGATCTGCCACAAACTCCTGCCTCAACTCTGCTGCAACCTAACGTCACTTTCATGCAACGATCGTGTATAAGCTTACTAGGAAGCTCAGAGGGTGGTGCGTGTGTGTGTAATGCATGTGCCAAGAAAAAAAATATGTAGAATGTTATCCCATCCTACAAATTAGAGAAGTGGAAGTAGATTAAAAGGGGCAAGATGTGTAACATCTACAGGTCACTCAACTATCACATTGTGCAACCTTAAATCCCGCACATAGGAGGGATCATCTTAGGGTGACCAAAGGTGGCGTCGTGTGATAGGTGTCGATCTAGATATTGACGGACCACGAGAACTTTTCTTCTTACCTCTAGCATCCATTTGCAACAAGAAAATAAAAAAGCAAAGAGTTGTAAAAGATGTGGAATGAGTTTCCTCAAAAATAGATTTTGGAGAAGAAAACCCCAAAAACTCTAAGAAAACTTGAAATCAAGCACTCCAAGGAAGAAAATGAAGTGATTAGAGCTTGAATCTATAAGAAAAACTAAAATAATGCACTGACCATGATGAATCAAGAAGTTGGGTACGACTAGTCGTGTTACGACCTGTTGGAGAAAAAAAAGAAAATGAGGAAGAAATAGTTTTTCCCCAAATTAAAATATCCAGCGCACTACACGATTGGTTGTGGGACGTCTTCGACCGATGGTATCGCAACTGGTCGAGTACGTCCTCGACTGGCCGTGCAAAGATAAAAACATGCATTCTTCACATAATTCTAAAATTTAAAATTATAATTTAATAAATATATAAACTATAATACAGAAATGCATGATTAATCAATTTAAATTGTATATACCAAGATCAAATTTTAATTTATTAAACCTACTTTTTTCGAGTGTTTTAGTGAAAATGTCAGCAAGCTGAGTCTCGGTTGGAATGTAATCCAAAGAGATTGTCTTTTCTTCCACTAATTTATGAATGTAGTGATATTTAATGTCAATGTGCTTGGTTCGTGAATGATGGATTGGATTTTTAGATATATTTATTGCACTTGAATTATCACAATATAAAACCATTGAATCCTATACAATTTCGTAATCACTTAACATTCTATTCATCCATACAAGATAGTACATGCATTTCCAGTTGCAATGTATTCAGCTTCACCAGTTGAGAGAAATAAGGAACTTTACTTCTTGCTAAACCAAGAAACTAAACAATTTCCAATATAGAAACAACCACCACTGGTTAATTTCCTATCATCGATATTACCAGCCCAATCAGCATTTGTGTACCTAGCCAACTGAACACCAGTATCATATGGATACTAGAGACCCAAATTAGCTGAACTTGTGACATATTGCATAATCCACTTAACATCAGTTAGATGAGACTCTTTAGGGTCAGATTAATATCTAGTGCAAATTCCAACACTAAAAGAAATATCAGGTCTACCTGCAGTTAAATAAAGTAAACTACCAATCATAGCATGATATAATTTAGAATTTACACTTTTACCTGTAAAGTCTTTTGAGAGTCCTAATGTTGTACTCATAGGAGTATAGAAAATTTTCCCATTCTCAAATCTGAACTTTTTAACTAAGTTCAGAGCATATTTGGTTTGAGAAATAAAAATACTATCAGATTATTGTTTTACTTGTAAACCTAGGAAATAATTCAATTCCCCAACCATGCTCATTTTTAACTTAGATTTCATTAAATCTGCAAACTCAACAGTCATGTTAGTGTAGGTAGATCCATAAATAATATCATCAACATAGATCTTTACTATTAAGATATGATCATTATGTTTCTTAACAAAAAGAGTCTTATTAACACTTCCCATTAGAAAATTATGACTTAGTAGAAACTTAGTGATTTTTTCATACCATGCCATGGGAGCTTATCTCAAACCATAGAGAGCCCTTTTTAGGCGATAGACATGATCAACATTCTTAGGGTCTTTAAAACCCGTTGGTTATTCAACATAAACTTCTTCATGCAGATCGCCATTTAAGAAAATATTTTTTACATCCATTTGATAAATTTTAAATTTTCTAAAGAAAGCAATGGATATAAATAGTTTGATTGATTCAAGAAGAGCTATTGGGGCAAAGGTTTCATCATAATTGATGCCTTTAACTTGAGTGTACTCTTGTACAACCAGTCTAGCGTTGTTTCGAATTATATTACCAAGTTCATCAGACTTATTTTTGAAAATCCACTTAGTTTTGATAATATGTTTATCTTTAGGTCCAGGAACAAGATACCAAACATCATTTCTCATAAATTGGTTAAGCTCTTCTTGCATTGCAAAAATCCAGTGTTCGTTAGTAAGAGCTTATTTTACGTTAGCCGGTTCTATCTTGGATGTAAAGCACACGTAATTACATATATCTTCTAATTGTCTACGAGTTCGCACACCAGTGAGAGGGTTTCCAAGAATATGAGTGGTTGGAGAGTTAGTTTGATTTGATGAAGTATCTGGTTTGTCAATTAAAAGAACTTCATCATTATCTGACCTTGAGGTAGGTGTATTTAAGTGATCATCAATGACCACATTAGTAGACTCTTGAATAACACCGGTCCTCTTATTCAGTACTCGATATGCTCGACTATTTAAAGAATACCCTAAAAAGATCCCTTTATCACTTTTAGTGTCAAGCTTTCTTAGATTTTCACAATCACGTAAATTATAGCACTTGCTGCCAAAAACTCGAAAGTATTTGACAATAAGCTTCTTATCGAACCACATTTCATAAGCCGTTTTATTATAAGTTTTACTTGTATGAACCCGGTTGATTGTATAACATGTAATATTTATAACTTTAGCCCAACGATTTTTAGGGAGCTTCAAACTATTCAACATTACATTTGCCATTTCTTGAAGCACTTTATTTTTTCTTTCAACAATTCTATTTTGTTATGGAGTTTTAGGTGCAGAGAATTCATTTGATATTCCCTGATCACAACCAAATTTCTCATAACTGTTATTCTCAAAATTTGATCCATGATCACTACGGATCTTATAGACTTGAGAACCTTTTTCCGTTTGGATTCGTTTGAGAACTCATTTTATTTCATCAAGGGTTTCTAAATCTCCGTCCTGGTTGGTCCTATTAGATCCATATAGAGAAGCTCGAGCAGTTTTAATATGACATTGGAGTTCACCTTTTTATGAGTACTCCTAATTTGTTTGCCAATCTGGCATTCGCCACATATTTTATCTACTTTCTGTAATTTATGTAGTCCTCTTATCAATCTTCTTTTGCTCAATCTATACAAATTATGGTAGTGTACATGTCCAAGGCATTTATGCCATAACTCTGTCTCGTCGGTATGGACCATGTAACATGATTGACTAGATGAGCTAGAATTACTAACAATATAACAGTTTTCAAAAGTTCTATGACCAGTTAATATTACAGAACCCTTTTTGTTTAAAATTTCACAACCTTGGTTAGTAAATTTTTTTTCTATGATTATTATCACATATTTGAGATATGCTTAACAGATTGTGTTTTAACCCTTTAACGTATAAAACATTCTCAAATAAGGGAAGGTTAAAGAGTTGAACCATACCTTGGCCAATAATCCTGCAGTTGCTACCATCACCAAATGTGACTGAACCATCAGCCATGTCTTTAAGATCGGTGAATAGACCTTTATTACCAGTCATATGCCTTGAGCATCCACTGTCTAAGTACCACTTTGAATGACTTATAACTTTGAAAGCCATGTGGAAAACCATGCTAGTAACCTTAGGAACCCATTTCATAACTGTTTTAGGTTTAGGAGTATAGTTGGTCGTTTGATATTTGTATTTTTTGTAAGAATGAGTCACTGTGTTAGATTTTAAGAGCTCCTTAAGCAAATCAACTATTTTTTCAGCTAAAGGGTTTCAATTTTGATTTTTATAGTTGAAATGATTACTTTTAGGTTTGAAAGATTGAAAAGTTTTAACATTTTTAGAAAAATTCTGATTTGAACTATTCCCTTTTGAGTTTGAAGACTCTCATTTCACAAACTTAGGAGGAGTATTCTTCTATTTAGGATGAGCATTTTTATCGTAGCTTAAACAGGATCAGTCGCCACATTTTCTTAATCCAGATAAAAGTTTTTCTAACTTTGAATCACCTTGGGCATACCTCCATGTATCCTTTAAACTTAAAAGTGAAGAGACTTTAAGTTTAAGTTTTTCATTTTCAGATTTTAGATTTTCAATAAGGGAGGTTTTAAATTCTAAATCGCATTTTCATTTTACAAAATAATCTGAAATGTGGGATTTTTCTAAAACAAGAGAATCAAAATTTTCTTTATGCTTTGAAAACTTTTCTTTTTAAAGTTTAAGTTTAACAATAATTTTACAACTCTCCTTGTAAAGGGCATTATGGGCATCTTGAAGATCATCTTCATTTTCATGATCACTATTCAGATTTTCTTCACTAGTTGAATCATCATTATCTAAAAAAGTGAACTTGGCTAGAGTCATAAGGGATTTGACTTCAATACCCGACTCGGTTTTAGAATCTTCTGATTCAAAAGAGGCTTCAAAGTTAGAAGATTCATCCCAAGTAGCTAACCTTTCCTTTTAGGTTTGTCCTTTTTAGGACACTTTTTTTTTAAATGCCCTTATTCTTCGCAGTTGTAACATTGACTATCTTTTAAAGATTTCCAAATTTTACATTTGGACCTTTTCTTATCATTTGATTTTTAAAAATCAACCCTCTGTTTACTTTTAAAAATTTTGTAAAGCTTTTTAGCTAAAAGGCCCATATCATCTTCAAAGTTTTCAAAATCTGAATTACTACAATTTTCTTAAGAAAAACATTTAGAAGATTTAAGGGTGATAACCTTTAGGAGCTTTAAAGTTTAACTCATAGCTTTGTAAAGAGCTAAATAGTTCTTCTACCCTCATATTGTCCGTATCACGAAGTTCCTGGATCGCGGTCACCTTTGAGTTGAACCATTCAGGTAGTGAGCGCAGTATCTTTACACACACTTTACTTTCTGGGATTTTATCGCCAAGACCCCACATAGAGTTCACAATGTCATTTAATCTTGTATAGAAGTCCATGAACATTTCATTTTCTTCCATATGTATTTCCTCAAATTTGGTTGTGAGGATTTGGACTTTAGATTTCTTGACAATTGTTCCCTTGTGTGTCATTTCTAAAATATCCCAAGCTTGCTTTGCAGTATCATAGGATATAATTCTTTTGAATTTATCCAGTGATAGTGCACAAGTGATTACATTTAGTGCTTTTGCATTGGCACTATTCTCATTTTTCTGAAGAGTGGTCCATGAGAAATAAGGTGTTACTCTCATAGATTTTGATCCATCAATACCAGTTACTTCAGTGGAACGAGGGGTCCATTCAGTCACTGTGGCTTGCTACACGCTCTCATCCATAATTTTTTTTTTTTTAAATCCTCATTCTGACTTTCCAATATGCATAATTAGTGCCATAAAATGGTGGAGGCCTAGTGACGAAAGGCTATCAAAATTTGACGTCTTATAAATAGCTTAGATTGATTTGCTCAGGAAATAAATCTAAAAATAATTAGAACGAGTTATTAGGCTCTTATACCACTTGAAAGGCCAAGTTATATGTCCTTTGGGGGGGGGGGGGGGGGTGAATAGGACTTTGCCAAATTAGAATGATAACAGCAAAATTTAATCAAATAAAGGAAAGATAGCGCTTTAAACAATCCACAATACTGAAACGTAAAGCAACCTTAAAATTCTAGATGTTCTAAGGACAACCTTACACCATAAAAACCAAGGATTTATGGCAAGGACAACCTTACTAGAACAATATAAGAATTAATAACTCAAACTGAAGAGAAATAAAATAGAAAGAATTAAAATCTGCATTATTACAACATTCCCGACAATGCTTGAAATGAAAATATTACAACATTTACATCCAAAAATACATCCCACAACTTTGAATGATAAAAAGATATAGAAAATAAATCACACATCCATGAAACACAAAGAATTATAGTGGTTCGCCTATGTGTATACCAACTGTTCAACAATAGCCACACAGCTACTCCACTCCTAATATCCTCACACAATGGATATTAGCGTTCACTAATAAAATAGGTTTTTCTCAGCTTCACCTAAAACCCCCACAATTGTGTCTTTCAAATGGGCTTACACAATTTAAAAACCCTACACTATGAGTTTTCTGGTTCTCCTCAAATAACCAAAAAGAATGAGATTTTTCTTGCTTAATCTCAAAAGAAACCAACACAATGGAAATTACAATAATGTAAAATACTTGGATTTCTCCTTTTGTTGCGGCCCGAAAGAACCAAGACGGAGTAGAAATTCGAATATAGAAGTTCAATGTCCACACTCACTTTGAAATGGTTCTAGGTTCTAATTGATTTTAAATTAAATCAAATTGGGCTAGCTCTATTTGATTTTGATTCGAAGAAGTGAAATATCGCAATTCCTCTTTTAAATCAGATTGGAATGTAGAAACAAAATCAAATATAAAAAGATAATAAAAAGAAAATATTATATATGCACAATCTAGCTTAAGAAATTTACAAACTTATCTCTTAGAGTGATGCCTTGATTTTACTTGGATTGGATATCAAACTCTAAAATTCCTGCTCTATTTATAGTTGTAGAAATCATGTCTACAACTGGTCCTGTGGATACTACGACTGGTTGTAAGACGAACTAAATTTTAAAATTTTGAGCGCCATCGGCTAAAACGGTTCCATGGCTAGTCATAGGCACTTCACGACCGGTCATGAGGACTCCACGACTGGTCGTGACCTGCCCACGACTGGTCATGAGGAGCCAGGAATAGTTGGTGCAGTTTGAGTCGTAGCTACTGGACCGGTCGTGAATGAGTCGTGCACTGTTCACACGACCAGTCGAGCAGACTCCAGGACTGGTCGTGGCTTACAAAAAATTTCAAAAATTTACACCAAACTTAGAACTGGTCTTGAAATTTCTTGGACTGGTCGAGCCAGTGCTAGGACTAGTCAAACAGAGTTCAGGACTAGTCGTAGAACAATCCAAACACTTATAAAGATTCAATTTGAATTATGCATTCAAAATGACCTACCCTAAGGTCATTCATACCTTAAACATCAAGTATGAACATTGAACCTTCTTTTCTTCAGATGATGGATGATCTTTGACGTTCATTAAGCTTGAGATCTCAACACATGATGAAGCTTGAACTTGATATTTTTTTAGGCTTGAATTTGAAGTTCTTAAGTTGTACTTCACCTTGAGTCTTGAATAAGATCTCATCTTTCGATGTAGTTTTAAAACACTAAAGCTTACAGAAGAGAACAATGTACTTAATATTGCAGTTCTTAAAGTAGATCTTTGACTTGAAACATTGTCCTCATACATGTGATGCATTTCCTGAACATATATATATATATATATATATATATATATATATATATATATATATATATATATATATATATATATATATATATATATATATATCAATGTGCTACACAAGACACAGATTGAGGTTTTGGCACTACAAAATTTGACAATCAAAGGAGCATGAAACCATAACACTTACAAGTACCACATGACGTATGTGTTATACCTACACCGTCCATCAGTGCTGGACGCACCTGTTATGTGCGTGCCATCCACCATCGTCCAGCAAGGGACGGTGGGGCCTTGATATGATGTATGTGCTTTGTCCACGCGTCCAACATCTAGATGGTGGACCACCTTAATATGTGTATTATTATCCACACCATCCAGGTCATCCATCTGGACTCTAGAGTGGATATATATTAATAATATATATATAAATATATATGTTTAATATATTAATATAATTTTATGGTGGGCCACACATGTGGACCCACCTTAAGCTTTCATTTCATCCATGACCATCCACCGTCCCTAGACGGTGGAGCCTGCATTGAAGTATGTGTTGTATCCACCGTCCAGCTATTGGACGGTGGTACACACCATGATGTATTTATTATATACACAGACCGTCCGTCTGTTTTGCCAGGTGGGACCCACTATCGTATAACGTCAGCAAGTTTTGTGGGCCCCACACAGCACGCAGCTGCTGGTGCTTTAATGTCACAAGTCCTAGGGCCTGATCACGTGGTATGTGTCATACCAACACCGTCTGCCTATTTTTCCACCAAGTGGGACCCACCCTGCACATTATACACGTGTGGGGTCTGGGGCCTACCATGACGGATGTGTTGTACCCTCACAGTCCAGGGATTGGATGATGGGAAGCAGTTTGATTAGAGTACCTCTCACCAACCATATAGTTGTTGTATTTTGTCAGCAAGTTATGTGGGACCCACCTCTGATGTATTTATTATCCAACATCCAACAATGGGTCCCACTACTTGACATCGACAGTTTTTATGGGTCCCGTAAGATGTATGTATTACACGTCGTCCATCTATTTTGGTAGTGGGTGGATCCCACCTTGATGAACATATTCTGTATCGGCACCATCCATTTCTGGACGGTGTTGTGTGGGGCTGACTTGATGTACGTGTCCCATCCACGCTAGCCATCAGACGGTAGGGCCTGCTATGATGTGTGGGCGGTCCACACCATCCTAATGGACTGAACATCGGCCCACCATGCTGTACGTATTTCATCTATGTCGTCCAGTCCAGCTCGACATGGACCTCACCTATTATGTATTTAAGGCCCATTTGGCAAGGACTAATGTGATGAAATGAGGCCCATGTGTAGGGCCCACTTATTATGTTTATTAGGCCCATTTATAGGGCCCACCTATTATGCATTTGAGGCCCATGAATTATGGCCCATTGTGATGTATTTGAGGCCCATTGTGATGTATTTGAGGTCCGTGAGTGAGGCCCAATGTGATGTATATGAAGCTCATGTGATGCAGCCCATTGTAATGTATTTGTGACCCATAGGTGTGGCTCATTGTGATGTATTTGTGACCCGTGTATAGGGGCCATTGTGACGTAATCGTAGCCCTCATATGAGGCCCATTGCGATGTATATTAGGCCTTTGTGTGAGGCCATGGGCCTGCTTTATGTGGGCCACTGCTTGGGAGCGATGTTGGTTGAATGCCCACATTGATGGACAATGATGGTTGGATGTCCACATTATGACCTTCCCTTAGGCCTTGTTATGCTCATTCTCATTGATTCTGACCGTTGAGGATGACTCTAATTGTCGAGGCCGATTCTGAATATTGAGGCCGATTGTCGAGGCCAATTTCGATTATCACTTCCAATTTTGATTATCGAGGCCGATTCTAATTATCGAAGACGATTATTGAGGCTAATTCTGATTTCGATGGTTGAGGCCGATTTTGATTCTGATTGTCGAGGCCGATTTCGATTGTCAAAACTGATTGTTGAGGCCGATTCTGATTCTGATTGCGAGGCCGATTGTTGAGATCGATTCTAATTTCGATTGTCGAGGCTGATTCCGATTGTCGATTTTGACTTTGATGGATGAGGCTGATTATTGAGGCCGATTTTGATTATGATTGTTGAGGCCAATTTCAATTGTCGATACTGATTTCAATTGTCGAGGCCGATTTCGATTGTCAATTCTGATTGTTGGGGCCAATTTTGATTCTGATTGTTGAGGTCGATTTCGATTTTTGTGCCAATTGTGGAGGCTGATTCTAATTTCGATTGTCGAGACCAATTGTTGAGGCTGATTCCAATTTCGATTGTCGAGGCCAATTCCGATTATCGATACCGATTCCAATTCCAATTGTCGAGGCCCAATGAGATGCATATGCGACCCATATTTAAGGCCCATTGTGATGTGTATTCGACCCATGTTTGAGGCCCAATGTGATGTATATATGGCCCATATTTGAGGCCCGTTGTAATGTATATTCAGCCCATGTTTAAGGCCCAATGTGTTGTATATGAGGCCTATATGATGAGGCCCATTGTGATGCATTTGAGGGCCAGGCGATGGAGCTCATTGTGATGTATATTAGGCCCATGTGAAAGGCTCATTGTGATGTGTATTAAGCTCTTGAGCGAGGTCCATGGTGTTGTATATTTGGCCCTTGTGTGAGGCCATGGGTCCACTGTCCATTCCTTGGGGGCAATGTTGGTTAAATGTCCACATTATCGAGGTCGATTGTTGATGCCGGTTATCGATATCGATTATGAGTATGTGAAAGCATAACATCATGATACATGCTCATACGTATCATTTACATGTTTGTTATGAGATATGATTGACCATTGCATATGTCAGTGTCGGTTGTTATGAGACTCTATGATAAGCGGAGATTGTCTCACATGAGCGCATGATATGTGCAGGATTGATGCATGAATGGATTGTATGACTCATGCATCTTGCATTGTGTGCTGCGATTACTATACGACCCAACGACATCAGGGTCGTAGCCTCCACAGACATATCGTGGTTGGACAGATGGGAACCAAAAATCTGTTCTACATGGGGTCTATTCTACATGGGGTGATATAAATATCCCTGGGTGAAAGTCCAAGAACCCTTTTGGTTCTAGAAGTTGCTCTAACTTATAGACCGAGTGGATGCATGAATGCATAAGGCCCGTATATGTAACACCCCGAATTTTTGCCAACCTGGGATTAGACGTCCTTAGGCAATGGGTCAACCATAACAACTTGATAACCTCTCAGAACCTAATTCCAAAGCCAAGAAATCGTTTAGAATGAAATTCTTTAGAATTTAACGTGAATTATCCAGCGCTACGTTAGATTAGCTATGAAATTAGCACTGATCGCTTTAGATATGATCTGTAAGACTCAAAACCTGTAGAACCATTGACGCTATCTTACCCAAAAATCCAGGATCAAACTCTAAACCTATTTGTTCTCAGGAACCCTTTGAAACTTTGTATTGGATCTAGACCGCGCGTCGAAAGTCCGATAGCGATAATCGTAGACGATTATGACCGCCTTGTTGGACTTGACAATCGTTTCGAAAATCAAGCCCAACTGATGTTCTGAGGCTATTTCATTGAGCCTGGAGCAAGGAGTGTGAGAAAGAGTGAAATTCATTAAAAATTAAATGTCATTTAAATAAATCTGGCACGTTTCTCTTGCGGGTTAAGTATAAGCATTCAAACTGTCAGAATCTGACCCAAATACACCCTCGGATCAGGGAACATTTCTCACCCAAGTCAGTGTACTTGGAATCCTCGATCGAGTCTCCGTGACTGCTGAACTGAAACTGGTCCGCCACGTGCGATCTGGGAACTCTACCGGACTGAAAACTTGGTGTGAGCAGGATCCAATATCCATGAGCTTAAGTCCGACCGCAGTCGGCCAGGGGACCTCCCGAAATGCTCTTTTGGATCGAAAAAGACCCGATTTGGCTATAACCCAAGTATACCTTGACTTGGAGTCTGTTTTGGTCATGTTTGGGCTTATAAAAGGGGCTTAAACCCTTAGCTTTCTAACCCAAACGAATTTAGGGAAAACCCTAGGAGAGAGAAGAGAGAAAAGAGAGAGAAGTGAGGGAGAAGCTGGTGATTTCTCCTGGTATTCTTCCCTGCTGCTCTACGTGCCAAATCCACCCTTCTGTATCGCTTTTTCGTTAACTCTGGCTTCGTTTTAGGTAAGAAAACCCTAACCCTAACCTATTTTAGGGATTCTATCAATACAAGTAGCGAAGTAGCTAATGTATCTTGTGAATTAGATCGTCATATCGCCGTTGACAAAGCGTAGACTTTCTATTCAAATCGATACGCTTCTACAACGAAAGGTGCAGATCTTAGATGCTTAGATTACCGATTTTCAAAGCTTTCAATGCCGTTTAATAGTAGATTGTTGACAAGAATGCTATTTGACATGTACAACATGCTGTCCCTTTTTCATTTCGAATACGTACGAAGAATATGAGATTTAGGGTATTTTGGGTATTTATAGGAAATACTGTATACGTACGTATTTTGCCGATATAATTGCCATGGGTATTTGCCATGTATTTATACTAGTTATGGATGTATGATTTGTTTGGCGAAGAGATTCGCCCTAATGCACATATTGGCCGACATATGCTATGTAGACTAAAGTGTGTAGACAAAGTGTTTGTTGAAATGCCTAAATCAATATGATTTTTTCCTGCCATATGTTTTGAATGTAAGAACATGATTGTTGTGTATTAGAAATCTCCTTGATATAAGGATCTGTCATATTACATGTTGAAATCAACATACGTCAAGTACGTTGGAGTTGTGTAGTCTAAGTATTTGTATAAATGTTTGTATAAGTAAGTATTGAGTATATGAGGTTGCAGATAAGCGTTGAGATAGGATTCTTAACTCTTTGGGTGATGTATATGATTTCCTCCATGTTTGTTTATTTGAATTGATTACCTTATATATATGAAATGCTTGTGCATGGTTAAATTGCATATGTTGTATCTTATAACATGTTGCTAACATGCATGAATCACTTGTTATTTCAATTTTGTCTATCTCATATGATTACTGATTCACATTTCATGTGCTTGGGGCTATACTCTAGTCCAGGCAGTCGGTAACAGATTTGTATTCGTGGTTGGCTTCTATTCGCCACAAAGGATTTGTATGACGAACTCGAGTCGTACTAGAGTCGTCGGCAGTGGTTAGGCCACACGAAGTGCTTGTGCACTTCATGTCGGTCGATTCAACGTGCGCTCGTGCTAATCGGACTCATCAAGTAACCCGACTGACCATTGTATGTTCACCTTATATTCGTCATAACTGCTTGAACCTAGGGTACTGAACTTACCATTGGAAAGCCCCTCTAACCTTGGTACCCCG
Organism: Magnolia kwangsiensis; assembly: GCA_037074715.1. Taxonomy (NCBI): domain Eukaryota; kingdom Viridiplantae; phylum Streptophyta; class Magnoliopsida; order Magnoliales; family Magnoliaceae; genus Magnolia; species Magnolia kwangsiensis. The sequence goes on along the minus strand of CM073576.1, from coordinate 100,052,027 downwards.
ATCCCCTAAGACTTATGAGCTGGACATGGTGGTATGGGACACCGTGGTCGAGCTGTCGGCCTACACTGGGGCTACAAACCTCCCTGTAGTGACCAGTGAGCACCCTACTCTGAGCAGATTATGGTGGTATGGGACACTATATTGTTGTTGTCAGGCTACATTGATAAGGTGATGGGGGAGTGGAGCAACGAGTGCGAGCAACAGCCCTGACAGCCCTTTGTAGTGACCTTGAGTTTATCCTGACATCGCATGGGGGCGACGAGTCCTGATGCAGTCTTAAGGATATAAACTAGGCTTGTATTGTTAAGGTGATGGGGGAGCGGTGCAACGAGTGCGTGCAACAGCCCTGACAACCCTTGTAGGGACTTAGAAATATATCATCGTATGAGATTACTAAGAGTGACGACCCTAGACAGGATCATTGTTTGGGTATTGATATAAGGGAGGTACCTTAGTTTCCCAATCCTGCTGTATGAAAAGGACTAATAACAACTCGGTAATCATTATCCATATCGCACTGCATGTGCCTGGAAGATGTGGAGCACTGAGGAACGCAAGCATGCCACGGGCGTAAGATGGTGCCGCATGAGGGAGTATGTCGGTGAGGGCATCCATCATGTCATTTCATGCATGCATTAATCTCAGTATATAGGAATGTTTATTTTTCTTACTTTATCATTATCACGTGATGGATTTGATAACATGTTAAGCTTTGCTCTATGATTCCACTGAGTTAGCTACTCACTCCCACGTTACGGGATGGTGTTCCGAACACCTACCAGTCCCTATTTTAGTTTCAGATGATGACGATGCTCGCGAAGCAGAGGCGAACTTGATGATGATGAGGAGGATCCCTCCTATATACAGGTTCTGATTGACAGGGTTACATGATTACTGATTAGCTGCCAGCACACGTAGTATTTTGCCCTTTATTTTTGCACTCATGTGTATTCTTTTCTTTCCATTTTTAGAGTATACATGTATATGTTTAACTTGGTAACGTGTTCACACTCTGGAGACTTACAATCAATTATCTGTTTTACGTATTTATCACAGTCTTCCGCTTACTAATTTAACTGTCTCTGGAGTATGATATGCTGTTTTGGCTTAATTCACTTCATGTTTTATGCACTATTAAAGCCGACATTCATCTATCATTGAAAATATTGCATAAGTGATGTTCTGGAACTCGGGAGTTAGGTTTCTACCCGACCCTCGATTTTTAGGGCGTTACAATATACCATTAGGCTACATTTTCCACTGTGTCATGGTCAGTTGGAAGGGGGTACGACCTTACCTGCCTGAGAGGAGGGGAAAATGCCAGGCTAAGTCTGACCATCTCGAGGAATGGGACGGCTATCGATGAGCCGGTCCCAATATTGACAAGCGGATAGAGAGGCCTCTTCCACTCACCTTGTTCTGTGCGATGGGGCTGCAATCTAGTTTGGAGTGTAATAGACCCCGGTGATTTCTCAGAGAGGAACCGTACTGATATGTGGACTTATTGAGCAAGAATTACATATTCATTCATTCATTCACTATCCACTCGGGCTGGTGGTGTGCAAATATTTATTACGTGTACCTTCGCATGGCTAGGATTTCGGTTGGGTACGCGACTAACCTGAGATCAAGAGTCTACTACATTGAGTCTGGCTATCCAAATTTAGGTATGAGTCTGGTTTGGATAGAAGTCCGTTGTGATGGATCTCATAGCCTGTGATACTACGTACTATCATCCCGACTTCACTCCAGCTTAGTCATTTCATTCACCGCATATTACATTGCATCCGCAACATTTAACATTTTGGGTTGTCATGTTTCTGCATTGATATGGCCGTTAGCATTCATGTCTTGCATCACATAGCCTTGGTATGGTTTATGACACTCATGGACTTACCAATATATTTTCGCTTACTTTGATATCGTATGATTTAGGATTTTTCTAGTATTTCTGCTTATATTTAAATACTTGGCACGTGCATCGCACACACCTATACTACTCTCTAAGCTTTCTATAAGCTTATGCATGATAGATGCGTGCAGGTGGTGTTAGGTTGCAGTAGAGTTGAGCATGAAGTGTGCAGCAGTCTTCTGGATCTTTGATTTTGTCATATGTATTTTTCTTTTAGTACTATATTCAAATGTTTATATTAGTGGATATGTGATGATGATGTTGCCTTTGTGATTGGGTAAACTTGTGGTTATGCCTATTACGAGTTAAATGTACATTAAAAAATCCTCCTTGTAGGATCCCAGGATCAGAATCTGGCGTGTGAACGGTGAGAGCCAAGAATGAGGTACTACGAGGCTGTCGGTACTAGATTCGCCGATCAAAAATTTTATGAGCCCAGTTTTTGAGTTTGGGGTGTGACACAAAATATGTGATGCAAAAGAAATGACAAGGCTGGTGTGTATAGTCAGGATGATAATATGTGGTATCACAAGCTGTGGGGTTCATCACAAGGGGCTTCTATCCAAACTAGTCTCATACTTGAATTTAGATAGCCAGACTCAATGTGGTAAACTCCTTTTCTCAGGCTAGTTGCCCACCTAACCAAAATCATGGCCATTGCAAAGGTATGCATAATGATTTAGTTACATGCCACTAACCCGAGTAGATAGTGAATGAATGAATGAGTCAAATGTTGAACGTACAACCCCATACTCAGTACGTCCATATTTCAGTACAGCTCATCTCTAGAACATCATCAGGGTCTAGTACACTCCACATTGGCTGACGCGTCCCTAACTGCACAACTAACAAGTGAAAAAGACCTCGCTACCTGCCTGGCCAGTAGTTTGCCAATACCTATCTGACTCATCGATAGCGGACCCATTTACGAGCTAGTCAGACTCAGCCTAGCTTACAGCCCCCTCACTCGGGCAGATAAGGCCACACCCCCTTCACAACCGACCACGACATAGTGGGAGACTCTGCCTACTGGTATTCGGCACTCGTGCGCTCATGTATTCACTCGGTCTAGACGTTGGAGCATCTCCTGCTACCAAGAGGCACCACCAAAAAAATGGGTAAAGGTTACAGTTTTAGTCCGTAGCACGACCGTAGCCGTAGGTGTCGTAACAATAGGTCTAAAATCTATGGCTACGGATTTAATTTGTAGTTATAGATACCAATAGCTACAGATATAATCTGTAGTAACTATTCAGTAGCCGAAAGTACCTACAGCTACGGATAATATTTATAGCTAAAAGGAGTGCTGGATCTATAGCAATATACCAAATTTAATAATAGTTACGGTTTTCAGATAACCAGCTACGGTCAATATCCATAGCTATTGCCTAGATTTTAAAAAAATATATATATATAATCATTCATTCATTCAATTACCACTTGCATAATCATTCATTCATTCATTCAATTACCACCTGCATAATCATTCATTCATTCAATTACAATAAGTGAGAAGTGTGAATGCATAATGGTCTTGTTCCACCAACAAGTATAGAAACAAGATGGCTTGCCAGCAAAAGAATAGTGAACTGTACCATACAAATATAAAAGAAGGATTTGCACATGCCTGTACTTCATAGCATAACATTGTCATCCCGCGTTCATTGTATATTTCTCAATACTCAGAGAGGAAACAAAATGTGCCTACGAGTATATAACTAGTTGTTTCAACAAAACAAGGCATGTACGCTAATATCAAATTCATCAAAAGAGTAATCAAATGCAACTACATTAACTATGACATAGATCTTCACTGTAAGAAGAAAGAGATGGTTGTTCTTTAAAAAAAAAAAGGTGTTGTGTATGGTAGACCATAAATAACACTGATTATATAAGGTAGTTACCTCCTATTCCTACACTGGGTTCTAATGCAACAATGTTGTTGAAATCAAATGAATAAGAGAGAAACCATCATTAAGTTACTTGTAATCCAACATTAGGAATGAATGATGTGATCTTATGTTGGATACTCACTCCATAATTGATGAATGTTTCTGCAATGCAGAAAATGAAAAGGAAAAAAATCCCATATGAAGGCTCCTCAGTTATGTTCATCAAGTTAGCAAAACAAAGAAAAACCTACATTCCAACTTGTCACAATGTATGATTTACTCAAAATTGTCAAGATGGACAGATTCGTGAAAATTAAAATCATCTAGTATAATAGACCCTACTCCAATTGATACGATATCCAAGCTGTCTATTAAGTGAAAAAAAGAACAATAATCAAAACCCAAAAATGTACCTAAGCCAAATTGTTGATCAATGCTATCATCTAAGCCTTATCCATGATCTCAATGAGCAATTATACTTGGGAGATCATGGACATTGAGAATAGCCACAAGACGAGCATAAGAGTGAAAAACCAAGAGAATAACTTGCATTCAGTCAACGATCCCAATGACCAAAGACCATCATGTTGACATGAGTTTCAATGCAGGACATTTGTTATAATGGAATAAGATTACCAAATAGGCAAACAGTGAGCATACATCCTTACAACAATAAGAAAGCAAAAAACAAACTACAAAATGTAGTAAGAAGAACTAAGATAACTAGAATTTTCATCACAAGAAAACCAAACGTGCTTATTGAAGATTAATTAAACAAACTCTGAATATGATACCACATGGTGGGGCTAGACTCTGAATGTGTGTTAGCCTAATTTCACAAACTAAGAATACAATGAGAATGAAACTTCACAAATGTCTGCCGTTAGAAGATTTGCCTAATTTCTTCAACCCAATTCTCTAAACTCCAAGGGAATCCTGTTTAAGGAAAGTCAAGCCTGCCTTAGGCAGATTATGCCAAACAATCATCACAATAAAATAGAAGGCCATGTTTCTATTCTCCTTCAAATCATACTAATTACAATAGATGGATAGGGAATCCGGTACTTCAGTTCGAAAGCCAATAAAAGCAGTGGAAAACAACCAGAGTAACAAATCTCCAATAGGGTAGTTCAAAGTCAGCCATCTAATCCGATTAAAGGGTGTATTCAAAAGCCTAGATAGGCCCTTGAATGAGCTCCCTAATCTGATTGAAAATAAAGGCAAATACAAGTCTGTTACTAAAATTAAAAGGAATAGGAAAGGTTTAGTGTTTTAACCTCTATGCGGAGATGGAAGGGATTAGGTGTTATGATTATGTGATTTGTTGCTGCTCATGATGATGAGGTTCTTAGTGCAACGAATGCTGGATAATAAAGGAACATCACAATAAAATTTATAATAATGGTATCCCTTACCATTGTAATACATGATCTGATAGAAATTATAATAATGGTGTCTCTCGTACACTGACAAGAACCAATTTCATAAGAAATGAATGATATAGTTCTAGAAAAAGGCACTAAATTACCTGAAAATTGTCGAGAAAAGAGATGATCCCTTGAGATGAGATTGAGCACAATCTCACTGTTGAATTAGCTCTTTCATTTCTTTCTATACATCTGCACAAAAAAAGGTTAGGTGTAATGCCCTGGAAAAATCCGTACTTGGACTCGAGTACTAACTCGACCAGAAATCGCGTATGATTAATTCCTTTAGAAAATAAGTATAAGTTAGCTAGTGCAACGCTAGAGTAGCTGGGAAATAGTCCCTGATCACTTTAAATACGTTCTACAAGACCCAAAGCAAGTAGAACCAATGACGCTATAATACTCTAAAACCTCAGATCAAACTCTAAACCGGTTTATTCTCTGGACCTCTTTGAAACTTTATATTAGATCTAGACTGCGTGTCGAAAGTCCGATACCTACAATCTTAGACCGTTATAACTACCTAGCTGGACTTGGCAATCATTTTGAAAATCGAGTCCAATCGACATTCACAGGCTATTTCACTGAGCCTGGACTGAAGAGATAAGAATAGGGTTAGATTTGAAATTTGAAATTCAAATCTGGCACACGACTTCACACATTATTATTAAGCGTTCTGACCATCAGAATTTAGCCAAATTACACCCTCAGATCAGGAAAAATTTCTATTTCATGTCATGAAACTTGTAGGCCTGATCTACGTGCGGTGACCGCTGAACTGAAACTGGACCGCCACGTGCGATCTACGAACACTACTGGTTTGAAAATGGGATGAGAGTGACATCCAACTTGCATGAACTTAAGTCCGATCGTGCTCGGCCAGGGGACCACCAGAAATGGTCTTTTGGACCGAAACAGCCCCGATTTGGTTAGGTATCAAGTAAACATTGTTCCTAAGCCTATTTTGGGCATGAATTAGGTTATAAAAGGGGCTTAAACCCTCACTCCTCTCACCCATCCGAATTTGCTAGAAACCCTAGCAAGAGAGAGAGAGAAAGTGAGAGTTTGTGAGAGAAGGTGAGAGAGAATTTTCTGCTGCTTGTGCCACCTGTTGCACGTGCTTAAGCAACGCGACTCAACCACTTTTTTGGCGATTACACCGCGTTTCTAGGTAAGAAAACACCCCTAACACTTGCTGATTTAAGGTTCCCTCATTTTCATAGCAGGTTAGCTTATGGATCTTGTGTATTAGGTTCCCGATTCGCCATTGACGAAGCGTATATGCTGCGTTCGAATTAATACACCTCTAGGAGAAAAGGTGCGGATTTTAGACGCTTTGATTGACTGTTTCCAACGCTTTCAATGTCGTTTAATAGTAGATTATCGACGGCAATGCCGTTTGACATGTACAACATGCTGTCCGTTTCCTGTTTCGTAAGCAGACGAAGAATATGAGATTTAGGGCATTTTAGTCATTTGTAGGAAATACTGTTTTCATCCATAATTTGCTGATGTGATTGACATGGCTTCTTGTCGCATTAGAATACTAGGAATACGTGCATAATTAGTTTGGCGAAGAGATTCGCCTAAATGCGCACTTTGGGTCGATATACTATATGTAGACTTAAGTGTGTAGTTTAAGTGTTTGTATAAATGCTTGTATTAGTATGTATTGAATTAAATGGTGTTATGAATTAGTTTGAGATTGATTCCTCAATTAATATGCTGATGTAAATGATTTCCTACATGTTAGCAATATGCATGATTTCATTATATGTATGAAATGCAGGTGCTTGAAGATTTACTTAAAGTTGTATGTTATAACATGTGTTAACATGCTCACATCGTTGTATTTCATTTCCAATACTCTCATATGATTGCTGATGTGAATTCATATATGTTTGGGACTATACCTAGTCCAGGCAGTCGAAAATCGAACAAGTTTGTGGTTGGCCTATCTTTGCCACGAACGACGCGTCGATGAACGCGAGCCGTGTTCTGGAGTTGGCGGCAGTGGTTAGGCCACACAAAGTATTTTATGCACTTCATGTCGTTCGACTTGAGACGCGATCGTGCTAGTCAAGCCCGTCAAGCAACCCGACTGGCCGTTGTATGTTCACCCTGTATGAGTCATAACTGCTTGAACTTAGGGTACTGAACTTACCATTGTAAACCCTGTCAACCATGGTACCTTGATCCACGAAGACTCATGAGCCGGGCATGGTGGTATGGGACACCGTGGTCGAGCTGTCGGCCTACGCTGGGCCACAAACCTCCCCGTAGTGACCAGTGAGCACCTATGTCTCGTGAGGAGATTATGGTGGTATGGGACACTATATTCTTGCTGTCGACCTACACTGATCAGGCGACGACCTTTGTAGTGACCGCGAGCATATTCTGAGTCTACGGGAGGCGACGACCCTTCGGTAGCAGTGAGAGTACAGTAGGCCTGTATTGATAAGGTGATGGGGGAGCGGTGCAATGGGTGCGAGCAACAGCCCTGGCAGCCCTTGCAGCGAACTACAAAATATACATCGTATGAGATTACTAGGAGTGACGACCCTAGACAGGATCTGTGTTGGGATTGATATAAGGGAAGTACCTTAGTTTTCTAATCCTGTTGTTTGAATGGACTAATAATAACTCGGTAATCATATCACCATCACATTGCATGTGCCTGGAAGATGTGGAGCACTGTGGGATGATTGCATGCCGCGGGCGTAAGATGGTGCCGTATGAGGGAGATCGTCGGTGAGGGCATCCATCATGTCATGTCATATCGCATTAACAATAGTATTCGGATTGTTTGATTTACTGCTTTACTATTATTGCATGATTGATTTGAGAACATGTTAATCCTTGCACTATTATTCCACTGAGTTAGCTACTCACTCCCACGTTACGGGATGGTGTTTGCAACACCCACCAGACCCTGTCTTAGATGCAGGTGAGGCGACGATCCAGGAGGTAGAGCCGGACTATGATGAGGACCAGGACGAGTTCTCATATATGCAGTACCACGACGGCTTTGCTTAGGTGGCCTGGATTGACGGGACTTCTCAGTGGGACTACTTTTGACATTTTAATTTTGTTTATTTACATGTATATGAGACTCAGAGATGTATTCATACTTTAGAGACATTCGAGATCTACTTTGTTTTACCATACAGTGATATATATATTCTTTAGTCTTCCGCTTGCTTTTATCACTGAATCTGGAGTATGAATTGCAGTTTTGGTATACTTTTACTCATGTGAATGCTTTAACTCAGACAACATTGAATCATAATCATTTTTGTTACATAAGTGACGGTCTGGAACTCGGGAGTTGAGTTTATACACGACCCCCGATTTTCAGGGTATTACATCAGGTCATCCATGTAAACACTTTTAGAAAAAGGAATTCATTGGAAAGCCAAATTCAAAGAAACAAAAAGGAATTCATCAGATCACATTATATTCTTTCTGAGAACTCTTCTTAAAAGACCTTATGGTTTTGAGGAAATGCACTTTATCCTTGAGTTCTCGGTTGTAGAATCAAGGTTTATTTTTTGTGATTGGGACTACTGACTTGATAGGTCCCATTGAGGATGATGTGCTCCAAAAATCTCTAAAATTGGAAGATACAATCCCTTCAATCATTGACCTCTTTTCTGTTGAATATGGACAATTACAATTTGTTTTCTCTACCGTCCATCTGCAGGCCAGTAATGGAGAAGTCGAGATTGTCCCATTGAGAGAATTTTGGATCATCACTATCCACTTAGGGGCATATCAGATCAGTGGCCTATATCATCAAACCATGGGCCCTAGACCAGAGTAAAATGCATATCCTCGTGTAAAAGATCATGACGTTCAAATTGGAAGGGGTTCTATTTATTTGTATGAGAGACTCAATGCATACGTCTACAAGTTATCGCCAGTAAACATGTTCTTATAAGTAGTAATTGACAGGGGGCCAATGATAGAATGGAACTAGTTTCTATTAAGAGATTAACATGGCTTGCCTTTCTATTTACCATGTCATAATACGGATTGTTCATCTAGAGGTACCAGTGTAAATGGCCCAACATGGAAAAAATACCAGGAATCAGGGATCCACCCTCCATTAGAAGGTGAACTAGAAACTACCTTTCTGGAGCATCATTTCTAACAGAGTATGGACAATGTCATCTCTGCTGAGGAAGTTTTTTGATGCAGCTTATCCACGGTGGAACCTAGATGAACATTCTAGTTAATCATGTGGTGAGGTGGAATGTGCAAGCCTTCTGGCAATTTCTCTTTTATAAGGACATGCAGTTGAGAATGGATAATATATAGAGAAATTCTAGGATCCTCAAATTACAGAATTTACAATAAAATCACATTTTTAGCATGTACAAGTGGGTCCCATGGATTATTGATCCAGACCATCTGTGTGTTGGGCCCCACTGGAAAGAAAATGTCCCAAAATTCCTCAACAAGACAATCCTAAACTTTCAATTTTTGGCCTAAAAATGGACGGGTAAGAAGAGAAATACAGCAACGGTCCACATTCGGCTCAAAAAATGCAAAAATTGATGGCTAAGATCTTACAATTCGGGCCTTCATGGTGGGGCTGAGCAAAGCAATTGTCCAAATAATTGAACCATGGGCTCAAAAAATGCAAAAGCTGATAGCACATGCTCCGATTGCTACATACACCTATCCTTTTTGTATGTATAAGCAAAAGCAGAAAATATTGGTATTTTTATTAATCAGAGTGAGTGTAAAAAATGGCTCCCTAAATAAAAAAGGAATATTATATTTAAGTTATCAAAGACATTCCTCGGATGTATAGACATGTATGGAAAATGGAGGTTGATAAAGTAGAAATCTAAAATGACAATGTAAAAACAAAGACAACAGAAAGCTGAACATAAAAGAAATAAAAATTTACATGTCATAAATAAAAAGGCACCTAACAGATAGGAATAACTTATGAGAGGAAATTACCAACTCAAAGGATAAAAAAAGATTGCTCAACATCACATCTTCCTCTTGATATTATGTGCTTAAAGTTACAGTCAAGAAGAATTTATGATCCTTGACCTAAAAATTTGTACAAGTGGGGTTATGGTTTGGTAATTAGGAATGTTTATCCGATGGATTTTATGAGGTTTAGTGTTATGCTTGAGAGGAAGGAGTATGCCACCATCTTAGTGTTTGATGTTAAAGTAACACCTGAGGCTCGGGAGCTTGCAGATGAGACTGGTGTGAAGATATTCATTGCAAATATTATCTATCACTTATTCGATCAATTCAAGGCTTATATTGACAATCTTAAGGAAGAAAAGAAGAAGGAAGTTGCAGAAGATGCAGTCTTCCCCTGTGTTCTAAAGAATATGCCGAACTGCATTTTCAACCAAAAACAAAATCCAATTGTCTTAGGTGTTGATGTCCTTGAAGGGATTGCAAAGGTCAACACTCTAATTTTTATTCCTTCAAGGGATTTTATTGATATTGGATGAATAGATTCCATTGAGATTAACCACAAATAGGTTGATATAGTAAAGAAAGGCCAAAAGGTGGCCATAAAGATTGCTAGCACCAATGCCGAAGAACAACAGAAGATGTATGGCAGGCATTTTGAGATTGGTGATGAGCTTGTTAGCCACATCTTGAGGAAATCTATTGACAAACTTAAATCAAATTATCGGGACGACTTGTCTATTGAAGAGTGGAAGCTGGTAGTGAAACTGAAGACTCTCTTCAAGATACAGTAAGCAAAAAGAAAAAGCAAGAAAAAGAAACGAAAAAAGTAGAAAGCAGAGTGAAGATTAATTACATTCCTTGTTCAGCTGTGGAGATGATAATGAAAATGTGGTGAGGGTTTTGCATGAGTTACAGCTTTTGACTATACCAGATTCTGATGTAACGTGTTGAGATTTTGGTTTTGGGAGAGTTTTGGTTGGTGAGGGAAGATTGAGAATCGAGGGAGGGATCATGAGAAACAACAACCTTGACAGAGAGCCATTCTACTCACAGTCACCAACAGAAGGTTTCTTCATTTCCGTTTTATTTTTATTTTTATTTTATGTATGTTATTGCCTTTTGGTTTGAAAACAAACTATTTCTTTAGAATTATTTTTTGTCTAAGCTACCTTTTTAAGATGTGATTTGTATCTTTATTATAAAGTAAAGAGCAATGACATCTGAGTAGGGGTGATTTTTATTTTTATTTTTTATTTTTTAAAAGGAATGTTTATTCGATGGAGCCCGACAAAAAATGGTCTGCATCACCAATCTAATTTGTTGACCTGCAAATAGAGAGCTAAATGGAAATACAACATTGTCCACATTCAAATGGAAAAAAGCCTAATGTTTTGAAGGCTACGATCTTGGGGCATGATCCACCCACTATGGGATACACCATCTTAAGTTTTTGGATCACAGAATCATTGGAATATTTAATAACGGATTGGAGCTAGTTGTTATGTTGATTGATAAAATTTGGACTTGGGTGTCCTTATGAGCCAATTCTGTCGAGGAGTTTTTGGGGTGTTGTTTTGTGGATATCTAGAGTGGGTTGAGTATATTTGTAATGTAGGTTTGGGCATGTGTCCTTGCTTGGGTATATTCCCTTTTACAGGCTATCTGCTCATGTGATGATGCTATCTACATGAACATAAAAAATCAACATCCCTCCAGTCATGTTGTGGAAAGCATGGAACATGCTTTGATGCTCACTCAGCAAGAACAGCTAGGAAATGAGCCAAAAAATTTATTATACAGGAAACCTCTAACATGTTTCCAAAGACTAGTTCTGGATAGATGCAAAAAAGCATGGATTTTTGTGATGCTTGTTATCAAATCTGAGCTATTGATGAATAGGACATGCACAAGAAATAATATATTAAGAAATATAAGGAAAATAGAAGATATAACTTTGAAATGAGACCAAGAGACTAGTTAGGAATCACTAGTTCAAAGGAAAGCTTACACAACTCATCAACATGACCAAGAATTGAGGCCATAGTCGTGGAAACTCAACCTTTGAAGTGCATAAATTAAGAGATGATATGTGAATGTTGTTACAATATGCACCTCTGCCATGGCCAATTCCAATGCCAGGTAAATGAGAGAGCATGTGGTTTGGTTATCAGACATATCATAGGACTTCTACCAACTTTTTAGAAGCACAACCCAAATTGCTACAAAAAAGATTAAGATAATGATGATAGTTTTTTTTTTTTTTTTAAAGAAAAAACTTTTTTCATTTCAGAAAAGGAAGACTTACAAAGCCCTGAACAAACGAATTTCGGGTCCCCTCGCAACCAAAATTAATTGGGAGGACCTATCATAAGAGGACACAATACGTCCACCTATTTACAAAAGAAACCAGAAAGACAAGAAGGACACGAAAGTAAATGAACTATAGGGAGATTCTGATTGCCCCAATCCTGACCCTATCTAAGAAAAGAATCCCACGGATTCGAGATGGAAGCGATATGGATTTGTGGTGAACCAAAGAGTGTTGGTGCAAGCAACCAAGATGAGCCAAGCCGTTCGCGGGAACATTACCCTCTCTGAGAGTGTGGGAGAAGGAAAAATGGCCTAGCCGACGTAAATAATTGATTCTGAAAATCCATGATTTCCACCTCCATGGAAACTTGGAGGGAGAGGAGAGAATCGCATTCACTAATTTTGAGTCAGACTCTACAATAACTCTATCCAAACCTTTTTCTAAATAGAGAACCATCCCATCATGAATATCACAAACCTTCACCAATTTGTTAGGACTAACCCCGTAGGCTACTGAAAAACCAAATAAGAAGGAACCGGAGGCATTCCTACAGACTTCGCCCCCACCAGACGGGCCAAGAGAGTTTAAATGGAAAGCTAACATTGACGGTTAATACTAATACAAAAACGACACCTGCTGGAATGTTTTCTTCACAGTACAAGAAAATATGCATGCAATTATATGAGAAGAAAACAAATTTAAAAAAAAAATGAAAAGAATTTGAGAAGACAGTGGAAAACTTACAAAACAGCAAGATCTTGCATGAGTTCTATTACTTTTGGAATCTTCCCAATAAGCTTATTTCCCTGAAGAGACTTAAAAATAGAAAGTTTTTTCAGTAAGGTCAACACGCCATTATCAAGAAAAATAACCTAATTAAATGCAACAAGAGCAAATAGATGACAACTGGATGTAAAAAATGAAAGAAAAAAGTTACAGAATATTAGCTGCAATAGAGATTCAGTGGAGTATACTATAGCAAGTCGTTTAAGTAGAAGAGTTCAAAAAATCATCAGCTGAATGATTCCAGTTGGCTGATTAGTAGATGAAATGAATAGTTATTTTGCAGATGAAAGAAGAGATGCAGAAGAGCTTTTGAGAGATGGAAATATACAATGTAACTACTTGTAGGAAACCAATGTTGTAAGGAATATCTCCAGTGATTTGGTTGTAAGAAATATTCTTGGAAGTCATAATAGTCAATAGACCATAAACAATTGAAGAAAGCACGAGAACAACACCCACACCACAAGGGTTCCTAAAAGGTTATTGTCCCTCACATCACTGCAACAACAATAGTAGAGATGGTTCCAACAAGGGTATGAATGAAATCTTAAATATAATTTCCCAGATAGTCATTGATGCAGGTTCCATTAGTATTCACTTACAAGTACCATAGAGGCCAGTCAATTGGCACATATTAGGAGACAATGATTTCATCCAACTAGACAATGAATTGCAAGTGTCAAACTAGAGAACCGGTAGCATGGTTTCATTCAAAAAGGGTCTATGTGCAGATTTCATTCAACAAAGAATTATTTGAAGCATTTCTTCAAACAATTATTGAGCATATTTCTATGTAAAAAAGAATTAAACACTTTTGTCTTCCTTACAATGTATAGATACAATCTGTAAAAGGAATGAAGAAGCTAGAAATAGATTTTCAAAAAACTTTTGTCTTCCTTATAATGTATGGACCATAGCTTTCCAGGGTCCGTTCGTCCTTCAAAATCCCAACCTTGTAAATCAGACATTACTGCTCACCCAGGACATCGCAGTTCTCAGCTAGGATGGCCTTGAAAACCCCAACGGTCGCATCGAGGCTTGTCTGAATGGAGAACTTGGAGTTGTTCGAGCATCGTATGTGGACGGTGACCATGCTGTTGCTAATGACAATCAAATTTCCAATACATGGTACCCAAGGATGATACAATGTCCGTAGAAAGAAAGATGAAAAGAAGAAAATTTAACTCAAAATGAGAGACAACAAATCTATAGTAATTAACTGCCCCTTCGCATAGAAAAGATCGAAACCATATTTTGATCCATTTTAGCATCCGACGGCCAGTAAAAATGTGGGGCCCAAGGCTACACAATAATATTTCTTTTTGCCATTTTTTTTTTGGGAATAAACACCATAAACATGATGTGCTTTTATGTGATTTCATTGGTGGTAAGGCTTCTTTCAGGAAAAATAGAAAAAGACAATAGAAATAACAATGTGGAGTCCTGTACCCCACATCATCAGTGGCCATTGGCAGCTGCAATCAATTAAAACTTCATTGGGATTTTTGTATGCAAATAGGCCCTAAATCCTACACTATTCTAAAATGGCCCATAAAGCTTTCATGGCATGCCTAGGAGCATACCATTTTTTTGGGCCAGATGGATGCGAGAAAGCATCGAGGTGAGAGAACTTGAGAGACTAAGAATCCACATACAAGATGGTGTCTATAAGTGATTAGATCCACATTATGCAAGCATCCTAATCTGGCATGGATTCAGAATTTACTGGCCCCTTTCCATATGCGTTAAATCCCATGACGATACAATTTCATCAAAAGAAAGATGAAAAGTAAAAATTTAACTTAGAATGAGGGACAAAAAATCTATAGAAAAGATTGAAACCATATTTTGATCCATCTCATCAAGAGAGAGAGAGAGACTAACCGTTCTTCTTCTCCTTCTTACAGCGAAAGATGGTTTTAAAAACCCTAGCGAGAGAGACAGAGAGGTTGGGAAACAGAGAGGGAAATCGGGCTGAGAGACAGAGAGGGTGAGGGAGCGCAAGAGATTGAGAGAGGGCTGAGTGTGTGTGTGTGTGTGTGAGAGAGAGAGAGAGAGAGAGAGAGAGTCATGGGTGGGTGAGAGAGAGGGATTTGCTTTTGCGAAATAGGGTGTGCGGACGGGATTTTTGGGGTGATTTATTTTAGGACTTGTGGGGCCCACCATTGTTTATGTTAATTATCCACTCTGTGCATTCATTTTAACGGCTCATTTTTAGGGTATATCTAAAAAATGAGTCAGATCAAAGATTTAGGTGGACCACACCACATAATACTATCCTATTCCTTTGCAAGATAACCTTGCCGTATTTATGGGCCTTATGTTACGATTCTTGTTCTCATCATCATTGGACTCTCATGCTTGGGAATCAAGGATGTATCCCTTTAACACATGCCCCTTTTTATAAAACTTTAATTTTTGTTGTTGTTCAATTAACTTGAATTGACATACTTTTTTACATTATTTGCTTGCATTAGTTTTATTTTAATGATCAGTTTTATTTTAAAAAAGTGTTCCTACTTTTTTGGAAACAAAAAAGCGAATGAAGTTTCTGCAATTCTTCATGATTCTGAATTATAATGTTTTGTTGGTTGAATATTTTTTTATTAGATGAAAGATAAAAAAAAAAAAAAAAAAAAAATTGTTGCTGATTTTTTTCTTTTTAAAATTTTTTTTTTTTTAATTTGAGACGGTCCGTAACCATCCTTTTAAGGTTCATCAGAGACGACTCATAACAGTCCTTTTTAAGGATGGTCCATGACATTCCTTTTTAGGTTCATCAGAGACAGCTCATAACAGTCCTTTTTAAGGATGGTCCATGACCATCCTTTTAAGGTTCATCAGAGATTGCTTGTAACAGTTTTTAAGGACGGTCCATGCTGTCCTTATAATGTCTCTATTTATTGATGGTCCATGACTGTCCTTTTTTACGGATAGTCCATAACCGTCCTTTAAATGTCCCTAAAAATGATGGTTCATGACCGTTCTTTAAGTAATACGACACCCCAAAATAGGACAGCCCATGCGACGGTCCAAAACCATCCTTTATTGTCATTTGAGACCGTTTTCGACCATCCTTTTTTCGTTATTTTGGCATAGTGTTTTAGACAGACAAGGCTATAAATATGGGGTTTTCCTAGGAGTTATAAACATGAATTAGGTTTTAAGGAGCAGAGCAAAAGGGTGGAGGAGGCTCCAAAGAGTTTCTCTTCTTTTCTTTCTTATTTTTAATACTTTCTTTTGTGGTTTAGATCCAATCATGTTTATGGTTGGCTAAACCTCTTAGCTAGGGCTAAGAGGTGAAGCTTATAGCGTGTTGGGATGATCGTTTTACTTTGATTCTTTTTCTTGTTGAAACTCATTGATTTCTAGTTTGATATTAAAGGAATATTTTCACTTTTCTTTGATTTAGTGTGACTCAAATTACAATAGATACTGCGATAACTTTAGATATCTTCTTTTCCTGTTTTGAGATTATGAGATTGGTAAATCCTGTTGTTCACCATCATCTCCTGGGCATTATAGGGTGATAGAATTCCTTCCAATCATTACAATTCTCCTCCATTGAGAATTAGGTCAATGAAAAGTTTAAATTTGATTTAATTGCTTAATCTTCCAATTGAATAGGATAGGACTCCAATTTCAATTGTGTTTTTTGGAATCAAGTAAGATAACATCTTGATAGCTACAAGTGGATCCTTGGGACCCTAGTTCCCATCTTTTAATTGATAATTTCAATCAACACCATTCATAATTACTCCCTTTTATTCCAGATTTAGATTTAGATCTTATTCTAGTTCTAGTTCTAATTACTTTCAAAATACGTATAAGATTAGTCCATGTGGATTCAACCTAGGTCTCACCTAGATTATTACTACATTGCGACCATATACTTGGGGTTGTGAACAAGTTTTTGGCACCATTGCCAAGAATTACGAATACATTTTTCTGAGATTAATTGGTATTAGAATTAGGTTAAGATTATGGTTTATTTTTCTACTCTGTTTTTAGTTTATGATTTTTTCTAAAATTATTTTTAGAAACTAACATTGTTTAGGGTTTTGTAGGATCTTAACATAGTAACTCCAATCTAGTAACCTCTTTCCAATTCTCTATTTCTTTTCTAGATTTCTTATTTGCTGTAGGTTTTATTTTTCTTTTTCTTGGTTTAGTTTGTTTAGTTACGTAAGGGCTGTGAGTGTTTCATGCCTAAGTGGGTTCGTGACAATATTCGACGTCTCTTGAGTGAAGGAGGATTAGTTAAAGGGTTGCCTATCCATCACAGGATTAGACACCACTTGAGATCCTCTGAGTCAATAGAAGTGATGGCTGCAAATCAACCTCAACCTTTAGTTGAGGAAGTATAAGATGAAAATTAGGTGCTTAATGCACCCCCATCTCGTACTCTCCGAGATTATTTACAACTGGCAAGGTGAGCACACCTTCCTACATTATATTTCCATTGAATGCAAGAACTATGGATGTTAAACAGGGGGTGATTCAACTCCTCCCTAAGTTTCATGGACTTGAACATGAAAGTCCATACTTGCATATTAAAGAGTTTGATAAGATCATATCTACATTACACTTCCCAAATGTGTCTGAGGACATGATAAGATTGAAATTATTTCCTTTCTCTTTGAAAGAAAATGTTAAGTCGTGGTTACATTCCTTAAGGCCATGGTCCATTGGCATGTGAGTTGAGATGATAAGGGAGTTCCTTAAAAAGTTCTTCCCATATCATGAAACGAATATCTTATGGAAAGCAATAATGATTTTTGTACAAAAAGAAGATGAGACCTTCCAATGTTGGGAGCGATTTAAGCATCTCATAAATTCATGTCCACAACATGGCTATGAAACATGACATATAATAAGCTTTTCTATGAGGAATTGACCTCATCCATGTGCTAATTTGTGGAGATGATGTGTAATGGGGAATTCATTGACAAGGAAGTCGATGATGCATGGGATTATTTTAATAAACTCGCTGAAAACACGCAATCATGGGATACCTCCTCAAGAACTACCACTTCTACACCTACTCAATCAAAGAAAATGGGAGAAATTTATGTCTTAAAAGAGAAAGATGATATAAATGCAAGATTGGCCAAACTCACAAGAAAAGTCGAGGCCATGGAACATAAGAAGGTGTAACCCAAAAAGGCCGCGAAAGTTATTTATGGTATTTGTGCTTGGAACATACATATAACTGAGACTTGCCGAACAATTCTTTCTTTTCAAGAGATATTGAATGAGCAATCAAATGCTGTAAATAACTACCAAAGACCTTTCAGTGGACCCACCTTAAATACATATAACTCAAGTTAGAGGAACCATCCAAATTTTCGTTGGAGGAATGGACAAACTGCTACTCCTCAAAGGATCCTAACCAATTTTTAAATTAAAGGAAACTCAAGAGGATCTGGTCTTAAAACATATTCAAAATCAAGAGCTTTTTAATCAAGGTATGCTACAAGCATTTCAAGACCTTACAAAGGCCATACAAGGGCTTGAGACAAAAAAATCAATTGGGGAGAAAGGAAGCCTTCCGACCCAGCCTCTTCTCAATCCAAAACTGCAATATGAAATAAGTGACCCAACCTCTTCAAATTAGATGGAGTAGGCTAATTCAATCACTACTCTTATGAGTGGGAAGGGTATTGACAAAACTATTCCTGCAAGGGATGAAAAGCCTAAGGACCTAGAAGAAGTTGAGAATGGTATACTTATCAATACTCTACATGGTTTAGAACCGGAACCTTAAAGTAAGCTGATTGCGCCATTCTCTCAATGGTTGATTGTACCAAAACCTCTAGCTAACTCACAGGATATTCTAGTGGTGTTAAAATAAGTGAACGTCAACATACCTTTGCTGGATGCCGTTAAACAAATTCCTTCACATGCTAAATTTTTGAAAGATCTATGCACTACTAAAAGATGGCAAAACATACAAAAGAAAAATTTTCTAGCAAAAAAGGTGAGTTCCATCCTCAAGCAAGATGTGTCACAAAAATATAATGATCCTGATAGCCCAACTATCACCTGTATAATTAGGAATCACCAGATTGAGCATGCACTTCTTAAGTTGGGGGCGAGTCTAAATCTAATCCCTTACTAGGTTTACAAACAATTAGGTCTAAGTGAATTAAAACCCACCTGGACCACATTACAACTCGTTGATCATCCGATCCGTGTACTGAGAGGGATGATTGAGGATGTTGTGGTCCAGGTTGATAAATTCTACTATCCAAGAGACTTTATTGTCTTGGATACTCAATGTTTACAACCCCAAGTGTAGGGTCGCGATATAGTAATAATCTCGGTAAGACCGAGGTCGAATCCACAGGGACTGAAACTTGTACGTTTCTGAAATTAACTAGAAGTAAAACTAGAAGATGTAAAACTAATTCTGAAGTGATTGAGAGAGCAATTGCGAATTATGTAATTAAAACTAAGAATTTAAACGTGGGAACTAGGGTGCGAAGGATTCACTTGTAGCTATTAAGATGTTACCTTGCTTAATTCAATAAACACAATTGGAATTGAAGTCCTATCCTATCCAATTGGAAAATGTATTAATAAAATCAAATTTAAACTTCCATTTACCTAATTCTCAATGAAGGAGAACTATGATAATTGGCAGGGATTCCATCACCAAATCATGCCCCAGGAAATGATGGTGAACAATAGGACTTACTAATCCCATAATCTCAAAGAAGGATAATTGTGAAGATTAGGAAAGATTCCATCACCCTACCATGCCCAAGGGACGATGGTGAACAATAAAACTTACTAATTTCACAATCTCAAATCAGGGAAAGAAGATACTCAAAGCTATTATAGATCTACTGTAATTCGAGTCACATAAACTATTAAAAACTGAAAGTATTCCTTGATTATCAAATTAGGATCCATGGAGTTCAACATAAACATGAATTAAAGTAAAATAAATATCCCATCACACTACAAGCTTCACCTCTTAGCCCTGGCTAAGAGGTTTAGCCAACCATAGACATGATTGGACCAAAGTCTTTTAAGAAAAACATGAAAACACCTAAGGAAGAAGAAGAAAAACTCTTGGCGACAGCTTCTTCACCCTTTTGCTCCACTCCTTAAACCCTAAAAGATTCCTAGGAACATCTTAGGGAGTCCTATTTATAGTTGTGGAACTCCAACTTTCGCACGTAGTTGGAAAACTTTAGAAACTGCCTCAAATTTATGTACTTTGCTAAAATAGACTTTACTCTGCGTAGTTTTCCAAAATAGACTTCACTCCGTGCAATTTTACAAAATGACCCAGAGTTTTAGAATATGCTTTTTGAGGACACTTTTAGGATTCATTTTCTTCACTCCAAATCTTTGATTCTCTTCATTCCTCACTTGGTTTTCTTGGATCTTTGATATGTGAATTCTTCAATCTTGGTCTCCTAAAATCCATTCCTTGCCTTGGTGATTCTTGAGCATCAAATCCATGCTTTTTGAACCCTTTTTAATCTAAGCTCTTAAATTCACCTTGCAATACAAACATGAGTAAAATAGAACATTAAGCATTATCATGTTCAAAAAACCAAGATATAAATGGGGGATAATATGCAATATTTGACCCTCAACACTTAACCCATCGTAGATATGAGCACTTAAGTTTCCATCATTCTTGGTCATCCATTCCTTGTTACATTAAATGTAATCATTAATTATAGGAATAGAATTATGAATTCATCTTTCAAAAATATGACATTGGAGATCAATATCTTTTTTAATATGAGCAAACGGTTAGAGGATGTTGAAGATAGCCATGACATTAACTTAATCGATTCTTTCGTGGAAGATAGATCAATCCTGACTACTCTATACTCGTGCTTGGCCAACTCCCTTGATTTAAATGATGAAATAATTACGGAGAAGGATGTCATGCTTGATGTGACACCGATACTTGAAGTTAACCAGTGAAGGCCATAATTTGAGAAATTGCCCCAAACCGATGTAGTGCCTCTACCATCTAGCCTTAAAGAAAATAAGCCTGACCTAAAACCTTTCCCCGATAATCTTAAATATGTCTACTTAGGTCAAGATGAAACATACCCAGTGATGATTTCTTCTCACCTTGAGAAAGAACAGGAGACTGTGTTTATTTCCACTCTCATTGAGTATAACGGAGCCCTTGGATGATCGATTGTGGACCTCAAGGGAATTGACCCTTTGATTTGTACTCACTGCATTCATCTTAAAGATAATGTGAAAACCTCCCGACAACCACAGTATCGATTGAATCTAAATATGAAGGAACTGGTTAAGGTTGAGGTTCTTAAGTTATTGAATGTGGGTATCATATACTATATATCCTACAGTCAATGGGTGAGTCAAACTTAGGTGGTTCCTAAGAAGCCTGGAATCACCATCATATCTAATGCGAATGATGAACTTGTGCCAACTAGAGTCACTAGTGGTTGAAGAATATGCATTGACTATAGAAAGTTGAATACTGTCACAAGGAAGGACCACTTTCCTTTGACTTTCATTGATCAAATTTTGAAAAGGCTAACTAGTCACTCTTACTATTATTTCCTTAATGAGTATTCAGGCTACAATCAGATAGAGATAGCCCTTGAAGATCAAGAAAAGACAACATTCACATGTCCCTTTGGCACCTTTACTTACTGAGAGATGTCATTCGGACTATGTAATGCCCCCGCCACTTTTCAGTGAAGCATGTTGAGTATTTTTTTGACATGGTGAGGTAATATTTAGAAGTTTTCACGGATGACTTCTCTATTTTTGATCCATCATTTAACGAGTGTTTGGAAAATCTTAAAAATGTGCTGAAGCGATGTGAGGAAAAGAATTTGGTTTTGAATTGGGAGAAGTGCCATTTCATGGTTCCTAAGAGAATTGTTCTTGGACACAATTTCATCCAAGTGAATTGAGGTAGATAAGGCAAAAATTGATCTTATCTCTAACCTACCTCCACCTAAGAGCATACATGATGTGCGATCCTTCCTAGGACAAGCCAAATTTTATAGACAATTCATAAAGGACTTTAGTCATCTCTCTCATCCCTTTTGCAATCTACTTCAAAAGGATGCATCTTACAAGTGGATTGAGCACTGTCAGGAAGCTTTCACTAAGCTTAAGGCTCTATTGACAATCGCACCTATCATGTAACCACCCGATTGGAGCATCCTTTTTGAGATTATGTGCGATGTGTCTGACTATGCTATTGGGGCGATGTTATGCCAGAGAAAAGAGAAGAAGCCCTACGTGATTCACTTTATAAGTAGAACTCTAAATTCTGCCCAAGTAAACTACTTTACTACAGAGAAGAAACTCTTAGCCATAGTGTTCGCTTTGGATAAATTAAGGTCCTACTTGATCAGATTCAAAATCATCATTTACACTGATCATGCGACGTTTAAGTACCTTCTTTCTAAGAATGATGCTAAACCCTGCTTAATAAGATAGATCCTTCTACTCCAAGAATTTAACATAGAAATACGAGACAAAAAGGGAGTAGAGAACATAGTGGTTGACCATCTCTCTAGGATTGATCTTCCCAATTCCCTTAAGCCGACACTAGTAAATGACATATTTCCTAATGAATAATTGTTTAAACTCTCCCAATTACCTTGGTTTGCTGACATTGAGAATTATCTTGCTACAGGTTTCACACTGACACATTGGACTGCGCAAGATAAGAAAAAAATCTTCACCGAGGTACGTAAGTTTTTCTGGGATGATCCTTATCTATTTAGATATTTCCTAAACCAAATTCTAAGAAGATGTGTGCCAAAAACTGAACATCAGTATGTCATCTCCTTTTATCACTCTCAGGCGTGTGGTGGCCACTTTTTTGCCAAAAAGACCACGACTAAAATTCTACAATGTAGCTTTTACTAGCCTACTATGTTTAGAGATACTCATGAGTTTTGTAAAGCTTGTGAGTGTTGTCAGAAATTGGGAGGATTGTCCCATCGAAATATGATGCCACTAAACCTAATTCTCATCATTGAAGCATTTTATTGTCGGGGCATCGATTTCATGGGGCCATTCTCCCAATCCTTTGGAAACATCAATATATTATTAGCAATAGACTATGTCACTAAGTGGGTCAAAGCGATCCCGTGTCAAAATAATGATCATAGAATGGTCATTAACATCTTAAAAGAAAACATCCTTTCCTAGTTAGAAATGCCCTGAGCCATTATTAGTGATGGAGGTTCACACTTTTGTAATAGGCCATTTGAGAACTTAATGAAGAAATATGACATCTCTCATAAAGTGAGCACTCCATACCACCCACAAACAAGCGGGTTAGCTGAGATTTTCAATAGAAAATTCATACAAATTTTGAAAAAAAATGGTTAACCCTAACCTTAATGATTGGTCAATCTGTTTGACTGATGCTTTATAGGCTTACTGTATAGCTTTTAAGACCCGCATTGGAATCTCTCCATTCAGACTTGTTTATAGGAAAGCTTGCCACTTGCCTGTAGAGTTGGAACATAGAGCCTACTAGGCTATTAAAAATCTAAATTTTAACTTGGACAGCGCTGGCTCGCTATGCAAACTTTAATTAAATGAAATCGAACAAATCTGGAATGACACTTATGAGAAATCGAGAATTTTCAAGGTTAGG
This sequence comes from Magnolia kwangsiensis, assembly GCA_037074715.1. Classification (NCBI taxonomy): domain Eukaryota; kingdom Viridiplantae; phylum Streptophyta; class Magnoliopsida; order Magnoliales; family Magnoliaceae; genus Magnolia; species Magnolia kwangsiensis. The sequence goes on along the minus strand of CM073576.1, from coordinate 100,028,110 downwards.
ATGAAGGTTTTTCATGACTGGCACATCCTTCACAAATCATTCACACTTGGTTAGAAAGTCCTTATAATTCTCAGTTACATCTTTTTTTTGGGTAAGCTTCGATCTCGTTGGACCGGTCCTTTCATTGTTATGAATGTTTATCCTCATGGGGCCATCAAGATAAAGAACCCGATGAATGACAATGTTTTTAAGGTAAATGGACGTCGTTTAAAGCCATTTGTTGAGAAGTTTGATTCAGAGGATATGTCCATACCTCTGATCGATCCTGTGTACCAGGATTAACATCCTAGTCCGATGGAGGTATAGTTAGATTTATTGCTTTCATAAAATTTAGCATTAGGATAGTTTATTTTTCAATAAGTTTAGTCTTCATGCTAACCTATATAAATGTTGAGAATTTAAGAAGAGCTTCAATTCTCCTTCTTCAAGTATTACCTTTCCATCACTTCTCCTTTCTTTTCTTTGCCTCATGTGCATTGCAAGCTTATATCTCTTACATTGGGGGCAATGTAGATTTTTGGTTGGGGGTGTGGATTAGATAACCTAATAAGTGTTTTCTTAGTCTTTGAGCAATTTTTTTTTGAAAATTTTCAATTTCTTAAGTAAAAGAACTCTTTGGAAAACAAAACTTATGTAATTAAGAATGCTTTAAAATGATGATAAGATATAGGTTGAATTTTGAATTGTTGGAGTTTAATCAACTAAGTAGGCTATCACTTAAGTTCTTTCATTTAAAATGTTAAGAGGAAGATTGAATATCATGTTGACCTAAATCACAAGACACATTCAATTAATTTTCTGTGAATTGTTTTAGAATTTCTAATTTTTAGTATGTGAATCATTGATATATGTTGAGTAAGTCTGGAGAATTTTATCCACCTTGAAAAGATGAAAAAGAACCAGTAAAAAAACAATGAGATCGACAAAAAGGTCATGCATGATGAAAAGAATGGAAAATAATGAAAAAAATGAAAAGACTGAAAAGAATGAATAAAAGTGACCGTCGATATAAAATCGAAAACTGGAAAATGAAGAAAAAGTGGATAAGTTCAGAATCAGTACTTAATTATTCAATTAATCTTGAGATGATGAGAATGGCTAATATTATGAAATAATAGTGGTTTTATGAAAAGTAAGTTGAAATTCACTGAACACGTCGAGAAACTTGATATATGAACTTATGCTCTTAAGTAATTGATAAAGAACCTAGTGGATTGATTGCTCATGTGATTTAGCTCTAGGTTTTTAAAATTTCACTCTTGCTTATTTGGATTATACTTATTCATACTAGTTTGCACAAAAGATTATTTTTTGAAAGAGGTTTGAACTTTGAATTAAAGATTATGTCATGCATGTTTTGCTCGGGACTAGCAAAATGCTGGTTGGGGTGTGTGTTGAGTGTCAAATATTACATATTTTCCTTTGTTTATATCTCAGTTTTATGAACATGATTACACTTAAAGGGTATATTTTATACATGTTTGTATTGCGAGGTGAATTTAAGAGCTTGAATTTAATGCTCAAGAATCACCAAGGCAAGGAATGTATCCCTGGAAACCAAGATTTAAGATTTCAACACCCCGAGATCCAAGGAAACCAAGTGGAGAAGGAAGGAAGTCAAAAGTGCAATGTGTATAAATTCACACTGTCTATGTCATCGAAGGCTATTTGATGACATCGAAGCCAGTACTCGATGACATCGAAGAAAGTTTGATGACATCAAAGAATTACAGAAAATCAAGTCTAGTTGTTGGACTAATTGAATGCAGTTCTCGATGACATCGAAGCCTTGTTCATTTGCTCAAAGACATGTTCGATGACATCGAACTTTTTATAGATTTTTGGAGCAACTCGCTGGAACACTTTGGACACATTCTCATAGATTGAACACCCTCCGATGACATCGAAGGACTGTTCGATGACATCGAAGGCAAGTTTGATGACATGAAAAGTTACACGGTGCGAAAAGGCGTGACTTTCGAATTCAAATTATGTTCGATGACATCAAAGATATTATGCAGAGTTACGTGGACTACGTAAATTTGAGGCGATTTTCTGATTTTAGACGGACAAGGCTATAAATATGGATTTTTGTAACGTCTCGAAAAAATCCATACAGAGACCCGAGTACCACCTCAGGCAGAAATCACTTAGGATTAATTCCTTTAGACATTAAGCATAAGTTAACTAGCGCTATGTTAGATTAGCTATGAAATTAGCACTGATCGCTTTAAATACGTTCTGCAAGACCCAAAACTTATGGAATCGTTAACGCTATAACGTCCTGAAACCTAGGATCAAACTCTAAACCCGTTTGTTCTCAGGAACCCTTTGAAACTTTGTAATGGACTTAGACTGCGTGTCTTGAGTCCGGTAGCAATGAACTTAGACCATTATAACCGCGTAGTTGGACTTGACTACCACCCCGAAAATCAAGTTCAAACGATGTCCTGGGACTATTTTATTGAGTCCGGAGCAAGGAGTGTGAGAAAGAGTAGAATTCTTTATAAATTAAAAGTGATTTAAATAAATCTGGCACGTGTCGCTTGTGGGTTAATTATAAGCATTCAGACCGTTAGAATCTGACTCAAATACACCCTCGGATCAGGGAACATTTCCCACTCATGTCAGTGTGCTTGGAATCCCTGATAGAGTCTCAGTGACCGCTGAACTGAAACTGGTCCTCCACGTGCGATCTGGAAATTTGATCTGACTGAAAAATTAACTGATTAAAGATTCGATGCTAGTAAGCTTAAGTCCGACTGCAATTGATAATAGGACCTCCAAAAATATTCTTTTTGATCGAAAAAGACCCGATTTGGTTATAACCCAAGTATACATTGGTTTAAAGTCTAAATAGGTGAGTTTCTAGCCTATTTAAGGACCTTAAACCCTCTCACATCCCTCTCATATGAATTTCTAAGAAACCCTAGGAGAGAAAAGAGAGAAAAGAGAGAGATTGTGTGGGAGTTATGAGGGAAAGTCCCTGTCACTCTAACCTGTTGCTATTCGTACCTAACTATCGCCATCAAAATACTCTTTCGGTGATTCTGACTTCATTGTAGGTAAGTAAACCCTAATCTTAACCTGTTTTAGGATTTCAACCGATACAAGTAGCGAAGTAGCTGACTTACCTTGTATATTAGGTTATCATATAGTTGTTGGCAAAGGCGTAGAGTTCCTATTCGATTCATTACGCTCCTATGGCGTAAGGTGCGGATTTTAGATGCTTAGATTATCTGTTTTCAACGCTTTCAATGTCATTTAATAGTAGATTAGTGACAAGGATGCTGTTTGACATGTTGAACATGCTGCCTGTTTTTCATTTCGAATACGTACGAAGAATATGAGATTTAGGGTATTTTAGGTATTTGTAGGAAATACTGTATACGTATGTATTTTTCTAATATGATTGCTATGTATATTTTTTATGTACCTATGCTAGTTATGCATGTATGATCTGTTCGGTGAAGAGATTCGACCTAATGCACATTATTGGCCAACATACGCTATGTAGGCCAATGTGTGTAGATTAACTATTTGTATAAAGTTTTGTATAAGTATTGAGTAAAAGTTGTTGTAGATTATTTTGGAGATTGGATTCTCAACTAATATGATGATGTACATGATTTCCTCCATGTTTGTTATATTGAATTGATTTCCTTATATATATGAAATGCTTGTGTTTGGTTGAATTGCTTATGTTGTATGTTATAACATGTTGCTAACATGCTTGGATTATTTGTGTTTCATTTCTATCACTCTCATATGATCATTGATTTAGATGACAAGTGCTTGGGGCTATATTCTAGTCCAGGTAGTCGGTAACAGATTCAAATTCGTGGTTAACTTCTATTCGCCATGAAGGACGCGTCGATGAACCCGAGTCGTGCTTGGGTTGACGACAGTGGTTAGGCCACATGAGGTGTTTATGCACGTCATGTCGTTCATCTTAAGGTGCGCTCGTACTAGTCGAGCTTGTCAAGTAACCCAACTGACCATTGTATGTTCACCTTGTATTGGTCATAACTACTTGAACCTAGGGTACTAAACTTACCAGTGAAAACTCTGTTAACCATGGTACCTTGATCCATTAAGACTCATGAGCCGGGAATGGTGGTATGGGACACCGTGGTCGAGCTGTTGGCCTACGATGTGGCGACGAGCCTCCCTGTAGTGACCAGTGAGCACCTTAGACTCATGAGCCGATTGTAATGGTATGGGACACTACATTCGAGCTGTCGGCCTACTCTGATTGGTGATGAGCCCTTTGTAGTGACCTCGAGCATATTCTAAGTCTACTAGAGGTGACGACCCTTCCGTAGCAACAAGAGTACAACTAGGCCTGTATTGATAAGATGATGGGAAAACAGTGCAACGAGTGCGAGCAACAGCCCTGACAGCCCTTACAGTGACTTAGAAATATATCATCATATGAGACTACTAGGACTGACGACCCTAGACAGGATCTTTGTTGGGAATGATATAAGGGAAGTACCTTAGTTTCCCAATCCTGCTGTTTGAAAGGACTAATAACAACTTGGTAATCATATCCATACCGCACTGCATGTTCCTGGAAGATGTGGAGCACTGAGGGAAGAAAGCATGCCGCGGACGTAAGATGTGGAGCACTGAGGGAAGAAAGCATGCCACGGACGTAAGATGGTGTCGCATGAGGGAGTATGTCGGTGAGGGCATGCATCATTACTGCATCTCATCCTTGCATTAATAACAGTATCTAGGAATGTCTGATTGTTTTCTTTACTATTATCGCATGATTGATTTGATAACATGCTAATCTTTACTCTATGATTCCACTGAGTTGATTACTCACTCCCACGTTACGGGACGGTGTTTGCAACTGTAACACCCCGGATTTTGGCTAACCTGGGATTTGACGTCCTTAGGCAGTGGGTCAATTAAAACACCTGAAAAATCGTTCAGAACCCAATTCCATAGCCAAAGAAACCACTTAGGATAAATTTCTTTAGAAACTAAGCATAAGTTAGCTAGCGCAACGTTGGAGTGGCTGGGAAACAGTCCCTGATTGCTTTAAATACGTTCTACAAGGCCCAAAGCGAGTGGAACCAATGGTGCTATAATGCTCTAAAACCTCGGACCAAACTCTAAGCAGGTTTGTTCTCTGGACCACTTTGAATCTTTGTATTGGATCTAGACCGCACGTCGAAAGTCCGATACCTCCTATCTTAGACCGTTAGAACCGTCTAGCTGGACTTGACACTCATTCCAAAAATTAATTCAAACCGATAATCACAGGCTATTTCATTGAGCCCGGACCGAAGAGAGTGAGAATAGGGTTAGAATTGGAATTTGAAATTCAAATCTGGCACACAATTTGACGCATCAGTATTGAGCGTTCTGACCGTCAGAATACACCCAAATTACACCCTTGGATCAGGAAAAATATCTATTATATATAACGAGAGTTATAGGCCTGATCTTGGTGCGATGACCGTTAAACTGAAACTGGACCGCCACGTGCGATCTGGGAACCCTACCGGTCTGAAAACTGGATGTGTGCTAGATCCAGTATGCATGAGCTTAAGTCCGACCGCATTTGGCCAGGGGACCTTCAGAAATGCCCTTTTGGACCGAAACGGCCCCGATTTGGTTAGGCACCAAGTAAACATTGTTCCCAAGCCTATTTTGGGCATGTTGTAGGCTATAAAAGGGGTTGAAACCCTCACTCCTCTCTCCCATCCGAATTTGAGAGAAGCCCTAGCTTGGGAGAGAGAAAAAAAGTGAGAGATTGTGAGAGAGTGGGGGAGTTCTTCCTGCCACTTGTGCTACGTGTTGCACGTGCTTAAGCAACACACCTCTACCACTTTCCCGGCGATTTCACCGCGATTCTAGGTAAGTAAATACCCTAAATAGTTGTTGATTTGAGTTTCCCTTGTTTCCATAGCGATGTAGCTTATGGATCTCGTGTATTAGGTTCCTTATTCGCCGTAGACGAAGCGTATACGCTCCGTTTCAATTTTCGAGTCTACAAGACATAAGGTGAGGATTTTAGACGCTTTGATTGACGGTTTACAACGCTTTTAATGTCGTTTAATAGTAGATTATCGACGGCATCGCCGTTTGACATGTACAACATGCTCTCCGTTTCCTGTTTCGTAAATTAACGAAGAATATGAGATTTAGGGCATTTTAGTCATTTGTAGGAAGTACGGTCTACATGCATATTTTGCTGACATGATTGACATGGTTTGTCGCCGCATTAGTGAGTTAGGAATGCTTGCATAATCAGTTTGGCGAAGAGATTCGCCAAGTTGCGCACTTTGGGTCGACATACTATATGTGGACTTAAGTGTGTAGTGTATGTGTTTGTATAAATGTTTGTACTAGTATGTATTGTATTGAATGATGTTATGTAGTAGTTGAGATTGATTTCATGATTTAAATGCTGACCTAAATGATTTCCTACATGCTTACCTTATGCATGATTGCACTACATGCATAGAAAGTATGCCTCGAAGATTTGCTTAAGTTGAATATGCATAGAAAGTATGCCTTGAAGAATTGCTGAAGTTGAATGTTATAACATGTGCTAACATGCTCACATGATGTATTTCAATTCCAATACCTTGGTATATAGTGTTAATGAAATTCCATAGATGTGTGGGACTTGACTTAGTCCAGGCAGTCGGTAACCGAGCGCATTCGTGGCTGACTAGTCATAGCCACGAACGACGCGTCGATGAACGTGATTCGGGTTGAGAGTTGGCGGCAGTGGTTAGGCCACGCGAAGTGTTTTACGCACTTCATGTCGTTCAACTTGAGATACGATCGCGCTAGTCGAGCCCGTCAAGTAACCCGACTGGCCGATGTTTGTTCACCTTGTATGTATCATAACTGCTTGAACCTAGGGTACTGAACTTATCATTGTAAACCCTATTAACCGTGGTACCTTGATCCACGAAGACTCATGAGCCGGGCATGGTGGTATGGGACACCGTGGTCGAGGTGTTGGCCTACGCTGGGGCCACAAACCTCCCCGTAGTGACCAGTGAGCACCTTGACTCGTGAGTAGATTATGGTGGTATGGGACACTATATTCTAGCTGTCGGCCTACACTGATCAGGCGACGAGCCCTTTGTAGTGACCGCGAGCGTATTCTGAGTCCACGGGAGGCGACGACCCTTCCGTTGCAGTAGAGTACGGTAGGCCTGTATTGATAAGGTGATGGGGGAGCGGTGCAACGAGTGCGAGCAACAGCCCTGGCAGCCCTTGCAGTGACCTACGAAATATACATCGTATGAGATTACTAGGAGTGACGGCCCTAGACAGGATCCGTGTTGGGATTGATACAAGGGAAGTACCTTAGTTTCCCAATCCTGCTGTTTGAATGGACTAATAACAACTTGGAAATCATATCACCATAGCATTGCATGTGCCTGGAAGATGTGGAGCACTCTAGGGAGTGTGGCATGCCGCGGTCGTAAGATGTTGCCGCATGAGGGTGATCGTCGGTGAGGGCATACATCACGTCATATCATCTTGCATTAACAACAGTATTAGGATTGTCTGATTTACTGCTTTACTATTATCGCGTGATTGAATTGTGAACATGCTAATCTCTGCTCTCTTATCCCACTGAGTTGATCACTCACTCCCATGTTACGGGATGGTGTTTCCGGACACCCACCAGTCCCTTCTGTGATTGCAGATGATGGCGCGGCCTGTGAGGCGGAGCTGGACTTGATGATGAGGAGGAGGATTCCTCCTTTATGCGTGTTCTGATTGACGGGATTGCAGGGAGGTTGATTAGATACTCTGACATTGTCATTTTGTATTTTTAGTGCCCTCATGTATATTCACTTTGTTTACTTTTGAAGTATACATGTATGTGTATAACCTGGTAATATATTCACACTCTGGAGACATACAACAGTTTATATACGTTATACATACTATTACAGTCTTCCGCTTGCAAATTTAACTGTCTCTGGAGTATGATATGCTGTTCTGGCTTAATCTCACTCATGTTTAATACATTATCACAGACAACATTCAATCATACATATCCATGTTGCATAAATAACATTTTGGAACTCGGGAGTTGGGTTTTTGCTCGACCCCCCGAATTTCGGGATGTTACAGATGGTATCAGAGCATGATTTGGATTAAACCGGGCCTGGGTTATGGTCACGCGACGCACGCAGTCGCTTCCTTTGACTTAGGTGGGTGCGAGAAGGGTCTAGAAACACTTCTAGGATCCCAGGTTCGCCAATAGGCGAAGTCTATTCATTTCAATCGCGTGATCGAGTCCGTATCGCATCTAGGGTCGCGTAGAGCAACCCGAATAGCTCCTAGGTTGTAGGTAAGTGGGTTGAGCTGTTCTTTGAACAATTCTAAACCGTTAATGTGAATCCTTGGGCCGTGGGACAACCACGACCCCTGTATTCAATCGCCAGGGCTTAAAAACCCCGTTTCACCAAAAATCTTCGAAATTCTTCCTCTCACCACCCCAATCTTCAATTATTTCTTATCCATTTCATGTTAGGCATCAATCCTAATGTGAAAATAACATAAAATCCTACTTTCATAAAATTTTACAGTGAATAGTAAAATTTCATGAAAAATGTCCATAAGGCCATTCTAACTTCACTTTCTTTAACAACTAATAGTGTAGATGGATGTACTAGATCCTTCTACCCCAAAATCATATGCTGTATGATAGGTTTTTGTATTCGGGATTGAAGATTGGACCCGAAAAGCCTCAAATGGATGTTACAAATGTATTGGCCTCCCTAGGGCAATCTACAATGAACTAGAGTGTGAAACATACCTTTTTGGAATCCCTAGGGCAAGGGGAACCCATCCCATATGGCCTCAGTGGCCAGTTTGCAACTTCACCGGCGATGCCATCGCCGGTTCGGCGATGCATCGCCGGTCAAACTTGTCGGATGGGTTTGAACTTTGGGCTGGAGGAGTTTGGGGGCTAGGGTAGCCCCCTGGTATGCGGTCCGTACCTTGAAACCCCCTAAAAGATGTACTTCCTTCACAAACGGCCCCCATTTCAAGCTCCATTTTCGTTTTTGCTGCCCTATTCCAAAAATCGTGACTTTAAATCACTCCCAAATCCATCCTTGGTTGAAAAAGACCACTCTCCACCATTCTATTTCGGTTTGCAGCCCTTCCTCTTGAAGGTTTCATCGTTTGGAGCTCTTACAACGCTCAAATCGAGCTGAAATCGTGAGGTGCTCCATTCCCCTTTTTCATTCTCTTTTCTTTCTGAAAATACATCCTAGGGGAGCTTGAAGCATCCCTCTACAACGCCTAGATCTCCCTTTTCTAGTTTGGTTAGCCATTTCCTTGCATTTTCCCCAATTTCCATAGCTATTGTTAAGCTGTTTTAGCCTTTTTCTCTCTTTTCACCATCCTCCCTCTCAATCCTATTTCTCCATTTTCTTTGCTTAAGGGATACTGAAAATATATGGCCGAGAGAGCTCTAGTGAGCAACAGACAGTATTAGACTCGACAGGGATAAAGAAGGTAAGTCGGGACTGTGGTAAAGTCCTTTGGTAGAGTTAGGCATCTATGCCTTTACCCTGTAGATTGTTTGATTTTTGTTTTAAGGGTTTCTGTGTTTTGTTGTTGTTAGGTTTAGTGAAGTTACAGGTAGAAACTGTGTTTGTGTTGTGGTTTGGCCTTATCATAGCCGAATTTTGTTGAATGAAATGCATGCCGATTCATTTTGTTCTGAGGTATTGTCCCTAGATTGGGAGTATTATAACTAACGGGATTCAGCCTACAAATTAGATTTTTATCCCACCCCACCCTCCAACCAAGCATGCCACTTCCGATCCCACTATGGGACTAAGAACGCGGTTCTATTTAATACAACTGAATGCTACTGGCCACATAGGCCCTTGGCATTTTGGTCCTAGAGTTAGCACTCCTAGATTTGAAGAGTCTGACGACATAAGAAATCCAATTCCATTTAGACAATCTTGACCCTAAGCGATAGAACAACTCTCTGTAGTAGAAATGGTATGGAAAGCCATTTACCGTATAATCTTAAGCTTTAGATTATAGCTACTGAGTTACAGACTAGCCTACTAGTTACCTAGAGTAGGGTAAAGCCTGTATATGTTAAGGAATGATAGATTAGTTTTGATTGGAATGAGACTCCCTTCCTTGGATAGATCCCCTTATGACTTATAGACTCCTGTTGTTGCCCATAGGAAGGAACCATACACTCTCAGGGAACATTTATAACTCCCTCAGATTGAACTTAGAATGAACTAGCACGCCCCTTAGAATTGTCTTTCCCAAGGACTTATTGCATTCGGGAACGCAGAGTAAAGGAACTACATGTAAGCGATGTATTCGCGGTTTGAGTCGATTTCTTACTCCTAGTGGTTACCAATGAATCCAATGCTCTAATCAAGCAGAGGATCGGCATCGACTTGGATTAAGAACTGATACAACACATTTTCTGTCCTGATTAGACAGAAGGTTCAACGTATCCGGCTTAGACCCACTACACAACCTTTCTTTTGTGATGGCCCAACCATCTACAACTAAACAGGATCACATTGTCTTTGGGAAATGGCAAGGACTTAAAACCATGTAGAGAAAGGTTAAGGATAGCCCCTAAGTTACGCCCCGTTCCGATATACGGATCGATGCAATGATTCTTAGACTTTAAGTAGAACCAAGTTTTAAGGGGGGTAGAACGTATTAAGTCCAATCCAGTTAGGATTTGTCAACACTGCCGTTCGATCAGTGTGGCACAGCGGAAGAGTGGTTGGCCTCTTTTCCACTGGCCCAGGATCGAAACATTTGATTTAGGTTATATGTACGATTAGGTTATTAAATAGGATTTGAACCTTCCTTAGAGAAAGTACTCCTTGCCCTTCGCCAATGTCGGGGACGACATTGTGTTTTAAGGGGGGTAGATTGTAACACCCCGGATTTTGGCTAACCTGGGATTTGACGTCCTTAGGCAGTGGGTCAATTAAAACACCTGAAAAATCGTTCAGAACCCAATTCCATAGCCAAAGAAACCACTTAGGATAAATTTCTTTAGAAACTAAGCATAAGTTAGCTAGCGCAACGTTGGAGTGGCTGGGAAACAGTCCCTGATTACTTTAAATACGTTCTACAAGGCCCAAAGCGAGTGGAACCAATGGTGCTATAATGCTCTAAAACCTCGGACCAAACTCTAAGCAGGTTTGTTCTCTGGACCACTTTGAATCTTTGTATTGGATCTAGACCGCACGTCGAAAGTCCGATACCTCCTATCTTAGACCGTTAGAACCGTCTAGCTGGACTTGACACTCATTCCAAAAATCAAGTCAAACCGATAATCACAGGCTATTTCATTGAGCCCGGACCGAAGAGAGTGAGAATAGGGTTAGAATTGGAATTTGAAATTCAAATCTGGTACACAATTTGACGCATCAGTATTGAGCGTTCTGACCGTCAGAATACACCCAAATTACACCCTTGGATCAGGAAAAATATCTATTGTATATAACGAGAGTTATAGGCCTGATCTTGGTGCGATGACCGTTAAACTGAAACTGGACCGCCACGTGCGATCTGGGAACCCTACCGGTCTGAAAACTGGATGTGTGCTAGATCCAGTATGCATGAGCTTAAGTCCGACCGCATTTGGCCAGGGGACCTTCAGAAATGCCCTTTTGGACCGAAACGGCCCCGATTTGGTTAGGCACCAAGTAAACATTGTTCCCAAGCCTATTTTGGGCATGTTGTAGGCTATAAAAGGGGTTGAAACCCTCACTCCTCTCTCCCATCCGAATTTGAGAGAAGCCCTAGCTTGGGAGAGAGAAAAAAAGTGAGAGATTGTGAGAGAGTGGGGGAGTTCTTCCTGCCACTTGTGCTACGTGTTGCACGTGCTTAAGCAACACACCTCTACCACTTTCCCGGCGATTTCACCGCGATTCTAGGTAAGTAAATACCCTAAATAGTTGTTGATTTGAGTTTCCCTTGTTTCCATAGCGATGTAGCTTATGGATCTCGTGTATTAGGTTCCTTATTCGCCGTAGACGAAGCGTATACGCTCCGTTTCAATTTTCGAGTCTACAAGACATAAGGTGAGGATTTTAGACGCTTTGATTGACGGTTTACAACGCTTTTAATGTCGTTTAATAGTAGATTATCGACGGCATCGCCGTTTGACATGTACAACATGCTCTCCGTTTCCTGTTTCGTAAATTAACGAAGAATATGAGATTTAGGGCATTTTAGTCATTTGTAGGAAGTACGGTCTACATGCATATTTTGCTGACATGATTGACATGGTTTGTCGCCGCATTAGTGAGTTAGGAATGCTTGCATAATCAGTTTGGCGAAGAGATTCGCCAAGTTGCGCACTTTGGGTCGACATACTATATGTGGACTTAAGTGTGTAGTGTATGTGTTTGTATAAATGTTTGTACTAGTATGTATTGTATTGAATGATGTTATGTAGTAGTTGAGATTGATTTCATGATTTAAATGCTGACCTAAATGATTTCCTACATGCTTACCTTATGCATGATTGCACTACATGCATAGAAAGTATGCCTCGAAGATTTGCTTAAGTTGAATATGCATAGAAAGTATGCCTTGAAGAATTGCTGAAGTTGAATGTTATAACATGTGCTAACATGCTCACATGATGTATTTCAATTCCAATACCTTGGTATATAGTGTTAATGAAATTCCATAGATGTGTGGGACTTGACTTAGTCCAGGCAGTCGGTAACCGAGCGCATTCGTGGCTGACTAGTCATAGCCACGAACGACGCGTCGATGAACGTGATTCGGGTTGAGAGTTGGCGGCAGTGGTTAGGCCACGCGAAGTGTTTTACGCACTTCATGTCGTTCAACTTGAGATACGATCGCGCTAGTCGAGCCCGTCAAGTAACCCGACTGGCCGATGTTTGTTCACCTTGTATGTATCATAACTGCTTGAACCTAGGGTACTGAACTTATCATTGTAAACCCTATTAACCGTGGTACCTTGATCCACGAAGACTCATGAGCCGGGCATGGTGGTATGGGACACCGTGGTCGAGGTGTTGGCCTACGCTGGGGCCACAAACCTCCCCGTAGTGACCAGTGAGCACCTTGACTCGTGAGTAGATTATGGTGGTATGGGACACTATATTCTAGCTGTCGGCCTACACTGATCAGGCGACGAGCCCTTTGTAGTGACCGCGAGCGTATTCTGAGTCCACGGGAGGCGACGACCCTTCCGTTGCAGTAGAGTACGGTAGGCCTGTATTGATAAGGTGATGGGGGAGCGGTGCAACGAGTGCGAGCAACAGCCCTGGCAGCCCTTGCAGTGACATACAAAATATACATCGTATGAGATTACTAGGAGTGACGACCCTAGACAGGATCCGTGTTGGGATTGATACAAGGGAAGTACCTTAGTTTCCCAATCCTGCTGTTTGAATGGACTAATAACAACTTGGAAATCATATCACCATAGCATTGCATGTGCCTGGAAGATGTGGAGCACTCTAGGGAGTGTGGCATGCCGCGGTCGTAAGATGTTGCCGCATGAGGGTGATCGTCGGTGAGGGCATACATCACGTCATATCATCTTGCATTAACAACAGTATTAGGATTGTCTGATTTACTGCTTTACTATTATCGCGTGATTGAATTGTGAACATGCTAATCTCTGCTCTCTTATCCCACTGAGTTGATCACTCACTCCCATGTTACGGGATGGTGTTTCCGGACACCCACCAGTCCCTTCTGTGATTGCAGATGATGGCGCGGCCTGTGAGGCGGAGCTGGACTTGATGATGAGGAGGAGGATTCCTCCTTTATGCGGGTTCTGATTGACGGGATTGCAGGGAGGTTGATTAGATACTCTGACATTGTCATTTTGTATTTTTAGTGCCCTCATGTATATTCACTTTGTTTACTTTTGAAGTATACATGTATGTGTATAACCTGGTAATATATTCACACTCTGGAGACATACAACAGTTTATATACGTTATACATACTATTATAGTCTTCCGCTTGCAAATTTAACTGTCTCTGGAGTATGATATGCTGTTCTGGCTTAATCCCACTCATGTTTAATACATTATCACAGACAACATTCAATCATACATATCCATGTTGCATAAATAACATTTTGGAACTCGGGAGTTGGGTTTTTGCTCGACCCCCCGAATTTCGGAATGTTACAGCAACACCTACTAGACTCTGTCTTAGATGTAGATAACGGGCGATTCAGGATGTGGAGCCAGACTACTACGAGGACCAGGACGAGTTCTCGTACATGCAGTTTTCTGACGGCTTCGCATAGGTGGCTTAGATCAGCGGGATTTTGCTAGTTGGACTATCGCCTAACATTTGATTTTTGGTTTGGTATATGTATATGTGACTCAGAGATACATTCATACTTTGAAGACAGATCAGATTATTTTATTTTACAGATAGTGATATATATATCTTCTAGTCTTTCGCTTGCATTTTATCACTGGATTTGGAGTATGAATTGCAGTTTTGGTATAATCTCACTCATGTTAATGCACTAACTCAGACAACATCTAAATGATAATCATATTTGTTGCATAAGTGACGTTTTGGAACTTTTTAGGGTGTTACAAGTTGGTATCAGAGCATGATTTGGATTAAAATGGACCTGGTTCATGGTCACATGACGTACGCTGTCGCCCTTTTACTTAGGTGGGTGTGATAAAAACATAGAAACACTCATAGGATCCCAGTTTCGCTAATTGGCGAAGTTCACCCAAATCGATCATTTTGATCAAGTCCGTGTGCATCCGTGGTTGCATGAAATGACCCTGGAATACTTCTAGATCATTTATTAACAGGTCTAGACCTCTATTGATCCTATCCTAGCTGTTAAACATCACTAAATGTGGATGTGCAATAGTTAGTACACGAAACGACCTGAAATGGTTCGAAACGGAGTCGTGGACCTACCCATGCTAATCCAGAATGATCCAAGGTGGGACCCACATGCATTTGGGGTCCTTAGGACAGGAGGACCTCGCCCAAATGGTGAGGCCTCACCAAATACACCAGAGGTCGGCGAGGACCTCGCCAGTTCGGCGAGGCCTCGCTGGTAAACGGGTTGGGTTCGGTTAGGCCTTCGGGCCGATGGCATTTAGGGGTTAGGGTAACGCCATGGTACATGGGTTGTCCCTTAAAACCCTTCCAAACGACTACCTCCTTCACAAATATCACCCCCAAGCTCTCCCTTTCTCTCCTATTTGCCATTTTCCCTCTCAAATCTTGTTTCCAACTACTCCCATCGTTATTTTCTGCCACAATCCACGCCCCTTCATCGTTTGCAGTGGTACACACTCCCCTCTCTCTCCATTCTCTCACGTTTTGAGCTCTTACATCCTCTATTTGAAGCTCAAATTGTGTAAGCTTCCAACCCAACCCATCTCTTCCTTTTCCTTTCTTCAAACTCTGTGTTTGGGGCCTTTACAACCCCTGTTGGGCCTCAAACTCGTGGAGAATAAAAAACCCCAGCCCTTAATCCCCCTGTTAGTTCGCTTTCCATGGTATTCTTTGAGTTCGTGGCGGCCATATTCTTGATTTCCGTCGTCCTCTCTCTCATAGGAAAGAGGAAGGGTGCCACTGATGAAGTTGGGCCTACATGTACAAGGAATCCGAGAGGTGGCGCCGCTAGTTCAAGTGCCGCTCGAGATTTTCAGACGAAGCGGGATGTTAATCCTCGAACTCCTACTGGAAGGGCTTTGTTGGCGGAACAACCCTATGGATTTTGTGAGGGCCGTCGGGTCCTTTTTGAAGCTCAGGTGGATGGGTGACTCTTTGGGGAGTATCAGTTGCTCGAGCTCCTGGAACAGGCCCAGTGGGGTCCACTATTTGATGTCAGGCATCGCGCCAATGCAAGCATGGTCCAAGCTTTCTATGCCAACATTCACGAGGCTACGCTGGAACCCTTGCAGTTCTGGGTCTTATGTGGAGTAGATTTATGGGCCACAGTTGACGTCAGATTGATATCTCACCTTTTGAATGTGCCCCTTGGCGAGGTACACGCGAGTTCTAAGAATTTGAATAGTGCACGTGAAAGGGACTGTCGCACATGTTCCCTTTGTGGCCGACTGGTTGAGTGGCAGCCGAACCGGAGTCTTCTTGCATCCCATATGATAGACGACTTCCGCCTGCTTCACCACATTTTTACATTCAACGTCTACCATAGGTGGAGTAATCGCAGTGAGTGTACGTGCCTCATGGTGGACTTCCTGTATCAAGCGGGGCAGAGGGAGAACCTGTGTGTGCCTACGTTCGTGCTGCGACAGATACTTCAGGTTATACGTTCTAGACGGAGGACTGAGTCGCTCCCATACGGCCGACTCATATGCAGGATTTCACGTGAGTTTGCCTTGGTGGGGAGATGACGGTGTCGATTCATCAGATCAATGAAGCTACCCTCAATCAGATAGAGATCGGGCCACGACAACGCCAAGCTCGACTTGAGGAGAGCGAAGATGAGACTGAGAGTGAAGAAGAAGAGATTGAAGAAGAAACTAGGGTCGAGATCCAAGAGGAGGAACAAGAAGAGGAAGAACCAGAGGCCCAGAGTACAGATGAGAACTCTCCTCCTATGGCACCAGGGCAGGGTTCTGGCCAGGCTACTTGGGATGCTTGTATAGCTTGCCTGGAGGAGGATCATGCTGCCCTACGACAGGGCTAGGGTTCCTTGCGAGAGGACATTACGGATCTGCGGGGCCTTGTGAAGCACAAGTTCAAGAAGGTGACTAGCACCTTGAAATCTATCATGTGTTGTCTGCGGGATAAGGGTGCCCCTCCTCCCTCGCCAGACTCGGGCGAGTGATCATATCGCAGATGTAGTTGGTTGTATTTAGGTTGTTTTCTGTTCTTTGTGTATGAGCCTTAGAAGGCTCAATAGTTGAATTATGTTGCGGTTGTAGCTTTGGCTAACTTAGTTTCCCATGTGTTTCTTGTCATGATGCATGTAAAGATATATCTCTTGTATTGTGATAAATTTTGATTTAATGAAATGCATGGAACTTCTTCGGCTTGTTATGTGAGTGATTGTTGTGGTGTATATGTGCTACTGCTGAAACTGACTGGGTTGCACCCTATTTTGAATATAGGGAATGCCACCTAAGGTTACTCGGAGCACTATACGTCTTACGCTGGGAGAGCCGATGGATTGGGTCCCTCCCTAGAGTGATGATCATATGGACCCTACTGTGGGCTTGATTCGTGAGACTGCACCTGAGTCTCAACCTTCTGCAGGTCCTGCAGTCGGACCACCACCTTTCACACCGCCAGTTCGTGAGCATTACCGTGCGTCTTCCTCAACGCAGTATATGCCTCAGCCTACTTCATCTCCTGATAGGTTTGAGCAGTTGATGACTATGATGCACCAGTAGCATCAGCAACTTCTGACTACTATCTCAGGGGTCTTAGCCCAGGGTGGGAGTGTGACTCCACCTGCGCCATCTGTGCATCTAGCTAAGGATGCTGGGACTTCAACTCAGGATGAGGGTATGGCTCATCCTGCACCATTTGCCTACCCTTGGGGAATGCTGCTGATACTAGAGGCCTACTTGAGCGATTTCAACGCTTGCGGCCTCCTACTTTTGCGGGTTCTCACAGATCCGAGGAGGCCGAGTACTGGCTCGACCGCATCTCGAAAATGTTGAGGATGCTACACTACTCGGAGTCTGAGCAGGTTGAATTGGCCACTTTCATGTTCGAGAGAGAGGCTAGCTTATGGTGGGATAGTATACTGTGGACGGTTGCAGTTGGCTACATATGGACATGGGCAGCATTTGAGTTCTGTTTCCATGAGAAATACTATCCGCAGACCTACCAACACGAGAGGGAGAACGAGTTTTTATGCCTCAGGCAGGGAGGCATGTCAGTTACGGAGTATGAGCATCGATTTACAGAGTTGGGCAGATACGTCCCTACAATACTTGCTGATGAGCAGATGCGGATACCACGATTTTCTGAGGGCTTGTGACCTGACATTCTGTCGAAGATGTGTTGTGTTAGCATACCCTCTTATGCCCAGCTAATACATTGTCCATGCAGGTAGAGCAGGATGTAGATCGATTGACACGTTCTCGTGGCCCTATGGTTACTAGGCCACGACCAGATACCCAGAGCAGTCATTCCTCGGCAAGAGGCCTCGCATCGACTCTCCTCATGGGATCATAGCGCCAGTACTCCCGATGAGACGCCCGGGTGTGACCTGTACTTACTGTGGGAAATCGGGTCACACTGCAGAGAGCTGCTTTGCTCGGATGAGAGATAACGGGTTTTCACCACCGCAGAAGATCGATCTCCTCACCCACATGCATTATCCACTCCACCGTTACGGTCAGCTCACGCCCATCCTTCCTTCATACCTCCAGTACCTCAGTTCCAACCGCCTCAACGGCCCATGGTACCGCGGCCGAATTGACCACAACAGGCTCGGGTGCATGCGCTCACAATTGAGGCATCTGAGGTATCAGACAGTAGTCCTATGGCTTTTGAGGTTATGACACAGATTGCAGGTATTTCCATTTTCCTACTGGTGGACACTGGGTCCACTACTTCCCTCATTTCATGTACAACAGTCAAGAGACTGGGATTGGCTACAGCCCCTGTGAAGGGGACGACTCTCATTACGGCTACAGGAGATTTTTCTGACATTACTAGAGTCTGCAAGAGTTGTTTGATAGACTTGGGTAGCAGGACAGTGACTGTTGACCTGTTGGTTGTCTCCCTATTCCACTACGACATCATACTTGGTATGGATTGGCTCACCGAGATGCGAGCCGGGATTGACTGCGAGACTAGGTTGGTGACAGCCTATGGACCTGAGGGCACAGCTTTCACCTTTTCGGTTCAGGTCATTCATCCTTCTCGACTGAGTTTTTGCACTGCTCTGTTGGATTATGATGATGATCCGGGGATGAGAGACATCCCTGTAGTACGAGATTTTGATGATGTATTCAGGTCGATCCCAGGGCTACCTCCTCGGCGTGAGGTCGACTTTACTATCGATCTAACGCCCGATGCGACACCCATTTCGCTACCGATGTATCGTATGCCTCCATGTGAGATGGAGGAACTGAGGAGGCAGATTGATGAGCTGCTAGAGAAGGGTTTCATACACCCTAGCGTGTCTCCTTGGGGAGCGCCCGTGTTGTTTGTAAAGAAGAAGAATAGTATTCTGTGATTGTGTATTGATTATTGCAGGTTGAATCAGGTGACGATAAAGAACAAGTATCCCTTGCCCAGGATAGATGACTTGTTTGATCAGTTGAGAGGGGCGAAGTACTTCTCAAAGATTGATCTTCAGTCAGGGTATCACCAGGTGGGCGTCAGGGATGAGGACGTGTAGAAGATAACTTTCAGGACCAGCTTTGGCCATTATGAGTTCCTCGTGATGTCGTTCGGTCCTACGAACGCACCAGCCGTATTCATGGAAGGATGAACCGGGTATTTCGGCCATTCCTCTATCGATTCATCATCGTATTCATTGATGACATCCTGATATACTCCAGGAGTCGAGAGGAGCATGAGGAGCACTTGCGCTCAGTCCTGGATGCTGTTAGACGGCAGCAGTTGTTTGCTCAGTTCGGGAAGTGTGACTTCTGGAAGGAAGAAGTCAAGTTCCTGTGACACGTGGTGTCTAAGGAAGGCATATCGGTAGACCTCGCCAAGGTAGCCGCAGTTCAGGGCTGGGAGCAGCCTGGTTCAGTCACTGAGGTGAGGAGTTTTCTAGGATTGGCAGGCTACTGTCGACATTTCATTTGAGATTTCTCGAAGATCGCCAGACCTCTATCTCAGTTGACACGGAAGGATTTGAAGTTCGCCTGGAATGAAAAGGCGGAGGCAGCTTTTCAGGAGCTGAAGGACAGGCTGACGTCCGCCCCTGTGATAGTATTCCAGAGCAAGGGGTTAAGTACACGATATACACCGACGCGTCTAGCGTTGGTCTGGGTTGTGTCCTTATGCAGAAGGACAGGGTGATTTCATATGCCTCAAGACAATTAAGGAAGCACGAGGAGAATTACCCTACACACGACCTTAAGTTGACAGCTGTCATTTTCGCATTGAAGCTCTGGAGACATTACCTCTACGGAGAGGAGTTCGAGCTCTTTTGCGACCACAAGAGCCTCAAGTACATATTCACGCAACGGGACTTGAATATGAGGCAACGGTGATGGATGAAGACTTTAAAGGACTTTAAGTTCAAGGTTTCCTACCATCCTGGCAAGGCCAACCTAGTGGCTGACGCCTTGAGCCGCAAGAAGGCGATAGAGTTTGCATCTCCACTAATGGTAGTTGAGTGGGACATGGTTGAGTTTTTGTGAGACTTTGAGCAGAAACTCACTGTGGAGGAGGCATTTGAGTTTATCGCACATGTTCAGGTGCGACCTCTTATCGATGACAGGGTCATCGCTACGCAGAGGGATGATGATCGTCTGACTGAGCTTTGAGAGCAGGCCAGTGATGATGCAGATGCCGAGTGGCGAGTTGGAATGGATGGGGGCTTACGTTATCGTGGCCGCCTATGCATCCCAGATATCCCCGACTTGAGACGAGAGATTCTCAAGGCTGCGCACAGTTCTAGACTTGTGATGCATCCGGGCAGTACAAAGATGTATCGTGACGTGAAGAGGACCTATTGGTGGGATGGCATGAAGACCCACATCGCAGATTTCATGTCCCGTTGTCTCACTTGCCAGCAGGTGAAGGCAGAGCACCGCCGACCTCCTGGTCTCCTTCAGCCTATGCCCATAGCTGAGTGGAAATGGGACTTTATTTCTATGGATTTCATTGTGGGACTGCCGAAGACGAGGAAGGGCTACGACTCTATATGGGTGATCATCGACCGTTTGACGAAGTCAGTGCACTTCCTTCTGATCAGAGTCACGAACTTTACAGACGAGTTGGCCAGGCTATATATCAGAGAGATTGTGCGTCGGCATGGAGTTCCCTTAGAGATCGTGTCGGACAGAGACACGCGCTTTACTTCTATTTTTCTAGACTCGCATCCAGGAAGCTATGGGTGTGAAGTGGAAGTTCAGTACTGCATTCCACCCACAGACAGATGGGCAGATAGAGCGGGTGAACCAGATTCTAGAGGACATGCTGCGGGCTTATGTGTTGGACTTTAAAGACAGTTGGGATGAGTGTCTTCCATATGCGGATTTCGCATACAACAACAGTTTTCAGGCGAGTATCGGTATGACACCTTATGAGGCCTTTTATGGGCGTCCTTGCCGAGCACCGCATTGCTGGGCAGAGGTCGGCGAGAGCAGATTGATTGGTCCAGAGTTAGTGCAGGCAACCTTGGAGAAGATTGACATCATCAGACATCGACTTCTCACAGCACAGAGCAGGCAAAAGAGTTATGCCGATACGAGACGGCGCCCGTTAGAGTTCACGGTTGGAGATCACGTATTCCTGCGAGTTTCCCCTAGAAGGGAGTTCTTCGGTTCGGGAAGAAGGGGAAGCTAGCACCGCGATTCATTGGCCCATTTCAGATACTTGATCGTATAGGTGCAGTGGCATATCGTATAGCTTTGCCTACGCCCTTCGCGAGCTTACACAATGTATTTCTTATTTCTATGCTGAAGATATACATTCTTTATCCTTCCCATATCATCAGATGGGAGCAGGTGCAGTTAGCTGAAGATGTTACATATATACTGCGACCGAAGCATATACTAGATAAGGAGCAAGTATTGCATAGCAAGGTCATCCCCTTGTGAAAGTATTGTGGATGCATCATACCGAAGAAGAGGCTACTTGGGAGACAGAAGCCGAAATCAGAAAAAACTACCCACAGCTTCTTGAGGAGTATGAAAAGGTACAATTTTTAAGGATGAAATTTATTGTTTAAGGGGGGTAGATTGTAACGTCTCGAAAAAATCCGTACAGAGACCCGATTACCACCTCAGGCAGAATCACTTAGGATTAATTCCTTTAGACATTAAGCGTAAGTTAACTAGCGCTATGTTAGATTAGCTGTGAAATTAGCACTGATCACTTTAAATACGTTCTGCAAGACCCAAAACTTGTGGAATCGTTAACGCTATAACATCCTGAAACCTAGGATCAAACTCTAAACCTGTTTGTTCTCAGAAACCCTTTGAAACTTTGTAATGGACTTAGACCGCGTGACGTGAGTCCGATAACAATGAACTTAGACCATTATGACCACGTAGTTGGACTTGACTACCACCCCAGAAATCAAGTTCAAATGATGTCCTGGGACTATTTCATTGAGTCCGGAGCAAGGAGTGTGAGAAAGTGTAGAATTCTTTATAAATTAAATGTGATTTAAATAAATCTGGCACGTGTCGCTTGCGGGTTAATTATAAGCATTCAGACCGTTGGAATCTGACCCAAATACACCATCGGATTAGGGAACATTTCCCACTCATGTTAGTGTGCTTGGAATCCCTGATCGAGTCTCAGTGACCGCTGAAATGAAACTGGTTCGCCACGTGCGATCTGAAAATTCGATCTGACTGAAAACTCAACTGATTAAAGATTTGATGCTAGTAAGCTTAAGTCCGACCGCAATCGGTAATAGGATGTCATGCCCCAGACTCAGTAACTGGAATCACAAGGGATCCGATGGTCGGTTCTGGCTGTAACAGCCTCCATAGTACCCCATTCTCGACTCCTGAGGCAGGTTCCGATTCTGGGATCCTATAAGGAGGATTTTCATAATAGTATAATCATTACCAATACGAGCATACCCAGGATCACAGCAAGTACATCTGAGAATAATAAAGGCACACATCGCAAAATCCACTATAAATTTAAACTTTTATAACTATTCGTAAGGTCCAAGAGGACATACATGAGATAAAAAGAAAAGAGAGAAAGGTCAGAAATACTGGAATCCTCAAATGCTCAGCTCTACTTCATGCTCTGCTGCTACGACGCCTGCCTAATATCTCCTGCGTGCATCAATCGTGCATAAGCTTATAGAAGCTTAGAGGGTGGTGTAAGTGTGTGACGATGGTGCACGGAAGAATAGTAGGAGATGCAAGAAGGGAAACATGCTCAATGAGAATTTCACTAGCCTTACCAAGGCTTATCATGAATACGATGCGATGAGTACTGGACGCTATACCAAGGCAATGCATGAATGGGCTTACACAGCCAATGCTAATGTGATGCAAGTAATGCTAGTGCTCATATCCAAACCATAAGCAAGTACATTTCCAATCATAAGGAAATCACCAGGGTCCATTACACTGAAGAATGACTGCCGCTCTATAGACCCCGCACAGTCAAACGAGCGTAAGAGACCTCACTACCCGCCTGTGGACAGTCAATCACCAACAAGGCCTGACTGTAGCAGAACCATTTACGAGCTGGTCAACTCAGCCTAGCAATGCCCACTACACACCACGCAGGTAAGGCCACACCCCTATCCAACCGACTACATGAAAGTGGGAGTCATAGCCTAATGGTATAAGGACCTCGTGAGCTCATGTATTCCACCCGGTCACGACGTTGGAGCAGATCCTTGGTACCATGGAAGTTTTGAGAATTTCACCCATGGGCATCCTATGCACTCGGTATGCTCAACTAATATTTTCGATGTCCACACATACAACCATCCATGAATATCCCTGTGAAGGCAAGGCCCTGATGAAGCAAGGGCAGATATCCACATGCTATGCAATGCCAGATGCATGAATCACACAATCACCCATGCATCAATCCCAAGCATCCATCTCTCAGGGAGCTACCAATATATCCTACACAATGGCACAACCATGGCCAATTATACCTCAACCAAGCATGCATATGATGTGTATGGCAGTGGGCCATGAAGATGAATAGGGGTGCCAATACGGTGAAGATGAACTCTCTACCTAACCATGAAGGGACTAAGTACTTAACTAATCCTCATAAGGAATACAACATCTAGTGGGGGCCCATATACCTGGGGTAGCCCACGAGACTGAGGAGAACAATGGTATGAGCCTAAATAAATGAAACGGCCTAGCAAGGGTCTATGGTGGGCTTTTAACCACCCATAGAAGCCCATGGGCCTACCTTAGGGCCACCAATGTGGACATCCAACCACAATTGGTCCCTAAGAGGTAGCCCATCTTTAATTGATCATGGATTAAGGCCCAAGGCCCATGTAACATCAGAAATAAGAAATAAGTAGCCATAATCTTACCATAAACACTCATGTTGGGCTTTAGAAAGGGCGGCCCAAGGCCTACCAAAAATATGGGTCCAAGGGGAACACACATAACCCAACCCATATATACCACTATGGGGCCAAAGGGGGAAGGTTAAGGCCCAACATAAAGGCCACTAATCCCATATATTATGGTGGCCTAGTGGGCAGTCCATTGCTCAAGCCACATGGGCAAAATGTCATGCTCTTAGTCAAGTAAGTTGAGCCTACAACCCGGCCCAAGTATAAATTTGATTTGGTGGGCAACCAAAAGCCCATTTACTTGTGTAATCTGGCCCACTAACACAACACAATAGTATGGTAAAAATGGCCCAATAGTTCAATAGGCCTATCTAGAAAGTTCCAGCCCAATTAGGCATAAAGAGTTCAACAACTAGCTACATTTATGGACCCAATTAAATTCCACTATGGTGGGCCTTAAAAGTACATTTATTAAACCCAACATTTAAGGAATTAAAGGTATAAATCATTTCCCCTAAGATCTTTGTAATGTGGTGGGTCCCACTCCTCAAAATTTCAGCCTAAGGCCAAGCATAATTATAACATGTTATTGTCCTAAATTTGGGCAGTCCATTGGAGTGGGTCCAAGGCCTCTAAAACTCTGGAAATTGAAGTCCAAGGTCCCTTATCATGCATACAATGAGAAAAAACTAAAAAGGGTGGCCCACCATTAGAAGAAATAATTTTAAATTATGGTTTTTATCAAGGCATATTGCTGGACTATACAGCAGAAAAATCTTAGAGTCCAGCCATCTTGGCCTATTCTTTTGGATGCCCAAACAGGGTCATTAGAGGCTAAAATTTTACAGAGTGATACTTTCATAGGTGGGACATACCCTCAAAAAATTTTAGAATTTTTATATATTTCTAAGTATTGTAATTAACTTAAACAAAACAATCTATCCATAAAATCATACAGACCTGGACGTCCCAACATGGTGGGCTAGTCTGGCCCTTAACACGGTGTGTACAGGGGTCTATTGGCCCTGAAATTTGGTATGTGAGTCCTAGAATGAGCATAACACATCCCTATAAAATTTTAAAATTTTTAGACATTTATAAATATTTTAATTCATTTAGATAAATCAATCTATTCTAAAAATCGGACTGTTCTGGACACTATATTATAGTGGGCCAGTTCAGCCACCACTATGGTACGTACAGGTGTCCATTGGCCCCAAAATTTTTTAGGTGGGTCCTAAAACGAGTATTCCACCCTCTTGTAAATTTTTATAATTTTTAAACACTCATAGAGATTTTAATAAATTCTAGAAATTCAACTTTTCATGGTGGAATGTTGCTGGAACAGTGCAGAAAATCCAGACTGTCCACCTCATTTGGACCACACCTTTGGGACCCCAATCAAGGTCAGATGGGGCTGAAATTTTGGGGACATCAAGATGAGATCCCCACCTTTCAGAAAATTATATTTAATGAGTATAAATAGTCCCCCAAAAATAACCAGAAACTGTCCAGAAAATTCTGGACAGCAACATATACTTAGATAAAATTTATTATATAAGTTAAATAAAAAGGGAAATACATTAATGGAAGATGGTGTGGCCTTCCTTAGTGGGTCCCACAAATTTCCATGTCATAATCTAAAGCCGACACACCTTGCATGCATCATTAAAGCAACAAGTAGGACACCCAAAATCAAACAATGAGAAGTTTGGGCATCCCACCTTGCTGAAATTTCTGGATGTCCTAGGCCCGCCAAATGGACCACACACATCAGAAAATAAAATGAGGGAAAAGAGAGATAGAAAGACAATTCGGCCATAGGGAAAGGGCTCCGCCACTATTGAACCCTCCCAAGATCAATCACACCTACACATCATACGTAGATTTACATTTACAACATGAATCTTACACATGCATGGCCTATAATTAAAATGTATGGTGAGGATGCCATCCCCACCATGGTTATAAGGTCTAGATGACCCTAACATGATATGATATGAAAGAAAACTGTCATGATGGGGCCCATAGAGAAAGGCCCCATGCATTGATCATGCATGCATAAGATAGGCCATTAGGCCACAAGCATGGGATTGTGTGGGATCTCCACCATTGATTGGTGGGTCCTACACTTCCCTCATGAAAAAAGAAAACATCTAGGCCATAGAAATTAGATTTTTACATCTAGAGGAGCACCCACCTCAAAGATTACCACCAAACTTTCACACTAAGGTCCTTTAACACCAAGGGAGATGGATTAATGGTGGAGATGGGGTTTCGAGGGTTAGATGGTGGGGGATCAAAAGAGGAAAGTGGCTGGAAAAATGGAGAAAAATGGGCTGGAGAAATGGAGGAAAATTGATAGAGAAGAAGAGAAGAGAGAGAAATGAGAGGGAAAGAGAGGGAAAATCTTTTTAAGGAAAGTAATCATT
Source organism: Magnolia kwangsiensis (assembly GCA_037074715.1). NCBI lineage: Eukaryota > Viridiplantae > Streptophyta > Magnoliopsida > Magnoliales > Magnoliaceae > Magnolia > Magnolia kwangsiensis. The sequence continues at coordinate 100,001,497 of CM073576.1, read as the reverse complement.
AACCTATGGTGATACAAACAATGTTATTAGGGTAGGTTAGGTGTGGGTGGTGTGTGAGGCCTTGGTAGTGTGAGTTATGGAGATTTAGGTGGTGTGTGTAGTGTGTATTGAAACTTGTGCAAAAGAGGGAGTGTGGGCCACATGCACCACTCCAAGGTGGGCCACATGATCAAAATCAAGGGGCATAGAATGAAATGTACACAACTTATAATCCACACATCGGATGGACGCATAAGATGCGGCGTTGGAACCGCGTAATAATGCGGTCGCAATGGCATAGGTCTCAGCTCGATCCGAGTCGGGTCTACGTGACCGGACTCAAGGATGACCGCAACACTATCTGAGGGTCGTGGGTCACCAGAATTCGACCGGTAGGACCGCGAGACCACAAGAAATGAAATGCACACTCACACACACATGCACACATGCGAACTTGGGTTGGATCTCACATAAGACTCCAGAAATGTTCTTTTGGATCGAAAAAGACCCGATTTGGTTATAACCCAAGTATACCTTGGTTTAAAGTCTAAATAGGTGAGTTTCTAACCTATTTAAGGACCTTAAACCCTCTCACATCCCTCTCATACGAATTTCTAAGAAACCCTAGGAGAGAGAAGAGAGAAAAGAGAGAGATTGTGTGGGATTTGTGAGGAAAAGTGCCTGTCACTCTAACTTGTTGCTATTCGTACCTAACTATCGCCATCAAATCACTCTTCCGGCGATTCTGACTTCATTCTAGGTAAGTAAACCCTAATCTTAACCTGTTTTAGGATTTCTACCGATACAAGTAGTGAAGTAGTTGACTTACCTTGTATATTAGGTTGTCATATTGTTATTGGCAAAGGCGTAGAGTTCCTATACGATTCATTAAGCTCATACGGCGTAAGGTGCTGATTTTAGATGCTTAGGTTATCTGTTTTCAACACTTTTAATGCCGTTTAATAGTAGATTAGTGACAAGGATGCTGTTTGACATGTAGAACATGCTGCCTATTTTTCATTTCGAATACGTACGAATAATATGAGATTTAAGGTATTTTAGGTATTTGTAGAAAATATTGTATACGTACGTATTTTGCTAATATGATTGCCATGTGTATTTATCGTGTACCTATGCTAGTTATGCGTGTATGATCTGTTCGGCAAAGAGATTCGCCCTAATGCACATTATTGGCCGACATACGCTATGTAGGCCAATGTGTGTAGATTAACTGTTTGTATAAAGTTTTGTATAAGGATTGAGTAAAAGTTGTTGTAGATTAGTTTGGAGATTGGATTCTCAACTAATATGATGATGTATATGATTTCCTCCATGTTTGTTATATTGAATTGATTTCCTTATATATATATGAAATGCTTGTGTTTGGTTGAATTGCTTATGTTGTATGTTATAACATGTTGCTAACATGCTTGGATTATTTTTGTTTCATTTCTGTTACTCTCACATGATCATTGATTTAGATGACAAGTGCTTGGGGCTATATTCTGGTCCAGGCAGTAGGTAACAGATTCGAATTCATGGTTAGCTTCTATTCGCCACGAAGGACGCATCGATGAACCCGAGTCGTGCTTGGGTTGACGGCAGTGGTTAGGCCACACGACGTGTTTATGCACTTCATGTCGTTCAGCTTAAGGTGCGCTCATACTAGTCGAGCTCGTCAAGTAACCCGACTGACCATTGTATATTCACCTTGTATTGGTCATAACTACTTGAACCTAGGGTACTGAACTTATCAGTGAAAATCCTATTAACCATAGTACCTTGATCCATTAAGACTCATGAGCCGGGCATGGTGGTATGGGACACCGGGGTCGAGCTATCGGCTTACGCTGTGGCGACGAGCCTCCCCATAGTGACCAGTGAACACCTTAGACTCGTGAGCCGATTGTAGTGGTATGAGACACTACATTCGAGCTGTCGGCCTACTCTAATTGGTGACGAGCCCTTTGTAGTGACCTCGAGTGTATTCTAAGTCTACGAGAGGCTACGACCCTTTCGTAGCAACAAGAGTACAACTAGGCCTGTATTGATAAGGTGATGGGGGAGCGGTGCAACGAGTGCGAACAACAACCATGACAGCCCTTGCAGTGACCTAGAAATATATCATCGTATGAGACTACTAGGAGTGACGACCCTAGACAGGATCTTTTTTGAGAATGATATAAGGGAAGTACCTTAGTTTCCCAATCCTTCTGTTTGAAAGGACTAATAACAACTCGGTAATCATATCCATATCGCACTGCATGTTCCTGAAAGATATGAAGCACTGAGGGAAGAAAGCATGTCACGGACGTAAGATGGTATCACATGAGGGAGTATGTTGGTGAGGGAATGCATCATTACTGCATCTCATCCTTGCATTAATAACAGTATCTAGGAATGTCTGATTGTTTACTTTACTATTATCGTGTGATTGTTTTGATAACATGCTAATCTTTGCTCTATGATTCCACTGAGTTGATCACTCACTCCCACGTTACGTGATGGTGTTTGCAACACCTACCAGACTCTGTCTTAGATGCAGATAGCGAGGCTATTCAGGATGTGAAGTCGGACTACTACGAGGACCAGGACGAGTTCTTGTACATACAGTTTTCTGACGACTTCACATAGGTGGCCTGGATCAGTGAAATTTTGCTAGTTGGACTATCGCCTGGCATTTGATTTTTAGTTTGGTATATGTAAATGTGACTCAGAGATACATTCATACTTTGGAGACAAATCGAGATTATTTTGTTTTACAGATAGTGATATATATATCTTCTAGTCTTCCGCTTGTGTTTTATCACTGGTCTGGAGTATGAATTGCAGTTTTGGTATAATCTCACTCATGTTAATGCACTAACTCAGACAACATCTAAATGATAATCATATTTGTTGCATAAGTGACGTTTTGGAACTCGGGAATTGGGTTTCTACACGACTCCCGATTTTCAGGGTGTTACAGTTTTCCTAAGAGTTCTAAACATGGATTAGGTTTTGAGAAGTAGAGCAAAAGGGTGGAGTAGCCTCCCAAGAGTTTTTTCTTCTTTTCTTTCCTATTTTTAATGCTTTCTTTTGTGGTTTTAGATCCAATCATGTCTATGGTTGACTAAACCTCATTGTTAGGGCTAAGAGGTGAAGCGTGTAGTATGTTGGGAGGACTTTTTTTCTTAGATTCTTATTCTTGTTAAACTTCATTAATTTCTGATTTTATAATAAAGGAATATTTTTAGTTTTCTATGATTTATTGTTACTTAAATTACTATAGATACTGCGATAACTTTGGATATCTTCTTTTCCTTATTTTGAACAAGAAATAAATGCATTTGATTTGGAAAATTATCTTATTTAAACATAACAGAGAGAATGTATGAAGAACAATCATTGTTTTAGTAATATTGAGTTCATACATCCTCGAATATCCATTGATTCTGAAATAGATTATTTAAAATACAGAAATTGATAGAGTTTGAATGTTGAATTTGAATATCAAATTCGGTGGCATTTTGACTCGTAGTTTGTTCATCTCTTTAAGAGGAATATTATGCAGGTTTGATCATCTGATCTCCCTCTCTTGAGCTTATATCCTTATGCAAAAGGAGAACTAAAAATAGCGACGCCAAGATCAACAATTTTGGCAACATATCGGTGCCAACCTTCACTGGCTGTACAACAGCCCAGTTGTGCGGGCCTCATAAACCCTTGTGTCCCTCTCTTCTCCTACCTTCAATCTCTTCTGGAGCTCTGACCTTCTTCCAAAATCTTCTAACCCCCAAATGAGAGGGGGGGTGGGGTATTTATAGGCCTTCACATGTGTGAACCCTCGATCTTGGTGCCATGGGCCCCACCTACCATCAGATCTATCCGCTCATATAAAAAACATCTTCATCCCTTTGCAAGGTTCGTGCAACCAACAGGACCATTTGTGCGAATCGCGCAATCAACAAATACTTAATGCGGCTTGTGCAACTAATATGTCTGTTGCGCGACTCGTGCAATCTCATAAAATGATATTCTTTCTCATTTTTCTTCTATTTTTTGCTTTCTTAATCTCTGGTCTTTGTCCTTCTTTTTATGCCTCAATAGATGCCCCCTTGATCTTTTCTTTGTTCTTCTGAATCAAAGAATCAAGATAAATTACCCTCTTTTTATTTCTTACAATTGTTTGCGCGATTCGCGCGACGGGCACTCGAGTACTGTACTTGGGCCATATTCTCTATAAATATTGGGAGTTCCTTTATTTTTGACTTTCCATTTCCGTCTAGCAAAGCTCTGCCCTTTCAATATCTTCCTGCGTTATCGATTTCATTTGCGTGACCCGCACAATAGATATTCGGTTCACGCAGACTCTTCAAACCTTGTGCTGCTCTGTGCAACCATTTTCGTTTGTGGGACCCTCGCAACCCCCCCTTTCCATATTTTTCTAGAATTAGCCTTTTTTAGACTTTTTCTGGGACTTGAACCTTTTTTACCATGGCCCACAAAAAGAGGACTTACCGCACAACCTTCTCACTAAGAACTGTTAAATCCCTCATCTTCCTAAGCCTCTGAACCATCACCATCTCCAGCCTAACCATCACATAAACATTTTAAAACCACTAGTAAACATCCCTCCTACATAAAGGAACCCGTGCTCCTTACCATTGATTTCACCGATCGGATTGACACACTGCCCTCTCCTATTCATAGCACAATCGCTATGGGTGGGATTGAACGACCACTGAGACACAGTCGAGATTTTGACTAGGATGAGTGGCTAAAGACAATGACTCATTTACCGACGATGAGCCAGAAGCCATCGATGAGAGAAGAGACTCCCCCACCATCTAGGTCAAAAAAAACCCATCACAATAACACTGAAGAGTTTCAAGAGAAAATCAAAAAGCATAATAAAAAAAAAACTCTAGAACTCCTAGGAGTCGATTCGGGTGTTCGAGGGTATTATGAAATTTAATAACCCTTATAAGCAAGGCATGGTAGTGATCCCATTGAGCCTTCATCGCCATCAGTCTATCCTTAACTGTGAACCATCAGATCAAATGGACGGAGAGAAGCAGGCCTTCACAGAATCCTGGTCATCGAGGGAACCCAGAATTTTGGAAGGTATCTTCTGCCAAAGAAGCCATGGTAACAGATTGACGATGTTCACCAGACGAACTTCCCCACCCCTTCTCATAATCCCCGCAATATATTCCCGACTCATTTTTACGAGATGGTTCAACAACGTTTCAGAGAACGCCAATTGATCTGGAGTTTGGAAGAATTCAGGACGAGAGGTCTCCTGACTTCCCACGATTACTATCATGAATGGGTAGCGGTGATCTTGGCTAAACAATTGAAGATCTTGTTTAAGATTGATCTTTATATCGTGATAGAAGTTACATCGCAACATTTCTACAAGGAGCCCTCTATCCTGAAAGGCTTCTTTAATTATTGGTGTCCCTCAACCAATTCCCTCCATCTTTCTATGGGCGAAATGAGCATCATGCTCTGGGGATCTTCATCGAATCGCCAATCTCCTAATAACGGGTAAGTTCTACGATGACTTTGTAATAACAAATGAAGAACTGGCCTACATATCTTCACCAAGCCGTGTTGCTTCTATCTCAGAAATGACCACTGAACTTTTTAAAGAGATGTCCAAATTCCCATATATTCACAAGATTTTACCCTTGCAATGGCTTGCGCATTTCATTAGAGCCCTCCAGTAATTTCTCTCTTGTGGACTAACAATTTCTTATTGTACCTCGATTTATACTTCTCATTATCTATCTATTCTTCTCTTTCCAGGTTAGTGGCAACCATTCACGAGAATTGGTGGATCTACACGAAAACATAAAGGAGCATCCAGAGGATACCCTTGATGGGGAGCTTGTGGTGTTTCTTGTGTATTGGTTAGTGTGGTGGTCCTACCTAGCTTAAAGTGGGCAGATGCTATTCGCCCTATGGTAACACCGACGCAATGGCTGAAGGGTTCAAATATTCTCTCCCCCCCAGTCCTATGCTCAATTTATAGGGCTCTTGGAGAGATTGCTTGCATGTTAAAAGTCCTTTCATCGGCTCTTCCTCCACTTACACTCCATGACATTACATCACCAGCTAGCTCGGTGTATATTTTCCATGGACTTTTGAAGTTTCTGAGCAGGCCTACATCCATCCCTCCCATATTCCACTTTGGTTTTTTCATAAGAGGGCTATGGCGAAAAGATCGTATGATTGGGCTGTCGATGCAATTTCTTTTGCTGATAACATCAACTACTTCCATTTTTTCCTGTATCGCTACACAAAGGATACAAATAAAATAGATACTGGATCACTTACCTCAGGGGAGAGAACGTTTTACCTCTCGATCCGCTCCTACAGCCTCCCATTGAGAGAGGGAGTAGTGTTTTGGAGGGAGCCATATTATCTGAGTCACTTTGCTCATCAATTTGGATTCGACCAAGCCATTTCAGAAGATTGTGGGTTGATAACTGGGCAGATGCGGTGCATGGGACCGGCCCATACAATTGGGAGATGATGTGGAAACAACTTCATGCGGTCGAGTTAGATCCACTTTTATTATCCTGGGCAGCAATCGCATCCCTCATTCTTCATATAGTCACATGAGATGGTGGGTTCATCAGTCATATTTAATTAATGAATGCTTACATATGACTGAACCTATTTGGATTTCGCTGTCAAGACTCAAAGGCCATAAATTTAGAGAAGGGATAGGCTTCGTGCCTGAGACGAGTCATGCACCCTTACCTGGACATCTCTGCATCAAGATATCCATGGACAATCCCATTCATGAACAAAAACATGATAACACTTTGGAAGGGTGGATAGCTTATGGAATTGTTAGGGACTTTGAAAAGGTCTCATGGGATCTTTCTAAGAGAGTGATTGAAGAAGTGATAGAAACTTCTTCTCCTACTCAAACAAATGTTGCTGAACCTCAAGATCAATAGGCCCCTTCTCCTACCCCTTGAACTGCTCACCCTAATCCATCTTCACCAATGACAAGGTCTTGGACACGCTCTTAAGTCTCTCCCCCCTCTCGTCAAGAAGGGATCGTTACTCCAGCTTCTTCTGTCCCAATTAATAAGGATTTTTAGCCAGGAGGTAGCCGGGCTTCTCCCTCCAAAAGGAAGCAGGTTATGATCGAGGACGTAGATGAAGAAGATTTAGAGAATAAAAGTTCAGCCTCTTCATCTGAAGGCACCAATTCTGTTGAGTATGAAGATGATGAAGATGATGAAAATGATGACTTCGAGGAGGGAGAAGTTGGCATCGATGGTGTGGAAGATGTTGTTGCAGAAGGTACTTTTATTAATGAAGAACTTCTTCTGTCAACTTCTGAAGATCTTCCTAATACCAATATTCCTACGAAGACCCTGAGAGTCATGGAGGAGGGAGAAGATGAACCTTTGGATTATGGAGAATATGGATATTCGCCGAGTAAGGAATTTTTAGCAATCTTATATATATATAAATATAAAAATATATATATATATATATATATATATATATATATATATATATATATATATATGCAATAGTTATCTCATTATTATTGTTATACTGTCACGCCCCAGACTCGGTAACCGGAATCACAAGGGACCTGATGGCTGGTTCTGGCCATAAAAACCTCCATAGTACCTCATTCTCGGCTCTGAGGCAGGTTCCGATCCTGGGATCCTACAAGGAGGATTTTCATAACAGTATAATCATTACCAATATGGGTATACCCAAGATCACAACAAGTACATCTGAGAATAACAAAGGCACACATTACAAAATCCACTATAAATTTGAACTTTTACAATCATCCATAAGGTCCAAAAGGACATACATGAGATAAAAGGAAAAGAGGGAAAGGTCGGCAACACTGGAGTCCTCAAATGCTTAGCTCTATTCCACGCGCTGCCGCTACGATGCCTGCCTAGAATCTCCTGCACGCATCAATGTGCATAAGCTCATAGAAGCTTAGGGGGTGGTGAAAGTGTGTGACAATGGTGCACAGAAGAATAGTAGGAGATGCAAGAAGGAAAATATGCTCAATGAAAAAATCACTAGCCTTACCAAGGCTTATCATGAATATGATGCGATGAGTACTGGATGCCATACCAAGGCAATGCATGAAGGGGGCTTGTACAACCAATGCTAATGCGATGCAAGTAGTGTCAGTGCTCATATCCAAACTATAAGTCAAGTATATTTCCAATCATAAGGAAATCACCGGGGTCTATTACACTGCTGAATGATTGTCGCTCTACAGACCCCTCACAGTCAAACGAGCATAAGAGACCTCACTATCTGCCTGTGGACAGCCAATCACTAGCAAGGCCTGACGGTAACAGATCCATTTAAGAGCTGGTCAGACTCAGCCTAGCAATGCCCCCTACACACCGGGCAGGTAAGGCCACACCCCTATCCAACCGACTATACGATAGTGGGAGTCACAGCCTAACGGTATAAGGCCCTCGGGCGCTCATGCATTCTACCCGATCATGGCGTTGGAGCAGATCCTTGGTACCATGGAAGTTTTGAAAATTTCACCCATGGGCATCCTATGCACCTGGAATGCTCAACTGATATTTTGGGTGTCCACACATATGACCATCCACGAATACCCGTGTGGAGGCAAGGCCTTGATGAAGTAAGGGTGAATATCCACAAGCTATACAATGTCAGATGCATGAATCACACAATCACCCATGCATCAATCCCATGCATCCATCTCTCAGGGAGATTCTAACATGTTCTACACAATGTCACAACCATGGCCAATCATACCTCAACTAAGCATGCATATGATGTGTATGGGAGTGGGCCATGAAGATGAATAGGGGTGCCAATATGGTAAAGATGAACTCTCTACCTAACCATGAAGGGTCTAGGTACTTAATCAATTCCTCACAAGGAATACAACCTCTAGTGGGGGCCCATATACCTGGGGTAGCCCACGAGACTAAGGAGAACAATGGTATGGGCCAAAATAGTGAAACGGCTTACCAAGGGTCTATGGTGGGCCTTTAACCACCCATAGAAGCCCATGGGCCTACCTTAGGGTCACCAATGTGGACATCCAACTACAATTAGTCCCTAAGAGGTAGCCTATCTCTAATTGATCATGAATCAAGGCCCAAGGCCCATGCAACATAAAAAATAAAAAATGAGTAGCCATAATTATACCACAAACACTCATGTTGGGCTTCAGAAAGGGCGGCCCAAGGTATACCCAAAATATGGGTCCAAGGGGAACACACATAACCCAACCCATATATACCACTATGGGCCCATAGGGGGAAAGGTTAGGGCCCAACATAAAGGCCACTAATCCCATATATTATGGTGGCCTAGTGAGCAGCCCATTGCTCAAACCACATGGGCAAATGTTATGCTCTTAGTCAAGTAAGTTGGGCCTACAACCCGGCCCAAGTATAAAGTTGATTTGGTGGGAAACCAAGGGCCCATCTGCCTGTGTAATTCAGCCCACTAACCCAACACAATAGTATGGTAAAAATAGCCCAAGAGTTCAATAGGCCTATCTGAAAAGTTCCAGCCCAATTGGGCCTAAAGAGTTCAACAACTAGCTACATTCATAGGCCTAATTAAATTCAACTGTGGTGGGCCTCAAAAGTACATTTATTAAGCTCAAAATTTAAGGAACTAAAGGTATAAATCATTTCCTCTAAGATCTTTATAATGTGGTGGGCCCCACTCCTCAAAATTTCAGCCCAAGACCAAGCATAATTATAACATGTTGCTGTCCTAAATTTGGGCACTCCATTAGAGTGGGTCCAGGGCTTCTAAAACTCTGAAAATTGAGGGCCAAGGTCGCTCAACATGCATACAATAAGAGGAAACACAAAAGTGGGGCCCACCATCAGAGGAAATGTTTTTAAACTATAGTTTTTATCAAGGAATATTGCTGGACCGTATAGCAGAAAATCTGGTAGTCCATTTATCTTGGCCCATTCTTTTGGACGACCAAACTGGGTCATTTGGGGATGAAATTTTACAGAGTGGTACTTGCATAGGTGTTCCACACCCCCATAAAATTTTAGAATTTTTTAAATATTCCTAAGTATTTTAATTAATTCAAATAAAATAGTCTATCCATAAAATTGGACAGACCTAGACGTCCTAACGTGGTGGGCCAGTCTGGCCCTTGCCACGGTGTGTAAAGGGGGCCATTGGCCCTAAAATTTGGTAGGTGGTTCCTACCATGAGTATTCCACATCCATAAAAAATTTCAAAATTTTTATACATCTATAAATATTTTAATTCATTTAGATAAATCAATCTGTCCTAAAAATCGGACTGATTTGGACACTATATTATAGTGGGCCAGTACAGCCACCACTATGGTACGTACAGGTGTCCATTGGCCCCCAAATTTTGTAGGTGGGTCCTAACATGAGTAGGACACCCTCTTGTTAATTTTTATAATTTTTAAACTCCCATAGGTATTTTAATAAATTTTGGAAATCCATTTGTCCATGGTGGAATGTTGTTGGAACAGTGCAGAAAATCCAGACTGTCCACCTCACTTAGACCGCACCTTTGGGACCTTAATCAAGGTCAGATGGGACTGAAATTTGGAGAAAATCAAGATGAGATCCCCACCTTTCAGAAAAGTAAATTTAATGGGTATGAATAGTCCCCCAAATAGTCCTAAAATCTGGTCCAAAAACAACCAAAAATTGTCCAGAAAATTCTGGACAACAACATGTGCTTAGATAAAATTTATTATATAAGTTAAATAAAAAGGGAAATACATTAATGGAGGATGGTGTGATCTTCCTTAGTAGGCCCCACAAATGTCCATGTCATAATCTAAAGCCGACACACCTTGCATGCATCATTAAGGCAACAAGTAGGACACCCAAAATCAAACAATGGGTACCACCTTCCTGAAATTTCTGGATGTCCTAGGCCCACTAAATGGGCCACGCACATCAAAAAATAAATTAAGGGAAAAGAGAGATAGAAGGACAATCCGGCCATAGGGAATAGGCTCCGCCACTATTGAGCCCTCCCAAGATCAATCAAACCCGCACATCATACATAAATTTACATTTACAACATGGATCTTGCACATGCATGGCCTATAATTAAAATGCATGGTGAGGATGTCATCCCCACCATGGTTATAAGGTCTAGATGACCCAAACATGATATGATATGAAAGAAAACTGTCATGATGGGGCCCATAGAGAAAGGCCCCATGCATGGATCATGCATGCATAAGGTAGGCCATTAGGCCATAACCATGGGATTGTGTGGGATCTCCACCATTGATTGGTGAGTCCTACACTTCCCTCATGAAAGAAAGAAAATATCTAGGCTATAGAAATTAGATTTTTACATCTAGAGGAGCACCCATCTCAAAGATCTCCACCAAAACTCCAACTCTAGGCTTCTAAGATTCCAAACAAGCAAGATTAATGGTTGAGATGAGATTGGGATGGATGGATTTAGGAAAAATGGAGGAGAAGGGAGCTGGAAAAGGGGGAAAATGGGCTGGAGAAATAGAGAAAAATTGTTAGAGAAGAAGAGAAGAGAGAGAAATGAGAGAGAAAAATCTTTTTAAAGAAAGTAATCATTAACTTATGGTGATACAAACAATGTTGCTAGGATAGGTTAGGTGTGGGTGGTGTGTGAGGTCTTGGTAGTGTGAGTTATGGAGATTTAGGTGGTGTGTGAAGTATGTGTTGGAACTTGTGCAAAAGAGGTGTAAAACCCGTATCTTAGACCGTACCGTTCCATAGACTTCCGCGGTCTTATCGGTCGAATTCCGGCAACCTTCGACCCTTAACCGATATTGACACACGACCTTGATTCATATACCAACAACCCGAGTCGACTCAATCCAAGACCACTACCATAGCGACCGCGCCGTCGCCGCGGTTCCGATGCCGCGACTCCCCCTCCAAGGCGATACCCTGGTTAAGAGATGTGGGCCAACGTTCGGTGTGAGAAAACGCCGCGCGTTGCGAAACCTAAGGGAATCTCTACGATGTGTCACATCAATCACATCAATCCCATTAATCAATCAATCCATCAAGCCATCACATGTCAAGTACACATCACTTTCATTCCTTTTCTCAAGCGACCACAAAAGTCTTCCTAACTCATACCTCTCTTATATAAAAAGCCACAAAAGTCCTCACCTCCCATACCTCTCTTACACAAAAGCCTCAAAAGTCAAGCTTTTCTTACACAACCATCACTCACCACATCCATCCATCACTCTCTCTCTCTCCCTTTACAACTCTCTCTCTTTCTCTCTTTCTCATTTCAAAATCTCCAAGCAAAAGAGCCCATACGTATGGAATTTTTCAAGAATTCCTAAACTCTAAGTGGCCCACCTTCCTACCCCATCATCTCCCATCTCAACCTTTCATTCTCCATCTCCTCCATTGAAGTTGAATCTAAGGTGCCAAGGAGCCCCTAGGAGTAAGAAGATCGGACGGTGGGTGCCTCTATAGGGTAGTTTTCTTCTTATTTTTATGATGGGCCAAGTGAGGCCCACCGATCAATGGTGTGGATCTCACTTGGGACCCTAAAATGTGGCCGATGGCCCACTTGGATCATCATGATCATTCCATGATGGGGCCATTCTCCATGGACCCCTCCATCATGATGTTTACTTCATTTGAAAGGTCATCTAGACCATCCATATTGGTGGGGAAAGGATCCCCACCGTTGATTTTAAGTTTTGATGGCCCACGTGCTAAATGATCCACTTGATGTATGATTTATTGCAAGGGAGGGCTCATAGTGGCGGAGCCCTCCATCACAAGCCGTGTCCCACTCTCCATGTCTCTCTCCCTTTTATTTATTTTCTTTTATTTTGATATATTTTTTTCTGAGATTGCAATAGGGTGTGTGGCCTATTTAAATGGACCCCACCACGAGACCGTTATTTTTTTTAAAATCACCAATGTGGCCCACTTTATGTGTGGAATATCCATGCTATTTTCCATGTGGTGGCCCACCTAATTAGGCCCACCATAAATACCTGAAAAGGCCCACCGTCCAGCGTCTGGGACGCTGGACGTCCCTGTATAAAAAAAAGAAGAAGAGAAATAGGAAAGCTTTTGGGGTGGTCCCCTTGTGTAGGCCCCACCGTGATGTATTTACACAATCCAAGCCATCCATCCTCTTACCTACAGCATTTTAGCCGTTGGGTAGAAGTTTGGGGCTGATTGGAAGACCTGGTGGGCCATGGCATCGAAGAACGCATCATTACCATTCAAGGATCCTTTTCTGATTTTTTTTCATTTTCTAATCATAAAAAAATTTAAACTTCGGACTCATTTCGACTGTTACGGGCCACTGATCGTAATGACCAGGACAGATTTTGGCGCAGCGGGCCCCACGTGCTAAAAACCCCAAAAAAATGGATTTTTCATTTTTTAAAAAACCTCATGGCATAGGCTTTACCTCTGCCTCTGTCATGCGGTCAGTCGCTGCACGCTGCTGCGTGCAGCCGTGAAGGCGGGCGGACGGACGTGGGGGGGGCCCACGACCCTACGTGTGGGCCCCACTATAATGTTTATTTGTTATCCAACCCACTCATTAAGTGGGCCACCCCAGTGGTGGGCCCCCCTCCAAAAATGAGACAGATCCAAAACTCAGGTGGCCCACACCACATGAAACAGTGAGATTGAGTATCCACCGTTGAAATCTCTTTGGGGCCCACAGTAGTGTTGGATCAAGCTGAAATTTATGTTTTCCCTTCATCCAGGTCTGAGTGACCTTATGAAAGGGTTGGATGGCATCTGGGCATTTCGGTGGGCCCCACGTGGGACCCACACAGATGCATGTGTCCTAAGTCCACCGTCCAGTGGACGGTGGCACCCACCTTAACGTATCTATGCTCCCACCGTCCAGCGGACGGTGGGGCCCCTTTGTGATGTATGTGCTTTATCCGCACTGTCCACTGGACAATGGGACCCGCCATGGTGCATGTGATGCACCCAGACCGTCCATCCACTTGTAAAGATCATTCTAAGGCCTATGGGTTAGGCCCATTTGGACTATTTAAGGCCTATGGGCTAGGCCCATTTTCTTTGTAAAAGGCCTATGGGTTTAGGCTCACTTGTTATGTTCTAAGTCCATAGGACTAGGCCCTTTTGATGTATTCCAAGGCTATTGAAATTGGACCCATTTGATGCATTTTTAAGCCCATGGATGTAGGCCCATTTGATATATGTAAGGCCTAGGGGTTTAGGCCCACTTTGATATGCATACAAGGCCTATGGGTTTAGGTCCATCTGATTTATACAAGGCCTATGGGTTTAGGCCCATCTGATTTATGCAAGGCCTACAGTTTTAGGCCTATTTGATGTACCATAAGGCCTAGGGGTTTAGGCCATTGAACTCATATAATGCCTATGGGTTGAGGTCCATTTGATGTACATGTGGGGGGCCCAATTGGTGTGGCTAATTTGTTACATATTAGACCGATGAGGCTAGGCCTAATTGGTGCAATCCAAGGCCTACGGGTTTTGACCCATTGCAATGCACTTAAGACCCATTGGTGTGGCCCATTGATGTGACCCATTGATGAATAAAAGGCCCATATGATAAAGCCCATTTGATGTATTTAAGGTCCAATGGGATGTACCTAAGGTCCATTGCAATGTGTGAGCCCAACATGGATTATGTAACGATATTTACAACGATCGTGCCTTGTGAGCAATGTTGGTTTGACGTCCACATTGCGAGTGTAATATTAGTTGGATGTCCACATTACGACTCTCCTTAGGGCCCATTACTGGGCCGTACTTGCTGTGTATGGGCCGTCTAGGCCCATCCGCGTTGCATGAACGATTCATCACTCATTTACATGTTTAGTATAGTTTCATGACTCATGATCATACACATCATATGTATGCTTGATATGAGGATTGTCTAATCATAGCATATGCCTTCAGGCAGGTTATTTATGGGCTCCTGGTTAGGCGGTGTTGCCCTACATGAGCGCACGATATGCGCAGGATTGGTTGCATGACTAGATAGCGTGATTCATGCATTTCGCATTTGTGTGACATGATTATTGTACGCCCTAGCGACATCGGGGCCGTAGCCTCCACAAACAGATCGTGGTTGGCAGGATTGGATATCGAAAATCTTGTTCTACATGGGGTACTATAGATATCCCTGGGTAAAAGTCCCTAAACCCTTATGGTACCAAGAGGTTGCTCCAACATCTCGACCGAGTAGATAGATGAAAGCTGAGTGCCGAATACTAGTTGGCTGTGCTCTCCACTGTGTCGTGGTCGGTTGGAAGGGGGTGCGGCCTTACCCGCCTGAGTGTAGGGGGCAATCCTAGTCTAAGTTTGACCAGCTCGAGGAATGGGTCCGCTATCGACGAGTCGCGCCCGATATTGGTAGACGAATAGTGAGGTCTCTTCCACTTACCTTATTGCGCGTGATGTGGCGGCAATCTGGTTTAGAGTGTACTAGACCCCGGTGATACCTCATATTTGAGCTGTATTGATGTGTGGATATAGATGATGATCTGTGTGCTTAAGTTGCATTGCATAGCGCATGGCCTTGGGATGGCCGATACCATTCATGTTTTGCATTGCATAGCCTTGGTACGGCTCATGATATTATGGTTCCATCTGCAGATTCCGCATTACTCCGACATTGCATGTTCATATTACTACCTTGCGCACACACTTTCACCACCCTCTAAGCTTTCTGTAAGCTTATGCATGACCGTTGCATGCAGGTGACGTTGGATCGCAGCAGCGCTGAGGCAGGAGCACGTTGCAGATCATTTTTGGAGTTTTTATTCTTTACCATTGTATTTCCCTTTATACTCATTGTACTTGTAAAGTTTTTGATCATAGTGGAAATGTAATGGATTTCTTGGTTGTTGTTTGTGGGTTATGCCTTTGGTTATGCTTATTACGAATCAAACTGACATTGAAAATCCTCCTTGTAGCATCCCAGGATCGAAACCTGGCGAATGGGAGCAAGGAGCCGAGAATGGGGTTCTACGGAGGCTATCGGCACCGAATTCGGCGATCGAGAATTTTGTGAGCCCGATTTCTGAGTTTGGGGCGTGACAAGAGGGAGTGTGGGCCACATGATCAAAATTAAGGGTCATAGAATGAAACATACACAACTTATGATCCATACATCGGATGGACGCACAAGACGCGGCGTTGGAATAGCGGCAACAATGCGGTCACAATGGCATAGGTCTCAGCTCGATCCGAGTTGGGTATATGTGACTGGACTCAAGGATAACCGCAAACACTATCTGAGGATCAAGGGTCCCCAGAATTCGACCAGTAAGACCGTGATACCATAAGAAATGAAATGCACACTCACACACACACATGCACACATGCGAACTTGGGTCGGGTCTCACAACCCCCCACCAATAAAGAAATTTCATCCTCAAAATTGACTAATCCAAGATAAAATAAAAGAGAACACCACCATCACATAGTAATCATCATACAAGAAAGGCAATACAAACAATCATATATCTATCAATCATCAAACAAATGGGGATAACGCTCTCTAATCTTGGCCTCGTGTTTCCAAGATGCCTCAGCCTTCGAATAATGACCCCATTGCACTTTCACCAATGGAATGACCTTGGTCCTGAGGACCTGCTCCTTCCGATCAAGAATACGAATCGACCGCTCAATGTAAGAAGCATCCTCATAGACCTCAAGTGGCTGCCAATCAATCACAGAAATAGTGTTCGACCCACATTTCCACAGCATAGAAATATGGAACACATCGTGGATCGCGGACAACTTAGGAGGTAAGGCAAGCCTATATGCCACAGCGCCTACACGCTCAGTAATTTTAAAAAGTCCAATAAATCTTGGGGCGAGCTTGCCCTTCACACCAAAGCAAACAACGCCTTTCATAGGCGAGACCTTAAGATATACCATGTCCCTGACTGTGAACTCAAGGGATTGACGCCGACGATCAGCATAACTCTTCTGTCAGCTCTGAGCTGTGCGCATCCTCTGCTTAATAGCATCAATAGCCTCCGACGTTCGTTGCACAAGCTCGGGACCTAAGAGACGGCGCTCTCCAAACTTGGTCCAACAACTAGGAGATCTGCACAGTCTACCATAAAGTGCCTCGAAAGGAGTCATGCCGATAGTTGCCTAATAACTGTTGTTGTATGCAAACTCGGTGAGGCGCATATGCTCATCCCAACTACCCGTAAAGTCGATCACACAAGCCCTAAGCATATCTTGAAGGATCTGGTTGACCCTTTCGGTTGCCCATCCGTCTGTGGATGATAAGCGGTGCTGAGATGCAAAGTGACCCCCAGTGCCTGCTGGAAACTCCACCAAAACTGAGACATAAACCTGGAGTCTCGGTCTGAAACAATCGAAACTGGGACGCTGTGCAGTCTCACTATCTCCTCAATAAATATCCTCGCCAACCGGTCCATAGACCAGGAAGCACGTACTGGAATGAAATGAGCCAACTTTGTCAAACGATCGACTATAACCCAGATGGTATCGTGATCGCACTGAGTCCTCGGCAAAGCTGCGATGAAATCCATCGATACGTGCTCCCACTTCCACTCTGGAACGCTCAACGGCTGCAAGGGACCAAAGGGTCTCTTATGATCGGCCTTAACATGCTGGCATGTGTCACACTCGGTGTAACACCCTGGATTTTTGGATTATGGCTAGTAAGTTACAGACTAGTCTACTAGTTACCTTAAGTAGTGTAAAGCCTGTACATGCTAAGGAATAGTAAGTTAGATTTGGTTAGAGTAGAACCTCATTCCTTCGATAGATCTCCTTAATACTTATAGACTTCTGTTATAACCCTTAGGAAAGTTGTTTTAACTTAGAACCATTCATTCTAAGGGAAAACTTATACATTCATAAGATTGAACCAGCACGCCCCTTAGAATTGCCTTCCCCAAGGGCCGATTGCATTCGGGAATGCGGAGTAATGGAACTGTATACGTAAACGAAGTATTCATGGTTTGAATTACATTCTTAATCCTAGTAGTTACCAATGAACTCAATGCTCTGATCAAGCAGAAGATCGGCATCGACTCGGATTAAGAACTGATACAACCAGTTTTCTGTCCTGATTAGACAGAAGGTCAATGTATCCGGCTCAGACCCACTACACAACTTTTCTTTCATGTTGGCCCGACCACCTACAACCAAAAGTTTTTTCTTTTCCTTTGAGAAATGTTGAGGACATATAGCCAATAGAGATTCGACATCTTGCCGCGAGCTCACACCTGCTCCTGACCTCAATTACACTAGATAATAGGCTCCTTCCTATAACCATAGGTACCAATGCCATAGAACGCATCACTAACAAAGGAAGACCAATGTAGTGAGAGGTTGTTTCCCCATTTTATGTCAAGGATAGCCCCTAAGTTGCACCTCATTCCGATATACAGATCGATACATAGATTCTTGAACCTTAAGTAGAAATAAGTTTTAAGGGGGGTAGAACATTTTGATTCCAATCTATTTAGGTCAGCCAATGAAACCGTTAGATCAGAGTGGTGCAGCGGAAGCGTGATTAGTCTCTTCCCCACTGGACCAGGATCGAAACAGTTGGTTTAGGTTATACGTAAGGTTAGGTCATTAAATAGGATTTGAACCTTCCTTAGAACGTTAATACAAAAGTTTCTTTAAGTACTCATTACCCTTAGCCAATTTTGGGGACAAAATTTTATTTTAAGGGGGGTAGATTGTAACACCCCAGATTTTTGCCAACCTGTGATTAGACATCCTTAGGTAATGGGTTAACCATAACACCATGGTAACCTCTCAGAACCCAATTCCAAAGCCAAAGAAATCACTTAGGATCAATTCCTTTAGAAATTAAGCGTAAGTTAGCTAGCGCTACGCTAGAGTAGTTGTGAAATTGTCCCTGAACACTTTAAATACGTTCTGCAAGACCCAAAACTTGTAGAATCAATGACGCTATAATACCCTGAAACCTAGGATCAAACTCTAAACCCGTTTGCTCTCAGGAATCCTTTGAAACTTTGTATTTGATCTTGACCGTGCGTCGAAAGTCCGATACCTACAATCTTAGACCGTTATGACCGCTTAGCTGGACTTGACAATCGTTTCGAAAATCAAGCCCAACCGATGTTCTGAGGCTATTTCATTGAGCCTGGAGTGAAGAGAGTGAGAAATGGGTAAGATTTGGAAATTTAAATCCAAATCTGGCACGAGACTTTTCGTGTTATTATTAAGCGTTCAGACCGTCAGAATTCAGCCAAATTTCACCCTCAGATCAGGAAAAATTTCTCTTTCATATCACGAGACTTGTAGACCTGATTAATGCACGATGACCATTGAACTGAAACTGGACCGCCACGTGCAATCTGGGAACTCTACAGGCCTGAAAACTTGATGTGTGATAGATCCAATATGCATGAGCTTAAGTCCGACCGCATTCGGCCAGAGGACCTCCTGAAACACTCTTTTGGATCGAAAAAGTTCCAATTTGATTATAACTCAAGTATACCTTTGTTCCAAGTCTATTTCAGTGAAGTTTTAGCCTATATAAGGGCTTGAAACCCCCTCATATCTCTCCCATCTGAATTTGGATTAAACCTTAGAAAGAGAGAGAGAAAAGGTGAGAGATTGTGAGAGAGTTGTGGGAGAGATTTCCCGCCACTTGCACCAGGTTTTGCACTTGCCAAAGCAACGCATTCAAATCACTTTCCTGGTGATTCCAATGCACTCCTGGTAAGAAAAACCCTAGCTACTTGCTAATTTAGGGTTCTTTCGATTCAAATAGCAACATAGCTTATGTTTCTTGTGCATTATGTCGCCTGTACGCCGTTGACGAAGCGTATACATTCCGTTCGAAACGATACACGTTTAGGGTAAAAGGTGAGGATTTTAGATGCTTTGATTGACTGATTTCAAAGCTTTCAATGTCGTTTAATAGTAAATTATCGAAGGTAACGCCGTTTGACATGTACAACATGCTGTCCATTTTTCGTTTCGTAAACGTACAGTAAATATGAGATTTAGGGTATTTTAGGCATTTATAGAAAATATTGTATACGTTTGTATTTTGCTGAAATGCTTGACATGTAAATTTATCGTGTTATGATATTAGAAATACGTGTATGATCGGTTTGGCGAAGAGATTCGCCCTAATGCGCACTTTAAGTCGACATACGCTATGTAGACTAAAGTGTGTAGACTAAGTGTTTGTATAAATGTTTGTATTAGTATGTATTGAGTAAAATGGTGTTGTGAATTAGTTTTGAGATTGAATTCTCGATTAATGTGCTGATGTATATGAATTCCATCATGTTAGCTACATGTATTGATTTCATTATATATATGAAATGCATGTGTTGGAGGATTTGCTTATGTGGTATGTTATAACTTATAACAACATGCTTGTATTGTTTATATGCATTCTTGTTACTCTCATGTGTTTACTGACGTTGGTTTATAAATGCTTGGGGCTATGACCTATTCCAGGCAGTCTGTAATGGATTGAATTTGTGGTTGGTTTCTATGTACCACAAAGGACGCGTCGATGAACGCGAGTCGTGTTTTGGGTTGGCGGCAGTGGTTAGGTCACACGAAGTGTTTCATGCACTTCATGTCGTTCATCTTGAGATGCGCTTGTACTAGTCGAGCCCGTCAAGTAACCCGACTGGCCATTGTATGTTCACCTTGCATGAGTCATAACTACTTGAACCTTGGGTACTGAACTTACCATTGAAAACCCTATTAACCATGGTACCTTGATCCATAAAGACTCATGAGCAGGGCATGGTGGTATGGGACACCGTGGTCGAGCTGTCGGCCTACGCTGGGGCCACAAACCTCCCCGTAATGACCAATGAGCACCCTACTCTGAGCAGATTATGGTGGTATGGGACACTATACTCTTGCTGTCGGCCTACACTGATCAGGTGACGAGCCCTTTGTAGTGACCTTGAGTTTATCCTGACACTACATGGGGGCGATGAGTCCTGATGCATTCTTAAGGATACAACTAGGCCTGTATTAATAAGGTGATGGGGGAGAGGTGCAACGAGTGCGAGCAACAGCCTTGGCAGCCCTTGCAGCGACCTACAAATATAACATCGCATGAGATTACTAGGAGTGACGACCCTAGCCAGGATCTGTGTTGGGATTGATATAAGGTACCCTAGTTTCCCAATCCTGCTGTATGAAAAGGACTAATAACAACTCGGTAATCATTATCCATATCGCATTGCATGTGCCTGGAAGATGTGGAGCACTGAGGAACATAAGCATGCCACGGGCGTAAAATGGTGCCGTATGAGGGAGTATGTCAGTGAGGGCATCCATCATGTCATTTCATGCATACGTTAATAACAGTATCTAGGAATGTTTGATTGTTTGCTTTACTATTAACGTGTGACTAATTTGATAACATGCTAATCTTTGCTCTATTCTCCCACTGAGTTGAACACTCACTCCCACATTACGGGATGGTGTTCCGGACACCCACCAGTCCCTATTGTAGTTGCAGATGATGGCGCTGCTTGAGAATCGGAGCTGGACTTGTATGATGATGAGGAGGACTTCTCCTCTGTGTTCTGATCGACGGGATTACAGGGAGGTTGAGTAGATGTCTGGACACTTGTCATTTTATATTTTTGGAGCACTCATGTATATTCTCTTCTTTCCATTTTTGGAGTATACGTGTATTTAATTAACTTGGTAACATGTTCACACTCTGGAGACTTACAATTAATTATATATTTTATGTATTTATCACAGTCTTTCGCTTGCTAATTTTACTATCTCTGGAGTCTGATATGTTATTTTGGCTTAGTCTCAATCTTGTTTAATGCCATTCTACAGACAAAATGCATTTATCATTATCTATGTTGCATAAGTGACGTTCTGGAACTCGGGAGTTGGGTTTCTACCCGGCCCCCGATTTTTGGGATGTTACACTCGGCCACAAGACTAGCAATCTGGCTCTTCATTCCCTGCTAGAAGTACTGCCTCCTCATGTCACGATACATCTTCGTGGAACTCAAGTGGATAGTAAGTCTCGATTGGTGTGCCTCGATCATCAGATCACGACGCAACTCTGGTATGTCTGGGACACACAACTAGCCTTTGAAGCATAATCCACCATCGGAACCAATATGCCAATCTGACTACTCCACGGAGGCGGCCTCTGCTCGGTACTCCTGAAGTGACTCATCCGTCTATTGAGCCTCGATCACCCTAGCCACCAAGGAGGGTTGAATCGACAAGCTTAAAAGCTGAATAATGGAAGACTGCAGACCGAACTCAAAATCAAACTCTGAAACATCCTCGAGCATCTGCCACTGTCGAACCATCATATGTGCCACCAGGCCTCGTGATTGATGGCTGAGCGCATCCGACACCACGTTCACCTTTCCCGGGTGGTATTGAAGGTCAAAATCATAATCTTTCAATAACTCCATCCATCGCCTCTGCCGCAGGTTTAACTCGGACTGCGAAAATAGATACTTCAAGCGCTTATGATCCGAGAAGAGCTCGAACCTAACCCCATATAGATAATGCCTCCACACCTTCAATGCGAAGACAACTGCTGCAAGCTCCAAATCATGAGTGGGGTAGTTCAGCTCATGGACCTTGAGCTGGCCCGAGGCATATGCCACTGGCTTCCCATGCTATATCAGCACGGCACCCAAGCCAACTCTAGAGGCATATGAAAAGACAACAAAACTCTCACTTCCATCAGGAAGAGTGAGGACAGGAGCGGACGTGAGACGGTCCTTCAACTCCAAAAATGCTTTCTCACAAGCATCACTCCAGATGAACTCGACGCCCTTCCATGTCAACTGGGTCAATGGTGCTGCAATACGGGAGAAACCCTCGATAAATCATCGATAATATCCCGCTAGACCAAAGAAGATACGAATCTCAGACGCGTTCATGGGCTAGCCCCACTGAAGCACTGCATCAACCTTAGAGGGGTCCATGACAAACCCTCCCTCGTCACCACATGACCGAGGAACTTCATCTCCTCCTACCAAAACTCACACTTCTCTAGCTTCGCATACAGCTGGTGGGCACGGAGGGTCTCAAGCACAATCCGCAGGTGCTCAGCATGGTCCTCTCGGGTCCTTGAATATACAATAATATCATCAATGAATATCACCACGAACTGATCGAGGAACGGCTGAGAAACCTAGTTCATCAGCTGCATGAATACGGCGGCCGCGTTGGTCAGCCCAATGACATGACCAGAAACTCGAAGTGACCATAACGTGTCCAAAAAGTCATCTTCTGAATATCCTCCTCTTGGACCCGAATCTGATGGTAACCAGAACGCAAGTCTATCTTGGAAAAATACTGCGCACCCTGTAACTGATCTAACAAATCATCAATACAGGGAAGCGGGTATCGGTTCTTGATGGTGACTCTGTTGAGCTCATGATAATCTACACAGAGTCGCAACAAACCATCCTTCTTCTTCACAAACTATACCGAGGCTCCCCAAGGTGAACTACTGGGACGAATGAAACCTAACTCCCAGAGCTCATCCAACTACTCTTGTAGTTCTCGTAACTCCAATGGTGTCATCCGGTAGGGGGCCTTTGAGATAGGCCCGGGCACCAAATCTATCTGGAACTCCACCTATCGATGTGGCAGCAAACCCAGAATCTTCAGAAACACATCCGAGTACTCACAAACGACTGGCAAGCTGCTCAATAGTCTCTGCCACAGAACCCTCAACGACCGAAGCCAAGAAGCTAGATAATGGCTCTTCTCTGGGCTCGGCAACAAACTGGAACACTGGCAAGCCTGGAATATGAAATGTAACTATCCTCGCAGTATAGTCTAAGACGACACGATACTCTACAAGCCAGTCCATACCCAGAATCACATCAAATCCTGACATCGGCATCACGTACAGGTCGGTGGGAAGAAATATCTCGTCCACCAACACCGGGAAAGAAGGACAGTGACGAGTCATTATTACAGACTTCCCCATGGGAGTAGAAACGGTCAAGACCTCAGACACAGACTCTGACAGAATACCGGTCGATAGGTAAAACTGCTCTACCACAAATGAATGGGAAGCACCAAAATCAAACAAAACATGATCAATGCAAGCAGAAACAAGAAGAATACCCTCAACGACTCCATTGGTCGATGACTATGGGTCCTGGCCTGGCGCCTGCTGCATAGAATAAAAATGGCTTGAGCTAATAGGGGAAGCAAACAGGAAGACTGAGGGTCTTGAGTCTGAGCCTGTTGGGCTGTTATATACACTGGACTTAGGGATTGAACAACATATGGGTATCCCCTCTGCTGGTGTTGTGGCTGCTGTTGTAGCTGCTGCTGCTGTCTCTGCTGAGGAGGTCTTCCTGGCTGCCTCTGCTGCTAAAGAGCCCTAGGAATGGCGGGTGGAAGCTGAGCTCTCTGTTACTACTGAGGAGGACGAGGAGGTGGCAACTGCGGTGGCCTCTGCTGCTGAATGGGAGAGGGTACTCATGCCTTCGATGCCCAGTTTGTCCACAGCCGAAGCATACACCCGAAAAGGGGCCAAAAGATGAGGTGACTGGTGGTGCTGAAGATGATGAAGAAGCCACTGTCTGAAACGTGGGCTGTCAAAATCCTTATCTGCCCCTCCATCTCTGCTGACGGTGCTGCCTGGAACTACCGGCTGGTGCTCTCCTCTTCCGGTCTCCACCGGAACTCTGCTCTCTCGACCTCTGGGTCATAGCCTAGTCCTCCTCATAAACTAGTGCTCGATGCACAACTTGGTCGAACGTCTCCAAGCAATGCCCTACAACATGGCTACGAAGGGCAGAGCATAAACCAGTCACAAAACGACGGGCCCTCATCTTCTCATCGCTGGTCAGATGAGGAGAAAATCTAAACAAGGCCAAGAAACGGGCCTCATACTGAGATACAGTCATATCACCCTGCACTAGGGTCTCAAACTCAATCATCTGCTGGATCTGAACATGCTCAGGAAAAAACTTCTAGTTGAAACGGGTCACGAACTCTTCCCATGTCCAAATAAACTGGGGCCCGACCATCCTAGATACGGATGACCACCAATGACGGGCCTCACCCTGAAGGAGATAGGTCGCAAGGGATACTCTATGGCCCGCAGGACACTGTATAGTGTAAAAAATCCTCGCAACCTCAGTGCGCCAAGCCTCGGCGGCAGAAGGGTCTGGATCACCACTAAACCTCGGGGGATCATGCTGACGGAACTCTCGAGCTATGGCACTAGAACGCGGTAAGTCAGACTACCCGAAAACCTCAGCGGTAGCTAGCTGATGAGTCTGCAATGCGATGGCAACAAGCTGCATCAACTGCTGAAAATGCTCAGCTCCTATAGGTACTGTCGAAAAGGCAGGGGTGACACTCACCTCAGGCGGAG
This sequence comes from Magnolia kwangsiensis, assembly GCA_037074715.1. Taxonomy (NCBI): domain Eukaryota; kingdom Viridiplantae; phylum Streptophyta; class Magnoliopsida; order Magnoliales; family Magnoliaceae; genus Magnolia; species Magnolia kwangsiensis. Next base: position 99,976,129 of record CM073576.1, on the reverse strand, counting down.
GCACGGGTACGACCGATGGGGTAGGAGCCTTAGTAACTGAAATAACAGGCTGAGTAGGGGGAATAAGTGGGGGAACCAGAGCAACTAGAGCCTCTGTAACCGGAACAGCAGGCTGAGGCGGAGGAATAGGTGGGGGAACCGGAGCAACTGGAGGTACAGGCACTACGGGCTCAACTGGAGGAACAGGACGGATCGGGACCTCAGGGATCGAATCGTCAACTACTGGAGCAGGACGTGCTCGAGTAGGATGGATACCTCGGGCACCTCATCCATGGGCACCACGACCATGGGTGCCACAACTACGCGACATCGTCTACAAAATAATAATGACAGAAGGAATCAGGACAATTACAGGCTCAATACGAAGTGAAAGGAAGGATCTCGGGACACTACTTGGCCCATGTTCATGGCAGACATGGGATGTTCTCCTAAGTCATTCTAGAATTACTTGTTATGCTCTGATACCAACTCCTATCACGCCCTAGACTCGATAACCAGAATCACAAGGGACCCGATGGCCGGTTCTGGCCGAACAGCCTCCATAGTACCCCATTCTCGGCTCCTGAGGCAGGTTCTGATCCTGGGATTCTACAAGGAGGATTTTCATAACAGTATAATCATTACCAATATAAGCATACCCAAGATCACAGCAAATACATCTGAGAATGACAAAGGCACATATCGTAAAATCTACTATAAATTTAAACTTTTACAATCATCCATAAGGTCCAAAAGGACATACATGAGATAAAAGGAAAAGAGGGAAAGGTCGGCAACACTGGAGTCCTCAAATGCTCAGCTCTACTCCATGCGCTGCTGCTACGATGACTGCCTAGAATCTCATACACACATCAATCGTGCATAAGCTTATAGAAGCTTAGAGGGTGGTGAAAGTGTGTGACAATGGTGCACAGAAGAATAGTAGGAGATGCAAGAAGGAAAATATGCTTAATGGGAAAATCACTAGCCTTACCAAGGCTTATCATGAATATGATGCGATGAGTACTGGATGTCATACCAAGGCAATGCATGAATGGGGCTTGTACAACCAATGCTAATGCGATGCAAGTATTATCAGTGCGCATATCCAAACCATAAGTCAAGTACATTTCCAATCATAAGGAAATCACCGGGGTCCATTACACTGCTGAATGACTGACGCTCTACAGACCCCACACAGTCAAACGAACGTAAGAGACCTCACTACCCGCCCGTGGACAGCCAATCACTACCAAGGCCTGACGGTAGCGGACCCATTTACGAGCTGGTCAGACTCAGCCCAGCAATGCCCCCTACACACCAGGCAGGTAAGGCCACACCCCTATCCAACTGACTACATGACAGTGGGAGTCACAGTCTAACGGTAAAAGGCCCTCGTGCGCTCATGTATTTCACCCGATCACGGTGTTGGAGCAGATCCTTGGTACCATGGAAGTTTTGAGAATTTCACCCATGGGCATTTTATGCACCCGGTATGCTCAACTGATATTTACGGTGTCCACATACCCTTGTGGAGGCAAGGCCCTAATGAAGTAAGGGCGAATATCCACAAGCTATGCAATGCCAGATGCATGAATCACACAATCACCCATGCATCAATCCCAAGCATCCATCTCTCATGGAGATTCTAATATATCCTACACAATGTCACAACCATTGCCAATTATACCTCAACCAAGCATGCATATGATGTGTATGGGAGTGGGCCATAAAGATGAATAGAGGTGCCAATACGGTGAATATGAACTTGAAATTGCGGTGAAGACCGCTTTAGTTGAAGTAGGAATAGGTCAGTATATCCTAGAGGGGGTGAATAGGACTTTTTAAAATTTTTATAAATTATTAAAGATCCTTATCACACTAATCTTATCACAGAGTATAAATTAGGATTACTCAAGAATTAACTCTATTGTCTTCCAAGCCTAATAGAGGGTCCAATCACAAACTATTTAAAAGACAAATAATGTAGATGAGATTGTGATGGATATGACTGTGTGTGTATAGAATGTGATCATATATAAAGACATGCAAGGCAATCACATAAATGAGAGGCAATATCAAACTCAAATACAGTCATTTTATAGTGGTTCGACGACTAGTCTACTCCACTCCCGGCTTCCACACTCAACCCTTGAGTGACCGAATTTCACTAAGGAGGTTTCCCATGGTTCACCTCAAACTTAAGGTTTTAAATCAGGTTCACCTTCAACCTTTACAGAGGTTTCTACTCGGTTCACCTCAAACCCTAGAGTTTTACTGGCGTACTCCTAACCAAATGTTTATGCCCACACAGGACAAGGGTCCACACAACGCACCCTGAAGTTTCTAATCGGTTCACCTCTAACCTTGGAGTTTTGCTGGCGTACTCCTAACCAGATGTTTATGCTCTCCACAGATTAAGGGTCCACACAACGCACCCCGCACGTACACTCCGGTCAGAGGTCTTCTTCGAGGACTTCAAATGGTGAGCAACACTTAAAACTCAATCCTAAAAAGGAATGATCGCAAGTGTCCTCTGGACTCTTAGTACTTACAGATAAGTTGATGAGTCCCTTTCAGCACAATGATGAAGACCTTCTACTTGTTGATGAAGAGTCTTCAGCTCCCTTGATCCGCAACATGAAGATGTATATATGCTAGGCTTAGGTTGGGTCAAGGTTATGATGGACTACCACTCTCCAAAGGTTTTCCTATAAGGAAGATAGAGAGGTTCCCATCATCTATGCATTCAAGGCATCTCAGCTCAATGATATGTCATTAAAGTAGCAGCTGAAGGATCCTTGAATGTGGAAGTTCATTCCCCAATCTACTCTATGAGATATCAATGATAAGGGTGGATTGGAGGATGAACTTCCCGAGAGAAAGGGCTTAGGTAAATGATAGGAAGGTTAAAACACACTAAAGAACTCTCTTCTTTCTCTACCAGCAACGAAGACAACTCTCTCTATTTATAGGTAAAATGTTCCAATGGATATAAACGGTCATATTTATGACAAAGTTCGATATCATCGATCAGTCGTCGATATGATCGAGTGTATACTCTCGATTGTATCGGCCGACCTCTCGATGATAAGAACTCAATTGTCATTTCGCTTTTAGAAACCTTCTGCCAACTGGTAGATGGGATTGAGACACACATCGATGATATCAAATTTCGAACTCCGATTCCATCGAGTGATGGTTCGATTCTATCGACAGTTGAAAAATAAGAGAGAAGTCTTGAAGAATTTCAGGATCACAAATATGATTGGAGAACCAGTCGATGTCATCAGAATTTGTACATCGATCATATCGGCGACCATTCGATGGGATCGAAAATCGTATAGATTTTATATGTAAGCTTACTAGATGAATTATGTCCTGACTCGATCCAATCGACTTGGTCTCGATATGATCGATATATGAATATCGATTTATCGATAGGCACCCCGATCAACATTAAAAGCAACCTGAAATTCATGCTGGAGAGAACATGCGCCCCACAGTCGATATGATCGACTGACTCCCGATATGATCGATATTTGAGTTCAGATTGAATCAGACAGTCATCGATATATCAAAGCAGTTGAAAGTTTTCTTTAGAAAAATAGGGGCGCCGGAAAGCAGTCTGTCGATACGATCGATTCACTTCAGATATGATCGATTTTTGAATATCAATGATATCGACTCGAAGGTCGATATATCGATAAATCATCCAGAAGATTGTTTGATTGCTGGACGCTTTTTGTCCTCACTCGATTGTATCGATTGATATGCCGAGGACATCGACAGAGCTGGTCGATCATATCGAAAAGGGAATAGATATAATCGACAGCGCAAGAAAAACTTAGAAAATTTTCTTTTAGATAAAAAGTTTTCTTACACATAAACCCTAAGATGTTCTAGTTCTTTTTAAGGGTTTAATCACCTGGTGTTTTGGGACATGGGATGTGAGGCTATGATTTACCTTTTGGTGAGCTTCCACACATCCAGATGAGGCAGACGCTTGAATTGATCGTCTTGTTAGGTGTTGTCGTCTGACTGACTCAACATACAACGTTATTGACAAACCAGGGCACGTAATAGGTGCACTTTCAGAACTCTCTACCTAACCATGAAGGGTCTAGGTACTTAACCAATTCCTCATAAGGAATACAACCTGTAACACCTTGAAAATTGGGGGTCGAGCATAAACTCCACTCTCGAGTTCCAGAACATCACTTATGCAACATTTTCAATGATGGATGAATGTTGTTCATATTAGTGCAGAAAACATGAGTGAGATTAGACCAAAACAACATATCATACTCCAGAGACAGTTAAATTTCACAAGCGGAAGACTGTGATAAATACATAAAATATATAATTGATTGTAAGTCTCCACAGTGTGAACATGTTACCAGGTTAAACATATACATGTATACTCCAAAAATGATCAAAAAGAGTATACATGAGTGCGTAAATAAAACACAAAATACCAAGTGTATTGGCATCTAATCAGTAACCCTATAACCCCGTCAATCATAACCTTCATATAGGAGGGATCCTCCTCATCATCATCAAGTCCGGCTCTGCTTCGCAAGCATCGCCATCATCTGAAACTAAAATAGGGACTGGTGGGTGTCCGGAACACCGTCCCATAATGTGGGAGTGAGTAGCTAACTTAGTGGGATCATAGAGCAAAGCTTAACATGTTATTAAATCAATCAAGCGATAATGGTAAAGCAAGCAATCAAACATTCCTAAACACTGTGATTAATGAAAGAATGAAATGACATGATGGATGCCCTCACCGACATACTCCCTCATGCGACACCATCTTACGTCCGCGGCATGATTTCTTCCCTCAGTGCTCCACATCTTCCAGGCACATGCAGTGCGATATGAATATGATTACCGAGTTGTTATTAGTCCTTTTCATACAACAGGATTGGGAAACTAGGGTACTTCCCTTATATCATTCCTAACAAGGATCCTGTCTAGGGTTGTCACTCCTAGTAGTCTCATACGATAATATATTTTTAGGTCATTGCAAGGGCTGTCAAGGCTGTTGCACGCACTCATTCCTCCACTCCCCCATCACCTTATCAATACAGGCCTAGTTGTACTTTTATTGCTACGAAAGATTCGTCGCCTCACATAGACTCAGAGTACGCTCGAGGTCACTATAAAGGGCTGCTAGGGCTGTTGCTCGCACTCGTTGCACCGCTCCCCCATCACCTTATCAGTGTAGGCCAACAGTAAGAATATAGTGTCCCATACCACCATAATCTGCTCACGAGTCTGGGTTGCTCACTGGTTACTACGGGGAGGTTTGTGGCCCCAGTGTAGTGTAACATCCTGAAAATTGGGAGGTCGAGTAAAAACCCAACTTTCGAGTTCCAAAATGTTATTTATGCAACATAGATATGTATAATTGAATGTTGTCTGTGTTAATGTATGAAACATGAGTGGGATTACGCCAGAACAACATATCATACTCTAGAGATAGTTAAATTAACAAGCGAAAGTCTGTGATAGTATGTATAACATATATAAACTGTTGTGTGTCTCTTGAGTGTGAACATGTTACCAGGTTAAACATATACATGTATACCTCAAAATAGAAAGAAAACATATACATGAGTGCTCTGAAGACATAAAATGACAAGTGTCAAGGCATCTAATCAACCTCCCTGTAATCCCGTCGATCAGAACACGCATAAAGGAGGGATCCTCCTCCTCATCATCATCATCAAGTCCGGCTCCGCCTCGCAGGCGGCGCCATCATCTGCAATCACAAAAGGGTCTGGTGGGTGTCCAGGAACACCGTCCCGTAACGTGGGAGTGAGTAGATAACTCAGTGGAATAATAGAGTAAGGATTTACATGTTCTCAAATCAATCACACGATAATAGTAAAGCAGTAAATCAGACAATCCTAATACTATTGTTAATGCAATATGACATGACGTGATGTATGCCCTCACCGACGATCTCCCTCATACAGCACCATCTTACGACCGCGGCATGCCACACTCCCTTAAGTGCTCCATATCTTCCAGGCACATGCAATGTAATGGTGATATGATTTTTGAGTTTTTATTAGTCCATTTAAATAGCAGGATTGGGAAACTAAGGTACTTTCCTTATATCAATCCCAACACAAATCCTGTCTAGGGTCGTCACTCCTAGTAATCTCATACGATGTATATTTTGTAGGTCGCTGCAAGGGCTGCCAGGGCTGTTGCACGCACTCGTTGCTCCGCTCCCCCATCACTTTATCAATACAGGCCTACTGTACTCTACTGTTACTGAAGGGTCGTCGCCTCCCGTAGACTCAGAATAAGCTCGCGGTCACTACAAAGGACTTGTCGCCTGATCAGTGTAGGCCGACAGCAAGAATATAGTGTCCCATACCACCATAATCTACTCACGAGACTAGGTGCTCACCGGTCACTACGGGGAGGTTTGTGGCCCCAGCGTAGGCCGACAGCTCGATCACGGTGTCCCATACCACCATGCCTGGCTCATGAGTCTTCGTGGATCAAGGTACCATAGTTAACAGGGTTTACAATGGCAAGTTCAGTACCCTAGGTTCAAGCAGTTATGACTCATGCAGGGTGAATATACAATGGCCAGTCGGGTTACTTGACGGGCTTGACTAGCACGATCGCATCTCAAGTTGACGACATGAAGTGCGTAAAATACTTCGTGTGGCCTAACCACTGCCGCCAACTCTAGAACACGGCTCACGTTCATCGACACGTCGTTTGTGGCGAAGATAAACTATCCACGAATTCGCTCGGTTACCGACTGCCTGGACTAAGCATAGTCCCAAACAATTAAGGAATCACATCAGCAAATCATATGAGAGTATTTATTGGAATTGAAATACAACCATGTGAGCATGTTAACACATGTTATAACATAGAACTTAATAAATCATCAAGTACATGCATTTCATATATACAATGAAATCATGCATATGACTAACATGTAGGAAATCATTCACATCAGCATATTAATTAAGAAACCAATCTCAAACTAATCCATAACATCATTTAATTCAATACATACTAATACAAGCATCAATACAAACACTTACACTACACACTTAAGTCTATATATAGTATGTCGACCCGAAGTGCTCATTTAAGTGAATCTCTTCGCCAAACTAATTATGCACGCATTCCTAACATTCTAATGTGACAACAAATCATGTCAATCACATCAGAAAAATATGAACGAAATCAGTACTTCCTACAAATGACTAAAATGCCCTAAATCTCATATTCTTCGTCGGTTTACAAAACAGGAAACGGACAGCATGTTGTACATGTCAAACGGCGTTGCCGTCGATAATCTACTATTAAACGACATTGAAAGCTTTGGAAACAGTCAATCAAAGCGTCTAAAATCCGCACCTTTTCCCTTATAGGTGAAACGATTCGAACGGAGCGTATACGCTTCGTCTACGGCGATTAGAGAACCTAATACACAAGTTCTATTAGCTACTTCGCTAGGAAATGAAAGGAACCTCAAATCAGCAACTTCTAGGGTATTTTCTTACCTGAAAACGCAGAGGAATCGCCGGGAAAGTGATCGGAGTGCGTTGCCTAAGCACGTACAGCATGTGGCACAAGCAGCAGGGAATTCTCTCCCACCTTCTCTCACAAACTCTCACCTTTTCTCTCTCCCAATCTAGGGATTTTTGTAAATTCGGATGGGAGAGAGGAGTGAGGGTTTCAACCCCTTTTATAAGCCCAAACTTGCCCGAAATAGTCTCGGGAACAAGGTTCACTTGAGGGGTAACCAAATCCGGGCTGTTTCGGTCCAAAAGGACATTTCTGGTGGTCCCCTGGCTGAATGCGGTCGGACTTAAACTCATGCATACTGGATCTAGCACACATCAAGTTTTCAGTCTAGCAGGGTTCGCAGATCGCACGTGGCGGTCTAGTTTCAGTTTAGCGGTCACCGCACGTAGATCAGGCCTACAAATCTCATGATATGAAATAGAAATTTTTCCTAATCCGAGGGTGTAATTTGGCTGAATTCTGACGGTCAAAATGCTTAATACTGACACGTCAAGTCGTGTGCCAGATTTGAATTTTAAATTCCAAATCTGTCCCTATTCGCACTCTCTTCAGTTCGGGCTCAATGAAATAGCCTGTGATTATCGCTTGGACTTGATTTTTGAAATGATTGTCAAGTCCAGCTAGGCGGTTCTAACGGTCTAAGATAGCAGGTATCGGACTTTCGACGCGCGGTCTAAATCCAATACAGATTTTCAAAGTGGTCCAGAGAACAAACCTGCTTAGAGTTTGATCCGAGGTTATAGAGTATTATAGAGTCATTGGTTCTACTCAATTTGGGTCTTGTAGAACGTATTTAAAGTGATCAGGGACTATTTCCCAGCTACTCTAGTGTTGCGCTAGCTAACTTATGCTTAGTTTCTAAAGGAATTAATCCTAAGTGACTTCTTTGGCTATGGAATTGGGTTCTGAGCGATTTTTCAGGTGTTTTAGTTGACCCATTGCCTAAGAACGTCAAATCCCAGATTGACCAAAATCTGGTGTGTTACACGTAGGCCGACAGCTCGACCACAGTGTCCCATACCACCATGCCCGACTCATGAGTCTTAATGGATCAAGGTACCACGGTTATAAGGGTTATCACTGGCAAGTTCAGTACCCTAGGTTCAAGCAGTTATGACGAATAAAAGGTGAACATACAATGGTCAATCGGGTTACTTGATGAGTTCGACTAGCACGAGCGCACGTTGAATCGACCGACATGAAGTGCACAAGCACTTCGTGTGGCCTAACCACTGCCGACAACTCTAGTACGACTCAGGTTCTTCATACACATCCTTCGTGGAGAATAGAATCCAACCACGAATTCAAATCTGTTACCGACTGCTTGGACTAGAGTATAGCCCCAAACACTTGTAATCTAAATCAATAATCATGTGAGAGAGACCGAAATGCAATACAAGAAATTCCAGCATGTTATCAGCATGTTATAACATACATCATAAGCAATTAACCATACACGAGTACTTCACACATAAGGTAATCAATTGAAATACAACAAGCATGGAGGAAATCATGTACATCATCAAATTAGTCGAGAATCCAGTCTCAACGCTAATCTACAATACCATTTACTCAATACTTACTAATACATATATTTATACAAACACTTAGACTACTCAATTCCAACGTACTTGACGTATGTTGATTTCAACATATAATATGACAGATCCTTAAATCAAGGAGTTGTCTAATACACAACAATCATGTTCTTACATTCAAAACATATGGTAGGCCTAAATCATATTGATTTAGGCATTTCAACAAACACTTAGACTACACTTAATAACATACATAGCGTACGTTGGCCGAAACATGTATTAGGGCAAATCCTTTCGCCAAATAGATCATACATCCATAACTAGCATATATGCATGGCAAATACTCATGGCAATCATATCAACAAAATATGTACGTATACGGTATTTCTTATAAATACCTAAAATACCCTAAATCTCATATTCTTCGTACGTATTCCAAATAGAAATCAGTCGACATGTTCTACATATGAAACAGCGTTCTTGTCAACAATCTACTATTAAACGACATTGAAAGCTTTGAAAATAGGTAATCTAAACGTCTAAAATCCGTACCTTAAACTAGAAATTATGAAACGAAGTTGATTCAGACGATAAGTCTTCATCAACGGCTTAACGACAACCCATACCATGAAATAGGTTAGCTATATTAACACTACAGCTACATGGATTACCTAAACAAGTTAGGGGTAGGATTTCTTACCTAAAAACGACGTTGGAAGCACTGAAAGAGCAACACAGATGGACGGCTTGGCACATGGAGTAGCAGGGAAGAATCCTAGGAGAAAAGCTCCAAATCTCTCTCTTTCTCTCCCTTTTCTCTCTCTCTCTTCTCTCTTCTCTCTCCTGGGGCTTAGAAAATTCGTATGGAATGAGAGAGAGGGGTTTTAAGGTCCTTATATAGGCCCAGAATTGCCAGAAATAGGCTTGGGGCCAAGGTATACTTATTTTATAACCAAAATGGGCTTGTTTTGATCCAACGGAGCACTTCTGGCAGCCCCTTTTCTAAGTTCAGTCGGACTTAAGCTCTCTGACATTGGATCTAGGTCAGGCTGAGTTTTTGATCCGATCGGATTTTCAAATCGACCGTGGCGGACCAGTTTCAGTTCAGCGGTCACCGAAACTCGATCAGGGCCACAAGTGCTATGACATGAGTGGGCCATCATCCTGATCCGAAGGTAAATTTGGAACAGATTCTAACGGTCAGAATGCTTAAAAAAACTCACGCAAGTGACACATGCCAGATTTCATAAATTATATTTAATTTTTAAATAAATTCACTTTTCTCACACTCTTCACTCCGGATGCAAGGAAATGGTCTCAGGACATTGTATGGACTTAATTTTTGAGATGATTGTCAAGTACAACTAGGCGGTCAGGATTGTCTAAGTTCGGGATAATCGGACTTCCGATGTGTGGTCCAGGTCCGATACAAAGTTTTCAAATGCTCCCGTGAGCAACCGGATTTAGAGTTTAATCCTAGAATTTAGGGTATTGTAGCGTCAGCTATTCTATACGTTTTGGCTCTAGCAGATCGTATTTAAAGTGATTGGTGACAATTTCACAAGTCATCTAATCTAACAGGTAGTTAGTTTCATCTAATTTCTAAAAGAAGTAGTCTTTAATGATTTTTGTTTGAGGTGGGATTTGAAGGGTGGAGTGAGTGGTATATGAAAATGAACCAGGAAGTGTTTGGAGAAGGATTTTGGGGAGATTCGAAAGATTTTTCAAGAAACAGAAAGCTTGGAGGGGTGGTTTGTGAAGAAAGTACCAAAATGGAAAAGAAATAGGGGTCGAACCCTGCATCAGTGGGTCCCACTAGGCCCCACATGGGATCGGCCCGAGCGGCCCACACAGCCTGGCCCGTTTACTGGTGAGGCCTCTCCGACCACTGGAGTGGTTGGAGAGGTCTCACCATTTGGGCGAGGCCCTCCTGCCCCCTAGGTCCTAAAAAGGTGTGGGGCCCACCCTGAAACCCCCTGAAAGTTGATCATTTAGGCTACCTCTCCATTTGAGGCATTTTCGGGGACAATTTGCAAACTGGAATGAGTTTATATGACTTGTAGCATATGATTTTGGGGTAGGAGACGCTAATCTATCCAACTAACCTATTTTTTCCATGAGATTCCGTAATTTTAATGGTCAAAAGTCCAATTTACACATATATTTACTATTTATAATAAATTTTCATTTAAGTATTATTATCCTTCATTTATACATTAAGATTTATGTCTAGTATGAAAGGACTTAGAAAAAGTTAAAGAATGAGGTGGTAAAAGGAGAGATTTGAAGGAAATTGGTTGAAAAGCGATTTCTTTGGCTTTGGGATTAAGCGTTGAGAGTGTTATGGTTGACCCATTGCCTAAGGACGTCTAATTCAAGGTTGAAAAAAATCTAGGGTGTTACACAACCTCTAGTGGGGGCCCATATGCCTGGGGTAGCCCACGAGACTAAGGAGAACAATGGTATGAGCCTAAATAGTGAAACAACTTAGCAAGGGTCTATGGTGGGCCTTTAACCACCCATAGAAGCCCATGGGCCTACCTTAGGGCCACCAATGTGGACATCTAACCACAATTGGTCCTTAAGAAGTAGCCCATCTCTAATTGATCATGAATTAAGGCCCAAGGCCCATGCAACATCAAAAATAAGAAATGAGCAGCCATAATTATACCACAAACACTCATGTTGGGCATCAGAAAGGGCGGCCCAAGGCATACCCAAAATATGGGTCCAAGGGGAACACACATAACCCAACCCATATATACCACTATGGGCCCATAGGGGGAAAGGTTATGGCCCAACATAAAGGCCACTAATCCCATATATTATGGTGGCCTAGTGGGCAGCCCATTGCTCAAACCACATGGGTAAATGTCATGCTCTTAGTCAAGTAAGTTGGGCCTACAACCCAGCCCAAGTATAAAGTTGATTTGGTGGGTAACCAAGGGCCCATCTACTTATGTAATTCAGCCCACTAACCCAACACAATAGTATGGTAAAAATAGTCTAAGAGTTCAATGGGCCTATCTGGAAAGTTCCAACCCAATTGGGCCTAAAGAGTTCAACAACTAGCTACATTCATGGGACAAATTAAATTCAACTGTGGTGGGCTACAAAAGTACATTTATTAAGTCCAAAATTTAAGGAACTAAAGGTATAAATCATTTCCTCTAAGTTCTTTATAATGTGGTGGGCTCCACTCCTCAAAATTTCAGCCCAAGACCAAGCATAATTATAACATGTTGCTGTCCTAAATTTAGGCACTCCATTGGAGTGGGTCCAGGGCTTCTAAAACTCTAAAAATTGAGGGCCAAGGTCCCTCAACATGCATACAATAAGAGGAAATCCAAAAATGTTGCCCACCATCAGAGGAAATGTTTTTAAACTATAGTTTTTATCAAGGCATATTGCTGGACTGCACAGTAGAAAAATCTGGCAGTCCAACTATCTTGGCCCATTTATTTGGATGACCAAACTGGGTCAGTTGGGGCTGAAATTTTACAGAGTGATACTTTCATAGGTGGGCCAAACCACCATAAAATTTCAAAATTTTTTTAATATTCCTAATTATTTTAATTAATTTAAATAAAACAGTCTATCCATAAAATCGGACAAACTTAGACGTCCCAATGTGGTGGTCCAGTATGGCCCTTTCCAAGGTCTGTAAAGGGGTCCATTGGCCCTAAAATTTGGTAGAAGGATCCTAACATGAGTATAATACATCCTTACAAAATTTTAGAATTTTTATATATCTATAAATTTTTTAATCTATTTAGATAAGTCAATCTGTCCTAAAAATCGGACTGATCTGGACACTATATTATAGTGGGCCAGTCCAGCCACTACTATGGTAGGTAAAGGTGTCCATTGGCCCCCAAATTTTTTAAGTGGGTCCTAACATACGTAGAACAACCCCATGTAAATTTTTATAATTTTTAAACTCACATAAGTATTTTAATAAATTTTGGAAATCCAACTGTCCATGGTGGAATGTTGCTGGAACAGTGCAGAAAATCCTGACTGTCCACCTCACTTGGACCACACCTTTGGGACCTCAATCAAGGCCAGATGGGGCTAAAATTTGGGGGACATAAAGATGAGATCCCCACCTTTCAGAAAAGCATATTTAATGGGTATGAATAGTCCCCCAAATAGTCCCAAAATCTGGTCCAAAAACAACCAGAAACTGTCTAAAAAATTCTGGACAACAACATGTACTTAGATAAAATTTATTATATAAGTTAAATAAAAAGGGAAATACATTAATGAAGGATGGTGTGGACTTAATTAGTGGGTCCCACAAATGTACATGTCATAATCTAAAGCCGACACACCTTGCATGCATCATTAAGGCGGCAAGTAGGACACCCAAAATCAAACAATGGGTAGTTTGGGCATCCCACCTTGCTGAAATTTCTGAATGTCGTAGGCCCACTAAATGGGCCACACACATCAGGAAATAAAATGAGGAAAAAGAGAGATAGAAGGACAATCCGGCCATAGGGAAAGGGCTCTGCCACTATTGAGCCCTCCCAAGATCAATCACACCCGCACATCATACATAAATTTACATTTACAACATGGATCTTGCACATGCATGGCCTATAATTAAAATGCACGGTGAGGATGTCATCCCCACCATGGTTATAAGGTCTAGATGACCCAAACATGATATGATATGAAAGAAAACTATCATGATGGGGCCCATAGAGAAAGGCCCCATGCATAGATCATGCATGCATAAGGTATGCCATTAGGCCACAACCATGGGATTGTGTGGGATCTCCACCATTGATTGGTGAGTCCTACACTTCCCTCATGAAAGAAAGAAAACATCTAAGCTATAAAAATTAGATTTTTACAACAAGAGGAGCACCCACCTCAAAGATCTCCACCAAAACTCCAACTCTAGGCTTCTAAGGCCCCAAAAAGCAAGATTGATGGTTGAGATGAGATTGGGATGGATGGATTGAGGGGAAATGGAGGAGAAGGGGCTGAAAAAGGGGGAAAATGGGCTGGAGAAATGGAGAAAAATTGCTAGAGAAGAAGAGAAGAGAGAGAGAAATGAGAGGGAAAGTGTAACGCCCTGAAAATCGGGGGTCGTGTAGAAACCCGACTCCCGAGTTCCAGACCATCACTTATGCAACAAATATGCTGATGATTCAATGTTGTCTGAGTTAGTGCATTAACATGAGTGAGATTATATCAAAAATGCAATTCATACTCCAGATCCAGTGATAAAACGCAAGCGCAAGACTGAAGAATATATATATCACTGTATGAAAAACAAAATAATCTCGAACTGTCTCCAAAGTATGAATACATCTCTGAGTCACATGTACATATATAAAACCAAAAAAAATATCGTATAACAGTCCAACTAGCAGAATCCCACCGATTCAGGCCACCTATGCGAAGCCATCAGAGAACTGCATGTACGAGAACTCATCCTGGTCCTCGTAGTAGTCCGGCTCCAGCTCTTGAATCGCCTCACAACCTGCATCTAAGATAGAGTCTGGTAGGTGTTGCAAACACCGTCCCGTAACGTAGGAGTGAGTAATCAACTCAGTGGAATCATAGAGCAAAGATTAACATGTTATCAAATCAATCACGCGATAATAGTAAAGCAAATAATCAGACATTCCTAGATACTGTTGTTAATGCAAGTATGAAATGACATGAGAGATGCCCTCACCGACATACTCCCTCATACGACACCACCTTACGTCTGTGGCATGCTTTCTTCCCTCAGTGCTCCAAATCTTCCAGGTACATGCAGTGTGATGTGGAAATGATTACCAAGTTGTTATTAGTCCTTTCATACAGCAGTATTGGGAAACTAAGGTACCTTCCTTATATCAATCCCAACACAGATCCCGTCTAGGGTCGTCACTCCTAGTAATCTCATACGATGTTATATTTCTAGGTCGCTGCAAGGACTGCCAGGGCTGTTGCTCGCACTCGTTGCACCGCTCCCCCATCACCTTATCAATAAAGGCCTAGTTGTACTCTTGTTACTATGGAAGGGTCATCACCTCGCGTAGACTCATAATATGCTCGAGGTCACTACAAAGGGCTCGTCACCAATCAGAGTAGGCCGACAGCTCGAATGTAGTGTCCCATACCACCACCACAATCAGCTCACGAGTCTAAGGTGCTCACTGGTCACTACGGGGAGGTTTGTGGCCCCAGCATAGGCCGACAGCTCGACCACGGTGTCTCATACCACCGTGCCCGACTCATGAGTCTTAATGGATCAAGGTACCATGGTTATCAAGGTTATCTCTGGTAAGTTCAGTACCGCAGGTTCAAGTAGTTATGACCAATACAAGGTGAACATACAACGATTAGTCGGGTTGCTTGACGAGTTCGAATAATACGAGCACACCTCAAGATGAATGACATGAAGTGCATAAAATACCTCGTGTGGCCTAACCACTTCCGCCAACCAAAGCACGACTCGCGTTCATCGACGCATCCTTCATGGCAAATAGAAGCCAACCACAAATTTGAATATATTACCGACTGCCTGGACTAGAGCGTAGTCCCAAGCACTTGTAATCTACATCAGTGATCATATGAGAGTAACAGAAATGAAATACAAACAATCCAAGAATGTTAACATGTAATAACATACAACGTAAGCAAATTAACCAAACACATGTATTCCATATATATGAGGAAATCAATTCAATAACAACATGGAGGAAATCATGTACATCATCATATTAATTGAGAATTCAATCTCAAAACTAATCTACAAGAACATTTACTCAATACATACTAATACAAACATTTATACAAACACTTAGTCTACACACTTTAGTCTACATAGCGTATGTCGACCCAAAGTGTGCATTAGGGCGAATCTCTTCGCCAAACAGATCATACACGCATAACTTGTATAATGACACAACAAATAAACATGACAATCATTTTAGTAAAATACGGATGTATACAGTATTTCCTACAAATACCTAAAATGCCCTAAATCTCATATTCTCCGTACGTAATCGAAATGGAAAACAGACAGCATGTTCTACATGTCAAACAACATTTCTGTCGATAATCTACTATTAAACGACATTGAAAGCTTTGAAAATAGTTAACCTAAGCATCTAGAATCCTCACCTTTCGCCGTAGAAGCGTAACGAATCGAATAGAAACTCTACGCTTCGCCAACGTCTGTATGACGACCTATATCACAAGATAAATTAGCTACTTCGCTAATTGTATCGATGGAATCCCTAAAACAAGTTGAGGTTAGGGTTTTCTTACCTAAAATGAAGTCAGAATCACCGGAGTGATTAGAACATGGTGATTTGGTACGTGTAGAAGCAGGATCGAGTGTCAGGGACTTTCCCTCACAACTTCCACACAATCTCTCTCTTTTCTCTCTTCGCATTTCTAGGGTTTTAGCAAATTCGTATGGGAAGGGTGTGAGAGGGTTTAAGGTCTTTAAATAGGTTAGAAACTCACCTATTTAGACTTTAAACCAAAGTTGTAACACCCGTGAAAAACCCGTACTTGGGCTCGAGTACCAACTCGACCCGAAATTGCGTAAAATTCATTCCTTTAGAAAATATGACTAGGTTAGCTAGTACAACGTTAGAATAGCTGAAAAATGGTCCTTGATCACTTTAAATACGTTCTACAAGGCCCAAAGCGAGTGGAACCAATGGTGCTATAATGCTCTAAAACCTCGGATCAAACTCTAAGCAGGTATGTTCTCTGGACCACTTTGAATCTTTGTATTGGATTTAGACCGCACGTCGAAAGTCCGATACCTCCTATCTTAGACCGTTAGAACCGCCTAGCTGGACTTGACACTCATTCCGAAAATCAAGTCAAACCGATAATCACAGGCTATTTCATTGAGCCCGGACCGAAGAGAGTGAGAATAGGGTTAGAATTGGAATTTGAAATTTAAATCTGGCACACGATTTGATGCATCAGTATTAAGCGTTCTGACCGTTAGAATACAGCCAAATTACACCCTTGGATCAGGAAAAATATCTATTACATATCACGAGACTTATAGGCCTGATCTTGGTGCGATGACCGTTAAACTGAAACTGGACCGCCACGTGCGATCTGGGAACCCTACCGGTCTGAAAACTGGATGTGTGCTAGATCCAGTATGCATGAGCTTAAGTCCGATCGAATTTGGCCAGGGGACCTTCAGAAATGCCCTTTTGGACCGAAATGGCCCCGATTTGGTTAGGCACCAAGTAAACATTGTTCCCAAGCCTATTTTGGGCATGTTTTAGGCTATAAAAGGGGTTGGAACCCTCACTCCTCTCTCCCATCCGAATTTGAGAGAAACCCTAGCTTGGGAGAGAGAAAAAGGTGAGAGATTGTGAGAGAGTGGGAGAGTTCTTCCTGCCACATGTGCTACGTGTTGCACGTGCTTAAGCAACACACCTCTACCGCTTTCCCGGCGATTTCACCGCGATTCTAGGTAAGTAAATACCCTAAATAGTTGCTGATTTGAGTTTCCTTTGTTTCCATAGCGATGTAGCTTATGGATCTCGTGTATTAGGTTCCCTATTCGCCGTAGACGAAGCGTATACACTCCGTTTCAATTCACGTGTTTATAAGACATAAGGTGAGGATTTTAGACGCTTTGATTGACGGTTTTCAACGCTTTCAATGTCGTTTAATAGTAGATTCTTGACGGTATCGCCGTTTGACATGTACAAAATGCTCTCCGTTTCCCGTTTCGTAAACTAACGAAGAATATGAGATTTAGGGCATTTTAGTCATTTGTAGGAAGTACTGTTTACATTCATATTTTGCTGATGTGATTGACATGGTTTGTTGTCACATTAGGAAGTTAGGAACACGTGCATAATTAGTTTGGTGGAGAGATTCGCCTAATTGCGCACTTCGGGTCGACATACTATATGTAGACTTAAGTGTGTAGTGTATGTGTTTGTATAATTGCTTGTATTAGTATGTATTGAATTAAATGATGTTATGAGATAGTTTGAGATTGATTTCTTAATTAATATGCTGACCTAAATGATTTCCTACATGTTGATTATATGCATGATTTCATTACATGCATGAAATATATGTGCTTGAAGATTCACTTAAGTTGAATGTTATAACATGTGTTAACATGCTCACATGATTGTATTTCAATTCCAATACTCTTACATAATTTGTTGATGTGATTCCATAAGTGTTTGGGACTAGACTTAGTCCACGCAGTCGGTAACCGAGCGAATTCGTGGCTGACTGGTCTTAGCCACGAGCGACGCGTCGATGAATGCGAGTCGTGTTTGAAGTTGGCGGCAGTGGTTAGGCCACGCGAAGTGTTTTACGCACTTCATGTCGTTCGACTTGAGATGCGATCGCGCTAGTCGAGCCCGTCAAGTAACCCGACTGGCCGATGTATGTTCACCTTATATGAGTCATAACTGCTTGAACCTAGGGTCCTAAACTTACCATTGTAAATCCTGTTAACCATGGTACCTTGATCCACGAAGACTCATGAGCCGGGCATGGTGGTATGGGACACCGTGGTCGAGCTGTCGGCCTACGCTGGGGCCACAAATCTCCCCGTAGTGACCAGTGAGTACCTAGACTCGTGAGCAGATTATGGTGGTATGGGACACTATATTCTAGCTGTCGGCCTACACTGATCAGGCGACGAGTCCTTTGTAGTGACCGCGAGCTTATTCTGAGTCCACAGGAGGCGACGACCCTTCCGTTGCAGTAGAGTACAGTAGGCCTGTATTGATAAGGTGATGGGGGAGCGGTGCAACGAGTGCGAGCAACAGCCCTGGCAGCCCTTGCAGTGACCTACGAAATATACATCGTATGAGATTACTAGGAGTGACGACCCTAGACAGGATCTGTGTTGGGATTGATACAAGGGAAGTACCTTAGTTTCCCAATCCTGCTGTTTGAATGGACTAATAACAACTTGGAAATCATATCACCATGCCATTGCATGTGCCTGGAAGATGTGGAACACTTGAGGGTCGATTGCATGCCGCGGTCGTAAGATGTTGCCGTATGAGGGAGATCGTCGGTGAGGGCATACATCACGTCATATCATCTTGCATTAACAACAGTATTAGGATTGTCTGATTTACTGCTTTACTATTATCGCATGATTGAATTGTGAACATGCTAATCCTTGCTCTATGATTCCACTGAGTTGATCACTCACTCCCACGTTACGGGATGGTGTTTGCAACACCCACCAGACCCTGTTGTAGATGCAGGTGAGGCTGAGATCCAGGAGGTGGAGCCAGACTTTGACGAGGAGCAGGACGAGTTCTCGTACATGCAGTATCACGATGGCTTCGCGTAGGAGACCTGGATCGATGGGACTTCAGTGGGACTATTTTGGACATTTACTTTTGTTCGTGTATATGTATATGAGACTTAGAGATGTATTCATATTTTAGAGACAGATGAGATTTATTTTATTTTTCCATACAGTGATATATATATTGTTTAGTCTTCCGCTTGCTTTTATCACTGGATCTGAAGTATGAATTGCAGTTTTGGTATACTTTTACTCATGTGAATGCTTTAAATCAGACAACATTGAATCATAATCATTTTTGTTGCATAAGTGACGGTCTGGAACTCGGTAGTTGAGATTATACACGACCCCTGATTTTCAGGGTGTTACAAGTTGGTATCAGAGCATGAATGAGAGTATACTGGGCCTGGGTTATGGTCTTGCGACGTACGTTGTCGCTTCCTTTAACTTAGGTGGGTGCGAGAAGGGTCTAGAAACACTTCTAGGATCATAGATTCGCCGATAGGCGACGTCTATTTGAATCGATCGCACGATCGAGTCTGTAACGCATCTCGGGTCGCATAAAGCAACCCGAATAGCTTCTAAGCCGTAGGAAGTTCGGTTGAGACGTCCTATGAACGATTTTAAACCCGCAAAAGTGAATCCTTAGGCCGTGGGATGACCACGACTCCTGTAATCAATCGCCAGGGCTTAAAAACCCCGTTTCGCCAAAAATCTTCAAAATTCTTCCTCTCACCACTCCAATCTTCATTTCTTTCTTATCCAATTCATGTTAGGCATTAAACCTAATGTGAAATTAATACAAAATAATACTTTTACAAGATTTTATAGTGAATAGTAAAATTTCATGAAAAATGGCCATAAGGCCATTCTAACTTCACTTTATTTAGAAACTAAGGATCTAGATGGATGTACTAGCTCCTTCTACCCCAAATTCATGTGCTGCATCATAGGGTTTGGTATTTGAGATTGCAGAATGGTCCCGGAAAGCCCTGAACACATGTTTGGGCCTATGTAGGTCAAAGTACAATGAACCAAGGGGTGGACCGTGCATATTTGGGGTCCTTGGACCATGGGGGACCGAACCCATCTGGCCCCACCGACTGGATGCACCACCGGTCGGCGATGCCATCGCCGATCTGGCGATGCATCGCCGTACAGGTGGGCCCCTTTGATGTGGATTTCAGGCGCACACCCTTAAATGGCACGTGTACCCTCCCCATATAGCTCTCGTCCAACAAAAACCCCCAAATCATACCCCTCCACAAACAGCCCTCCCCATAGCCCTATTTTCATTTTCCAGCAACCATTTCCAAAGTTTGTGGTTCCAAATCGCTTCTAGATCCCTCCTTGGCCAAAACCGACCATCATCCATCGATCCTTGGGAGTTGGCAGCCCTTCCTCTTGAAGATTTCATCATTTGGAGCTCTAAAAACTTCCAAATCGAGCTGAAATCGTGAGGTGCTCCATTCCACTTTTTTATTTTCATTTCTCCTTGAAAATATAGCCTTGGGAAGCTTGAAGCATCCCTCTACGATGCCTAGATCTCCTTTTTCCAGATTGGGCAGCCACTTCTCCGCATTTTCTCCATTTTTCATGGCCTTCGTGGAAGCCATTTTAGGCCTTTTATCACTCTCATCCATCATATCTTTGATGGGTAAAAGGAAAACCACAACAGACGAGGCTGGGCCAAGCCGCCCTGCTCAATCGAGAAGACCGCGGGGTGGTGCCGTAAGTTCAAGCACCGCCGCAGGTCCAGCCGCAGTCCTGGAGTGCCGTACAAAGCGGGATTTGGATCCCCATGCACACCTTGGGCGAGTAATTTTATCAGAGATGCCTCATGACCAATACACTGATCGCAAAGTGTTATTTGAAGCGGACGTGGAAGGGCGACTGTTCGGTAAATTTTTATTGTTCGAGCACATTGAAGCTGCGCATTGGGGTCCGATCTTTGAAGCTCGCGCTCATGCTAATGTGAGCACCTTTCTGCCTTCTACGCTAGTATCCAGAGTCCTACCTTGGAGCCATTGCAGTTTAAAATCCCTTTTGGTAGAGATCGGATGGCTACGATTGATGTGCGACTGATTGCGTGACTTCTGAACGTACCTCTAGGTGATGTTCATCCTAGTGAGAAGAACCTGAGGACTAGGCATGAACGAGATCGCCGCACCAGGTTTTTGTGCGGTAAGTTGGTTCCATGGCAGCCTAATAATAGTCTTAAGGCGACGTACATGTCTGATGATTTGTGCCTGCTGCACCATATCTGCACGTTCAATGTTTATCCCAGGTCGACGAATCGCATTGAATGTACACGCCTTATGGTTGATTTCCTGTATCTGGTGGCCCAGGGAGAGAATGTATGCATGGCTACTTTCATCTTACGATAAATAATCCTCATAGCCAGGTCAAGAAGAACATCCGAATCGCTTCCCTTTGGCCGACTGATTTGTAAGATTGCGCTTGAGTTTGCCTATAGACTTGGGCCGGAATTGCCAGTATCGATTCATACCATTGATGAGTCGACTATGGTCAAGATGAAGATTGGGTCGCAGTACCGTGAAAACTAGCTTGAGGAAGACAGCGAGGATGACTTTGATGATGAGGAAGATCAAAGCGAAGAAGAACCTGGAGCAGAGGTTTAGGAAGAAGCTCAAGAAGAGGCAGAAGAGGAGGCTCAGGATACAGATGAGAGCCCTCCTCCTTCTGCGCAGGCTACTATCGATGATCGCATTGCTCGGATGGAGGAGAGTCAGACCGCCTTGCAAAGGGAAGTTCAAGAACTTCGCGCAGAAGTCGCGGATGCCAAGGCCGTTACAAAGAAGAAATTAGGCAAAGTGACTCGCACCTTGAAGGTGATCCTGTGTTGCTTACAGGATAAGGGTGCTCCTCCTCCATCCCTAGACTCAGATTAGCGATGCGACCTTTGATATAGTTGCCAGTAGTTAGTCATTTCCTGCTTTATGAGTGTAAGCCTGTTAGGGCTAGTGCTTTGCTTATGTTGCTGTTGCAATTTTAACTATCATAGTTCCCATGTATTTCTCGTCGCGATGCTTGTAAGGATATATCCCTTGCATTGTGACAATTTTGATTAAATGAAATGCATGGAATACCTTTGACTCCTTGTGTGAATGATTGCGGTGTATTTGTGCAATTGAGACTGACAAGGTTGCGCTCTATTTTGAATATAGGGAATGCCGCCTAAGGCTACCCGGAGCACGGTTCGGCTCGCACTGACTGAGCATATGGATCAGACTCCTTCACAGTCTGACACTCATGCGGACCCTGCTTTGGGCCCGATTCCTAAGACAGTTCGATCGTCTCAGCCTGCCGCTGGTCCTACAGTTGGACCACCGCCATTTACACCGTCAGTCAGAGAACCATATCGGGCATCTACTTTGACACAGCATCTGCCACAGCCTGCTCCACCTCCTGACAGATTCGAGCAGATGATGGCTATGATGCCGCAGCAGCTTCTGACTACCATCGTGGGGACATTAGCCCAGGGTGGGGGTGCGGCTCCATCTACTCCACCTGCACCACCTGTGCATCCAGCTGAGGATACTTATACATACGCCCGGGATGAGGGCATGGCTCATCCTGCGCCGCCTGCTTACCCTGCGTGGAATCCCGCCGATACACGGGGCCTATTGGAGCGGTTTCAGCGCTTGCGGCCTCCTACTTTCACGGGTTCTCACAGACCCGAGGAGGCTGAGTACTGGCTCGACCGTGTGTCGAAGATTTTACGGATGCTTTATTGCACTGAGGCCGAGCAAGTAGAGCTGGCTACATTCCTGTTTGAGAGAGAGGCCAGCCTGTGGTGGGATAGCGTACTGCGGACCGTTGCCGCCGACTTTGTATGGACGTGGGCAGCATTTGAGTTCCACTTCCATGAGAAGTATTATCCCCAGACTTACAGGCACGACAGGGAGAATGAGTTTCTCCGTCTGAGACAGGCAACTATGACAGTTACAGAGTATGAGCATCGGTTCACGGAGTTGGGCAGATACGTCCCGACGATTTTGGCTGATGAGCAGATGCGCATACGGTGCTTTTTGGAGGGTTTGGGACCGGATATTCGGTCGAAGATGTGCTGTTTGACCATTCCCTCTTATGCGGAGTTGATTCACATGTTCATGCGGGCAGAGTAGGATGTGGATCGGCTTGCGCGATCTCGTGGCCCTGTTGCATCTAGGCCACGACCAAACTTGCCAGACAGGCTCCTCGCGGGCAAGAGGCCTCGCATTGACCCTCCTACTCGGGCCATAGCGCCAGCACCATCGTTTCGGCGCCTCAAGTTATCGTGCACATACTGTGGGAGGTCAGGCCACTTGGCGCAGAGCTGCTTCTCTCGGATGCGGGACAGCGGGTTCTCACCGCCGCAGAAGATTGACCGTGCTCGTTCACAGGCGATAGCAGCACCGCCTTTGCAGTTAGCTCCTGCGCACCCTACATTCAGACCTCCGGTATCACAGATCAGACAGCCTCCACAGCCCTTGACACAGCGGACGAACCGGCCACAGCAGGCTCGGGTTCATGCATTGACAGCTGAGGTAGCTGCGGCACCGACTCTTCAGCATTCAGCCTTCGAGGTCACGGCCCATATTGGAGGTACTCCTATTCTTGTGATGGTGGACACTGGTTCAACGATTTCTTTGATTTCGCGTGCCGTAGTCAGGCGTCTTGAGTTACAGACTATCACTATGGATAGCGTGCGGGTCTTTGTAGCTTATGGGGATTATTCGGATGTTACCGAGATATGTGAGGGTTGTTTAGTTGATCTGGGAGGCAGGACGATGGCTCTTGATCTTGTCGTCTATCCCTCGCTCGTTTATCTCGACGTCATTCTTGGCATGGACTGGTTGACTGTTGGGAGGGCCGAGATTGACTGCGAGGCTCGTATGGTGACGGTGTACGAGCCTGAGGGCACGTCTTTCACGTTTTCAGTGCGGGTAAATCTTCCTTTCCGTATACTTAGTTACGCCACTTTATTGCGCGACGCTGGTGCCCAGGTACTCGAGCATGTGCCGGTCATTTCCGAGTTCGGGGATCTGTTCAGAAAGATCCCTGGTTTGCCGCCCCGACGTGAGATCGATTTCACTATTGATCTGGTTCCTGGTTCTACACCCGTCTCACTGCCGACGTATCGCATGGCACCATGTGAGATGTAGGAGTTGAGGACGCAGATTGATGGTCTGCTAGAGCTTGGCCTTATACGGCCTAGTGTGTCTCCTTAGAGAGCACCGGTCCTATTCGTGAGGAAGAAGGACGGTTCGATGCGATTGTGTATTGATTATCACAGGCTGAACCAGCTCACGGTGAAGAACAAGTACCCTTTACCCAGGATCGATGACTTGTTTGATCAGTTGAGAGGAGCGCAGTACTTCTCGAAGATTGATCTTCAATCGGGATATCATCACTTGCGCGTCAGGGATGAGGACGTGCAGAAGATAGCATTCAGGACCAGTTTTAGCCACTACGAGTTCCTCGTGATGTCGTTCGGTCTTACGAACGCACCGGTCATGTTCATGGATCGGATGAACTGGGTATTTCGGCCTTTCCTCTATCAATTCGTCGTTGTATTCATTGACGACATTTTGGTGTACTCTAGGAGTCGAGAGGAGCATGAGAAGCACTTACGTTTGGTCCTGGATACGCTCAGACAGCATCAGTTGTTCGCACAGTACAAGAAGTACGACTTCTGGAAGCAGGAGGTGAAGTTTATGGGACACGTGGTGTCCAAGGATGGCATGGCAGTTGACCTGTCTAAGGTAGCTGCGGTGCAGGACTGGGAGCAGCCTGGTTCTGTCACTGAGGTGAGGAGTTTCTTGGGTCTCGCTGGCTACTATCGGCGCTTCATACAGGACTTCTCGAAGATCGCGAGACCCTTATCTCAGTTGACACAGAAGGACGTGAAGTTCGCCTGGAATGACAAGGCGGAGTCAGCTTTTCAGGAGCTGAAGGATAGACTTATGTCCGCCCCTGTGCTAGTATTGCCAGAGCAAGGGGTTAAATACACTATATACACTGACGCGTCTAGCGTTGGTTTGGGTTGTGTCCTTATGCAGAGGGACAGGGTAATTTCGTATGCCTCGAGACAATTACGGAAGAACGAGGAGAATTACCCTACACAGACCTAGAGTTGGCAGCTGTTATATTCGCACTGAGATTCTGGAGACATTACCTCTACGGAGAGGAGTTCGAGATCTTTTGCGACCACAAGAGCCTCAAGTACATATTCACGCAGCGAGACTTGAATATGAGGCAGCGGCGATGGATGGAGACGTTGAAGGACTTCAAGTTTGAAGTCTCTTACCATCCTGGGAAGGCGAACCTTGTGGCTGATGCGTTGAGCCGCAAGAAGGCGATAGAGTTTGCGGCTCCGCTGATGGTTGCCGAGTGGGATATGGTCGAGTTTTTGCGAGACTTTGAGCAGAAACTCACCGTAGAGGAGCCGTTTGAGTTCATCGCACATGTACAGGTGCGATCTCAGATCGATGACCGAGTCATCGAGGCGCAGAGGGACGATGCGCATCTTACTGAGCTTCGAGAGCAGGCCAGCGATGATGCTGACGCCGACTGGCGAGTTGGTATGGATGGGGGCTTACGTTACCGTGGCCGCCTATGCGTCCCAGATGTCCCTGACTTGAGACGAGAGATTCTCGAGGCTGCGCATTCTACTAGACTCGCGATGCATCCAGGCAGCACACAGATGTATCGTGACGTGAAGAGGACGTATTGGTGGGAAGGTATGAAGACCCACATAGCTGAGTTCGTGTCCCATTGTCTCACTTGTCAGCAGGTGAAGGCAGAGCATCGCCGACCACCTGGACTTTTGCAGCCTATGCCGATCGCAGAGTGGAAGTGGGATTTCATTTCCATAGACTTCATTTCTGGGTTGCCAAAGACGAGGAAGGGACATGATTCCATTTGGGTGATCGTCGACCGTCTGACGAAGTCGGCGCACTTCCTACCGATCAGAGTTACGAACTCTGCAGACGAGCTGGCTAGATTGTACATCAGAGAGATTGTGCGTCTGCATGGAGTTCCGCTGGAGATCGTGTCTGACAGAGACACGCGGTTTACTTTCATTTTCTAGACTCGCATTCAGGAGGCTATGGGTGTGAAGTTGAAGTTCAATACTGCCTTCCACCCACAGACAGACGGACAGACAGCGGGTGAACCAGATCTTGGAGGACATGTTGCGAGCTTGCGCATTGGACTTCAAGGACAGTTGGGATGATTGTCTTGCATATGCGGAGTTTGCGTACAACAACAGCTTCTAGGCGAGTATCGGGATGGCACCTTATGAGGCGCTGTATGGGCGACCTTGTCGCGCACCGCATTGCTAGCTAGAGGTCGGTGAGCGTAGCTTGGTTGGCCCAGAGTTAGTGCAGGCGACGTCAGAGAAGATTGATACTATTCGACGTCGGCTTCTTACAGCGCAGAGCAGACAGAAGAGCTATGCTGATACGAGACGGAGGCCACT
Organism: Magnolia kwangsiensis; assembly: GCA_037074715.1. NCBI lineage: Eukaryota > Viridiplantae > Streptophyta > Magnoliopsida > Magnoliales > Magnoliaceae > Magnolia > Magnolia kwangsiensis. The sequence goes on along the minus strand of CM073576.1, from coordinate 99,949,266 downwards.
AGAGTTCACAGTTGGGGATCATGTGTTTTTGCGAGTTTCCCCTATGAAGGGAGTCCTTCGGTTCGGGAAGAAGGGGAAGCTGGCACCGCGATTCATTGGCCCATTACAGATCCTCGATCGTGTGAGAGCGGTGGCTTACCGATTGGCTTTACCCACGCCTCTCGCGAGCGTTCACAACGTATTTCATGTTTCTATGCTGAAGAAGTACGTTGCTGATCCTTCCCATATCATCAGATGGGAGCAGGTACAGTTAGGAGAGGATGTTACATATATCCTGCGACCGACACGTATCCTAGACAGGAAGGAGCAGGTACTGCGTAGTAAGGTGATTCCCCTTGTGAAGGTATTATGGACGCATCACTCTGAGGAGGAGGCTACCTGGGAGACAGAAGCCGAGATCAGAAAGAACTACCCACAGCTTCTCGAGGAGTACGAAAAGGTATAAAATTTTGAGGACGAAATTATTTGTTAAGGGGAGTAGATTGTAACGCCCGTGAAAAACCCGTACTTGGGCTTGAGTACCAAATCGACCCGAAATTGTGTAAAATTCATTCCTTTAGAAAATATGACTAGGTTAGCTAGTGCAACGTTAGAATAGCTGGGAAATGGTCCCTGATCACTTTAAATACGTTCTACAAGGCCCAAAGCGAGTGGAACCAATGGTGCTATAATGCTCTAAAACCTCGGACCAAACTCTAAGCAGGTTTGTTCTCTGGACCACTTTGAATCTTTGTATTGGATCTAGACCGCACGTCGAAAGTCCGATACCTCCTATCTTAGACCGTTAGAACCGCCTATCTGGACTTGACACTCATTCCGAAAATCAAGTCAAACCGATAATCACAGGCTATTTCATTGAGCCCGGACCGAAAAGAGTGAGAATAGGGTTAGAATTGGAATTTGAAATTCAAATCTGGCACACGATTTGACGCATCAGTATTAAGCGTTCTGACCGTCAGAATACAGCCAAATTACACCCTTGGATCAGGAAAAATATCTATTACATATCACGAGACTTATAGGCCTGATCTTGGTGCGATGACCGTTAAACTGAAACTGGACCGCCACGTGCGATCTGGGAACCCTACCGGTCTGAAAACTGGATGTGGGCTAGATCCAGTATGCATGAGCTTAAGTCCGACCACATTTGGCCAGGGGACCTTCAGAAATGCCCTTTTGGACCGAAACGGCCCCGATTTGGTTAGGCACCAAGTAAACATTATTTCCAAGCCTATTTTGGGCATGTTTTAGGCTATAAAAGGGGTTGGAACCCTCACTCCTCTCTCCCATCCGAATTTGAGAGAAACCCTAGCTTGGGAGAGAGAAAAAGGTGAGAGATTGTGAGAGAGTGGGAGAGTTCTTCCTGCCACTTGTGCTACGTGTTGCACGTGCTTAAGCAACACACCTCTACCGCTTTCCCGGCGATTTCACCGCGATTCTAGGTAAGTAAATACCTTAAATAGTTGCTGATTTGAGTTTCCTTTGTTTCCATAGCGATGTAGCTTATGGATCTCGTGTATTAGGTTCCCTATTCGCCGTAGACGAAGCGTATACGCTCCGTTTCAATTCACGTGTTTACAAGACATAAGGTGAGGATTTTAGACGCTTTGATTGACGGTTTCCAACGCTTTCAATGTCATTTAATAGTAGATTCTTGACGGTATCGCCGTTTGACATGTACAAAATGCTCTCCGTTTCCCGTTTCATAAACTAATGAAGAATATGAGATTTAGGGCATTTTAGTCATTTGTAGGAAGTACTGTTTACATTCATATTTTGCTGATGTGATTGACATGGTTTGTTGTCGCATTAGGAAGTTAGGAACACGTGCATAATTAGTTTGGCAGAGAGATTCGCCTAATTGCGCACTTCGGGTCGACATACTATATGTAGACTTAAGTGTGTAGTGTATGTGTTTGTATAAATGCTTGTATTAGTATGTATTGAATTAAATGATGTTATGAGATAGTTTGAGATTGATTTCTCAATTAATATGCTGACCTAAATGATTTCCTACATGTTGATTATATGTATGATTTCATTACATGCATGAAATATATGTGCTTGAAGATTCACTTAAGTTGAATGTTATAACATGTGTTAACATGCTCACATGATTGTATTTCAATTCCAATACTCTTACATAATTTGTTGATGTGATTCCATAAGTGTTTGGGACTAGACTTAGTCCAGGCAGTCGGTAACCGAGCGACGTGTCGATGAACGCGAGTCGTGTTTGAAGTTGGCGGCAGTGGTTAGGCCACGCGAAGTGTTTTATGCACTTCATGTCGTTCGACTTGAGATGCGATCGTGCTAGTTGAGCCCGTCAAGTAACCCGACTGGCCGATCTATGTTCACCTTGTATGAGTCATAACTGCTTGAACCTAGGGTACTGAACTTACCATTGTAAACTCTGTTAACCATGGTACCTTAATCCACGAAGACTCATGAGCCGGGCATGGTGGTATGGGACACCGTGGTCGAGCTGTCGGCCTACGCTGGGACCACAAACCTCCCCGTAGTGACTAGTGAGCACCTAGACTCGTGAGCAGATTATGGTGGTATGGGACATTATATTCTAGCTGTCGGCCTACACTGATCAGGCGACGAATCCTTTGTAGTGACCGCGAGCCTATTCTGAGTCCACGGGAGGCGACGACCCTTCCGTTGCAGTAGAGTACAGTAGGCCTGTATTGATAAGGTAATGGGGGAGCGGTGCAACGAGTGCGAGCAACAGCCCTGGCAGTCCTTGCAGTGACCTACGAAATATACATCGTATGAGATTACTAGGAGTGACGACCCTAGACAGGATCTGTGTTGGGATTGATACAAGGGAAGTACCGTAGTTTCCCAATCCTTCTGTTTGAATGGACTAATAACAAATTGAAAATCATATCACCATGCCATTGCATGTGCCTGGAAGATGTGGAACACTTGAGGGTCGATTGCATGCCGCGGTCGTAAGATGTTGCCGTATGAGGGAGATCGTCGGTGAGGGCATACATCACGTCATATCATCTTGCATTAACAACAGTATTAGGATTGTCTGATTTACTGCTTTACTATTATCGCATGATTGAATTGTGAACATGCTAATCCTTGCTCTATGATTCCACTGAGTTGATCACTCACTCCCACGTTACGGGATGGTGTTTGCAACACCCACCAGACCCTGTTGTAGATGCAGGTGAGGCTGAGATCCAGGAGGTGGAGCCAGACTTTGACGAGGAGCAGGACGAGTTCTCGTACATGCAGTATCACGATGGCTTCGCGTAGGAGACCTGGATCGATGGGACTTCAGTGGGACTATTTTGGACATTTACTTTTGTTCGTGTATATGTATATGAGACTTAGAGATGTATTCATATTTTAGAGACAGATGAGATTTATTTTGTTTTTCCATACAGTGATATATATATTGTTTAGTCTTCCGCTTGCTTTTATCACTGGATCTGAAGTATGAATTGCAGTTTTGGTATACTTTTACTCATGTGAATGCTTTAAATCAGACAACATTGAATCATAATCATTTTTGTTGCATAAGTGACGGTCTGGAACTTGGGAGTAGAGATTATACACGACCCCCGATTTTCAGGGTGTTACAAAAGTATACTTGGGTTATAGCCAAATCGTGTCTTTCCCGATCCAAAAGAGCATTTTCGGAGGTCCCCTGACCAAATACGGTCGAACTTAAGCTCATGGATATTGGATTCTGATCACATTAAGTTTTCAGTCCAATAGTGTTCCCAGATCGTACGTGGCGGACCAGTTTCAGTTCAGCGGTCGCTGAGACTCCATCGAGGATTCCAAGTATACTAACCTGAGTGGAAAATGTTCCCTGATCCGAGGGTGTATTTGGGTCAGATTTCAACGGTCTGAATGCTTATACTTAACCCGCAAGCAAAACGTGCCAGATTTATTAAAATCCCATTTAATTTATAAGGATTTCACTCTTTCTCACGCTCCTTGCTCCATGCTCAATGAAATAGCCTCAGAACAACAGTTGGGCTTAATTTTCGAAGCGATTGTCATGTCCAGCTAAGCCGTCATAATGGTCTAAGATTGTAGATATCAGACTTTCGACGCACGGTCTAGATCCAATAGAAAGTTTCAAAGGGTTCCTGAGAGCAAACGGGTTTAGGTTTGATCCTAGGTTTCAGGACGTTATAGCGTTAACAATTCCATAAGTTTTAGGTCTTGTAGAACGTATTTAAAGTGAACAGTACTAATTTCATAGCTAATCTAACATGGCGCTAGTTAACTTATGCTTATTTTCTAAGGGAATTAATCCTAAGTGATTTCTGATCGAGTTGGTACTCGGGTCTCTGTACGAATTTTTTCGAGACGTTATAATCTACCCCCCTTAAACAATAAATTTCATCCTCGAAATTTGTACCTTTTCATACTCCTCGAGAAGCTGTGGGTAGTTTTTTTTGATTTCGACTTCTGTCTCCCAAGTAGCCTCTTCTTCAGTGTGATGCGTCCACAACACTTTCACAAGGGGGATGACCTTGCTCGCAATACCTGTTCCTTCCTGTCTAATATACGCGTCGGTCGCAGTATATATGTAACATCCTTACCTAACTGCACCAGCTCCCATCTGATGATATGGGAAGGATTAGGAACGTATTTCTTCAGTATAAAAATATGAAATATGTTGTGTATGCTCGCGAGAAGCGTGGGCAAATCCAGACGATATGCCATTGTACCCACACGGTCAAGAATCTGAAATGGACCAATAAATCACGGTGCTAGTTTCCCCTTCTTCTCGAACCGAAGAACTCCCTTCATAGGGGAAACTCTCAAAAATACGTGATCTCCAACCGTGAAATCTAACGGGCGCCGTCTCGTATCGACATAACTCTTCTGTCTACTCTGCGTTGTAAGAAGTTGGCGTCTGATGATGTTAATCTTCTCCTAGGTCGCTGCACTATCTCTGGGCCAATCAATCTGCGCTCACCGACCTCTGCCCAGCAATATGGTACTCGACAAGGACGCCCATACAAGGCCTCATAAGGTGCCATACCGATACTCGCCTGAAAACTGTTGTTGTACGCGAACTCCGCATATGAAAGACAATCATCTCAACCGTCTTTGAAATCCAACACGTAAGCCTGCAACATGTTCTCTAGAATCCGATTCACCCGCTCTGTCTGTCCGTCCGTCTGTGGGTGGAAAGCAGTAATGAAGTTCAACTTCACACCCATAGCTTCCTGGATGAGAGTCCAGAAAATAGAAGTAAAATGCGTGTCTCTGTCCAACACGATCTCTAAGGGAACACCATGCAGACGCACTATCTCTCTAATATATAACCTGGCTAACTCGTCTGCAGAGTTCGTAACTCTGATTGGTAGGAAGTGTGCCGACTTCGTCAGACGGTCAACGATCACCCAAATAGAATCATGTTCCTTCCTTGTCTTCAGCAGTCCCGAAATGAAATCCATAGAAATAAAGTCTCACTTCCACTCAGCTATAGGCATAGGCTAAAGAAGACTAGGAGGTCGGCGATGCTCTGCCTTCGCCTGCTGGCAAGTGAGACAACAGGACACGAAATCTATGATGTGGGTCTTCATGCCATCGCACCAATATATCCTCTTCACGTCGCGATACATTTTTGTGCTACTCGGATGCATCGCAAGTCTGGAACTGTGCGCAGCCTCGAGAATCTCTCATCTCAAGTCCGGGATATCTGGGATGCATAGGCGGCCACGATAACGTAAGCCCCCATCTGTTCCAACTCGCCACTCGGCATCTGCATCATCACTGGCTTTCTCTCAAAGCTCAGTCAGACGCTCGTCATCCCTCTACGCCGCGATGACCCTTTCATCGATAAGAGATCGCACCTGAACATGTGCGATAAACTCAAATGGCTCCTCCACAGTGAGTTTCTGTTCAAAGTCTCATAAGAACTCAACCATGTCCCACTCGGCAACCATCAGCAGAGCCATAAACTCTATCACCTTCTTGTGGCTCAACGCGTCAGCCACAAGGTTCTCCTTGCCAGGATGGTAGGAAAACTCGAACTTAAAGTCTTTCAAGGTCTCCATCCATCGCTGCTGCCTCATATTCAAGTCCTGCTATGTGAATATGTATCTAAGGCTCTTGTGGTCCCAAAAGAGCTCGAACTTCTCTCCGTAGAGGTAATGTCACCAGAGCTTCAGTGCAAAAATGACCGCAGCCAACTCAAGGTCGTGTGTAGGGTAATTCTCCTCGTGCTTCCTTAATTGTCTCGAGGCATACGAAATCACCCTGTCCTTCTGCATAAGGACACAACCCAAACCAACGCTAGACGCGTCAGTGTATATCGTGTATTTAACCCCTTGCTCTGGCAATACTAGCACATGGGTGGACGTCAGCCTGTCCTTCAACTCCTGAAAAGCTGCCTCCGCCTTCTCATTCTAGGCGAACTTCAGATCCTTCCATGTCAACTGAGTTAAGGGTCTGGCTATCTTAGAGAAGTCCCGAATGAATCGTCGATAGTAGCCAGCAAGACCCAGGAAACTCCTCACCTCGGTAACCGAACCAGGCTGCTTCCAGTCCTGCACCACGGCTACCTTAGCAAGGTCCACAGTCATCCCATCCTTGGACACCACATGTCCAAGGAACTTGGCTTCCTCCTTCCAGAAGTCACACTTCTTATACTGTGCGAACAACTGGTGTTGTCTCAGTGTATCCAGGACCAATCCCAAGTGCTCCTCATGCTCCTCTCGACTCCTGAAATATACCAAAATGTCATCTATAAACACGATGACGAATCGATAGAGGAAAGGCCGAAATACTCTATTCATCAGATCCATGAACACGGCTGGTGCGTTCGTAAGATCGAACGACATCATGAGGAACTCGTAGTGGCCAAAGCTGGTCCTGAAGGCTATCTTCTGCACATTCTCACCCTGACGCGTAACTAGTGATACCCTGACTACAGATCAATCTTCGAGAAGTACTGCGCTCCTCTCAGCTAATCAAACAAGTCATCAATCCTGAGAAAAGGGTATCTATTCTTCACCGTAATTTGATTCAACCTGCAATAATCAATACACAATCGCAGTGAACCATCCTTCTTCATCACAAATAGCACCGGTGCTCCCCAAGGAGACACACTCGATCATATGAAACCAACCTCCAACAAATCATCAATCTGTTTCCTCAACTCCTCCATCTCACATGAGGCCATGCGATACGTCGGCATTGAGACGGGCATCGAACCGGGCATCAGGTCAATAGTAAAATTAATCTCACGCTGAGGTGGTAACTCAGGGATCTTCCTGAACAGATCCTCATAATCACGGACTACTGGCGTGCGCTCAAGTGTCGGGGCATCAACATCCCTCAATAAAGAAGCGTAGCTAAGTACTCGAAAGGGGAGATTAACTTGCACTGGAAATGTAAAGGACGTGCCCTCCGACTCGTAGACTGTCACTAGACGAGTTTCGTAATCAATCTTGGCCCTCCCTGCAGTCAGCCAATCCATGCCAAGAATGACGTCAAGATAATAGAGAGAGGGGTCGACGACAAGGTCAATAGCCATCGTCCTGCTCCCTAAATCCAGCAAACAACCCTCACACATCATAGTGGCATCAGAAAAGGTCCCGTGCGCTGTGAGAACTCGCACCCCATCCATCCGAGTAGTCGGTAGCCCAAGGCACTTGACTACTTGTAACATCTCGGAAAAATTCGTACAGAGACCCGAGTACCACCTCCATCAGAAATCACTTAGGATTAATTCCTTTAGAAATTAAGCGTAAGTTAACTAGCACTATGTTGTATTAGCTATGAAATTAGCACTGTTCGCTTTAAATACGTTCAGCAAGACCAAAAACTTGTAGAATCAGTGACGCCATAACATCTTAAAACCTAGGATCAAACTCTAAACCCGTTTGCTCTCAGGAACTCTTTGAAACTTTGTAATGGATTCTGACCGCGCGTCGTGAGTCCGGTAGCAATGAACTTAGACCATTATGACCGTGTAGTTGGACTTGACTACCACCTCGAAAATCAAGCCTAACTGATGTTCTGAGACTATTTCATTGAGCCTGGAGCAAGGAGTGTGAGAAAGAGTGAAATTCTTTATAAATTAAATGTGATTTAAATAAATCTAGCACGTGTCGCTTGCGGGTTAAGTATAAGCACTCAGACCGTTGGAATCTGACCCAAATACACCCTCGGATCAGGGAACATTTCCCACTTAGGTCAGTGTACTTGGAATCCTCGATCGAGTCTCAGTGACCGCTGAAATGAAACTAGTCCGCCACATGCGATCTGAAAATCCGATCAAACTGAAAACTTAATGTGATCAGGATCCAACATCCATGAGCTTAAGTCCAATCGCATTTAGTCAGGGGACCTCCAGAAACGTTCTTTTGGATAGGAAAGGACCTGATTTGGTTATAACCCAAGTATACCTTGGTTTAAAGTCTAAATAGGTGACTTTCTAACCTATTTAAGGACCTTAAACCCTCTCACACCCCTCCCATATGAATTTGTAAACACCCTAGAAAAGAGAAGAGAGAAAAGAGAGAGATTCTGTGAGAGTTGTGAGGAAAGGTTCTTGTCACTCGATACTGCGACTACACGTGCTTAGCCATCGTGTTCTAATCACTCTTCCGGTGATTCTGACTTCATCCTAGGTAAGAAAACCCTAACCTTAACCTGTTTTAGGAATTCCATCGATACAAGTAGCGAGGTAGCTGACTTATCTTGTGGTATAGGTCATCATATCAACGTTGACGAAGCATAGAGTTCCTATTCGATTTGATACGCTTCTATGGCGTAAGGTGAGGATTTTAGATGCTTAGGTTACCTATTTTTAAAGATTTCAATGTCGTTTAATAGTAGATTATCGACAAGAATGTTGTTTGACATGTAGAACATGCTGTCTGTTTTCCATTTCGATTACGTACGGAGAATATGAGATTTAGGGTATTTTAAGTATTTATAGGAAATACTGTATACTGTATACATACGTATTTTCTGATTACCCATTAAAACTTTGTATTGGATCTAGACAGCGTGTCGAAAGTCCGATATCTACAATCTTAGACCATTATGACCGCTTAGCTGGACTTGACAATCGCTTCGAAAATCAAGCTTAATTGATGTTCTGAGGCTATTTCATTGAGCCTAAAGCAAGGAGTATGAGAAAGTGAAATTCTTTGAAAATTAAATGTGATTTAAATAAATCTGGCACGTTTCGCTTGCGGTTAAGTATAAGCATTCAGACCATTAAAATTTGACCCAAATACACCCTCGGATCAGGGAACATTTCTCACTCAGGTCAATGTACTTGAAATCCTTGATCGAATCTCCGTGACCGCTGAACTGAAACTGGTCCTCCATGTGCGATCTGGGAACACTATCATACTAAAAACTTAATGTGATCAGGATCTAATATCTATGAGCTTAAGTCCAACCGCATTTGGTCAGGGGACCTCCAGAAATGCTCTTTTGGATCGGGAAAGACTCGATTTGGCTATAACCCAAGTATACTTTGGTTTAAAGTCTAAATAGGTGACTTTCTAACCTATTTAAGGACCTTAAACCCTCTCATAACCCTCTGTAAGTGCTATGATTTCATATCCCTTTAGTTGTCAAATTTTGTGGTGCCAAAACCTATATCCATGTCTTGTATATCTTGTGTTTTATGTTTGAAGTCTATTCATTGCAATCAAGACATATCAAGACATCGCATTTCAAGACAAGATCTTAAAAGAAGAAAGTTTTTAAGTCTTGGATGAAGAAATTAAGAATAGAAGTTTTCAAGGTTGCATGTTCAAGATTTATCAAGTTCAAGTTTACTAGAAGATTTTGTTAAGTCAAGATCAAGCTCATGGAAGCCTACTACAAGTTTTGTATATTCATAAGCTTCTCTTAAGGGTCATCTGAGTGAACAGAATTTCAATGTCCATCTCACTTTTAAGCTTTGTTTGACCTTAGATTGACCTTAGGATGGGCTTTAATGTAGGTCATTCCGGATACATAACTCATATATTTTAATATGCTTGTTTGAAGTGTTCTAAGACCAGTCCTAGGGACTTCAAGACCAGTCCTAGCTTTGCTACGACCAGTCTTAGGTTTTTCAGGACTAGTCCTAGGTAGTTGAAGATTTTTGGATCTTTCTAGCTGTCCTACGACCAATCTTGGACATCCTACGACCAGTCCTAGAAGTTCTACAACTCATACTTCGACCGGTCGTAGCCCTACGACTCAAACTCTAGCAACTGTTTTTGGAGTCCTACGACCAGTCGTAGGTGATCCATGACTAGTTGTAGGTGACCCACGACCAGTCGTAGGTGACCCACGACAGGTCGTAGACCACCCAGGACCGGTCGTGGAACTTAAAATCTTATCCCGTAAAAATCTTTGAAAAATCTTTGATGCTACGACCAGTCCTAGGATCCTAAGACCAGTCATAGACGGGATTTTTCAGGCTATAAATAGAGCACGAACTTCAGAGTTTTAGTACTTCAAATCAATTCTATTCAAGCATTCTTTAGGCTATTCTCTGAGATAAGTTTGTGTTTATTTTAAGCGACATTGTGCTTATTTAATATTCCTTTTGCTAGCTTATTTTTATTTGATTTTGATCTACATTCCAATCTTATTAGAAAAGGGGAATTTCTGATATTCCTTCTTCTTGGATTCAAAATCAAATAGATCTAGCCCGTTTAATCTAAAATCAATTAGACTTAGAACCATTCTTTAAGTGAGTATTGGACTTTGAACGTCGAATCGAACTTCTACTCCGATTGGTTCTACCGGGCTTCTTCAAAAGGTGATTCAGGTATTTTACATGTTTTGTAATTTACTTTCTCTGATTTTTTTTTGAGATTCTCCAGAAAAATCTCATTGTAGTGGTTATCTAAGGAGAGCCAGAAAACTCAGATTGTGGGGTTTTTGGATTGTGTAAGCCCGAGATGAAAGACACAATTGTGAAGGTTTTAGGTGAACCTGTGAAACCTATTTTGATAGTGCATGCTAATATCCCCTTTGTGAGGATATTCGGAGTGGAGTAGCAATATGTGTGGCTGTTGGATAAAAGTTGGTGTACACACAGGCAAACCACTATATATCGTTGTGTTGTGGATGTGCTTCATTCTTTCATTCCTTTATTCATTCAGTTTTGTGGTTTGTGTTTGTGGATGAATGTTGTAATCACTTTAAGCAAGTGTGGATGAATATTATAATAACTTAGGATTTATTTTCTGCAAGTTATTTTGATTTCATTACTTATTATTCTTCTTTGGTTTGAGATATTAAGGACGTTCTATAAATAAGGTTGTCCTACCTTAAACCTCTGGTTTTTGGTGTAAGGTTGTCCTCAGAACTGATAAAGTATCAATCTCTTTATTTTAGGCTATTGTGATTGTTTTATATTCATCATTGTGCTTTAAATCTTTTATTATTCCGTTGTTATTAGTTTTATTTGGCATTGCCCTATTCACCCCCCCTCTAGGGCATATAGCTAGGCCCTTTCAAGTGGTATCAGAGCCTTAGTGCTTATTGTTTATTTATTGGATTTATTTCCTGAGCTAACGATCTAAGCTATTTTAAGATGTCAAATTTTGATAGCCTATCAGTCACTAGGCCACCACCCTTTAATGGCACAAACTATGCCTATTGGAAAGCCAGGATGAGGATCTTCCTCAAATCCTTGGATGAAAGTGTGTGGCTGGCCACAGTGAATAAATGGAACCCTCTTATCACTGAAGTAACTAATGGCGATGGTTCAAAATCTATGAAAGTAATGGCTTATTCGCTTTGGACCACACTTCAGAAAAGTGAAAGTAGTGCAAATGCAAAAGCACTAAATGCAATTACTTGTGCATTATCACCAGATGAATTGAAAAGAATCATGTCTTGTGAAAATACAAAACAAGCATGGGATATATTAGAAATGACACACGAGGGTACATCTTTTGTCAAGAAATCTAAAGTCCAACTCCTCACAACTAAATTTGAAGAAATTCATATGGAGGAGAATGAGATGTTTATGGACTTCTACACTAGATTGAATGACATTGTGAACTCTATGTGGGGTCTTGGTGATAAAATCCCTGAAAGTAAAGTGTGCGCAAAAATACTACGTTCACTTCCTGAACGGTTCAATTCTAAAATGACCGCGATTCAGGAACTTCGTGATACAGATACCATGAGGGTTGAGGAATTAGTTGGTTCACTTCAAACCTATGAGTTATCCTTTAAGGCTCCTAAAGGGAAATCAATAGCTCTCAAATCATCTAAAAATATTTCTCAAGAGAGCACTTCGCATTCAGAAAATACCAAAGATGATATGACACTTTTAGCAAAAAGGTTTTACAAAAATTTCAAAAATAAGAAAAAGGTTGATTTTTAAAAATCAAATGATAAGAGACGATCTAAACCTAGAACTTGTAAATCCTTGAAAGATAGTCAATGTTACAACTGTCAAGAGTATGGGCAGTTATCTAATAAATGTCCTAAAAAGGAAAAATTAAAAAGGAAAAGCATGATGGCTCCTTGGGATGAATCATCTAATTCTGAATCCTCTTCTAAATCAGAAGATTCTAAAACTGAGTCGGGCGATGGTGTTAAAGCCCTTATGACTCTGGCCAAGATCACCTATTCAGATCATGATGATACATCTAGTGAAGAAAATCTGAATAGTGATTGCGATAATGAAGATGATCTTCAAGATGCTTATAATGCTCTTTATAAAGAGAGTTATAAAATTACTGTCAAGCTTAAATTACAAAAAGAAAAATTTTCTAAGCTTAAGGAAGATTATGAGTCTCTTGTCTTAGAAAAGTCTCATATTTCTAATTCTTTTGAAAAAACCAAAAATGATTTAGATTTTAAAACCTCCCAAATTGAAGATTTGAAATCCAAAAAAGAGAAACTCAAAAATGAGGTAGCTTCTCTTCTGAGTTTGAAAGACACATGGAGATATGCCCAAGGAGATCCGAAGTTGAAAAAATTATTGTCTGGATCAAGAAAATGTGGCGATCGATCCGGGTTGGGCTATGATAAAAATACATCTCCTAAACAAAAGATCACTGCTCCTAAATTTTTAAAAGGAGAGTCTTCAAACTCAAAAGAAAAGAATACTTTTCAAGGTTTTTCTAAAAATTCAAAGACTTTTCAAAAACCTAAAAGTAGCCATGTCAACTCTAATTTTCAAAACTGAAATCAATTAGCTGAAAAAATTATTGATCTTCTCAAGGAGCTATTAAAGTCAAACTCTATAGGTCGTTCCTACAAAAATAGAAAGAAAAAGACCATCTATACTCCTAAACCCAAAACAGTTATGAAATGTGTTCCTAAAGTTGCCAGCTTGGTTGCCCACACTACTTTCAAAGCAACAAGCTATTCAAAGTGGTACCTAGATAGTAGTTGCTCCAGGCATATGATAGGTGACAAAGCTTTATTCACCGATCTTAAAGATATGATTGACGGGTCAGTCACATTTGATGATGGAAGAAATTGTAAGATTATTGGACAAGATACAGTTCAACTTTATAACCTTCCCTTATTTAAGAATGTCTTATATGTTGAGGGTTTAAAACACAACCTATTAAGCATTTCTCAGATATGTGATAACAACCATAGTGTAAAGTTTTCTAATCAAGGTTGTGAGATAGTTAATAAAAGGGGTTCTGTTATATTAACTGGTCGCAGAACTTCTGAAAACTGCTACATCGTTAGTGATGCTAACTCATCTACTCAATCATGTTACATGGTCCATACCGATGAGACTGAATTATGGCATAAACGCCTTGGACATGTACACTATCGAAACTTCTTTAGATTGAGCAAAAGAGAACTAATTAGAGGTCTACCTAAATTACAAAAAGTAGATAAAATATGTGGTGAATGCCAGTTGGGCAAACAGATTAGGAGTTGTCACAAGAAAGTGAACTCTAACACCACATCTAGACCACTCGAGCTTCTCCACATGGATCTTATTGGACCTACTAGATCGGAGAGTCGAGGAGGCAAAAAATACATCTTGGTTATCGTAGATGACTATACAAGATTCACTTGGGTATCGTTCTTAAAAGATAAAACTGAAACTCTGGATGAAGTGAAAAAGGTCATCAAACGAATCCAAAATGAGAAAGGTTCTCATGTTAGTAAGATCCGTAGTGATCATGGATCTGAATTTGAAAACAGTAGTTTTGAGAAATTCTGTAGCGATCAGGGAATATCACATGAATTCTTAGCGCCCAAAACACCGCAACAAAATGGTATAGTTGAAAGGAAAAATAGAGTGCTTCAGGATATGGCTAATGTTATGTTGAATAGCATGAAGCTCTCTAGAAATCTTTGGGCTGAAGCAGTTAATACCGCATGTTATATTATTAATCGGGTTTATACTAGTAAATCTGATAATAAGATTGCTTATGAATTATGGTTTGAAAAGAAACCTACTTTCAAATACTTTCGGATTTTTGGCAGCAAGTGTTATATTTTACGGGATCGTGAAAATTTGGGTAAGTTTGATACGAAGAGTGACGAAGGAATTTTTCTTAGTTATTCTTTGAACAGTCGAGCTTATAGGGTTCTAAATAAGAGAACTGGTGTGATTCAAGAGTCCATCAATGTGGTCATTGATGATCATTTGAATACACTAGCCCCAAGTTCAGATGATGATGAAGTTCCTATTTTTGACAATCTAGATATCTCATCAAGTCAAAAAGAATATGAACCAAGGACTGTTAAAGGTCATCCAACCAATCAAATACTTGAAAATCCTATCATTGGAGTTCGTACTCGCAAACAACTTGAGAACATATGTAATTATGTTTGTTTTATATCCCAAATAGAACCGGTCAACGTAAAAGAAGCACTTTCTAACGAAAATTAGATAGTTGCTATGCAGGATGAACTTAATCAATTTGTTCGTAATGATGTCTGGTATCTTGTTCCTAGACCTAAAGATAAAAACATTATTGGAACAAAGTGGATCTTTAAAAATAAGTCTGATGAACTCGAAAATATTATACGAAACAAGGCTAGACTAGTTGTACAAGGGTACACTCAGATTGAAGGCATCGATTACGATGAAACCTTTGCTCCAGTCGCTCGCCTTGAATCAATCAGACTTTTTATTTCCATCACATGTTTTAAAAAATTTAAAATCTATCAGATGGATGTAAAGAGTGCTTTCTTGAATGGCGATTTACATGAAGAAGTGTATGTTGAACAACCTTCAGGGTTTGAAGACCCTAAGTTATCTGACCATGTATTTCATCTCAAAAAGGCTCTCTATGGTCTAAAACAAGCACCCAGGGCATGGTATGAAAAATTGACTAAATTCTTAATTAGTCATAACTTTCAAGTAGGTAGTGTCGATAAGACGCTTTTTGTTAAAAAGAATAACAATGATATTTTGATGGTTCAAATATATGTTGATGATATTATTTATGGATCTACTTGTTCTAACATGTCTACTGAGTTTGCAGAGTTAATGAAATCAAGGTTCAAAATGAGCATGGTTGGCGAACTTAACTATTTCCTAGGGTTGCAAGTAAAACAACAACCTGATGGAATTTTCATTTCCCAGACCAAATATGCTTCAAACTTGGTTAAAAGGTTTGGATTTGAGAATGGTAAGAACTTTGATACTCATATGAGTACAACATTAAGACTCTCAAAAGACTCTACAGGTAAAGATATAGATCCTAAACTATATCGCAGTATGATTGGTAGTTTGTTATATCTTACTGCTAGTAGACCTGATATCGCATTTAGTGTTGGTATTTGTGCGAGATATCAGTCTAATCCTAAGGAATCACATCTTACTACTGTTAAACGGATTATTAGATATGTTGCAAGTTCTATAAATTTGGGACTTTGGTATCCGTTTGATATTAATGTTCAATTAGCTGGGTATTCAGATGCTGATTGGGCTGGAAATATTGATGATAGAAAATCAACCAGTGGTGGTTGTTTTTACATTAGAAATTGTTTAGTTTCTTGGTTCTGCAAGAAGTAAAGCTCAATATCGGTCTCTACTGCTGAGGCTGAATATATTGCAACTGGATATGCATGTACTCAACTAGTTTGGATGAAACGCATGCTTAGCGATTATGGAATTAATCAAGATTCAATAATCTTACATTGTGATAATTCCAGTGCTATAAACATTTCTAAAAACCCAATCCAGCATTCACGTACTAAGCATATTGTCATTAGGTATCATTATATTCGTGAGTTGGTTGAAGAAAAAGTTATTTCATTGGAATATATTCCAACCGAAACTCAACTTGCTGATATATTTACTAAACCGCTCAACAAAAGTAGGTTTAATAAATTGAAATTTGATCTTAGTATGTGCATTTTACATTGAATATACTTGCTTGCATGTATCATAGTGTATTATATTTCATATTATAATTGTTTAGATTTTAAATTTTTGCATTAAAAATGCATTTTTAGTCGTTGCTCGACCGGTCGTGGTTGTACACGACCAGTCGTGGTTCGACCGGTCGTGAACCACACGCGACCGGTCGTGGCTCTCATGAATGTGATACAATTTGGAAAAAATCTCCTTCTTCTTCATTTTCACACCGACCTTCGACGAGTCGTGGCTCGACCAGTCATAGGATTTCTAGTTTTTCTTCAAGGTAAGTCCTATTTCATCATTTTTCTTGAAGATTCATGATCTTTATGCTTTGATTTGTTCATAGTATAGCTTGATTTCATCTCTTGTTGGGTTTTTCAAGGTTTTTCTCTCTATTTGCTGATCTAGAGAAAATCCATCTTTCATTTGTGCATCTTGCTTGTTCTTTGTATATCTTTTTGAATATGTATGCTAGAGGGAAAAAGAAAACATCCCGTGGTCCATTTTCATCCAGATCTGCACCGATAACTAAACGGCACCTTCGGTCACCCGAAGATGATACTCAAGATATACGGAATTTGCGTTAACATTATCGTTGAGCATACTGCTGATCTAAATCACATTGCTTCATATGGTGTCATTTCCCTTCTTGAATCTGTAGGCTGGACTAATATTTTGCTTTGGGGTGGGTCTGCATACCAGTCCATTGCTCAATCAATGGTAGCATGCATTTCAGATTTTTCCCTTGATAATTTAACATTTTCAATTGATACAAGAGAAGGAAAATTTAAAGTAGACCGTCATTTAATATCAGGTATTATGGATATACTTGTTAATGATGAAGGAATACTGATTCATACCTTATACGACAAACCTTCTGAATCGAAAAAATGCATGTTAACTAGAGATTTGTGAAAAATTGATGCACAATGGACTCATAAAGGGAATGCGCTCCCCCCAAAGTATTTATTACCCAGTTACAGAATATTACATCGTTTCTTCATTTCCAATGCATATCCTCGGTCCGGTAATAAAACCGAGTTAACTTCTTTCATGGTTCGTGTGTTGCATTCTATTGCTTCTGGAACCAAGGTCTATCTTCCTTCTTTAATTTGTCATTCCATTATACAATTTCGTTTCCATCCGGGTCATAGTGATATTTCATTCGGTTATCTTATGAATGTTTTAGCTACTTACATGCTTGTCGATAAACCTGTTAATGAGGCTCCAATTCTTCATCTTATTTTCAACAATTCCAATCTTAATAAGATGAAATTAAATCTGCTCCCTGGCCAATTTGATGAAGCTGGTTTCAGCGGTGTTCGTGGTGATGGTGGTGATGCTGAAAACGAAGAGGAAGCTGGCGATCTTCCACAACAAGATGTTAATATGGATGACTTATTTGATGACATAGAAACTGATTCACCTAATGATCCAGATTATGATCCTTCTGGTTTTGATGCACGCTTTCGTGCATTGGAGGAAAAAGTTGATAATATAAATATAACCCATGATATGAGATTCAAGTACATGCAAAAATATCTTCGTCGCATAAATAAGGGCTTACACCAAATTGATCCAACAATCCCTGCTCCCTCCTCTGGATCAGAATAAGTGAATTATCTTCTGGTTAGTATGTCATTATCTTTTTATTTTGGATATGTATTATGGTTTGATAACATTATCTTTTGGATATTGTCTTTTGGATTATGGATTATGACTTGATGTTAAGATTTATATGATGTCCTTTCATATCTCTTTCTCATTATTTGCTTTTTACTCTCTATGTTCTTATTCCTATTGTGCCTTTCCCTTGTCATTTTGTGACAAAAAGGGGGAGTAGTAAGCATTGCTAAATGGGGAGTAATACAGATAGGGGGAGTAAATTTATTTGTATTGATTGAGAAGGATATGTGGATTGAAGTTTTGAGGTTTTCATGTTATATATTGATTATATGAGCAATACTCGTATTACTCAGGGGGAGTAGAGTATTTTGTTATTTCATGACTTATCATTCCTTATTATCTTTGATGCTATGTGTTTTGTCGTAAATTTGACAAAGGGGGAGATTGTAAGTGCTATGATTTCATATCCCTTTAGTTGTCAAATTTTATGGTGCCAAAACCTATATTTATGTCTTATATATATCTTGTGTTTTATGTTTGAAGTCTATTCATTGCAATCAAGACATATCAAGACATCGCATTTCAAAACAAGATCTTAAAAGAAGAAAGTTTTCAAGTCTTGGATGAAGAAATCAAGAATAGAAGTTTTCAAGGTTGCATGTTCAAGATTTGATCAAGTTCAAGTTTACTAGAAGATTTTGTTAAGTCAAGATCAAGCTCATGGAAGCCTACTACAAGTTTTGTATATTCACAAGCTTCTGTTAAGGGTCATCTGAGTGAACAGAATTTCAATGTCCATCTCACTTTTAAGGTTTCTTTGACCTTAGATTGACCTTAGGATGGGCTTTACTGTAGGTCATTCTGGATACATAACTCATATATTTTAATATGCTTGTTTGAAGTGTTCTAAGACCAGTCCTAGCTTTGCTATGACCAGTCTTAGGTTTTTCAAGACCAGTCCTAGGTAGTTGAAGATTTTTAGATCTTTCTAGCTGTCCTATGACCAATCTTGGACATCCTACGACCAGTCCTGGAAGTTCTACGACTCATACTTCGACCAGTCGTAGCCCTACGACTCAAACTCCAGCAACCATTTTTGGGGTCCTATGACTAATCGTAGGTGTTCCACGACCAGTCGTAGGTGACCCACGACCGGTCGTAGACCACCCAGGACCGGTCATAGAACTGAAAATCTTATCCCATGAAAATCTTTTAAAAATATTTGGAGCTACGACCAATCCTAGGATCCCAAGACCAGTCGTAGACGAGATTTTTCAGTCTATAAATTGATCACGAACTTCAGAGTTTTAGCACTTCAAATCAATTCTATTCAAGCATTCTTTAGGCTATTCTCTGAGATAAGTTTGTGTTTATTTTAAGCTAAATTGTGCTTATTTAATATTCCTTTTGCTAGATTATTTTTATTTGATTTTGATCTACATTCCAATCTTATTAGAAAAGGAGAATTTTTGATATTCCTTCTTCTTGGATTCAAAATCAAATAGATCTAGCCCGTTTGATCTAAAATCAATTAGACTTAGAACCATTCTTTGAGTGAGTATTGGACTTTGAACGTCGAATCGAACTTCTACTCCGATTGGTTCTACCGGGCTTCTTCAAAAGGTGATTCAGGTATTTTACATGTTTCGTAATTTACTTTCTCTGGTTTTTATTTGAGATTCGCCAGAAAAATCTCATTGTAGTGGTTATCTGAGGAGAGCCAGAAAACTCAGATTGTGGGGTTTTTGGATTGTGTAAGCCCGAGATCAAAGACACAATTGTGAAGGTTTTAGGTGAACCTGTGAAACCTATTTTGATAGTGCATGTTAATATCCCCTGTGTGAGGATATTAGGAGTGGAGTAGCAATCGGTGTGGCTGTTGGATAACAGTTAGTGTACACACAGGCGAACCACTATATATCGTTGTGTTGTGGATGTGCATTCTTTTATTCTTTCTGTTTTGTGGAATGTGTTTGTGAGTGAATGATTGTAATCTTTTTATTCCAAGCATTTGTGGGGAATGTTGTAAGAATTTAGGATTTATTTTCCGCAAGTTATTTTGATTTCGTTACTTATTATTCCTCTTTGGTTTGTGATACAAAGGACGTTCTAGAAATACGGTTGTCCTACCTTAAACCTCTGGTTTTTGGTGTAAGGTTGTCCTTAGAACTGATAAAGTATCAATCTCTTTATTTTAGGCTATTGTGATTATTTTATTTTCAGCATTGTGCTTTAAATCTTTTATTATTCCGTTGTTATTAGTTTTATTTGGCATTGCCCTATTCACCCCCCCTCTAGGGCATACAGCTAGGCCCTTTCACCCTCCCATATGAATTTGCTAAAACCCTAGAAAAGAGAAGAGAGAAAAGAGATAGATTCGGTGAGAGTTGTGAGGGAAACTTCCTGCCACTCGATCCTGCTTCTACACGTGCTTAATCACCGTATTCTAATCATTCTTCCGGTGATTCCGACTTCATTATATGTAAGAAAACCCTAACCTCAACCTGTTTTAGGGATTCCATCGATACAATTAGCGAAGTAGCTGATTTATCTTGTGATATAGGTTGACATACAGACGTTGGCGAAGCGTAGAGTTTTTATTCTATTCGATACGCTTCTACGGTGAAAGGTGAGGATTCTAGATGCTTAGGTTAACTATTTTCAAAGCTTTCAATGTCGTTTAATAGTAGATTATCGACAAGAACGCTGTTTGACATGTACAATATGCTGTCTGTTTTCCATTTCGACTGCGTACGAAGAATATGAGATTTAGGGTATTTTAGGCATTTGTAGGAAATACTGTATACGTCTGTATTTTGCTGAAATGATTGTCATGTGTATTTGCCATGTTATGATATTATTTAGGCATGCATGATCTGTTTGGTGAAGAGATTCGCCCTAATGCACACTTTGGATTGACATACGCTATGTAGACTAATGTGTGTAGACTAAGTTTTTGTATAAATGTTTGTATTAGTATGTATTGAGTAAATGTTTTTGTAGACTAGTTTTGAGATTGGTTTCTCAATTAAAATGATGATGCACATGATTTCCTCCATGTTGTTATTGAATTGATTTCCTCATATATATGGAATACATGTGTTTGGTTGATTTTCTTACGTTGTATGTTATAATATGTTGTTAACATGCTTGGATTGTTTGTATTTCATTTCCATTACTCTCATATGATCACTGATATAGATTACAAGTTCTTGGGGCTACGCTCTGGTCCAGGCAGTCAGTAATAGATTCGAATTCATAGTTAGCTGCTATTTGCCATGAAGGACGCGTCGATGAACGCGAGTCGTGCTTTGGATTGGCAGCAGTGGTTAGGCCACACGAGGTGTTTTATACACTTCATGTCATTCACCTTGAGGTGCGCTCGTACTATTCAAGCTCATCAAGCAACCTGACTGACCATTGTATGTTAACCTTGTATTGGTCATAACTGCTTGAACCTAGGGTACTGAACTTACCAGAGATAACCCTGATAGCCATGGTACCTTGATCCATTAAGACTCATGAGCCGGGCAAGGTGGTATGGGACACCGTGGTGGAGCTGTCGGCCTACGTTGGGGCCACAAACCTCCCCGTAGTGACTAGTGAGCACCTTAGACTCGTGAGCCGATTGTAGTGGTATGGGACACTACATTCGAGCTGTCGGCCTACTCTGATTGGTGACGAGCCCTTTGTAGTGACCTCGAGCGTATTCTGAGTCTACGTGAGGCGACGACCCTTCCGTAGCAATAAGAGTACAACTAGGCCTGTATTGATAAGGTGATGGGGGATCGGTGCAACTAGTGCGAGCAACAGCCCTGGCAGCCCTTGCAGCAACCTAGAAATATAACATCGTATGAGATTACTAGGAGTGACGACCCTAGACAGGATCTGTGTTGGGATTGATATAAGGAAGGTACCTTAGTTTCCCAATACTGCTGTATGAAAGGACTAATAACAACTCGATAATCATATCCACATCGCACTGCATGTGCCTGGAAGATATGGAGCACTCAGGGAAGAAAGCATGCCACGAACGTAAGATGGTGTCGCATGAAGGAGTATGTCGGTGAGGGCATCCATCATGTCATTTCATTCTTGCATTAACAACAGTATCTAGAAATGTCTGATTGTTTACTTTACCATTATCGCGTGATTGATTTGATAACATGCTAATCTTTGCTCTATGATTCCACTGAGTTGATCACTCACTCCCACATTACAGGACGGTGTTTGCAACACCTACCAGACTCTGTCTTAGATGTAGGTTGTGAGGCGATTCAGGAGCTGGAGCCGAACTACTTCAAGGACCAGGACGAGTTCTCGTACATGCAGATTTCTGATGGCTTCACATTGGTGGCCTGGATCAGTGGAATTCTGCTAGTTGGACTGTTATATGACATTTTGTTTTGGGTTTGATATATGTATATGTGACTCAGAGATGTATTCATACTTTGGAGACAGTACGAGATTATTTTATTTTTCATACAGTGATATATATATTCTTCAGTCTTCCGCTTGTGTTTTATCACTGGATCTGGAGTATGAATTGTAGTTTTGGTATAATCTCACTCATGTTAATGCACTAACTCAGACAATATTGAATCATCAGCATATTTGTTGCATAAGTGATGGTCTGGAACTTGGGAGTCGGGTTTCTACATGACCTCCGATTTTCATGGCATTACAAGTTGGTATCAAAGCATGATTTGGATTAAACCGGACCTGGGTTATGGTCACACAACGTACGTTGTCACTCTTTGATTTAGGTGGGTGCGAGAGAAACATAGAAACACTCATAGGACCCCAGTTTCGCCAATTGGCGAACTTCACTCAAATCGATCATTTTGATTAAGTCCGTGTGCATCCGCGGTCGCATGAAACGACCCCGGACCACTTCTGTTCATGTGTGGGTGGGTCTAGACCTCTATAGACCCTATCCCAGCCGTTAAAAATTGCTAAATGTGAATATACGTCTTATAGTGCCCGAAATGACCCGAAATAGTGTGAAACGGAGTCGTGGGCCTACCATGCTAGTCTAGGATGATCCGAGGTGGGACCCACATATTTTTGGGGACCTCAGGGCAGGAGGACCTCACTCAAATGGTGAGGCCTCGCTGTACAGTGGGCTCCACTCGGACGGGCCATCGGGCCGATCAATTTTGAGGGCCAGGGTAGCCCCCTGGTGTGTGGGCCGTCCGTTAAAAGCACCCCAAACCCATACCTCCTTCAAAAAATACACCCTCAAGCTCTCCTTTCCTCTCCCATTTGTTGTTTTCCTTTGCAAAACTCATTGTCAATCACTCCCATCATTAATTTCTGCCTCAACCCACGTCCCTCCATCGTTTACAGCAATACACACTCCCCTGTCTCTCCATTCTCGTTCGTTGGAGCTCTCCCATCCTCCATTTGAGGCTAAAAATTGTGTGAGCTTCAAACCCAACCCATCTCACCCTTTTCCCTTTGCAATCCCAGCCTTTTGGGGCCTGTTTCCCTCCTCTATTGGACCTAGATTCGTGGCAGCCCATTAGGTTAGCCCTTTCTCCCCCTTTCCTTCATTTTCCATGGCCTTTTTAGAGGCTATTTTAGCCTTTTTCTCCCTTTCCACCATCCTCTCTCTCATGGGAAAGAGGAAGACCGCCGCGGATGAAGGTGGGCCTAGTCGCCCTTCACGTTCAAGGAAGCCGAGAGGTGGCACCACTAGTTTAAGTGCCGCTGCTAGTCCAAACATTGGGAGAGAGCTACACACGAAGCGGAATTTAGATCCCCACACTCCCATAGGGAGAGCACTGTTGGCAGACTTGGCCCACAACGCGTATACTGATCGTAAGGTTCTGTTTGAGGCGTATGTGGATGAGTGGCTCTTTGGTGAGTTTTTGTTGTTTGAGCGCATCGAAGCTGCCAGGTGGGGTCTGTTCTTTGAAGGCCAGTCTCATGCAAATGTGGGCACTGTTCGTGCCTTTTATGCTCATATTCGGGACCCTACGTTGGAGCCATTGCAGTTCAGGATTCCCTTTGATAGAGATCGGGAAGCCACGATCGATGTTCGGTTGATAGCTCGACCTCTGAACGTGCCTCTTGGTGAGGTACGTCTAAGTGCTAAGAACCTGAGGAGTGTTCATGAGCAAGATCGCCGCACCAAGTTCCTATGTGGTGGCTTAGTTGAGTGGCAACGTAATAAGAGCCTCTTAGCGTCCCACATGTCGGATTATTTTCGTCTGCTTCACCACATCTGCACATTTAATGTTTATCCCAGGTGGAGCAATCACAGTGAATGCATGTGCCTTATGGTAGATTTCCTGTATCAAGTGGGCCAGGGAGAGAATGTGTGCATGCCCACCTTTGTGTTGCGATAGATCGTCCTCATAGCAAAATTGAGAAGAACGTCTGAGTCACTTCCCTTTGGCCGGCTCATATGCAATATTGCACTTGAGTTTGCTTACAGACTTGGGCCGGAGTTGCCTGTGCCGATTCATTTCATCAATGAGGCTACCATGAACCAGATGAGGATAGGGCCTCGGCAACGTGAGGCTCAGCTTGATGATGACAGTGAGGGCGAATATGATAGTGAAGAGGATGAAAGTGAAGAAGGAGGTGGAGCAGAAATAGAGAAAGAAGGTCAAGAAGAAGAAGAAGAGGATGCTCAGGATACTGATGAGAGTCCTCCTCCTGCGACTCGGGCTGCTAGGGATGCTCACATAGCCCGACTTGAGGAGAGTCAGGTTACTTTGTGACGGAAAGTCCAAGAACTCTTGGCCGAGGTAAAACAAGAGCTTGAGGATACCAAGGCCATCATGAAGCGAAAATTTGGCAAGGTGACTGGCACCTTGAAGGCCATCCTGTGTTGTCTGCAGGATAAGGGTGCCCCTCATCCATCGCCAGACTCGGACGAGTGATTAGATTTCAAATGTCTGTAGGTCGTATCTAGGTTGCTTTGTGTTTTCTGTATATGAGCCTGAGAAGGCTTAGTGGTTGGTTTATATTGCAGTTATAGCTTTAGCTAGCTTAGTTTCCCATGTGTTTCTTGTCATGATGCATGTAAGGATATATCTCTTGTATTGTGACAAATTTTAATTGAATGAAATGCATGGAGTTTCTTCAGTTTGTTATGTGAATGATTATGTGGTGTGTTTGTGCTATTACTGAAATTGACTGGTTTGCACCCTATTTGGAATATAGGGAATGCCACCTAAGGTTACTCAGAGCACGGCACGTCTTACGCTGGGTGAGCCGATGGATCGAGTCCCTCCCTAGAGTGATGATCATATGGACCCTGCTGTGGGCCTGATTCGTGAGACTGCACTTGAGTCTCAGCCTTCTGCAGGTCCTACAGTCGAACCACCACCTTTTACACCGTGAGTTAGAGAGAAGTACCGTACGTCTTCCTCAACGTAGTATGTGCCTCAGCCTGCTCCACCTCCTGATAGGTTTGAGCAGTTGATGATCATGATGCACCGGCAACATCAGTAGCTTTTGACTACATTACAGGGGCCTTAGCCCAGGGTGGGAGTGCGACTCCACCTGTGCCACCTGTGCATCCAGCTGAGGATGCTGGGACTTCGACTCAGGATGAGAGTATGGCTCATCCTGCACCATGTGCTTACCCTACGGGGAATGTTGCTGATACCCGAGGCCTACTTGAGCGATTCCAGCGCTTGCGACCTCCTACTTTTATGGGTTCTCACAGACTCGAGGAGGCCGAGTATTGGCTCGATCGTGTCTCAAAGATATTGAGGATGCTGCACTGCTCGGAGTTTGAGCAGGTTGAGTTGGCCACCTTCATGTTCGAGAGAGAGGCCAGCTTATGGTGGGATAGTATACTACGTACGGTTGCAGTTGGCTACATCTGGACTTGGGCAGCATTCGAGTTCCGATTCTATGAGAAATACTATCCGCAGACCTACCGACAAGAGAGGGAGAATGAGTTTCTGCACCTCAGGCAGGGAGGCATGTCAGTTACAAAGTATGAGCATCGATTCACAGAGTTGGGCAGATACGTCCCTACGATACTTGCTGACGAGCAGATGTGCATTAGACGATGTTCTGAGGGCTTGCGACTTGACATTCAGTCGAAGATGTACTGTGTCAGCATACCCTCTTATGCTGAGCTGATACATATGTCCATGCGGATAGAGTAGGATGTAGATCGCTTGACACATTCTCGTGGCCCTATGGTATCTAGGCCAAGACCGGATGCTCAGGGTAGGCCACTCCTTGGCAAGAGGGCTTGCATCTATTCTCCTCCTAGGGGTACAACGCCAGTACTTTTGATGAGGTTCCTAGGTGTGACCTGTACCTACTGTGGGAGACCGGGTCACACTGCAGAGAGCTGTTTTGCTCGGATGAGGGATAACGGGTTTTCACCGCCGTAGAAGATCGATCGTCCTCACCCACAGGCATTATCCGCTCCATCGCTACGATCATCTCTTGCGCATCCTTCTTTCAGAGCTCCCGCACCTCAGTTCTGGCTGCCTCAATGGCCCATGGTACAGTAGTCGAACCGTCCACAGCAGGCACGGGTGCATGCATTAAGAGCAGAGGCATCTGGGACAGAGACTGCCCCACCCTTGGCCTTTGAGGTCACAACCCACATTGGAGGTACTCCTATATTCGTGATGGTGGATACAGGATCCATGATTTCATTGATATCGCATTTAGTAGTCAAGCACCTTGGGCTACCGATTACTCGGATGGATGAGGTGCGAGTTCTCACAGCGCACGGGACCTTTTCTGATTCCACTATGAAGTGTGAGGGTTGTTTGCTAGATCTAGGGTGCAGGACGATGGCTATTGACCTTGTCGTCGACCACTCTCTCTATTATCTCGATGTCATTCTTGGCATGGATTGGCTTACTGCAGGGAGGGCCAAGATTGACTGCGAGACTCGTATAGTGACAGTCTATGAGCCGGAGGATACGTCCTTATAATTTCCAGTGCAGGTTAATCTCCCCTTTCGAGTACTTACCTACGCTTCTTTATTGTGGGATGGTGATGCCCCGACACTTGAGCGCACGCCAATAGTCCGTGATTATGAGGATCTGTTTAGGAGGATTACTGGGTTACCACCTCAGCGTGAGATTGATTTTACTATCGACCTGGTGCCCGGTTCGACTCCCTTCTCACTGCCGACGTATCGCATGGCCCCATGTGAGATGGAGGAGTTGAGGAAACAGATTGATGATCTGTTGGAGGTTGGCTTCATACGACCGAGTGTCTCCTTGGGGAGCACCGGTGCTATTTGTGATGAAGAAGGATGGTTCACTGCAATTGTGTATTGATTATTGCAGGTTGAATTAGATTACGGTGAAGAATAGATACCCTTTGCTCAGGATTGATGACTTGTTTGATCAGCTGAGAGGAGCACAGTACTTCTCAAAGATTGATCTGTAGTCAGGGTATCACTAGTTGCCTGTCAGGGATGAGGATGTGCAGAAGACGGCCTTCAGGACCAACTTTAGCCACTATGAGTTCCTCGTGATGTCGTTTGGTCTTACAAACGCACCAGCCGTGTTCATGTATCTGATGAACAGAGTATTTCGGCCTTTCCTCTATCGATTCGTCATCGTGTTTATAGACGATATTTTGGTATATTCCAGGAGTCGAGAGGAGCATGAGGAGCACTTGCATTTGGTCATGGATACATTGAGAAAACACCAGTTGTTCGTACAATATAAGAAGTGCGACTCCTGGAAGGAGGAAGTCAAGTTCCTTGGACATGTGGTGTCCAAGGATGGGATGGCGGTGGATCTTGCTAAGGTAGCCGCGGAGCAGGACTGGAAACATCCTGGTTCGGTTACTGAGGTGAGGAGTTTCTTGGGTATTACTGGTTACTATCAACGATTCATTCGGAACTTCTCCAAGATAGTCAGACCCTTGACTCAGTTGACACGGAAGGATTTGAAGTTTGCCTGGAATGAGAAGGCGGAGGCAGCTTTTCAGGAGTTGAAGGACAGGCTGACGTACCCCCCTGTGCTAGTATTGCCAGAGCAAGGGGTTAAGTACACGATATACACCGATGTATCTAGTGTTGGTCTGTGTTGTGTCCTTATGCAGAAGGACAGGGTAATTTCATATGCCTCGAGACAATTAAGGAAGCACGATGAGAATTTCCCTACACATGACCTTGAGTTGGCAGCTGTCATTTTCGCATTGAAGCTCTAGAGACATTACCTCTACGGAGAGGAGTTCGAGCTCTTTTGTGACCAAAAGAGCCTTAGATACATATTCACACCGCGAGACCTGAATATGAGGCAACGGCGATGGATGGAGACTTTGAAGGACTTTAAGTTCGAAATTTCCTACCATCCTAGCAAGGAGAACCTTGTGGTTGACGCGTTAAGCCGCAAGATGGAGATAGAGTTTGTAGCTTCGCTGATGGTTGTCGAGTGGGACATGGTTGAGTTTTTACGAGACTTTGAGCAGAAACTCACTGTGTAGGAGCCATTTGAGTTTATCACACATGTTCAGGTGCGACCTCTTATCGATGACAGAGTCATCGCGGCGCAGAAGGATGATGTGCGTCTGACTGATCTTCGAGAGCAGGCCAGTGATGAAGGAGACGCCGAGTGGCGAGTTGGAACGGATGGGGGCTTACGTTATCGTGGCAGCCTATGCGTCCCAGATATCCCTGACTTGAGACTAGAGATTCTCGAGGCTACGCACAGTTCCAGACTTGCGATGTATCCAGGCAGTACAAAGATGTATCACGACGTGAAGAGGACCTATTGGTGGGATAATGCCTATGGGCAAGGACGATCGATCTTCTGCGGTGGTGAAAACCCGATATCTCTCATCCAAGCAAAACAGTTCTCTACAGTGTGACCAAGTCTCCCACAGTAAGCACAGGTCACACTTGGGTGCCTCATCGGAAGTACTGGCGTTATAGCCCTAGGAGGAGAGTCGATGCGAGGCCTCTTGCCAAGGATTGGCTTGCCCTGAGCATCTGGTCGTGGCCCAGCAACCATAGGGCCACGAAAATGTGTCAAGCGATCTATATCCTGCTCTGCCCGCATGGACATATGTATCAGCTCGACATAAGAGGGTATGCTGACACAACACATCTTCGACCGAATATTAGGTCGTAAGTCCTCAGAAAAATGTCGTATGCGCATTTGCTCGTCAGCAAGTATCATAGGGACATATCTGCCTAACTCTGTGAACCGATGATCGTACTCCATAACTGACATGCCTCCCTGCCAGAGGCACAGAAACTCGTTATCACTCTCGTGTCAATAAGTCTGCGGATAGTATTTCTCATGGAATCGGAACTCAAATGCTGCCCAAGTCCAAATGTAGCCAACTGCAACTGTACGTAGTATACTATCCCACCATAAGCTGGCCTCTCTCTCGAACATGAAGGTGGCCAACTCAACCTGCTCAGACTCCGAGCAGTGCAGCATCCTCAATATCTTTGAGACACGGTCGAGCTAATACTCAGCCTCCTCGGGTCTGTGAGAACCCACAAAAGTAGGAGGCCGCAAGCACTGGAATCGCTCACGTAGGCCTCGGGTATCAGCAGCATTCCCCATAGGGTAAGCAGATGGTGCAGGATGAGCCATACTCTCATCCTGAGTCGAAGTCCCAGCATCCTCAGCTGGATGCACAGGTGGCACAAGTGGAGTCACACTCCCACCCTGGGCTAAGGCCCCTACAATGGTAGTCAAAAGCTGTCGATGCTGCTGGTACATCATGATCATCAACTGCTCAAACCTATCAGGAGGTGGAGCAGGTTAAGGCTCATACTGCGTCGAGGAAGACGCACAGTACTGCTCTCTAACTGGCGGTTTGAAAGGTGTTGGTCCGACTGTAGGACCTGTAGAAGGCGGAGACTCATGTGCAGTCTCACGAATCAGGCCCACAGTAGGGTCCATATGATCATCACTATGGGGAGTAACCCGATCCATCGGCTCACCCAGCGTAAGACGTGTCGTGCTCCGAGTAACCTTAGGTGGCATTCCCTATATTCAAAATAGAGCGCAACCTCGTCAGTTTCAGTAATAGCACAAACACACCCCACAATCATTCACATAACAAACTGAAGAAACTCCATACATTTCATTCAATCAAAATTTGTCACAATACAAGAGATATATCCTTACATGCATCATGACAAGAAACACATGGGAAACTAAGTTAGCCAAAGCTACAACTGCAACATAAACTAACTACTAAGCCTTCTCAAGCTCACACACAGTAAACACAAACAACTTACAAACATCTGAAATCTAATCACTCGTCTGAGTCTGGCGATGGAGGAGGGGCACCTTTATCCTGCAGACAGCACAGGATAGATTTCAAGGTGCTGGTCACCTTCTTGACCTTGCTCTTCACAAAGCCCGGCAGGTCCGTAACGTCTTGTCGCAAGGTAACCTGACCCTTTCGTAGGTGTAACACCCCGGATTTTGGCTAATCTGGGATTAGACGTCCTTAGGTAATGGGTTAACTAAAACACCTGAGAAATCGCTCAGAACCCAATTCCATAGCCAAAGAAATCACGTAGGATAAATTCCTTTGGAAAATAAGCGTAAGTTAGCTAGCGCAACGCTGGAGTAGCTGGGAAATAGTCCCTGATCACTTTAAATACGTTCTACAAGACCCAAATCGAGTAGAACCAATGACTCTATAATACTTTATAACCTCGGATCAAACTCTAAGCCGGTTTGTTCTCTGGACCACTTTGAAATCTTGTATTGGATCTAGACCGCGCGTCGAAAGTCCGATATCTCCTATCTTAGACCGTTAGAACCGCCTAGCTGGACTTGACACTCATTTCAAAAATCAAGTCAAACCGATAATCACAGGCCATTTCATTAAGCCCGGACCGAAGAGAGTGCGAATAGGGACAGAATTGGAATTTCAAATTCAAATCTGGCACACGACTTGACGCGTCAGTATTGAGCGTTCTGGCCGTCAGAATTTAGGCAGATTACACCCTCGGATCAGGAGAAATTTCTATTTTATATCATGAGACTTTCAGCCCTGATCTACGTGCAGTGACCGCTGAACTGAAACTGGTCCGCCACGTGCGATCTGCGAACCCTGCCAGACTGAAAACTTAATACGTGCTATATCTGGTACGCATGAGCTTAAGTCCGATCGCATTCGACCAGGGGACCACCAGAAAGCATCTTTTGGACCGAAACAGCCCCGATTTGGTTACCCCTCAAGTGAAACTTGTTCCCGAGCCTATTTCGGGCAAGTTTGGGCTTATAAAATGGCTTGAAACCCTCACTCCTCTCTCCCATCCGAATTTGCAAAAACCCTAGATTGGGAGAGAGGAAAGGTGAGAGTTTGTGAGAGAAGGTGAGAGAGATCTTCCTGCCACCTGTTGCTGCTGCTGTACGTGTTTAGGCAACGCACTCCGATCACTTTCCCGGTGATTCCTCCGCGTTTTCAGGTAAGAAAAACCCTAGAAAGTTGCTGATTTGATGTTTCTTCTGTTCCATAGCTTGATAGTAAATCTCGTAAAACAAGTTCTCTTATCGCTATAGACGAAGCGTATACGCTCCGTTCGAATTTCAACATCCATAAGAGACAAGGTGCGGATTTTAGACGCTTTGATTGACTGTTTCCAAAGCTTTCAATGTCGTTTAATAGTAGATTCTTGAGGCAACGCCGTTTGACATGTACAACATGATGTCCGTTTCCTGTTTCGTAAACTAACGAAGAATATGAGATTTAGGGCATTTTAGTCATTTGTAGGAAGTACTGTTTTCATGCATATTTTGCTGATGTGATTGACATGGTTTATTGTCGCATTAGAATGTTAGGAATGCGTGCATAATTAGTTTGGCGAAGAGATATGCCTAAATGCGCACTTCGGGTCGACATACTATATGTAGACTTAAGTTTGTAGTGTAAGTGTTTGTATAAATGCTTGTATTAATATGTATTAAATTAAATGATGTTATGGATTAGTTTGAGATTGGTTTCTCAATAAATATGCTGGTGTAAATGGTTTCCTTCATGTTAGCCATATGCATGATTTCATTATATGAATGAAATGCATGTGCTTGATGATTCATGTAAGTTATATGTTATAACATGTGCTTGATGATTTCCTTATGATTTAGTTTGAGATTGAATTCTCAATTAATTTGCTGATGGAAAGGATTTCCTATATGTTGGCGATATGCATAATTTCATTATATGTGTGAAAGACATGTGTAGGATGATTTACTTAAGTTGTACGTTATAACATGTGTTAACATGCTCACATGGTTGTATTTCATTTCCAATGCTCTCACATGATCGCTGACGTGGATTCATATGTGTTTGGGACTATACGGAGTCCAGGCAGTCGGTAACCAAGAAATATCGTGGTTAGCCTATCCTTGCCACGAACGACGTGTCGATGAACACGAGTCGTGTTTAGAGTTGGCGGCAGTGGTTAGGCCACGCGAAGTGTTTTACGCACTTCATGTCGTTCGACTTGCGATGCGCTCGTGCTAGTCGAGCTCGTCAAGTAACCCGACTGCCG
Source organism: Magnolia kwangsiensis (assembly GCA_037074715.1). Taxonomy (NCBI): domain Eukaryota; kingdom Viridiplantae; phylum Streptophyta; class Magnoliopsida; order Magnoliales; family Magnoliaceae; genus Magnolia; species Magnolia kwangsiensis. The sequence goes on along the minus strand of CM073576.1, from coordinate 99,916,843 downwards.
TTGTATGTTCACCCTGCATGAGTCATATCTGCTTGAACCTAGGATACTGAACTTACCATTGTAAACCCTGTTAACCATGGTACCTTGATCCAAGAAGACTCATGAGCCGGGCATGGTGGTATGGGACACCGTGGTCGAGCTGTCGGCCTACGCTGGGGCCACAAACCTCCCCGTAGTGACCAGTGAGCACCTAGACTCGTGAGCAGATTATGGTGGTATGGGACACTATATTCTAGCTGTCGGCCTACACTGATCAGGCGACGAGTCCTTTGTAGTGACCGCTAACGTATTCTGAGTCCACGGGAGGCGACGACCCTTCATTTGCAGTAGAGTACAGTAGGCCTGTATTGATAAGGTGATGGGGGAGCGGTGCAACGAGTGCGAGCAACAGCCCTGGCAGCCCTTGCAGTGACCTACGAAATATACATCGTATGAGATTACTAGGAGTGACGACCTTAGACAGGATCTGTGTTGGGATTGATACAAGGGAAGTACCTTAGTTTCCCAATCCTGCTATTTGAATGGACTAATAACAACTTGGAAATCATATCACCATAGCATTGCATGTGCCTAGAAGATGTGGAGCACTCTAGGGAGTGTGGCATACAGCAGTCGTAAGATGTTGTCGTATGAGGGAGTTCGTCGGTGAGGGCATACATCACGTCATGTCATAATTGCATTAACAACAGTATTAGGATTGTTTGATTTACTGCTTTACTATTATCGCATGATTGATTTGAGAACATGTTAATCCTTGCTCTATTATTCCACTGAGTTAGCTACTCACTCCCACGTTACGGGACGGTGTTCCTGGACACCCACCAGACCCTTTTGTGATTGCAGATGATGGCGCGGCCTGCGAGGCGGAGCCGGACTTGATGATGACAAGGAGGATCTCTCCTTTATGCGTGTTCTAATTGACGGGATTACAGGGAGGTTGATTAGATACTTTGACACTTGTCATTTTATATTTTTAGCGCACTCATGTATATTCGTTTTGTCTACTTTTGGAGTATACATGTATGTATATAACCTGGTAACATATCCACACTCTGGAGGCATACAACAGTTTATATATGTTATACATACTATCACAGTCTTCCGCTTGCTAATTTAACTGTCTCCGGAGTATGATATGCTGTTCTAGCTTAATCTCACTCATGTTTAATGCGTTATCACAAACAACATTCAATCATACATATCTATGTTGCATAAATAACATTTTGGAACTCGGGAGTTGGGTTTTTTTCTTGACCCCCCAATTTTCAGGATGTTACAGTAGGACAGCATGATCCTCCTCCATGCGAGCTATACGAGCATCCCAAGGAGCCTGACTAGAAGCCTGCCCTGGTACAGCATGAGGGGAGCTCTCATCTGTTCTCTAAGCCTCTGGCTCTTCCTCTTCTTGGATCTTGGCCCCAGCTTCTTCTTCACACTCTTCTTCTTCGCTCTCAGTCTCATCTTCTCTCTCCTCAAGTCGATCTTGGCATTGTCGTGGCCCGATCTCCATCTGATTGAGGGTAGCTTCATTGATATGATGAACTGGCACTGACATTTCCCCACCAAGGCCATAACCAAACTCACGTGTGATCCTGCATATGAGTCGGCCGTATGGGAACGACTTAGTCCTCCTCGTCGAGCGAGCATACAACCTGAATATCTGTCGCAACACGAACGAAGGCACACACAGGTTTGCCCTCTGCCCCACCTGATACAAGAAGTCCACGATAAGGCGTGTACACTCACTACGGTTACTCCACTTGGGGTAGACGTTGAATGTGAAAATGTGGTGGAGAAAGCGGAAGTTGTCTATCATATGGGACGCAAGAAGACTCCGGTTTGGCTACCACTCAACCAGTCGGCCACAAAGGAAACGTGTGCGGCAGTCCCTTTCACGCGTACTATTCAGATTCTTAGCGCTCGCATGCATATCACCAACGGGCACATTCAAAAGCCGAGATATCAACCTGACGTCAACTGTGGCCCACAAATCTACTCCACCTAAGACCCAGAACTGTAAGGGTTCCAGCATAGTCTCGTGAATGTTGGCATAGAAAGCTCGAACCGTGCTTGCATTAGCGCATTGCCTGACATCAAATAGCGGACCCCACTGCGCTTGTTCCAGGAGCCCGAGCAACTGATATTCTCCGAAGAGTCGCCCATCCACCTGAGCTTCAAAAAGGACCCAACGACCCTCATAAACTCCATGGGGTTATTCCGCCAACCAAGCCCTTCCAGCGGGAGATCGAGGATCAAGATCCCGCTTCGTCTTAAACTCACGAGCGGCACTTGGACTTGCGGCGGTGCTTGAACTAGCAGCTCCACCTCTTGGCTTCCTTGAACGTGAAGGGCGACTAGGCCCAGCTTCATCAGCGGCTGTCTTCCTCTTTTCCATGAGAGAGAGGATGGTGGAAAGGGAGAAAAAAGCTAAAATAGCCTCTACAAAGGCCATGAAAAATGAAGGAAAAGGGGAGAAATGGCTGACCTAGTGGGCTGTCACGAATTTAGGTCTGATAGAGGGGGGAAACAGGCCCCAAAAGGCTGGGGTTGCAAAGGAAAAGGGTGAAATGGGTTTGGTTTGAAGCTCACACAATTTCTAACCTCAAATGGAGGATGGGAGAGCTCCAACGAACGAGAATGGAGAGAGAGGGGAGTGTGTATTGCCGTAAACGGTGGAGTGATGTGGGTTGAGGCAGAAAATGACGATGAAAGTGATTGAGAACGGGATTTGCAAGGGAAAATGGCAAATGGGAGAGGAAAGAAGAGCTTGGGTGTGTGTTTTGTGAATGAGGTAGGAGTTTGGGGTGTTTTCAACGGACAGCCCACACACCACGGGGCTACCCTAACCCCCAAATGCGATCAGCTCGATGGCCCGCCCGAATGGAGCCCACTGTACGGTGAGGCCTTGCCGACCTCTATGCTAATCGGTGATGCCTCACCATTTGGGCAAGGTCCTCCAGCCCTAAGGACCCTAGAAACATGTGGTTCCCACCTTGGATCATTCTGGATTTGCGTGGGTGGGCCTACGACTCCGTTTTGAGCTATTTCGGGTCATTTCGGGTACTAACTGATGTATATTCGTATTTAACAATTTTTAATAGCTGAGATAGGGTCAATAGAGGTCTAGACCCATCCACACATAAACTAGAAGTGGTCTGGGGTCGTTTCATGTGACCATGGATGCACACGAACTCGATCAAAATGATCGATTTGAGTGAACTTCACCAATTGGCGAAACTAGGGCCCTATGAGTGTTTCTACGTTCTTCTCGCACCCACCTAAGTCAAAGGGTGACAGCGTACGTCACTTGACCATAACTCAGGTCCGGTTTAATCCAAATCATGCTCTGATCCAACTTGTAACACCCTGAAAATCGGGGGTCATGTTGAAACCTGACTCCCGAGTTCCAGACCATCACTTATGCAACAAATATGCTGATGATTCAATGTTTTCTGAGTTAGTACATTAACATGAGTGAGATTATACCAAAACTGTAATTCAAACTCCAGATCCAGTGATAAAATGCAAGCGGAAGACTGAAGAATATATATATCACTGTATGAAAAACAAAACAATCTCGAACTGTCTCCAAAGTATGAATACATCTCCGAGTCACATATACATATATTAAACCAAAAAAAAAATGTCGTATAACAGTCCAACTAGCAGAATCCCGCCGATCCAGGCCACCTATGCGAAGCCGTCAAAGAACTGCATGTACGAGAACTCATCCTAGTCCTCGTAGTAGTCCGGCTCCAGCTCCTGAATCGCCTCACAACCTGTATTTAAGATAGAGTCTGGTAGGTGTTATAAACACCGTCCCATAATGTGGGAGTGAGTGATCAACTCAGTGGAATCATAGAGCAAAAATTAGCATGTTATCAAATCAATCACGCGATAATAGTAAAGTAAACAATCAGACATTCCTAGATATTGTTGTTAATGCAAGTATGAAATGACATGATGGATGCCCTCACCGACATACTCCCTTATACGATACCATCTTATGTCCTCGGCATGCTTTCTTCCCTCAGTGCTCCACATCTTCCAAGCACATGCAGTGCGATGTGGAAATGATTATCGAGTTGTTATTAGTCCTTTCATACAGTAGTATTGGAAAACTAAGGTACCTTCCTTATATCAATCCCAACACAGATCCCGTCTAGGGTCGTTACTCCTAGTAATCTCATACGATGTTATATTTCTAGGTCGCTACAAGGGCTGTCAGGACTGTTGCTCGCACTCTTGCACCGCTCCCCCATCACCTTATCAATATAGGCCTAGTTGTACTCTTGTTGCTACGGAAGGGTCGTCGCCTCACGTAGACTCATAATATGCTCGAGGTCACTACAAAGGGCTCGTTACCAATAAGAGTAGGCCGACAGATCAAATGTAGTGTCCCATACCACCACAATCAGCTCACGAGTCTAAGGTGCTCACTGGTCACTATGGGGAGGTTTGTGGCCCCAACGTAGGCCGAAAGCTCGACCACGGTGTCCCATACCACCATACGCGGCTCATGAGTCTTAATGGATCAAGGTACCATGGTTATCAGGGTTATCTCTGGTAAGTTCAGTACTGTAGGTTCAAGTAGTTATGACCAATACAAGGTGAACCTACAACGGTTAGTCGGGTTGCTTGACGAGCTCGAATAGTATGAGCACACCTCAAGCTGAACGACATGAAGTGCATAAAACACCTCATGTGGCCTAACCACTGCCACCAACCAAAGCACGACTCGCGTTCATCGACACGTCCTTTGTGGCAAATAGAAGCCAACCACAAGTTGGAATCTATTACCGACTGCCTGGACTAGAGCGTAGTCACAAGCACTTGTAATCTACATCAGTGATCATATGAGAGTAACAGAAATGAAATACAAACTATCCAAGCATGTTAAACAACATGTTATAACATACAACGTAAGCAAATCAACCAAACACATGTATTCCATATATATGAGGAAATCAATTCAATAACAACATGGAGGAAATCATGTACATCATCATATTAATTGAGAATTCAATCTCAAAACTAATCTACAACAACATTTACTCAATACATACTAATACAAACATTTATACAAACACTTAGTCTACACACTTTAGTCTACATAGCGTATGTCGACCCAAAGTGCGCATTAGGGCGAATCTCTTTGCCAAACAGATCATAGACACATAACTTGTATAATGACATGACAAATAAACATGACAATCATTTTAGAAAAATACAGACGTATACAGTATTTCCTACAAATACCTAAAATGCCCTAAATCTCATATTATCCGTACGTAATCGAAATGGAAAACAGACAGCATGTTCTACATGTCAAACAACATTCCTGTCGCTAATTTACTATTAAACGACATTGAAAGCTTTGAAAATAGTTAACCTAAGCATCTAGAATTGTAACACCCTGAAAATCGGGGGTCGTGTATAAAACCGACTCCCGAGTTTCAGACCATCACTTATGCAACAAATATGATTATGATTCAATGTTGTCTGAGTTAAAGCATTCACATGAGTAAAATTATACCAAAAATGTAATTCATACTCCAGATCCAGTGATAAAATGCATGCGGAAGGCTGAAGAATATATATATCACTGTATAGAAAACAAAATAAATCTCAACTGTCTCCAAAGTATGAATACATCACTGAGTCTCATATACATGTAATAAACAAAAATCAAAATGTCTGAAATCCAGCTAGTATGTCCCGCCAATCCAGGCCACCTATGCAAAGCCGTCGTGAAACTGCATATATGAGAACTCGTCCTGGTCCTCATCGTAATCCGGCTCTGCCTCCTGAATCGCCGCCTCACCTGCAACTAAGACAGGGTCTGGTGGGTGTTGCAAACACCATTCCGTAACGTAGGAGTGAGTGATCAACTCAGTGGAATAATAGAGCAGAGATTAGTATGTTCTCAAATTAATCATGCGATAATAGTAAAGCAATTAATCAAACATTCCTAGATACTGTTGTTAATGCAATATGACATGACATGATGGATGCCCTCACCGACATTCTCCCTCATACGGCACCATCTTCGTCCGCGGCATGCTTGCATACCGCTCAGTGCTCCACATCTTCCAGGCACATGCAATGTGATGTGAATATGATTACCAAGTTGTTATTATTCCTTTTCATACAGTAGTATTGGGAAACTAAGGTACTTCCCTTATATCAATCCCAACACAGATCCTGTCTAGGGTCGTCACTCCTAGAAATCACATACGATGTCACATTTGTAGGTCGCTGCAAGGGCTGTCAGGGCTGTTGCTGGTACTCGTTGCACCGCTCCCTCATCACCTTATCAATACAGGCCTAATGTACTCTCATAGGGTCGTCGCCTCCCGTAGGCTCAGAATATGCTCCCGGTCACTACAAAGGGGTCGTCACCTGATCAGTGTAGGCCAACAGCAAGAATATAGTGTCCCATACCACCATAATCTGCTCACAAGCCATAGGTGCTCACTGGTAACTACGGGGAGATTTGTGGCCCCAGCATAGGCTGACAGCTCGACCACGGTGTCCCATACTACCATGCCCAGCTCATGAGTCTTTATGGATCAAGGTACCATGGTTAACAGGGTTACAATGGTAATTTCAGTACCCTAGGTTCAAGCAGTTGTGACTCATACAAGGTGAACAATCAATGGCCAGTCGGGTTACTTGACGGGCTCGACTAGTACGAGCGCATCGCAAGTCGAACGGCATGAAGTGCGTAAAACTCTTCGTGTGGCCTAACCACAGCCGCCAACTCCAAACATGACTCGCGTTCATCGATGCATCTTTCGTGGTAAATATAAGCCAACCACGAATGTACTCCGTTACTGACTGCATGGACTAAGCATAGTCCCAAACATTTGTAAATCAGCATCAATAATCATGCGAGAGTAATTGAAATGTAATATAACAATACAAGCATGTTATCACGTGTTATAACATACAACTTAAGCAATTCATTCAACACATGCATTTCATACATACAATGTAATCCATACATATTGCCAACATGATGGAAATCATTTACATTAGCATATTACTTGAGAATTCAATCTCAAAACTATTTCACAACACCATATACTCAATACATACTAATACAAACATTTATACAAACACTTTGTCTACACACTTAAGTCTACATAGTGTATGTCAACTCAAAGTATGCCTTTGGGCGAATCTCTTCGCCAAACCAATTATGCAAGCATTCCTAATATCCTACTGTGACAAATAGCCATGACAAAAAATTCAGCAAAATATGGATGCAAACTATATTTCCTACAAATGACTAAAATGCCCTAAATCTCATATTTTCCGTACGTTTACGAAATAGAAAACGGACAGCATGTTGTACATGTCAAACGGCGTTGCCGTTGATAATCTACTATTAAATGACATTAAAGGCGTTGAAATCAGCCAATTAAAGCGTCTAAAATCCTCACCTTTTACCCTAGATGTGTATCGTTTCGAACGGAGCGTATATGCTTCGTCTACGGCGAACAGGCGACCTAATTACACAAGATGTATAAGCTACTTTGCTATTGGAATCGACGGAACCTTAAATCAGCAAGTGTTTAGGGTTTTCCTCACCAAGAATTGTGGCGGAATCACAAACGAAGTGATTGGGATACTTTGCTTAAGCACGTGCAACAGCTAGTGCAGGTGGTAGGAAGATCTCTCTCACACACTCTCTCAATCTCACACTTTTTCTCTCTTTCTAGCTAGAGTTTCTAGAAAATTCGGATGGATGAGATAAATGAGGGTTTAAAGCCCTTTTATAGCCTAAAGCCTTCCCAAATTAGGGTTGGAAACGATGTTTACTTGAGGTGTAACCAAATCGGGGCTGTTCTGGTCCAAAAGATTAGTTCGGGAGGTCCCCTGGCCAAATGCGATCGGACTTAAGCTCATGGTCACTGGATGTTGCTCACACCCAGTTTTCAGTCCGGTAGAGTTCGTAGATCGCACGTGGCGGTCTAGCAGTTCAGCGGTCATCGCACATAGATAGGTCTACAAGTCTCACAATATGAAAGAGAAATTTTTTCTGATCCGAGGGTGTAATTTGGCTGAATTCTGACGGTCAAAACGCTTAATAATAATACGCCAAGTCACGTGCCAGATTTGGATTAAAATTTTCAAATCTAACCCTTTTCTCACTCTCTTCACTCCAGGCTCAATGAAATAGCCTCTGAACGTCGTTGGGCTTGATTTTCGAAATGATTATCAAGTCCAGCTAAGCGGTCATAACGGTCTAAGGTTGTAAGTATCGGACTTTCGACATGCGGTCTAAATCCAATACAAAGTTTTAGAAGGTTCCTGAGAACAAACCGGTTTAGAGTTTGATCCAAGGTTTCAGGATATTATAGCGTCATTAGTTCTACAAGTTTTGGGTCTTGTAGAACCTATTTAAAGTGATCAGGGATGATTTCATAGCTACTCTAGCGTTGCGCTAGCTAACTTATGCTTATTTTCTAAAGGAATTAATTCTACGGGATTTCTGGTCGAGTCAGTACTCGAGTTCCAGTATGGATTTTTCCAGGGCATTACAATCTATCCCCCTTAACAAAAAATTTGTCCTCGAAATTTGTACCTTTTCGTACTCCTCGAGAAGTTATGGGTAGTTCTTTCTGATCTCGGCTTCTGTCTCCCAGGTAGCCTCTTCCTCAGAGTGATGTGTCCACAATACCTTCACAAGGGAGATCACCTTGCTACGCAGTACCTGCTCCTTCCTGTCTAGGATAAGCGTCGGTCGCAAGATATATGTAACATCCTCTCCTAACTGCACCTGCTCCCATCTGATGATATGAGAAGGATCAGAAACGTATTTCTTCAGCATAGAAACATGAAATACGTTGTGAACGCTCGTGAGAGGCGTAGGTAAAGGTAGACGATAAGCCACTGCACTCACACGATCGAGAATCTGAAATGGTCCAATGAATCGCGGTGCCAGCTTCCCCTTCTTCTCGAACCGAAGGACTCCCTTCATAGGGGAAACTAGCAAAAATACATGATCCCCAACCATGAACTCTAGTGGCCGCTGTCTTATATCGGCATAACTCTTCTGTCTACTCTGTGCTGTGAGAAGCCGGCGTCTAATGATGTCAATCTGCTCCGACGTCGCCTGCACTAACTCTGGGCCGATCAATCTACGCTCACCAACCTCTGCCCAGTAATGCGGTACTCGACAAGGTCGACCATACAACACCTCGTAAGGTGCCATACCGATACTCGCCTGGTAACTCTTATTGTACGCGAACTCCGCATATGCAAGACAATTATCCCAACTGTCCTTGAAGTCCAATACGCAAGCCCGCAACATGTCCTCTAAGATCTGGTTCACCCGCTCTGTATGTCCGTCAGTCTATGGGTGGAAGGCAGTACTGAACTTCAACTTCACACCCATAGCCTCCTGAATGCGAGTCCAGAAAATAGAAGTGAAACGCATGTCTCTGTCTGACACGATCTCCAACGGAACTCCATACAGATGCACGATCTCTCTGATATACAGTCTGGCTAACTCGTCTGCAGAGCTCACAACTCTAATCGGTAGGAAGTGCGCCGACTTCGTCAGAATGTCAACGATCACCCAAATAGAATCATGTCCCTTCCTCGTCTTCGGCAGCCCTGAAATAAAATCCATGGAAATGAAGTTACATTTCCACTCTGCGATCGACATAGGCTGCAGGAGTCCAGGTGGTCGGCGATGCTATGCCTTCACCTGCTGGCAAGTGAGACAACGGGACACGAACTCTGTGATGTGGGTCTTCATACCTTCCCACCAATAAGTCCTCACGTCGCGATACATCTTGGTGCTGCCCGGATGCATCGCAAGTCTGGTATAGTGCGCAGCCTCGAGAATCTCTCATCTCAAGTCGGGAATGTTTAGGACGCATAGGCGGCCACGATAACGTAAGCCCCCATCCGTGCCAACTCACCACTCGACGTCTGCATCATCACTGGCCTACTCTCGAAGCTCAATAAGACGCGCATCATCCCGCTGCGCCTCATGACTCTGTCATCGATCTGAGATCACACCTGCACATGTGCGATAAACTCATATGGCTCCTCCACAGTAAGTTTCTGATCGAAGTCTCGCAAAAACTCAACCATGTCCCACTCAGCAACCATTAGCGAGTCGTAAACTCTATCGCCTTCTTACGGCTCAACGCGTCAGCCACAAGATTCGCCTTCCCAGGATGGTAGGAAACTTCAAAGTTGAAGTCTTTCAAAGTCTCCATCCATCGCCGTTGCCTCATATTCAAGTCCCGTTGTGTGAATATGTACTTGAGGCTCTTGTGGTCCCAAAAGAGCTCTAACTCCTCTCCATAGAGGTAATGTCTTCAGAGTCTCAGTGCGAATATGACGGCTGCTAACTCAAGGTCGTGTGTAGGGTAATCCTCCTCGTGCTTCCTTAATTTTCTCGAGGCATACGAAATTACCATGTCCCTCTGCATAAGGACACAACCCAAACCAACGCTATACGCGTCGGTATATATAGTGTATCTAACCCCTTGCTCTGGCAATACTAGCACAGGGGAGGATGTGAGCCTATCCTTCAGCTCCTAAAAAGCTGACTCCGCCTTGTCATTCCAGGCGAACTTCACATCCTTCCGTGTCAACTGAGATAGAGGTCTAGCGATCTTCGAGAAATTCTAAATGAAGCATCAATAGTATCCAGCAAGACCCAAGAAACTCCTCACCTCAGTGACAAACCAGACTGCTCCCAGTCCTGAACTGCAGCTACCTTAGACAGGTCGACTGCCATGCCATCCTTGGACACCACGTGTCCCAGGAACTTCACTTCCTGCTTCCAGAAATCGCACTTCTTGTACTGTGCGAACAACTGATGCTGTCTCAGTGTATCCACGACCAAGCGTAAGTGCTCCTCATGCTCGACTTCTGGAGTATACCAAAATGTCGTCAATGAACACCACGACGAATCGATAGAGGAAAGGCCGAAATACCCTATTCATCAGATCCATGAACACGACTGGTGCATTCGTGAGACCGAACGACATCACAAGGAACTCGTAGTGGCCAAAGCTGGTCCTGAATGCTGTCTTCTACACGTCCTCATCTCTGACGCGCAACTGATGATATCCTGACTGAAGATCAATCTTTGAGAAGTACTGCGCCCCTCTCAATTGATCAAACAAGTCATCAATCCTGGGTAAAGGGTACTTATTCTTCACCGTGATCTGGTTCAACCTGCGATAATGAATACACAATCGCATCGAACCATCCTTCTTCCTCACAAACAGAACTGGTGCTCCCCAAGGAGACACACTGGGTCGAATAAGACCAAGCTCCAACATATCATCAATCTGAGTCCTCAACTCCTCCATCTCACACGGTATCATGCGATACGTCGGTAGTGAGACGGGCATGGAACCAGGCACTAGATCGATAGTAAAATTAATCTCACGCTGAGGTGGCAAACCAGGGATCTTCCTAAAAAGATCCCCAAAATCACAGACGACTGGCGTATGCTCAAGTGTCTGGGCACCAGCGTCCCGTAGTAAAGTAGCATAGCTAAGTATGCAGAAGGGGAGATTTACCCACACTGGGAATGTAAAGGACGCCCCCTCTGGCTCGTAGACAGTCATTATACGAGTCTCGCAGTCAATCTCGGCCCTCGCTGCAGTCAGTCAATCCATGCCAAGAACGATGTCTAGAAAATAGAGAGGGGTCAACGACAAGGTCAATAGCCATCGTCTTGCCCCCCAGATCCACCAAATAGCCCTCGCACAACAGGGTGGCATCTGTAAAAGACCCGTGAGCTGTATAAACTAGCACCTCATCCATCCGAATAGTCGGTAGCCCAAGGTGCCTGACTATGACATGTGATATCAATGAAATCATGGATCCTGTGTCCACCATCACGAGTATAGGAGTACCTCCAATATGGACGGTGACCTCAAAATCTGAATGCTGAGAAGTCTCTGCCTCGGCTGCCCGTGCTGTCAGAGCATGTACTCGAGCCTACTGTGGCCGGTTCAACTACGGTATCATAGGCCGTAGAGGTGGCTTGAACTGAGATGTGGGAGGTCTGAAGGAAGGGTGCGCAGGAGCCAACCGTAGAGGCGGTGCTGATATAGCCTGTGGACATGGACGGTCGATCTTCTGCGGCGGTGAGAACCCACTGTCTCTCATCGGAGTGAAACAGCTCTGCACTGCGTGACCCACTCTCCCACAGTAAGCACATGATAGATCAGGGCGCCTCATCAATAATACTGGCACTGTAGCCCTAGGAGGAGGGTCGACGCGAGGCCTCTTGCCTGCAAAGGGCCTGTCCTGCAACTCTGGTCGCGGCCTAGGGACAATAGGGCCACGAGATCGCGCAAGCTAATCCACATCCTGCTCTGCCCGCATAGACATGTGAATCAGCTCAGCGTAGGAGGGGATGCTCACACAACACATCTTCGACTGTATGTCCGGTCGCAAACCCTCAAAAAAGTACCGTATGCGCATCTGCTCATCAAGTATAGTCGGGACATATCTGCCCAACTCAGTGAATCGATGCTTATACTCCGTGACTGTCATGCGTCCCTGCCTGAGGCGTAGAAACTCATTCTCCCGCTCATGCCTGTATGTCTGGGGATAGTATTTCTCGTGGAAACGGAACTCGAACGCTGCCCAAGTCCAGAAGTAATTGACTGCAACGGTCCGCAACACACTATCCCACCACAAGCTGGCCTCTCGCTCAAACAGGAACGTAGCCAACTCTACCGATCAGGCTTTGAGCAATACAGCATCCGTAGTATCTTCGACACATGGTCGAGCCAATACTCGGCCTCCTCGGGTCTGTGAGAACCCGTAAATGTAGGAGGTCGTAAGCGCTGGAATCGCTCGAGTAGGCCCCGTGTATCCGCAGCATTCCCCACAGGGTAAGCAGGTGGTGCAGGATGAGCCATGCCCTCATCTTGAGCATAAGTACCGGCATCCTCAGCTGGATACACAGGCGGTGAAGGTGGAGTCGCACTCCCACCCTGGGCTAGAGCCCCTACTATAGTAGTCAAGAGCTGCTGCTGCTGCTGCATCATGGCCATCATCTGCTCAAACCTATCAGGAGGTGGAGCGGGCTGTGGCACATACTGCGTCGAGGAAGACGCCCGATGCTGCTCTCTGACAGGCGGTGTGAAAGGCGGCGGTCCAACTGCAGGACCTGTGGAAGGCTGAACTCACGTGCAATCTCAGGAATCAGGCCCACAGCAGGGTCCGTATGAACATCAGTCTGGAGAGGAACCTGATCCATAGGCTCTCCCAATGTAAGTCGTGCGGTGCTCCGCGTAGCCTCAGGCGGCATTTCCTATATTCAAAATAGGGCGCAACCTTGTTAGTCACAGCAATAGTACAAACACACCACCACCAGTCATTCACATAGCAAGTCAAAAACATTCCATGCATTTTATTTACTCAAAATTTATCACAATACAAGAGATATTTCCTTACATGCATCATGACCAGAAACACATGGGAACTAAGCCAGTAAGCTACTACAGCAACATAAGCAAACTACTAGCCTTATCAGGCTTACACATAGAAAGCAGGAAATAACTAACTACTTCAAACAACATCTAGATCTAGATCACTAGACCGAGTCTGGGGATGGAGAAGGAGCACCCTTATCCTGTAAGAAACACAAGATCGCCTTCAAGGTGCGAGTCACCTTGCCAAATTTTCTCTTCATGACGGCCTTAGTATCCTCAACTTCGGCCCGAAGTTCCTGGACTTCCCGTCGCAAGGCAACCTGACTCTCCTCAAGTCGAGCAATGTGATCATCTCTAGTAGCCCGTGTCACTGGAGGAGGGCTCTCATTAGTATCGTGAGCCTCCTCTTCTTCCTCTTCCTAGGCTTCTTCCTCTATTTCCTCCCCAAGTTCTTCTTCACTTGAACCTTCCTCGCCATGATAATCGTCCTTGCTATCCTCATCAAGTTGAGCCTCACGCTGCCTAGGCCCGATCTTCATCTTGTCCATAGTAGACTCGTCAATGTGGTGAATTGGTACTGGCAACTCTGGCCCAAGTATGTACACAAACTCAAGTGTGATCTTGCATATGAGCCAGCCAAAAGGAAGCGACTCAGACGTTCTTCTTAATTTTACTACGAGGACTATCTGCCGCAACACAAAGGTGGCCATACGCACATTCTCTCCCTGGCCCACCTGATACAAGAAATCAACCATGAGGCGTGTACATTCGCTGCGGTTGGTCGACTTAGGATACACGTTGAACGTGCAAATGTGGTGCAGCAGGTGCAAATTATCTAATATGTGAGATGCCAAGAGGCCATTGTTAGGATTCCACAGAACCAAACTACCACATAAGAATCTAGTACGGTGATCTCGCACACACCTACTCTTCAGATTCTTAGCACTGGGATGAACTTCACTAAGAGGCACCTTTAGAATGCGAGCTATCAACCGAACATTGATCATAGCCATCTGGTCTCTATCAAAGGGAATCTTGAACTGCAATGGCTTTAACGTAGGATCCCGGATACGAGCATAGAAGGCACGAACGGTGCTCACGTTTGCTCGGGACTGTGCTTCAAAGAGCTGACCCCAGTGTGAAGCTTCAATACGCTCAAACAACAAAAATTCACCGAAGAGCCGTTCATCCACATGGGCTTTAAACAGTACCTTACGGTCAGTATAATCGCCATGAGACATCTCTGCTAACAGCACTCGCCCTATTTGAGCATGGGGATCCAAATCCCACTTTGTATAAAACTCACGAGCTGTGCTTGGACCTGCGGCGGCGCTTGAGCTAGCAGCGCCACCTCTCGGCCTTCTTCATTATGAAGGGTGACTAGGCCCGACTTCGTCTGTGGCAGTCTTTCTCTTTCCCATCAAAGAGAGGATGGTGGAGAAAGAGAAAAAGGCCAAAATGGCTCCAACAAAAGCCATGGAAAACGAGTGAAATGGAGAGAAACCGCTGCCCAAACGGACTGAAGTGGATCTAGGCATTGTAGAGGGATGCTTCAAGCTTTCAAGGGCAGAATTTTCAAAAAGAAAAGAGAAGAATAAATGGGAATGGAGCTCCACACGATTTCAGCCATGTTTGGAGATTGTGGGAGCTTCAAACGATGAGATCGGAGAGGGAGGGGGTTGCAAATAGTAATGGAGGGATGGACAGGCATCTTTTTTAGTAAAGGAAGGGTTTGGAAAGGATTTGGCACCAAGTTTTGAAAGGTGGCAGCAAGAAAAACTAAAAATGGAGGGCTTGGGGGTATTTTTGTGAAGGGAGTAAGACATTTAGGAGTTTTTGAGGGACGACCCGTATATGGGAGGGGTGCCCTACCTCAAAAAGGGCGTGCGCTCGAATTTTAACGCACATGGGGCCCGATGTACGTTGGGTCCCCCCTGTCCTAGGGACTCCAAATATATGTGGGCCCCACCCTAGTTCATTGTGGTTTGGCCTAGAGAGGCCCAAAACTCTATTTGGGGTGTTCCGGGACCATTCTGTGAACATGAATGCATCTAGGCATCATGTAGCATATGATTTTGGGGTAGGAGGAGATAATCCATCCAACTAACCCATCTGTTATGAAATAGTTTAAAATTGGAATGGCCAAAAGGCCAATTTTCACTTATTTTTACTATTTATAGTAAAATTTTGTCTTAGTATGATTTTATATCATTTTCACATTAGGATCAATGCCTAACATGAACAGACTGAGAACGAATTGAAGAATGGGGTGGCGAGAGGAAGGATTTTGAAGGAATTGGGTGAAACGAGGTTTTTAAGCCCTAGCGATTAAATGTAAGGGTTGTGGTTTCCCCACGACCCAAAGACACACATTTTCAGGTTTGGAAATGCTTCTGAGAACATCTTAAACCCGTTAACTAACAACCTACTAGCTATTTAGGTCGCCTCACACGACCTAAGATGTATTATGGACTCGATCGAAGCGAACGACTTGAGTAAACTTCGCCTATTGGTGAGACTACGATCCTACGAGTGTTTCTAGACCTTTATCGCACCCACCTAAGTCAAAGGAGCGATAGTGTATGTCGTGTGTCCATAACCCAGGTCCGGTTTAATCTCATTCATGCTCTGATACCAACTTGTAACACCCTAAAAATCGGGGGTAGTGTATAAACTCGACTCCTGAGTTCCAGACCATCACTTATGCAACAAATATGATTATGATTCAATGTTGTCTGAGTTAAAGCATTCACATGAGTAAAATTATACCAAAACTATAATTCATACTCCAGATCCAGTGATAAAACGCAAGCGGAAGGCTGAAGAATATATATATCACTGTATGGAAAACAAAATAAATCTCAACTGTCTCCAAAGTATGAATATATCACTGAGTCTCATATACATGTAATAAACAAAAATCAAAATGTCTGAAGTCCAACTAGTATGTCCCGCCAATCCAGGCCACCTATGCAAAGCCGTCGTGAAACTGCATATATGAGAACTCGTCCTGGTCCTCATCGTAATCCGGCTCTGCCTCCTGAATCGTCGCCTCACCTGTAACTAAGATAGGGTCTGGTGGGTGTTGCAAACACCATCCCATAACGTGGGAGTGAGTGATCAACTCAGTGAAATAATAGAGCAGAGATTAGCATGTTCTCAAATCAATCATGTGATAATAGTAAAGCAATTAATCAAACATTCCTAGATACTGTTGTTAATGCAATATGACATGACATGATGGATGCCCTCACCGACATTCTCCCTCATACGACACAAATTGCATCCGCGACATGCTTGCGTACCGTTCAGTGCTCCACATCTTCCAGGCACATGCAATGTGATGTGGATATGATTACCAAGTTGTTATTATTCCTTTTCATACAGCAGTATTGGAAAACTAAGGTACTTTCCTTATATCAATCCCAACACAGATCCTGTCTAGGGTCGTCACTCCTAGAAATCACATACGATGTTACATTTGTAGGTCGCTGCAAGGGCTGTCAGGGCTGTTGCTCACACTCGTTGCACCGCTCCCCCATCACCTTATCAATACAGGCATAATGTACTCTCATTGCTACGGAAGGATCATCGCCTCCCGTAGGCTCAGAATACGCTCGCGGTCACTACAAAGGGGTCGTCACCTGATCGGTGTAGGCCGATAGTAAGAATATAGTGTCCCATACCACCATAATCTGTTCACGAGTCATAGGTACTCACTGGTCACTATGGGGAGGTTTGTGGCCCCAGCGTAGGCCGACAGCTCGACCACGGTGTCCCATACCACCATGCCCGACTCAAGAGTCTTTATGGATCAAGGTACAATGGTTAACAGGGTTTATAATGGTAAGTTCAGTACCCTAGGTTCAAGCAGTTGTGACTCATATAAGGTGGACAATCAATGGCCAGTTGGGTTACTTGACGGGCTCGATTAGTACGAGCGCATCGCAAGTCGAACGACATGAAGTGCGTAAAATACTTCGTGTGGCCTAACCACTACCGCCAACTCCACACATGACTCGCGTTCATCGACGCGTCTTTCATGGCAAATATAAGCCAACCACGAATGTACTCCGTTACCGACTGCCTGGACTAAGCGTAGTCCCAAACATTTGTAAATCAGCATCAATAATCATGTGAGAATAATTGGAATGCAATACAACAATACAAGCATGTTATCACATGTTATAACATACAACTTAAGCAATTCATTCAACACATGCATTTCATGCATACAATGTAATCCACACATATTGCCAACATGATGAAAATCATTTACATCAGCATATTACTTAAGAATTCAATCTCAAAACTATTTCACAACACCATATACTCAATACATACTAATACAAACACTTCTACACACTTAAGTCTACATAGTGTATGTCGACTTAAAGTGCGCCTTTGGGCGAATCTCTTCGCCAAACCAATTATGCACGCATTCCTAATATCCTAATGTGATAAATAGCCATGACAAACAATTCAGCAAAATATGGATGCAAACTGTATTTCCTACAAATGACTAAAATCCCCTAAATCTCATATTTCCCGTACGTTTATGAAACAGAAAACAGACAGCATGTTGTACATGTCAAACTGTATTGCCGTCGATAATCTACTATTAAACGACATTGAAAGCGTTGAAATCAGCCAATTAAAGCGTCTAAAATCCTCACCTTTTACCCTAGATGTGTATCGTTTCGAACGGAGCGTATATGCTTCGTCTACGGAGAACAGGCGACCTAATTACACAAGATGTATAAGCTACTTTGCTATTGGAATCGACGGAACCTTAAATCAGCAAGTGTTTAGGGTTTTTCTTACCTAGAATTGTGGCAGAATCACCAACGAAGTGATTGGGATACGTTGCTTAAGCACGTGCAACAGCTGGTGCAGGTGGCAGGAAGATCTCTCTCACACACTCTCTCAATCTCACACTTTTTCTCTCTCTCTAGCTAGAGTTTCTAGAAAATTCGGATGGGTGAGATAAATGAGGGTTTAAAGCCCTTTTATAGCCTAAAACCTTCCCAAATTAGGCTTGGAAACGATGTTTACTTGAGGTGCAACCAAATCGGGGTTGTTCTAGTCCAAAAGAGTAGTTCGGGAGGTCCCCTGGCTGAACGCTATCGGACTTAAGCTCATGGTCACTGGATGTTGCTCACACCCAGTTTTCAGTCCGGTAGAGTTTGTAGATCGCACGTGGCGGTCCAGTTTCAGTTCAGCGGTCATCGCACATAGATCAGGTCTACAAGTCTCACGATATGAAAGAGAAATTTTTCCTGATCTGAGGGTGTAATTTGGCTAAATTCTAATGGTCAGAATGCTTAATAATAACGTGCCAAGTCACGTGCCAGATTTGGATTAAAATTTTCAAATCTAACCCTTTTCTCACTCTCTTCACTCCAGGGTCAATGAAATAGCCTCTGAACGTCGATTGGGCTTGATTTTCGAAATGATTGTCAAGTCCAACTAAGCGGTCATAACGGTCTAAGATTGTAAGTATCGGACTTTCGACACGCGGTCTAGATCCAATACAAAGTTTCAAAAGCTTCCTGAGAACAAACCAGTTTAGAGTTTGATCCAAGGTTTCAGGATATTATAGCGTCGTTGGTTCTACAAGTTTTGGATCTTATAGAATGTATTTAAAGTGATCAGGGACGATTTCACAGCTACTCTAGCATTGCACTAGCTAACTTACACTTATTTTCTAAAGGAATTAATCCTACGGGATTTCTGGTCGAGTCAGTACTCGAGTTCCAGTACGGATTTTTCCAGGGCGTTACAAGAATCCTCACCTTTCGCCGTAGAAGCGTAATGAATCGAGTAGAAACTCTACGCTTCGCCAACGTCTGTATGACGACCTATATCACAAGATAAATCAGCTACTTCGCTAATTGTATCAATGGAATCCCTAAAAAAGGTTGAGGTTAGGGTTTCCTTACCTAAAATGAAGTCGGAATCACCGAAGGAGTGATTAGAACACGGTGATTGGTACGTCTAGAAGCAGGATCGAGTGTCAGGGACTTTCCCTCACAATTTTCACACAATCTCTCTCTTTTCTCTCTTCTCTTTTCTAGGGTTTTAACAAATTCGTATGGGAGGGGTGTGAGAGGGTTTAAGGTCTTTAAATAGGTTAGAAACTCGCCTATTTAGACTTTAAACCAAAGTATACTTGGGTTATAGCCAAATTGGGTCTTTTCCGATCCAAAAGAGCATTTCTGGAGATCCTCTGACCAAATGCGATCGTACTTAAGCTCATGGATATTAGATCCTAATCACATTAAGTTTTCAGTCCAATAGTGTTCCCAGATCGCACGTGGCGGACCAGTTTCAGTTTAGCGGTTACTGAGACTCGATCGAGGATTCCAAGTATACTGACCTGAGTGGGAAATGTTCCCTGATCCGAGGGTGTATTTGGGTCAGATTCTATTGGTCTGAATGCTTATACTTAACCCGCAAGCGAAACATGCCAGATTTATTTAAATCCCATTTAATTTAAAAGGAATTTCACTCTTTCTCACACTCCTTGCTCCAAGCTCAATGAAATAGCCTCAGAACATCAATTGGGCTTGATTTTTGAAGCGATTGTCAAGTCCAGCTAAGCGGTCATAATGGTCTAAGATTGTAGATATTGAACTTTCGACGTGCGGTCTAGATCCAATAGAAATTTTCAAAGGGTTCCTGAGTGATTTCTGATCCTCGGTTTCAAGACGTTATAGCGTTAACAATTCCACAAGTTTTGGGTCTTGTAGAACGTATTTAAAGCGAACAGTACTAATTTCACAGCTAATCTAATATGGCGCTAGTTAACTTACGCTTATTTTCTAAAGGAATTAATCCTAAGTGATTTCTGATCGAGTTGGTACTCGGGTCTCTGTACGGATTTTTCCGAGACATTATAGAAAGAGAGGGAAATTTCTTTTTAAGGAAAGTAATCATTAACCTATGGTGATACAAACAATGTTGCTAGGGTAGGTTAGGTGTGGGTGGTGTGTGAGGTCTTGGTAGTATGAGTTATGGAATTTAAGTGGTGTGTGTAGTGTGTGTTGGAAATTATGCAAAAGAGGGAGTGTGGGTGTAACGCCCGTGAAAAATCCATACTTGGGCTCGAGTACCAACTCGACCCGAAATTGCGTAGAATTCATTCCTTTAGAAAATGTGACTAGGTTAGCTAGTGCAACGTTGGAATAGCTGGGAAATGGTCCCTGATCGCTTTAAATACGTTCTACGAGGCCCGAAGCGAGTGGAACCAAGGGTGCTATAATGCTCTAAAGCCTCGGATCAAACTCTAAGCCGGTTTGTTCTCGGGACCTCCTTGAAACTTTGTATTGGATCTAGACCGCGCGTCGAAAGTCCGATACCTCCTATCTTAGACCGTTAGGACCGTCTAGCTGGGCTTGACACTCATTCCAAAAATCAAGTCAAACCGATGATCACAGGCTATTTCATTGAGCCCGGACCGAAGAGAGTGTGAATAGGGACATAGTTGGAATTTCAAATTCAAATCTGGCACACAAATTTGACGCATCAGTATTAAGCATTCTGACCGTCAGAATACAGCCAAATTACACCCTTGGATCAGGAAAAATATCTATTATATATCACGAGACTTATAGGCCTGATCTTGGTGCGGTGACCGTTAAACTGAAACTGGGCCGCCACGTGCGATCTGGGAACCCAACCGGTCTGAAAACTGGATGTATGCTAGATCTAGTATGCATGAGCTTAAGTCCGACCGCATTTGGCCTGGGGACCTCCAGAAATGCCCTTTTGGACCGAAACGGCCCCGATTTGGTTAGGCACCAAGTAAACATTGTTCCCAAGCCTATTTTGGGAATGTTTTAGGCTATAAAAGGGGTTGAAACCCACACTCCTCTCTCCCATCCGAATTTGAGAGAAGCCCTAGCTTGGGGGAGAGAAAAAGAGTGAGAGATTGTGAGAGAGTGGGAGAGTTCTTCCCGCCACTTGTGCTACGTGTTGCACATGCTTAAGCAACACTCCTCTACCGCTTTCCCGGCGATTCCACCGCAATCCTAGGTAAGTAAAAACCCTAAATAGATGTTGATTTGAGTTTTCCTTGTTTCCATAGCGATGTAGCTTATGGATCTTATGTATTAGGCTCCTTACTCGCCGTAGACGAAGCATATACACTCCGCTTCAATTCCCGAGTCTACAAGACACTAGGTGAGGATTTTAGACGCTTTGATTGACGGTTCCCAACGCTTTCAATGTCGTTTAATAGTAGATTCTTGACGGCATCGCCGTTTGACATGTACAAAATGCTCTCCGTTTCCCGTTTCGTAAGCTAACGAAGAATATGAGATTTAGGGCATTTTAGTCATTTGTAGGAAGTACTGTTTGCATTCATATTTTGCTGATGTGATTGACATGGTTTGTTGTCGCATTAGGAAGTTAGGAATGCGTGCATAATTAGTTTGCCGAAGAGATTTGCCTAGTTGCACACTTTGGGTCGACATGCTATATGTAGACCTAAGTGTGTAGTGCATGTGTTTGTATAAATGCTTGTATTAGTATGTATTGAATTAAATGATGTTATTTGATACTTTGTGATTGATTTTTCAATTATTATGCCGACCTAAATGATTTTCTACATGTTGACAAAATGCATGATTTCATTACATGCATGGAATGTATGTGCTTGAGGATTTGCTTAAGTTGAATATGCATGGGAAGTATGCCGTGAAGATTTGCTTAAGTTGAATGTCATAACATGTGCTAACATGCTCACATGATGTATTTCAATTCCAATACCTTTTTATAGTGTTAATGTAATTCCATAAATGTGTGGGACTTGACTTAGTCCAGGCAGTCGGTAACCGATCGAATTCGTGGCTGACTGGTCATAGCCACGAACGACGCGTCGATGAACGTGATTCGTGTTGAGAGTTGGCGGCAGTGGTTAGGCCACGCGAAGTGTTTTACGCACTTCATGTCGTTCAGCTTGAGATGCGATCGCGCTAGTCGAGCCCGTCAAGTAACCCGACTGGCCGATGTTTGTTCACCTTGTATGTATCATAACTGCTTGAACCTAGGGTACTGAACTTACCATTGTAAACCCTATTAACCGTGGTACCTTGATCCACGAAGACTCATGAGCCGGGCATGGTGGTATGGGACACCGTGGTCGAGCTGTCGGCCTACGCTGGGGCCACAAACCTCCCCGTAGTGACCAATGAGCACCTTGACTCGTGAGCAGATTATGGTGGTATGGGACACTATATTCTAGCTGTCGGCCTACACTGATCAGGCGACGAGCCCTTTGTAGTGACCGCGAGCGTATTCTGAGTTCACGGGAGGCGACGACCCTTCCGTGCAGTAGAGTACAGTAGGCCTGTATTGATAAGGTGATGGGGGAGCGGTGCAACGAGTGCGAGCAACAGCCCTGGCAGCCCTTGCAGTGACCTACGAAATGTATATCGTATGAGATTACTAGGAGTGACGACCCTAGACAGGATCCGTGTTGGGATTGATACAAGGGAGGTACCTTAGTTTCCCAATCCTGCTGTTTGAATGGACTAATAACAACTTGGTAATCATATCACCATAGCATTGCATGTGCCTGGAAGATGTGGAGCACTCTAGGGAGTGTGGCATGCCGCGGTCGTAAGATGTTGCCGTATGAGGGTGATCGTCGGTGAGGGCATACATCACGTCATATCATCTTGCATTAACAACAGTATTAGGACTTGTCTGATTTACTGCTTTACTATTATCGCGTGATTGAATTGTGAACATGCTAATCTTTGCTCTATGATTCCACTGAGTTGATCACTCATTCCCACGTTACGGGATGGTGTTTGCAACACCCACCAGACCCTGTTGTAGTTGCAGGTGACGACGAGATCCAGGAGGTGGAGCTAGATGATGACGAGGACCAGGATGAGTTCTCGTATATGCAGTATCATGACGGCTTCCCGTAGGCGACCTGGATCGAGGGGACATCAGTGGGACTTTTCTTTTTGAACATTATTCTTTTGTTATGTACATGTATATGAGACTCAGAGATGTAGTCATACTTTGGAGACAGTTGAGATTACTTTGTTTTCCCATACAGTGATATATATCTTGTTTAGTCTTCCGCTTGCTTTTATCACTGGATCTGAAGTATGAATTGCAGTTTTGGTATACTTTTACTCATGTGAATGCTTTAAATCAGACAACATCGAATCATAACCATTTTTGTTGCATAAGTGACGGTCTGGAACTCGGGAGTTGAGTTTATACACGACCCCCGATTTTCAGGGTGTTATAGTGGGCCACATGCACCACTCTAAGGTGGGCCACATGATCAAAATCAAGGGTCATAGAATGAAACGTATACAACTTATGATCCATACATCGGATGGACGCACAAGAAGCGACGTTGGAACCGCGGCAACAATGCGGTCGCAATGGCATAGGTTTCAGCTCGATCCGAGTCGGGTCTATGTGACCGGACTCAAGGATAACCACAAACACTATCTGAGGGTCGCAGGTCACCGGAATTCGACCGGTATGACCGCGAGACCATAAGAAATGAAATGCACACTTACACACACATGCACACATGCGAACTTGGGTCGGGTCTCACATATACTTTATTTTTTCAGGTGTCCATATTGTCAATACTTGGAAGGGTGATACCCCTTTAGATCCTCCTCCGGCTACACCAGTGGTCTCACCAAGGGTCTCTTTGACTCCTTTAGTAGCACTAAGGGTGGTAGTTGGCAGAATCGTCTTTCCAGTAGAGACCACTGATCTTCCAACTCAAATTACTATGGATTCAAGCACAGAGGCCAGAGCGCCTTCCTTCGCTAATATGTTGGGAGTTGGCCCTTCCCCTGTTCAGGAAATTCCACCCCCTGTTGTCCATATTTCTACAACGAGTATGCCTATCATTTTCTTTTATCAATATTTCCATATCTCTTAGCCTTATTATCAATATTCTAATTTCTTTCCTTTATATCTTACAGGAACTCCTCCTCATAGTGGTACAGCAAGCTCTGACTTTGTAGCTACTGTATTTGATATATTATCTTTCAGGGAGGTTCCTGTGCATAAATTGATTTTGATGAGAAACTTTGTATCAACGATAGTTCACATTTTTAAATATCCTGAGTAGTGGTAGGATCTGGATGTCACTATTAAAATCTTGGAAAGTACTGCAAAGATGCCATCAACAGAAAATGTCACCATCGCTCCTGAGATATTAAAATATGGAAAATAATTAGGTCTTTCCAAAGAGAAGATTTCCCTCATCACTTCTACTATTTCTAAATTCAACCAAGAATAGTTGAAGGCTTGTGCAGATAACTTAACAATTATTCAAAGTTGCATTGCCCTCCTGAAGGAAGAAATCTTACAATTGGAGTTGAAAGATCATACAGAAGAATCAACTATGAAGGAGCTCGAAGAGAAGATGTGAATCAGTATTCAATCCGTTGATGCTGAGAAGTCTGAATTAATCAAAAATGAAGAGATAATCACATCTTTGGAGAGAAAGTTAGCCGGAATTCTAGATCAAGCAAAGATTATCCTTGAAGCAAAATCAAAACACCTCACAACTTAAGTTCAGTTGAAGGAAGATTTGTAGAAATATTTGGGAGTATTAGGGGTTACAGATGAGCTGTAAAGAATTTGTGTTGTCTGTTTTTTTTTATCACATGTAGTTTCTAATTTTCAGCATTTATTAATAAAGGCATCGTGATATTTTGAGATATTTTATCTCTTCATAAGTTTCCGAATCATAATCTATTTCAAGCATGTTTATTTATACAATTGTCTAATATGGATTTTAACAGGAGCTGAAGTAAAAATAACAATTTATCATGGTTGTTAGTATGGGATTTCCTATATGATTTTTTTTTTTTGGTAGGCAAAACTAAGTTTCAATTTAGTTAAATAGCCACACAGTTTAAGCTCTTGAGTGAAAGTGCACCTACTACGTGCCCTAGTTTATCACTTACGTTGTAGGTTGAGTCAGTCGGATAACAGCGCCTAACAAGAAGATCAAGTCAAGCGTCCGCCTCAACTGGATGTGTAGAAGCTCATCGAAAGGAAAATCTTAGCCTCACATCCCATGTCCCAAAACACCAGGTGATTAAACCCTTAAAAAGAACTAGAACATCTTAGGGTTTATGTGTAAGAAAACTTTTTATCAAAAAGAAAATCTTCTAAGTTTTTCTTACACTGTCGATTATATCGATTCTCCTTTCGATATGATCGACC
The DNA here is from genome assembly GCA_037074715.1 of Magnolia kwangsiensis. NCBI lineage: Eukaryota > Viridiplantae > Streptophyta > Magnoliopsida > Magnoliales > Magnoliaceae > Magnolia > Magnolia kwangsiensis. Next base: position 99,891,182 of record CM073576.1, on the reverse strand, counting down.
AGCTCTGTCGATGTCCTTGGCATATCAATCGATACAATCGAGTGAGGACAAAAAGTGTCCAACAATCAAACAATCTTCTGGACGATTTATCGATATATCGACCTTCGAGTCGATATCATTGATATTCGAAAATCGATCATATCTGAAGTGGATCGATCATATCAACAGACTGCTTTCCGGCGCCCCTATTTTTCTAAAGAAAACTAACAAATGCTTCGGTATATCGATGACTGTCTGATACAATCTGAACTCAAATATCGATCATATCGATTGAGGGTGCATATTCTCTCCAACAAGAATTTCAGGTTGCTTTTAATGTTGATGGGGGTGCTAGTCGATTAATAGATATTCTTATATCGATCATATCGAGACTTTATGGATTGGATCGAGTCAGGACATAAATCGTCCAGTAAGCTTACATGTAAATCTATACGATTTATCGATCCCATCGACAAGGTATCCGATATGATCAATGTACAAATTCCGATGACATCGACTGTTTCCCCGATCATATCTGTAATCCTGAAATTTTTCAAGGCTTCTCTCTTATTTTTCAAATGTCGATAGATCGAACCATCGCTCGATAGAATCTGAGTTCGAAATCCGATAACATCGATGTGTGTCTCGATCCCATTGACCAGTCGGTGGAAGGTTTCCAAAAGCGAAATGACAATTGAGTTTGTATCATCGAGAGGTCGGCCGATACAATCGAGAGTATACACTCGATCATATCGACGACTGATCGATGATATCGAACTCTATCATAAATATGACCGTTTATATCCGTTGGAACTTTTTGCCTATAAACAGAGAGAGTAGTCTTCATTGCTGGTAGAGAAAGCAGAGAGTGCTTTAGAGCGTTTTAACCTTCCTATCATTTACCTAAGCCCTTTCTCTCAGGAAGTTCATCCTCCAATCCACCCTCATCATTGATATCTCATAGAGTGGATTGGAGAATGAACTTCTGCATTCAAGGATCCTTCAGCTACTTCCTTAATGACATATCATTAAGCTGGGATGCCTTAAATGCATAGATGATGGGAACCTCTCTATCTTCCTTATAGGAAAATCTTCAGAGAGTAGTATTCCATCATAGCCTTGACCCAACCTAAGCCTAACATATATACATCTTTGTGTTGCGGATCAAGGGAGCTGAAGATTCTTCATCAACAAGAAGGAGATCTTCATCATTGCGCTGAAAGGGACTCATCAACTTATCTATAAGTACTAAGAGTCCAGAGGATACTTGCAATCATTTCTTTTTAGGATTGGGTTTTAAGTGTTGCTCACCATTTGAAGTCCTCGAAGGAGGCCTCCGACGGGAGTATACGTGTGGGGTGCGTTGTGTGGACCCTTGCTTTATGGAGAGCATAAACATCTGGTTAGGAGTACGCCAGCAAAACTCCAGGGTTAGAGGTGAACTGAGTGGAAACCTCTGAGTGCGTTGTGTGGACCCTTGTCCTATGTGGGCATAAACATCTGGTTAGGAGTACGCCAGTAAAACTCCAGGGTTTGAGGTGAACCGAGTAGAAACCTCTATAAAGGTTGAAGGTGAACCTGATTTAAAACCTTAGGTTTGAGGTGAACCATGAGAAAACTCCTTAGTGAAATCCGGTCACTCAAGGGTTGAGTGTGGAAGCCGAGAGTGGAGTAGACAAGTCATCGAACCACTATAAAATGACTGTGTTTGAGATTGGTATTGTCTTTCATTTATGTGATTGCCTTGCATGTCTTTATATATGATCACATTCTATGCACACACAGTCATATCCATCACAATCTCATTTACACATTGTTTGTCCTTTAAATAGTTTATAATTGGATCCTCTATTAGGCTTAGAAGCCAATAGAGTTAATTCTTGAGTAATCTTAATTTATACTCTGTGATAGGATTAGTGAGATAGGACTGAAAAATAACTTATAAATCTTTAAAAAGTCCTATTCACCCCCCTCTAGGATATATTGGGATATTCCTACTTCAACTTAAGCGGTCTTCACCTCAATTTCATTGAGTGGTGGAGCAAACAGTTTCTTAGACTCATGTGGGAGTCGGGTCTTACGCGAATGTTCACCGTAACTCTTTAGAATTCATGGGACTTATCGCGGTCAGGGAGTTCACAAACTGTGATCCATCAGAGGGGCCCAATGAAGTTACTGAGGCATAAACTCAGTGGGATTACGCACAAGGCTGGCTACAGTAACTCTCCAGAGTTCACAGGGGGCACAAGTGCTACCTTTAGGTACCAAATCTAAGGTCTCCAGTCCATCAATGAGTAGAATAAAATTCCTTCCTCATGAGTTACTATTGGAATCAAACCAGGAATCTGGGGGGTTTTATGCATGGTTGGCTTAAAGCACACACTACGACCCACTTTTTCTTCGCCTGTAAAGTCGGACCCATTCACGGGAGGGTATTTTCGTCCTTCCCCGTGAAGCCATCGGAAGCTCTATAGGTGGCATTAATCTCACGTGTGACTGGCCGTTGGGGACTTTTAGTCACTGGCTCCGTCCGCTGCCGCATAGGTATGCATGTGATATGGCCTATACGGGCTTTTTAGGGCCACTGGCTCCACACTGCTGCCCGAATAACATATTTATAGCACCAATGATGATAGGTCTTATGCGTAGTTGACCTTATAGGGCTTGGCTATATTGCCTTAAATGATAAGCTACCATCGTTGTTATCAACTTTATATGTGGTTGGCTATATAGTTTCTTCCACTGCCAAAATTGGTGAATCAATAATTGATATTTCACCGCTGTTGATACTATTTTGAGAACATTCTTATCATGTTTAAAATAGTATATCAGATTGACAATGATAGAAATTTTGATAAAATAAGCTTGTATGAGTGATTGATGATGACAGCGATAGTTACTAATTTTGGAGATAACCAACAATGTTTGAAGAATATCTGAAGACAATTATTGACGTCTGGAGAATTTGATGACGACAATCATCGATATTTGGAGAATTTAACAAAAATCATCAGGTGTGACAATATAATCATCGACGCTTGACAGAAATCATCGATGCTTGATATACTTGAAAAGCTTTGAAAAGCTTTACTTGAAAATTTTCACTTTTTATTCGTTCACATACAGAGGAATACACAACTATCTTTTGTAGCCTTTTCATCCTTTTATTTGTCATTCGCTCTTTTGATTAGGAAGGATTATTCTGATAATCTTCGTAATCAAAACTAAAATATTGTGTGACCTTTCACAAATATATTGACACCATATCACCTTGTACTATTTAACGTTGCCCCCAGTCTTGAACTAATCCGGCTTGTGTACTCTTATTTCGTCTTTTATATCATACACCTTTCTTATCGCCATTATCAATCAGTTTCTGTAACTTGTTCTTCAAGTTAAAACACTTCTGAGTTCGATGTCCGAGGAAACGGTGGTAATAATAATAATCATATTCATTTACTTTCCACATCTCCTTTAGACGTTTCGATTGTGGCAATACGATTTTTCTAGCTATTAACAATTTATTCATCATAGGAATTATATCATCTTCTTTGAATGAATACCTCTCATATTTCTTGGATTGTCTAAATTCTTTCTTTCTTTTCTTATCGATATGTTCATTTATACTTCCTTTATCAAACTCACCTTGCCCATTTTCATCTTTCTTTCTTCTTCCATTACATCAGCTGGACTCCTCCCGGGGTTCGGAATCAATAGGCCTATATAAAAGTCAACCACTCTTGAAATAATTCTTTCCAAACTGCAAGCTTCTTTGATCATTTTTTGAAATGTTTGGATATGTAAACCCTCAAGACTTAACGCATCACTGGGCTTTATGCACTCTACGCATAACTTAACTAATTTTTTTTTCTTCTTTCACAAATTGCAAACATGATGCCCTCGGGATTCTCCATCGATCAATAAACTCTTTGACTAGTTCATCCTCTCTTTGGTGAATAGAAGCTAAATAATGACTGACCTGTTCAAAGGACAATTTCACAAATCATGAATCACAACGAAAATTCTTGAGCAAATCCATTGTTGCTCTCCATTCTCTTGTTGCAACAGCCTTCCTTTTATCTTTCCCAGTTTTCAACGGATCCCCTGCAAATGTAGCATTTACAGTCACTTTCTTATCTTGCTTCTCATCCTTTTTCATGACTATTTCACCTTGTTTTATCATTCTCCACAACATATCCTTTAATGTAAAATAATTTTCTGTCGGATGCCCAACATAACGATGATAACGACAATATCTCTTATCTTTAATCATTTCGACTTCTTCTGGACGTCTTGGATGAGGTAATTGAATGGTTCCGGCAGCCAGCAATTGTTCCATCATTAGTATGACATCTTCTTTTTCAAAATCGTAGTCCTTATGATAATCATTCGACCGAGTTCGCTTATCATTTACTCGATCTTTATACCGATCTGAGTATTCTTACTTCTTGTATCTTGCTTGTTATAAAAAGTATTTTTCCTTTTTTCTTGAGCAATAGTATTTACTAACAGTCTGTTCGATCCCTTTCTATCTGCTCTGGTTTGAAATGCTGACATCTTTCTACCCATCAATTCCAAAGCATGCGCTTTTGTCGCTAATTCTCGAAAAGTTTTCATGTTAGCACTTGTGAGTCTAAAAGCAATTCTCGGCTCCATGAAATTCATACAAATGTTTACTTGATCCTTTTTCTCTGGCAACTGTCTGTGCCCAAAGTCTTCCACCTGTCGATGAATTTCACTATGGGTTTGTGCTCTCTTTGCCTGACAGAAGCCAATTTCATAACACTGATGTTGCGTTCTGAGACTACCAAAAAAAGTGGCAAAGGATACGGACCACATTAGTTTTTTACTACGGATATAAACCTTAGCTATAGTTACTACAGATTTAATCCATAGCTAAAACTTAATTATCTATAGCTAAAACCCACCTCCTCATCTGGACCTTATTAGATATTGATCGTGCTTAAGGGGCTTCATGTGGCCCATTGGAATATATGTGTTTGATCTAAGCTATCCATAAATTCTGATATATAATTTCAGTGGATTAGTCCAAAAATTATGTAGATTAAAAATATAAGTGGACCATAAGAAATAATAAAAATTAAATTTTTATTGTTAATATGTTGTGTAGTCTTCTTAAAACATAGATCTGACTCATTTCTTGTATCAGCCCATAAAATAATATTTTAAAATTAATGGACGGAGTGGATAAATAACATACATCATGGTGGGCCCCACATCCCAAAAAAGCATGGTCCTAATGGTTCGTCCGTCACGTGCCCCTCCCCAAAATTTCATTCCTCTTTTTATCTCTCGCCCGCGTTCGCCCTTTTCTCCCTTGCTCCATCTCTCAGGCTCCCTCCCTCTCTCTCTCTCTCTCTCTCTCTCTCTCTCTCTCATGGCTCTTGCCACATCGAGGCAACGACGCCCTCCCACCTCATCTTCACCTTCTACGGAGAGCTACACTAAGGAGGATAAACTAGAGAAGAAATTGGACGGTGGAGAGAAGACATATGACGAATCCCTGAGCTGGAAGCTCCCGTTCTTCGCACTGGTAATCCTCCAATACATGAGTGTGACATCGAACATAATCTACAACTGTGACGAGGTCTTCAATTACTAGGAGCCTCTACATTTTCTCCTCTTCAAATCTGAATTCTAGACTTGTGAATACAGGTAAGACCTCATTCCATCTCTTTCAATTCTATTTTGAAGAGTCCATGGTCATTTTCTCGAGTCCATGGTCGCTTTCGTGTTCCTCATTCTAAGAACCTAGTTTAGGGTTTTGTCTGATCCCATGATTAGAATACCGCATTCCGTGTTATAGAACCTGGGAAATATTCAAACACCATGATGGTCCTGGTTCTTCAAAACACGCATCGGCAACCACTTGATTCAACTAATTAGGGGTTGTTTGAGTAGGGTGATGATGAAATGTTGAAACGAAAACCCCCATGGAAATTAGTCAACAAAGAAAATAGTGTAAATGTTACAAGGACTCGTGTCAATGTACCTTATTTGTTGTTCAGCTTGATTTCCATGAAAATGAACTTGAGGGGCTGTTCGGATTTCCTAATTATGCTGTAAATACCTGCAAATGGCCCATCATTATTTCTTACCATTATTTGGTCGAGGGAGAATTGCTGCCTCAAAACTATGTGAATCATCTCTCCTAAAACAGGGAAGCCTATGCATTTCTATACTAATAAAAATTGTGAGGCTCACCATGATGAATATGTCATATTCATGTTGTACATTGGTTCTGCCAGCTCATTTTAGGGCATGAGCAAAAAAATGAGGCAGATCTAAAGCTCAAATGGACCACACCACATGAAGGAGTGGTCTAAACGAATCCATCCAACCGCTAGGGTCCACTTGAACGGTTCAGATTAATGCTCCATATATCCACACATGTAGATGCCCTTAATTCACCTTCCCCCTAGTTCTCCCTGAACGTTTCCTGAAGGATGGACTGCTTCCACAAATTTTCTGTTTGAGATTCGTTCCCCCCCTTTTAGTGCAAATGTCTTGTCAATTCAAACTATTACGCAAAGGCTAATTTCCTTTTCACTCTCAAACCTAAAGAGAAAAATTAAATTAAATCTCTTCCTTTCCACCATTTTTCTCATGCCATGTTTTCCTTTTCTCAGTTACTTTTTTAATTTCAACCAATCCAAATACAAGAGAGACGGCTACAAATCACATGCCTCCTCCCATACGCCTAGGCTTCCATCCCAAAAAGATATGCATAGCCACTAGCAATGCTAAGGTGGACTAATTCCATGAGAAAATGGCCCTAGTGAATAGCTAGCACCTCCACACCATGTAAAACTTGATTAATATCCTAAAAATGGGCACAATGCATCATAGTTATGCCATGGCCAAGCCTTCTCTTTCAATGTCATGTCTCCACCAAAGGCCAACTAGATTTTGTTTTACATGCATGAATAAATAGTACTAACATTGTTGTATAGACGACACGCTTTCAAAAGGATAGAGCCAATAGCCAGGACAAGTGCCATTGGCTTTGTTTCTCTCTATCCTCAGAAAAGGGAAAATGTGAGTTCATTCACATGTAACGTCTCGAAAAAATCCATACAGAGACCCGAGTACCACCTCGATCAGAAATCACTTAGGATTAATTCCTTTAGAAATTAAGCGTAAGATAACTAGCGCTATGCTAGATTAGCTGTGAAATTAGCACTGATCACTTTAAATATGTTCTGTAAGACCCAAAACTTGTGGAATTGTTAACGCTATAACATCCTGAAACCTAGGATCAAACTCTAAACCCGTTTACTCTCTGGAACTCTTTGAAACTTTGTAATGGATTCTGACCACGCGTCGTGAGTCCGGTAGCAATGAACTTAGACCATTATGACCGCGTAGTTGGACTTGACTACCACCCCAAAAATTAAGCCCAACTGATGTTCTGAGGCTATTTCATTGAGCTTGGAGCAAGGAGTGTGAGAAAGAGTGAAATTCTTTATAAATTAAATGTGATTTAAATAAATCTGGCACGTGTCGCTTGTGGGTTAAGTATAAGCATTTAGACCATTGGAATATGACCTAAATACACCCTTGGATCAGGGAACATTTCCCACTCAGGTCAGTGTACTTGGAATCCTCGATCGAGTCTCAATGACCGCTGAACTGAAACTGGTCTGCCACGTGCGATCTGGAAACCCGATCAAACTGAAAACTTAATGTGATCCAGATCCAACATCCATGATCTTAAGTCCGACCGCATTTAGTCAGGGGACCTCCAAAAATGTTCTTTTAGATCGGAAAGGACCCGATTTGGTTATAACCCAAGTATACCTTGGTTTAAAGTCTAAATAGGTGACTTTCTAACCTATTTAAGGACCTTAAACCCTCTCACACCCCTCCCATACGAATTTATAAAAACCCTAGAAAAGAGAAGAGAGAAAAGAGAGAGATTCTGTGAGAGTTGTGAGGAAAGGTTCTTGTCACTCGATCCTGTGACTACACATGCTTAGCCATCGTGTTCTGATCACTCTTCCGATGATTCTGAATTCATTATAGGTAAGAAAACCCTAACCTTAACCTATTTTAGGAATTTCATTGATACAAGTAGCGAGGTTCCTGACTTATCTTGTGGTATAGGTCGTCATATCGACGTTGACGAAGCGTAGAGTTCCTACTCGATTCGATACACTTCTATGGCATAAGGTGAGGATTTTAGATGCTTAGGTTACCTGTCTTCAAAGATTTCAATGTCTTTTAATAGTAGATTATCGACAAGAATGTTATTTGACATGTAGAACATGCTATCTGTTTTCCATTTCGATTACATACGGAGAATATGAGATTTAGGGTATTTTAGGTATTTATAGGAAATACTATATACGTACGTATTTTTCTAAAATGATTTCCATGTGCATTTGTTGTGTTATTATACCAGTTAGGTGTGTATGATCTGTTTGGCGAAGAGATTCACCATAATACACACTTTGGGTCGACATATGCTATGTAGACCAATGTGTGTAGATTAAGTGTTTGTATAAGAGTATGTATTAGTAAGTATTGAGTGAATGGTGTTGTAGATTAGTTTGGAGATTGGATTCTCAACTAATATGATGATGTACATGATTTCCTCCATGTTGTTATATTGAATTGATTTCCTTATGTATATGAAATGCTTGCGTTTGGTTGATTTGCTTATGTTGTATGTTATAACATGTTGTTAACATGCTTGGATTATTTATGCTTCATTTTTGTCACTCTCATATGAATATTGAATTAGATTACAAGTGTTTGGGGCTATATTCTAGTCCAGGAAGTCGATAGCAGATTTGAAATCGTGCTTGGATTCTATTCGCCATGAAGGACGCGTTGACGAACCCGAGTCGTGCTTCGGTTGATGGCAGTGGTTAGGCCACACGAGGTGTTTTATGCACTTCATGTCATTCAGCTTGAGGTACGCTCATACTACTCGAGCTCGTCAAGCAACCCGACTGACCATTATAAGTTCACCTTGTATTGGTCATAACTGCTTAAACCTAGGGTACTGAACTTACCAGTGATAACCTTGAAAACTATGGTACCTTGATCGATTAAGACTCATGAGTCGGGCATGGTGGTATGGGACAACGTGGTCGAGCTGTCGGCCTACGCTGGGGTCACAAACCTCCCTGTAGTGACCAGTGAGCACCTCAGACTCGTGAGCCGATTGTAGTGGTATGGGACACTACATTCGAGCTGTCGGCCTACTCTGATTGGTGACGAGCCCTTTGTAGCGACCTCGAGCGTATTCTGAGTCTACGTGAGGCGACGACCCTTCCGTAGCGATAAGAATACAACTAGGCCTGTATTGATAAGGTGATGGGGGAGCTGTGCAACGAGTGCGAGCAACAGTCCTGACAGCCCTTGCAGCGACCTAGAAATATATTATCGTATGAGATTACTAGGAGTGATGACCCTAGACAGGATCTGTGTTGGGATTGATATAAGGGAAGTACCTTAGTTTCCCAATCCTGCTGTTTGAAAGGACTAATAACAACTCGGTAATCATATCCATATCGCACTGCATGTGCATGGAAGATGTGGAGCACTGAGGGAAGAAAGCATGCCATGGACGTAAGATGGTGTCACATGAGGGAGTATGTCAGTGAGGGCACACATCATTATAGCATCTCATCCTTGCATTAATAACAGTATCTAGGAATGTCTGATTGTTTGCTTTACTATTATCGCGTGATTAATTTGATAACATGCTAATCTTTACTCTATGATTTCACTGAGTTGATCACTCACTCCCACATTACGGGGCGGTGTTTGCAACACCTACCAGACTCTGTCTTAGATGCAGATAGCGAGGCGATTCAGGAGCTGGAGCCGGACTAATACGAGGACCAGGACGAGTTCTCGTACATGCAGTTTTCTGACGGCTTTGCATAGGTGGCCTGGATCAGCGGGATTTTTGCTAGTTGGACCATCATGTGACCTTTGATTTTGATTTATTATATGTATTTGTGACTCAGAGTTATATTCATACTTTGGAGACAGTTCAAGATTATTTTGTTTTATATACAGTGATATAAATATCTTTCAGTCTTCCGCTTGCATTTTATCACTGGATCTGGAGTATGAATTGCAGTTTGGTAAAATCTCAATCATATTAATGCACTAACTCAGACAACATTCAATCATAAGCATATTTGTTGCATAAGTGATGGTCTGGAACTCGGGAGTTGGGTTTCTACACGACTCCCGATTTTTAGGGCGTTACAAGTTGGTATCAGAGCATGATTTGGATTAAACCAGACCTGGGTTATGGTCACGCGATGTACACTATCGCCCTTTTGACTTAGGTGGGTGCGAGAAATCCATTGAAACACTCATAGGATCTCAGTTTCACCAATTGGCGAACTTCACCCAAATCGATCATTTTGATCGAGTCCGTGTGCATCCATGGTCGCATGAAACAACCCCAGACCACTTCTTGTTCATGTGTGGTTGAGCCTAGACCTCTATTGACCCTATCCCAGCTATTTAAAATTGCTAAATTTGAATATGCAGTAATTAGTACCTGAAATGACCTGAAATAGTTCGAAACAGAGTGGTGGGCCTACCCACGGTCATCTAGAATGATCTAGGGTGGGACCCACATGAATTTTGGGCCCTTAGGGCAGGAGGACCTCGCCCAAATGGTGAGGCCTCACCGATCAGTGGGCCCAATTCGGTCGGGCCTTCGGGTCGATGATGTTTGGGGGTTAGGGTGACCCCCGGTACATGGGTCGTCCATTAAAACAGTCCCAAATCACTACCTCTTTCACAAACCATACCCCCAAGCTCTCCTTTTCTCTCCCATTTGCTTGTTTCTCTCTCAAATCCCATTTTCAATCACTCCCATCATCATTTTTGGCCTCAACCCACGCCCTTTCATCGTTTACATCTATACACACTCCGTATCCTTTCCATTCTCGTTCGTTGGAGCTCTCCCATCCTCCATTTGAGGCTAGAAATCATGTAAGCTCTTAACTCAGCCCATGTCTTCCTTTTCCCTTCTTCAATCTTGGTCATTTGGGCCTGTACAACCTCTGTTGAGGCTCACATTCATGAAGAACCAGAAACTTCAGCCCCATTTCCCCTTTTTCTTCATTTTCCATGGCCTTCTTCGAGTTCGTGGCGGCCTTATTCTCCCTTTCCACCGTCCTCTCTCTCATGGGAAAGAGGAAGACTACCGCTGATGAAACTGGGCCTAGTTGCCCCTCACGTTCAAGGAAGCCAAGAGGTGGCACCGCTGGTTCAAGCACCGCAGCTAGTCCAAGTGCCACTCGTGAGTTTCAGACGAAGCGGGATCTTGATCCCCGATCTCCTGTTGGAAGGGCTTGGTTGGCGGAACAACCCCATGGAGTTCATGAGGGTCGTCGGGTCCTTTTTGAAGCTTAGGTGGATGGGCGAATATTTGGAGAATATCAGTTGCTCGAGATCCTGGAACAGGCCCAGTTGGGTCCACTATTTGATGATAGGCAACGCGCCAATGCAAGCACAGTCCGAGCTTTCTATGCTAACATTCATGAGCCTACGCTAGAACCCTTGCAATTTTGGGTCTTATGTGGAGTGGATTTATGGGCCACAGTTGACGTCAGATTGATATCTCGGCTTCTGAATGTGCCCCTTGGCGAGGTACATGCGAGCGCTAAGAATCTGAATAGTATGCGTGAAAGAGACAGCCGCACATGTTCCCTTTGTGGTCGATTAGTTGAGTGGTAGCCGAACCGGAGTCTTCTTGCATCCCATATGACAGACGACTTTCGCTTGCTCCACCACATTTTCACATTCAACGTCTACCCTAGGTGGACTAACCGTAGTGAGTGTACGTGCCTCATGGTGGACTTCCTGTATCAGGTGGGGCAGAGGGCAAACCTGAGTGTGCCTTCGTTCGTGTTAAGATAGATAGTTCAGGTTGTACTCTTGAGGAGGAGGACTGAGTCACTCCCATACGGCTGACTCATATGCAGGATTGCACATGAGTTTGGTTATGGCCTTGGTGGGGAGATGCCGGTGCCGATTCATTATATCAATGAAGCTACCCTCAATCAGATGGAGATCAGGCCACAACAACGCCAAGCTTGACTTAAGGAGAGAGAAGATGAGACTAAGAGCGAAGAAGAAGAGAGTGAAGAAGAAGCTGGGGCCGAGATCCAAGAAGAGGAAGAACCAGAGGCCCAGAGCACAGATGAGAGCTCCCCTCCTACGGCACCAGGGCAGGCTTCTGGTCAGGCTCGTTGGGATACTCATATAGCTCGCCTAGAGGAGGATCATGCTGCCCTACGACAGGGCCAGGCTGCCTTGTAACAGGACATTACGGACCCGCAGGGCTTTGTGAAGCACAAGTTCAAGAAGGTGACTAGCACTCCTCCGTCGCCAAACTCAGACGAGTGATTAGATTTCAGATGTTTGTCGGTCGTATGTAGGTTGTTTTGTATTTTCTGTGTGTGAGCCTAAGAAGGCTTAGTAGTTAGTTTATGTTCTAGTTGTAGCTTTGGCTAGCGTAGTTTTCCACGTATTTCTTATCATGATGCATGTAAAGATATATCTCTTGTATTGTGACAAATTTTGATTAAATGAAATGCATAGAGCTTCTTCGGTTTGTTGTGTGAATGATTGTGTGGTGTGTTTATGCTATTGCTGAAACTGACTAGGTTGCACCCTATTTTTAATATAGGGAATGCCACCTAAGGTTACTCGGAGCACGACACATCTTACACTGGGTGAGCCGATGGATCAGGTTCCTCCCCAGAGTGATGATCATAAGGACCCTGCTGTGGGCCTGATTCGTGAGACTGCACCTGAGTCTCAGCCTTTTGCAGGTCCTACAATCGGACCACCACCTTTCACACCGCCAGTTCGAGAGCAGTACCGTGCATCTTCCTCGACGTAGTATGTGCCTCAGCCTGTTCCACCTCCTGATAGGTTTGAGTAGTTGATGATCATGATGCACCAACAGCATCAGCAGCTTTTGACTATTATCACAGGGGCCTTAGCCCAGGGTGGGAGTGTGATTCCACCTGCACCATCTGTGCATCCAGCTGAGGATGCTGGGACTTTGACTCAGATGAGGGTATGGCTCACCCTGCACCATCTGCCTACCCTGCGGGGAATGCTGCTGATACCAGAGGCTTACTTGAGCGATTTCAGCGCTTGTGGCCTCCTACTTTTACGGGTTCTCACAGACCCCAGGAGGCTGAGTATTGGCTCAACCGCGTCTCGAAGATATTGAGGATGCTGTACTGCCTATAGTCTGAGCAGGTTGAGTTGGCCACTTTCATGTTCGAGAGGGAGGCCAGCTTATGGTGGGATAGTGTGTTACAGACGGTTGCAGTTGGCTACATATGGACTTGGGCAGCATTTGAGTTCCGTTTCCTTGAGAAATACTCTCCGCAGACCTACCGACATGAGAGGGAGAATGAGTTTTTGTGCCTTAGGCAGGGAGGCATGTCAATTACGGAGTACGAGCATCGATTTATAGAGTTGGGCAGATATGTCCCTATGATACTTGCAGATAAACAGATGCGGATACGATGATTTTCTGAGGGCTCGCGACCTGACATTCGGTCGAAGATGTGTTATGTCAGCATACCTTCCTATGCCGAGCTGATACACATGTCTATGCGGGCAAAGCAGGATGTAGATTGCTTGACACGTTCTCGTGGCCCTATGGTTGTTAGGCCACGACCAGATGCTCAGGGCAGGCCATTCCTTGGCAAGAGGCCTTGCATCGATTCTCCTCCTAGGACTACAGTGCCAGTACTTTCGATGAGGCGCCCAGGCGTGACCTGTACTTACTGTGGGAGATCAGGTCACACTGCAGAGAGTTGTTTTGCTCGGATGAGAGATAGCGGGTTTTCACCACCGCAGAAGATCGACCGTCCTTGCCCACAGGCTTTATCTGCTCCACCGTTACAGTTGGCTCCTATGCATCCTTCTTTCAGACCTCTTGTACCTCAGTTCCGGCCACCTCAACGGCCTATGGTACCGCAGCCGAACCGTCCACAGCAGGCTGGGGTACATGCATTAACAGTAGAGGCATCTAGGACAGAGACTGCCCCACCCTTATCCTTTGAGGTCACAGCCCACATTGGAGGTACTCCTATATTCGTGATGGTGGATATAGGATCCACGATTTCATTAATATAACATTCAATAGTCAAGCGACTTGGGCTACTGACTACTCGGATGGATGGGGTGCGAGTTCTTACAGCACACGGGACCTTTTCTGATGCCACTATGATGTGTGAGGGTTGTTTACTGGATCTAGGGAGCAGGATGATGGCTATTGACCTTGTCGTTGACCCCTCTCTCTATTATTTAGACGTCATTCTTGGCATGGATTAGCTAACTGCAGGGAGGGCCGAGATTGACTGCGAGACCCGCATAGTGACAGTCTACGAGCCAGAGGGCACGTCCTTTACATTTTCAGTGCAGGTTAATCTCCCCTTTCGAGTACTTTGCTACACTTCCTTATTGAGGGATGTTGATGCCCCTACACTTGAGAGCACGCTAGTAGTCCGTGATTATGAGGATCTGTTCAGGAAGATTCCTGGGTTGCCACCTCAGCGTGAGATCAATTTTTCTATCGACCTGGTACCCGGTTCGATGCCCATCTCACTGTCGACGTATCGCATGGCCCCGTGTGAGATAGAAGAGTTGAGGAAACTGATCGATGATCTGTTGGAGGTTGGCTTCATACGGCCGAGTGTGTCTCCTTGGGGAGCACTGGTGCTATTTGTGACAATGAAGGATGGTTCACTACGATTATGTATTGATTATCGCAGGCTGAATCAGATTACGGTGAAGAATAAATACCCTTTGCCAAGGATTGATGACCTGTTTAATCAACTGAGAGGAGCGTAGTACTTCTCGAAGATTGATCTGCAGTCAGGGTATTTGCGCGTCAGGGATGAGGACGTGTAGAAGACGGCTTTCAGGACTAGCTTTGGCCATTATGAGTTCCTCGTGATATCGTTCGGTCTTACAAACGCACCAGCCGTGTTCATGGATATAATGAACAGGGTATTTCGGCCATTCCTCTATCGATTCGTCATCGTGTTTATAGACGACATTTTGGTATACTCCAGGAGTCGGGAGGAGCATGAGGAGCACTTACGATCAGTCCTGGATACTCTGAGACAACACTAGTTGTTCGCATAGTATAAAAAGTGTGACTTCTGGAAGGAGGAAGTCAAGTTCCTGGGACATGTTGTGTCCAAGGATGGGATGGCGGTGGACCTTAAAAAGGTAGTCGCGGTGCAGGACTAAAAGCAGCCTGGTTCGGTTACCGAGGTGAGGAGTTTCCTGGGACTTGAAGGCTACTATCGACGATTCATTCGGGACTTCTCCAAGATAGCCGGACCCTTGACTCAGTTGACACGGAAGGATTTGAAGTTCGTTTAGAATGAGAAGGCGGAGGTAACTTTTCAGGAGCTGAAGGACAAGCTGACGTCCGTCCCTATGCTAGTATTGCCAGAGTAAGGGATTAAGTACACGATATACACCAACACATCTAGCGTTGGTCTGGGTTGTGTCCTTATGCAGAAGGACAGGGTGATTTCATATGCCTTCATTATCCCTTTCACTTTCATCTTCCTCATTTGTAGTGTTCTTTGAAGTTTTGAGGATAGTATTTTTGGGTTTAGGAGTTTGCTTGAAGAGTAGTTCAAATGTTTGTAGGGAACCTACAAGTTCTTCTACTTTCATCTCATCCATGTTTCTACATTCTTCAATAGTTGTAACTTTTAAGTTGAACCGTTTCAGTAAGGATCTTAGAATTTTCCTACATATTTTTGGAACCGGAACCTTTTCTCCTAATCAATCCATGGAGTTAGAGATGATGTTCAATTTTGTGAAGAACTCCATGAAGGTCTCATGTTCTTCCATTATGAGACTTTTAAACTGTGATGTTAGGAGTTGTAGCTTGGATCTTTTTACTGTGCTGGTTCCCTCATGAGTCATTTTTAACAAGTCCCATGCTTCTTTAGCTGTAGCACACATAATGATTTGATTAAAGACTTCTTAGGACATGGCACAGTAGATAGTATTCATTGCTTTAGCTTCAGACGTTTGTCTTTCGTTATCAAACGATGTCCACATTTCTTTGGATTTTGGTTTGATGATAGTTGTGTCATTTTCAAGTACTATTTGTTCAGATGGTGGCACATATCCTTTTTCAACAATGTCCCAAATATCATGATCCAAAGATCTCAGAAAGTAGTGCATCTTAGCCTTCCAGTAAGCATAATTTGATCTATCAAATACTGGAGGTCTAGTTATAGATGATTCCTCTCCTTTGGCCATATTACCAACTTCAGTCATGATCACTCTCTAAGCAGTGAAGCCCTTAAGAGAGACCTGCTTTTATACTAATTGAAATTGCGATAATGACCACTTTAGTTAAAGTGGAAATATACCAAGATGTCTTAGAGGGAGTGAATAGGACTTTTTAAAATTTTATGATGATTTAAAAACCTATCAACCCTATCCTGAACTACTATGCAAATAGCAGGATTTCTTCAACGTAACTCTATTAGCTTCCAAGCCAAATAGAGGATCTAATCATAAGACTATTGAAAACATAAACAAGTTGTATAACATAGTTCATGATGGATGTGACTGTGTGTGAGATGTGATTCCAATTAGTTGTAGGTAATATGTAAACATGCATTATGAGAAACATTCAGAGAAATCACACAAGTAGTAAAAGTAAATAACAATTCCAAACACAATCATTTTTATAATGGTTCGGCTATGTGTTTGCGCCACTTTCAGTGGACGCACTCAACACTTGAGTGTATCGGATCTCACTAACGGAGGTTTCAAATCAGGTCCTCCTCAAACTAGTACAACCTACACAAGGCAGACTCTAAGACCTACACAAGGTACCTAACATGTCTCCACGATACACAAGTTTATGCCCCACATAGGAGCAAGGGTCAACACACAACACCCAGATTTTAGGCCACACAGGCTAAAGATCCACACAAGGAACCTAATAGTTTATGCCCTATACAAGAGCAAAGGTCAACACATAGCACCTAGGTTTTAAACCATAAAGGTTAAGGACCTACACAAAGGACCTAAGTTTATACTCTCCACAGAGCAAAGGTCAACACATAGCACCCCCACGTACTCTCCCGTCGGAGGCCTCCAATGAGGACTTGGAAGGGGTGAGAATCACATGTGACCCAATCCTACACAAATGAATGATCAGCAGGGTCTCTGGACTCTAATGACTTACAGATAAGTAGATGAGCCTCGTTTAGTATGTTGATGAAGATCTCCTTCTTTGATGATGAAGAATCTTCAGTTCACTTGAACCGCAACTCAAATGATGCTGAAATGTATAGTGATGGGTTGGGTCAAGGTTATGTTGGAATCCTACACTATTAAATATTTTTCTATTTTAAAATCAGAGTGATTCTAATCATCTATGCATTTAAGGTATCCCAGCTCAATGATTCGCCATTAAGGTGGTTGTTGGAGGATTCTTGGATGCGAAAGTTCATTCCCCAATCCGCTCTAGTGAATATCAATGATGAGGGTGGATTGGAGGATGAACTCCCACGAGAGAAAAAGGCTTAGGGTATATGATCTGGATTAAATACTCAAAAGCTCAATGTATTTTCTCTATAAACAACTAACGGTAATCTCTCTTAAAATAGGCAAAAAGTTTGAACGAGAATAAAACAGTCATATTTTTTACAGAGCTCGATATCATCGAGCAGGCTTCGATATCATCGAGTGTATACTCTTAATACCATCGAATGGCCGCTCGATGACATGAACTCAATCTGTTAAACGCTTTTGAATCTTTTTGCCAACTGGTCGAAGATATCGAATAATCTTCAATGTCATCGGATTTTGAACTTTGATTTCATAGATGCAAGGTTCGATTCCTCGATATTTGAAAACATGAGAGTAGACTTGCCTTTGAAACTTAATAGGTATTTGATATGATCGAGCATCCCTCGATATCATCTAAATTTTGAATGTTGATGATATTAATACCAGTTTCGATTCATCGATATTTTCAAGGAATTTTCCTATAAGCTTGCTTGACATTTTGTGTCCTATTTTAAAGACATCAACCTGGTCTCGATATAATCGATATTTGAATATTGATATCCTCGAGAGCTTCTTGATACTTAAATGAATTTACCTAAAATCTTGCTGGTCAGATTTGTGTCCCAATCCGATATCATTGAAGGTCAGTCAATATCATCGAGGTTTGAATTTCGATGATATCAAGGCTCTCTTCGAGATATTAAAAATCACATGATTTTCCTTAACTGCTTTCTGGACACAACTGACCAGATGTCGATTTTATCGAGCTATCTCAATGAACTCGAGGTTCAAAAGTCAGTGATATCAAACATGCCATCGATTCATCGATAATTCAGTCTAGGATTCATTATGGTTGTCGAACATCTAAAGTCCTCATTTCGATAATATTGAGTGAGTTTCGAGGACATCGATAACAGATTCTAATTTCATCGAACCACTTATCGATAAATTGAGAAAGGCAGAAAACTTAGAGATTTTCTTAATTTTACAAAATAGTTTTCTCACCTTAAACCCTATGTTGTTCTATCCATTTTTAAGGGTTTTATATACTTGGTGTTTTGGGGCATGGGATGTGAGGCTAAGTTTACCTTTTACAAGTTCGGGTACACATTCTGTTGAGGTAGACGCTTGAATGATCTTTTTATGGAGCTTACTTGTCTTGCTGACTCAATTCTCATGCTCATTGACAAATTAGGGCACTTTCAATTACTACATCGCAACCCTACACTTGGGGTTGTGAACAACGAACTACAAGGGTATGCATATTATTGTTGTGGTTTTTTTCCAACAAATTTAAAGTGTGTGAAAAAAAGAGGCACACATGATGCCCTGGAGTTTAAAAGATGTGTGAAGGACAACGAATTCCTATTCCCATAAGCACTTTAGGACAACCCGTTGATGACAATGTTAGCAAGCTAACAAACTTCTTGGGGATAATAGCACGCAATAGGGAATTTGAACCCCTTACATTTACTGATTGGAGGGCAATGCTGGATGGGAGGAATGATGATATGTGAGGACTTGTCACAGTAATGGTGACAATGTTTTTTTTTTTCATTATGTGATTGTCTAGTTTTAACATGTGATGCGGTCTAAGTTTGATTTTGACACAGATGTTAAGCCTTGGGTGTTGAGGTCAATTGGTAAAAAAATGGAGGGATTGGAGGAGTGAGCTAAAAAACTCCACTACTTGCCTTATGAGACTGATGAGGAGAAACTTACAGACCTTGATTAGCGGGTCCAAGAGGATTAGTGGAAGGCCCTCATTCAGTTTTGAAACTCTTAAGAGGAGAAGGTATGTGATGAGTAACTACTGATTGTTTTACATTTTAGAATTACACAATAATATTTTGTTGATATCTTATAATTTACTCTATTGGTGTGTCACATATAGGCTCGTACTAAGACCAGTATGGAGAATCAGAAAAAACAACTAATTTCCCACGCTACAGGCTCAAAGAGTTTTGCGCGGATATGTGAGGAAGATGTAAATTTTATTAATCACTCGATCATGCCTGTTGGTCTATTTCTAATATATATAAATTATTTACATAATGATAGAGAAGGAAGAAGGCCAGTGTGGAGGATCCGAGTCGGGCAGATATGTTCATATTGACTCATATATGCAAGAATGGGATGCCTATGGATGAGGCATCATCAATAGCAATGGTAAGTTCATGTATCTAATTGTTATGTTTTATACTTTTTTGATCTTTTCTCTAATTTACAGCTAACTATGATCAACTTATTATTTTTCATTGTACATTTAAATCGATATTTTTTTATTGCAAGCACAACTTAATGAAAAGATTTCTTAGCAGCCCGACACCTCACAGAATAGCACGGTAAGTAATGATGTATTCTCTTTAGTAATGGGAGAAGATCGACATGGTCGTGTCCGACATCTACTGTCACTCCCCAAACCCGAAAATAGGATTCACAGGAATCCCGATTGCTGAAGCCAGTGCCGACAGCCTCTGTAGTGCCCCATTCTCGGCTCCCAGCGCAGCATACGCCAAATTTCAATCCTAGGATCCTAAAAGGAGGATTTTCCAACGTACATTTGTCTTGTAATAAGCATAACCACGAGTTTACCCAAATCATAAAGGCAACATCATCATCACATATCCACTAATATAAACAGTTTAAAACAATGCTAGAAGGAAAATACATATGTATCAAAATCAAAGCTCCTGAAAATCGCTGCATGCTCCAAGCTCAACGCAGCTACAACCTAACACCACCTGCACGCATCTATCGTGCATAAGCTTATAAAAGCTTAGAGGGTAGTGTAAGTGTATATAAGGTAAGTGCTAAGTATACAATAAAGCTCATAAATCATACATCATCGGGATAAGCAGAAATACTGACAAGATCATGAATCATACGATATCAGAGTGATGCGAAAATATGCGGTAAGTCCATGAATACAATCAGTTGTGCCAAAGCTATGTGATGCAAGGCATGAATGATATTAGTCATACCAAGGCCATGCAATGAAAAACTTAATAAGACAATAACAGATACTGAGGATGCAATGCAATATGCAAATCCAGACGAGCCATAAATACCATCAAACTCATCTAGGCCATATAAGTGCAAAACATCATAACCCAAAATATTAAGTACGGTAGATGTAATGTAATATAAGGTGTGAATGAATGACCATGCTGGAATGTGAAGTTAGGATGATGGTATCAAGTATCTCAGGCTACGGGGTCCATCACAAGGGACTTCTATCTAAACCAGTCCCATACCTAAATTTGGATAGTCAGATACAATGTGGTAAACTCCTGATCTCAGGTTAGTAGTGCACCTAACCGAAATCCTGGTCATGCGAAGGTACACGTAAAAAATGGTTACACACCACCAGCCTGAGTGGATAGTGAATGAATGAATGGATATGTAATTCCTGCTCAATAAGTCCACATATCAGTACAGTTACTCTCTAGGGAAATCACCGGGGTCTATTACACTCCACATCGACTGCCTCCTCCCTAGCTGCACAGCCTTGCGAGTGGAAGAGACCTCATTATCCGCCTAGGCAGCAGTCTGCCAATACCTACCCGGCTCGTCGATAGTGGATCCATTTACGAGCTGGTCATACTCAACCTACCTTATAGCCCCCTCACTCGGGTGGATAAGGTCACACCTCCTCCCAACCGACCACGACACAGTGGGAGACGCGACCTACTGTTATTCGGCACTTGGGGGCTCATGTTCCACTTGGTCAAGATGTTAGGGCTACTCCTGGCCTCGAAGGTTCTGGAATTTTCACCCAAGGACATCCTAAGTGCCCCATAGTGCTAAAATCAAGTATTTTCGGTGTCCCATTTAGCCATCCACGATGTGCCTGTGAAGGGCACGACCCTGATGTCATTAGGACATATAATGATCAAGTCACACATATGCAAGATGCATAAGTCACACTGTCTAGTCATGCAGCAATCCTGCGGTACGGTATAATAATGTGGGCACTCTGTCTCATAAGGAGTCCCGTAAATAGTCTCCCTAATGGCATATGTTATGATCATACAATCCTGATATCAGGCATACATATGATGCATATGGGCATGAATCATGGAGTTATACTAAGCATGTCATAGGGTGATGGGCTTGTGCATAACGAATATCGGCCTTAACGGCCTACACACAAGTATGGGCCTATCAATGGGCCCTAGGGAGAGTTATAATTTGGACGTTTAACCAACATTTAAACTTGCAATGTGGACGTCAAACCATCATTACTCCCAAGGCACAACTGTCGTAAACATCATTACATAATCCGAGTTGGGATCACACATTGCAATGGACCTTAGGTACATCCCATTAGGCCTTAAATACATCATATGGGCCTTATATTCATCAAGTGGGCCACATCAATGGGCCGCACCAATGGCCTTATGTACATTGTAATGGGTCATAACCCATGAGCCTTATAATACATCATAATGGCCTCACTAAATGAGCCAGAAGTATATCATAATGGGCCTTTACCCCTCTAAATACATCATAATGGGCCTCAACCCACGTGCCCTAATACATCACAATGGGTCTCAGCCCATGGGCCGTAATACATCACAATGGGTCTTAACCCATGGGCCCTAATATATCACAATGAGCCTTAATCCATGGGTTAGAAATATATATACCGAGGTGGGCCTCAATGGACGGCCACAAATAAATCAAGATGGGCCTCATACATATCAAGGTGAGCCTCAACTACGGATGGCCACAAGTAAATCAAGATGGGCCTCATACATCCCCAAAAAAAATCATATTGGAGGATCATTTGGACCATACCACAAATAGCAATGGGGATAATAATTTTCATGGTTAAATAACTCACAAGGCCCACTATAAAGTTTATTTTTCAACCAATCTAATCATAAGGTCATAAAGACCTAGATTAGGAGGGAAAACAAGTCCCCTATTGATCTAGAACTTCTGTGACCCAAATGAGTTCCAATGATAGACGTTCAATCCTCCACTATTATGTGGTGTGGTTCACCTGATCAATGGCTGGATACATCAAGGTGTGGCCCGCCTTAATGTATTAAAGATCCAACCTATTCATAAACTAACATAGTGATAGATGAAGTGGGAACAAATATCAGCTTCATTGAAAACTACGGTGGCCCTTAGGAGTTTGAACGGTGGATTTCACTATCCATGTTGATGGTGGGGTCCACTTGAACTATGCATCTGACTCATTCTTTAGCTCGAGCTTTAAAATAAGCTTGCAAAGTGGATGGACGGATCGGATGAGCACATGCATCATGGAGGGTCCCATAGATGGACGGCGTGAATAAACACATGTCATGGTGGGCCTTGCATTTATACAGCAGGTGAGCCCACCACCCATGTCCAGACGGTATGGACGTATAACACATATATGGTGGCAGGCCTCACGTCCTAGTGGTGGACGGACGACCTGGGTATAAATCACATACATCATTGGTGGGCCCCACATGGGGCCCACCACAATGTTTATTTTCCATCCAACAAATTGATAAGGTCACTTGGACCTGAATGAATAAAAAAAATAAATTTCAAGATGATCCAAAACTTCTGTGGCCCCAAAAAGAGTTTCAATGGTAGGTGCTCAATCAACACTGTTTCCTATGATGTGGGCCACCTGAGTCTTAGATATGGTTCATTTTTTTTGGAGGGGACCCACCTAAGGAGGGATCCCATCAAGTGGACGGTGTGGATACTGAACATACACCATGGTGGGGCCCACGCACAGGGCCGTGGGTCCCTACCCACCGTCCACCCGCCCGTCGTTGGCGCGGCCTACACTGCTGACAATAGCAGCAGCAGCTGCTGTTTATTTTTATTTTTTTAAAAAAATGGCATTTTCCCGCAGTTTTTCAGGCGTGGGGCCCGCATTAACCAAATCCACCCCGTTCATTGGATTTTATGGTTAGAGATTAACCAAATAAGTCCAATATCCAAGGCATTTTGGTGCATATAATTATCAGGTGGCTTTTAAACGGTGAAAACTACCGTTTTCTATGCTATGGCCCGCTTGAAAGTCGGATTGGCCCCATTTTTCAGTTCAACGCCTAAAATGATCTTAGGAAGGGAATGGATGGCTTGGATTATAAACATACATCAAGGTGGGGCCTGTACAAGTAGCCCTCTCCAAAGCCAAAAGAAATAATCAAACAAATATATAGGTTTTCCCAGTTCACGTCCAAACGCTGGACGTTTTTGGGCTTAACAATGCATTTAAGGTGGGCTCTGCTTAGGTGGGCCACCACATGGCTAGGTGGTGTGGATCATATACACATGTGAGGTGGGCCCCACCCACAAATGGATTGGGTCCAAACCATGCTTCATGGTGGGGTCCATTCGGGTGGGCCACATGGCCATTCCATCATACACAAAGTAAATGAATAACAAGAGAGGGAGGGAGAGAGAAAAAGAGTGGGACACAAGTGATGGAGGGACCTCGACACTATGGGCCCTCCGCTTCAAGCATCCAATCGTACATCAAGTTGGTCTCATTACATGTGGGCCCACCAAATTAAAGATCAATGGTGGAGATCCTCCTCCACCCAAAATGGACGGTCTAGATAACCTCAATCATTGCAAAGAAAATAAACATCATGATGGGGTCCATGGAGAATGGCCCCATCATGGAATGATATTGATAATCACGGTGGGCCATCGGCCACATCTTAGGGTCCAAAGTGAGATCCATACCATCGATTGGTAGGCCTCACTTGGCCCATCATAAAAATATGAAAACTATCCTATAGGAGAACCCACCACTTAATCTTCTTGGTCCGTTGGAACACTGGTCTCCTTGTACTTCACTTTAATGGTGGAAGATGAGAAATGGATGGTTACGATGATGGGTTTTGGAGTGGGAAGTGGGCTATAAAAACTCTTTTTCTCACCTTAGAATGCATGGATGTGAGCTCTCTCTTGGTAGCTTGGAATTGTGATGAGAAATGAGAGAGAGAGGTGAGATGTAAGGAGAGAGAGTGATGGATGTGATAGGTCATGTACTTGACATGTATGAGTGTGTAAGAGAGAGAGAGGGAGAGAGAGTTGACTTTAGGTACGAGTGATGTAATAGGGGGATCGTTGCTTGTACTTGACATGAGATGATTGATTGATTGATGGTACATATTGTAGAGATTCTCTTGGGATTTACAACGTGCGGTGTTTTTCCTCAAACTGAACGCGAGTCTGCATCTCCCTGCCAGGGTATCGGTTCGGTGCATGAGTCGCGGCGTTGGAACCGCGGTGATGGTGCGGTCGTAATGGTACAAGTCTCAGATTGAACCGACTCAGATATACAGGATACGACTTAGGGTCGAGTGCAAACGTCGATCATCGGTCGTAGGTTACCAAAATTCGACTGGGAGGATCGCGGGAGTTGACGGAACAGTATGGACTAGGATACGAGTCTTACATATACTGCTCAAAGTAGAGATGAACAATACAAGGGATTGTAGATTAATATAACATCCCTAAAAGTAAGAGATGCTGAAAGAGAGGCTGAAGTGTCATCATTGAAAGAAACTGTGGCGCAACTGATGTTCTCCATGATAAATCCAAAAGCCATGGTATCAAGTCATTCAGCTAATCGCGACATGAACCACCCAACCTCATCATCAAGCCAGGTAATTATATGATATACATACAATTATTTACATGTGTATTATGTCATATATTATATATAGTCCAGTCAGTATATGATGATGGACATTGATTTATCATTTATAGAGACACTCAATGAAAAAGAGGAAGATTACAACTTGCAGTACTTCCAGGGTAAATTTTCATATCAATTGAATAGTTCTTTTATTATGTCTTGAGATTATTGTGTTCTTAATTAAATGTGGTATACAAATGAGTATTTATTCAATACAATGCATTTTGTTAAATATTGAATTTTATTTGTAGGATGTGACTGTTTTGACAAGAAAATAAATGCGTTTTGATTTGAGGGATTTATGTAATGATAATAAAGAATTTGATGAGATAACATTGATCACATTTATTCTGAGTTCATTTACATCCTCGAATTCCATTTATTCTGAAAACAAAGTATAATTAATGCAATGCAATGAATGAAAGAGAAGATAGTTTGATGTAAATTTCGGCAGCATTTCGACGCTTGTTTCAGTCATCTCCTAGGACTTATGAGGAATTGTTGAATTGATCAACCAATATCGAGCTTGAAATCAGTTCTAAGCATCCTTCCAGTCATTCTTCCTTGAATCCTCCTTGAAATGTGGAGCAGTCCCATTAAACGGGCCAGAAAACTCATCCAAAATGTAAGATCACGGGGTTTCTACCATCCAATCAGCTCGAAACCTTATATGTAGCCTTGGGACCACAAATTAGCCATACACATCAAATTTTAGCTCCTGGATCCTTGTGGAAATGTCTAAACTATCAAATCAGTCTATGAAATCCTTATTTAGGGCCCTCCTAATATCTGGATATGCTTCAAATTCAGTCTCAACATACATCATCCAAGATGATCAGAATTGTTAATGTTAGATGAGCTAACAATGCGGATGAATGGAATAGATTTCTCACATACATCAGGCTGGAGCCCACATGTACATTGCACGTACACGGTGCACAAGTGCAAAAGTCGTGCACAAAATCTCTCTAACGCTTTCTTCTCAAATTCAAAAATGGACACAGTGTCCTCATCACACTGGCCATTTTTGTGTAGTGAGGGCCACTCATCATCCGGTTCGATGATCAGAACAGGTCACTTGTCTCTGGAGGGGGGTATTAACCTTTCCTAAGTGAGATTTTGACCCCATGCAAGTTATTGCAAGATCTTAGCCGTTAAATATGAAATGGACAGTGGAGTAAACAATCTCGTGGGCCACGCTGATTTCACTCCAAAACTAGTCCTTCCTGGATTTTCATCCTCAAACCAATGCACGGAGTGGATTTTCCACTTAACTTCCATAAGTGGGCCATCAGTCTTCATAGGGCCGACGTGCGTCAACTCTGTTCATAACAGAGGCTTCATCTTTTTGTTGTGGGCCACCATCATGCAATGAAGGACTAATCTGAGTTGTCCATCAGGTAGAGGGAGAAAAATCCATCGAAACCATGTTGATATTTGGCGACCATGCTCATTCAAATGATCATTAAAATGATCAAAAGAAGACCATTCATCTGCTGTTACAGCCGGATTATCTCAGTGGGCCACATCATTGGATGACCAAAATCATCCCTTCACAGTCGAAATCCTGAGAAGAATCTGGTGGATGGTGTGGATCTCTCAAAACAATCTGCTACAATGGAATTCATGATCGAAATTCCAAGAGGATTCCTTCCTCTGTTTATGCGTGACTGAAAGAGCTTCTCCAGAGATGGCATTGTGCGGAAACTCCTTTGGAGGATGGCACTGTGCGGAACCTCCATTGCAAGGCATTGTGCGGAATCTTGAAGATGGCGTTGTGCGGAGGCTCCTTTGGAGAGTGTTATACTTGAACTCCATTGTGCGCCGCGCAACACTCCAGCACACAAAGCTCCCTTTGTACTTTCTTCTCCCTTTCTCTCTCCTATGTTTCTCCCTCTCTTGTTTCCTAGCCCACCAATTGATCTCTCGATCTCCTTTATCAAATGAGGTGGAGGAGGGGTATTTATAGGCTCCGCCACTCTTACATAGTGGTGATCACCACCACTTATCCCCTTACATATGAACGTCTTCTTTTCTTAAACCATGGTGTCCACCAAGCTCTCTCTTAAATGGTGGTGTAGAACCTCTTTCCATTAAAATGATACCTGTGCACCCTTTATTACCAAAATACCATTTTTACTACTTTTTACTGAAATACTAAACTACCCTTGGACATGGAATTTTACCAAAATACCTAAACTACCCCCGGATACTGATTTTTACCAAAATACCTAAAATACCCTCGGACATTGATTTTACTAAAATACCCTGGAAGCTGATTTTTAACAAAATAACTTCGGAGATGATTTTTACCAAAATACCCCCGAACATGGATTTTTACCAAAATACCCCCGGGGCTGATTTTTACCAAAATACCCTCGGACATGGATTTTTACCAAAATACCTTGGAGTTGATTTTTACCAAAATACCCCTAGACATGGATTTTTACCAAAATACGGAGTCCACAACCCTAGAAAAGATCCACACCATGAAATTCTTTGACCACTTCAATGGAATATTTTTTATGCTCAACAGTGACTCAAGATCTTCTTAAGAGTATTGTAAGGTGTAAGGATACTGTAGCTAAAAGAACTATTTTGAGTAAAGGATCTACTCACAAAAATAGGGGGGGCCAGAACTTAGAGTTGGGGAATAATATGCAATATTTGACCCTCAACACAATCCCCAACCAACATTTTTCTAGTCCCAAGCAAAGTATGCAAAAAATGAACTTTAATGCGCGATATTCAAACCTCTTTCAGAAAATAATCTTTTGTGTATTTAAGTATGAATGAGTAGACTTAAGATGAGAAAGTAAGATTTTGAAAACCTAGAGCTGAATCACATAAGCAATCAATCAAATAAGTTCTTTATCCATTAAGTCAGAGCATAGTTTGCATATCAAGTTTTTCAATGTGCGCAATGAAGATCAACTTACTTTCTATAAGGATACTATCATTACATCATGTAGCTATGCTTACCATATCAAGATTAATTGAGAACTTAAGTACTGATTCCAAACTTATAAGTGCTAAGTTGTAAATCTAGCACCCTGAGTTGTCAAATTTTGTTATGGCAAAACACTTCAGTATGGTAGACTTGTTTTGATTGATGAAAAGTTCACCTTCATTTGAAGATGAGCATGGTGTTATCTACATCGATGTTATTTGTGCTACAAGTATGCATGTTCAACTACAACAAGTTGAAGTTCAAGCTTATGTTAAAGCTCAAGTACACTACTTCAAGTTCAAGTCACAAGAATAAAATCAAGTACACTACTTCAAGCTCAAGTCATAAGAACAAGCTCAAGTACATTTGCTCAAGTCTCAAGACACAAGTTCGAGACAAGTTCAAGATTCAAGGTTAAGATTTATGTGCTTCAAAGTGTCCTATCTACTGAAGCGATTGATTGTTCAATGTCAATTCTCTCATTTAAGGTATACATGACCCTAGAAAGACCTTAGGATTATGTCATTAACATTGCATATTTAATTTGGGTCATTGTACTTAATTTAGGCTTTACTTCGACTAGTCCAGGCACTAGCTCGACCAGTCCAAATTTAAACTCAAATTTTTAGAATTTTCTAGTAGGTCCTCTACCAGTCGAGTACCCTACTCGACCAGTCATGGAGGCTAGTTGGACTAGTTAAGTGTGACTTGACTCGAACTCCAGCAATGCGATTTTTATTTACTGGACCAGTCAAGGGTCTGTTTTATCCGATCGTGCCAGAAAATTTGAAATGTCTTTAGCAAAGACTAGTAGAGCCGAACCCAGGACCAGTCGAGTGAACCGATTTGTAGCTTATAAATAGTGGACATTTCTCAGAATTATTCATTCATTCTAAGCCAAATCAAGCCATCACTCTGAGAGATAAGTCCCCACTATTGTGAAGTTATTGGTTAGTAATTTTAGATTTTTTTATAGCTTTTCTATTTGATTTTATTGATCTCCTTATTCAAATCTATTCTATTAAAAGGGAACTCTGATTTACCCTTTGAGATATAAAATCAAATTCAAGTTATCCCTAGGTTGATTTATTTAAAAATTCATTTAGACCTAGAACCCTTCCACTTATGAGATTGAACATTGAACATCTACGTCTACAAGGCATCTGTTTGAAGAAGAATCTTCAGATAAGTATTATTTTAATTTTTTATATTTTTGGTTTGTGAGATTCAACTAGGAAAATCTCTATCTGTGGTTTTTACTGAGATAGCTAGAAAATCTCAGTGTCTGGGGTTTTTAATTGTGATAGCCCATTGAAAAATAATTGTGAAGGTTTTAAGGTGAACCTTGGAAAAACTTATTTCATAGGGAATGCCAGTATCCCGTGGGTGTGGATATTGGGAGTGGAGTAGTTGTGTGGCTGTTTGCGAACAGTGGGTGTACACACATGAACCACTATAATTTTTGGAGTTTGGATGATGATGATGGTACATGTGTTGTGTGAATGTTATAATTTACTTTATGCACTTGTGGTAAATGTTGTAATAACTTAATTTATTTCCTTTGCATCTTTATTGGTTTGAGTTTTAGATACTTACCAACATTCTAGTAAAGTTGTCATGCCATAAGCCTTTGGTTTTTAGTGTTAGGTTTCCCTTAGAACCAAGTTTGTATCAACCTCTCAAGACTAGTGCATTTGAGGTTGCAATTTACTTATGTTATCTTATTCTTTATTTGTTCTTTTTGCCTTTATTTTTTACATTTAGTTTTTATTTGACATAGTCCTATTTACCCCCCCCCCCCCCCCCCTCTCAAGGACTTAAAGCTCGCCCTTTTTAAGTCGTATCAAAGCCTAATAGCTCATTCTTTTGGATTAATTTCCTGAGATAAGCGATCTTGAGCTCTTAATATGTCAAAATTTGATAGTCTTTCTATTACTAGGCTGCCACCATTTTGTCATGCCCCAAACTCGAAAACTGGGTTCACAAAATTTTTGATCACCGATCCTTTGCCGACAGTCTCCGTAGTACCCCATTCTCAGCTCTCATGCCCATACACTAGGTTTTGATCCTAGGATCTTAGAAGGAGGATTTTTCAACATACATTTATCTCGTAAGAAGCATAACCAAAAGTTTACCGAATTCACAAAGGCAACAACATCATCACATATCCACTAATATAAGCATTTGAATACGGTGCTGAAAGGGAAATACATATATTGAAAACAAAGCTCCAGAAGACAACTGCACACTCCAAGCTCAACGCTGCAGGGACCTAATGGCACCTGCACACATCTATCATGCATAAGCTTATAGAAAGCTTAAAGGGTGGTGTAAGTGTATGCGCAAGGTAAGCGTACTTAGAATGCAATATCATACTAATGTGGAAACATGTTAGCAAGTCCACAAATATCATCATCCTTATCCAGGCTATGCATACAAAAACATAATAAACCAATACCATATACTGATGAAGTAATGTAGATCAGCTATGTAATGTGGAGACATAGTAAGCCAAATATCAAATATCGAGTTCATAAATACCATCAACCTTAATCAGGTAATGCAATACAGAAGCATAGTAAACCAAATGCTATGTGCTAAGGATGCAATGTGATATGCGATGCGAATGAAATGACTAAGCTGGAGTATGAAGTCGGGATGATAGTACGTAGTATCGGAGGCTATGGGGTCCATCATAAGGGACTTCTATCCAAACCACTCTCATACCTAAATTTGAATAATCAGAATGAATGTGGCAAACTCCTGATCTCAAGTTAGTCGCGTGCCCCAACTGAAATCTAGGTCATTGCAAAGGTACACATAACAATTAATTGCGCACCACCAGCCCGAGCAAATAGTAAATGAATGAATGGATGGGTAAAATGTTGAGTATGTAACTCTTGCTCAATAAGTTCACATATTAGTATAACTCATCTCTGGGATATCACGGGGGTCTAGTACAGTCCACAATGACTGCCCCCTCCCTAACCGCACAACCAACTAGTAAAAAAGACCTCACTATCTGCCTACCCAGTAGTCTGTCAATACCTACACAGTTTATCGATAATGGATCCAATTGGGAGTTGGCCAAACTTAGCCTAGCTTACAGCCCCTTCACTCAGGAAAATAAGGTCACGACCCCTTCCAACCAACCACGATACAGTCAGAGACACTGCCTAGTGGTATTTGGCCCTCAGGCTCTCATGTATCAACTTGGTCTAGAAGTTGGAGTCTCCTTCTGTAAGGCCCGTATCATAGTCCATACAGTTCTGTAGGTTTTCGCAGTCCTCCCAATTGAATTCTGGCAACCCTCGACCTGTATCCGACATTTATGCCCGATCCTAAGTCGAGTCCTACATACCAAAGTCGGCTCGACTGGAAACTTGTACCCTAGCAATCGTGCCGTCGCCGTGGTTCTAACGCCATGACTCACGCACTAATCCGATACCTGAGCCAGGAGATGTGGACCCGCATTCTTTCTAAAGAAACACTGCGCATTGTGAATTCTGAAAGAATCTCTACAATATGTCCCATCAATCAAGTCACCCTCCATACCCCATGCCACCTCACCCTATCCCAAGTACAAACACCCATTCCCTCTTTTCCCCAAGTCAACTCTCTCTCTCCCTACCCATTCCTCATTTACATAATTTTTAACTAAACCCATACCTTCCCATCCCCAATCCTTATAACACCCATTCCACCATTCTTTATCAATCCATCATTCCTCTCTCTCTCTCTCATTCTCTAAGTAATTTCTCAACTCTTAAGAGAGCTTTCAACATCTAAGCTCTCTCTACCAAAAAAATAAGTGTGGCCCACTTTCCCACCCTCCCATCTCCCATCTCAACCATTCATTCTTCATCAACCTCTATCAAAATTGAAGGCATAAAGCATACAAGTCCAAGGAGCTAAAGAAGAAGGCGGATAGGTGGGTGATCCACCATTGGTTTTGATTTCTAAGGGCCCACTTATTATGGGACCCACTTGATGTATGCATTGTATTTAGGAGGGCCCAATAGTGGTGGGGTCCATGGATAATCTACCTCGACAATCGACACAGGAGCCACCCACCTACTAGAGCACCAGCAGCACCAGTGGCACCTTTAGTGCCACCCCAGTAGCCATTTATAGGGACTTGTTATGGATGTGGTGGGACAGGGAACCACTTGCATGAGTGCCCCCACCCTTAGAAGCAGTAGCCGAGAGGGCCACATCAGCCTCCACTGTAGCAGCGACCCCATCAGTAGTGACCGTAGCCACTTCAGCCGCCGAAGTCCCGGTAGCAGAAGAGACAATAGTATAGGTGGCCGCAGAGACAACAACAGTACCAGGGACCTCAGAGAGAACAGACACCTCCCTAGCCAGTTCAAGCTAGGTTCTACATAGCTCAGCAGGACTCGCAGTCCTCCGGAGGAGTCGTTGAGGGTATACCTCTAGTCTCTACATGCATCACTCGAGTTTTATTTGATTTTGGTGCTTTGCACTCATTTATGTCTGAGGGATTTTGTCGTTCGACTGGATTACCGATAGAGTCTGCTCGAGAGGGGTTGACTGTATCAATGCCCTTGGGGAAGACTACAATATTAGGGCCACTTTTGTTCATCTTGCCCTGTGTTAGTGGGAGAGATTTTATTGCCCGCCGACTTGTACATGCTACTGATGTTAGATTTTGTCGTTATCTTGGCCATGGATTGGCTTGCCGAGTACCACGTCATCTTGGACTGTTCCACAAGGACAGTCACATTCTACATGCCAGGCTTACCGTAGTTTCAGTTCATTGCCGAGCCTAGAGGAGAGCCATTATCTTGTTTAATGTCTTGCACCATTGAGGAGCCTATTGCTGCATGTATTGATTAGTTGCCAATTGTCTGTGATTTCCCCGATGTGTTCTATGAGATTCTGGGGTTGTCGCCTCCTCTGCATATTGAGTTCCAGATCGATTTTATTTTTGGTATCGTGCTTATTTTGAAGGCCCCATATCATATAAAACCATTGGAGTTGAGGGAGCTACAACAACAGATGGACTACAGCAACAGATGGACGAGTTGCGTGAGTTGGGATTCATTCATCCGAATAGTTCACCCTTAGGAACGTCAGTACTCTTCGTCAGGAAGAAGGATGGCTCGTTGAGGCTCTGCGTGGATTATCGCAAGCTCAACCGGGTCACGATTAAGAATAAGTATCTACTCCTGAAGATAGATGATATGTTTGATTAGCTGCAGGGTGCATAGTTCTTTTTGAAGATTGACCTGCATTCTGGTTACCATCAGATTTGGGTCCAAGAGGAGGACATCCTGAAGATGGCTTTCAGGACGCATTATGATCATTTTGAGTTTTAGGTCATGTCCTTCAAACAGACCAATGCACCTGTAGTATTCATGCAGTTGATGAATGAGGTCTTTCGTCCGTATCTCGATCAGTTTTTTATGGTATTCATTGATGACATTCTGATATATTCAAGGACCCGTGAGGAGCATGTGTATCCTCTAGAGATCACATTGCAGACCCTCCATGCCCACCAGCAAAGCTAAAGACGTGTGAGTTTTAGCAGGAGGAGGTGAAATTCCTCTGTCACGTGGTGACAAGGGAGGGTGTCACAATAGACCCCTCAAAGGTTGAGGCAGTGTGTCAGTGGGGCCAACCCATGAGTGCATCCGAGATACTCAATTTTCTTAGTTTAGTGAGCTATTACTGGCGTTTCATTGAGGGCTTCTCCCGTATCGCAACCTCATTGACTAAGTTGACTCGGAAGGGCACAGAGTTTGTTTGGAGCAACACCTGTGAGCGAGTATTTATAGAGCTAAAGGACCACCTCACGACCGCTCTTGTCCTCACTCTTCCATCTGGGAGTGATGGATTTGTTGTATTTACTGATACTTCACGTATTGGCTTCGGTGTTATCCTGATGCATCACGGGAAACTAGTGGCTCATGCATCTCGCCAGCTCAAGGTCCATAAGTTGAACTACCCCACACATGATTTGGAGCTAGCAACAGTCGTCTTTGCACTGAAGGTGTGGAGACACTATCTCTATGGGGTCAGGTTCGAGGTTTCTTCCGACCACAAGAGCTTGAAATACCTATTCTCTTAGTTCGAGCTAAACATGAGGCAGAGGCGTTGGATGGAGCTCCTAAAGGACTATGATTTTGATCTTTAATACCACCCAGGCAAGGAAAATGTGGTGGCGAATGCCCTCAACAGTCAGCCAAGGGGCCTATTGGCACACATGATGATACGGGAGTGGGGATGCTTGAAGATATAATAGAGTATGACTTCGAGTTTGGTCTGTAGTCTTTTATCGTTCAGCTATCGAGCCTTTTGATTCAACTCTCTCTTATCGCAAGGGTGATTAAGACTCGCCAGATAAATGAATAATTATAGGATTACCTAGCTAAGACAGCATTTAAGAGTCATACAGATTGGTAAATTGGTTCTAATGGTGGACTTCGATTCAAAGGCCGATTGTGTGTCCTGGATATTCTTGAGTTGCGCAGAGATCTTATGACAGAGGCATATCAATCGAGGTTTTCTATCCACCCTGGCTCGATGAAAATGTATCGTGATATGAGGAGACAATATTTTTGGGCGGGGATGAAGCGCCAAATATCTAGTTTTGTGGCCAAGTGTGACACATGCCAGCATGTCAAGGCCTATCATCAGAGACCCCCTGGTCCATTGCAGCCATTGAGCATCCCGACATGGAAGTGGGAGCATATATGTAACGCCCGTGAAAAATCCGTACTTGGGCTCGAGTACCGATTTGACCCGAAATCGCGTAGGAATAATTTCCATGGAAATTAAACGTAAGTTAGCTAGCGCAACGCTAGAGTAGCTGGGAAATAGTCCCTGATCACTTTAAATACGTTCTACAAGACCCAAATCGAGTAGAACAGACAACTCTACAATACTCTATATCCTTGAATCAAACTCTAAGCAGGTTTGTCCTCTGGACCACATTGAACTTTTGTATTGGATTTAGACCGCGCGTCGAAGGTCTGATACCTCCTATCTTAGACCGTTAGAACCTCCCAACTGGACTTGACAATCATCTCGAAAATCAAGTCAAACCAATAATCACAGACTATTTCGTTGAACCCGGACTGAAGCGACCGCGAATAGGGACGAATTTGGAATTTCAAATTCAAATCTGGCACACGACTTGACGCGTCAGTATTAAGCGTTCTGACCGTCAGAATTCATCCAGATTACACTCTCGGATCAGGAAAAATTTCTATTTATTATCATGAGACTTTCAGCCCTGATCTATGTGCGGTGACCGCTGAACTGAAACTGGTCCGCCACGTGCGATCTGCGAACCCTGCCAGACTGAAAACTTAATACGAGGTACATCTGGTACCCATGAGCTTAAGTCTGATCGCAATCGACCAGGGGACCACCAGAAAGCAGTTTTTGGACCGAAACAGCCCCGAAATGGATAGGCATCAAGTAAACTTCGTCCCGGAGCCTAATTCCGGCAATTTCAGGCTTATAAAAGGGGTTGAAACCCTCATTTCTCCTCCCCATCCGAAATTCACAAACCCTAGAGAAAAAGAGAGAGAGTTTGAGAGAAAGGGAAGAGGAGATTTTTCCCGCTTCCGAGCCCCTGACAGTTGCTGCTTCAACACTTCATTCCAATCACCTGGCTGGTGATTTCTCCACCTTTTCAGGTATAAAATAACCTCCAAAACTTTCTGATTTAGGGTTTACGTAGATTCATGGCATGTTAGCTAACGTAATCCATAAATCAGGTTCTCTTACAGCCGTAGACGAAGCGTACACGTTCCGTTCAAAATCCCGCGACCGTAAGAGATTAGGTGAGGATTTTAGACGCTTTGATTGACGGTTTACAACGCTTTCAATGTCGTTTAATAGTAGATTACCGACGGCATCGCCGTTTGACATGTACAACATGCTCTCCGTTTCCTGTTTCGTAAATTAACGAAGAATATGAGATTTAGGGCATTTTAGTTATTTGTAGGAAGTACGGTCTACGTGCATATTTTGCTGACGTGATTGACATGGTTTGTTGCCGTATTAGAGAGTTAGGAATGCTTGCATAATCATTTTGGCGAAGAGATTCGCCAAGTTGCGCACTTTGGGTCGACATACTATATGTGGACTTAAGTGTGTAGTGTATGTGTTTGTATAAATGCTTGTATTAGTATGTATTGAATTGAATGATGTTATGTAGTAGTTTGAGATTGATTTCATGATTAATATGCTGACCTAAATGATTTCCTACATGTTGACCTTATGCATGATTGCATTACATGCATAGAAAGTATGCCTTGAAGATTTGCTTAATTTGAATGTTATAACATGTGCTAACATACTCACATGATGTATTTCAATTCCAATACCTTTGTATATAGTGTTAATGAAATTCTATAGATGTGTGGGACTTGACTTAGTCCAGGCAGTCGGTAACCGAGCGAATTCATGGCTGACTGGTCATAGCCACGAACGACACGTCGATGAACGTGATTCGTGTTGAGAGTTGGCAGCAGTGGTTAGGCCACGCGAAGTGTTTTACGCACTTCATGTCGTTTAACTTGAGATGCGATCGCGCTAGTCGAGCCCGTCAAGTAACCCGACTGGCCGATGTATGTTCACCTTGTATGTGTCATAACTACTTGAACCTAGGGTACTGAACTTACCATTGTAAACCCTATTAACCGTGGTACCTTGATCCACGAAGACTCATGAGCCGGGCATGGTGGTATGGGACACCGTGGTCGAGCTGTCGGCCTACGCTGGAGCCACAAACCTCCCCGTAGTGACCAGTGAGCACCTTGACTCGTGAGCAGATTATGGTGGTATGGGACACTATATTCTAGCTGTCGTCCTACACTGATCAGGCGACGAGCCCTTTGTAGTGACCGCGAGCGTATTCTGAGTCCACGGGAGGCGACGACCCTTCCGTGCAGTAGAGTACAGTAGGCCTGTATTGATAAGGTGATGGGGGAGCGGTGCAACGAGTGCGAGCAACAGCCCTGGCAGCCCTTGCAATGACCTACGAAATACACTATCGTATGAGATTACTAGGAGTGACGACCCTAGACAGGATCTGTGTTGGGATTGATACAAGGGAAGTACCTTAGTTTCCCAATCCTGCTGTTTGAATGGACTAATAACAACTTGGAAATCATATCACCATAGCATTGCATGTGCCTGGAAGATGTGGAGCACTCTAGGGAGTGTGGCATGCCGCGGTCGTAAGATGTTGCCGCATGAGGGTGATCGTCGGTGAGGGCATACATCACGTCATATCATCTTGCATTAACAACAGTATTAGGATTGTCTGATTTACTGCTTTACTATTATCGCGTGATTGAATTGTGAACATGCTAATCTTTGCTCTATGATTCCACTGAGTTGATCACTCATTCCCACGTTACGGGATGGTGTTTGCAACACCCACCAGACCCTGTTGTAGCTGCAGGTGAGGACGAGATCCAGGAGGTGGAGCCGGAGATTGACGAGGACCAGGATGAGTTCTCGTATATGCAGTATCACGACGGCTTCCCATAGGTGATCTGGATCGAGGGGACTTCAGTGGGACTATTTTGAACTTTATTCTTTTGTTTATTTACATGTATATGAGACTCAGAGATGTAGTCATACTTCGGAGACAGATGAGATTACTTTGTTTTTCCATACAGTGATACATACATTGTTTAGTCTTCCGCTTGCTTTAATCACTGGATCTGAAGTATGAATTGCAGTTTTGGTATACTTTTACTCATGTGA
This sequence comes from Magnolia kwangsiensis, assembly GCA_037074715.1. Classification (NCBI taxonomy): domain Eukaryota; kingdom Viridiplantae; phylum Streptophyta; class Magnoliopsida; order Magnoliales; family Magnoliaceae; genus Magnolia; species Magnolia kwangsiensis. Next base: position 99,853,239 of record CM073576.1, on the reverse strand, counting down.
ATGCTTTAAATCAGACAACATTGAATCATAACCATTTTTGTTGCATAAGTGACGGTCTGGAACTCGGGAGTTGAGTTTATACACGACCCCCGATTTTCAGGGTGTTACAAGTTGGTATCAGAGCATGAATGAGAGTATACTGGGCCTGGGTTATGGTCTTGCGACGTACGCTGTCACTTCCTTTGACTTAGGTGGGTGCGAGAAGGGTCTAGAAACACTTCTAGGATCGCAAATTCGCCGATAGGCGAAGTCCATTAGGATCGATCGCAAGATCGAGTCTGTAACGTATCTCGGGTCGCGTAAAGCAACCCGAATCACTTCTAAGCTGTAGGAAGTCGGGTGGAGACGTCCTATGAGCGGTTTTAAACCGTAAAGGTGAATCCTTGGGCCGTGGGATGACCACGACCCCTGTAATCAATCGCTAGGGCTTAAAAACCCCGTTTCGCCAAAAATTCTCAAAATTCCTCCTCTAAACACTCCAACCTTCAGTTTTTTCTTATCCATTTCATGTTAGGCATCAAACCTAATGTGACAATAACACAAATTAGTACATTCACCAAATTTTATAGTGAATAGTAAAATTTTATGAAAAATGGCCATAAGTCCATTCTAACTTCACTTTCTTTAGCAACTAAGGATCTAGATAGGTGTACTGACTCCTTCTATCTCAAATTCATATGCTGCATCATATGGTTTGGTATTCGGGATTGCAATGTGGACCCGGAAAGCCCCGAACACATGTTTGGGCTCATACAGACCAAAATACTATGAACCAGGGGGTGGGACCTAACTTTTTGGGACCCTGGGACCATGGGGGACCAGACCCATGGGGTCCCACCGGACAACTTGAAAGTTGGCCGGCGATGCCATCGCCGGTCGGGCGATGCATCGCCGACCGGCGGTGTCCGATGGGGCCGTCCTTCGGGCGCACCCCCTTAAATAGGGTCCACATCATCCCTATACACCTCCCACCTCACGAAAACCCCCAAATCCCACCTCTCCTTCACAAACAGCCCCCTACACAGCCCTAGTTTCGATTTTCAGCAACCTATTCCAAACCCCAGCGTCCTAAACCACTTCTAAGACCCTCCTTGGCCAAAACCGACCACCACCCATCATTTATTGGGTGTTGGCAGCCTCTTTCCTTGAAGATATCACCATTTGGAGCTCCAAAATCCCCCAAATATAGCTGAAATCGTGAGGTGCTCCATCCCATCTTTTTATTTGTATTTTTCCCTAAAAGTACAGCCTTGGGAAGCTTGAAGCAACCCTCTACGACGTCTAGATTTCCTTTTCTCAGATTGGGCAGCCATTTCTCCGCATTTTCGGCATTTTCCATGGCTTTTGTGGAAGCCATTCTGGGCCTTCTGTCACTCTCATCCATCATATCTTTGATGGGTAAGAGGAAAACTGCGACAGACGAGGCTGGGCCGAGCCGCCCTGCTCGATTGAGAAGACCGCGGGGTGGTGCCGCAAGTTCAAGCGCCGCCGCAGGTCCAGCTGCAGTCCTGGAGCGCCGTACAAAGCGGGATTTGGATCCCCATGCACACCTTGGACGAACCATTCTATCAGAGATGCCTCATGGCGAATACACTGATCGTAGAGTGTTATTTGAGGCGGACGTAGATGGGCGGTTGTTCGGCGAATATCTGTTGTTCGGACGCATTGAAGCTGCGCACTGGGGACCGATCTTTGAAGCTCGCGCTCGTGCTAATGTGAGCACCGTTCGTGCCTTCTATGCTAGCATCCAGAACCCTACCTTGGAGCCTTTGCAGTTCAAAATCCCGTTTGGTAGAATCGGATGGCTACGATCGATGTCCGGTTGATTGCGCGACTTCTCAACGTGCCTTTAGGTGATGTGCATCCTAGTGAGAAGAATTTGAGGACTAGACGTGAACGAGATCGCCGCACCAGGTTTCTGTGCGGTAAGTTGGTTCCATGGCAGCCTAATAATATCCTCAAGGTGACGTATATGTCTGAGGATTTGCGCCTGCTGCACCATATCTGCACGTTCAATGTCTATTCCAGGTCGACGAACCGCATTGAATGTACACGTCTTATGGTCGATTTCTTATTTCTGGTGGCCCAGGGAGAGAACGTATGTATGGCCACTTTCATCTTACGGCAGATAGTTCTCATAGCCAGGTCGAGAAGAACATCCGAATCGCTTCCCTTTGGCCGACTCATTTGCAAGATTGCGCTTGAGTTTGCCTATAGACTTGGGCCCGAATTGCCGGTATCGATTCACACCATCGATGAGTCGACAATGGTTAAGATGAAGATTGGGTCGCAATATCGTGAAAATCAACTTGAAAGGGATAGTGGGGATGACTTTGATGAAGAGGAAGATCAAAGCGAAGAAGAACCTAGAGTAGAGGTTCAGGAAGAAGCAGAGGAGGAGGCTCAGGATACTGATGAGAGCCCTCCTCCCTCTGCGCAGACTACTATCGACGACCGCATTGCTCGGAAGGAGGAGAGTCAGACCGCTTTACGAAGGGAAGTCCAAGAACTTCGAGCGGAAGTTGCTGATGCCAAGGCTGTTACAAAGAAGAAGTTTGGCAAGGTGACTCGCACCTTGAAGGCAATCCTGTGTTGCTTACAGGATAAGGGTGCTCCTCCTCCGTCACCAGACTCCGACTAGCGATGCGATCTTTGATGTTGTTATTAGCAGTTAGCCATTTTCTGTTTTATGTGTGTAAGCCTGTTAGGGCTAGTGCTTTGCTTATGTTGCTGCTGCTTAACTGTCTTAATTTCCATGTAATTCTAGTCATGATGCTTGTAAGGATATATCCCTTGTATTGTGACAATTTTGATTAATTGAAATGCATGGAATGCCTTTGACTCTTTAAGTGAATGATTGTGGTGTATTTGTGCAATTGAGACTGACAAGGTTGCACCCTATTTTGAATATAGGGAATGCCACCTAAGACTACGAGGAGCGCAGTTCGGCTTTCATTGTCAGAGCAGATGGATCAGACTCCCTCTCAGTCTGGCACTCGTCCGGACCCTGCTGTGGGCCCGATTCCTGAGACGGTTCGATCGTCTCAGCCTGCTGTTGGTCCTACAGATGGACCACCGCCATTTACACCATCAGTTAGAGAGCCACATCACGCATCTACTTCCGCACCTCATCCGCCATAGCCTGCTCCACCCCCTGACAGATTCGAGCAGATGATGGCTATGATGCTACAGCAGCAGCAGCTTCTGACCACCATAGTTGGGACTTTAGCCCAGGGTGGGGGTGCGACTACATCTACTCCACCTGCACCACCTGCGCATCCAGCTGAGGATGCCTATACTTACGCCCAGGATGAGGGCATAGCACATCCTGCGACGCCTGCTTTCCCTGCGGGGAATCCTGCCGACACACGGGGCCTTCTAGAGCGATTTCAGCGCTTGCGGCCTCCTACTTTTTCGGGTTCTCACAGACCCGAGGAGGCTGAGTTCTGGCTCGACCGAGTGTCAAAGATTCTACGGATGTTGCACTGTACCGAGGCTGAGCAGGTAGAGTTGGCTACCTTCCTGTTTGAGAGAGAGGCCAGTATGTGGTGGGATAGCATATTGCGGACTGTTGCCACAGATTTCGTATGGACGTGGGCAGCATTTGAGTTCCGCTTCCATGAGAAGTATTATCCCCAGACCTACAGGCACGAGAGGGAGAATGAGTTTCTCCGTCTCAGGCAGGCAGCGATGACAGTTACCGAGTATGAGCATCGGTTCACAGAGTTGGGCAGGTACGTCCCGACGATTCTACCTGATGATCAGATGCGCATACGGCGCTTTTTGGAGGGCTTGCGACCGGATATTCGGTCGAAGATGTGCTGTGTCAGTTTCCCTTCCTATGCGGAGTTGGTTCACATGTCCATGCGGGCAGAGCAGGACGTGGATCGACTTGCGCGATCTCGAGGCCCGACTACTTCTAGGCAGCGACCGGATTTGCCAGACAGGCCCTTCGCGGGCAAGAGGCCTCGCTTTGATCCTCCTACCAGGACCACGGCGCCTGTACCACCGTTTCGGCGCCCTGATTTGTCATGCACATACTGTGGGAGGATGGGCCACTTAGCGCAGAGTTGCTTTTCGAGGATGCGGGACAGTGGGTTCTCGCCGCCGCAGAAGATTGATCGTGTACGTCCACAGGCGATATCAGCACCGCCTATACGGTCAGCTCCTGCGCATCCTTCTTTCAGACCCACAGTATCACAGATTCGACAACCTCCACGGCCCTTGACACAGCGGCCGAACCGGCCACAGCAGGCTCGAGTTCATGCACTGACCGCTGAGGCAGCTACGACGCCGACTTTCCAGCATTCAGCCTTCGAGGTCACGGGCCATATCGGAGGTACTCCCGTTCTTGTCTTGGTGGACACTGGTTCCACGATTTCTTTGATATCGCGTGCCGTAGTCAGACGTCTTGGGTTGCAGACTATCACTATGGATAGCGTGCGAGTCCTTGCAGCTCATGGAGATTATTCGGATGTCACCCAGATGTGTGAGGGTTGTTTAGTTGATCTGGGAGGCAGGACGATGACTCTTGATCTGGTCGTCGATCCCTCGCTCGTTTATCTCGACGTCATTCTTGGCATGGACTGGTTGATTGCAGCGAGAGCCGAGATTGACTGCGAGGCTCGTGTGGTGACGGTTTACGAGCCTGAGGGCACGCCTTTCACATTTCCAGTGCGGGGTAAATCTTCCTTTCCGCATTCTTAGCTACGCCACTCTATTGTGCGACGCGGGTGCCCAGGTACTTGAGCAGACACCAGTTGTTTCTGAGTTCGGGGATCTGTTCAGAAAGATCCCTGGTTTGTCGTCCCGACGTGAGATCGATTTCACTATCGATCTGATTCCCGGTTCTACACCCGTCTCACTGCCGATGTATCGCATGGCACCATGTGAGATGGAGGAGTTGAGGACGCAGATTGATGGTCTGCTAGAGCTTGGCTTTATACGGCCTAGCGTGTCTCCTTGGGGAGCACCGGTCTTGTTCGTGAAGAAGAAGGATGGTTCGCTGCGATTGTATATTGATTATCGCAGGCTGAACCAGCTCACGGTGAAGAACAAGTACCCTTTGCCCAGGATCGATGACTTGTTTGATCAGTTGAGAGGAGCGCAGTACTTCTCGAAGATTGATCTTCAGTCAGGTTATCATCAGTTGCGCGTCAGGGATGAGGACATGCAGAAGACAGCATTCAGGACCAGTTTTGGCCACTACGAGTTCCTCGTGATGTCGTTCGGTCTCACGAACGCACCGGCCGTGTTCATGGATCTAATGAACCGAATATTTCGGCCTTTCCTTTATCGATTCGTCGTTGTCTTCATTGACGACATTTTGGTGTACTCTAGGAGTCGAGAGGAGCATGAGGAGCACTTACGTTTGGTCCTTGATACGCTCAGACGACATCAGTTGTTCGCACAGTATAAGAAGTGCGATTTCTGGAAGCAGGAGGTGAAGTTTCTGGGACACGTGGTGTCCAAGGATGGCATGGCAGTTGACCTGTCTAAGGTAGCTGCGGTGCAGGACTGGGAGCAGCCTGGTTCTGTCATTGAGGTGAGGAGCTTCTTGGGACTCGCTGGCTACTATCGGCGCTTCATTCAGGACTTCTCGAAGATTGTGAGACCCTTATCTCAGTTGACACGGAAGGACGTGAAGTTTGCCTGGAACGATAAGGCTGAGTCAGCTTTTCAGGAGCTGAAGGACAGACTTACGTCCGCCCCTGTGCTAGTATTGCCAGAGCAAGGGGTTAGATACACTATATACACTGACGCGTCTAGCGTTGGTTTGGGTTGTGTCCTTATGCAGAGGGATAGGGTAATTTCGTATGCCTCGAGACAATTAAGGAAGCACGAGGAGAATTACCCTACACACGACCTAGAGTTGGCAGCCGTGATATTCGCACTGAGACTCTGGAGACATTACCTCTACGGAGAGGAGTTCGAGCTCTTTTGCGACCACAAGAGCCTCAAGTACATATTCACACAGCGAGACTTGAATATGAGGCAGCGGCGATGGATGGAGACGTTGAAGGACTTCAAGTTTGAAGTCTCTTACCATCCTGGGAAGGCGAACCTTGTGGCTGATGCGTTGAGCCGCAAGAAGGCGATAGAGTTTGCGGCTCCGCTGATGGTTGCCGAGTGGGATATGGTGGAGTTTTTGCGAGACTTTGAGCAGAAACTCACCGTAGAGGAGCCATTTGAGTTCATCGCACATGTACAGGTGTGATCTCAGATCGATGACCGAGTCATCGAGGCGCAGAGGGACGACGCGCATCTTACTGAGCTTCGAGAGCAGGCCAGTGATGATGCTGACGCCGACTGGCAAGTTGGTATGGATGGGGGCTTACGTTACCGTGGCCGCCTATGCGTCCCAGATGTCCCTGACTTGAGACGAGAGATTCTCGAGGCTACGCATTCTACTAGACTCGCGATGCATCCAGGCAGCACGAAGATGTATCGTGATGTGAAGAGGACGTATTGGTGGGAAGGTATGAAGACCCACATAGCTGAGTTCGTGTCCCGTTGTCTCACTTGTCAGCAGGTGAAGGCAAAGCATCGCCGACCACCTGGACTTTTACAGCCTATGCCGATTGCAGAGTGGAAGTGGGATTTCATTTCCATGGACTTCATTTCTGGGTTGCCGAAGACGAGGAAGGGGCATGATTCCATTTGGGTGATCGTTGACCGATTGACGAAGTCGGCGCACTTCCTACCGATCAGAGTTACGAACTCTGCAGACGAGCTGGCTAGATTGTATATCAGAGAGATTGTGCGTCTGCATGGAGTTCCATTGGAGATCGTGTCGGACAGAGACACGCAGTTCACTTCTATTTTCTGGACTCACATTCAGGAGGCTATGGGTGTGAAGTTGAAGTTCAGTACTGCCTTCCACCCACAGACGGACGGACAGACAGAGCGAGTGAACCAGATCCTGGAGGACATGTTGCGAGCTTGCGCATTGGACTTCAAGGACAGTTGGGATGACTGTCTTGCATATGTGGAGTTTGCGTACAATAATAGCTTCCAGGCGAGTATCGACATGGCACCTTATGAGGCGCTGTATGGGCGACCTTGTCACGCACCGCATTGCTGGTTAGAAGTCGGTGAGCGCAGCTTGATTGGCCCAGAGTTGGTGCAGGCGATGTCAGAGAAGATCGATATCATTCGACATCGGCTTCTTACAGCGCAGAGCAGACAGAAGAGTTACGCCGATACGAGACGACGGCCACTTGAGTTCACAGTCGGGGATCACGTGTATTTGCGAGTTTCCCCTATGAAGGGAGTCCTTCGGTTCGGAAAGAAGGGGAAGCTGGCACCGCGATTCATTGGTCCATTCCAGATCCTCGATCGTGTGGGAGCAGTGGCTTACCGATTGGCTTTACCCACGCCCCTCGCGAGCGTCCACAACGTATTTCATGTTTCTATGCTGAAGAAGTACGTTGCTGATCCCTCCCATATCATCAGATGGGAGCAGGTGCAGTTAGGAGAGGATGTTACTTATATTCTGCGACCGTCACGTATCTTAGACAGGAAGGAGCAGGTACTGCGTAGCAAGGTGATTCCCCTTGTGAAGGTACTATGGACGCATCACTCTGAGGAGGAGGCTACTTGGGAGACAGAAGCCGAGATCAGAAAGAACTACCCACAGCTTCTCGAGGAGTACGAAAAGGTACAAATTTCGAGGATGAAATTATTTGTTAAGGGGGGTAGATTGTAACGCCCGTGAAAAATCCGTACTTGGGCTCGAGTACCGATTTGACCCGAAATCGCGTAGGAATAATTTCCATGGAAATTAAACGTAAGTTAGCCAGCGCAACGCTAGAGTAGTTGGGAAATAGTCCCTGATCACTTTAAATACGTTCTACAAGACCCAAATCGAGTAGAACAGACAACTCTACAATACTCTATAACCTTGAATCAAACTCTAAGCAGGTTTGTCCTCTGGACCACATTGAACTTTTGTATTGGATTTAGACCGCGCGTCGAAGGTCTGATACCTCCTATCTTAGACCGTTAGAACCACCCAACTGGACTTGACAATCATCTCGAAAATCAAGTCAAACCGATAATCACAGACTATTTCGTTGAACCCGGACTGAAGCGACCGCGAATAGGGACGAATTTGAAATTTCAAATTCAAATCTGGCACACGACTTGACGCGTCAGTATTAAGCATTCTGACCGTCAGAATTCATCCAGATTACACCCTCGGATTAGGAAAAATTTCTATTTATTATCATGAGACTTTCAGCCCTGATCTATGTGCGGTGACCGCTGAACTGAAACTGGTCCGCCACGTGCGATCTGCGAACCCTGCCAGACTGAAAACTTAATACGAGGTACATCTGGTACCCATGAGCTTAAGTCTGATCGCAATCGACCAGGGGACCACCAGAAAGCAGTTTTTAGACCGAAACAGCCCCGAAATGGATAGGCATCAAGTAAACTTCGTCCCGGAGCCTAATTCTGGCAATTTCAGGCTTATAAAAGGGGTTGAAACCCTCATTTCTCCTCCCCATCCGAAATTCACAAACCCTAGAGAAAAAGAGAGAGAGTTTGAGAGAAAGGGAAGAGGAGATTTTTTCCGCTTCCGAGCCCCTGACAGTTGCTGCTTCAACACTTCATTCCAATCACCTGGCTGGTGATTTCTCCACCTTTTCAGGTATAAAATAACCCCAAAAACTTGCTGATTTAGGGTTTACGTAGATTCATGGCATGTTAGCTAACGTAATCCATAAATCAGGTTCTCTTACAGCCGTAGACGAAGCGTACACGCTCCGTTCAAAATCCCGCGACCGTAAGAGATTAGGTGAGGATTTTAGACGCTTTGATTGACGGTTTACAACGCTTTCAATGTCGTTTAATAGTAGATTATCGACGGCATCGCCGTTTGACATGTACAACATGCTCTCCGTTTCCTGTTTCGTAAATTAACGAAGAATATGAGATTTAGGGCATTTTAGTTATTTGTAGGAAGTACGGTCTACGTGCATATTTTGCTGACGTGATTGACATGGTTTGTTGCCGCATTAGAGAGTTAGGAATGCTTGCATAATCAGTTTGGCGAAGAGATTCGCCAAGTTGCGCACTTTGGGTCGACATACTATATGTGGACTTAAGTGTGTAGTGTATGTGTTTGTATAAATGCTTGTATTAGTATGTATTGAATTGAATGATGTTATGTAGTAGTTTGAGATTGATTTCATGATTAATATGCTGACCTAAATGATTTCCTACATGTTGACCTTATGCATGATTGCATTACATGCATAGAAAGTATGCCTTGAAGATTTGCTTAAGTTGAATGTTATAACATGTGCTAACATACTCACATGATGTATTTCAATTCCAATACCTTTGTATATAGTGTTAATGAAATTCCATAGATGTGTGGGACTTGACTTAGTCCAGGCAGTCGGTAACCGAGCGAATTCGTGGCTGACTGGTCATAGCCACGAACGACACGTCGATGAACGTGATTCGTGTTGAGAGTTGGCGGTAGTGGTTAGGCCACGCGAAGTGGTTTACGCACTTCATGTCGTTTAACTTGAGATGCGATCGCGCTAGTCGAGCCCGTCAAGTAACCCGACTGGCCGATGTATGTTCACCTTGTATGTGTCATAACTACTTGAACCTAGGGTACTGAACTTACCACTGTAAACCCTATTAACCGTGGTACCTTGATCCACGAAGACTCATGAGCCGGGCATGGTGGAATGGGACACCGTGGTCGAGCTGTCGGCCTACGCTGGGGCCACAAACCTCCCCGTAGTGACCAGTGAGCACCTTGACTCGTGAGCAGATTATGGTGGTATGGGACACTATATTCTAGCTGTCGTCCTACACTGATCAGGCGACGAGCCCTTTGTAGTGACCGCGAGCGTATTCTGAGTCCACGAGAGGCGACGACCCTTCCGTGCAGTAGAGTACAGTAGGCCTGTATTGATAAGGTGATGGGGGAGCGGTGCAACGAGTGCGAGCAACAGCCCTGGCAGCCCTTGCAGTGACCTACGAAATACACTATTGTATGAGATTACTAGGAGTGACGACCCTAGACAGGATCTGTGTTGGGATTGATACAAGGGAAGTACCTTAGTTTCCCAATCCTGCTGTTTGAATGGACTAATAACAACTTGGAAATCATATCACCATAGCATTGCATGTGCCTGGAAGATGTGGAGCACTCTAGGGGGTGTGGCATGCCGCGGTCGTAAGATGTTGCCGCATGAGGGTGATCGTCGGTGAGGGCATACATCACGTCATCTCATCTTGCATTAACAACAGTATTAGGATTGTCTGATTTACTGCTTTACTATTATCGCGTGATTGAATTGTGAACATGCTAATCTTTGCTCTATGATTCCACTGAGTTGATCACTCATTCCCACGTTACGGGATGGTGTTTGCAACACCCACCAGACCCTGTTGTAGCTGCAGGTGAGGACGAGATCCAGGAGGTGGAGCCGGAGATTGACGAGGACCAGGATGAGTTCTCGTATATGCAGTATCACGACGGCTTCCCGTAGGTGACCTGGATCGAGGGGACTTCAGTGGGACTATTTTGAACTTTATTCTTTTGTTTATTTACATGTATATGAGACTCAGAGATGTAGTCATACTTCGGAGACAGATGAGATTACTTTGTTTTTCCATACAGTGATACATACATTGTTTAGTCTTCCGCTTGCTTTTATCACTGGATCTGAAGTATGAATTGCAGTTTTGGTATACTTTTACTCATGTGAATGCTTTAAATCAGACAACATTGAATCATAACCATTTTTGTTGCATAAGTGACGGTCTGGAACTCGGGAGTTGAGTTTATACACGAACCCCGATTTTCAGGGTGTTACAATATATCTACCAATTTTATCATGGGTTTTCTGAGGACTCAGCGTAGTCATGACGCCATCTGGGTTATCGTGGACTGTTTGACGAAATTGTCATATTTTCCTGTGATTCTCGAGACTTGGCATTCGGACTAGCTATCCAAGCTTTTTGTTGATGAGATCATAAGACTGCACAGTGTTCCAGTCTCGATCGTTTCCGACCGAGACCTGAAGTTCACGTCTCAGTTTGGGGGAGCTTTCAGAGGGTTTGCCTTACGATTCAGCACTGTATATCATCGGTAAATCGATGGGCAGACCGAAAGGGTCAACCAGATCCTTGAGGATATGCCTAGAGCTTGCGCGATTGACTTCTCGGGTAGTTGGGATGAGCATCTACGATTGGCTGAGTTCGCATACAATAACAGCTATCAGGGGACCATTGGCATGACTCATTTTGAGGTATTATATAACAGACCGTGCAGATCTCTGAGTTGTTGGACTGAGGTCGGAGAGCGGTGTCTCCTAGGTCCCGAGCTTGTGTAGCAGACATCAAAGGCTATCAACATCATCAGGCAGAGGATGCGCACGGCTCAAAGCCAGTAGAAGAGTTTTGCTGATCGTCAACGTCATCCCTTAGACCTCCTATTGGGGATATAGTGTATCTCAAGGTCTCGTCCATGAAGGGCGTAGTTCTATTTGGAGCGAAGGGCAAGCTTGTCCCGAGATTCATAGGACCTTTCGAGATCATTGGGCACGTTGGCGTCGTGGCCTATCGGCTTTCCTTATCATCTCAATTGTTTGGCGTCCAAAATATTTTTCATGTCTCTATGATGAGAAAGTGTGGGTCAGACATACTTCCTGTTATTAATTAGCAGCCGCTGGAGGTTCGTGAGGATGCTTCTTACATTAAGCAGCCAGTTCGTATCCTTGATCAGAAGGGTAAAATGCATGAATGAATGCATGAAGTTCATTCATTCACCACCAGCTCGAGTGGATAGTGAATGAATGAATGCATGGGTAAAATGTTGATTATGCAACTCCTGCTCAATAAGTCCACATATTAGTATACCTCATCTTTGGGATATCATCAGGGTCTAGTACACTCCACAATGGCTACCGCCTTCCTAGCCGCATAACCAGCGAGTGGAAAAGACCTCACTATCCCCCTAGCTAGTAGTCTGTAAATACCTACCTAGCTCATTGATAGCAGACCCATATGGGAGTTGGTCAAACTTAGTCTAGCTTACAGCCCCCTCACTCAGGCAGATAAGGCCACTCCCCCTTCCAACCGATCACAATACAGTAGGAGACACTGCCTATTAGTATTCAGAACCCAGGCGCTCATGTATCCATGCGGTCTAGATGTTAGATTCTCCTCCTGTAAGGCCCGTATCATAGTCCGTACTGTTTCGTAGGTTTCTGCAGTCCTCCTGGTCGAATTTCGGCTACCCTCGACCTATATTTGATGTTTACACGTGATCCTAAGTCATGTCCCACATACTAAAGTTGGCTCGACTCAAAACTTATACCCTAACAATCACACCATTGTCGCGGTTCCAATGTCTCGACTCGTGTACCTATCTAATACCTAAGCCAGGAGATGTGGACCTGCGTTCATTCCTAAGAAACACCACACGTTACAAATTCTGAGAGAATCTCTACAACATGTCCCATTAATCAAGTACACCCTCCATACCCCATTCCACCTCACCCTATCCCAAGTACAAGCACTCATTCCCACTTTTTCCCAAGTCAACTCTCTTCTCTCCCCCTACCCATTCCTCTTTTACACATTTTTAACTAAACCCATACCTTCCCATCCCCATTCCCTACAACACCCATTCCACCATTCTTCATCAATCCATTATTCCTTTCTCTCTCTCTCTCTCATTCTCTAAGCAATCTCCCAACTCCCAATAGAGCTTCCAACGTCCGAGTTCTCTCTCCTAAAAAATAAGTGTGGCCCACTTTCCCACCCCCTCATCTCCCATCTCAACCATTCATTCTTCATCAACCTCCATCAAAATTGAAGGCATGAAGCATACAAGTCTAAGGAGCTAAAGAAGAAGGTGGATAGGTGGGTGATCTACCGTTCATTTCAATTTATAAGGGCCCACTTATTGTGGGACGCACTTGATGTATGCATTGTATTTGGGAGGGCCCAATAGTGACGGGGTCCCTTCCCTTCACGTCCCTCTCTCTCTCTCTCTCTCTCTCTCTCTCTCTCTCTCTCTTTGTCAGATTTTATGGCCCACCTGATGAATGAGTTATACCCACGCTATCATGGTGGGGCCCACCTTGCTATATGTAATTCACCAGCACTGTCCATTGGGACGATACTGATTGGAGACCCCATGATGTATGTGAACATCCCATCCGTCCATTGAATGGACGAGGACCCTACCGCAACATCATGTGGGGCCTACCATGATGGATGTGTAATACATCCAGACTGTCCATTCATGTGGAGCCTACCATTAGGCCATCCGTCCAGCGTCTTTGGACACTAGGCACTGACACTCCCACGCTCTCACACACACATGTATAAATATATATATATATATATATATATATATATATATATATATATATATATATATATATATATATATATATATGATACATATCATTATATAATATAATATTTTATATTTAGATGATATGGTGGGTGGCCCACCATGTGGGACCCATCCTGGGGTATGTATTACATATCCCCTACGTCCATCCGTTGATCCAGACCGTCCAGTGGTCTAGACATGGGGTATCACCACCATGAAGTATGGGCCTTATTTACACCATCTGCCTACTTACTGTGTGGTGGGACCCAGCCACATGTGTGGGGTCCCCACTGTTCAGCTGAGTTGGGACGAGACCCTCTATGCATCCAAACTATCTATCCATTGATGAGCTCGTTTAAGGGCTTGGGAAGCAGATTCAATTCTCTGGTGGGCCACGTATGTGGACACCACCCTAATGTATATGATTCATCCCAACCGTTCATCCATTTGGTAAGCCATCCTTAAGGCTTAAATAAAATGAGATAGGTTTAGCATCAAGTGGACCACACTACAAAAAACCGTGGAGTTGAATGTCTACCATTGATAACCTTTTGGGTTACAGAAGTTTTAAATCAATATAATATTTATTTTTCCTCCCTGTACAGGTCTTTGTGACCTTATGCACAGACTGGATGGAAAATAAATGCTATGGTGAGCCCCCTCTAAATTTTAATAGTGAAAATCCTTATCACCACTATGGTTTGTGGTATGGTCTAGATGATCTTTTGATATGATTCATTTATTTGGAAAATGCTTTAAAATGATCTCTATAGATGGATGAATGGTGTAGTTGTTGCAGCCCATTTGAATCAAACCATTTGATTGGCCCATTTGATTCGGCCCATTTGAATTGGCCCATTGAATCAGCCCATTTGAATCGGCCCATTTGATTAGCCCATTTAATTCAGCCCATTTGATTCAATTGAGGCCCATGATGATGCATATTAGGCCCTTGTGCGAGGCCATAGGCCCACTGTATGTTTGACCCTATGTGAGCAACTCCTTGGGAGCAATGTTGGTTAAAGAACCACATTGATGGACAATGATGGTTGAACATCCACATTGTGACCTTCCCTTAGGCCTTAGCAGGCCCATCCTCATCATTCTCTAGTGGGTTAACCCAAACACTTGGGCCTCATTGATTTTAATTAATCCATCATCGACCATCCATCTATGGACCCCGCCTTACGTCGAGGTTGATTATCGATGCTAATTATCGGTGTCGATTGCCGATACCGTCTACCGTTGCCGATGATGAGTTTGTGACAGCATAGCATTATGATACATGCCCATACGCATCATCTGTATGTTTGTTATGAGATATGATTGGTAATTGCATGTGCCATAGTGTAGGTGGTTTATGAAACTCCTTGATAGGTAGAGTTACCCCACATGAGCGCATGGTATGCACAGGATTGATGCATGATTGGACTGCGTGACTCATACACTTTGCATTTGTGTGATTGTGATTACTATACGCCCTAGCAAAATCAGGGCTATGGGCTCCACAGGCACATCATGGATGGAAGGATCGGACATCAAAAATATTATTACTAACATCGGGGCGCCATAGATGTCCTTGGGTGAAAATCCTTAAACCCGATGGTACTAGAGGATGGCTCCAACGTCGAGACTGAGTGGATACATGATCGCACAAGGACTGAATACCAGGAGGCCGCGTCTCCCACTATGTTATGGTTAGTTGGAAAGAGGTGTGGCCTTACTCGCCCAAGGGTAGGGGGCATTGCTAGGCTGAGTTTGACCAGCTCGTGAATGGGTCATCTATCGATGTGCCGAATAGGTATTGGCTAGATGGATAGTGAGGTTTCTTACACTCACTTAGAGTGTACGCCTAGGAAAGGGGCAGTGCATTTGGAGTGTACTAAACCCCGATGATTATCCAAAATGAAAATTGTACTGATATTTAATGCTTTAGTGATGAGCTTCATTGATATGTGATTTGGATGAGGATTGACATGTTTGAGTTGTATTTCGCATCGCATGGTTTTGATATGGCTGATAGCATTCATATCTTGCACTGCATAGCTTTGGTACGGTTGTTTACATTCATGTACTCATCAGCATGATTTCGTATTACTCTAATATTACATTTCGAGCACGTTCATATTACGCACACACTTACACCACCCTTTAAGCTTTCTATAAGCTTATGTACGATTAATGCGTGTAGGTGACGACAAGAGGCAGTCGTAGCCTCGCCGCAGTAGGAGCGTACAGTCGAGCTTCACGAGTTTCCATTTTTATTATCTTGTATTTTCCTTTATACACATTTTAATTAACATTTTTTATCATAGTGAATTTTGTGATGGTGTTCTTATGGTTGTTGTTCGTGGGTTATGCTTATAGTTATGCTTATTACAAATCAAAATTACGTTTAAAATCCTCCTTGTAAAATCTCAGGATCGAAACCTGGTGTATGGGTGCTGGGAGCCGAGAATGGGGTATTATGGAGGCTGTTAGTGCTGAATTCGGCGATCAGGAATTTTGTGAGCCCAGTTTCCAAGTTTGGGGCATGACACCTCCGGTACCAGAGGATTCTGGGACTCTTACCCAAGGACATCCTATGTGCCCACAGTGCTATAACCAAATATTTTTAATATCCCATCTGGCCATCCACGATGAATCCGTAGAGGCCACAACCCTAATATTGCTAGGGCATACATTGGTCATATCACAAAATGCAAGATGCATGAGTCACACAGTCCAATCATGCATCAATCCTGCATATACTGTGCGCTCATGTGGGATGACTCCGCCTATCAAGGAGTCCAATAAACAATCAGCCCAATGCACATGTAATGGTCAATCACATCTTATAACAAACATGCAAATAATGCTTATGGGCGTGTATCATGATGATATGCTGTCACATATGCATAATCGGTATCGATAACCGACACCGATAATCAACATCGATAACCGACACTGATAATCAAGATCGATAATCGGCCTCGATAATCGACCACGACAATCGACCTCGATAATCAGCCTTGATAATTGACCTCGATATCCAGCCTCGACAATTGGCCTAACAAAGGGCCTGAGGGAAGGTCACAATGTGGACATTTAACCATCATCGCCCATCAATGTTGACATTTAACTAACATTACTCCCAAGGAGTGGCCCACATAGAGCCAAATGAATAGTGGGCCTACGGTCTCACACAAGGGCCTAATATACATCACAATGGGCCTCATATACATCACCATGGGCCACATCACATAAGCCATAAATACATCACATTGGGCCTCATCCAAGGCCACAAATACATCACAACAGGCCTTATACAATCATAATGAGCCTCATATACATCAAGTGGGCTGCATCACATGGGCCTCGTATACATCAAGTGAGCCCCATCACATGGTCCTCATACACATCATAATGGGCCCCATTACTCGGGCCTAGTATACATCACAATATGACCCATTACTCGGGCTACAACGGGCCCCGCATACGGCCATAATGAGCTTCACATACGGCCACAATGGCCTCACATACATCAAGTGGGCCCTATGCACACAGCAAGTGGGCCCTGTAGATGAAACAACATGGATATACATGCATCAAGGAGGGTTCTCACTGTTCAGCAGTTGGACGGTGGGGATATACAACACATAGATCATGGTGGCCTCACGTGGGGCCGATAGATGCACGGAGTGGATAAAACACTGCATCAAAGTGGGACTACGTGTACAACGACAGACAGACAACATGGATTTAAAACACGTACATTGCAGTGGTTCCCATCGTCCAGACCACTAGACGGTGTGGATTTATAATACATACATCGAGTGGGGCCCCACTTCCGCATGTGGATAGTGTGGGTGATGCACATACATCACGTGCGGCCCCACAGGTGGCTCTGTGCATATAGCATATGGGGTGGGTCACATCTTCTGGATGAACAGATGGACGGCATGGAGAACACATACATAAGGTGGGTCGCACTGTGGATGGACGATGTAGATACAGAATACATGCATCCAAGGTGGGCCCCACCCCTACACATGTGACACGTGTGGGTGGGTCCCATGTTCAAGACAAATGGACGGCGTGGCTTAAAGCACATACATCACGGTGTTATCCCACCATCCAATCAAATGGACGGTGGGGATAGAGAATACATTCATCAAGGTGGGGCCCATCCCACACATGTAGCACATGTGGGTGGGTCCCACCCACCAGGAAAATGGGTGGGCGGCATTGATGAAACACATATATCATGGTGGAATCCACCGTTCACAAACAGATGAACGATTACGATGTAAGGTATGTACATCAAGGTGGGTCTCATCCCACACGGGCTGCCCAATGGATTGTATGGAGATAACACATACCACGTGATGTACCCACAGACTTGTTGTGTCAATACAACAGCTTCAGCTACTGGCTGTCTAACAGCTGAATGGCCCAGATAGATCACATGAGTGGGGGTGCCGGCCCATCGTCAGTAGCAATGACGGTGCTTCTTGTTGCCATCTACAGCCCACAAGAGTTCTGCACATCCATATGGAAGGTGCAGGATACAATATATCAAGGTGGGTCCACGTCGGTGTGACCCACCCAGGTTTTGAATCAAGCCGAGATTTGTGGTTTTCTTCATCCAAGCCTGTCCAAATGGATGGGTAGTAAGGTGGGTCCCGTAATTGGACGGTCTGGATCATCATACCATATCAAAGGTGGGCCACACACATCATCATGAAGAGTGGGAAGGGGAGAGAGAGAGAGAGAGAGAGAGAGAGAGAGAGAGAGAGAGAGAAATGGTGGAGATGGGAGGAGCTCCACCACTACGAGCTCGGAGCTCCTCCATGCACATGCATACATCAAGATGGGTCCCAACACAAGTGGGCCCTCAAATGAAATAAACGGTGGATCACCCACGTATATTACTCCTTTTTAGCTCCTTGGACTCCTAAACTTCATGGCTTTCCCTTTGATGGAAGTTAATGAGATTTGAAGGGTGAAGATGAGAGATCTAGGGGTAGGGAGTGGGCCACACTTGGCTCCTCTCATGGACGTTTCCTCTCCTTGAGAATTGCTTGAATGGAGTGTGAAAATGAGAGAGAGAGAGAGAGGTGATGTAAGAGTGAGTGATGGGTGATGGGTGAGTGTAAGAAAGGGTTGGGTGGAGAGAGAGAGAGAGTTAACTTTGGAAATGGGAGAGGGATGGATTGCTTGTACTTGACATGTAGTTGTGACAGGATGTGCACTTGCTCATAACACGCGGTGTTTTCCTCAAAATAAATGTGGGCCCATAACTTTTGGCCTGGGTATCGCATCGGCGTACGAGACGCGACATTGGAACCACGGTGACGGCATGGTCTCTAGGGTATAAGTCTCGGGTCAAGCCAACTCAAACTTATGGGATATGACTTAGGGTTGTGCGCAAATGCCGACTAAAGGTCACAGGTCATCGAAATTCGATGGAGAGGATCGTGAGAGTATATGGAATGGTACAGTCTAGGATACGGGTCTTACAATTTAATGGCTTCAATTATGCCTATTGGAAAGCCAGGATGAGGATCTTTTTGTGGTCGATCAATGAGAGGGTGTGGTAAGCCACGGTGGCTAGATGGAACCCACCTACGTTTGAAGTTCTAGCCACCGATGGAACTAAGATTATTAAAGAAACACCTTATTATATGTGGACCACTCTTCAAAAAAATGAGATTAGTGCCAATGCCAAAGCTTTAAATGCAAACACTTGTGCACTATCACCAGATGAGTTCAAAAGAATTATATCTTGTGATACTGCAAAACAAGCCTAGGATATTATAGAAATGACACATGAGGGTACGACTATTGTAAAAAAGTCTAAACTTCAAATCCACACCACTAGGTTTAAAGAAATACGTATGGAAGAAAGTGAATCATTCTTGGACTTCTATACTAAACTGAATGACATATTCAATTCAATGTGGGGTCTTAGATATAGCATCCCAGAAAGTAAATTTTGTGCAAAGATACTACGCTCACTTCCTGAGAGTTAAATTCTAAGGTGACAGCCATTCAGGAACTTCGAAACACTGATAATTTGAGGGTAAAAGAGCTTATCGGCTCTCTACAAACCTACGAGTTAAATTTCAAGGCTCCTAAAGGTAAGTCAATAGCTCTTAAATTATCTAAATGTATTTCTCATGATAATAGTAATAATTCTAATTGTGAAAACTCAGAAGATGATATGGCCTTATTAGCTAAGAAGTTTTATAAGATTTTTAAAAAGTAAAAAGAGAGTTTATTTTCAAAAATCCTCTGAAAAGAAAAAGAGTAAAATAAAATAAAATAAATTAAAATCTCTTAAAGACAGCCAATGCTTCAACTGCCATGAATATGGGCATTTGGCAAATAAGTTCCCTAAAAGGTACAAGCCGAAGGGAAAAACAATGTTGGCTACATGGGATGAATCGTCCTCCTCTGAAGCTTCTTCTAAGTTGGATGATTCAGAATTCGAATCTACAAGTGATGTCAAGGCCTTAATGACTTTAGCCAGAGTCACTTCCATATATAGCTTTGATACATTTGAATATGAAAATCTGAGGAGTGACCCCTGAAAATGAAGATGCTCTTTAGGATGCCTACAATGCCGTATATAGGGAGAGTTGTAAGATTGCTGTCAAACTTAAGCTTCAAAAAGAAAATTTTTTAAAATTAAAAGAGGATTTTGAAAACTTAGTTTTAGAAAAAATGCATATTTCTGATTACTTTACAAAAACTAAATATGATTTAGAATTCAAAACATCTCAACTTGAAAACCTAAGATCAGAAAATGAGAAATTAAAAATGGAAGTCTCTTCTCTCTTGAGTTCAAAGGATACTTGGAGGTATGCCCAGGGAGACCCTAAACTTGAAAAATTACTATCTGGATAAAGAAAATGTGGAGATAGATCGGGTCTAGGCTATGATAAAAATATGCCTCTAAAAAGTAAGATTACTACTCCTAAGTTTGTTAAAAGAGAGTCCTCCAACTCAAAAGGGAAAAGCTTGAATCAAAATGGTTTCAAAAATCCTAAAACTTTTCTAACTACCAAACCTAATAACAACCATATCAATCTTATAAATTAGAATTATAATCCCTTAGCTAAGAAGATTATTGATTTACTTAAGGAGCTTTTGAAAACTAACTCGAATGGTAGAAATAATAATTACAAGCGTAGAAAAATCAACAGTGCTCCAAAACCCAAAATGGTAGTGTAACACCACGGATTTTTACCAACCTAGAGTTAGACGTCCTTAGGCAATGGGTCAACCATAACACTCTCAAAGATCAATCCCAAAGTCTAAAAAATCACTTTTCAACCTATTTCCTTCAAAATC
Source organism: Magnolia kwangsiensis (assembly GCA_037074715.1). Taxonomy (NCBI): domain Eukaryota; kingdom Viridiplantae; phylum Streptophyta; class Magnoliopsida; order Magnoliales; family Magnoliaceae; genus Magnolia; species Magnolia kwangsiensis. The sequence goes on along the minus strand of CM073576.1, from coordinate 99,832,523 downwards.
TCACCGTTCACCACCTCATTCTTCAAATTTCTCCAAGTACTTTCATATTAGACACAAATTCTAAAGTTTAAATGGTGAAGAACTATACTTAAACTAATACTATAAATGGTACACACATGAATAAAATGGGATTTAGAATATTTTATTTTTTAAATTTCATAATATAGATAGAAAATTTGGATAGATTAGCTTCTCCTACCCCAAAATCATATATTGTACATTGCGTAACTCATTCCAGTTTGTAAATGAGACCCGATAATGCCTCGACGGACTCGTGCACCCAAACGACTCAATTTAAGGGGACCCGGGGTGGGTCTCACATGTTTCCGGAAACTCCAAGGGGGGGGGAGACATCACCCCTGGGGTGAGACATCGCTAAAATGTTCAATGACTGGTGAGGTGCTCGCCGGTTTGGCGAGGCCTTGTCCGTATAGCAGATTGGGCAGCCCGTTTTCTGCATTTTTTTGCACATTTTGTCCAACTTTAAAAAATTATATCTCTCTCGTTATAATCTAATTTAGGTGATTTAAAAACTATATTGAAGATAAATGAGTCTAGTTTTATATAAAAAAATATGTAAAAAATATAATAAAATATTTGATATAATTTAAAGTAGGACATTATGACAACTGTCCGAAAATCACTCGCTGGACAGCTGCTGCTTTTGGAATTTTTAGATTTTTTCTACAACATGAAATCTCATGAAATTTAGTGGAGATGGGGTAAACTTGATGATGACCTACTAGAAAAATAATTAAAATAATATAATAACTAAAAGTTCTAAAAATGGGGCATAAAATGGCCCTAGGACCGTATTATGCCATAATTAGGGTAGAATTTGGTTAAGTACTAAACTGAATACTAAGTAGAATTTGCTTGAACCACTTTAAATATGAACTACAAGACCCAAAATGAGTAGGACCACTAATTCTATGTTATCTAGAAACTTAAGATCAATCTTTAAACACAGTTGCTCTTAGGATCATCGTGAAATTTCGTATCGGACCTGGACCGTACGTCGAATGTCCGATAGTGACGAACTTAGACGAATATGACCGTCTTGTTGGACTTGATGATCACCTCATAAATTAAGTCTAGATGGTATCCCGTGATAATTTGCTCAGTCCGGAGCAAAGTGTGTGAGAAACGTGAGTGTTTTTAGAAATTAAATACAAATTTAAGTAATCTGAGTCGTGTCATTTGCGGGCTGATTATAAGTATTCAGACTGTCAAAATATGACCTAAATACACCCTCGGATTAGGAGAAATATCCCACACATGCCAATATACTTGTGTCCCTGATCGAGTGTCGATAATCGTTGAATTAAAAACTGGTCCGCCATGGTCGATCTGTAAATTCGAATGGACTAAAAACTTAGCTTGATCAAGATCCAATATCAGAGAGCTTAAGTTCGACCGCATTCAGCAAAGGGGCCTCTAGAAATGCTCCGTTAAGTCGAAACATATGATTTTTTGCTATAATCTAAGTATACCTTGGCCCTGGGGCCATTTCTATCAATCTTGGGCCTATATAAAGGCCTAAACCCACCCCATTTCTATTCCATACGATTTTGCAACCCTAGGAGAGAGAAGAGAGCAAAAAGAGAAAGAAAGAGAGAGAAAGTGAGAGAGAGAGAGAGAGTGGGACTAAATTATCACTTCTGCATCGCTATTTTGGCGATTCTGATTCTAAAATTGGGTAAGAAAACCTAACCCTAATCTATTTTAGGGTTTCAAATAGTGTAAGTACTGGAATAGCTAACCTATTCCCTGTTATAGGTGGTTGATATGCCGTAGATGAAGGAATAATGTTCGAACCGAGTTCATTACGAGTCTGCCGGCGAAAGGTGTGGACTATAAATGTTTAGGTTATGGTTTTTAAGGCTTTCAATGTCATGAATGATATTTGTCTGACTTGATTGCTATCACACATGATAGATATGATGTCTTCCATATATTACATAAATATATATACTCTGTTAATTTTTAAATGCATTTTATGTGTTTGTTGAATTGCCTGAATGACTATGGAATTATGGTTTTCACTTGTTATGATTGATGTTTGGAAATACATGATTAGTGTATCTGTGGAAACTCCTATGTGGAAGGAATCGCTGTAATATGTGTTTAACTAAGCTATTACATGTACGTGAATATGTGTAGCCTAAGTGTTTGATAAAATGCCTAAATGAGAAAATGCACTTTGTAATGTATTTAATGAGGATGTTGAGATGCAATCCTCAATCCCCTCATGCATAGTTACAGTTTCCTCTATGTAACCTATGTTACTACATGTGATTTATGGCCGAATTACCTGTGTATGATAACATGTTTAATACGTGTTTGTTGAAATGTTTATATGCATTTGGAATCTGGATTTGTGATTTTCATGATTAACTATCATGGTACATGCTTGTTATATATGCGACAACTCCTTGGTAAGAGGATTTTCACTAATACGTAATATAACAAACATACGTGATGTATGTTGGAAGGTGTAGTCTAAATATTTGTAAAAATAACTGAATGAGTTAGTAGTTAGTAAATTATGATTTATAAGGGACTTTAAATATGAATCCCAACTACCTTAACTGTGTGTATGATTTCCTCCATGTACTATATATTCATGTTTCCATAGTATACTCAAATGATTGTAGGATGGACTTATTTATTCATTACTACTTTAACAATCTCATATACTTGTTGTAATTGTATGTGGTTGGGACTATATCGTAGTCCAGGCAATCGATAATAGGCCTAGTTTTGGTAGCTGAAGTTGTTTTTTTCACGTAGGATGTGTTCGATGAATCCGAGCCATACTTGGGATGTCAGCAGTGGTTAGGCCACATGGAGTGCTTATGCACTTTATGTTGGTCAACTCAATGTGCGATCGTCCTAGTAGAGCTCGTCAATTAACCCGATTGACCCAATGTATGTTCACCATGTTTGGACGATACTGCTTAAATCTAAGGTACCAAACTCACCAGTGAAACCCTGTTAACCTTGGTACCTTGATTCGCTCAGACTCATGAGCCAGGCATGGTGGTATGGGACATCGTGGTCGAGCTGTCAGCCTACGCTGGGGCGACGAGCCTTCCCGTAGTGACCAGTGAGCAACCCAAACTCGTGAGCCAAATATAGTGGTATGAGACACTGTATTCGTGCTGTCGGCTTACTCTAATTGGTGACGAGCCCTTTGTAGTGACCTCGAGCATACCTTAAAACTGCATGGGGGCGATAAGCCTTTTTATAGTAACTGGGGTATAACTAGGCCTGTATTGATTGGTGACGAGCCCTTTACAGTGACCTAGAACCATAATATCGTATGAGATTTACTAGGATTGACGACCCTAGAATGAATCATTGTTTGAGAATTGATATAAGGGAGGTACCTTAGCTTCCCAATCCTACTGCATGAAAAGGACTAATAAGAACTTGGTAATCACGTTCATGCACAACATTTCATGTGTTTTGGCGAGGAAGAAAACTTTCAGGTGGTTGTCATGCGCGCCATAAGATGATGACGCTGAGGGAGTGCAAGCGAGGGCATGCATCATTATCGCATATCATTCTTGCATTAACAAGAGTACTTAGGACCTGATTGTTGTATTCCGTTATCATTACTGCTTGACTGAATTGATAACATATTAACCTTTGCTCTATTATTCCACTGAGTTGATCACTCACTCCCATATTATGGGATGGTGTTTGCAACACCAACCAGTCTCTGTTTTAGTTTCAGATGATGGCAATGCTTGGGAAGCGGAGCCAAAATTTTATGATGAAGAGGAGGGTTTCTCCTATATGCGGCTATCAGGCGGGTCTATGTAGACCATGTTCTGATTGACGGGGTCACTGGGATGTTGATTAGATGCCATTACACTTGTTATTTTGCACAGTTGGGAACACCTATGTATATTCATTTTGTTCATTTTTAAGTATATATGTATATATTTAACCTGGTAACACGTTCACACTCTGGAGACCTACAAGAGTTTATATATTTTATATATCTATCACAGTCTTCCGCTTGTGAAATTAAACTTTCTCTAGAGTATGATATGTTGTTTTGGTCTAATCCCACTCATGTTTAATGTAATAATATGAACAATATTCAATCATCATTATCTATGTTACATAAGTGATGCTTTGGAACTCGGGAGCTGAGCTTCTGCTCAACCTCTGATTTTTAGGGCGTTACAGGTAATGAAATGGGTCCAAAAGGTTACTTGTCTGGTTGCCCACACCGCTTTTAAGGCTTCAAGTCAATCAAAGTAGTACCTAGACAGTGGTTGCTCTAGACACATGGCAGGTGACAGAGATTTATTCACCAACTACAAAGAAATGATCGACAGGTCAGTCACATTTGGTGATGGGAGTAACTGCAGAATAATTGACCAAGGTATGGTTCAACTTTTCAATCTTCATCCTTTTGAAAATGTTTTATTCGTAGTAGGTCTTAAGCATAATCTTTCAAGTATTTCATAAATCTGCGATAATAAATAATGTCAAATTCACTAATCAAGTTGTGAGATTTCTAATGAGAAAGGGTGTGTGATATTGAATGGTCGAAGAACATCTAAAAATTGTTATATTGTTAGTGATACTAGCTTGTCTAAATTATCATGTTACATGGTTCAAACCAATGAGACCGAATTATGGCATAAACGCCTTGGACATGTACACTACCAAAATCTATATAGACTGAGCAAGGCCGATCTAATAAGAGGTCTACCCAAATTGAAGAAAATGGATAATATTTGTGGTGAATGTCAAATCGGGAAACAAACAAGAAGTAGTCACAAGAAAGTGAACTCCCTTGCCACATCTAAACCCCTTGAACTCCTCCACATGGATCTCATTAGACTTACTAAGATGGAGAGTCGAGGTGGAAAGAAATACTTTCTGGTAATTGTGGATGACTTTACTAGATATGCACGGGTAGCTATCATGAGAGAGAAGTATGAAACTCTCGATGAAGTGAAAAGGATACTTAAGTGTATCTAAACTGAAAAGGAAATGAACATCTCTAGAATCCGAAGTGATCATGGATTGGAATTTAAGAATAGCAATTTTGAGAAGTTTTGTAGCAATTACGGGATATCGCGTGAATTTTCTACACCTAAGACACTTCAACAAAATGGGGTTGTTGAAAGGAAAAACTGTGTGCTTCAAGAAATGGCCAGTGTTATGTTAAATAGCATGAAGTTACCTAAAAATCTTTGGGCTGAAGCTGTGAACACTTCATATCATATAATTAATCATTTTTACATTAGAAAATCAAAAGATAAAACAACATGTGTTTCGAACAAGAAACAAATGCATTTGATCTGGGGAATTATCTTATTAGAACATAATAAAGAAAGAATACACAGAACAATCATTGTATTAATAATACTGAGTTCATTTACATCCTCTAATATCCCTTGATTCTAAGATAGATCATTTGAAATACATAAATTGACAAAGTTCAAATCTCAAATCTCAAATTCTGCAGCATTTCGACTTGTGCTTCGGTCATCTCCTTAGGAGGAATGTTGTGTGGGTTTGATTATTCGATCTTTCCTTTTTTGAGCTTGTCCATTATGCAAAAGGAGAGCTTGAAGCGACGAAGATCAAACTTGCCAATTTCGGTAGCACCTTGGCCCCTTTCATTGCTGGCTATATAATATCATGGTTGTGCGGAACTAACTTGTCACTATTCTCTCTCACCTTCGATCTTCCTCTAGAGCTCTGCTCTCCTTCTAAAATTCTTCTCCTCTTCAAATGAGAGGGGGAGTGGGGTATTTATAGGCCTCCACACGTGCAAATCCTCGATCGATCTTTGTCCTATGGGGCCCGCCTTGCATCAGATCTGACAGTCCATAATAAACTGCCTCTGATCTTAGTTGTGCGACCTACACAATAGATTAAGTTGATTGCATGGCCTACGCAACCACTGACTATGATATTTAATTTTCTTCTTTCTTTCTCATTTCTCCAATTCTCTTTTGATCTTCTACTCTTTCAATCTTTCTTCATTATTTTTATGCTCCAACAGATGCCTCCTTGATTCTTTCTTTGTTTATTGGAATCAAAGAATTAGGATCAATCACGTTCAATTTCTGAACCCTGAACGTGTTGTGCGACCCGCGCAACGGCCACTCGAGTACCGTACTTGGCCCAATTTTTTATAAATAGGTAATCGTAATTCATTTCTTCACTTCCAATCTTTGCAGTGAAGCTCAGTCTGACTTTTTCCTCCCTGCGCAACAAACATTGGTTGCGCAACCCACACAACCGACTTACCGTTCGTGCAAGTCAAAATTGCATTGCGCTGCCTGCACAAAGAGATATTGGTTGTACGACCCGTGCAACTGACCCTTAGCCAATTTTTCTAGACTTAGCCAATTTTCTGAACTCGAAAGTCTAAAACTTACACTTTTCCACTATGGTCCACACGAAAAGAACCTTTATTCCCATCAATCCTCCCACCGAACATCCTTCTCACTGAGAATTACCAAACCCTGCACCTTTTCAAGCCATAGAATCTCCATCATCCCCTATCTAGCCTCAACGCAAGCACTTTAAGATAACTGATAAGTGCCTTGCCTACATCAAGGAGCCAGTGCTTCTTACTTTCGACTTCACCGAACACATCAACATGATTCCATCTCCTATCCACAGAGCCATCGCCGTGGGCAATACTGAAAGACCTCCCAAGCATGGTCGTGAATACAACTGGGAGGAATGGTTGAAATAAATAGTACATCATCAAACCATTAGCCAAAAACCTCCTACTAGGGAACCACCCCCTTCCCGACTGAAGAAGACTCACTAGAATAAGGCTCAAGAATTCCAGGAGAAAATTATGGAGCATAACCAGAAGAAGTTGTAAAACTCTTGGGAGTCAATTTTCGCTATCAAGGGTGTCATAAAATTTGATAACCCTTATAAGTAAGGTATCATGGTGATTCCAGTTAGCCTCCATCATCACCATTCCATTTTGAACTACCAGCCTAGGGATCAGATGGACGAAGAGAGGCTAGCTTATATAGAGTCTTTGTCGTTTAGAGAACTAAGATTACTAGTAGGCATTCCGCAACTGACGAAACCGAGACAACAAATCGGTGATATTCATTCTATGATCTTTCTTACCCCATCTTATGATCCCCATAGCCTGTATCCAACCTATTTTTATGAGACACTCCAATAATGTTTCAGTGAATATTGACTCATCTGGAGTCCTGAAGAATTTAGAACAAGGGGTCTCTTGACTCCTCGTAATTATTATTTTGAATGGGCCATGACAATTCTGGCGAATTACGTGAAGATCTTATCCAAGATAGATATCTACACCTCGATTGAAGCAACATCACATCATTTCTATAAGGAGTCTTCTATTCTGAAGGCCTTTCTCAATTATTGGTTCCCTTCCACCAATTCTTTCCATCTACCCGAAGGCGAAATGAGCATTATGCTCAGGGATATTCATAGGATTGTCGATATGCCGATAACTAAAAAATTCTTCGATGAATTTGTCCTCACCAATGATGAATTAGCCTTGTCTCTTCGTCCGGCCGTATCACCTCTATTTCGGAAAAGGCCATTGAACTCTTCAAAGAGATGTCCAAGTTTCCAAATATCCACAAGATTCATCCTATCCAATGGCTAGCCCATTTTAGCAGGGCTCTTCAGTAACTTTTCTTCTTTTCAAATTAGCATTTTTATTGCATCTTGATACATATTAATCTTGGTTTCACCTACCGCTCCTTTTCTTCTAGATTTAATGGTAATCACTTGCAAGAGCTGGAAGGCCTTCGTAAGAACATAAAAGAGTGTGCTGAATATTCTCTTTACGGGGAGCTCATAACATTTATCGCTTACTGGCTAAGCATAGTAGCTTTTCCCAGCTCTAAGTCAGTAGATGTCATCCGTTCCTCACTATTTGTAGTAGTCGGTGCCATGGCTGAAGGGGTCAAATACTCCCTTGCTCCTCCTACTCTATCTTCAATTTATAGAGCTTTTAGAGATATCGCTTCTCACATAAAAAGTCCCTTCGTCAGCTTAGCTTCTGCCTACATGCCATGACACTACTTCATCGGCTGGATCGACATATATTTCCCTTGGACCTTTGAAGTTCTAGAGAAAGCTTCTGTTCATCCTTCTTAGATTCCCCTCTGGTTCTTTCAAAAGAGAGCCATAGCAAAGAGGTCCTATGACTTGGTGAAAGATGTCATCTCCTCCAATGCCAAGATTAATTATTTTCATTTCTCCTTGCCCCGCTACATAATAGACACAAACAAGTTAAGCACAAGGTCACTTACTCTGGGAGAAAGGGCATTCTTTTTGTTGATTAGACCGTATAGTCTCCCGTTGAGGGAGTGAACAAAATTCTGGAGAGAACAGCACTATCCTAGTCATTTTTCTTGCCAATTCATCTTTGATCAGGCAATTCCCAAATATTGTGGACTAGTGACCTAAAGGATGTGGAGTTATGGTACTGGTCCATTTAATTGGGCGATGGTATGGAAACAATTGTTATGTTGCCGAGTTAATTCTTCTTTCATTATCTCGAGCTGCGACCATATTCCTCGGGCTTCATATAATCACATGAAATGGTGGGTTCACAAGTCTTATCTAGTAAGGAAATGTCTACCAGTAGCTAAGCCCATCTGGCTTCCACCACCAAGGTTTAGGGGTCACACAATTGAAGAGGGAGTAGGCTTCATAGAGGAGACCAGTCACGCCCCTTTTGTTGGTCATCTTTGCATCAAAATATCTATAGATGAACCTATTTGTGAAAAGAAGCTGACAATACCCTAAAAGGGTGGATAGCATACAGTGTTATTCATGAGTTTGAAAAAGTTCCCCGAGACCGCTCTAAGAGGGAGGAAATTACATAGGCTGCTTCCCCTATGCTAGAGAACGTTGTCAATCTTCAAGACCAGCCAACCTCTTCTACCCATCTTCAAAATTAGATGATCTCTTCTCCTGCCCTTAGCACTCTTCACCCCAATCCTTCTTCACCAATGATAAGATCTCGAATGCGTGCCCAAGCTTCTCCCCCTTCACCCCAAGAAGGGACTGTTGCTTTTACCTCTCCAACTTTAATTAGTGTAGATCCTCAACTGAGAATCAGTCAGTCTCTTCTTTCCAAAGGGAAACAGGTTGTTATTGAAAAAGCTAGCGAAGGAGATTTAGAAAGTGAAGGTTCAATTTCCTCATCTGGAAATACTGTTTTTGATGAATATAAGGCGGAAAGAGAGGATCAAGACGATGACTATGAGGAGGGGGAAGTTGATATTAGCGGCGAAGAAGACATCATTGCACAAGATGTTCTTGCTGATGAAGAACATATCTCTTCGACCTCTTAGGTTGTTCCTATAAAGGCTTCACCCATAGTGGGGGAAGGAGAAGATGAACCCTTAGACTACGAGGAATATGGTTATTCACTATGTAAGAAAATCATGTTAATTTGTTTGCTTTCATTCTTTTCTCCTTCCCTATCTTACATATTTTTATTCCAGGTGGTCATATTTTCAATACTAGGGCAGATAGTATTTCCCCCGTAGATTTATCGTCCATCGTACCAGCGGCTTCACCGAGATTCTCTCTGGCCTCTTTGGTACCCCCACGGGCAGTGGTGTGCAAAATTGTTTTCTGATAGAATCAACTGATCTACCAACTCCCACCACCATTGATTTAAGCACTGAAGCTAGGGCTTCATCTTTTGCTGAGATGGTGGGACCTGATCGCCCTCTTACTAGAGAGATGCAATCTCTCACTATTCCGGTATCAGTAAAAGGTATATTCTTTTCCTCATTTATACTTTCCCTATTATCTACACTTATGGTTTTGCTATAACTTTATACCTTTTATTTCTTAATAGGGAACTTACCTCAAAGTGGGACGGTGAGTTCTGGTTCTAATATGACTTTATCAGATGTGATATCTTTTGAGAAGATTCCTGCATATAAATTGGTGTTGATTAGGAACTCTATGTTAGCCATTGTTAAGATGTTTAAGGATCCTAATCAATGGTCAGATCTGGCTGTTGCTCTAGATGTTCTGGAAAGTGCTGCACAGATGGCTAAAGTCAACATTTCTTCCGTGCATGATGCTCTCCTAAGATTCCTTAATTCAATAATTACTTTGAAATTAGTTAAAACTGTGATTGTCCTGCTCGAGATTTTGGAGTATGGGAAGCAACTTGCATACTCTAGAGAGAAGGTTTCTCAAATTGCTCCCATCATTTCTCGTCACGACCAAGAACAACTATCTTTGTGAGAGCAACTAAAGACTTTTGCTGATAACAAGGTGACCATCCAGAATCGTATTGTCCTGTTGAAGTAAGAAATCACTCAGCTGGAGAAGCAGGATCTGGAGGAAGATCTGAACATTAAAAGAGTACAGGAAAAGATATAATGTAGCCTTCATTTCGTGGTGTAACACCCTGAATTTTTGCCAACCTGGGATTAGACGTCCTTAGGCAATGGGTCAACCAAAATACCTTGGTAACCGCTCAGAACCCAATTCCATAGCCAAAGAAATCACTTAGGATTAATTCCTTTAGAAATTAAGCGTAAGTTAGCCAGCGCTACGCTGGAGTAGCTATGAAATTGTCCCTGATCTCTTTAAATACGTTCTACAAGACCTAAAACTTGTAGAATCAATGGTGCCATAATACCCTAAAACCTAAGATCAAACTCTAAACCGGTTTATTCTCGGGAACCCTTGAAACTTTGTATTGGATCTAGACCGCACGTCGAAGTCTGGTACCTACAATCTTAGACTGTTATGACTGCTTGGATGGACTTGACAATCATTTCGAAAATTAAGCCCAACCGACGTTCAGAGGCTATTTCATTGAGCCTAGAGTGAAGAGAGTGAGAAAAGGGTTAGATTTAAAATTTTTAATTCAAATCTGGCACGTGGCTTGGCGCATTATTATTAAGAGTTCTGACCATCAGAATTCAGCCAAATTACACCCTCGGATCAGGAAAAATTTCTCTTTCATATCATGGGACTTGTAGACCTGATCTAGGTGCGATGACCGCTGAACTGAAATTGGACCGCCACGTGCGATCTGCGAACTCTGCTAGACTGAAAACTGGGTGTGAGCAGGATCCAGTATCCATGAGCTTAATTTCGACCGCATTTGGCCAGGGGACCTCCAGAAGTGCTTCTTTGGACCAGAACAGCCGCGATTTGGTTATACCTCAAGTAGACCTTGTTCTCAAGCCTAATTTGGGAAGGTTTTAGCCTATATAAGGGCTTTAAACCCTCTCACAACCCTCCCATACGAATTTTCTTGAAACCCTAGGAAAAGAGAGAGAGAAAGTGAGAGATTGTGAGAGAGTGTGGGAGAGATTCTCCTGCCACCTGCACCAGCTTTTGCACATGCCAAAGCAACGCACTCCAATCACTTTCCCGGTGATTCCAACGCATTTCTAGGTAAAGAAAACCCTAAACACTTGCTGATTTAGCATTCCGTCAATTCAAATAGCAAAGTAGCTTATACAACTTGTGTATTAGGTTGCCTGTATGACGTTGACGAAGCGTATACGCTCCGTTCGGAACGATACACATCTAAGGTAAAAAGGTGAGGATTTTTGACAATTTGATTGACTGATTTCAAAGTTTTCAATGTCATTTAATAGTAGATTATCGACGGCAACGCCGTTTGACATGTACAACATGCTGTCCATTTTTCATTTCGTAAACGTACAGTAAATATGAGATTTAGGGTATTTTAGTCATTTGTAGGAAATACTGCTTACGTCCATATTTGATAAAATGTTTTCCATGGCTATTTATCGTGTTAGAATATTAGGAATGCGTGCATGATTGGTTTGGCGAAGAGATTCGCCCTTAAGCGCACTTTGAGTCGACATACGCTATGTAGACTAAAGTGTGTAGTTTAAGTTTTTGTATAAATGTTTATATTAGTATGTATTGAGTAAATGGTGTTGTGTAGGAGTTTTGAGATTGAATTCTCAAGTAATATGCTGATGTAAATGATTTCCATCATGTTGGCTATATGTATTGATTTCATTATATACATGAAATGCATGTGTGGGATGATTTGCTTAAGTTGTATGTTATAACATGTGTCAACATGCTTACAATATTGTACTTCATTTTTGTTACTCACCTATGGTTATTGATGTTGATGCACTAATGCTTGGGGCTATGACCTAGTCCAGGCAGTCAATAATGGATCAAATTCGTGGTTGGTTTCTAAGTACCACAAAGGACACGTCGATGAACGCGAGTCGTGTTTGGGTTGGCGGCAGTGGTTAGGCCACACGAAGTGTTTCATGCACTTCATGTCGCTCAGCTTGAGATGCGCTCGTACTAGTCGAGTCCGTCAAGTAATCCGACTGGCCATTGTATGTTTACCTTGTATGAGTCATAACTGCTTGAACCTAGGATACTGAACTTACCATTGAAAACCCTGTTAACCATGGTATCTTGATCCATAAAGACTCATGAGTCGGGCATGGTGGTATGGGACACCGTGGTCGAGCTGTCGGCCTACGCTGGGGCCATAAACCTCCCCGTAGTGACCAGTGAGCACCCTAATCTGAGCAGATTATGGTGGTATGGGACACTATATTCTTACTGTCAGCCTACACTGATTGGTGACGAGCCCTTTGTAGTGACCTTGAGTTTATCCTGACACTGCATGGGGGCGACGAGTCCTGATGCAGTCTTAAGGATAATTAGGCTTGTATTGATAAGGTAATGGGCGATCGGTGCAATGAGTGCGAGCAACAACCCTGACAACCCTTGCAGCGACCTACAAATGTAACATCGTATGTGATTTCTAGGAGTGACGACCCTAGACAGGATCTGTGTTGGGATTCATATAAGCAAAGTACCTTAGTTTTCCAATACGGCTGTATGAAAAGGACTAATAATAACTCGGTAATCATATCAACATCACATTGCATGTGCCTGGAAGATGTGGAGCACTAAACGGTACGCAAGCATGCCGCGGACGCAGATGGTGCCGTATGTGGGAGAATTCAGTGAGGGCATCCATCATGTCATGTCATATTGCATTAACAACAGTATCTAGGAATGTTTGATTAATTGCTTTACTATTATTGCATGATTGATTTGAGAACATTGTAATCTTTTCTCTATGATTCCACTGAGTTAATTACTCACTCCCACATTACGGGACGGTGTTGCGCACACCAAACAGTTCCTATTTTAATTACAGATGATGGCGATGCTTGCGAAGTAGAGTCGGACTTGATGATGAGGAGGAGGATCCCTCCTATATGCAGGTTCTGATTGACAGGGTTACAGGGTTACTGATTAGATGCCAATATACTTGGTATTTTGCCTTTTTCTTACACACTCATGTATATTCTTTTTATCATTTTTGGAGTGTACATGTATATGTTTAACCTGGTAACATGTTCACACTTTGGAGATCTACAACAGTTCATATACTTTATATATCTATTACATTCTTCTGCTTGCTAATTTAACTGTCTTTGGAGTATGATATGCTGTTTTGGTCTAATCCCACTCATGTTTTCTGCACTAATATGAACAACATTCATCCATCATTGAAAATGTTGCATAAATGATGTTCTGGAACTTGGGAGTGAAGTTTTTTCTCGACCCTCGATTTTTGGGATGTCACACGTGGACTCCAAAAGATCTGAACTGGCTAAGAATGAAGAACTAATTGCCTCCTTGGAAGGAAAGTTAGCTGGTATCCTGAATCATACCAGAATTATCTCAAACGCCAAACTGGTACACGTACCTGTTCAAGTTAATCTGTAAGAAAATTTATAACAATACTTAGTAGCATTAGGCATAACAGGAGAACTATGAGATATAAAACTTTGACATATTTTCTTTTGTTGTTACAAGTACTCTTAGAATTGCAAGTTATACAAGTATTTTGTGATGTTCTTGATAATGGTTCTCTTGTATGTTTCTGCAATGTTTTGATTGATGTTACCCCTCCCCCCCCCCCCCCCCCCCCCCCCTCTTTTTTAAGCATCTATTATGACTTGTTAGTAAGGGATTTCCTATATGATTTTTGTCTTAGTTGGTGGTGCTAAGTGTTAGTTTAGTCAGATAATCACACATAATTTATCCTCTTGAGTAGTGGAGCCATGCAGTTCTTTTAGACTCTCGAGTAGTGGAGTCGGGTCTCACGTGATATTCTCTAGAACTCTTAGGAGTTCACTAGACTTCTCACAGCTTGGTGAGTTCACAAACCGTGATCTATCAGAGGGGCCCAGTGAAGCTACCAGGGCCATGAAATCGGTTATATTTACACATAGGGTTGGCCACAGTAACTCTCTAGAGTTCACAGGGCGCAGGCGCACAAGGTGACCTTTGGGGTACCAAATCTAGGGCCACTAGTCCATCAATGAGTAGGTTTAGGCCCTTCCTCATGATTTACTACTGAAATTAAGCCAAAGATTTAGGGGGTCTTACGCATGGTTGTCCTATCTATGGACAAGGCCAAAGAGCTCACACTACAACCCGTATTTTCTACACTTATAAGGTCAGACCCATTCACGGGAGGGCATTTTCATTTGTTCCCCGTGACGCTGTCAGAAAGCTATATAGGCAGCATGGGTGTTACGCATGATTAGCCGTTAAGGACTTTTTTAGCCTTTTAGGGCTTTAAGTCACTGGCTTCATCTGCTGCCCTTATGGGTGTGCATATGATGGCCTACGTGGGCTTTTTAGGGCCACTGGCTTCTCACTGCTACCCGAATAGCAAAAATGATAGGTCTCATGCGTTGTTGGCAACTTTAAGGGATTGACTAGGTCATCTTAAGGGCCTGTTTGGCTTCCATAATCCAGGTAAATTGCTGTAAAGAAGTAATTATTACATTTTTTCACTTGTTTGGAAATGAGTGAGTAATTTCACCTAAAAAATTGGTCCAAAAATGTTGACTTAAATCTGTGGGCCCGACCATAATTTATATAATACATCTATGTCATCCATCTATTTTATTAGAATATTTTAAGGCTTGATCCGAAAAAATTATGAAGATCTAATGTTCAATTGGCCCACATAAAACGAAACAATGGACTTAATTTGTCCACCGTTCAAAGTTGATTCTTTTACTGCGCCCACATTGAGGTTTATTCACCATATAACCTGTTCATAGGGTCACATGGACATGAATAAGTGAAAAATATAAATATAAGCTTGATCTAAAATTTTTAAGGGCCTCAACAAGTTTTTAATGGTAGGCATTCAATTCTCATAATTTTATGTGGTGTGGTCCACTTGACCTTTAGATTTGCCTAATTTTTACTCTCGTGCCTTAAATTCATTTGACATAATGAATGGGTGGTGTGGATAAGCCACACATATTATGGTGCGCCCCATATTTATTTTACAAATTCCTCAATTTAAGTACTTAAAAAGTAATTGGTCAAGTCAGCATTGGGAAAGATGTAGGTAATTACCTTGGTAAATAATGATTACTCATTTACAAAGTAATTACACTTGAACCAGAAAACCAAACAGGCCCTAAAAGATAATGTTAAGTATCCATTGTTTTCGTGAGAATGATAGACATCTCTGATTGAGATTGATACATCACTGCTTCTACTGGTATCTTCATCGATATTCGTATGTGTTCACAATAAATCAGCTCGGTGATGATATCAATTTCTTCAAAGCTCGCTTACTGACAACAGTGATGATCATTTTTTTTCTTTTGTATAAGTTGTTGACATACAATCTTGTTATGCTCACGAATTTCTTCTTTATTCATTTGTCTAACAGGAGAGTAGATAGTCATGGTCTTGTTTATTCTTGCCCCCTTTTGATGCAGAAGCATAATTCTGATAAACTTCTAGATCAAAATCATAATTATCTTCAAGGATGATATCTTTTGATGAAGTGAGCATTGACCAGTATGTGGATACCTTCTCCTTCTTGGTCTATAACTTTGTGCGCTCTATTTGAGTATACCTCTTTTATTATGCATGGCCTAGCCCATTTGGGCTCAAATTTACTCTCTGTTCTATGGGTGACCACTATCGGTCTTTTCAACATTAGCACCATATTCCCTTTTTTGAAAGAGTGATACTTGACTCATTTATCAAAGGCAGCCGATATCCTTGTCTGATACAACTTTAATCACTGTTGAGCTACCAAGCGTTTCTCATCAAGCAAATCTAGTTCTTCCAACCTTATTTTTACATTTTCATCATCTGTAATTGACTGAAGTACTACCACTCTAAGTGACGCAACTTTCGTTTTGATCGGGATGACCGCTTCTATGCCACACACCAGTTAATACGGTGTTGCTCTTGTTGCTATCCTATGGGTAGTTCTGTAGGCCCATAACTCTTCCTGTTACTTTTCATCCCAGTCACGCTTGTTTCCTATCACCGTCTTCTTCAATATTTTCACTATCATTTTATTAAATGTCTCTGCTAATCCATTTGCCGACGGATAGTAAGGTGTTGAAAATGAATGGTGAATACTAAATTTCTAACATAGCTTCTTCATACCTCTGTTCTTGAAAGGAGTGCCATTATCAGCGATAATTTTCTTCAGGATACTATGCAATATATTATTGCTTGTCGGATGAAATTCACCACATCTCTTTCTTTGACGCTGCACAATGCAATATTTCTGTCCACTTCGAGAAATAATATGTCACTGCCAGAATATATTGCTTCCCTTTGGATGAAGGTAGGTTTATGGGGCCAATAACATCAAGTCCCCAAGTAGAGAAGGGCCAAGAAGTTACTGATTAATGCAAGTCTTATGGGGAATGTGTATAACATCTCCATGAATTTGACATTCGTGACATCGCTTTGTATAATCTATAGTGTCTTTAAACATTGTTGGCCAATAATATCCCATTCGATGTATCCGATGAAATAAATTTTGGCCAGCTTGATGTGCCCCACATTCTCCAAAATGCGCTTCTCTTAACATCTGGTCTGCTTCCTGTTTATCTAAGTAACATAGAAACATCCTATTGTAGGATTTTCTATACAGCACCTTGCTACATATGATGAATCTGCCCAACCTTTGCTTGATTTATTATCTCTATGCTGAGTCTTCTGGCAAGATATCATATTTGAGGTAATCTACGAAAGGCTGACACCAATCGTCTGTCGTCACCTCTAAACACGATATATGGAGCGCCTCGATAATTTCATCAATAACCTCTAAAGAAGGTAAAAATCTTCTTTCTTCCATAGTCACCTACAGAGGACTCCGATTTGGATAGGACAAAGTTGCTGCTAGGCTGGACAGAGCATCTGCTTTTGTATTTTCAGACTGCGATACATGTTTGATTTCAACATAGTGGAACTGTTCCAATAACTATCGTGCTTTTCAAAAATATGGTAAGAGCTCTTGCTTCCTTATCTCAAATTCAGTCGTCAACTGATTTATGATCAATTTAGAATCTCTAAAGATTTGCAGTGTTTTTATCTTCATTTGTTGAGCAATTTTCATTCCAATGATGAGGGCTTTATACTCAGCCTCGTTGTTCGTACACACAGCACCCAACGTGAAAGAGTAAGGTAACAAGTCAACTTGAGGAGTAATGAATATCACCCCGGCCTGTGCCCCTGATGCTTTAGAAGCACTGTCGAAAAACATCTACCATTGATTTTGTGACTCATCCAACATAACCTATTCATTAGGAAAATCATCGCTAATGGTCTCGCTTTCTATCATGAGATGGGCTGCCAGGAAGTTCGCCTCTACTTGCTCTTTCACCGCTTTTGTCAGCTCATACATGATCATATATTCTGAAAGTAGCAGCATTCATTTGGCCAGTCTTCCTGACAACATCGGCCTCATCAACAAAAACTTATCGAATCTACTCTTGAGATTAAAGTTATGTCATGGGAGAGACAATAATGGCTCAACTTCTGTACCACGAATATCAGCACCAAACATTCCTTTTCAATCGGGGAATAATTGCATTTTACGCCTATCAAGTTCTACTTAGATAATAAAGAGAGGTCTCTTTCCCATATTCATTTATTTGTGCCAGCAAGGCTCTTAATGAATTTTCAGCTACAGATATGTACAAAATGAGCGGCTTTCCTTTTATAGGAGTTGTCAATACCGGTGACTATTTCAGTAATTCCTTTATCGAATTAAATGCACTCTAATAAGCTTTGTCCCATACGAACTTTGTCCCTTTTTTCATTAAATGAGAGAATGACTGACATCTTCCTGCCAGATTTGAAATGAAACGACGAATATATGCCAACTTCCCTTGCAAGCTTTTTAGTTCCTTCAATGTTTTGGAGGTGGCATGTCTAGAATGGCTTTAACTTTCCCTAGATCGATTTCAATGCCAATGTGCCTAATGATAAAACCCAAGAACTTTCCTGATGACACACCAAAAGAGCATTTAGTTGGATTCATTTTTAACTGCTTCTTTCTGAGTCGACGGAAAACTAATGCCAGATGTTTGCGATGTTCTTGATGATTGCCTGACCTGACTACCAAATCATCCACATAGCACTCAACATGCTTATGCATCATATCTTGAAAGATGTTCTACATCTCCCTTTAATACGTTACCCTAGTATTCCTTAGACCAAATGGCATGACTTTATAACAATAAATTCCCAGTGAGGTTCTAAACGTTGTTGCTTCTTCATCTTCTAGTGCCATTCTAATTTGATTATAGACAAAACCATCAATAAATGACATGACAACATACTGAGTCGTATTATCAATCAACAATTCGGTTACAGGGAGAGGAAAATCATCTTTTGGGCAAGCTTCATTTAGATCTTTGAAATCGACACATACTCTGACTTGCCCATTTCCTTCTTTACCAGGACGATGTTCGATATCCACTTGGGATATTTCACCTCCCTAATAAACTCGACTTTTATCAACTTGCTCACTTCTTCTTCTATTAGGAGAACCAAGTGCGGGTGAAATCTCCTTTACGTTTGTTTAACCGGCATTTTCTCCTTAGAAATATTCAACCGGTGCATTACTATTGACGGTTCCAGACCCGACATCTCTGCATATGTCTAAGCGAAGACGTCTCTATTTTCTTTGAGAAGTTCAACGTATTTCTCGGCCTCCTGCTCAGAAAGACTGGTGCTGATGAATGTGTTCCTTGGCTCTTCTTCTATACCCAAGTTTACTTCTTCTAAACTGTCTATCGTTGGCTGCCCCCCTTCTTCCATTTTCTTAGGGGCCATTTCAGGATGCTCGACTATTTTAGGATCTTCCTCTGATAATTGCCCAACTGTGACCATGTTCACTAATGATTCTGCCCCCAACCCTTGAAATTTTCCTCGCTTTTCCTGACCAACCCCAATAGGAATCTGAATTCCTTTCCCATGATTTAGGTCGGTGGGTTCTTCATAATCAAAACCCATGCTTTTCATGATTTTCTTGCTTGTCGGGCTATATTTTTTAAGATCTTGCGGTGTCAGCTTACCATAATACACATTATTCTTGGCCTCTTTCCCTATCTTTTCTTCTGCTGGGACATAAAAATCTATTGGTTCTGGGTATTTTGCACTAGCCCCGACCTGAAACCTTTCCGGAATAGCCAAAAATGGCTTATTTCTTTCATCATACAGTAATGGCATTGTATAATTGGACTGTAAAATTTTTAACTAGTCGGGCAATAATAGAGTTAGCGGCAGCTGCCCTGGTTATTTAAGATGTTTTGACACAAAATCGAATTTCTTCTTTGTTTCTGTAATTCTGAATGATTCTGCCTTTTCTATTTCTTCTTTCATCATCTTCACTTAAATGTCCTTCAGGGCTTTGTTTTCATCATTCCTTCTTTCTTCTTTAGCAAACCCCTTATAATAGCTGGCATCTACAAAGAAGGCTTCATCTTCTGTATAAGGCTTCGCATCGGCCATTACTCCATTTTTACAGTACTTGAAGCATTAATGCAGAGTAGAGGGTATAATGTCGTATTGATATATCCATGGCCTTCCTAGGAGAAGATTGTATGTCGTCACTATGTTTATAATGTGGCACACGACATCAGTAGTTAGCTCTCCTATCTCCAACATCACTGTAATTTTGTCGAGTGCGCATTGCCCATCCTAATTGAAGCCCTGTATCATCATTCCACTAGGGTGTAGATCGGAACGACAATAACCCAGTTTACACAACATTGAGAGTGGTAAGAGATTCACTGTAGACCTGTTGTCAAGCATAATCCATTTAACCTTCTTGCCATGGATATGACCCTCTATCATTAGCGGCCTATTATGCCCTGTATCATAGACTAAATCATCATCAGACAGGGAAACGATTGGCATGCAGTCTTTTCACTCGTTATATCCTTCATTTTTCATTCCCGCCAGCAAGGTTTCTGTAACATCGTGATTGGATAACACTTGAACCAAGCTCTGCCAAAATTTCTAGATAACTTAAGCGCATCGTAAACGCTCGATCGAGCCGGTATGCCCTTCAAATGACTTACCACATCGTAGGTTACTTTTTTTTTTTATCTCATTCTTCTCTTCTCTCTTATCACTATCATTCTGTCCTTCGAAAAAAATTTCTTCTTATAATTCCTATTTTCTACTTCGTAAAGCTTATTATCTTCTTTCCTGATCGTAGCGTAATCACTATTACCATCTTGTAGTCTTACAGTCTTCTTTCTCTTTCTTTTCTTGGGCCTTTTCCCGAATTGTTAGCACATTCACTACTGTCGTTGCATTACTTTCCTTTTCTTTTCCAATCACTATTTCACCCCTGTCTATTATCCATTGTATTATACATTTCAACGTATAACAATTTTCCGTTGGATGTCCCACCAAACGATGATAGTGGTAAAAATCTCTTTCTCTCATTCTTGTCATGTCTTTAGGGTGCTTGGGTGCTTGTAATTCTATCAAACCAGCTTTTAGTAATTAGTTCATCATAGGGACAATATCTTCCCTATCGAACGAAAACCCTTCGTAAGAATTGAGCACTCTGGGCTTTTTTCCACTATATCTGTTTCTCGGCCAGTTTAATTCTTCTTTCCGTTCCAACCTTTTTCCTATTAAATCTCTTGCATCTTGGCTTCTGTTTTCATGATCCACGGTATTTGTGGTCATCCTGTTGGGTCCCCTCCTGGTTGTCTCATAGTGAAACATTGGAATCTTCCGAGTCATCAACTCTAAAGCATGGGCATTAGTGGCTAGGTGACGGAAAGTCCTGATATCGGTACTAGTGAGTTCGAATGTGATTCCTATTTCCATGGAGTTCAGACACATCTTAACCTGTTCCTTTTCTTCCAGCAGATGTCTACACGAGGTTTCCAATGTCTTCCATCTGTCTATAAATTTCTCTACCAGTTCCCCCTCTCTCTATCGTACAGAAGCCAATTCCGTAATACTGACATCGCATTCTGAAGAGAAGTTTGACATGAAGGCATCCTGCATTTTCTTCCAAGTGCGCATCGATCCCGGAGCTACACTGGAATACCATCAGAACGCTTTGCTTGTTAGAGATGATCCAAACAATCGTAAGTAATACTGCGATATCGTAGAGAAATTCCCCATGCTAGTAATAAACTACATTAAATGTTCCTCCGGTGACCCCTCTCCATTAAACTTCTAAAAATATGGATGCTTTAAGTTGGCTGGGAATAGGATGTCTTCTACCTCTCGTGGGTACGACATTCGATATCTAAAACGACCAACATTCTCCCTCTCCCTTTCTACTCTGACAGCTTCCTCGACAACTTACCTCACCTCCTCTAGTGTCATAGTTCTCATTGCTGGGACAGACCCAAGTGATTCGGCATCTGGTGGTTGAAAGCCTTCAGGTTGGTTCTCTTGCCCATTCATTGTGCCCATCATTGAGGGAGCTGCTATCTGGGCTACATTACGTGCGAGGGTCGCTAAGGCTTCTCTGAGATTTTTGCACTCTTCCATTAGTGTTCTCTGTGCTTTCACTATTTCATTCATACGTCCTCCATAGTCGGCATGTTCTCCTAGTTTGTTCCGGCCATATGTATTGTGGCTTCTCCGCTCCCTGAGGAAGCTATAGTTGGAGTGGGGCGAGAATATTTCGACATAATAGGAATTTTGAAGAGAGGGGAAGATGGAGTATTATTCAACTTCTTTGTGCTCCCATTACCAATGATTGAATGGGGTGATACATACATCGATGAGCCTACTAGTAATGTCTTGCCTTTTTATTCTTTTGTCCTTCTGATTCTTAGGGCAACCAAAGCTGGGAAGTGGCGCGACATTAACTGCGGAGTTTTTCGCTCGGGCAAGAGGGGTGAGTTCGGGGTTCTTCTTAGCAGCGTTATGTGTTATCGGTCCTTTAACTCTTGGCAATGGCAGATTCATTCTAAGGCTTCTCGTATTCCGAGCTTTCTTCCTATGGGACATTACAACAGTCCAGTCCTTATCACCTTCCGGTGCTTGAGGCGAAGTAGACACAACTCGAACCATTACTCGGGTTAAGTAGTTTTTGCTTGCAGGAGGCTGAGCCTTGTGCTTCGGAGGCTGGTTCGGCACATATTCCACCATGAATCCAGTCGTAGTGAAATAGAAGTTCACTTTCCTCGTAGAAATTGCCATTGGTCATAATTTGCAATTTGATCTCTTCACATATAAAACATAAAATTAAATTATAGTTAGTATTTGAAGAATTACATAATCTATCTTAGAGATGAAGGGGAGGATGTTCCCACTTAGAGTCACCATTTTGGCGTCGAAAGACGCCAAACTACAACGAAAGTTCTATAACAGTCTCAATGTTAATATCAAACAAGATAAATAAGTTCCCTAGCAGAGTCTCCATTTTGTTTCGAATAAGAAACAAATGCATTTGATTTAGGGAATTATCTTATCAGAACATAACAAAGAAAGAATACACAGAACAATAATTTAATTAATAATACTGAGTTCATTTACATCCTCTAATATCCCTTAATTATAAGATAGACCATTTGAAATACATAAATTGACAAAGTTCAAATGTTGAATCTCAAATTCGGCAGCATTTCGACTTGTGCTTCGGTCATCTCCTTAGGAGGAATGTTATGCGGGTTTGATCATTTGATCTTTCCTCTTTTTGAGCTTGTCTCTTATGCAAAAGGAGAGCTTGAAGCGATGAAGATTAAACTTGGTGATTTCAGCAGCACCTTGGCCCCTTTCATTACTGGCTATATAACAACTTGGTTGTGCAGCTCCCGCAACCAATTGTTAGTTATGCGACGTGGGCAACCAACTTGCCACTGCTCTCTCTCACCTTCGATCTTCCTCTAGAGCTCTGCTCTTCTTTCGAAATTCTTCTCCTCTTTAAATGAGAGGGGGAGTGGGGTATTTATAGGCATCCAAATGTGCGAACCCTCGATCTTTATGCCATGGGGTCCACCTTGCATCAGATCTAATAATCCATAATAAACTACCTCTGATGTTGGTTGCGTGACTTGCGCAATGGAGGAAGTCGATTGAGTGGCCCACGCAACCAATTATTGGTTGCGCGACCTGTGCAACCACTAATTATGATATCTGATTTTTGTCTTTCTCATTTCTCTAGTTCTCTTTTGATCTTCTACCCTTTCAATCTTTCTTCATTATTTTTATGCTCCAACAATAAGAACTATGGTTTAATAAAAAGCCCACAGTTAAATACTTTCAATTTTTTGGCAGTAAGTGCTTTATTTTACGTGACCGCAAAAATTTAGGAAAGTTCGACACTAAAAGTGGTAAAGGGATCTTTCTACGGTATGCTCTAAATAGTCGAGAGTATCAAGTTCTCAACAAGTGAACCGGTGTTATTCAGGAGTCCATTAATTTGGTTATAGACGATCACTTGAATACACTTATCTCTAGTTTAAAGATGATGAAGTCACTAAATTTGATAAACGTGACTCATCATCCGGTCAAAACAACGCTGAACTACGATCAGTGAAAGACCATCCAACTAATCAAATACTAGGTAACCCTCTCACCGGTGTGCGTACTTGTAAATAATTAGAGAACATGCATAATTATGTGTGTTTTACTTCCCAAATTGAGCTGACCAATGTGAAAGAGGCACTCACTACAAGAAATTGGCCTTTTACCAATGAAATCAATTTTGTCAGTAAACATGACTTTCACTGACGAAATATTATTTTGTCGGTAAAAGATTCCCGCCACGACCGAATATGTTCCCGCCACCATTTACAATGATGGCTTAGAAACTTTTACCGACGAAATTATGTATTGTCGGTGAAAAATATTTTTCCGACGATCATTTCGTCGGTAAATGTAATTTTTCCCAACAAACCATATAGTTCGTCGGCAAAATATTGGAGAGGCTATTTTCTCGACATTATATAATATCATCGGTAAAGGATGTGTTTACCGATGAAAACTTTTGTTGGTAAAGGAACTTTTACTGATGAAATATATACATAGTCGGCAAAAAAAGCATTTTAAATTGATGTTAGTACATTCTGTGGGTCCCATCATGATATGTGTCGAACATCAACACCATGCATTTGATGTGTCCCCTTTAGGTTATGAGATATCTCAAAACTCATCCGTATACAAAACTCAGGTGGGCCATACCATCTAAAACTATGTGAAGACATCCTAAAATATATAAAAGTACTTGGTGGGGCCCACATGAGTTTTGGATGCAGCTGAAACTTGGTCTAACCCCTCATCCAAGTGGGACACACATAATGAGTGGGTTAGATATGTGAATCACATTTAGGTAGGCACAATATATATATATATATATATATATATATATATATATATATATATATATATATATATATATATATATATGATTATGAATGTTTTAAGGAAACCCATCTCCACTACATTTAGGTGAGTTACTCATTACCCTTATCATACCAAGTAAATTCTGTGGGGTCCACCGTTATCTATTTATTTTATCCACTTTATTCATTGATGTTAACAGATAATTTGAGGTCTAAAGAACAAAAAGGAAGCTTATCCAAAGCTTAAGTGGACCACACCACAGGAAATAGTGTGAATGAACCTCTACCATTGAAAATTTCTTGGAGGCCATAGAAGTTTTGGATCAAGCTGATGTTTGTGTTTTCTCTTCATTCATATCTTTTTTATATTATGAACAACATTTAGCCATTTTTGGACAGCTTATCAGTCCAGATTGAAGAGTAAATAACTTCAGATGTTTAAATCAAAATTCACTCAAATTGTCGATAAATCTTCTATGCCCAATATCTTTCTCATACGTAGCATGATCAGGACGAGTAACTAGTCAAATTGAGGGTAATGATTAGTAAAATAGAGTGAATGGACCAGACATGTAAAATGGGCCAAATATTCTGGTCAAAATTGTGACCCAACTTATTCACCCCCTGAGAACGTAAGAATTAATATTAGTAAGTTTTGTGGCACCCATCGTGATGTGTGTCAAACATCAACACTGTGCATTTGACGTGTCCCCTTTAGGTAATGAGACATCTTAAAGATTATCCGAATATGAAACTCAGGTGGGCCATACCATCTAAAAAGTATATGAAGACATACCAAAAAATATATAAAAGCACTTAGTGGGGCCCACATAAGTTTTGGATGCGGCTGAAACTTGGTCTAACCCCTCATCCAAGTGGGACACACATAATGAATGGGCCGAATATGTGAATCACATCTAGGTGGGCCCAATATATGATTAAGAATGAAACAGGTCCAAGGCTTAAGTACTGGAGCACAAAGTGGGGATTGAACATCCACCATAAAAAACTTATTGGGCGTTGGAGAAGTTTTAAATCAAGCTGATATTTGTGTTTTCACTTCATCCACATCTACTTGACATTATGAATAGGTTGGATGGTAAAAAAAACATCACGGTGTCCCTTGGAAAGGTTTCAATGGTGGGTGTCATTATCACTGCAGCTTCCTTTGGTGTGGTCCACAGGAGCTATGAACCTGCTTCATTTTTAGGAGCATACCTTAAAATGATCAGAGAAAAGTGATGAACGGAGTGGATAAAATAGTAACATCGCAGTGGGCCCATAACTTATTGCCAACGAAATTGATTTCGTCGGTAAATATCATTTTTACTGAGGAAATCATATTTCGTTGGCAGAACATTCTCGCCCATACTAAACAGATTCTCACCAAGAGGATATTTTTACCGACGTTATATAATATCGTTGGTAAAGGAGATTTTTACCGATGAAAATAATCATCGGTAAAGGCAGGAAAAATGAACAGTGGACATATTATTTCACTTTGTGTGGTTGATCATAGATGTTGATTTATAATTTTTATTTTTAGTGTAGCTAATAAGTATATTTAAAAACATATTTACTGAGTGGATGGGGCTGATAGAGCACAGGTGGACCCAAATATTGTTACAGCCTTTTATCGACGAATGGTGACAACTATTACCGACAAAAAATTTCGTCAGCAACAAGGTTATGTTTTAAGTCGAATCAACTCCAGCGCCCATTCATCTCCCTCACTCGCTCTCTCTCTCCCCTTTCCCTCTCTGCTCTCGATCTCTCCCGTTTCCCTCTTCACTCTCTATCACTCTCACTGTTGCTCTCTCATTGTTGTTGTTGCACAGTATCTCTCTCTCTCTCTCTCTCTCTCTCTCTCTCTCTCTCTCTCTCTCTCTCTCTCTCTCTCTCCTTATCTATCCATTTCATCAATTTGGCATTTTGTTTTTTAATTTTTTGAATCCCAAATTAGGGATTTGTAGTGATGATTCATTTGGTGGATTGATGAAGGAAAATAGAAATAGCAGCTTGATCTAAACTTTGGTGGCCCACCACATGGACCACCTTGGTGTTTGATTCCATCCACACCGTCCATCTGTAAGGACGACAGCAAGTTTTGTGGCCCCTGATCAGGAGACGTTTTATGCCCAAAACATTCATCCATGTGGGGCCCACATGTGATGCATATACACACTGTCCAGTGGTCTAGACAGTGGGAACCACCATAATTTATGTGTTTGACATCTAGGTCATCCAGGGCCTGGACACTGGAGTTGTTTATATATATATATTACTTATATATTATAATATAAAAATGTTATGGTGGGCCCCACGTGGGACCCACCTGATGGGAAGCTAATTGGCTAGTGTATTTCACACCGTCTATATAGCTGATGTATTGTATTCAGCAGGTTCCATGGGTCCCACATGATGTATGTATTTCACCCTACACCGTTCGTCCAACTAGATGGGACCCACCGCATGATGTATGTGTTACATCCAAACCGTCCATTTGTTGGACAAGCTCATCTTAAGGCTTGAGACTAAAGATAAGACAGATTTATCTATCAGATGGACCACACTGCAAAAAAATAGTGGAGGATTGAACGTCTATCATTGAAACCCTTTTTGGGTCACAAAAGTTCTTGATCAATATGGAATTTATTTTTCCTCTAAATCCAGGTCTTTGTGACCTTGTGATCAGATTGGGTGGGAAATAAATGTTACGGTGGGCCCTATGATTTATTTAACAGTGAAAATCATTATCTCCACTGTTATTTGTGCTATGGCCCAAATGAATGCATTTTCTTTAATGATACATGTAAACTAGGACGAATAATTTAAATCGTTTAATGTGAATTACTTTTATTCCAAGTATGCATTTTCTAAGTAATATTTAAGTGCATGTGTGTCATCCTTCCCACTTTGCCGGAGTATTAAAGTCTCCATAATTAACGAGGGTCCAAGGAGTCATGGACCAATGTTCAACACTAGTTGGATACCAATATTATTGAAAAATCTTTTATCTTGAATTTAAATTCAATTATTTTATTGCATCATATGAAATAGGGTGTATAGAAGTTAGTGTGGATTGAGAGCTTACTAGTGAAAATTTCTTTGTGGTATAGAAGTTTCGAATCAAATATAATTTTTTGTGGTGTTAATGTAAAATCCATCCGACCATCACGTGTGTCGCCCGATGTTAGACTTATGGACTAAAAATTAACCCCATTGGTGGTTCAGGTGGACCACACAATTAGAAACATTGTGCTAAAAAATCTTACCCTATTGCATCTTAGATGATGATATATGAACTGGTGGTGTTGTGGGATCTATGATATAAGGCCCATCTTAAGAAATATATGTTGAGTGGATGATTATATACATTTTTTCTTAAATTATTATTGTGAGTTGTTAGTTTATAGTTGTGATTTGTGATTGTGATTTGTAAGTTAGATAATTAGTTACCCATTTGATGATTTCTATGTGGCCATACATAGATATGGTGTGTTTTAGTGGCATAGAAATCGCTCAATTTGTCCTATTTTTGGACAGTTCAAGTTTGGATGGATAGTATGCTTTCATATAATTTATTTAAATATTCATGCCTGATCCGCGGTCCATCTCCTCGTTTCTCTTTAAATATGTTTCTTCTGTTTCGTATCCAATGCCAAATAACTTTACACTACTTTAGATATTTGGCATCGGAATGTAACATAAGATCAACTTATCTAGAGAGGCATTGGGAGATGCTGCCGAATTTTGTGCGTGGATGTTTAAATGGAAATATGAAAGCATTACAATCTATCCAACCTTTGATTGATAACTAATTTAGTTCAAAATTGATAGAGCAGACCCAGATGTGCGTCGGAGATATCCAGATGTTGGGGGGGTCCATGGAAGGTGGGAACTGTTGTTATGACCATGATGAAGTTATCTATTTCATATGTACAACAATATGAGTGGCCTGGCCATTTGGACAGGCTTGTGTTTATGTATTACCTCAAAATTGATGGAGCAGACCCAATGTAACACCCTGAAAATCGGGGGTCGTGTAGAAACCCGACCCCGAGTTCCATACCATCACTTATGCAACAAATATGCTGATGATTCAATGTTTTCTGAGTTAGTGCATTAACATGAGTGAGATTATACCAAAATTGCAATTCATACTCCAGATCCAGTGAGAAAATGCAAGCGGAAGATTGAAGAATTTATATATCACTGTATGAAAAACAAAACAATCTCGAACTGTCTTCAAAGTATGAATACATCTCTGAGTCACATATACATATCATAAATCAAAATCAAATGTCATATAATAGTCCAACTAGCAAAAATCCCACTGATCCAGACCACCTATGCGAAGCCGTCAGAGAACTGCATATACAAGAACTCGTCCTGGTCCTCGTAGTAGTCCGGCTCCAGCTCCTGGATCTCCTCACAAACTGCATCTAAGACAGAGTCTGGTAGGTGTTGCAAACACCGTCGCATAATGTGGGAGTGAGTGATCAACTCAGTGAAATCATAGAGCAAAGATTAGCGTGTTATCAAATCAATCACGCGATAATAGTAAAGCAAACAATCAGACATTCCTAGATACTATTTTTAATGTAAGTATGAAATGACATGATGGATGCCCTCACTGACATACTCCCTCATGCGACACCATCTTACGTCCGCGGCATGCTTTCTTCCCTCAGTGCTCCACATCTTCCAGGCACATGCAGTGCGATGTGGATATGATTACCGAGTTGTTATTAGTCCTTTCATATAGCAGTATTGGAAAACTAAGGTACTTTCCTTATATCAATCCCAACATGGATCCTGTCTAGGGTCGTCACTCTTAATAATCTCATACGATGTTATGTTTCTAGGTCGCTGCAAGGGCTGCCATAGCTGTTGCTCACACTCGTTGCACCGCTCCCCCATCACCTTATCAATACAAGCCTAGTGTACTCTTGTTGCTACGGAAGGGTCGTCGCCTCACGTAGACTTAGAATACGCTCAAGGTCACTATAAAGGGCTCGTCACCAATCAGATTAGGCCGACAGCTCGAATGTAGCGTCCCATACCACCACAATCGGCTCATGAGTCAAAGGTGCTCACTGGTCACTACGGAGAGGTTTGTAGCCCCAGCGTAGGCCGACAACTTGATCACGATGTCCCATACCATCATGCCCAGCTCATGAGTCTTAATGGATCAAGGTACCATGGTTATCAGGGTTTTCATTGGTAAGTTCAGTACCCTAGGTTCAAGCAGTTATGACCAACACAAGGTGAACATACAACGGTCAGTCGGGTTACTTAACGAGCTCGACTAGTACGAGCGCACCTCAAGATGAATGACATGAAGTGCATAAAACACCTCGTGTGGCCTAACCACTGCCGTCAACCAAAGCACGACTCGCATTCATCGATGCGTCCTTCGTGGCAAATAGAAGCCAACCATGAATTCGAATCTATTACCGACTACCTGGACTAGGGCATAGTCCCAAGCACTTATAATCTACATCAGTGATCATATGAGAGTAACAGAAATAAAATACAAATAATCCAAGCATGTTAACAATATGTTATAACATACAACGTAAGCAAATCAACCAAACACATGTATTCCATATATATGATGAAATCAATTCAATAACAACATGGAGGAAATCATGTACATCATCATATTAATTGAGAATTCAATCTCAAAACTAATCTACAACAACATTTACTCAATACATACTAATACAAACATTTATACAAACACTTAGTCTACACACATTTGTCTACATAGTGTATGTCGACCCAAAGTGCGCATTAGGGCGAATCTCTTCGCCAAACAGATCATACACGCATATCTTGTATAATAACATGACAAATAAACATGGCAATCATTTTAGCAAAATACGGACGTATACAGTATTTCCTACAAATACCTAAAATACCCTAAATCTCATATTCTCCGTACGCAGTCGAAATGGAAAACAGACATCATGTTCTACATGTCAAATGGCATTCTTATGGATAATCTACTATTAAACGACATTGAAAGCTTTGAAAACAGTTAACCTAAGCACCTAGAATCCTCACCTTTTGTCATAAAAGTGTAACGAATCGAATAGAGACTCTACGCTTCGTCGACGTCTGTATGACAACCTATATCATAAGATGAATCAACTACTTTGCTAATTGTATCGATGAAATACCTAAAACAGATTGAAGTTAGGGTTTTCTTACCTAGAATGAAGTCGGAAGCACCGGAAGAATGATTGGAACACGATGGGTAAGCTTGTGTACTAGCAGGATCGAGTGTCAGGGACTTTCCCTCACAACTTCCACACAATCTCTCTCTTTTCTCTCTTCTCTTTTCTAAGGTTTTAGCAAATTCGTATGGGAGGGGTGTGAGAGAGTATAAGGTCTTTAAATAGGTTAGAAACTCACCTATTTAGACTTTAAACCAAAGTATACTTGGGTTATAGCCAAATTGGGTCTTTCCTGATCCAAAAGAGCATTTTTGGAGGTCCCCTGACCAAATGCGGTCGGACTTAAGCTCATGGATATTAGATCCTGATCACATTAAGTTTTCAGTTCGGTAGTGTTCCCAGATCGCACGTGGCGGACCAGTTTCAATTCAGTGGTCACGGAGATTCGATCAAGGATTCCAAGTACACTGACCTGAGTGAGAAATGTTCCTTGATCCGAGGGTGCATTTGGGTCAGATTCCGACGGTCTGAATGCTTATACTTAACCCACAAGTGAAACGTGTCATATTTATTTAAATCACATTTAATTTTTAATGAATTTCACTCTTTCTCACACTCC
This sequence comes from Magnolia kwangsiensis, assembly GCA_037074715.1. NCBI lineage: Eukaryota > Viridiplantae > Streptophyta > Magnoliopsida > Magnoliales > Magnoliaceae > Magnolia > Magnolia kwangsiensis. The sequence goes on along the minus strand of CM073576.1, from coordinate 99,801,039 downwards.
TTGCTCCAGGCTCAATGAAATAGCCTCAGAACATCAGTTGGGCTTAATTTTCGAAGCGATTATCAAGTCTAGCTAAGCGGTCATAATGGTCTAAGATTGTAGATATCAGACTTTTGACGCGCGGTCTAGATCCAATACAAAGTTTTAAAGGGTTCCTGAGAGCAAACAGGTTTAGAGTTTGATCCTAGGTTTCAGGATATTATAGCGTCATTGATTCTACAGGTTTTTGGTCTTACAGAATGTATTTAAAGTGAATAGTGCTAATTTCACAGCTAATCTAATATGGCGTTAGTTAACTTACGCTTAATTTCTAAAGGAATTAATCCTAAGTGATTTCTGATCGAGTTGGTACTCGGGTCTCTGTACAGATTTTTTCGAGACGTTACACCCGGATGTGCGTCAGAGCTATCCAGATGTTGAGCGAGGGTCCTTGGAAGGTGGAAACTGCTAATATTTTTTTTTCCTTTATCACCGTCTATGTGATCTTGTGAACAGGTTATCCCTAAACCTAAACCTAAACTTAATTCACTTAACTTAAACCTACACCTAAACCTAAACCTAAACTTAATTCACTTAACTTAAACCTACACCTAAACCCAAACCTATAATCCTAACCCGACCCCGAACCTGAACCCAAACCTGAATTCCTAAACCTAAACCTATAACCTATTCACAAATCCCTAAACCTATAACCTAAACCTACTCTCAAATCCCTAAACCTAAACCTATAACGTCAACCTTAACCTATAACCTATCACCTATAATCTAAACCTATAACCTATAAAACCTAAACCTAAACCTATAACCTATAACCAATAACCTAAACCTATAACCAATAACCTAAACCTATAACCTATAATCTATAACCTAAACCTATAACCTATAACCTTAACCTAATCCTATAACCTAAACCTAAACTTAATTCACTTAACTTAAACCTACACCTAAACCCAAACCTATAACCCTAACCCGAACCCGAACCCAAATTCTTAAACCTAAACCTAAACCCATTTTCAAATCCCTAAACGTATAACCTATATAACCTAAACTTATAACCTAAACCTAAACCTGAACCTAAACCTATAACCTATAACTTTAACCTTAACCTAAACCTAAACCTAAACCTATAACCTAAACCTAAACTTAATTCACTTAACTTAAACCTACACCTAAACCCAAACCTATAACCCTAACCTGAACCCGAACCTGAACCCGAATTCCTAAACCTAAACCTAAACCTATTCTCAAATCCCTAAACCTATAACCTATAACCCATAACCTAAAACTATAACCTAAACCTATAACCTATATTGCCTAAACCTATAACCTATAACCTATAGCCTATAACCTTAACCAAATCCTAAACCTAAACTTAATTCACTTAACTTAAACCTACACCTGAACCCAAACCTATAACCCTAACCTGAACCCGAACCTGAATTCCTAAACCTAAACCTATAACCTAAATGTATAACCTAAATAACCTAAACCTATAATCTAAAACCTAAACCTAAACCTAAACATATAACCTTTAACCTTAACCTAAACCTAAACCTAAACCTATAACCTAAACTTAAACTTAATTAACTTAACTTAAACCTACACCTAAACCTAAACCTATAACCCTAACCCGAACCCGAACTTGAATTCCTACACCTAAACCTAAACCTATTGTCAAATCCCTAAATCTATAACCTAAACATATAACCTTAACCTAAACCTATAACCTAAACCTATAACCTATAACCTAAACCTAAACCTAAACCTATAACCTATACCTATAACCTAAACTTAAACCTATAACCTATACCTATAACCTAAACCTAAACCTATAACCTTAACCTAAACCTATAACCTAAACCTAAACCTAAACCTATAACCTATAACCTATAATCTGTAACCTTAACCTTAACCTTAACCTAAACCTAAACGTATAACCTATAACCTATAACCTAAACCTAAAACCTAAACCTAAACCTAAACCTAAACTTGTAACCTATAACCTATAACCTAAACCTAAACCTATAACTATAACCTAAAACTAAACCTAAACATATAACTAAACCTAAACCTAAACTTATAACCTAAATGTATAACTTAAACCTAAACCTAAACATATAACCTATACCTAAACATATAACTTAAACCTAAACCTATAACCTATGACCTATAACCTTAACCTAAACCTAAACCTATAACCATAAACTAAACATATAACATAAACCTAAACCTATAACCTAAACTTATAACCAAAACCTAAACCTATAACTTAAACCTATAACTTATAACCTTAATCTAAACCTACACCTAATCTTAAACCTATAACCCTAACCTAATCTTAAACCTATTTCCGTAAACTAACTCTAATCTTTTCATTGTAGAGATGGATAAGAGTTGGATGCGAGCTAAGAATAGGTTTGGCCAGGTGAACCTGATTTAAAACCTTAGGTTAGAGGTGAACCATGGAAAACCTCCTTAGTGAAATTCGATACACTCAAGAGTTGAGTGCGGTTACCGAGAGTGGAGTAGACAAGTAGTTGAACCACTATAAAAATGACTATGTTTGCGATTACTATTCTTTTATTTGTGTGATTTTCTTTAATATTTTAATATCTGAGACCACACCTCACACACATACACAGTCATATCCATCATAAACTAGTTTGCATATTTCTCACTTCTGAATAGTTTGTTGTTAGATCCTCTACCAGGCTTGGAAGCCAGTAGAGTTACATTTGAGTAATCCTGATAATTATTTATTTGAAAGGATTAGTGTAATAGGATTTTTAAATACATTATAAAACTTTAAAAAAATCCTATTCACCCCCCCTAGGACATATTGGCATATTCCTACTTCAACTCAAGCAGTCTTCACCGCTATTTTAATTGGTATCAGAGCGGGTATCTCTTTAAGGACTTCATCGCCTAGAGAGTGATCTTGACTGAAGTTTAGGAATATGGCCAAAGGAGAGGGCTCATCAGTCACTAGACCTCCAGTATTTGATGGTTCAAATTACGCATACTGAAAGGCTAGAATGCACTACTTCCTGAGATCTTTGGATCATGATGTTTGGCATGTTGTTGAAAAGGGTTATATGTTACCATCTGAAGAGATCGTACTTGAGGGTGGCACTACCATCACTAAACCCAAACCAAAACAAAAGTGGATGACGTTCGATAAAGAAAAATGAACTGTTAAAGCAAAAGCAATGAACGCCATCTACTTGCCATGTCTCCAGATATATTCAATCAGATAAGTATGTGTGAGACATCCAAGGAAGCATGGGATTTACTGGAAATAACCCATGAAGGCACAAGCACTGTGAAGAGGTCTAAAGTACAACTTCTGACTTCACAGTTTGAAAATCTCAGGATGGAAGAGCATGAGACATTCATGGAGTTTTTCACCAAATTGAATATTATTTGTAACTCCATGGGTGGATTGGGAGAAAAATTTTCGGTACCAAAAATATGTAGGAAAATCTTAAGATCCCTACCGGAACGTTTAATCCCAAAGTAACAACAATTGAGAAGTGTAGGAATATTGATGAGATGAAGTAGAAGAACTGGTAGGTTCCCTACAAACTTTTGAACTACACTTCACACAATCCCAAAAATCTAAAAACACTGTCCTAAAAACTTCTAAGAAAACAAAACATGAGGACAGTGAGAGTGAAAAAGAAGATGTAGATGAGGAAGTGACTTTACAGGCATAAAAATTCAGAAGATTCTTTCAGAAGAATCGTGGTCGTCCTTCTAGAGGGAGAAAAGTGAACAACAAACCCTCTGTAGGTAAATTTGGTAAAACCACAATGCTATGCCTGTCATGAATATGGACACCTGTCTACTAAATGCCCAAGCAGAAAAACTAAGGGCAAGGCAATGGCCGCCACGTGGGATGATACAGATGAGTCAAACTCAGAATCTAGTAACTCAGAGAGTGATGGAGATTAGAAATCTTTGAAAATTCTTATGGTCTCCACTGCTTCGATCATTCCAACTGAATCTGAGGAAGAAGATCAAGCTACCAAATCATCTCCGTCTAAAAATGAGAAAACTGAAGAAGAAGAAGACAAAAAGGGATTAGGTTATGAAAAAGCTAGAACAAAAACTGAATATGATGCACAACCATTTGAAAAATCTGTTGCCTCTAGTAGTAATATCAGACCTATCCTAGGTCGTCCCAAAAATTATGAGTCAGTTTATGAGGTAAATAAAAGAAATATACAATCACCACCCCTCGAGCTAGTTGATAGGATAAAGGAGTCGGTAAGTCATTTGGACAAATCAGATAAGATGAACAAATCTACCATAAGTAAAATTTCGGTCACAAAGTGGGTGATTAAGAAAAAGAAAAATTGCCTTGTTACACATTCAGATCATCTATCAAGCAATGATGCTAAATGGTATCTTGACAGTGGTTGCTCAAGACATGTCACAGGAGACAAATCCCTTCTCTCCAACTATTAAAATCTTCAAAATAAGATGGTCACATATGGAGATGGTACCACCGCCAAAGTAATTGGACAAGGGATGATAAGTGGAATTAATTTGTTCAAAGGTGAGAATGTGTTTTGCATAAAAGGACTGGCACATAATCTACTAAGCATCTCTTGAATCTGTGATAATGGGCATGTGGTCAAATTCAATCAAGAAGAATGTGAGATCCTAGATCAATCAGGAAAATCAATTAAGAAGGGTCTTCGCACAAACAACCATTGCTACATTATTATAGGAATGATATTGAGGAACCCTGAGAATGAAGAAACTCATTTAGATCATACATCAAGATCTGAACATGTGCTGAAATGAGAAATGTTTGCTGAGCTTTCAATGTTACATCTGAGGTTGCACACCTCAAACTTTTTATATATAAACATTATCATGTTTATATATTTTTTTTTTGAACTGTACAGAACTTGTACAAATTTTTTTGATGTATACTGATCAAATCAAGATATGCATAGAAGTGTGTCGAAATGATGAAAAACCTGAAAAATACTCACTTTCGATATAACTGTCGATTTTATCATTTTTTTATCGATTTTATCGACCAAGGGTCGATACAATCGACAACTCTTTAGAATGTGAAAAGCCGTATGACTGTGGATGACATCGGAGACAGACTCGCTAGAATCAATCGGCAACTTTTCGATATCATCGAAACAATGATCGATATGATCGATAGATGGCACCCGAGAAAAGTCAGTGGAGTAAAAAAGAGGGTTTATTTTTCAAGGGCTTTCGGTTGTCTTCTCTAATCGATCCTCTTGGCCAAATTACTAGGAGCCACGTCGGACTACTCAAATCCTTCTGTAAATCGGGTAATATTCTTCTAAAAACATCAAGGGTCCATTTCTTTTGGGTATTTTCAGTTTATCAGGTGTTTTGTCTTTTTTCCCAAATCCTTCAAAAGTTTATTTTTCCACATGGGAAAAGACAGACGAGTAGCATCCGATCTGGGGGAATCTACAAGAAATACCCGACAAAAAGTGGCTACTTCAATAAGAAGCACACATGTCATGGAACGTGGGACCCCCTCTTGGAAACGCACAAGACAATGTGGGTCCCAATCTGAGGCACAGATGCCACCGCTAGCACCTCCTCCAACTGGAGCACCTTCACATCCACCAAAATATATGGGCAGGAAGCTTATCCAAGAGAGAAAGGTAGACAGGGAGTGTCTTAAAGCATACAACCTGGAAACCCTGTTTGCCCGAATAGATTGGCTGCCTGTTCTAGACTTTGGTGGGCCATGCTAACTTGAGAGGACACGAAACTTCCTTGCTGCATGTCATTCCCCGGTGGCAAACCCTCATTCATTCATGGTATCTTTGGATGGTGATTACGTGTTGATCACGTCGGCTACAATAGTTGTTACTATCGGACTCAACACATTCCCAGAAGGTATCCCATAGATGGATCTTGATAACATGGATATTCAATCCAGGGTCACTCAATACGTTTGGAAAAGTAGGAACATCCCCTAGCATCAAGGAAATGCGTTAAAATCCAGGTATATGGATCCCAGATTTTGGATTCTACATGGTATCTTTACATCTAACGTCTATCCCAGAAGTACCAACCTGTCCGATCTCACCGCCCTTATGACCATGATCATATACTCACTTGCCAAAGGGTCAAAGATCTGCCTTTTGACTTTGCTTGTTTCTCAATTGGTAAACACCATCCACACATCCAGGGACCTCCAACTACCATACCCCTGGATTATCAGCATGATATGCAACAGAATCGGGTTCCCATCGAATACTGATTCGGTATTCCTGCTCTAAGTTTTCAATAAAAGAAATATCCAGAAAATGGATTTGGACTTTCACGCGTACAAGGAGAACCTCGAGGAAGAAATCCAGGCGGAAGAAGTTGAAGGAGAATGTGGTGATCCCATGGAAGGGACTGCAATGGCTGAAGATGCACCTCCTGGACCAGATCTAGCTTCGTCCACGTCAACAGTGAGGTATGGCAAAAGGTTCAAGCTGGACAGGATTGGGGTGATTCAGAAGGACATCCACTCAATTCAAGAAAGGCTTACAGTCTTAGAAAGGATAGTTCAAGGAGTGCAAAGCACAGTTCAACAATTGGTGGATCTGATGACGTGCCGATGGGACAACACAATGCCATCTCATTCTGTTCTATGAGGCTGGTTCATGCATGCTATCATACACACCTTACTCTTATCTCGCGTTTGAACATCGGTATCTTTTTAGATGTTCTACGCTATCATTGGTGTGTATGACGACTTTCTAAATGTGCATAGTTTTTTTTTTTTGGTTGTCTATGCCCATAGTTGGGCTAATGATGGATACTTTTGGGTGCCCATACATGGGCTTATTTTTTAATGGTTGATAGCTTACTGCTGTCTGGGGCAGTATGTTTTTGGGATAGATGATTTTGGATGAACACTACTCAACTTCCAAACTAAGGGGAAGTTCTTCTTAGATATTTTGTTACATATGGCTAAATCAAACTCTCATTTTTACTGCCTCTCATTCCCCTGGTTATCTACTCTCTGATTTGGAATGCATGTGTTTTTCCTAATTACCTTATGTGATTTTGTCAAGTTTTATTTCATGCATTCATACTACCTGCCAATGATGTAAGCTTAACACTGTTGAAAATCTTTATATACATCTATCTGTAAGTATGTTCTCCCATATGCTTCCTTCAAAACTTCAGTCAAGATCGACTGATTTATCTTTGTCAATGACTGACAAAAAGGGGGAGAAAACTTAAAACACCCCATGTGGAAAATTGGATAATTGCTATTATATGTTGCAGGTGTTAGGGGGAGCAGCTGCACCAAGAAAGGGGGAGCAAATACTGGTTCTGTACATGGGATCATTAGAATTTGTAAAATTGTGTAAATTGCATGTACACACAATTTAGGATGTGTCTGTATAGATATTATCTTAGGGTGTTTTGGTATTTTATCACGTAATTGATGAAGGGGGGGGGTTGAAAGTGCACCTGCTAGTGCCCTGGTTTGTCAATTACCGTGTGTGTTGAGTCAGTCGGACTGCAGAGGCTTACAGGAAGATCTATTCAAGTGTCTGCCTCAACCAGATGTGTGAAAGCTCACCATAGATAAATCTAAGCCTCACATCTCATGTCCCAAAACACCAGGTGATTAAAACCCTTAAAAATAAGTTAAAATATAGTAGGGGTTTTTGGGTAAGTGAACTGGTTCGAGCATCATAAAAACTCTAAGTTTGCTTGCCCTGTCGATTGTATCGTAACACATCTCGATATAATCGACCTACGCTGTCGATGTCCTCGGAAACTGAATCGATCATATCGAATGAGGACATATTGTGTCCAGCAATCAAATAGATATATGGACAGAATAATCGATGTATCGACACACTTATCGATATCATCGATATTTAATTCTCGAGCCCATCGAAGGTGGGTCGATAATATCGATAGGCAGTTCCAGCGTCCCTATTTTTTTTTAAGAAAATCACTATGTGCTTTGATATATCAATGTTTTTCCCGATTCAATCTAAATTCAAATCTCGATCATATCCGAAGGCCATCAATCATATCAATAATGGGCAGGCATTTCTTCCAGCAAATATTTCAGGTTATTTTTAACTTTGATCAGGGGCCACTCAAGGAAATCGATACTCTTATGTCGATGCTATCGAGGTCTAGTTAATTGGATCGAGACTAGACACAAACTGTCCAGCAAGCTTATAGGTAAATCTATATGATTTATCGATCTCATCGACACTGCCTCCGATATCATCGATATACAAATTCTGATGACATCGGTTGACCCCCGATCATATCTTAAAAACCTAAAATATTTCAAGGCTAGTATCTCTCATGCTTCAAATGTCGATAGATCAATCCCAGTACCGATGGAATTGGAGTTCAAAATCCGATGACATCGACACTAATATCGATCTTATCGACTAGCTGGAAAAAGGTTTCAAAAGCGTATGACATTTGAGTTTGTGTTATCGAGCGGACAGTCGATCCCATTGAGAGTATACGCTCAACGATATCGACCCTGCTCGATGATATCGAACTCTGTCATAAATATGACCGTTTTATATCCATTGAAACCTTTTGCCTATATAAAGAGAGACTTGTTCATATTATTGGTAAAGAAAGAAGAGAGTGCTTTAGAGTGTTTTACCTTTAGATTATATACCCAAAGCCCTTTCTCTCATGGGAGTTCATCCTCCAATCCACCCACATCATTGACATCTAATAGAGTGGATTGGGGAATGAATTTTCACATTCAAGGATCCTTCAGCTACCATCTTAATGAAAAATCATTAACCTGGGATGCCTTGAATGCTTAAATGATTGGAATTGCTCTATCTCTTTTATTGGAAAATATTTAGAGAGTAGGATTTCATCACTAACCTTGACCCAAACCGTTGTCTTATATTGGTACATCATTTGTTGCGGACCAAGGGAGCTGAAGACTCTTCGTCAACAAGGAGGAGATTTTTGCCACTGCGCTGAATGGGACTCATCGACTTATCTGTAAGTATCTAGAGTCCAGAGGACCCTTTGATCATTCCTTTGTAGGATTAGGTCTAAGGTGTTTCTCACCCTTGAAGTCCTCAAGGAGGCCTCTGGCGGGAGTATACGTGGTGTGTGAGTTATGTGGACCCTTGCTCTGTGGAGAGCATAAACATCTGGTTAGAGGTGAACCAGTAAAACCTTCGGTTTGAGGTGAACCGGGTAAAACCTTCGGTTTGAGGTGAACCAGGAAAAACCTTCGGTTATGAGGTGAACCAAGTGAAACCTCTGTTAAGGTCTTAGGGAAGATCCTTGGCTAGTGTGCCTAAAAGTGGGTGCGATGTGTTGACCCTTGCTTATGAGAGCATAAACAATCAGCCTTAGTGTAGGTTGTAAAGGTTGAAGGTGAACTTGATTTAAAACCTTAGGTTAGAGGTGAACCATGGGAATCCTCCTTAGTGAAATCCGGTACACTCAAGGGTTAAGTGCTAGCCATGTTGGCGGGGTCCCTCGCCTCCTCACCGTCTCTCTCTCCTTCTCTCTCTCTCTCTCTCCTCTCTCTCTCTCTCTCTTAATGTGTGTGGCCCACCCTCATGCACCCCACCATGATGTATTTTTTTTATCCATGTCGTCTTACATGTGGACCACGCGGCTGTCCATCCAGTGGCCCACCTTACTGGCCATTTTTGGGTGGGCCTAGACAAAGGAAAACTCAAATATCAACTTGTAGTAGAAGTTGGTGGGCCACAAGTGTGGACCCACCTTGTCACATCTATTGCAATCCACCGTCCAGATAGGTTGGACGGTGGGGCTTGCCATGATATCCTAACCGTCCAGATGTTTAGACGGTGCTAGACGCACTAGGTACAAACACTTTATCAGGGCCATGGGACCGAGTGATTTATGTACTTTATCCATGCTGGCTATCAGCAGTGGGGTCTGCCTTGATGGCACATGGTGTCCACACGTGTGGACCCACCTTGTTGATGTGTTGGATCCACACCATCCAAGCAAGGACAGTGGGTCCCGAGTAGCATGCTGCTGCTACTACATGATCGCCAGCAAGTTCTAGGATCCCCATCATGATGTAAGTGTTATATCCCGTGGGCCAATCCCACACATGTGGCACGTGTGGGGATGAGACCTACCTTGATGTATATGGCTTTTATCTACATCGCCCGTGCATAGGACGGTGCTGGTGTTGTAAGACACACCTGATGTATTTGTTTCAACCATACCGTCCTCCATTGTTGGACGTGTGGGTGGGACCCACCCTGATGTATTTATATTATATCTGCACCGTCCATATGCCAAGATGGTGGAACCCTTGTGATGTATGTGGTTTATTCACGTTATTCATCTGTTCCATCCAGCCATCCATCTAGACGATTCTTATGGTGGACCCACCTTTGATGTGTTTTTTATCTAAGTCGTCCACCTATTTTTCCAACATGGGATTTCACCATGTTGTATGCATTTCATCCACATCGTCCAGAGTGTTAGACAATATTTGGATGGTGCTGATTTATATAGACAATGTTTGGATGGCGCTAATTTACATAGATAATGTTTGGATGGTGTTGATTTACATGGGAAGTGTTTAGATGGTGCTAATTTACCTGGGCAATGTTTGGACAGTGTTAATCATCATTATGGGACATGTGCCTTATGAAATGATAGTGTACAGTGATACACATGTTACACCTATAATATTGAAATGATTTTTAGTGTGGTCCAAGCCCACTTGAGGCCCATTGATGCGGGCCGTCCATGAGGCCCATCATGACGTATATTTGAGGCCCATGTGATAGGACCCACCTGCCTTGTATTTAAGGCCCATGTGATGGGCCCACCTACTTGAATATGAGGCTCATGGGCAAGGCCCATTATGCTGTATTTGTGGCCTATGAGTGAGGCCCATTATGATATATATTAGGCCTATGATGAGTGGCCCTTTTGATGTATTTAAGGCCCAAATACATAGCCCATTTGATGCATATGAGACCCATGTGTAGGGCTCACATGCTATGTATTTGAGGCCCATGAGTAGGGCCCACCTATTATGTAAATGAGGCCCATTGATGGGGTTTGCTTGATGTATATGAGGCCCATTAGTGTGGCCCATTGATGCGACCCACTTGTTGTATCTAAGGCCCATGGGTCGTAGCCCAATGTATACTCAGCCTATATGTCGGGGCTCATTGTGATGTATTTTCAACCCATTTAGTGAGGCCCATTGTCATATATTCCTGCTCATATGATGATGCCCATTGAGATGTATTTCTGGCCCATGTGATGCGGTCCATAGCGATGTGCATTAGGACCATGCGATGTGACCCACTTGATGTATGAAACTCTTGTGTGAGGTCATGCACCCACTATATGTTTGTCTCTACGTGGGCCACTCATTGTGAGCAATGTTGGTTAAATGTCCACATTGATGGTAATGATGGTTAGATGTCCTCATTATGACCTTCCCTTAAGCCCTTTATTAGGCCAATTTTTGAGTCTGATTCCGATTGTAGAGGTCGATTTCGTTTATCGAGGCTAATTTCGATTCTCAAGCCCAATTATTGAGGCTGATTCCAATTGTCCAGACAGATTCTGATTGTCGAGGCCGATTGTTGAGGCCGATTCTGATTGTCGAGGCCAATTCCAATTGTCGAGGCCGATTCTGATTGTCGAGGCCGATTCCGTTTGTCGAGGATGATTCTGATTATTGAGGCCGATTCTGATTGACGAACTCAATTTCGATTATTGAGGCTGATTCAGTTTATTGAGGCTAATTTTGATTATCGAGGCCGATTCTGATTATTGAGGCTGATTCTGATTGTCGAGGCCAATTCCGATTGTTGAGGCCGATTCTGATTGTCGAGACCGATTTTGATTATTGAGGCCGATCATCAAGGACGATTCTAATTGTCGAGGCCAATTTTGACTGTCAAGTCTGATACTGATTGTCAAGGTCGATTTTGACTGTCGAGGCTGACCACCGAGGCTGATACTGATTGTTAAGGCCAATTGACGAGACCCATTGTGATGTATATACACCCCGTATTTGAGGCCCATTGTGATGTGTATTCAACCCGTGTTAAAGGCCCATTGTGATGTATATTAGGCATATGTGATGAGGCCCATTGCGATGCATTTGAGGGCCAGGCGATGGAGTCCATTGTGATGTATATTAAGCCCATGTGAGAGGCCCATCGTGGTGTGTATTAAGCTCTTGAGTAAGGGCCATGGTGTTGTATATTAGGCCCTTATGTGAGGTCAAGGGTCCACTATATGTTAGGATTTATATGGGCCAATCCTTGTGAGCAATGTTGGTTAAATGTCCACATTGTTGAGGCTGATTGTCGATGTAGTTTATTAATAACGATTGTGAGTATGTGATAGCATAGCATCATGATACATGCTCATACGTATCATCTGCATGTTTATTATGAGATCTGATTAACCATTGCATATGTCATAGCACAGATGGTTTATGGGACTCCCTGATAGGTGGAGTTATCCCACATGAGCGCAAGGTATGCGCAGGATTGATGCATGATTCAGCTACATGACTCATGCATCTTACATTGTATGATTGTGATTACTGTACCCCTAGCGACATTAGGGCTATGACCTCCATATGCATATTGTATATGGCCAGATGGGACATCGAAAATATTTGGTTTAAGCATCCGGGCACTTTGGATGTCCGTGGGTGAAAGTCCCTAAACCTCCGAGGCCAAGAGACACCCAACGTCTAGACCGAGTAGATACATGAGCGCCCGAGTGCCAGAAACTAGTAGGCCATGTCTCCCACTGTGTCATGGTTGGTTGGGAGAGAGTGTGGCCTTATTCACCTGAGTGAGGGGCCAGTAAGCTAGGCTAAGTTTGACCAGCTCTCAAATGGGTCCGGTATCGACGAGCCAAGTAGGCATTGGTATACTACTGGTAGGCAGGTAGTGAGGTCTTTTCCACTAGCTGGGCTGCGCGATGGTAGGGGCAGCAGCCAGCTTGGAGTGCACTAGACCCCAGTGATGATTTTAGAGATGTATGGTACTGATATGTGGACTTATTAAGCAGAAGTTGTATACTTATTCATTCATTCATTCACTATCCACTTGGGCTGGTGGTGCGTAACTATTTGTTACGTGTACCTTCGCAATAGTCAGGATTTCAGTTGGGGCGCGTGACTAACCTGAGATTAGGAGCTTACCACATTGAGTCTGACTATCCAAATTTAGGTATGGGACCAGTTTGGATAGAAGTCCCTTGTGGTGGACCCGATAGCCTACGATACTACGTACTATCATCCCGACTTCACACTTTAGTTTGGTTGTTTCATTCGCATTTCATATTGCATTACATCTGCAGCATATGGCATTTTGGGTTACTATGTTTTTGCAATTATATAAGGTTGATGGTATTCTTAGCTCTTCTGAATTACATATTATATTACATCCTATTTGGCTCTTTATGACTCCTCATTTACATAGCTAATCTGTATTGCGTACTCTGATATTGTATGACTCATGGATTTGTCAGTATTTTTTCTTACTTTAATTCATGATCTTGTCAGTATTTTTAATATTGTATGATTATGGCATTGTATCGAGTACTTGGGGCTTACCTTGTACACATACTTACACCACCCTTTAAGCTTTATATACGCTTATACATGACAGATGCGAGCAGGTGATGATAGGTTGCAGCAACATTGAGCTTGGAGCATGCAACGGTCTTATATAGCTTTGATTTTTGATATATATATATTTCCCTTTTAGCATTGTATTCGAATGTTTATATTAGTGGATATGAGATGATGATGTTGCCTTAGTGATTTGGGTAAACTTGTGGTTATGCTTCTTATGTGATAAATGTATGTTGGAAAATCTTCCTTTTAGGATCCCAGGATTGGAATCTGGCGTATAGGCGCTAGGAGCCGAGAATGGGGTATTATGGAGGCTGTCGGTATCCGATTTGGCAAATTAGGAATTTTGCGAGCACAATTTCTAGGTTTGGAGCATGACAATTTCATTCATGGGCGAGACCTTGAGATACAATCTATCTCCAACAGCGAACTCCAAGGGACGACGCCGACGATTAGCAAAACTCTTCTGTCGGCTCTGAGCTGTGCACGTCCTCACCTAATGATATCGATAGCCTCTTACGTCTGCTGCACAAGCTCGAGATCTAGGAGATGCCGCTCTCCGATCTCGGTCCAACAACTCAAAGATCTGCACAGTCTACCATATAATGCCTCAAAAGGAGTCATGCCAATGGTTGCCTGATAGTTATTGTTCTATGCAAATTTAGTCAATCACAGATGCTCATCCCAGCTGCCCTCGAAGTCAATCAAGTAGGCCCAAAGCATATCCTCGAGGATCTGGTTGACCCTCTCGGTCTGGCCATCGGTCTGGGGATGATATACGATGCTGAGCTGCAAAACAGATCTCATCGCTCTCTGAAAGCTCCCCCAAAACTGAGACATGAATCTCGACTCTCGGTCAGAAATAATCGACACTGGAATGCCATGTAGTCTCATAATCTCCTCGATGAATAACTTTGCAAGCCAGTCAATAGACCAAATCGCACAAATCGTAAGAAAATGTGCCTACTTCATCAAACAATCCACAGCAACCTAAATGGCATCATGACAGCACTGAGTCCTCAGTAAGCCCATAATGAAATTTTTCGACACATGCTCCCACTTCCATGTCGGGATGCTTAACGGCTGCAATGGACCAGGGGGTCTCTGATGATCAACCTTGACACGCTGGCATGTGTCACACTTGGCCACAAAACTGGCAATTTGCCGCCTCATCCCCACCTAAAAATATTATCACCTCATATCACGGTACATCTTTGTCAAGCCAAGGTGGATAGAAAACCACAATCGATGTGTCTCGGTCATATGATCTCTGCGCAACTCAGGAATGTCCGAGACACATAATCGGCCTCTGAAGCGAAGTCCACCATTAGAACCAACCTGTAAATCTATCTGACTCTCAGATGCTGCCTTTGCTCGATAATCCTCTAATGACTGTATGTCTGCTGAGCCTCGATCACCCTCACGACAAGAGGGGGTTAAATCAACAGGCTCGATAACTGCACAATAGAAGACTGTAGACCAAATATAAAATCATATGCTGCCCCATCCTCAAGCATCCTCCACTCCTGAATCATCATATTCACCACCAAGTCCCGTGGTTGACGGCTAAGGATCTACCACCACATTTACCTTTCCTGGGTAGTACTGGAGATCAAAATTATAGTCCTTCAGGATCTCCATCCAATGCCTCTGCTTCATGTTTAGCTTAGACTGAGAGAATATGTACTTTATGCTCTTGTGGTCAGAAAAGAGCTCAAACCTAACCCCATAAAGATAGTGCTTCCACACCTTCAGTGCGAAGATGACTCCTGCCATCTCCAAATGTGCATGGGGTAGTTCAGCTCATGGACCTTGAGCTGGTGAGACACATAAGCCACTGGTCTCCCATACAGCATGAGGACAATAGTCAAGCCAATACACGAATCATAGGTAAATACAATGAATCCATCACTCCCAGAGGGAAGAGTGAGGATAAGAATGGACATAAGGCGGTCCTTCAGCTCCATAAATGCTCACTCACGGGTTCTCTCAAAATAAACTCTGGTCGTCAGGGCTGCGATACGAGAGAAGCCCTCAATGAAACACTGGTAGTAGCTCGCCAAACTAAGAACACTACGTGCTCATTGGCTGGTCCCACTGACACACTACCTCAACCTTCAAGGGGTCCACTACGAACCCTCCCTCATCACCACGTGACCAAGGAACTTCACCTCATCCTACAAAAACTCACACTTCTCCAGCTTCGCATATAGCTGGTGGGCATGGAGGGTCTGTAATGCAATCTCCAAATGCTACTCATGCTCCTCACAGCTCCTCCAATATATCAAAATGTCGTCAATGAATACCACAACAAATTGATCGAGATACGGACGAAAGACCTCGTTCATGGGTTCCCTCGAACCGGGTAACGACGCACGGGCAGCCGAGTCGGCGCCGAGGCACGCGCGAGCAACGCTGTCGGGCCAAGAGTGGAACGGGGCATGTGCTCGGGCGGTTGGCTGCAGAGAATAGCAGGAAGCCCACTGAGACATGCTCAATGAGCACTGCTCACATGTTTGTCAATCCTTACTATGTCTGGACCTGGTAAAGACCTCGTTCATCAACTGCATGAAGACTGTGAGTGCATTGGTCAGTTCGAAGGATATGACCTAAAACTCAAAATTACCATAACGCATTCTGAAAGCCATCTTCGGGATGTCCTCCTCTCAGACCCGAATATGATAATAACCAAAACGCAGGTCAATCTTTGAAAAGAATTGTGCACCCTGCAGCTAATCAAATAAATTATCTTTCTTTGAGAGCGGATACTTATTCTTTATCGTGACTCGGTTAAGCGTATGGTAATCCACGTAAAGCCTCAACGAACCATCCTTCTTCCTGACAAAGAGTAAAGATGTTACCCATGAAGAACTGCTCAGACGGATGAATCCTAACTCTCGTAACTAGTCTTCCCCAAGGGTGTCGATATGGTCAACCCCTCTCGAGCAGACTCTATCAACAATCCAGTCGAATGGCGGAATCCCTCAGATATGAAAGAATGCGAAGCACCTGAATCAAATAAAACTCGGGCGATGCATATAAAGAATAGAAGTATACCCTCAACGACTCCTCCAAATGACTACGAGTCCTACTAAGCCATGTAGAACCTATCCTAAGCTAACTGTGGAGGTGCCTGTCCCCTCAGAGGGTGTTCATATTGTTGTTGTCACTGCGACGACCTGTACTACTGTCTCTGCTACTGCTAGGGCTTCTGTGGCTGAGGTGGCTGTGGTCGTTGCTGTTGTGATCAATGTTGTTGCGGTCGTTGTTGTGGCCCTCTCCGTTGCTGTTGCTGCTGAGGGTGGGGTCAATCATACACGTGGTGTCCTGTCCCACCACATCCGTAACAGGTCCCTACAAATGGCTGTTGGGGTGGCGCTGGAGGTGTCAATGCTACTACTGGTGCTCTGGTGTATGGCTGTCTTGAGCCGAGATTGGGGTACTAAGGAGACTGTTGGCACTGGATTCGGCGATCGAGAATTTTGTGAACCTAGTTTTCAATTTTGGGGCGTGACACCCTACCACAGTGCCATTAGCCAATGGCTAGTGGTCAGTGCTCTGTGGGCCCCACCATGATGTATGTGTTGATTAAGCGTCCACCATTAAAAAAATTTAGGGGGCCATAAAAGTTTTGGATCAAGATGATCTTTATTTTTTCCCTTCATCTAGGTCTGTTTAACCTAATCAAAAGATTGTATGCCGAATAAACTGTAAACAGCACAGTGGGCCTTAGGAGGATTTTAATGGTGGATATCCAATCACTATTATTTTCTTGTGTTTTGGTCCACCTGAGATTTATATCACCATACATCTCTACATGTGGGCCCATGGTACCCACAGCCACAGGCGATGGTGTTTGCCATCCTGGCTGCAATCCGTAAGGGCTGCAACCTGCGAGGTCGTAAGGACTACAAGTTGCAAGGCCACAAGGGCTGCAATGGTAATGTAGGAAAGAGAGAGGAGAGAGAGAGTACCGATCTCTTTTAGGATTCCTGCCTTTAAGCTCCACCGAATGGTAGGAATCATTAAATACTTAGATCAGGGGAAAAGGAAAAACTAAAAAGGGGATCCGATCCTTGGATTTGGGAATGAGAATGAGATGAAGAGGAAACGGGGAAAAAATGGAGAAGGGCGTCCGGTCAATTACTGCTATAGCGCTGCTGGATTAGGATGGGGATTTTTATTTTTTAGTTTTATGTGCTAGTTGAGTTCGAGCCTGAGTCAAGTCGAGTGACCTAGTGCTCAAACTCGACTCTTTTTTTGAGTTGAGCTCCCTAGTGTGACTCAACATGACTTGTCCCACTAAGTCGAGGCAAGTTTTTTCAAGTCGAGTCAATCGAGTTTCTCATGCTGACTCGACTCGTGACCAGGCCTATGTATGCTCCTTAAGATCTTTTCAAACCTTAGAAGATGCTTTGGAGAATCCTATGGAGTCCTATTTATAGTTGTGGAACTCCAACTTTCGCACTAAGTTAGAAAAATCTAGAAACCACCTTAAATTTATGCACTCTGCATAGTTTTCTAAAATATGCTCAGAGTTTAAACCGCCGCAAATTTACGCACTCTACGTAGTTTCTAAAAATAGACTCAGAGTTTCAGAGTATATTTTTTCAGGACAATTTAAGGAATATGTTTATTTTCAGGACAATTTCAGGATTCCTTTTCTTCACTTCAAATCTTTGATTCTCTTCATTTCTCACTTAGTTTTCTTAGATATTTGGCATGTGAATTCTTCATTAATGACTTTCAAATCTTTAAATCTTCTTATAGTAATCTTTTAAACATAAATCTCCTTTTGACATCAATTTCACCTTTAAGCTCTCGAATCACCTTGCACATGAAAACATGTATAATTAAATCGATTAAGCATTATCATGTTTATAAAACTAAGGTATAAATAAGGAAAAATATGCAATATTTCACACTCAACACCACCGCGATAGTGCCCGAGATGTGGGAGGGCATCGGCCTCGATACTTCAATCTATTTACTTCCTCGGGAACCGATGGGCGCTTCAAATGGCACGAGGATTTTTGTAACTGCACAAGCTGCTAATTCCCTAGTCACCTAGGTGGGGAGAGAGTTTTGTTGCTTTAAAATTTTCTTTATTAAGTTGATATTGTTAGTCAGTGCTTCAACTTACTATTCGAGAGAGACAAGCCATCATCCACGATTTCAAGATCATTGTGTCGGTCTAGCAAGCGCAGAGTAAGCCTGAAGTTGGGAAGATGAATCCTGGTGGCTAGCAAATTGGTCTGGCGGTGTGAGATCTGGTGCAGCAGTGGAGGTCTGAGCTTTCTTTTATCCTTTCACCATTGTTGAACCTTGGTAGATTATGAGAATGGCTTTCGACGTCATTCCCACAGACGATGCTAAACTGTTGATGCAAAAATCTGTTTAGCCCCCACTGGACCTTCGAGTACCTACATAGTGAGTGGACAAAGGAGACCCTAGCTAGTACAGGGGACCCTCCGATGCCTGAGTCAGACATGGAATCTAGGTTTGGTTATAAATAGGGAGGCCGTAAGCGCTGGAATCGCTCTAACAAGCCCCGTGTATCTGCGGCATTCCCCGCAGGATAAGCAGGTGGTACAGGATGAGCCATGCTCTCATCCTGGGCATAAGTATCAGCATCCTCAGCTGGATGCGCAGGTGGTGCAGGTGGAGTCACACCCCCACCCTGGGCTAGTGTCCCCACAATAGTTGTCAGAAGCTGCTGCTACTGCTGCATCATAGCCATCATCTACTCAAATCTTTCAGGAGGTGGAGCAGGCTGTGGCGTGTGCTGCGTCGAAGTAGACGCACGATAAGGCTCTCTGACTGGTGGTGTAAACGGCGATGGTCCAACTGTAGGACCAGTAGTAGGCTGAGACGCACGCACTGTCTCAGGAATCAGGCCCACAGCAGGGTCCGCATGGGTATCAGACTGCGAAGGAGCCTGATCCATAGGCTCACTCAATGCAAGCCGAGCCATGCTCCTTGTAGCCTTCGGCGGCATTCCTTATATTCAAAATAGGGCACAACCTTGTCAGTATCAATAGCACAAATACACCGCAATCATTCACACAAGAGTCAAAAGCATTCCATGCATTTCATTTAATCAAAATTGTCACAATACAAGGGATATGTCCTTACAAGCATCATGACGAGAAATACATGGGAACTAAGACAGTTAAAATTACAACAGCAACATACGCAAAGCACTAGCCTTTACAGGCTTACACAACATAAAGCAGGAAACGACTAACTACTAACAACAACATCAAAGATCTCATTGCTATTCTGAGTCAGGTGACGGAGGAGGAGCACCCTTATCCTGCAAGCAGCACAGGATCGCCTTCAAGGTGCGAGTCACCTTGCTGAATTTCCTCTTCGTAACGGCCTTGGCATCCTCGACTTCAGTGCGAAGTTCCTGAACTTCCCTTCGTAAGGCGATCTGGCTCTCCTCAATCTGGCAAATGCGATCATCGCCAGTAGCCTGAGCAAAAGGAGGAGGGCTCTCATCTGTATCATGAGCCTCCTCTTCTGCCTCTTCCTGGACTTCTTCCTCAACTTCTGCTCCAGGTTCTCCCTCACTTGGATCCTCCTCATCATCAAAGTCAATCCTCGCTATCCTCCTCAAGCTGATTCTCATGGTACTGACACCCGATCTTCATCTTGACCATAGTTGACTCATCAATGCTATGAATCGGAACTGGCAATTCCGGCCCAAGTCTGTAGGCAAACTCAAGCGCGATCTTGCATATCAGTCGGCCAAAAGGAAGCGATTCGAATGTTCTTCTTGACTTCGCTATGAGGATTATCTGTCGTAAGATGAAAGTGGCCATACACACATTCTCTCCCTGGGCTACCAGATACAGGAAATCAACCATAAGGCGCGTACACTCAATGCAATTTGTCGACCTGGGATACACATTGAACGTGCAGATATGGTGCAGCAGGCGCAAATCATCAGACATATGAGTCACCTTGAGGCTATTATTAGGCTACCATGGAACCAGTTTACCGCATAGAAACCTAGTACGATGATCTCGCTCACGCCTACTCCTCAGATTCTTCTCACTAGGATGAACATCACCAAGAGGGACGTTCAGAAGTCGCGCAATCAACCGAACATCGATCGTAGCCATCCGATCTCTACCAAAAGGGATCTTGAACTGCAATGGCTCCAAGGTAGGATTCTGGATGCGAGCGTAGAAGGCACGAACGGTGCTCACCTTAGCACGAGCATGAGCTTCAAAGATCGGACCCCAATGCGCAGCTTAAATACGCTCGAACAACAGAAATTCACCGAATAGTCGTCCTTCCACATCCGTCTCAAACAACACTTTACGGTCAGTGTATTGGCTGTGAGGCATCTCAATATCACTCGCCCAAGTTGAGTATGGGGATCCAAATCCCGCTTTGTATGGAACTCTCGGGCTGTAGTTGGACTTGCGGCGGCGCTTGAACTTACGGCACCACCCCGCGGTGTTCTTGATTGAGCAGGGCGACTTAGCCCAGCCTCATCTGCTGCGGTCTTTCTTTTACCCATCAAAGATAGGATGGTGCAGAGTGATAAAAGACCTAAAATGGCTTCAACAAAAGTCATAGAAAATGGAGAAAATGTAAAGAGATGGCTGTCCAAACTAGAAAAGGGGATCTAGGCATTGTAGAGGGATGCTTCAAGCTCCCCTAGGATGTATTTTCAAGGAGAAAAGAGAATGAAAAAAGGGAATGGAGCATCTCACGATTTCAGCTCGATTTGGGGATTTTAAGAGCTCCAAACGATGAGATCTTCTAGAGGGAGGGCTGCAATCTTCAATGGAACTATGGATTGTGGTCTTTTTAGGCCAGGAATGGATTTGGGGGTGGTTTCGAACCATGATTTGGAGGTAGGGCAGCTAGAAAACGTAAATGGGGCTAGGGGAAGGGCTGTTTGTGAAGGAAGTGCATCATTTTGGGGTTTTCTACACACCAACCGCACATGGGGGGTGTGTACTACCCCAACCGACCACACGTGCCAAAGCACACATCGAGGAGACCACAGTGGCCGGCGATGCATCGCCGGATCGGCGATGGCATCGCCGACCATCTCTCTGTTCGGGTGGTGGTACCACATGGTTTTGGTCCCCCATGGTTCAAGGACCCCAAATAACTATGGGCCCCACCTTGATTCATTGTAGATTGACCTATATTGGCCCAAACATGAATTCGAGTCTTTTCGAGGCCAATCTACAATTTCGAGTACATAACCATATCATGCAGCATATGATTTTGGGGTAGAAGGAGCTAGTACATCCATCTAGCCTATTAATTGCTAAAGAAACAGTATTTAGAATGGCCTTATGGCCATTTATCATAAAATTTTACTATTCACTGTAAACTTTTATGAAAGTATGATTTTATGTTATTTTCACATTAGTATTGATGCCTAATATGAAAATTATAAGAAGAAATTGAAGATTAGAGTGGTGAGAGGAAGAATTTTGAAGATTTTTGGTGAAACGGGGTTTTTAAGCCCTGGCTATTGAATACAGGGGTCGTGGTTGTCCCGCGGCCTAAGGATTCACATTTATGGGTTTATAATCATTCAAAGAATGCCTCGTCCCAACTACCTACAACCTAGGATCTATTCGGGTTGCTTCATGCGACCCTAGACGCGCTACAGACTCGATCGCGCGATCGATTCGAATAGCTTCGCCTATTGGCGAATCTGCGATCTTATATGTATTTCTAGACCCTTCTCGCACTTACCTAAGTCAAAGGAAGTGACAGCGTACATCGCGTGTCCATAACCCAGGCCCAGTATACTCTTATTCATGCTCTGATACCAACTTGTAACACCCTGAAAATCGGGGGTCGTGTATAAACTCAACTCCCGAGTTCCAGACCGTCACTTATGCAACAAAAATGATTATGATTCAATGTTGTCTGAGTTAAAGCATTCACATGAGTAAAAGTATACCAAAACTGCAATTCATACTCCAGATCCAGTGATAAAAGAAAGTGGAAGACTAAAGAATATATATCACTGTATGGAAAAACAAAGTAGATCTCGACTGTCACTAAAGTATGAATACATCACTGAGTCTCATATACATGTAAATGACAAAAATAAATGTCCAAAAGAGTCCCACTATGAAGTCCCGTCAACCCAGGTCACCTAAGCAAAGCCATCATGGTACTACATGTATGAGAACTCGTCCTGGTCCTCATCAAAGTCTAGCTCTGCCTCCAGGATCTCAGCATCACCTACATCTAAAACAGGGTCTGGTGGGTGTTGCAAACACCATCCCGTAACATGGGAATGAGTGATCAACTCAGTGGAATCATAGAGCAAAGATTAGCATGTTCACAAATCAATCATACGATAATAGTAAAGCAATAAATCAGACAATCCTAATACTGTTGTTAATGCAATATGACATGACATGATGGATGCCCTCACCGATATTCTCCCTCATACGGTACCATCTTCATCCGCGGCATGCGTGCATCCCGCTCAGTGCTCCACATCTTCCAGGCACATGCAATGTAATGGTGATATGATTGCCAAGTTATTATTAGTCCATTCAAACAGCAGGATTGGAAAACTAAGGTACTTCCCTTATATCAATCCCAACACAGATCCTGTCTAGGGTCGTCACTCCTAGTAATCTCATACGATGTATATTTTGTAGGTCACTGCAAGGGCTGCCAGGGCTGTTGCACGCACTCGTTGCACCGCTCCCCCATCACCTTATCAATACAGGTCTACTGTACTCTACTGCTACTGAAGGGTCGTCGCATCCCGTAGACTCAGAATACGCTCTCGGTCACTACAAAGGACTCGTCGCCTGATCAGTGTAGGCCGACAGCAAGAATATAGTGTCTCATACCACCATAATCTGTTCACAAGACTAGGTGTTCACTGGTCACTACGGAGAGGTTTGTGGCCCCAACGTAGGCTGACAGCTCGACCACGGTGTCCCATACCACCATGCCCGGCTCATGAGTCTTTGTGGATCAAGGTACCATGGTTAACAGGGTTTACAATGGTAAGTTCAGTACCCTAGGTTCAAGCAGTTATGACTCATGCAGGGTGAACATACAACGGCCAGTCGGGTTACTTGACGGGCTCGACTAGCACGATCGCATCTAAAGTCGAATGACATGAAGTGCGTAAAACACTTCGCGTGGCCTAACCACTGCCGCCAACTCCAAAACCCGGCTCGCGTTCATCGACGCGTCATTCGTGGCAAAGATAAGCCAACCACGAATTCGCTCGGTTACCGACCGCCTGGACTAAGTATAGTCCCAAACAATTATGGAATCACATCAGCATTCATATGAGAGTGTTGGAAATGAAATACAAGCATGTGAGCATGTTAACACATGTTATAACATACAACTTAAGTAAATCATCAAGCATATGCATTTCATACATATAATGGAATCATGCACATAGCTAACATGTAGGAAATCAGCATATAAATTGAGAAATCAATTTCAAACTAATTCATAACACCATTTAATTCAATACATACTAATACAAGCATTTATACAAACACATACACTACACACTTAAGTCTACATATAGTATGTCGACCCAAAGTGCGCAATTTGGCGAATCTCTCTGCCAAACTAATTATGCACGTATTCCTAACATTCTAATGCGACAATAAACCATGTCAATCACATTAGCAAAATATAAATGAAATCAGTACTTCCTACAAATGACAAAAATACCCTAAATCTCATATTCTTCTTGGTTTACGAAACAGGAAATGGATAGCATGTTGTACATGTCAAACGGCGATGCCGTCGATAATCTACTATTAAACGATAGTGAAAGTGTTGGAAACAGTCAATCAAAGTGTCTAAAATCTGCACCTTATCTCTTATAAACGTGTGAATTCGAACGGAGCGTATACGCTTCGTCTACAGCGAATAAAGAACCTAATTTACGAGTTATATCAGTTTACATACTATGGAACGGAACGAATGCCAAATCAGCAACTTATTAGGGTTACTTCTTACCTAAAAACGCGGAGAAATCGCCGGCCAGGTGATGGAAGCGTGTTGCTAAGGTACGTGCAACAGGCGGTGGAAAGGCAGAAAAATTCTCTACTAATCTCTCTCACAAACTCTCACATTTTCTCTCTCCCAATCTAGGGTTTCTCTCAAATTCGGATGGGAGAGAGGAGTGAGGATTTCAACCCCTTTTATAAGCTCAAAAATGCCCAAAATAGGCTCAGGAACAAAGTTCACTTAGGGCATATCCAATTCGGGGCTGTTTCGGTCCAAAAGATGATTTCTGGTGGTCCCCTGGCCGAACGCGATTGGACTTAAGCTCATGCATACAGGATCTAGCACACATCAAGTTTTCAGTCCGGCAGGGTTCGCAGATCGTAAGTAGCGGTCCAGTTTCAGTTCAACGGTCACCGCACGTAGATCAGGGCTGCAAGTCTCATGATATGAAATAGAAATTTTTCCTGATTCGCGGGTGTAATCTGGCTGAATTCTGACAGTCAGAACGCTTAATACTGACACGTCAAGTCGTGTGCCAGATTTGAATTTCAAATTCCAAATCTGTCCCTATTTGCACTCTCTTCAGTCCGGGCTCAATGAAATAGCCTGTGGTTATCGGTTGGACTTGATTTTTGACATGATTGTCAAGTCCAGCTAGGCGGTTCTAACGGTCTAAGATAGTAGGTATCGAACTTTCGACGCGCGGTCTAGATCCAATACAAAGTTTCAAAGTGGTCCAGAGAACAAACCTACTTAGAGTTTGATCCGAGGTTATAGAGTTTTATAGAGTCATTGGTTCTACTTGATTTGGGTCTTGTAGAACGTATTTAAAGTGATCAGGGACTATTTCCTAGCTACTCTAGCGTTGCGCTAGCTAACTTAGACTTATTTTCTAAAGGAATTAATTCTACGCAATTTCGGGTCGAGTTGGTACTCGAGTCCAAGTATGGATTTTTCACGGGCGTTACATAAAGCGAGCCAAATATTAGATATCGAGGATACAATGCCATAAATCATACAATATCAAAATAAGTGGAGATGTACTGACAAGTCTATGAGTGCCATCAGCCATACCAATGCTATACGATGTAAGGCATGAGTACTAACAGCCACTTCAATGCAGAAACATGGTAACCCAAATTACTAAGTACTGTAGATGCAATGTAATATGCGGTGCGAATGAAATGACCAAGCTGGAGTGAAGTCAGGATGATAGTATGTAACACCCTGAAAATCGGGGGTCGTGTATAAACCCAACTCCCGAGTTCCAGACCGTCACTTATGCAACAAAAATGGTTATGATTCAATGTTGTCTGATTTAAAGCATTCACATGAGTAAAAGTATACCAAAACTGCAATTCATACTTCAGATCCAGTGATAAAAGCAAGCGGAAGACTAAACAATGTATATATCACTGTATGGAAAAATAAAGTGATCTCATCTGTCTCCAAAGTATGACTACATCTCTGAGTCTCATATACATATACATAACAAAAGAATAATGTTCAAAAAAAGAAAGTCCCACTGATGTCCCCTCGATCCAGGTCGCCTACGGGAAGCCATCGTGATACTGCATATACGAGAACTCATCCTGGTCCTCGTCGATCTCTGGCTCCACCTCCTGGATCTCGGCCTCACCTGCATCTACAACAGGGTCTGGTGGGTGTTGCAAACACCATCCCGTAACGTGGGAATGAGTGATCAACTCAGTGGAATCATAGAGCAAAGATTAGCATGTTCACAATTCAATCACGCGATAATAGTAAAGCAGTAAATCAGACAATCCTAATACTGTTGTTAATGCAAGATGATATGACGTGATGTATGCCCTCACCGACGATCACCCTCATGCGGCAACATCTTACGACCGCGGCATGCCACACTCCCTAGAGTGCTCCACATCTTCCAAGCACATGCAATGCTATGGTGATATGATTTCCAAGTTGTTATTAGTCCATTCAAACAGCAGGATTGGGAAACTAAGGTACTTCCCTTGTATCAATCCCAACACAGATCCTGTCTAGGGTCGTCACTCCTAGTAATCCCATACGATGTATATTTCATAGGTCGCTGCAAGGGCTGCTAGGGCTGTTGCTCACACTCGTTGCACCGCTCCCCCATCACCTTATCAAAACAGGCCTACCGTACTCTACTGCAACGGAAGGGTCGTCGCCTCCCGTGGACTCAGAATACGCTCGTGGTCACTACAAAGGGCTCGTCGCCTGATCAGTGTAGGCCGACAGCTAGAATATAGTGTCCCATACCACCATAATCTGCTCACAAGTCTAGGTGCTCACTGGTCACTACGGGGAGGTTTGTGGCCCCAGCGTAGGCCGACAGCTCGACCACGGTGTCCCATACCACCATGCTCGGCTCATGAGTCTTCATGGATCAAGGTACCATGGTTAACAGGGTTTACAATGGTAAGTTCAGTACCCTAGGTTCAAGCAGTTATGACACATACAAGGTGAACATACATCGGCCGGT
The DNA here is from genome assembly GCA_037074715.1 of Magnolia kwangsiensis. NCBI lineage: Eukaryota > Viridiplantae > Streptophyta > Magnoliopsida > Magnoliales > Magnoliaceae > Magnolia > Magnolia kwangsiensis. Next base: position 99,773,920 of record CM073576.1, on the reverse strand, counting down.
CGGGTTACTTGACGGGCTCGACTAGCGCGATCGCATCTCAAGTCGAACGACATGGAGTGCGTAAAACACTTCGTGTGGCCTAACCACTGCCGCCAACTCTAAACACGAATCACGTTCATCGACGCGTCGTTCGTGGCTATGACCAGTCAGCCACGAATTCGCTCGGTTACCGACTGCCTGGACTAAGTCTAGTCCCACACATCTATGAAATCACATTAATAATATGTGCAAAGGTATTGGAATTGAAATACATCATGTGAGCATGTTAACACATGTTATAACATTCAACTTAAGCAAATCTTCAAGGCATACTTTCCATGCATGTAATGCAATCATGCATAAGGTCAACATGTAGGAAATCATTTAGGTCAGCATATTAATCAAGAAATCAATCTCAAACTACTACATAACATCATTTAATTCAATACATACTAATACAAGCATTTATACAAACACATACACTACACACTTAAGTCTACATATAGTATGTCGACCCAAAGTGCGCAACTAGGCGAATCTCTTCGCCAAACTGATTATGCAAGCATTCCTAACTCCCTAATGCGGCAACAAACCATGTCAATCACGTCAGCAAAATATGCATGTAGACCGTACTTCCTACAAATGACTAAAATGCCCTAAATCTCATATTCTTCGTTAATTTACGAAACAGGAAACGGAGAGCATGTTGTACATGTCAAACGGCGATGCCGTCGATAATCTACTATTAAATGACATTGAAAGCGTTGTAAACCGTCAATCAAAGCGTCTAAAATCCTCACCTAGTCTCTTACGGTTGCGGGATTTTGAATGGAGCGTGTACGCTTCGTCTACGGCAGTAGGAGAACCTGATTTATGAAATACGTTAGCTAACACGCTATGAATCTAGGTAAACCCTAAATCAGCAAATTCTAGGGTTATTTTATACCTGAAAAAGTGGAGAAATCACCAGCCAGGTGATTGGGAAGAAGTGCTGAAGCACTAGCAGTCGGTGGCTCGGAAGCGGGAAAAATCCCTTCTTCTCTTTCTCTCAAACTCTCTCTCCTTTTCCTAGGGTTTGCAATTTTCGGATGAGAGAGAGAAATGAGGGTTTCAACCCCTTTTATAAGCTTAAAAACGTCGAAAATAGGCTCCGGAACGAAGTTTACTTGGTGCCTATCCATTTCGGGGCTGTTTCGGTTCAAAAGCTGCTTTCTGGTGGTCTCCTGGTCGATTGCGATCGGACTTAAGCTCATGCGTACCAGATGTAGCACGTATTAAGTTTTCACTCTGGCAGGATTCACAGATCGCACGTGGCGGACCAGTTTCAGTTCAGCGGTCACCGCACGTAGATCAGGGCTGAAAGTCTCATGATAATAAATAGAAATTTTTCCTGATTCGAGGGTGTAATCTGGATGAATTCTGACGGTCAGAACGCTTAATACTGACGCGTCAAGTCGTGTGCCAGATTTGAATTTGAAATTCTAAATCTGTCCCTATTCGCGGTCGCTTCAGTCCGGGTTCAACGAAATAGTCTGTGATTATCGGTTTGACTTGATTTTTGAGATGATTGTTAAGTCCAGCTGGCGGTTCTAACGGTCTAAGATAGGAGGTATCGGACCTTCGAAGCGCGGTCTAAATCCAATACAAAAATTCAATGTGGTCCAGAGGACAAACCCGCTTAGAGTTTGATCCGAGGTTATAGAGTATTGTAGAGTTGTTTGTTCTACTCGATTTGGGTCTTGTAGAACGTATTTAAAGTGATCAGGGACTATTTCCCAGCTACTCTAGCGTTGCGCTAGCTAACTTACGCTTAATTTTCATGGAAATTAATTCTACGCGATTTCGGGTCGAGTTGGTACTCGAGCCTAAGTACGAATTTTTCACGGGCGTTACATAGTACATAGTATTGCAAGCTATGGGGTTCATCACAAGGGACTTCTATCCAAACCAGTCTCATACCTAAATTTGGATAGTCAGACTCAATGTGGTAAACTCTTGATCTCAGGTTAGTCGCGCGCCTAACTGAAATCCTGGCCATGCGAAGATATACAACAATTAGTTGCGCACCACCAACCCAAGCGGATAGTGAATGAAACAAATGCATGAGTAAGCAACTCCTACTCAATAAGTCCACATATCAGTAGGTTTCTCTCTAGGAAATCACTGGGTAGTACACTCCAAATGGCACTTCCGCTCTCCCTAGACGCACAGTCCAAGTGAGCGTAAGAAACCTCACTATCCGCCTAGCCAATAGTCTGCCAATACCTATTCAGCAAGTCGATAGCGGACCCATTCATGAGCTGGTCAAACTCAGTCTAGCAATGCCCCTTGCGCTCAGGCGGGTAAGGGCACACCCCCTCCCAACCGACCATAGCACAGTGGGAGACGCAGTCTCCAGGTATTCGGCACTCAGGCGCTCATGTATCCACTCAGTCTCGACGTTGGGGCATCCTCTGGTACCAAGAGGGTTTTAGAAATTTTCACCGAAGGCCATCTATGGCAGCCCGATGCTCGAACCAAACATTTTCGGTGTCCCATCTGGCCATCCATGATATGCCTGTGGAGGCTATAGCCCTGATGTCGCTAGGGCCTATAGTGGTCATGTCATACAAATATGAGATGCATGAGTCACACAGTGCAATCATGCATCAATCCTGCACATGTCTTGCTCTCATGTGGGGCAACTCCGCCTATCACGGAGCCCCATGAACAACTTACCTTATGGCATATGCAATGGTTAATCACATCTCATATCAAACATGCAGATGATGCGTATGGGCATGTATTATGATGCTATGCTGTCACATGCTCATAATCGGTATCAATAACCGGCATTGACAATCAACCTCGACAATGTGGACATTTAACCAACATTGTCCCCAAGGAATGACCCACATAAAATCAAACATATAATGAGCCCACGGCCTCACACAAAAGCTTTATATATGACACATTGGGCATTACTCAAGGGCCACATATACACAGTAGGTGGGCCCTGCTCATGGGCCTCAAACACATGACATGTGGGCCCTACACATGGGTCTCGAATACATCAAATAGGACATGCATCATGGGCCCAATATACATCACAATGGGCTTTGCCCATGGGCCATGAATACATCACAATGGGCCTCAACTACAGGTTGCATATACATCATATAGGTCTCGACAATTAGCCTTGGTAATCGAAATCAGCCTCAACAATCAAAATCGGCCTCGATACTTGGCCTTGACAATCAGAATTGGCCTCGAGAATCGGTACCAATAATTAGCATCGATAATCGGCACCGACAGTCCGCATATAATAAAAAGGCAAGGTCCATAGATGAACAGCTGATCAACCATAATATAAAGATCAGCTACGACCATGGTTATATCAAATCTGATGGCACAGAGCCATCCGTCTATGGCGAATGGGGCCCAGTTACTTGGGTTAACCCACTTAGAGAATGGTGCGAATGGGCCTAACAAAGCCTACGAGAAGGTCACAATGAGGACATCTAACCATCATTGCATATCAATGTGGACATCTAACCAACATTGCTCCCAAGGAGTGGCCTACATAAGGGATCCATACACAATGTAACGGCCACACATACATCACATTGGGCCTCATTCATGGGCCTCTCATATATCACGTTGGGCTTCCTACAAGGGCCTCAAACGTATCACAACGGGCCACGCCCATGGGCCTTAGATACATCTGAATGGCCACGCCCATGGGCCTTGGATATATAACAATGGGCCACGTCCCATGAGCCTTATACAATCTCAATGAGCCACCTATATATCACATTAGGCCTTGCCCCTGGGCCTCGAATACATCACATTGGGCCTCGCCCATGGGCCTCGAATACATCGTAAGTGGGCCTTAAATATACTTCATAGGTGGGCCACATACCTAGGCCTAATACACATCACTATGGGCCACAACCCATGGGTTTTAAATACACAATAGGTGGGCCCTACACATAGGCCTCAAACATATACAACAGGTGGGCCACAACAACGGTCTCATACACATCAAGGTGAGCCTCAACAACGGGCCTCATACACATTAAGGTGGGCCTCATAAATGGGCCACAAAATACATTAAGGTGGGCTTCAAGGGTGGATCACCAATACATCAAGGTGGGCCTCAAGGGTGGATCACAAATACATCAAATGGGCCTCATACAAATTAGATTAGAATGGCCCTGTACATTCTAAGTGGGTCCCATCAGATGGATGATCTGGATCAAACACGCACATTACGTGGGGCTCACGTCCCATATGACTGGACAGCTTGGAGAAATACATACATAATGGTTGGATTAACACCGTCCCAGGTGCAGGTAAAATACATACATGACGGTGGATCCCACCATCCTACTTGGATGGTACAGATACAACATCAACATCGATTTGGGACCCATAAAACTTGCTGACGTGAAGACATCAGCTGCGTGGTGGGGTCCCCAGATGAACGGTTAGGGTATAACACATCCCTCATGATCAGGGCCCAATTTTCATCGTCAGTACAGCAGCTATGCTACTCGTCCAGCAGGTGGATGGCCCAAATAGAACACATATCTCATGGTAGGGCCTGTAGCTACAAGTCCAACCAGGTGAACGGTAGGGATGTAATACGTACCTCTAGTGGGTCCCACCGTCCACGAATGGACGATGGACAAAATACATACATCAAGTGCATCCCACTGTCCCAACTGGATGGTGGAGATGCAACACGCATGTCAAGGTGGATCCCATACATCAGGTGGGTCCTAGAGAACTTGGTGACGTCATTTACACTAGTTGTATAGGTGGTGTGAGATACACTAGCCAATCCCCTTCCACTCCTCCACGTAGGGCCCACTTTAATGTACATTATATATATTATATAATAATAAATGATAGGCACCACAACACCATCTGTTCATTTCCAGTAAATCAGCACCGTCCAGGCATCGGACGGTGTAAATAAGGCACATACATCAAGTGGATCTTCACCATCCAGGCCGTTGGACTGGACGGTGCAGATAAAATGCAGCATCAAGGCTGGGCTACATGGGTGGGGTCCACATCCCAGTAAGGGACGAATGGTTAGGATGAAACCCATATATTACATGGGTCCCACAGGGATGAAATATATACGTAAAAGGTGGGTCCACACATGTGGGACCCACCGGCTTTGGCATAAAGCAGGTATTTGTGTTTTCACTTCATCTAGGGCGCTGGACACCCACTGAACGGATGGCCTTGGATGGGGCACGTCACCAGGGTGAGCCCAAGATGTAACCCATACATCACATGGGGTCCACAGCTGGATGGGGTGCGTCTAAAACATACATCATGGTGGAGTACACAGCACCGTCCATTAAGTGAGGTACATACATCAGGGTGGATTTCCACCAAATGGACGGTGAAATGAGACACATACATTAAAAGGGCCCCACCATCCAGATGAATGGACGGTGGATAATACACCCACGCCAGTGGATCCAACCGTCATTGATGGACAGTTTGAATATATGCAACAAGGTGGGCTCCCACATGGATGTGATCCCACCGCAATATGCATGTGTATATATATATATAATACATATGCCACAAGATTTGTTCCAGCATCCAGACTCTCTGGCTATTCGGGGTTTCTCATACTGTGGGTCCGCATGGTGTGGCCCACCAGGGATTAGATCAGCTGACATGTGTGGTTGTACATGCCCAATACATACATAGATGATGGGATCCACGCCAACGGGCCACTCCACCGATCAAGCTGATATTGTGTTTTTCCCTTCATCAGATTTGTCCCACAAATGGGTACCAACATGGTGGGCCTCAAGATCGAACAGTGAGGATAATACATCAAGGTGGGCCATGCAATCAAGGAAAGAGGAGAGAGAGAAGCACCCACTTTAGATCTCTTCGTCCTTCTTCCATCAACGTGTTCTATAGCTCCAAAGAACGTGATCTAACGGTTGAGATGAGGCTTTGATGGTGGAGATGAGAGGTATGAAGGTGAGCCACACATGGCTTCTCTCATGGAGCTTGGACGTAGGTTGCTTGGGAGATGGGTTTGAGAAATGAGAGAGAGAGGGTTAAAAGAGAGAGAGAGAGAGAGAGAGAGAGAGAGATGGGTGAGTGATGGGTAGGTGTACTTGATGGGTAGAGAGAGAGAGTGTGTGTTGACTTTAGGGGTGGGGGGTTGTACTTGACATGATGTGGTGATTGATGGGATTTGATGGGATTGATTTGACATGTTCTCTCTCGGGATTGTAAATGCACGGCGTTTCCTTGAACTAAACGTGGGCCCACATCTCCTGGCATGGGTATCGCCTCAACGCGCGAGGCACGTCATCAGAACCGCGGCGACGGTGCAGTTGTTAGGGTATAAGTCTCGGGTTGAGTCGACTCAGGTTAATGACGTGTGAATCAAGGTCACGCGTAAATACCAGTTAAGGGTCGAAGGTTGCCGAAATTCGACCGGAAAGATCACGGGAACCTACAGAACTATACGGTCTAGGATACGGGTCTTATAAGTTGTAGTAAGATTCAGATCCCTCACGTATCGGGAGTGTCTTCTAAGATCATTAGCTAAGATCTTGGGTAAATTATGTGGTGGTCATTTTCCTAGATCCCTCAACTGAGATCTCTGGTAGACACCGTTGGGATCAAGTATGAACCAATAAAAGACGAGTTGTGCCGACCTGGGATTATGTCGACTTAACTCCTTTGGCAAGTAGTCGGGCTTCTTTGGCATCGGGCAGATCAATGGGTCTTCCAACCTGCTGACGGGAGACCGAGCTCAACCTTATTTCCTGCTCGGTTTGGGGTCATGAAAAGGTCGAGCTATTAAGTCCTAGAGGGGGGTGAATAAGACTATGCCAAATTTAAAAAATTAACAGTGGAATTAAAAAAATTAAATAAAGATAGCACTTAAACCATCCACAATGTAGAAATGTAAAATAACCTAAAAAATCTAATATTGAGAGGTTGATAAAACTTGGTTCTAACGACAACCTAACACCAAAAATCAATGGTTTATGGCAGGACAACCTTACTAGAATGTGGGTGAGTATTAAAAACTCAAACTGAAGAGGATATGAAATAAATAGAAATTAATCTATTACAACATTCACCACACAATGCTGAAATGAAAAGATTACAACATTCACATCTACAAATACATCCCACAATATTAAATCACAAAAGATAAAGAAAATAAGCTACAAATTCACCAAACACAAAGAATTATAGTGGTTCACTTGTGTGTACACCAACTGTTAAACAATAGCCACACAACTACTCCACTCATAATATCCTCACACAGTGGATATTAGCATTCACTATGAAAATAGGTTTTTCAAGGTTCACCTAAAACCCCTATAATTGTGTCTTTCAAGTAGGCTTACACAATTCAAAAACCCCACACTCTACATTTTTTGAATTACCTTAGACAAACAGAAATAAAGAGATTTTTCTAGCACAATCTCTATGAAACCAAAATAAAGAATTTGCAAAGTTGTAAAATACCTGGATATTCTCCTTTTGATGTAGCCCAGAAGAACCAAATAGGAGTAGAAGTTCAACGTAGAAGTTTAATGTCCACACTCACTTATGAAATGGTGGTAAGTTCTAGATTGATTTTAACTTAAATTACCTTGGGCTAGCTTGATTTGATTTTGATTCCAAGAAATGGGAATACCTCAATTTCTCTTTCAGATAAAATTAGAATGCAGAATACAAAATCAAATACAAAGAAAGCTAATTAAAGAGAATATATAATGAGCACTAAATAGCTTAAGAATATCACTAACTTATCTCATAGAGTGACGTATTGATTTAGCTTGAATTGAATATCAAAATTTGAAAATCGTGCTCTATTTATAAGTGAAGAAATCACACTCTCGACTGGTCTTGAGGTCGGTACGACTGATCATAGGATCAACAAACTTTTAAAAATTTAGTCACGATAAGATAAGGTCGTTTCACGACTAGTCATAGGGTCTACTCGACCGGTCGAGTGGCCTTAATGACCGGTCGAGTCCTATCCACAACTGGTTATGTGGAACCCAATTTAGTTGCTGGACTTTGAGTTAAGCCTACAGGACTGGTCGAGCACTGTTCGTACGACCGGTTAAGCAGTCTCCAGGACTGGTCAAGGCTTTAACAAAAATTCTCAAAAATTAGTAACAAACTTAGGACTGGTCGAGCCAATACTAGGACTAGTCAAACATAGTCCAAGACTAGTCGAGAAACATTCTATGCACTTATAAAGTGACTCAATTTAAATTATGTATTCAAAATGACCTACCCTATGGTCAATCTAGGGTCATCATACCTTATACATAATGTATGAACATTGAAACCTCTTTTCCTTCAGTTGATACATGATCTTTGAAGTTCACGAAGCTTGAGATCTTAACATTTATAAAGCTTGAACTTGAGGTCTTTTAATGCTTGAATTTGACTAATATTGAAGCTTAAGCTTGAGGTTTAAAGTATAGGAACTTTGTCTTGACTTGAAGATTGAACTATGAATCTTGAAACATTGAATTCACACTTGATGTTGTACTCGATCATGAACATGTACTCTTGCTTCTGAAGTTCTTAAAGTAAGGACTATTGTCATTGCACTGTCTTAAATATATCGATGCACCGAAAAAAATACAGATTCCAAGATGTTTTGGCACTACAAAATTTGACAATTATAGGAGCTAGAAACCATAGCACTTACAATCTCCCCCTTTGTCAAATTTGTGATAAAACACATTTTATAATAACATATGCATTATATGCACAAAGAATCATGCACCAATTAAAAAAAAAAAACGTGACAATTTGGTTGAAGAATCATGCACCAGGTATAAAAAAATTAAAATAAATCAAACCAATTTGCATCAATTCCACCGATAATACTCTCCATTACTTACTCCCCCTTACCACAAAAAAAATGGATGAGCAGCTAGGTGGCTACCTCAACTTATCCACAATCCATCCACAATCTACAATCCACATGCCATATATCACAAGCATGACAAATTTCTCCCCCTTTTTGTCACAATATGATAAACGAAGGAACCAATAAATAGAAGTGGAAGTACATATATAAGGAAGAATAAGAAAAATGATGAGGAATAATAGAGCAAGATAATAATATAATAAATTCATAAGCAAGTCATGTTCAAGCGTAACCAACCAAATTAAACTAAGTACAACCAAGTTAAACCAAGTTAAGGCAAGTACAACCTCATAAGACAAAAGAAATCCAAGTATCATTAAAGTTATTACAAACCAAGATAAGCAAAAACTAATAAGAACCCGATGAAGGAGCAGGTATGGTAGGATCAAGTTTATGAAGTCCCTTGTTAAGGCACCTAAGATACTTGTGCATATATTTGAACTGCAAATCATGGGACACATTCATATTCTCTATCTTCTCCTCAAGTGAGCGCAACTGTGCATCAAAGTCAGATGGTAGATAATCAAGATCATCTCCTAAATCGAATTTGATCTCATCAAAAATATCGTCCATGTTAATGTCATTTGGAGGTAAATCACCTTCTTCTTCATTCACTGCAGTAGCTCCTCTAACACCCACATTGACTTGGCCAACAGCCAACCTCAGATTTATTTTGTTTATATTGGAGTTGTTGAAGACTACGTGTTGAATGGGAGCCTCTCCAACAGGCATAGCCATTAACATATGAGTGGCCAAACAATCATAAGATAAGCGAAAGGGATATCCTGTGTCCAGGATAGAGACAGAATTGAATGATGCAATGACAGATTAAAGAAGGAAGACATACATTGGTACTAGAGATGATGGAATGAAGAATTCGAACCATGAACGTAGTGAGTTCGGTTTTGTTACTAGAATGGGTATAAGCATTTAAAATAAATATCCTGTGAAGGACCCTATATTTGAGTAACAAATACTATAAAGTAAGCACATTTCCATTAGTACTCCATTGTGCATCTATATTGTACAATTCTCTAGTAAGCATTTGTTTTTTAGATTCAGATGGTTTAACTACTAGAGTGCTAATGGGAATACCTTCATCATTGATAGGTATGGCCATTAGACCAGAGATCATATGTCAGTCTACTTCAAATGGACCTTCTCTAGTTGCAATAAGAAATGTAAGATTTTTAGTAGAAAAATCAGAGATACATGCATACATAGCTTGCACAATGGACCGGTATGCCGGCCTACCCCAATGTAGAATGTTATCCCATCCTACAGATTGGAGAAGAGGAAGGATATCAAATGGAGCAAGATGTTCAACATGAACAGGTCATTCAACTATGACATTGTGCAACCTTATATCCCGCAAATAGGAGGGATCATCTTCAGGTGACCGAAGGTGACGCACTGTGATAAGTGAGGACTTAGAAGATGAAGGACCACAAGAACTTTTCTTTTTTCCTCTACCTTCCATTTACAATTAGGAAATCAAGGAACCAAGTGATTGCAAAAGAAGTAGAGTGGGTTTTCTCAAGATCAGATTTTGGAGAAGAAAACCCTAAAAACCACTATAAAAAATAAGAAATAACTCACAACAATGATGAAAAAAGAGTGTTATGAACTTGAATCTACAAGGAAAATGGAAATAAAACACTAACCTTGCAAAACTAGGTGATGGGTTCGACCGGTCGACCTAGGACCCATTGGAGAAGAAACCCACAATGAAGAAAAGGAATTTTTCCCCCAAATAACTCACCAACCCGCAGTTCATGGCTGGTCAAGTACATGCTCGACCGGTCGTGCCATGACTGGTCGAGTATGTACTCGACTGGTCATGCACAACCCAAAATGTGCAAGTTTTTTAAAAAAATTGAAATTTTAAACATAAAATAACAAATATATATACATTATGATACAGAAATACATGAATAATCAATTCAAATTGCACATACCAAGGTCAAATTTCAATTTAGAAAACCTGCCTTTGTCAAGTGGTTTTGTGAATATGTCAGCAAGTTGAGTCTATGTCGGTATATAATCCAAAGAAATTATCTTTTCTTCCACTAATTTATGAATATAATGATATTTAATGTCAATGTGCTTGGTTCATGAATGCTGGATTAGATTTTTAAATATATTAATTGTATTGAAATTATCAAAATATAAAATTATAGAATCCTGTGCAATTTCATAATCGCTTAGCATCCTTTTCATCCATATAAGCTGAGTACATGCATTACCTGCCGTAATGTATTTAACTTCAGTAGTTGAAAGTGATACAAAACTTTGTTTCTTACTTTGCCAAGAAACTAAACAACTCCCAACATAGAAAAAACCACCACTGGTTGACTTTCAGTCATCAATGTTACCTGCCCAATTAGCATCCGTGTAACCAGCTAATTGAACATTAGTATCATGTGGATACCAAAGACCCAGATTTGCTGAAGACATATCACATAATCCGCTTAACAGTAATTAAATGCGACTCTTTAGGGTCAGATTGATATCTAGCACAAATTCCTACGCTAAATTTAATATTAGGTCTACTTGTAGTTAAATAAAGTAAACTTCCAATCATACTATGATATAGTTTAAGATTAACACTCTTACATGTAGAGTCCTTTAAGAGTTTCAAAGTAGTACTCATAAGAGTATCAAAACTTTTCTCATTCTCAAATCCAAACTTTTTAACTAAGTTCAGAGTATATTTGGTTTGAGAAATAAAGAAACCATCAGGTTGCTGCTTAACTTACAACCCTAAGAAATAATTTAATTTCCCAACCATGCTCATTTCGAACTTAGATTTCATAAGATCTAAAACTCAACAATCATGTTAGCATGGGTGGATCTATAAATTATATCATCAACATAAATTTACACTATTAAAATATGATCATTATGTTTCTTAACAAACAGAGTTTTATCAATACTTCCCATTAGAAAATTATGACTTAGTAAAAAATTAGTCAACTTTTCATACCATGCCCTGGGAGCTTGTTTCAAACTGTAGAGAGCCTTTTTTAGGCGATAGACATGATAAGCATTCTTAAGGTCTTAAAAACCCATTGGTTGTTCAACATACACTTCTTCATACAAATCACCATTTAAGAAAGCACTCTTAACATCCATTTGGTATATTGTGAACTTTCTAAAGCAAGTAATGGATATAAATAGTCTGATTGATTCAAGACGAGCTATTGGGGCAAAGGTCTCATCATAATTAATGCATTCAAATTGAGTGTACCCTTATACAACCAGTCTAGCTTTGTTTCTAATGATATTACTAAGTTCATCAGACTTATTTTTAAAAATCCATTTAGTTATGATAATGTATTTATCTTTAAGTCTTGGAACTAAGTACCAAACATCATTTCTAACAAATTAATTAAGTTCTCCTTGCATCGCAACTATCTAGTTTTCATCAGTAAGTGCTTCTTTTACGTTAGCCAATTTTATCTAAGATGTAAAGCACATGTAATTACACATATCTTTTAATTGTTTACGAGTGCGTACACCAGTGAGAGGGTTTTCAAGAATCTAATTAGTAGGGTAATCTTTAACAGTCCTCAGTTCAGAATTATTTTAACTTAATGAAGTATCTAGTTTATCAATTAGAAGTACCTCATCATTTTCTAAATTTGAGACAGGTGTATTCAAGTGCTCGTCAATAACCACATTAATATACTCTTGAATAACACCGGTCCTCTTAATAAGCACCCGATATGCTTGACTATTCAGAGCATACCCCAAAAATACCCCTTCATCGTTTTTGGTGTCAAACTTAACTAGATTTTTCCAGTCACGTAAAATGTATCACTTACTGCCAAAAACTTAAAAGTATTTGATAGTAGACTTCTTATCAAACCACATTTCATAAGACATTTTACTATTTAATTTTCTAGTATAAACATGGTTAATTATATAACACGTAGTATTTACGACTTCGGCCTAAAGATTTTTAGGGAGCTTCATGCTATTTAACATTACATTTGCCATTTCTTAAAGCACTCTATTTTTTCTTTCTACTATACCATTTTGTTGTGGTGTTTTAGGTGCAGAGAATTCATGTGATATTCCCTGATCACTACAAAATTTCTCAAATCCGCTATTATCAAATTATGATTCATGATCACTATGGATCTAACAGACTTGAGACTCTTTTTCAGTTTGGATACGTCTAAGTATCCTTTTTTACTTCATCGAGAGTTTCAGATTTGTCTCTTAAGAAGACTACCCAAGTGAATCTAGTAAAGTTATCCACAACTACCAGTATGTACTTTTTGCCACCTCGACTCTCCATTCTAGTTGTCCAATAAGATCCATATGGAGGAGTTCGAGCAGTTTACATGTGGCATTAGAGTCCACTTTTTTATAAGAAGTCCTAGTTTGTTTTCCAATCTAGCATTCGTCACCTATTTTATCTATTTTCTGTATTTTGGGTAAGCCTCTTACTAAGTCTCTTTTGCTCAATCTATATAAGTTGCAGTAGAGTACATGTTCAAGGCATTCATACCATAACTCAGTCTCATCGGTACGAACCATGTAGCACGATAAATTAAATGAGCTTGAATCACTCACTATGTAGCAGTTTTCAGAAGTTCTACGACTAGTTAATATTAAAGAACCATTTTTATTTAAAATTTCACACCCTAGGTTAGTAAATTTTACACTATGATTATTATCACATATTTGAAAGATGCTTAATAAGTTACGTTTTAACCCTTTTACATATAAAAAATTTTCAAATAAAGGAAGGTTAAAAAGTTGAACCGTACCTTGACCAACAATCCTGCAGTTTCTACCATCATCGAATGTGACTGAATAATCAGTCATATCTTTAAGATTGGTGAACAAACCTTTATCACCAGTCATGTGTCTAGAGCATCCACTATCTAGGTACCACTTTGAATGGCTTGAAGCTTTGAAAGCGGTGTGGACAACCAAGCAAGTAACCTTTGGAACCCATTTCATTATAGTCTTGGGTTTAGGAGTATAGTTGGTCTTCTTCTGTTTGTAGTTGATATTAGATCGACCTACTGAGTTAGATTTTAAAAGCTCCTTAAGTAAATCAACAATTTTCTCAACTAAAGGATTATGATTCTGATTTTTATACTTGATATGGTTACTTTTAGGTTTTAAGGATTAAAAAGTCTTAGCCTTATTAGAATAGTTTTGATTCAGACTCTTCCCTTTTGAGTTTGAAGACTCTCCTTTCACAAATTAGGAGTATTCTTATGTTTGGGAGGAATACTTTTGTCGTAGCCCAATCCAGATCGGCCGCCACATTTTCTAGATCCGGATAATAGTTTTTCTAACTTAGGATCACCTTGGGCATAGTTTCATCTGTCCTTTAAACTCAAAAGTGAAAAGACTTTAAGTTTTAGTTTTTCATTTTTAGATTTTAAGTTTTCAACTTAGGAGGTTTTGAAATCTAAGTCGCACTTAGTTTTTTCAAAACAGTCTGAAATATGAGATTTTTCTAAAACAAGATTATCAAAATTTTCTTTAAGTTTCAAAAACTTTTCTTTTTGAAGTTTTAGTTCTACAGCAATTTTACAACTTTCCTTATATAGGGCATTATACGCATCTTGAAGATCTTCTTCAATTTCATGATCACTATTCAGATTTTCTTCACTAGTTGGATCATCATGATCTGAAAAAGTGAACTTGGCTAGAGTCATAAGGGCTTTGACTTCATTACCCGACCCGGTTGCAGAATCTTCTGATTCAGAAGAGGCTTCAGAGCCAAAAGATTTATCTCAAGTAGCCAACATACCTTTCTTTTTAAGTTTGTCCTTTTTAGAACACTTGTTCATTAAATGCCCATATTCATGGCAATTATAACATTGACTGTCATTTAAAGATTCTCATGTTTTAGATTTAGATCTTTTCTTTTCATTTGGTTTTGAAAACCAACCCTCTTTTTACTTTTGAAAATCTTATAAAACTTTTTAGCTAAAAGGGTCATATCATCTTCAGAATTTTCTAAATTAGAATTAATACTATTTTCTTGAGAAATACATTTAGAAGATTTAAGGGTGATAGATTTACCTTTAGGAGCTTTAAAAGTTAACTCATAGGTTTGTAAAGAACCAACTAATTCTTCAACCCTATATTATCCGTATCACAAAGTTCCTGGATTGCGGTCACCTTTGAATTGAACTGTTCAGGGAGTGAGTGTAATATCTTTGCATAGGCTTTACTTTCTAGCATTTTATCACCGAGACCCCACATAGAGTTCACAATGTCATTCAATCTTATATAGAAGTCCATGAAGGTTTCATTTTCTTCCATATGTCTTTCCTCAATTTTAGTTATGAGGATTTGGACTTTAGATTTCTTGACGATTATTGTTCCCTCGTGTGTCATTTCTAAAATATCCCATGCTTACTTTATAGTATCATAGGATATAATTCTTTTGAATTCATCCAACGATAGTGAGCAAGTTATGGCATTTAAAGCCTTTGGATTGGCACTACTCTCATTTTTCAGAAGAGTGGTCTAAGAAAAATAAGGTGTGACTTTCATAAATTTAGATCCATCGATACCAGTTACTTTAGTGGTAGGAAGAGTTCATTCAGTCACTATGGCTTACCACACGCTTTCATCCATGGATTTGAAGAAAATCCTTATTATGGCTTTCCAATAGGCATAATTGGAGCCATCAAATGGTGGGGGCCTAGTGACTAGAAGGCTATCAAAATTTGACATATCAAATAGCTCAGATTGATTAGCTTAGGAAATAAATCTAAGAAGAATAATTAAAAGAGAGCTATTAGGCTTTGATACCACTTGAAAAGGACGAGCTATTAAGTCCTAGAGGAGGGGTGAATAGGACTATGCCAAATTTAAAAAATTAACAGTGGAATTTAAATAATTAAATAAAGATAGCACTTAAACAATCCACAATGCGAAAATGTAAAACAACCTTAAAAATCTAGTATTGAGAGGTTGAAACAAACTTGGTTCTAAGGACAACCTGATACCAAAAAATTAATGGTTTATGGCAGGACAACCTTACTAGAACGTGGGTGAGTATTAAAAACTCAAACTGAAGAGGATATGAAAGAAATAGAAATTAATCTATTACAACATTCACCACACAATGCTGAAATGAAAAGATTACAACATTCACATCCACAAATACATCCCATAATCTTAAATCACAAAAGATAAAGAAAATAAGCCATAAATCCACCAAACCCAAAGAATTATAGTGGTTTGCTTGTGTGTACACCAACTGTTAAACAACAGCCACAAAACTACTCCACTCCTAATATCCTCACACAGTGGATATTAACGTTCACTATGAAAATAGGTTTTTTAAGGTTCACTTAAAACCTTCACAATTGTGTCTTTCAAGTGGGCTTACACAATTCAAAGACCCCACACTCTGAGTTTTCTGGATCACCTTAGACAAACCAAAACAAAGAGATTTTTCTGGCACAATTTCTATGAAACTAAAATAAAGAATTTGCAAAGCTGTAAAATACCTGGATATTCTACTTTTGATGCAACTCAGAAGAACCAAATCGAAGTAGAAGTTTAATGTCCACACTCACTTATGAAATGGTTCTAGGTTCTAGATTGATTTTAACTTAAATCACCTTAGGCTAGCTTGATTTGATTTTGATTCCAAGAAATAAGAATACTTCAATTCCTCTTTCAAATAAAATTGAAATGCAGAATACAAAATCAAATACAAAGAAATCTAATTAAAGAGAATATATATGAGCACTAAATAGCTTAAGAATATCACTAACTTATCTCATAGAGTGGCGTATTGATTTAGCTTGAATTGAATATCAGATTCTAAAAATCGTGCTCTATTTATAAATGAAAAAATTGCACTCTCGACCTATCTTGAGGTCGGTAGGACTGGTTGTAGGATTAACAAAATTTTAAAAATTTGGGCGTGATAAGATAAGGCTGTTCCATGACTGGTCGTAGGGTCTACTCAACCGGTCGAGTCCTATCCACGACTGGTTGTGTGGAAACCAATTTATTTGTTCGACTTTGAGTCGAGCCTACAGGACTGGTTAAGCATAGTCCAAGCACTATTCATACGACTGGTCGAGCAATCTTCAGGACTAGTCGAGGCTTTAACAAAAATTTCTGAAAATCAGTAACTTAGGACTGGTCGAGGAATTCTTGGACTGGTTGAGCCAGTGCTAAGACTAGTCGAACATAGTCCAAGACTAGTCGAGAAACATTCTATGCACTTATAAAGTGACTCAATTTAAATAATGTATTCAAAATGACCTACTCTATGGTCAATCTAGGGTCATCACACCTTAAACATAATGTATGAACATTGAAACTTCTTTTCCTTCGGTTGATAGATGATATTTGAAGTTCACGAAGCTTGAGATCTTGACATTTATAGAGCTTGAACTTGAGGTCTTTTGAAGCTTAAATTTGACTAACATTGAAGCTTGATCTTGAGGTTTAAAATAGAGGAACTTTGTCTTGACTTGAAGCTTGAACTATGGATCTTGAAACATTAAATTCACACTTGATGTTGTACTCAATCATGAACATGTACTCTTACTTCTAAAGTTCTTGAAGTAAGGACCATTGTCCTTGTACTGTCTTGAATATATCGATGCACTGGACAAAACACAGATTCCAAGATGTTTTGGCACTACAAAATTTGACAATTATAGGAGCAAGAAACCATAGCACTTACAGGTCAGAGGTCAGATTTTTAGACATAACTGTTGTTGTCTGATCTGCCGAAGTGCATGAAGTTCTAACATGACATTTTCTTATTGATCGGTCCATTTTTCCCATAATGGTGATTAAATGCCTTACCATTAAAAATTTCTAGGGCCAATGTTTCCATGATGTTTAAAAAAAATAAATACAAATATCAACTTGAGCCAAAACTTTGATGGCTAATTAATAGTCGATCACCATTGTATAGTCCACTTGCGAATTGGATTTGCTTCATTTATGGATTCATTCTCTCAAATAATATTGAAAAATGAATAGACATAATGGATATTGACTACATAAATCAAGATAAACCTGACAGTAAGCACCACACCATCTTAGGTGAGACCAGGCCAACATAATGATTGGGTGTGGCTCTTATCATCTAGTCCACCTTGATGTATGTATTCTACATCCACACCATCCATCCGTATTTCTAGATCATTTTAACATGTGAGTCGAAAAGTGAAGCATGTCTAAATCTCCTATAAATTATAGGAAACAGTGGTAATTAGACACTCTATTATAAAAAAAACTTTCTAAGGCCACTAATGTTTATTTGTCATTCAACTCGTAGGTAAACTTGGGAAAATCCTACTTAAATGAAAATAAATAAATAAATAAATATAAACTTGATCCAAAAGTAATGGTCACCCTCTATTATTCCCATGATAGGTCCTACTGGGGGAAAATATGACAAGTCAGATGAGTCTGCTTATGGAGTGTACCAATTATACTGACATGACTCGGACTCCTTAGGCGCCGAGCCTAACCGATGCCGACATTCTAAAGTGTCAAATGGAGAGACATGGCATGGGCTTACCAGGCACCGAGCCTGCCCAGAGCCTACATGTCCCAAGACAAAGGGCAAGACCTCCACGGAGGACAATACACCTTTATGGACACTCAAGAGGTCTTACAGAGGTGACGTCAACCCGACTATGTACATCAATCGACTACAAACTGATCCTTGGCCCTGCATGCCCAAGCATCATATAGGTCAGTCATGGGTCAGTTAGACGCCCGATGTAAGCCATCTAAATATACCAATGTTCAAGATCAATGAACGGTCGGCCAAGCCTCGGTCAGCCAGTTCTCGACTATTATTACCTCTTATGGAATTAGAGCCGAGTCAAGAAGGTAGCTAATTCTCCTTTCAAGATCTTAGGAGGATAAACTCCGATCTTAAAAATCTAGAGGATCAAAGATCTTAAAATCCTTGAAGATATTAATCAATCCCTTCAGGGAAAGTTCTACATGCAAAGGGAATACGTTACCTCTATAAATAAGAGGATCTACTCACGGTAAAAGGTATGAAAAATGGATCCATTCCTCACCCCTAAATCCAAACTATTAGACCCAGATTCCAGGCCTGACTTAGGCATCGGATGGCACCCTAAACTAGCTAGGATCTCCATTGTCTTCCTCTTGTGCAGGCACTAGGTACTCAAGTGCAGAAAGGGGGAGTAAGCCGAAAACTGCATCAACAGCTTGGCGCCATCTATGGGAAGTGACATTACAAGTCATATCAACTTGCCATGGTAAGAGGAAAGAAAAAAGCCTAAACCCCTCTAGAGGTGGTTCCAATTGCAACCTTGCCGCTGGCTGTGCGTGGCCCAAAAATCGTGGATTGGCCAGAATGAAAAGAGAGCTGTCAAGGCTCTCTGACTCAAAGATCCACCTCGAGTTCATTAGATATGGGCAGCGAGACACCAAAGGGAGCAGGCGGCGTGATTCACTAGAAAGTGAAGTCGGAGATATGAGGGCCGACATGAATTACATTAAACAGATGCTGGAATGGATGCATACTCCCCAAATGCAGCAGCCCAACCCGGGGGAAGAATAGTTGAGCAACGTCCGACAGTTCGCCAATCCTCAATCATTTGCCCCCTGAGCTGCTCCCCAGTCTATCTAGCGTTAAGGGCCTCTCAAGCCCATTCCGACTCACCTCTTGGAAATAGCTCCGTTGCCCACTACTGACCTTCAGCATGAGATAGACCAAAGGAGACGCAACTGATCCTCGGCCGAAGGAACAGCAGATAGCAAAGCACCCTGGAAGGCCGCATTCTTGGCACTGTAGAAGGAAATTATGGACATGAAGCAGAATCGGACGAACAATGTGTCATGGCCCGATCACAGAAGTACTCCAATGCCGAGGAAACTAAAATCTTATGAGAAGTGGTTCAAAATAGAAACTCCTCGGCCAAGGGGTTGATGAAAAAGGATGCCAATAATAAGCATAAGGAAGATCGGCCTCGAGACGAATGAAGGTCGAACAAATGACCCAACAGCAAGTTCTCCAACTACACCCCTGTTAATAAGCCCCAGGAACAAGTCCTAATGGAGATAAAAGGTGAACAATTCGTCAACTGACCAAATAAGCTGCGAGGCAATCCTGACTGATGTAACAAATACAAATATTGCCACTTCCATCGTGATCAAGTACACAACATGAGTGATTGCTACACTTTGAAGCAATAAATCAAAAGGCTCATTCATAAAGGCCATCTAGGTGAATATGTAGACCAAAGAGCCAACAGGACCGCCACACCAGAAGAACGCTGAGTGAAAACTAACTGGTAGAAGAAATTTAAACCATCGTCGGTGGTCACAAGGGTGGAGGAACTCAAACAACTCTTGAAAAACCCATGCGAGAAACATGAGCTGGCCTGAGTCTGAGATCATGGTCCTAGTTCAGCCCTTGAAGGAAAGGAAAGTGGAAAAGTACAGCATGCCCTTTATTGAGGTAGACACCCAAGGCATCCATCATCCACATGATGATGCTTTGGTCATCACCATCACTATTGTTAATCGTAAACTCTTCAGAGTCCTTGTCGACACAGGGTCGTCTGCTGACGTGCTATTCACCCAAGC
Source organism: Magnolia kwangsiensis (assembly GCA_037074715.1). Classification (NCBI taxonomy): domain Eukaryota; kingdom Viridiplantae; phylum Streptophyta; class Magnoliopsida; order Magnoliales; family Magnoliaceae; genus Magnolia; species Magnolia kwangsiensis. The sequence goes on along the minus strand of CM073576.1, from coordinate 99,753,402 downwards.
ATTTAATAAGATGAGCATCGAATGGTTTACATTGTAGCCCGTCCGAAATCCTTTGATTGGATTCTCAGCGGGCAAGTCCTACCCGAGGGAACCATTTAGCTCCCACTCACTACTGGGGATGCGCCAAACCAGGAAACCACCATGGTCGACTTCCTGATAGTCAACCAATCTTCAGTCTACAATGGTATTCTTGGCCTTCCTTCGCTTTGTCTTCTCCGAGCAGTAGTTAAGACATACCACCTTTCCATGAAGTTCTCGACCAAGTTAGGAGTCGAAGTCATCAAGGGAGATCAGCACGATGCTAGGCATTGTTACGCCACCACCCTAAAAGTTCCATTCGAAGTAGTAACGATCAAGTCCCTGGACCCACGTGACGAAGCTCCCGAACAAGGCCAACCAGTGGAAGACCTTGTCCAGGTCCCTCTGGATGAGTCCCATTCGAGTTGGCTCGTCCCTACTACTCCGTTGAAAGAGAAGTTGGTGGCATTACTGAGCCAATATGCCAATGTCTTCGCATGGTCACAAAGACATGCCCGGGATCGACCCTTCGATCATTACTCATTGCCTTAACATCGATCCGACAAAAGTGGCATGCCCTTGGCCCTGAGAGGTATGTCATTATCGAAGAAGAGGTTAGCAAGCTCCTCAAGGCCAAATTTGTAAAAGAAGTGCACTACCCTGACTGGATAACAAACATCATGCTCGTCAAAAAGGCCAATGGGAAGTGGTGGGTTTTGAAATAGCGGTGAAGACCATTTGAGTTGAAGTAGGAATATGCCAATATGTCCTAGAGGGGGGTGAATAGGAATTTTTAAAAGTTTTATAATATATTTAAAAATCCTATTGCACAAATCCTATCAGATAGATAATTATCAGGATTACTAAAATGTAACTCTACTGGCTTCCAAGCCTAGTAGAGGGTCCAATCAGAAATTATTCAAAAGATAGCAATATAGAACTTAGTTCATGCTGGATATGACCGTGTATGTGTGTGAGGTGTGATCTCAGAAATACAGATATTGAAATAATAAAGCAAATCACACAAAAAAAGCAATCGCAAACACAATCATTTATATAGTGGTTCGACTATTTGTCTACTCCACTTCCAGCTGCCGCACTCAACCCTTGAGTGTATCGAATTTCACTAAGGAGGTTTCCCATGGTTCACCTCAAACCTAAGGTTTTAAATCAGGTTCCCCTTCAACCTTTACATGGAGGTTTCTACTCTATTCACCTCTAACCCTGGAGTTTTACTGGTTCACTCCTAAAAAGATGTTTATGCTCTCCATAGAGCAGGGGTCCACACAATGCATCCAAATGTTTATGCTCTCCATAGAGAAAGGGTCCACACAATGCACCCCCTACGTACACTCCAGCCGGAGGCCTCCTATGAGGACTTCAAAGGGTGAACAACACTCAAGACCGAATCCTAGAAAGGAATGATCACAAGTGTCCTGTGGACTCTACATACTTACAGATAAGTTGATGAGTCTCTTTCAGTGCAATGATGAAGATATCCTCCTTGTTATTGAAGAGTCTTTGGCTCCCTTGATTCGCAACATAAAAGATGTACCAGTACTTGGCTTCGGGTTGAGTCAAGGTTATGACGAAAATCCACTCTCTTAGAATTTTCCTCTAAGAAAGATAGAGTGATTCTTGTCATCTATTCATTCAAGGCATCCCAGCTTAATGATATGCTATTAAGATAGTTACTGGAGGATCCTTGAATGTGGAAGTTTATTTCCCAATCCACTCTATTGAATGTCAATGAATGAGAGTCGATTGGAAGATGAACTCCCGTGAGAAAAAGGGCTTTGGGTATATGATCTAAAGGTAAAACACACAAAAGCACTCTCTTCTTTCTCTGCCAACAATATGGACAAGTCTCTCTTTATTTAGGCAAAAGGTTCAAATGAATATAAAAAAGTCATATTTATGTCAGAGTTCGATATCATCGAGCACAGTCTATATCATCAAGTGTATACTCTCGATGGGATCGGTTGTCCGCTCAATAACACAAACTCAAATATCATACACTTTTGAAACCCTTTGCCAGCTAGTTAATGGGATCGATACTGGTGTCGATGTCATCGGATTTTGAACTTCGATTTCATCGATATTGGGATCGATCTATCAACATTTGAAGCATGAGAGAGACAAGTTTTGAAATATTTCAGGTTTTTAGGATATGATTGGGGAACAACCGATGTTATTAGAATGTCGTGTCGATGGGATCGATAAATCGTATAGATTTATCTATAAGCTCGCAAGACAGTTTGTGTCCAGTCTCGATCCAATCGACTCGACCTTGATAGCATTGACATAAGAATATCGATTTTCTCGAGTGGCCCCTGATCAAAGTTAGAAACAACCTGAAATATTTACTGAAAGAAATGGGTGCCCACAATCGATATGATCGATGGCCTTCCGATAAGATCGAGATTTGAATTCAGATTGAATCGAAAAAGACATCGATATATCGAAGCACATATTGATTTTCTTAAAAAAACAGGGGTGCCAGAAATCTACCTGTCAATATTATCGTTCCACTTTCAATGGGCTCGATTTTTGAATATCAATGATATCGATGGGTGTATCGATATATTGATAATCCGTCCAGATGAGTATGCGGTTGCTGGACAGTTTTAGTCCTCTTATCGATAGTATCAATCAAGTGTCGAGGACATCGACAGCGCAAGTCGATCAAATCGAAATGTGTATCGATACAATCAACAGGTCAAGCAAACTTAGAGATTCTTTTAATGTTTGAAAAAGTTCACTTATCCAAAAACCCTCATACGTTCTAACTTGTTTTTAAGGATTTTAATCACCTGGTGTTTGGGACATGGGATGTGAGGCTATGATTTACCTATGGCAAGCTTCCACACATCCGGTTGAGGTAGGCACTTGAATTGTTCTTCCTGTGAGGGTTTGTAGACCGTCTGACTCAACACACACAGTAATTGATAAACCAGGGCACTAGCAGGTGCACTTTCAATCTCCCCCTTTATCAATTACGTGACAAAAATACCAAAACACCCTATGATAATATCTAGATAGACACATCCTAAATTGTGTGTACATGCTTTTACACAATTTTATAAATTCTAATACAACCATGTACACAACCAGTATTTGCTCCCTCTTTTTGTAAAACTCCCCCTTTCATGGTGCAGCTGCTCCCCCTAAAACCTGCAACATATAAGAGCAAATATCCAATTTTCCACACGGGGTGTTTTAACTTTTCTCCCTGTTTTTGTCAATCATTGACAAAGATAAAGCAGTAGATATTGACTGAAGTTAAAGAAGCATTTGGGAGAACCACAGATATAGATATATAAGGATTTTTTCAACAGTGTTAAGCATACATCATTGGTAGGTAGTATGAATGCATGAAATAAAACTTGACAAAATCAGATAAGATTAATTAGGAAAAAACATATGCAATTCATATCAAATACTCTATAAGCCAGGGGATTTCATATATCACTTATGGTAGTAAGAATAGAATTATATGTAGTCATATTCAACAAAACTTTCATCATTCAAAAACACTTACTACCCCAGATAGCAGTAGACTACCAACCATCAGACAGAAATATCAAGCCCATGTAGGGATACCCAAAATAAATAAACAGGAATGAGTGTAAAAACTAGTATTCATAGCTAGACACACTTCCCTTCCAAAACAACTGTCTTCTTTTAACACATAAAAGGCCCGCCAGTCGTTAGTAGCTCAAGAATCTATTGCACAGAATGTTGGAGAGCTTCCATCCTATTTTTTATTCCTGATAGTCGTTACTCACAGTGATGGAGCCGCTCATTAATTCTAGTAAGATTGTTTAAAAATTGACGCTCAAGCACATGACGTTGATGATTAATGACAAAAGCAAGACTATATTCAGGAGTTCAGTTAGATCCCCAAAGAGTTTCTTCTTTAGGCATGGGACCACTCTCTCTAATAGGTGGAGGATTCTTAGATGAGACAGAGACATACACTTATTGGGCTGCATCATGGTCGAACCATACTTCAGGATATACTTTATTTGTGGTTTTCGGCAGTCCTGCCCAGTGTGCAAGCTTGCAGACAAGGGATGGAAAGGGCAGTATTTCAAGATGGTCACTTTTGACTACCTTAATTAGCTTATCTAGAAGGAGAGTAGGTAGACATACAGGGACCTCTTGATAGACATCATACAGGACATTGAGCACAAAGGGGCTCAGGTATGTGTTGTTGGCATCATATGGGTACACATTCGTACTGAAAATACTGTGAAGGAGTCAAAACAAGGTTCCTAGATGTTTAACATGAAGAATATTATCATCATTTCAAGGAATTGTCATACCCTGACACATTGCTCGAGTAATTTCCCCCATCTTCCCAATTCAGGAATTTATGTTACCTCAATGTTTAGAACACAACCAAGGACTGTTGGTGTAATTTTCTTGGTGTGATGCCTGAATTCCAGACGCATACATGGTGGATAAACTTGGACAACATGACAACGGTTAAAGAATTGCTGGATTATTTCAAACTGATATGGACTGCCCATATTAAGCATATTCTTCCACCTAATACTCTCCATCATGAGATCCACCCCATAAGGCTTGACAACACTAGAGAGAATAGTACGGTCGACAATCATAACTTGTTCCCAATCCAATTGGTTTTGAGGTGTTCTAGTATGTTTCCCTTTCTTGATCTTGAAAGATTTTGCAGATGAGAGAGCCTTACCTTTCCCTTTAACCATCTTCCTAACTTCATTTGGATGCTGAGATTTCATCAAGACTCCAAGTGGATCAACCAAAGGAAAATGATCAGGGCAGCAAGACTGGACTGGCTACTGTAAAAGTAAAATTTTCGCTCAATAGTCTTTTATTGGGCAATAAATTTCGATATCATCTACCAGTGTTCCGATGATATCGAGATACACTGTCTGATGTTATCGACGATGTCTTCGATAATCTTTTTCATCTTCATGACTTTTCAAATTCTGAAAAGACGTTGATAATATCGACTTTGATTGATGTAATTGAGAATCCATGAACATATCAACGGTGAGTAATTTTTAAGTTTTTCACCATTTCAACACACCTTTAAGCATATCTTGATTTGATCAGTATACATCACAAAATTTTATACAAGTTCTGTACAGCTCAAAAATTATAAACATGATAATATTTATATACAAAAAGTTCGAGGTGTGCAACCTCAAATGTAACATTGAACGCTCAGCAAAAATTTCTCATTTCAGCACATGTTCAGATCTTAATGTATGATCTAAACGAGTTTCTACATTCTCAGTGTTCCTCAATATCACTCCTTTCTTTTCCTATAATAATGTAGCAGTGGTTATTTGTGTGAAGACCCTTCATAATTGATTTTCCTGATTGATTTAGGATCTCGCATTCTTCTTTGTTGAATTTGACCACATGCCCATTATCACAAATCTGAGATATGCTTAGGAGATAATGTGCTAAACATTTTATGAAGAAAGCATTCTCATTTGTAAGCAGATTAATCCCTTCTATGATACCCTGTCCAATTACTTCAGCAGTGGTTCCATCTCCATAAGTGACTAACCTATTGTACAGATTTTGATATTTTGACAAAAGGGATTTATCACCGTGACATGCCTTGAGCAACTACTATCTAGGTACCACTTGGTGTCATTACCTGATAATTGATTTGAGTGAGTAGCAAGACAATTTTTATTTTCTTTAATTACCCATTTTGAGGTAGACTTCTTTACTCTGTCTTTTGCTTTAGGTGGTGATGGATAAGTGTTTCTCCTAGGTGGACTTTCAACATTCTGAGTTTCTCTAATTGATTTGAATATAACAATGTGGTTTTGATCAGAGTTACATAAAGTTCTAAGAGCTGCACAACCAGTCTTTGATTTATATTTTTCATATCCTAGCCCACCTTTATCCTTCCTAGGTTTTCCCATTCCCAACAATTTTTCTAGCTTCTCTCCACTTTGGGAAAACTTACAGTTTATCTTGGCAATTCTTCTAGATTCTTCCAAATCAAACAGGAATGTCTGATTTTCATTCTGAAGGAGCATATTTTCATCTTTTAACTGCTCAACCTATTTGTTCAGTTTTTCGGATTCAAATTTAAGAAAAGAATTAATTCTCTTAAGTCTATCATTATCCGAGTGATGTTGCTGTAAGTCATTGATTAGATGAGTATTAGTTTTTAGAGTTTTATCCAAATCTTTTTGCAACAGTTCCTTTTTATTCTCAAATATACCAAGTCTTTTAATAACTTTAATATTGTGGATGTATAGTTGATTATAAGCATCTTGCAATTTATCTTGTTCTCTTTCTTCCTTTTCTTCAATTTCCTCATTGTTAGATGGAAATGATTCAGTAGCATGTTGTTCTTCCTTAGATTCAGTTGGAATGATCGAAGCAGTGGAGACCATAAGTATTTTGAAATATTTTCAGTCACCATCGCTCCCTGAGTCACTTGATTCTGAATTTGACTCGTCCGTATCATCCCACGTGACAGCTATTGCCTTGCCCTTGGTTTTTCTGTTTGGGCATTCAGTGGATAGGTGTCCATACTCCTGACAGGCGTAGCATTGTGGTTCTTTGGTTCTTTTTCCAAATTTGCCTCCAGAATGTTTGTCATCCACCTTTCTACCTCTAAAGGGACGGCCACGATTCTTTTGAAAGAATCTTCTGAATCTCTGTGCCAGCAAAGCCACTTCCTCATCTTCATCTTCATTTTCACTCAGACTGTCCTCATGTTTTATTTTCTTAGAGGTTTTTAGGATAGTGTTTTTGGATTTTTGAGATTGTGTGAAGTGTAGTTCAAAAGTTTGTAGGAAACCTACTAATTCTTCTACTTTCATCTCATCAATATTTCTACACTCCTCAATCGTTGTTACTTTGGGATTAAACCGTTCTGGTAGAGATCTTAAGATTTTCCTACATATTTTTGGTACTAGAACTTTTTCTCCCAATCCACCAATGGAATAACAAATAATATTCAACTTGGTGAAAAACTCCATAAATGTCTCATGCTCTTCCATCCTGAGATTTTTGAACTGTGAAGTCAGAAGTTGTAGTTTAAACCTCTTCACAGTGCTTGTGCCTTCATGGGTTGTTTCTAGTAGATCCCATGCTTCGTTAGACATCTCACACATACTTATCTGATTGAATATATCATGAGACATGACACAGTAGATGGCATTCATTGCTTTTGCTTCAGCAGTTCGTTGTTCTTTATCGAACGTCGTCCACTTTTCTTTGGGTTTGGGTTTAGTGATGGTAGTTTCATCTTCAAGTATGATCTGTTCAGATGGTAACACATATCCCTTTTCAACTACATCCCAAACATCATGATCCAAACATCTCAGGAAGTAATGCATTCTAGCCTTCTAGTATGCATAATTTGAACCATCAAATACTGGAGGTCTAGTGACTGATGAGCCCTCTCCTTTGGCCATATTCCTAAACTTCAGTCAAGATCACTCTCTAGGCAGTGAAGCCCTTAAAGAGAGACCCGCTTTGATACCAATTGAAATAGCAATGAAGACTACTTAAGTTAAAGCAGGAATATACCTATATGTCCTAGAGGGGGGTGAATAGGACTTTTTAAAAGTTTTATAATATATTTAAAAATATTATTGCACTAATCCTATCAGATAGACAATTATCAGGATTACTCAAATGTAACTCTACTGGCTTTCAAGCCTAGTAGAGGGTCCAATCACAAACTATTCAAAAGATATAAATATAGAACTTAGTTCATGCTAGATATGACTGTGTATGTGTGTGAGGTGTGATCTAAGAAATTCAGATATTGAAATAATAATGAAAATCACATAAACAAAGCAATTGCAAACACAGTCATTTTTGTAGTGGTTTGACTACTTGTCTACTCCACTCCGGGCTACTGCAATCAACCCTTGAGCATACTTGTAAGACCCGTATTCTTTACCGTACCGTTTCGTATTCTTCCGCGGTCCTTCCGGTCAAATTTCGACAACCTTTTACCTATATCCGACATTTACGTTCAAACCTAAGCCGAGTCCCGCATATCAGAGTCGACTCGACCCGAAACTTATACCTTAGCAACCGTGCCATCGCGGTGGTTCTAACGCCGCGACTCACGCACCGACACGATACCCAGGGTAGAAGATACAGGCTCGCGTTCAATTCAAAGAAACACCGCACGTTGCGGATTACAAGGGAATCTCTACGAGATGTCCCATCAATCAAGTACACATCATACATCAAGTCAAGTACAACCACCCATACCCTTCTCTTACACAAGCAAGGCTAAAGTCAACTTTCATATCACGTCATCCATCACCAAACCCATCACCCATCACACCTCACCTATCCCATATCATCCCATCACTTCACTCTCTCTCTCTCATTTCTCAAATCTCCCAAGCAAGAAATTTCACATGTCCAAGCCCTCTCTCCCTCTCCCAAATGCCAAGTGTGGCCCACCTTCCCTACTCTCTCATCTCTCATCTCAACCGTTGGTCCATCATCTACCACAGTTAAAAGTCAAGCAAAGGAGCTAAGGAGGTTAGGGGAGCAAGAAGAAGGAAAAGAGGTGGGTGATCCACAGTTAAATTTCTTTTTAGGGACCACTTGTTGGTGGGATCCATTTTTTATGTATAATTTGTATCATGTGGGGCCCATAGTGGCGGGGCCCCACCATCAACGTCTCTCTCTCTCTCTCTCTCTCCCCATATCCTTCTCCTAAAATGAAGTGGGCCCCACCGATTCATGATAAATCTACTTCATCCATCAAATGGTGTGGCCCACTACATCTTAGATAAAATGATATTTATTATATATATATATATGTACATGCAAGGTGGGCCACGATCACGTGGGACCCACCTTGGTGAACATGGACCACGTGCATGTGGGACCCACCATGATGTAGTGTTTATCCAGGCCGTCCAATGTCCAGGGACGCTGGACGAGCGTGGTGTGCGTGGAGTGTGTGTACTGTCAGGGGTGTGTACTTGCAAACTTTTAAAAAAAAAGGAAGGAAAATGGTGGGCCGCTCCAACATGGCCCCACCTTGACATATATATTTAATCCAAGCCATCCATTCCATTCTTGGGATCATTTTAGGCGTTGAGACGAAAAATGAGACTAATCCAATTATCTGGCGGGCCGTGGCATTAAAAATTCCAGTATTTTCCTTTAGAACTCGGAAAAATGATTGTTGGGGTCCACCAGGAGCTTCAACCCACCTAAAACTTGTTTTGGACCCCTATTTTTATGGGACATATGCAATGGATGGGGCAGAACCAGGGCACCTAAAACTTGTTTTGGGTCCCACCTAAGAGAAAAAAAAAATAAAAAAATAAATAAAAATGAAGCAACCATTGCTGCTGTGCTAGGACGCCCAGCGTCCAGCGCTGGCAGGTGGACGAGCTGGTTGGGGCTCACGACCCCAGCTGTGGGCCCCATGTGGTGCGTTTCAAACATCCACACCGTCCATTCGGAAGCCCCGTAGGGCAGTGGGGTCCCTACCAAAAATCAGCCGTATACGAATCTCAGGTGGGCCATACCGTCTAAAATCATGTGAAGACATGCCTAAAACATATAAAAACACTTGGTGGGGCCTACCTGAGATTTGGATGCAGCTGAAACTTGGTCTGGACCCTCAGCCAGATGGGACTCGCATAATGGATGGACTGGATTTGTGGACCACATCACTTTGGGCCCCTTGTGACCCGATCAACAGATTGGATGGAAAATAAACATTACAGTGGGTCCCCTCCCTGGTCCTACGTGACTTCATGAATAGGTTTGGGTGATAAATAAACATTCCAGTGGGCCCCAGCGGACGGCCCCATTGTGATGTGTGCACGGCCCCACTGTGGGGTGTGCACGGCCCACCATGATGTATAATTTGTATATCCATGCCATCTATTGTGGTGGGCCCAAAATCATGTGACCCTATGAACAGGTTTGAATGACAAATAAATATTACAGTGGGCCCTACCCTGGTCCACGTGACCTTATGTACAGGTTGGATGGAAAATGAATATTATGGTGGGCCCCTGGCTCACGTGCCCTCACCAACAGTTTGGAAAAAAAAATATTACAGTGGGACCTACCCTTATGAATAGATTGGATTACAAATAAATATTACCGTGGGCCGTCCACATAACCTTATGAGCAAGTTGGACGTAAACAGCATGGTGGGCCCAGTCTGAATGGCCTCATGAATAGTTTGGATGGCGAACCAACGTCATCATGGGCTCTAGGTCCACATGACTTTGTGGACTGTTTGGGTGGCAAATAAACATCACTGTGGGCCTGGATAGATTGGGTGTAAATAGACATTTTAGTGGGCCCCTATTCATATGACCTTATCAATAGATTGGTTAGGAAAATAAACATTTTGGCGGGCCTCACATGAGGCCCACTTCGGTATATATGGGCTGATGTATTTAGGCCCGTCTTGATATGTGATTAGGCCCATCTTAATGTATTTATGGCCCATTGTTGAGGCCCACCTTGGTATATATAAGGCCTATGTGATTAGGCCCATTTGATGTACATAAAGCTCATGTGATTGGGCTCATTTTTAATGCATACTGAGGTCATGACTCATTGTAAAGGACCTAAGGCCCATTGGTGAGGCTCATTGAGGTGATCCATTTGATGAATGTAAAGCCCGTATGATATGGCCCAATTGATGTACTTAAGGCCCAATTAGGTGTAACTAGGTCCATTGCAATGCGTGATCCCTCCATGGTATATAATGACATTTATAGCAATTAATGCCTTGGGAACAATGATGGTTAGATGCCCATATTGTAAGGATAATGTCAGTTAAATGTCCACATTGTCACTCTCCCTAAGGCCCACTAATAGGCCCATACTTGTAGTAAGTAGGCTGTCTCGGTCCATCTCAGTTATAAGCAGAGCCCATCTCTATATACCTATTTAGTATAGATTCACGATTCATTATCATACGCATCATATGTATGATTGATATGAGGAGTGACTGATCATAGCATATGCCTTCGGGTGAACTGTTTATGGATTCCCTGATAGGCAGAGTTGCCCTACATGAGTGCATGGTACACGTAGGACTGTTGCATGACTGGTAGTGTGACTCATGCACTTACATTTGTATGATTGTGATTATTGTATGCCCTAACGACATCAGGGCCATAGCCTCCACAGATGCATCGTGGGTGGCTGGATTGGATACCAAAAATGTTTGGTTCGAGCATATGGGCGTCATAGATGTCCCTAGGTGAAAATTCCTAAACCCGATGGTACCAGAGTATGACTTCAACGTCGAGACCGAGTGGATACACGAGCGCGTGAGGGCCTTATACCAGTAGGCCGCATCTCCCACTGTGTCGTGGTCGGTTGGAAAGGGGTGTGACCTTATCCGCCTGAGTGAGGGGGCAACTTCTAAGTTGAGTTTGACCAGCTTGAGGAATCGGTCTACTATCGACAAGCCAGGCCCGATATTGGCAGGCAGATAGTGAGGTCTCTTCTGCTCTCCCAGTTGTGCGTTCGGATAGGGACGACAAGCTGGCGTAGAGTGTACTAGACCCCGGTGATTATCCAAACTGAGAACCGTATTAACTTGATGCTCTAGTAAGGAGCTGCATTGATATGTGGATAAGGATTGATATGCTTGACTTGCATTCTGCATCGCATGGCTTGGATGTGGCCGATCACATTCATATCTTGCACCACATAGCCTTGGTACGGCTGATTATATTCATGTACTCATCAGCACATTACAGCATTATTCTGACCTTGTATTCTGAGCACGCTCGTATTGTGCACACACTTACACCACCCTCTAAGCTTTCTAAAAGCTTATGCATGATTGATGCATGCAGGTGACGCCAGGACGCAGCCTTAGTCTCACCACAGTTGGAGCGTGCAGCCGAGCTTCTGGAGTTTTTGTTATTGTCACTATTTTGTATTTTCCTTTCCTACGCATTGTACTTAAAGTTTTTAATCATAGTGAATTTTGTGGTGGTGTTCTTGTGGTTATTTATCGTGGTTTATGCTTATGTTATGCTCATTATGAATTAAATGGATATTAGAAATCCTCCTTGTAGCATCCTAGGATCGGAACCTGGTATATGGGTGCCGGGAGTTGAGAATGGGGTACTATGGAGGCTGTCGGCGCTAGATTCGGCGATCGAGAATTTTGTGAGCCCAGTTTTTGAGTTTGGGGCGTAACAGTACTGGATTTCACTAAGGAGGTTTCTTACGGTTCACCTCAAACTTAAGGTTTTAAATCAGGTTCACCTTCAACCTTTACACGGAGGTTTCTACTCGGTTCACCTCTAACTGTGGAGTTTTATTGGTTCACTCCTAACCAGATGTTTATGCTTTCCATAGAGTAAGGGTCCACACAATGCACCCGGATGTTGATGCTCTCCACAGAACAAGGGTCCACACAATGCACCCCCTACGTACACTCCCGTCGGAGGCCTCCTATGAGGACTTCAAAGAGTGAGCAACACTCAAGACCGAATCCTAGAAAGGATGATCACAAGTGTCCTCTAGACTCTACATACTTACAAATAAGTTGATGAGTCCCATTCAGCGCAATGATGACTCTTTGTTGTTGAAGAGTCTTTGACTCCCTTGATCTGCAACACAAAATATGTACCAGTACTTAGCTTCGGGTTGGGTCAAGGTTATGACGAAAATCCACTCTCTTAGAATTTTCCTATAAAGAAGATAGAGTGATTCCCATCATCTATTCACTCAAGGCATCCCTGCTTAATGATATGCTATTAAGATAGTTATTGGAGGATCCTTGAATGCAGAAACTCATTTCCCAATCCACTCTATTGAATGTCAATGAATGAGAGTGGATTGAAAGATGAACTCTCGTGAGAGAAAGGGCTTTGGGTATATGATCTAAAGGTAAAACACACAAAATCACTCTCTTCTTTCTCTGCCAGCAATATGGACAAGTCTCTATTTATATAAGCAAAAGGTTCCAACGGTATAAAATGGTCATATTTATGACAGAGTTAGATATCATCGAGCAGGTTCGATCTCATCGAGCGTATACTCTTGATGGGATCGACTGTCCGCTCAATAACACATACTTAAATGTTATACGCTTTTAAAACCCTTTGTCAATTGGTCGATGGGATCGATACTGGTGTCGATGTCATCGGATTTCGAACTTCGATTCCATCGATACTAGGATCGATTTATCAACATTTGAAGTATGAGAGATACAAGTCTTAAAATATTTCAGGTTTTTAGGATTTGATCGGGGAACAACCGATGTCATCAGAATTTGCATATCGATGATATCGGAGGCCATGTCGATGGGATCGATAAATTGTATAGATTTACCTATAAGCTCACTGAGATTTTGTGTCCAGTCTCGATCCAATCGACTCGACCTCGATAGCATCGACATAAAAATATTGATTTCCTCGAGTGGCCCCTGATCAAAGTTAAAAACAACCTGAAATATTTGCTAGAAGAAATGCAGGCCCACAATCGATATGATCGATAGCCTTTCGATATGATCAAGATTTGAATTCAGATTGAATCAGGAAACACATCGATATATCGAAGCACATAGTGATTTTTTTAAAAAAATAGGGGCGTCGGAAATCTGCCTATCGATATTATTGAGCCACTTTCGATGGGCTCGATTTTTGAATATCGATGATATCGATGGGTGTATCAATTTATCGACAAATCCGTCCAGATGAGTATGCGGTTGCTAGACACTTTTAGTCCTCTTATCGATAGTATCGATCAACTGTCGAGGACATCGACAGCGCAGGTTGATCATATCAAAATGTGTATCGATATAATCGATAAGGCAAGCAAACTTATAGATTTTTTTAATGTTTGAAAAAGTTAACTTACCCAAAAGCTCTCATATGTTCTAACTTATTTTTTAGGGTTTTAATAACCTAGTGTTTTGCGTCATGGGATGTGAGGCTATGATTTACTTATGGCGAGCTTCCACACATCCGGTTGAGGTAGGCGCTTGAATTATTCTTCCTGTGAGGCTCTGTAGATTGTCTGACTTAACACACACGGTAATTAACAAACCAGGGCACTAGAAGGTGCACTTTCAGGTTTGCGTGGATTACACTGACCTAAACGAAGTTTTCCTGAAGGATAATTTTCCTCTCCCTAGGATCGACCAGTTAGTCAACAATACTGCGGGGCACGAATTACTTAGTTTTATGGATGCCTACTCAGTATATAACAAAATTGTAATGCACCCCTTTGATAAATCGAAAACCACCTTTGTCACTGACAAAGGTCTTTATTGTTACTGAGTGATGCCATTTGGTTTAAAGAGTATAGGAGCGACCTACCAAAGGTTGGTCAATAAAATGTTCGTCCAACAAATAAGGCAGATGATGGAAGTATACATTGATGACATGCTCGTCAAGAGCATCAAAGTAACCAAGCATACTGTCGACCTCGAAGAGATGTTCCTCATCCTCCAGAAATACCAAATGAAGCTAAACCCGAGCAATTGCGCGTTCGGCATGGGCTTGAGTAAGTTTCTTAGATTTCTAGTTAGCCAACGAGGAATCGAGAAAAATCCAAAAAAGATCTAGGCTCTGCTAGACATGGAATCAATAGAGACGATTAAAGATATTCAGTGGCTGACAGAAATAGTTGTTGTGCTTAATCGCTTTGTGTCCCGAGCCACAGATAAATGTCTTCCCTTCTTCAAACAGTTGAAGGGTCGGCAGATGGTGATCTGAACAAAAGAATGTGAAATAGCCTTCCAGTAGTTGAAACAGTACTTAGAATCGCCATCATTGCTCTCCAAGCTCAAGCTGGGTGAAACACCACTGATCTACTTAGCAGTATCAGATGCAGCTATAAGCTCGGCTCTGATTCGTGAGTATGAGGGGAAGCAATTTCTAGTTTACTACATCAGCAGAGAACTTGTCTCGGCAAAAACCAGATATCCAACCTTGGAAAAAGTGGCCCTAGTGCTGGGTATCTCTTCACGATGTTTACAGCCGTACTTCTAAGCTCATTCAATTATTATTCTGGCCGACTAACCGTTATGGCAGATACTCCAGAAACCAGAAGAATCTGGATGCCTCACCAAATGGGCGATCGAGCTAAGTGAATTCGACATTCAGTACAAGCCCCAAGTTGCAATCAAAGGCCAAGTAGTAGCCGACTTTATCGTTGAACAATCCAATCCTGCTTCACTTCCTGCCCAACCCCATTAGCAACTCTATGTCGACGGTTCATCCAACTCCAAGGCAAGCAGGGCAGGGGTTGTCATGGAAACTCCCGATCATACATACATGCAGTATACCTTGAGACTCGAATTTCAAGCTTCCAACAACACGACAAAATATGAAGCATTCTCCTCGGACTCTATTTAGCGGCCAGCCTAGGGGTCACTCACTTTAACGTATACAGCGACTCACAGTTGGTCGTCAATCAAATAGTTGATGTCTGCCATACCGGGAAAGAGCGGATGAATGCTTACCTCTAGAAAGAAAGGGAACTTATCGACAGTTTTCAACACTATGCGATCATCCAGATCCCGTGAGCAGAGAATGCCCAAGTGTAACACCCCGGATTTTGGCTAATCTGGGATTTGACGTCCTTAGGCAGTGGGTCAATTAAAACACCTGAAAAATCGTTCAGAACCCAATTCCATAGCCAAAGAAACCACTTAGGATTAATTTCTTTAGAAACTAAGCATAAGATAGCTAGCGCAACGTTGGAGTGGCTGGGAAACAGTCCCTGATCACTTTAAATACGTTCTACAAGACCCAAATCGAGTAGAACCAATGACCCTATAATACTCTATAACCTCGGATCAAACTCTAAGCAGGTCTATTCTCTGGACCACATTGAATTTTTGTATTGGATTTAGACCGCGCATCGAAGGTCCGATACCTCCTATCTTAGACCGTTAGAACCGCCCAACTGGACTTGACAATCATCTCGAAAATCAAGTCAAACCGATAATCACAGACTATTTCGTTGAACCCGGACTGAAGAGACCGCGAATAGGGACAGATTTGGAATTTCAAATTCAAATCTGGCACACGACTTGACGCGTCAGTATTAAGCGTTCTGACCGTCAGAATTCATCCAGATTACACCCTCGGATCAGGAAAAATTTCTATTTATTATCATGAGACTTTCAGCCCTGATCTATGTGCGGTGACCGCTGAACTGAAACTAGTCCGCCACGGGCGATCTGCGAACCCTGCCAGACTGAAAACTTAATACGTGCTACATCTGGTACGCATGAGCTTAAGTCCGATCGCAATCGACCAGGGGACCACCAGAAAACAGCTTTTGGACCGAAACAGCCCCGATTTGGATATACCTCAAGTATACTTTGTTCCCAAGCCTGTTTTGGGCACATTTGAGCTTATAAAAGGGGTTGAAACCCTCACTTCTCTCACTCATCCGAATTTGCTAGAAACCCTAGCAAGAGTGAGAGAGAAAGTGAGAGTTTGTGAGAGAAGGTGGGAGAGCTTTTCCTGCTGCTGCTGTACGTGCTTAGGCAACGCACTCCGATCACTTTCCCGGTGATTCCTCCGCGTTTTCAGGTAAGAAAAATCCTAGAAAGTTGCTGATTTGATGCTTCTTCCGTTTCATAGCCTGATAGTTAATAAATCTTGTAAAACAGGTTCTCTTATCGCTGTAGACGAAGCGTATACGCTCGGTTCAAATTTCAACATCCATAAGAGACAAGGTGCGGATATTAGACGCTTTGATTGACTGTTTCCAAAGCTTTCAATGTCATTTAATAGTAGATTCTTGACGGCAACGCCGTTTGACATGTACAACATGCTCTCCGTTTCCCGTTTTGTAAATTAACGAAGAATATGAGATTTAGGGCATTTTAGTCATTTGTAGGAAGTACGGTCTACATGCATATTTTGCTGACGTGATTGACATGGTTTGTTGCCGCATTAGGGAGTTAGGAATGCTTGCATAATCAGTTTGGCGAAGAGATTCGCCTAGTTGCGCACTTTGGGTCGACATACTATATGTAGACTTAAGAGTGTAGTGTATGTGTTTGTATAAATGCTTGTACTAGTATGTATTGAATTAAATGATGTTATGTAGTAGTTTGAGAATGATTTCTTGATTAATATGCTGACCTAAATAATTTCCTATATGTTGACCATATGCATGATTCCATTACATGCATGGAATGTAGGTGTTTGAAGATTTTCTTAAGTTGAATGTTATAACATGTGTTAACATGCTCACATGATTGTATTTCAATTCCAATACCTTTGCATATATTGTTGATGTGATTTCATAGATGTGTGGGACTAGACTTAGTCCAGGCAGTCGGTAACCGAGCGAATTCGTGGCTGACTGGTCATAGCCACGAGCGACGCGTCGATGAACGTGATTCGTGTTTAGAGTTGGCGGCAGTGGTTAGGCCACGCGAAGTGTTTTACGCACTTCATGTCGTTCGACTTGAGATGCGATCGCGCTAGTCGAGCCCGTCAAGTAACCCAACTGGCCGATGTATGTTCACCTTGTATGAGTCATAACTGCTTGAACCTAGGGTACTGAACTTACCATTGTAAACCCTGTTAACCATGGTACCTTGATCCACGAAGACTCATGAGCCGGGCATGGTGGTATGGGACACCGTGGTCGAGCTGTCGGCCTACGCTGGGGCCACAAACCTCCCCGTAGTGACCAGTGAGCACCTAGACTCGTGAGCAGATTATGGTGGTATGGGACACTATATTCTAGCTGTCGGCCTACACTGATCAGGCGACGAGCCCTTTGTAGTGACCGCGAGCGTATTCTGAGTCCACGGGAGGCGACGACCCTTCCGATGCAGTAGAGTACGGTAGGCCTGTACTGATAAGGTGATGGGGGAGCGGAGCAACGAGTGCGAGCAACAGCCCTGGCAGCCCTTGCAGTGACCTACGAAATATACATCGTATGAGATTACTAGGAGTGACGACCCTAGACAGGATCTGTGTTGGGATTGATACAAGGGAAGTACCTTAGTTTCCCAATCCTGCTGTTTGAATGGACTAATAACAACTTGGAATTCATATCACCATAGCATTGCATGTGCCTGGAAGATGTGGAGCACTCTAGGGAGTGTGGCATGCCGCGGTCGTAAGATGTTGCCGCATGAGGGTGATCGTCGGTGAGGGCATACATCACGTCATGTCATAATTGCATTAACAACAGTATTAGGATTGTTTGATTTATTGCTTTACTATTATCGCGTGATTGATTTGAGAACATGTTAATCCTTGCTCTATTATTCCACTGAGTTAGCTACTCACTCCCACGTTACGGGACGGTGTTCCTGGACACCCACCAGACCTTTTTGTGATTGCAGATGATGGCGCGGCCTGCGAGGCGGAGCTGGACTTGATGATGATGAGGAGGATCCCTCCTTTATGTGTGTTCTGATCGACGGGATTACAGGGAGGTTGATTAGATGCCTTGACACTTGTCATTTTATATTTTTAGAGCACTCATGTATATTCTTTTGTTTACTTTTGAAGTATACATGTATGTATATAACCCGGTAACATATTCACACTCTAGAGACATACAACAGATTATATATGTTATACATACTATCACAGTCTTCCTCTTGTAAATTTAACTGTCTCTGGAGAGTGATATGCTGTTTTAGCTTAATCTCACTCATGTTTAATACATTATCATAGACAACATTCAATCATACATATCTATGTTGCATAAATAACATTTTGGAACTCGAGAGTTGGGTTTTTGCTCGACCCCCCGATTTTTGGGATGTTACACCAAGCCGACTTACTGGCTAAGCTCGCTATAGCTGATGAATATGAAATCCCTAGGTTTGTCCCAATCGAGTACCTCAACAAGCCGAGCATCGACGAGACCGAGGCTGCAACCGTACTCTCGATCGATTCGAGACCCTCTTGGGTTGATCCTATCATTCTTACCTCGAAGTAGACGAGCTACTGGAAGACCGAGCTGAAGCCTGACTAATGAAAGTCCGATCCGTCCGTTACACCTTTCCTAATGGGATACTATACAAGAAAGGATACTATGTGCCCCTATTGAGGTACTTGCGACCAGATGAGGCTGACCACATCCTAAGGGAGATACATGAAGGCATTTGCAAAAATCACTCTGGAGGACGATCCTTGGCTCATAAGGTGATACGTGTTTCGAACAAGAAATAAATGCATTAGGTTTGGGGATTTATTCACTTAATGATAAATAGAAGAAGATAAAGAAGACAGTCACATTATTATCTTATTCTAAGTTCATTTACATCCTTTTCTCCTTTGATTCCAAAAAAGAATATTCATGACTTGTAATGGAAAACAAATAAAGACATCATGCTCTAAGACAATATGTGCTAGAAGAGCTGTATATTGCATACTGTTGTGCACTAAACACTATTGTGCACTAAGTATTATCATGCATTTGGGCTGTTATGCAATTAATAATATCGTTGTGCGCCCGTCTTGTTGTGTGCCAGCAACATTGTGCGCTCGGCAGCAACGTTGTTCACCCGCCTTGGTGTGCGCTTGGCAGTAATGTTGTGCGCCCGCCTTGGTGTGCGCTCGGTAGCAACATTGTGCACCCAACTTGTTGTGCGCTCAGCAGCAACGTTGTGCGCTCACCTTGTTGTGTGCTCAGCAGCGTTGTGTGCCAATAACGTTGTGCACAATCATTGTTGTACGTCGCACAACACCTGTCTCACACAATGGATGCAGAGTCTACCTCTCTCTCTTGTCGGTATCTTCTTCTGCTCCTTGATAAGTTGCTGATGACCTCCTACTAAGTGGTCAGGGGGTATTTATCCCTTTTCACACATGTGAACATGCCACATCGACATTGCGTGGTATCCCTTATGCGCTAATTCCTCTCTGTGCGGACTCCTTTGTGCGGATGCCTTTGATCGGAATCCTTTGTGTGCCAATTCCTCTCTGTGCAGACTCCTTTGTGCGGATGCCTTTGTGCGGACATTCGACGCACATGCTCTACTGCACACAATGATCATCTATGCACAATACCTTTCTGCGCATAATGATCATCTGCGCACAATACCTTTCTCACACAATGATCATCAACGCACAATGACTTCTTGCGTATAATGTCTTCTTACTTTCTTTCTCTCTCTCTTTTATACCTCAACAGATACCCCCTTGATCTTGCATTTTTTGTTTCTTATATATACAAAATAAACAATGTAAGATCAATATAAAAATTCATTCTAATCATTAAACCCTTTGGCGCACAGTCATTTTCTCTATTGTACGCTTACTGAACTGCGACAACATGTTCCACAAAATGTTTACCGCACAACATCCTTCGCACAATGGGCCTGACCTCACCTATAAATATAGGACTTCTACTCTTTTCCCTCACTTCATTTTCCACCTACTGCACATTATTTCCTTGTCAAGTTATTCATCACACCCGTTATGCACCAACAGTGTTGTCTGCCGCACAACACCTATCCCGTACAACAGGATTTTGTGTACAACACTTCTCTTCACTCAACCAGTTTTTAGTGCAAAGGCAGGTAGCGCACAATGACATTAGACACAATAAACTAGCACACAATGACTTCTTGCGCATAATGTCTGCGACACTGTCTCGCGCACAATGTTTTGTGCACACTATCTCGCACACAATGTTTTGCACACACTATCTCACGCATAATGTAGACTTGGACTCCAAATTTATTCGCCCCCTCCTTTTTAGTAATCTTCTATACTTCCCCTTTCACTTAATGAACTTCTCTTCTTGATTTTAATTTATTCACTGACTCCTGTATAGATATCCGATGGCTAGCTCAAAAAGACCTCTCGCCTCTCCAAGTACTGTTGGGCCCGAAACTCGTAGTCAAAAAAGACCCCGATATGCTGAAAACTACACTTCTTTCCACAAAGATCCAACTCCTGTCATTATTAACTTTGTTAATTGCATCCAATGCCTATCTGAACATATCCGCATGGTCGTACTAATGAAGGAGATAGAGGGAGCCCCTACTTCAGGATAAGAGTCTATTGGGATGATTAGTTGAAATGCACAGTCAATTTTTACACAGATGACATTCATCCTTCTGTTGCTAAAGCTTTTCCTACTCCAACAATTTTGAAGAGAACAAGAGAAAAGAGTAAAGATGAAGCTTTTCAAGAAAAGATTCAGGAACACAATCGGAGGCATTTTCAGAATACCTAGGATTCAATCAAATTAAATACTGAGGTGATTAAATTTCACAACTCTTATAAAGACGAGACTATTGCTCTCCCTTTGCAACTTCAGTGCCACCAGTCCATACTTCAAAGGAAACTGACCGACTACATGGCACAGAACAAGCTCTTATATGTGTCAAATTGGGTGATCAAAAAGCCACAAATCCTTGAAGGTTATCTCATAGAGAAAGGCTTAACTCAAAAGACCAGGCAAATAACATATATATATGCTTCCTCACACCATGTTACAATCCTCATTCCTTATACTTCACTCATTTTTTTGAAATGATTCAACAGCGCTTTCATCATCACAACTCCTTATAAGGTAAGGAAGAATTTTGGACACGAGGTCTTTGGACTGATCATCCATATTACAATGCATGGGCCAAAGCGATCTTGAAGAAGTACGAAGACATCCTTATTGCAGTAAAGATTTATCATGCTATAGAAGCCAGTTCTGTCATGCCCCAAACTTGAAAATCGAGCTTACAAAATTCTCAATCACCGAATCCGGTGTTGACAGCCTCCGTAGTAACCCATTCTCTACTCCAAGCGTCCATATGCCAGATTCTGATCCTGAGATCCTACAGGGAGGATTTTTAACGTACTTTTGTTTCGTAATAAGCATAACCACAAGTTTACCCAGATCACAAAGGCAACATCATCATCACATATCCACTAATATAAACATTTGAATACAATGATGAAAGGAAAATACATATATCAAAAATCAAATCTCCATAGGTTCATACGCTGCTGCAACCTAACGTCACCTACACACATCTATTGTGTCTTAGTTGGTGGTGAAAGTGTGTGCACAAGGTAAGTGCCAAGTAAGAAAAAATACTGACAAGTCCATAATCATACAATATCAAAATAATGTGAAAACATGCTGATAGGCCCATAAATACCATCACCCTTATCCAGGCTATACAATGCAAAAATATAATAAATTAATATCATATACTGAAGAAGAAATATAGATCAGCTATGCAATGTGTAGATAGTAAGCCAAATACTATGTGCTGAGGATCCAATGTAATATGCGATGCGAATGAAATGACCAAGATGGAGTGTGAAGTCGGGATGATAGTACGTAATAACGCAGGCTACGGGGTTCACCACAAAGGACTTCTATCCAAACTAGTCTCATACCTAAATTTGGATAGTCAGACTCAACATGGTAAACTCCTGATCTCAAGCTAGTCGCATGCCCCAACCAAAATCCTGTCCATTGCCTGAGTGGATAGTGAATGAATGAGTATGCAACTTATGCTCAATAAGTCCACATATCAGTACAGTTTATCTCTGCGATCATCATCGGGGTCTATTACACTCTTTGCCAGCTTACCGCCCCTATCCGAGTGTACAACTAGGTAAGTAGAAGAGACCTCACTATTCGCCTGGCAATATCGGGCCCGGCTCATCAATAGCAGAGTCATTCCTCAAGCTGGTCAGACTTAACCTAGATATTGCTCCCTCACTCAAGCGGGTAAGGTCACACCCTCTCCCAACCGACCACGACACAATGGGAGACACGGCCTACTAGTATACAGCCCTCATTCACTCATATGCATCCACTCGGTCTCGACGTTGGGGTGTCTCCTGGCCACGGAGGTTTAGGAATTTTCACCCAGGGACATCTATGGGGCCTGTATGCTAGAACCAAATATTTTCGGTGTCCCATCTAGAAATTCATGACATGCCCGTGGAGGCGACAGCCCTGATATCGCTAGGGCGTACAATAATCATATCATAAAATGTGTGATTCATACAATCCAGTCATACATCAATCCTGCATATACCGTGTGCTTATATGAGATAACCTCCACCTATCAGGGACTCTCATATCAACCTACCCAATGTCATATGCAATGGTTAATCACATCTCATAACAAGCATGCAAATGATGCGTATGGGCATGTATCATGATGTTATGTTGTCATATACTCATAATTGGTATCGGATGATATACTCGTTATTGGTATCAATAACCGGCACCAATAATCGACCTTGACAATGTAGACATTTTACCAACATTACCCCCAAGGAATGGCCCACATAGAGCCTAACATATAGTGGACCCATGACCTCACACAAAGGTCAAATATACAACACTATGAGCCTCACTCAAGAGCTTAACACATCACAATGGGCCTTTCATATGGGCCTAACATACAACACAATGGGCTACATCTCCTGACCCTCAAATACATCACAATGGGCCTCATCACATAGGCCTCATATACATCACATTAGGCCTTATCAATCAGCCTCGATATCCGGCCTCGACAATCGGAATCAGCCTCGATAATAAGCCTCAACAATTGAAATCGACCTCGATAATCAACCTCAACAATTTAAATCGGAGTCGGCCTCGACAATCAAAATTGGCAAATCGATCATGTCAATCGAAATCAGCAATCGTTCATGATAATTGACCTCGATCGCAAATCGGTAATCGGTCACGACAATCAAAATCAGCAATCGGCGACGATAATCAGTCTCGATCGCTAACTGGCAATCAGCTTCGATGATCGGCTGATCAAGGATTAAAGGAAGGTCACAACGTGGACATTAAACCATCATTGCCCATCAATGTGGACATTTAACCAACATTGCTCCTAAGGAGTGGCCCACATAGGGCCAAACATATAGTGGGCCCCTGGCCTTGCACAATGCCCTCATATACAACATAATGGGCCTCATCATTTGGGCCAAAAATATATCACAATGGGCCATGAATACATTAAGTCAGGCTTCATTCAAGGGTCAGAATATATGGTCTTCAAATACACAATAGGTGAGCCCTGCACATGGGCCACAAATACATCTCATCGGGCCTTGCCCATGGGTCGAAAACACCTCACAATGGACCACAACCCATGGGCCTTAATACACAACGGGTGGGCCCTACACATGCAGCAAGTGGGCCCTTAAAACTGATGAATGACATACATCAAGGTGGATCTCGCGTGCTGGAGGTGGCACGTTAACAAGGTGGGTCACACGTGCATTAAGCTGATGTTTGTTTTCTCCCTTCATCCTGGTGTCCAGCAAGGATGGTGAGGATGGGACACAAGTTGGTGGGCCTTGCAGATGAATAGCATGAATATACATGCATTATGGAGGGTTCCCATTTATTAAAGATGGATGGTATGAATATATATCATATGGGCCCCATGTCCCAGCCCATGTAGAGCATGCGGAAGACATACATCAGGGAGTCCCATGTGGGACCCAAGGTCTGGATGGACGGCCTAGTTATACAATACACATATCAAGGTGGGCCACACATTTAACCTGATAGATAGCAAGAAGCAGAGCACATAAATCAAGGTGGGCCCCACCCCTCACATGTGCAGCACGTGTGGGGGGTGGTCCCATGCACTGCCAAAATAGATGGATGGCATGGAGAATACATACTTCATGGTGGGATCCACCGTCCAACACACAGGATGGTATGGATTTTTGCATACATCAGGTGGGTCCCACGTGGGGCCCACCATACATACATGTATATATTTTTACACTCCTGATTAATATTATTTGTATTATATATATGTATATATACATTAATATATAATATATATTATTTTTCTATTTTTACACTGACTAGCGTCCAACAAATCACCGTCCAGAGATTGGACGGTGATGGTGCAATACATAGGGGTGGGTCTCACCCGTCCAAGGTGTTGGATGGTATGGTTTAACACATACCACATGGTAGGGCAAAGATGGATGGTTGGTGTGGAGACAAGTATAAGGTGGACCCCACCAGTAAATGGATAAACGGTTTGGATAAAGCATTGCATCAAGGTAGAGTCCACCGTCCTTACCAATGGATGGCTGGATGAAATCATACATCTTAGCGGCCCACGGATTTGCTGCTACTATACGCACAGCAGCTGCGGGCGGTTGCTATTGTCCCACCATCAAAATAGATGATCGGTGGGGATTTCAGTGGTGGACATCAATATCTCCACTGCTTCCTGTGGTGTGGCCCAGTGGAGATCTGGATCGGTATCATTTTTGGCCTCGGGCCCTAAAATTATCTAGAGAAATGGAGGGACAGAGTGTATCTGATACATACATCATGGGGTGGCCCATGCAATAAATTGAGATGGACAGCATTGGTAAACACATGCACATGGATTCCACATGTGCGTGGGTCCCACAGCTGCTCTACAGCATGGATGAATCACATATATCAGGAGTGGGGT
Organism: Magnolia kwangsiensis; assembly: GCA_037074715.1. Classification (NCBI taxonomy): domain Eukaryota; kingdom Viridiplantae; phylum Streptophyta; class Magnoliopsida; order Magnoliales; family Magnoliaceae; genus Magnolia; species Magnolia kwangsiensis. Next base: position 99,727,964 of record CM073576.1, on the reverse strand, counting down.
CCATAGGACCATCCAACCTGTCAAGCATCGTCCAGCTGGTCTGGATGGTGTGGGTGAAACAAATACATTATGGCGTGGTCCCACAAGGCCGTCCAACCTATTCAGCACCGTCCAGATGGTCTGGACGATGCGGATGAAACAAATACATCATGGTGTGGCTCCAACAGTAAGTGAGCGGTTGAGATCCTCCACACATAATCACTTGGGACCGCACATCAAGAGGGAGAGAGAGAGGGAAAGAGAGAGAGAGAGAGAGAGAGAGAGAGAGAGAGAGATAGAGAGAGAGACGATCGTGAGAGGGGAGGGACCCCGCCACTATTGGCCCTCCCTACATGAATACATCAAGATGGGTCCCACATATGTGGGCCCTCAAATCACTAAATCAACAAATAGAAGCACTCACCTCAAGATCTCTTCTTCATTCCTCCACCAACAGGTTCTAGAGCTCCAAGGCAATAAGATTTAATGGTTGAGATTGATTTTAGAGGGTGGGATTGGGTGGTAGGGAGTGGGCCATGCCAAAATTCTCTCATGGAGCTTGGATGTTGGAGTTTCTCCTCTCCTTGGGGTTGTTTGAAAAATGGAGAGAGAGAGAGAGAGAGAGAGAGAGAGAGAGAGATGATGGTAGAGAAGTGATGGGAGAGAGGGGGTGGTGAGCGATGGATGGATGTACTTGTGTAAGGGAGAGAGGGGGTGGTGAGTGATGGATGGATGTACTTGTGTAAGGGAGAGAGTTAACTTTGGGGTACTTATGTAAGAGAGAGGATGGTTGCCTATACTTGTAACACCTCGAATTTTTGCCAACCTAGAATTAGACATCCTTAGGCAAGGGATTAACCAGAACACCTTGGTAACTTCTCATAACTCAATTCCAAAGTCAAAGAAATCAGCTTTCAACTCATTTCCTTCAAAATCTCACCTTTCACCACCTCATTCTTCAAATTTCTCCAAGTACTTTCCTATTAGACACAAATCCTAAAGTTTAAATGGTGAAGAACTATACTTAAACTAAAACTTACTGTAAATGGTAAATACATGAATAAAATGGGATTTTAGAGTCTTATGATATAGATAGTTTATTTGGATATATTAGCTTCTCCTACCCCAAAATCATATATTGTACATCGGGTAACTCACCGGCATCCCTAGGGGGGTCGGACATCGCCCCTAGGGTGAGCCCTCGTCCAACTTTCCAGTGACCGGCGAGGGGCTCGCCAGTTTGGCGAGGCCTCGTCCATATAGCGGATTAGGCAGCCTATTTTCTGCATTTTTTAACGCATTTTGTTCAACTTTGAAAAATCATATCTCCCTTTTTATAACTCCAATTTAGGTGATTCAAAAACCATATTAAAGATAAATGATTTTAGTTTTATATAAAAATATATTAAAAATATAGTAAAATATTTAATATAGTTTAAAGTAGGTCGTTGTGACAACCGTCCAAAAATTACTTGTTGGACAGTTACTGCTTTGGGAATTTTTAGAATTTTTCTACAATACGAAATCTCATGAAATTTGGTGGAGACTGGGTAAACTTGATTATGAACTACTATAAAAATAATTAAAATAATATAATAACTAAAAATGACAAAAATAGGGCATAGAATGGCCCTAGGACCGTACTCTGCCATAATTAGGGTAGAAGTTGGTTAAGTACTAAACTGAATACTCAGTAGAATTAGCTTCAACCACTTTAAATATAAAATACAAGACCCAAAATTAGTAGGACCACTAATTCTATGTTACCTAGAAATCTAGGATCCAACTTTAAACCCAGTTGCTCTCAAGAGCATTCAGAAACTTCATATCGGACCTGGACCGCATGTCGAAAGTCTGATAGCGATAAACTTAGACAGTTATGACCACCTAGTTGGACTTGACTATCACCTCAAAAATCAAGTCCAGATGATGCCCTGAGGCTATTTTCTTGAGTTCGGAGTGAAGAGTGTGAGAATGTGAAGGTTTTTATAAAATTAAATATGAATTTAAGTAATCTGAGTCGTGTTGCTTGTGCGCCATTTATAAGCATTCTGACCCAAATTCACCCTCGGTTAAAGGAAGATGGCCCACATATGTCAATATACTTATGGCCCTGATTGAGTTTCGATGACCGCTGAACTAAAATTGATCCGCCACGGTTGATTTGGAAACCCGATCGGACTGAAAGCTTAACTTGATCAAGATCCAGTATCTGTGAGCTTAAGTCTGACCGTATTTAGCAAAAGGACCTCCAGAAATGCTCTGTTGGATCGAAATAAGCCCGAATTGGATATAACCTAAGTATACCATGACCCTGAGACTAATTTTGTCAGTTTTAAGCCTATATAAGGGCCTTAAACTCTCTCTCACATATCTCATACGAACTTCCAAACCCTAGCTAAGATAAGAGAGAGAAAAGAGAGAAAGTGAGTGAGAAGTTGGTGTTTCATCTTGAGATTCTTCCCAGTTTCTCTACGCACCAAATCCACCTATCTGAATCATTATTCCTGCAATTTTGATTCCATATTTGGGTAAGTCAATCAAACCCTAACCTGTTTTGGAGCTTAGATTAAACTAAGTGTTGATGTAGATAACCTATTTCATGCCTTAGGATGCCTATCCGCCGTAGACGAAGATTATCGTCTAAATTATATCTGTTACGCATTTTCTGGTTTAAGGTGCGGACTATATATGTATAGGTTATGGTTTTCAAGGCTTTCAATGTCAGATAATGATTTATTACTGACGTGGGTGCCATTTCACATGCCAAATGTGATATTTATTTTGTTTTACGTATATATATGAACTATGTTGTGTATAGGTTGTTTCTTATTTTTGTTGAAATGTTTGTATGCATTTGAAATCTAATGTTGTGGTTACCATGATTAATTATCGTAGGAATATGATTGTTATGTATGCGACAACTCCTTGGTAAAAGGATTTGCCCTAACATGTAATATGGCTGACATACGTGATGTATGTTACAAAGTGTAGTCTACGTGTTTGTGAAAATGTCTGAATGAGTTCGTAGTTAGTAAGGTGTGATGTATGAGGGAGTTGAGACATGAAATCCCAACTATCTTACTTATGTGTATGATTTCCTTCATGAACTATTTAGTCTAACTATCCATGTTAATTATGTGCATGATTTCCTCCATGTACTGTGTATTTATGTTTAAGTTATATTCCATAACATGTTATATGATTATAGGAATTGAGTTAAATATTCATTATTATGATTGAATATGATTGGGACTGTATCACAGTCCAGGTAATCAGTAATTGTTCTCGAACTGGTGGTTGAGATTGCTTTCGCCATGCAGGATGTGTTCGACGAATCCGAGCCATACTTAGGATGTTCGGCAATGGTTAGGCCACACGAAGTGCTTATGCATTCCATGTCGATCGACTCAACGTGCGCTTGTCCTAGTTGAGCTCGTCGATTAACCCGATTGACTAATGCATGTTCACCATGTTTGGACGCTACTGTTTGAATCTAAGGTACTGAACTCACTAGTGAAATCCTGTTAACCTTGGTACCACGATCCGCTAAGACTCATGAGCCGGACATGGTTGTATGGGACACCGTGGTCGAGCTGTCTGCCTACACTAGGGCGACAAGCCTCCCCGTAGTGACTAGTGAGCAACCTAGACTCGTGATCTGATTATGGTGGTATGGGATACTATATTCATGCTATCGGCCTACACTGATTGGTGACGAGCCCTCTATAGTGACCTCGAGGATACCTTGACACTGCAGACAGGCGATGAGCCTTTTTGTAGTAATTAAGGTATACTAGGCCTGTATTGATTGGTGATGAGCCCTTTACAGTGACCTAGAACAGTAATATTGTATGAGATTGCCTAGGACTGACGACCCTAGAATGGATCATTGTTTGGGTATTGATATAAGGGAGGTACTTTAGCTTCTTAATCCGGCTGTATGAAAGGGACTAATAAAAACTTGGTAATCATGTTCATAACATTGCACTACATGTGCTATTGGCGTTGGTGTAGAGCACAGTGGTAGTGATTCATTATCATTCTTGCATTAACAAGAGTATTAGGACATGTTTGATTGTACTGCTTTATCATTACTGTTTGATTGAATTAATAACATGTTAACCTTTGTTGTATAGTTTCACTGAATTGATCACTCACTCCCATATATGGGATGGTATTTGCAACACCAACCAGTCTCTGTTTTAGTTTCAGATGATGGCAATGCTTGCAAAGCGGAGCTGGACTTTTATGATGATGAGGAGGGTTTCTCCTATATGCGGCTATCAGGCGGGTCTTTGTAGACCATGTTCTGATCGACGGGGTTACAGGGATGTTGATTAGACGGCATTACACTTGTTATTTTACACTATTGGGAACACCCATATATATTTATTTTGTTTATTTTGGAGTATACATGTATATATTTAACTTGGTAACATGTTCACACTTTGGAGACCTACCACAGTTTATATATTTTATATATCGATCACAGTCTTCCACTTACGAAATTAAACTCTCTAGAGTATGATATGCTATTTTGGTCTAATCCCACTCATGTTTACTGCACTAATATGAATAACATTCAATCATCATTATCTATGTTGCATAAGTGATGCGTTGGAACTCGGGAGCTAAGCTTCTACTCAACTCTCGATTTTCAGGGCGTTACAAGATGGTATCAGAGACATGTGAAGTGATAGATGTGTACTTGATTGATGTGATGATGAGACATTCTCTTGGGATTGTAATCGCGTGGCATTTTTTCCTCAAACTGAACGCTGGCCCACATCTCTTGGCTCGGGTATCGCTTCGGCACGTAATACACAACATCAGAACTGTGGCAACGGCGCGGTCACAATGATAAGTCTTGGGCTGAGCCAACTCAGATTGACAAGATGCAACTCAGGGTCACGGGTAACTGCCGATAATAGATCGCGGGTCACCAGAATTTGACCAGGATGACCGCAAAGGCCTACGGAACGGTACCTTCTAGGATACGGGTCTTACAACTTCAGAGTTCTTCCAAAAGGACAAGATGATTTATAAGGACTTTTTAAAGCACTGGTCTTCCACTACAAATTCTTTCCATCATCCATTCGGAGAAGTAAGCATCACCTTATGGAATCTATACAGGATGGTTAGCCTGCCTATCTCTGGATCTTTCCTTGATGAATATGTTCCTTCAAACGAGGAATTTACCTATATTGATCTCAACAAAACATGTAAGATTATAGCATCAACAATCGTACTTTTCTGCGAAATGTCTTACTTTGCTGACGTCCATAAGATATCCCCTCTTCAGTGGCTTACACATTTATCCCGATACTTAGTGTAAGGGTTTTAATCATTTTTTTCTTACCCTCCGTATTATACTTACCTATAGATATAAATCACTCCTTCCCTTTTCAAGTTTCCTGGTAGCCATTGTGTCGAACTAGAAGTTAATCGCAAAAAGATAAGGGGCCCAGCCGAATTCACCACTGAAACTGAATTAGCTACTTTCTTGGATTATTGGTTGAGTTTAGTCATGCTTCCTAGCTCAAAAAGCTCAGACTCTATTCGGACAACTTTATTTGTGGTGACAGGCACGATGGCAAAAGGTAGAAAAAGATATTCTCTAGCCCCTTCTATCTTATGCTCATTATATAAAGCTTTCGGTCATGTTGCAACGCACTGCTCAAACACGGCACTAGGAGTTACATCTTCTTTTACTCCATGACACTATTTCTTGAGATGGCTTCGCATTTATTTTCCCTAGACTTACAATGACCTGAAGAAGGCTTATGTCCATCCCGATCATCTGCCCTTGTGGCATTTCTTGAAGCGAAAGATGATAAAGAAGGGGTATGAATGGATAGTGGATAAAATTGACAACATGGAATCTATTGAGTTCTTCCCTTTTTATTTGGATTACCAAGCTGAAGATAGAGATGTTGAGGATAACAGTTACTTGGAGCCTGTTGAGAGAAACTTCTTTCTTTGTATTCGTTCCTGCAATCTTCCCTTGCCAGGAGTAGAGTTTTAGCAAGAATCGTACTATCCGAGTTGATTTGTTAGACAATTTAGATATGATCAAGCTATGCCCCAGGCAAGCGAGGAGGTCACATGGACAATAAGGAGCTATGAAGTCGGCCCTTACAATTGGGCCTTAATATGGAAGTAGCTCTTAACAAGAAATTTTGGCTCTCGATTTCTTCTTCAAACGTACAATCATCGCGTGACAGCTTCATATTCCTGGATAGGTGGTGGATGCATCATTACTACTTAGTGCACAATTATTTTCTAGTGGATCGACCTATCTGCCTTCCTCCTCCATGCTTGAGGAATTATAGGTCAGAGCAAGGGATTGGATATTTTTACGAGAAGGATCAAGCTGCCATTCCGAACAGCTTCATCATAAAATTTCTATAGAAGAGCGAATTAGAGAAATAAAGCCTCCAAATACTCTAGAAGGATAGATTGCTTTTGGTTTTCCTTTAGATTTGATAAAATGGAGAGAAAGATCAGCCACTCCTCGCAATGAATTTGAAACTGTAGGTAGTATCCTGCCTTCTCCTACTCCTGAAGGAGGAAATCAGCCTACTCACCCTACTCCAGTCATCCCTCCTGCTACAAAGCCCATCACTTTTACAATTTCTCCTACTGTAGAGCATACAATCACTGCAGCCATCCTTGTCATGGACCTTACAGCAACTACAGCAAGTCATGTTACAGCCATAACTTCTCCTGCCACGCGTCAGATTGTTATTACTACATCTACTATGACTCGCTCGCGTACTAAATCATTATCTCCTGAAGTTTTGGCACAACAGGTCCCCTCTCCTAATCAAAGTACATGTCTTCTTCCTATGAAGACTACTTATAAGGGAAAATAAACCATATCAGAAAAAGACAGTTCCTCAGAATATTTAGCAAATACTACAAGCGATGATACGTCTTCTTCCATGAGCTTAACTAACGAAGGAGATGCTTTAAATGCATATACTAATGCCGAAGTGGATATTAGAGAAGAAAATGATGTAAAGTCGAGTCTTCACTTCCTGATGCTCCACTTACTCATCCAGATGCCTCTCATCCAATTCTGGTGACCTCCCTAGATGAAGAACAACTCGATTATGGAGAATCCGGTGGTTCTGTTGGCGCAAATTTCTTTCTTTCTTTTGATGTTGCATATTCTCCCTGTATCATGGAAACTGCTGACGTGGTTACTCGTGAAACATCAACATAAGGTATATAGAGGCTCAATCATCTGAAATTCCAGCATCAATGGGAAATGTACTTCTTCTTCCTAGCACATAAGAAACCTTGTCAATAGTCCCCACAACAACTAATGCCCCCATTCAGCCAGATAAGTCCCCTATTGTGCGTCCTTCTCCTATCTAGCCAGTAGCTCGAAGTTTAGAATTTTTCCCTGATCCAATTAACATCCCAACTCCGACCACTCTTAACTCGAGTACTGTAGGGGCTCAGGAGCTTTCTTTTCTGCTGTGATTACGGAAGCCCCTAGTTCTGCACCATCTACAACCCATTTTGTTCAAGCTACTTTTACTGTTGCCCCCTGACTGGGTACATATTCTCTTTTCTTATTTTATTTCATTATATACATACGTATATGTATCTTCTTTTGAAGTTATAATTTCTTTCTTCTTTTTCTTTTAGCTTCGGTCGTGCCAGCTCCCAGTGGTTCTAAAGGGTCCAACTCGGTAACCATAGTTATTGATAAACTCTCAATGGAAAAAGTGCCTCCTCTTATGCTGGGACTTTTTAAGAACGCAACTTCTGTTATCATCGGCACTTTTAAAGATCTAACTCAGTGGCATTTTTTGGATAGTGCCCTAGCAGTCCTCACTCATTCAGCTCATCTGGCGCATATTGATGTTCAGTCTCTTTACAACTCTTTGTCATAGTTTTACGACTCTATCAAAAACTTGGAAGCAATACGAAGTATAGTCATTGCTCCAGAAATTCTGAAATGTCAGAAAGAATTGGCATTTCTTATGGAGAAACTATCTCGTTCAGACGACAATCTCGCTAATTGTAATGTTGTCCACTAATCTCTTCACGAGAAGTTGAAAGTGAAAAGGCCTAGATATATGTCCTAGAGGGGGGGGGGGGGGGGGGGGGGGGGGTGAATAGGACTATGCCAAATAAAAATTTATAACAGTGGAAATTAAAGGAATATAATAGCCAATAAGATAACTAAATAAACCACAATGCAAGATTGTAAAGCAACCTCAAAATTCAGATCTGGAGAGGTTGATACAAATGTTGTTCTAAGGACAACCTTACACCAAAAACCAGAGTTTATGGTAGGACAACCTAATTTCTAGAAAGGTCTTTGTATCAAGTATCAAACCGAAGAGGAATTAAAAAATAAATACAAACTGCACTGAAAAATAAATTGTAATCACAAATATGTATTGTTCTTGGGACAACCATGCACCATAAGAATGGCAGGGCAACCTTACTGAAACAATTTAATATCAAGCTGATAAATGAATAGCAAGAAATAAATTCTATACTATTACAACATTCTCCATAATAATTGAAATAAAAGATTACAATATTCACAACCACATATACATCCCTCGAATGAATAAATAAAGATATGAAATATAAACCATTCAACCACAACACAAGGGATTATAGTGGTTCGACTGTGTGTTCACCAACTGTTATACAACAGCCACATAGAATGCTACTCCACTCCTAATATCCTCACACAGGGGATATTAGCGTTCACTAACAATGTATGTTTTCACAGGTTCACCAAAAACCTTTACAATTGTGTCTTTGTCTGTGGGCTTACAAAATTAAAAAAACCCCACTTCTGAGTTTTCCTGGCTCTCCTCAGATAACCAAAACAATGAGATTTTTTTGGCAAATCCCGAAAGAAACCAAAACAAAATAGAATTTACAATTAAATGTAAAATACCTGATTTTCTCCTTTGATGTAGCAGCCCGGAAGAACCAAGTCAGAGTAGATGATTGAATGTCCAAGTTTAATATCCAATACTCGATTACAAAGGTTCTAGTTCTAATTGATTTTAAAATTAAACCAACACAGGGCTAACCTTACTTAATTTTGATTCCAAAGAAAGGGAAATAGCATTTCCTCTTTTCAGTAGCGATTGGAATACAAGAAAGAAAATTAATTAAATAAAGCTAAAGAAAGGGAATATTAAATAAGCACACCTAGCTTAAAATGGAGCACAGACTTATCTCTCAGAAGGCCGAAATAATTAGCTTGAATTCTATATTATATTATGAGATTCGTGTTCTATTTATAGCTGAGAAAAACACATCTTCGACTGGTCTTAAGACATCCACGATTGGTCGAAGAACAACAGAATTTTAAAAAAATCGGGCGCGATAAGATTTTCAATTGCACGACCGGTCATGGGTACCCTACGACTGGTCGAAGGTCCCTTTTGACTGGTCGTAGGTTCCATACAACTGGTCAAAGATGTCCCAATCTCAACGTTGTACTTTGAGTCGAAGAACCATGACAGGTCGAAGAACCAGTCGACACTGTTCACAGGATTGGTCGAACAGTCTCCAAGACTGGTCGAAGAGTAACCAAAAAATTTTAAAAATCCTCAACAACTTAAGGACTGGTCGAGGAATTTCCTGGACTGGTCGAACCAGTGATAGGACTAGTCGAATAAGGTCCAGAACTAGTCTTAGAACATATCAAAGTCACTTATAAAAGATATATGGATTATGTATCCAAAGTGACCTACTCTAAAGGTCAACCTAAGGTCAATCATACCTCAATAGTGAAGTAAGGACATTGAAACTTGAATACCAATGACCTTGAGCATTATGAAGATTGAGCTCTTGAACTTGAGATCTTCAACTTAAAAAACTTCTGAGAACTTGAACTTAAAAGCGTCTGAAATCTTCAACTTGAATAGTTGTGCTTGTCTACTCGAAGCCAATCTTGTGTCTTGAATAGATCTTTTGTTCATCACATAAACAAGCTTTAAAGTAGTGTCTTTGTCACCATAAATTTGACAATCACAAGGGGTTATTCACTATAGCACTTACAATCCCCCCCTTTGTCAAATTAGTGACAAAACACACTTCCGAGATAGGATACATATCACAAAATATTTAATTAAAGAATAATGCACCAGTTGTTAAACCGACACACATTTATGAACCTATAAATCAATATATTCAACCAATATACTCATGTGCATACAGACCACTACTGCACATACTCCCCCTGAGTATATACTCCCTCTGAGTAACATATTTCACCAATCTAACTTTAAACCACTAAGAAGCAAAGTGTATATATCTACTCCCCCTTTTTGTCACAATATGACAAAGGAAGAACAAAATAGATTGGAAAGGACTAATAATCAAGGAGTAAAAGAAGAGGTTACCAAATAAGAATTGAAACCATAGTATAAGCAACACATATAATAGATAAACTGAGCCACAAACAGTGATAGTGACAATAGCAAATCCAGTCAAGTGAACATGATATAAAGAAAGTTATTACAGACCAGAAAATAGAAAATGAACTAATCTAACCCAGATGAAGGAGCAGGGATGGAGGGATCAAGTTTGTGCATGCCCTTGTTCAAGCGCTTAAGATATTTGCACATATACTTGAATTGTAAATCATTGGCAACAGACATGTTTTCCATCCTAGCATTTAAAGATTCAACCTTAATTTTCAATGCAACAAAGCTTGCATCAAAAGCAGAAGGTGGATAATCTGGATCATCTACAGAGTCAGAATCAAGCTCTTCAAAGATATCATCCATGTTAATATCATTTGGAGGAAGATCACCAGCTTCTTCCTCATGTACAGCTTCAGCTGCACCACTACTATCAACTTGGCCAGGAAGAAAATCCAGCTTCATCTTGTTGAGATTAGAATTATTAAATATCAAGTGATGGATAGGGGCCTCACCGACCAGCATATCGACTAACATATGAGAAGCCAATACGGTCATCAAATATCCAAAGGGAATATCACTATGACCAGGATGGAGTCGAAACTGAATGACAGAATGACAAATCAAGGAAGGTAGGCAGAGATGAGCACCTCGGGCTACATTATGAAGAATACGAACCATAAAAGTCATTAACTCAATTTTATTGTCAGATAAGACACAAAAATCCTGTACAACACTCTGTATTTGGGTAATAGATACCTTAAGGGGAGCGCATTTCCTTTAGGCATCCATGGAGCATCCAAGTTGCATAAATCTTTAGAAAGCATGCATTTTTCAGTTTGAGAGGGTTTTTCAGTCAATGTATGGATGGGAACTCCCTCATCATTAACTGAAATTTTCATAAGAGCAGAAATCAAGTGACGATCAACATCAAATGGTCCTTCTCTTGTGGCAATTTTAAATGTCAGATTTTTAAGAGAATAATCATATATACATGCAAACATGGATTGGGCAATGGATCAGTATGTAGGCCCACCCCAATGTAGTAAGTTATCCCAACCTACAACTTGTAGCATGAGAAAGATATCAAACAGAGCAGTATGATTAAGATTAACAAGGTGTTCAACGATTACATTTCACATACGGATGTCACGAACATATGATGGATCATCCTCAAAATCCCTAAGATGACGTTTAGTGAGAGGGGCTGATCTAGAGGAAGATGATGGACCACGAGAAGTCAATTTCCTTCCTCTAAAAGCCATTTACAACAAAGAGTTCAAGAATAAAAGGAGTTGTAAATGAAAGAAACTGGGTTTTTCTAATACCAGATTTTTCAGAATAACTTCCCCAAATCACAATGAAAATCAAAATAAATATCTTCAAGAGTAAAAGAGAAGTATTCTAGACTCAAATCTAGAAGAGAAATGTAAATGGAGTACTTACAATGAAGATTTTGGGAGTTGGCTTCGACTAGTCGATGTTCGGCCGATTGGAGGGAGAAATAAAAATGAGGAAGATGAAGGATTTCTCCAAATTAAAAGGGTTTCACGAGTTCATCGTCTGGTCGTGGATGTACATGACCGGTCGAACCACGACTGGTTGTGTATTTCCATGATCGATCGAGTACAAGCCAAAAATGCATTTTCAAAAAAAAAAAGATTTTAAGATTTTTCAAAGTATTTTGTAAATTGAAATCTAACCTATCAAGCATATACAATATGATACAAAAATGCATAAAACATCATCTTATAATGCACATGCCAAGATCAAATTTCATTTGATAAAACTGACTTTTGTCGAGCGGTTTCGTGAAAATATCAGCACGTTGATTCTCGGTAGGTATATATTCCAGAGATATAATCTTTTCTTCTACTAATTCACGGATATAATGAAATCTAATGTCAATGTTCTTGGTACGCGAATGCTGAATAGGATTTTTCAAAATATTAATGGCACTTGAATTATCACAATATCACAACATAGAATCCTGTTTAATTCCATAGTCACTTAGCATTCGTTTCATCCAAACAAGCTGCGTACACGCATAACCAGCTGCGATGTATTCAACTTTAGCTGTTGAAAGTGATATAGAACTTTATTTCTTGCTAAACTAAGAAACTAAATAGTTTCCGATATAAAAACAACCACCTCTGGTTGATTTTCTATCATCAAGATTACCAGCCCAGTCAGCATCCGAGTACCCAGCTAATTGGACGCTAGTCTCATGAGGATACCAGAGACCGAGATTCATAGTACTTGCGACATATCGCATAATCCGCTTGACAGCAATCAAGTGTGATTCTTTAAGACTAGACTAATATCTAGCGCAAATACCAACACTTAGCGTGATATCAGGTCTACTAGCAGTTAAATACAATAGACTACCAATCATACTCCGATAAAGTTTTGGATCAACATTTTTACCTTCAAAGTCTTTTAAGAGTTTAAGGGTAGTTCTCATAGGAGTATCAAAGTTCTTACCATTCTCAAATCAAAATCTCTTAATTAAGTTCAAGGCATATTTAGATTGAGAAATGAATATTTCATCAGGTTATTGCTTTACTTGCAACCCTAGGAAATAATTTAATTCTCCAACCATGCTCATTTCAAACTGTGATTTCATCAAATCTGCAAGCTCAGTAGTCATGTTAGTACAAGTAGATCCATAAATGATATCATTTACATAAATCTGTACCATCAAAATATGATCATTATATTTTTTAACAAACAGAGTTTTATCAAAAGATCCCATTTAAAAATTATGACTTAACAGAAATTTTGTTAGTTTCTCATACCATGCCCTAGGTGATTGTTTTAATCCATAAAGTGCCTTTTTAAGCCTATACACATGATCAGTATTCTTGAGATCTTTAAAACCCATTGGTTGTTTCACATAAACTTCCTCATGCAAATTGCCATTTAGAAATGTACTTTTCACATCCATTTGATAAATCTTAATCTTTCTAAAACATGCAATGGATATAAACAGTCTGATTGATTCAAGACATGCTACTGGTGAAAAGGTTTCATCAAAATCAATACCTTCAATTTGAGTGTAACCTTGTACCACTAGTCTGGCCTTATTTCTAATTATATTTCCAAGCTCGTCAGACTTATTTTTGAAGATCCATTTTGTTCCAATGATGTGTTTATCTTTAAGTCTTGGTACAAGATACCAAACATCATTTCTTATGAATTGGTTAAGTTCTTCTTGCATCGCAACAATCTAGTTTTCATCAGCAAGAGCTTCTTTTATGTTAGATGGTTCTATTTGGGATGTAAAACACACATAATTACATATATCCTCAAGTTGTCTACGGGTGTGAACACTAGTGAGAGGGTTTCCAAGAATTTGTGTGGTTGGATGATCTTTAATAGTCCTTAATTCAGAATCATTCTGATTAGATGAAGTATCAGATTTATCAATTACTAGAACTTCATCATTATCTGAATTTGAGACTGGTATGTTTAAGTGATCATCAATGACAACATTGATAGACTCTTGAATCACACCAGTTCTTTTGTTCAGAACCCTATAAGCTCAACTGTTTAAGGAATATCCTAGGAAAATTCTTTCATCACTCTTCATATCAAACTTTTTCAAATTTTCACGATCTCGTAAAATATAACACTTGCTGCCAAAACTTTGAAAGTATTTGACAGTAAGCTTTTTATCGAACCACATTTCGTAAGCCGTTTTATTATTATCTTTGCTAGTGTAGATACGGTTAATAATATAGTAAGCTATATTGACTGCTTCAGCCCAAAGATTCTTAGAGAGCTTCATACTATTCAACATGACATTAGTCATTTCTTGAAGCACTCTATTCTTCCTTTCCACTATACCATTTTATTGTGGAGTTTTGGGTGTTGAGAATTCATGTAATATTCTTTGGTCGAAACAGAACTTCTCAAAACCGCTATTCTCAAATTTAGATCCATGATCATTACGAATCTTACTAATTTGAGAACCTTTTTTTGTTTAAATCCTTTTGAGAACTTTTCTTACTTCTTCAAGTGTTTCTGATTTGTCCCTTAAGAAGACTACCCATGTATATCTGGTAAAGTCATCCACTATTACCAAGATATACCTTTTGCCACCTCGACTCTCCGTTCTGGTAGGTCCTATCAAATCCATGTGGAGGAGTTCGAGTGGTCTTGATGTGATATTTGAATTCACCTTTTTGTGTGAGGTTCTTGTTTATTTTCCTATCTGGCATTCACCACATATTTTATCTAATTTTTGAAGCTTAGGTAGACCTCTTATAAGTTCCCGTTTACTCAATCTATATAAATTTCAGTAATGTACATGTCTAAGACGTTTATGCCACAAATCAGTCTCGTCTGTATGGACCATGTAACATGTTTGATTAGATGAGCTGGATTCACTAACAATATAGCAGTTTTCAGAGGTCCTACGGCCGGATAGTATTACAGAACCCTTATTGTTTAGAATCTCACATCTTTGATTAGAAAACCGTACACTATGGTTATTATCGCATATTTGAGATATGCTAAGTAATTTATATTTTAAACCTTCAACATATAAGACATTTTTAAACACAAGAAGGTTATAAAGTTGAACCGTACCTTAGCCCATAATCTTGCAGTTACTGCCATCACCAAAAGTGACTGACTCATCAGTCATATCTTTTAGATTGGTGAATAAAGCCTTGTCGCCTGTCATGTGCCTAGAGCATCCACTATCTAGATACCACTTTGAATGGCTTGAAGCTTTGAAAGCGGTGTGGGTAACCAAGCAGGCAACCTTGGGAACCCATTTTAGTACTGTTTTGAGTTTAGGAGGATAGTTGGTCTTCTTATCTGTTGTTGTAAGAATGACCTATAAAGTTAGATTTTAAGAGCTCCTTGAGTAAATCAACTAACTTTTCAGCTAGTGGATTTCGTTTTTATTAAAGTTGACATGGCTGCTTTTTAATTTTTGAAAAGTTTTTAAATTTTTAGAAAAACCTTGATAAGTACTTTTTCTTTTGAGTTTGAGGTCTCTCCTTTCACAAACTTAGGAGGAGTATTCTTCTGTTTAGGAGGTATGTTCTTATCATAGCCCAACCCAGATCTGTCGCCACATTTTCTTGATCCGGATAATAGTTTCTCTAACTTAGGATCACCTTGGGCATATCTCCATGTGTCCTTTAAACTCAAAAGAGAAGATACTTCATTTTTAAGTTTCTCATTTTCAGATTTCAGATTTTCAATCTGGGACGTTTTGAATTCAAAATCGCATTTTTATTTTTCAAAACAATCTAAAATTTGGGATTTTTCTAAAATAAGTGACTCCAAACATTCTTTGAGTTTAAAAAACTTTTCTTTTTGAAGTTTAAGTTTGATAGCAATTTTACAACTTTCCTTGTATAGGGCATTGTAAGCATCTTGAAGATCATCTTTATTTTCACATTCACTGTTCAGATTTTCCTCACTAGTTGAATCATCATGATCTGAAAAAGTGAACTTGGCTAGAGTCATAAGAGCTTTCATTTCATTACCCGACTTAGTTTCAGAATATTCTGATTTAGAAGAATCTTCAGAATCAGATGATTCATCCCATGTAGCCAACATACCCTTCTTCTTGGGTTTATCCTTTTTAGGACATTTGTTTGCTAAATGCCCATAGTCTTGGCAGTTGTAACATTAACTATCTTTCAAAGACTTCCAAGTTTAAGATTTAGGTTTAGATCTTTTCTTCTCATTTGATTTTTTAAAATCTACCCTTTGCTTGCTTTTGAATATTTTATAAAACTTTTTTGTTAAAAGAGTCATATCATCTTCAGAATCAGAATTTTCTTCAGAATTACATTTAGAAGATTTTAGAGCGATAGATTTACCTTTAGGAGCTTTAAAGTTTAACTCATAGGTTTATAAAGAACCAACTAGTTCTTCTACCCTCATATTATCTGTATCACGAAGTTCCTAGATTGCTATTACTTTGGAGTTGAACCGTTCAGGAAGAGAGCGTAGTGTCTTTACACACACTTTGCTTTATGGGATTGTATCGCCAAGACCCCACATAGAGTTTACAATGTCATTTAATCTTGTATAAATGTCCATAAATGTTTCATTTTTCTCCATATAAATTTCTTCAAATTTGGTTGTGAGGAGTTGGACTTTAGATTTTTTTACAATTGTAGTACCCTCGTGTGTCATTTCTAATATATCCCAGGCTTGCTTTGGAGTATCACAGGATATGATTCTTTTGAACTCATCCAGCGATAATGCACAAGTGATTGCATTTAGTGCCTTTGCATTGACCCTACTCTCATTTTTCTGAAGGGTGGTCCAAGGGAAATAAGGAGTTACTCTCATTGATTTTGAACCATCGACTCCAGTTACATCAGTGGTAGGAGGTTTCCATTCAGTCACTGTGGCTTGTCACATACTCTCATCCATTGATTTGAGGAAGATCCTCATCCTAGCTTTCCAGTAGGCATAATTGGAGCCATCAAAGGGTGAAGGCCTAGTGACTGATAGGCTATTAAAATTTGACATCTTAAATAACTTAAATCGTTAGCTCAGGAATTAAATCCAAGAATTAAAAAAATGAGCTATTAGGCTCTGATACCACTTGAAAAGGCCTAACTATATGTCCTAGAGGGGGGGTGAATAGGACTATGCCAAATAAAAATTTATAACAGTGGAAATTAAAGGAATATGATACCCAATAAGATAACTAAATAAACCACAATGCAAGATTGTAAAGCAACCTCAAAATTCAGATCTTGAGAGGTTGATACAAATGTTGTTCTAAGGACAACCTTACACCAAAAACCAGAGTTTATGGTAGGACAACCTGATTTCTAGAAAGGTCTTTGTATCAAGTCTCAAACCGAAGAGGAATAAAAAAATAAATACAAACTGCACTGAAAAATAAATTGTAATCAAAAATATGTATTGTTCTAGGGACAACCATGCATGATAAGAATAGCAGGGTAACCTTACTGGAACAATTTAATATCAAGCTGATAAATGAATAGCAAGAAATAAATTCTAAACTATTACAACATTCCCCACAATGCTTGAAATAAAAGATTACAATATTCACAACCACGTATACATCCCTCAAATGAATAAATAAAGATATGAAATATAAAACATTCAACCACACCACAAGGGATTATAGTGGTTCGCATGTGTGTTCACCAACTGTTATACAACAGCCACACAGAATGCTACTCCACTCCTAATATCCTCACATAGGGGATATTAGCGTTCACTAACAATATAGGTTTTCACAGGTTCACCAAAAACCTTTACAATTGTGTCTTTATCTGTGGGCTTACACAATTAAAAAAAACCCCACTTCTGAGTTTTCCTGGCTCTCTTCGGATAACCAAAATAATGAGATTTTTCTAGCAAATCTTGAAAGAAATCAAAACAAAAAGGAATTTATAATTAAATGTAAAAAACCTGATTTTCTCCTTCGATGTAGCAGCCCGAAAGAACCAAGTCAGAGTAGATGATTGAATGTCCAAGTTCAATGTCCAGTACTCGATTACAAAGGTTCTAGTTCTAATTGATTTTAAAATTAAACCAACACAGGGCTAGCCTTAATTGATTTTGATTCCAAAGAAAGGGAAATAGTAATTCATCTTTGCATATTAGATTCGAATACAAGAAATAAAATTAATTAAATAAAACTAAAGAAAGAAAATATTAAATAAGCACACTTAACTTAAAATGGAGCACAGACTTATCTCTCAGAAGATCGAAATAATTAGCTTGAATTCTATATTATATTCTGAGATTCGTGCTCTATTTATAGCTGAGCGAAACACGTCTTCGACTGGTTTTCAGACTTCTATGACTGGTCGAAGAACCAACAGAATTTAAAAAAAATTGGGCACGATAAGATTTTAGTTGCACGACCAGTCGTGGGTACCCTACGACTAGTCGAAGATGTCTCAATGTTAATGTTGTACTTTTAGTCGAAGAACCATGATCGGTCGAAGAACCAGTTGACACTGTTCATAGGACTAGTCAAATAGTCTCCAGGACTAGTCGAAGAGTAATTAGAAAATTCTAAAAATCCTCAACAACTTAGGACTGGTCGAGGAATTTCCTGGATTGGTCAAACTAGTGCTAGGACTAGTCAAACAAGGTCTAGGACTAGTCTTAGAACAGATCAAAGTCACTTATAAAAAATATATGGATTATGTATCTAAACTGACCTACTTTAAATGTCAACCTAAGGTCAGTCATACCTCAATAGTGAAGTAAGGGCATTGAAACTTGAATACCAGTGACCTTGAGCATTATGAAGAGTGAGCTCTTGAACTTGAGATCTTGAGCTTAAAAAACTTCTGAGAACTTGAACTTAAAAGCTTCTGAGATCTTTAACTTGAATAGCTGTGCTTGTCTACTCGAAGCCAATCTTGTGTCTTGAATAGATCTTTTGTTCATCACATAAACAAGCTTTAAAGCAGTGTCTTTGTCACCACAAATTTGACAATCACACGGGGCTATTCATTATAGCACTTACAGAAAGTTTCTAACAGGAATAAGGCAATCATTAATGAACAAATTGTTATTCTTGAGAGAGAGAGATACTGCTTCTCAAGGGTTAAAAAGAAGTGAAAGATTTGACTATTTGTCAAATTAAAGAACTTGAAACAAATTCTCAAGTTATTAATATCGAGCAAGCTAAGCAAGCGAAGGGTAGGGAAGCTGTTTCCCTTTTGAAATCTAAACTGGTTGATGTCCCTGATCAAGGCCAGGCTCATTCTTGAGGCTGAACGCATGACTGCTGCAACACAATCTCAGTTAAAAGAAGAATTACAGTGTTACATAGTAGTATTAAATGTAAAGAAAGATCTGTAAGGATTGTATTTTCATATAAGTTCATTTTGCATTATAATATACAAACAGATCGTGGTGTTTTATCCAGAACAAAATACATTGATGATAATACAATTATTGATTTTGATATATATATTGATGCAACACTTTCAACTTATGCTTTGTTGTTTCCACTATTTATATTTGTGCATTGTATGACGACCCCTTGTGATGTTTTATTGTGATGGGCGGAACTATTTCATTTCAAAGTTAGTTAATTAGCATTACACGCAGTTTAAGCTCTTCAGTATTGGAGCAATCATAGTTTTTTTAAAATTCATAAGTAGTTGGAGTTGGGTCTCACGTGATAGTCTTGGTAATTCTCATGAGTTCACTGAACTTCTCACAGCCTGGTAAGTTCACAAACCGTGATCCATCGGAGGGGCCCAGTGAAGCTACCAGGGTTATGATCTCGGTTGGATTTACGCACGGGGTTGGCCACAGTAACTCTCTAGAGTTCACGGGGCGCACAAGGCAACCTTTAGGGTACCAAATCCAGGGTTATCAGTCCATCAATGAGTAGATTTAAGCCCTTCCTCATGAGTTACTACTAAAATCAAGATAAGAATCTAAGGGGTCTTATGCATGGTTAGCTTATCTATGGATAATGGCCAAAGAGCATACACTGTAGCCCTCATTTTCTTCATCTGCAAGGTCGGGCCCATTCATGGGAGAATAATTTTATCCATTCCCCATGACGCTGTCAAAAAGTTATACAGACAACATGGGTGTTACGCATGATTTGTCGTTGAGGACTTTTTAGCCTTTTAGGGTTTTCAGTCACTTTCTTCATCCACTGCCTGCATGGGTATGTGTACGATGGCCTTCACAGGCTTTTTAGGGCCACTGGCTTCTCACCGCTACCCGAATGGCGATGGAGATAAGCTTTATGCGTAGTTGGCCATATAGGCTTGGCTAGGCTGCCTTAAATGATGATAAGTTGTCATCGTTGTCATAATAATAATAGGTGTCTTGATCAATATATCACCACTGCTGATAATGTTAACGATATTCGTGCATTGCTCATAATAATAATATATCTTCTTCGTGATGATACCAACTTCGACGAGTTTTAACGGAGCTTATTTAATAATAACAACGATAGTTACTCTCTTTTAAGA
The DNA here is from genome assembly GCA_037074715.1 of Magnolia kwangsiensis. NCBI lineage: Eukaryota > Viridiplantae > Streptophyta > Magnoliopsida > Magnoliales > Magnoliaceae > Magnolia > Magnolia kwangsiensis. Next base: position 99,707,593 of record CM073576.1, on the reverse strand, counting down.
AAACCTCTTATTGTAATATTTAACTACATATTTAGAATTCCTTCTTTATTCAATCATCTAACAAAGAATATATGAACATGACTTCACTTGTCTTTACCCCCTTTTGATATAGAAGCATTATGGCGATAATCTTCTGGATCAAAATCGGAACCCTCTTCGGGGATAATACTTCTTGATGAAGTGCGCATTGACTGGTATATTGATACTCAGTCCATCTTGATCAACCACTCTATATGCTCCATTTGAATATACTTCTTTTATAATGTACGACCCATCCCATTTAGGCTCAAACTTAGCCCCTGTTCTGCGGGTCACCACTATTGGTCTTTTCAACATTAGCACTATATCCCCATTCTTGAAAGAGCGATATTTCACTCGTTTATCAAGCGGAAGTATTCTTGCTTGATATAACTATAATCGTTGCTGGGTTGCCAAACGCTTCTCATCGAGTAGATCTAGATCTTTCAGCCTTATCTTTACATTTTCATCATCTGTAATTGACTAATGCACCGCTACTCTGAGCAACATGACTTGTATTTCAATCGGAATGATCGCCTCTACACCATAAACTAGTGAATACGGTGTTGCACTTGTTGTCGTTCGGTGAGTAGTTCTTATGCCCATAATGCCTCTTGTAATCTTTCGTCTTAGTCACGCTTATTTCTAGTCATCATCTTCTTCAGTATTTTCACAATCATTTTGTTAAATGCCTCTGCTAATCCATTTTTCGGTGGATAGTAAGGTGTTGAAAATGAATGGTGGATACCAAACTTTTGACACATCTTCTCCATGCTTCTGTTCTTAAAAGGGGTACCATTATCAGTAACAATCTTCTCCGGGATACCGTGGCAATATATTATCGCATGTTTAATGAAATTAACCACATCCTTCTCTCTGACATTGCACAATGTGATCGCTTCTGTCCACTTGGAGAAATAGTCTATTGCTGCCACAATATACTATTTTCCTTTGGATGAAGGCGGATTTATGGGCCCAATAACATTGAGTCCTCAGCGGCGAAAGGCCAAGAAGTGATTGTTTGATGGAGATCTTGTAACATCCCGAAAATCGGGGGGTCGAGCAAAAACCCAACTCCCGAGTTCCAAAATGTTATTTATGCAACATAGATATGTATGATTGAATGTTGTCTGTGATAATGTCTTAAACATGAGTGAGATTAAGCCAGAACAGCAAATCATACTCCAGAGACAGTTAAATTTACAAGCGGAAGACTGTGATAGTATATATAACATATATAAACTGTTGTATGTCTCCAGAGTGTGAATATATTACCAGGTTATACACATACATGTATACTTAAAAAGGAAATCCTCTCCATCAACATATTAATTGAGAATTCAATCTCAAAGTAAATCATAAGGAAATCATCAAGCACATGTTATAACATACAGCTTAAGCGAATCGTCAAGCACATGCATTTCATTCATATTATGAAATCATGCATATGGCTAACATGTAGGAAACCATTCACACCAGCATATTAATTGAGAAATCAATCTCAAACCAATTCATAACACCATTTAATTCAATACATACTAATACAAGCATTTATACAAACACTTACACTACACACTTAAGTCTACATATAGTATGTCGACCCGAAGTGCGCATTTAGGTGAATCTCTTCGCCAAACTAATTATACACGTATTTCTAACATTCTAATGCGACAATAAACCATGTCAATCACATCAGCAAAATATGAGTAAAAACAGTACTTCCTACAAATGACTAAAATGCCCTAAATCTCATATTCTTCGTTGGTTTACGAAACAGGAAACGGACAGCATGTTGTACATGTCAAACGACGTTGCCGTCGAGAATCTACTATTAAACGACATTGAAAGCTTTGGAAACAGTCAATCAAAGCGTCTAAAATCTGCACCTTTTCCCTTATAGGTGAAGTGATTCGAACGGAGCGTATACGCTTCGTCTACGGCGATCAGACAACCTGATACACATGTACATCAGCTACTATTCTATTTGAATCAAAGAAATCCCCAAATCAGCAAGTGGTTAGGGTTTTCCTTACCTAGAAGTGCGTTGGAATCGTCGGGAAAGTGATCGGAGTGCGTCGCCTAAGCACGTGCAGTAGCAGCAGCAGGTGGCAGGAAAATCACTCCCACTCTCTCTCACGAACTCTCACCTTTTCTCTCTCCCAATCTAGGGCTTTTTGCAATTTCGGATGGGAGAGAGGAGTGAGGGTTTCAACCCCTTTTATTAGCTTAAAAATGCCCAAAATAGGCTCGGGAACGAAGTTTACTTAGTGCATATCCAATTCGGGGCTGTTTCGGTCCAAAAGATGCTTTCTGGTGGTCCCCTGGCCGAATGCGATCGGACTTAAGCTCATACGTACCAGATCTAGCACGTATTAAGTTTTCAGTCCGGCAGGGTTCGCAGATCGCACGTGGCGAGCCAGTTTCAGTTCAGCGGTCACCGCACGTAGATCAGGGCTGAAAGTCTCATGATATAAAATAGAAATTTCTCCTGATCCGAGGGTGTAATCTGGATGAATTCTGACGGTCAGAACGCTCAATACTGACGCGTCAAGTCGTGTGCCAGATTTGAATTTGAAATTCCAACTATGTCCCTATTCGCATCTCTTCGGTCCGAGCTCAATGAAATAGCCGGTGATTATCGGTTTGACTTGATTTTTGGAATGAGTGTCAAGTCCAGCTAGGCGGTTCTAACGGTCTAAGATAGGAGGTATCGGACTTTCGACGCGCGGTCTAGATCCAATACAAAGATTCAAAGCGGTCCAGAGAACAAACCGGTTTAGAGTTTGATCCCAGGTTATAGAGTATTATAGAGTCATTGGTTCTACTCGATTTGGGTCTTGTAGAACGTACTTAAAGTGATCAGAGACTATTTCCCAGCTACTTTAGCGTCGCGCTAGCTAACTTACACTTATTTTCCAAAGGAATTTATCCTACGTGATTTCTTTGGCTATGGAATTGGGTTCTGAGCGATTTCTCAGGTGTTTTAGTTAACCCATTGCCTAAGGACGTCTAATCCCAGATTAGCCAAAATTCGGGGTGTTACAGATCTTTAGGGGGAACATGCACGACATCTCCAAGGATCTGACATTCGTGGCACCTTTTTACATAATCTATTGCATCTTTGAACATTGCATGCTAGTAATACCCCATTCGATGTATAAATTTCGTCTAGCCTGGTGTGCCCCGCCTTCTCCAAAATGAGCTTCTCGTAACATTTGACCTGCTTCTTGTTCGTCGAGACAACGCAGCACCATCCCGTTGTAAGATTTTCGGTAGAGCACTTCACTACAAATGATGAATCTGTTTGATCTCTGTCTAATTTACTGCCTTTGTACTAGACTTCTGGTAAGATATCATATTTGAGGTAATTTATGAATGGCTACCTCCGATCATCTGTTATTACCTCTAAACATGATACAGGAAGTGCTTCAACGAACTTTTTGATAATTTCGGGAGAGGGCAGGAATCTTCTTTCTTCTATAGTCACTTGAAGCGGACTTAAGTTTGAATAGGACAGGGCTACTGCCAGACTAGCCAGAGCGTCTGCCCTTACTTTCATATCGAGGTACGTGCTTAATTTCAACATGATAGAATTGCTCTAGTAACTGCTGGGCTTTTCAACAGTATGACAAAAGTTCTTGCTTTCTTATTTCAAACTTAGTTATTAGCTAATTTATAATCATCTTGGAATCTTCAAAAATATGTAACGTCTTTATTTTCATCTCATGGGAGATTTCCATTCCAATGATGGGAGCTTAATATTTGGCTTCATTGTTCATACAAGCAGTGCCTAATGTGAAAGAATATGGTAATAAATCACCCTGAGGTGTGATGATAATAACTCTTGCCCCCACTCCTAACACTCAAGAAGCGTCATCAAAGTACATTTTCCATTGACCTTGTGACTCAATCATCATTACCTGCTCATCAGGAAAATCGTCATAAATTGTCTCACTTTTCATTACGGGATGCACCGCCAACTAATCTGCCACTACTTGTCCCTTCACTGCTTTCACTAGTTCATAGGTGATTGTGTGTTCCAAAAGTAACAACATCCATTTAGCCAATCTTCTTGATAACATCGGCTTGGTCATTAAAAACTTTATCGGATCTACTCTTGAGATCAGAGTTATGTCATAGGAGAGACAATAATGTCTCAATTTCTGTACCACAAATATCAGTGCTAGACATTCTTTTTCGATTGGAGAATAGTTACATTCCACGCCTATCAAAGTTTAGCTTATATAATAAAGAGCATTTTCTTTCCCATCTTCATTTACCTGTGCTATCAAGGCTCCCAGCGAGTTTTCAGCCGTCGATATTACAAGATAAGTGGTTTACCTTTTATAAGAGCCATCAATACCGGAGGCTGTCTCAGCAATTCTTTTATCAAATCAAACGCGTTCTGACAGGCTTTGTCCCACACAAATTCCATTCCTTTCTTCATCGAATGGGAAAACAGCTAATATCTTCCTATTAGATTTGAAATAAAACAACGAATATATGCCAGTTTCCCTTGCAATCTCTTCAATTTTTTCAATATTTTCAGAGACGACATATCTTAGATGGCCTTAATTTTCCCTGGGTCAATTTCGATAACCCTGTGCCTAATGACGAAGCCAAGAAACTTTCCTGAGAGCACTTTAAAAGCACATTTGTCGGGATCATCTTTAGCTGCTTCTTTCCAAGTCTACGGAAGATCGATGTTAAATGCTCGCGATGTTCCAATTGATTACCTGACCTAACCACCAGGTCATTGACATAACATTCAATATGTTTGTGCATCAAATCTTGAAAGATACTTTGCATCGCCCTTTGATATGTCGCCCCAACATTCTTAAGACCAAACATCATAACCTTGTAGTGGTAAATTCCTAATGAGGTCCTAAATGTTGTTACTTCTTCATCCTCATGAGCCATCCTAATATGATTGTAACCAGTGTAGCCATCCATGAAAGACATGACAGCGTATTGCGTCATACTGTCAATCAACAGTTTCGTTATTGGGAAGGGAAAGTCATCCTTTGGGCAAGCCTCATTCAGGTCCCTAAAATCTATGCACACCCTGATTTATCTGCTTTTATTTTTTACTGGGACAATATTTGATATCCACTTGTGATATTTGACCTCTCTAATGAATCTGAATTTGATCATCTTGCTCACTTCTTCTTCTATCAGACGGACCAAATCTGGATGAAATTACCTTTGGGCTTGCTTGATCATGAAATAGTGGTGAAGACTGCTTGAGTTGAAGTAGGAATATGCCAATATGTCCTAGAGGGGGATGAATAGGACTTTTTAAAGTTTTACAATGTATTTAAAAATCCTATTACACTAATCCTATCAGATAAAAAATTATCAGGATTACTCAAATGTAACTCTACTGGTTTCCAAGCCTAGTAGAGGATCCAATCACAAACTATTCAAAAGATAGCAATATAGAACTTCGTTCATGTTGGATATGACTGTGTATGTGTGTGAGGTGTGATCTCAGATATTCAGATATTGAAATAATAAAGTAAATCACATAAACAAAGGAATAGCAATCACAAACACGGTCATTTTTATAATGGTTCAACTACTTGTCTATTCCACTCCCGGTAACCGCACTTAACCCTTGAGTGTACTGAATTTCACTAAGGAGGTTTCACATGGTTCACCGCTAACCTAAGGTTTTAAATCAGGTTCACCTTCAACCTTTACAACCTACACAGAGGCTAACTGTTTATATTCTCACAAGCAAGGGTCAACACATCGCACCCACATTTAGGCACACTAGCCAAGGATCTTCCTTAGTACCCTAACAGAGGTTTTACCCGTTTTACCTCAAACCAAAGGTTTTACTGGTTCACCTCTAACCAGATGTTAATGTTCTCCACAGAGCAATGGTCCACACAATGCTCTACTGGCTTCCAAACCTAGTAAAGGATCCAATCCTCTAACCTAAGGATTACTCAAATGTAACTCTACTGGCTTTTAAGCCTGGTAGAGGATCCAATCACAAACTATTCAAAAGATAGTAATATAGAACTTAGTTCATGCTGGATATGACTGTGTATGTGTGTGAGGTGTTATCTCAGATATTCAGATATTAAAATAATAATGCAAATCACACAAACAAAGGAATAGCAATCACAAACATAGTCATTTTTATAGTGGTTCGACTACTTGTCTACTCCACTCCTGGCAACCGCACTCAACCCTTGAGTGTACCGAATTTTACTAAGGAGGTTTCACATGGTTCACCTCTAACCTAAGGTTTTAAATCAGGTTCACCTTCAACCTTTATAACCTACACTGAGGCTAACTATTTATGCTCTCACGAGCAAGGGTTAACACATCGCACCCACATTTAGGCACACTAGCTAAGGATCTTCCCTAAGACCCTAACAGAGATTTTACCCGATTCACCTCAAACCGAAAGTTTTACCCGGTTCACCTCAAACCGAAGGTTTTACTAGTTCACCTCTAAGCAGATGATTATGCTCTCCACAGAGTAAGGGTCCACACAACGCACCCACCATGTACGCTCCCGTCGGAGGCCTCCTTGAGGACTTCAAGAGTGAGAAACACCTTAGACCCAATCCTATAAAGGAATGATCCAAGTGTCCTCTGGACTCTAGATACATACAGATAAGTTGATGAGTCTCATTCAACACATTGGCGAAGATCTCCTCCTTGTTAATAAAGAGTCTTCAGCTCCCTTGATCCGCAATAAATGATGTACCAATATAAGGCACTGGGTTGGGTCAAGGTTGTGATGGAATCCTACTCTCTAAATATTTTCCTATAAAGGAGATAGAGCAATTTCAATCATCTAAGCATTCAAGGCATCTCAGCTTAATGATTTGCCATTAAGATGGTAGCTGAAGGATCCTTAAATATGGAAGTTCATTCCCCAATCCACTCTATTAAGAGGGTGGATTAGAGGATGAACTCCCATGAGAGAAAGGGCTTTGGGTATATGATCTAAAGGTAAAACACACAAAAGCACTCTCTTCTTTTTCTGCCAGCAATATGAACAAGTCTCTCTTTATATAGGCAAAAGGTTCCAACGGATATAAAATGGTCATATTTATGACAGAGTTCAACATCATCGAGCAATGTCGATATCATCAAGCGTATACTCTTAATAGTATCGACGGTCTGCTCGATGACACAAACTCACATGTCATATGCTTTTGAAACCTCTTACCAGCTGGTCGATGGGATCTATCAAGTGTCGATATCATCGAATTTGGAACTCCGATTCTATCAATAATTGGATCGATCTATCGACATTAGAAAAATGAGAGAGACTACTCAAGAAATATTTAAAGTTTTTAGGATATGATCGAGGGTCACCTGATGTCATTAAAATTTGTATATCAATGATATTAGATGCAGTGTCGATGCATCGATAAATCCCATGGATTTTCTAGTAAGCTCGCTGGACAGTTTGTGTCCAGAATCGATGCAATCGATGCGACCTTGATATTATCGACATATGAATATCGATTTCCTCGAGTGGCCCTCGATCAAAGATAAAAAGTGACCTGAAATATTTGCTGGAAGACATGCGTGCCCACTATCAATATCATCGATGGACTTCCGATATTATTGAGATTTGATTTAAGATCTTATTGAGAAGAGCATCGATATATCGAAGGATTTTGAGATTTTCTTTGAAAAATAGGGGCGTAAAAAATCTACCTATCTATATTATCGAGTCACTTCTAATTGACTCGAGATTCAAATATCGACAACATCGATAGGTGTATCAATATATCAATAATTCTATCCAAATATGTATGCGGTTGCTGGACACATTAAGTCCTCATTCGATATGATCGATTCAGCTTTCGAGGACATCGAAGCATAGGTCGATTATATCGATATGTGTATCGATACAATCGATAGGGCAAGAAAACTTAGAGATTTTCTGATGTTTAAAGAAGTTCTCTTACCTAAAAATCCTAATATATTTTAACTTATTTTTAAGGGTTTTAATCACCTAGTGTTTTAGGACATGGGATGTAAGGCTTAGATTTACTTATGGCGAGCTTCCCCACATCTGGTTGATGCAGACACTTTAATAGATCTTCCTGTGAGGCTCTGCAGTCCGACTGACTCAACACACATGCTAATTGACAAACCAGGGCACTAGTAAGGGCACTTTCAATCTCCCCCTTTGTCAATTACGTGACAAAATACCCAAAACACCCTAGGACAATATCTAGATAGACACATCTTAAATTGTGTGTACATGCAATTTACACAATTTTACAAATTCTAATGATCCCATGTACACAACCGGCATTTGCTCTCCCTTGCTATAAAACTCCACCATTCTTGGTGTAGCTGCTCCTCCTAACACCTGCAACACCACTCAAGCATATACAATTTCCATTCCTGGGTGTTTTAGCCTTTCTCCCCCTTTTTATTAGTCATTGACAAAGATATAGCAGTTGATATTGACTGAAGTGTAAAGAAACATATGGGAAAATATATATGTATAGAGATGAAATCATTTTAAAACATACATCATCTTCAGAAGATATGAATGCATATTAAATAAAGTATTGACACAATCAGATAAGATAGTCATGAAAAACACATGCATTCCATATCAGAGACTCTATTTACCAAGGGAACATAAATATCAGAGTGGCCATAAGAATAGATTTATATGTAGCCACATTCAACAAAATATTCATCATTCAAGACACATATTGCCATAGACAGCAATAGATTAACAGATATCCTAAACAAAATCATCAAGCCCATTCATGGGCACCCATTAATAATCATCAGCATTAGCCCAACTGTGGACATATACAACAAGAAAAAACTATCTCCAACCATCCTCCCCATAAAAAAAAAAATTCTGAACAGAATGAGGAACTTCACATATACTAGAGATACCAGTCAGGTTCGATGATCATTGGAAGGTGCTTTCCTAATATACGATGTTTCACATTCCCGAGTGTCTGAGCGTTTCATCTCCGACGGTGACTATTCAGGTTTCAGACGACTTCGATGACATTGAGATTGGTTCAATGTCATCAGATATGTTAAATTTTTGAAAGTTTTTGAACTTTTACTCTTCTTTGACATACATAATGGGCAATGGTTAGTATAAGGAAATATGCCTATTTTGCACATGTACATTCAACCAAAGCCAAACAACTTCTTTTTTCTCCCCCTTTTTTAAAAAAGAGAGAGAACCTCAATTCTCAGATGTGCCAATTTAGCTCATTTTTCCTGTGCATTTTATCAAATCTCACATATTCCAATAGATTTTTGGAGGTCACCAAATCTATTTGCATCAAGAGGCTTTATTAGGATGTAGCAAGTTGTCTTTCTGTACACACATAGTCCAACACAATGGTCTTTTCTTCAACAAGTTCTCGGATAAAATGATAACGAATGTCAATATGCTTGGTCCGAGAAACATGATTTTTGAATTATTGATGGCACTAGTGTTGTCACAGAAGAGAGTCATTATGGATTGCTCAATCCCATAATCCAGTAGCATTTGTTACATCCAGAGGAGTTGTGCATAGCAACTACCTGCAATAATATATTTGACCTTGGCAATAGACAGAGATATTGAATTTTGCTCCTTGCTTTTCCAAGAAACCAAACAATTTACAATAAAGAAGCAGCCACAACTGATTGATTTGTGATCATCTATATTTTCAGCCCAATCGGCATTGGAGTACCCAACAATAAATGTAGATGTTTCAAATGAGTACCATAAACCAAAGATGGTTGTTCCAACCACATACTTAATGATCCTTTTAACTGTTGATAGCTGTGATTTCTTTAGATCTGCTTGATATAGTATACATGCACCTATGCTTCTGATTCTGCGAGACCTTCGATGTTACTGAACTTTTCTCAAAGTCATCGAGGAGTCATTTGATTCATCGACTGACTTATTAAAGAGAAGAGTATGACATTAATCTGTGCACTTCGATGACCTTTCAGATATGCATATCATAAAATATTTTCTTATCGGCTAGTATACACAGCAAAATTTGTAGAAAAAGTTGTGAAACCAAAAATATAATCATCAGCTATGCTTATGCACAAAAAGAGTTTTGGAGGTATAGAAACCTTAGATATATAATGATAATTGTAAAAAATGCATCATTTCACACATCCATCCAGGTCTTGATGCCACGACCTTAGCTCGTTTTCCATGCTCAATTGTTACTAGGCATATGGATCATCATTTTTTATGACATAGCAGTGAGTACTGGTGCGAAGACCCTTCATAACTTGTTTTCTTGATAAGTCCAGGATCTTGCACTATAGCTTGTCGAATGTAACCTCATCCTTGTTGTCACATATTTGAGAAATGCTTAGAAGGTTGTGTGTTAACCCTTCTACCAGGAGAGCATTCTCATTTTTGAGCATTTCTAATCTGATAATAATAGCCCCTTACCCCATTACCTTAGCTGTGTTTTCGTCTCCAAATGTGACCATCCTATCATCAAGATTTGAATAATTTGCAAGAAGGGATTTGTCACCCATTACATGTCTTGAGCAACTGCTATCTAAGAATCCCTTAGTACAATTGCTTATTTTTCTTGAAGACATTGCTTTTACTTCACTATGGGTTTGTTTGGTCACATTTGATAACTGAATCACATTCCCTTGATTGATTAAATTTTTCTAATTCAGTTGGGTCACTTAATTCAACAGCTCATCCATTTTCTTTGTCATTCGTGGTGGAGACGGATGTTTCTTACCTCCTACCATGTACCTTGGACTCTTGACATTTTGCATTACAGAATTTAATTGAGTCCTTCTGATTATAAAGCATTCAAATTTGTAGTGGTCTGAGTCTCCACATAAATGACAAATAAGAGTGGCCCTAGTTCTACTTCCTGATGTAGCTGATTTCTCAAGTTTTGTGCTGCATTTTTGGAGCTTGGTTTGCCTTTTACATATCCCAACACACTCTAGTCTTTACTAAGTCTTCCCATCCCTAAAAGTCTTTCTAATTTGTCACTACTCTGGGAAAATTTGTAGTTTAGCTCAACAGTTTTTCTAAATTGTTCTGCATCAATTTTGAGTGTATGATTTTCATTCTTAAGCCATATGTTTTCATCTTTCAACAGTTCAATCTGTTTGATCAATTTCAAGGATTCAGATTTTAGGGATAGATTCATTCTTTCTCATCATTAGATGGAAATGACTCTTTGATTTAAGTTTAATAAATTTTCTCATTTAATACTGAAATGTTTGCGGATGAGGAGGCCATGAGTATTTTCAATGCTTTTCAGTCTCCCTTACTTTCTGAATCACTGAAGTCAGAGTTTGATTCTTCAGTGTCATCGCAAGTAGCTGTCACGGCTTTTCCTTTAATTTTCCTATTGGGGCATTCAGTGGACAGATGTCCAAATTTTCTACAATTCTAGCACTGAGGCTCTTTGAATTTTTTAGCAGATTTGCCTATATTGTGTTTGCTTTCCATCTAATCGCCTCTGAAAGATCGGCCACAGTTGTTATTAAAGAATCTTTTGAACCTTTGAGTTAAGAGAGCCATTTTCTCATCCTCATTATTTCTACTTCCTCATTTGTTGTGTTCTTTGTAGTTTTGAGGACGGTATTTTTTAGATTTAGGAGTTTGTTTAAAATGTAGTTCAAAAGTTTATAGGGAACCTACGTCCAAACATCATGATCCAAACAATGCATTATAGACTTTCAATTAAGCATAATTTGAATCATCAAATACGGGAGGTCTAGAGACCGATGAGCCCTCTCCTTTGGCCATATTACAAAATTCAGTCAAGATCACTCTCTAGGCGGTGAAGCCCTTGAAGAGAAAGCCGCTCTGATACCAATTAAAATAGCGGTGAAGACCGCTTGAGTTGAAGTAGGAATATGCCAATATGTCCTAGAGGGGGGTGAATAAGACTTTTTAAATTTTTACAATGTATTTAAAAATCCTATTACACTAATCCTATCAGATGGACAATTATCAGGATTACTCAAATGTAACTCTACTGGCTTTCAAGCCTAATAGACGATCCAATCACAAACTATTTAAAAGATAGCAATATAAAACTTAGTTCATGCTGGATATGACTGTGTATGTGTGTGAGATGTGATATTAGATATTGAAATAATAAAGCAAATCACACAAACAAAGGAATAGCAATCGCAAACACAGTCATTTTTATAGTGGTTCGAGTACTTGTCTACTCCACTCCCAGTAACTGCACTCAACCCTTAAGTGTACCAAATTTTACTAAGGAGGTTTCACATGATTCACCTCTAACCTAAGGTTTTAAATCAAGTTCACCTTCAACCTTTACAACCTACACTGAGGCTGACTGTTTACGCTCTCACGAGCAAGGGTCAACACATCGCACCCACATTTAGGTACACTAGCCAAGGATCTTCCCTATGACCCTAACAGAGGTTTTATCCGGTTCACCTCAAACCGAAGGTTTTACCTGGTTCACCTCAAACTGAAGGTTTTACCTGGTTCACCTCAAACCAGATGTTTATGCTCTCCACAGAGCAAGGGTCCACACAACGCACCCACCACGTACACTCCCGTCGGAGGCCTCCTTGAGGACTTCAAGGGTGAAAAATACCTTAGACCCAATCCTAAAAAGGAATGATCAAAGGGTCCTTTGGACTCTAGATACTTACAGATAAGTTGATGAGTCTCATTCAGTACATTGGCAAAGATCTCCTCCTTATTGATGAAAAGTCTTCATCTTCCTTGATCCGCAATAAATAATGTACCAATATAAGGCAACGGGTTGGGTCAAGGTTATGATGGAATCCTAATCTCTAAATGTTTTCCTATAAAGGAGATAGAACAATTTCAATCATCTAAGCATTCAAGGCATCCCAGCTTAATGATTTGCCATTAAGATGGTAGCGAAAGGATCCTTAAATGCGAAAGTTCATTCCCCAATCCACTCTATTAAGAGGGTGGATTGGAGGATGAACTCCCGTGAGAGAAAGGGCTTTGGGTATATGATCTAAAGGTAAAACACACAAAAGCACTCTCTTCTTTCTCTGCCAGTAATATGAACAAGTCTCTCTTTATATAGGCAAAAGGTTCCAACGGATATAAAACGGTCACATTTATGACAGTTCGATATCATTGAGCAGTGTCGATATCATCGAGCGTATACTCTCAATAGTATTGACGGTATGCTCGATGACACAAACTCACATGTCATACGCTTTTGAAACCTCTTGCCATCTGGTCGATGAGATCGATCAGGTGTCGATATCATCGAATTTCGAACTCTGATTCTATCGATACTTAGATCAATCTATCGACATTTGAAAAATAAGAGAGACTAGTCAAGAAATATTTCAGGTTTTTAGGATATGATCGAGGGTCAACCGATGTCATCAGAATTTGTATATCGATGATATCGGAGGCAATGTCGATGCATCGATAAATCTCTTGAATTTTCCAATAAGCTCGCTGGACAGTCTGTGTCCAGTATCGATGCAATCGACGCGGCCTTGATATTATCGACATATGAATATCGATTTCCTCGAGTGGCCCTCGATCAAAGATAAAAAGTGACCTAAAATATTTGTTGGAAGACATGTGCGCTCACTATCGATATCATCGATGAACTTCTGATATTATCGAGATTTGATTTAAGATCTTATCGAGAAGAGCATCGATATATCGAAGGATTTTGAGATTGTCTTTGAAAAACAGGGGCACCAAAAATCTGTCTATCTATATTATCGAGTCACTTCTGATTGACTCGAGATTCAAATATCGATAACATTGATAAGTGTATCGATATATCGATAATTCTGTCCAAATATGTATGCGGTTGCTGGACACATTAAGTCCTCATTCGATATGATCAATTCAGCTTCTGCGGACATCAACAGCGTAGGTCGATTATATCGATAAGTGTATCGATACAATCGACAGGGCAAGAAAACTTAGAGATTTTCTGATGTTTAAAGAAGTTCTCTTACCCAAAAATCCTAATATATTTTCACTTGTTTTTAAGGGTTTTAATCACCTGGTGTTTTGGACATGGGATGCGAGGCTTATATTTACCTATGGCGAGCTTCTACACATCTGGTTGAGGTGGACACTTAAATAGATCTTCCTGTGAGGCTCTGCAGTCAGACTGACTCAACACATATGCTAATTGACAAACCAGGACACTAGCAAGGGCACTTTCAGATCGGTCTTTTATCCTTAGAAATATTTAATCGATGCACTGCTACCGAAGGTTCCAAACCTGACATTTCAGCATATGTCCATGTAAAAATATCTTTATTTTCTTTCAACAGTCGGGTGTATTCTTCGCCTTCTTGTTCAGGAAGACCAACACTTATGAATGTATTTCTTGGTTCTTTTTCCGTGCCCAAATTTACCTCTTGCAAAATATCGATTATCGGCTAACCCCCGTCTTCTATCTGCTTCGGAGCTGTCTCAGGGTGTTTGACTACTTCGAGATCTGCCTCTGATACCTGATCGACTGTGACCATATTTACTGAAGACTCTGTCCCCAATCCTTGAAATTTTTCTCTCCTCTTCTGCCCTACTCCAATAGGGACCTGAATTCCTTTCCCATGTTTAAGCCAGTCGGTTTATCATCATTGAAGCCCATTTTTTTCATCATTTTTCTGCTTGCCGGACTGTATTTCTCAAGATTACGAGATGTCAACTTGTCGTGGTACATATTATTCTCAGCCCTTACTTTCATATTTTCTTCCAAGGAGGCGTAAAATTCAATCAACTCCGGATATTTTGCATTGGCTACGACATGAAACTTTCCCAAAATGGCTGGAAACAGCTTATTTCTTTTAGCATATGACAATGGTACTGTGAAGTTTGACTATAAGATTTTAAACTGTTCATGAGATAGTAATGTTAAGGGCTGTTGTCATGGCTGTCTCAGATGTTTCGGCACAAAATAGAACTTCTTCTTTGCCTCTGAAGTTTCAGATGATCCTGCCTTTTTGGATTTTCCTTTTATCTCTTTCACATGAGCATTTTTCAAGGTTTTGCCTTCATCATTCTTTTTCTCTTCCCCTCTGGCAAATTCGTCGTAGTAACTGGCATCTGCAAAGAAGGCTTCAGCTTCTATGTATGGTCTTGCATCGTCCATTACCTTATACTGTAACCCATCTCTACAATATTTGAAGCATTGATGAAGGGTAGAAGGTATAATACCATACTGATGTATCCACGGTCTTCCCAAGAGAAGATTATATGTCATGACCACACTGATCATATGACAAATAACATCAATAGTTAAGTCACCTATTTCCAATGTCATTGTAATTTTGTCGAGTGCACGTTGTCCATCTTGATTAAAGCCCTGTATCATCATTCCACTAGGGCGCAGATCAGAACGATCGTAACCCAATTTATTCAGCATTGTTAACAGTAATAGGTTTACCGTGGATCCATTGTCAAGCATAATTCTTTTTTACTTCTTTGCTGTGAATATGGCCTATTATCATCAATGTCCTATTATGCCCTGCATCATAAGCTAGATCATCATCAGAGAAGGAGACTATTGGCATACAGTCTTCCTACTCTTTGTGTTCTTCATTTTCCATTTCTACTAGCAATGTTTCTCTGACATTGTGGTCGGTTAGTGCTTGAATCAGTCTTTACTTGAAATCTTCTGATAACTTTAATGCATCATAAACGCTTAACTGGGCCAATATACCCTTCAAATGATTCACAACGTCATAAGTCACTTTTTCTACTTCATTATTCTCTTCTTTCTTTTAACTATCACGCTGGTCCTTACTGACCTCAGTCCTTATCCTTACGACTTTCTGCTTTGGGGGACTTATCATTCTTTTTCCTGACCGTAATGTAATTACTTCGGCTTTCCTTGTCATCTCATAACTTTCTTTCTCTGCTCTTTCATGTGCATTTTCCCAAGCCGTCAGTACCTAAGCCGTCAATACGTTTACCATCGCCTTTGCATCCCTTTATTTTTCTTTTCTGATAACTATTTTGCCCCAGTTTATCATTCTTTGTATTATGCATTTTAATGTGTAACAATTTTCTGTCGGATGTCCTACTAAACGATTATAGTGGCAAAAATCTCTCTCTTGATCTTCTTGCATCTTCAGGGCACTTAGACGTGGGTAATTCTATTGTACTGGCTTTCAATAACTGGTTCATCATAGGGAGAATGTCTTCCTTGTCAAATGCAAACCCTTCGTGAGAATTAAGTAATCTGGGCCTTTTTTCGGCGAACTTGCTTCTAGGGCGATTTGATTCTTCCTTTTGTTATGTCCTTTTTTCTCCTGAACCACTTATTTCTTGACTCCTTTTATTATGATCCACAGTATTTGTGATTAATCTACTGGATCCCCTCTGGCCGCTTCATAATGAAACGCTGACATTTTTCGGGTCATCAGCTCTAGGGCATGGGCTTTGGTGGCCAAGTCATGAAAAGTCTTAATATCGGCGCTAGTGAGACCGAACGCAATTCCCGTTTCCATGGAATTTAGGCACATCTTGATCTATTCTTTTTCTTCCAGTAGCTGTTTGCATGAGGCTCACAATGTCTTCCATCTGTCTATAAACTTCTCAACTGGTTCTCCTTCCCTTTGTCGTACTGAAGCCAACTCTGTAATGTTGACATCGCGTTCTGAAGAGAAGAAGTTTGACATGAAGGTATCCTGCATCTGCTCTCACGTGTGTATTGATCCTGGTGTCAGACTAGAATACCATCAAAATGCTTTACTTGTCAGGGATGATTCGAACAAAAGTAGGAAGTACTATGGTATCGTGGAGAAATTCCCCAAGCTGGTAATAAAATGCATCAGATGTTCCTCTGGCGACCCATCCCCATTGAACTTTCAAAAATCTGGATGCTTGAAATTATTTAGGAATGAGATATCTTCGACTTCTCTCGGATATGGTGTCCGATATCTGAATCTTCCTGTACCCTCACGTTCCTTGTCTGATCTGACTGCTTCTTCAACAACCTGTCATCTTGTAACACCTCAAATTTTTACCAACCTAAAATTAGATATCCTTAAGCAATGGGTCAACCATATCACTCTTAGAGATCAATCCTAAAGTTTAGAAATCAACCCATTTCCTTCAAAATCTCACCTTTCACCACCCCATTCTTCAAATTTCTCTAAGTACTTTCATATTAGATACAAACCTAAATTTTAAAAGGTGAGGAACTATACTTAAACTAAAACTTACTATAAATGGTTCATACATGCATAACATTGGATTTTGACTATGTAATTCTTGGAATCTCATGATTTAGATAGTTTATTTGGTTGTATTAGCTTCTCCTACCCCAAAATCATATATTGTATATCACATAACTCATTCCGGTTTGCAAATGACACTCGATAAACGCCTCGACGGACTCGTGGGCCCAAATGACTCAATTCGGGGGGATCCAAGGTGGGCCCCACATGTTTCCGGCATCCCCATGGGGCAATTCCTTGCCAAATAGGTCAGTGACCGGTGAGGACCTCGCCGATCTCGTCCGTACAGCGGTCAGGCAGCGCAGTTCTGTATGTTTTTCTACACGTTTTATCAAACTTTGAAAAATCATATCTCCTTCGTTATAACTTTGATTTAGATTATTCAAAAACCAGATTGAAGATAAATGAGTCTAGTTTTATATAAAAATATGTAAAAAATATAATAAAATATTTAATATAGTTTAAAGTAGGTTTTTATGAGCAATTGTCCGATAATCACTTGTTGGACAACTGCTGCTTCTAGAAATTTTAAAACTTTTATACAACTCAAAATCTTATGAAATTTAGTGGAGTCAAGGAAAAATTGATGATGAACCACTAGAAAAATAATTAAAATAATATAATACCTAAAAGTTTCCAAAATGGGGCATAGAATGGCCCTAGGACCGTATTCTACAATAATTAGGCTAGAATTAGGTTAAGTACCAAACTGAATACTCTGTAGAATTAACTTGAACCACTTTAAATATGAACTACAAGACCAAAAATGAGTAGGACTGCTAACGCTATGTTACCTAAAAATCTAGGATCCAACTCTAATCCCAGTTGCCCTCGAGACCATTTAGAAACTTCGTATCGAACCTGGACCGTGCGTCGAAAGTCCGATAGTGATGAACTTAGACTATTATGACGGCCTAGTTGGACTTGACTATCATCTCAAAAATCAAGCCCAAACGATACTCCTGGATGATTTCCTTGAGTCCGGAGTGAAGAGTGTGAGAAAATGAAGATTTTTAAGAAATTAAATATAATTTTAATAAATCTGGCACGTGTCGCTTGCGCGCTATTTTTAAGCATTCTGACCGTTAGATTTCGACCCAAATTTACCCTCGGATCAGGATAGTTGGCCCTTACATGTCATAGCACTTGTGGCCCTGATCGAGTTTCGGTGACCGCTGAACTGAAACTGGTCTGCCACGGACAATCTGGAAACCCGATCGGACTAAAAACTTAACTAACTAAAGATTCGATGTTAGAGAGCTTAAGTCCGACCGCATTTGATAAGAGGACCTCCAGAAATGCTCCGTTGGATCAGAAAGATCCCGATTTGGTTATAGCATAAGTATACCTTGACCTTAAGTCTGTTTCCATCATTTTTGGGCTTATAAAAAGGCCTTAAACCCTCTCTCACAAATCCCATACGAATTTTCAAACCCTAGCTAAGAAAGAGAGAGAAAAGAGAGAGAGAAAGTGAGGGAGAAGTTGGAGTTTTCTCCTGGGATTCTTCCTTGCTGCTCCACGTGCCAAAGCCATCCACCTGCATCGTTATTCTGGCGATTCCAACTTCGTTCTTAGGTAAGAAAGTCTAACCCTAACCTGTTCTAGGGTTTCAATTGGTGCAAGTGGTGAAGTAACTAACCTAAATCATATTGTAGGTTGTCAATCAGTCGTTGACAAAGACTTAGAGTCTCTATTGAATTCGTTACACTTCTACGGCGTAAGGTGCGGATTATATACACTTAGGTTACCATTTTTCAAAGCTTTCAATGCCGTTTAATGGTAGATTGTTGATAAGGATGCTGTTTGACATGTAGAACATGTTGTTCGTTTTTCATTTTGAATACGTATGAAGAATATGAGATTTTGGGTATTTTGGGTATTTATAAGAAATACTATATACGTACGTATTTTGCTGATATGATTGCCATGGGTATTTGCCGTGTACCTATACTAGTTATGCGTGTGTGATCTGTTTGGCGAAGAGATTTGCCCTAATGCACATTATTGGCCGACATATGCTATGTAGACTAATGTGTGTAGACTAAGTGTTTATATAAATGTATGTATTAATAAGTATTGAGTAAATGGTGTTGTAGATTAGCGTTGAGACTAAATTCTCAACTAATTTGATGATGTACATGATTTCCTCCATGCTTGTTATATTTGAATTGATTACCTTATGTGTGAAATACTCGTGTATGGTTAACTGCTTATGATGTATGTTATAACATGCTGATAACATGCTAGAATTATTTGTATTTCAATTCTATCTCTCTCATATGATTATTGATTTAGATTACAAGTGTTTGGGGCTATACTCTAGTCCAGGCAGTCGGTAACAGATTTGAATTCGTGGTTGGATTCTATTCGCCATGAAGGACGGGTCGACGAACCCGAATCGTGCTTTGGTTGACGGCAGTGGTTAGGCCACACGAGGTGTTTATACACTTCATGTCGTTCAACTTGAGGTGCGCTTATACTAGTCGAGCTCGTCAAGCAACCCGACTGACCATTGTATGTTCACCTTGTATTGGTCATAACTGCTTGAACCTAGGGTACTGAACTTATCAGTGATAACCCTGATAACCGTGGTACCTTAATCCACTAAGACTCATGAGTCAGGCATGGTGGTATGGGACACCGTGGTCGAGCTGTCGGCCTACACTAGGGCCACGAGCCTCCCCGTAGTGACCAGTGAGCAACCCAGACTCGTGAGCTGATTATGGTGGTATGGGACACTATATTCGAACTGTCGGCCTACACTGATAAGGTGATGGGGGAGCGGTGCAACGAGTGCATACAACAGCCCTGGCAGCCCTTTGTAGTGACCTTGAGCATACTCTGAGTCTACGTGAGGCGAGACCCTTCTGTAGCAATAAGAGTACAACTATGCCTGTATTGATAAGGTGATGGGGGAGCGGAGTAACGAGTACATGCAACAGCCCTGACAGCCCTTGCAGCGACCTAGAAATATATCATCGTATGAGACTACTAGGAGTGACGACCCTAGATAGGATCCTTATTGGGAATAATATAAGGAAAGTACCCTAGTTTCTCAATCCTGCTATATGAAAAGGACTAATAATAACTCGATAATCATATTCATATCGCACTGCATGTGCCTGGAAGATGTTGACCACTGAGGGAAGAAAGCATGTCGCGGACGTAAGATGGTGTCGCATGAGGGAGTATGTTGGTGAGGGTATCCATCATGTCATTTCATTCTTGCATCAATTAGAGTATTTAGGAATGTTTAATTTACTTGCTTTATCATTATCGCTTGATTGATTTGATAACATGTTAACCTTTGCTCTATGATTCCACTAAGTTGGCCACTCACTCCCATGTTACGGGATGGTGTTGTACACACCAATCAGTCCCTGTTTTAGTTTCAGATGATGGCGCTGCTTGTAAAGCGAAGCCGGACTTGTATGATGATGAGGAGGATTTCTCCTCCGTGTTCTGATCGACGGGATTACAGGGAGGTTGATTAGACGCCATGACACTTGTCATTTTATATTTTTAAAGCACTCATGTATATTCTTTTTGATCATTTTTGGAGTATACATGTATATGTTTAACCTGGTAACATGTTCACACTCTGGAGACTTACAACAGTTCATATATTTTATATATCTATCACATTCTTTCGCTTGCTAATTTAACTGTCTCTGGAGTATGATATGTTGTTTTGGCTTAATCCACTTCATGTTTTATGCACAACTACAGTCGACATTTATTCATCATTGAAAATGTTGCATAAGTGATGTTCTGGAACTCAGGAGTGGAGTTTATCCTTGACCCCCGATTTTTGGGATGTTACACAGCTTGTGCGTGATCACGAGTCATGTCTCATATATTAAAGTCGGCTTGACCCGAAACTTGTACTAGTACAATCGCGTCGTCACTGCGGTTCCGATGCTGCGTCTCGTGCGCTGAGGCGGTACCCTGGTTAGGATATGTGGGCCAGCGTTCAGTTCGAAGAAAACGCCATGCATTGCGAATATCGAGAGAATCTCTACGAAATGTCACATCAATCAATCTCATCCATCACTTCACATGTCAAGTACAAGCCACCATACTTTCTCTCACAAAAGTACTCTAAAGTCAACTTTTCTATCACTTCACACCTATACTTGTCAAAGTACCCCATCACCTCACCCATCACTCACATCCATCACCCATCCCTCTCTCCTTACAACTCTCTCTCTCCCTCTTTTCTCACACCATTTCCAAGCAAAGAGAGAGCTCACACGTCTAAGTCTTCCCATGGAGAGAAAATGCATGTGTGAGGCCCACTTCCCACTCCAAAACCCATCATCCTAGCCATCTATTTCTCATCTCCACCATCAAAGTGACGTATAAGGAGAGCGGCTTTCCAACGGACCAAGAAGATCAAGCGGTGGGTGCTTTTATAGGCTAGTTTTCATGATTTTATGATGGGTCAAGTGAGGCCTACCGATTGATGGTATGGATCTCACTTGGGACCGTATATGTGGTCGATGGCCCACCTTGATTTTTTATTATCATTCCATAATGGGGCTATTCTCCATGGACCCCCATCATGATATTTACTTTCTAGTCTAAAAAGGGGTCATCTAGACCTTACATCTTGATGGAGAAGGGATCTCCACCGTTGATCTTTGATATGGTGGGCCCACATGCAATGGGACCTACTTGATGTATGATTGGATGCTTGAAAGGGAGGGCCCATAGTGTCGGGGTCCCTCCATCATCGCATGTTTCTCTCTCTCTATCTCCCTCTCTCTTTCATTTTCTTGTGATGATGTGGCCATGTGGCCCACCCAGATGGACCCCACCATGGAACATGTATTTTATACAAACCATTTATAGGTGGGGCCCACTTTATATATATGTTGTACACACACCATCCGTGCATATGGTGGCCCACCTGGACAACACGTCTGATGGTGAGGCCCACCTTAATATGTCTTGTATTCCCAAACCATCCAGTGTCCAGGGGAAGCTGGACGTCAATGGAGTATGCACTGTCAGTGGGTGTACTGACGAACAACAAAAATTATTTTAAAAGCTTTGTTTCTTAGCTTTTGGGGAGGGCCACTCATTCAGGCCCCACCTTAATGTGTAAATTCAATCTATGTCATCCATTCCATTCCTCAGTCCATTTTAAGCGTTGAGCCGAAATGTGAAGTTAATCCAATGTTCTGGCGGGCCATAGCATAGAAAATGGTGATTTTTACCATTAAAAACTCATTAAGGGCCGCTTTAAATTTATTTACTTGCCAAGACATCTCGCACATTGGACTCGTTTAGTCTGTCTCGAGCCATAGAATTCAATGAGTGGTGTGGATCCACCTGATGTGGGCCCCACATACGATAAAGCTTGGAAAAAGTATTTTTCAAAAAAAAAAAGAGGTAGCAGGGCTGCTGCTGCAGAGACATGTAGGCAGCGCCTGCGTGCACGGGATGTGAAATGGGCAGGGACCCATGGTCCCAGCCGTGGGCCCCACACGGATGTGTTTTGGACATCCAAACCGTGCAATAGGTGGCCCCCTGTTTGGACAGTTTCCCTTCCAAGGATCAGCCCAATCTGAGAGTCGAATGACCCACATCATAGGAAACGGTGTTGATTGAGCGTCTATCAATGAAACTCGTTTATGGGCCTCAGGAGTTTTGGATCGAGATGAAATTTGTGTTTCCTTCTCACCCAGGTCTGTGTGACCCTATCAACAATTTGGATGTAAAATAAATGTTATAGTGGGCCCCACGTGGGACCCACAGTGATGTGTGTGTTTCATTAGCTGGTCGTCCAGCGTCTCAGGACACTGGAGGCTGACGTCCCTCACTCTCTCTCTCTCTCTAACATGTATATACGTGTATGATATATATAATTTTATATAATATAATATATATATATATATATGGTGGGCCACACCACGTGGACCCACCTTTAGCATACGTGATCTGTACCGTCGGATCTAAGCACCCCACCTTCTTATATATATAATATAATATATTATATAGTATATAAATATATATTTAATATTTTCGTGGGATGGCATACCTACGTGGGACCCACCTTTATTCTTGGTTGGCTAACCAGCATATCTACAACAGATATATAGCAGCTTTGGTACCGTCAGCTGTGTCCAGAGGCTTATACGGTGAGACCTGAGTACTGTGTGTGTGTGTGTGTGTGTGTGTGTGTGTGTTACATTGTATTGTATATATTATATATATAATATATAGATTATATATTATATTATATATATAATATATACATGATGGTGGGCTTTCATGTGGACCCCCACCATGATGCATGAGTTGCCAAACTGTCCATCCATTTTGCAAGCTCATTTATGGAATGAGCTCAAGAATGAGTCAGATCCATAGTATGGTGGAACCCATCCTTGATGCATGTGTTGCATCCAAATGGTCCAACCATTTGGCTAGCTTGCCCTATAAGCTTGAGACTAAAAATAAGAAAAATCTATTTATCAGGTGGACCACATTATACAGTGGGTTTGAACTCCACCATTAGACCCTTAGGCCACCAAGTCCTTGGTAACGTTATGAACAGATTGTGTGGGAAATAAATGTTATGGTGGGCCTTAGAAATTTTAATGGTGAAAATCATTATCCCACTTATATTTAGGGTGTGGTCCATTTGATGTATATATGGGGCCAATTGGTATGGCCCATATAAAGTATACGTAGGGCACATTGGTGTCGCCCATTGATTTATATAAGGCCCATGTGATGGTGTCCATATGGATGTACTTGTGGCCATTCGTGGAGGCCCATCTTGATGCATTTGTAGCCCATATTTATCGCTCATTGTTGAGGCCCACCTTGAGGTATATGAGGCCGTTGTTGAGGCCCACCTTGGTATAAATGTAAGGCCATTATGATGTACACTAAGGCCCATGAGTTATGGCCCATTACAATGATTAAAAGGCCCATTGGTGCGGCCCATTTATGTGGCTCACCTTGGTATATGTATGAGGCCCATCTTGATTTATTTGTAGCCGTCCATTGAGGCTCACCTTGGTATATATATGAGGCCATATGATTAGGCCCATTTTGATGTAATAGTGGCCCGTTGTTGAGGCCTATTTGCAATACATATGTAACACCCTGAAAATTGGGGGTCGTGTAGAAATCGAACTCCCGAGTTCCAGACCATCACTTATGCAACAAATATGATGATGATTCGATGTTGTCTGAGTTAGTGCTTTAACATGAGTAAGATTATACCAAAACTGCAATTCATACTCCAAATCCAGTGATAAAACGCAAGCGGAAGACTGAAAGATATTTGTATCACTGTGTATAAAACAAAATAGTCTTGAACTATCTCCAAAGTATGAATACATCTCTGAGTCACATATTCATATCATAAACCAAAATCAAATGTCATATAATAGTCCCACTAGCAAAAATCCTGCTAATTTAGGCCACCTATGCGAAGCCGTCAGAGAACTGCATATACGAGAACTCGTCCTGGTCCTCGAAGAAGTCCGGCTCAAGCTCCTGGATCTCCTCACAACCTGCATCTAAAACAGAGTCTGGTAGGTGTTGCAAACACCGTCCCGTAATGTGGTAGTGAGTGATCAACTCGGTGGAAACATAGAGCAAAGATTAGGATGTTATCAAATCAATCATGTGATAATAGTAAAGCAAACAATCAGACATTCCTAGATACTGTTGTTAATGCAAGCATGAAATGACATGATGGATGCCCTCACCGACATACTCCCTCATGCGATACCATCTTACGTCCGCGGCATGCTTTCTTCCCTCAGTGTTCCACATCTTCCAGGCACATGCAGTGCGATGTGGATATGATTACCAAGTTGTTATTAGTCCTTTCATACAGCAGTATTGGGAAACTAAGATACCTTCCTTATAGTAATCCTAACACGGATCCTGTCTAGGGTCGTCACTCCTAGTAATTTCATATGATGTTATATTTCTAGGTCGCTGCAAGGGCTGTCAGGGCTGTTGCTCGCACTCGTTGCACCGCTCCCCCATCACCTTATCAATACAGGCTTAATTGTACTCTTATTACTACGGAAGGGTCGTCGTCTCACATATACTCAGAATACGCTTGAGGTCACTACAAAGGGCTCATCACCAATCAGAGTAGGCCGACAGCATGAATGTAGTGTCCCATACCACCACAATCGGCTCATGAGTCTAAAGTGCTCACTGGTCACTACGGGGAGGTTTGTGGCCCCAACGTAGGCCGACAGCTCCACCACGGTGTCCCATACCACCATGCCTGGCTCATTAGTCTTTATGGATCAAGGTACCATAGTTATTAGGGTTTCCACTGGTAAGTTCAGTACCCTAGGTTCAAGCAGTTATAACCAATACAAGGTAAACATACAATGGTCAGTCGGGTTACTTGACGGGCTCGACTAGCACGAGCGCACCTCAAGCTGAACGACATGAAGTGCATAAAGCACCTCGTGTGGCCTAACCACTGCCGCCAACCCAAAGTACGACCCACGTTCATTGACGCGTCCTTCGTGGGAATTTGAAGCCAACCACGAATTCAAATCTATTACCGACTGCCTGGACTAGGATATAGCCCCAAGCACTTGTAATTCTACAACAGTGATCATATGAGAGTAATAGAAATGAAATACGAATAATCCAAGCATGTTTACAACATGTTATAACATACAACGTAAGCAAATCAACCAAACACATGTATTCCACACATATAAGGAAATCAATTCAATAACAACATGGAGGAAAATCATGTACATCATCATATTAATTGAGAATTCAATCTCAAGACTAATCTACAACAACATTTACTCAATACATACTAATACAAACATTTATAAAAACACTTAGTCTACACACTTTAGTCTACATAGCATATGTCGACCCAAAGTGCGCATTAGGGCGAATCTCTTCACCAAACAGATCATACACGCGTATCTTGTATAATAACATGACAAATAAACATGGCAATTATTTTGGCAAAATACGAACGTATACAGTATTTGCTACAAATGCCTAAAATACCATAAATCTCATATTCTCCGTACGCAGTCGAAATGGAAAACAAACAGCATGTTCTACTTGTCAAACGGCGTTCTTGTCGATAATTTACTATTAAACGACATTGAAGCTTTGAAAACAGTCAATCGAAGCATCTAAAATCCTCACCCTTCGTCGTAGACGTGTATCGATTTGAATAGAAAGTCTACGCTTCGTCAATGTCAATATGACGACCTAATTCACAAGATAGGTCAGCTACTTCGCTACTTGTATTGCTAGAATCCCTAAAACAGGTTGAGGTTAGGGTTTTCTTACCTAGAATGAAGTCAGGATCACCGGAAGAGTGACTAGAATACGATAGCTAAGCACGCTTGGTAGCAGGTTCGAGTGACAGGAAGCTTTCCCCACAACTCTTACAGAATCTCTCTCCTTTCTCTCCTCTCTTCTCTAGGGTTTTAGCAAATTCGTATGGGAGGGAAGTGAGAGGGTTTAAGGTCTTTAAATAGGTTAGAAAGTCACCTATATAGACATGGAACAAAGGTATACTGTAACACCCCAGATTTTTGCCAACCTGGGATTAGACGTCCTTAGGCAATGGGTCAACCAAAACACCTTGGTAACCGCTCAGAACCCAATTCCATAGCCAAAGAAATCACTTAGGATTAATTCCTTTAGAAACTAAGCGTAATTTAGCTAGCGCTACGCTGGAGTAGCTGTGAAATTGTCCCTGATCGCTTTAAATACGTTCTGCAAGATCCAAAACTTGTATAATCGTTGATGCTACGTTACCCTAAAACCTATGATCAAACTCTAAACTGGTTTGTTCTTGGGAACCCTTTAAAACTTTGTATTGGATATAGACCGCATGTTGAAAGTCTGATATCTACCATCTTAGACCGTTATGATCGCTTGGCTGGACTTGACAATCGTTTTGAAAATCAAGGCCAACCGACGTTCAGAGGCTATTTCATTGAGCCTGGAGTGAAGAGAGTGAGA
The DNA here is from genome assembly GCA_037074715.1 of Magnolia kwangsiensis. Classification (NCBI taxonomy): domain Eukaryota; kingdom Viridiplantae; phylum Streptophyta; class Magnoliopsida; order Magnoliales; family Magnoliaceae; genus Magnolia; species Magnolia kwangsiensis. Next base: position 99,680,374 of record CM073576.1, on the reverse strand, counting down.
AAAAGGTTAGATTTGGAAATTTTAATTCAAATCTGGCACGTGACTTAGCGCGTTATTATTAAGCGTTCTGACCATCAGAATTCAGCCATATTACACCCTCAGATCAGGAAAAATTTTTCTTTCATATCATGAGACTTGTAGACCTGATCTAGGTGCGATGACCGCTGAACTGAAACTGGACCGCCACGTGCGATCTGCGAACTCTGCCGGACTGAAAACTGGGTGTGAGCAGGATCCAATATCCATGATCTTAAGTCAGACCGTATTCGGCCAGGGGACCTCCAGAAGTGCTTCTTTGGACCAGAACAGCCCCGATTTGGTTATACCTCAAGTAGACCTTGTTCCCAAGCCTAATTTGGGAAGGTTTTAGGCTATAAAAGGGTTTGAAACCCTCACTTTTCTCACCCATCCGAATTTGGTAGAAACCCTAGCTAGAGTGAGAGAGAGAAAGTGAGAGATTGTTATCATTATCGTTGTATCACCATCATTATAGCTTGTTAGAAATGGTGTGTTTGACTAAAATAGTGATCGAGTGTGGGAGAGATTCTCCTGCCACTTGCTGCAGCTGCTACACGTGCTAAAGCAACGCACTCCAATCACTTTCCCGGTGATTTCAACGCATTTCTAGGTAAGCAAAAACCCTAACTACTTGCTAATTTAGGATCCTTTCGATTCCATAGCAAAGTAGCTTACATATCTTGTGTATTAGGTTGCCTGTACGCCGTTGACGAAGCGTATACACTCCGTTCGAAACGATACACATCTAAAGCGAAAGGCGCAGATTTTAGATGCCTTGATTGACTAATTTTAAAGCTTTCAATGTCGTTTACTAGTAGATTATCGATGGCAACGCCGTTTGACATGTACAACATGCTGTCCGTTTTCTGTTTCGTAAATGTACGAAAAATATGAGATTTAGGGTATTTTAGTCATTTGTAGGAAATACTGTATACATGCATATTTTGCTGAAATAGTTGCCATGGCATTTTTCGCATTAGGATATTAGGAATGCATGCATAATTGGTTTGGCGAAGAGATTCGCCCAAATGCGCACTTTGAGTCGACATACACTATGTAGACTAAAGTGTGTAGTCTAAGTGTTTGTATAAATGTTTATATTAGTATGTATTGAGTAAATGGTGTTGTGTAGGAGTTTTGAGATTGAATTCTCAAGTAATATGCTGATGTAAATGATTTCCATCATGTTGGCTATATGTATTGATTTCATTATATACATGAAATGCATGTGTGGGATGATTTGCTTAAGTTGTATGTTATAACATGTATCAACATGCTTATAAAGTTGTATTTCATTTCTGTTACTCACATATGCTTATTGATGTTGATGCATAAATGCTTGGGGCTATGACCTAGTCCAAGCAGTCGGTAATGGATCGAATTCGTGGTTGATTTCTATGTACCACAAAGGACGCGTCGATGAACGCGAGTCGTGTTTTGGGTTGGTGGCAGTGGTTAGGCGACATGAAGTGTTTCATGCACTTCATGTCGTTCAGCTTGAGATGCGCTCGTACTAGTCGAGCCTGTCAAGTAACCCGACTAGCCATTGTATGTTCACCATGTATGAGTCATAACTGCTTGAACCTAGGGTACTGAACTTACCATTGGAAACCCTGTTAACCATGGTACCTTGATCCATAACGACTCATGAGCTGGGCATGGTGGTATGGGACACCGTGGTCAAGCTGTCGGCTTACACTGGGGCCACAAACCTCCCCGTAGTAACCAGTGAGCACCCTACTCTGAGCTGATTATGGTGGTATAGGACACTATATTCTTACTGTCGGCCTACACTGATTGGTGACAAGCCCTTTGTAGTGACCTTGAGTTTATCCTGACACCGCATGGGGGCGACGAGTCCTGATGCAGTCTTAAGGATAATTAGGCCTGTATTGATAAAGTGATGGGGGAGCGGTGCAATGAGTGCGAGCAACAGCCCTAGTAGCCTTTGCAGCGACCTACAAATATAACATCGTATGAGATTACTAGGAGTGACGACCCTAGACAGGATCTGTGTTGGGATTGATATAAGTAAAGTACCTTAGTTTTCCGATATTGCTGTATGAAAAGGACTAATAATAACTCGGTAATCATATCAACATCACATTGCATGTGCCTAGAAGATGTGGAGCACTGAGTGGTACGCAAGCATGCCACGGAAGCAGATGGTGCCGTATGAGGGAGAATGTCGGTGAGGGCATCCATCATGTCATGTCATATTGCATTAACAACAGTATCTAGGAATGTTTGATTAATTGCTTTACTATTATCGCATGATTGATTTGAGAACATGCTAATCTTTGCTCTATGATTCCACTGAGTTAATTACTCACTCCCACGTTACGGGACGGTGTTGCGCACACCGAACAGTTCCTATTTTAAATGCAGATGATGGCGATGCTTGCGAAGCAGAGCCTGACTTGATGATGATGAGGAGGATCCCTCCTATATGCAGGTTCTAATTGACGGGGTTACAGGGTTACTGATTAGATGTAATATACTTAGTATTTTGCCTTTTTCTTACACACCCATGTATATTCTTTTTATCATTTTTGGAGTATACATGTATATATTTAACCTGGTAACATGTTCACACTCTGGAGACCCACAACAGTTCATATACTTTATATATCTATTACATTCTTCCGCTTGCTAATTTAATTGTCTCTGGAGTATGATATGCTGTTTTGGTCTAATCCCACTCATGTTTTCTGCACTAATATGAACAACATTCATCCATCATTAAAAATGTTGCATAAATGATGTTCTGGAACTCGTGAGTGGAGTTTTTGCTCAACCCCTGATTTTCGGAATGTTACATATACTTGGGTTATAACCAAATCGGGTCTTTCCTGATCCAAAAGAGTATTTTTGGAGGTGCCCTGATCAAATGCGGTCAGACTTAAGCTCATATATATTGGATCCTTATCACATTAAGTTTTCAGTCCGGTAGTAGTGTTCCCAGATCGCACGTGGCGGACCAGTTTCAATTCAGCAGTCACGGAGATTCGATCAAGGATTCTAAGTACACTGACCTGAGTGAGAAATGTTCCCTGATCTGAGGGTGTATTTGGGTCAGATTCCAACGGTCTGAATGCTTATACTTAACCCACAAGTGAAACGTGTCAGATTTATTTAAATCACATTTAATTTTTAAAGAATTTCACTCTTTCTCACACTCCTTGCTCCAGGCTTAATGAAATAGCCTCAGAACATCAGTTGGGCTTGATTTTTGAAGCGATTGTAAAGTCCAGCTAAGCGGTCATAATGGTCTAAGATTGTAGATATCGGACTCCCGATACGCGGTCTATATCCAATACAAAGTTTCAAAGGGTTCCTGAGAGCAAACGGGTTTAGAGTTTGATCCTAGGTTTCGGGACGTTATAGCGTTAACAGTTCCACAACTTTTGGGTCTTGTAGAATGTATTTAAAGTGATCAATACTAATTTCATAGCTAATCTAACATGGCGCTAGTTAACTTACGCTTATTTTCTAAAGGAATTAATCCTAAGTGATTTCTGATCGAGTTGGTACTCGGGTCTCTGTACGGATTTTTTCGAGACGTTACAATCTACCCCCCTTAAACAATAAATTTCATCCTCAAAATTTGTACCTTTTCGTACTCCTCGAGAAGCTGTGAGTAGTTCTTTCTGATTTCGGCTTCTGTCTCCCAAGTAGCCTCTTCTTCAGTGTGATGTGTCCACAACACCTTCACAAGGGGGATGACCTTGCTATGCAATACCTGCTCCTTCCTGTCTAATATATGTGCCGGTCGCAGTATATATGTAATATCCTCACCTAACTGCACCTGCTCCTATCTGATGATATGGGAAGGATCAGGAACGTATTTCTTCAGCATAGAAATATGAAATACGTTGTGTATGCTCGCGAGAAGCGTAGGCAAAGCCAGACGATATGCCACTGCACCCACACGGTCAAGAATCTGGAATGGATCGATAAATCGCGGTTCTAGTTTCCCCTTCTTCCCAAACTGAAGAACTTCCTTCATAGGAAAAACTCTCAAAAATACGTGATCCCCAACCACGAACTCTAGCGGGCGCCATCTCGTATCGGCATAACTTTTTTGTCTGCTCTGCGCTATAAGAAGCCAGCGTCTGATTTTGTCAATCTTCTCCGAGGTCGCCTGCACTATCTCTGGGCCAATCAATCTGAGCTCACCAACCTGCCCTACAATGCGGTGCTCGGTAAGGACGCCCATACAAGGCCTCATAAGGCGCCATACCGATACTCGCCTGGAAACTGTTATTGTACGTGAACTCCGCATATGCAAGACAGTCATCCCAACTGTCTTTAAAATCCAACACGCAAGCCCACAGCATGTCCTCTAAAATCTGGTTTTCCCGCTCTGTCTGTCCGTCCGTCTGTGGGTGGAAACCAGTACTGAACTTCAACTTCACACCCATAGCTTCCTGGATGCGAGTCCAGAAAATAGAAGTAAAGTGCGTGTCTCAGTTCGACACAATCTCTAAGGGAACTCCATGTAGACGCACTATCTCCCTGATGTATAGTCTAGCCAACTCGTCTGCAGAGTTCGTAACTCTGATCGGTAGGAAGTGCGCCGACTTTGTCAAACAGTCGACGATCACCTAAATAGAATTATGTCCCTTCTTTGTCTTCGGCAGTCCCAAAATGAAATTCATAGAAATAAAGTCCCACTTCCACTCAGCTATAGGTATAGGATGAAGGAGTCCAGGAGGTCGGCGATGCTCTGCCTTCACCTGCAGGAAAGTGAGACAACGGGACACGCACTCTGCGATGTGGGTCTTCATACCATCCCACCAATAGGTCCTCTTCATGTCACGATACATCTTTGTGCTGCCCGGATGCATCGCAAGTCTGGAACTTCGTAGCCTCGAGAATCTCTCATCTCAAGTCAGGGATATCTGGGACACATAGGTGGCCACGATAACGTATGCCCCCATCCGATCCAACACGCCACTCGGCGTCTGCATCATCACTGGCCTGCTCTCGAAGCTCAGTCAGACGCTCGTCATCCCTCTGCACCGTGATGACTCTGTCATCGATAAGAGGTCGCACCTGAACATGTGCGATAAACTCAAATGGCTCCTCCACAGTGAGTTTCTGCTCAAAGTCTCGCAAAAACTCAACCATGTCCCACTCAGCCACCATCAGGGGAGCTGTAAACTCTATCGCCTTCTTGCGGCTCAACGCATTAGCCACAAGGTTCGCCTTGCCAGGATGGTAGGAAACTTTGAACTTAAAGTCCTTCAAAGTCTCCATCCATTGCCGCTGCCTCATATTCAGGTCCCGTTATGTGAATATGTAACTAAGGCTCTTGTGGTCGCAAAAGAGCTCGAACTTCTCTCCGTAGAGGTAATGTCTCCAGAGCTTCAATACGAAAATGACGGCTGCCAACTCAAGGTCGTGTATAGGGTAATTCTCCTCGTGCTTCCTTAATTATCTCGAGGCATACGAAATCACCCGGACCTTCTACATAAGGACACAACCCATACCAACGCTAGACGCGTCGGTGTATATCGTGTATTTAACCCCTTGCTCTGGTAATACTAGCACAGGGGCGAACGTCAGCCTGTCCTTCAACTCCTGAAAAGCTGCCTCCACCTTTTCATTCCAGGCGAACTTCAAATCCTTCTGTGTCAACTGAGTCAAGGGTCTGGCTATCTTGGAGAAGTCCCGAATGAATCATCGATAGTAGCCTGCAAATCCCAGAAAACTCCTCACCTCAGTGACAGAGCCAGGCTGCTCCCAGTCCTACACCGTGGCTACCTTAACAAGGTTCACTGTCATCCCATCCTTAGACACCACATGTCCCAGGAACTTGACTTCCTCCTTCCAGAAGTCTCACTTCTTATACTGTGTGAACAATTGATGCTGCCTCAGTGTATCCAGGACCAATCGCAAGTGCCCCTCATCCTCCTCTCAACTCCTGGAGTATACCAAAATGTCATCTATAAACACGATGACGAATCGATAGAGGAATGGCCGAAATACCTTGTTCTTTAAATCCATGAACACGGCAGGTGCGTTCGTAAGACCGAACGACATCACGAGGAACTCGTAGTTACCAAAGCTGGTCTTGAAGGATGTCTTCTACACGTCCTCATCCCTGACGCGCAGCTGGTGATACCCTGACTGCAGATCAATCTTCGAGAAGTACTGCGCTCCTCTCAGTTGATCAAACAGGTCATCAATCCTAGGTAAAGGGTATTTATTCTTCACCGTAATCTGATTCAACCTGCGATAATCAATACATAACGCAGTGAACCATCCTTCTTCACAAATAGTACCGGTGCCCCCCAAGGAGACACACTCGGTCGTATGAAGCCAACCTTCAACAGATCATCGATCTGTTTCCTCAACTCCTCCATCTCACACGGGGCTATACGATACATCAGCAGTGAGACGGGCGAAGAACCGGGTACCAGGTCGATAGTAAAATCGATCTCACGCTAAGGTGGTAACCCAGGAATCTTTCTGAACAGATCCTCATAATCACGAACTACTGGCATACGCTCAAGTGTGGGGGCATCAACATCCCTCAATAAGGAAGCATAACACAGTACTCGGAAGGGGAGATTAACCTGCACTGAAAATATAAAGGACGTGCCCTCTGGCTCGTAGACTGTCACTATACGGGTCTCACAGTCAATCTCGGCCCTCCCTGCAGTCAGCCAATCCATGCCAAGAATGACGTCGAGATAAATAAGAGAGGGGTCGACGACAAGGTCAAGAACCATCGTCCTGCCCCCTGGACCACCAAACAACCCTCACACATCATGGTGGCATCAGAAAAAGTCCCATGCTCGGTAAGAACTCGCATCCCATCCATCCGAGTAGTCGGTAGCCCAAGGCGCTTGACTACTGAATGCGATATCAATGAAATCGTGGACCCTGTATCCACCAACATGAATATAAGAATACCTTCAATGTGGGTTGTGACCTCAAAGGCCATAGGTTGGGCAGTCTCTGTCCCGGATGCTTCTGTTGTCAATGCATGTACCCGAGCCTGCTGTGGACGGTTCAAACGCGGTACCATGGGCCGTTGAGGCGACCGGAACTGAGGTACGAGAGGTCTGAAAGAAGGATGCGCAGGAGCCGACCGTAACGGTGGAGCAAATAAAGCCTGTAGGGGAGGACGGTCGATCTTCTGTGGCGGCGAAAACCCGTTATCCCTCATCCGAGTAAAACAACTCTCTGCAGTGTGACCAGGTCTCCCATAGTAAGTACATGTCACACCGGGGCACCTCATCGGAAGTACTGGCGCTATAGCCCTAGGAGGAGGGTCGATGTGAGGACTCTTGCCAAAAAATGGCCTGTCCTGAGCATCTGGTCATGGCGTAGCAACCACAGGGCCACGAGAATGTGTCAGTCAATCAACATCCTACTCTGCTCTCATGGACATATGTATCAGCTCTGCATAGGAGGGTATGCTGACACAATACATCTTCGACAGAATGTCAGGTCACAAGCCCTCAGAAAATAGTCGAATGCACATCTGCTCGTCCGCAAGTATTGTAGGGACGTATCTACCCAATTCTGTGAACCGATGCTCATACTCTGTAATTGACATGCCTCCCTGCCTGAGGCGCAGAAACTCATTCTCCCTCTCGTGTCAGTAGGTCTGGGGATAGTATTTCTCATGGAATCGGAACTCGAATGCTGCCCAAGTCCAGATGTAGCCAACAGCAACTGTCTGCAACACGCTATCCCACCCCAAACTGGCCTCTCGCTCGAACATGAAAGTGGCCAACTCAACCTACTCAGACTCCGAGCAGTGCAGCATCCTCAGTATCTTCGAAACATGGTCGAGCCAATACTCGGCCTCCTCAGGTCTGTGAGAACCCGTAAAAGTAGGAGGCCGCAAGCACTGGAATCGCTCAAGTACGCCCCGAGTATCAACACTGTTCCCCATAGGGTAAGCAAGCGGTGCAGGATGAGTCATACCCTCATCCTGAGTCGAAGTCCTAGCATCCTCTGCTGGATGCACAGGTGGTACAGGTGAAGTCGCACTACCACCCTGTGCTAAGGCCCCTGCAATAGTAGTCAAAAGCTGCTGATGCTGCTGGTGCATCATGATCATCAACTGCTCAAATCTATCAGGAGGTTGAGCAAGCTGAGACACATACTGCATCGAGGAAGATGCACGATACTGCTCTCTAACTGGTGGTGTGAAAGGTGGTGGTCCGATTCTAGGACCTGCAGAAGCTGAGACTCAGGTGCAGTCTCACGAATCAAGCCCATAGCAGGGTCCATATGATCATCACTCTGGGGAGGAACCCAATCCATAGGCTCACCCAGCGTAAGACGTGCCATGCTCCGAGTAGCCTTAGGCGGCATTCCCTATATTCAAAATAGGGTGTAACCTAGTCAGTTTCAGCAATAGCACAAACACACCACAATCATTCACATAACAAACCGAAGAAACTCCATGCATTTCATTAAATCAAAATTGTCACAATACAAGAGATATATCTTTACATGCATCATGACAAGAAACACATGGGAAACCAAGTTAGCCAAGCTACAACTGCAACACAAACTAACTACTAAGCCTTGTCAGGCTCACACACAAAAAATAGAAAACAACCTAACTACGACCAACGACCATCTGAAACCTAATCACTCATCTGAGTCTGGCGATGGAGGAGGGGCACCCTTATCCTGCAGATAACACAGGATGGCCTTCAAGGTGCGAGTCACCTTGCCAAATTTCCTCTTCATGATAGCCTTGGTATCCTCAAGTTCTTATTTTACCTCGGCTTCTTGGACTTCCAGTCACAAAGCAACCTGACTCTCCTCAAGTCAGGCTACGTGAGCATCCCTAGCAGCCTGAGTCACAGGAGGAGGACTCTCATCAGTATCCTGAGCATCCTCTTTTGTAACACCCTGAAAATTGGGAGTCGTGTAGAAACCTGACTCCCGAGTTCTAGACCATCACTTATGCAATAAATATGCTTATGATTCAACGTTGTCTGAGTTAGAGCATTAACATGAGTAAGATTATACCAAAACTGCAATTCATACTCCAGATCTAGTGATAAAATGCAAGAGCAAGATGAAAGAATATATATATATAACTCTATGAAAAATAAAATAATCTCGAACTGTCTCCAAAGTATGAATACATCTCTGAGTCACATATACATATATCAAAACAAAAATTAAAATGTCATATGGTCCAACTAGCAAGTCCCACCGATCAAGGCCACCTACACAAAGCCGTCGAAAAATTGCATATACGAGAACTCGTCCTGGTCCTCGTCGTAGTCCGGCTCCACATCCTGAATCGCCTTACAACTTGCATCTAAGACAGAGTCTGGTAGGTGTTGCACACACCATCCCGTAACGTGGGAGTGAGTGATCAACTTAGTGGAATCATAGAGCAAAGATTAGCATGTTATCAAATTAATCACGCTATAATAGCAAAGCAATCAATCAGACATTCCTAGATACTGTTGTTAATGCAAGCATGAAATGACATGATGGATGCCCTCACTAACATACTCTCTCATGTGACACCATCTTACGCCTGCGGCATGCTTTCTTCCCTCAGTGCTCCACATTTTCCAAGTACATGCAGTGCGATGTGGAAATGATTACCAAGTTGTTATTAGTCCTTTCATACAGCAGTACTGGGAAACTAAGGTACCTTCTTTATATCAATCCCAACACAAATCCTGTCTAGGGTTGTCACTCCTAGTAGTCTCATACGATATTATATTTATAAGTCGCTGCAAGGGCTGTCAGGGCTGTTGCTCGCACTCGTTGCACCGCTCCCCCATCACCTTATCAACACAGGCCTAATGTACTCTTGTTGCTACGGAAGGGTTGTTACCTCACGTAGACTCAGAATACACTCGAGGTCGCTACAAAGGGTTCGTCACCAATCAGTGTAGGCCGACAGCTCGAATGTAGTGTCCCATACCACCACAATCGGCTCACAAGTCTAAGGTACTCATTGGTCACTACAGGGAGGCTTGTGACCCCAGCGTAGGCCAACAGCTCGACCACGGTGTCCCATACCACCATGCTCGGTTCATGAGTCTTTATGAATCAAGGTACCATGGTTAAAAGGGTTTTCACTGGTAAGTTCAGTACCCTAGGTTCAAGCAGTTATGACCAATACAAGGTGAAGATACAATGGCCAGTTAGGTTACTTGACGGGCTCGACTAGTACGAGCACACCTCAAGCTGAACGACATAAAGTGCATGAAACACCTCGTGGGGCCTAACCACTGCCGTCAACCCAAAGCACGACTCACGTTCATCGACACGTCCTTCGTTGCACTTAGAAGCCAACCACGAATTTGAGTCTATTACCGACTGCCTGGACTAGAGCATAGCCCCAAGCACTTGCAATCAACATCAGTGATCATATGAGAGTAACAGAAATGAAATAGAAACAATCCAAGCATGTTAGCAACATGTTACAACATACAACGTAAGCAATTCAACCAAACACATGTATTCCATACATATAAGGAAATCAATTCAATAACAACATGGAGGAAAATCATGTACATCATCATATTAATTGAGAATTAAATCTTAAGACTAATCTACAACAACATTTACTCAATACGTACTAATACAAACATTTATATAAACACTTAGTCTACACACTTTAGTCTACATAACGTATGTCGACCCAAAGTGCGCATTAGGGGGAATTTCTTCGCCAAACAAATCATGCACGCCTCACTAACATCATAACATGACAAATTCAAATGGAAATCATTTCAGCAAAATACAGACATATACAGTATTTCCTATTTATGCCTAAAATACCCTAAATCTCATATTCTCCGTACACAGTTGAAATGGAAAACAGACAGCATGTTCTACATGTCAAACGGCCCTCTTGTCGATAATCTACTATTAAACGACATTAAAAGCTTTGAAATCAGTCAATCTAAGCATCTAAAATCCTCACCTTTCGACGTAGAAGCGTAACGAATCGAATAGAAACCCTACGCTTCGTCAACTCCTGTATGACGACCTATATCACAAGATTAATCAGCTACTTTGCTAATCGTATCAAAGGAATCTCTAAAACAGGTTGAGGTTAGGGTTTTCTTACCTAGAATGAAGTTGGAATCACCAGAAGAGTGATTAGAATGCGGTGATTCGGTGCGTGTAGAAGCAGGATCAAGTGGCAGGAAACTTTCCTCACAACTCTCTCACAAACTCTCACTTTCTCTCTCTTCTCTTTTCTAGGTTTTAGTAAATTCGTATGGGAGGGGTGTGAGAGGTTTTAAGGTCTTTAAATAGATTAGAAACTCACCTATTTAGACTTGGAACAAAGGTATACTTGGGTTATAACCAAATCGGGTCTTTTTCCATCCAAAAGGACACTTCTGGAGGTCCCCTGACCAAATGCGGTCGAACTTAAGCTCATGAATATTGGATCCTGATCACATTAAGTTTTCAGTCCGGTAGTGTTCCCAGATCACACGTGGCGGACCAGTTTCAGTTCAGCGTCACAAAGATTCGTTCAAGGTTTCCAAGTACACTGACCTGAGTGAGAAATGTTCCCTGATCCGAGGGTGTATTTGGGTCAGATTCCGACCGTCTGAATGCTTATACTTAACCCGCAAGCGAAACGTGCCAAATTTATTTAAATCACATTTAATTTTTAAAGAATTTCAATTTTTCTCACACTCCTTGCTCCAAGCTCAATGAAATAGCCTCAGAACATCAGTTGGGCTTGATTTTCGAAGCGATTATCAAGTCCAGCTAAGCGGTCATAATGGTCTAAGATTGTAGATATTGGACTTTCGATGCGCGGTCTAGATCCAATACAAAGTTTCAAAGGGTTCCTGAGAGCAAATGGGTTTAGAGTTTGATCTTAGGTTTCAGGACATTATAGCGTCAACGATTCCACAAGTTTTGGGTCTTACCGAACGTATTTAAAGCGAACAGTGCTAATTTCACAGCTAATCTAACATAGCGTTAATTAACTTACGCATAATTTCTAAAGGAATTAATCCTAAGTGATTTCTGATCGAGGTAGTACTCGAGTCTCTGTACGGATTTTTTCGAGACGTTACAATCTACCCCTCCTAAACAATAAATTTTATCCTTGAAATTTGTACATTTTCGTACTCCTAGAGAAGCTGTGGGTAGTTCTTTCTGATTTCGGCTTCCGTCTCTCATGTAGCCTCTTCTTTAGTGTGATGCGTTCATAACACCTTCACAAGGGGAATGACCTTGCTATGCAATACCTGCTCCTTCCTGTCTGATATACGCGTCGGTCGCAGTATATATGTAACATCCTCACCTAACTGCACCTGCTTCCATCTGATGATATGGGAAGGATCAGGAACGTATTTCTTCAGCATAGAAATATGAAATACGTTGTGTACGCTCGCGAGAGGCATAGACAAAGCCAGAAGATATGCCACTGCACCCACACGGTCAAGAATCTGTAATGGGCCAATGAATCGCGGTGCTAGCTTCCCCTTCTTCCCGAACTGAAGGACTCCCTTCATAAGAGAAACTCTCAAAAACACATGATCCCTAACCGCGAACTCTAGCAGGCGCCGTCTCATATCAGCATAACTCTTCTGTCTACTCTACACTGTAAGAAGCCGATGTCTGATGATGTCAATCTTCTCCGAGGTCGCCTGCACTATCTCTGGGCCAATCAATCTGCGCTCACCGACCTCTGCCCAGCAATGCGATGCTCGGCAAGGACACCTATATAAGGCCTCATAAGGTGTCGTATCGATACTAGCCTGGAAGTTGTTGTTGTACGCAAACTCCGCATATAGAAGACAATCATCCCAACTGTCTTTGAAATCCAACACGCAAGCCCGCAGCATGTCCTCTAGAATCTGGTTCACCCGCTCTGTCTGTCCGTCCGTCTGTGGGTGAAAAGTAGTACTGAACTTCAACTTCACGCCCATAGCTTCCTAGATGCAAGTCCAGAAAATAGAAGTAAAATGCGTGTCTCTGTCCGACACAATCTCTAAGGAAACTCCATGCAGACGCACTATCTCCCTGATGTATAGCCTGGCCAACTCGTCTGCAGAGTTCGTAACTCTGATCGGTAGGTAGTGCGCCGACTTCATCAAACGGTCGACGATCACCCAGATAGAATCATGTCCCTTCCTCGTCTTTGATAGTTCTGAAATGAAATCCATAGAGATAAAGTCCCACTTCCACTCAGCTATAGGCATATGTTGAAGGAGACCAGGAGGTCGACGATGCTCTGCCTTTACCTGCCGGCAATTAAGACAACGGGACACGAACTCTGCGATGTGGGTCTTCATGTCATCCCACCAATATGTCCTCTTCACGTCACGATACATCTTTGTACTGCCCGGATGCATCGCAAGTCTGGAACTATGCGCAGCCTCAAGAATCTCTCGTCTCAAGTCGGGGATATCTGGGATGCATAGGCGGCCATGATAACGTAAGCCCCCATCCGTTCCAACTCGCCACTCGGCGTCTGCATCATCACTGGCCTGCTCTCGAAGCTCAGTCAGACGCTCTTCATCCCTCTGCGCCGTGATGACTCTGTCATCGATAAGAGGTCGCACCTGAACATGTGCGATAAACTCAAATGGCTCCTCTACAGTGAGTTTCTGCTCAAAGTTTCACAAAAACTCAACCATGTCCCACTCGGCAACCATCAGCGGAGCCGCAAACTCTATCGCCTTCTTGAGGCTCAGCACGTCAACCACAAGGTTCGCCTTACCAGGATGGTAGGAAACTTCGAACTTAAAGTCCTTCAAAGTCTCCATCCATCACCGCTGCCTCATATTCAGGTCCCGCTGTGTGAATATGTACTTGAAGCTCTTGTGGTCGCAAAAGAGCTCGAACTTATCTCCGTAGAGGTAATGTCTCCAGAGCTTCAATGCGAAAATGACAGCTGCCAACTCTAGGTCGTGTGTAGGATAATTCTCCTCGTGCTTCCTTAATTGTCTCAAGGCATACGAAATTACCTTGTCCTTCTGCATAAGGACACAACCCAAACCAACGCTATACGCGTCAATGTATATCGTGTATTTAACCCCTTGCTCTGACCATACTAGCACAGGGGCGGATGTAAGTCTGTCCTTCAGCTCTTGAAAAGCTGCCTCCGCCTTTTCATTCCAGGCGAACTTCAGATCCTTCCGTGTCAACTAAGTCAAGGGTCTGGCTAACTTGGAGAAGTCCCGAATGAATCGTCGATAGTAGCCAACAAGTCCTAGGAAACTCCTCACCTTAGTGACCAAACCAAGCTGCTTCCAGTCCTGCACCACAACTACCTTAGCAAGGTCCACCGCCATCCCATCCTTGAACACCACATGTCCCAGGAACTTGATGTAACACCCCGAATTTTGGCTAATCTGGGATTAGACGTCCTTAGGCAATGGGTTAACTAAAACACCTGAGAAATCACTCAGAACCCAATTCCATAGCCAAAGAAATCACGTAGGATTAATTCCTTTGGAAAATAAGTGTAAGTTAGCTAGCGCGACACTAAAGTAGCTGGGAAATAGTCCCTGATCACTTTAAATGCATTCTACAAGGCCCAAAGCGAGTGGAACCAATGGTGCTATAATGCTCTAAAGCCTCGGATCAAACTCTAAACCGGTTTGTTCTCGGGACCTTTTTGAAACTTTGTATTGGATCTAGACCGCGTGTCAAAAGTCTGATACCTACCATCTTAGACCATTATGACCACTTAGCTGGGCTTGGCAATCGTTTCGAAAATCAAGTCCAACTGACATTCAGAGGCTATTTCATTGAGCCTGGAGTGAAGAGAGTGAGAATAGGGTTAGAATTGGAATTTGAAATTCAAATCTGGCACACGAATTGACGCATCAGTATTGAGCATTCTGACCGTCAGAATTCATCCAGATTATACCCTCGGATCAGGAAAAATTTCTATTTCATATCATGAGACTTTCAGCCCTGATCTACGTGCGGTGACCGCTGAACTGAAATTGGTCCTCCACGCGCGATCTGCGAACCCTGCCAGACTAAAAACTTAATACGTGCTAGATCTGGTACGCATGAGCTTAAGTCCGATCGCATTCGACCAGGGGATCACCAGAAAGCATCTTTTGGACCGAAACAGCCCCGAATTGGTTATGCACTAAGTGAACTTTGTACCGGAGCCTATTTTGGGCGTTTTTAAGCTTATAAAAGGGGTTGAAACCCTCACTCCTCTCTCCCATCCGAATTTGCAAAAATTCCTAGATTGGGAGAGAGAAAAGGTGAGAGTTTGTGAGAGGTGGGAGAGAATTCCCTGCTGCTTGTGCCACGTGCTGTACGTGCTTAGGCAACGCACTCCGATCACTTTCCCGACGATTCCTCCACATTTTCAGGTAAGAAAATATCCTAGAAGTTGCTGACTTGAGGTTCCTTTCATTTTCTAGCGAAGTAGCTAATAGAACTTGTGTATTAGGTTCTCTATTCGCCGTAGACGAAGCGTATACGCTCCGTTCGAATTCACACATCTATAAGGGAAAAGGTGCAGATTTTAGACGCTTTGATTGACTGTTTCCAAAGCTTTCAATGTCGTTTAATAGTAGATTATCGACGGCAACGCCGTTTGACATGTACAACATGCTGTCCGTTTCCTGTTTCGTAAACCAACGAAGAATATGAGATTTAGGGCATTTTAGTCATTTGTAGGAAGTACTGATTTCATTCACATTTTGCTGATGTGATTAACATGGTTTATCGACGCATTTGAATGTTAGGAATACGTGTATAATTAGTTTGGCGAAGAGATTCGCCTAAATGCGCACTTCGGGTCGACATACTATATGTAGACTTAAGTGTGTAGTGTAAGTGTTTGTATAAATGCTCGTATTAGTATGTATTGAATTAAATGGTGTTATGAATTAATTTGAGATTGATTTCTCAATTAAATTGCTGGTGTAAATGATTTCCTACATGTTGGCCATATGTATGATTTCATTATATGTATGAAATGCATATGCTTGAAGTTTCACTTAAGTGGTATGTTATAACATGTGCTTGATGATTTCCTTATGATCTAGTTGAGATCGAATTCTCAATTAATATGCTGATGGAGATGATGTCCTATATGTTGGTGATATGCAAAATTTCATTATATGCGTGATAGACATGTGTAAGATGATTTACTTAAGTTGTACGTTATAACATGTGTTAACATGCTCACATGGTTGTATTTCATTTCCAATACTATCACTTGATTTGCTGATGTGATTCCATGTGTTTGGGACTATGCCTAGTCCAGGCAGTCGGTAACCGAGAAATATCGTGGTTAGCTTATCTTTGCCACAAACGACGTGCCGATGAATGCGAGTCGTGTTCTGGAGTTGGCGGCTGTGGTTAGGCCACGCGAAGTGTTTTACGCACTTCATGTCGTTCGACTTGAGATGCGATTGTGCTAGTCGAGCCCGTCAAGTAACCCGACTGGCCGATGTATGTTCACCCTGCATGAGTCATAACTGCTTGAACCTAGGGTACTGAACTTACCATTGTAAACCCTGTTAACCATGGTACCTTGATCCATAAAGACTCATGAGCCGGGCATGGTGGTATGGGACACCGTGGTCGAGCTGTCGGCCTACGCTGGGGCCACAAACCTCCCCGTAGTGACCAGTGAGCACCTAGACTCGTGAGCAGTATATGGTGGTATGGGACACTATATTCTTGCTGTCGGCCTACATTGATAAGGTGATGGGGGAGCGGTGCAACGAGTGCGAGCAATAGCCCTGGCAGCCCTTTGTAGTGACCGCGAGCGTATTCTGAGTCTACGGGGGGCGACGACCCTTCAGTAGCAGTAGAGTACAGTAGGCCTGTATTGATAAGGTGATGGGGGAGCGGAGCAACGAGTGCGTGCAACAGCCCTGGCAGCCCTTGCAGCGACCTACAAAATATACATCGTATGAGATTACTAGGAGTGACGACCCTAGACAGGATCTGTGTTGGGATTGATATAAGGGAAGTACCTTAGTTTCCCAATCCTGCTGTTTGAATGGACTAATAACAACTCGAAAATCATATCATCCATACCATTGCATGTGCCTGGAAGATGTGGAGCACTTGAGGGTCGATTGCATGCCGCGGTCGTAAGATGGTGTCGTATGAGGGAGATCGTCGGTGAGGGCATACATCACGTCATGTCATATTGCATTAACAACAGTATTAGGATTGTTTGAATTACTGCTTTACTATTATCGCATGATTGATTTGATAACATGCTAATCTCTGCTCTCTTATCCCACTAAGTTGATCACTCACTCCCACGTTACGGGATGGTGTTTCCGGACACCCACCAGTCCCTATTGTGATTGCAGATGATGGCGCGGCCTGCGAGGCGGTGCTGGACTTGATGATGATGAGGGGGATCTCTCCTTTATGCATAATCTGATTGACAGGATTACAGGGAGGTTGATTAGATACCTTGACACTTGTCATTTTATATTTTTAGAACACTCATGTATATCCTTTTGGTTTACTTTTGGAGCATACATGTATGTATATAACCTGGTAACATGTTCACACTCTGGAGACATACAACAGTTTATATATGTTATACGTACTATCACAGTCTTCCGCTTGTTAATTTAACTGTCTCTGGAGTATGATATGCTGTTCTAGCTTAATCTCACTCATGTTTGATACATTATCACAGACAACATTCAATCATACATATCTATGTTGCATAAATAACATTTTGGAACTCGGGAGTTGGGTTTTCGCTCGACCCCCCGATTTTCGGGATGTTACACTTGACTTCCTCCTTCCAGAAGTTACACTTCTTATACTCTGCGAACAACTAATGCTGTCTCAGTGTATCGAAGACCAATCGCAAGTGCTCCTCATGCTCCTCTCGACTCCTGGAGTATACCAAAATGTCATCTATAAACACGATGACGAATCGATAGAGGAATGGCCGAAATACCCTGTTCATCAAATCCATGAACATGGCTGGTGCCTTCGTAAGACCGAACGACATCACGAGGAACTCGTAGTGGCCAAAGCTGTCTTTTGTATGTCCTCATCCCTGACGCGTAGCTGGTGATACCCTGACTGCAGATCAATCTTCGAGAAGTATTGCGCTCCTCTCAGCTGATCAAATAGGTCATCTACCTGGGTAAACGGTACCTATTCTTCGCCGTGATCTGGTTCAGCCTGCGATAATCAATACATAATCATAGGGAACCATCCTTCTTCTTCACAAACAACACAGGTGCTCTCCAAGGAGACAAACTAGGCCATATGAAACCAACCTCCAACAGATCGTAGATCTGTTTCTTCAACTCTTCCATCTCATACGGTGCCATGCGATATGTCGGCAGTGAGAGGACGTTGAACCGGGTACCAGGTCGATAGTAAAATCGATCTCACGCTGAGGTGGCAACCCAGGAATCTTCCTGAATAGATCCTCATAGTCACGAACTACTGGCATGTGCTCAAGTGTCGGGGCATCAACATCCCTCAAAAAGGAAGCATAACACAGCACTCGAAAAGGGAGATTAACCTGCACTGGAAATGAAAAGGGCGTGCCCTCCAGCTCGTAGACTGTCACTATACGGGTCTTGCAGTCAATCTCGGCCCTCCCTGCAGTGAGCCAATCCATGCAAAGAATGACGTCAAGATAAACAAGAGAGGGGTCGACGACAAGGTCAAGAGCCATCGTCCTGCCCCCTAGATCCACCAAACAACCCTCACACATCATGGTGGTATCAGAAAAAGTCTCGTGCACTGTAAGAACTGCACCCCATCCATCCGAGTAGTCGGTAGCCCAAGGCGCTTGACTACTGAATGCGATATCAATGAAATCGTGGATCCTGTATCCACCATCACAAATATAAGAGTACCTCCAATGTGGGTTGTGACGTCAAAGGCCAAGGGCTAAGTAGTCTCTGTCCCGGATGCCTCTACTGTCAATGCATATATCCGTGCCTGCTGTGGACAGTTCGGTCGTGGTACCATGGGCCATTGAGGTGGCCAAAACTGAGGTACTGGCGGTCTGAAAGAAGGATGCGCAGGAGCCAACTGTAAGGGTGGAGCAGATAATGCCTGTGGATGAGGACGGTCGATCTTCTGCGGCGACGAAAACCCGCTATCCCTCATCCGAGCAAAACAACTCTCTACAGTGTGACCAGATCTCCCACAGTAAGCACAGGTCACACCCGGGTGCCTCATCGGAAGTACTGGCATTGTAGCCCTAGGAGGCGAATCAATGCGAGGCCTCTTGCCAAGGAGTGGCCTGCCCTAAGTATCTGGTCGTGGCCTAGTAACCATAGGGCCACGAGAACGTGCCAGTCGATCAACATCCTGCTCTACCCTCATAGACATATGTATCAGCTTTGCATAGGAGGGTATGCTGACATAGCACATCTTCGACCGAATGTCAGGTCGCAAGCCCTCAGAAACACGTCGTATGCTCATCTACTCGTCGGCAAGTATCATAGGGACATATCTGCCCAACTCTGTAAACCGATGCTCATACTCTATAACTGACATGCCTCCCTGCATGAGGCGTAGAAACTCGTTCTCCCTCTCGTGCTGATAAGTCTGGGGATAGTATTTCTCATGGAATCGAAACTCGAATGCTGCCCAAGTCCAGATGTAGCCAACAGCAACCGTCCGTAATACGCTATCCCACCACAAACTGGCCTCTCGCTCGAACATGAAGGTGGCCAACTCAACCTGCTCAAACTCCGAGTAGTGCAGCATCCTCAGTATCTTCGAGACACGGTCGAGCCAATACTCTGCCTCCTCAGGTCTGTGAGAACCCGTAAAAGTAGGAGGTCACAAGCGCTGGAATCACTCAAGTAGGCCTCGTGTATTAGCAGTATTCCCCGTAGGGTAGGCAGGTGGTGCAGGATGAGTCATGCCCTCATCCTAAGTCGAAGTCCCAGCATCCTCAGCTAGATGCACAGATGGCACAGGTGGAGTCGCACTCCCACCCTGGGCTAAGGCCCCTGCAATAGTAGTCAAAAGCTGCTGATGCTGTCGGTGCATCATGACCATCAACTGCTCAAACCTATCAGGAGGTGGAGCAGGCTGAGGCACATACTGCGTCGAGGAAGACACATGGTACTGCTCTCTAACAGGTGGTGTGAAAGGTGGTGGTCCGACTGTAGGACCTGCAAAAGGCTGAGACTCAAGTGTAGTCTCATGAATCGGGCCCACAACAAGGTCCGTATGATCATCACTCTGGGGAGGAACCCGATCCATCGACTCACCCAGTGTAAGTCGTGTTGTGCTCGGAGTAGCCATAGGCGGCATTCCCTATATTCCAAATAGGGCACAACCTCATCAGTTTCAGCAATAGCACAAACACACCACAATCATTCACATAACAAACCGAAGAAACTCCATGCATTTCATTAAATCAAAATTTGTCACAATACAAAAGATATATCCTTACATGTATCATGACAAGAAACACATGGGAAACTAAACTAGTCAAAGCTACAACTGCAACATAAACCAACTACTAAGCCTTCTCAGGCTCACACACAGAAAACAGAAAACAACCTAACTACGAACAACGACCATCTAAAACCTAATCACTAGTCTGAGTCTGGTGATGGAGGAGGGGCACCCTTATCTTTCAGATAACACAGGATGGCCTTCAAGGTGCGAGTCACCTTGCCAAATTTTCGCTTCATGACGGCCTTGGTATCTTCAAGATCTTGTTTTACCTCGGCCCTGAGCTCTTGGACTTCCCGTCGCAAAGCAACCTGACTCTCCTCAAGTCGGGCTATGTGAGTATCCCTAGCAGCCCGCGTCGCAGGAGGAGGACTCTCATCAGTATCCTGAGCCTCCTCTTCTTCTTCTTCCTGGCTTTCTTCCTCTATTTTTACCCCACCTTCTTCTTCACTTTCATCCTCCTGGCTATCATATTCACCCTCGCTGTCATCATCAAGCTGAGACTCACGCTGCCGAGACCCTATCCTCATCTGGTTCATGGTGGCCTCATCGATGAAATGAATCGGCACGAGCAACTCCGGCCCAAGTCTATAAGCAAACTCAAGTGCAATCTTGCATATGAGCCGGCCAAATGGAAGTGACTTAGACGTTCTTCTTGACTTCACTATGAGGAGGATCTGTCGCAACACAAATGTGGGCATACACACGTTCTCTCCCTGGCCCACCTGATACAGGAAATCAACCATGAGAAGCGTACATTCACTGCGGTTGATCGACCTGGGATACACATTGAACGTATAAATGTGGTGCAACAGGAAAAAATCATCCAACATGTGGGTCGCTAGGAGGCTCTTGTTACGCTGCCACTCAACTAAACCACCACATAGAAACGTGGTGCAGCGATCTCGCTCACTAACACTCTTCAGATTCTTAGCACTAGAATGTACCTCGCCAAGAGGCACATTCAGGAGTCGATCTATCAACCGAACATCGATCGTGGCTTCCCGGTCTCTATCAAAGGGAATCCTGAACTGCAATGGCTCCAACGTAGGATCCTGAATATGAGCATAAAAGGCACGAACAGTGCCCACGTTCGCACGAGACTGGCCTTCAAAGAGCGGACCCCACCTGGCAGCTTCGATGCGCTCAAACAACAAAAAGTCACCAAAGAGTCGCTCATCCACATGCGCCTCAAACAGAACCTTGCGATCAGCATACGCGCCGTCGGCCAAGTCTGTCAATAGTGCTCTCCCTATGTGAGCACGGGGATCTAAATCCCACTTAGTATGTAGCGCTCTCCCAACACTTGGACTGGCTACGGCACTTGAACTAGCGGCGCCACCTCTTGGCTTCCTCGAATGTGAAGGGCGACTAGGCCCAGCTTCATCGGCGGCAGTCTTCCTCTTTCCCATGAGAGAGAGGATGGTGGAAAGGGAGAAAAAGGCTAAAATAGCCTCTAAAAAAGCCATAGAAAATGGAGGAAAGGGGAAGAAATGGCTGACCTAGTGGACTGGCACTAATCTAGGTCCTATAGAGGAGTGAAAAAGGCCCCCAAATGCTAGTATTACAAAGGGAAAAGGGTGAGATGGGTTGGGTTTGAAGCTCACACCATTTCTAGCCTCTAATAGAGGATGAGAGAGCTCCAACAGACGAAAATGGAGAGAGAAGGAAGTGCGTACGGCTGTGAATGATGGAGGGGCATCGGTTGTAGCAGAAAACGGGAATGGGGGTGATTTGAAATGAGATTTGAGAGGGGAGGCAGCAAAAATGTGAGAAAGGGATATCTTGGAGGGGTTTTTGTTAAGGAAGTGGGTCTTTGGGATGGTTTTAACGGATGGCCCCTATGCACAGGGGCTACACTAGCCCCAAAATGGCGTCGGACTGATGGCACGACTAATCTGGGCCCATTGTACAACAAGGCCTCACCGAACCGGCGAGGTCATCGCCACTCTCTGTCCTAAACGGTGATACCTCACCATTTTGGCGAGGTCCTCCTGCCCTGTGGTCCCCAAAAATATATGGGTCCCACCTTAGATCATCCTAGACTAGAGTGGATAGGCCCACGACTCCGTTTCGCACTATTTCGGTTCACTTCGGGCACTATCTGACATATATTTGCATTTAACAATTTTTAACGGCTGGGATAGGGTCTATAGAGGTCTAGACCTGCCCACACACGAACTAGAAGTGGTCCGGGGTCGTGTCATGCAACCACGGATGCACACGGACTCGATCAAAATGATCGATTTGAGTGAACTTCGCAAATTGGCGAATCTGGGGCCCTATGAGTGTTTCTAGGTTTTTCTCGCACCCACCTAAGTCAAAGGGGCGACAGTGTACATCGCGTGTCCATAACCCAGGTCCAGTTTAATCCAAATCATGCTCTGATACCAACTTGTAACACCCTGAAAATTGGGGGTCATGTAGAAACCCGACTCCCGAGTTCTAGACCATCACTTATGCAACAAATATGCTTATGATTCAATGTTGTCTGAGTTAGAGCATTAACATGAGTAAGATTATACCAAAACTGCAATTCATACTCCAGATCTAGTGAAAAAACGTAAGCGGAAGACTGAAAGAATATATATATCACTGTATGAAAAATAAAATAATCTCGAACTGTCTCCAAAGTATGAATACATCTCTAAGTCACATATACATATATCAAACCAAAAATCAAAATGTCATATAGTCCAACTAGCAAGTCCCGCCGATCCAGGCCACCTACGCAAAGCCATCAAAAAATTGGATGTACGAGAACTCGTCCTAGTCCTCGTCGTTGTCACGCCCCAAACTCAGAAACCGGGCTCACAAAATTCCCGATTGCCGAATCCGGCGCCAACAGCCTCCGTAGAACCCCATTCTCGGCTCCTAGCTCCCATTCGCCAGGTTCCGATCCTGGGATGCTACGAGGAGGATTTTCAACGTCAGTTTGATTCATAATAAGCATAACCAATGGCATAACCCATAAACAACAACCAAGTACTCCATTACATTTCCACTATGATCAAAAACTTTACAAGTACAATGAGCATAAAGGGAAATATAATGGTAAAGAACAAAAACTCCAAAACGCTCTGCAATGTGCTCCTGCCTCAGCGCTGCTAAGATCCAACGTCACCTGCACGCAACGGTCGTGCATAAGCTTACAGAAAGCTTAGAGGGTGGTGAAAGTGTGTGCACAAGGTAGTAATATGAGCATGCAATGTCAGAGTAATGCGGAATATACAGATGGATCCATAAGATCATGAGCCATACCAAGGCTTATGCGATGTAAGACATGAATGGTATCGGCCAGCCCAAGGCCATGCGATGTGCAATGCAACTCAAGCATACAGATCCTCATCTATGTCCACACATCAATACAGCTCAAATATGGGATATCACCGGGGTCTAGTACACTCTAAACCAGATTGCCGCCACATCACGCGCAATAAGGTAAGTAGAAGAGACCTCACTATCCGTATGCCAATATCGGGCGCGACTCATCGATAGCGGACCCATTCCTCGAGCTGGTCAAACTCAGCCTAGGATTGCCCCCTACACTCAGGCGGGTAAGGCCGCACCCCCTTCCAACCGACCACGACACAGTGGAGAGCACAGCCAACTGGTATTCGGCACTCAGTGCTCATCTACCCACTCGGTCTAGACGTTGGAGCAACCTCTTGGTACCATAAGGGTTTAGGGACTTTCACCCAGGGATGTCTATGGCACCCCATGTAGAATAAGATTTTCGGTATCCAATCCTGCCAACCACGATGCGTCTGTGGAGGCTATGGCCCTGATGTCGCTAGGGCGTACAATAACCATGTCACACAAATGTGAAATACATGATTCACGCCATCCAGTCATGCAACAAATCCTGCACATGTCGTGCGCTCATGTAGGGCAACACCGCCTAACCAGGATCCCATAATCAATCTGCCCGAAGCCATATGCTATGATCAGTCACTCTCATATCAAGCATACATCTGATGCGTATGATCATGAGTCATGAAGCTATATTAAACATATTATAATGAGATGAACTATCCTTACAATGCAGATGGGCCTGGGCTGCCTATACACAATAAGTACGAGCCAATAATGGGCCTTAAAGAGAGTCGTAATGTGGACATCTAACCAGCATTATACTCGAAATGTGGACGTCAAACCAACATTTCTCCCAAGCCATAACCCGTAATAAACGTCATTACATAGGCCAAGTTGGGATCACATATTGCAATGGGCCTTAGGTACACCCCATTTGGGCCTTAAATATATCAAATGGGCCATATCATATGGGCCTTTTATTCATCAAATGGGCCACATAAATGGGCCATAACAATGGGCCTTATGTGCATTACAATGGGTCATAACCCCTGAGCCTTAGATTGCATCAAATGGGCTTAATCACATAGGTCGAGTCGGAAGGGCTTCGTGTATATTAAATTGGCCACACCAATGGGCCAAACGAAACTCAAATCAACCACACCAATGGGTCTAACCTTTATCAAGTGGTCGCACCAATTACACTATTCATTTATTCTTAAGGATCATTTTAGAGTATTCAAAGGGATATCTAAATCACATGGACCACACTCCAACTAACCGTGGTGATAATGATTCCCATCGTTTGGAATTCTCAAGGCCCACCATATCATCTAATTCCCCATACAATTTGTTCATAAGGTCATACAGACATGACCTGAATCAAGATGAAAAATAAATTTTAAATTGACCCAGAACGGTCGTGACACCATTCAAGAAGGATTTCAATGGTGGACGCTCACTCAACACTGTTTTCTACAGTGTGGTCCTCTTGATATTAGATGTGCCTTAT
Organism: Magnolia kwangsiensis; assembly: GCA_037074715.1. Classification (NCBI taxonomy): domain Eukaryota; kingdom Viridiplantae; phylum Streptophyta; class Magnoliopsida; order Magnoliales; family Magnoliaceae; genus Magnolia; species Magnolia kwangsiensis. The sequence goes on along the minus strand of CM073576.1, from coordinate 99,655,149 downwards.
TTGGTCTCAAGGGACCCACAGAAATCGCTATGGGCAGCTGGCAGTGGGCCCCATCATCAAAGGCAGATGGACGGCGTGTGTAAAACACATGCAACATGGCCCCACTGTCCACTGGACGGTGGGTGAAATAATATATTATGGTGAGTCTCACCGTCCATGGGCTGTGGACGGTGTGAATAAAATACATACATTACCATGGGTCTCATAAATGTGGCCCACCACAGAGCTCGAATACCATCCGAACCGTTCATAAGGTCACCCGGACCTGGATGAAGGGAAAACATAAATTTCATCTTGATCCAAAACTTTCGTGGACCCTAGAAGTCGTTTCAATGGTAGCTGTCCATTCACACTGTTTCCTATGGTGTGGGCCACCCGAGCGTCGGATTGGCCTCATTTTTGGAGGGGGGCCCACTTCAGGGTGTGGGCCACCATGTGAACGGCACGGATAAAACCTATAAATCATGGTGGGGCCCACGGCAGCAGCCGTGGGTGGCTGCACGGATGTCGTCCGCCGCGTGATGCGCTGCAGGCAGCGCCTGCAGCGGCTCTGACCCAGCATGCTGCTGCTTCTCTCCTTCTTCCTTTATTTTTGAAAAATCCTGAATTTTGAGGATTTTCGAAGGTGGGGTCCACATCGCCTAAATCCACTCCGCCCATTAGTTCCCCTGGCCCAAGATGAGCCCAAAGAGTCTAGAGTTTGAATTTTTTTGATGCTTGGAAAGTGAAATAAAATAAGATAATGATCTTTAATGGTAAGGGTGCAACTCTCTAATGCTATGGCCCACCAGACCTTCCAACCAGCCCCGTCACTTGGTTCAACGCCTAAAACGGGATGGGTAAGAGGATGGATGGCTTGGATAGGGTATATACATCTAGGTGGAGCCTACACAAGGGGACCACCCCAAAAGCTTCTCTTTTTCTCTTTTTTTTTATTTTTATATAGGGACATCCAGTGTCCCAGACGCTGGACGGTTGGCCTCTTCAAGTATTTGTAGTGGGCCTAATTAGGTGGGCCACCACATGAAAAATAGTGTGGATATTCCACACATAAAGTGGGCCACATTGGTGATTTAAAAAAAATAACGGTCTCGTGGTGGGGTCCATTTAAATAGGCCACATACCCTATTGCAATCTCAAAAAAAATATCAACATAAAAGAAAATAAATAAAAGGGAGAGAGACATGGAGAGTGGGACACGGCTTATGATGGAGGGACCCCGACATTATGGGCCCTCCCTTAAAAGCAAATGATACAATAAAAAGGGTCCCTCAACACATAGGACCACCAAGATCGAGAATCAACGGTAGAGATCCTCTCTCCACCAAAATGGATGGTCTAGATGACCTTTTGCAATGAAATAAACATCATGATGGGGTCCATGGAGAATGGCCCCATCATGGAACGATCATGATGATCCAAGTGGGCCATCGGCCACATTTTAGGGTCCCAAGTGAGATCCACACCATAGATCGGTGGGCCTCACTTGGCCCATCATAAAAACAAGAAAAACTATCCTATAGAGGCACCCACCGTCCGATCTTCTTGCTCCTAGGGGTTCCTTGGCACCTTAGCTTCAACTTCAATGGATGAGATGAAGAATGGAAGGTTGAGATGAGAGATCTTGGGGTGAAGAGGTGGGCCACACTTGGAGTTTAGGAAGCTTGGAGAATTCCATACGTATGGAGCTTGAAAATTTTTTGTTGCTTAGAGATTTGAAATGAGAAAGAGAGGAGTTGTAAAGGGAGAGAGAGAGTGTGATGAATGGATGTGGTGAGTGATGGTTGTGTAAGAAAAGCTTAACTTTTGAGGCTTTTGTGTAAGAGACGTATGGGAGGTGTAAGAAAGCTTGACTTTTGTGGCTTTTTGTGTAAGAGAGGTATGGGTTTGGGAGACTTTTGTGGTTGCTTAGGAAAAGGGATGAAAGTGATGTGTACTTGACATGTGATGGCTTGATGGATTGATGGATTGATGGGATTGATGTGATTGATGTGACACATCGTAGAGATTCCCTTGGGTTTCACAACGCGCGGCGTTTTCTCGCACCTAACGTTGGCCCACATCTCTTGACCAGGGTATCGCCTCGACGTGCGAGTCGCGGTATCAGAACCGCAATGACGGCGTGGTCATTATGGTATTGGTCTCGGGTTGAGTCGACTCGGGTTGTCGGTATATGAATCAGGGTCGCGCGTCGATATCGGTTAAGGGTCGAATGTTGCTGAAATTCGATCGGTAAGACCGCGGAAGTCTACGGAAAGGTACGGACCAAGATACGGGTCTTACAGCTCTCCCCTCCTTATAAAAATTTCATCCTTAAAATTTACACAAGCATCGCAACTAAGCATTACTCGCGAGAAATAAGAAACATAACGTCATCATATAGAATCAGGGGCAGCATACAAAATACAATACAAGATCAATCATTAAAGAGATGAGGATAACGCTCTCGAATCTCAGCCTCACGCTCCCAAGAAGCCTCCTCTACAGAATGGTGACCCCACTACACCTTCACCAACGAAATGACCATGGTTCTGAGGACCTGCTCCTTCCAATCAAGGATAAGAACTGGCTGCTCAATGTAAGAAGCGTCCTCACCAATCAGTGTAGGCCGACAGCTCGAATGTAGAGTCTCATACCACCACAATCGGCTCACGAGTCTAAGGTACTCACTGGTCACTACTGGGAGGCTTGTGGCCCCAGCGTAGGCCGACAGCTCAATGTTTATGCTCCTAACCAGATGTTTATGCTCCCCACAGAGTAAGGGTCTACACAACTCACCCCGCACGTACACTCCCGTCGGAGGCCTCCTTCGAGGACTTCAAATGGTGAGCAACACTTAAAACCCAATCCTAAAAAGGAATGATCACAAGTGTCCTCTGGACTCTTAGTACTTACAGATAAGTTGATGAGTCCCTTTCAGCGTAGTGATGAAGACCTTCTACTTGTTGATGAAGAGTCTTCAGCTCCCTTGATCCGTAACACAAAGATGTATCTATATTGGGCTTAGGTTGGGTTAAGGTTATGATGGAATACCATTCTAAGGATTTTCCTATAAGGAAGATAGAGTGGTTCTCATCATCTATGCATTCAAGGCATCCCAGCTTAATGATATGTCATTAAAGTAGTAGCTGAAGGATCCTTGAATGCGGAAGTTCATTCCCTAATCCACTCTATGAAATATCAATGATGAGGGTGAATTGGAGGATGAACTTCCTGAGAGAAAGGGCTTAAGGTAAATGATAGGAAGGTTAAAAGTCACAAAAGCACTCTCTACTTTCTCTACCAACAATGAAGACAACTCTCTCTATTTATAGGCAAAAGGTTCCAATGGACATAAACGGTCATATTTATGACAGAGTTTGATATCATCGAGAAGTCGTCGATATGATCGAGCGTATACTCTCGATTGTATCGGCAGACCTCTCGATGATAAAAACTCAATTGTCATTTCACTTTTGAAAACCTTCCGCCAACTGGTCGATGGGATCGAGACACACATCGATGTAAACGGATTTCGAACTCCGATTCAATCGAGTGATGGTTCGATCTATCGACAGGTGAAAAATAAGAGAGAAGCCTTAAAGAATTTCAGGTTCTACAGATATGATCGGGGAAGCAGTCGATGTCATCAGAATTTGTACATCGATCATATCGGAGACCTTGTCGATGGGATCGAAAAATCGTATAGATTTACCTATAAGCTTGCTGGACGATTTATGTCCTGACTCGATCCAATCGACTAGGTCTCGATATAATCGATTTATCGACTGGTACCCCGATCATCATAAACAATAACCTGAAATTTATGCTAGAGAGAATATGCACCTACAATCGATATGATCGACTGACTTCTGATATGATCGATATTTGAGTTCAGATTGTATCGGACCGACATCGATATATCAAAGCATATGTTAGTTTTCTTTAGAAAAATAGGGGTGCTGGAAAGCAGTCTGTCGATTATATCGATCCTCTTCATATATGATCGATATTAGAATATCGATGATATCGACTCTCAAGTCGATATATCGATAAATCGTCCAGATGATTGTTTTGATTACTGGACGCTTTCTGTCCTCACTCAATTGTATCGATTGAGATGCCGAGGACATTGACAGAGCTGGTCGATCATATCGAAGGGGTAATCGATATAATCGACAGTGTAAGAAAAACTTTACTAATTTTCCTTTTTGATAAAAAGCTTTCTTACACTGAAACCCTAAGATGTTCTAATTCTTTTTAAGGGTTTAATCACCTGGTGTTTTGGGACATGGGATGTGAGGCTATGATTTACCTTTTGGTGAGCTTCCACACATCCAGTTGAGGCAGACGCTTGACTTGATCTTCTTATTAGGCGCTATTGTCCGACTGACTCAACTTACAATGTAATTGACAAACAAGGGCATGTAGTAGGTGCACTTTCAATCTCCCCCTTTGTCAATTACGTGATAAAATACTCAAAACACCATAGGAACATATCTAAGCAGATACATCCTAAATTATGTGTACATGTATTAACACAATTTTACAAATTCTAAACTCTCATGTACACGCCCAATAAACTTCTCCCCCTTAATTCAAAAAATCCCCCTTTCTTGTTGCGGCTGCTCCCCCTAACACCTGCAACACAGATATACAATTTTTACTTGGGGTGTTTGAATTGTTCTCCCTCTTTTTGTCAGTCATTGGCAAAGGTATAAGATATGATATTGACTGAAGATTGAAGCATATGGGAGAACCATAAGTAGATAGATGTATATAAATGAGAGCAGTGTAAAGCATACATCAATGAAGACCAGAACATAAATCCATGAAGCAGTTAGTAGATAAGCATGCAGACAATAACCTTAAGACTGCAATAAACCAGGGAGAAATGCAAATGGCAGAAGTAAAAGAACTATAATCAGGAGTTCGATTAGATCTCCAAGGAATTTCTTCATTAAGCATGGGACCACTAGCTTCAACAGGTGGAAGGATCTTCATATCCGATGAGACAGAAGCGTACACATGTTGCGTTGCTTCAAGGTCGAACCATACTTCAGGATATACCTTATCAGTTGTTTCCGACAGACCTGCCCAGTGTGCAATCTTGCAGATAAGGGATGGAAAAGGCAGAAATTCAAGATGGTCACTGCTGATTACCTTTATTAGCTGGTCTAATATGAAAGTCGGTAAGCATACAAGGATTTCTTGATAGACATCATACAGAATGTTGAGTGCAATGGGACTCAGATATGTGTCATTTGCATCACATGGGTACACATTCGTGCTGAAGATATTGTGAAGGAGTCGGAACGAGATTCCCAGGTATTTTACTGGAAGAATATTGCTATCATTTCTAGGAATTGTCCTACCTTGGCATAGTGCTTGTGTAATTTCCCCCCATCTACCCAAATCGTTTAGATTTCTACTAGTGACAGAGATTTTTATCACTTCAATGTTTAGAGCGTGACCAAGAACTGATGGAGTAATGTGCTTGGTGTGCTGCATGAATTTTAGACATATGCAAGGTGGGTAATCTTGGACAACATGACAATAGTTGAAGAACTGCTAGATCATTTCAAACTGATATGGCTCGCCCACATTAAACAGTTTCTTCCATCCAATGGTTTCCATCATGAGATCCACCCCATAGAGTTTGAAAGTACTAATAGTACGATCGACTATTGTGACTTGTTCCCAATCTGACTGGTTTTGAGGGGGTCTAGAATATTTCTCTTTCTTGTTCTTGAAAGATTTTGCAGATGAGAGAGCCTTACCTTTTCCTTTAATCATCTCCCTTGTGTCACTTGGGTATCGAGATTTCAGTTAGACTTCAAGTACATCAATCAGAGAAACTGATCAGGGCAGAGAGCTGGCCCTTTAAAATTTTCCATCAGTTTTTTATTTGGGCGCCATATGTCGATCATATCGTCCAACCTATCGATTGTATCGAGAGGTTGTCGATCGATTCTATCGAGACTACAGTCGATGTTATCCATGATCACATGACTTTTCACTTTCTAAACAGCCGTCGATTGTATCGATCTTCAGTCGATGAAATCGAAAAAAGACAATCACTTGTACTGAGAGTACGTGCTATTCAGATTTTTCTTTAATTTTAACACGCTATTGTATATTTCCCAAAAAATTGCACCAGTTCTGTACAAATACAAACATGATAATGTTTATATACAAAATTTAGAGGTCTCCAACCTTAGATGTAACATTGAGGATTTAGCAAAAATTGCATCATTTTACCAAATATCCAGGTTTTGATGCATAATCTAGACTAATTTCTTCTTTCTCAGAGTTTCTCAATATCATTCCTTCCTTTTCCTACAATAATGTAGCAGTGGTTATTTGTGCGAAGACCTTTCATAATTGATTTCCCTGATTGATCTAGAATCTCGCATTCTTCTTTGTTGAAATTTCTCACATGCCCATTATCGCAGATTTGAGAGATGCTCAGTAAGTTATGTGTCAATCCTTTTATGCAAAAAGCATTCTCATCTTTAAACAGACTAATTCCTTCTATAATTCCCTGACCAATTACTTCAGCAGTGGTTCCATCTCCATAGGTGACTATCCCTTTGTGAAGATCCTTATAGTTTGAAAGGAGAGACTTGTCACCTCTGACGTGTCTTAAGCAGCCACTGTCTAGGTACCATTTAGCCATATTGCCTAATAAATGATCTGATTGAGTAACAGGGCAATTTGTCTTTTCTTTAATCACCCACTTTGTGACAGGAATTTTACTTGTGGTAGATTTGTTCTTCTTATTTGATTTGTCCACATGACTTAACTGCTCCTCCATCCTGCAACTATCTCAAGTGGTGATGATTGCACACTTCTTTTATTTAGCTCATAAACTGACTCCTTATTTTTGCAATGAGCTGGGATAGGTTTGGTGTTACTACTAGATGCAATAGATTTTCTAAATGGTTGTGCATCAGTTTTTATTCTAGCCTTTCCATAACCTAATCCCTTTTTGTCCTCTCCATATTTTCCCATTCCTAACAGTTTTTCTAATTTCTCACCACTCTGAGAAAATTTGTAGTTTATTTTAGCAATTTTTCTAGATTCTTCTAGATCATTTTGAAGTGTATTGTTTCTATTTTGAAGGATCAGATGTTCCTCATTTAGAGCTTTGACTTGTTTCTTTAATTTTTTTGACTCAGATTTCAATGAGTTGTTAGTTCTTTTAAGTCTATCATTATCTGAGTGGCATTGCTGCAAATCAGTGATTAGATGAGTATTAATGTTTGAAGCTTTATCCAAATCTATTTGCAGCATTTACTTTTTGTTTTCAACTATTCCAAGTCTTTTGACAATATTAACGCTATGGATGTAAAGTTGATTGTAAGCGTTTTGTAATTCATTTTGCTCTTTATTTTCTTCTTTCACAATTTCCTCATTATCAGATGAAAATGATTTAGTGGCTTGTTGTTCTTCTTTTCTTTCACATTCCATGGAAATAATTGGAGTGGTGGAGACCATAAGAATTTTCAAAGGTTTCTGATCTCCATCACTTCCTGAGTCACTGTTTTCTGAATTTGACTCCTCCGTATCATCCCATGTGGCAGCCATCGCCTTGCCCTTGGTTTTTCTGTTTGGGCATTCGATAGATAGGTGTCCATACTCATGACAGGTATAACACTGTGGTTCTCTGTTTCTTTTTTCAAATTTTCCTGCTAAAGGTTTGTCATCCACCTTTCTACCTTTAGAGGGGCGGCCGCGATTCCTTTGAAAGAATCTTCTGAATCTTTGTGCCAGCAGAGCCACTTCCTCATCTTCATCTTCCTTTTCACTCTCACTGTCCTCATGTTTTGGTTTCTTTGAGGTTTTTAGGACAGTGTTTTTGAATTTTTGGGGTTGTGTGAAGTGTAGTTCAAAGGTTTGCAGGGAACCTACTAGTTCTTCTACTTTCATTTCATCAATATTCCTACACTCCTCAATTATTGTTACCTTGGGATTGAAGCGTTCCGGTAAGGATCTTAAGATTTTTTTACATATTTTAGGTACCGGAACCTTCTCTCCCAATCCACCCATGGAGTTACAACTAATGTTTAATTTGGTATAAAATTTCACAAATGTCTCATGCTCTTCCATCCTGAGATTTTCAAACTGTGAAGTTAAGAGTTGTAGTTATACTTATTTGATTGAAAATATCTTGGGACACGGCACAGTAGATGTCGTTCATTGCTTTTGCTTCAGCATTTTGCTGTTCTTTGTCAAACGCCGTCCACTTCTCATTAGGTTTAGGTTTAGTGATTGTGGTTTCATCTTCAAGTACAATTTTTTCGGATGGTACCACGTATCCTTTTTCAACTGCATCCCAAACTTCATGATCCAAAGATCTCAGGAAGTAGTGCATTCTAGCCTTCCAGTACGCATAATTTGATCCATCAAATACTGGAGGTCTAGTGACAGATGAGCTCTCCTTTGGCCATATTTCTACTTCAGTTAAGATCACTCTCTAGGCGGTGAAGCCCTTAAAGAGAGACCCGCACTGATACCAATTGAAATAGCGGTGAAGACCGCTTAAGTTGAAGTAGAAATATGTCAATATATCCTAGAGGGGGGGTGAATAGGACTTTTTAAAGTTTTTATGAATTATTAAAAATTCTTATCACACTAATCCTATTACAGAGTACAGATTAGGTTTACTCAAAATTAACTCTACTGGCTTCCAAGCCTGGTAGAGGATCCAATCACAAACTATTTAAAAGATAAACAGTTTATAGATGAGATTGTGATGGATATGACTGTGTGTGCATAAGATGTGATCATATATAAGGACTTGTAAGGCAATCACATAAATGTAAGACAATATCAATCTCAAATACAGTCATTTTATAGTGGTTCGACGACTTGTTTACTCCACTCCCGGCTTCCACACTCAACCCTTGAGTGACCGGATTTCACTAAGGAGGTTTTCTATGGTTCACCTCAAACCTAAGGTTTTAAATCAGGTTCACCTTCAACCTTTACAGAGGTTTCTACTCGGTTCACCTCAAACCCTGGAGTTTTGCTGGCGTACTCCTAACCAGATGTTTATGCCCATACAGGACAAGGGTCCACACAACGCACCCGGAGTTTTCTACTCGGTTCACCTCTAACCCTGGAGTTTTGTTGGCGTACTCCTAACCAGATGTTTATACTCTCCACAGAGCAAGGGTCCACACAACGCACCTCGCACGTACACTCCCGTCGGAGGCCTCCTTCGAGGACTTCAAATGGTGAGCAACACTTAAAACTCAATCCTAAAAAGGAATTATCACAAGTGTCCTCTGGACTCTTAGTACTTACAGATAAGTTGATGAGTCCCTTTCAGGGCAGTGATGAAGACCTTCTACTTGTTGATGAAGAGTCTTCAGCTCCCTTGATCCACAACACAAAGATGTATCTATATTGGGCTTAGGTTGGGTCAAGGTTATGATGGAATACCATTCTAAGGATTTTCCTATAAGTAAGATAGAGTGGTTCCCATCATCTATGCATTCAAGGCATCCCAGCTTAATGATATGTCATTAAAGTAGTAGCTGAAGGATCCTTGAATGCGGAAGTTCATTCCCCAATCCACTCTATGAAATATCAATGATGAGGGTGGATTGGAGGATGAACTTCCTGAGAGAAAGGGCTTAAGGTAAATGATAGGAAGGTTAAAACTCACAAAAGTACTCTCTACTTTCTCTACCAGCAATGAAGACAACTCTCTCTATTTATAGGCAAAAGGTTCCAACAGACATAAACGGTCATATTTATGACAGAGTTTGATATCATCGAGAAGTCATCGATACGATCGAGCGTATACTCTCGATTGTATCGGCAGACCTCTCGATGATAAAAACTCAATTGTCATTTCGCTTTTGGAAACCTTCCGCCAACTGGTTGATGGGATCGAGACACACATCGATGTAATCGAATTTTAAACTCTGATTCAATCGAGTGATGGTTCGATCTATCGACAGGTGAAAAATAAGAGAGAAGTCTTGAAGAATTTCAGGTTCTACAGATATGATCGGGGAAGCAGTCGATGTCATCGAAATTTGTACATCGATCATATCGGAGACCTTGTCGATGGGATCGATAAATCGTATAGATTTACCTATAAGCTTGCTGGACGATTTATGTCCTGACTCGATCCAATCGACTAGGTCTCGATATAATCGATATATGAATATCAATTTATCGACTGACACCCCAATCATCATAAACAACAACCTGAAATTCATGCTGGAGAGAATATGCGCCCACAATCGATATGATGGACTGACTTCCAATATGATCGATATTTGAGTTCAGATTGTATCGGACAGACATCGATATATCGAAGCATATGTTAGTTTTCTTTAGAAAAATAGGGACACCGGAAAGCAGTCTATCGATTATATCGATCCTCTTCAGATATGATCGATATTCGAATATCGATGATATCGACTCTCAAGTCGATATATCGATAAATTGTCCAGATGATTGTTTTGATGGCGGGACGCTTTTTGTCCTCACTTGATTGTATCGATTGAGATGCCGAGGACATCGACAGATCTGGTCGATCATATCGAAGGGGTAATCGATATAATCGACAGTGTAAGAAAAACTTTACTGATTTTTCTTTTTGATAAAAAGCTTTCTTACACTGAAACCCTAAGATGTTTTAATTCTTTTTAAGGGTTTAATCACCTGGTGTTTTGGGACATGGGATGTGAGGCTATGATTTACCTTTTGGTGAGCTTCTACACATCCAGTTGAGGCAGACGCTTGACTTGATCTTCTTGTTAGGCGCTGTTGTCCGACTGACTCAACTTACAATGTAATTGATAAATAAGGGCACATAGTAGGTGCACTTTCAGAACGTATTTAAACGAACAGTGCTAATTTCACAGCTAATCTAACATAGTGTTAGTTAACTTACACTTAATTTATAAAGGAATTAATCCTAAGTGATTTTTGATCGAGGTGGTACTCGAGTCTTTGTATGGATTTTTTCGAGACGTTACACCTTCTTCTTCTTCTTCCTGGCCTTCTTCCTCTATTTCTGCTCCACCCTCTTCTTCACTTTCATCCTCCTCGCTATCATATTCGCCCTCACTGTCATCATCAACCTGAGCCTCACGCCGCCGAGGCCCTATCCTCATCTGGTTCATGGTAGCCTCATTGATGAAATGAATCGGCACAGGCAACTCCGGCCCAAGTCTGTAAGCAAACTCAAGTGCAATCTTGCATATGAGCCGGCCAAAGGGAAGTGACTCAGACGTTCTTCTCGATTTCGCTATGAGGACGATCTGTCGTAACACAAAGGTGGGCATGCACACGTTCTCTCCCTGGCCCACTTGATACAGAAAATCTACCATAAGGCGCATGCATGCACTGTAATTGCTCCACCTAGGATAAACATTAAACATGCAGATATGGTGAAGCAGACGAAAATCATCCGACATGTGGGACGCTAAGAGGTTCTTATTACGCTGCCACTCAACTAAGCTACCATATAGGAACCTGGTGCGGCGATCTCGCTCACGAACACTCCTCAGGTTCTTAGCACTTAGATGTACCTCGTCAAGAGGCACGTTCAGAAGTCGAGCTATCAACCAAACATCGATCGTGGCTTCCCGATCTCTATTAAAGGGAATCCTGAACTGCAATGGCTCCAACGTAGGGTCCCGAATATGAGCATAAAAGGCACGAACAGTGCCCACGTTCACACGAGACTAGCCTTCAAAGAGTGGACCCCACCTGGCAGCTTCGATGTGCTCAACAACAAAAACTCACCAAAGAGCCGCTCATCCACATACACCTCAAACAGAACCTTGCGATCAGTATACGCGTCATGGACCAAGTCTGCCAACAATGCTCTCCCTATGGGAGTGCGGGGATCCAAATCCTGCTTCATTTGTAGCTCTCTCCCAATGTTTGGACTAGCGGTGGCACTTGAACTAGCGGTGCCACCTCTCGGCTTCCTTGAACATGATGGGCGGCTAGGCCCAGCTTCATCAGCGGCGGTCTTCCTCTTTCCCATGAGAGAGAGGATGGTGAAAAGGGAGAAAAATGCTAAAATATCCTCTAAAAAGGGCATGAAAAATGAAGGAAAGGGGGAGAAATGGCTGACCTAGTGGGCTAACACGAATCTAGGTCCTATAGAAGAGTGAAACAGGCCCCCAAAGACTAGGATTGCAAAGGAAAAAAAGTGAAATGGGTTGGGTTGGAGGCTCACACGATTTCAAGCCTCAAATGGAGGTTGGGAGAGCTCCAACCGACAAGAATGGAGAGAGAGGGGAGTGCGTACCACAACAACCAATGAAGGGGCGTCGGTTGTAGCAGAAAATGTGAATGAGAGTGATTGAAAATGGGAGTTGAGAGGGAAAATAGCAAAAGTGTGAGGAAGGGAGAGCTTAGGAGTGGTTTTTGTGAAGGAGGTAGGGGTTTAGGGCACTTTTAACGGACGACCATAGCTAAGGGGGCTACCCTAACCCCCAAAGTGCGTCGGCCCGAAGGCCCGCACAAGTGGGGCCCATTGTACGGCGAGGTCCTCGCCGACCTCTGTGTCAATTGGCGATGCCTCACCATTTTGGCGAGGTCCTCCTACCCTGGGGTCCCCAAATATATGTGGGTCCCACCCTGGATCATCCTGTATAAGCGTGGGTGGGGCCACGACTCCGTTTCGCACTATTTCGGGTTATTTTAGGCACTAACTGCTGCATATTCGCATTTAGCGACTTCTAACAGCTAGGATTGGGTCCAGAGAGGTCTAGACCCATCCACACATGAACTAGAAGTGGTCCGGGGTCGTTTCATGTGACCACGAATGCACACGGACTCGATCAAAACGATCGATTGGAGTGAACTTCGGCAATTGGCGAAACTGGGGTCTTATGAGTGTTTCTATGTTTTTCTCGCACCCACCTAAGTCAAAGGGCGATAGCGTATATCGTGTGACCATAACTCAGGTTTGGTATAATCCAAATCATGCTCTGATACCAACTTGTAATACCCTGAAAATTGGGGGTCGTGTAGAAACCCGACTCCCGAGTTCCATACCATCACTTGTGCAACAAATATGATGATGATTCAATGTTGTCTGAGTTAGTGCTTTAACATGAGTAAGATTATACCAAAACTACAATTCATACTCCAGATTCAGTGATAAAATGCAAGCGGAAGACTGAAAGATATATGTATTACTATGTATAAAACAAAATAGTCTCGAACTGTCTCCAAAGTATGAATACATCTCTGAGTCACATATACATATCATAAACCAAAATCAAATGTCATATAATAGTCCCACTAGAAAAAATCCCGCTGATCCAGGCCACCTATGCGAAGCCATCAGAGAACTGCATATACGAGAACTCGTCCTGGTCCTCGAAGAAGTCCGGCTCCAGCTCCTGGATCTCCTCACAACCTGTATCTAAGACAGAGTATGGTAGGTGTTGCAAACACCATCCTGTAACATGGAAGTGAGTGATCAACTCAGTGGAATCATAGAGCAAAGATTAGCATGTTATCAAACAATCACGCGATAATAGTAAGCAAACAATCAGAAATTCCTAGATACTGTTGTTAATGCAAGCATGAAATGACATGATGGATGCCCTCACCGACATATTCACTCATGCGACGCCATCTTACGTCCGCGGCATGCTTTCTTCCCTCAGTGCTCCACATCTTCCAGGCACATGCAGTGCAATATGATTACCAAGTTGTTATTAGTCCTTTCATATAGCAGTATTAGGAAACTAAGGTACCTTCCTTATATTAATCTCAACACGGATCCTGTTTAGGGTCGTCACTCCTAGTAATCTCATATGATGTTATATTTCTAGGTCGCCGCAAGGGCTGTCAGGGCTGTTGTTCGCACTCGTTGCACCATTCCCCCATCACCTTATCAATACAGGCCTAGTTGTACTCTTGTTGCTACCGAAGGATCGTTGCCTCAGGTACACTCAAAATACGCTTGAGGTCACTACAAGAGGCTCGTCACCAATCAGAGTTGGCCGACAGCACGAATGTAATGTCTCATACCACCACAATCGGCTCACGAGTCTAAAGTGCTCACTGGTCACTACGAGGAAGTTTGTGGCCCCAGCATAGGCTGACAGCTCGACCACGGTGTCCCATACCACCATGCCCGGCTCATGAGTCTTTATGGATCAAGGTACCATGGTTATCAAGGTTTTCACTGGTAAGTTCAGTACCCTAGGTTCAAGCAGTTATGACCAATACAAGGTGAACATACAACGGTCAGTCGGGTTACTTGACGGGCTCAACTAGCACGAGCGCACCTCAAGCTGATCGACATGAAGTACATAAAGCACCTCGTGTGGCCTAACCACTGCCGCCAACCCAAAGCACGACCCGCGTTCATCGACGCGTCCTTCGTGGCAATTTGAAGCCAGCCCCGAATTCAAATCTATTACCAACTGTCTGGACTAGGATATAGCCCCAAGCACTTGTAATTCTACAACAGTGATCATATGAGAGTAACAGAAATGAAATACGAACAATCCAAGCATGTTAACAACATGTTATAACATACAAAGTAAGCAAATCAACCAAACACATGTATTCCATACATATAAGGAAATCAATTCAATAACAACATGGAGGAAAATCATGTACATCATCATATTAATTAAGAATTCAATCTCAAGACTAATCTACAACAACATTTACTCAATACATACTAATACAAACATTTATATAAACACTTAGTCTACATAGCGTATTTCGACCCAAAGTGCGTATTAGGGCGAATCTCTTCACCAAACAGATCATAGACGCGTATCTTGTGTAATAACACAACAAATAAACATGGCAATCATTTTGGCAAAATATGGACGTATACAGTATTTGCTACAAATGCCTAAAATACCCTAAATTTCATATTCTCCATATGCAGTCGAAATGGAAAACAGACAGCATGTTCTACATGTCAAACGGCATTCTTGTCAATAATCTACTATTAAACGACATTGAAAGCTTTGAAAATAGTCAATCGAAGCATCTAAAATCCTCTCCTTTCGCCGTAGACGAGTATCGATTCGAATACAAAGTCTACGCTTCGTCAACATCGATATGACAACCTAATTCACAAGATAGGTCAACTACTTCACTACTTGTATTGCTAGAATCCCTAAAACAAGTTGAGGTTAGGGTTTTCTTACCTAGAATGAAGTCGAAATCACCGAAAGAGTGACTGGAATACGATAGCTAAGCACGCTTGGTAGCAGGTTCGAGTGACAGGAAGCTTTCCCCACAACTCTTACAGAATCTCTCTCCTTTCTCTCCTCTCTTCTCTAGGGTTTTAGCAAATTCGTATGGGAGGGAAGTGAGAGGATTTAAGGTCTTTAAATAGTTTAGAAAGTCACCTATAAAGACTTGGAACAAAGGTATACTTGGGTTATAACCAAATCGAGTCTTTCCCGATCCAAAAGAGCATTTCTGCAGGTCCCTTGACCAAATGCGGTCGAACTTAAGCTCATGGATATTGAATCCTGATCACATTAAGTTTTCAGTCCAGTAGTGTTCATAGATCGCACGTGGTGGACCAGTTTCAATTCAGCGATCACGGAGATTCAATCAAGGATTCCAAGTATACTAACCTGAGTGAGAAATGTTCCCTAATCCGAGGGTGTATTTAGGTCAGATTCCAACGGTCTGAATGCTTATACTTAACCCGCAAGCGAAACGTGCCAGATTTATTTAAATCACATTTAATTTTTAATGAATTTCACTCTTTCTCACACTCCTTGATCCAGGCTCAATGAAATAGCTTCAGAACATCAGTTGGGCTTGATTTTCGAAGCGATTGTCAAGTCCAGCTAAGCAGTCATAATGGTCTAAGACTGTAGATATCGGACTCCCGACGCACGGTCTAGATCCAATACAAAGTTTCAAAGGGTTCATGAGAGCAAACGGGTTTAGAGTTTGATCCTAGGTTTCAGGATGTTATAGCGTTAACAGTTCCACAAGTTTTGGGTCTTGTAGAACGTAATTAAAGAGATAAGTACTAATTTCACACCTAATCTAACATGGCGCTAGTTAACTTACCCTTATTTTATAAAGGAATTAATCCTAAGTGATTTCTGATCGAGTTAGTACTCGGGTCTCTGTATAGATTTTTCTGAAACGTTACAACATATATAAGGCCCATTATTGAGGCCCATCTTAATGTATTTGTGGCCCGTCCATTCAGACCCACCTTGATATATAGGAAGCCCATGTGATGTGACCCATTTAATGTGTTTGAGACCCATGGGCAAGGCCCAATGTGATGTATTCGAGGCCCATGGACAAGGCCCAATGTGATGTATTTGAGGCCTATGAGCAAGGCCCAATTTGATGTATTCGAGGCCCAATGGGATGTTCTTAGGGTCTATTGCAATGTGTGATCCTTCCATGGTTGTGTAATGATGTTCTATGGCAGGTCATGCCTTAGGAGCAATGTTGGTTTGACGTCCACATTGCAAGTATAATGTTGGTTAAATGTTCGCATTACGACTCTCCCTAGGGCCCATTGATAGGCCCATACTAGTTGTGTGTGGATCGTCCAGGCTCATCTGCATTGTAAGGATAGTTTATCACTTTATAACATGCCTAGTATAACTCCACGATTCATGACCATACGCATCATATGTATGCTTGATATAAGTAGTGACTGATTATAGCATATGCCATTGGGCAGACCATTTATGGGACTCGTTATGAGATGGAGTGCCCCACATCATAGCGTTGTATGCGCTGGATTACTGCATGATTTGACGGTGTGATTCATGCATCTCGCATTTGTGTATCATGATCACTACACGCCCTAGCGACATCAGGGCTATGACCTCCACAGGCACATCATGGATGGCTAGATGGGACACCAAAAATAATTGGTTCTAGCACTATGGGGCACGTAGGATGTCCTTGGGTGAAAATCTCAGAACCTCCAAGGCCAGGAGTAGCCCCAACGTCTAGACCGAGTGGAACATGAGCGCCCGAGTGTCGAATACCAGTAGGCCGCGTCTCCCACTGTGTCGTGGTCGGTTGGGAGGGGGTGTGGCCTTACCCGCACGAGGGAGGAGGCTATAAGTTAGGCTGAGTATGACCAGCTCGTAAATGGGTCCGTTATCGATGAGCCGGGTAGGTATTGGCAGACTACTGGCTAGACGGATAGTGAGGTCTCTTCCACTCGCAGGGCTGTGCAGCTAGGGAGGAGGCAGTCGGTGGGGAGTGTAATAGACCCCAGTGATTTCCTAGAGAGGAACTGCACTGATACGTGGAATTGATATAAGGACTGACATGATAGTATGACACCCCATCACTGTTGCACATGTGGGCAGGCGCATGTGGGCGGACGTTGATGTGCGCGGGTGTGATGTGGGTGGGGCTGAGGCCTGGGTGAGCTACCACATTAGGCGAGCTACCAGCGGTTGACAGGCTAATGTGTTGACAGGCTACTGAGTAGGAGTTGTATACTCATTCATTCATCCATTCACTACCCACTCGGGATGGCGGTGCGTAACTATTTGTTACTTGTACCTTCACAATGGCCAGGATTTCGGTTGGGGCACGCGACTAACCTGAGATCAGGAGTTTACCACATTGTGTTTGACTATCCAAATTTAGGTATGGGACTACTTTGGATAGAATTCCCTTGTGATGGACCCCGTAGCCTGCGATACTACGTACTATCATCCCGACTTCACTCCAGCTTAGTCATTTCATTCGCATCACATATTGCATTTCATCCACGGCATATGACATTTTGGATTACTACGTTTCTACACTTATATGGCTTAGAAGGACTTGACAGGATCTGCATATTGCATCGCATCTGCAGTATATAATATTTGGCTCATTATGATCTGCATTGCGTACTCTGACATTATGTAACTCATGGACTTACCAGTACATTTCTGCTTACTCTGATATCGTATGATTCATGACCTTATCATTTTTCTTACTTGTCTCGATGATGTATGATTTATGTATTCTATTGTATACTCGACACTTATCTTACACATACTTACACCACCCTCTAAGCTTTTGTAAGCTTATGCACGATAGATGCATGCAGGTGGCGTTAGGTTGCAGCAGTGTTGAGCTTGGAGCGTGTAGTGACTTTTCAGGAGCTCTAATTTTGATATATGTATTTTCCTTTCAGCATTGTATTCAAGTGAATATATTAGTGGATTTATGATGATGATGTTGCCTTTATGATTTGTGTAAACTTGTGGTTATGCTTATTACTAGTCAAATGTACATAAAAAAATCCTCCTTGTAGGATCCCAGGATTGAAATCTGGCGTATGCTGCACTGAGAGCCGAGAATGGGGTACTACGGAGTCTGTCAGCACCGGATTCGGCGATCGGGATTCCCGAATCTGATTTTTGGGTTTGGAACGTCACAGAAGTTGGTATCAGAGTATAACTTGGGAATACCTGAAGATAACATCACATATCTATTGATAGCTACCCTTTCACTCTATGATTGTCGAGGACTAAGAATGGTTAGATCCCCGAGTTCGATTGACTTAGAGATTTTTTGATATACCTCCCTACCGTTGAGATTGTGAGGCTGCATAGTATTTCAGTTTCGATCATTTTTTATCAGGTTCCGAGGTCTAGTTGGATCATCGTAGTGTTGATGAGGCGTTTTGGAGCAGGAGGCTGAGATTCACAAGTGTTGTCCCCATTTCTTAAGTGTTTGATTATGTTGGTATGTTGTGTTCTGATAGGATTTCTCTCCCTTGGTAATCTCTGTATTGGTCGTGTTCTGATTTAAATTTTGAGGATGAAATTTTTATTAGGTGGGGAGAGCTGTAAGACTCATATCCTAATCCGTACTGTTCCGCCAACTCCCGCGATCCTTCCTGTCGAATTTCGGCAACCTGCGACCGATAATCGGCATTTGCGTGTGATCACGAGTCGTGTCTCATATATTAGAGTCGGCTTGACCCGAGACTTGTACTAGTGCGATCGCGGCGTCGCCGCGGTTCTGATGCCGCGTCTCGCTCGCTGGGACGGTACCCAGGCCAGGAGATGTGGACCTGCGTTCAGTTCGAAGAAAATGCCGCGTGTTGCGAATATCAAGGGAATCTCTACGAAATGTCACATCAATCAATCCCATCCATCACTTCACATGTCAAGTACAAGCCACCATACTTTCTCTTACAAAAGTACTCTAAAGTCAACTTTTCTATCACTTCACACCCATACTTGTCAAAGTACACCATCACCTCACCCATCACTCACATCCATCACCCATCCCTCTCTCCTTACAACTCTCTCTCTCTCTCCCTCTTTTCTCACACCATTTCCAAGCAAGGAGAGAGCTCACACGTCCAAGTCTTCCCATGGAGAGAAAATGCATGTGTGAGGCCCACTTCTCACTCCAAAACCCATCATCCTAGCCATCCATTTCTCATCTTCACCATCAAAGTGACGTATAAGGAGAGCGGCTTTCCAACGGACCAAGAAGATCAAGCGGTGGGTGCTTCTATAGGCTAGTTTTCATGATTTTATGATGGGTCAAGTGAGGCCTACCGATTGATGGTATGGATCTCACTTGGGACCCTATATGTGGCCGATGGCCCACCTTGATTTTTTATTATCATTCCATGATAGGGTCATTCTCTATGGACCCCATCATGATGTTTACTTTCTAGTCTAAAAAGGGGTCATCTAGACCTTACATCTTGGTGGAGAAGGGATCTCCGTCGTTGATCTTTGATATGGTGGGCCCACATGCAATGGGACCCACTTGATGTATGATTGGATGCTTGAAAGGGAGGGCCCATAGTGTCGGGGTCCCTCCATCATCGCGTGTTTCTCTCTCTCTATTTCCCTCTCTCCTTCATTTTCTTGTGATGATGTGGCCGTGTGGCCCACCCAGATGGACCCCACCATGGAACATGTATTTTATCCAAACCATTTATAGGTGGGCCCCACTTTATATATATGTTGTACACACACTATCCATGCATATGGTGGCCCACCTGGACAACACGTCTGATGGTGAGGCCCACCTTAATATGTGTTGTATTCCCAAACCATCCAGTGTCCAAGGGACGCTGGACGTCAATGGAGTATGCACTGTTAGTGGGTGTACTGATGAACAACAAAAATTATTTTAAAAGATTTGTTTCTTAGCTTTTGGGGAGGGCCACTCATTCAGGCCCCACCTTGATGTGTAAATTCAATCTCTGCCATCCATTCCATTCCTCAGTCCATTTTAAGCGTTGAGCCGAAATGTGAAGTTAATCCAATGTTCTGGCGGGACATGCATAGAAAATGGTGATTTTACCTTTAAAAACTCATTAAGGGCCACTTTAAATTTATTTACTTGCCAAAACATCTCGCACATTGGACTCGTTTAGTCTGTCTCGAGCCATAGAATTCAATGAGTGGTGTGGATCCACCTGATGTGGGCCCCACATACGATAAAGCTTGGAAAAACTATTTTCTAAAAAAAAAAAAGAAGAGGTAGCAGGGCTACTGTTGCAGAGACATGCAGGCAGCGCCTGCATGCGCGGGACATGAAATGGGCAGGGACCCACGGTCCCAGCCGTGGGCCCCACACTAATGTGTTTTGGACATCCAAACCGTGCATTAGGTTGCCCCCTGTTTGGACAGTTTCCCTTCCAACGATCAGCCCAATCTGAGACTCGGATGACCCACATCATAGGAAACATTGTTGATTGAGCATCTATCATTGAAACTCGTTTATGGGCTCAGGAGTTTTAGATCGAGATGAAATTTGTGTTTCCTTCTCACCCAGGTCTGTGTGACCCTATCAATAGTTTGGATGTAAAATAAATGTTATAGTGGGCCCCATGTGGGACCCACAATGATGTGTGTGTTTCATTAGATGGCCGTCCAGCGTCTCTGGACGCTGGAGGCTGACGTCCCTCACTCTCTCTCTCTCTCAAACATGTATATACGTGTATGATATATATAATTTTATATAATATAATATATATATATATATATATGGTGGGCCACACCACGTGGACCCACCTTTAGTATCCGTGATCTGTACCGTCCAGATAGGTCTGGACGGTGGATCTAAACACCCCACCTTCTTATATATATATATATATAATATTATATTATATAGTATATAAATATATATTCAATATTTTCATGGGATGACATACCTACGTGGGACCCACCTTTATTCTTGGTTGGCTGACCAGCATATCTACAACAGCTATATAGTAGCTTTGGTACCGTCAGCTGTGTCCAGAGGCTTATACGGTGAGACCTGAGTGCTCTCTGTGTGTGTGTGTGTGTGTGTGTGTGTGTGTGTGTGTGTGTGTGTGTGTGTGTGTGTGTGTGTGCGCGCGTGTGTATTACATTGTATTGTATATATCATATATATAATATATAGATTATATATTATATTATATATATAATATATACATGATGGTGGGCTTTCATGTGGACCCCCACCATGATGCATGAGCTGTCAAACTGTCCATTCATTTTGCAAGCTCATTTATGGCATGAGCTAAAGAATGAGTCCGATCCATAGTGTGGTGGACCCCATCCTTGATGCATGTGTTGCATCCAAATGGTCCAACCATTTGGCTAGCTCGCCTTATAAGCTTGAGACTAAAAATAAGACAAATCTATTTATCAGGTGGACCACATTATACAGTGGGTTTGAACTCCACCATTAGACCCTTAGGCCACCAAGTCCTTGGTAACCTTATGAACAGATTGTGTGGGAAATAAATGTTATGGTGGGCCTTAGAAATTTTAATGGTGGAAATCATTATCCCACTTATATTTAGGGTGTGGCCCATTTGATGTATATATGGGGCCCATTGGTATGGCCCATTTAAAGTATACGTAGGGCACATTGGTGTCGCCCATTGATTTATATAAGGCCCATGTGATGGTGTCCATATGGATGTACTTGTGGCCATCCATGGAGGCTCATCGTGATGCATTTGTAGCCCATATTTATGGCTCGTTGTTGAGGCCCACCTTGAGGTATATGAGGTCGTTGTTGAGGCCCACCTTGGTATAAATGTAAGGCCATTATGATGCACACTAAGGCCCATGAGTTATAGCCCATTACAATGATTAAAAGGCCCATTGGTGCGGCCCATTTATGTGGCTCACCTTGGTATATGTATGAGGCCCATCTTGATTTATTTGTAGCCGTCCATTGAGGCTCACCTTGGTATATATATGAGGCCATATGATTAGGCCCATTTTGATGTAATAGTGGCCCGTTGTTGAGGCCTATTTGTAATACATATATAAGGCCCATTATTGAGGCCCATCTTAATGTATTTGTGGCCCATCCATTGAGACCCACCTTGATATATAGGAAGCCCATGTGATGTGGCCCATTTAATGTGTTTGAGGGCCATGAGCAAGGCCCAATGTGATGTATTTGAGGCCCATGGATAAAGCCCAATGTGATGTATTTGAGGCCCGTGAGCAAGGCCCAATGTGATGTATTCGAGGCCCAATGGGATGTTCTTAGGGTCTATTGCAATGTGTGATCCTTCCATGGTTGTGTAATGATGTTCTATGGCGGGTCATGCCTTGGGAGCAATGTTGGTTTGACGTTCACATTGCAAGTATAATGTTGATTAAATGTCCGCATTATGACTCTCCCTAGGGCCCATTGATAGGCCCATACTAGTTGTGTGTAGATCGTCCAGGCCCATCTGCATTGTAAGGATAGTTCATCACTTTATAACATGCCTAGTATGACTCCATGATTCATGACCATACGCATCATATGTATGCTTGATATAAGTAGTGACTGATCATAGCATATGCCATCAGGTAGACCATTTGTGAGACTCGTTATGAGACAGAATGCCTCACATCATCGCGCTGTACGCGCTGGATTGCTGCATGATTTGACGGTGTGATTCATGCATCTCACATTTGTGTATCAGGATCACTGCACGCCCTAGCGACATCAGGGCTATGACCTCCACATCGTGGATGGTTAGATGGGACATCAAAAATAATTGGTTCTAGCACTATGGGGCACGTAGGATGTCCTTGGGTGAAAATCCCAGAACCTCCGAGGCCAGGAGTAGCCCCAACGTCTAGACCGAGTGGAACATGAGCGCCCGAGTGCCGAATACCAGTAGGTCGCGTCTCCCACTGTGTCGTGGTCGGTTGGGAGGGGGTGTGGCCTTACCCGCCCGAGGGAGGAGGCTATAAGCTAGGCTGAGTATGACCAGCTCGTAAATGGGTCCACTATCGACGAGCCGGGTAGGTATTGGCAGACTACTGGCTAGACGGATAGTGAGGTCTCTTCCACTCGCAGGGCTGTGCAGCTAGGGAGGAGGCAGTTGGTGTGGAGTGTAATAGACCCTGGTAATTTTCAAGAGAGGAACCGTACTGATACGTGGACTTGATATGAGGACTGACATGATAGTATGACACCCCTTCACTGTTGCACATGTGGGCAGGCGCATGTGGGTGGACGCTGATGTGGGCGGGGCTGAGGCCTGGGCGAGCTACCACACTAGGCGAGCTACCAGCGGTTGGCAGGCTACTGTGCTGACAGGCTACTGAGTAGGAGTTGTATACTCATTCATTCATCCATTCACTACCCACTCGGGTTGGCGGTGCGCAACTATTTGTTACTTGTACCTTCGCAATGGCCAGGATTTCGGTTGGGGCGCGCGACTAACCTGAGATCAGGAGTTTACCACATTGTGTTTGACTATCCAAATTTAGGTATGGGACTGATTTGGATAGAATTCCCTTGTGATGGACCCCGTAGCCTGCGATACTACGTACTATCATCCCGACTTCACTCCAGCTTAGTCATTTTATTCGCATCGCATATTGCATTTCATCCACGGCATATGACATTTTGGATTACTACGTTTCTACACTTATATGGCTTAGAAGGACTTGACAGGATCTGCATATTGCATCGCATCAGCAGTATATAATATTTGGCTCATTATGATCTGCATTGCGTACTCTGACATTATGTGACTCATGGACTTACCAGTACATTTCTGCTTACTTTGATATCGTATGATTCATGACCTTGTCATTTTTCTTGCTTGTCTCGATGATGTATGATTTATGGACTCTATTGTATACTCGAAACTTATCTTACACACACTTACACCACCCTCTAATCTTTTGTAAGCTTATGCACGATAGATGCGTGCGGGTGGCGTTAGGTTGCAGCAGCGTTGAGCTTGGAGCGTGTAATGGCTTTTTAGGAGCTCTGATTTTGATATATGTATTTTCCTTTCAGCATTGTATTTAAGTGATTATATTAGCGGATATGTGATGATGATGTTTTGCCTTTATGATTTGGGTAAACTTGTGGTTATCTTATTACTAGTTAAATGTACATAAAAAAAATCTTCCTTGTAGGATCCCAGGATCGAAATCTGGCGTATGCTGCGCTGGGAGCCGAGAATGGGGTACTAGGAGGCTGTAGGCACTGGATTCGGCGATCGAGATTCTTGCGAATCTGATTTCTAGGTTTGGGGCGTGACACTCCGCCTGTCCCTCCTCTCGCTCCTTATCTTACGCAATGACAAGAGTAGCCTTGGTCTCCATTTTGATCCGGTTTGCCACCTCATATACTCGGACGTGCTCGGTGTGACATTTATCGTATGCCACCCTAACCTCTTCCAATCGCGAGGCCAGATGAGTATTTTCTGCTACGACCTCATCAAGGGACGCCATTGCTGATGCTAGATTGGTCGTTATAGTGGTAACATGAGCCTTGGCAGTCACTAGCTGAGCCTTTACATCATCCGCACACTTGTTGGCCTTGGATAGCTCGATGCAGGCCCTCAACGCGCACGGTGTGAACTGCATAAAAAAATAAATAAATTATCATCGGATAGAGAAGCCGGACAAAGAACAAAAGATTTCGCTCTTACCTTGAGGAGCATCCTCGTCATCTTGGCGAGCGTCTGCTCCATGGAGGACTCAAAGAAGCCGGTGAAATCCTCCTTAGTCCTCTGACGACTCGTCCAATGGAGGATTCCTTCGACGCTTTGGAGGAAGCCCATCCTCTCTCCCTTGGACGCCTCCCCGCTGGGGGGCTCATCCCCTTCCCCTTCCTCTCTCCTCTCAAGGACCTATTCTACAACAGGTCCTGGCTTGGAAACCTCCCAAGGCTCAGGTGGAACCCCCTCTGCCACCTTCATACCCTCGTCGCGACGTCTATGACGGCTAGAGGAGGAATAGTCTTCCCCTGGCTCTTGGAGACCGCCTTTTACCTCTTCGAGGGTCGAGTGTCAACTCGAGGTTTGCCTCGAGGAGGAGCCTTCATCTTGGAAGGGGGATGAAGGATCGACCGAGCCTCAGACATCTCTGCGTCAGAAGTAAGATACATCAAGTGTCAATAAACAAAATTAAAAAAGAAGAGGGAATTATGCCAAGTACTAATGTCAGTTATGGGTCATACCTGTCAGAGCCAAATCTAAGCCCGACTCAAAGAGGCGCTCTGGTTGGAGAAGTCTTTTACAAGACCTCGTCTCCGAGTTTAGCACTCTCAGATCCTTGATTTGAGCCTCCGAGCTTGGTCCAACTCTTGGATGATTCGCGAGGAGGACTGAAGGAGCACATATGGTCAGAAAACACGTTAAAAAAGTTCAGCCAACTAAGAAGGAAAATAATCAGCGCCAAGTCACGTAGCTTCGAAAAAGCCCGAGGAGCAAAAGGTACGAATGGCTCCGACTCGGCCATCTCCTAGCGACCGCAAGCCCAGAACCACCGATGCCTACGATGTTTGTTGGAGGAAGGCATGTTGGTTATCAAAGCTCCTCCTTTCCTCCGCCAAGAGCAGAAGTAATACTAGCCAGGCTACTGAGGATTCAGTCGCACTTGGTACAGATAGAGGAACTCGTTAATGGTCAGTGCTGGCTAATCCATCTCATCCCATAAGACTGTGCAACTGAACAAGTCCCTTCACCTGTTTAGAACTATTTGCCCCGGAGCAAGATCGAGAGATCCCAGAAGACGTCAAGCGACATCTTGCAGCAGTAAACGGAGGCCTCACTGTAGTGTGACTTGAAAAATCATGGCCGCCTTGGGAGGGGGTCGGTTTGGCAATTCATTTGGCTGAGGAAGGCTCAGGCCAATAGAGGCAGGGATATGATATCCGACCCGGATCCGAAGCAGGTCATCCTTAGTCAAAACGGAGGGTACTAGCCCCCTCGATCTTTCCTCAGTTGCGGCTTTTTAGCTGCGATTTTGTCGGCCTCCTCGGCTTCAACATCCTCTTCCACAGTAGGGGGGTTGGGCCTGCCCGGAGCAGTTTCTATCACTGCCCCCCGCCCATGAGAGGAGTCAGATGCCCCAATAGATGCCACCGGCCTCTATGCCGGGGACTTCATTACCCTTTACAAATGCTGGAATGCAGCATCAACATCAGCCATTGTCATAGCCAGTAACATGGGTGGTTCTGAAGCGGCCTAAAAGCTACTCATTCCACCCTCATCATTGTACACTCCCTTCTGAGGGCTTATAGAGGCTGTCATTGTTTAAAAATAAAGAGGGAGAAAATTGGTCACTGGAGTTTGCAACAACGACCGAAAAACTCAAAGAGGGCAGAGAAAGGGAAAGGCAGAGAGCAGAAAAGAAGATGTGCAAAAATGGGAACGATTCGGAGGCTAGGGTGTTCCTTTTATAACTGCACCACGTAGCGTATGCATTAAATGAGAAGCCAACTCGATGCCTCTTCGGACTCCCCAGTCTGACACGTGGCGTCACACCACACGTCGTACGAATCCGCCATCAAAAGCCCTGCCACACGTCCAACGCTCATTCGCCCCTCCGTTGAGACGACGGCCTCTCACTCATGTGTCTTCGAGAATTGAACCGACGCGTGTTTAGACGAGGTAGTCCGCTTTGATATTCAAGCTAGTCGTCATGCCAGCATTAAACGCTCCATCATAAGCTCGAACCACGCATAATTCGACCTAACACCAATCTACTCCTCGACCTTTACAGGTTCGTAAAAGGAGTAGGGGGGCTCACTGTTGGGGGAAATATATGACAAGTCAGTTGAGTCAGCTTATGGAGTGAACCAATTATACTGACATGACTCGGACTCCTCAGGCACCGAGCCTAACCGATTCCCACATGTCCAGTGTCGAAAGGAGAGACATGGCACGGGCTTACTAGGCACCGAGCCTACCTAGAGCCTACATGTCCCGAGCTAAAGGGCAAGACCTCCACGGAGGCCAATACACCTTTACAGACACTCAAGAGGTCTTTCAGAGGTGACGTCAAGCCGACTCTGTACATCAATCGACTACAAACTGAGCCTTGGCCCTGCATTAGCCTGAGCATCTTGTAGGTTGGCCATGGGTCAGCCGTTAGTCAGACGCTCGACGTAAGCCATCCAAATATACCAATGTTCGAGATCAGTGAACGGTCGGCCAAGCCTCAGTCAACCAGCTCTCGACTATTATTACCTCTTACGAAATTAGAGCCGAGTCAAGAAGGCAGTTAAATCTCCTTCTGAGATCTTAGGAGGATAAACTTCAATCCTAAAAATCTACAGGATTAAAGATCTTAAAATCCTCAAAGATATCGATCAATCCCTTCAGGGAAAGTTCTACACGCAATGGGATTACGTTACCTCTATAAATAAGAGGTTCTACTCACGGTAAAAGGTATGAAAAACAGATCCATTCCTCACCCGTAAATCCAAATTGTTAGACCCAGATTCTAGGCATGACTTAGGCATCGGAGGGTCCCCTGAACTAGCCAGGGTCTCTTTTGTCTTCTTCCTATGCAGGCACCAGGTACTCAAGTGCAGAAAGGGGGAGTGAGCCGAAAACTGCATTAATAGGTCCACTTGAGATTTGGATCTACTTCATTTTAAGGCTTATCCAAATAAATGAATTAATGGCATGGATATAAAATATATACATTAAGGTAGGCTCCATGGTAAGGTACACCCAGATCCATAGCTCAATTGATAGACTGAGTGGAGATACCTTGTTTCAACACTTGAGGTCTTGGTATCGATCCCTAGTGGGGGTGGCTAACATGGAGTGTGTGTACCGACATGGGTGTGTACCAATAAGCTAAAAAAAAAAAAAAAACCCTCTCAATAAATGTCCACGATTCCGATAGAAAAAAAGGCCCCACGGCAAGGGCCGCACCATCTTGGGTGAGGACAACACCACACTTATTCCACCCCCTTGAACACACGGATCAGATGAGATGGACTTGGAGAGCAACCATGAATCGTGCGGAGAAAGACGCTAGTCCAGCAGACCACATGGTGGGTCCCAGTCATGCGTTCCCCATGATACTACAACCCAAAAAACATAGCAGGCGCCAACTAATGGACCGCCACCGGACCATACCCTCCCCAAAATGCAAGCAGCCAGACATTTCAACGCTCGCCGACACGTGTTTGAGCCAAATCTTAAATCCTCTTCTTTGGAAGCGAATTTGCTGGTGTGACTCAAAGCAGTTATATAACTACTGTATTGATGTCAGCAAGTTTTATGGGTCTGATCATGAGGTATGTGTTATATCCAAAATATTCATCCATTTGGGTCTTTAGAGTTGAGGCGGTAAATAAGACAGATCTAACTATCAAGTGGACCACACTGCAAAAAGCAGTG
This sequence comes from Magnolia kwangsiensis, assembly GCA_037074715.1. Lineage (NCBI taxonomy): Eukaryota > Viridiplantae > Streptophyta > Magnoliopsida > Magnoliales > Magnoliaceae > Magnolia > Magnolia kwangsiensis. The sequence goes on along the minus strand of CM073576.1, from coordinate 99,626,567 downwards.
GGGGATTTAATGTCTACCATTAAAATCCTTTCTGGAGTCACAAAAGTTTTAGTTCCATGTGAAATTTATTTTTCTACTTCGTTCATGTATTTGTAATTTCATAAATAAATTGAATGGTAAATAATCATCATGGTGGCTTAAAAATTTTTTAACAATAAAAAATATTATCTCGGCTAGTATTTGTGGTATGGTCCAAACTTTTTTTAAATATGACTCATTTTTAGATAATGTTGAGTGATTTCTAAAACTGGATAAATGATATCCATATAATAAATACATCACTATATGGCCACGTAACTTTGATCTCCTTTGAACCGTTCGCACATCCTCTGGAGCTCGAGGCGTGTCAGTTCTCCTCTTCGCACGATGCGTGGCTATACAACTGGTGGGTGGTACACCAGCTAATCCGCTTCGCTCTTATCTGACGTGACACCTGGCCGAGAAAACTTACCCGTGGTAATCCCATTTCATCACTCAGGGCACATCCACAGTTGTAGGAAAATAGAGAGGGCAATTTCGTCAATCCAACGACTATATAAACCCACCCTAGACGTTTTTTCTCACACTCTCGGTACCAGCTCGTCTGAAACTGCCATTTTCTCCGATGAAAAGAATGCCGGAAAAACCACACCCGAAGATCCCTAAAAGACGAAGTACCATTCTCGCTCTCTCTGAATTAATCTAAATCTCTTCTTACAAGCATGTCGTTCTTCGACACGGCGTTCCTCAACAGCGAGCTCTCAAAGCCGACGTCCATCTTCGGCCTCCGTCTCTGGGTCGTGATCGGGATCTGCGTTGGCGCATTCATTGTCCTCATCCTCTTCCTCCTCTCCCTCTGCATCACCTCCCGACGCCACAAGCCGCCGAAGCTAGCTACCACCTCTGCAGCGGATCCCACCCCCGTCGTGTCAAAGGAGATCCAGGAGGTCGTCCACGTGGCGGCGCCGGTACCTGAGATCCAGATCGATATCGGGAAGGCCGAGCATCGGATTGTGTTCTCGGACCGGCCTTCGTCACAGGCGAGTGGGGAGAGCCGGTCCACGACGGCGACTGACTCTGCGTCGATGGCGGGGGGGCCGCCCGAGGTTTCGCATCTCGGGTGGGGGCATTGGTACACGCTGAGGGAGCTGGAGGACGCAACGGGTGGGCTGGCGGATGAGAACGTGATCGGAGAGGGCGGGTATGGGATAGTTTACAGTGGGGTATTGTTGGATAATACGCAGGTTGCTGTGAAGAATCTATTGAATAATAGGTATTGATTGATAGTACCTAATTCCTTTTTTTTTTTTTTTTTGTCTCTCTCTTACACACACACACACACTCACTTTGTGGGTGGATTGGTTGATGTTCATTGATTTATATGGGAAAGATGGTCATTTTTTTTCGGTGGGTAGTCTGGTGAATTTGAACAGAGTGTTGAGTAAAGGAGCTAATCTGACGATTTCTAGCAAAAGAAGCTCCCCTGTTTTGAGATTTTTATGATTTTTATTTGGGTTTGAACAGGAAAGCACTTTAGTTGTGTGGTAACTTTGTAATTTCTAGCAAAACAAACCGCATTGGCTTGATGATTTGTTTATTCCATTGTTTGAGATTTCTAGAAGTTGAAGGTTGGAATTTTACACGTTGTATTGCTTTTTTTTTTTTTTTTTTTCCCTTTAATTTTTCGTTCTTACACTGATTGAGATTTGTTGAAATGGATTTTTAGAACTGTAGTTGGCTTTGTGCAGTAGAAGATGCTGAATTATCGGTAGGGAATTAGTGATTTCTAGGAAAAACATGCTGATTTATGGCTTAAAAAATTTTATTTCCATGTGCTTATCTTTCTGCTTTTACATTTTTTTATATGTGATACTGGGTTGGTGAAGATACTTTTTGTATCTCCTTTTCTTATCTTTTATTGATTGAGAATGCTGAATAGTGACCCAAAATAAATTCTGTAAAGCATTTCTTTATTTGTATGATGGAATTAATCAAACTTATTTAGATTTTCACCCATTTCATGCCTCTTGTATGTTTCCATCAATACATCATTGAGAGGTTGGCTTGAATACATCCGGATGTCGGGACTCTAGCTGTTGTATTTGGGCCTTTCTCAATGACACAATTTGTTTATATGTGATATTGGGTTGGTGAAGATACTTTTTGTGTTTCCTTTTCTTATCTTTTGTTGATTGAGAAGTGCTGAATAGTGACCACTCAAGAAATTCTGTAAAGCATTTCTTTATTTTTATGGTGGAATTAATCAAACTTGTTTAGATTTCCCCCCATTTCATGCCTGCTGTATGTTTCCATCAATACATCATTGAGAGGTTTGCTTATATTTGGGCATTTCTCAATGACACAATTCGGTTATTTGATGTTGCTCTCCTTGGATGGGATGCCAAAGAAAAAATAAAGAAAAAAGAAAATAAAATAAAAGAAAAGAAACTCTCAGGTTGAATATTTTAATCCATTGATCATGCAAAGGCTATGGTGATGGTTCATGTTCAATGCAAGAGAGCCAAATTATTGAAGGGTTGAAAGAATCCGATTGAGAAATTTTATTTGCATCTTTCTATTGTAGAAAGCAAGGATTGTCATATAAATGGTTTGGATAATTGGAAGATGACCCAGAATCAAAGGCTAAAGTCCCGACTTATCTAAATCTCCATCATTGATTAGTACACGCTCAATTCATTAATTTATTGGTTTGTGTTTTCCTCCTTGTTTTTTTTGAAGCTTCTTTAGTGTTTTTTTTAAATTATTTTTTTTATTTTTATTTTTTTGTGCTTTAGATTGTTTTGATTAGAATGTATTGATTTGAATAATGGGTACCCAACTATGTATATCTTCAAAGAAGAAGAAGAAGTATCAATTTCAATATTGGTTTGGTATTCTTTCTGCATTCTGATTGTCATCTTCTCTTCACTTGCTTGGGAATTCATGAACTTACTCTTGAGAGTGATGAATGATTAGGGGTCAAGCTGAGAGGGAGTTTAAAGTGGAGGTTGAAGCGATTGGGCGTGTTAGACACAAGAATCTGGTTAGGTTGCTTGGGTACTGTGTTGAGGGAGCTTACAGGTATCTGACTAGTTATATTTGGCATGCATGTCTTCTTCTTCTTCTTCTTCTTTTTACTTTTCATGAATTTGTGTTACTTTTACCACTTGTGACAAATAGTATCACGTTACTTTTTTTAAGTAGTGATTTTTCAGATCAGAAATACCAAATTGTTTTTAATTTTAGATTTCGATCAGAGGGTTTTGTGGTCTGAGGTCCTTTTTTTTTTTTTTTTCCAGGATGCTTGTTTATGAGTATGTAGACAATGGTAATCTAGATCAATGGCTTCATGGAGATGTAGGGCAATTCAGCCCTTTAACATGGGATATTAGGATGAACATCATTCTTGGAACAGCCAAAGGGTATGTAGAAATTGTCCTGTCTTTTCTACTGGTCTCAACAGCTAGGAAAATGAATCTTTATTTATTTATTTATTTATTTTTAATGAGAATTTTGTAAACCTACCAACCTCAATGTGAATGCTCTCTGCAGCTTGGCCTATCTTCATGAAGGCCTTGAACCGAAGGTTGTCCATCGGGATGTAAAAGCCAGTAACATACTACTTGATCGTCAATGGAATCCGAAGGTCTCTGATTTTGGGCTTGCAAAGCTCTTATGTTCTGAAAGGAGCTATGTGACGACTCGTGTGATGGGGACATTTGGGTTAGTTCACTTGTTTAACTTCACCATACACTTTGGTACTATTTGCTTGTGGATTTCGTATCCTTGTTCAAACTTTTTATGCAATGCTTCTCTTTTCTCAAGTCTGTGACTTCAGTGCTAATTCATGGTTCTGTAGCTATGTAGCGCCAGAATATGCAAGCACTGGTATGCTGACTGAGAGAAGTGATGTATATAGCTTTGGAGTGCTGATCATGGAGATAATAACTGGGAGAAATCCTGTCGACTATGGTCGACCACCTGGAGAGGTTAAATCTTAGATTTTTATTTATTTTTAATGGTCTTATTGTATTTGAGATGGATTTGGAGTTGTTGAACTGAGTTGAATTGGAAATGGATTGGCTTTCAGGTGAATTTGGTGGAGTGGTTGAAAACCATGGTTGGAAACCGAAACTCGGAGCAAGTGCTGGATCCCAAGATTGCTGAGAAGCCTTCTTCAAAAGCTCTCAAACGGGCTCTTCTGGTTGCTCTCCGGTGTGTAGATCCAGATGCACAGAAGCGGCCCAAAATTGGGCAGGTGATCCACATGCTTGAAGTGGATGATTTGCTGTTCCATGAAGTAGGCTCTCCCTTTCTTGCAAATCTAAATCAAGCAGTTAAAAATCATTAATTAAAAAAAATAAATCTTGCAAGAGCTTGTTTCTAGTTGAATTGTTTCTGATTCCGATTACAACCCATTTACATGTAAACCATTTGCAGGACCGTCGGATAGGGCTACGTGATCTTCCACATGAAAGCCAGGTTGCTAGATTGATGGATAAGCAGTCAGATACAAGTGGCAGGGAAGGTTGCAGCTCAGATGACAAGGGGGAGACAACATGAAACAAAGAGGTGACTCAAAATTCAAGTTTGAGGTTTTGTAAGCTCTTTGATTTCATCCATTAATTTTTTGGGCCATTTCATAATCTCGAGAAATGCTTGTTGCTGAATCATATCTGGCCTTTCAATTGTATTCTACTTTCTTCACCTTGGTAATCTTTTTTGCAGCTTGTTCATTTTTGTCAATGCATTGTAACATAGAGAGTGAATTTCTTCTCATTAATAAACCCATCATACTTTACATAGCCAGAAATGTTAAATTAGTTAGGATATTATTAGGTTGTTCTTGACCATGAATCCATGGTTAATAATCAAGTTCTTGTTTTTGTACATTTTACTTCCACCATTCTCTTATTAGGGCCTGTTTGGATGCAAACTCAAAAAGGGCATTTGATTTGAGCCAAACCCCAGCCAAACCCCAGTTTGCATTATGTTTGAATGCACTGTGCAAAGCCGATCTCATCCAACACTTGGCAAAATAGCCACTACAAAGTCTGAGGACTGAAAGGTAGGTGTGAAAACTCCTTTTGTGGAATGGGCCCTTAGTTTTGTTGATAACCTTATGAACTGGATCTGGCTTTATAGGTCTACTAGCCTGAGTCAGTCTCTCCTTTCATTGCCGCTGTGTGGCCATTTCATTGGTTCATCCACGTGTGCTTGGTGCCTGGGTGGGCCAATTTTCATTTATAAGGTAGGATGCTAGTGACGGACGCAGTTGAATTAAATGCCCTTACACATGCCAACGTTGCATATTTGTTCTAAATCTGGGTTTTTCTTCAGGTGGCCCCACTGTAGCCTCCTCTGACCCAAAAAAGAAATAAGGTTTGTTTCTTAAATAGGTGGGTCAATTTCATTAATAATGATAACCAGCTGTTAGAGGCATCTTAAAAAGATTTTCCAGTTATCTCTCGACAATCTGTCTTTTATAACCTCCCAATGGTGATCTTGCGATGGTTAGTATCAAGGGTTTTGATGTTTTGATAGTACATGAGAGGCGGCGGAAGTAGAGGTGGAGAAATGAGAGACGGAACCAGCTGCGGAACTATAGGCGGAGAAGATGTGGACCTTAATAGCGGTGGATACGTGGAAGATGAGGAAGATGCAGACAATAGCAAGATCAAAACAGGAGAAATGGAGGCAGAGAGTTACAGAAACCATTCAGAAACGGCTAATGGGAGAGGTATATGGAAACTCGTTTCCAAAGGGAAGAAGATAAAAAAGAAACGTGACTTGGATAGCTATCCAACCCTATTTGTTAGAGGTTTTCTAGAAGGTTGGCTTCCCATCAGTTTCTCACGAGTTTTCGGTAAGTTTGGAGTTGTGATGGATGTTGTGAGGCCGAGACATAAGATCAATGAAGACTACAGGGGGTTTGTGTTAGTAAGAATGAGTTCAGAGAGCGAACTATCCAGGGTTATTCAGATTTTACATGGCAAAAGTTTTGCAGGTGTAAAGATGATAGTTCAGAGGGCAAGGTTTGGACAGGAACTCAAGCATAAAAATGGAGGAGCCCACAAACAAAAGAGAGTTCTGACAGTGCAAAGTGACATCAACTTGGCGCGTTTTTGGAACACCTTCTTTTAAGGAGGTGCTTACAACATCAAAAGAAGAAAGAGTGCATAGAGACATCATCAATCGAAATAAGGTACAAGGAAGAGAAGAGGAGGTAGAAGAGAAAGGGGAAGTTCCCTATTTGAACATCAAACAAGATATGTTGGATAGATCGAGAATTGAACTAAGAGATTCTGTCATGGCTATCACCAAGGAAGGGGCATCCATAGCACAAGTCAGAGTATGGATCGATGAATGCTGCAGGCCCTCCCCTAAGAGCTACATCATCAAACCAATAGGCTTTAATGAACTTTGGATCAGGATGAGTCCAGGATCAAATTTGGATCTTCTGGTCATGGCGGGTGCCCTACACAGACGAGCCGTTCGCTATCATTCAGAAGTGGGAAGAGTTCTTTGCGTTTGGGTTTGAAGACGTCTGGTTACTCATTTGGTCGGTCCCTCTGGAACTCTGAAACGAGGATTTCTTCATTTTAGTAGCTTCCAGGCTGGGTAACTTCATCGAAATGTATTTAAAAACAAAGATCAGAGAGGAGATGGGGGTGATCAGAGTAAGGGTAAGAAGAAGTAAGGGAGTGTTTCTGCCTCTCTACATTCAAATTCTGGCTGATGGAAGAAAGCTTCTCCTTCCGATTCAACAAGAGAGGCAAGATGCACCCATTCCCAGATGGGGCGACATCTGGAGGTCTAAAAGCCCAGAGACCTCGTCCGTTGCAGCAAGGGAAGATCGTGTTGCCATTGAAGGTGTTCTCCTCCCATGCTCTGGAGGAGCACCTTTCTCGTGCGTCACAAAGTATTTGTGTACTACTGGAGCACCGAATCCTTCAATAGACACGTGTTGCGACCCTGATGGGAGAAGGGCCTTCGAGTGTCGTGAAGATAATATCGGCCTTAAACACATCACTTCGTCCTTAGAGGACGACCCGACACGTGTTAGGAGCAGGAGAATTGATTTACTCTCGCTCTTAACATGCGAATGGAGGAGATTTTTCCATGTACGCTCCCTATCCCGGGAGTTCGAGACCTACGTCAGAACCCAGGACTTAACGCAGTGCGTGGCAGCTTCGCAGGGACAAATATCAATAACTAGCAGGGCCGTCAGGCTCGGGAGCCGAATAGTCTGGAGAATCGGAAGGTTCGGGAGCTGAAGAGTCAGGAGCCTCGGAGGGCGTGAGAGTCGAAAAATCGGCTCGTCACCCCAGTGATGGCTCGGAGTCGAAAAGGTGCCTTGTTCCTGGCTTCAGCCTTCAGATGGGTGCTTTGGAAGCATACTTGATTTTCGATAAGCATAAGGCCGTTGGTTCCGAAGCCCAACGCTGGGAGATTGAGCCACGTGTCGATGATTATTCTCGGAAATATCAAAGCAACAAATGCATTCCATCTTTGCCCTTTCTTTTATCTCAGAGAAGAGATCCCACATAACCGATTCGATCTAGCCAGCCAACTGAAGCTTTTGCCGCCGCATTCTCCATGGAAGGCGTTGATCTGTCGGAATGTGACAGAGACTTCCATTCATGGTCTTTGGAATGCGATGTCTCCCCTGAGTGTCTATCACCATGCTCCATGATAGCTTCAAAGGACTTATCAGACAAAGGTCTCCTAACACTTTTTCAAAAAGATAACGGTGAGGGAATCACAGAAGCAGAGCCTCTACAAATCAGAGCGGGAACATCCTCAGAAGATTAAGGGGCGACTGAATTGGGTAGGATAGAGCTCCAAGATCAAAGGGCAAAGATAGTTAACATCATACAAAAGAAGTGGATAAGAGATGAGACGGGACACGTTGGTGGGGCCATATGATTCTCTTTTGGAGATTATCCAGAAGATTTCGTAGCTCTATTCCATTGCACTGAAGCTCACGAGCGACCTTTGATAACAGCCAGAGCTCCTAAAAGATCCCCCTTGAAGCCAACAAGCAATAGGGAGCTTCACAGTCCACAACCGAGTCTTAATTCGTCCAATGGGGAATATCTGGGATATGCCAGATGAGGATCACGGGGCATATCAGTTTCATAAATGAAGATTATTTCTTGGAACGTTATAGGGGTGAGTTCTAGACAGAAGAGAAGGATAATCAAAGACATTTGTGGGAGAAGCAAATCAGATGTTATCTGCTTTCAGGAAACAAAGGTTCAGAATTTTAATGATAATCTTATGGGTACGCTCTGGAAGGAAAAAGATGCGAAGTGGGTGGCCTTAGACGCCATAGGAAGTGCAGGGGTTATTTTGGTGGCGTGGAATTTGTCATCCTGGGCCCTGCAACAAACCTGGAGCGGAACAACTCTTTGGAAGGAAAAAGATGCGAAGTGGGTCGCCTTAGATGCCATAGGAAGTGCAGGGGTTATTTTGGTGGCGTGGAATTCGTCATCCTGGGCCCTTTAACAAACCTGGAGTGGAACATTTTCTGTATCGATTATTCTCAAAGAGGTATGTTTTGATTTCAGTTGTCTTATTACTTCAGTATATGGCCCTAACCAAGAAGACAGAAGAAAACTGTTCTGAGAGGAATTGAATAAAGCCAGACTCAAGTTCAGTGGGCCTTGGTGTTTAGGGGGAGACTTCAATGTGATAAGATTTGCGGAAGACAAATCAAACGGGGGCAAAGTTTCAAGCACCATGTGCACCTTCTCACAATGGATCGATTATTAGGAACTGGTGGACCTCCCGCTGATTGGGTCTAGATTCACTCTGTCATATGGAAGGGCAACCCTAGTTCATGCAAGGATGGACCGCTTCCTCGTCTTGGCAGACTGTGTCGAATCCTTCCCTTTGGTTTCTCAATCTCTCCTGCCGAGAACCACTTCAGACCACAGTCCACTATTCCTGAACGCTAAGTATCAAAATTGGGGGCCAAAGCCGTTCAGATTTGAGATTTCTTGGTTGAAGATAGAGGGTTTTCAACAACTGATCACAGAATGGTGGACAAGGTTCAAAGTAGAAGGGTTTGCGGGTTTCAGGTTATGCCGAAAGTTGAGACTCCTTAAAGAGAAGATCAAGGAGTGGAAAAAGATTGATCTCAGAAAAAGGGAGTTGGAAATGACTGAAATTCTTGTTGAATTACAGTTGATCAATCGTAAAGCTGAAGAAACTCAGATGTCAGCAGACGGTGCAGAAGAACTTGGTTAATTCAAAACTACACGGTCAGGGTGTTAGAAGAAGAAGTCTCTTGGAGACAAAAATCTCGTAGTAAATGGATCAAAGGAGACAAAAATACAAAATGTTTCCACAGTATCGCAAGCGCTCGTGTAAGAAAAAATAGGATTATCAGTCTAATGGTGGATGGGGTGCGTACAGAGGAAAAGCAATGTATTTTGGAAGAGGTAGTTCGTTTCTTTACAAATCTATTTCACAATGAAGGATGGCAAAGACCCAAGCTTGACCATTTGCACTTCGATCGTATTTCTGAGGATTAAGCTAGGGGCTTGGAAGCTCAATTCTCGCTTGAAGAAGTTAAAAGGGGCAATAAATGCACTGGAAGGAGATAAGGCTCCTGGCTGGCCTAGATGGCTTCTCGATAATATGTTCTTCCAAACATTTTGGGAAGTTATAAACGAATATGTTATGGCATTCTTTACTGAATTTCACGATAGAGGTTGTCTATCCAAAGAGCTAGGGGCATCCTTCATAGCTCTTATTGCAAAGATTCCGGGAGCTGACGCTGTAAAGGACTTTAGACCAATCAGTCTTCTAGGTGGGCCGTACAAGATTTTGGGAAAAGTGTTGGTGTCTTGGCTAAGAGGGGTCCTCGGCAACATAATATCATAGAACCAAAGTGCTTTCATTCTGGGAAGGCAAATAATCGATTGCGCCCTCATTGCGAATGAATGTCTGGATTCAAGTCAGAAATCTGGATCCAAGGGTCTTCTTTGCAAGCTCGACATAAAAAAAGCCTATGATCATGTAGATTGGAATTTCTTCCAATATATGATGCATGGAATGGGCTTCGGGGTTAAATGGAACATTTAGATAGGGGAATGTTTAAGATCCGCTTTCTTTTCGATCTTACTCAACGGATCACCAAAAGGTTTTTTCAGCAGTTCGAGGATCTTTGTCAAGGGGATCTGTTGTCCCCATTTCTATTTGTTATAGTGGAGGAGGCCCTATCCAGAATGTTGACAAAAGGCCAACAAGTAGGTATCATAAGTGGCTTCAGGGTTAAAGGAATGGACAATCTAATATCCCACATACAGTTTGCAGATGATACTCTTTTGTTTTGCGAAGCAAATGTCGAAAAAATCAGCAACATGCGTACTATAATTCGGTGCTTCGAGGCAACATCGGGCCTCAAAGTCAATCTGGAAAAATCTAAGATGTTCGGTGTGAATGTGGAGAAAGAAAAACTTCATTGGTTTGCTGATTTCTTTGAATGCTTGACAGGGATTCTTCCCACCACTTTTGTTGGGCTTCCCCTCTATATAGGTAAGCCCCCAAAGTTTTTATGGGCCAAAGTAATAGACAGATTTGAAACATACTTAGCTAGATGGAAATGTAAATACTTGTTGTTGGGTGGCTGTCTCATGTTGATCAAATCGGCGCTGTCAAATCAGCCCTTATATATCATGTCACTCTTTAAATGTCCGGTTTCGATCCTAGCAACTATTGAAAGATTACGGCGAGAATTATGTGGCATGGGAAAGGAGGAGGAGAAATTTCATCGAGTACAATGGAAGGAGGTGTGTAAACATGTTCAACAAGGTGGTGCAGGGATAAGACATCTTAAACACATGAATTGTGCTCTCTTGGGTAAATGGACCTGGAGGCTAGCAACATAAAAGGGGACTCTTTGGAACACATTAAGTGCAAGTATGGTAGTTCAGTGGGAGGATGGGGGGACCAAGGACTCCCCAGTTTACAGAGCCTCTACTCTTTGGAAAGATATTTTATCTGTCAAGAAAGAGGTTCTTAAAGGCATCGGTTTTGTTGTAGGAAAAGGAGAAAACATTCAGTTTTGGGAAGACATTTGGGTGGGAGAAGTGGCTCTAAAAGAGGTTTTCCCTAGTATTTTTCAGCTTGCTCTAGATCAGCACATTTCGGTTGCAGAAAGCTATTCCAGTTGTGGCTAACAAATTATATGGAATCCTATCTGTCAAAGAAATTTGCAAGATTGGGAGATGGAAGAACACATGGCTCTTCTTATGTGCATCAACAGGTGTAAGCCAGATCAGTCGGGTGCAGACAAGTTAGTATGGAGATTCGACTGAGCTGGGAAATTTTCTATCAGGTCATTACATAGCTTCCTTGCTTCCAATCCCACCTCCCCAGCTGAAACAATGACAAATCGGGTATGGAAATACAAAGTTCCCCAAAAGATAGCGGCCTTTGGCTGGTTGATGGGTAAGAAGAAGGTTCTGACTATAGATCATTTGAGGAAAAGGGGAATAATAATCACAAATGTCTGTCTTTGCTGCATGGCAAATGAAGAATTGGTGGATCATCTTTTTATTCATTGTCCCTTCAGCAACTGGGTTTGGACAGTAATCTTGAAGTCTTTTGGTGTTTCATGGTCTTTTCCCGACTCGAAGGATAGGTTGCTCAAAGCGTGGCATGGTTCAAGTCTAGGCAAGGAAAAGAATACAGTTGGAGAATGGCTCTCTTGGCAGTTTTTGGTGGTCCATGTGGGAAAAAAGGAATGGAAGGTGTTTTAACAATATCTTCAAATCAGTGGAGTCTGTCATCATTAGAGTCCATCAATGTATTGTAGAGTAGGCTTCTATTTTTGTAAACTTGAAGGGGTGTAATCTGTTATGTATGGGTGGGTAACCACTCTGCTTCTATTTTCTCATTCCTGTTGTTCGTTTTTTTATTATATATAAAGTCATCGTTACCTCTCAAAAAAAAATGATAACCAGCTGTTGACATTCAACTTACATGCAAACAGAACCTTATTAGCACTGGCTATGGGGACCATCCGAAGAACTGTCTTCATGCATGACTGACGCTGACATGTGTGGACGCTGACATGTGTGGGGCAGATGCTTGTGCGTAACTAGCACAGGCCCTCTTTTAATTAGATCATATTGGGAGGTCAATATTAATACATAAACAGCCATGGCTCTCTTTATTTATTTATTTTTGTTTTTAGTTTGAATTTGGATTATTAGTTGGGTAGTCAACTTCTACACTGTCAGTGGACCAGGAAGGTTTGATTTTCATTGTTCGAAGCTAGCAATGGGCCATGCCAGAATATGCCTTTGTTTGAAAAGTCGGGCCTCAAACCAGTTCAGACCCGCCAATCATGACAATCCTTTGCTATTAACGCGGGAGCATGCCTCTGGTTTCCATTATGCAAGAAATTCTAGGTCCACAATTCCTGGACTTGAGATTTCCCTGCTCTTACATCATCCTGGCCGTAGGCGGACCAGTTATGATTGGAAGTTTGCCAAAAGCTACGTGACTCGTTTTCAACTCGCCAGACTCTGACTCAGCCGTGAAGGTCTCTAACTCAGTCACTTTGGTAGGCTTTATGATGCAGGACATAAAATTCAAATGCAAGATTTCAGGCTTTAGATCATCCTAATTCAAAACAATTCATATTAATTCCACAACCTACACAAGAGATCAAGCATTCAAATAACAGGAATTTGTACTTGTCCAAGCCTACACATATTAGGGTTGTATCAAGTAAAATTATAAACCAAACGATGCTCAAAGATAAACAGTAATCATCCATTCATGCACAATAATCAGTCTCTAATCAACGAGATTTTTTAATTTCAATTCAAGGAACCCTAGGATGAGAAAATTAGAAAATAAATTAGGGATAATGCAATCTATGGTTAGGGTTATAAAAATATGTATGAAAATGGAAAAAATGAGGACAACAACAATGGCCCACACACGCATACGTGTGATCAAGGCCGCATGTGTGTGGGGGCCACTATTCAGAAAAATGCTACCTTGGGCTTGGTCGGAAAGGGATGGACTTCAAAATTTCTAATTCTCAGCTCAATTCGATGCACAGTTTGTGCGTGGTGATCTGCCAAAGTTTTATCCCTCCTACAGGGCTAAATTTTGAAAAATCTGTTGTAGAGAGAAAAACGGCAGCAACTATTGATTGATTTACAAATGGAATGTTTGTACGAGGAGAAATATGAATGGAAGAAGATGGGGGGCGAATCAGGATAGATGTGGCTTCACAACTTGATATTTAGCCCTTCGAAGAAAGGAGGGCTTCGCACCCAATTAGGTTTTCATAACTCAGAAAGGAGCAAGAAAACACAACAATTTTTTATTAATCTTCATTGAATTAAAAGAACTATAAGGAGTGCCTATTTATGAGAAAATTCTATACACAAAAACTCGCGCCATGGGCGCAACCTATTACTTGGCGATGAAGTAAACTAAAATAAAAACTAATCAAAGAAATCTTAAGCGTTCATGATATTTTAAATAATATAAATAAGCAAAACCTAAAGTATGAACTTAATCCGACTAGCGGGCCCTGATCATGAGATCCATTATGAGCTTTACTTGATTATCAGTCCTACTCTAATAAACTAAAACTCCGTCTTCTAAGTAGGAGGCCCTCCCTAAACGTCGTTATCGAGGCAGATCGATAGTGGGCTCTCCCTCTCCTTCCGTATGTGCGTAGGAGGTGACGTGCGTGCGCGTGTGCGTTGATGTCCCCAACAATTTGATGCAGGATATGAAATTCAAATATGATATGCAAGATCTCAGGCTTTAGATCATACTAATTCGAAACAAACCATATTTATTCCACATCCTACACAAAAGCTCAAACATTCAAACAAGAAGAATCTATATAGGTCCAAGCCTACACATGCTAGGTCTGGATCAAGTAAAATTATAAACCAAACGATGGTCAAAGAAAAATAGAATTCAGCCACACATACACAACAATCAGTCCGTAATCCAAAGGATTCCTCAATTTCAATTCAAGAAACCCTAGGGGTGAGAAAATAGGTAAATAAGTTAGGGATAATGTAATCTAAGGTTAGGGTTATAAAATAAGTATAAAAATGGGAAAATAAAGAGGAAACATGAACGTGAAATAGTCCGCGCGTGCGAACATCAACAATGTCCCAAACGCACGTGCGTGTGATCATGGTCGCACGTGTGTGGGACCTACTATTCAAAAAAAGGCCATCTGGGCCCTTGTCGGCTAGGGATGGACTTCAAAACCCACAATTCTCAGTTTGATTAGATGCACGGTTTATGCGTGGTGCTCCGCCAAAGTTTCGACTCTCCTGTAGGGCCAGAATATGAAAATCTACTGTAGAGAGAAAAACGGCTATAATTATTGATAGGTTTGTAGATGAAATGTTTGTAGGAGAAGAGAAATATGGATGGAAGAAAATAAGGGCGAATCGGGATAGATATGACTTCGCATCACGGTAGTTAGCCCTTTGAAGAAGGGAGGGCTTCGCACCCAATTAGGTTTTCATAACTCGAAAAGAGCAGGAAAACACAGCAATTTTTATTAATCTCGATTGAATTAAAAGAACTATAAGGGGTGCATATTTATAAGAAAACGTTATACCCCAAAACTCACGCCATGGGCGCAACCTATTACTTGGCAATGAAGTTAATTTAAATAAAAACCAATCAAAGAAATATCAAACGTTCTTGATGTTCTAAATAATATAAATAAGAAAAACTTAAAGTATGAATTTAATTCGACTAGTGGGCCCCAATTTTGAGATCTCGTGATGGCCTTTTCTTGATTATCGGGCCCACTCTAATGATCCAAAGCTTCGTCTTCTAACTAGGAGGCCCTCTCTAGACGTCGTCATCGATGCAGATCGATGGTGGGCCCTCTCTCTCTTTTCGTATGTGTGTAAAAGGCGGCATGCGTGCGCGTGTGCACGTGATGTCCCCATCAATTTAATGCTGGATATGAAATTCAAATATGATATGCAAGATCTCAGGATTTAGATCATATTAATTCAAAACAATTTATATTAATTCCACATCCTACACAAAAGTTCAAGCATTCAAACAAGGGGAATCTACATGGGTCCAGGCCAACACATGCTAGGGCAGGATCAAGTAAAATTATAAACCAAATGATGTTCAAAGAGAAATAGAATTTAGCTTCACATACACAACAATCAGTCTCTAATTCAAGGGATTCCCCAATTTTAATTCAAGGAACCCTAAGGTGAGAAAAAGGGGTAAATAATTTAAGGATAATATAATCTAGGGTTAGAGTTATGAAAACGTGTATGAAAATGGGAAAAATAAGGACGAAACCTAAACATGGAATAGTCCGTACATTGGAACAACAACAATGGCCAAGACGCACGTGTGTGTGATCACGTCCACACGTGTGTGGGGCCCACTATTCAGAAAAAGGATACCTTAGCCCTTTCGGCCAGTGATGGACTCCAAAACCCCCAATACTTAGCTCGATTCGATGCATAGTTTGTGCGTGGTGCTTCACTGAAGTTTCGGCCCTCCTGTAGGGACAGATTCTGTAAATCTGTTGTAGAGAGAAAAATGGCTGCAATTATTGATAGGTTTGCAGATGGAATGTTTGTATGAGAAGAGAAACATGGATGGAAGAAGATGGGGGCGAATCGGGATTGATGTGTCTTCGCATCACGGTAGTTAGTCATTCGAAGAAAGGAGGGCTTCGCACCCAATTAGGTTTTAATAACTCGGAAAGGAGTAGGAAAACACAACAATTTTTATTAATCTTCATTGAATTAAAAGAACTATAAGGGGTGGTAATTTATAAGAAAATCATATATCCAAATACTCGCGTCATGTGCACAATGTATTTCTTGGCGATGAAGTAAGCTAAAATAAAACCAATCGAAGAAATCTAAAGCGTTCATAATATTCTAAATAATATAAATAAGCAAAACCTAAAGTATGAACTTAATTGGATTAGTGGGCCCGCATCATGAGATCTCATGATGAGCTTTACTTGATTATCGAGCCCACTCTAATGAATCAAAGCTCCGTCTTCTAACTAGGAGACCCTCCCTAGACGTCGTCATTGACGGTGGGCCCTCCCTCTCCTTCTGTATGTGTGTAAGGGGCAGCGTGCGTGCGCGTGTGCGCATGATGTCCCCATCAATTTGATGCCGGATATGAAATTCAAATATGATATGCAAGATCTCAAGCTTTAGATCATACTAATTTAAAATAATTCATATTAATTCCACATCCTACACAAAAGCTTAAGCATTCAAATAAGGGGAATCTGCACGGGTCCAAGCCTACATATGCTTGGGCCCTCCCTCTAGATCAAGTAATATGGATTGTGTGGTAACTTGGTAATTTCTACCAAAACAAACCGCATTGGCTGGATGATTTGTTTATTCCATTGTTTGAGATTTCTAGAAGTTGAAGGTTGGAATTTTACACGTTGTATTGTTTTTTTTTTTCCCTTTAATTTTTCTTTCTTACACTGATTGAGATTTGTTGTAATAGAATTTTAGAACTGTAGTTGGCTTTGTACAGTAGAAGATGTTGAATTATGGGTAGGGAATTAGTGATTTCTAGGAAAAACATGCTGATTTATGGCTTAAAAAAATTTATTTCCATGTGCTTATCTTTCTACTTTTACACTTTTTTATATTGACGGTGGGCCCTCCCTCTCCTTTTGTATGTGTGTAAGGGGCGGCGTGCGTGCGTGTGTGCGCATGATGTCCCCATGAATTTGATGCCGGATATGAAATTTAAATATGATATGTAAGATCTCAGGCTTTACATCATACTAATTTAAAACAATCCATATTAATTTCACATCCTACACAAAAGCTTAAGCATTCAAACAAGGGGAATCTGCACGGGTCCAAGCCTACATATGCTTGGGGTAGATCAAGTAAAATTATAAACCAAACGATGCTTAAAGAGAAATAGAATTCAACCACACATACACAACAATTAGTCCCTAATCTAAGGGATTCCCCAATTTCAATTCAAGGAACCCTAGGATGAGAAAAATGGCAAATAAGTTAGGGATAATGCAATCTAGGGTTAGGGTTATGAAAACATGTATGAAAATAGAAAAAATAAGGAGGAAACCTGAATGTGGAATAGTTTGCGCGTGCAGACAGCAATAATGCCCTAGACGCAGGTGAGTGTGATCATGGTCGCACGTGTGTGGGGCCCACTATTTAGAAAAATATTGACTAGGGATGGACTCTAAAACTCCCAATTCTCAGCTTGATCTGATGCACGGTTTATACGTGGTGCTCCGCCAAAGTTTCAGCCCATCTGAAGGGCCAAATTCTGAAAATCTACTGTATAGAGAAAACGGCTGTAACTATTGATAGATTTGTGAATGGAATGTTCTTAGGAGAAGAGAAATATGGATGAAAGAAGATGGGGGCAAATCGGGATAGATGTGGCTTCGCATCACGACAGTTATCCCTTTGAAGAAGGGAGGGCTTCGCACTAATTAGGTTTTCATAACTCGAAAAGAGTAGGAAAACACAACAATTTTTATTAATCTTCATTGAATTAAAAGAACAACAAGGGGTGTGTATTTATAAGAAAATCTTATTAATCAAAACTCGTGCCATAGGCATAACCTATTACTTGACGATGAAGGAAACTAAAATAAAAACCAATTGAAGAAATCTAAAGCATTCATGATGTTCTAAATAATATAAATAATCAAAAACACAACAATTTTTTATTAATCTTCATAAAATTAAAAGAACAACAAGGGGTGCATATTTATAAGAAAATTTTATAAACCAAAACTCGCGCCATGGGCATAACCTATTACTTGGCGATGAAGGAAACTAAAATAAAAACCAATCAAAGAAATCTAAAGCGTTCATGATGTTCTAAATAATATAAATAAGCAAAAACTAAAGTATGAACTTAATCTGACTTGTGAGCCCCAATCACGAGATCTCATGATGGGTTTTACTTGATTATTGAGCCCTCTCTAATGAACCAAAACTCTGTCATCAAACTACCTGGCGACGTACGTCTGTGTGTGTGCATGTGCTTGTGATGTCCCCATCAATTTGATATAGGATATGGAATTCAAATATGATATGCAAGACCTCAGGCTTTAGATCATACTAATTCAAAGTAATCCATATTAATTTCACATCCTATACAAAAGCTCAAGCATTCAAACAAGGAAAATCTACAAAAGTCCAAGCCTACACATGTTAGGGCTGGATCAAGTAAAATTATAGACCAAACGATGCTTAAAGGTAAACCAAATTTAGCCACACATACACAGCAATTTGTCCCTAATCCAAGGGATTCTCCAATTTCGATTCAAGGAATCCTAGGGTGAGAAAAGGGGCAAATAAGTTAGGAATAATGTAATCTAGGGTTAGGGTTATGAAAACATGTATGAAAATAGAGAAAATAAGGAGGAAACCTGAATGTGGAATAGTCTGGGCGTGCGGACAGCAACAATGACCCAGGCGCACGTGCTGTGATCACAGCCGCATATGTGTGGGGCTCACTATTTAGAAAAAGGCTACCTTGGCCCTGATCGACCAGGAATGGACTCCAAAACCCCCAATTCTCAGCTCGATCTGATGTACGGTTTGTGCGTGGTGCTCCGCCGAAGTTTTAGCCCATCTGTAAGGCCAGATTCTGGAAATCTGTTGTATAGAGAAAAACGGCTGCAACTATTGATGGATTTGCAGGTGGAATGTTCTTAGGAGAAGAGAAATATGGATGCAAGAAGATGGGGGCGAATCAGGATAGATGTGGCTTTACATCACGGTATTTATCCCTTCGAAGAAGGGAGGGCTCGATGAACAACAATTTATATTAATCTTCATTGAATTAAAAGAACAACAAGGGGTCCATTTTTATAAGAAAATCTTATAAATCAAAACTCGCGATATGGATGCAACCTATTACTTGACGATGATGGAAACTAAAATAAAAATCAATCAAACAAATTTAAAACGTTCATGATGTTCTAAATAATATAAATAAGAAAAACCTAAAGTATGAACTTAATTCGATTAGTGGGCCCTGATCTTGAGATCTCGTGATGGGATTTACTTGATTATTGGGCCCACTCTAATGACCCAAAGCTCCGTCTTTTAAATAGGAGGCCCTCCCTAGATGTCGTCATCGAGGCAGATCGATGGTGGGCCTTCCCTCTCCTTTCACATGTGCATAGGGGGCGGCGTGCGTGTGCGCGTGCGCGTGATGTCCCCATCAATTTAATGCTGTATATGAAATTCAAATATAATATGCAAGATCTCAGGATTTAGATCATACTAATTCAAAACAATCCATATTAATTCCACATCTTACACAAAAGCTCAAGCATTTAAACAAGGGGAATCTACACGGGTCCAAGCCTACACATGCTAGGGCAGGATCAAGTAAAATTATAAACCAAACGATGTTCAAAGAGAAATAGAATTCATCCTAACATACACAACAATCAGTCCCTAATTCAAGGGATTCTCCAATTTCAATTTAAGGAACCCTAGGGTGAGAAAAGAGGCAAATAAGTTAGGGATAATGTAATCTAGGGTTAGAGTTATGAAAACATGTATGAAAATGAGAAAAATAAGGAGGAAACCTAAACGTGGAATAGTCCATACGTACGGACAACAAAAATGGCCAAGATGCATGTGCATGTGACAACGTCCGCACATGTGTGGGGCCCACTATTCAGAAATAGGCCACTTTAGCCCTGTTTGGCCAGGGATGAACTTCAAAACCCCTAATACTTGGCTCGATTCGATGCACTGTTTGTGCGTGGTTCTTCACCGAAGTTTCGGCCCTCCTATAGGGATAGATTCTATAAATCTGTTGTAGAGAGAAAAACAGCTACAACTATTGATGGGTTTGCAAATGGAATGTTTGAATGAGAAGAGAAATATGGATGGAAGAAGATGGGGCCGAATCGGGATTGATGTGGCTTCACATCACGGTAGTTAGCCATTCGAAGAAGGGAGGGCTTTGCACCCAATTAGGTTTTCATAACTCAGAATGGAGTAGGAAAATACAACAATTTTTATTAATCTTCATTGAATTAAAAGAACTATAAGGGGTGGCAATTTATATGAAAATTATATATCCAAAAACTTGTGTTATGTGCGTAATCTATTACTTGGCGATGAAGTAAACTAAAATAAAACTAATCAAAGAAATTTAAAGCATTTATGATATTCTAAATAATATAAATAAGCAAAAACCTAAAGTAATAACTTAATCCGATTAGTGGGCCTTGATCATGAGATCTCATGATGGGCTTTACTTGATTATCGGGCCAACTCTAATGAATCAAAGCTCCGTCTTCTAACTAGGAGGCCCTCCCTAGACGTCGTCATTGAGGCATATTGACGGTAGGCCCTCCCTCTCCTTCTGTATGTGCGTAAGGGGCGGCGTGCGTACACGTGTGCACGTGATGTCCCCATCAATTTGATGCAAGATATGAAATTCAAATATGATATGCAAGATCTCAGGCTTTAGATCATACTAATTCAAAACAATCCATATTAATTCCACATCCTACATAAAAGCTTAAGCATTCAAAGAAGGGAAATCTACACAGGTCTAAGCCTACACATGTTAGGGCTGGATCAAGTAAAATTATAGACTAAACGATGCTCAAAGGGAAATCGAATTCAGTCACACACAATAATCTGTCCCTAATTTAAGGAATTCTCCAATTTCGATTCAAGGAATCCTAGGGTGAGAAAAGGGGCAAATAAGTTAGGGATAATGTAATCTAGGTTTAGGGTTATGAAAACATGTATGAAAATGGAGAAAATAAGGAGAAAACCTGAATGTGGAATAGTCTGCGCATGCGGACAATAACAATGACCCAGACGCACGTGCGTGTGATAATGGCCGCACATGTGTGGGGCCCACTATTTAGAAAAAGGCCACCTTGGCCCTGATCGGCTAGGGATGGACTCCAAAACCCTTAATTCTCAGCTCGATCCGATGCACGGTTTGTTCGTGGTGCACAGTTGAAGTTTCAACCCATCTGAAGGGGCAGATTCTGAAAATCTGTTCTGTAGAGAAAAATAGCTGCAACTATTAATGGATTCGTTAACAGAATGTTCTTAGGAGAAGAGAAATATAGATGGAAGAAAATGGTGCTGAATCGAGATTGATATAGCTTCGCGTCACGGTAGTTGTCCTTTCGAAGAAGGGAGGGCTTCACACCAACTAGGTTTTCACAACTCGAAATGAGCAGGAAAACACAACATTTTTTATTAATCATTATTGAATTAAAAGAACAACAAGGGGTGCTTATTTATAAGAAAATCTTATAAATCAAAACTCGCACAATAGGCAAAACCTATTACTTGGTGATGAAGGAAATTAAAATAAAAACCAATTAAAGAAATCTATAGCGTTCATGTTGTTCTAAATAATATAAATAAGTAAAAACTAAAATATGAACTTAATCCGACTAGTGGGCCCCGATCATGAGATCTCATGATGAGCTTTACTTGATTATCGTGCCCTCTCTAATGAACCAAAACTCTGTCTTCTAACTAGGGGGTGACGTGCGTGTGTGCGTGATGTCCCCATCAATTTGATATAGGATATGAAATTCAAATATGAGATGCATGATCTCAGGCTATAGATCATACTAATTCAAAACAATCCATATTAATTCCACATCTAACACAAATGCTCAAGCATTCAAACAAGGAAAATCTACACAGGTCCAAGCCTACACATGCTAGGGTTGGATCAAGTAAAATTATAGACCAAACGATGCTCAAAGGGAAATCGAATGCAGCCACACATACATAACAATTTGTCCCTAATTTAAGGGATTCTCCAATTTCGATTCAAGGAACCCTAGGGTGAGAAAAGGGGCAAATAAGTTAGGGATTATGTAATTTAGGGTTAAGGTTATGAAAACATGTATGAAAATGGGGAAAATAAAGAGAAAACCTGAATGTGGAATAGTCTACGTGTGCGGACAACAACAATGACCCCGACTCATGTGCGTGTGATGAAGGCCGCACATATGTGGTATCCACTATTTAGAAAAAGGCCACCTAGGTCCTCATCGGCTAGGGATGGACTCCAAAATTCTCAATTCTCAGCTTGATCCGATGCACAGTTTGTTCGTGGTACTCCGTCGAAGTTTCAGCCCATCTGAAGGGGCAGATTCTGAAAATCTGTTGTGAAGAGAAAAATAGCTGCAACTATTGATGGATTCGCTGATAGAATGTTCTTAGGAGAAGAGAAATATGGATGGAAGAAGATGGGGCTGAATCGGGATAGATGTAGCTTTGTATCGCGGTAGTTGTCCTTTCGAAGAAGGGGGGGCTTCACACTCACTAGGTTTTCATAACTCGAAATGAGCAGGAAAACACAACAATTTTTATTAATCATCATTGAATTAAAAGAACAACAAGGGGTGCCTATTTATAAGAAAATCTTATAAACCAAAACTCGCGCAATGGGCATAACTTATTACTTGGTGATGAAGGAAACTAAAATAAAAACCAATTAAAGAAATCTATAGCGTTCATGTTGTTCTCAATAATATAAATAAGTAAAAACTAAAATATGAACTTAATCCGACTAGTGAGCCCCGATCATGAGATCTCATGATGAGCTTTACTTGATTATCATGCCCTCTCTAATGAACCAAAACTCCATCTTCTAACTAGGGGGTGATGTGCGTGTGTGCGTGATGTCCCCATCAATTTGATATAGGATATGAAATTCAAATATGATATGCATGATCTCAGGCTTTAGATCATACTAATTCAAAACAATCCATATTAATTCCACATCCAACACAAATGCTCAAGCATTCAAACAAGGGGAATCTACATAGGTCCAATCCTATACATGCTAGGGCTGGATCAAGTAAAATTATAGACTAAACGATGCTCAAAGGGAAACTGAATTCAGCCACACATACACAACAATCTGTCCCTAATCCAAGGGATTCCCCGATTTCAATTTAAGGAACCCTAGGGTGAGAAAAGTAGTAAATAAGTTAGGGATAATATAATTTAGGGTTAGGGTTATGAAAATATGTATGAAAATGGGGAAAATAAGGAGGAAACTTGAATGTGGAATAGTCTGCGCGTGCGAACACCAACGATGACCCAGACGCACGTGCGTGTGATCATGGCCGCATGTGTGTGGGGCTCACTATGTAGAAAAATGCCACCTTAGCCCTGATCGGCTAGGGATGGACTCCAAAAATCCAAATTCTCAGCTCGATCCGATGCACGGTTTGTGCATGGTGTTCCGCCGTAGTTTCAGCCCATTTGTAGGGCCAGATTCTGAAAATTTGCTGTATAGAGAAAAATGACTGGAACTTTTCGTGGATTTGCAGATGGAATGTTCTTAGGAGAAGAGAAATATGGATGGAAGAATATGAGGGTGAATCGGGATAGATGTGGCTTCACATCACGGTAGTTATCCCTTCGAAGAAGGGAGGGCTTCGCACTTATTAGGCTTTCATAGCTCGAAAAGAGCAGGAAAACACAACAATTTTTTTTAATCTTCATTGAATTAAAAGAACAACAAAGGGTGCCTATTTATAAGAAAATCTTATAAATCAAAACTCGTGGCATGGACACAACTTATTACTTGGCGATGAAGGAAACTAAAATAAAAACCAATCAAAGAAATCTAAAGCGTTCATGATGTTCTAAATAATATAAATAAGCAAAATCTTAAGTATGAACTTAATCCGACTAGTGGGCCCCGATCTTGAGATCTAGTGATGGGCTTTACTTGATTATCGAACCCGCTCTAATGACCCAAAGCTCCGTCTTCTAACTAGGAGGCCCTTCCTAGACGTCGTCATCGAGGTAGATCGATAGTGGGCCCTCTCTCTCCTTTCGCATGTGCATAGGGGACGGCGTGCGTGTGCGCTTGATGTCCCCATCAATTTGATGCTGGATATGAAATTCAAATATGATATGTAAGATCTCAGGATTTAGATCATACTAATTCATAACAATCCATATTAATTTCACATCCTACATAAAAGCTCAAGCATTCAAACAAGAGGAATCTACATGGGTCCAAGCCTGCACATGCTAGGGCAGGATCAAGTAAAATTATAGACCAAATAATGTTTGAAGAGAAATAGAATTAGCCTAACATACACATCAATCAGTCCCTAATCCAAGGGATTTTTCAATTTCAATTCAAGGAACCTTAGTGTGAGAAAAGGGGCAAATAAGTTAGGAATAATGTAATCTAGAGTTAGAGTTATGAAAACGTGTGTGAAAATGGAAAAATTATGGAGGAATCCTGAACGTGGAATAGTCCATACGTCCGGATAGCTCAATGGCCAAGATGCACGTGCGTGTGATCACGTCCGCACATGTGTGGGGCCCACTATTCAGAAAAAGGCCACTGTAGCCCTGTTCGGCCAGGGTTGGACTCCAAACCCATCATATTTAGCTTAATTCGATGCACAGTTTATGCGTGGTTCTCCGCCGAAGTTTCGGCCCTCCTGTAGGGACAGATTCTGTAAATCTATTATAGAGAGAAAAATAGCTGCAACTATTGATGGGTTTGTAGATTGAATGTTTGTATGAGAAGAGAAATATGGATGGAAGAAGATGGGGGCGAATCGGGATTGATGTGGCTTCGCATCACGGTAGTTAGCCATTCGAAGAAGGGAGGGGTTCACTTCCAATTAGGTTTTCATAACTGGGAAAGGAGTAGGAAAACATGACAATTTTTATTAATCTTCATTGAATTAAAAGAACTATAAGGGGTGGCAATTTATATGAAAACTATATATCAAAAAATGCGTGTCATGTGCGCAATCTATTACTTGGCGATGAAGTAAATTAAAATAAAAATAATCAAAGAAATCTAAAGCATTCATGATATTCTAAATAATATAAATTAGAAAAACCTAAAGTATGAACTTAATTGGATTAGTGGACCCGGATCATGAGATCTCATGATGGGCTTTACATGATTATCGGGCCCACTCTAATGAATCAAAGCTCCGTCTTCTAACTAGGAGGCCCTCCCTAGACGTCGTCATCAAGGCATAATGACGGTGGGCCTTCCCTCTCCTTCCGTATGTGCGTAGGGGGTGGTGTGCATGCACGGGTGCACTTGATGTCCCCATCAATTTGATGCAGGATATTAAATTCAAATATGATATGCGAGATCTCAGGCTTTCGATCATACTAATTCAAAACAATCCATATTAATTCCATATCCTACATAAAAGCGTAAGCATTCAAACAAGGGGAATCTGTACGGGTCCAAGCCTACACAGCTAGGGCTAGATCAAGTAAATTTATAAACGAAACGATGCTCAAAGGGAAATATAATTCAGCTACACATACACAACAATTAGTCCCTAATCCAAGGGATTTTCGAATTTCAATTCAAGGAATCCTAGGGTGAGAAAATGGGTAAATAAGTTAAGGATAATGCAATCTAGGGTTAGGGTTATAAAAACATGTATGAAAATGAGAAAAATAAGGAGGAAACCTAAACGTGGAATAATCTGCGCGTGCGAATAGCAATAATGACCTAGACGCACATGTGTGTGACCACGACCGCACATATGTGGGGCCCACAATTTAGAAAAAGGTCACCTTGGCCCTAATCGGCTTGGGATGGATTGCAAAACCCCCAATTCTTGGCTCGATCCGATGCATGGTTTGTGCGTGGTGCTCCGCTGAAGTTTCAGCTCATCTGAAGGGCTAGATTCTAAAAATCTGCTATA
This sequence comes from Magnolia kwangsiensis, assembly GCA_037074715.1. Classification (NCBI taxonomy): domain Eukaryota; kingdom Viridiplantae; phylum Streptophyta; class Magnoliopsida; order Magnoliales; family Magnoliaceae; genus Magnolia; species Magnolia kwangsiensis. The sequence continues at coordinate 99,600,838 of CM073576.1, read as the reverse complement.
TAGAGAAAAATAGCTGCATCTATTGATGGATTTGCAGATGAAATGTTCTTAGGAGGAGAGAAATATGGATATAAGAAGATGAGGGCGAATCGGGATAGTGTAGCTTCGCATCACGGTAGTTATCCCTTCGAAGAAGGGAGGGCTTCACACTAATTAGGTTTTCATAACTCGGAATGAGCACGAAAACACTACAATTTTTATTAATCTTCATTAAATTAAAAGAACAACAAGGGGTGCTTATTTATAAGAAAATCTTATAAACCAAAACTTGCGCCATGGGCGTAACCTATTATTTGGCGATGAAGGAAACTAAAATAAAAACCAATCAAAGAAATCTATAGCGTTCATGTTGTTCTAAATAATATAAATAAGTAAAAACTAAAATATGAACTTAATCCGACTAGTGGGTCTCGATCTTGAGATCTCATGATGGGCTTTACTTGATTATCGTGCCCTCTCTAATGAACCAAAACTCCATCTTCTAACTAGGGGGCAATGTGTGTGTGCGTGTGCGTGTGCGTGTGATGTCCTCATTAATTTGATATAGGATATGAAATTCAAATATGATATGCAAGATCTCAGGCTTTAGATCATACCAATTCAAAACAATCTATATTAATTCCACATCTTACACAAAAGCTCAAGCATTTAAACAAGGGGAATCTGTACAGGTCCAAGCTTACACATGTTTGGACTGGATCAAGTAAAATTATAAACTAAACGATGCTCAAAGGGAAATAGAATTCAGCCAGACATACACAACAATCTGTCCCGAATCTAAGGGATTCCCTGATTTCAATTCAAGGAACCTTAGGGTGAGAAAAGGGACAAATATGTTAGGGATAATGTAAACTTGGGTAAGGGTTATGAAAACTTGTATGAAAATAGAGAAAATAATAAGTAAACTTGAACGTGGAATAGTCTGCGCGTGCGGACAACAACAATGACACAAACGCATGTGCATGTGATCACGGTCATACATGTGTGGGGCCCACTATTTAGAAAAAGGCCACCTTGGTCCTGATCGGCCAGATATGGACTCCAAAATCCCCAATTCTCAGCTCGATCCAATGCACGATTTGTGCGTGATGCTCCATCGAAATTTCAGCCCATTTGTAGGGCCATATTCTGAAAATCTCCTGTATAGAGAAAAACGGTTGCAACAATTGATGGATTTGAGGATAAAATATTCTTAGGAGAAGAGAAATATGGATGGAAGAAGATGGGGGTGAATCGGGATAGATGTGGCTTCGCATCACGGTAGTTATCCATTCATGGAAGGGAGGACTTCATACTAATTAGGTTTTCATAACTCGGAAAGAACAGGAAAATACAAGAATTTTTATTAATCTTCATTGAATTAAAAGAACAACTAGAGGTGTTTATTTATAAGAAAATCTTATAAACCAAAACTCGGCCATGTGCGCAACCTATTACTTGACGATGAAGGAAACTAAAATAAAAACCAATTAAAGAAATCTAAAGTGTTCATGATATTCTAAATAATATAAATAAGCAAAACCTAAAGTATGAACATAATCCGACTAGTGGGCCCCTATCATGAGATCTCATGATGGGCTTTACTTAATTATTATGCCCTCTCTAATGAACCAAAACTCCGTCTTCTAATTAGGGGGCAACGCGTGTGCGTGTGATGTCCTCATCAATTTGATACAGGATATGAAATTCAAATATGATATACAAGATCTCAGGCTTTAGACCATACCAATTTAAAACAATCCATATTAATTTCACATCCTACACAAAAGCTCAAGCATTTAAACAAGGGGAATCTGCATAGGTCCAAGCCTACATATGCTTGGGTTGGATCAAGTAAAATTATAGACCAAACGATGCTCAAAGGGAAGAAAAATTCAGCCACACATACACAACAATCTGTCCCAAATCCAAGGGATTCTCCGATTTCAATTCGAAGAACTCTCGGGTGAGAAAAGGGGCAAATACGTTAGGGATAATGTAATCTTGGGTAAGGGTTATGAAAACGTGTCTGAAAATGGGGAAAAAGAATAAGGAAACTTGAACGTGGAATAGTCTGCGCGTGTGGACAACAACAATGACACAGACACATGTGCTTGTGATCACGGCCACACATGTGTGGGGCCCACTATTTAGAAAAATGCCACCTTGGCACTGATCGGCTTGGGATGGACTCCAAAACTGCCAATTCTTGGCTCGATCCGATGCATGGTTTGTGCGTGGTGCTCCGCCGAAGTTTCAGCCCATCTGAAGGGGTAGATTCTAAAAATTTGCTGTGTAGAGAAAAATAGCTGCAACTATTGATGGATTTGTAGATTGAATGTTCTTAGGAGAAGAGAAATATGGATGGAAGAAGATGGGGGTGAATCAGGATATATGTAGCTTCACATCACGGTAGTTATCCCTTCGAAGAAGGGAGGGCTTCACACTAATTAGGTTTTCATAACTCGGAATGAGCAGGAAAACACTACAATTTTTATTAATCTTCATTGAATTAAAAGAACAACAAGGGGTGACTATTTATAAGAAAATCTTATAAACTAAAACTCACGTCATGTGCGCAACCTATTACTTGGCAATGAAGAAAACTTAAATAAAAACCAATCAAAGAAATCTAAAGCGTTCATGATATTCTAAATAATATAAATCGGCAAAACCTAAAGTATGACCTTAATCCGACTAGTGGGCCCCGATCATGAGATCTCATAATGGGCTTTACTTGATTATCGTGCACTCTCTAATGAACCAAAACTTCATCTTCTAACTAGGGGGTGACCTGCATGTGTGTGTGCGCTTGATGTCCCCATCAATTTGATATGGGATATGAAATTCAAATATGATATGCAAGATCTTAGCCTTTAGATCATACTAATTCAAAACAATCCACTTCCTACACAAAAGTTCAAGTATTCAAACAAGGGAAATTTGCACGGGTCTAAGCCTACACATGCTAGGGCTGGATTAAGTAAAATTATAGACCAAACAATGCTCAAAGGAAAATAGAATTCAGCTACACATGCATAACAATCAGTCCCTAATCTAAGGGATTCTCCAATTTTCATTCAAGGAACCCTAACATGAGAAAATGGGCAAATAAGTTAGGGATAACGCATTTTAGGGTTAAGGTTATAAAATTAGGTATGAAAATGGGGAAAATAAAGAGGAAACCTGAACATGGATTAGTCCGCGCGTTCGGATAACAACAATAGCCTAGACGCAAGTGCATGCGATCACGTCCGCACGTATGTGGAGCCCACTATTCAGAATAAGGCCACCTTGACCCTGGTCGGCCAAGGATGGACTCTAAAACTCCCAATTCTTAGCTCGATACGATGCACAGTTTGTGCGTGGTGCTTCGCTGAAGTTTAGCCCTCCTGTAGGCCTATATTTTAGAATTCTACTGTGTAAAGTAAAATGACTGCTACAATTGATGGATTTACAGATGGAATGCTTGTAGGAGAAAAGAAATATGGATGGAAGAAGATGGGGGTGAATCAGGATAGATGTAGCCTCACATCACGGTAGTTAGCCTTTCGAAGAAGCGAGGGTTTCGCACCCAATTAAGTTTTCATAACTCATAAAGGAGCAGGAAAACAAAACAATTTTCATTAATCTTCATTGACTTAAAACAAGTACAAGGGGTGCCTATTTATAAGAAAACGTTATACCCCAGAACTCGCGCCATGGGCACAACTTATTACTGGGCGATGAAGTAAACTAAAATAAAAACCAATCAAAAAAATTTAAAGTATTCGCAATGTTCTGAATAATATAAATAAGCAATACCTAAAGTATGAACTTAATCCGACTAGTGGGCCCCGATCATGAGATCCCATGATGGAATTTACTTGATTATTGGGCCCACTCTAATGAACCAAAACTACGTCATCTAACTAGGGGGTGGCGTGCGTGCACGTGTGCACATGATGTCCCCATTAATTTGATGCAGGATATGAAGTTCATGTATGATATGCAAGATCTTAGGCTTTAGATCATACTAATTGAAAACAGTCCATATTAATTCCACATCTTACACAAAAGTTCAAGCATTCAAACAAGGGGAATCTGCACAGGTCCAAGTGTACACATGCTAGGACTGGATCAAGAAAAATTATTGACCAAATGATGCTCAAAGGGAAATTGAATTTCGCCACACATGCACAACAATCAATCCCTAATCCATGGGATTATCCAATTTCAATTCAAGGAACCCTAGGGTAAGAAAAGGGACAAATAAGTTAGGGATAATGCAATTTAGGGTTATGAAAATAGGTATGAAAATGAGAAAAATAAGGAGGAAACCTAAACGTGGAATAGTCCGCGTGTGCGGATAGCAACAATGGCCCAGACGCACGTGTGTGTGATCACAGCCGCACATGTGTGGGGTCTACTATTTAGAAAAATGTCACCTTGGCCCTGGTCGGCCACGAATGGACTTCAAAACTTCCAAATCTTAGCTCAATCCGATGCACGGTTTGTGTGTGATGCTCCGCCGAAGTTTCAGCCCTCTTACAAGGCTAGATTCTGGAAATCTGTTGTAGAGAGAAAAATGGCTGCATTTATTAATGGGTTTACGGAGGGAATGTTTGTAGGAGAAAAGAAATATGGATGAAAGAAGATGGGGGCGAATAGGGATAGAAGTGGCTTCGCATCACGGTAGTTAGTCCTTCTAAGAAGGGAGGGCTTCACACCCAATTAGGTTTTCATTACTCAGAAAGGAGTAAGAAAACAAAACAATTTTTATTAATCTTCATTGAATTAAAAGAACTACTAGGGGTGCCTACTTATAAGAAAACACTATATCCTAAAATTCATGCCATGGGCGCAACTTATTACTAGGCGATGAAGTAAGCCAAAATAAAAACCAATCAAAGAAATTTAATGCGTCATGATGTTCTAAATAATATAAATAAGCAAAAACTAAAGTATGAACTTAATCCGACTAGTAGGCCCCGATCATGAGATCTTATGATGGACTTTACTTGATTATCAGGCCCACTCTAATGAATCAAAACTCCGTCTTCTAACTAGGGGGTGGCGTGCATGCGCGTGTGCGCGTGATGTCCCCATCAATTTGATGTATGATATGAAATTCAAATATGATATGCAAGATCTCAGGCTTTAGATCATACTAATTGAAAACAATCCATATTAATTCCACATCCTACACAAAAGCTTAAGCATTCAAATAAGGCAAATCTGCATGGGTCTAAGCCTACACATTTAGGGCTAAATCAAGTATAATTATAGACCAAATGTGCTCAAAGGGAAATAGAATTCAACCATACATGCACAACAATCAGCCCCTAATCTAAGGGATTCTCCAATTTCAATTCAAAGTACCCTAGAGTGAGAAAAGGGAAAAATAAGTTAGGGATAATGCAATCTAGAGTTTAGGGTTATGAAAACATATATGAAAATGTTGGAATAGTCTGTGCATGCGGACAACAACAATGGTCAAGACGCATGTGCGTGTGATCACGACCGCATCTGTGTGGGGCCCACTATTCAGAAAAAGGCCACCCTAGCCCTGGTTGGCTAGGGATAGACTTTAAAACTCCCATATCTCAGCTCGATTTGATGCACTGTTTGTGCGTAGTGATCCGTCGAAGTTTTAGCCACCTACAGGCCCAGATTCTGAAAATCTGTTGTATAGAGAAAAATGGCTGCAACTATTGATGAGTTTATAGATGGAATGCTTGTAAGATAAGAGAAATATGGATGGAAGAAGGTGGGGACAAATCGGGATAGATATAACTTTCCACCACGGTAGTTAGCCTTTCAAAGAAGGGAGGGTTTTGCACCCAATTTGGTTCTCAAAACTTGGAAAGGAGTAGGAAAACGCAATAATTTTTATTAATCTTCATTGAATTAAAAGAATTACATGGGGTGCCTATTTATAAGAAAACCCAATACCGCAAAACTCACGCCATATGCGCAACCTATTACTTAGCGATGAAGTAAGATAAAATAAAAATCAATTAAACAAATCTAAAACGTTCATGATATTCTAAATAATATAAATAAAAAAAACCTAAAGTATGAACTTAATTCGACTTGTGGGCCCTGATCATGAGATCCCATGATGGACTTTACTTGATTATCGGGCCCACTATATTTGATTAAAACTCCGTCTTCTAACTACGAGGCCTTCCCTGGACATCGTCATCAAGCTAGATCGACGGTAGGCCCTCCCTCTCTTTCAGTATGTGTGTGGGGGACGGTGTGTGTGCACTTGATGTCCACATTATCGAGGCATAAAAAATATTCTATTGCATTGGTCAAAGAATTCCATGGTGCAGATCTTTTCCAGGGTCACTCACTCCTTATTTTGGGTAAAAAAGAAGTAACTGGGGGTATTTATGTAAAAATGAGTGTAATGCCCTGAAAATCGGGGGTCGAGCATAAACTCCACTCCTGAGTTTTAGAACATCACTTATGCAACATTTTTAATGATGGATGAATGTTGTTCATATTAGTGAAGAAAACATGAGTGGGATTAGACCAAAATAACATATCATACTCCAGAGACAGTTAAGTTTCTCAAGCGGAAGACTGTGATAAATATATAAAATGTATAATTGATTGTAAGTCTCCAAAGCGTGAACATGTTACCAGGTTAACTAAATACATGTATACTCCAAAAATAGAAAGAAAAGAATATACATGAGTGTTTAAATAAAAGATAAAATATCAATTGTATTGGCATCTAATTAGTAACCATGTAACCTCGTCGATCAGAACCTGCATATAGGAGGAATCCTCCTCCTCCTCATCAAGTCCGGCTCTGCTTCGCAAGCATCGCCATCATCTGAAACTAAAATAGGGACTGGTTGGTGTGTATAACACCGTCCCGTAACGTGGGAGTGAGTGGCCAACTCAGTGAAATCATATAACAAAGGTTAACATGTTATCAAATCAATCAAGCGATAATGATAAAGCAAGCAAATCAAACATTCCTAAATACTGTAATTAATGCAAGAATGAAATGACATGATGTATGCCCTCGCCAACATACTCCCTCATGCGACACCATCTTACGTCCGTGACATGCTTTCTTCCCTCAGTGCTCCACATCTTCCAGGCACATGTAGTGCGATATGAATATGATTATCGAGTTGTTATTAGTCCTTTCATACAACAGGATTGGGAAGCTAAGGTACCTCCCTTATATCAATTCCCAATAATGATCCAATCTAAGGTCGTCACTCCTAGTATTCTCATACGATGATATGGTTCTATGTTGCTGCAAGGGCTGCTAGGGCTGTTGCATGCACTCGTTGCACCGCTCCCCCATCACCTTATCAATACAGGCCTAGTTTGTACTCTTGTTGCTACAGAAGGGTCGTCGCCTTCACATACACTCAGATTACGCTCGAGGTCACTACAAAGGGCTGATAGGGCTGTTGCACACACTCGTTGCACCACTCTCCCATCACCTTATCAGTGTAGGCCAACAGCTCGAAAATAGTGTCCCATACCACCATAATCGGCTCACGAGTCTGGGTTGTTCACTGGTCACTACGGGGAGGCTCGTGGACCCAGCGTAGGCTGACAACTTGACCACCGTGTCCCATACCACCATGCCCGGCTCATGAGTCTTAGTGGATCAAGGTACCATGGTTAGCGAGATTTTCACTGGTAAGTTTGGTACTTTAGATTCAAGCAGTAACGTCCATACATGGTTAACATACATCGGGCTAATCGGGTTACTGGATGAGTTCAACTAGTACGATCGTCCGTTGAGTTGATCGACATGAAGTGCATGAGCACCTCGTGTGGCCTAACCACTGTCGACAAGCAACGCACGGCTCGGGTTCGTCAAACATGTCCTACGTGATGAACAGAATTCAACCACAAGTTCAAGTCTGTTACCGACTGCCTGGACTATAGCATAGACCTAAACACTTACAATCTGAATCGATAAGCATATAAGAGAGACGGAATTGAAATATCAAGTAATCCAAGCATGTTATCAACATATTATAGGGTACAACATACGCAGTTAAGCATATACAAGCATTTCATATATAAGGAAATCAATTCAACAACGTACATGGAGGAAATCATACACATCGTCAACGTAGTTGAGAATCCTATCTCAACACTAGTCTACAACACCATTTACTAAGTACTTACTCACGCAAGCATTTATACAAACACTTAGACTACACAACTCTAACGTACTTGACGTATGTTGATTTCAACATATAATATGACAGATCCTTATATCAAGGAGATGTCTACTATACAACAATCATGTTCTTACATTCAATACATATAATCATATTGATTTAGGTATTTCAACAAACACTTAGACTACACTTAATTACATATATAGTGTACGTTGGCCGAAACATGTATTAGGGCGAATCCTTTCGCCAAATAGATCATACATCCATAACTAGTATATATGCACGACAAATACTCATGACAATCATATCAGTAAAATTTATACCCTAAAATACCCTAAATCTCATATTCTTCGTATGTATTCGAACTAGAAATCGGTCGGCATGTTCTACATATGAAACAACATTCTTGTCAACAATCTACCATTAAATGACATTGAAAGCTTTGAAAAATAGTAACCTAAGCGTCTAAAATCTGCACCTTACGTCATAGAAGTGTAACGAATTCAATATAGACTCTAAGTCTTTGCAACGTTGATACGACGACCTATAACACAAGGTAAGTCAGCTACTTAGCTACTTATACCTATAGGAACCTTAAAACAGGTTAGGGTTAGGGTTTCTTACCTAGAACGAAATTAGAATTGCCGGAATAATGATACAGAAGGGTGGATGAGGCACGTAGAGAGACTGGGAAGAATCCCAGGAAGCAGCACCAACTTCTCCTTCACTTTCTCTCTCTTTTCTCCCTCTTGAAAAGCTAGGGTTTGGAAATTCGTATGGGATTTGGAATGAGGGTTTTAAGCCCTATTTATAAGCCTAAACTTGATAAAAATAGACTTAAGGCCAAGGTATACTTAGGTTATAACCAAATCGGGGCTGTTCCGATCCACGGAGCACTTCTGGAGGTCCTGTTATTAAATGCAGTCGGACTTAAGCTCTCTAATACTGGATCTAGGTCAAGCTTAGTTTTTAGTTCGGTCGGGTTTCCAAATCGACCGTGACGGACCGGTTTCAGTTCAACTGTCACGAGAACTCGATCAGAGTTACAAGTACTATGACATGTAAGGGCCATCTATCCTAATCCAAGGGTAAATTTGGGTCAAATTCTAACGGTCAGAATGCTTAAAAATAACGCGTAAGTGAAATGTTCTAGATTTCATAAAAATATAATTAATTTTTTAAAAATCTTCATTTTCCTACCCTCTTTACTCCGGGCTCAATAAAATGGTCTCAGGACATCGTTTGAGCTTGATCTTCTAGGTGATTGACAAGTCCAACTAGGCGGTCGTAATGGTTGAAGTTCATAGCTATCAGACTCTCGATGCGCAGTCTAGAACTAATACAAAGTTATAAAGCATTCCCGGGAGCAACTGGGTTTAGAGTTGGATCCTAGATTTCAGGGTAACATAGCGTTAACAATTCTAGAGGTTTTGGATCTTACAGATCGTATTTAAAGTGGTTGGTGCTAATTTGGTAAGAAATCTAGTGTAACGCTAGTTAATTCACATTAATTTTCTAAAGAATTTTGTCCTAAATGGTGTCTTGGGCTTTGGAATTGAGTTCTAAGAGGTTACCGAGGTGTTATGGTTGGCCCATTGCCTAAGGACGCCTAACTCTAGGTTGGTAAAAATCTGGGGTGTTACAATGAGTGAGTTGGGGTATTTTAGAAAAAAATGAGTGAGTTGGGGTATTTTGGTAAAAATGAGTAAGTTGGGGGTATTTTGGTAAAAACGAGTGAGTTGGGGTATTTTGGTAAAAATGAATAAGTTGAGGTATTTTGGTAAAAATGAGTAAGTCTGGGTATTTTGGTAAAAAGGACTGAGTGGGGGTATTTTGGTAAAAATGAGTGGATGGGTATTACCTTGTATGGAGGAAAAAGTGGTTGTACACAACTATTTAAGGGAGAGCTCGGTGAACACCATTGTTTAAGAAAGGAGGTTGGATATTGTGTGAAGGAAGAAATGGTGGTGATCATCGCAATTTAAGGAGGAAGGGGCATGGGAAGCTTATAAATACCCCTCCCAATACCACATTTGAAGGGTTGGTAGGTTGGAACACAAGAGGACTGAAGAGGTGTGAAGAGAAATAAAGGAATGAGAAAAGCTGTTGCGCCAGCCGCGTAATGGAGAAATCCCTTGCGCCATCCGCGCAATGAAAAAGTGGAGAGGAACCTCTTGCGCAAACTGTGCAACCTCCTTTTGGAGAAAACTCCCTTGTGCCATTTATTGTGGAGCCTTGCCTGGAGGGAAGATTTCCCTTGCACCATTCGCACAATTAGTTGGGAAAAATCTCCATTGCGCCACTAATTATGAAGCCTTGCATAGAGGGAAGATTTTCCTTGCGCATCACACTTTGGAGGAAACTCCATTGCGCCACGTGTTGTGGAGTTAAGCCACTTTTCATGGGAAGCTTGTCTTAAGGCATGGCTTTCAATGCCACTTCACATGGAATGTTGTCCTGTTGGGCTTTTCTTGTCCTAAGACTCCTCCATGCGCCACTTCATGAGGAAAGATGTCCTGAAGATGGGCTTTTCATGTCCTGAGGACTCCTTTATGTGCCACTTAGAGAGGAGGCTTGTCCTGAAGCCTGCTTTTTGTGCCATTATCCATGGGGACTTGTCCTAATGTAAGCATTGTTCTCTCCACATTTTAAGGGATGTTTGTTGCTCCACATTTTAATGGATGGTTGCTGCTCCACATGTTAAGGGATGTTCGTTATTCCACATTTTAAGGGATGTTCGTTACTCCACATTTCAAGGAATGTTCACTGCTCCACAATTCAAGGGAAGTGCGCACCATAATTCAAGGAAGTGCGCACCACAATTCAAGGGAAGTACGCTCCACAATTCAGGGAAGTGCACTCCACAATTCAGGGAAGTGTGCTCCACAATTCAAGGGAAGTGCGGTCCACAATTCAGGGAAGTGTGCTCCACAATTTAAGGAAGTGTGCTCCACAATTCAAGGAAGTGCACTCCACAATTCAAGGGAAGTGCGCTCCACATTTCAAGGAAGTGCGCTTCACATTTCAAGGGTTGTGCTCCATAGAGAAGAGAATTCTAGAAGAAAGAAGAATCTGTTTGTACGACTGTAAAGATGAATGAAAGGATGATCAGAACCTATCACATGACCAAATCAAGGGTTTTAAGTCAACTTCAAGTTCGCACAACCAATCCACCTTTTCGATGAACATCAAAAGCGTCAAAATGCTGTCAAAATTTCCATCAGACTATCTTCTATTTCATTCATCGCGTTGCATTGATTGTACTCTGTTTTCAGAATCAATGGATTCCGAGGATGTAAATGAATCAGAATAAATGTGATCATTGTTCTCTCATCGAATTCTTTGTTATTATTGAATAATTCCCCAACATCAAACGCATTTGTTTACTTGTCGAAATAAAATGACAACTCTGCTTGGGACCTTTTCAATGATAACTTAGAAAATATTAAGAGAACATTTATCACTTTTTGGCATCTGTATAGACACCAAAATGGTGACTTTGCTAGGGACGTTTTCAATGATAACTTAGAAAATATTCAGAGAACATTTATCACTTTTTGGTGTCTGTATAGACACCAAAATGGCGACTCTCAGTGGGAACGTCATGCTCTTCATCTCTAAAAATAAAGTACAATTTTATTTAATTAAAGTAACGAACACTCTGTTTTGAATGATAGGTATACTGCAATGAATTTTCTCTCAACTAACATGGTTGTCTACTTCACACCTAACAGATTTCCACCAGAAAGTATTAGAGAAGATCAAATCAGTTGCGATCAAGGATAGACAATGCCAAGTAATGTTTGGAATAGTTTCTGGTTCACCGGTGGCATAGCAAGATGATAAAGGACAGATGATGGTAACATCTAAAAGACGAAAGGTTCAATCTTCTCTCACAAAGAATATCGTCCTGCCGAGTATAGAGAACAGGTCGATCATGTGAAATATTACGAAGCACGATTTTATCTCACTCACTCAAATTATCCTCCTCGATAGCATCAGCAAATGCAGTTTTCACTTTCCCTAAGGAAGGCCTTCAGATAAGAAGTTAGTTCGACTGAATTAGGCACTGATTGTTAATAAGTAGACAAATCAATTAACAAATTAATGTATTCATCAGTCAATAGAGAACCGTGGGGGCATCGTCAAAACTTGCCAGAGTAGGAGAGCAAGTCAATTTGAAAAAGAAAGTCAGAGTGAAGCTGCTCAATTCTCATATGAATCAGCTATTTCAAAGTCTTAAGAGAATAGTGATAGATGTTGCGGAAGAAAGAAAAGCAAAACAAAGGATCGTCAAAAGTAAAGAATCAAATTTTTTGATAAAGAAAAAAGGAATGATTATATAATTAAGAAAGTTTAGAAAGAGTTCGGACAATTCAAAGACTACGGGAAACATACAGTTGAATAATAATATACTTCCTATGAGGAATCAATGGCTAGCTGTAGAGAGAATTAAAGGAAATGAAGCAAAGAAGAAAAGGGTATTCTACCAAAGATAACCGACGATAGTTGAAATTTTCATGAAAAAGATATATGGAAGTAATGACATATGGTCCCGATTAAAAATATTCGCTCCATAAAAGGATAGACAAGAAGAAAACAAGACAAGTATATTCATCATAGAGGCAAATCTTCATCAATATACCTGTTAGTTCAGCAAAATATATCATCCCCGAATACCAAGAAGATTCATGGCATTTTGACTCAGAAGATTTACGATGTAATTATTTAAGGGGCGGACAAAAGCATATAAAATACATTATCCTTGAAGATAATTACAGTTTTGATTTAGAAGATTATTAGCATAATACTTCCAAATCAAAAGGGGGCAAGATAAGTAGAATACCAAGAAGGCCAAAGTTTTAGAATCTAAAGTTTCAGATAACCAAAGTCTCAGGAATGCCAAGTCCTAGAATGCCGATGCTATACATGGAAAAAATGCAAACTTTTAGGCACATCAAGTTCAAGCATATTATATTCAAGTGTTGACGGTTATTACCAAATTAGCAGTAGTTACCATTGTCATCACCAAATCGCTGACGTGAAGATTATTCTATTATTAAAGTTTATCGAAATTGATATTATTACCAAGCTGAAGCTCCATTCAGACCAAATTTTATAATATCATCAACAACAGTAAGGGGAATACATCAATCATTGATCTGTTATTTTCAGCAAAGCCTGCACGATCAACTATCATGTCATCGACAACAGTTTATCATTCAAGGCAGCTTAGCCAAGCCCTATACGGCCAACTACACATAAGGCCTATCACCATCACCATTTAGGTAGTAGTGAGAAGCCAGTGGCCCTAAAAAGCCTGTGAAGGCCATCATATGCATACCCATGAGGGCTGCAGACGAAGCCAGCGACTGAAAGCCCTAAAAGGGCCAAAAAGTCCTCAACGGCTAGTCATCGTAACACCCATGCCGTCTGTATAGCTTTCCAATAGCGTCACGGGAAATGGATGAAACTGCCCTCCCGTGAATGGGTTCGACCTTGCGGGCGAAAAAAATGTGGGCTGGAGTGTGTGCTCTTTGGCCATTGTCCATAAATAGGCCAACCATGCATATGACCCCCTAGATTCTTAGCTTGATTTTAGTAGTAACTTATGAGGAAGGGTCTAAACCTACTCATCGATGGATTGATGACCCTAAATTTGGTACCCTAAATGTCGTCTTGTGCGCCTTGTGAACTCTAGAGAGTTACTGCGGCCAACCCTATGCATAAATCCAACCGAGTTCATGGCTCCGGTACCTTCACTGGGCCCCTCTGATGGATCGCGGTTTGTGAACTCACCAGGCTGTGAGAAGTCCAGTGAACTCATAAGAGTTACGGAGAGTATCACATGAGACCCGACTCATCTACTCAAGAGTTTAAAAAACTACGTGGGCTCCACTACTTAAGAGCTTAAACTGTGTGTTGCTCCACTACGATCAGTCCAGTAGTGTCAGTTTGGTCAAGTCCAGTAGTGTCTGTCTAGTCCAGTCTAGTTCAATCGAGACTAGTCAAGTCAAGTCCAGTTAAGTCAGGACAGGTTTAATCTTGTCCAGTCTGGGTATGGTCAGTCAAAAGTACATTAGCTCCACTGCTCAAAAAGCATAAACTATGTGTAGCATTCAAAATACTGTAGAAACATATTTCACTTTAAATATGCTCAAATATGCAATTGCCTAATGAAAATTTTAAATATTGAGTAAACAACATGCAAAAATGCATTTCTCTTAAATCAAGTTCAAATTATAGCAACAACAAATGCCTTCAAAATATTGGCAATTATCTACTCAAAAGTTCAAATCTTCAAGATCAACTATTAGTCTTTAATTACAATATATTTGTTCTACTAACAAGAGCCGTGAAGTCATTTTGTCTCTTGCCTTCGTGATGATAGAGAAATATCATCGCACAAGATTCTCAAAGGCGGCAGAAAATAAACTAGCGAAGAATCATCATTCTTTTTCGAACAATTTAAAGATTTAGATATATTCTTTGGATTCGTTAAAAGAGCAGTAAAAAATTATCTATCCTTAAAGGGTATCAGAAGCTTCACTTTCGAAATATTATCTTCTGAAGAAATCTTTATGAAAAGATTGGCCCAGAAAGGGGGTATGATCAATATCTTTAAAGTAATTTATGCCTTTATCATTTTGATAATCTCTTATGCAAGCTAGAGGAATTTAAATGCCGAGAATTATGAATAATGATTTCGCAAGACTCCGAGTACTAGATCTGATGGAGACAAATCATCATCAGTAACTTCTATGACCTTCAGAAAGTTTTTAAATAAAAATTGAATGAAGTCGTGTCTATGTTTCAGAATCAGCAAAGATCTAAGGAAAAGTCTATGAAGAAATGCCAAGGAGTACAAATTAGAGAAGACTCAGCAAAAGACTCAGTGGTTGAATCTTTGGAGCTGGAAATGACATCTCCGAAAGAACGATATAATGAGCAAAAAACTCAACATGAAGCATGAAGACAAACACAAAGATGAAATGATTAAATCATTATCATATTACGAATATCATAATCAGCCTAAAAAGGAGGAGAAGCTTTCAATATATTTCAAAATTATCAATACTTCATGAAGCTAAATTGAAAAATTATAATGTCTTGAGATACTAATTTTGATCAATTTGGCAGGAAAGACTATCATTTGAAAGCTTGAGTTATACAGATCATGAATAAAGGAGACAATAAAAAGAGTTGTTGCAGTAGGAGCAGCATTAAAGAACCACTCCCTAGACACAAAGTTGAAGGAAAGAGTTGCCAGAGTTGATCAAAGAGATCGTTGCAACAACAGTGGTGATGAAAGATGTTCTCTGGTCAAGTTACTCAAAGATGAAGTTGCCATAACTGTTACAGTGGCAAGTTTCAGTGAAAATAGAATCTTTTTCTCTTTAGTCTAGTCTTCTATTCGAGTGTAAGCATTCAAGTATTTTGTTCGAGCGCAAGTATTTAAGTCTTCCGTTCGAGTGTAAGCATTTAAGTCTTCCGTTCAAGTGCAAGCATTTAAGTCTTCTGTTCGAGTCCAATCATTCAAGTATTCCGTCTGATTACAATCATCCAGCCTTCCGATCGAACGTGATTATTCATGTACCGTTCGAGTGCGATCATCCAGTCTTTTGATCGAATGCGATCATTCAAGTCTTCCGTTCGAACATAATCATTCAAGTATTCCGTTCGAGCGCGATCATCCAATCTTCCTTTTGAACATGATCATTTAAGTCTTCCGTTTGAGTGCGATCATTCAATCTTCCATGCAAGTATGATCATTCAATCATCCTTCAGTTACAGTTCATTCAGTTCTTCGATCGAAAGAAGATCAATCATCATTTGATTTCATGAATCTATCAAAGAAGGATCAAGGGGGCATCTGTTGAGGCACAAAAAATATTCCATTGCATTGGTCAGAGAATTCCATGGCGTAAATCTTTCACAGAGTCACTCACTTCTTATTTTAGGTCAAAAAATAGTAACTGGGGGTATTTTGGTCAAATTGAGTGAGTTGGGGTATTTTGGTAAAAATGGGTGAGTTGGGGTATTTTGGTAAAAATGGGTGAGTTAGGGTATTTTGGTAAAAATAAGTTAGGGTATTTTGGTAAAAATGAGTAAGTTGGGTATTTTGGTAAAAGGGAGTGAGTGGGGGTATTTTGGTAAAAATGAGTGGATGGGTATTGCCTTGTATAGAGGAAGAAGTGGTTGCACACCACTATTTAAGGGAGAGCTTAGTGGACACCATTGTTTAAGAAAGGAGGTTGGATATTGTGTGAAGGAAGAAGTGGTGGTTATCACCACAATTTAAGGAGGAAGGGGCCTGAGATGCCTATAAATACCCCTCTCCATCCCACATTTGAAGGGTTGGTTGGTTGGAACACAAGAGTGAAGATGTGTGAAGAGAAGAATGGGAATGAGAGAAGCTGTTGCGCCAGCCGTGTAATGGAGAAATCCCTTATGCCATCCGCGTAATGAAAAAGTGGAGTGGAACCTCTTGCGTGAACTGCGCAACCTCTTTTTGGAAAAAACTCCCTTGCACCACTTATTGTGGAGATGTCCTGAAGAGGTTCTCTTACGTGACCTGCGCAACCTCCTTTTGGAGAAAACTCCCTTGCGCCAGTTTTTCTGGAGCCTTGCCTGGACGGAAGATTTCCCTTCCGCCATTTGCACAATCACTTTGGAGAAATCTCCATTGCGCCACTTATTATGGAGCCTTGCAAGGAGGAAAGATTTCCCTTGCATGAATTACACAACACACTTTGGAGGAAACTCCATTGTGCCACATTGTAACACCTTGAAAATCGGGAGTTGGGTAGAAACCCAACTCCCGAGTTCCAGAACGTCACTTATGCAATATAGATAATGATAAATGCATGTTGTCTGTAGAATGACATTAAACCAGATTGAGACTAAGCCAAAAAAGCATATCATACTCCAGAGACAGTTAAATTAACAAGCGGAAGAATGTGATAAATATATAGAATATATAAACTGTTGTAAGTCTCTAGAGTGTGAACATGTTACCAGGTTAAACATATGCATGTATACTCCAAAAATGATCAAAGAGAATATACATGAGTGCTCCAAAAATATAAAATGACAAGTGTCAAGGCGTCTAATCAACCTCCCTGTAATCCCGTCGATCAAAGCATGGAGAAGAAGTCCTCCTCATCATCATACACGTCCGGCTCCACTTCACAAGCAGTGCCATCATCTGTAACTAAAATAGGGACTGGTGGGTGTTCGAAATACCATCCCGTAACGTGGGAGTGAGTGATCAACTCAGTGGGATAAGAGAGAAAAGATTAGCATGTTATCAAATCAATCACGCGTTAATAGTAAAACAAACAATCAAACATTCCTAGATACTGTTGTTAATGCATGCATGAAATGGCATGATGGATGCCCTCACCGACATACTCCCTCATACGACACCATCTTACACCCGCGGTATGCTCACGTTCCTCAGTACTCCACATCTTCCAGGCACATGCAATGCGATATGAATAATGATTACTGAGTTGTTATTAGTCCATTTAACCAGCAGTATTGGGAAACTAAGGTACCTTCCTTATATCAATCCCAACACAGATCCGGTCTAGGGTCGTCACTCCTAGTAATCTCATACGATGTTAAGTTTATAGGTCGCTGCAAGGGCTGCCAGGGCTGTTGCTCGCACTCTTTGCATCGCTCCCCCATCACCTTATCAATACAGGCCTACTTGTACTCTTGTCGCTACGGAAGGGTCGTTGCCTCCCGTAAACTCAGAATACGCTCGAGGTCACTACAAAGGGCTCGTCACTCATCAGTGTAGGCCGATAGCTCGAATGTAGTGTCCCATACCACCACAATTGGATCACGAGTCATAGGTGCTTACTGGTCACTACGGGGAGGTTTGTGGCCCCAGCGTAGGCCGATAGCTCGACCACAGTGTCCCATACCACCATGCCCGGCTCATGAGTCTTTATGGATCAAGGTACCATGGTTAACAGGGTTTCCAATGGTAAGTTCAGTATCTTAGGTTCAAGCAGTTATGACTCATACATGGTGAACATACAATGGCCAGTTGGGTTACTTGACGGGCTCGACTAGTACGATCGCATCTCAAGCTGAGCGACATGAAGTGCATAAAATACTTCGCATGGCCTAACCACTGCCGCCTGCCCAAAACACGATTCGCGTTCATCGACTCGTCCTTCGTGGAAAATAGAAGCCAACCACGAATTCAGTCCATTACTGATTGCCTAAGTCATAGTCCCAAGCATTTGTAAATCCAACATCAGTAACCATATGAGAGTAACAGGAATGAATATAAATAATACAAGCATGTTGTCACATGTTATAACATACGACTTAAGCAAATCAAGCAACACATGCATTTCGTATATATAATGAAACCAAAACATATAACCAACATGGGAAATCATACACATCAGCATATTGATTGAGAATTCAATCTCAAAACTAATTCACAACACCATTTATACAATACATACTAATACAAACATTTATACAAACACTTAGTCTACACACTTTAGCCTACATAGTGTATGTCGACTCAAAGTACGCATAAGGGCGAATCTCTTCGCCAAACAGATTATACACGTATTTCTAATATCATGGCACGACAAATAACCATGGCAAACATTTCAGCAAAATATGGACGTAGACAGTACTTCCTACAAATGACTAAAATACCCTAAATCTCATATTTCTCGTACGTTTACGAAATAGAAAATGGACAACATGTTCTACATGTCAAACGGCGTTCTCTTCGATAATCTACTATTAAACGACATTGAAAGCTTTGAAATCAGTCAATCGAAGTGTCTAAAATCCGCACCTTTTACCTTTGATGCATATCAGTTCGAATAGGATGTATACGCTTCGTCACCGGCGTAAATGCGACCTAATGCACAAGATACATAAGCTATTTCGATAATGAATCAAAGGAATCCCTAAAACAGCAAGTGGTTAGGGTTTTCTTACCTAAGAGTGCGTTGAAAATCACCGGAAAAGTGATTTGAACGCGTTGCTTCGGTATGTGCAAAAGTTGGTGCAAGTGGAGGGAAATCTCTCCCACAAGTCTCTCACTTTCTCTCACTTTCTCTCTCTCTATCTAGGGTTTGTTGCAAATTCGGATGGGAGGGTTATGAGAGGGTTTAAAGTCCTTATATAGGCTAAAGCCTCACCTATTTAGACTTAAGAACAAAGTATACTTAGGTTATAACCAAATCGGGGCGGTTCTGATCCAAAAGAACATTTCGGGAGGTCCCCCGGCCGAACGCGATCGGACTTAAGCTCATGATCACTGGATGTTGTCCACACCCAATTTTTAGTCTGGTAGAGTTCGCAGATCGCACGTGGAGGTCCAGTTTCAGTTCAGCGGTCACGGAGACTCGATCGAGAATTTTGAGTACACTGATCTGAATGAGAAATGTTTCCTGATCCGAGGCTATATTTGGGTCAGATTTCGACGGTCTAAATGCTTATACTGATCCCGCAAGCGAAACGTGCCAGATTTATTTAAATCCCATTTAATTTTAATTAAATTTCACTCTTTCTCACACTCCCTGCTCCAGGCTCAATGAAATAGCCTCAGAGCATCGGTTGGGCTTGATTTTCAAAATGATTGTCAAGTTCAGCTAAGCGATCATAACGGTCTAAGATTGTAGATATCGGACTTCCGACGCCCGGTCTAGATCCAATACAAAGTTTCAAAGGGTTCCTGAGAACAAACCGGTTTAGAGTTTGATCCTGGATTTTAGGGTAACGTAGCGTCATTGATTCTACAAGTTTTGGGTCTTGCAAATCGTATTTAAAGTGGTCGGTGCTAATTTCACAGGTAATCTAGTGTAGCGCCGGCTAATTCTCATTAAATTCTAAAGAATAAGGTTCTACATGATTTCTTTGGCTTTGGAATTGGTTTATGAGAGGTTACCAAGGTGTTATGGTTGACCCATTGCCTAAGGACGTCTAATCCAAGGTTGGCAAAAATCTGGGGTGTTACAATCTACCCCCCTTAAAACAAAATTTTGTCCTCGAAATTTACCTAAGGGTAATAAAGAAAGACTAATCACTCTATACGTGGTAGGGTGTATATGATCTATATGAGTCTGATTCCTTTTGGTCTACCCCCCTTAAAACTTACTTCTTTATGCATCACTTACTTCCCAAAGGTTTACTACAATTTATTCCTTTACCGATTTGACGTCTTGACGACAATTCCCATCTACTTAGAGTAAGATATATATTTTCAGTGGTTGAACAGTACAGAGAGACGGTTGTAGTGGGCTTGATCCCGATACGTCGAGTGTCCGCCTAGCTAGGGTAGACAATGTTGTATCCCTTCTTAATCCTGGTGGATCCTGGTCTTCTGCTCGGCTAAGCAGTGAGTCCCTTGGTAGTCATCCAGGATTGAGAATTGGGTCAAGCCGCGAATGTTTCGCATTTGTTCATTTCAGTAACTCCGTAGTCCGATCACTTTAAAAGCTTAGAGAATGTCAATCACTAAAAGGTTCAAAGTCCTATTTATAAGGTTGCTCTTTGGGTCTTGATCTAAGGGAGTCCTCGTCTGAAGCTATGTCCAAGGTAGGGGTTAAGGGTCTCTATCCTTTCGTCTAACCTGGACCAATTTCTTTCGATCCTGGGCCAGTGGGGAAGGGCTAACCATGCTTCCGCTGCGCTAGTCTGATCCAACGGTTGCATTAGCTAATCCTAACTAGATTGGGCTCAATGCGTTCTACCCCCCTTAAAACACAGTCCTACTTAAGGCTCAAGAATCTATGTCTTGATTCGTATATCGGAACGAGGTGTAACTTAGGGCCTATCCTTGACACGAAATGGGAAACAACCTCTCACTACATTGGTCTTCCTTTGATAATGATGCGTTCTATGACATTGGTACCTATGATTTATAGAAAGGAGATAAAAAGATGGGTGTTGTGGTTAATTTCAAGAATGGATGTGAGTTTGTGGCAAGAGGTCTAATCTCTATTTAGCTGTATGTCCTCAACATTTTCCAAAGGCAAAGCAACAACTTTTGGTTGTAGGTGATTGGGCGAACACGGAAGAAAGGTCGTGTAGTGAGTATGAGCCGGATACATAAACTTTCTGTCTAGTTAGGACAGAAAATTTGTTGTATCAATTCTTAGTCCGAGTCGATGCCGATCTTCTTCTTAATAAGAGCATTGGATTTATTGGTAACCACTAGGATTGAGAATTCGATTCAAACCACGAATACTTCGCTTGTATATACAGTTCCTTTACTCCGCGTTCCCGAATGCAATAAGCCCTTGGGGAAGGCAATTCTAAGGGGTGTGTTGGTTTATTCTAAGTTCAACTTGAGGGATTTGATAAGTTTTCCCTGAGAGTGAATGGGTCTAAGTTAAATAAGCTTCCTGAGAGTTACTAAAGGAGCCTATGAATGTTATGAGGATCTACCCAAGGAAGGGAGTCCCATTCCAACCAAATCTAACCTACTATTCCTTAGCATATACTGGCTTTACACTACTCAAGGTAACTAGTAGACTAGTCTGTATTCTACAGCCTAAGCTTATACGCTAAATGGTTTCATACCATTACTAATATAGGGAATTGCTCTATCGCTCAGGGTCACGATTGTGTAAATGGAATTGGATTTCCTATATCGTCAGATCCTTTAAATCTCTAGGTCTAAAACGCCAAGGGCGTATATGGCTAGTAACATTAAGTTGTATTAAATGGAACTGCATTCCTAATCCCTTGTTGGGATTGGGAGTGGCATGCTTGGTAAGAGGGTGGGTTGGGATAAAAATTAATTTTATAAGTATAATACCGAGATTTACAACATGGTAGTGGAAGCCATAGGATACACCCAATCTAGGGACAATACCTTACAGCGAATGAAACGGCATGCACTCCATTTAACAAAATTTGTCACAATATATGGAATAAAGTTTCACATGAATTATGATAGGAACGCATTCGGCTATGAATTATGGGCTTTTCATGTCTTAAAGACTCCTTCATGTGCCACTTGGAGAGGAGGCTTGTCCTGAAGCCTGCCTTTTGTGCCATTATCCATGGGGGACTTGTCCTAATGCAAGCATTTTTTGCTCCACATTTTAAGGGATGTTCATTGCTCCACATTTTAAGGGAAGTTCGCTGCTCCACATTTCAAGGGAAGTGCACTCCACAATTCAAGGGAAAGTGTACTCCACAATTCAAGGAAGTGTGCTTCACATTTCAAGGGAAGTGTACTGCACAATTCAAGGGAAGTGCGTTCCACAATTCAAGGGAAGTGCACTCCACAATTCAGGGAAGTGTGCTCCACATTTCAAGGAAGTGCGCTACACAATTCAAGGGAAGTATGCTCCACATTTCAAGGGAAGTACGCTCCACAATTCAAGGAAGTACGCTCCACAATTCAAGGGAAGTGCGCTCCACAATTCAAGGGAAGTGCGCTCCACATTTCAAGGGTTGCACTCCATAGAGAAGAAAATTCTAGAAGAAAGAAAAATTTGTCTGTACGACTGTAAAGATGAATGAAAATTCAAGGGAAGTGCACTCCACATTTCAAGTACGTTCCACAACTCTAGGGTTGCGCTTCATAGAGAAGAAAATTCTAGAAGAAAGAAGAATCTGTCTTTACGACTGAAAGGATGAATGAAAGGATGATCAGAACCTATCACACGACCAAATCAAGGGTTTCAAGTCGGCTTTAAGTCTGCATAACCAATCCACCGCTGCGATGAACATCAAAAGCGTCGAAATGCTGTCAAAATTGCCATCGGACTATCTTCTATTTCAATCATCATGTTGCATTGATTGTACTTTGTTTTCAGAATCAATGGAATCCGAGGATGTAAATGAACTCAGAATAAATGTGATCATTGTTCTCTTATTGAATTCTTTGTTATCATTGAATAATTCCCCTAAATCAAACGCATTTGTTTTCTTGTCGAAACACCCATTATTCTCCCCAGCTGCTAAGATTTCGCCATTGGCGAAATAAAACTCCTGAACTGCTCCAGGATATTAGGATTAAGTCTCTGAAGCTCATCCTCAGTGAGCCACATGTTTTCTGAAGCTGGGCATGACTTCTATTTAAATAGGTACTTCTGAAACCCGCCGTCCGACGTTGAAGCTATCTGATGGTCCAGGATATCTTCTATTTTCTCTCTGGGTGTGTGAAGGCTAGGTATGGGAGGTAGAGGCTGGGAAGAAAGGTCGAGAAGAATAGGTATGAGAGGTAGAAGCTGGGAAAATGGGCCGTGACGGGTAGGTATGGGATGTAAAGGCAAGAAAAATGGGTCGAGAGGGGGCCATGGATCAAGGAAAAGGTCTGGGGAATCAGGATGGTTAGGCAAAAGGCTGAAAAATACATCAATGACATCTTGAAATGCAACTAGATCCTCCACATTAAATGTGGAACTAATTCCCATAGAGGGTGGAAGATTTGCCACATACGCATTAAGACCATTTTATTTTATAATTTTAAAGGGTCCAGTGCTACGCTTGTGTAACTTATGAATGGCCCCCGAAGGATACCGCTCGGGCCTGATGCGGATCATCACAGAGCCCCTTACATTGAATTCCTTGAAAAATTTATGCTAACAAAATTTTCAGCAACTAATATCAGGGATTACAGTCTTTTAACAACCATATGTGATAAACTGGATGCATGAAGGTCTCAAACAAACCCTAACATGTAATGTATTCCCCTATAAGAACCCTAGGCTCTGATACCAAATTTGATGCAGGATATGAAATTCAAATATAATATGCAAGATCTCAGGCTTTAGATCATGCTAATTCAAAACAATCTATATTAATTCCATATCCTTCACAAAAGCTCAAGCATTCAAACAAGGGGAATCTGCATGGGTCCAAACCTACACATGTTAAGGCTAGATCAAGTAAAATTATAGGCCAAACGATGCTCAAAGGGAAATAGAATTCAACCACACATGCACAAAAATCAGTCCCTAATCCAAGGGATTCTCAAATTTCAATTCAAGGAACCTTAAGATGAGAAAAAGGACAAATAAGTTAAGGATAATGCAATATAGGGATAGGATTATGAAAACAGGTTTGAAAATAGAAAAAATAAGGAGGAAACCTGAACCTGGAATAGTCTTCGTGTGTGGACAACAATAATGGCCTGGATGTATGGCGTGTGATACCGGTTGCACGTGTGTGGGGCCCACTATTCAGAAAAAGCGTACCATGGCCCTGGTTGGCCAGGGATGGACTCCAAAACCTCAAAATCTTAGCTCGATCTGATGTAGGGTTTGTGCATGGTGCTTCACCGAAGTTTCAGTCCTCCTGTAGGGCCAGATTATGAAAATTTGTTGTAAAGAGAAAAATGGCTGTAACTATTGATGGATTTACAGATGGAATGCTTGTAGGAGAAGAAAAATATGCATTAAAGAAGGTAGGGGTAAATCGGGATAGAAGTGGCTTTGCACCACGGTAGTTAGCCCTTCAAAGAAGGGAGGGCTTCACACCTAATTAGGTTTTCATAACTAGAAAAGGAGCAGGAATACGCAACAATTTTTATTAATCTTCTTTGAATTAAAAGAACTACAAGGGGTGCCTATTTATAAGAAAATCATATACTCTAAAACTCGCGCCATGTGCGCAACCTATTACTTGGCAATGAAGTAAACTATAATAAAAATCAATCAAAAAAATATAAAGCATTCATGATGTTCTAAATAGTACAAATAAGAAAAACCTAAAGTATGAACTTAATCCGACTAGTGGGCCCCGATCATGAGATCCACATGATGGGCTTTACTTGATTATTAGGCCCACTCTAATGAACCTAAAACTCTGTCTTTTAACTAGGAGGTCCTCCCTGGATGTCTTCATTGAGCCAAATCGACGAACGGCCCTCCCTCTCCTTCCGTACATGCGTAGGGGGCAGTGTGCATGCATGTGTGCGCGTGATGTCCCCATCACTTTATTGCAAAAATGCCTTTTTTTTTTCTAATTTTATTCGGGTCTGATGCCCAGGTTGTCCTGGGAGTGGGGGTGAATGCTTGTGTATGTTGCCAAAGAGAGAAAGAGAGAGAGTTAGCTTAGTGAGTGGACCTGGTTCAGTCGGTTGCATACCAGGCTTTGGTGCCTTACCTCAGACGCGGATTACCTTGCCATGTAGGTGTGGTCCTTTGTGATGTTTGTGAGAAATCCACCCTGTCCATTCGTATTGCTAAGTCATGTTAGGACACGAGCTAAAAAATAGGCAGATCCAAAACTCAAGTGGCCCACACCAATAGGAAAGTGGGGATTAAAATGCCTACGTTGAAACCTTCCTGGGTCCACCGGGATGTTTATATGTCATCCAAACCCTTCATAAGGTCATTCCCATTGGGATGAACTGAAAACATAACCTGATCTAAAACTCAAGTGGCCCACACTAACAGGAAAGTGGGGAGTGAAATGCCTACGTTGAAGCCTTCCTGGGTCCACCGGGATGTTTATATGTCATACAAACCCTTTATAAGGTCATTCCCATTGGGATGAACTGAAAACATAACCTGATCTAAAACTTTCGTGGCCCTATGAATGTTTCAACAGGTTTCCTGTGGTGTGGTCCCACTTAAATCTGGAGTTGTACCTTATTTATGTGCATTCCCACTAGAGCCAATTCGAGAATGACACGTAGATCCTATCCGTTCCCATGAGAGTAAATTTGAGAGGGACATGTAGTTGTTGTGCATTCCCACGAGATCCAGTTTGAGAGGGATACATAATTGTATGAGACCTCCACTTTGTATTTAAGATACTCTAAAATACTCAAAGAGGATCGTGCGGTGATACAATGAGTTATGCCATGTCATTTACAAAGTAAGGGTGGTTAAAGGATAACGTCATCGAGATAATAGGAAAGCCTAGAGTGGTGATTAGGACATGTAATGAGTTTAGCATAAAGTTTTGAGAAAGTCATGTAGTGTTGAAATAGTAGTGGGTTTAGCATAAAGTTTTGAGAAAGTCATGTAGTGTTGAAACGGTTATAGCAACCGTCAAAATGTGAGAATCATTTAGATGATCAATTTAAGGCTATAAATAGCAAGAGAATTTAATCAAATCATACTATTGATGCAGTTTTCTGGTTATCCTTCCCTAGACTTTCGAGTACCTACACAGTGAGTAGACAAAGGAGACCCTGGCTAGCACATGGGACCCTTTTATACCTAAGTTAGGTAGGGAATTTAGGTCAAGTTGAGTAAGGAGTTTTACGCTAAAGATTGCGCGTACCTTTCATCATTGGAGAGACTTGGCGTAGAGGAGATCTCCCTATTTAGCACGGGTGTGTTGTAGTAGGATTCAAATCCCGTACATGTCACAAGGATCTCCTAAGATTCTTAGCTAGGATCTTGGGTGGATCTGTATTGCGGTCGATTTCCTATATCTTCAGTTGGGATCTTAGATAGATGTCATTGGGATCAACCAAAACTAGCAGAAGAAGGGTAGTGCCGACCTAACACCTTTGGCGAGAAGCAATTGAGCTTTCTTTGGCATATGGATGACCTACTAATGAGTGACCGAGCTCGACCTAGTCTCTGGTCTTTCGACCTATTGATAGGAGACTGAGCTCAACCTTCTCTCTAGTCTTCCGACTTATTGATGAGAGACCGAGGTTAACCTCGTCTCTTACTCGGTTTGGGGCTAGGGGTTGAATCTTTAATTGTATTTGTTGTTGTCTGACCTGGTGAAGTACACAGTCCCACCCTGACCTTATCTTTTTGGTTGGTTCATTTCCCCCACAATAGTAAGCCCCCTACTTTTGAGGTCATGTAATGGGCTTGACAAGTAGGTCAGTCTAGGTCAGGTTAGATTTTGCCATTTATTAATGTGAAGTAAGGTGGCATGCTCAGGATTTGAGGCATATTTGTAATCATGATATGTTGCGTTTAAGGTGGCATGTCATGGATTGAGGTGTATGGGGTCATGACGTGTGACTTGTCCTCGGTTGTGGAGCTGTACAACGAGTGGTTGCATTCCACGTGTCTGAGAGGGAATGTCGAGGAACCGTTTTTCAGCTGCGCATTGAATGCGAGCATTAAGTGCTCGAGGAGCCATTTCCTTTGATTGAGGAGGCTTATAAGTGGTGGGTCTTGGGGAGGTGTCCCATAATTG
Organism: Magnolia kwangsiensis; assembly: GCA_037074715.1. Lineage (NCBI taxonomy): Eukaryota > Viridiplantae > Streptophyta > Magnoliopsida > Magnoliales > Magnoliaceae > Magnolia > Magnolia kwangsiensis. Next base: position 99,573,584 of record CM073576.1, on the reverse strand, counting down.
CATGTTTTTTGCCAATTGATTAAGGTAATCCCACGCATCATCGGCCTCCTTGTTCATAAATTCACTGTTGCACATAATCTCTACAAATTGGCACATTGGCGAAGTTAATCTATTAAAGAAAAAGCTTATTGTCCACCAAATTTCGTAGCCATGATGTGGACAGAAATTTGTGAGATCTTTGATCCTTTCCTAACCATTGGAAGGTCTCTTCCTCTTTCTGGGCAAAGTTCATGATTGCCTTCCTTAAAGTGTTAGTTTTATGAAAGGGGAAAAACTTTTTGAGAAATTCGCAGGTCATCTCGATCAATGTGTCGATAAATCGTGACTTTAAGGAGTGCATCCACGTCTTAGTCTTCTCCTTCCATGAAAAGGGAAACAATTTGAGTCACACCGTGTCCTCAGACACATTTGGAAAGTATAATGTGGCAACTATCTCATTAAACTCTTTGATGTGCAAGTATGTACTTTCAGAGTCTAGTCCATGGAATTTAGGAAGGAGTTGTATCACTCCAAGTTTAACATCCATGTTTCCTGCATTAGGTGAAAACACCATGTAGGAAGGTGTACTCACTCCTGCCAGTTGTAAATAATATTGCAAAGTACGAGGCGGGAGAGCATTATGTACCTCATTCTCATCTTGAACCTTCAACTGGAGGTTGAGGTTAATTTACAACAATTACTTCAATTAATTGAGAGGATATCAGTGAAGCTACCGGGGTAGTGAACTCGGTAGGCAAACAACATTCGTCATCAACTCTCCTATTTCTAATGTCAGTGTGATTTTTCCAAGTGCACGTTGTCTATCTTGGCTAAAGCCTTGTATCATCATTCTGCTAGGGCGTAAATGGGAGCGATGATATCTGAGTTCATTCAACACTATTAATGGCAATAGATTTACCACAGACCCATTGTCTAGCATTATTCGTTTGACCTATTTATTATGAATATGGCCCACAATCATTAGTGGTTTGTTTTGCTCCCTGTCGCAGGTCAGATCATCATCGGAGAAAGAAACAATGGGCATACAACTATTCTATGCTTTCCATCTCAACAATCAGTGCTTTTCTGATATCATTATCATATAATGCTTGAATTAGAGTCTGTTGAAAGTCCTCTGATAATCGTAGTGCATCATATACACTTAATCAAGCTCGTATACCCTTCAAATGGCTCACCACATCATAAGTCACTTTTTTAGCTTTGTTCCTTGTTTTCTGTCATCATCGTGATGTGTTTTGGATGCTTCTCCCTATGTTATTTCATATCTTTGTTTCTGGAGGGGGCTTGTCACCCTTTTTCCGGATTGAAGTGTGATTACTGCAGCTTTGCATGGACTATCTGAAGATCTGGTAGTACTTACACTGCAATTCTCTTTCTTCTTGGCCTCCATTCTTTCACACACCATTTCTCGAGCAGACAATACATTCACTGTCGCTCTTCTATTCCTTTCTTTCTCCTTTACTATCACAATCTCACCTCTATTTATCATCCTTTACAATATATTCTTTAATGTGTAACAATTATCCGTAGGGTATCCCGATAGGCGATGATAGTAACAAAAAATTATTTCTTTAGTTTTGTCTGCCTCTTTGGGATGTTTAGACAGGGGAAACTCTATCGTCACAGTGATGAACAACTGATTTATCATAGGTATGATGCCTTCTCTTTTAAACGCGTATCCTTTGTGAGAATCAAGGTGTCTGGGTCTTTTGTCACCTACTCTTCCTCTATGATTATTTGTATCTTCTCTTTTCTCTATCTTTCGTCTATCACGTAGAAAGTTAATTTTCTTTTCTTAGTCAACAACATTTTTCATTAGTTTATTCTGTACCATTCTGCCTGTCTTGTTCTGAAATACTGACATTTTCCTCTTCATCAATTCCAATGCATGCGCGTTTGTGGCTAGGTCGCGAAAGGTCCTTATGTCGGCACTTGTAAATCCGAATTCAATTCCTGTTTCCATGGAATTTAGACACATTATTACTTTCACTTTTTCTTCAGGCAGTTGCCTGCGTGATGCCCCCAAGGTCTTCCATCAGTCAAAGAATTTCTCTACGAGCTCAAGCTAGTTCTGTAATATTGACATCCTGATCAGACGAGAAGAAATTTAACATAAATGCATCTTGCATCTGCTCCCAAGTTCATATTGAAAGTGTCCTTGTTTGTCAATACATGTGAGTGTCAATTCAGTCAGGTAAGTGAGCCCTAAGTTGAAGAAATCAATTCGAGAATCATCAAGATGAACGCATACGATTGTGCTTATAAGGTAAACTAAACCTTATCCACCCAAAACAAACCTTGATAGGTATATGCCCTTATAAGAACCTAACTTACCCTCAACTTCTTCTGAAAACTTCTGGTTAGATTGGGTTACTTTTTGCACTTCGAGTATTGGAGGAAACATGAAACAAATAAGTAAAACATATGCCCTGTTGATTGCATCAAGAAGCAATTGAGGACATCTTCGATGTCATTCAACATTGTTAGATTGCATCAAATACAAGTCAATATAGTCTAATAACAAAATGAAAATATGTTGGGAATTGTCGATTACATTGAATGTTGTTTGATGACATCAAACGCATTTTGATTGCATCGACCTTGAGCTTACTTCTTCTAAAATCCAAAAATACTCTAAGTGCTTCTCAATGTAATCGAACCTACTTCGATGGCATCGAGAGTAAGTTATCGATAACATCTAAGGCTAATCAATGACATCAAAACTAACGCTAGTTTGTCCAACAAGCTTCAAGAAAAATATAATTTTCTTCGAGCACATTGAAGACCTTTTGATGCCATCAAAATTCAAATCTCGATGGATCGAAAGTCTATTTGATTGCATTGAACAAGGGACAAAACTGTCCAACAACCATTGTGTACGTTTCAAAAAGAATCTCGATGGCATCGAACTATCCCTCATTGGTATCGAAGTGCATGTCGATGACATCGAAGGATGTTCATTGAGATCGGACAAGAATATGTCCTACACCCAAATGAATATCTTGTGTAGGAAGTCGATGTAATTGGAGAAGGTTTAATGACATTGGAATTCAAATTTCGATGGCATCGAATACCCTTCGATGTCATTGACAATGTCAAATTTTTGTCCATTTTTTATCGTTGGGATTTCAACTTTATAAATACACATGGCTTGCCTCTTGTAAAATGAGCTAGAAATTAAGAGAGTTTGAGAGAGTTGTTGCTAGGATAAATACCCATATCCTCATTTTCTCTTTCCCATTAGAGTTCATCATTCAATCCTTTGCACAAGAATTTACTCTTATCTTTATTGCTTAGATTAAATCATGAACTCTAGCATTCATTGAGTTTTCAGCAACATCCTTCATATGAAAATCATTATGCTAAAACTCTTGAATGCTTAGCTCATGGGAATCTTCTCTATGTGTTTAAATCATATCATTTAAATAGAAAAAAAATCTCCAAACCCTAAACCTCACAACCTTAGAGCTGAAGATTCTTCATCAACATAGAAAATCTTTAGATTGTACAAGAAAGAGGCTCACTCACTTATTTATAAGTATAAGGAGTCCGTTGAGTTTGAAGCCCTTTCCTTGTGTAGGATTGAGATTTAGAGTTTGAGTGAAAAAATCGCCAAAACCTTTTTATAGGGCCTCCGATGGGAGAATACATTGTCCTCGTGTAGGACGTGTTAGGCTTGTGTAGGCATAGGTTGCCTTGTGTAGGCTCCTGAGTGTGTCCTTGTGAAGGACTCCTCGTCTTGTGTAGGCACCTAAGGTAACCTTGTGTAGGTCCCTTAGTTAACCTTTTGTAGTTTATGAAGGTTCATAGTTAACTTAATTTAAAACCATTGGATAGTGAAATCTGGTACCCTCTAAGAGAGAGTACATCCGCCGGGAGTGGAGTAGGCAAGTAACCGAACCACTATATATGATCGTGTTTAGGATTGCTTTTTGTGCATTGATCTAATTATTCTTATATCTATCAAATGATTATTATGATGCATGATTTAATCAATGTATAAGCAGTGATAGGAATCACATCTCACACGTTATCATATACACTATCTTTATAGGCTTATTTCTTTACATGTAAATCATGTGTAAGCCTATGTATTTTGGACCCTCTATTGGCCTGGATGTCATATAGTTACTTTGCCTTACTCATCTTGATTAAAGTTAGGCATTGTGTGTTGTTATAAGATAATAATTTTTTAAAGTCCTATTCACACCCTCTAGGATACTTGGACATACTTCCATACTTCAGTAATAACAGTTCTACCGCAATTTCATGCATTGATTCTGGAACTAGATTTGAATACCATCAAAATGCTTTCCATGTTAAAGAAGAGTCAAATAATTGCAAGCAATATTGTGGGACAGTAGAAAAGTTACCCATAACGTGTTGAAATGCATAAGATGCTCTTTTGGAGATCCATCTCCATTGAATTTTTGAAAATTTGAGTGTTTGAAGTTGGCTGGGAATGACACATCTTCCACTTCCTTGGGATATAGTGTTCTATACTGAAATCTTCTAGAATGCATGCATTCTCTCTCGGTTCTGACAACTTCTGTTATCACTTGCCGCATCTCATCCTGTGTTATCACCCTCGTCATAGGAGCAGATCCGTGTGAACATGCTCTGGGTGGTTGCGATCCTTCGAGCTATTGATCATGGCCATTCATGGTGGCCATCATGGGAGGGGCTACAATTTAAGGTACATTATGTGCAGGAGTGGCTAAGGCCTCTCGGAGGCTCCTACATTCCTCCATTAATGTTCACTATGCTTGTGCCATCTTGGTCATTCGCTCATCAGTGGTTGGTAACGAATTCTGACTTATCTCTGCCATACATACAATAACTTCTCCACTTCCCTGACAAAGTTGTTGCAGGAGTGGGATAAGAGTGCATCGGCATAAGAGGACTGGACGAGAGGGGATTCTCGTTAGACTCTTTAATACCATCATATAATTTAGTTGATCGTAATATGGCTTGTGGAGACGTCGTTCGTGGAGATGTAGGGGATGGTATGTCTTCTATAGGTGACTTCCCCTTTTCTTTCTTAGTCCATCAGACATTTGCATCAGGAAGAGCCGGAAAGTCTTATGACGTTAATGGACAAGGGGATTTTCTTGGATACACTGCTAGTGGGGCGAGCGCAAGGTTCCTTCTAGTTGCGTTCATTGTTACTGGTTCCATAATCATCTGTGGCGGAGTTAACTTGATAACTATGCAAGCTCGAGTTCTTGATCTTCAGCAGGAGACGACAACCTTGAAAGTGCCCTGGTTTGTCATTTAGCATGAGGACTGAGTTAATGAGTCAAGTGAGCCCCAAAGAAGATTGTTCAAGTCATTGCCTCAACTGGATGTGCACTCCGAGCTTGTCAAAGGTAAATTAAGCTTCACATCCCATGTCCCAAAACACTCAGGTATATGAAGCCTTTAAAAACATTAGAACAACCTAGGATCATGTCTGTAAACTTGAATTTCTAAATAGGAAAATCTTCCAAGTTTTTTAGACTGTATTCAATGATATCGAGTACTCATCAATGGCATCGAACACTCATGTTCGATGATATAGACAACCACTCGATATCATCGAATTAGGCCATTCTATGTCCAGCAACCACAAAGTATTTTGGACAATATGTTTGATAAATCAAAAACATTTTGATGATATCGACATTCAAATATTGATCAAATCAAATGAGAATCGATGATATCGAATTACCTTGAGCTTTGTCTAGCAACTTTTAGAAAATGTCCTGACATTGCTCGAGTAATCGAACCATCTTCAATATCATCCAAATTCAAACTTCGATGATATCGAGATGAATTTGATATCATGGAATTCAGTCAAGTTTTTGTCCAGCGAGCCTCAAAGGAAAGTCACCTAGAAAGATCGAGGACTCGAAACCCTACTCGATGTTATCGGATTTCAAATCTCGATGATATCGAAGGTATATTGATGAGATCGAATCTAGACAAAACTATTCTTGCAATCTTGTAAGGTAAACCATATGGGAATGACCGAGGAATCGATGATGACTCGATATGATCGTAATTCGAATATTGATGAAATCGACACATGTTTAATGTTATCAAAATGAATCAAAAATTGTCTAGCAAGCTCTTTTGAAATTCATATGGAAATGATTGATGTATCGAGCAGACTACCGATGAAATGGAAATTCAAACTCTGATGACATTAACACCAGCTCAATTGCATCGATCCTCAAGAGAAAGTTCTAGGGATATTCTTTAGTGGAGGTTGTATCATCGAACCTTGCTCTGATGGCATCAAAAGTATACTTTAGATGACATCAAACCAGGCCCGATGATATTGAACTCTGTCAGAATTTGACATCCTTATTACAGTTAGAACTTTTTTTCTATTTAAGGAGAGTTCGTATCATCGAACCTTACTTTCGATGGCATCAAAGCAGGCCCAATGATATCGAACTCTGTCAAAATTTAACATCTTTATTACCGTTGGAACTTTCTGTTTATTTAAGGAGAGCTTATTCTTGGTTGATGTATTGAGAAAAAGAGAGAGCTTTGAGAGAGAAACTACATATCATCTAACCTAAGTCTTTTTCTCATGGGAGTTCATCCTTCAATCCACTCTCATCATTGATATTCTATAGAGTGGATTGGGTAATGAACTTCCACATTCAAGGATCATCTTGCTACCACCTTAATGGCAAATCATTGAGCTGGGATCCGTTGAATGCCTAAGACCTTGGAATATCTCCATTGTTTTAATAGGTAATATTCATTAAAGTAGATTCCAAGATAACCTTGACCCAACCCGTCACCCTTATTGGTACATCATCAAGTGTTGTGGATCAAGGGAGCTGAAGAATCTTCATCATCAAGGAGGAGATCTTCATCAACGTGCTTAATGGGGCTCACCTACTTATCTCTAAGTCATTAGAGTCTAGAGACCCTTTTGATCATTCCTTTTGTAGGTTTGGGTCAAAGGTGCTTCTCGCCCCTTTCAAGTCCTCATGGAGGCTTCTGATGGGACAGTACATGTGGGTGCTGTATGTTGACCCTTGCTCTTGTGTAGGGTATAAACTTAGGTCCTTAGTGTAGGTCCTTGGCCTGTGTGGCCTAAAAGTTAGGTTCCTTATGTGGATCCCTTGCTCTTGTGTAGGGCATAAAACTTAGGTGTTGTGTGTTGATCTTTGCTTTTGTGTAGGGCATAAACTCTAGGGTCCTTGTGTGTATCCTTTGCTTGTGTGGCCTAAAACCCTAGGTTCCTTGTGTGGATCCTTTACTTTTATGCAGGGCATAAAACCTGGGTGTGTGTGTTGACACTTGCTCCTGTGTGGGCATAAACTTGCATCTTGTGGAGACATATTAGGTACCTTATGTAGGTCCTAGAGTTAGCCTTGTGTACGTTGTACTGGTTTGAGGTAAACCTGATTTAAAACCTCTATTAGTGAAATCTAGTACACTTAAGAGTTAAGCGTGTCCACCGGGAGTGGAGTAAGCATATAGCCGAACCACTATGAAACGACTGTGTTTGAGATTGTTATTTGCATATTCTCTTATTGTGTATACTTTAAATATTCACATGATGCATGATTATTTAGAACTAATAAGTGTCACATCTCACACATAGTCACTCAGTGCATCCATCATAGACTAAATTTATATACTATTTAGACATTGAATAGTCTTGTGATTGGATCCTCTATTTGGTTTGGAAGCCATTAGAGTTAAGTTGAAGATATCTTGATAAATTGTTATATTAGATCAAGATAATGGTAATGAGATTTTAAATTGTTATAAAATTTTATAAAGTCCTATTCGTCCTCCTCTAGGACACTTTGGCCTATTCCTACTTCTATTAGAGTGGTCATTACCGCAATTTCAATTGGTATCAGAGCGGGTCTCTCTTAAGGGCTTCACTAGCTAGAGAGTGATCTTGACCGAAGTTGGAATCATGGCCAAAGGAGAGGGCTCATCTGTAACTAGACTTCCTGTATTTGATGGATCAAATTATGCTTATTGTAAGGCTAGGATGCATTACTTTCTAAGATCTTTAGATCATTATGTTTTGGATATTGTTGAAAATAGATGTGCCCCCAACCGATTAAGTGGTACTTCAAAATAGCACAACTATCTCCAAACCAAAATCTAAAGAATTGTGGACTGCATTGGATAAAGAAAAGCAAACCTCTGAAGCTAAAGCAATGAATGCTATTTACTATGTTGTATCCTAAGAAATGTTTAATCAAATTAGTATGTGTAGCACATCACAACAAGCATGAGATTTGTTGGAAACAACCCATGATGGAACTAACACAGTGAAAAAATCTAAGTTACTCCTGACATCACAATTTAAACATATTAGAATGGAGGAGCATGAGACTTTAATGGAATTCTTTACAAAACTGAATATCATCTATAATTCCATGGGTGGATTAGGAGAGAAGGTTCCGGTGTCAAAATTTTGTAGGAAAATACTAAAATCTCTACCGAAATGATTCAACTCCAAAGTAACAACTATCGAAGAGTGTAGAAATGAAAGTAGAAGAACTTGTAGGATCCCTACAAACATTTGAACTACACTTTAAACCTATTCCCAAATCAAAAAATAATGCCCTCAAAACTTTAAAACACATCACCACAAATGAGGAGGATGAAAGTGAAAGGGAAAATGAAGATGAAGAAGTGGCCCTTTTGGCTCAACGGTTTAGAAAATTCTTCCACAAAAACCGTGGCCAACCATTTAAAGGGAAACAGTTGGACAACAAGAATTATACAGGTAAACCTAGTAAAAGGTCCAAAGAGCCATAATGTTACACTTGTTGAAAGTTTAAGCACCTGTCCACTGAATGCCCCAATAGAAAAACCAAAGGAAAGGCGATGGCAACCACTTGGGATGATACTGAAGAGTCAAATTCAGAATGCAGTGACTCAGAGAGTGATAGACACCAAAAATCAGTGAAAATTCTTATGGCCTCTAACATCCTCCAACATCACCATAGAGATTGAGAAAATCAAAGAACCTTAAGCAACAAGATCATTTCCATCTGATGATGAGGAACAAAGAAAGAAGAAGAAGAAAAGGATAATTTACAGGATGCCTATAATCAACTTTACATACATAGCATCAACATCCCTAAAAGACTTGGGATTAGTGAAAATAAGAATAAATTGCTACAAATGGATCTAGATAAAACTTTAGAGACCAATACACACATAATTAATGATCTTCAACACTACCACTCAAATAATGATAGGCTTGAAAGAATCAACTCATTTCTGAAATTTGAGTCGGTGAAACTGAACAAATAGATTGAGTCATTGAAAGATGAAAACATGCATCTTAAGAATAAAAATCACACACTCATGTTTAATGCAGAAAAATCCAAAAAGTCTGTTGAGTTGAGTTACAAATTCTCCCAAAGTAGTGAAAAATTAGAAAAACTTTTGGGAATGGAGAGACCACAAAAGGACAAAAGTGGATTGGGATACGAAAACTTCAAACCAATTCCTACCCCCGCAGCAATAACAACTAAGAAAACAGCTGCCTTAGGAAGTAATATAAGGGTTACTCCTATTTGTCGCCTATGTAGAGATTCAAGACATTACAAATTTGAATGTCACACCTTTGATTGGACTCGTCCTGATTTTGGCTTGAACTTTACTGGTAAATATAGACTAACCAGATAAACAGTGCAAAATGATAAGAGTCCACTAAGTTTCATACCCAAAGGTAAGACATATCCGTCTCCACCTAAAATGACTAAGAAAATGGAGGAACTACTAAATCAGGTGGCTCAACTGAATCAGAAAACAAATGAATTGATGAAACAAGTGATTCAGTTACCCAATGTACCCAGACAAGTTCCTAGAAAAATGAAAGAACCATCCTCACAGAAACTTACCACAAAATGCGTGGTTAAAGGAAATAAAAATTGCCTAGTAACTCATTCAAGTCCAAAAACAGGCAATAATACTAAGTGGTACTTAGATAGCGGGTGCTCAAGTCATGGCACAAGTGACAAGCCACTTCTCTCCGACTACTCACCTCTTGATAATGGGGTAGTCACCTTTGGAGATGGAAGCACCGCTAAGCTGCTTGGGCATGAAACTATTGTTGGAATAGAGATGCTAAAAAATGAGAATACCTTTTGTGTAGAAGGTCTAATACACAACCTTCTAAGCATTTCTCAAATATGTGACAACAAGCATGTGGTTACATTCATAAGCTAGAGTGCAAGATCCTAGACCTATCGGGAAAATCAGTTATGAAGGATCTTTGCACTAATGACCACTGTTATGTCATCAAAGGAAATGGGAAGGTTGATCCATAAGCCTAATGTCAATTGAGCAAGGATAACAAGTCCAAGTCATGGCATCTAGACCTGGATGGATGTGTAAAATGATGCACTTTTGAAAATTATCATGATATATCTAAGGTTTCTATACCTTAAAAACTCCTTTTGCACATAAACATAGGTGTCTAAAATTTTTTTGGCTTCACCACTTTTTGTACAAATTTTGATATGTATAGAGGCTGATATGAAAATACACTATGATATGCATGTATGAAAGATCATCGAAGTGCTCACATCAATGTCATACTTTTTCTTCAATAAGTCAGTTGATGAATCGGACTAATCCTCGATTATATCGAATATATATCGATATCATCGCCGACCCTTCAGAATCCAAAGTGTCACACGTTATAAAGTGTTATCGAAGACCTCTTCGATAACATCAAATGGGGCATATCGATATCATTGAATCCAAATTCGATGATATCAAAGTTCACCGCCCGATAAAAGACGGACGAGCAAGAAAATTCTATTTTGTTTTGTCCATCTTCCTAGGCCATTTTTCCCTCTTTTAACGACCGCAAGCAGTGTAGCATGGCTCAAATCCAGTAATTTCTTAGCATATAAATTCCTATGTCATCATAGAGATATCCCATGGTATCAAGGGAATGCTTTGAAAGCAAAATATATGAGTCCTAAATACCAGGTCTTGCACGGGATATTCTACACCAATGCTTACCCTAGAGGACCGAATCGAGTAGATCTTACTAGGTTTATGGTCATGGTTGTATACTACATTGCAACTAGTGTCAAGATATGTCTGCCCACTTTAATTCTTCACCAATTAGCCAGTGTCATTCACATCTCCAGAGCAACCCACCTTCCTTTTCCTCACATCATCCATGTGCTATGCGACAAAATTGGAATACCTATGACGAATGATCCTGAGCGTCCGCTACAACATTTCAACAAGATCAACATTGGGAAGATGGACCTTAAGTTCCATCCACATGCGGAAGGTCAGTCCCCATGATTATAAAGCTATTGTCTGATAAATTAAGATTCTTTTTTATAGCTTTTTGATTTCTAATTTCTTGATCTCTCTTTGCTTCAATTTGATTTTATAAAAGGGTGTTCTTCTCTACCCCTTTTGAGATCAAAGGAATTAAATCAAAGTAGCCCAAGGTTGGATTAATCTAAAATTCATTTAGACCTATAAGCTTTCTATATGTGTGGTTGAATATTGGACATCTTCATCTTCAAAAGTAGTTCTACCAGGCTACATCAAGCAGAATCTTCGGATAAGTATTTATTTTAAATTGCTTTTGGTTTTTTAGAATGCCAAAAAATCTCTATTGTGATTTTAAGATTATTAGAAAATATCTATTGTGGTTTTGACTGAGATACCCAGAAAATCTCAGCGCAGGATTTTTAATTGTGGTAGCTCATTGAAAACACAATTGTAAAGGTTTAAGGTGAACCTTGAAAAACCTTCTTTCATACTGAAAGCCAATATCACGTGGGAGTGGAGTAGGTGTAGTTGTTTGAGAATAGTTGGTGTACAGACAGAACCATTATAATTTTTAGTGTTTTTTGGTTAATGTATATGATGTATGAGTGGTGAATGATTGTATCTAATTCATCTACATGTGGTGAATGTTGTAATAGTAAATTTCATTATTTTACCTCTTGTTTAGCTTGGGTTTTTTATCCTTACCAAGTTCAATAAATTAGGTTGTCATACCATAAACCTTGGTTTTTGGTGTAAGGTTGTCCTTTAAACAACGTTTGAATCAACTTCTCAATACTATTGCAATTGGGATTGTTATTTGATTAAACTATCTTCATTTATATTTTATGATTATTTTTTATTTGGCATAGTCATATTCACCCCCCCTCTAGGACTGAGAGCTCGCCCTTTTTAGAACCTTTATCACTAATGATGGCTAGATGCGTTCCGAACTGAGAAAGGATATTTTCTTTTAAGAATCAAATGATCATTTTATGATCATTATTTCGGTACGAGATCACTTTGACCCACTTATTATATCCCTGAATCAGACAGTGCACGCAGTAAAATTTTGTACACGCATTGTACAAATCGAAATTATAAACATCAAGATGTTTATATACAAAAAAATTGAGGTGAGAAACCTCAGATATATCATTAGGAGTTCAGTAAAACTTGCATCTTTTCAATAGCTATCCAGATCTAGATGCTTGATCTGAGCTTGCTTTCCTATGCTCAATATTTCTAGGCAGATGGATCAACCTTTCCTTTACCTTTAATGACATAGCAGTGGTTATTTGTGCGAGAACCCTTCATCACTGATTTACCTGAAAGGTCTAGGATCTCGTATTTTTCTTTGTTGAATGTAACCATATGCTCATTCTCACATATTTGAGAAATGCTTAAAAGATTATGTGTTAATCCTTTTATACAAAAGACATTCTCATTTTTGAGTAAATTTATTCCTTTAATAATTTCCTATCCAATTACCTTAGTGGTGCTTCCGTCTCCATAGGTGACTATCCCATCATTAAGATCTGAATAATTTGAATGGAGAGATTTGTCACCTATGACATGTCTTGAGCATCCACTATCCAAGTACCACTTAGTATTGTTGCCTGTTATATGATTTGAATAAGTAACAAGGCAATTCTTCTTTTCTTTTGCTACCCATTTTGTGACAGGATTTTTAACTGTGGTAGATTTAGTTTCTTTAATTAAATTGGGCAACTGAATCGTGTTTTCTTATCTTACAAATTCATATGTTTTCTTGTTTAATTTAGCCACCTGCTTTAATAACTCCATTCTATAAGTCATCCTGGGTGGTGATGGATGTGTATTTCCTCTATCCATATTCCTAGGAGGACACCTCACATTTTTTTTTTTGGTTGGTTTCATTTCACCAACATGCTTTTGACCAGAGTTGGGTCGTGTCCTCTCAGGAAATACGCATTCAAACTTATAATGACCTGAATCACCACTCAAGTGACAAATAGGAGTAAGCTTAGTTTTACTTCCTAAAGTAGGAACTTTTTCTTTAAACTTATCATATCCTAAGCCGCTCTTGTCCTTTCCGGGTCTTCCCATACTTGAGAGTTTTTTTAATTTTTCACCACTCTAGGAAAACTTATAGTTTAGCTTGTTTCGACTAGGAAACAAATGCGTTTGATTTGGGTATTTATTCAATGATAACAAAGAATTTAACGAGAGAACATTGATCACATTTATTCTGAGTTCATTTATATCCTCAGATTTCCTTGATTTTGAAAATAAAGTACAATTAATGCAATGTAATGAATGAAAGAGAAGATAGTCTGATAGAAATTTCGGTAGCATTTCGAAAGTTGCTTTAGTCATCTCCTAGGATTTAGGAGGAATGTTGTATTGATCAACCAATCTCTCTTTTAAGCTTGTCCTTTGTGTAAAGGAGAGAGCTTGAAGTTATGAAGATCAAACTTGAATGTTCTCAGCAATTCCTGCAGCACTTCGGCCCCTATTTAGAACTGGTCACATAGTGACCTGGTTGCACGACTCGTGCAACTGGTTTGTTAGTTATGCGGGCCGCACAACACTTTCCTTCAGTTATGCGGGTTGCACAACACTTCTTCCACATATTCTTCAGTTGTAGGTCGCATAACACTTTCCTTCAGTTATGCGGGTCGCACAACACTTCTTCCACATATTCTTCAATTGTGTGGGTCGCACAACACTTTCCTTCAGTTGCACGGGTCGCACAATGGTTTCTTCTCTCCCTCTCTTACTTTCCTACATTCCTATCTTCTAGCCAACCAACTGACTAACCCTTTAAATGAATCAGGGGAGGGGTATTTATAGGCCCTCTCTCTCTTACAAAGTGGTGATCACCACCACTTATCCCTTCACATATATACATCTTCTTCTCTTAAACAATGGTGTCCACCAAGCTCTCCCTTAAATGGTGGTGAACAACCTCTCTCCATTAAAATGACACCTGTGGACCCTTTATTACTAAAATACCCTTTTTAATGCCTTTTACTAAAATACCTAAACTACCCTTGGACATGGATTTTTACCAAAATACCTAAAATACCCTCAGACATGAATTTTTACCAAAATACCCAAAATACCCCTGGACATGAATTTTTACCAAAATACCTAAAATACCCCCAGACAGAAATTTTACCAAAATACCCAGAATAACCCCAGACATGGATTTTTACCAAAATACCTAACATACCCCTAGACATGAAATTTTACCAAAATACCTAAAATACCCTAGAGCTGGATTTTTGCCAAAATACCCAAAATCCCCTGGAGCTGAATTTTTACCAAAATACCTAAAATACCCCCAGAGCTGGATTTTTACCGAAATACCTAAAATACCCCTGGAGTTGGAATTTTACCAAAATTACGGAGTTAGTGACCTTGGTAAAGCTCTGCACCATGCAATTCTCTGACCAATGCAATGGAATATTTTTGTGCCTCAATAGATGCCCCCTTGATCCTTCTTTGATTGATTCCTGAAATTAAATGGAGGATCGATCTTCCTCTGACTGAAGAATCTTGAATGAATTACAACTCTGAAGGATGACTGAATGATCATGCTTGCATGGAATACTGGATAGTCATACTCGACCAGAAGATCGAATGATCATGTTCGATCAGAAGACCAGAATGCTTACGTTCAAATGGAAGACTTGAACAATCACGTTCAAACGGAAGACTTGAATGCTCACGTTTAAACTGAAGATTTGAACAATTGCGCTCGAATGGAAGACTTGATGATTGCGCTCGAACGAAAGACTTGAATGCTCACGTTCAAACGAAAGACTTGAGCAATCGTGTTCGAATGAAAGACTTGAATGATTGCATTCAAACGAAAGATTTGAATGATTGTGCTCGAACGGAAGACTTGAATGATTGTGCTCGAACAGAAGACTTGAATGATTGTGCTCGAACGGAAAACTTGAATGCCCCTACTAGCAGTGTCAAGTGAATGTTTTACTAGAGAGAATTATCTTAGTCATTAAAACTCATCATTATAATAGTTATGGTAGCTTCCTCTTTAAACAACTTGATCAGAGAACTTTCTCTTAACACCGTTGCTGTTACAACGGTCTCTTTGGTCAACTCTGGTAACTCTTTCCTTCAACTTGTATATAGGGGGTTGTTCTTTAATGCTGTTCCTGCTGCAACAACTCTTTCAATTGTTTCCTTTATTCATGATCTGCATAACCCAAGCTTTTGAATGGTAGTCTTTCCTGCCAAATTAACCGAAATTAGTATCTCAAGATATTATAATTTTACAATTTGTCTTTATGAAGCATTGATAATTTTTTGAAATATATTAAAAGCTTCTTCTCTCTTTTAGGCTGATTGTGAAATTCGCTCTGTCATCATGCTTCACATTGTATTCTTTACTCATTATATTACACTTTTGGAGATTTTATCTTCAGCTCCAACGGTTCAACCACTGAGTCTTCTTTAGTTTGTACTCCTTAGCATTTCTTCATAGACTTTTCCTTGGATCTTTGCTGATTCTTAAAAATAGACAAAACTTCTTTCAATTTTCATTTAATAGCTTTCCATAGAAATTACTGATGATGATTCCATTTATTCTTTATCTCCATTAGATCTAGTACTTGGAGTCTTCGATATCATTACTAGAATAGTGAGAAGTTATGCATTGGGCCATATACTTGGGCCTTGATATAAAAACAACTCTTGAAAGTCCACATTGGATCACGCTTCATAATTCTCGGTATATGAATTCCTCCACTATGCATAAGAAATTATCAGAAAGACCAAGGCATAGATTACTTTGAAGACATAGATCTTTCCCCCTTTCCAAGTCAACTTTGCATAAAGTTTTCTTTAGAAGATAATACTTCCAAAGTGAAGCTTGCTGATACCCTTGAAGGATAGATAATCTTTGCTGCTCCTTTAACGAATCCAAAGAGTATATCTGAATCTTTATATTATCCGAGAGAGAATAATGATTCTTCGCTAATTTATTCTTTGTTGCTTTTGAGAATCTTATGTCATAATATCTTTCTATCATCATGAAAGAAAAAGAAAAAAAGACTTTATGACTCTTGTCAGCAAAACAAATATATTACAATTGAAGACTAATAGTTGATCTCGAAGATTTGAACTTTTGAGTAGATAATTGCCAATATCTTGAAGGCATTTGTTAATGCTGTAATTTGAACCTGATTCAAGAAAAACACATTTTTGCATGTTGTTTGCTCAGTATTTAAAATTTTATCCAGCAATTACATATTTGAGAGCATCTCTAAAGTGAAATATGTATCTGTGGGATTTTGAATATCGCACATAGTTTATGCTTTCGAACAATGGAGATAGTATACTCTTAGCTGACCATACCTTGACTGGACAAAACTAAACTTGACTTAACTGGACTTTACTGAACTAGACTGACACTACTAGACTGACAGTACTAGACTGACACTACTGGACTAACACTACTAGACTGACACTACTAGACTGACACTACTGGACTGACACCTACACACACTGTTTAGGCTCTTGAGTAGTTGGAGCCCACGTAGTTTTTTAGACTCTTGAGTAGTGGAGTCGGATCTCACGTGATGGTCTCTGTAACTCTTATGAGTTTGCTGGACTTCTCACTACCTGGAGAGTTCACAAACCACTATCCATCAGAGGGGCCCAGTGAAGCTACCGGGGCCGTGAACTCGGATAGATTTACACACAAGGTTGGCTGCAGTAACTCTTTAGAGTTCACGGGGCTCGTAAGAAAACCTTTGGGGTATCAAATCCAGGGCCGCAAGTCCATCAATGAGTAGGTTTAAGCCATTTCTCATGAGTTAATATGGAAATCAAGCTAAAGATCTAGGGGGTCTTACGCATGGTTGGCCTATCTATGTACATGGCCAAAGAGCTCACACTGCAGCTCACTTTTTCTTCGCCTGCAAGGTTGGGCCCATTCACGGGAGAAAATTTTTCTTCGTTCCCCGTGACACTGCCAAAAGCTATACAAGTGACATGGGGGTTATGTGTGACTAGCCATTGAGGACTTTTTGGACTTTTAGGCTTTTGGTCGTAAGCTTCATCCGCATCCCTTATGGGTATGCGTATGATGACCTTCATGGGCTTTTTAGGGCAACTGGCTTCTTGTCGCTGCCCAAATGGTGAAAATGATAGGTCTTATGCGTAGTTGGCCATATACCCTTGGCTAGGCTGCCTTAGATAATGAGTAACCATCGCTGTCGTCAACTTTATATGTGATTGGCTATATAGTTTATTCCATTGCTAAAAGATGGTGATCAACAATTGATATTTTACCATTGTTGACAATACTTTGAGAATATTCATATCATGTTTAAAATAGTATATCAGGTTGGCGATGATAGTAATTTTTACAAGCGATTAATGGCGACAATGATATTTGCTAATTTTGGCGATAATCATCGGTACTTACCAATGAAAATCTTTGGCGTCTGCGATAGTCATCAATGCTTGACAACAATTGTCAATGCTTGGTAGCGATCATCAATGCTTGACAGTGATTATCAACGCTTTTCATTTGGCGATGACTTGATATACCTGAAAGCCTACATTTTATTCATATACACAAAAGAAATACATTCTATGGTGAGAAATATATTTCACAGTTTTTATTCACCTGTCTTGATTTTGACGATCGTCATTAGCGCTTCGCATTTGACAATGACTTGATATGCTTTAAAGCCTGCATTTTATTCATACACACAAAGGATATACATTCTATGGTGAAAAATATATTTCATAATTTTTACTCACCTGTCTCGCCCCCTTTTGATTAGGAAGCATTGCTCTGGAAATCTTCGTAATCAAAATCACGATGTTGTAACCTTTAACAAATATACTGACGCCGGTCTCGAACTAATCAAGCCTGTGTACTCTTATTTCTTCTTAGGTCGTACACCTTAACAATTTTACTTTTATCAATCGTCTTCTGTAACTTGTTCTTCAAGCCATTCACTTTTCTTTCTTCTTCAATTGTATCTCCTGAATTTCTTCTGAGATTCGAAGTCAATTGAAAATTTGTGCTTTTATTCATTCGCATAAGGGAGAGTACATGAATTTTTCTTTCATAATTCTTTGCACCTCGAATTGTCGTTGACAATCGTCAATGCTTGATAGCAATCATCAATGCTTACTAGCATTAGTGCTCACTTTTGCCCCAACTTTAACCTGCAAAAGTTGATATAGACAATTATCATAAACAATTATCATCTCGGGGAATTAACGATTACCTCATTTGGGATTCTAAGATTTTGGCATTCTGAAACTTTACTTATCCTGCCCCTTTTTTTATTTGGAAGCATCAAAACTGTAGTTTATCTTCAAAGATAATATATTTTGTATGCCTTTGTCTGCCCCTTGAATAATTGTGCTGTGAATCTTCTGGATCAAAACGTTGTGATGCTTCTTGATCAAAATGCTGTAATTCTTCTTTCGAGTGACTATTTTTCATCGGGATCATATATCATTACTTTCTCCTTTATTTCATATATCTTCTTTTATGATAATTTTAATATTGTCAATCATCTCTTGAAGAATATTCTTTTCTTCTTTGCTTCATTTCCTTTGAATACTGTAACCATGGCAATTTGATTGCCTCTGCAGCTAGCAATTGATTCCTCATAAGCAGTATATCGTCTTCTTCAATTGTATGTTTCCCTTAGCCCTTGATTTGTTCAAACTCTTTCTTTACTTTCTTATTTGTAAAATTACCAATGTTCCCTTTAGCGGAATTTCAATTATTTACCTTTGACAATCCTTTGTTTTACTTTCTTTCTTCGGCAATATCTATTGCTATTCTTTTAAGAATTTTGAGTAGCTAAATCATATGAGAGTTGAGCAACTTCACTTTAGGGCTTTTCAAATGGTAAATTTAACTTGCTTTTCTACTCTGGAAAGTTATGACGATGTCCTCAGGGTTCTCTATTGACCGATGAATTCGTTAATTCATTAATTGATCTGTCTACTTGTTGGCGAGTAACACCTGATTCAGTCGAACTAACTTCTCATCTGAGGGTTTTCCTCAAGGTTTACTGTTGTTCACGGCAGTCGTTGTTGGAAAAATAGGGTCTTTAGTAACACGTTCATTTGGTGAAGGCTGATTAACATCATGTTAGTAAATTCTCTTTTTTCTGTACACTTCAAATGTACTGTTATCCATACTCAATAGGATGATATTCCTTGTAAAGAAGATCGAACTCTTCATTTTTTCAGATATCACTACGTTTTTTTTAACCTCCATATGTACGAACTCTTAATATGCATGCCACGGGCCCATCTTTCACCAAATCTTAGACATCGTCATCAGCTTGATCAAATCACCATTGTCCTTGTACGCGCAATACCCTATGCACAGGTTTGCACAATCAATCAGGGTTTGCCCGAGTTGGTGCAAAGGTCTCAACAAACTTGTCAGTCTGATGTTCGTAGGTGCTTGTGACATCCTATACCATTTTCGTGGCCTCGCACAACTAGTCATAGCTTGCGTGAACCGATGCAAACACGTGAATTCCTACTCTTTACCTTATTCTTCTTTACGTATCTCTTCTTTCTTCTTTCTTTCTTGTCTCCAATATCCTCTCATTTCTCAAAGGCATTGTATGATAGAAATTTCATATACTTTTGTGCGTTAACACACTATCATCCATCCTTCATTGTTTTGCTACGCTACTGATGAAGCAAAAACTGCTTTCGACACTACCTGGCATTGTCTATTTTTTTATCGCAACTGATTTGATCTTCCTTAATACTTTTTGGCATTATTTTTTTAATACTTTCGACATTACCTTGCTTCTTCTTCAGTAAGTGATCCTACCAGCCATGGCAAGACGCGTTCTACAAATTTCAGTGACATCACACACAAGCTTTCATACAGAAGCTCTCGCTGTTTTGTAGGACTGAAATGCTCATGAGCAAGAGGAAGAACCTCAACTTCCTTACCATGGAAGTGCTTCTGTATGATGCCGATTATTTGGTCAGCATGTGAGCACAGCTTTGCATAAAATCAGTTAAATTTGAATTGGCTCAAGAACTTTAAATGCTTTCTATCAAGCATATAAAATTGTTGAATTGGCTTTCTTCTTCAGCATGCTCTTGAGAAAACAATAATTCCCCATCTACCGCTGGGAATATAACCTTATCCTTAGCAATGCCGTGGAAGATGCATACTTTGGCAATGAATTGTAACCTCTCATTGAAAGTTGATAAGTCAGAGAAATCTCCTAAAAGTTGTATCTTCCTTGCCTCTTCAGCTTCATCATTCAACTCTCTTTTTATAGCATTGTGCCAATACAATATTTCATCAATTGGATGTGTTATAATTGAATCAACAGCTGACTCTAGATGTTTCCCTTTTCTAGTCTTGGAAGATTCACAAGTGCACCACCCTTTCTCTGTTCGATCTATTAACTGGCCATGTGTGGGATCCACACAGCACTACAGTTGAGGATCATCTTCAGAACTTTTAATGACATTGACAGTACTTTTTTTCCATCCAGGTGAATATGACCTTTTGAGGAAGCTTTTCATATGAGACTATCTTGCACAAGCATTTCAGCATATCTTGATGCTCATAAAGTGAAATAGAAGAAAAAAGCCATAGAAGGAACTCTGCCATCATATTCACAGGGATGCTGCAAAAGAACTGCCAAATCAAGGCAACCATTCCACGACTGGTCGTAGGGTCTGCACGACCAGTTGAGTGGCCTCCACGACTGGTCGAGACCTGTCCACAACTGGTCATGTGGAACCCAATTTAATTATTGGACTTTGAGTTAAGGCTGCAGGACTAGTCGAGCATGAGTCGAGCACTGTTCATACGACTGGTCGAGCAATCTCCAGGACTGGTCGAGGATTTAACAAAAATTCTCAAAAATCAATAACAACCTTAGGATTGGTCGAGCCAGTGCTAGGACTAGTTGAACAAAGTCCAAGATTAGTCAAGAAATAGTCTAGTCACTTATAAAATGATCCAATTTAAATTATATATTCAAAATGACCTACCTTATGGTCAATCTAAGGTCATTCATACCTTATACATGATGTATGAACATTGAAACTTCTTTTCCTTTGGTTGATAGATGATCATTGAAGTTCACGAAGCTTGAGATCTTGACATGTATGGAAGCTTGAACTTGAGACCTATGAAGCTTGAATTTGACTAACATTGAAGCTTGAGCTTGAGGTCCAAAGTACATGAACTTTGTCTTGACTTGAAGCTTGAACTTTGAATCTTGAAATATTGACTTCACACTTGATGTTGTACTCGAATATGAACATGTAATCTTGCTTTTGAAGTTAAGACCATTGTCCTTGCAATGTCTAGAATATATTGATGCGCTACACAAGACATAGATTCTAAGATGTTTTGGCACTATAAAATTTGACAATTATAGGAGCTAGAAACCATAACACTTACAGACGATGCCTTGATAAGATCGATATTTGAATATCGATTTTATCGAGTGACCCTCGATTCGAGGAAAAACAACTTGAAAAACTTGTCATATATAAATGTGTCCTAATCCGATATCATCGAAGGGCTTTTGATATCATTGAGATTTAAATTCTAAGGATATCGAGAAGCTCTTCGATATATCGAAGATTACATGATTTGCCTTAGCAGAACTTTAGACACAACAGACTTAATGTCGATTTTATTGAGTCTACTCGATGGACTCAAGATTCAAATTTTGATGATATCGAACCCTCTATCAATACATCGATAATTTCATCCAGATATCTTTATGTTTGTTGGACATCTTATGTCCTCAATTTGATAATATCGAGTGACCTTCCAGGACATCTACAACAAGGTTCAATTTCATCGAACCACTTGTCGATAAATCGACAAAGGTAGAAAATTTAGAGATTTTTCTAAGTTTGAAAAAAGTTTTCTAATCGTAATCCCTTAGGGTGTTCTAACTAATTTTAAGGGTTTTAATTACTTGGTGTTTTGAGACATGGGATGTGAGGCTCAAAATTTACCTTTGACGAGTTCGGGCACACATCTAGTTAAGATAGTTGATCAATCTTCCTATGGGGCTCTTTTGTCTAGCTAACTCAATGAACATGCTAATTGATAAACCAAGGCACTTTCAGGATGCTCCAATCGGGTGGCTGCATGATAGGTGCGGTAGTTAACATACCCTTGAGCTTAGTGAAAACTTCTTGGCATTGTTTAGTCCACTCGTATGGTACATCCTTTTGAAGTAGATTGCATAAAGGATGAGAGAGATGACTAATGGCCTTTATGCATCGACTATAGAATTTGGCGTGTCCTAAGAAGGATCGCACGTCACGTACGCTCTTGGGTGGAGGTAGGTTAGAGATAAGATCAAATTTTTCCTTGTATACCTCAATTCCCTTGGACGAAATTATGTGTCCAAGCATAATTCCATTGAGAACCATGAAATGACATTTCTCCCAATTCAAAACCAAATTCTTTTCCTCGCATCGTTTCAACACACGTTTAATATTTTTCAAACACTCGCTGAAGGATGGACCAAAGATAGAGAAGTCATCCATGAAGACCTCTAAATGTTGCCCCACCATATCAGAAAAAATACTCAACATGCATCGCTGAAAAGTGGCAGGGGCATTACATTGTCCGAATGTCATGCTTTAGTAAGAAAAGGTGCCAAAGGAATTTGTGAATGTTGTCTTTTCTTAATCTTCAAGGGCTATCTCTATCTGATTGTAGCCCAAATATCCATCAAGGAAGCAATTGAGAGTGACCGGCTAACCTTTCCAAAATTTGATTAATGAAGGACAAAGTAAAGTGGTCCTTCCTTGTGATAGTATTCAACTTTCTGTAGTTAATGCACATTCTCTAACTAGTAGTAACTCTAGTTGGCATGATTTCATTGTCAACTTTGGCTATGATGGTGATTTTGGACTTCTTAGGAACTACTTGAGTTGGACTCACCCATCGACTATCGGATATAGGGTATATATGATACCCACATCCAACAACTTAATTACCTCAACCTTAACCACTTCTTTCATATTTGGATTGAGTCGACATTGTGGTTGTCGGGAGGTTCTCTCATTATTCTTAAGATGGATGCGGTGAGTACAACTTAATTATCTCAAAGTAATTGACCATCCAAGAGCTCCTTTATGCTCAATGAGAGTGGAAATGAGCACACTCTTGTTCTTTCTCAAGATGGGAAGAGATCACCATTGGGTATGTCTCATCTTGACCTAAATAAACATATTTAAGATCAGCGGGTAAAGGTTTTATGTTAAGCTTCAGTCCTTTGAGGTTAGACAGTAAAGGCACTACATTAGTTTGGGGCAATTTTTCAAATTGTGGCATCCAGCGGTTAACTTCAAGTATTATCATAACATCAAGAAAGGCAGCCATCTCCCAAATCATGTCATCATCTAAATTAGGGAAGTGGGCCAAAAACCTCTCTAGAGTGTCAGAGTATAGAGTTAAGAATGCTCTATTTTTCACGAAAGAATCGATCATGTTAATGTTGTGGTTATCGTTATCATCTTTTGGCTGCTTGTTCATGTTGAAAAAGATGTTAAGCTCCAATGTCATATTTCTGAAAGATAAATTCATAATTCCATTACTACAATTAATAATAACATTTGATTGTTCACAACCCCAAGTGTAGGGTCGTGATGCAGTAATAATCTCTGTAAGACCAAGATCGAATCCATAGGGACTGATCTTGTGTGTTTCTGAAATTAACTAGAAGTAGAACTAAAAGAAGATGTAAAACTAATTTTGAAGTGATTGAGAGAGTAATTGTGAATTAAATAATTAAAACTAAGAATTTAAAGGAGGGAATTAGGGTGCCATCATCCTTGATTCAAGTAACAAAAATAGAATTAGAGTCTTATCCTATCCAATTGGAAAATATATCAATAAAATCAAATATAAAGTTCCATTGACCTAATTCTCAATGAAGGATAACTATGATAATTGGCAGGAATTCCATCACCAAACCATGCCCAGGGGACAATGGAAAATAATAGGATTTACCAATCCCATAATCTCAGAGCAAGAGAATTGTGAAGATTAGGAAGGATTCCATCACCTTACCATGCCCAAGGGACGTGAACAACAAGACTTACTAATTTCACAATCTCAAATCAGAAAAAGAAGATACTCAAAGCTATTGCAGATCTACTATAATTTAAGTCACAATAAACTAATAAAAACTGAAAGTATTCCTTAAATATCAAATTAAAATCAATGGAGTTCAACATAAACGTGAATCAAAGCAATAAAAACATCCCATTATGCTACAAGCTTCACCTCTTAGCCTAGCTAAGATGTTTAGACAACCATAGACATGATTGGACCAAAGTCTCTTAACAAAAATATGAAAACAACTAAGGAAGAAGAAGAAAAACTCTTGGCAATAGCTTCTCCGCCCTTTTACTCAACTCCTTAAACCCTAGAAGATGCCTTAGAGCATCCTAGGGAGTCCTATTTATAATTGTGGAACTCCAACTTTTGCACCTAGTTGAAAAACTTTAGAAATTTCCTTAAATTTATGCAATTTGCTAAAATAGACTTCACTTTGTATAGTTTTCCAAACTAAACTTCACTCTGCACAATTTCACAAAATGATCGAAAGTTTTAGAATATGCCTTTTTAGGATGATTTTAAGATTCCTTTTCTTTACTTTAAATCTTTGATTCTCTTCATTCCTCACTTGGTTTTCTTGGATCTTTGGCATGTGAATTCTTCAATCTTGGTCTTCTATGATCCATCCCTTGCCTTGGTGATTTTTGAGAATCAAATCCATGCTTTTAGCCACCTTTTCAATCCAAGCTCTTAAATTCATCTTGCAACACAAACATGAGTAAAATAGAACATTAAACATTATCATATTTATAAAATCAAGATCTAAATGGGGGATAATATGCAATATTTGACCCTTAATAAAATCCCTAACCAACATTTTGTTAGTCCCAAGCAAAGTATGTAAAAAATATTTCAAGAACGATAGGATAATTTCTATAAGCTCAAGTGGTTTTAAAAAAACAATCTAGATAATAGAATTCTAAAATACATCAATGTTGTGTATTACCTTCTCCTAAACTATAGCACTCAGTAAGTTTCATAATCAAGTTCAAAACATTAATCTTCCAATTAGATCAATTCTAAACATTAAGTTCCATGGGTGTATAATAAAGTCTATACTTATCACAATCAAAGGTTCAATTCTTTACTTTCATGATAACATTGATAATTAAAAGAACATTCATGACAACCAAAACTTAAACTGAAACTTGCCTTACAATTCATCTTTTAGTTCCCTCTTTTATTCCTCCAGCTTTTGATTTTTTCCATCGATGGCTTTCATGTTATGTCAACCTTTTTAAAGATCTTTAATAGGTAGCCCTTTTCAACAATAACTATTTTTTTAACTGGGTATTTTTTTTCTTTTCAATTCTTTCCATTGAACATGATGGACAAATTCCCCAGGTTGGTTCCTTCCATGCGTAATAATCATCAAGTTAAGAATTCAATATCAAACTGACACTTTACTGTGTAAGCTAGATGTGACATGTGAGATCATGAGTGTTTAAAAATTCTAATAGAGGATTAATGACTTAATTTTGAGATCAACCAAGTGACTAAACTCCAAGAGACATAAGGCATCAACATTAAGCATCTTGTAATTCTAATTTTTCTAAAAGTTTTCAATTTTTCACAATTTTTACTCAAAGACTAAGAAAACAAAGCTACTCAATCATGCTGTAAGGTTCCTCCTTCGACCAATATCTTGATAAATTTCTCAGTAGGTTTCTCAACAAGATCATCTGAAAGCCCTTTTTGCAATATGCTTAGATGTCATGGAGCATGAATTTTCAGAGAAATTTATGGACCTCAACATAAAGTTTCCTTTTAATCTCTTGAGGTGTCCAAAGTATATATGATTCACCTGTGATAGAAAAAGTTTCAATGTTAGAACACTATGGTGAATCAAAGACTACAAGTAGATGTAATTCAGAAAAATTCTCAGTAGGTGATGTAGTCTCAACACATTCCGAAGTTTTAGCCTCCAGTTCAATTTTCAGCTCCTCTTTTAATGGTAAACATTCAGGATCTATAGAAGGAGGGGCTTTAGAATATGGGTTCTCTCGGTCAATAACAACTACTGAGGTATTGTCTTGTACGGCATCCAGTATTTCTATTATCATATTATCATTTGGATCTTCAAAGTATGCCAAGCAATCTTCTAGAGAGCTGGGAGAATCTTCTAGAGAGACTCGTTCTCCACATCGAGATTTATAATGATATGCCTAATAACTCTATCGTCTTTGAAAGTAGATAGAAACATGTTCTCTGGCTCTTCATCTTGGTGAGAATAAATCGTCACCAGATGTATCTTGCCTTGCCTTGCATAGATAGATTTAGGATTAGCAAGAGAAGAATTGATGTGAAGACTCTGTTCATTAATACCACTCAATAAAGGCATTGTATCATCAAGGTTTGACAACTCAAATAATGGCCTCCACTGAGTGGTTTCAAATTGTAGAGTCCTATCGAGCAACTGGTCCCTCTCCCTAACTATATTATAATTTAACTCAGGAAAGTGGTCTAAATATGCATCACAAGAGTTGGAAGGGTCGGTTGAAAGGAGTTCATCCTCCACATTTAAATCAGACATGTCAGATGGGTGGAGTAGATTATTATGGTCAACAATTTCTTATACCTCTTGATCATTGACCTGAACTAAACTTGAGGTCGATTCCAATGAAATTTGGGCTGTAAACTCATAACTGCCATCCCAATCCTCATCATTTTCCAATTCAGTGCAGTACACAAGTGAGATGGGATCACTTTCCTCACATTGTCTTTCTAGGTTGAGTTGAGGCTTGAATAAACTAGCCTCTTCCTCCTTGTTGAAGTCAAATGTGTCATGTGATTAGAGTATGTGAGTATTTTTATATTTGAAAGACACCACGTCTCTTGATCACTCCTTTGGATAGTCATCAAGATCGATTCTTCAGGAAATTGAACTATATGCTCATTAACACAATCCAACTCTTCATTCTCAATTTCAGTACCCTTTGCAAGTGAGCTAGGATCACTTTCCTCACACTGTGTGTCAGGCCTCTGATAACATTCCTTAGGATCCTGCGATCATCTCCATCGAATTCCAGTGACTCGCGACCTATAGATAACATTTGTGAGCGACCTTGAATTGCATCCTATCAACCTAAGTCAGCTTGACTCGAGACCTATGCCATTGTGACCGCGCCGTTGCCATGGTTCCGACGCCCAGTCTCATGCGCCAATGTGACACGTAGATTGTGAGATGTGGCCCGTGCTCTATTTCAGCCGTGGACCGCACATTGGAGGACCCACCTATCCTAGATATCACTTTTCCCTAGAGAATCTCATCATTAGGATGATGTCACCCTACCCTAACACCTACCTAAGCATGCTTTCTAGCATGTTTAGCCATTATGAGAGCATGCCACTCTCTTCCCAACAATAATGATTGCCCCTAAGCTACCTAACCCTCTCTCTCTCTCTTTCCTTCCTCATTTCTCCCATTGTTAGAGCTTGGATGTCCTAAGATACCCTCCAAGCCTAGCCACTCCAAACTTTATTCCCCCCAAATACAACCCTTTAGATCCCATCTTAACCATAAAACCTCTCTCTTGGAGCTCTAGGACCTTATGGTGGAAGGAGTTAAAGATTTAAGGTGGGTGCCATGTTAGGAGTAGTTCTTGTAATTTCTTTCTTGGATCTTTTGATTTCCTTGCTTAGGGTCATGTAGGACCCACCAATTAATGATGGAGATCCTACTTGACCCCTCGGCTGTGGCCAATGGCCCACCCTTGGTGCATGCTTAGCCATAATGGGGCCATTCTCCATGGACCCCATCATGATGTTTTGTTTAGATTCATGGTCTTAATGGGTCACCTAGACCCTGATTTCATGGTGGATATGGTATCCCCACCTCATATATTTTTTTATGTAGGGCCATGCAATGCATGGGACCCATGTATTGATCTTGATGTATGGTTTTGATTTAATTGGAGGGGCTCATAGTGGCGGAGTCCCCTCCCATGGCCGATCTTCTTCTCATCTTCTCTCTTTCTCTCTTTCCCTTCCTCTTTTATGTTTCCCTAATATGTGTGTCACACCTGATGTGCTCAGTACATCTAGACCATCTAACAGAGTGGGATGGTCCTGCTGTCCAAAAATCTAGACGCAGACTGGCCCACCTTGTTGTCTTATGGTGTATGCTATGTTAGATTCAGCTATAAGCTTGGTCTAGGTGTGCATGGCCCAACTAGGTGGCCTTATCTTGATCCATGATGAGGATTTTCTCCTTGTCCAGCAGCATATTGCTATCCAGATTTTCTGGGTCCATGTTGAAGATTATTTGCATGGCCCAACTAGGTGGCCTTAGCTTGGTCTAGGTATGTTGAACCTCCCATCAATCAACCCTTGATGGACGCCTTAGGAAGGGCCTAAGGTGGGTTAGACAGTTTAAATTTTTGGACTGTCTAGCAACATCGTTGAAGGGAAAACATAAATGTCAGCCTGATTTTTGGGATAGTGGGCCACTCATGTGGACCCCACCTTATTATACAATTAAGGGTGGAAGGGCCTAAGGTGGGTTAGATGGTCTAAATTTTTGGACTGTCTAGCAACATCGTTGAAGGGAAAACATAAATGTCAGCTTGATTTTTGGGATAGTGGGCCACTCATGTGGACCCCACCTTATTATACAATTAAGGGTGCATGCCATATGCCCATTTTCCCCTAATTTAGTGTAACACCCCGAATTTTGGCCAACCTGGGATTAGACGTCCTTAGGCAATGGGTTAATTAAAACACCTGAAAAATCACTTAGAACCCAATTTCATAGCCAAAGAAATCACTTAGGATTAATTCCTTTAGAAAATAAGAGTAAGTTAGCTAGCACAACGCTAGAGTAGCTGGGAAATAGTCCCTGATCACTTTAAATACGTTCTACAAGACCCAAATCGAGTAGAACCAATGACTCTATAATACTTATAACCTCGGATCAAACTCTAAGCAAGTTTGTTCTCTGGACCACTTTGAAACTTTGTATTGGATCTAGACCGCGCGTCGAAAGTCCGATACCTACTATCTTAGACCGTTAGAATCGCCTAGCTGGACTTGACAATCATTTCGAAAATCAAGTCCAACCGATAATCACAGGCTGTTTCATTGAGCTCGGACTGAAGAGAGTGCGAATAGGGACAGATTTGGAATTTGAAATTCAAATCTGGCACACGACTTGATGCATCAGTATTAAGCGTTCTGACCGTCAGAATTCAGCCAAATTACACCCTCGGATCAGGAAAAATTTCTATTTCATATCGTGAGACTTGCAGGCCTGATCTACGTGCGGTGACCGCTGAATTGAAACTGGACCGCCACGTGCGATCTGCGAACCCTGCCAGACTGAAAACTTGATGTATGCTAGATCCAGTATGCATGAGCTTAAGTCCGACCACATTTGGCCAGGGGACCACCAGAAATCATCTTTTGGACCGAAACAGCTCCGATTTGGATATACCCTAAGTAAACCTTGTTCCCGAGCCTATTTCGGGCAAGATTGTGCTTATAAAAGGGGTTGAAACCCTCACTCCTCTCTCCCATCCGAATTTGAGAAAAACGCTAGACTGGGAGAGAGAAAAGGTGAGAGATTGTCATAGAAGGTGGGAGAGAATTCCCTACTGCTTGTGCCACGTGCTGCAAGTGGTTAAGCCACGCGCTCCAATCACTTTGCCGGTGATTTCTTCACTTTTCTAGGTAAGAAAATACCCTAAACTCTTGCTGATTTGCTGATCCTTCATTTTCTTAGCTAGATAGCTGATATATGTTGTAAATCAGGTTGTCTAGTCGCCGTAAATGAAGTGTATACGCTCCGTTCGAAACGACACGTTTATAAGAGATAAGGTGCGGATTTTAGACGCTTTGATTGACTGTTTCCAAAGCTTTCAATGTCGTTTAATAGTAGATTATCGACGGCAATGCCGTTTGACATGTACAACATGCTGTCCGTTTCCTGTTTCGTAAATCAACGAAGAATATGAGATTTAGGGCATTTTAGTCATTTGTAGGAAGTGCTGATTTCATTCATATTTTGCTGATGTGATTGACATGAATTGTTGTCGCATTAGAATATTAGGAATGCATGCATAATTATTTTGGCGAAGAGATTTGCCTAAATGCGCACTTCGGGTCGACATACTATATGTAGACTTAAGTGTGTAGTGTAAATGTTTGTATAAATGCTTGTATTAGTATGTATTGCATTAAATGGTGTTATGAATTAGTTTGAGACTGATTTCTCAATTATTATGCTGGTGTAAATGGTTTCCTACAGGTTAGCCATATGTACGATTTCATTATATGTATGAAATTCATATGCTCGATGTTTCACTTAAGTGGTATGTTATAACATGTGTTTGATGATTTCATTATGATTTAGTTTGAGATTGAATTCTCAATTAATATGCTGATGGGAATGATTTCCTATATGTTGGTGATATGCATAATTTCATTATATGTATGAAAGGCATGTGTCAGATGATTTACTTAAGTTGTACGATATAACATGTGTTAACATGTTCACATGGTTGTATTTCATTTCCAATACTCTCACATGATTGCTGATGTAGATTCATATGTGTTTGGGACTATACTTAGTCCAGGCAGTCGGTAACCAAGCAAATTTGTGATTGGCTTATTTTTGCCACGAACGACGCGTCGATGAACACGAGTCGTGTTTGGAGTTGACGGCAGTGGTTAGGCCACGCGAAGTGTTTTACACACTTCATGTCGTTCGAGTTGAGATGCGATCGTGCTAGTCGAGCCCGTCAAGTAACCCGACTGGCCGTTGTATGTTCACCCTGCATGAGTCATAACTGCTTGAACCTAAGGTACTGAACTTACCATTGTAAATCCTATTAACCATGGTACCTCGATCCACGAAGACTCATGAGCATGGCATGGTGGTATGGGACACCGTGGTCGAGCTGTCGGCTTACACTGGGGCCACAAACCTCCCCGTAGTGACCAGTGAGCACCTATGACTCGTGAGCAGATTATGGTGGTATGGGACACTATATTCTTGCTGTCGGCCTACATTGATAAGGTGATGGGGGAGCGGTGCAACGAGTGCGAGCAACAGCCTTGGCAGCCCTTTGTAGTTACCGCGAGCGTATTCTGAGTCTACAGGAGGTGACGACCCTTCCGTAGCAGCAGAGTACAGTAGGCCTGTATTGATACGGTGATGGGGGAGTGGAGCAACAAGTGCATGCAACAGCCCTGGCAGCCCTTGCAGCGACCTACAAAATATACCTCGTATGAGATTACTAGGAGTGACGACCCTAGACAGGATCTGTGTTGGGATTGATATAAGGGAAGTACCTTAGTTTCCCAATCCTGCTGTTTGAATGGACTAATAACAACTTGGAAATCATATCACCATACCATTGCATGTGCCTGGAAGATGTGGAGCACTTGAGGGTCGATTGCATGCCGCGGTCGTAAGATGGTACCATATGAGGGAGATCGTCGGTGAGGGCATACATCACGTCATGTCATATTGCATTAATAACAGTATTAGGATTGTTTGATTTACTGCTTTACTATTATCGCATGATTGATTTGGTAATATTCTAATCTCTGCTCTCTTATCCCACTGAGTTGATCACTCACTCCCACGTTACGGGATGGTGTTTCCGGACACCCACTAGTCCCTTTTTGTGATTGCAGATGATGGCGCTGCTTGAGAAGCGGAGCTAGACTCGATGATGATGAGGAGGATCTCTCCTTTATGCGTGTTCTGATTGTCGGGATTACAGGGAGGTTGATTAGATATCTGGACACTTGTCATTTTATATTTTTAGAACACTCATGTATATCCTTTTGGTTTACTTTTGGAGTATACATGTATGTATATAACCTGGTAACATATTCACACTCTGGAGACATACAGCAGTTTATATATGTTATACATACTATCACGGTCTTCCGCTTGTAAATTTAACCGTCTTTGGAGCGTGATATGCTGTTTTAGCTTAATCTCACTCATGTTTAATACATTATCACAGACAACATTCAATCATACATATCTATGTTGCATAAACAACATTTTGGAACTCGGGAGTCAGGTTTTTGCTCGACCCCTCGATTTTTAGGATGTTACATTTTAGCTAGCCCTGGGCCCACTCTCGGAGAAGAATCCAGCATGACCAGCAACATTCTTTTTTAACACCTTTCTGTCTAAATTTTGTAATTGTTCTTATAGGTGTTTATGGATCCCCAACTCACCTCCATTGTGGTCCACCTTGCTGGGACCCACCTTGGCTATTTGAGGGCCATCTAGGTTGTCTGTTGGGACACCTCAGCTGGGCCAGCAACCCACCTGTTGGACGTCCCAGCTAGGCCAGCGTCCAGCAGGGAGGGGCTGACCAGCCACCCCTCTTGTGGCCCACTTTGATGATGTGTTGTACCTAACTGTTCCCCCATTTTATGTGGCCCATTTGGACGTGGCCCACCCCTGGTGGGACGTCTAGTGTTGGGGCCCACCATGTGCTCGATATGGTCTAGCCGTCTAGGCCCTATGGACACCCAAATTGATTGGGGTGTTGCTGGACTTGCAATCCAACAGTAAGCCCACCTTATTTTTATGAGTTCTATTGTAACATCCGGAAAATCGGGGGGTCGAGCAAAAACCCAACTCCCAAGTTCCAAAATGTTATTTATGCAACATAGATATGTATGATTGAATATTGTCAGTATTAATGTATTAAACATGAGTGAGATTAAGCCAGAACAACATATCCTACTCCAGAGATAGTTAAATTAGCAAGCGAAAGACAGTGATAGTATGTATAACATATATAAATTGTTGTATGTCTCCAGAGTGTGAACATGTTACCGGGTTATATGCATACATGTATACTCCAAAAGTAAACAAAATGAATATACATGAGTGCGCTAAAAATATAAAATGACAAGTGTCAAGGTATCTAATCAACCTCCCTGTAATCACGTCAATCAGAACACGCATAAAGGAGAGATCCTCATCATCATCATCAAGTCCGGCTCTGCCTCGCAGGCCGCGCCATCATCTGCAATCACAAAAGGGTCTGGTGGGTGTCCGGAAACACCATCCCGTAACGTGGGAGTGAGTAGCTAACTCAGTGGAATAATAGAGCAAGGATTAGCATGTTTTCAAATCAATCATGCGATAATAGTAAAGCAGTAAATCAAACAATCCTAATACTGTTGTTAATGCAATATGACATGACGTGATGTATGCCCTCACCGACGATCTCCCTCATACGGCATCATCTTATGACCGCGGTATGCAATCGACCCTCAAGTGCTCCACATCTTCCAGGCACATGCAATGATATGGTGATATGATTTCCGAGTTATTATTAGTCCATTCAAATAGCAGGATTGGGAAACTAAGGTACTTCCCTTAGATCAATCCCAACAAAGATCCTGTCTAGGGTCGTCACTCCTAGTAATCTCATACGAGGTATATTTTGTAGGTCGCTGCAAGGGCTGCCAGGGCTATTGCACACACTCGTTGCTCTGCTCCCCCATCACCTTATCAATACAGGCCTACTGTACTCTACTGCTACTGAAGGGTCGTCGCCTCCCGTAGACTCAGAATACGCTCGGGGTCACTACAAAGGACTCGTCGCCTGATCAGTGTAGGCCGACAGCAAGAATATAGTGTCCCATACTACCATAATCTGCTCACGAGACTAGGTGCTCACTGGTCACTACGGGGAGGTTTGTGGCCCCAGCGTAGGCCGACAGCTCGACCACGGTGTCCCATACCACCATGCCCGGCTCATGAGTCTTCGTGGATCAAGGTACCATGGTTAATAGGGTTTACAATGGTAAGTTCAGTACCCTAGGTTCAAGCAGTTATGACTCATGTAGGGTGAACATACAATGGCCAGTCGGGTTACTTGACGGGCTCGACTAGCACGATCGCATCTCAAGTTGAACGACATGAAGTGCGTAAAACACTTCATGTGGCCTAACCACTGCCGCCAACTCCAAAACACGATTCACGTTCATCGACGCTTCATTCGTGGCGAAGATAAGCTAACCACGAATTCACTCGGTTACCGACTGCCTGGACTAAGTATAGTCCCAAACACATATGAATCCACATCAACAATCATGTGAGAGTATTGGAAATGAAACACAACCATGTGAGCATGTTAACACATGTTATATCGTACAACTTAAGTAAATCATCTGACACATGCCTTTCATACATATAATGAAATTATGCATATCGCTAACATGTAGGAAATCATTTCCATCCGCATATTAATTGAGAATTCAATCTCGAATTAAATCATAATGAAATCATCAAGCACATGTTATAACATACAACTTAAGCAAATCGTCAAGCACATGCATTTCATTCATATCATGAAATCATGCATATGGCTAACATGTAGGAAACTATTTACACCAACATATTAATTGAGAAATCAATTTTAAACTAATCCATAACACCATTTAATTCAATACATACTAATACAAGCATTTATACAAACACTTACACTACACACTTAAGTCTACATATAGTATGTCGACCCGAAGTGCGCATTTAGGAGAATCTCTTTGCCAAACTAATTATGCATGCATTCCTAACATTCTAATGCGACAACAAATCATGTCAATCACATCAGCAAAATATGAATGAAATCTGTACTTCCTACAAATGACTAAAATGCCCTAAATCTCATATTCTTCGTTGATTTACGAAACAGGAAACGGACAGCATGTTGTACATGTCAAACGGCGTTGCCGTCGATAATCTACTATTAAACGACATTGAAAGCTATGGAAACAGTCAATCAAAGCGTCTAAAATCTGCACCTTTTCCCTTTTTGGGGTGTGAGTTCGAACGGAGCGTATACGCTTTGTCTACGGCGAACAGAGAACCTAATACACAAGTTCTATTAGCTACTTCGCTAGGAAATGTAATGAACCTCAAATCAGCAACTTCTAAGGTATTTTCTTACCTGAAAACGCGGAGGAATCGCCGAAAAAGTGATCGGAGTGCGTTGCCTAAGCACGTACAGCACGTGGCATAAGCAGCAGGGAATTCTCTCCCACCTTCTCTCACAAACTCTCACCTTTTCTCTCTCCCAATCTAGGGATTTTTACAAATTCGGATGAGAGAGAGGAGTGAGGGTTTCAACCCCTTTTATAAGCCCAAACTTGTCCGAAATAGGCTCCGGTACAAAGTTCACTTAATGCATATCCAAATCGGGGCTGTTTCGGTCCAAAAGATGCTTTCTGGTGGTCCCCTGACCGAATGCGATCGGACTTAAGCTCACGCGTACCAGATCTAGCACGTATTAAGTTTTCAGTCTAGCAGGGTTCGCAGATCGCACGTGGCGGACCAGTTTCAGTTCAGCGGTCACCGCACGTAGATCAGGGCTGAAAGTCTCATGATATAAAATAGAAATTTCTCTTGATCCGAGGGTGTAATCTGGCTGAATTCTGACGGTCAGAATGCTCAATACTTACGCGTCAAGTCGTGTGCCAGATTTGAATTTGAAATTCTAATTCTGTCCCTATTCGCACTCTCTTCGGTCCGGGCTCAATGAAATGGCCTGTGATTATCGGTTTGACTTGATTTTCGAAATGAGTGTCAAGTCCAGCTAGGCGGTCCTAACGGTCTAAGATAGTAGGCATCGAACTTTCGACGCGCGGTCTAGATCCAATACAAAATTCAAAGTGGTCCAGAGAACAAACCTGCTTAGAGTTTGATCCGAGGTTATAGAGTATTATAGAGTCATTGGTTCTACTCGATGTGGGTCTTGTAGAACGTATTTAAAGTGATCAGGGACTATTTCCCAGCTACTCTAGCGTTGCGCTAGCTAACTTACGCTTAATTTCTAAAGGAATTAATCCTAAGTGGTTTCTTTGGCTATGAAATTGGGTTCTGAACGATTTTCCAGGTGTTTTAATTGACCCACTGCCTAAGGACGTCAAATCCCAGATTGGCCAAAATCCAGGGTGTTACAATCTACCCCCCTTAAAACAAAATTTCATCCCCGAAATTGGCGAAGGGTAAGGAGTGCTTTTTCTAAGGAAGGTTCAAATCCTATTTAATAGCCTAACCGTACATATAACCTAAATCAAATGTTTCGATCTTGGGCCAGTGGGGAAGAGCCTAACTACGCTTTCGCTACGCCACTCTGATCGAACGGTAGCGTTGACTAACCTAACTGGATTGGACTCAATTCGTTCTACTCCCCTTGAAACTTGGTTTTACTTAAGGTTAAAGAATCTTTGCATCGATCCGTATATCGGAACGAGGCGTAACTTAGGGGCTATCTTTAACCTAAAATGGAAACAAACTTTCTCTACAGGGTTTTCCTTACTAATGATGCGTTCTATGGCATTGGTACCTATGATTATAGAGATGAGCCTAATCTCTATTGTGGTTAAGTTCAGGGGTAGGTATGAATTGGTGGCAAGATGTCGAATTCTCTACTGGCTTTAAGTCCTTAACATTTACCAAGGGCAAAGCAATAACTTGTGGTTGTAGGTGGTCGGGCCAACACGGAAGAATAGTTGTGTAATGGGTCTGAGCCGGATACACAAACCTTCTGCCCCGCGATGACAGAAAAGTTGTTGTATCAGTCCTCAATCCTAGTCGATGCCGATCTTCTGCTTGATCAGAGCATTGGATTTAGTGGTAACTACTAGGATTAAGAAGTCGATTCAAACCGCGAATACTTCGCTGATAATTGCATTTCCTTTATTCCGCGTTCCCAAATGCAATAAGCCCTTGGGGAAGGCAATTCTAAGGGGCGTGCTAGTACATTCTAAGTTCAATCTGAGGGATTTATAAATGTTCCCTGAGAGTGAATGGTTCCTTCCTATGGGCAACAACAGAAGTCTATAAGTCATAAGGGGATCTATCGAAGGAAGGGAGTCCCATTCCAACCAAATCTAACCTACTATCCCTTAACATATATAGGCCTTACACTGCCTAAGTCAACTAGTAGCCTAGTCTGTAACTCAGTACTTATAATCCAAAGCCTAAGTTTATACGTTAAGTGGTTTCATACCATTTCTACTACAAGGAGTTGTTCTATTGCTTAGGGTCAAGATTATCGAAATAAAATTGGCTTTCCTATATCGTCAGATCCTTCAAATCTAGGAGTGCTAACACTAGGTCCAAAACGCCAAGGGCCTATGTGGCCAGCAGTGTTCAGTTGTATCAAATGGAACTGCATTCCTAGTCCCATGGAGGGATTGGAAGTGACATGCTTGGTAGGAGGGTGGGTTAGGATAAAAATTAATTTGTAGGCTGAATCTCGGGAGTTATAATACTCCCAATCTAGGGACAATACCTAACAACAAACGAATGGCATGCACTCCATCTAACCAAATTTCGTCACAATACATGGAATAAAGTTCCACATGGATTATGACAGAGATGCATTCGACTATGCTAAGCCCAAACCACTAACGCAAACACATTGTCTACCGGTGACATCACTAGACCCAATAACAACAAAACACAGAAATTCTTAAAATAAAAATCAAACAATCTACAGGGCAACGGCATAGATGCCTAATTCTACCAAAGGACTTCTACCATGGTCCCAACTAACCTTCTTGAATACAATCTAGTTCAGTACTGTCTGTTGCCCATTAGAGCTTTATCGGCCAAGTATTTTCAATACTTCTCAAACGAAGAAAGTTGAGAAATGGGATTTGAGGTTAGCACAATTTTTGAGACCCAAAAAGAGGGTAAAGGCTCAAATAAAAGGGACATGAGAAGGAGGATGGTGGAAAGGGATAAAAAGAGCTAAACAGCCTTAACAATAGCCATGGAAAGCAGAGGAAATGCAGAGAAATGGTTGTCCAAATAGATAGAATGAAATCTAGGCCTTGTAGAGGGATGCTTCAAGCTCTCAAAGTCTGGATTTTCAAAAAGAAAAGAGAAGGAAAAGGGGGAATGGAGCTCCTCACGATTTCAGCTCGTTCTGGAGGTCGTAAGAGCTCCAAACGATGAAATTTGTAAGAGGGAGGGCTGCAAACATCAATGGAGTGATGGAGAGTAGTCGTTTTTGGCCAAGGAAGGATTTGAGAGTGATTTGAAATCACGATTTTTGGGATAGGGTAGCTGAAAACGAAAATGGGGCTAGGGAAGGGGCTGTTTGTGAAGGAAGTACCCATATTTGGGGTTTTCTTCAGACGGACCATACATGGGAGGGGTACACCACCCAAAATAGGGCGTGCACCCAGAGATTACCTCAAGTGGGCCCCACCGGATGGCGATGCATCGCCGAACCGGCGATGGCATCGCCGGCCATCTTGCATGGTGGCCGGTGGGACCACATGGGTTTGGTCCCCCATGGTCCAGGGACCCTAAAAATGTATGGTCCCCACCTTGGTTCATTCTAGATTGCCCTATATGGGTCCAAATATGTACTCGGAGATTTTCGGGGCCAATCTGTAATCCCTAATACAAACCCCTATCATGCAGCATATGATTTTGGGGTAGAAGGAGCTATTACATCCATCTAGCCCATTAGTTGCTAAGGAAAGCGAAGTTAGAATGACCTTATGGCCATTTTTCATGAAATTTTACTATTCACTATAAAATTTTATAAAAGTATGATTTTATGTTATTTTCACATTAGTATTGATGCCTACATAAAAAGGATAAGAAATAATTGAAGATTGGAATGGTGAGAAGAAGAATTTTGAAGATTTTGGATGAAACGGGGTTTTTAAGCCCTGGCGATTGAATACAGGGGTTGTGGTTGTCCCACAGCGCAAGGATTCACATTACAGGTTTAGAATCATTCAAAGAACATCTCAACCCACTTACCTACAACCTAGGAGCTATTCGGGTTGCTATACGCTACCCTAGATGTGCTACGGACTCGATCACGCGATCGAGATGAATAGACTCCGCCTATTGGCGAATCTGGGATCCTAGAAGTGTTTCTAGACCCTTATCGCACCCACCTAAGTCAAAGGAAGCGACAGCGTACGTCGCGTGACCACAACCCAAGCCCGGTTTAATCCAAATCATGCTCTGATACCATCTGTAACATCCCAAAAATCGGGGGTCGAGCAAAAACCCAACTCCCGAGTTCCAAAATGTTATTTATGCAACATAGATATGTATGATTGAATGTTGTCAGTATTAATGTATTAAACTTGAGTGAGATTAAGCCAGAACAGCATATCCTACTCCAGAGACAGTTAAATTAGCAAGCGGAAGATAGTGATAGTATGTATAACATATATAAATTGTTGTATGTCTCCAGAGTGTGAACATGTTACCAGGTTATATACATACATGTATACTCCAAAAGTAAACAAAACGAATATACATGAGTATGCTAAAAATATAAAATGACAAGTGTCAAGGTATCTAATCAACCTCCCTGTAATCCCGTCAAGCAGAACACGCATAAAGGAGAGATCCTCCTCATCATCATCAAGTCCGGCTCCGTCTCGCAGGCCGCGCCATCATCTGCAATCACAAAAGGGTCTGGTGGGTGTCCGGAAACACCATCCCGTAACGTAGGAGTGAGTAGCTAACTCAGTGGAATAATAGAGCAAGGATTAGCATGTTTTCAAATCAATCATGCGATAATAGTAAAGCAGTAAATCAAACAATCCTAATACTATTGTTAATGCAATATGACATGACGTGATGTATGCCCTCACCAACGATCTCCCTCATACGGCACCATCTTACGACCGCGGCATGCAATCGACCCTCAAGTGCTCCACATCTTCTAGGCACATGCAATGGTATGGTGATATGATTTTCGAGTTATTATTAGTCCATTCAAACAGCAGGATTGGAAAACTAAGGTACTTCCCTTATATCAATCCCAACACAGATCCTGTCTAGGGTCGTCACTCCTAGTAATCTCATACGAGGTATATTTTCTAGGTCACTGCAAGGGCTGCCAGGGCTATTGCACGCACTCGTTGCTCTGCTCCCCCATCACCCTATCAATACAGGCCTACTGTACTCTACTGCTACTGAAGGGTCGTCGCCTCCCGTAGACTCAGAATACGCTCGCGGTCACTACAAAGGACTCGTCACCTGATCAGTGTAGGCCGACAGCAAGAATATAGTGTCCCATACCACCATAATCTGCTCACGAGACTAGGTACTCACTGGTCACTACGGGGAGGTTTGTGGCCCCAGCGTAGGCCGACAGCTCGACCACGGTGTCCCATACCACCATGCCCGGCTCATGAGTCTTCGTGGATCAAGGTACCATGGTTAATAGGGTTTACAATGGTAAGTTCAGTACCCTAGGTTCAAGCAGTTATGACTCATGCAGGGTGAACATACAATGGCCAGTCGGGTTACTTGACGGGCTCGACTAGCACGATCGCATCTCAAGTTGAACGACATGAAGTGCGTAAAACACTTCATGACGGGCTCGACTAGCACGATCGCATCTCAAGTTGAACGACATGAAGTGCGTAAAACACTTCATGTGGCTTAACCACTGCCGTCAACTCCAAAACACGACTCACGTTCATCGACGCGTCATTCGTGGCGAAGATAAGCTAACCACGAATTCACTCGGTTACCGACTGCCTGGACTAAGTATAGTCCTAAACACATATGAATCCACATCAACAATCATGTGAGAGTATTGGAAATGAAACACAACCATGTGAGCATGTTAACACATGTTATATCGTACAACTTAAGTAAATCATCTGACACATGCCTTTCATACATATAATGAAATTATGCATATCGCTAACATGTAAGAAATCATTTCCATCCGCATATTAATTGAGAATTCAATCTCGAATTAAATCATAATGAAATCATTAAGCACATGTTATAACATACAGCTTAAGCAAATCGTCAAGCACATGCATTTCATTCATATCATGAAATCATGCATATGGCTAACATGTAGGAAACTATTTACACCAACATATTAATTGAGAAATCAATCTCAAACTAATCCATAACACCATCTAATTCAATACATACTAATACAAGCATTTATACAAACACTTACACTACACACTTAAGTCTATATATAGTATGTCGACCCGAAGTGTGCATTTAGGCGAATCTCTTCGCCAAACTAATTATACACGCATTCCTAACATTCTAATGCGACAACAAATCATGTCAATCACATCAGCAAAATATGAATGAAATCTGTACTTCCTACAAATGACTAAAATTCCCTAAATCTCATATTCTTTGTTGATTTACGAAATAGGAAACGAACAGCATGTTGTACATGTCAAACGGCGTTGCCGTTGATAATCTACTATTAAACGACATTGAAAGCTATGGAAACAGTCAATCAAAGCGTCTAAAATCTGCATCTTTTCCCTTTTTGGGGTGTGAGTTCGAACGGAGCGTATACGCTTCGTCTACGGCGAACAGAGAACCTAATACACAAGTTCTATTAGCTACTTCTCTAGGAAACGTAAGGAACCTCAAATCAGCAACTTCTAAGGTATTTTCTTACCTGAAAACACGAAGGAATCGCCGGGAAAGTGATCGGAGTGCGTTTCCTAAGCACGTACAGCACGTGGCATAAGCAGCAGGGAATTCTCTCCCACCTTCTCTCACAAACTCTCACCTTTTCTCTCTCCCAATCTAGGGAATTTTGCAAATTCGGATGGGAGAGAGGAGTGAGGGTTTCAACCCCTTTTATAAGCCCAAACTTGCCCGAAATAGGCTCCGGTACAAAGTTCACTTAGTGCATATCCAAATCGGGGCTGTTTCGATCTAAAGATGCTTTTTGGTGGTCCCCTGACCGAATGCGATCGGACTTAAGCTCACGCGTACCAGATCTAGCACGTATTAAGTTTTCAGTCCGGCAGGGTTCGCAGATCGCACGTGGCGGACCAGTTTCAGTTCAGCGGTCACCGCACGTAGATCAGGGCTGAAAGTCTCATGATATAAAATAGAAATTTCTTCTGATCCGAGGGTGTAATTTGGCTGAATTCTGACGGTCAGAATGCTCAATACTGATGCGTCAAGTCATGTGCCAGATTTGAATTTGAAATTCCAATTCTGTCCCTATTCGCACTCTCTTCGGTCCGGGCTCAATGAAATGGCCTGTGATTATCGGTTTGACTTGATTTTCGAAATGAGTGTCAAGTCCAGCTAGGCGGTCCTAACGGTCTAAGATAGTAGGCATCGAACTTTCGACGCGCGGTCTAGATCCAATACAAAATTTCAAAGTGGTCCAGAGAACAAACCTGCTTAGAGTTTGATCCGAGGTTATAGAGTATTATAGAGTCATTGGTTCTACTCGATTTGGGTCTTGTAGAACGTATTTAAAGTGATCAGGGACTATTTCCCAGCTACTCTAGCGTTGCGCTAGCTAACTTACGCTTAATTTCTAAAGGAATTAATCATAAGTGGTTTCTTTGGCTATGGAATTGGGTTCTGAACGATTTTTCAGGTGTTTTAATTGACCCACTGCCTAAGGACGTCAAATCCCATATTGGCCAAAATTCGAGGTGTTACATCTATCCATGCTTCCATCTGGTGGGGCCCCACTGTGATATTTATAGGCCACCATGAATTAATTGTTTTGCCCAAATAATGTATTTGCTGGACCCCAGTAGGCCCAGGAAGTTGGGTGGGCTAGATGTCCAAGAAAGGGTCATAAAATTTTACATCTAGTTGATTGTTTTGAAGTAGTGTGGCCCACCAGATTCGAGGTATTTTGAGTACTCTTTATGCCTGTGTTTTTATGTGATTTTGGGCCCCGTTTATGCCTTATGTGGCCCACCAACCATCTGATTGTAGGAGGACCTTTGTAACGCCCGTGAAAAATCCGTACTTGGACTCAAGTACCAACTCGACCAGAAATCGCGTAGGATTAATTCCTATGGAAAATAAGCGTAAGTTA
This sequence comes from Magnolia kwangsiensis, assembly GCA_037074715.1. NCBI lineage: Eukaryota > Viridiplantae > Streptophyta > Magnoliopsida > Magnoliales > Magnoliaceae > Magnolia > Magnolia kwangsiensis. Next base: position 99,530,345 of record CM073576.1, on the reverse strand, counting down.
GCTAGCGCAATGCTAGAGTAGCTGGGAAATAGTCCCTGATCACTTTAAATACGTTCTACAAGACCTAAATCGAGTAGAACCAATGACTCTATAAAACGTTATAATCTCGAATCAAACTCTAAGCAGGTTTGTTCTCTGGACCACTTTGAAACTTTGTATTGGATCTAGACCGCACGTCGAGAGTCCGATACCTGCTATCTTAGACTGTTAGAACCGCCTAGCTGGACTTGACAATCATTTCGAAAATCAAGTCCAACCGATAATCACAGGCTATTTCATTGAGCCCGGACTGAAGAGAGTGTGAATAGGGACAGATTTGGAATTTGAAATTCAAATCTGGCACACGACTTGACGTGTCAGTATTAAGCGTTCTGACCGTCAGAATTCAGCCAGATTACACCCACAGATCAGGAAAAATTTCTATTTCATATCATGAGACTTACAGGCCTGATTTATGTGCGGTGACCGCTGAACTGAAACTGGACCGCCACGTGCGATCTACGAACCCTACCGGACTGAAAACTTGATGCTACTAGATCCTATACGCAAGAGCTTAAGTCCGATCGCGTTTGGCCAGGGGACCACCAGAAATCATCTTTTGGACCGAAACAGCCCCGATTTGGATATGCCCTAAGTGTACTTTGTTCCTGAGCCTATTTTGGGCATTTTTAGGCTTATAAAAGGGGTTGAAATCCTCACTCTTCTCTCCCATCCGAATTTGAGAGAAACCCTAGATTGGAAGAGAGAAAAGTTGAGAGTTTGTGAGAGAGAGTAGGAGAGAATTTTCCTGCCTTTGCTCCACCTGTTGCACGTACTTTAACAACATGCTTCCATCATTCAGCCGGTGATTTCTCTACATTTCTAGGCAAGAAATAACCCTAATAAGTTGCTAATTTGGGATTCTTTTTGTTCCATAGCTTGTTAACTCATAAATCTTGTAAATTAGGTCCTCTATTCGCCGTAGATGAAGCGTATACGCTCCGTTCGAATTCACACGTTTATAAGAGATAAGGTGCGGATTTTAGACGCTTTGATTGACTGTTTCTAAAGCTTTCAATGTCGTTTAATAGTAGATTATCGACGGCAACGCCGTTTGACATGTACAACATGCTGTCCATTTCTTGTTTCGTAAATCGGCGAAGAATATGAGATTTAGGGCATTTTAGTCATTTGTAGGAAGTACTGATTTCATTCATATTTTGCTGATGTGATTGACATGATTTTTTGTCACATTAGATTGTTAGGAATGCGTGCATAATTATTTTGGCGAAGAGATTCGCCTAAATGCGCACTTCGGGTCGACATACTATACGTAGACTTAAGTGTGTAGTGTAAGTGTTTGTATAAATGCTTGTATTAGTATGTATTGAATTAAATGATGTAATGGATTAGTTTGAGATTGATTTCTCAATTAATATGCTGATGTAAATGATTTCTTACATGTTAGTTATATGCATGATTTCATTATATATATGAAATGCACATACTTGAAGATTTGCTTAAGTTGTAGGTTACAACATGTGTTAACATGCTCATATGGTTGTATTTCATTTCGAATACTCTCACATGCCTTGCTGATGTGATTTCACATGTTTGGGACTATACTTAGTCCAGGCAGTCGGTAACCGAGCGAATTCGTGGTTGGCTAATCTTGGCCACGAACGACGCGCCAATGAACGCGAGCCGTGTTATGGAGTTGGCGGCAGTGGTTAGGCCACACGAAGTGTTTTACGCACTTCATGTCGTTCGACTTGAGATGCGATCGTGCTAGTCGAGCCCGTCAAGTAACCCGACTGGCCGTTGTATGTTCACCCTGCATGAGTCATAACTGCTTGAACCTAGGGTACTGAACTTACCATTGTAAACTCTGTTAACCATGGTACCTTGATCCACGAAGACTCATGAGCTGAGCATGGTGGTATGGGACACCGTGGTCGAACTGTCGGCCTACGCTAGGGCCACAAACCTCCCTGTAGTGACCAGTGAGCACCTAGTCTCATGAGCAGATTATGGTGGTATGAGACACTATATTCTTGCTATCGACCTACACTGATCAGGCGACGAGTCCTTTGTAGTGACCGCGAGATTATTTTGAGTCTACGGGAGGCGACGACCCTTCAGTAGCAGTAGAGTACAGTAGGCCTGTATTGATAAGGTGATGGGGGAGCGGTGCAACGAGTGCGAGCAACAGTCTTGGCAGCCCTTGCAGCGACCTACAAAATATACATCGTATGAGATTACTAGGAGTGACGACCCTAGACAGGATCTGTGTTGAGATTGATACAAGGGAAGTACCTTAGTTTCCCAATCCTGCTGTTTGAATGGACTAATAACAACTCAAAAATCATATCACCATAACATTGCATGTGCCTGGAAGATGTGGAGCACTTGAGGGACGATTGCATTCCACGGTCGTAAGATGGTGCCATATGAGGGAGATCATTGGTGAGGGCATACATCACGTCATGTCATATTGCTTTAACAACAGTATTAGGATTGTCTGATTTACTGCTTTACTATTATCGCATGATTGATTTGAGAACATGTAAATCCTTGCTCTATTATTCCACTGAGTTAGGTACTCATTCCCACGTTTCGGGATGGTGTTTGCAACACCCACCAGACCTTGTTATAGATGCAGGTGATGTTGAGATCCAGGAGGTAGAGCTGGACTTGGATGAGGACCAGGACGAGTTCTCATACATGCAGTACTACGACGGCTTGTCCTAGGTCGCCTGGGTTGATGGGACTCCTCAGTGGGACTATTTTGGACATTTATTTCTGTTATTTACATGTATATGAGACTCAGAGATGTATTCATACTTTAGCGACAGTTGAGATCTACTTTGTTTTTCCATACAGTGATATATATATTCTTTAGTCTTCTGCTTGCTTTTATCACTGGATCTGAAGTATGAATTGCAGTTTTGGTATACTTTTACTCATGTGAATGCTTTAACTGAGACAACATTGAATCATAATCATTTTTGTTGCATAAGTGACGGTCTGGAACTCGGGAGTTGAGTTTATACACGACCCACGATTTTCAGGGTGTTACAACCTTGTTGTCCAGATTTTTGGACATATAGGCAGGCCTAGATGGGCTGGACATGTAGCCTTAGTGCTTTCCCATTTGCTAGTGTTATCCATCCATTGTGCTAGGTCTTGTGGGCTGATTATAAGCCCAATATGATGTATGTGATTGAATCTTTGCTACCCATCCAACTTGCCCAATTTTGGGCTGATTTATAAAGTCCACATTGGTGGATGTTGGATGTACCTTAGCTATTTAATTGGGGCATATGGGTTGCCCATGAGGCCCAACATAATGCATGAATGGGATGTTCTCTTTGGCATGATGTTTTTGGGCCATGGGCTCCCCCTCATATAGTCCATCTTGATGTATTTAGGCCTTGAGCCATTTCTTGAGGCCCAAGATGATGTGTGGAATATTGTGAATGTTGCCCATTTATTTTCTAAGTAGTCTTTGGGCCATGGGCCCCACGGTAAGTTAAATTTCTTGATGGGCTACTCTCTAGGGAGCAATGGTGGTTAAATGTCCACATTGTAAGCCTCCCTAGGGCCCATTGTTAGGCCTATTCTCATCTTCCCATAGTGGGCAAACCCAGACTGTTGGGCCCCCATTATTGTTAGTATTTCCATCATGCCATGTAGATTTGTCAAAGGTCATAGAGCCCACCTTGTGCATATTGGGCCCATTGGGAAGCCCAGTTTACTACGTGTTGGAATGGGCAAGGAAGCCCACTTCTTGTCATGAGGAGAGTACATCATTACCATACATAGATGAATATGTGGTATCAGATTTAGTATATCCACTATTGAAGACTGATCTTGATATTATATTTATTAACCATTAGAGTACTCGAGTTAGTAGGACATACTAAGTATAGGCTAGCATAACATCATGTTACATGCCCATGCACATCATTTGTATGCTTGTTATGAGGAGTGACTGATCATAGCATATGCCATTGAGGAGATTGTTTATGGGACTCCCTGATAGATGGAGTTACCCCACATGAGTGCACGATACGCGTAGGATTGATGTATGATTGGATAGTGTAATTCATGCACCTTGCATTGTATGATTTGATTGTTGTATGCCCTAGTGGTATCAGGGCGGTGGCCTCCGCAGGTGTATCGTGGATGGTAGGATTGGATACCAAAAATTCTTGATTCCAGTCCCTAAACCCTTATGATACCAGGAGGATGCTTCAACGTCAAGATCGAGTGGTTATATGAGCGCACGAGTGCCAAATACCATTAGGTAACATCTCCCACTGTGTCCTGGTCAGTTGGAAGGGGGTATCGCCTTATCTGTCAGAGAGTAGGGGGCAATGTTAGGCTAAATTTGACTAAATCGTAAATAGGTCTGCTACCGACATGCCGGGAAAATATCGGTCGAATACTGGCTAGGTGAGTAGTGAGGTCTCTTCCACTTGCATGTTGTGCGTCCAGATGGGATGACGATCTAGTGTATGGTGTACTAGACCCCGGTGATTTCCTAAAGATGAGTTATATTGATATGTAGATTCAGATAAGAATTGGTATGCTTGAGTTGCATCTTGCATATGTCATTGGCTATGTAGGCCTCGTATCGCATAGCCTTAGTATGTTTAATAACATTCATGGACTTACCAGCATGTTTTCCATATTATTCTGATATTGCATACTTGGCACTTACCTTGCGCACGCACTTACACCACCCTCTAAGATTTCTATAAGCTTATGCACAATCGTTGCATGCAGGTGATGCTAGGACGCCACAACAGCACTAAGTCAGGAGCGTGTAGTTGCGAGTTTGGATCCCTTAATACCTATCTTGTATTTTCCTTATGCATTGCACTCAAAGATTTGATTATAGTGGATATGTGGTGATGTTGTTGGTTTTTATTTGTGGGTCATGCTTCTTATGAAATAAGTTTATGTTGAAAATCCTCCTTGTAGGATCACAGGATCAGAACCTGGTATATGGGTGCCAGGAACCAAGAATGGGGTACTATGGAGGCTATTGGTGTTGATTCAACGATCAAGAATTTTATGAGCCCGGTTTCTGAGTCTGGGGCGTAACATTGTGTTTCTGGATTGGGTTGAGGCTGGGATAAACTAGCCTCTTCCCCCTCATTAAGGTGTGACTGATGTTCTAACCTGGTTGATTTAATCAATTTGATAGATTTTTTAATGGCTACGAATGATTGCATGAGATATTGATTGAATTGCTCTTGTGCATTCATGAGTTTCTGAAGTGAATCCTTTGGGATCTCTTCTGTTTAGATTTTAAAGGTAGGGGATCCAAGAGAATAATCACTATAATCTCTTGTTGGTTCATCTCTCCAATGTTGATGTTTCCACTGATCTTAGTCATATGGATCATAGGTGGAAAAGTTGGATGTTTGTTGGTACGTATTATCACCCATGATATAATCATGCATTATTTTCTTCTTATCTGATGGGTGATACTCGTTCTCACTCCAATAAGAGTTATATGGAGTGTAATTATTCTCCCGCCTACAATCACTGAAGGACTTCTTAACTGATGGAGCATATTATTTTGTTTGGTTCTTGATGATGTTTTTAGAAAATTTTTAAGACATAGGTTATTTTTTAACATAATCATCTGACAGCCCTTCACAATTTCTTGCATTCTCTAAAACTAGCTCAGCATATTGACATTCTCACTCTTACATATACATGGTGAAACCCTAATCCTGAACCTAATCCTAACATAAAAGAAAAGAAAAGAAAATCCTATAACAATATGGAAGGTAAGTAGAGGAGAATTTAAAAAGAGTTTACCAGTGTGGAGAGTTCTATGTTAGGATCCTACAAAATAGAAAACAATGTTAGTCCTAAAAAGAAAATCCAGAAAAATCCTAACCAAAAAAAAAAAGTCCTAAAAACAAATTAGTTTCTAAAAATAAATTAAGAAACTTTCTAAATCTAGAAATAGGAAGTTAGTTTCTTAAACAAATTAAGATAGAAAGTTTCTAAATCTTGAAATAGAAAGAAAAGTTAGTTTCTAAATCTAGAAATAGAAAAGAAAAATTAGTTTCTAAAAAAAATTAAGAAAGTTTCTAAATCCAAAAATAGAAAGTTAGTTTCTAAAAAAATGAAGAAAGTTTCTAAATCTAGAAATAGAAAGAAAGAGAATTAAAAAAAAGTTACAGAATTAGAAGTTTCTATTTTGGGATCCTGTAGAAGAAAAGGAAAGTGAATTAGTTTCTACAAAAGAACTAAGAAAGCAACCTAGTTTCTAAAAAAAGAAAAAGGAAAGTTTCTAAAAATAGAAAGTGATTTAGTTTCTAAAAACAGAAAAGGAAAGGAAATTAGTTTCTAAAAATGGATTACAAAAGTTTCTAAAAATAAATTAAGAAAGTTTCTATCCTACAATTAGAAAGTAAATTAGTTTCTAAAAATAAAATGGAAAGTTTCTAAATCTAGAAATAAAAAGCTAAGTTAGTTTCTAAAATAATTATGAAAAAACTCTAACCTAAAAATAGAAAGTAGAAAAATATTAATCTTAACCTAATTCCAAAACTAATCAAATTCAGAAAATGCAACCGTCAATTCCTAACAACGGCATCAAAAACTTATTCACAACCCCAAGTATAGGATCGCGATGTAGTAATAATCTAAATAAGACTAAGGTTGAATCCTCAGGGACTGATCTTGTGTGTTTCTGAAATTAACTAGAAGTATAACTAGAAGAAGATGTAAAACTAATTCTAAAGTGATTGAGAGACTAATTGTGAATTAAGTAATTAAAACTAAGAATTTAAAGGTGTGAACTAGGGTGTCAAGGATCCACTTATAGTGATTAGGGAGCCATCATGCTTGATTCAAGTAACACAATTAGAATTTGAGTCCTATCTTATCCAATTGAAAAATATATCAATAAAACCAAATATGAACTTCCCTTGATATAATTCTCAATGAAGGAGAACTATGATAATTGGTAGGGATTCCATCACCAAATCATGTTAAGGAGATAATGGCAAACAACAGGATTTACTAATCTCATAATTTCAAAGCAGGAGAATTGTGAAGATTAGGAAGGATTCCATCACCTTACTATGCCCAAGGGATGATGGTGAAAAATAGGACTTATTAATTTCACAATCTCAAATAAGGAAAAGAAGATACTCAAAGCTATTGTACATCTACTGTAATTTGAGTCACAATAAACCATTAAAACTGAAAGTATTCCTTAAATATTAAATTAAAATCCATGGAGTTCAACATAAACATAAATCAAAGGAATAGAAAAATCTCATCATGCTATAAGCTTCACCTCTTTGCCCTAGCTACGAGGTTTAACCAGCCATAAATATGATTGGACCAAAGTCTCTTAAGAAAAATATAAAAACAACTAAAGAAGAATAAGAAAAACTCTTGGCGATGGCTTCTCCACCCTTTTGCTCTACTCCTTAAACCTAGAAAATGCATAGGAACATCCTAGGGAGTCCTATTTATAGTTGTGGAACTCTAACTTTCACACTTAGTTGGAAAACTTTAGAAATCGCCTGAAATTTATACATTTTACTAAAATAGACCTCACTCTACATAGTTTCTCAAAATAGACTTCGCTCTGTGTAATTTCACAAAATGACCTATAGTTTCAGAATATGCTTTTTAAGGACGATTTCAGGATTCCTTTTCTTCACTTCAAATCTTTAATTTTCTTCATTCCTCACTTAGTTTTCTTGGATCTTTAGCATCGAATTCTTCAATCTTGGTCTCCTAAGATCCATCCATTGCCTTGGTGATTCTTGAGCATCAATTTATGCTTTTAACACCCTTTTCAATCCAAGCTCTTAAATTCACCTTGCAGCTCAAACATGAGTAAAATAGAACATTAAGTATTATCATGTTTTAAAAACTAAGATATAAATGGGTGATAATATGCAATATTTGACCCTCAACATTGATGTAGTAAGGAATGGGCGACCAAAAATGATAGGTATTTGAGTGCTCACATCTATGATGGGTAGAGTATCTAGGATAATAAATTTTATTGGACAGTAGAATTTATCAACTTAGAGCAACACATCCTTAATCACCCCTCTCAGTACACGAACCAAGCGATCAACAAGTTGTAATGTGGTCCGGGTGGGTTTTAATTCAACTAAACCCCATTGTTCGTAAACAAAGTAAGGGAACAGATTTATGCTCACCCCCAAGTCAAGAAGTACGTGCTCAATTTGGTGGTTCCCAATTACATAAGTGATGGTTGGGCTACTAAGATCCTTGCATTTTTATGACACATCTTGCTTGAGGATGACACTCACTTTTTCTGTCAAAAAGATTTTCTTTTATATGTTTTGCCGTCTTTTGATCGTACATCTTTTAGAAATTTGGCATATGAAGAGATTTGTTTAACACCATTCAATAGAGGGATGTTGACCTTCACTTGCTTAAACACCTCTAGAATATCTTGAGAGTTAGAGAGAGATTTTGGTACAATCAACCATTGATGGAATGACATAATCGGCTTACTTTGAGGTTTCGGTTCTAACCCATGTGGCACATTGCTAGGTCTATCCTTCTCATTTATTTCTGGGTAGTTAGGATTTTCACCCCTCACTGAAATAGATTTGTCAATTGTCTTCCCACTCCTAAGAGTGGTGATAGATTTAGCCTGCTCCATCTGTTTTGAAGATCTTGGGTCACTGATTTCATATTGTTGTTTTGGGTTGGGAAGAGGCTAAGCCGGAAGGATCCTTTTCTCTCTAATCAATTTTTTTATTTCAAGTCCTTGTATGACCTTTATAGGGCCTTGAAAGGCTTGCAGCATACCTTGCTTTAAAAGCGCCTAGTTTTATATATGTTTTAAGACTGGATCCTCTTGAGGTTTCCTTTCATTCAGAAATTGGTTAAGGACCCTTGTGGAGTAGCCGTTTGTCCATTCCTCCAACTGAAGTTTGGATGGTTTTTCTAGCTTGAGTTATATGTATTTGAGGTGGGTCCACTGAAAGGTTTTTGGTAGTTGTTTACGGCATTTGATTGCTCATTCAATATCTCTTTCAAAGAAAGAATTGTTGGGTAATTCTCAGTTGTATATATGTTACAAGCACAAATACCACAAACAACTTCTGTGATCTTTTCGGGTTTTACCTTCTTAAGTTCCATGGCCTCGAATTTTCTTGTGAGTTTGACCACTCTTGGATTTATATCATCTTCCTCTTTTAGAATATAAATTCCTCCTCTTTCATTTGATTAAGTAGGCTTAGAAGTGGTAATTCTTGAAGAGGTATCCTATGATTGTGCATTTTCAGAATGTTTATCAAAATAATCCCACGCATCATTGGCTTCCTTATTCATGAATTCCCCATTACACATCATCTCCACAAATTGGCGCCTGGGTGAGGTCAATCCCTCATAGAAAAAGCTTGTTATACGACATGTTTTGTAGCCATGTTGTGCACATGAATTTACGAGATCCTTAAATTGCTCCCAACATTGGAAGAAGGTCTCATCCTCTTTTTATGAAAAATTCATGATTGCTTTCCTTAAGGTATTTGTTTTATGATAGGGGAAGAGCTTTTCAAGGAAATCCCTTCTCATCTCAACTCACGTGCTAATGGACCTTGGTCTTAAGGAATGTAACCAGGACTTAGCCTTTTCTTTCAAAGAGAAAGGAAAGAATTTCAGTCTAACTGTGTCCTCAGACACATTTGGGAAGTATAATGTAGATATGATTTCATCGAACTCTTTCATATGCAAGCATGGTCTTTCAAAATCTAGTCCATGAAACTTAGGGAGGAGTTAAATTACCCTCGGTTTAATATCCACTTCCTGTATTCAATGGAAATATTATGTAGGAAGGTGTACTCACCCCCGCCGGTTATAATAATCGCGTAGAGTATGAGGTAGGGGTGCATTCTGCACTTCATTTTCATCTTGAACTTCCTCAACTGGAGGTTGAGGTTGATTTGCAGCCATCACTTCTATTGACTCAGAGGGTCTCAAGTGGTGTCTAAGCCTGTGATTGATAGGTAACCCTTCGACTAATCCTCCTTTATTTAACATATGTAGAGTGTTATCCCGAACCCACTTGCGCATGAAAAACTCTCAGCCCTTAAGTAACTAAACAACTAAGCCTAGAAAGAAAAGTAAAAAAACTAAAAAAAATAAGAGATTTAGAAAAGATAAGAGACAGGGTTGGAACAAAATTATCAAATAAGAGTTGTTATGTTAGGATCCTATAAAATAGAAAACAATGTTACTTTCTAAAAATAATTTCAGAAAAATCCTAACCTAAAAACGTAGAAGAAAAATAAACCTTAATCTTAACCTAATTCTAATACCAATTAATTTTAGAAAAACGTAGCCGTAGTCCAGAGCAACGGCGCTAAAGACTTGTTCATAACCCTAAGTGTCACGATGTAATAATAACTTGTGAGAATGAGGTTGAATCCATAGGGACTAAACTTGTATGTATTATGAAAAGAACTAGAACTAGAACTAGAAGAAGATCTAAATCTGAATTTTGGAATAAAAGAGAGTAATTATGGATAATGTTTAAACTATCAATTAAATATGAGAACTACGGTGCAAAGGATCCACTTGTAGTTATCAAGATGCTACCTTACTTGATTCAAGGAACATATGTAAGTCCCGTATCCTAGTCCATAACGTTCCTTAGACCCCCCACAATCCTCCCTATCGAATTTCAGTAACCCGTGACCTATAATCGATGTTTGCCACGACCCTAAGTCGCATCTCATACATATGAGTCGACTCGACCCGAGACTTGTACCATTGCGACAGTACCGTTGCCGTGATTTCAACGTCGCGTCTTACACACCAATGCGATACCCGGGCAAGAAGTTGTGGGCCCGCATTTATTTCGAGAAGACGCCATGTGTTGTGAATCTTAAGAGAATTTCTACCATCTATCACATCAATCAATCAATTCAAGTCAAGCACACAACCCATCCCCTTTCTTACACAATCCATCCCGAAAGTCAACCCTCATGTCACTCACCCCATCACTCATGCCCATCACTCACCCATCCCTTTTCATCCCATCACATCTCCTGTCTCTCTCTCTCTCTCTCTCTCTCTCTCTCTCTCTTTCTCTCTCATTTTCTCCACCATTTTTCCAAGCAACAAGAGTGGATATCCAAACTTCCCAAGAAGAGAGCCAAGTGTGGCCCAATTCCTAACCCCCTCATCTCTCATCCTAACCCTTCAATCTTCATCATTCTCCATCAAAGTTGAAGCTAAGGAGCTAAGGAACCCATAGATTCAAGAAGATTACCAATAAGTGGATGATTTGTAGGTTAGATTATGTTTTTCATGATGTGCCAAGTGGGGCCTACCGATTGATGGTATGGATCACACTTTGGACCCTAGTGTGGCCGATGGCCCAACATGATTTATATGATCATCCCATAATGGAGCCATTCTCTATGAAACCCATCATGATGTTTATTTTCCTATCGTGAAAAGGTCATTTAGACCTTGCATTTTTGGTGGAAAGGGACCTCCACTGTTGATCTTTTTATGATTTAGGGCCCACATGATTTGGGACCCATTTGATGTATATATTGTATTTACATGGCCCACCTAGGGAGGGCTCATAGTAGCGGAGCCCCACCCCACCATCACACGTCTCTTTATCTCTCTCTCTCTCTCTCTCTCTCTCTATATATATATATATATATATATATATATATCTTTCCCATCTTGTGGCCCACCATGATGCATCCGATCCACGCTGTCCACGATATGGGCCCATCTTACTGGACTGTCCAGTGGATGGGCTTGCTGCTTGTCCGTCTGGACGGGCTTGCTGCCTGTCCATGAAGGAAACATAAATATCAGTTTAGTCTAACAAGTGGGCCACGCTGACGTGGACCCCACCTTGATGCATTATGCATCCACGCTGTCCATCTATGGTGACCCACCATGATATATGTATTTTATCCCATCGTCCATCTGGACGGTGGGGACTTCCACCTATATAGCAGCTGTACTGACGTCAGCAAGCTCTGTGGATCCCACCAGATATATGACTGTTGTATTTACGTCAGCAAGTTATGTGGGTCTGACCATGAGGTATGTGTTAATCTAGACCGTCTAGATCATGTGGACACACCTGAATCTCCACGTTTGACTCTACTGTCCAGCAACAAGGATGGTGGTCCCACACAGAGTTCATATCCAGACCATTTGTCAAATGGATGTCCAGGACTGGACATTTGAACATATATATATATATATATATATATATATATATATATATATATATATATATATATATATATATATATATAATAAAATAATATAATACATATATAATATAATATATGTATATACATGGCTGGTGGGCCCACACGTGGGACCCACCAGATGTATATGTTTCATCCATCCCATCACCGTCCAGCAAGGACGGTGGGAACCACCGTGATTTTAGTGTTTTATCTACACCATCTGTGGACCACACTATGATGTAGGTGTTTTATCCACACTGTCCACCAGTTCCATATCATTTTAGGGCCTGGGCCTCAATGACCATGCCTAGATATGTAGTCAGCAGGGTTACCTACTGCTGGACCAACGTTTTGCAGGAGCTGGGTCGAGGCCCACCATGATATATATGTTTTATCCTTGCCGTCCATCAGTTTATAGGCTTGCCAGAGGTATGTGTTTTGAACAAGCCCACTTGCTGATTGACATGGCCCAAATGTGATGTATTTGAGGCCCATTATGATGCATTTGCGGCCTGTGTATAGGGCCTCATTGTGATAAATTTACGGCTCGTGTATCGGGCCCATTGTGATACACATGCAACACGTATATGAGGCCCATTGTGATATATTTGTGGCTCGTGTTTAGGGCCCATTGTGATGTACATGCGGCATATATATGAGGCCAATTGTGATGTATTTGTAGCCCATGTATGGGGCCTATTGTGATGCACATGCGGCACGTATATAAAGCCCATTATGATGTATTTGTGGCCCTTGTATAGGGCCCATTGTGATGCACATGTGGCATGCATATGAGGCCTACTATGATGTATATGAGGCCCATGTGATGAGGCCCAATGTGATGTATATGTGACCCATGTATGAGGCCCATTGTTATGTATATGCGGCCCGTGTATGAGGCTCAATGTGATGTATGCAAGGCCCATTATATGTGGGAGGCCCAATTGTGATGTGTGAGGCCCACCTTGATGTGTGTGTTGTATGCACACTATCCATCTATCCTTATAGAGATTTTAAGGGTCGAGGGCCCTGTTATGATTCTGATTCCAATCCTAAATAGACCGCACCTTAGGACAATGGTGGTTAAAGGTACACCGTTATAAACTTACTTAAGGCCCATCGATTAGCCATTTCCACCCTCACCTTATTGGGCTAACCCAAACTGTTGGGTCCCCACTTATGTTAATAATACCCATTGGGCTAACCCAGACCGTTGGGCCCCCATTGATGATGGTACTCACCACCATACCTTGTAAAAATTATCTTAACATTAGAGCCTGCATTATGTTCTTACCGGACCTCCCATAGTAGTGTGGTCCATCTGGATGCATGTCTTACCCAAGATAGCAACCATACCCATGACCCACATAGGTTTTAAGCGGGCTACCCAATACATTTGGAAGGACACATAGTCTTAGATGTATGAACACTGCCAAGCCCCCATTGTGTATGTATCCATCCTCATAAGGAAGCCCAGTTTATTCATGATAAGAGGTTGAGAAAGCCCAATTGTTCACCCTGTTAGATCACCTTGTCATATGCCCACTTGACTCACCATGAGATGTGTATCCTACCCTTGTACCCCATTTGCTAGGACCTCGTGACATGTGCATATCATCCGCACTGTCCATCTCTTTGTTGAGACAAGTGCGTGGTCCATCCTTAACATTAGTGGATCATCTAGGCCATCCATTGCTTAGTACACCATAACCTCTTGCCATAAATGGAAGAATATATGGTACCAAATTTAATATATCCACCGTGTAGAGCCTATCTTGATGTATGGGTTGGATCCACTGTCCCTCTATGGATCCTATCTTGGAATATTTGATATATCAGTACCTTGTAAGGCTAATGTGAGTATAACGTGGGACATGCTGCATAGACTCCTATAGTTGTAGAAAGAGCATGTTGTTTAGTTTATACTCTTGGTATGTGACATGCCGGTGAAGGTTGATTGTGGATTATTGTTGTCTACCTTATCAGATAATCATGCCTATATACTTTATTACATCATGATACCTGCCCATATGCATCATATGTCTACTTGTTATGAGGAGTGACTGATCATAACATGTAATGTCGGGCTGGTTTATTATGGGACTCCTTGTGAGATGAAGTGGCCCCACATGAGCATGTGATGCACGTCTGTTTGATGCATGACTGAATAGTATGACTCATGCATCTCACATCTGTCTGACATGATCATTATAGGCCTTAGCGACAGATATTGTGTGATTGTGGATGGGCAGTTGGGACACTGAAAATGTTTGGTTCTAGCATATGGGCATCTAATATGTCCGTGGGTGAAAGTACCTAAACCCCTTGGTACCAGGGATGATCTAACGTCTAGACCGAGTGTATACATGAGCACCTAAGTGCTGAATACCCGTAGGTAGCGTCTCCCACCATGTCATGGTCTGTTGTGAATAGGGTGTGGCCTTATCCACCAGAGGTGAGGGATTTGTAAGCTAGGCTGAGTTTGACCAGCTCATGAGTGGATCCGCTACCAACGAGCCAAGATGATATTGGTAGATGAGTAGTGAGGTCTCTTTCACTTTCTTGGATGCACGGCTAGGGAGGCCATAACCAGTGTGGAGTGTATTAGACCCCAGTAATGATCCTAGAGATGTACAATACTGATATGTGGACCTATTGAGAAGGAGTAGTGTACTCAACATTTGGTTCATTGATTCATTCACTATCCACTCGGGCTGGTGGTGTGCAATCAAGTCATTGTGTGTACCTTTGCATTGGCTAGGATTTCAGTTGGGTCGCATGACCAACTTGAGATCAAGAGTTTACCACATTGAGTTTGACTATTCAAATTTAGGTGTGGGACTGGTTTGGATAGAAGTCCCTTGTGATGGACCCCAAATCCTACGATACTATGTGCTATCGTCCTGACTTCATACTCTAACTTAGTCATTTCATTTTCCTTGCATATTGCATTGCATCCTCAGCACATAGGATTTGGTTTACTATGCTTCTGCATTGCATATCCTGAATAAGGTTGATGGCATTATGGACTCACCAGGATCTGCATATTGCATTACATCCATGACATATGGCATTTGGGTTGTTATGTTTCTTCATTTATATGGCCTAGGTGAGGTTGATGATAATCATGGTTCGTCAGGAATTGTATATTGTATTGCATCCTTGACATATAATATTTAGCTCATTATGATTCCGCATTTACATAGCCGATCTGTATTGCATACTTTGATATTGTATGACTTATAAATTTGCCAGTATTTTCGCTTACTATGATATTTATGTGCTCGACACTTATCTTGGATACAGACTTACACCACCCTCTAAGCGTTCTATAAGCTTATGTATGACCGTTGTGTGCAAATGACATTAGGTCGTAGTAGCATTAAGGTAGGAGCTTGTGGTAGATCACTTCAGAGATTTTATTATTAATGTATTCCTTTTCAGCATTGTACTCGAATGTTTATATTAGTGGACATGTGGTGTTGATGTTGTCATTTGTGACTTGGTTATACTTGTGGTTATGCTCCTTTACAAAAAAAATCACACTGAAAATCCTTCCTGTAAGGTCCTAGGATTGGAATTTGTCATATGGGTGCCAGAAGCCTACAATGGGGCACTACGGAGGCTGTCGGCGCTAGATTCAGCGATCGAGAATTCTGTGAACTCGATTTCCCAATTTAGGGTGTGACAAAAGTTGGTATCAGAGCATAACTTGGGAATACCTGAGGATAACATCATATATCTGTCGATAGTTACCCTTCACTGTGTGATTGTTGCGAACTTAGAATGATTAGGTTCTCGAGTTCGGATAACTTAGAAAATTTCTGATATAACTCCCAATCATGTGTGCATTCTAGAGTGCTTAAGGATAATAGGCCCTTGTTCCTTCCTATAGGACATGCTGCCTAGGAGAGCGACCCAAGTGACACACGCTCTCCCGTCTAAGTCTAGCGCAGCCCCGGTAGTTCCCGTGAGTGCATATCAGCTTTAACAGATGGTACAAGCTATGACCACTATCCTTCAAGGGTAGGGCAGGCGAAACGCTGTTACGTCAGCCCAGGCAGAACAGGAACAAGAGAAAACCGTTCTTCGAGACTTCCAATAGCTCAATCCCCTATGTTTCCAGGTCGAGCCAGACCCGACTGCAACAGAGAGATGGCACTCCGAGGTGAAGTAGATATTCGACACCATATGATGTACAACCCAGCAGTGGGTCTCGTTGGAAGTATTTCTACTTCAGGGCAAGGCCAAGCACTGGTGGGCATCGATCTCCCGAGTGGTTGGGGACGAGTTCGAGTTAACATGGGGGGGTTTTATGGACCGGTTCGACAGGAAGTTCTTCCCTGACCACGTTCGACAGCAGCGCGCACTTGAGTTTGAGAGTCTTATGTAAGGGGATATGACAGTGTCCCAGTATGAGGCTTGTTTCATCACCCTATCGAGATTTGTGACATTTATTATTGATGATGAGGGGCGAAAGGTTCACCATTTCGAGAATGGCTTGCACCCTGTCCTTCGAAGTCGTGTCGTTAGACTCACGCTCTCGATGTTTAAGGAGGTCATGCAATGGGCCTAAATTTATGAGGTAGATTGGGTTGATTCACAACAGGCCCGTGATTATAGGGGAGATCGAAAGAGGAAGGCCCCCTCTGATAGTCCCCAACAGTAGCAACGTCGACGACTGCAGAGGCACATGAATCATCCATCTGTTTGAGCACCAGCTACACCTTCAGCACCACCATCGAGGCCTTTCGTGGGTGTTTGCTTCAGATATGGTGAGATGGGGCATTGTAAGCATGAGTGCCCCCTTCTACAACAACAGATGAGAGTACCCCAGCAGCCCCCACAACAGCGGCAACAACTACATCAGCCACCGAGACACCCATAGTAAAAGGGACAGTAGTATAGGCCGCCACAGCAGTAACAGTAGTGGCAATGACCACAGAAGGGACATATAACTCCCCAACAGTACCTTCAGTCATCAGGATGAGTCGTCGATGATTCGTGAGACTTGGCCCCTGCACCGTCTTCCTAAATTGCTCATGGATGAAGCATCTTGGGAGTGAGAGGCTGAGATTCGTGAACGTTATCCCCATCCCCTTATCGATGCGTGATTTCGTATGTGTATTGTGCTTTTGATTTTACATAATGAAATGATTTTCCTCTTTTGTGAGCTTCATTAAGTTACATGATAGTGTAAATTTTGAGGATAAGATTTTTATTAGGAGGGAAGAGCTGTAAGGCCCATATCCTAGTCCATACCATTCCTTAGACCCCCGAGATCCTCCTCGTTGAATTTTGGCAACTTGTGACCTATAATCAGAATTTGTGCATGACCCTATGTCGCATTCCGTATATCTGAGTCAACTCGACCCGAGACTTATACCATTGCGACCATACCGTTGACGCGGTTCCGACACCGCGTCTTGCGCATTGATACGATACCAAGGCCAGGAGTTGTGGGCCCGCATTTATTTTCAGAAAATACCGTGCATTGTGAATCTCGAGAGAATCTCTACCATCTATCACATCAATCAATCAATTCAATTCAAGTACACAACATATCCCCTCTCTTACACAATCCATCCCCAAAGTCAACCCTCATATCACTCACCTCATCACTCATGCCCATCACTCACCATCCCTATTCATCCCAAATCTCTCTCTCTCTCTTATTTTCTCCACCATTTTTCCAAGAAACAAGAGTGGACATCCAAGCTTCCTAAGAAGAGAGCTAAGTGTGGCCCAATTCCTACCCCCCTCATCTCTCGTCCTAGCCCTTTAGTCTTCATCATCCTCCATCAAAGTTGAAGTTAAGGAGCTAAGGAAGTCATAGAACCAAGAAGATTACCAATCAATAGGTGATTTGTAGGTTAGATTATATTTTTTATGATGTATCAAGTGGGGCCTACCGATTGGTGGTATGGATCTCACTTTGGATTCTAGATGTGGCCAATGGTCCCCCATGATTCATTTGATCATCTCATGATGGGGCCATTCTCCATGGATCCCATCATAATGTTTATTTTCCTATCATGAAAAGGTCATCTAGACCTTACATTTTTGGTGGAAAGGGACCTCCATCGTTGATCTTTTTATGATTTAGGGCCCACATGTTTTGGGACCCATTTTAATGTATGTATTGTATTTACATGGCACACATAGGGAGGGCTCATTGTGGCGGAGCCCCTCGCCTCCATCGCGCGTCTCCATATCTCTCTCTCTCTCTCTCTCTCTCTCTCTCTCTCTCTCTCTCTTTCCCATCTTGTGGCCCACCATGATGCATCCGATCCATGCCGTCCATGAGATGGACCCACCTTGGTGGACTGTCTAGTGGATGAGCTTGTTGCTCGTCTGTCTGGACAGGCCTGCATGAAGGAAACACAAGTATCAGTTTGGTCCAACAGGTGGGCCATGCTTATGTGGTCCCCACCTTGAAAAATAAACGTCATGGTGGGCCATGGGAATTCTAATAGTGAAAATCATTATCGCCGTTGTTATTTATGGTGTGATCCAGATGATCTTTTGATCATTATCCCCACTGCTATTTCTGGTATGGTACATACAATCTTCCTATAAGATTCATTTTTGGGAAATGCTCTAGAGTGATTTCTAAAAATAGGTGAAAGGTGTCGATGGTGCGACCCATTGGTGCACCCATCTTGATGTATATGAGGCCCATTGGTGCGACCCATGTGATGAGGCCCACTTGATGTATATGAGGCCCATTGTTGTGGCCCGTCTTGATGCATATAAGGCCCATTGTTGTGGCCCACTTGATGCACATGAGGTCCATTGGTGTGGCCCATGTGATGCAGCCCATTATGATGTATTTATGGCCCATTTGGCGAGGCCCATTGTGGTGTATTCATGACCTATTTGGCAAGGCCCATTGTGGTGTATTTGTGGCCCATTTAGAATATGCAGGGCGCATCCCAATGTGATGTATTTACTGCCCATATGTGCAGCCCAATATGATGTATGTGTGGTCCATTTGGTGTGGCCTATTGTGATGTATTTGAGGCCCAGGTATGAGGCCATCGTGATGTATTTGAGGCCCATGGGCTGTGGCTCACTTAATGTATATGAGGCCCATGTGATGTGACCCATTGTGATATGTGAGGCACATATGATGAGGCCCAACGTATTGTATATGCAACCCATGAGTGAGGCCCAATGTGTTGTATATAAAATCCATGAGTGAGGACCGACGTGTTGTATATGAAGCCCGTGTGAGCGTCCCATTGTGGTGTATATCAGGCCTGTGTGAGCGGCCCATTGTGATGTGTATTAAGCCCATCCGATGCGGCCTACTTTATGTATATGGGGCCCATGTGATGTGACCCATTGTGATATGTGAGGCCCATTATGTTATATGTGAGGCCCTAGTGTGAGGCCATGGGCCCACTACACGTTTGGCTCTATGTGGGCCACTCATAGGGGGAATGTGGGTTAAATGTTCACATTGATGGGCAATGATGGTTAAATGTCCACATTGTGACCTTCCCTTAGGTCTTTATTAGGCCCATTCTCATCATTCTCTAGGTGGGTCAACCTAAATTATTGGGCCTCATTGATATCGCATGATCCATCTATTCATATTGGGATATCCCAAGATGTTAGGCCCATTGGTTGTTAGTAGAATTATTTTTTACCTTGGAGCCCACCCTATTTATGTATTGGGCCCCATTAGGAAGTATAGTTTATTGTGTGATAGAGAGGGTGAGGAAACCCACTTATTGTACTTAGACTCGGCTCTACCCTTGGTGGGGGATATTGTGACACTTTATCACTGTGATCACATGTGTGCGGGCACACGTGGGTGGACACTGATGTGGGCAAGGCCTATCAGGCCTGGGTGAGCTACTAGTGGTTGGCATGCTATTGTGCTGGCAGGCTACTATGCACATAGTGAAGACAGAACTTTTCCCACATAGGAAGCATCATCCGATGTTGTGGTGGCTATAAGTTGGATTCCTTCCTTAATTGTCGTGATGCATTTTAAATCAGTGAGCTTTGATGAAGCAGTCTATATCACCCCTTACCGTAGGTGGAAGGATTTGCAGTATCAAGTTTGGTGTATCCACTATTTAGAGCCTATCTTGATATTTGGACTAGATCCGTCATCCTTCTATAAGCCCCATCATTTGTATGCATGTTGTGAGGGATGATTGATTGAAGCATATGTCATTGGGCTGAGATGTTTATGGGACTCCTTGTGAGGAAGAGTTGCTCGCCCTCATGATCATGCGATATACGCAGGTTTGATACTTTTTCCTAGATACGACTGACGGTATTCATGGACTTGTAAGGATTTGCGCATTGCATTGTACTCCCAGTATATGATATTTGGCTTACTATGTTTCCACATTACATAACTGATCTACATTTCTTCCTCGGTTTATGCTATTGACTTATTATGTTTTTGTATCGCATTGCCTGGATGAGGCTGATGGTATTTATGGACTCACCAGCATGTTTTCACATTACTCTGATATTGTATACTTAACACTTACCTTGTGCACATACTTACACCACCCTTTAAGCTTTCTATAAGGTTATGCACGATAGATGCGTGTAGGTGATGCTAGGTCGTAGTAGCATTGAGCTTGGAGCGTGCAACTGTCTTCTGAAGCTTTGATTTTTGATATATGTATTTTCCTTTCAGCACTATATTCAACTATTTATATTAGTGGATATGTGATGATGATGTTGCCTTTATGATTTGGGTAAACTTGTGGTTATGCTTCTTACGAGTTAAATGTACGTTGGAAAATCCTACTTGTACAATCCCAGGATCAGAATTTGGCGTATGAGTGCTGGGAGTTGAGAATGGGGTACTATGGAGGCTGTCGGCACCGGATTCGGTGATCAAAAATTTTTTTAGCCCAGTTTCTGAGTTTGGGGCGTGATAATCAACGCCGTCCATCTGTGGTGACCCATCGTGATATATGCATTTTATCCCACCATCCATCTGTGGTGGTGACCCACCGTGATATATATATTTTATCTCACCATCCATTTGGATGGTGGGGACCTCCACCTATATAGCTGTTGTACTGACGTCAGCAAGCTCTGTGGGTCCCACTAGATATATGATTACTGTATTTATGTCAGCAAGTTATGTGGTTCTGATTATGAGGTATGTGTTAATTTGGACCGTCCAGATAGTGTGGACCCACTTGGATCTCCACGTTTGACTCCACCATCCTACAGCAAGGATGGTGGGTCCCACATGAAGTTCATATCCAGACCGTCCGTCAAATGGACGTCCAGGACTAGACGTTTGAACAATATATATATATATATATATATATATATATATATATATATATATATATATATATATATATATATATACACATATATAAGATAATATATGTATATACATGGCTGGTGGGGCCACACGTGGGACCCACTAAATGTATAAGTTTCATCCATCCCACCATCGTCTAGTAACCTGGACGGTGAGGCCCACCTATGATGTATGTATTGTAGTCGCACCGTCCATCTAAGGATGTGGGCCCTGATGTTTGGGTTTTACCCTCACTGTCCATAAGACGGTGGGACTCCATCGTGTTGTATGTGTTGTATCCTCACCATCTAGCAAGGATGGTGGGAACCACCGTGATGTAAGTGTTTTATCTACACCATCAGTGGACCACACCATGATGTAGGTGTTATATCCACACCGTTCACCAGTTCCAGATCATTTTAGGGCCTGAGCCTCAACGACTAGGCCTAGATATGCAGTCAGCAGGGTCACCTACTGCTAGACCAATGTTCGGCAGCAGCTGGGCCGAGGCCTCCATGATATGTATGTTTTATCTTTACCGTCCATCAGTTTATAGGCCCACCAGAGGTATGTGTTTTGAACAGGCCCACTTGCTGATTTACGTGGCCCAAATGTGATGTATTTGAGGCCCATTATTATGTATTTGCGGCCCATGTATAGAGCCCCCATTGTGATGAATTTGTGGCCCGTGTATGGGGCTCATTGGGATACACATGCAACACGTATATGACGCCCATTGTGATGTATTTACGGCCCATGTATGAGGCCCATTGTGATGCACATGCGGCATGTATACGAGGAACATTGTGATGTATTTATGGCCCATTGTGATGCACATGCGGCACGTATATGAGGCCCATCATGATGTATTTATGGCCCGTGTATGGGGCCCATTGTGATGCACATGCGGCACATATATGAGGCCCATTGTGATGTATTTGCGGCCCGTGTATGGGGCCCATTGTGATGCACATGCGGTATGTATATAAGTCCCAATGTGATGTATATGTGGCCCGTGTATGAGGCCCATTGTGATGTATTTGTAGCCCGTGTATGGGGTCCATTGTGATGCACATGTGGCATTTATATAAGGCCCAATGTGATGTATATGTGGCCCGTGTATGAGGCCCATTGTGATGTATATGTGGCCCGTGTATGAGGCCTAATGTGATGTATGCGAGGCCCATTGTATGTGGGAGGCCTAATTGTGATGTGTGAGGCCCACCTTGATGTGTGTGTTGTATGCACACTATCCAACTGTCCTTATAGAGATTTTAAGGGCCGGGGGCCCTGTTGTGATTCCGATTCCAATCCTAAATGGACCACACCTTAGGATAATGGTGGTTAAAGGTCCACTGTTGTAAAATTCTTTAGGGCCCATTAATTAGCCATTTCCACCCTTACCTTATTGAGCTAACCTAAACCGTTGGGTCCCCACTTATGTTAGTAATACCCATTGGGCTAACCCAAACCGTTGGGCCCCCATTGATGATGGTACTCCCCACCATACCTTGTAGAAATTATCCAAACCTTATCACCTACATTATGTTCTTACCGGGTCTCCCATAGTAGTGTGGTCCATTTGGATGCATGTCTTAACCAAGTTTAGCAACCACACCCATGACCCACTTAGGTGTTGAGCGGGCTACCTTTTTTGTTTGGATGGACACATAGTCCTAGATGTAGGAACTCTGTCAAGCCCACTTTGTGTATGTATCGAGCCCCATAAGGAAGCCCAATTTATTCATGATAAGAGGTTAAGAATGCCCAATTGTTCACCCTATTAGCTCACCTTGTCTATACCCACTTGACTCACCACGAGAGGTATATCCTACCCTTTACCCCATTTGCTAGGACCTTGTGACATGTGCATATCATCCACACCGTCCAAGTGCGAGGTTCATCCTTGACATTAGTGTATCATCTAGGCCATCCATTGCTTAGTATACCATCACCTCTTTCCATAGATGGAAGAATATGTGGTACCAAATTTAGTATATCGCCCATGTAGAGCCTATCTCGATGTATGGGTTAGATCCACAGTCCCTCTGTGGACCCCCTCTTGAAATATATGATATATCAGTACCTTGGAAAACTAATGTTAGTATAATGTGGGACATACCGCATGGACTCCTATAGTTGTAGAAGGAGCATGTTGTTTAGTTTATACTCTTGGTATGTGACATGCCAGTGAAGGTCAATTTTAGATTATTGTTGTCTACCTTATCAGATAATCATGCCTATGTACTTTATTATATCATGATACCTGCCCATACGCATCATATGTCTGCTTGTTATGAGGAGTGACTTATCATAGCATGTGCTGTCATGCTGGTTTATTATGAGACTCCTTGTGAGACAAGTGGCCCCACATGAGCGCATGGTATGCGCAGGTTTGATGCATGACTGGATAGTATGACTCATGCATCTCACATCTGTGTGACATGATCACTATACACTCTAGCAACATCAGGGCCATGACCTCTGTAGGTAAATTATGGATGGCCAGTTGGGACACCAAAAATATTTAGTTCTAGCATATGGGCATCTAATATGTCCGTGGGTAAAAGTTCATAAACCCCTTAGTACCAAGGATGCTCCAAAGTATAGACCGAGTGGAAATATAAGCGCTTGAGTGCCAAATACCCGTAGGCGGCATCTTCCACTGTGTCGTGGTCGGTTGTGAAGGGGATATGACCTTATCCGCCTGAGTGAGGGGGCTTTAAGCTAGGTTGAGT
The DNA here is from genome assembly GCA_037074715.1 of Magnolia kwangsiensis. Lineage (NCBI taxonomy): Eukaryota > Viridiplantae > Streptophyta > Magnoliopsida > Magnoliales > Magnoliaceae > Magnolia > Magnolia kwangsiensis. Next base: position 99,506,073 of record CM073576.1, on the reverse strand, counting down.
TTGGCTAGCTCATGAGTGGGTCCACTACCAACGAGTCGGGCTAATATTGGTAGGCGGGTAGTGAGGTCTCTTTCACTCGCTTAGATACGCAGCTGGGGAGGCGATAGCCAGTGTAGAGTGTACTAGACCTCGGTGATGATCTCAGAAATGTACAGTACTGATATGTGGACTTACTAAGTAAGAGTAGTGTGCTCAGCATTTAGTTCATTCATTCATTCACTGTCTACTTGGGTTGGTGGTGCGTAATCAAGTCATTGTGTGTACCTTCATAGTAGCTAGGATTTCTATTGGGGCGCACAACCAACCTGAGATCAGGAGTTTACAATATTGAGTTTGGCTATCTAAATTTAGGTATGAGACTGGTTTGGTAGAAGTCCCTTGTGATGGACCCCACGGCCTGTGATACTAGGTGCTATCATGCCGACTTCACAGTCTAACTTGGTCATTTCATTTGCATTGCATATTATATTGGTTCCTCAGCACATAACATTTAGTTTACTATGCTTCTGTATTGCATATCCTGAATAAGGTTGGTGGTATTATGGACTCACCAGGATCTACATATTGCATTATATCTGCAGCATATGACATTTGGGTTACTATGTTTCTGCACTTATATGGCCTAGATGAGGCTGACGATAATTGTGGTTCATTAGGAATTGTATATTGTATTGTATCCTCGGCATTTGATATTTAGATCACCATGGCTCCGCATTTATATATCTGATCTGCATTGCATACTCTGATATTGTATGACTTATGGATTTCCCAGTATTTCTGCTTACTCTGATATTTGTGTACTTGACACTTGTCTTGTGCATACACTTACACCACCCTCTAAGCTTTCTATAAGCTTATGTACGACCGTTGTGTGCAAGTGACATTAGATCCTATCAGCATTGAGGTAAGAGCTTATGGCAGATCACTTTGGATATTTTATTATTTATGTATTCCCTTTCAACATTGTACTCGAATGTTTATATTAGTGGATATGTGGTGTTGATGTTGTCATTTGTGACTTGGTTATGCTTGTGGTTGTGCTCTTTTTTAAAAAAAATCACACTGAAAATCCTCCTTATAGGGTCCCATGATCGAAATCTCGCATATGGGTGCTCGGAGCCAAAATGGGGCACTATGGAGGTTGTCGGTACCGGATTCGGTGATGAAAAATTTTGTGAGCCAGATTTCTGAGTTTAGAGTGTGATAACATAATTGGAATTGGAGTCTTATCCTATCCAATTGACGGATAAAGCAATTTAAATCAAATTTGAACTTTTCATTGACCTAATTCTTAGTAGAGGAGAAATGTGAAGATTGGAAGGGATTCTATTATCCTACCATGCTCAAAAGATGATGGTGAACAATAGGATTTACCAATCTCACAATCTTAAAAATAGGAAATGAAGATATCTAAAGCTATCACAACATGTATTATGATTTGTGTCACAATAAATCATAAAAAGTGAAAATAAAAATCAATGAAGTTTAATACGAGCAAGAATTAAAGCAAAATAAATATCCAAACATGCTATAAACTTCACCTCTTAGCCCTAGCTAAGAGGTTTAGCCAACCATAGACATGATTGAAAATAAATCTCTTAAACAAAACATGAAAGAATAAAACTAGGGAAGAAAAATTCTTTAGCGGCTGCTCCACCCTTATGTATGCTCCTTGAGACCTTTTTAAATCCTAAAAGAAGCTTTAGAACATCCTATGGAGTCCTATTTATAGTTGTGGAACTCCAACTTTTGCACCTAGTTGGAAAGATCTAGAAACTGCCTCAAATTTACGAACTCTACGTAGTTTTCTAAAATAGGCTCGGAGTTTAAATCGCCTCAAATTTATGCACTTTGCGCAGTTTTCAAAAATAAACTATTAGTTTCAAAATATGCCTTTTCAGGACAATTTTAAGAGTATGTTTGTTTTCAAGATGATTTTAGGAATCATTTTCTTCACTTGAAATCTTTTATTCTCTTCATTCCTCATTTGGTTATCTTAGATCTTTGGCATGTGAATTCTTCATTAATGACTTCAAAATCTTCAAATCGTCATTTAGTAATCTTTTGAGCATAAATCTTCTTTTTGGCATCAATTTCACCTTAAGCTCTCGAAATCACCTCGCACATGATAGCATGCATAATTAAATCAATTATGTACTATCATGTTTATAAAACTAGTGTACAAATAGGGAAAATATGTAATATTTCACACTCAACCATCATCACAATGTGTTTTATTAATTTTAAATTCGTTTACATTCTCTTGATCCCTTGATTCTAAGATAAAGATAAAGCGCACATAAGTACAAAGCATAGGTATTAAATAAGTTCAAATATCAATTCTGGTAGCATTCTTGCTTGCAATGTACTCATCTCAGCAAGAGAAGTGTTGTGCAGATTTTAACTTCTTTCATTCTTTCCTTCAATTCATCTAGAATAAAAGCTTCTTGTATAAGAATGCCGATTATAAAGAATAACTCGTAGTAATTTAGAAAAATTGACAACATATCCACACCACATCATATCTGCACAACAACATTGTGTTGAGCGGTCTGGTGTAATGGACATGGTCCATATTCTTCTTCTTCTCTAAGTACCTGTCAGGATAACTCAGAAGTCTTCTTCTCAGGAGCATTGATCTCTGGTGTGTGTGTGTGTGTGTGTATCCAAATGAAAGGGGGAGTGGGGTATTTATAGACCACTAAGCCAAAATCGTTGTTTTGCGACGGACCAAATCCGTCGTAAAACCAAATAAACAACAGACTTCATCCGTCACTTGGTCCGACACTGTTTACTGGGTCATTTTTGGTTTTACGACGGATTTTATCCGTCGTTTAATCTGTGACGGATAAGGTCCGTCGCATCATAGCGACGGATAAAATCCGTCGTAAATAGAAAAAAATCCGTTGGCCATATTTTAAAAGTCACTTAAAACATTAGCGACGGATAAGGTCTGTCGCTAATGTGAGTAAGCGACAGACCTCAATCCGTCGTTGATTTTCAATGTTCAGAAATTAGCGACGAATTTGGTCCGTCGCTAAAATATCTGTAAATAAAAAAAATTACCAATAATTTATTATTATTCTGTTTTCAATCTTGCACCTGATAGTCATTCAAAAAATAATTCACACTATTGTTTGATAAGAATCCTATTCACAAAAGTGGTAACAAATTGAGGCTAAAAATGTTTATTTTTTAAAATACTTATTTAAACTACTAATCCATTCATTCAATCCACTCATGAAACAATCAATCCTGAAAGCCATAATACTAATAAAACAATTAATAACAGCCTATTTAAAGTTTAACTCAATCAAACTGTTACACAGCATTAGGTTCCACAAATAATACAAAGTCGTGTGTTAAATTGGCGCACTTCTCTATCACAAATACATGATGCTTCGAATGGGCTTTGGGGAAAGGTGGCGTAGATGGATCGATTCGTGTGTTAAGTCGGTGCACTTCTCTATCACAAATCCGACAACTTTTCCGTCAAATCTCTATATTCATTGGATCTCGCCTGTTTGCTTAAAAAATTATTGTTCTTAATTCAATGTCTTCCACATTGTAAAAATGGTGCCTCATTCAATGTCATAAGCTGCACCAAGAAACAAAGGTAAAAATGGTGCCTCATTCAATGTCAGTCTAAAGTTGAAGAAAATTTCCTCAACAACATAGATAAGATAATATCATCTGATAGAAGAATGGGGTGCCTGTATGCTAATCCAGATTGTTAAAAATCAGATGCATGATGCATGCATAACTAAAATAAAAAAAAAAAAAAAATCAAAATAAGCGACAGAAAAATAGAAAAAAAAATCCAAATAACTACAAAATAATCAAAATCCGAGCACAAATTATATTCATCCATGTCCTAAAAAATCCAAATTGAACACCATCACTTTACATTGTATAAAAACTACTAAAATCTTCCCAATAATGAAGAAAAGGTATGCAGATCTAAAAGTGAAGAATTATTTGATTTTCTTACCGGTAGTAAGACCACTGGCATAAAGTGAGAGAACAGCTTGGATAGCAACATATATAGCTGTAACGCTCGTGAAAAATCCATACTTGGGCTCGAGTACCAACTCGACCCGAAATTGCGTAGAATTAATTCCTATGGAAATTAAGCGTAAGTTAGCTAGCGCAACACTGGAGTAGCTAGGAAATAGTCCCTGATCACTTTAAATACGTTCTACAAGACCCAAATCGAGTAGAACCAACAACTCTATAATACTCTATAACCTCGGACCAAACTCTAAGTAGGTTTGTTCTCTAGACCACTTTGAATCTTTGTATTGGATCTAGACTGCGCGTCGAAAGTCTGATACCTCCTATCTTAGACCGTTAGGACTGCCTAGCTGGACTTGACAATCATTTCGAAAATCAAGTCAAACCGATAATCACAGGCTATTTCATTAAGCCCGGACCGAAGAGAGTGCGAATAGGGACAGAAATGGAATTTTAAATTCAAATCTGGCATACGACTTGATGCGTCAGTATTAAGCGTTCTGACCGTCAGAATTTAGCCAGATTACACCCTCGGATCAGGAAAAATTTCTATTTCATATCATGTGACTTTCAGCCCTGATCTACATGCGGTGACCGCTGAACTGAAACTGGTCCGCCACTTGCGATCTGCGAACCCTGCCGGACTGAAAACTTAATACGTGCTAGATCTGGTATGCATGAGCTTAAGTCCGATCGCATTCGGCCAGTGGACCACCAAAAAGCATCTTTTGGACCGAAACAGCCCTGAATTGGATATGCACTAAGTGAACTTTGTACCGGAGCCTATTTTTGGAATTTTTGGGCTTATAAAAGGGGTTGAAATCCTCACTCCTCTCTCCCATCCGAATTTGAGAGAAACCCTAGATTTGGAGGGAGAAAAGGTGAGAGTTTGTGAGAGAGAGTAGGATAGATTTTTCCAGTCTTCGTGTCACCTGTTGCTAGTGCCTAAGCAACACCTCCTGATCACCAAGCCGGTGATTCTTTCGCGTTTTCAGGTATGAAACAACCCTAGAAGTTGCTGATTTAAGGTTCACTAGGATCCATAGCTTTTTAACCAATAGATCTTGTAAATTAGGTTCTCTTATTTCCGTAGACGAAGCGTATACGCTCCATTTGA